>CM038043.1:16792500-19292500 GCA_021397845.1 Areca catechu
GGTGATATGGACTTTACCAATACCGATAATTTTGCCCTTTCCATTATCACCAAAGGTCACATTGCCACCATTTTGATATATGAGTGATGAAAACTGCTCCATATCTCCTGTCATATGCCTTGAGCAACCGCTATCAAGGTACCACATCCTTTTCTTATTGGTTGCAAGGTATACCTCATCATGATCAGCCATTAAACAGAAGTTTGCTACCTCCTGCTATTCTTCCTCAGAACTGGAGTCTTCACTTTCACTCCAGGTTGCCATCATGACTTTCTTTCTCAGCTTTCTTCTGCTTTTCTTTAACAAGGGGCAGTCTACCTTGAAATGCCCGGGTTTTTTGCACTCAAAACACGTAGGCTGCTCCTTCTCCTTTTCTTTGTCCTTCTCTTTACTCGGCTCACCTTTCAGAGGTTTCTTTTTGTAGTTAAACTTTTTCTTCCTCATGAACCTTCTGAATTTTCTTGCTAACAGAGCTGTCTCATCTTCTTCATCATCTTCTTCGGAGTCTTCACTTAAGTCCTCTCTAGCAGTAGATTTGAACGCGATTGCCTTCTTCTTTTTGTCAACCTCTCCATTCTTTTGTTTGAGGGAGAGCTCATAGGTCATTAAAGAACCTAACAATTGTTCCAGCGGGAGACCTGAGAAGTTTATTCACGAGTTCACCGTAAGAAATAATTTTTCCTAGGCTTCTCATGCCATTCACAATATTTGTGAACCTAGTGTACATCTCACTAATAGACTCAGTAGGTTCCATTTTAAACATTTCATATGTGTGAATAAGCATGTTGACCTTGGTGGTTTTCACTTGGTGTGTACCCTCATGGGTAACCTTAAGTGTATCCCAAATCTCCTTGGCGGGGAGACAATTAGATATTCTATTAAATTCACTTGGATCAAGAGAGCAAAATAAAAGGTTCATAGCCTTAGCATTAAGCTCGATTTGCTTAATGTCATTCTCATCCCAATCATCTTCCATCTTTGGAGTGAGAATGCCATTAATAATATTGTAGGCTGATGAGGACCTTTTACAATTGTCCTCCATAAATTATAGTCAAGAGCTTGAATAAATATGCGCATGCGTGTCTTCCAGTATGTGTAATTTGTGCCATTAAAAAATGGAGGACGATTAGAAGCTTGACCTTCAACAATACCCATTCCTATTGGGGCTGCCATGATCTTTTACTCAAGATCCTTGGACCTACAAGAGAGTACCGGTGCTCTGATACCACTCGTTGCCCAGAAATGGAGCCCAAGAGGGGGGTGAATTGGGTCTTTTAAAAATTTTAAGACAATAATGAGAGGGACTGGTGGTGCTTGTGAACAATGATGAATTCAATGCAAGATATTTAAAGCGGTAGCAATAATTAAAGAGCAAGAGAGGAAGAGAGCAATCACATACAAATACAAGGTTTATAGTGGTTCGGTGCAAACCTAGCACCTACATCCACTCCCCAAGCCACCCTTGAAAATTTCGCTATAATCCAAACTAGATTACAGTTGATTTGTTTTTCACAAGGCTCACAAGTCAAAACCTAAGTTAGTTTTATCACTTAGGCTACCAACAAACCTTAACACTTGTTTTGCCTTTTGGCTCACAAGTTAACCCTAGTTGGTTTTATCCCTTTGGCTCACCAACAAACCACAATAACCTTCTTTCAAGACACCCTTGAAAGCAAGGTCAAATCACAATGTAAAAACAGATATATAATTTAAAA
Source organism: Areca catechu (assembly GCA_021397845.1). Lineage (NCBI taxonomy): Eukaryota > Viridiplantae > Streptophyta > Magnoliopsida > Arecales > Arecaceae > Areca > Areca catechu. The sequence continues at coordinate 16,794,216 of CM038043.1, forward strand.
CTAAAACAAACTCTCTTCAAGAGTAGATTGGAATCTTTGAAGCTCAAGTAGATGCTTTGTCTTCACTCTTCCTTGGAATCTCCTTCAAAGTGCCTCTTTTGGAATGAAGTAAGGATGAGCTTGTAGGCTTTTCAAGGAATCAAACTATAAGAGGCTTTTGATGTGAAGTATTTGAAAGAATATTGGCTTTTTAGCTTTTGAGTAGACTTGAATACACTTCAATACACTTTATTGTCTTTAAAATGAGGTTGGTGGAGGTTAAATACACCAAGAACCTTCCAAAAAATGGTTTGTGACCGTTGGAACCTCGGAAATAACCGTTTAGAGCTTGAAAAGCAAGTTCTGCAAGCCAGAAAAATAGATCCGTTAGAGCTGTCAGGCTACAAGTGTCGACACTTGGCTGTCAGGTGTCGACACTTGGCTGTCAAGTGTCGACACTTGATTTCAAGGTGTCGACACTTGAACTTTCAAGTATCGATACTTGATGCACAGGTGTTGATGCTTGACACAAAAATCCTCAAATTACAAAGTTCTGTATTTTCAAAATTCTCAGGCCTTGAGTCGACACTTGGAAACCTAAGTGTCGACACTTGGTGTCGACACTTGGTTGTAGGTGTTGACACTTGGCGTGCCAAGGATTTTTGTCTATGCCAAATGCTGAAGTGTCGACACTTGACTGTCCAGGTGTCGACACTTGAGACTGAAAAATCTCAGATTCAAGTGTAAATACCTCGAAAATATAAATATAATTCTTGAAAACATAAACCCATAATATTTAAATATTTATATGCCCTTTTTCAATGAAGAGGATGTTCGGATTCATGAGAATTGCTCCGTGCCATTACGTGCCATAAACCATAAGTTTTTGAGATTTTGAGGTGCTTTCTTCCTGAAAACTCATAACTTGAAATCCTCATTAGTATACAATATGCACTTAATGTTTTGTTATTCATCAAAATCACTGGGTGGAGCCAACAGGGTATCACCTGGCGAGGGAGTAGGAGAGCCCGGCTCGACCTCGACAGAGGTGGACCCGTCTTGGGGTGCCACCTGGAGAGGGAGCAGGGGGCTGCCAGCTTCGACCGAGGTGGACCCCTCCTGGGTGGAAACTTGGCGAAGTAGCATAGAGAGGCTCGACTTTGGTCGAGGTGGACCCGTCTTGGGGTACCACCTGGCGAAAGAGCAGGAGAGCCCGGCTCGACCTCGCAGAGGTGGACCCATCTTGGGATGCCACCTGGTGAGGGAGCAGGGGGCCGCTAGCTTCGGCCGATGTGGACCCCTCCTGGGTGGACACCTGGCGAAGTGGCAAAGAGAGGCTCGACTTCGGTCGAGGTGGATCCATCTTGGGGTGCCACCTGGCGAAGGAACAGGAGTGCCCGGCTTGACCTTGGCAGAGGTGGACCCGTCTTGGGGTGCCACCTAGCGAGGGAGCAGGGGGGCCACTTCCCGAGCGGGAAATTTTGAAAGAAAAATCCACGTGGCGACAGCATCCAGCTGGATCTGACACATGTTCTATGCCAGCGATGTAGCCATATCAGTTGCCCCCCATCCCCAGGTCCCATCAAAGCATCGTGGCTTGGAACATGGGGAGATAATGCGGAGATGACATGGAAAAGACGAAAATCTCGTGTCATAATTGCCATGATCGTTGCCGCCGCTTCTACTGCACCCGAGACCCTGTTGGAGGCTGCCACGTGCGCGCATCTGACAGGCCATTAATATGCTATTTTGAAATCGAGGCAGTCTCCATCGGACCGAAGTGTCGATGTCAGGTGTGCCTCCACGTGGTGGTCATCTGATGGCCTGGGATGGAAAGAGGCATACGGCTACTGTTGATTGAGTTTGAAAAGGAGGGGAACTTTCTGGAAAAGAGACCTCTCAGCTTTCTCACACCTCGCCGGCAGTTGCAGCGGTCTCCCTTCATCTCCAAGGGGTTGCCATTCCTTTGGTTCAAAACATCCAGTTGAGTGTGATGCGTGTCGTAATGCACTGATTTAGAACCTTAATTCCACTACTCTAAAGGGTAGAATAGCGGGAGTAAGGGTCGATCCCACAGAGACTTTGGGGTTATCTTGAAAAAGTATTTTCTTTTGACTTTAAATTAACTAAAATAAACTAGACTAATGCAAGAATTAAATGCAAATAATAAATCTGTGAAAATAATTTAGATATGACCTATCTCAAGAGTACGACCCGTATCCGTGGATCACGGCCCGTCCCTTAGGTATAGGTCAGTCAAAACTAATTCACTACAACTTACCTTAAATGCTAATCCAACATAACTCCAGCATGACTAAAATAAAAAAAATAAGCAAACATGGATTAATATAAAGCAAATAAATTTTATTGCATAAAATATTGGAGTACAGAGAAAATAAAAGTAAGGGAACAAGGGTCCCTTTCTCCCTTTTTATACGACTCTGACTCTCTGTCACAGCAACAGGTGGAACTACGGACAGCAAGTGGAACCTCCCAAAAATTTCTCTCCCCCGCAGAAAAGAATCACCGAGGTATTTATAGCTGAAAAATACCGTGTCGGGTCCGTGTGGAAAGCGCGGTGATTTCTTCATCTCAATCCGATCTCCTTATCTGATTTTTTTACGATCATCCCCATCTCAAAAATTAAATTCAAAAATTATATCGCACAATCCCGCGTCCATTCAGCGTCGTCCGACATTTCTTCTCGTTCCGATGCTTCCTTGTTTTCGGACATCCCGGTCTGAACGACGGTGACAAGGGCAGACGGCACTGCAGGCAGAGAGGCGCGGCTGGGGTGGAGACGGTCACGGCAGCGGGCAGACGTGGCGCAAGGACGGACGGCGCTCGGCTCCAGCTGGACGGTGGCGTGGCCGCTGGTGCAGCAGGCTTGGGCGGCGAGCTCGGCGGACACGCGGCGCAGGGGCGGACACGGAGGGCGGACTTCGGCTGGGCGGCAGCAGGCTGGAGCTCGGCGGACACGCGGCATGGCGGACGGCGGCGGAGAGGCAGCTCGTGTGCGGCTGGATGCGGCTGGGCAGCAGGCGCGGACGGCTGGCTGACGCGCGGTGGAAGGCGGGCGGATGGCGCGGCGGAGCTGGACGGCAGCGGGCCTGGGCGGAGGCGGCTTCCGGCGGCGTGCGGCGAGGACAGCTGGCCGACGGCGTGGCTCGCGTGGGTGTGGGTGGAGGGCGGACGGCGCGGCAGCGGCGTGGCTCGCGTGGGCGACGGCAGCAAGTTCCGGCCACTTTTCCGGCCAAACGGGAGCTCTTCGGCCGGCGGGAAGGTTACCGGCGGCTTCGGCGGCGCCGGGGGAAGCTCTCCGGCAAGTTTCGACGCGATCGGAGCACGGTGGTCCACGACTCCGCCCGTGGACCGGCAGCAATGGCTGCCGTGGACCGGCAGCTCATGCGGTGGACCATTGAGCCGGTCCACCGTGAGCCAAACCAAAAGGATTTTAAGGACACTCCAAAAATCGTGTGGCTCTGAAATCCATGCTAAAACCTTCTAAAATCCATTTCGGGCCCGTTTGAAGTCCGAATTACATTCCGTTTGCGTCGTTGGACTCCTAAAATCAAGATCTACATGTTTATGGAGTCAATTCCTGCAAAGTATCACAAAAAGTATCAATTTTAATCAATTAAAGTTGGGTTAATTTTCATTATTCTAATGTCTAACACACCCCCCAACTTAAACTTTGCTCGTCCTCGAGTAAAGGAAATGGATGAGTCTTGTGTACTAAGATGGTCCATGAAATGAAAATTATCGTACTAACCCTAAAATCAAAGGATACATGGTTAGACTATTAAAAAGGTACTTCATTGGATTACCAATTCCACCCATTTAGTAGTAGAATAAAGTCCATAGAAGTTTTAAGAGTTTTTTCGTTCCCAACTTTCTATCTCACTATCTAAATCTTCCAACTTAGTTTGGTTTTGGTGCAATATTTATTTAGTCCCCACTTTTTTTTTTTTTTTTTATAATGTAAAGTCAGTGCAATGTCCTGACACCTTGCTTTCTAATTAACCCTTGTAGCGAGCTTTAAGCCAATGACTCCCAAACCAGTTGGCTTTAGGGCATTAGGTGTAAAACACCCCTCGGGCTTATGACTCGAGTTAAAAAGGCTAAGTCAAGACTAACTCTACAAAAGATTTCGTTACATCCCCACCTTTTGACGCGAACAACAACGCTTACCTAGGCGAAGGGGTCCGGTTACTCAGTGAGAGATGCTAAAAATCTTTATTAACCTCAGAAATTTTTAACTGGGGACTTTTTATAATGCTTATACCAAAATAAGTAAGATTCATTATTAAGATCAATAGGCCGAAGGGTCTGGAATTACTCTTCTAAAATTTTCTGGACTACACTCTACCACTTATAGGGTTTTCTTGATAAATCATCCCTCAGTATCTCTAAAATTTTCTAAACCATTAATCACTCCTCATTTAGTGAGCTTGATTTTTTTCAATTCGAGATGAATTCTTTGTACACAAAACTGATTAAAATTTTACTCGAGGATTTGATTTAATTAATTACCTCACCCCCCAACTTAATTTCCATTGTCCCTAATGGAAGAGAATATTAAAAATGTAATGGCATGGAAGGATACAACCTGGTAGGGTATGGAATTAGACGTCCTTCTATCACCATGTTCCCGCAATCTTCTTTTATTACTCCATTTATTCTAAAAATAAAGAACTAGAAGTTAAAATATGATCTAAGGAAAGAGCTGGGCTGCCTCCCAGGAGCGCTAAGTTTAACGTCTTCAGCCAGACAAAGTTGATCTTTACAGCAAAACTGGGTGTTCAAGATCAAGAGTTTCAACAACTTCTCCATCACTGATTCCTTCAATATACGGTTTCAAACGCTGGCCATTCACCTTAAAAACATTCCCTTGCTTAGGATCCTTAAGTTCAACAGCTCCATGGGAAAATAGTTGAGTTACTACAAAAGGTCCATCCCATCGTGAGCGGAGTTTTCTGGGAAAAAGACGTAACCTAGAGTTGTAGAGCCATACTTTTTGATTAGGCTCAAATGATTTTCTATTAATAAATTTGTCATGATAAGCCTTCGTTCGAGCCTTATAAATTTTGAACTCTCATACGCTTCATTTCGTAACTCTTCCAACTCACTTAACTGAAGTTTTCTATGGGAACTTGCATTCTTCATATCAAAATTAAATTGCTTGATAGCCCAAAATGCACGGTGTTCCAATTCAACAGGTAGGTGACAAGCCTTTCCAAACACTAACCGGTATGGAGACATTCCTAGAGGGGTCTTGAAAGCAGTTCGGTAAGCCCATAAAGCGTCATCCAAACGTTCGGACCAATCTTTCCTATCGGGTCTTACCGTTTTCTCAAGAATGTGCTTGATCTCTCTATTCGAAACTTCTACCTGACCACTAGTCTGAGGATGGTATGGTGTGGCTACTTTATGGGTAATTCCATACTTTTTCATCAGTGCGTCAAAGTGTCTATTTGTGAAATGCGCACCTCCATCACTAATAATGGCCCTTGGGCACCCAAACCGACTAAAGATGTTATGTTGAATGAACTTGATCACAACTTTGTGATCATTGGTTCGAGTTGCCACAGCTTCAATCCATTTCGAAACATAATCGACTGCTACCAAAATGTACTCAAATCCAAAGGAAAGAGGAAATGGTCCCATAAAGTCAATACCCCAAACATCAAAAATTTCAACAACTAAAATGGGGTTTAGGGGCATCATATCTTTTCATGAAATATTCCCCCTTTGTTGACACTTGAGACAATTACGGCCAAATTCATGTGCATCTTTAAAGAGAGTTGGCCAATAAAATCCACTTTGCAGCACCTTTGCTGCAGTTTTTCTCCCACTAAAGTGTCCCCCACATGCAAGAGAATGACAAAAATTGAGTATACTTTGAATTCACTCTCAGGGACACATCGCCTGATCACTTGATCTGAACAGTGTTTAAACAATTCAGGTTCCTCCCAAAAGTAATATTTGATTTGCGAAAAGAACCTATCTTTTTCTTGTTGTGACCAGTATGGAGGAACTTGCCCTGTTACCAGATAATTCACTATATGGGCAAACCAGGGGAGATTACTGGTAGAAGAAATTGAGAATAGCTGCTCATCAAGAAACCTATCTCCAATAATTTCCTTGTTGTATTCTACTAAGATCCTAGAAATGTGATCTGCTACCATATTTTCGGAACCTTTCTTATCCAAAATTTCTAAGTCAAATTCCTGTAACAAAAGGATCCATCGAATCAGTCTAGGCTTTGTATCCTTTTTGGATAGCAGATGTCTTAATGCAGCATGATCAGAGTAAACTAGGACCTTAGACCCTAATAAATATGATCAAAATTTTTCTAGGGCGAATACAACTGCTAGTAACTCTTTTTCAGTAGTGGTATAGTTCATTTGTGCATCTGAAAGAGTTTTACTAGCATAGTAAATTACATGGGGTTCCCTATTGAGCTTCTGTCCTAAAACAGCTCCTACAGCATAATCAGAAGCATCACACATGATTTCAAATGGCAGAGTCCAATCTGGGGGCTTGATGATAGGTGCAGTGGTCAAAGCAGTTCGAAGAATGTCAAAAGCGGTCAAACATTCTTTACTAAAATCAAAGGACTTGTCTTTGGCAAGTAAATCACACAATGGTCGAGAGATTTTGCTGAAATCCTTGATGAATCGTCTATAAAAACCAGCATGGCCAAGGAAGGATCGTACTTGTCTAACCGAGGTCGGGGGAGGTAATTTCGAGATTAATTCAACCTTAGCCTTGTCAACCTCAATCCCTCGCTCAGAAACAATGTGTCCGAGTACAATTCCCTCACAAACCATAAAATGACTCTTCTCCCAACTTAAGACTAAGTTGGTTTCTATACAGCGTTTCAATACCTTAGCCAAATTATGGAGACAGTCCTCGAATGAAGATCCAAAAACAGAAAAATCATCCATAAACACTTCAAGGAAATGACCAACCATATCGGAGAATAAGGCCAACATACATCGTTGAAAGGTGGCTGGTGCATTACAGAGACCAAAAGGCATACGCCTGAATGCAAACGTTCCAAAAGGGCAAGTAAAGGTGATCTTTTCTTGGTCTGCAGGAAATACTGGAACCTGGTTGTATCCTGAATATCCATCCAGGAAACAAAAGAAACTCTGCCCTGCTAGTCGTTCTAGAATTTGATCAATAAAAGGTAGAGGGAAATGATCTTTCCTAGTAACAGCATTCAGTTTCCGGTAATCTATACACACTCTCCAACTAGTGGCTGCTCGGGTAGAAATTGACTCACCCTTTTCATTCTGAATGACAGTAATACCTGACTTTTTAGGTACTACCTGAGTTGGGCTGACCCATTGGCTATCCGAAATTGGATAAATAATACCGGCATCCAACCATTTAACCACTTCTTTTTTAACAATTTCTCGCATGTTTGGATTTAGCCTCCGTTGCATGTCCCTATGTGGTTTAGCTTCTGCTTCACAGTGAATGTGGTGCATGCAAACAGAAGGGTCAATTCCCTTAAGATCAGCTATTGTCCATCCTATTGCCTCTTTATGTTCCCTAAGTACATTCATTAATTTTTGTTCCTGATCAGAGGTCAAAGTAGATGCAATGATTACCGGAAGGGTATCATTGGATCCAAGAAAAGAATACTTTAACTTGTCAGGAAGAGGCTTCAATTCCAGATTGGGTGGTGCTTTTAAGGATGGCACTAAAGGGCTTGATTGAGTCGATAATGATTCAAATTTCATAGTCCAAGGAGGAATGGTACTAAACTTGGGTGGCTCTAACAAAGCATTCACTTCATCATCAATATCAAAATCGTCAGTTCCTAAATGTGTCAAACATGCTTGCAAGGGATTCGAATTAAGCAACAAAGGAAGATTCCTATCTACTACTTCTTCTATCATGTTTACTTTGTTATGATTATAAGAGGGTGGTCCTTGGCATGCATTAAAAATATTCAACCGCATTTTCTTATTCCCAAAAGAGACGTCCATAACCCCTGTTCTGCAATTTATGCAAGCATTAGCGGTAGCTAGGAAAGGTCTTCCAAGAATGATGGGTATCTGACTAGGGCTACCGCTAGATTCCATGTCCAAAACAAGAAAATCAACCGGGAAGTAGAACTCATCTACTTTTACCAACACATCCTCGAGCATTCCACGGGGTGCCTTGACGGATCGATCAGCTAACTGTAAGGTCACCGTCGTGGGTTTTAATTCTCCGAATTTAAACAGATCATACATTGATCCTGGGAGAAGGTTTACACTCGCACCTAAATCTAACAAGGCTTTCTTGATTGTAAGGTCCCCTATGACACAAGAGATAATTGGGGTACCTGGGTCTTTGAGTTTGGGTGGAGCTATTTGCTGAAAAACTGAGCTGGCTTGCTCAGTTAAGAGGATTTTCTTAGGGATATGTGCCTTAGATTTCCGTTTTTGAGTGCACAAATCCTTAAGAAATTTGGCATACGCCGGTACTTGCTTGATGGCATCGAGGAGAGGTAAATTGATTTGGACTTGCTTGAATAATTCAAGCATCTCATTCATTTTTAAATTTTTCTTATCCAATGGTAAAGGTGACTCCAAAGCTCTAGGGAATGGAGCCTTAGGTACAGGTACTTGACCAATGGATTCCTTCTCCTCTTCATTCTTTTTCTCTGGCTTAGCCAGTTCTACTTCTTGGGTCGGGTCAGGTTGATCTAACGTTTTTCCACTTCTTAAGGTGATAACAGATTTAGTGTGTTCAGGAAAATTTTCAGGTCCAGTGGAACTCTCAGCCATGTATTGACCCTTGGGGTTGATAATGGGCTGGCTAGGAAACTTACCCTCCTCTCTCTGATTGAAAGCTGTAGCTAGCTGACCTATCTGAGTCTCTAGCTTGGCAATGGATTGGGTATGGGAGTGAAGGATTTGGGTATTCATGTTCAGCCCCTCCTTCAAAGTTTGAAGGATCTTGTCTTGAAAGGAAGGATCAAGATTGTTTGGCGGAGGTTGTGGATGCTGTGGGGCATTTTGATATTGAGGAAATTGCATGCTTTGAAATTTGGTCTCCTGATAGTTTGGCCTAACGGAAGAATTGATTCCGGATTGGGGTTTCCAAGAAAAATTTGGGTGATTGCGCCAGCCAGGATTGTATGTGTTCGAATAAGGATCGTTTCCTGGTCTAGGAGCCATTCGGGTTTGAGCTTGATGAGCTTGCTCCTGAAGAAGCTCAGGAAATTGATAAGCTGATGGACAATCACCTAAGGTGTGGGTGGAACTCGAGCAGATAATACAGACTTCATGAGTAGGATGAGATGAGGAGGAATTATTTCCAGCTTGCAAAAGTTGGTCGAGCTTCTGAGATAGCTCATCAACCTTGCTGTAGATGTCTACAGCACGACCAACTTCATACATTCCTCCTCTCTTAGGTTCTACAAATCCTGGGGGAGGATCTCTACGGGCAGCTGACATATGATGTAGAGAATTTTCACTTAACGTTTCAAACAACTGCCATGCCTCATGTTCATTTTTAAGCATGAACGTTCCTCCACATGAGGCATCCACCATTTCCCAGTGCCTTTCTGACAAACCGTCATAGAAGCACTGGACTAATTGCCATTTGGGGATGGCATGGTGAGGGCATTTTCTAATTAGCTCTTTCAAACTCTCCCAGGTTTCATGAAACATTTCTCCATCTAATTGGGAAAAACTAGTAATGGCTTTTCTAATTTGATTCGTCTTTCTTATGGGAAAATATTTCTTAAGGAACTCCCTCTGAAGTTGATCCCAAGTTGAAATTGTCACGATGTCTAGGGAATTCAACCAATATTTGGCTTTATCTTTCAGAGAAAAAGGGAATAACCTAAGCCTTAAAGCATCATCGGAGAAATTTTGGATCTTAACAGTGGAGCAGATTTCTAGAAATTCATCTAGATGTTTATATGGGTCTTCAGTTGCAAGTCCGTAAAAAGAGGGTAACATCTGAATCACACTGGACTTGATTTCGTATTGAATGGCATCTACAGGGGGAACTTGGATACAAGGTGAATAAGTGTATTTTGAAGGAGTGAAGTACTCCTTCAGCGGAGGGTCAATTCCTTGATTAGGATCCATAGTACCTGGGCTGGTTGCTCTACTGGAGCCTTCGATTTTCGGATCTAGGGATATATGTTTAGGTTCTCGAAGTCGGCGCCTAGAATATACTAACATACACCCTCCCTTCTAAAGCAAACAGCAATAAAAGATTTTTTTAAATTTTTTTTAATTGGAAAGCGGAAGAATGAGAAGAGGTCTAAAGAGAAGTTCTAAGAGAGTCCTAAACTAGAGAAAGTTAATTAATTAATTTTTTTTTTTTTTAATCAAACAAGTAAAACAAATCAAAATCACTTTCCTAGGGTTAACCTGGATCTAGACAGCTCCTAACTGATCCAAGGTTACCTTCGAGCACTCCAAGCCCAAGATCAATTAACTGACTTGGCCAGGTAAGTGTAAGGTGGGTGAAGGTTCCCTTATCGCTTGCCTTAGACACCAATTATAAATTGGCCAGGTAAGCGAAACCAACTCACGTCCCTTCGGGCTCTAGTCCCTGAACCACTTTCCTTAGACACCAAGGAATTAAATGATCTGAACCCGGTCCAACTCTAGGGTTTCCTTGTCCTATTGAGCTCGAAATCCTTAGGGTTGACGTCTAATTAATTTTAAAATTAAAGGCTTGGGTCAATGCAGATGCTGGATTGATGATTTGTGGGCTAAGGAAGGGTATTGATCTCCCCACCTTATCTGATTAATGGGTTGTGCCCTTAAGATATATTATGAAATTATGAAATGCAACAGCTAAGGTGTCCAAAAAGTTATAAACAAACAAAATTAAACTTAATTTTTTTTTAATTTTGATGATTAAGTATCTGATCCTAATAAATTATGAAATGTCTGTATAATATTTTTGGTTTTGCAAAAAAAATAAATTTACCTAAGTGAATCTAAATTTCTTTTTTGTGTGTTCTAAAATTTTTTTGTGTGTTCAACCTTTTTGTACCCTAGGACAACCATTCAACATAACCTCCCAGTTATGCCAGGGCAACCTTATGTCAGGGCACTCAAGATCGAAAATTGAAAATTGGAATGTAAAATTTTGAAAATTGAATTTTTTTTTTTTTTTGTTGTGGATTTTTGGATTGTTGAATTTTTTTTTCAGAATAACACCAAAAGTCCCCGGCAACGGCGCCAAAAATCTGATGCGTGTCGTAATGCACCGATTTAGAACCTTAATTCCACTACTCTAAAGGGTAGAATAGCGGGAGTAAGGGTCGATCCCACAGAGACTTTGGGGTTATCTTGAAAAAGTATTTTCTTTTGACTTTAAATTAACTAAAATAAACTAGACTAATGCAAGAATTAAATGCAAATAATAAATCTGTGAAAATAATTTAGATATGACCTATCTCAAGAGTACGACCCGTATCCGTGGATCACGGCCCGTCCCTTAGGTATAGGTCAGTCAAAACTAATTCACTACAACTTACCTTAAACGCTAATCCAACATAACTCCAGCATGACTAAAATAAAAAAATAAGCAAACATGGATTAATATAAAGCAAATAAATTTTATTGCATAAAATATTGGAGTACAGAGAAAATAAAAGTAAGGGAACAAGGGTCCCTTTCTCCCTTTTTATACGACTCTGACTCTCTGTCACAGCAACAGGTGGAACTACGGACAGCAAGTGGAACCTCCCAAAAATTTCTCTCCCCCCGCAGAAAAGAATCACCGAGGTATTTATAGCTGAAAAATACCGTGTCGGGTCCGTGTGGAAAGCGCGGTGATTTCTTCATCTCAATCCGATCTCCTTATCTGATTTTTTTACGATCATCCCCATCTCAAAAATTAAATTCAAAAATTATATCGCACAATCCCGCGTCCATTCAGCGTCGTCCGACATTTCTTCTCGTTCCGATGCTTCCTTGTTTTCGGACATCCCGGTCTGAACGACGGTGACAAGGGCAGACGGCACTGCAGGCAGAGAGGCGCGGCTGGGGTGGAGACGGTCACGGCAGCGGGCGGACGTGGCGCAAGGATGGACGGCGCTCGGCTCCAGCTGGATGGTGGCGTGGCCGCTGGTGCAGCAGGCTTGGGCGGCGAGCTCGGCGGACACGTGGCGCAGGGGCGGACACGGAGGGCGGACTTCGGCTGGGCGGCAGCAGGCTGGAGCTCGGCGGACACGCGGCATGGCGGACGACGGCGGAGAGGCAGCTCGCGTGCGGCTGGACGCGGCTGGGCAGCAGGCGCGGACGGCTGGCTGACGCGCGGCGGAAGGCGGGCGGATGGCACGGCGGAGCTGGACGGCAGCGGGCCTGGGCGGAGGCGGCTTCCGGCGACGTGCGGCGAGGACAGCTGGCCGACGGCGTGGCTCGCGTGGGCGTGGGCGGAGGGCGGACGGCACGGCGGCGGGGTGGCTCGCGTGGGCGACGGCAGCAAGTTCCGGCCACTTTTCCGGCCAAACGGGAGCTCTTCGGCCGGCGGGAAGGTTACCCGCGGCTTCGGCGGCGCCGGGGGAAGCTCTCCGTCAAGTTTCGGCGCGATCGGAGCACGGTGGTCCACGGCTCCGCCCGTGGACCGGCAGCAATGGCTGCCGTGGACCGGCAGCTCATGCGGTGGACCATTGAGCCGGTCCACCGTGAGCCAAACCAAAAGGATTTTAAGGACGCTCCAAAAATCGTGTGGCTCTGAAATCCATGCTAAAACCTTCTAAAATCCATTTCGGGCCCGTTTGAAGTCCGAATTACATTCCGTTTGCGTCGTTGGACTCCTAAAATCAAGATCTACACGTTTATGGAGTCAATTCCTACAAAGTATCACAAAAAGTATCAATTTTAATCAATTAAAGTTGGGTTAATTTTCATTATTCTAATGTCTAACAGAGTGCCTATGCCCTCTTTCTTTCTTCTTCCATCTCCCGACTCTCGTGTTAGTTCTTCTTACTTCTCCTTCCTTGATGACGCGTCGCTGTCATGTTTTTTCAAACCCGAACGAGGCCGGTCCTTCCCGGCCGAGGACTCCATCATCTTCCACCTCAAAGGGGAAGAGCTTCCGATCGAGGTCCGGAGGTAGCTTCGACCGGGGCTATGACCATATGCATCCCTAGGGGTCCTAGGTCTCCCCCTTTAGTCTTCGCACGTCCCATCTCCTCTCTTCCTCCTCTGGTGGTGGAGGACTCTTCTTCGGGTCCCTCCGGTTACTCCTCGACGATGACCGGAGATGACCTTTCCTGGATTCGGGATACCTATGGGGTCCCGGATTCAATCCGTCTTTCACTTCCAGGATCTAGGGACCGAGTAACCTCGAGTGGCCCTGGGAGGGTTGCCGTCTACGAAGACTTCCTTGTCGGGGGTCTTCATTTCTCCCTTCATCCCTTCTTTCTTTCCTTTCTTAGTCACTTTCGCCTCGTCCCGGCCCAGTTGGCTCCTAATGCCATCCGGGTCATCTTTGCCTTCATCGTCTTCTATCATTTTCATGGGTTCGTTGCCCGTTTCTCTCTGTTCAGGGCCCTCTTCATCCTGAAGCGCTATTCTACCGATGATGGCTAGTGGTATATTTCACCCCAGCCTAGGTGCCTTAGGTTCGACCTCCCCTCATCGATCAAGGGTTAGAAGAACCGCTTCTTCTTCGCCTCGGTCGAGGACGTCGACTGGGCCTGGAGTGAGCCGGACCGGTCCCCAAACCGGAACACCCAGGTTGAGCCGGCGAACCAAGAAGTCTACACACAGATGCTGGGTGACGTGGTCCCGGCTCTTGATGTTCTACTTTCATAGCAGAATTTATTCAAGGCAGGGATCGGTCCCATCTGAGAGTTGGGTGAGACCCCGGATCCCCTTCTTTCGCCTTCATTTTCCGCTCAGCACTCGTTTCTTTTATACTGGCCTAACTGTCATTTTGTTTCAAGCATGAAGTTCTCTGTCGAAAGCCTGATGGAGGGTGCCCGGAAGAGGGACGCCGCCGAAGGGGCCCTGGAGGCCCCAGCGAAGAGGGCTTGTACTGAGGCAAGCCAGGGGCCCACGCCCACTCCTGCTGTTACCGGTCTCGGGGCAACGGGTCCTGCTCCGAGGCCGCCTCAGTCCCGTGCACCCGATGTCCCTATCATCGAGCTCGACATGGTCGGGGGAGAGAGGAGGCCGGAACCTCCTGGAGCGGCGCCTCTTTCGGTTGCCATGCCGGTCGCCTCCACGATGGCCACCAAGATGACGGCGGCCCCACCGGCGGCTATAGCGCCCAGCGGAGGGGCAGCCGCTCACATTCCACCCCCAGGTCTCGCCGCTAGCTCCTCCGTTATCCGTGATCAAGGACTCGCGAAGAGGATGATGGAGTTCGCGAGCACCCCCCGGGATAGCCATCTGAGGGGCGGCCGGGACTATGCTGTGCGCTGCTCGGGATCCTCCCGTTGCTCTTCACGGTAAGCCTCGGACTCTTATCTTTTAATGTTTTAGTGGGATCTTATTAACATCCCGTCTTTTTTTTGATGCAGATCGGGACTGATGTTCTACTGCTGAGGAACTTCCTCTCGGGCTATGCCAAGAAAGATGATGAGAAGGAGAAGAGGCTTGACAAACTCGCAGCTAACGTAAAAGACCTCATGGAGAAGGGGGTCGAGCTGCAAGAGAACAACCAGGCCCTTCGGATGGACCTGGGCCATGCCTAGGGGCACGTAAGGGAGCTCGAGACCTCTCTGTTGGATGAGAGGATCTCGAACCAGCGTCAGGCTGTGGACGACATGGCGGAGGTGTCACGCCTTAGGGCTCAATCCCGATCACTGGAGCGCCGGGTTGAGGAGGTCCTCAAGGAGCTCAGTGTGGCTAAGGACAAGAACTCCTACGTCAACGGGCTGCTGGAGGCGTCCAGGAATGAGGTGCAGAAAGCCGTGCCCAAGTTTCGGGCCTCCGAAGAGTTCAGGGCGGAGGTACACGAGGCAGCCGTCGACTCCTTCCTGAAGGGCTTTGAGGTGTGCCGGGAAAAGGTAAGTTCCTTTTTCCCCGAGCTTGACCTCAGCGGAGTTGTTCTGGGCGAGCGGAGGGAGGAGCCCACCGAGGGAGCTTCACCTGCCATGGCTGCTGAGGTGGCGATCTCCGATCAGCCTTCTGACAACGCCGTCGATGGAGATGGTGCCCCCCGACCGGAGGAGGATGTAGTTGCAGCGGAGTAGCCCAGCAGCTCCTTTTCTTTTTCTTCACTTTGCTCTCATATGAGCTTATTTCCTTTTTCTTTCTTTGGGTCACCCAGCCTGTCGGGGCCCCTTTTGTAAGAAACTTTTCATTAGAAATGAAAGTTCCTTTTTCATTATCCTGTTCCTTCCTTTTTTTTATGCATCTTCCGGACTGAACCCTGGTGCCAGCCATCGGGACTAAGTCCCGTGGTGCATTCCGGGCTGAACTCCGGGATTGCGTGGGCAAACTGGGTTCTGCTCCACCTTCCAGACAGAGATCTGGGACTTCGCTTTGGAACCAGGTTCCTTGCGAACTTCTGGACTGAACCCCGAGGCCGCATGCTGGAACTAAGCCCTGTGCGACCTACCGATCTGTTCTCCGAGATTTTTGTAGGACCGGGACCTAAGTCTCCAAGACCTCTCCTGACTGAACTCCGAGGCCGCATGTCATAATTTAATTCCGTGCGACACTCCGGACTGAACTCCGAGATTTTTATGAGAAGGGACTTCGCGCTTTTGCTGATCTTTCACCGTGCCCATGCTCGCCGAACCTAGAGATGGATGGCTTTTGTCCTACGAGATGAGAGTAGGCATTTGATGAAAAGGATTTTATTATTGAAGTTTTTGAAGCCTTACACTATTGGTAGTACATCCTCAAGTTTGAGGCATTCCAAGTGCGTGGGAACCGAGATTTGCCTAGCTCCTCCAGGTAGTACGCCCCGTGGGAAAGTACCTCCACCACCATGTAAGGGCCTTCCCAATTTGGGGAGAGCTTTCCACACTTCCGTGGCTCGGAGGCTTCAGCGCAGCGTAGCACTATGTCTCCCTGATGGAAGGATTTCGGTCGCACCCTGGAGTTATAGTATCTGGCCACTCGTTGTCGATAGGCCGCCATCCGAACTCGGGCCCTATCCCTCGTTTCTTCAAGGAGGTCCAGGTTCAGCAGCAGCCGTGCTGGGTTCTTCGCCTCGTTGTACTGCTCCATGTGCAAGGTCGGTAGGCTGAGCTCAATTGGGATGACCGCTTCCACTCCGAAGATGAGGTTGAAAGGGGTCTCATCCGTGGCCGTCCTTGGGATGGTATGGTACGCCCACAGGATGCTCGGGAGCTCTTCTGCCCACCTCCCCTTGGCCTGGTCTAGTCTTGTCCGGAGGCCCTGCAGGATGGTTCTATTTGTTACCTTGGCTTCTTCATTTGTCTGAGGATGTGCCACTGAGGTGAAACGATGATGGATTCCGAGGTCTCCGCAAAACTCCTCGAACTCCCGACAATCGAACTGATATCCGTTATCGGTGATGATGGTGTGGGGCAAGCTGAAGCGGCATATAATCGACTTCCAAAGGAACTTGGTGACATTCGCCTCCATGATCCGGGCCAAGGGCTCGACCTTAACCCACTTTGTGAAGTAGTCGATAGCCACAATCAGGAACTTCCGTTGCCCGGACGCCGGAGGAAAAGGTCTGAGAAGATCCATGCCCTACTGAGCGAATGGCCATGGGGCGGAGAGCTGGGAGAGTGGAGCAGTGGGCTGACGTTGCACCACAGCGTGTCGCTGACATCGGTCGCACCTCTTTACGAAGTTAGCCGCATCTTCTCTTATTGTTTCCCAAAATAGCCTTGATGGAGGGCCTCATACGCCAGCGTCCTGCCTCCCACATGGTTCCCGCAGATACCCTCGTGGATCTCCTGGAGCACGAGTGCGGCTTCAGTGGGTCTTAGGCACTTGAGGAGCGAGTAGGAGTAGGACCTTTGATACAGTAGCCTGTCTATCAATACGAACCGTGTGACCTTCCTCTTAATGAGGCCGGCCGCCACGCGATCCTCTAGCAAGGTACTATTGGTGATATACTCGATGTATTTGCCCATCCAGCTGGGCTCTGGGTTGACCTGCTGGACCTCCATGGGTGTCTCATTGCCCGGGGCTTTAAGATGCTCAATGTAAGCACGACCCAGTGATGAGTCTGGTAGGGTTGCCAGGCGGGAGAGGGCGTCTGTGCGAGCATTTTCCCTGCGAGGAATATGGGAGACACTGAAGTACCTAAAACCTGCTGTGCTCATTCGTACGAGCTCCAGGTATCTCGCCATTTGGGGGTCCCGTGCCTCGTACTCCCTCGAGACCTGTCCGGCCACTAGCTGCGAGTCGGTGAAGACCTTGAGGTAGGCCATGCCCAGCTCTCAAGAAACTCATAGTCCCGCGAGGAGCGCTTCGTACTCTGCCATGTTATTGGTGGTGGTGAATTGGAAGTGGAGCGCACACTCGACGATGACCCCTTCGCTATTCGCAAGGATGAGTCCGGCTCCACTCCCACTGGAGTTCGAGGCTCCATCCATATGAAGGATCCAGACATCCTCCTCTGGTCTAGGCTCTGGCCACCGGTCTTGAGGGCTCTCTTCCGGCCCCTCGCCTAGGCCTGCACACTCAACCAAGAAATCAACGAGTACTTGTGCCTTCATGGCCGACCTCGACTGGTAGGTGATGTCAAACTCGCTGAGCTTGAGCGCCCACTTCGCAAGGCACCCAGACGTGTCAGGTCGGCTTTGCTTTTAGTGGTTGATCCGTCAGGACCGCAATAGGGTGCACTTGGAAATAAGTCCTGAGATGCTTGGCGAATACGATTAGCGCAAAAATCAGTTTCTCAGACCGAGAATACCTGAGCTCCGCATCGTAGAGAAGTTTGCTTGTGTAATACACCAGCCTTTGCATCCCTTCATCGTCCGTCCGAACTAGGACCAAACTGACGGCCTCCGGTGTGACTGCCATGTACCGGAGGAGCTCCTCTCCCTCTTCTGGCTGGGAAAGCAAGGGTGGCGATGCCAATGTCTTCTTCAGCTCTTCAAATGCCTCCTGGCACTCCTTCATCCAGGTGAAGTCGTGCATCTTCCTTAGCGCCTTGAAGAAGGGCTGATAGCGGTCAGCGGACCTTGAGATAAACTGGCTCAGGACGGCTATCCGGTTAGTGAGTCACTGCACTTGCTTCTTGGAGGTGGGCTGCTCCATGTCCAGGATCGCCTGAACCTTCTCCGGGTTGGCCTTTATCCCTCTTTGGGTCACCATGAAGCCCAGGAACTTCCCCGCTGATACGTCGAAGGCGCACTTCGCGGGATTCAACTTCATTTGGTGGAGATGGAGGTTACTGAAGGTCTCTGCCAGGTCGCCGACATGGTCCGAAGTTGGCCTGCTCATCACTAGCATGTCATCCACATACACCTGCATGTTGCGGCCAATTTGATCTTTGAAGACCTTGTTAACCAGGCATTGGTACGTGGCACCTGCATTTTTGAGGTCGAACGGTATCATCTTATAGCAGCAAGTCCCATGATCGGTGATGAAGGTGGTATGCTCCTCGTCCTTCGGGTGCATTTGAATCTGGTTGTACCCGGAGAAAGCATCCATAAAAGAGAGGAGGCGATATCTCGAGGTAGTATCCATGAGCTAGTCAATCTTAGGAAGGAAGAAACTATCCTTCGGACAAGCTTGGTTGAGGTCGGTGTAGTCCACACAGATCCTCCACTTGCCGCTGCTCTTCTTTACCAACACCACATTCGCCAGCCAACTGCGATACTGTACTTCTCGTACAAAGCCAGCGGCGAGAAGCTTTTCCACCTCCTCATTGATGGCCTTCTGTCTCTCGGCAGCAAAACTTCTCTTCTTCTGGCGGACTGGGCAGCATCTTGGATCAATCTTCAGTTGGTGGGTGATAACCTCCGAGGGGATACCTGGCATGTCCGCAGCAAACGAGGTGAACATATCGATGTTCATCCAGAGAAATTCTAGCAAGCGAGCCCGCTCCTCTTCTGGGAGTTGGGCTCCTATCTGCACCATTTTCTGAGGGTCCGAGTTGAGGGGATACATCAATAAGCGCTCTACGGGGCCTCTCCTGGGGTCTTGCGCTCTTAGGTCGAGATCGTCGATGTCAGAGTCGAGCTCGGCACTCCGGACGCTTGGGACCGTCTGCAAATAATGCGGGACAGGTTAGGCCGTCCCTCTCATCACTCCCATCCCAGAGGCGGTAGGGAACTGCACCAGCAACCTCTTGGTAGAAATGATCGCGCCCAACTGGTTGAGCCCTGGACGGCCCAGGATAGCATTGTAAGGTGATGGGAGCCTGACGATGGCAAACGTCATCATGACCATGCTCTGCCGGGATGGGGATCTGGCGGTAACAGGGAGAGTGATCTCTCCTTCGACCCCCACAGAATCTTCGATGAAGCCCACAAGAAGGGTATGCACCAGCTTCAGCTGATCATGAGACAAATTCATTCAAGAGAAAGCATCATAAAAAAGTATGTCAGTAGAGCTCCCACTATCCACCATAATGCGATGTACAGGATGCTTTGCGATGGTCATCTCGACCACCACTGCATCATTATTTACATTTTCATTTTCATTCCCCTTTTCAAAAGGGAGTACATTCTCCAGGTCTCCCACCTCCCGGGCTCTCTTCGACGTGCGCCCTATCCCCCAAGAGATCATGCCCACCGGCTTCTCTAATTGATGGTTGTCAATTGCAGGGATGGGGGGAAGGGTCGCGAGCTGCTGGCCCTCCACCGGGGCCTTATTCCTCATGAACTTCCTGAGATAGCCCCTCTTAGTCAGCTCCTCGATCTCCCATTTTAGATTACGGCACTCCTCCGTGTCATGGCTGTGCTCGCGATGGAGCTGGCAATACTTTGTCTTGTCATGGGTGTACCTTGGGTTCTGAGGAGGAGGTCGGCGGAGGTAGTTCTCACCCTCAATTTCCATGAGGATCTTCATTCTAGGAGTGAGGAGAGGGGTGAAGGCTCACTCCAGGGCAGCACCATTCTTCGGCTTTGAACCTGGACAAAAGTCTGCAGGTAGTCCAGGCCTCCGGGTCCCAGGGACATCCCTTGGGGCAGGCTTTTTCGAAGGCTTTCCATCCAGCTCTCGCCTGGTATAGTCGGCCTCCTCAGCACGGATGTACTTGTGGATGCGGAGGAGGAGCTCAGAATACGTCTTGGGGGGCTTCTTGTCCAGGGAATTTGAGGCGGGAGGTCTTGAGCCCGTGCTTCAACGCCAGCATGGCGACAGGCTCGTCTAGGCTATAAATCTCCAGGGCGGCGGCTTTGAAGCGGGTAACGTAGTCCCACAGCAGCTCCTGATCTTGCTGGTGGATAGAGAAGAGGCTATCCACCTCCCGTGGCACCTTTCAGCAGACGTCGAAGTGTGCCACAAACTTTCCTTCCAGCTGTTGGAAGGAGCTGATAGATTCTGGCTCAAGGTGGGTGAACCAAACTCGAGCAGCCTTCCGGAGGGTGGCCGGTAAGGTGATGCACAAAAGAGCGTCCGTCGCTCCTTGGACTCTCATGAGAGCCTTATAGCTCTCTAAGTGGTCCAAGGAGTTGGTGGTCCTATCGTAGCGATCCACCTGAGGCATGCGAAACTAATTCAGGATCGGTTCCTCTTGGATTTCTTGAGAGATTGGCGATTGGGCGTTATAGCCTACTAGCTTGGCTGGGGAGCTCTGCAAGTTGGCAAAACGGTGGGAGAACTCTGCCAGCTTGTGCTCGTGCTCTTCCAGGTGCCTCTCGGCCAGGCGCCTGATGGCCTCATCGGTGGAACCTCCCACTGAGGCCGCTGGAGAAGGAGGTGTCGATCGGTCTCGGCGAGGGGCCTTGCCTCGATGGTGCCTGCTGTGTCATGCTGCTTCAGCGTCGTCGGTTGGGGATCGACTCTCGTGATCCACCGAACCGGTATGGTTTCTCTTCGCAGGAGTTTGATAGCTCCCGCGGGGATTGGTTGCTGCCCACGGATGGGAAGGCCTGCCTTGGATGGAGCGCAGGCTTCCACGGGGGCTCGTAGCTCGGGCCGCGGGGGTCCCTGGCTAGGGCTGAGTAGCCAAGGAGTGCTGCTGGTGCTACAGTTGCCGCACAACGGTAGTCAGAGTTTGTAGCTGCTGGATGACGGCTGCAAAAGGATCCTCCATCGAGGATGGCTGAGGGGGAGGAGGTGGAGCAGGGAGTTCCCTCTCCGAGCTGCGAGGGCCCAGGGGAGAGGGAAATTCTCCCACTCAGTTGGTAGATGCTTCCTGCCCACGCGTCACCACCATGGTCGACGTACACTTTTGCTCACGGAAAGCTTGCTTGTGCAGGGGTTGCTGTTCGGCGTCCCCTACTTGGTGCGTCAATCTGTTGCCGATTTAACTGCAGTGGCCTGTAGCTTATGAGCCAGTGCCGATTTTTGAACTCTCCTATCTCGAGATCTCCAAGCCTGCGGTCTTGCAAAATAAGGTCAGAGACCCGAGCCGGGGATTCCGGCGGGGGCACTCCGACGATCAAGTTAGGGAGTGGCCAGATGGAACAAATTCTCTAAGGCGGGTTCCCTAAGGATTCCCGTGCTTAGAGGAGATTTAGGTGAAAGCAATGTGAGGAAGAGAAGGGTTGAAGCCCGGCTTCCTGCGCTGGGTTCACCGAGCTTGCGCCTAAAGACTTCTTGGAGGTCTCAGGGTCGTTCTCTCAGTACTTTTCCCTTTTGTCGACCTACCTTTCCATCCACTTTTGCCGTCCCTTTTATACCACCGGACCGCCCCCGTCCGCTCCCGGAGGCTCTCTGAGATCTCTGGATCCTCCCCCCTTTCTCCTTCAAGTTTGGGAGTTAAGTGGCCAGCACGCCTCGTCTGTTGTATGTCGTGGAAGGGGGAATCCTGGAGCCGAGCGCAGGAGCCCTCCTTTCGGGGCGTTGACGGTGGGTTTCCAGTATTTCAGGCCCTTGCCCACATGGATCTCATTCCTCGATCACTGGGCCCTGCTTATCTAATGTAAACGAGGTTTTGCGTACCGCTGTAGATCATACTGGTGCCCTGTATAGGACACGGCGCATGCCGATCCTGGTGGTGTCCTCGTGACCCGTGCCTTTGCCTCCCCGAGGCTTTGCAGAGTAGGGCTGACTTTGGCCGAGGTGGACCCGTCAGTGGGTGCCACCTGGCGAAGGGGCTGCCAGCTTTGATCGAGGTGGACCCCTCCTGGGTGGACACCTGGCGAAGTGGCAGAGAGAGAGGCTCGACTTCGGCAGAGGTGGAACCGTCTTGGGGTGCCACCTGGCGAAAGAGCAGGAGAGCCCGGCTCAACCTCGACAGAGGTGGACCCATCTTAGGGTGCCACCTGGCGAGGGAGCAGGGGGCCGCCAGCTTCGGCCGAGGTGGACCCCTCCTAGGTGGACACCTGGCGAAGTGGCAGAGAGAGGCTCAACTTCGGCCGATGTGGACCTGTCTTGGGGTGCCACCTGGCGAAGGAGCAGGAGAGCCCGGCTTGACATCGACAGAGGTGGACCCGTCTTGGGGTGCCACCTGGCGAGGGAGTAGGGGGCCACCAACTTCGACCGAGGTGGATCCCTCCTGGGTGGACACCTGGCGAAGTGGCAGAGAGAGGCTCGACTTCGGCCGAGGTGGACCCGTCTTGGGGTGCCACCTGGCGAAGGAGCAGGAAAGCCCGGCTCGACCTCGGCAGAGGTGGACTCGTCTTGGAGTGTGCCACCTCGCGAGGGAGCAAGGAGCCGCCAGCTTTGACCGAGGTGGACCCCTCCTGGATGGACACCTGATGAAGTGGCGAGAGAGAGAGGCTCGACTTTGATAGGGGTGGAACTGTCTTAGGGTGCCACCTGGCGAAGGAGCAGGAGAGCCCAACTCGATCTCGATAGAGGTGGACCCGTCTTAGGGTGCCACTTGGCGAGGGAGCAGGGGGCCGCCATCTTCGACCGAGGTGGACCCCTCCTGGGTGGACACCTGGCGAAGTGGCAGAGAGAGGCTCGACTTAGACTGAGGTGGACCCGTCTTAGGGTGTCACCTGGCGAAGGAGCAGGAGAGCCCGGCTCGACCTCGACATAGGTGGACCCATCTTGGGGTGCCACCTGGCGAGGGAGTAGGGGGGCCACTTCCCGAGTGGGGAATTTTGAAAGAAAAACCCACGTGGCGACGGCATCTAGCTGGATCTGACACATGTTCCACGTCAGCGATGTAGCCATATCAGGTTGGATTGATGTTCAGCCAATATACCATCATTTCTAGGTCTATTCCATATATATTAGCAGCAAATCAGGCAAACACACCCGCATTTTCCTGTAAAAAAGCAATCAATCTTCTCTTCATTAACTTGTCTAGGTCTGATCCTATTCGAACCATCCAACTAGGGTCCCCTTTTGATAGAGGGATCTCCAATAGGTTGCCTAATGGCTCACCATGCTCTTCAAACAACTCATCTTGGGTGTCTAACCCCATAAAAAATGGGTCAGACTGGGCCTTGGCTTGGAGCCTGGCATTGTAACATTATCGTGCCATGGTCTAGCTGCCTTTGATTTGCCCAATCCCATGACTTGGTGGAAACTTCACTATCAAATATTTTATAAAGATCACAGCATCAAGGGTACATAATCCCGATCAACCAAAGATTGTATTGTAAAGAGCCAGGAGTTTAACCACCAAAAGTTCATTTAATCTATGACCCTCTAAGGGTAGGTACGGGCCATAACGAGAAAAGTAATCATCTTTTACAGAGGCATCGGGTCACTAGAAAAGCCTTGTATGAGAGATCCATACCTCTCCAAGCAGTCTACAAACATTTTCATGTGAGAGAAGGTCAAAAATAAAAAAAATGCACTTCCACTATCAACCAAGACATGATGTATATTATAATTATCAATATTTAAAGTTATAACTACTGCATTTATATGCGGAAACTGGATACTAGCTGCATCCTCCTTGAAGAAGGTGATAATCTCTTCAGGTCTCCGCCTCTTCGCAACTTTGAAAGGCTCAACTGGCTCTTGACTAGCCTCATCCACCATGCCCATGCTTATCATGTTCACATCTTTAGTAGGCGAGCTCCTCCCTTTGTTCTCCTGCTAGGGAGGCTGTTTAGGAGCCCAGCACGGTTGCTGTGGTGGTAGCGACGATATATGCCTAGGCCTTGATGGCGATCATGTTGACATTACAATATAAAAAAAGGAAAACTCCCGCCCCACCCGCTTGCAACGCACGTGATATGCGCGCATGCCGCACGTGGGTCACATACATTTTATTTTTCATCATTTTTTATTTATATTTTTTTAATTAATTGCAAAATTTAATTTTTTAATGGCTAATTTTGAATTAAATGCCATAACAGCTAGTTGAGGGCCTTTTTAGGATTTTCTTTTGGATTTTGAGCCTATAAATATGCCTCTACCCTAGACCTACAAGGCATCTAATAATCCTAAGCTCTCCCTCTTCTACATTCCTCTATTCTAAAATTTTCTAAAATTCTTTCTCTCCCCTACCTTTTTTTGCTATTTTAAAAATTTTGGACTGAAGACAAGTTGATCGGCGTCCATTTGAGAAAGTGCCATCGATAGGCATTGAAGTGTTGGCTTTCAGATTGTACATTGAAGGAGAGCATGTAGTCCACTCGTTCTTCGCATGAGAAGGGAACAAAATTTTTTTTAGAGCAATGGTTCTATCCACCTCCAAGGCTAGACTTCCTGATATTGTACTACTGTATTTCTAAATTATTTTATCACACCAAATTTATTCTACCACACATACCATAAAAAATATTTTCAAATATTTTAAAATATATAAATACATATATATTCCATACATTACAACTAATAGATCATCATCATGGGACTCTTCTTCAGAGGAATTGATTGAGCTTTTCTTCTCAGATGAAATGCTTGATGTCATCTTGCAACTATATACACTCCTCCATATATGTCCATGGTCATGATGGTAGTGCAGTACTTGTTAGGATTGTGACAACATGGCCAAGTACAAAACCTCCTTGCTGGTGGTAGCTACTCTTGTACTTCCATCAATATTTACCCTCGAGGTGTGTTCAAAGGCATGTAGTTAGTATAATGCCTTAGGGGTGAAAAGTCACACCTCTTAGGAGGAGACTGATTTTGTTGGTTCCTCGATAAAGTCCTGGATTGGTGTGAGGTGGGCTATGGGATCTCTGTTAGTTTCTTTAATTGCCCTACTCAACAAGGGCTTGCCTCAAACTCTCCAGCTTATGTTCTGATAAGTTCATAATATTATTATTAAGATACCATGATTATCAGTTTAAAATTTAATTTTTAATTAATTAAACTTGCATAGAAAGCAGCAAGTCAAGTCAAATCCATGGAGAAGGCAGTGCATAAGATAAATTAAATTCTTTAATTCTAAAAAAAAAATAAAAATATTTTGAAGTCAAGAAATATCAATTAAAAGTATAAATAATAGAAATTAAAACTTTGATATGTTCGATCTGCTAATTAGATCTTAGCATCTACTTGTATAAAAATAAAAGATAGGAATTTAAATCACATAAAAATAAAATTTGCATTAATTAAAATTTAATTACAAGAAATGATAACTAAATAAATAAAAAAATGATAATAAAGCATCTAAAGTTGATTCATTGCAGTATCATCGGGAAGTTGGTTGATGTCACATCGCATTCTTTCATCATACTCAGTGGAGCAAACTGGGCTTCCTCTTCTTCTTCCTCTTTAGATCTTGATCTTATAGATGAAATAGGCTTGAAAATGCTATAGGGATATAACTCTCCTCTAAAAAATCTTACTCTTAGAAGCTAACCCACAACTCAAGCTATGTCCTCTACCCTGTACCATACTCTCTCTAGAATACTTTCTTTTATAGCCTGGAAGTCTTTTAAACAGAGCTTGGTAGAGGCTGAATCAAT
Source organism: Areca catechu (assembly GCA_021397845.1). Taxonomy (NCBI): domain Eukaryota; kingdom Viridiplantae; phylum Streptophyta; class Magnoliopsida; order Arecales; family Arecaceae; genus Areca; species Areca catechu. The sequence continues at coordinate 16,820,056 of CM038043.1, forward strand.
GTATGATTGAGGGTTGAACTCCTGAAATTATTCTGGGCATCGGATCATATCAAATCACTAAAAATTTGTTGATCAGTACTTATATTGGTTAAACTTAATGAAGGCCATCAAATTAGCCTGAATCATACTCGGATTGCATAAATCTTGGTGGCACAAGAGGTTTGATGCTTTACTCCATCTCTCAGTCCAGACCAACCTTTGTTCCTTGGATCAGCATGTGGAATTGCTTGGAGCCACACAAAAAAACTGCACTAATTATTTCCAGAGGTCTTGATCAAGTTAGCTTAGACTATGACCATTAGATCCTTTTATGGTTAGGATTAGTTGGATGGGCAATGAATGGAATAGGGAGGTCGGAGAAGGGGGCGATGGTGTGATGGGAAGAAGATGATGTCAAGTGGGTGTAGCAATGATGGAGATGGGGTGGTACCATGATAGGCAAACATAGAGGATGAGGGTGGAGATGGTGGTGGCTCGGGATGGCGAGAACAGGGTAGAGGGGGAGATGATGGCTCAATATAATGAAGAAGAAGGTGGAAGGGAAGATGACCAGTAGTGGCATTAGGGAGGAGTGGTCGATTGCGACATAGCTGCGGCTATGGGGAGAAAATGCTGGTCAACAGTGGTGATGGGTGACCGGACTGGTGAAAAAGAAGGCAGGGATGGCAATGGTCTTAGGAAGAGATGGGAAGGATGGCCAGACAGAGAGAGGGCTCTGATGAAGGGTGGCTCAGAACTGGGGAAGCAATGATGATGGGCCAGGGGAAGAAGATGGTGGCGGTGATGGGTTGAGGCAGCATGGGAAGAACGGGAGAAGGCGATAGCGACAATTAGGGAGGAGGCATCAAGCAACTGTGATGATGTTGTTAGCATCTCAGGCCGGTGGCAACAGTGGTGGGTAGTGAGGGGGTGATGGTTAGCGAATGAGGAGGGTGACAGTAGGAGGAGGTGACACAAGCTGAGGAAGAAGATAGCATTGGTCCATGGCATAGGGTCTGTGGACCGAGAGATCGATCCATGGTGGTTTGACTGCGCTTAAAACTATTCTAGTCTTGTTTTTACTTGATTTTGGGCTCATTTGAGCTCTGATTTGGCTTCCGTCTATGTTCTTAGAACTTGTAGATCGAGCTCTTCATATTGGCAAGCTTCTAAATCAGTAATTCTATGAATTCTCTAGGGTTTTAGAATTTTGAATATCTTCATTAATTGTAATATATCTACCAAAGAGGAAGAAATATATATTAACTTTTTATTAAGTATTTTAATAGGTGTCTGGTATTCGGTTCGACATCTACTTTTCATAAATATATTTTAATTATATATTTTTTAATGATATTTTAAAAATAATCAATTTTACAAGAAATATGATTTAATTATGAAATTAGAATTTTTAGAAGATGTTAGCACCAAGAATTACTTAAAATACTTAAAATAAATATATAAATATATGATTTATCATGTATCATCTTAGCTTTGGTAGGAACTGGATGTGCATCGTACACCTCCTTAGCATTGGCATACTTCTCTATCCTTGTTAGCATTTCGGTGAAGTACTTGCGATAAGTCTTATCCAAGGAGAAGATGAAAGTATTCTTTTGTAGTCTACTCTTCAGGGCTATCATGGTCATGGACTGAGCCAGGCTATGCATCTCTAGAGTAGCCATATTGAAGTGGCTAAGGTATATGTAGAGGGACTCTCCTCCCCCTTTCTGATGCTCATCAAATAATTCATCCCTCGATAACATCATTGGTTATTGGCGAAGCGGGAGATGAACAACTAGCTCAACTCTTTGAAAGAGTCAATGGAGCCAGACTTAAGGTTGGAATACCAATGTCTCACTATCCCTTTGAGGGTTGAGGAGAAGGCTTGGTAGAGGACTCATCGGTAGCTTGGCGAAGAAGCCTGAGTGTCTAAAAACTCTCAAGATGATTTAGTAGATCTCTCGACCCATCATAAGACTCCAGATAGGGGACTTTGAAGTTTGCAGGAAGACTCCTACATGATTTTGATTATCAAGGGTGGGCTGATATTGAAACTAGGCCTTTCATCATAGGTTGAGGCTTAGTATTATGGCACCTGTATCCACTGGTGCATCTTTTAGAGACATCGCTCCATATTGGTTTCTCTGGCATTATGAGTCATAGAATATTATGGTGGTGATCTCCTTGGTATGGATTTTCTCTTGAAGTCGACAGTGGGCAATGTCTTTGCTCCTAGGGTGGACTCCAGGGCCAACTCTATCTCGTCTGCCTCTTTGGCTCTAGTTCTGGTGGATGAGGATGTGATGCTACAAGAGGCGAATAAGGCTACTAGGTCATAGCAAAAGGTTGCCATTATGGTGGAGGAGGAGCGGGTTATGCTTCTTGAAGGTCAATGTTGTTCTGCTGCATCCCTAGAATTGTAGCCATCAGGGTTTGGACTTACTGGACCGAGTCATTAAACTGATCTGGGGTACCCCTGCAATAGATGGAGGTTGCTATAATGGTGGTTGCATCGATGGTGATGTAGGCATGAGAGTCCTGCTACTTGAGCAGGCTCTTGTAATCTTTGATGAAGTATTCTTGAGCAGCATCGAGAATGCTTTTGCTCACTTTTCTTCTTAAATCAAGCTTGGGGCCCTTCCTCTAGTGCCAATATGTTAATGTAAATTTTGGTTCGAGGTTAGAGAAGGTGCTGACTAGTGAAAGTTGCCACTATAGTGACTTGCAAAATAAAGTCCTCGACCAGAGTTGGCTCTAGCGAGGATCCTTCGATGTTTAAGTTAGAGATCTAAAATAGAAGAAAAGCCATGAGCATGGAAAAGATATTGCTTACCGAGATCCTCAAATCCTTAGTTATTTATGGATGAGGGCTGAAAAAATGGACAACTCCAAGAGTATTAAGCCATGATCGCATTATTGCAATATTATAGCCCTGATTTGCTCCTACAAAAGGTGTAGGCCACTATTATCGATGATATCACTAGAATGGGATAGCTATTCCCATAATTTGGATAATTGGCTATCTAAAATCTCGGGTCATGTGAGAAGGAGCATGTCGAAGGGCCATACCTAATAACAACTAAGTGTTACATGCTTCAGCATATGGCTCGGTGCTACTAGTAGGCCAGCAAATGGGTTGGCAGACTAAATCTCGGCATCTGGCTACTAAAGTGTAATGGCACCTTGGCGATGAGCTTTGGTCAATGAATAGGTCAGTAGATGGGTTGGTGGGCGAAGTTCCTAACTCTAAGTCCATGTCTTAAAGATGTATCCGAGGCATCGAAGTACCCCCATAACGGGTAGATTGTATAGGAAGTGTTGCAGAAAAAGTAGGCTGAAGTATGAGATTGTTCGTGAATATGACTGGACTAGAAGTAAAGAACTTGACGAAATACATTGAAAAAATATTCTTAAAAAAACAGGCATTCCTATTTATGAATATTTTGTTTCAATATCATATACATGATAGCCTTTTTATCTAAATAGATAGCATATAAAAATACCAAAAAAAAATACAAGTATCAAATTTATACTTTTATAAATATTTGATACAAAATATAAACAACCAAAAACTCTAAGATAAATATAAGTAGATTGAGTACCAAATAAAATGTTATATAGAGGACAACATGATTTTATTTCTTAATCATGAGTTTTCTTTTACCATATCCATGTCCATATCTCTATCCTCATCAATCTTAGATCCATCATCTTCTTCTAATATTGTTGCTATGAACTCATGACTTGGCATGTGGGTATTATAGGTATTGTCCTCTCTGGTCTATAGGCCTCATGATTTTTTCCTTCTTGATTCTAGTCTGAAAGATGCTTTATGCAAGATGAGTGGTCTCTTTCTATATAAGCTAGAGTTCTTGACTCACAACCAATGTAGGACTAATGGTACCCTCCTTTCTCATTATCACCATAGCCCCCTAGTCAAGGGAGAGTTTGTTTGTGGGTGTGAGGTGCATCACAGTCATAAGCTCGAGACCTACATGGGCTGCCAATGTTGTGTCCAAGAGCTCATGGACTGATACATGAGATATTATTCGCTTTGGCTTATGGACTAGATGGTTTTTCTCTTCTGGATTCTAATCCAAAAGGTGCCTCATGTGAAATGGGTGGTCCCTTCTTATATAAGCCGGAGTCTCTCTTGATTCATGATCAATATAGGACTAAGGTGCCCTCCTTCCTTATTATCACCATAGCCCTTCAGTTAAGGAAAAGTTTGTATATGGGTAGGAGATGCATCACAATCATAGGCTTGGCACCTAAATGAGTTGTTGATGTTGCAACCTAGAGCTCGTGGCCTGACATATGAGATATTGTTCACTCTAGCCCATCGGTCTCATAGTTTTGCCTTTTTAGATCCTAATCTAGAAGATGCCTCATATGGGATGGGTGATATCATCTTATATAAGCTAGAGTTCTCCTTGACTTAACTAATATGGGATTAATGATGCCCTTCTCCCTATTATCATCATAGTTATATGATAGGTATGGTTACAATAATTTAGTGGGCAATCAATTTCAAATAAATTCAAATTATGGGATTTCGATAAGAAAGGTAGGCTATGATAGATATAAAAAGTTTGATCGAGTAAAATGGATAGACCAATATTGTAGAATCAAATCATAGAAGAATTCCAAATAAAGATGATGAGATAAATGAGAGAGATCTTCTCCTTGCTGCCTTTATTGAGATAATTTGTTTCTTTCATTTTCTCTAGATTTTTATCTTTTATCTAAAAATAGCCATATGGGATAATGCATCTAGGAGTCTTCTCATGCTATAAATATCCTTCCTCCTCTATCGAGGACCAAGGCAAACCAAATCTAATAGGCTCCTTCCTTATAGGTGCTCTATGGAGATCCATGCCAAAGGAGAGAACTCTTTCTATGTCGTCTCATCATTCAATGCCTTTAATCTCTCTATATTATTTAATGCCTTCTCTCTCTTCATTTAATGCCTCCTCTTAATATATGTCAGTCTCTTGGATGGTAAGAGAAGAAAGGGTATGAGCAGGCAATGACATCATCCTTTCATAGTGTTGGTCGTTGTTTTTTCTCCGTTTGGAACTCTCTCTCTCACACACACTTATGAGCATTCGGGCCTAGAAAAACCCTCTTCATTCCCATTTATTGACAAGGTTTACAAACTCACTCCTCAATTAGAGAACACTGATAGTCATGGTGAAAAAGAAAAATAAAGGCATTACCAAGGCCCTTAACTTTGATTCTATGAGCACCCAAGCCACCACCACCTATGATCATGCCCCACCAATGCCCTCCTCATCGGTGGCCTCGTCACCCTTGATGCCACCATCCTTGAGTCTTCTTTTATTTAGGTTATTTTATTACCACTAACACTGACATCAACTATATTAACCTTGCTATTTTATCACCATTAGCACCAACATCAACTACATTGACGTTGCTACCTACATATCTGCTATGTTATGACCATCTCCAAATAGGCCACATCCAATCCAAGTCAACCATCTTTAAATTGACCATGCCCAATCTAGGTTAACCATCTCCAGACTAACTAAACATTAATCAGATCAGAACCTGAGGTCGACTAGCTTCAGATTGGCCAAATACTAACTAGAATAAGGTTGTACTAGTCTATTCTTATATTTCTTTACTATTATATTTCTTTACTATTATTTTAAAGCCTGACTTGCCTTAGACATCAGAAAGTTCGATCAAAGCCAATCCAGTGAGCTTTTCCATTCTTTTTGTGTATATATCTATGGCTCCAAGATAGATCATTTTTCACCACCATGGATTAAACAACACCCTCCAAATTGCCAATAGTCAAGCTAGATTTTGGCTTCAACACCTAGTAGCTTGTTATATCACTGCAAGTAGTCCTCTTATGTCACTCTACTCGACATATCAAGCAACCTAATTATTTAAATAATTACTATTGCTCTACTATCAATACTTCCAAGCTCTTACACCAACAATCCTCATCTTCAGTGATTTTGTCCTTAATTGCATCATTTCTACTCTCCAATTATTTAACATATTATAAATTTTCCTCCTCTTATTATGCTTTTCTCATTTCCCTTTTATTTCTAAGCCTAGAACCTTTTCACTAGCTATCAGATTTGTATAGAAATGAGAACCAAAGGAGAAAAAAATTTGAGTCCTTAAAGCAAATCATACCTAGACCACTACTCTGCCTCTTAGAAAATAATCTATTGGTTATAAATGAGAGTATAAGGTCAAATATAAATCTGATGATAATATGCATCAATATAAAGCCATGCTTGTGGTTGAAGAGGTACATAGTAGGAAAGCATCGACTATCATAAGACCTTTAGACTAGTTGCCAAACTTGTAATAGTTTGGTTCTTACTTATCATTGATATAATTCATGGTTGGGATATACATTAGCTTGATGTCAATAATGTATTTTTACATAAAAAACTTTATAAAGTCAAAAACTTTACTAGGTTATTCTTGCCATGGGTAGAATCAAGTTTGTAAATTGAACAAGTCATTATATAGCCTTAAACAAGCTAGAAGAAATTAGTTTTAGAAGTTTTTTCAAGCCTTATTTAATGTTAGCTTCTCTTAGTTCTGTGTTGGTTATTCCCTTTTAATTCTTTTACATTCAAGGCACATCTCAACTCTCCATCCTAGTTTATATTAACGATATCATCTTATCAAGTACCGATGTTGTGCCTATTGATGCACTCAAGTCCCATTTCCACTCCAAATTTTATATTAAAGATTTGGGACTCCTGGCATATTTTTTGGGCATTGAGATTGTTTGATCTTTCATAGTGAAGATATACTTTGAAAATTTTAAAAGACATGTATCTCTTGGGAGCCAAAACTATTGAGACCCTTATGGAAAAACATCTAAAATTTACAAACTCTAACTATCCATTGTTTGCTAATCCTTTTTCCTACTGTCACTTTATTGGTTGAATCATCTATCTTATAGTTACTTGGCTTGATATTGTTTACTTAGTTTATATTCTTAGTCCATTTATGCATCAATCTCACAAGCCTCACCTTGATGTTGCTCTCCGCTTGCTTCGTTATCTTAAGGCAACCCTAGCCAAGGCATTCTTCTTTCTTCTTCTAGCTCTCTTCATCTGACAATTGTTTGCGACTTAGATTTGGATAACAATCTCATGCTTGGTGCTCTACTACCAGTTTTTGCATTTTTCTTAATTATTTTTCTATATATTGAAAATCAAAGAAAAAAGTTACTATCCATGCTCCTTTGTAGAAGGCAAGTATTATACTATGGTTACAATGGCTTGTGAGATGTAATAGTTAAAATATTTACTCCATAATCTAGGTATCATTTATTTTACACCTTTGACACTGTTTTACGATAATAAAGCTGCTCTTTATATTGTTGCTAATCTCGTATTCTATGAACACACGAAGCATATCAAATTGGATTGCCATTTCATTCATAAGAAAATTCAGTTTAGCCTACTCCATACAATGTTTGTTTTGTCTACTCATTAGTTAGTTGATATTTTTACCAAAGCCTTAGACAAAGATACATACCATTTCATTGTTGGCAAGCTATGCATTATAAACCCTTAAGCACCAACTTGATGGAGAGTGATGAAAATCATATGACACCAAATTAGGCAGATATGGGCAACTATATAATCCTATATGGTAAAAATTTTCCTTGATTTTTATGGGTAATCGTGCAACTAGATTTGGTAGATATGATCAATCCCAAGCAATTCAAATCATTCTTGATTTTGCCAACTATGTACTTATTTATAGAGATTTTCATTATATGTATTATATCATTTCTTTAATGTAAAGATATTGATCCTTTATTGTAGAGATATTGGTCTCATATGAAGTGTATATAAATTTATTATCATGCTAATGAAGATTAATTCTTTTAGCCGCAAATCTCCTCCATAATAGATTGGCAACTGAAGGGTCATCAAAAGGAGTGGGAAGGCTAGGTGAGAAAAACTATAGGAATGCTGGTAGTCATATATGTAGTACTATTTCCATCTCTTATCGTGAAGCTTATGATTTCTGGTGCTTGCCCAAGCCTATTTAATCTTATGGTCCTTATTGATAAAAGTGGGAAATAGAGTTTTTTTTCTTATTTTTCATAGTGGGTGTAATATCTCTCAAAGAATGGACATAACTAGATTTATGCACTAATGACAACATTTTATATATTATTTACCTTAGATAAATAAACTTCATTGTCTTTAAAGAAGTCAAAATTGCCCTGCCACTCCTTTATAGAAAAAAGCCCTACCACTATCATCTCCCTTTCCACAGTAATTTTTTATATACCTAGAATTTTACTATGATCATCTTTTATAATATTTTATAAAATTTAAAAATATCTATACCATCTAATAGATTAGATTGTTTAAACTATTCTTTTAACAAGTTAGCAACAAATTACCTATAGATTATGGCCTCCTAGTTTTTTATTATTTTGTAGAAATAATAATATTTTATTATTTCTTGTTCTCACTTAGCTAAGCTTAATGGAGAGCTAGCTTATCCCATTTTCTTTCTAACTTCTATTTTATTATTTTTTCAAAATAAAATTATTTAAGGTTTTTTTTCTAAAATCCTATTCTTCTCCCATCTCTATCAATATTCTCAAGCAACCAAAGTTTGATGGTAGAGATAACAACTCTAGCACTTGCAATGTGCTTGCCATCTATCCAATAACCATCATGCTCTCGACTTGAGATCATAAGCTAAGGATTGCATCAATTATTGTATACTCATGAAGAACTCTTTCCACAAGCATGCAAAATATTCTAATACAATATTAAAACCATCATTGTAAAAATAATTTAAATAATTAAATCTAAAATTTAATTAACTAACAAATCCATCTCATAAATATAATTTCAAAATCTTACTTCAATTACATCTCAAATAATAATCTTGTAAAATATAATAATAAAACTAAATCTAAATAATGTTAATACTACCGAATCATGTCTGTAGCTCCCAAAGTAGTATCCATGTTTGAAATAAGCATCTTAATCTAAGAAAGAAAAAAATAATAATGAGCTTGATGGTCCAATAAGTAATGAATACTCTAATTAGATAAATCCAGTAATAATAGCATATTGAAAATAAGCATGCAAGGTATATTAATTCAAAATTTAATTTAAAATATACAAAATATCCAAACAATAAGCATGTGGATCCAATCTCTTCATAATTCAAATTCTATTCATAATCAATTTATTTTAAAATATCATGACATCTCAATAATCATATACTTAAGCAAAGTACTACTATATACTTTTAATAATAAAATATCAAAGTACTAGTATTTAATGCTCCACTAATAGGGTATCAAAGTACTAGTATTCACCGTCCCTACTATTTGAGTATTGAAAGACCATTATTTACTGCTCTATTGGCAGGGTATCAAAATATTAATATATAATATCCCATTGACTAATATTGAAGTACCGATGTTTAACCACCCCGTTGATAGGGTATCGAAGTATAGTTTGATTATGAGTCAAAATCTTTCTTATATCAAAATAGTTTTTCAAAGATAATTCATACTCTAAATTGAACAATTCATAAAAACCATGTGATATCGAAATTAGTTGGATATAATCCATATCAAATTCAATACATTCGATCATAGATCATTAACATCAAAAAAAGATCATAGTCAATAATTAAAAATAACGTGCATTAGATTTATAAATCATGAATAATTAAATACATAAAATATTTTATAATTTATTGATAAATTTGAAAAAAGTGAGGCATTACATACCTTGCAAGAGAAACCAACCGATATATCCAAGTAATTCTGAAAATCTCTTTCAAAGCCTAATATTCAAAAATTATATTTTATCAAACTTTTGCTACAATTATTTTAAGAATAAAAATTTTTAATCTTAGCATCCTCATAGAGCTTGCCAAGTGGCAATGGTCAACATCCTGATCATTCCGATCAAGGTGATTTAAATCTAATAATAATTAAACTAAGTTATAGATAGTTCAATAGAAATTAGAAAACTAAATCTAATAGTTCAACAAGGACTAAGGTAGAGACCAACATGTTGCCAAATGGATATAAGCTAAGACCCCTTTCATCAAGCTAGAACAAAATTATTAAAAAGAATCCTTATTGGTCCAACAACCTTCGTAGAGAGAAAAATAATATAGAGAGAGAAATTATAGAGAAAGGGGGATGATGGAGAAAAGAGAGAGAAACTCTCCCTTTGTTCCTTGTTTTTTCTTCTCTTGCTTTCTCAGCAAAACAAAGAATTCTTACTTCCATCTTTCTTGGAGTGGGGGAGAGCTTCTACTAGCGGTGACGATGGCATAATTACATTCCACAATCAGTGGTCAACAATAATGGTGCCCAAAAAAATAGAAAAAATCCATGAAAACCAGGAGAAAAAATAGGGTTGAGTTTTCAAAAAGAACTCTAGTAATTGCTAACCAAAATCCTTGATTTATGGTCATGGATGATAGGGATGAAGAATATTTAAGAGGTTGAGCAAAGTTACCTCATTCCTGGTAGTGCTCAAGCTGTGATGGTGACAAGAATTATGAATGATGGAGCTTGGCAAATTGGTGGCAAACTCCCATGATGACTAACATCAGATCGAAGGGGGAGTCCAAAGTCCTTAAATAGAGTGGAGGGGAGGCCAAAATACTCCTAGAAGTTAGCTTTCCTTCAGTGAAATTGGGAGAAAGAAGAATATCTTTTTTTTGCTTTAACTTTAAAAATTATACAGTTTTTTTTGGACTATTTCTTGGTAGTTGAGCTAGTCAAGTAGACCAAACTCAACTCCCTATTAGGCTTTAAATGGGTGGGGTATTACAATAGCAGTTGAGGGGGAAGAGCCATGACATCTTCTATACCAAAATCATCAAGCTCTTATAGCTCCATCTTCATTCACCTTCCTCCACCAAGATCACTGAGGTTTGTCTCCATCTTTGCATGTGACCATGCTCTCCCCATATTTGATTGCCTCCATCTTCTACTTTTACTCCTTTTCCAGTTCTTGATCCTAGCTCATCTCTTTCCCTATCTTCACCCTCTCTCAGTCCCACTGCCATTGTTCCATCTTCGGTCTCTTCTCCATCACTCGAGATGTCAGTTTAGAGCTCCTCATCCTCAATGTTGACCTCATCCTTGGTCTCCTTTAAAAGCACTATATTTTCTCACCATCTCTTGAGGCACATCGCTTTGATGTAGTTAATATCTACCAAAAATCCACCATGTATTTCTTCGCCATTATCAAATTTACCTAATCGGCCACCTCCATCAACCTCTACAATGACTCCTGGCCTCTAATCCATTAGCAACACCCGCTTCTTCCCCACCCTCTCCCCTTCTCTTCCTCCCCCTTTACCACCATGACCACTATCTCATGCTCAAGCATTGTTATCAAAATACCCACTAATCTAATGATCATCGATTGTCACCACTCAGTCATTGATTGGCATCCTATGTGGCACTCTCCAGTATCTCTCTTTTAGAAAACTTGAAAGGAGAGAATGCTAGAGAGAGGAGGAAGAGATTTAATTTCATGGCCATATCTAATTCCAATCCCATTAAAGGGAAGGAAAGGGCCTCCCAAGTTTATTTGAATTATCAAAATATTTATTACTATGGTTGGAAATATCCTGATATTTAATATAATCATCGTACTAACCATGCAGATCACCTGCTATAGCTAGTTGCTAGTAGGGTAGGAACTAGGCTCAGGTTAGCCTGATGGGCTTTGGGATGGCTCAAACTTAGGTTGGGCTTTGGGCCAAGCCCGAAGTAATCAGATCGGGCTTAGGCCTAATAATATAGCTCATTTAGTTTTTAGGCCGAGCATGGGTACCCCTTTGGTTTGGCTTGGCCTGATCTGAATCTGGCCTAGAAATAGACTTGACCCAAATGTGACCCACTAGCTCTAGAAATATTAGGGTCATTAGCAGTTCATGCCAGTAGAGGGGTGGGCTCTCCATGGCATTGCTGTAGTATCTACCGTGGGTGGCAGCAATGGTCGGGTTGCAAGAAGGATCATGGAGAAGTGGAGATAGAGGGATTGGAAAGCGACGGTGGGCTACAAATGGAGATGCAAGAGATTGAGAGGTGCAAAAGGAGGTTAATGGAGGTCATGGAAGAGGCCATCGGTGGAGGTGGAGAGGGTGTTGGTAGAGAAGGAGAGGGCAGAGATGGTGGCGTAGATGGCCATGGAGCTGGCGGAGGCATGCCGGAGGATGGAGGAGGGGCTAGGGCCTCTAGAGAGGCAAGTGAGGGAGGTGTTCCACCGGGTGGCAAGGAGCCACATGGAGGTGCTCCAATACTTGGAATCATCCTCTTGATCTTCGTCTCCTTTCGAACTGTGCACACGCTCTGCTAACGCTCCCAATCCCTTTTTTGGTAGACAAAAACTAAAATCTAAAGGATTTGGGATGGCTCAATCGAGCTTAGGTCGAGCTCTCGGCCTGGGCTTGAATTTTTCAAAAATAATTTGGGCTTAAGCCTGGCTCGAAGCTTGAATTTTTCTAAGGCCAGGCTTGGATAGGGGTATGGCCTATCTTAGCTCGGGCCCGTTCTAATTCCTAGTTGCTGATGGGTAAATTAGAGCTATTTTTGTTGAATCAAATGGGTAAGAATTAATCATAGGTAAAAGGATAAATTAAGGAAACAAACCTTTTAAGGCTCATTCGGTTGTAAGAATCTGGTTGAAAATGAATTCTATATCATATTAACATATTTTGTATGAAAAGTGAATGAGAGAAAAGGTAAAATAAATGATGAGTGATTTATTTATCTTTCTTAACGAGAACATAAAACAAATACCATCCCTTAGTTCCTATATTACATTATCGAATTAAAGTAATTTGAAAATATCATTTCTTGATAGAAATATATTACTTATATTAAATTAATATTTATAAATATTAAAAAAATAATATATTAACACATTTATTAATGCATTTTAATTATTAATAAGTAATTAACAAAATATTTTATTATTATGAATAAATAAATATAGTATTTATAATAATTAATATATATATTTATTTATCAAAGCATAATAAAATTTATTTATAAAAAAATATATTTTAATATTTGAAATAGTCAATATTGATGATTGTTACAGTAGTAACCGACCCATTCAGCCCTGGCACAATGGTGGGACCCCTTGAAGAAATCAACCCCCGTGGAGGTCAGGTCAGCAGCTCGGCCAGCCTACTCCGACCGGGTCAGGTTGGCACCTCGGTCGATCGAGCCCAACCGTGCTTGGAGCCCAGTTCGGCCGGGCTGGCACCCCGACTCAGGTCGGCAGTTTGGCTAGCCCACCTCGGTCAGATCCAGGTCGGTTCCAGTCACCCCAGCTCGGCACCATCCCTGTGCCTCGATCTGCATGCACTAGAGGAACGCGCATCCAGGTCACTCCGCCAGTCACGCCCGTGCATGTTCGTGCCTAGGAAACAGTCACCTGGCTTTGCACCGCCCAAGACCACGCCAGCCTAGCTCTGGACCTCTCCTCGGTCCGCACGCAAGGGGGGGACAAACCAGACCTCCAGCTCCGGCTTCACACCGCTCGAGTGCCGCCCGGCGCCCCTGTGCCCTGCATGGCGTGGTCCCGGTGCCTCTGAGTCTGGCGTAGCGTGCCCGACGTCTCCAACCCCGGCGCCTCCGAGCCCGATGACGGGTCCCCCAGCTCGTCCGAGCCCGGCGCGGCACGCCCCAGCAAGCCCGGCGCCTCCGGCTTCTCCGGCGCGGCACGCTCGGCACCTCCGAGCCCGGTGACGGTTCCCCCGGCTCCTCCAGCTTCCAACCGACCTCTGCACCGCCCAAGCTCCAGCTCTGGCTCTGCGTGCTCCCGTCCAGCACGCCTGCAGGGGTTCGGTTCCCCTGACTTCACTTGGTCTGGCTCCGGCCCTGCACCGGCACCCCGGCGGTGCCCCGTGCAGCTCCACCGACCTCACCGGCGCGCCCCGGCTCGGCACCTCCGAGCTTGACATCGCAGCACGCCCAGGGCAGCGGGCCCCCGAGCCCCAGCTCCTTCGGTTCCGGCCCAGCTCGACAAGCTTGTGGTGCACTCGTGGCACGCCCGCAATGGTCCGGCTCCCGCGACCCGGTTCCCCAGGCTCCGGTTCGACACGTCCTCACCCGCAAAAGCATGGCACGCTCCCGTGCCCTTGACCCTTCTCCTCCAGCTCTGCCCGATGCGATGGGTAGCAGGGCCCATCTTTGGCTCCAGTCCGGCACGGCCTCGTCCAGGCCGGCACCTTGGCAGCGCCCAATCTCGTCTCTGTCGCTGGGGAACGGCAAATCTCCAAGGTCTTGCACCGGCTCTACACTTGTGCATGCATGGGTCCGCGCCTACGTGCATGGGGCCTCGCACGTCACCTTGATCAGCATGCATGAAGGCCCCTGCGAGCTTCTCTCAGTCTGCATGCCCGCATGGCAACTTGAAGCGGCGTCCCGGCTAGTCTGGCACTTTGGCATCACAGCCCACCTCGGTCACTGGGAGCACCACGTAGTTCGGTCTCACTCATGTCTGCCCGGCACATTTCCCGAGGGGCCATCCACATGGCCCCGGTGCTCTTTCCAAGGATCCCCCTCCACGTGGGTTTTATGGCACGCCGCCTGTAAGAAAGGTTTGCATTTAAGTTTCATAAACTACTGTTTATGCTAACTAGTGAATAGTGCCAGGCCCAAGGTACTGTACCCCTGCAACAACTTCCTGAACCACCCAGAAGAAGAAGGTTCACCAACCCATTATGGCCTCACAGGCTATCCCAGCGTGACACGTCTACATCGAGACCAGCACGCCTCCCCAAGAGCCATTCGGCTACACAAAAATGGACATAGAGGTAAGGGGAGGTAAGTAAGAAACAACACACTCTCTTCATTATCACCCTCTGGCAGCAGAGAGTTCCCCAAGCTCTCGGCCTCAGAGGTCTCTTATTTTCTTCGATCATCTCACTGACTTGATCATCGGAGTGCCTTAGCCAGAATCCCTGGTGCAGGTCTTTCCTGTTTTGCAGGTCCGCCCGACAGAGGGACGATACGGTGAAGATTTCTCCCACCGGGGAGGCCCACAGGAAGACCACGATGCA
Source organism: Areca catechu (assembly GCA_021397845.1). Taxonomy (NCBI): domain Eukaryota; kingdom Viridiplantae; phylum Streptophyta; class Magnoliopsida; order Arecales; family Arecaceae; genus Areca; species Areca catechu. Next base: position 16,835,134 of record CM038043.1, read on the forward strand.
GTATCAAGCCCCTTCATCCCCACGACTATGACTATGTTCCCCTTGATTGTCTCCAACTGACGAGCCCGGTGATGCTGGCAGGGAGTCCACTCACCCGGGCCACGTAAGAAGCTGCAGGCCATGGCGATCTAGGCGAAAACAGTTTGGCATGCCAGGTAGGGGGCAGATCCACGCTCCTCAACAAGGTGGGATGACGGTTTCCACCTTTGTCCTTAGTCCCCGATGGGCAGACCGGGGGCACAGGGATGGGGGCATGAGAACTTCTCTCTCTCTCTCGAGGCTCCAAGGAGTAGCCTCGACAAAAAAATCTTAAGCTGTGAAGGTGCATCGCCACCCTTGACGGTCAGTTCAATTTAAATCAGGTTTGGGTGTGTGTACCACAAGTCGGTTCAATTTAAATCGGGTTTTCAAAACTGAAACCAAAACTGAATCGATTTTCTCGTTTCTAAAAGTTTTAAGCAAAACTAAACAAAATCTTGGAAAAAAGGATCCAAATCAAAATGAAATAGCAGTTCGAGTCGGTTTTGCAGTTTGATAGGTTCTTTGCACACCCCTATTTGCATCAATACTAGTATTTTAAATCTATGTTGTTATCAAGACAAACAATGATACTTTGTGACTTGGATATCAGTTGCGAAAGAGGGGGCTGAAGAAATTTTAAATGGCATTTAGTCAAGCTGTCAGGTTTAAATTAAATCCAGTCTCTATCTCTCATTCATTGCTTTCATATAAATCCATTGTTGTGCAACCAATACTCATTTTTAAAGGCATCAGGTTAAGGATGTCACGCATGGCCCGTTGTGGTGATTTTAACTTACAGTGCTGCAAGCTACATGCATATTAGAGCTGTAAAGGACAGTCTCTCATGGACATGATTAAATATTTTGAGGCACAACTAATACACTTTGTCACAATTGTGCCTATTTGGTGCAAATATGCACCCAAATATACCCTTTCTGCACTCATGGCTTGGGCCGGGCTCAACAAAGGAAACTTTGATGTTCATTAAGTGCAGCATGGCATGTGGCTAAGGCATGATTCTGTTTATTTGTCTGAAAGTCAAACAGGCTTGATTCAAGGAGTTCGATTGCATACACAAAATTTGAAAATGCACAATGTGAAAATGCCTACTTGTCGTTTACATTGAATGCAATTATTTACATACCATTGCACCTAGTCTTGGAGCTCATGATGCACAAGCAAGGAGTGATGTTACATGTTTGCATATTTATGGAAGTTATAGGCACCTTGGCAAACGAGTGTGGTCTCAAGTCTGTTGCACTAATGCTAGTTGATGGTGTAGCAATGGTCACCATGGAAGCAAGGAGAGGTGTGCATGCAGTGTAGGTGCAGTTTACTTGCATGAGTACCCAAGCATCTCAGTGCCCTCAATTATTAGGCATGGCAACTTCCAAAAATCTGTGCTTTTTGACCAGCATATATGCATGCATGTGTATATCAGCCCTGCTTTGATGCTTAACCAGAAAGAAAAATTGAAGAGGTAGGTTGACAGACATATGCTGTCCAAGAAATAAATGAATATCCCAGCCATGATTTTGGAAAGTATTTTGATGCTCTTTTTTAGAGGAAAATAACCTGATACCATCCTTATAAAGAACCACAAGCTTTAGTAACGTACAATGCAAACAAGCACAAAAATGGGTTTTAGAGATCAGATCTTGTTGTAAGAGCATATCAATTTCAAATCAAATCTTGAGGTACTTGATAAGAAAGAGGCAAATTTAGAGGCCAATTCCAAAAGAACCACAACATCCTTATTCCTTAAAAGCCCTACATTCCAGGGCCCTAAATCTAAGTGAGACAAAATTACTAGTTTTCAGATTTAGCTCAAGCACCTACATAAAACATGGGAATGAGATGGGGGATGGGCACATGAGATGCTTCTCATAATTGCCAGAGAGTGGGAAAAAATTGTTTTGGCTATTTTCCAGGGAAGATATGAGAGCTTATGATGAACTTGCACATTGCCATAGTGTCGGCTAAGGATTCACGAAATAAAATGTGCTTCCTAACTGGCTTCTTTGAATTGTTGGTATCATGGAAAGGATTGTCGGTCAATACTTGCTCTAAGAAATTTTCAACGGTCATGGATATGAGAGTTTTGTGGAATGAGTGTCACTAAAGATCGCTGGCGTGTTTAAAACTGCACATTGCCTAATGTCAGCTAAAAACTCACCAGGATGTGGTTGTGCTTCCTGACAGGCTTATTTGTATTGTTATGTCATGCATCTTCAAAGGTAGATATTAAATGTTTTGTGGAATGGCTAGAGAAGTTCTGCTTGTTTTAGAAAGCTCCATGTGCTAATGATCATTATCATCCAAAACAACATGAAGCTGCAAGATCGATTGAAACCTACTTGGTCTAATTTGCATGAAATTTTTATGGATGTAGTCTGTCTTATTTATCCATAGCCATTGGAATAAGGGATCAGAATACTCTGTCACCGTGACCATGGAAAATATTCGAATGCATGCAAATGTAATGTTATCAACTGCGGACAGGACACTGGTGAATGCGTTCATGTAAACTCATTGATGTTCTATGAAGATTGCAATTAACATTATAATGTCGTCCAGAGCTCTCCCATTTATATACCTTTCTTCGTACAAGGAAAGCTGCAAAAGTTTTACATGCCATGGTACAACCAGAAACTACTAAACAGCAACACAAATTAATACGTTCCCAGAGTAATAATATTCTGCTTTTTTTTCTGATGTTTTGTTAGATGTACAAGTCTGACATATTTTCAGGACAAAGATTGTGAAATCTTGAAGTTTTTGGTACTCTTACAAATGGTTCAAGGATGACAGAAGTTATCCTCTCTGTTAACATATGTTGCATCTCACAGGATCCTGTTTGTGGTAGTGCACATTGTGCACTAGCACCCTATTGGAGTAAGAAGCTGGGGAAAACCATCTATTGCTTACATGGTAATATTCCACATATTATGAATTATCTTCATGCGAGAATAAACTATTTAGTGATCTTCTTAGGAAAGAACATCGTTTTATAGGAGAATGTTTATCGTGCTGTTATCTTTTGTTTTGTTGAGCAGGCTTCTCCAAGGGGTGGGATATTGGACTTGCAATGGGAAGAGGAGACGGGACGAGTAAAGATTCGGGGAGAAGCTGTTGCTGTGATGGTGGGCACCATAGTGGTCTAGAATTTTAGGATTCTAATAGCAGAACATGTCACCAGTCCATTGCTGAAACCGTTCATTGCTGGAACATGGTTTTGTTGGTTAAATTTGTTTTAGATCATTGAACCGAGATCTGCCATTCAAAATATTTGCCTGATTTGTCTCGTTCCTTTCTGCTTGCGTATATGGTTAAATTTGTTGGTTCTGCACATATTAATACATCACCAAACCAGATTTCAACTGGTTACAATCTTTTGACTTTTGAGGACAAGGATAGCGAGGCTCTTCGGGACATTGTAAATTAAGATCCAAAGAGTGTAGTTATTGATTCAGTAATTTACGCATTGTCACTGAATCACGGATCCATGCGAATAACGCATGATGAAATTTTCCACATTGGAAATATCTGGGAAATTATAAAACAGGTATTGAATACTGAAACTTATATCCACTGGATTCTCATAGATATTTTAGAACAGGGTATGCTAACTCTAATTGTTTCATCACAAGTTTCTACGTGTTCAACGTTTACCGGGATCGGATGTTAGCATGTTGTGTTGTCTCATGGATCCAGTCCACCCTTTGGTCTCCTTGTGGAGAATGTACGATAGCAATATTACTGCCAACGATAACTCTATCAAGGTGGCTGTGAATTTGTCAACCCCAATATTCCATCGACGTAGAATGTCCAAAGAGTCTTTAACTCCTGTACAAGAACAAAGTTTGCAACAACAGCTCTCTTCAGCACTCTAATATCAGCAACATTTAATAGACGCAGGTGATGCTCTATTCAATGGGCATAGCCTTGGCATTTGTATCACTCCGCAATCCATCCACCAAGAATATGAAACATGCAAGCTCCACATTTTCTGTGTTCGAAGTACTAAACCAAAAGCCAGTTTTAAGATCTATTGACATTAACATGTATTTGGAATAATACAGGCAAGGTGGCAGGAGCATCTAATGGGAAAAAATAAAAATAAAAAAAAAAACCTGAAAAATGCAAATGAATGAAGTTTTTTACTCTGGACCAAATGTTATAATTCAAGTGCCCAACCGTGAATTTCAAGAATTACAAGTAGCTGCCACTTTTTACTCTCATGTACTTGAAGATGATTGCCTGAGTTTTGCTTGTAAGACAATTCCAGCTTCATCTGCTACGTTTTCTTCTTGGAAGCCATCTGCATGTTAGATAGCCGAAGTTAGCTATTCAGTGCAGAAAATTCTTAAAGTAGTGGTTTGCCAGTTCTGGAAAGGTCATTTAAAGTAAATGAACAAAAATAGTATGATAGCACTAAAATTTGTAATGCACATGATTCCTTTTCTAAGCAGGTAAATGTGTGTGTTTCAACTGAAGTCATCAAAATGCAAGCCAATCATCTAGCCCATGGACCTAGAACCATAGCCATCCAACCGTCTCCAAACTATTTAGGGCTATCTCACACCCAGTAAATGAAATCAGATCAGGATTTTCTTACATGGTTGGAGATGCTTTATACAACTGCATGTCAGCCTACTGCAAATCCTCCACCGAATCTTATATACACTTATGAGCACCACTAGAATGTTACAGATTTCATATCTACAATAAGCAATTGCTAATGATATGCAAGTGCATGATAATACAATGGAATCTGAAGGTGTAGTAGAGAAGAAAACAGGGAGAGGAAGAGAAAAAGGGTGGTGGTATTGAAAAGGCAAGATTAAATTAATGAAACAATGCTTTAATTTATTAAATAATAAAAGCTACAGATCCAAAGTGGACAATTTCTGTTTATTATAAACCATTAAAAACTGCAACACCAAAACTAACTGTGGCTTCGCCTCCCTCTTCCTTCTCTGTCCCTACCTTCTCTCCACCCTATATTGTGCAAAACAACTCTCATTTGATGAAGTGGTTTTGACCCAGTAACCTGAAGTTTGGGTTAAAACTAGGTTCTGGTCGGGATAACATCATGATCCAATTTGAGTCAAACTCTTATAGCTTGATCTTGAACTAGTTGCAGTTGAACCTCCTTGATAGCTAGAGTACTACATGGCCAGGCATTGCAGAGGCATGCAGCACCTCCAAACTCACACAATAGACTAGTGATTAGTTGACCTCCCTGAGAAAGGATATGCCATGCAGCAAAAGGCCCTATTAAAAGGCAGACATAGCCAAGCTAATGACATCCCCTGAATACTCTTCACATAAAAATAAATCAACCTCGCAAAACCCTGATGAGACAAGGTTTGTAATTTTATTTGAATTAGCTCCTAGTACAATATGTAGCCTGGTTGTAGCCTGCCACTTTGCCACCCCAACAAGGAGGTCAGCAAATCCAAGGGTTGTTTTGAAGGCCTTGGTTGGCACCTTCTCCTACAGAACCAGACATGGAGAGGCAGCTGTAGACACCTGCATTTTGGCACCCAAAACATGCTACTGGTTGTTAAACTATGCCCGCATGCCAGTGATCATTGTTCCTACATAGACCAAATTGCATAAGTCATGCACAAACAGAAGCATTACTTCATTCTTGAAAATTGGGTCTTCAAACAACAAAAAAGTTACCTTCTTGATAGGAAAGTCATGCCTTCTGGATTCAAAATTGATTTTGGGACCCTCTTAACAAACCAGAATCCATAGTCTTGGTTGTTTGGATAATAGCTTATTGCCATCCAAACTTTGTCATCCAAGTGTCTAGAGGATTCGTATGTCAAAATCCCCTTTAAGAAACCTCATCGAGTACCAATAGACTTTACAAATTTTGAAGCCTAACTGACCCTACCTACCCATGGGAATGCCTACCTCTGGATCTGCAGTCACTGGCCACTTGAGAACATCAATTCTTGAATTCCTTCAACAGTGAGTTATGAGAGGATCCAACAAAACTTGATGCACACACACACACAAAGAGAGAGAGAGAGAGAGAGAGGAAAGAGAAGGAGGTTGGCAAGACTTTTTGAGCAATCATCATCCAAGGCCAAGAGGAAAACTTCATCCCAGGCTCAACCCACACTCTTTACTTATTTCTCTTTATCTCTAGGCCATCTCCTCATACATGCATAGGTTTAGTATCTGCATTTTATAATTCAAATACCTTTCTTTATTTTGGGGTTTTATAAAAGGGAGCGGTAGTCAACCCTCCCCAACCAACCTCCTCGGTGCATATTGGACATGATAGTCTTGTTCAACATGCATGCATGGAATTGTTTACCACACTCTTCTAGACTAATCTTTGATTTTATTTTAAAGTCATCCATATGAAGATCCCTAGGCTAAGCATACTATCATACGAAGGCAAACCCATACAATCAACACATCTCCCGGAGTAGGTCAAGGTATCTAGGCAGCAATTGTACAATGGTGATCGTAGAGATTTGTTGATAGAATACAACCCAACAGTAGTGCTCAAGTTAGATATCACATTTAGCCACAACCCTCTACAAACATCTAGAGAGCAGTGAAACCCAGCCCTATAGATGTGCAGCCACATCTATAGAGACTTTTTTAAAAAAACAAATAAATAGGATCCACCAGTGTCTTAACTGATAGTCATCGCCAACCTAAAATTCAGAATTAGTGCCAACGATGAAAAGGATCGGTCATTTAAAATTTACACATATGTCTCATGGAAGCAATGGCATGTTAGATACACAGCTTAATATTTGCTATGCTAGGTTTTCAATCTTTTAGACAAAACAAATTAATTTGCTTTGTCCTCCTTTAGATAAATAAAAAAGGATTTAAAAGCATAGAATGCAAGCACAAGGTTATGATGGATAAATACCTCAAGAAGTTCCTCGTAATTAGACTTGAGTAAATTAATTTTCCGATCACAATAGTCCTTGCCCTCAGTCATGGTTTTCTGTAATGAGCAAATTAAAATCAACGATGATAGAGACAAGCAAGAAGGATGTGCAAATGAAAGACACAGGCAAGCATGTAAACATATATGAAATTATACATAAAAAGCATATATATGACCAAGAAATAGATAATCTGCCAAGATTATTTGGTTGATATTTTTCTATAGGTAAAATTAATTCACCCTGTTGGCTTGCTATACCAGTGTCAAACACCTAGAAATTTTTAATTAAAAATTTCATAAACAAAAGTAAGAAACAAATTTGTTAAAGATTTACTTCCAAAAAACACAAATGTATATGCATGAAAAGATGAAGGCTAGAAAAACATGTATGTTGATTCCAAACATTCTAAAGGCAAACACTGCAAGCAGGCATGCATATTTTTTTATGCATTATGTGATTCTCAACATTTCATTGTTACAGCGGCATCAAACACCTAAGAGCAAGAGTCCTTCACACTTAATCTCCTTAATCAAAACAGGCAACAAAATTGCTCACACATCTAAATAAAGTAGGTACAAGTGGAACCAGATTATTGATTTCTTTTTTTTTTCTTGTTGCTTATCAACATATATAAATTGATTATTTTATGCCCAAAATTACCGAAACACAAGTATGTAATTCATGCACTAAACCAACAATAAAAGGCATGCCCATTAAGGCATTCAAACTATAGATGCTAGTACAACTAGACCCAAGTTGACACAATGTCAATGTTGCAACCCACATCAAAACAAAACAATGGAAAATCACATTCCGTACCAGCATCTTTTGAAAAATCACCATCACCAAAACTACAGTTTCTTAAACTTGAGTTGCCAATTGCACTTCCATGATTTACCAATTTATCAGCAACAAAATAGAACCTAACTATGAATCATGTCATTGCCAAATAAAATTTGTAACCACAAGTCAATGATATATTTAGCTTTTCTGGACAAAAAATTATACACTACTTGATGACAGTCCCAGCTAAGAAATACTGAAATATGTGAAACAAGGGCCACTTAAAATGTTAGGACCAGCCATCTTTTCTCTTAAAACCAAATATTCAAAAGAACTCCCCTCAAAAATAAAAAAACTGGAATTTGGCTTCTCAATACATTTATCTTTTCTTTTATTTTCAATTTATCACAGTCAAACCTGGGTTGGAGCTGGCTAGGTGGTCATGTTGTGGCTTTCTGGATGAGGTATTCAAATTCCCAATAGTTTTCTGTCCCTCTTGATTTTTCAAAACATTTTTATTTTTCCGCCCCCGCCCCATTACTTGAAGCTTGAATATCTATAACATTATAAAGAAAATCAAAGATCATCATATTTATATATAACTTCCTATCTCTTTCTCATGTTCCATGATTTATGTCTTGTCCACTCTACCTCTCCTACTCATTAATACATCACACACACCCTTCACTGGTGTACATAACACATGTATGTAAAAGGATTAAAAAAGATCTATGGTTCAGGTTCCTAAATCATCTTGCTACATCAAGCACAAGATATGAAAGGATGGAAAGATGAATAGGAATGTTTCAAAGAGGATCAAAGAAACATGGTCAAAACTACACATTAACTCCTAGAATGTTGTGGTTGACTAAGGATAATAAATACACGTGATATATATATCCAAATTTAAGTATGAATCAAGATGTTGCAAAGTGGGAGGGAATAACATCATAAGATGATTAGATGGCATAGCAAGAAACAAGTACAGTGAAGAGTTGTTCTGTAATAGGAACAAAAAAGATTATGATTAAGAAAAATAGTTATCAAGTGACAGCAGAATTTCTTTTTTCCCCATTATAACCATGAACATGTAATGGTGGGGCACATAATGAGCCACTTTCTCCAAGGAAATAATTAGCCACTGCTTACCAAAGTGGATGAGACAACCTTGGTATACCTCAGATTTGGTATTGCAGGATAGAGATGTACTCAAGTTTTGGCATCAATGGAAGTCTAGTATCAACAATTTGCATATAGGTCCATCATAATAGCTTCTACATCAAGACGAATGGAAAGGGAAGGCTAGAAGATTTTGCTAAGTGAAGGAACAGGTAAAGGACAATCAAAATGCATGGCAAAATTAGCTGCTTGGGAAAAAAAAAGAGCACAATAGTCAAGAACTTTAGAATGCAATAAACAGAAATTTTGGCAAGTCAATGATGACAAAAATTAATTTGAAAAGGTTATATAACATTAATTAATTAGAAAAGGCTAACAGAGATCATATGCTGGGGGTGAAACGGATGAAGCAAACTGTTTAAAGCTATATTTGTTTGTATCAGTTCTGAAATTATAGTATCAAAGTGATTACATACTCCAATAAGCATTTTACCAGATCAAATAAAAACAAGTAGTAATGGCATTCATGCATTTTAAATGACCAAAGGGGCATGTTATCATTACTCTCATGCCCAAAACTATCCAGACATATGGATGATGCAAAATGACTGGATTGCAAAAAGAAAACCATTCACATAGAGCCGCTTGACCTTGTTATGGTTCTCAAGTTGAAAGTAAAAAAATCTCTGCCGATCTTCACTCTTTATTACATAATTTACGAGGAAAATTAAGTCATTCCAGAATCCAAAACATCTATTTTCTAAGTATCCAATTATAAATATCCTAATTTACCGCAACAATTTGGGGTCAAAAAGCAAATGTGCATCAGGCAATATGTAATGATCAAAAGAAACATATCCACAATCCACCAGCTCCAAAACTGTATGGGGATCCTAGATTAATCAGGTTTTCTAAAGATTCTAATTTCTAGTTGGAAACCATCTAAACACCATAAAAACACAAGAAGGGACTTGAAAGATGGCATCTTTATCAAAAAGTAGGAACAAAGGAAGCACCTCGATAAAGTATCCAGTCCCGACATCAACGAGAACTTTATCGGCATCATCGAGGGTGCCAGGAACGTAGAGAGACGCCGTGAGAGGGACAGCAGCTTCTTCCCTACAAAATCGAACATAATTTTTTTGAAAATCAAATAAGAAATCCTGTAGAGAGGGAGAGAGGTGGATGCCTCGGGGGCGGAGGGCGAGGTCGTGGAGGGCGGAGGAGGCGATCTCGAGGCGGGTGGCGGCGGTCCGGATCTTGCTGAGGCTGTCCTGGAGGAGATTGACCTCGAGATCGGACTGCTCCTTGAGGGATTTGAGCTGCTCAAAACTCATCTTCTCCATGTCCGAAACCCTAATCGTGTACCGGCCCTGCTCCCAGCCCTCGCGTCGCCATGGTTTCACACACGGTGAGGGAGGGAGAGCGAAGAGAACGGAACACGGCCGAAGCGGTTTCCGGTTTTTTTTTATAACGTTTTAGCTGAAATCTGCTTCCGGCCGTTTACTACTGGTACTTGGCACGTGCACTCGAGGAAAACCGGTGTCTTCACACGATTCTTTTTTTTTTTAAATTTATACGAAAAAGGATGGAGGATAAATCCAGCCTTCGTTCTTTAGAAAAATGTTTGATTAAGATACTAAATTTTACAGTTTTTTCAGCAATCTCAAGTAATATCTCCTCTAGAAACAATGTTTCATTCAAGATATTAAAATTTATAAGTTGCCCACAATCTCGTATAATATATATCTATGAAAAAATGAAGAGGAACCTGATCTATTATTTATATAATAAATTCTAATAAATTTTTTTATCACACATCAGTTGGATCAAGATTTATACTATACCATCTCAACTGTACCTGTTACGACAGTATGTCGAAGAAAAGATATTACTTTTAATGTTCATGTGAACATCGCTTCCAAGTTTAAAAATACATATATATAATTTATTTTAAATCTATTTATATAATTCTAATTATTTGATGATCTTGAAATTTTAAAAATTATCTTTTATGTTTATCAATATGCTGCCATCAAGATACCGGTCAGGGATCTTTTCAATATCAAACAAATGGATATAATATTTATCGTTATATTAGTTATAACAATATTCTTTCAGTCAGAACGAAATCGCACGTGGACTGGTATAGAAATCGCAGTTCGAACTTGCTCGTTCGCTTAGATTATTTTTTTTTACTTGATTCAAGATTCCTCATTTTTATTTTAATAAAATAAATAAATTTTATTATATAAATATAATTCAAGTTATGTTCTATATTTAAAAAATAAATCTAGGGATCACGGATGGGGCAAAAAATAGCTAAGAGAAACTCATAAGGTGAATCTGAAATTTCGTTTGGAAGTTGCAATGATTTTACTAGTCCACGCGTAAAAAAATAATGCCACGCCTGCCAAGAATTTATCACTATATTAGTTATAACGATTTTTTAAAAAATATTTTTTATTATCCATTTTAAAATTATCTCGCCGAGAATTTATTTTAAAATATAGTAGTTTTTTTCTCAGTCGGACGCTAGCTAGGAAATCGCATGGGTTAAGTCGGTTCATGATTCCTCATTTATTTTAATAAAATAAATAAATTTTATTATATAAATATAATTCAAGTTATGTTCCATATTTTAGGTAATAAGTGGTGTGGTATGCATGATGAGAATGCAATCATGTGACTCTAAAGGAGATTAACCAAAGTTTAACTAGCAATTCTTACTTGCATATGAGTGATTCAACATATAAGATCAAGGAGATCTAAATAAGAAACCCTAAATGCTTATACTTAAACCCAGCTAGGAGGACTATCAAAATATTAAAGAAATATGACAAGATTAGAATTCGCACACAAGTCAAGCTAGCCCTATTTAATGATCCCGATCTTAAAAGACTAGGAGTTCAAGCATTGAAATCTCAAGCACAAGGGATTCGCTCTTAAGGTTCTCAAATGAAAGATCATACCACATAAGATGGGCCATCTAACTTTCTGGTTTGTAGTAAGTAATCCTTCCTCCTGGATCTGGAACCTAAAGAACCCTGCAACAAAGAAACCAAGATGATTAGAAGCTTAATTATAAATGAGAAGATTGATGGAACTCAAAGGAGAGTTTGTTGGAAATGATCCTTGGCGTCATGGTGGAAGCTTGTGTTGGTGTTGATCTTCTTCTTGTGAGAATGTCCTTAATTCGCCTTGAAGGAAGAGGATTGCTTGGAAGATGAAGAGTAAAAGAGAAGGATTAGGGAGAAGATTGCTTGGAAGATGAAGAGTAAAAGAGAAGGATTAGGGAGAAGAAATGATGGAGGAGAGGAAGAGGTTCACTTAGGCACAAAAATCCACATAGGCACATAGAAACACATAGAGAATTTCTGAAAAATTGTATTCATTCATCAATAGCTCTTTACAAGGGGCGTCCAAGACTTTAAATAAAGTCTCACAAATTTTGAAATTTCAAATCCCCAAACAAGTGGAGTAATATAAGGGGAGAGGGATGATTTTCTTACTTGAAATCCTCCTTGGCCAACTTCCTTGAATTTGAACTTGGGATGGCGCCCTCTGTGTGGTGAGGTGGCATGTGAGGTGGCATGTGGTCCCCTCTTGACGTGGCATGTGGTCCCAAGTTGAGGTGGCGCAAGTGATGTGGCATGTGGTCCCCAATTGAGTTGGCTTTGGTCTTGATTTGGGGTATACATTGTGAGTCTTCTTTAGGCTTGATGCTAGTTGACCCATTTGGATTGGACTAAGACTAGACCCGACATGGACTCGACTTACATGATTATTTTGGACTCAAAAGAAAGATTACAGGACCCAACATGGACTCGACTTACATGATTCTTTTGGACTCAAAATAAAGAAAGGTTACCGGACTCTCTAGTCCAACCATAAAGATTCGGAATGGGCTTGAATTGGTTGGAGTCTCTTTCTGATTTTGGTGCCCGCACCAATTCTCCCCGGGTGGGAGGAACTCGACCCTGTCGAGTGATAAGTTTCTAATATATCCGGGTCGATTTGTTGTAGGTCCTCTTGGTGATCCAGGAATCTTCAGATTCAGGACGTCCTTGCCATCGAACCAGATAGCGTTGGTAGCCCTTATTTCTAGTAGTGATGATCTGGTCATTCAAGATCCTTTCAATTCTTTCCTTTCGCTCAGGAATATTTGATGGTGGACACTCAATTGGCATTTCACTCTCAAGAGAAGTGTTAGGACCAAAAGGTTCATCCGGTATCAATGCAGGTTCCTTGTGTTCAGTTGGGTTCATCCTATAGTGAGGCAAATTAGGTAAAGTCGCTCCAAGGATTAAATCTATTGCGTGTTGTATGTCTCTTAAAGGTGGGAGGTTATCGGGGAGATCTTCTGGAAACACATCCTCAAATTCTTTCAATAATTGGACCACCTCTTGAGGGTGTTCTACAGGGCTATGGTCCTTAATTTCCTTAGCAGCTACTACCCAAATAGGTGCTCCTTCCATGATATCTTGCTCTAATTCTTTTGCACCTATTAAATTTAATCCATTCTTCTTATCTTTCAAGCTGCTAGTTCCTCTCTTGACATTATCCTTAGGCTGGGTTGGATGAATGACAATTTTCTTGCCATTGAAATTGAAAGCACAGGAGTTTGATCGACCAAAGATGGTCACATCATGATCAAACAGCCATGGCCTGCCTAAGATGATGCTACTTACCCCCATAGGAAGCACATCACACCAGATCTTTTCCTGATAGGATTGAAGCTGGACTTGAACCTGACATCTTGACTTGATTGGTATAGAAGTGGAATCGATCCATGACACCTTATATGGATTGGGATGTGGTACAACGGGTAATCCTAGACTTTTGGCTGCGTTAGTGGAAATGGCGTTGACACAGCTTCCACTATCGATGACGATCTTACAGACCTTTTCTCCTATCCTAACAAATGTGTGTAGGATGCTAGTTCTACGCCAGTCTTCTTGCTCCTTGGTCTGTGTCATGATACGTCTCACAACTCCTAGCAAATCTGATGAGTCTATATTCTCTTCATCTCCTTCATACTCATCAGCCAAGCAATCCCCTGCTTCATAAACCTCCTCTTCATCATTCTCCAGGGGTTCTGATTCACCTTCTTCTGCCTCCCCTATATGTAAAGCTCTAGAGGGACATTGGCTCACGAAATGACCTGGTTTACGATACTTATAGCAGACTCGCTCCCTCTCACCTCGAACTTCAGGGCTCTTTCCTTTGTCTTCTCTAGGAATTGGGGGAATGGCAGGGTTGTGCCTAGGGTTGGATTCGAGCTGGATCTTGGTCTATTGGTTGTACCAGGGACTGAACCAGGCCTGCTAACAGGAGGGTTAAACCTAATAGGTTCAGGTCGTCTAAATGTAGCTCTCCTTTGAAACCTCTCATAGTCCGTGGCAACTTGGTATGCGTGATCTAAATCATGGACTTCTCTTAAAAACGGTTCTCCTTTATATCATCATTCAACCCTGATCTAAACCTTGATAAAGTGGCTGCTTCAGACTCGACTACGTTGCATCGCATCACAAACTCATCAAATTTAGCAACGTATTCAGAAACGGTCTTGTTACCCTGTGTCAATCATTGCCACTGATCTAATAACCTTTGCTGATAAGACATAGGCAGATATTTCTCTCTAAGTTTCCTCTTCATATCTCTCCATGTTGCTATAGGTAAATCTCCCCTTTGCCTTGATATGTGTTCCACGTTTCCCCAATATAACGAGCCTGACGAACTAGTCTGATTTTGGCAAACTTAAATCTTCTCTCTTCAGACATATCATACCAGTCAAAATACTGGTCCATGTCAGCCTCCCAGTCTGTGTACACCTTAGGATCTAAGCTTCCCTCAAAGGTTGGTGCATCTAGACAGATGTTCCTTAGGGCCCGATCATCCTAATCAAAAGTATCACAGTGAGGCCTTCTAGGAGGTGGCTCTGGAGTATGATCAACATAATCCTGATGCGGTCTTCTTTGAATTGGGTCAGGTGTGTATCCTGTCGTTGGGCTCTAGGATGAACTGAAGGTAATCTGGGTGAAGGTGGTTCAGTTGGGGTCAACCTAGCTTCTTCTAGGATTCCTACCCTTTCCTCGAACTGACCAAATTTAGCATCCAAATGGTCCATCTTCTCGATCATAGTTCTCATAAGGCTTTCCATACTAGTATCCATGGATGAACTAGGTTAGGCTTGTGAAGGGTGGTAAGGTGTGCCTGACCTAGTTGTCATGCAAACAATTAGACTCAGACCCGAACTACGAGTTTTCTAAACCGGTAGTCCAAATAAACTGAGTTGACTAGATACAATCAAATCAACAGCTACTCTCTTCCACTGGCCAGTCAGGAGGTGGGTCTGTGGGAGGTTCCCCCAGTTTTCACTGGGTCCTAATTAAAAACCACAAGAACCGCTTAGGCTTGAGCCACTTAACCTCTATCCTTGACACCAGCTTTCAATAATAGATGAAGAAATGGGTTGTACAAGCTTTCCCAATTGAATTGAACTGGACCTAGAGTTCCAAGCTAGTTGCCTAATCAAGGTGGCAAGCTAGATTGTAGTAACTCTATACTTGGCCAGGTTTTAGAACAAGGGGAGTGTGAAATCCTATCTCTGGCCTACCTAGGCCCGGTGGAATTGGCCCGATAGACAGATCAGCACCAAAGCCCTTAGTCCCAATTCTAGACACCAAGTAATAGGGCACACACAAGACTAGTTGACACAATGAGTTGACAATAACCCGGGCTCGACCAAATTGATGTTCCTAACCCACTAGGGCAATTAATGTAATCAATTTTAGTTAGGGATTGGGTCGATATGCAATTTGGTGATTTTTGGGCTAGGGACAGGTGATGAAATCCTGACCCTATGTCAATTTCATGCCCTTAATTTGATTTGTCATGAGATGCATGTAAATTTCAAATTTCAGGTGCAGAAGTAGTGTGTTGCAGTTTAAAAGTGGTGTTGATAAGTGCAGAAAAAAAATGTCAAAAAAATCTAAAAAAATCATAGAAAACTCCTAACTTCTAGATGACATACCAGATGAAACGAAAATTCAAAATAAAATATGTACTATTCTAGGCAGATTCTGAAATGAAGATAATGAAAAGGAACAAAACAGAACAGAAACCCTAATAACACTGATGGACTGCAGGAATTTTTATTTTTTTTGTAAATTTTTCTCAGATTGAAATTAAAATGGTGATAAGCAACTTAAAATGGAACAGGAAAAAAAAATATTCCAACGAGGAATATGATACTTGCCTTTGGAGTTGCAGGCGGATTACAGTCAGCCTACAGAAAATACAGCAAGCAGAAAAACAGAACGTGCCCAATGCAAAATTCACAAATGAAATCTAAGAAGTCCTTTGGCTTTCTTTTTCACGGGTCAATCACAATGGCACCCCGACATGCCTTAGGAGATCCCCTTGGAATGGGAAGAGAGGGTGTTTAAACCCTACTTTCTCCTAAAACGGACGGCCTGGTAACGCCCCCGATCCAAGTACTTCAAGGACTTAATGCTATGCAGTTAGGAACTTATTCTACCATGCTCTGATACCAAGAATGGTGTGGTATACATGATGAGGATGCAATCATGTGACTCTAAAGGAGATTAACCAAAGTTTAACTAGCAATTCTTACTTGCATATGAGTGATTCAACATATAAGATCAAGGAGATCTAAATAAGAAACCCTAAATACTTATACTTAAACCCAGCTAGGAGGACTATCAAAATATTAAAGAAATAGGACAAGATTAGAATTCGCATACAAGTCAAGCTAGCCCTATTTATGATCCCGATCTTAAAAGACTAGGAGTTCAAGCATTGAAATCTCAAGCACAAGGGATTCGCTCTTAAGGTTCTCAAATGAAAGATCATACCACATAAGATGGGCTATCTAACTTTCTGGTTTGTAGCAAGTAATCTTCCTCCTGGATCTGGAACCTAGAGAACCCTGCAACAAAGAAACCAAGATGATTAGAAGCTTAATTAGAAATGAGAAGATTGATGGAACTCAAAGGAGAGTTTGTTGGAAATGATCCTTGGCGTCATAGTGGAAGCTTGTGTTGGTGTTGATCTTCTTCTTGTGAGGATGTCCTTAATTCGCCTTGAAGGAAGAGGATTGCTTGGAAGATGAAGAGTAAAGAGAAGGATTAGGGAGAAGAAATGATGGAGGAGAGGAAGAGGTCACTTAGGCACAAAGATCCACATAGGCACATAGAAACACATAGAGAATTTCTGAAAAATTGTATTCATCATCAATAGTTCTTTACAAGGGGCGTCCAAGACTTTAAATAAAGCCTCACAATTTTGAAATTTCAAATCCCCAAACAAGTGGAGTATATAAGGGGAGAGGGATGATTTTCTTGCTTGAAATCCTCCTTGGCCAACTTCCTGAATTTGAACTTGGGATGGCACCCTCTGTGGTGAGGTGGAATGTGAGGTGGAATGTGGTCCCCTCTTGACGTGGCATGTGGATTGCAATGCCTGGCCATGTAGTACTCTAGCTATCAAGGAGGTTCAACTGCAACTAGTTCAAGATCAAGCTATAAGATTTGACTCAAATTGGATCATGATGTTATCCCGAACCAGAACCTAGTTTTACCAAACTTCAGGTTAGACTGGGTCAAAAACCACTTCATCAAAATGAGAGTGTTTTGCACAATATAGGGTGGAGAGAAGGTAGGGACAGAGAAGGAAGAGGGAGGCGAAGCCACAGTTAGTTTTGGTGTTGCAGTTTTAATGGTTATAATAAACAGAAATTGTCCACTTGGGATCTGTAGCTTTTATATTTAATAAATTAAAGCATTGTTTCATTAATTTAATCTTGCCTTTTCAATACCACCAACCTTTTTCTCTTCCTCTCCCTGTTTTCTTCTCTACTACAACCTTCAGATTCCATTGTATTTATCATGCACTTGCATATCAGTTAGCAATTGCTTATTGTAGATATGAAATCTGTAACAATCTAGTGGTGCTCATAAGTGTATATAAGATTCGGTGGAGGATTTGCAGTAGGCTGACATGCAGTTGTATAAAAGCATCTCCAACCATGTAAGAAATCCTGATCTGATTTCATTTACTGGGGTGTGAGATAGCCCTAAATAGTTTGGAGACGGTTGGATTGGCTATGGTTCTAGGTCCATGGGCTAGATGATTGGCTTGCATTTTGATGACTTCAGTTGAAACACAACACATTACCTGCTTAGAAAAGGAATCATGTGCATTACAATTTTAGTGCTATCATTATATTTTGTTCATTTACTTTAAATGACCTTTCCAGAACTGGCAAACACTACTTTAAGAATTTTCTGCACTGAATAGCTAACTTCGGCTATCTAAACATGCAGATGGCTTCCAAGAAGAAAAACGTAGCAGATGAAGCTGGAATTGTCTTACAAGCAAAACTCAGGCAATCATCTTCAAGTACATGAGAGTAAAAGTGGCAGCTACTTGTAATTCTTGAAATTCACGGTTGGGCACTTGATTATAACATTTGGTCCAGAGTAAAAAACTTCATTCATTGCATTTTTCAGGTTTTTTTTTATTTTTATTTTTTCCCAATTAGATGCTCCTGCCACCTTGCCTGTATTATCCCAAATACATGTTAATGTCATAGATCTTAAAACTGGCTTTTGGTTTAAGTACTTCGAACACAGGAAAATGTGGAGCTTGCATGTTTCATATCTTGGTGATGGATTGCGGAGTGATACAATGCCAAGGCTATGCCCATTGAAATAGAGCATCACCTGCGTCTATTAAATGTTGCTGATATTAGAGTGCTGAAGAGAGCTGTTGTTGCAAACTTTGTCTTGTACAGGAGTTAAAGACTCTTTGGACATTCTACGTCGATGGAATATTGGGGTTGAACAAATTCACAGCCACCTTTGATAGAGTTATCGTTGGGCAGTAATATTGCTATCGTACATTCTCCACAAGGAGACCAAAGGGTGGACTGGATCCATGAGACAACACAACATGCTAACATCCGATCCCGTTAAAACGTTGAACACGTAGAACTTGTGATGAAAACAATTAGAGTTAGCATACCCTGTTCTAAAATATCTATGAGAATCCAGTGGATATAAGTTTTCAGTATTCAATACCTGTTTTATAATTTCCCAGATATTTCCAATGTTGGAAAATTTCATCATGCGTTATTCGCATGGATCCGTGATTCAGTGAACAATGCGTAAATTACTGAATCAATAACTACACTCTTTGGTGATCTTAATTTACAATGTCCCGAAGAGCCTCGCTATCCTTGTCCTCAAAAGTCAAAAGATTGTAACCAGTTGAAATCTGGTTTGGTGATGTATTAATATGTGCAGAACCAACAAATTTAACCATATACGCCAAGCAGAAAGGAACGAGACAAATCAGGCAAATATTTTGAATGGCAGATCTCGGTTCAATGATCTAAAAACAAATTAACCAACAAAACCATGTTCCAGCAATGAAACGGTTTCAGCAATGGACTGGTGACAGTTTCTGCTATTAGAATCCTAAAATTCTAGACCACTATGGTGCCCACCATCACAGCAACAGCTTCTTCCCCGAATCTTCACTCGTCCCGGTTCCTCTTCCCAGTGCAAGTCCAATATCCCACCCCTTGGAGAAGCCTGCCAACAAAACACAAAGATAATCAGCACGATAAACATTCTCCTATAAACGATGTTCTTTCCTAAGAAGATCACTAATAGTTTATTCTCGCATGAAGATAAATTCATAATATGTGGAATATTACCATGTAAGCAATAAGATGGTGTTTCCCCAGCTTCTTACTCCAATAGGTGCTAGTGCACAATGTGCACTACCACAAACAGGATCCTGTGAGATGCAACATATGTTAACAGAGAGGATAACTTCTGTCATCCTTGAACCATTTGTAAGAGTACCAAAAACTTCAAGATTTCACAATCTTTGTCCTGAAATATGTCAGACTTGTACATCTAACAAAAACATCAGAAAAAAAAGCAGAATATTATTAACTCTGGGAACGTATTAATTTGTGTTGCTGTTTAGTAGTTTCTGGTTGTAACCATGGCATGTAAAACTTTTGCAGCTTTCCTTGTACGAGAAGAAGGTATATAAATGGGAGAGCTCTGGACGACATTATAATGTTAATTGCAATCTTCATAGAACATCAATGAGTTTACATGAACGCATTCACCAGTGTCCTGTCCGCAGTTGATAACATTACATTTGCATGCATTCGAATATTTTCCATGGTCACGGTGACAGAGTATTCTGATCCCTTATTCCAAATGGCTATGGATAAATAAGACAGACTACATCCATAAAATTTTCATGCAAATTAGACCAAGTAGGTTTCAATCGATCTTGCAGCTTCATGTTGTTTTGGATGATAATGATCATTAGCACATGGAGCTTTCTAAAACAAGCAGAAGCTTCTAGCCATTCCGCAAAACATTTAATATCTACCTTTGAAGATGCATGACATTAACATACAAAAAAGCCTGTCAGGAAGCACAACCACATCCTGGTGAGTTTTTAGCTGACATTAGGGCAATGTGCAAGTTTTAAACACGCCAGCGATCTTTAGTTGACACTCATTCCACAAACCTCTCATATCCATGACCGTTGAAAATTTCTTAGAGCAAGTATTGACCGACAATCCTTTCCATGATACCAACAATTCAAAGAAGCCAGTTAGGAAGCACAATTTAATTTCGTGAATCCTTAGCCGACACTATGGCAATGTGCAAGTTCATCATAAGCTCTCATATCTTCCCTGGAAAATAGCCAAACAATTTTTTCCCACTCTCTGGCAATTATGAGAAGCATCTCATGTGCCCATCCTCCCATCTCATTCCCATGTTTTATGTAGGTGCTTGAGCTAAATTCTGAAAACTAGTAATTTTGTCTCACTTAGATTTAGGGCCCTGGAATGTAGGGCTTTTAAGGAATAAGGATGTTGTGGTTCTTTTGGAATTGGCCTCTAAATTTGCCTCTTTCTTATCAAGTACCTCAAGATTTGATTTGAAAATTGATATGCTCTTACAACAAGATCTGATCTCTAAAACCCATTTTTGTGCTTGTTTGCATTGTACAGTTACTAAAGCTTGTGGTTCTTTGTAAGGATGGTATCAGGTTATTTTCCTCTAAAAAAGAGCATCAAAATACTTTCCAAAATCATGGCTGGGATATTCATTTATTTCTTGGACAGCATATGTCTGTCAACCTACCTCTTCAATTTTTCTTTTCTGGTTAAGCATCAAAGCAGGGCTGATATACACATGCATGCATATATGCTGGTCAAAAAGCACAGATTTTTGGAAGTTGCCATGCCTAATAATTGAGGGCACTGAGATGCTTGGGTACTCATGCAAGTAACACTGCACCTACACATGCATGCACAAGCCTCTCCTTGCTTCCATGGTGGCCATTGCTACACCATCAACTAGCATTAGTGCAACAGACTTGAGACCACACTCATTTGCCAAGGTGCCTATAACTTCCATAAATATGCAAACATGTAACATCAACTCCTTGCTTGTGCATCATGAGCTCCAAGACTAGGTGCAATGGTATGTAAATAATTGCATTCAATGTAAACGACAAGTAGGCATTTTCACATTGTGCATTTTCAAATTTTGTGTATGCAATCGAACTCCTTGAATCAAGCCTGTTTGACTTTCAGACAATAAACAGAATCATGCCTTAGCCACATGCCATGCTGCACTTAAATGAACATCAAAGTTTCCTGTTGAGCCCGGGCCAAGCCATGAGTGCAGAAAGGGTATATTTGGGTGCATATTGTGCACCAAATAGGCACAATTGTGACAAAGTGGTATTAGTTGTGCCTCAAAATATTTAATCATGTCCATATGAGAGACTGTCCTTTACAGCTCTAATATGCATGCTAGCTTGCAGCACTTGTAAGTTAAAATCACCACAAACGGGCCATGCGTGACATCCTTAACCTGATGCCTTTAAAAAAATGAGTATTGGTTGCAAAACAATGGATTTATATGAGAAGCAATGAATGAGAGATAGAGACTGGATTTAATTTAAACCTGACAGCTTGACTAAAATGCCATTTAAAATTTCTTCAGCCCCCTCTTTCGCAACTGATATCCAAGTCACAAAGTATCATTGTTTGTCTTGATAACAACATAGATTTAAAACACTAGTATTGATGCAAATAGGGTGTGCAAAGAAACCTATCAAACTGCAAAACCGACTCGAACTGCTAATTTCATTTCGATTTGGATCCTTTTTTCTAAGATTTTGTTTAGTTTTGCTTAAAATTTTAGAAACCGAGAAAATCGATTCAGTTTTGGTTTCAGTTTTGAAAATCCGATTTAATTGAACCGATTGTGGGTACACACACCCAAACCTGATTTAAATTGAACTGACCTGTGGGCAGGCACGCACACCGCCAACGGTTCACTTATATTTTGCCCTAGCCCTGCTTGTTTATTGCTTCTATATGCTCATTTAGCCTATCTCACAAACTACCCATTTAGCCTGTCCCATAAACTGCCCATTTAGCCTATCCCATTATTGCGTATTTGACATAAGCCTCGTAGCATGCGCGCGCACACATATATTAACATACATAAATCGCCAACGGTTCACTTATATTTTGCCCTAGCACTGCTTGTTTATTGCTTCTATATGCCCATGTAGCCTATCTCACAAACTATCCATTAGCTTGTCCCATAAACTGCCCATTTAGCCTATCCCATAATTGCGTATTTGACATAAGCCTGATAGCCCACAAGCTGATAAACCTAACTGAACTGAACCGATTTGTTCGATTTGGTTGGTACCATCTTTCTATGTGGTCAGTTCGGTTTTGGTTTTAGAAAACTGATTCAAATTGGTTTGGTTCAAAAATTGACCACAAACCAACTCAAACTGAACTGAACCAAATCATGCACAACCCTAGATGCGAATACTATAACCAGTTTTCATCACAGAGAACAAATGACGAAAAATTACATGAAAGTAATTCAGTTTCAACTTCAGAAGAAGAAAACTATATTAATCATACCAACTAATGTTTGTGCCTTGCTCTACAAATGCAATTTAATGTCAGGATTATTGCACATGAAGGTGGCCATGATACTGGCACAAAAGTTGCTTTTCATATATATAAGGTTTAGTCATTCAAAATGGATGCAGAAGAAAGGAAAAATCTGAAATCAACTGATAGAAGATGTATAGTTCTACTCATACATGTGATATATATTATATGCAGCTTTGTTTTAATACAGATGAAAAAAGAATAATGTCAATCTCTTACAATGTTCCTAAATCAGCTATGTAATAAACTTAGAAAGTGTATGAGACATATTAGATGCATACCTCATTGACCCCCAGCTTGGGACAAAAAAAACGAGTGAAGAAATCAAATCCAGATTGAGGAGCAGCAGCTCCTGTCATTATTACCCCTCTCCCAGCACAATTTTGTAACTCATCAAACTTTGGATCCATGCCTGCAACTTCATTTCCTGAAGCAAGTTCCACCTACCAAACATGAATTTGAATTCCATGACTAGGGCTACATGGTATAGCATAAACAAATACTGAAAATTACTAAACTGAAGCAGTAAACAACTTAGAAGCATTGATTTGCTCCTGCAATGCAATGATTAAAAAGGAAAAGAAGTCCTTCCAACAATTGCTTAAATGATTATTCATGATGGATTCATGGTGGAAGGTAGTTCAAGCTCTTCAAGCACTGTATTCTTCCAGTGGTAGCCCTAAGCAGTACACTGATAAATCATTCACCATACTTTAAACATGAATACCAAGGAGATCATATTTTTCAATTCTTATCAACATGACCAATTGTTAGAGGTGAAAAGGCAGTAAGTACAATGAGATCATTTGAAGTAGCTGTTTTTTGAACATTGACCATTGCTGCTCCATTCAAAGTTTCAGGAATCGATGGGATTTCTGTAGAATCACATTTACCACCGGAACCATCGGAAAATCCAGCTCAATATAGAAGCGTCCCTCTGCTTCATTGTTCGAAAACTTTGTAGGCAGTCGAAGTTTCTTGGCTGTCAGAAGTCCAGACTTCGTGACAAACTCAATCACGTCGGATTTTACTATACCATAAGTCAGAAGGTAATGTGCAGCAGCTAATGTTCCATGACCACAAAGTTCAACCTGCAAAAGAACCCTACAAAATTCAACATTATAATTGATATAAAAAATTAAAAATATAGAACATCATTAATGCATTCATCATTGGCACAATATTTGCTTCAGAGAAAAAGATGAAGCAAGTCGTATAACCTCAACACTAGTAACAATTCTGATGGATAACTATAGATCAGCAAAGAAATCAAGGCATGCCAGAATAAACTTGTCTGATACATAATATCACCATAGAAACAAAGCAAAGTTAATGATACATTTTTTTCAGATAATTTACTCTCCAGGAAATGTGTGAACTATAGACTCAATTAAGTAACATTACCGTCCATTTACGAGAAAATCATGCTTCAACTTCCTATGCCATTTTTTTTTTTAATTTAAGCGTGAAGTCCTGTGCAGGCATGTATTTAATTTTTTATACACCAAAAAAATTGAGATAAAAAATTCAAATAATACTTTTTTTGATTGAACCAATAAATCATACAATACAAGTATGAACATATTCCAAGAAGTCAACACATGTGGTTCACCCCGACAGTTGGTGTAAATGAGAGGTTAGGGTTTTTTCTTTTTGTTCCCGTTCTACTAACCGGCGTCTTAGTGGTGTCAGGTTGACGTACTCACCCTTAGATGAGAAAAGACTGCAAAATTGAAGCGTCTTGTATTGAACATTACCTACCAGGGCAGGGGCCTGCGGGAATAGCTACACCATGATTTATCCTTCCATTCCTTTTTTTTTCTTACCAAATAAAAATCAAAAAAAATCTCGAAAAGATATCGGCAAAAGAAAAAAGCCATTCCAAAAACCTCCTTTAGAATTGTAAGCAACAAGAAGCAACCCAATCCACGGTACTATTCATCTTACAATAAATATAACTCATGTCAAAAGAGACATCCAGAAAGGAAACCTTGAATGTCATGCACCAGGGGTGAGTGGCAGTACCATGACTAGGGTGACCATGCAACCATGCCACAACCATGGAAGAGTCCTTCACAATGAGTTGATTTGTTTGAAAAAACCATCCTAAACCCACATAAGAGCGCTTCGGCGATCATGCGAGGATAGTGACTTGAAGTGCATGCCATTACCTTGAATTCTTTGAGTCCTTTTGTCGAACGGGCGACAGGCATGGTTGGATCTCTCCGGCGTGCTCCTTACTGCAGTGTTTCTATCTCTTCCTCGGCGTTCGTTGGGTCGTAGTGGCTGTTCGGCGGGCGTCACACCACGTGCTGGTTCGACGCTGGGCGAAGATTCTCTGGTGACGGTGCCGAGATGGGAGAATCTAGTAGGGATCATGGCCGGGGGTCCTTCGACATCGGCGATCGCGAGGATAGCCGCACCTGGGTTAGGGTTGCTTAGGGAGTTCCTTGTGGCCCCGCTTGGACCTCCACAAAATCACTAAAGAAGAGGTCGACAAGCTACAAGGGTTCTTTACTAAAGTTCTTAAGCTCCCTTCTCCGATGATGGACGAAGCTCGGAGCTAGTGGGAAAACCGCACCGTCTTCGTCAAGAGCTTGGGCCGGAGGGTTTCGGGGGACTGAGTGGTGCGAGAGGTCAAGACCAGCTGAGCTTGTCGGAGGAGTCGGAAGTCTTTCCGATTGTTGAGGACCACCTAATACTCCGGTTCAAAACGGAGAATGACTGTGGATTGGCGAGGAGAGGGGGTCCATGGTTCGTTGTCGGCCAATTCTTGCAATGAAACCATGGGAACCTGATTTTGTTCCGGGCCGCCGACCGATTCAAAAATCAGTCATTTGGATGAGGATGCCCGGTCTTTCGATGGAGTTCTGGGGTCAGCCAGCCATCTTTGCTGTTGTGGCAGAGGCGGGGAAGCCACTGGATATCGGCGCTTTCACCGACCACCTCCGGAAAATAGGGTACGCTCGGGTTAGGGTTGACATTGACACTACAAAGCCCCTATCCCCTGGAGTCCTGATAGAAGGCAAGAGGAAAACTTCTGACAACCCTTTGTATGAGAACCTACCACTGGTATGCTTTTCTTGTGGTAGAATCGGACACATCGACAAAGGGTGCCAGCTCTTTGGAAAAGACTCCCATGCTGAGTATGTTAATGGCCGCCTCTCCTCTGTTAATACCCTTGGTGTGGACGGTGAGATGCAACCGGAGGGCCCTGTTCCTTTGGTGGAGGTTGGATGAGCCCAGTGCCTGCTAAGCGACCGAGACTTGGCCCGTGCTTATCACCTCACGCATCAAGCCGCCCCACAATCCCAAAGCCCCATATAAGGTAAGGAGGGGTTTCGAGAAAGACAAGAAGCCTGGACTGGATTCTTCGGATCCGTTTTCTTCCTCCCCTGCTGTTAGCTCTCCCCCGAACTCTCTGCCAGATTTCGACGGCTGGCAGAAGCCCTCCTAGGTGGCCCGCCGTCGATCGCCTGATTCCAGTTTCGGGGATGGGGCGGGGGTGCAGTTGTGGGGGGAGCGCAATTTTCTTCACTCGGCCAACTCGAAGATGCCATGGAGCTGGGGCTGGAAGTTGATCAAGGCCTGACGGATGCTGTGATGGCTGATCCTTCGGTGATGTCTTTGAAACGAGCTCGGAGTCCTCCAAGGTGGCGTCGGCTGCGTCTTCATCTTATCCAAAATCCATGGTCGGCGTGCCCTCTATTGACTTTGCCATCATCCAGGTTAGTAGTTCTAAACCTTGTATGGATGGGAGTGATAAGGGCTTTGTTGTTCCTGTTGCTTCTCCTTCAAAATTTGGACCTCCAGTTGCTGGTGTGGGATCGGCGGTGGAGAAGGGAGGTTCTCCTCTTGAGTCGGCAGGGGTCAAACCAAGTAGGGACTCAATTGCTGGGGATGTGGAGGCATCGACCTTGCTGGAGGGGGGTGGGATCTCATCCAATGTCAAGGTGGGGGGCAGAAGGTTACCATCATCCTTTTATGCCCCGGTCCTACTGGTAGGTGGCGATTTACTGATTGTCTCTACCTTGAAGGGGGAAGTGTTCGGCTATTGCTATGACTATTGGGCAGTGGGTGTCACACTCTTCCTCCACTTCGTCTCTGATGGGGGCAGGGGGTCGAGTTCGGAGCAGAGCAAGGTCAGTCAGAATTCAAATAGAGGGCATGAGGAGGCTACCAATCAGTTGAAGAAAGTTTTGTTCTTAGTGGCTGCAGGGGTCTCCAATCCTTCTGAGGTGGATATTCCTGTTGAGACCAGTGAGAATTAAGAAAGACTGTTGTCTCTTCTTGGAAGTTGTTTGGTTCTATTTGGAGAGCCGGAAGATACTGAATTTTCTTGTTTTGTTATTATGAAGATTGTTGTATGGAATGTCCGGGAGGCCGATAAGCCCTCCTTTTTCCTAATTTTCGAAGGTTGGGGTATCTGCACCAACCCCCTTGTGTATTTTTTCTAGAAACAAGGCTTGTTGGCGCATTTTAGATCGGGTCCGTCGATGCTTTCCTTCCAATTGGGGTTTTTATGCTGTTGAATCGTATGGTCTGTCTGGTAGAATTATTGTGGTCTGGGACTTAAGGGCTCTCAAAGTTGATATCTTCCATAGGTCTTCGCACATGTCCCTATCGTAGTGACTGAAATCACTGGCCGAACCTGGCTCTTGTTTGGGGTGTATGCGAGCACTAACTATAGGGAGAGAAGAAGGCTATAGGAGGAAATCACTATTCTGGTTGACCAGGAATTTCTACTGTAGTTGCTGGGGACTTCAATTATTTTACTCATCCTGAAGACAAAAGAGGTGGAGACCCTTTATGGAGGATACTGGCTCTAGAGAGTGTGAAGAGTTCTTGCATCGGAATGGTCTGCTGGATCTGGGATTTGTTGGCCTTTGCTTCACTTGGTACAACAATCGCTCAGGGAAGGCGAGGGTGTGGGAAAGAATTGACAAAATTATGGCGACTTCTAGTTGGATTCAGTGGCATCCTGCTCATGTGGTTCGACATCTGTCTAGGATTGGATCGGATCATTGTCCGGTGCTCCTCTCAACTGAATCGGTGGTCTCCTGTCATTCACCCGTAGACTGGAGCTTCTAGAAAGGAGGCTCAGGTGCTGGAATAAGGAGGAGGTGGTAGATTTTTCTCTAGGCTGGCAACTATTAAGAAAACTATTCTTGATCTTCAGGTTCGGGAGGTCAGAGAGAGGGCCTTCTTGACCATGATGTGGCCGCTTTGCGAAGTCATTTGTCTGTTCATCAATCCCTACTCCTCTAGCAGGAGACCTTCTGGAAGCAAAATCTAGAGCCCCGTGGATCAAGGAAGGTGATAGGAACACAAGATTCTTCTACCAAGCTATTATTGTTAGGAGACATATGAACCGTATTAGGGCCTTGCAGGCTGCTAATAGATCTTGGATGGAGGATGAGGAGGACATTAGACGGGAGCTTGTACATTTCTTCAGGTGCAGATGGACGGCTCAATCGGGAGTGCTTCCTACTTTTCACTCTCCTCCTTGGTTAGGGTGTCGGATCGGAAAATTTTGGTCTAATCAGTTATGTCTCCGAGGATGAGGTGCATGAGGCCTTAGGCTCTATGGCCGAAGACAAGGCTGCTGGCCCGGACGATTTTTTCCCCTTTTCTTCAGGAGGTTTTGGAGTGTTGTTCGACTTGAGGTAGTTGCTGTTGTCCAGGAGTTTTTCTCTCATGGTAGGATGCCAAACTCTTGGAAGGACACTTTTATTACTGTTATTCCTAAGCACCGGGGTGCTTTGGAGCCTAGCCATTTTCAGCCCATTAGTCTGTGTAATACCATGTATAAACTTTGTGCAAAAATCATGATTAATAGGATGAAGCCAATTCTTTCCAACCTGATCAGCCCAGAGCAAGATACTTTCGTGGAGGGTAGATCTATCTCTGATAACCTTCTTATCGCACAAGAATTTATGATCTCCACAGGGCATCCACTCGACACAGCTGGATGGCCATAAGGTGGATATGGAGTGGGCTTATGACCGCATGCATTGATCTTTTCTAGAGAGAGCTATGGCTGACTTTGGCTTTCACTCTTGCTAGATTTCTCGGATTCTTGCATGTATTCTCAATCCATCTTTTGCAATCCTCATCAACGGATCTCCTTCAGAATCTTGTGTCCAACGTCGGCCTCCGCCAAGGTTATCCTCTATCTTCGTACCTGTTCATCCATGTTCTGATGCTATCTCACGAGCTTTGCAGGTAGCACCCCAGGGACTGGGTATTCAGTCTTATCCCTGCCCCTGAGGCTAACCCCATCTCGCATCTTCTCTTTGCAGATGACTATCTTTTCCTGGGTCGTGCCTCAATCCGGTGTGCTCAGGGCTTCAGGTATATTCTGGAGGATTACTGTCTAGCATCAGGATAAGAGTTAACTGCCATAAATCTGGGATCCATTTCAGCCCGAAGACACCGACCCTCTTGAGGCGTTCTATCCGGGAGATCCTCGGGTTGATGAGCATCGTGGTATGTTGCATTACTTAGGTATCCCTGTTACAAGGGGCAGACTGACCAAGGTCGATTGTTACTATCTGACCAGGAGGTCCATGACAGGGTACAAGGATGGTAGGGCACAACTCTTTCTCTTATGGGACGGATTACCCTGATCAGGTCGGTGCTCACATCTCTACCAGTTTATATGCTCTCTCATGTTGTCGTACCGAAATCTGTGGTTCTCAAACTGGACCAAGTCCTCCGGCTTTTCTTTGGGGTTCGGCATCTACTCGGAGGTCCATCCACCTTATCAGTTGGCACGTGGTTTGCCAGCCCATAAAGACGGCGGCCTAGGCATCCACTCTCTTGTCTCCATGAGGAAAGCCCTGTTTGCCAGACATGTGACACGTTCCTCCTTTATCTGGACAGCTTCTGGTCGGGGATGATGCTATAGAGATATGGCCCTTTATGCCCTGATGAGCCCCATCGACCATACAGGAGATGTTCAGCCATTTGGAGAGCCATGGTGTCCATGCTCATGCTGTCCTCCCTAACACCAGATGGGTTTTAGGGAATGGCACATCCATTAGTTTCATGGATGATCCTTGATAGCAGAGGTTCCTCTTCTCGATGGCTGACGTTCTTGCCATGGATATCGATGGTTCTATTTTTATTTCGGACATGTTGCTTGAAAATGCCTTACAGTAGAATCCTGTTAAGGTTACTCGTATTTTTGTTGCAGTGGAATCCTGTTAAGGTCACTCATATTTTTGGCCATATTATGGGTGCCCGGATCTCATCTATCCCATGCCTGTTCATGACTGCATCGACATTAGGGTCTGGAGGACCTCAACTATTTCGAGAGCTGTCGTGTCTGATCTGCTCTCCCTGTTCAGCTATGCACCTCAGCAGACGCTTGATCTTGCCTGGACCTGGAGAGTTCGGGTCCATCCCAGTGAGCCTATTCTTATGGAAAGTGGCCTGGGGATGTCTCCTTACTAGAGCCTTCCTTAGTTCTAGAGGGATGCACGTCCCCTACCACTGTCCGATCTGCAGGTTGGAGGATGAGTCATTGGCCCATGTTCTCTTTTTTTGTCAGCGAGCAGCCCACATTTGGAGGATGGCTGGTCTCCAACCATTGTTCATGTAGATTGCGGATTATGTTGATTACTTCTTGGAGTTGCTATGCCCTTCCACGGGCCATTCTGATGCTACTTTCATTGCATATATTGCATATCACATCTGGCTCACCAAGAATGACATAGTCTTCAACTCATCTACTCCTTCGGCCAAATTTGTTGTGGAGAGAGCTCGCAGTCATGCGAATGAATTTCGGATGTCGATCGTGACATCTTTAGAGACCTGGGGCTTTCGCATCGCTCCTCGAGCGCCCTGCAGGATTTTCGTCTCTTGGAAGTCCCCACCTCCGAATTATGTCACGGTCAACTTCGATGGGAGTGTCTTGGGCACTCATGGAGGAGCCAGCTTTGTCATCCGCGGCCTGAGTCTTGGTATCATCCGGGGGGGCCATCATCTCACTGAGCCGACTATCCCTTCCACCGAGCTCCGGGTGCTTGAGTTGGTATTGTCTATGCTCGCATGATTTTATAGGCTAACTATCTTATTGTGGAGGGTGACTCTGCTATTGTCATTGTCCGGATCCGGAAGGCCAGAAGGTCCATGCCGAGACATCCTCTATTTCGTGATATTAGACTTCTCCTTCATGGATTCCTTTCTTCCATTGTCAGACATGTGTATCGGAAGGCAAACTTGGCTGCTGACTGGATTGTTTTCTTTATCGCCCATCACTCGGGTTCTATTTTGTAGACCAACCTGAGACATACCTCAAGATCTTTCGTAATATTGTGCTTTCTAACTTTTTTGATTATATTTATGTTAGGCCCTAAATGCTAGTAGTCTCTTTGGATGACATCTGGCCGTAGAGAGCTAGACTAAACCTTGTCATAACTTGAGCAACATATGGACCAAGAAAAGGAGACAGCTTAAAGTCGAATCTGACATTTGACAGTGATGCAGTACATATGCATGCAGAAGTAAGGTGCTTTATGTGGACTTTAATTGCATTATCCGAACCAAATCTGACCTCGGCGACAGGGGTGAACCACCGGAGGTTGAACCGGGGCTTGTCGGGAACCCCATCACGGTCTGAATCAACGGCGGAGGTGGCACGAGTCAGGAATGCAGTTTCTGAGATGTTGAACTCCTTGGCAACCGACTGCATCCATTCCTCATCCACGGCGCCTACCAGTTCATCTTCCAAGAGGCACACAGCAGCTGGATTCCCCTTAAAGGAGTATCGGTAAACGCATCTATCTGAAACAAGAAAATAATTCCATGTATCTTTTCTTGGTTTTTTAAGTTCCTATAAAGGAGTCAGGAAAAGAGGGAGATGCTAACCACAGCGTAGTTCACTGTTTTTTGTGCCATTTGGAAGGAAAGAAAGGAGAAGAAAAGCAGAGGCAGAAGCAGAGAGAGAGAGAGAAGAGCTTTGGAATCCAAGGGATGGTAATTATGACGTGAAAGGATGCCCGAGAGAAGTCCAAATGGGCATCGAATACTTGAGAGACAAGAAACTATGGTGGGAATGAGGAAGCTGGTGGTGGAGTGGTTGAGGTTTTGTTTGGAGGCTAATATTTGTTTATATTAATTATTTTTTGTATAAACTGAGGATTGGTCCTGGGTAATTGCTGTTATATTTTTATTTTTTTTCCTTCATTTCTGGTCCCTCACCTTTGAAATAGTCATAAAAAGAAAACAATAAAAAAAAGGGGCAGCGCGAAGGGATAAGGTTTGGGAACCGATGGTCAGCGGAAGGGACCAGAGGGCGAGGTGAGAGAAACCCGACGGAACGCTCGGTCGTATTACTCAGTCCAAGCCTATTTGATTCGATAATACTGGAATATGATGCGATAGAAAAAAAAAAAAATTTTTTTTTTAATAATATAAATTTAATAAATATTTATAAAATAGATGTTTGGTAATATATTTATCAAATTAACAGATAATAATTGATTCGGAAGGAATCGTCTATCCAAACGGCAGTTTCGATCTAAAATCATCTTCTCGAAAGATAATTTTAAATTTAAGTTAAAATTATCTTTTAAAAAATGATTTTAATTAATTAAAATTTATTTTTTATACTTCTATTCAAGATTTAAAATATTATTTAATAATATATTATGATATATTTTATATTATATAAATATTTTATATTTCAAAATATGATAAATATATTATAATTTACAAAAAAAAAATCTTTAAAATTATATTTTTTAAAAATAAAAAAATAAGAAAAATAATAATTATGACATGTTTTATATTATAATAATATTTATATTCCAAACTATAATAAATATATTATAATTTAAAAAATTAATAACAAACTTTAAAATTAATAATTTCTTTAAATTAAAAAATATAAAAATAAAAAATAATATTATATTATATAATATATTAGACATGTTTAATTATTAGAAAAAAATATTATTATCTTATTATTATATTATATATATAATATAATATATATTATATTATATATATTTAAATATCTATAAATATTTATTAAATATTTATAATAGACCCTTGCCGGTCAGATCGATGACAGGATCCTGGCGGCTGGATCGGTGGTAGGATTCTGGTGGCCGGACCGTGGCAGGACCCTGGTGGCTAGGGATGGCAATAAAATCCAAATCCATGGGTACCCGACCCGACCCGATTGGACCGGGTAGTCAACGCTTTGACTGGGTTTGGGCTGGGTTTGGATAAAACCCGAATGCTTAACTTTGGATTTGGACCGGGACTGGATAGATATACACCCGACCCGAACCCGGCCCGAATTAGTTTAACATTTAATATATATATATATATATAATTAATATATATTTTATTAATTATAATTATTAGTTATTAAATTTTAAAATACTTGAACCCTATATCCTAATCATTATTATAGATATATTGGAAAAAAAATTTTCATCCTATTCTATTCAGGGTGAATTCAAAACAAGATCATAGTTAATAGTTTACCAACTTCATAATATAAATTATGATTGAATATGAAATTAAATGCTGTTGAATTAAAAATGTAGTTAAATTTTATTTATTTAATGTATGTATAATTTATAAAATTGTAGATGATTTTAAAGTTGATAAAAATGAAAAAATATTTAATATGACTCAGTTGGGTTTGGGCCAGGTAAACCCGATTACCGATACCCAATTGAGATGGATTTGGATAAAAAAAATCCAGTCCCGATAGTGTTTGGGCCGGGTTTGAGTAGTCTATTGAATATTTGGATTTGGGTTTGGGTAGTTATGCACCCGTCCCAACCCGGCTCATTGCCATCCCTACCGGCAATCGACCGGTGGCTGGACCCTAGTGATCGGATCGATGGAAGGACCCCGACGATCGGACCGATGGCAGGACCCTGGTGGTCAGACCGGCAGTAGACCGGTGTCTGACCCTGGCAGTCGGAATGGTGGCAGGACCTAGCAGTCGGAATGGTTGTAGGATCCTGGTGGCCGGACCGGCGATCGCACCGATGGCAGGACTCTAGCAGTTGGATCAATAGCAAGACATTGGCTGTCTGACCGGTGATAGGACCATGGCAGCCAGACCAATGGCAAGACCCTGACGGTCGGACGGTGGCAGGACCTTGGTGGGCGAATGGTGGTCAGACCAGTGGCAGGACCCTGGCAGTTGAAATGGTGGCAGGACCCTAGTGGCCGGACCGGCTATCAGACCAGTGGTAGGACCTTGATGACCGGACCGAAGAGGACCCTGGTGATCGGACCGGTGGCAAGACCCTCATGACCAGATCGGTGGTCAGACCGGACCGGTGATCAGACCGATGGTAGAACCTTGCTGACCGGACCGATGGCAGTACCCTGATGATTGGACCATTGGCAGGACCCTAGAGACCGGACTGACGATCAGACCGGTGGTAGAACCTTGCCGACCAGACTGGTGGTAGTACCCTAGTGATCGGACCGGTGGCAAGACCTTGGCGGTCAGATCGGTGATAGGATCTTGGCGGCCAGATCGGTGGCAGGATCCTAGCGATCGAACTGGTGGCAAGACCCTGGTGGCCGAACCGGTGGCCAGACCCTGGCGATCAGATCGGTGGTAGATCCTTGTCGACTGAATCGATGGCAGGACCCTGGTGGTCGGACCGATAGCAGGACCTTTGTGATCGAATCGGTGATAGGACCATGGCGACCGGACCGATGGCAGGACCCTAGCGATTAGACCGATGGCAGGACCTTGGTGATCGAACCAGTGGCAAGACCTTGGTAGTCGGACCGATGGCAGGACCCTAGCGATCAGACCAGTGGCAGAACCTTATCGATCGGATCGGTGGCAAGACGCTGGTGGTCGAACCAATGGCAGGACCCTGGCGGGCGGACCAGTGGCATGACCCTGGCGGTCGAACTGGTAGCAGGACCTTGTGGCCGGACCGACAACCAAACCGATGGCAGGACCTTATCGACCGGACCGATCACCAAGGTCCTGCCATTGGTCTGGTCAGCAAGGTCCTGCCATTGGTCTGACTGCTGGTCCGGCCATCAGGGTCTTGCCATTGTTCCGACTGCGAGGGTCCTGCCATCGGTTCGGTCGCCAGGGTCGTGCCATCGGTTTGGCTGCATAGGGTCCTGCCACCAGTTCGGCCGCATAGGGTCCTGCCCACCAGTCCGGCCGGCAAGGTCCTGCCACTGGTCAACTAGCAAGGTCTTGTCACCGGTCTGACCACCTATTCGGCTACCAGGGTCTTACCACCGGTCTGACCGCTAGGATCCTGCCACCGGTCTGACTGCCATGGTCCTGTCACCAGTTTGACCGGCAAGGTACTGCCACCGATCTGATCGTCGATTCGATTGCTAGGGTCATGTCACCGATTCGCTAGGATCCCTGCCACCGGTCCAGCGCCAAGGTCTTGCCACCGGTCTGGCCCGTAAGGTCCTGCCACCGATCTCACCACCAGTCCGATCGTTAGGGTCCTATCACCGGTCCAGCCACCAGAGTCCTGTCAACAGTCCGATCGGTAAGGTACTGCAACCGGTGTGCCCACCAGTTCGATCGCCAGGGTCCTACCACCGGTTCGACCGCTAGGGTCCTACCACCGATCTGGTCAGCAAGGTTCTGCCATCGATCTGATCGTCGGTTCAGCCATAAGGGTCCTACCACTGGTCTGACCGCCGGTCCGGCCACCAGGATCCTGCCACCGGTTCGATCGCTAGGGTCCCGCCATCGATCCAATCGCTAGGGTCCTGCTATCGGTCCGGCCGTCAGGGTCCTGCCATCGGTTCGATCGTCGGTCCGGCCATTAGGGTCCTGTCACCATTCTGATTGCTAGGATCTGCC
The DNA here is from genome assembly GCA_021397845.1 of Areca catechu. Classification (NCBI taxonomy): domain Eukaryota; kingdom Viridiplantae; phylum Streptophyta; class Magnoliopsida; order Arecales; family Arecaceae; genus Areca; species Areca catechu. The sequence continues at coordinate 16,870,883 of CM038043.1, forward strand.
ACCGATCTGACCACCAGGATCCTATCACCGGTCCGATCGGTAAGGATCTATTATAAATATTATATACAAATTTATATATATCATAAATATATATATATATATATTTATATTCTATTATATAAATATAATAAGATAGTAATTTTTATTATAATAATATAATCATGTCATAATATATTATTATAATATCATATTATTATTTTTCTTATTTTTTTAATTTTTTTATATGGTGGGATCGCTGACGTGGAGGAACCGGCAGGCGCCACGTCAAGAAAGGATGCCGTATCGGATGCCGTGTCAACTCTCCAGCCCGAATTCCACTACCGAGCTGAGTTGAGCTCCTCAATACGGTGAGCCGAGCTCTGTCCTCCGCCAGTCGGGCCCGCGAGCTCGGGATGCCTAGGTCGGAGCCGCATCCTGCCCTCCAGAGCGAGACCCTCGGAGGTTAGTACCCTGTGGTCGAGGTCGAGTTCAGCGCTCACCCGCCAATGTGGAGCCTCTCCGAGCGCGCACCTCCTCTCTGGATCCGCCGCCTCCTGCCTTCTAGAGCGAGACCCTCGGAGGTTAGTGCCCTGTAGTCGAGGTCGAGCTCAGTGCTTACCCACCAATGTGGAGCCTCTTTGAGCGCGCGCCCTCTAGACCGAGTCCGCCTCTTGCCTCCAGAGCGAGACCCTCGGAGGTTAGTGCCCTGTGGTCGAGGTCGAGCTCAGCGCTAACCCGCCAACGTGGAGGCTCTTTGAGCGCCGCGCCCTCTGGACCGGGTCCGCCTCTTGCCCTCCAGCGAGACCCTTGGAGGTCAGTGCCCTGTGGTCGAGGTCGAGCTCAGTGCTCACCCGCCAATGTGGAGCCTCTCCGAGCGCGCGCCCTCTGGTTCGGGTCCGCCTCCTACCCTCCAGAGCGAGACCCTCGGAGGTTAGTGCCCTGTGGTCGAGGTCGAGCTCAGCGCTCACCCGCCAACGTGGAGTCTCTTCGAGCGCGCGCCCTCTGGACCATGTCCGTCTTCCACCCTTCGAAGCGAGACCCTCGGAGGCTAGTGCCCTGTGGTTGAGGTCGAGCTCAGTGCTCACCCGCCACATGGAGCCTCTTCGAGCGCACCCCTCTGACCGGGCCTGCACTCTGCCCTCCTCCACCAAGACGCCCCCGCAAGCTCGGAGCACCTAGGTCGAAGCGAGCCCTGCCATTCTAGCTCAGCCCAGCTCGGACGAGGTCCTCACCAGCCCAGAGCCCGGCGGGCTGCCCGAGGACTGCACTGGAGCACCTTCCAGCCGTACTGACCGCCTACAACCGCCAGTTACACTAGAAGGAGAGAAGCACGCTGATCGAGGCACCACATTCCTCACTACCATCTGGATCACCCAAGAGAGGAAGCCAACCGGGAGATTCGAATCACGTGGGCGGCGGCCCACCATTCAAGGCACTGCCAGGTTTCCCGGAATGAGGCGACTAAGAGGAGTGTTGGAGCGCCTAACAACTCCCCTTATCATGAATCAGGAAGACTCCACGGGACATCGCCGCATGCGCCTAACAGCCCGCAGAGATCCCGAGACAAGCTTCCAACGGCAACCTAGCTGCAACAAACTCGGAGGTAACACAACAATAACTCCAACACACAGAAAAAAGGGACAAGCCAGAAGAAAAAAAAAGAACACAAGTGCAATTCCCGCCAGGAAGAGGGGTATGGCACCACCAACACAGGGGCAAGCCCAACCAAGAGGGCAAAGCTCCACCAGCACTGCCACAGTCGAGGGGAAGCGAAGGAAACAAGGAGAAGCGGAGGAACAGGAAATCCCTCTGTCCTGCTATCATTCTCCCCCTATAACGTTTCCATCCTCACACACATTTTTACTCCTCCTAGTGCGGAGTCCATCAAGAGGGGCCCGACCAGGAGGATTTGTTCCCCTGGATCGTCATTGACTTGACCGTCGGAGTGCCCCCGCCGGAAATCCCGGCCCGGGTCACTAATCCCTGTTTTGCAGGTCCAGGAGCAGAGGACCACCGGGCAGCGAGGGGAGCGCACTCCGACACTAGCAGGAGCTACGGGCCACGGCGATCTTGGCGGCAACATTTTCTAATTTTAAAAAAATTATTAATTTTTAAAGATATTCATTAGTTTTTTTATAAATTATAATATATTTATTATATTTTGGGATATGAAATATTTATTATAATATAAAATAGGTCATAATATATTATTATAATATCATATTATTATTTTTAATATTTTTAGAATTTTTTCTAATTTAAAAAAATTATTTATTTTTAAATATTTTTATTATATTTTTATAAATTACGTTATATTATTATATTTTGAATGTAAGTTATTTATTATATATAAAATATTTCATAATATATTGTTATATATCATATTATTATTTTTCTTATTTTTTTAGTTTTTCTATTTTTTTAAAAATTATTAATTTTTAAATATTTTTATTATTTTTTTGTAAGTTATAATATATTTATTATATTTTGTAATATAAATATTTTTTATAATATAAAACATGTCATAATATATGTTATAATATCATATTATTATTTTCTTAATTTTTTAAATTTTTCTAATTTTAAAAAATATTATTAATTTTTAAATATTTTTATTAATTTTTTAAATATAATATATTTATTATTGTTTGGAATAAAAAATTTATTATAATATAAACATGTCATGTATTATTATTATATTTATTATTATTTTTTTAAATTTTTTATTTTTTTTAAAAATATTAATTTTTAAAGATTTTTATTAATTTTTTTGTAAAATATAATATATTTATTATATTTTAAAATATAAAATATTTTTTTAATAAAATATATCATAATAAATTATTAGATGATATATTTAAATCTTAAATATAAGTACGAAAAAACAAGCTTTGATTAACTAAAATCGTCTTTCTAAAGATGATTTCAGTATGAATTTGAAATTATCTTTTGGAAAACGATTTCAATTTATAAATATTTAAACACCTAATTTGATAAATATATTACCAAATATCTATTTTTATAAATATTATTAAATTTTATATTATTTAAAGAAATTCATGGGATGGGAATATAGATGTGATGGGGAATGATCCACTAAGGAATGAAGTTATTTGAAATAATAGTGTTAATGCTCCGCCTCAAGATCATAAAGAAATTTATCATAAAAATTATCACTGAAATGATTTGTAAAATAAAATTTTTAATCAAAATTAGTTTAAGTTAAAATCTCTGGTACTCAAATCAGAAATCTAGAATAGAAAAAAATAATGAACGTGAAAAAAAAATTACTTACAAAAAATTTTTGGGATTTTGGTTATTTATTGATAAGATAACTAAAAATAGGCACACTCCGAGAGTATCGAACTGTTGCTGTATTATAGTCTTAATTCACTCATGTAAGGTGGAGGTCGCTATTACCGGCGATATTATTGGAATGGAGCAGCTATTCTCGCGATTTAGATGATTGGCTATTTGAAATCTCGGGTCACATAAAAAGGGATATGTCGAAGGACCGTGTTCGATAACAACCAAGTGTTGCATGCTTTGGTATATGGCTCGACACTACTGATAGGCCAGCAGATGGGTCGGTAGGCTAAACCTTAGTATCTGGCTACTGAACTATGATGATACCTCGACGATGAGCTTTGGCTGGTGAATAGGTCAACAGATGGGTCTGTGAGTAAAGTGCCTAGCTCTAAGGCCATGTTCCAAAGATGTATTCAAGGCATCTGAAGTACCACGTAATACTTACTCCTACCTCCTAGTGAAAGTCGAAAGTAGGTTAGATTAAGGAATAATACTAACACCATGCCTCGAATCCTAAATGACTTGCTTGCAATCCATGGTGAGTTATCATTTAATGCAAGCAGTGATTGGGTACCATTGGTCCTATTATTAGGAATATCAAAACGACCGTGTCTCTTTACTACTATAAGCATTTTGGAGATTTAAAATTAATAAATGTGCCTTTCTGCCTTCTCCTTTTTTCCATCTTTATTAAAACCTATTTCTTTCTCTCTGGGATTCATCTAGAAATCTAGAAATTAATAAATGTGCCTTTCTTCCAGGGCAGCCTGGGTGCCTCCATGGCAACTTGGGTGGCCTCCAGCTCCTGCACTCTTTTGGTGAAGTTTTGGCTGAGTGGATTACTCGGCCTATACCATCATCCATCAAAGAAATATCGTGGAGGAGCTGCGGACATGAGACTGAGTTAGAGCCAAAAGAAGAAGGAAAAGTGGCAAAGAATGGAACAAGTTAAGTGGAGTGCCTTATCCTCATGAGATTGCGGTAGGAGCCCACCGCTACATCGCTCAGGTTTCTTTGAATCGACCGCTCCCCCAGTCGAAGTCGGTCATCGCCCCCCTGAGCAGGCTCCATGCTCTCCGGGGGTGCTCCAGAGCATTCCAATGCTGGAACCCCTCCGGGCAGACCTCATCATCAGACTCCTTTTCGGCCTCCTCCTCGTCGGCCTCTTCTATAGCCACTCCTTTCCTTTGCCCCTAAGGGCCCTGCTGCATTCGGACCGACAGGCTTAAGAGGCTGGCACGGCCTTATACCAGGTATATCCGGCCACTCCTGTGCCTGTGGGACGGCCGACTCCCCGCGGCGGATGGAGCCCCGGATGTCCCGGACGCCTTCTTGGCCAGTACCTCCGTGAGGGGGTGTCATCCTGGTCAAACTCCACTTCTACGACTGGTGCGGCCGTTTTTCTCCTCCCGCTTCTTCTTTTGCCTTTCGGCCGTCTGCGTCAGAGCTGACTCTGGGGCGGGCCTTTTTCGCACCGCCCGCTGAACAACTTTAGTTTTGTCTATCTTCCTCATCCCTTTTCCTGTTGCAAAGAAGGTCGGAGTTAGCCGAGGCAGAAAAATGGCAAAAAAATGGGGGCGAACTATAAGAAAGGTGTCGGCCCTTGCCTAAAAACCTCTGTGGGCTGATCCCTGCCCGGTGAAGGCGGTCTTTGCCCCGTAGTTCGAATGCTGCGGTCAGACTGGCTCCATTAAGTCCAATGTAACTGGCTTGGTCGGCCATTAGGATCGACCTCCCCTCTCGGAGTCTCGCCCACGGCTCCCTCCACAAGGGCTCGAACCCCCAAGGCTGAAGACTACTTACAAGAAAATGGGCCTTCCACCCGTGGACGGCCGACGGAAGACACTTTAGGATTTTTCGACCGGGACGGGGATGAACATCCACCATTCCCGGCTCCTAAAGTCCTTTCAAGAGGAAAGGTTGCCGAAGAGGGGTCACCCAAATTCGAGTCCGGCCCTATGACACAATACTATAAAGCAGAAGATGATCCGAATGCTATTCGGAGTCAGCTGTGCCGGGGTTACCCTATAATGTCGGAAGACCTCTACAAAGAAGGGATGCAGCGGGAACCTCAGGTCGCCTTAAGGTGGGACTCGTACAATGGTAAAGTTCCCGGTCCTAATGGGTTTTTCACTCTACCCTCTCGGCCCGGCAACGTGAGGTGCAGGGTGGTGGGGATCCCGTAACTACCCTAAGGTTCTCGACCCACTCTCGGGTCATGGATGATGGGATCTCGCTCGGCCTGGCTGCCTAGTTCGACGGACTGGGCCCCTACTAGTGGTCGCCATTAATAATGGAGGAGGAGGAGACTTAGGGGCTAACCTGAGACGACCTTCTAAGAACTGAGTCTCGCGGAGGAGAAGGAGCTCTCTCGCGAGTATGGACACAGCCAGCAAACCTCCCCGGGGCATGCCGCCCCTCCTTTTATAGTTCTCTGGGGGGGGCATCGCTTCATTCTTAGTGGGCGTTTCAACCACCCCGTCAGGAGACGTGTCCGTCCATGTTCCCCGAATTGAGGCGACGGGTTAATGGCAGGGGGCGATCCGTGTGCAAGCCGAACCAATGGTAAAGAAGCCATCTGGAGGTTGAAGCTGACCACCCGGATGCCGCCACCTGGCACAGCGTGTCCCCTTGTTTTTGCCAGCGCCCCTGCACGCCTGACATTCGTAATGACACCCTTCCGCCATTAACTGCGACCCTCGGCCCCCCCAATGAGGGGCCGACATCTGTCCAGGAGGCTGATCGTGGAAAGATTTGAAGGACGACCATCGCGACAATTCTGGATCAAGCCCGTACAGGCGCGATCTGCACCGAGAATTATGCTGCTGCCTTCGAGGTCACGTGCCTCCTCAAAGCTTAATAACAGGGGGCAACGGTGCGGTTATATATGCCCGTCGGACCCGAGATTGAGCCGAACAAGGCATTCGGCCGATTAAAGCGGATTGGGCCCCCGCGTCGGCTCCCATGGAGGCCCTGATGCATCCCACTGAGGGCCCACGAGCTGATTGGCCATTGGACTATTGTTCAGGAAGCCGACCTAAGGGAAGCCGACCAACCAAGGGCCGACCAACTTAATCCATGTTCGGGAGGGCGCCACTGAGGGCCCATGAGCTGATTGGCCATTGGACTATTGTTCCAGGGAAGCCAACCTAAGGGAAGCCAACCAACCAGGGGCCGACCAACTAGTTCAAGAGGGCGCCTGAGGGTTCCGGAAGATTCCCTCCAGCTGGTGCCAAAATTCTGTTGCAACGGATTCTTTGACGTGGCCACGATCCTGTGCCACCTGTTCATCTCTTTTGATCCTCCTGGGAGCAGATCCGGAACTTCGTCTATGCCCTCTAATAATTTTGGCAGTATCTCATGCCTATAAAAGGTTCTCAGGGGACCTCCACGAAAAAAAGAGAGGTTCTTTCTCTTCCACCCTATACTTCTCTTTGATCTCTCCAGTCCGTTGCTCCAGACCCTCGCTAACTTAAGCTTCGGAGTGTCCCCCGCCGGAGCACCTCCGGCGCCCAGGGGACTTTTTGTAGGTTAGCCAGCCGAGGAGTTTTCCAGCACTGCGGGCAGAGCTCGGTCCAGGGATGAGTGCAGCAACAGATTGGCGCTAGAGGAAGGGGGCCTTCGAACTTCCGTTCCACTCCCTGTTCTAAAAGAAGAGATCAACTGAAGGAAGCTATACATGGTGAGAAGAACGCGGAGTGTCTCCGCTAGAGGGAGGCATTCCCCCCACAGCCTGAAGCACTCCACGAGGAAGACGCCACGGTCACCGCTTGCCGAGCCCACCATCACTCTGGGCTGCAGCAATTCCAAATGCTGGTAAACCGCATTGAAACACTTACCTCGGTCTAGCATTTTCAGGAAGCTGCTGAAGACTGGCGGCAGCCGCCCGCAGCGTCTTGCATCAACCACCAACCAGCTCCTAGGGGAAGTCAGCAGTCGGAGGAGCCGCCCGCTCTCTCCCATGCAGCACCGGAGTCTCGGAGATCTTTGGGGCTCACGCTAGCGAGAAAAGGGCGAGGTCGACTTCCCCATCTTTCGCCGACTCTGCTCCCTCAGCGATCGACGCCCTGCTGAAGACCCGCATGACTACGGCAGTAAGATCATACGCATGGAGGAGCGCATGGCGAAGATCATCGATCGGCAGAAGGCCGAAGGGGGGGCCGGTCTACGATACCTGCCCGCCTTTTTCTACCGAGATCTTGGGGGAGTCCATTCCCTGACACTTCAAATTCCCTAGGGGGACCCCTATGATGGTACCACCGACCCACTGGATCATTTGGACACTTACAAGGCCATATGATGGTACTGGGCGCTTCTGACGCCCTCCACTGTATCGCCTTTCCAGCCACTTTGAAGAAGTCGCCCGGATGTGGTTCGCGGCCTTCCGACCAGTACGATCCGATCTTTTTTCCAGCTTGAGATTCTTTTTCTGTCACATTTCAGGACATGCAGTCGAGCCCCAAAGAACACCGACTGCCTCTTCCTTATACTCTAGAAGGAGGGGAGACTCTTCGGGATCACATGGCCTGCTTCAACTCAACGGCCATGGAAGTCCCAGATCTGAATGAGGCGGTAGCAATGTCCACCTCAAGAGAGGCCTCCGATCGTCCAGGCTTACATTCTCCCTGGACAAAAAGTTTCCAAAGGACTACACGAGCTGTTGGCCAGGGCCCACAAATTGCCCTGGTAGAGGAGCAATCTGCAAGCCACCGCCAAGCGGAGGGAAGATTAGCCACTAAGAAGCGGAGCGACAAGGCTCCTGCAGTTCGACCTCTTAACGACGACAGCCGACCTACTCGGCGACGAAGCTCGAAACCGAGAGACCTCTTTAGAAGTTTGAGACCTATGCACCCCTCCCTCCCTTCCGAGGGAGAAAATCCTCATGAAAATCGAGAACGAGGCTTACTTCCAAAGGCCTCGACCAATTAGGGGCCCCCCTGCTACCCGCGAAATAAAAGCCAAGTATTGTCGGTACATAGGGACCAGGGACACTACACCGAGAATGCATCCAAACTGAAGGATCCATTAAAGACATTCCTTAGTGGTGGATAACCAAGCAAGTACGTCCGACTTAATTAGGTGGGGGTACCTAAGCAAGTACGTCCGTCCCCGCCAGGATCGGGCTGAAGCTTCTACTATCAGAAACCCACCTGAAGAGGTTGAACTGCCCAATCAACGTCCGACGGGCAATCACGGGGTGTGTTTTCTTGCTCAGACACCTGTCCGGCGCCCCAGCATACCACACACCAAGGCCAGCCCTCCTGAGTCCCTTCCTTGGACATACAGATAAATGCGCAGCAATCCAGCCACATAGCCAAGCATGCACCTCAATTTCCCTGCCAAATAACACTATCAAACTGAAAACATGCGACACCCTAAGTACCTGCAAGCAACCTGACCCTCAGGCCAACTGCAACGCTCATGCGCACCTTCGTGCCATAATATTATACTCTTTCCAAGAGTGCTCCGTAATCCAGCATCTCTCTATGCTGACCTGATGGCTTTGCCCCTGAAGCCAAGTACTGCTCACACAAGTAGTCCCAAATCTGAGTACCTTCGTGCCATAACATAACCACTGTGCCTCTGATCCGCAAGCTACCATGCTGTCCTTCATGAATACACAGACCAAAACTCACAAGACACGATCATGCAATGCCTTCACTCCGCATGAGGCTTAGGTAAACCATCTCCAGTGTCGCCTAGCCGACCCGCCAAGCCGACACGACACATCACTCCATAGAGCAATGAATGATCGAACACATTCCCAAGCTCTCCCGGATTCTGCCTTTCCCAGCTCCCCCACAAGCTCTTGCGTTCTGATCCCGGTCTTGCATCCTTAGCATGCCTACCTATCAATGGCCATATCGCTCGACAATGTTTATGGCCTGTTCGCACATCACTATACATTGCCACGGTTCTGAAGACCCGCAACCATACCGTCCAACATCCTATGTCCTCGGCCTGCTCGCAACCAATGCACTGCCACGATATTAGCATCCAAGTTTGCCCACCAAATAAATATCTTCGACCGACTAGTCCTTGCATTTTGCTGTCCTCTCCTCGGTGTGACCCACTTGATCACCCTTGATCTTTGGCCCAGCTCCAAGGCATATATCCGACCGAACTTACATAAGCCACACTTTAACTCTATGGCCGACCGGCTCCCATGGATCCCGCGAGACATCAACCTGGCCAATGCTCACGAGACTTGCTGTTCAGGTAGGCCAACCCTTGCCCGACTAGATTCTCTATCGCCTCTTTGCTCCACCACAGAGATCAAGAACGCATAGAGTAGCCTGGACCATTCCTCGAGGATTAACCTCTCGAAAAGCCCCATCCCCGTATAATGTGGCCAACTCGTTCGACCAACATTGTCCCGAATGTTTCCACGTGAAACCATTTGGGCGTGGCACCTCCTTGCCTGCAACTGTGCCACGACGGACCCATATCCTACGGGCTGGGGGAGTCGGGAATACGGCCAAAGCCCCGCATCCCTCCTCAAAACCAAGAGGATCCCTCGAGTCAACACATATATCTTGGCGAACCATAGCCATGCCAAATATCAAGCTTCCCGAGTCTCCCGATATTATGCCACGACTGTGCCATTTCATGGCGAACCATTACTCCCCTCACTACCCCAACAAGGCTTCCAGCTGAACTCTACCCCTGGGGTTCCAAGATATCGAGGAGCATTGCAAATTCTTTGTCAAGCCAACCCTTCGCAGTACCATGCCATGCCCATGCCAACACCCCTTATGACGAGCCAATGGCTAAGTCCGTGACAATTCCTCCCACTCAAACTGTCAACGTCCTCATCGATGTCCAAACCATTGCTTGGAATTTGGTCACCATGACCAAAATCTTTTGTAGCCACTGCAACCTTGGTTCCTCGAGTTAGAGCTTCATGGCCTTGGTGTCCATGATCCTTTCTTCACCATTGAGAATCCATCAACCACCACACTGACTCTTCCATGGAACCAATAAACTGATATCGACCTCTGCCCTTGACATCCCCATAATTCTTTAACTGTTTAAACTGCAAGGCACTCCTCGAACTCCTCCAAGGCTTGACTCCCGATCACCTTAATCTGAGAGCGGCCACTGCTTCTTCTAAGCTCCTTGCGATCCTCTGACCATCCAATTTTTTGGCACTCCTTGGCTCCTCCAAGGCTTGACTCCCGATTGTCCCAATCTAAGAGCAGCCATTGCATTCATTATGCTCCTTTTAATGGTCTTTTCACCATCAACTTTGGCTTAAAATCCTTGCATCACTCCTCGTACTCCTCCAAGGCTTAACTCTCGATACCTAATCTGAGAGCGGCCACATTTCTGCCAAAGAATCCACCTTATGCTCACTTCTAGCAATATAGAATGGCACACCTTGGACTGTCTCCAAGGCTTACTCCTGTTCATTGGATCTAAAAGCGGCCAACCTATGAGTCACCCCTGGCAACCCTTCCTTAAGCGCTTGGTCTTGCTTCATACCCACCTTGCGATCCTGTGATAATTCCGACCTTTTTAATCAACACCATGCCTTCGGACCTTCCACACCGCATTGGTGCCAAGTACTAGCAAGTGCCTCTATTTCTCTGCACTGTCCCATACCAATGCAAATCCACAGCTGCTACCAAGCAGGACCTTGATATCCGATCAAGATCACTTCCTACCTTGCTCGAGTCCCTCAACATAACAGTCTTCACTCTGAGCACCAACTATCTGTCTTTGCAGAACTGCAATCCATGCTACTTCATGGTCTACTCAGCCTGTCTTTACTGCCTCTTGTGTCTTCACCTCGAGCCAAAGTACCAATGTAAGGCTACCCCACTGGCCTGCCTCACTCCTCTGACTCCAGTACCTCGACACCCTCTTACATCTGACATCTGAGCCTGATAATGCCTCACAGCATGTCCAATATCCTTGCTGCACCTGGCAAATAATTTTATGTCTCTAGTACTTCGGCTTCCCATGCCTTCACCCTGAGAGCAGTTCCACTGAGTTCAATTCAAATTTGTCATTCAAGTGCTTCTGCATCACAGCCGCCCACACAAGAGATGGCTCTTTCCAATGTCCCACATTTTTGTGCACCTGGGCCCTCGACTCTCCAAGTCTTCACCCCAGCCTACACTTTATAAATTTTGGATGCTACATCTTTCTTTTGCACTGTAGACACACCCTAGTACCTCAGTCCATATCCCCAGCTTTTGCCTCTGTGAAAATTCTGGTCCCTCGAGATGCTTTGCCTTGCACTTTGCATATAGCCCAGCTGCTTCAATATTCACAAGCACTCTTCACCCTGTATTCCATCATATAGCCACAACTGGTGGACCTTCACATTTACGGGATTCCATCCACACATGCGATCGATGAGCAACCTTAAGCATTTAGCACCAAGCACATCGCCACTGCAACATGCTCCCCACTCTGAGTCGTTGACACCCATAACAGACTCAAACGTCCAGCTCCTCTAACACTGGATTTCCAGCTCTCTCTGGATTTTCTCCTACTTTGGATACCCCCGTATCAGAAGCTACAATCAGCACAATGTCGACCATCGACTGAGTAACCATCGCTCTGATACCACTTGTCACGGGGTGAGTGTTTTCTTGCTCAGACACCCGTGCGGCGCCCCAGCATATCACACACCAAGGCCAGCCCTCCTGAGTCCTTTCCTTGGACATACAGATAAACACGCAGCAATCCAGCCACATAGATAAGCATGCACCTCAATTCCCCTGCCCAGTAACACTATCAAACTGAAAACATGCGACACCTTAAGTGCTTGCAAGCAACCTGACCCTCAGGCCAACTGCAACGCTCATGCGCACCTTCGTGCCATAATATTATACTCTTCCCAAGAGTGCTCCGCAACCAGCACCTCTATGTTGACCTGATGGCTTTGCCCCTGAAGCCAAGTACTACTCACACAAGTAGTCCCAAATCTGAGTACCTTCGTGCCATGACATAACCACTGTGCCTCTGATCCGCAAGTTACCATGCTACCCTTCAGGAATACACAGACCAAACTCACAAGACACGATCATGCAATGCCTTCACTCCACATGAGGCTCGGGTAAACCATCTCCAGTGTCGCCTAGCCGACCCGCCAAGCCGACACGACACATCACTCCATAGAGCAATGAATGATCGAACACATTCCCAAGCTCTCCCGGATTCTGCCTTTCCCAGCTTCCCACAAGCTCTTGTGTTATGATCCGGTCTTGCATCCTTAGCATGCCTACCTATCAATGGCCATATCGCTCGACAATGCTCATGGCCTGTTCGCACATCACTGTACATTGCCATAGTTCTGAAGACCCGCAATCATACCATCCAACATCCTATGTCCTCGGCCTGCTCGCAACCAGTGCACTGCCATGATATTAGCATCCAAGTTTGCCCACCAAATAAATATCTTCGACCGACTAGTCCTTGCATTTTGCTGTCCTCTCCTCGGCGTGACCCACTTGGTCACCCTTGATCCTTGGCCCAGCTTCAAGGCATATATTCGACCGAACTTACATAAGCCACACTTTAACTCCATGGCCGACCGGCTCCCATGGATCCCCGCGAGACATCAACCTGGCCAATGCTCACGAGACTTGCCTGTTCAGGTAGGCCAACCCTTGCCCGACTAGATTCTCTATCGCCTCTTTGCTCCACCACAGAGATCAAGAACACATAGAGTAGCCTGGACCATTCCTCGAGGATCAACCTCTTAGAAAGCCCATCCCCGTACAATGTGGCCAACTCATTCGACCAACATTGCCCCGAATGTCTCCACGTGAAACCATTCGGGCGTGGCACCTCCTTGCCTGCAACTATGCCACGACGGACCCGTATCCTATGGGCCTGGGGGAGTCGGGAATACGGCCAAAGCCCCGCATCCCTCCTCAAAACCAAGAGGATCCCTCGAGTCAACACATATATCTTGGCGAACCACCGCCATGCCAAATATCAAGCTTCCCGAGTCCCCTGATATTATGCCCCGACTGTGCCATTTCATGACGAACCATTACTCCCCTCATTCCCAACAAGGAACCAGCTGAACTCCCTTGGGGTTCCAAGGTATCGAGGAGCATTGCAAATTCTTTGTCAAGCCAACCCTTCGCAGTACCAGCCATGCCCATGCCGACACCCCTGCGACAAGCCAATGGCTAAGTCCGTGACAAGGCGGAGGTGTTGGCATGTTGCACTGAGGGTCCGACCAAGTCTATGGATGGGGCCAAGATATTGTGAAGAGGCCAAGGGGCTCTGACATAATCAGTTTTTCTGATGAAGATTGTTGGAACCACATCTTCCAGGGGACGACCCTGTTGTTGTATCGGCAATCATTGCCAGTTATGATGTAAAATGTGTCCTTATTGACAATGGAAGCTATGCGGAGGTTTTGCTGTATGATGCATTTATTCGGATGAATTTGTTTAGGTCAAGGCTGCGAGACTCCTTGATGCCACTCACTGGCTTTGGAGGAAACTCCGTGGTGTAGAAGGAGAAATCATCTTACCCGTAACCCTTGGGACAGAACCTCGCCAACGGGCTTTTCTCGTCAACTTTGTGGTCGTCCGGACGACCTCGGCGTACAATGCCATCCTGGGCCGGCCAGTCCTTAACAAGTTCCGTGCCGTCGTATCCACTTACCACTTACTGGCAAAGTTCCCAACTCGTAACGGGTTAGGGAACTGAGGGGAGATCGCAGGATGGGCAAGCAATGTTTGGCCATTCATGATAGACAGCTGGAAGGAAGCCCCACACTCGAACAACTGGATCCTAGGGACGAGGCTAATGACTACGGTCAGTCGATCGAAAAGGTGGTGTTTGTTACTCAGAGAGGATGATCCTACTAAAGTGCTTCAATTGGGAGTACATAAAGCGAAGAGGCCCAACAGGAGCTGATAGGGTTCTTAAGAAGCAATGCTGATGTCTTTGCCTGGTCAGCCTCGGACATGCCAGGCATCTTGTCGGATGTCATTACTCACCAACTCAAGGTCGATCCGACGTATAGGCCCGTTCGGCAAAAAAAAGAAGCTTTGCCGTCGAAAGGCAAAGGGCCGTTGAAGAAGAGGTGAAAAAACTCCTTGACGCTGGATTGTTAGGGAGTCCCACTATCCAGAGTGGGTTGCCAATGTTGTTATGGTGAAGAAGGCCAGTGGGAAAGGAGGATTTGTGTGGACTATACGGACCTCAACAAAGCTTGTCCGAAGGAAAGCTCCCCTTACCAAGATTGACCAACTAGTGGATGCCATAGCTGGTCACAGCTATTGAGCTTTATGGACGCGTTCTCGGGGTACAACCAGATCAGGATGCACCCGGAAGACGAAGAGAAGATGGCCTTCATCATCGACAGGGGGTTGTATTGTTACAGGATGATGCCTTTCGGCTTGAAGAATGCGGGCACTACCTTCCAACGGCTGATCAATCGAGTCTTCGAAGCACAACTTGGAAGAAATATGGAGGCTTACGTTGACGACATAATTGTTAAGAGCCTCCGAAGGGCTGACCATATCAGAGACTTGCAGGAATCCTTCGACGTGCTTAGACATCATCGGATGAAGTTAAACCCTGCAAAGTGCATCTTTGGGATGACTTCTAGGAAATTCCTTGGTTTCCTGGTCACCCAAAGGGGTATTGAAGTCAACCCTGAGAAAATCAAGGCCATCATGGACATGGCACATCCAACTAGCAAGAAGCAAGTGCAGGAGCTCACAGGTCGTATTGCCTCTCTCAACCATTTCATTTCCCGGTCGGCTGAGAAGTCTTTGCCCTTCTTCAGAACGTTACGCCGATCAGACCGTTTTCAGTGGACCGACGAGTGCGGTCAGCTTTCGAAGCCTTGAAGGATTATTGAAGAACCCCCTGCTGTTGGCCAAACCAATAGAGGGGGAGGCACTATATCTATACCTGGCAGCCTCTAACGAAGCCGTCAGCGCCGTCTTGTACAGATGGGGGAAGACAACCAGCAAAAACCTATCTATTACATTAGTAAAGTCCTCCACGATGCCGAGACAAGGTACCCTAAAGTCCAAAATCTGGTTTACTCGCTGGTCATGGCGGCGAAGCGCCTTAGGCCTTATTTCCAAGCGCACCCAATCGTCGTGCTGACTGACCAGCCCCTCAAGCAATCCTCCGGAGTCCGGACACCTCTGGACGGCTCGCTAAGTGGGCCGTCAGGCTGGGCAAGTTCGACATCTCCTATCGATCCCAGTCGACCCTGAAGGCCCAGGTAATTGCTGATTTTATTGTAGAGTGCACCTGGGGGCCAGAAGCTGTCCCTTCAATTGCTGAAGTACCTAGGACTGATCCAGCAAGAGGGCCCGAGCCCACCTGGACTCTCCACATAGATGGAGCCTCCAATCTCGCCGGATGTGGGACGGGCCTGATCCTAGCCGCCCCCCGACGGATAATGTTTAAAGTATGCTCTACACTTTGCATTTCAAGCCTCCAACAACCAGGCAGAGTATGAAGCTTTACTTGCAAGGCTGAAGATAGCTGGTGCGTTGGGAATCGACCGAATCTGGGCCTTCTCTGATTCCCAGTTGGTAGTGACCAAGTGAACGGTGAGTTTGAAGCGAGGGACCCTACCCTGGCTAAGTACTTAAATAAGGTACAAGGCTCTACATCTTTGCTCAAGTTTTTCAAGATTCTCCACATCCCTCGGCTGCAGAACTCCTGGACGGATGCTCTGTCACGGCTAGCTATAGCTGTGGTCAGCACCTCCGACCGGACCTTTATGGAACATCTGCAGCATCCAAGCATCGCGGAAGAGACGACCGACGTCCATCAAGTTGGGTAGGAGGCATCGTGGATGGACCCAATCCGTACTTACTTGGCCGGGGTGCCCTTCCGGACGACCTAGTTGAAGCTAGGCGCGTACGCTCGATGGCCTCCAAATACGTCATTCTCGATGGAGCTCTCTACAAGCAGTCATTCTCACAACCATTATTGAAGTGCTTGGGGCTGACTGATGCGGACTACGCACTCAGGGAGGTCCATGAAGGTATCTGCGGCGACCACCTTGAGGAAGATCTTTGGCCTACAAAATTATCCGACAGGGATATTACTGGCCCACAATTCAGAAAGATGCATCAGACTTCGTGCAGAAGTGTGATGTGTGTCAAAAGTACTCGGGGACCAGAGGAGGCCCGCCAGTCAGCTGACCCCGCTTGTAGCGTCGTGGCCATTTGCCCAGTGGGGCATGGACATTCTGGAACCCTTTCCCCCAGTGTTTGGCCAACGAAAATTCCTCCTCGTGGCCATTGATTACTTCACCAAGTGGGTGGAGGCGGAAGCGGTGGCGCATATAACGGAAGCCAAGGTGGAGAACTTCGTCCGAAATTGCATTATCTTCAGATTCGATATCCCATGGACGATTATCACAGACAATGGGAGGCAATTTGACAACTCGAGGTTTCGAGATTTTTGCCAGCAGTACCATATCTCTCATCAGCTCACCTCGATCGGCCACCCATAATCAAACGGAGAGGCTGAAGTCACCAACCGGACAATTTTGCATGGGTTGAAGACTCGGCTGAATGAAGCCAAAGGACTTTGGATGAAAGAACTTTATTCCATATTATGGGCATATCGGACCACCTCTTGGATGGCGACGGAGAAACTCCATTCAACTTAACTTATGGGAGTGAGGCGGTCATCCCCATAGAAATCTCCTTGCAATCTCTGCAGGTTGACTACCTCATCGAGCCGACCAACTCGGAGCAACGAAGAGTCAATCTGGATTTGCTGGAGGAGACCAGGTTACGAGCAAGCATGAAGATGGTAGCTTACTGGCAGAAGATGGCTCGATATTACAATTCGAGGGTTAAGGCACGAGCCTTCCAGGTTGGTGACTTGGTCTTGCGGAGGACGGAGATTTCAAGACCGACCGAGCAAGGAAAGCTTTCTCCTAATTGGGAGGGCCCCTATCGAGTTAGTGAAGTAATCAGGCCCGGGACCTACCGGCTTGAGCAGATGGATGGACAGCAAATATCACGACCATGGAATGTAGACAATCTCTGCAAGTACTATCAATAAAGTTTATAGTTTCCTCCATGTTCATTCCGAAAGTCTGACTCCGGTCGGTAGAGGCCCTAGGGTGGCATACTCCGAAAGTCCGACTCCGATCGGCAGAGGCCCTAGGGTGGCCCACTCTGAAAGTCCGACTCCAGTCAGCAGAGGCCCTAGGGCGGCCCATCTGAAAGTCTGACTCCGGTCGGCAGAGGCCCTAGGGCGGCCATCCGAAAGTTTGACTCCGGTCGGCAGAGGCCCTAGGGCGGCTCATTCCGAAAGTCCGACTCCAGTCGATAGAGGCTCTAGGGCAGACCATTCTGAAAGTCTGACCCAGGTCGGCGATTGCCGTGCATGGCCTATGTGGGGTCACGCGATGAACATATGGCAAACTTGACTCACCTGACGAAGCAAACCAGGAGCGAATCTCCTGGTTCATAAGTCCGAATTAAAAGTTGTCAACCTTCCTGCTTTGAACTTTGGAAAGCCAACTAACAAGACTTAGAAAAATTTGGAGAGAGCATCAAACCAACACATACGTATATAGAACAAGGGTGAGATTTTTCGTTACATTCAAAAATGGGCACTTACAAAAGTGGGTCGGACCTTTACAAACCCCTTAGGTCGGACCCACAGAAGGCGCATCGGGGGCCTCAACTTTGACCCCGTCTGCTACAACTAGAGGGACAACTGACTGCAGTAGTAGAAGACTCGGTCGGGATGCCCGCTATCTCTACTTCAGCCCTGGCCTCCTCCGCCTCCCCTTCTCCTTGGGGCTCTCCCTCCTCCGCAGGCCCTTTCAGCTCCGTACCTGACAGGTCCAGCTCCGGGAAAAGGAGGGCCACCTTCTTCATGCAGTCGTTGTAGCCCTCCCGGTAGAAGTCCGACGCTGTCTCTTCGACCTCCTCATCGAAGGCGGAGGAGTCCTTGTATGTTGCTACTGCATCCCGGACCTGCCTCGCGGCTTGCTCCTTGACCTCCTCAAGTTGGGCTGCCAGCTGCACCACCATGGCCTTTTCGGCCTGGGCTCTTTTGTCGGCCTCTGAAAATCGGCCTTCCTCCTCTTGCAACCTGCGTGTGAGGGAGGCCACTTTCGCCTTTCTTTTCTTTAGACTGGTCTCCCAGTCGGCCCTTTGCCTTCTTCAAGGCCTCCCTCGATGATTCGGCCTCTGCTTGAGCGGCCGACGACTTCTCCTCCGCTGATTTCAGGGATGCTTCCAGGGCGGCCTAGGTTGCCTCCATGGCAACTGGGTGGCCTCCAGCTCCTGCACCCTTTTGGTGAAGGTTTTGGCTGAGTGGATTACTCGGCCTATACCATCATCCATCAAAGAAATGTCGTGGAGGAGCTGCGGGCACGAGACTGAGTTAGAGCCAAAAGAAGAAGGAAAAGGGGCAAAAGAATCGAACAAGTTAAGTGGAGTGCCTTACCCTCATGAGATTGCAATAGGAGCCCACCGCCACATCGCTCAGGTTTCTCTGAATCGACCGCTCCCAGTCAAAGTCGGTCATCGCCCCCTTGAGCAGGCTCCGTGCTCTCCGGGGGTGCTCCAGAGCGTTCCAATGCTGGAACCCCTCTGGGCGGACCTCATCATCAGACTCCTTTTCCTTCTCGGCCTCCTCGTCGGCCTCTTCTACAGCCACTCTTTTCCTTTGCCCCCTGAGGGCCCTGCTGCATTCGGACCGGCAGGCTCAGAGGCATGCACAGCCATTATACCAGGTAGATCCGACCGCTCCTGTGCCTGTGGGACGGCTGACTCCCCGGTGGCGGATGGAGCCTCGGACGTCCCGGACGCCTTCTTGGCCAGTACCTCCGTGAGGGGGGTGTCATCCTGATCGGACTCCACTTCCACGACGGTGCGGGCGGTCTCTCCTCCGCTTCTTCTTTGTCTTTCGACTGTCTGCGTCGGAGCCGACTCTAGGGCAGGCCTTTTTTGCACCACCCGCTGAACAACTTTAGTTTTGTCTATCTTCCTCATCCCTTTCCTGTTGCAAAGAAGGTCGGAGTTAGCCGAAGGCAGAAAAATGGCAAAAATGGGGAGCGAACTATAAGAAAGGTGTCGGCCCTTGCCTAAAAACCTCTGCTGGCTAATCCCTGCCCGGTGAAGGCGGTCTTCGCCCAGCAGTTCGAATGACGCGGTCAGACCGGCTCCATTAAGTTCATTATAACTGGCTTGGTTGGCCATCAGGATCGACCTCCCCTCTTGAGTCTCACCCATGGCTCCCTCCACAAGGGCTCGAACCCCCAAGGCTGAAGACTACTTACGAAGAAAAACCGGGCCTTCCACCCGTGGATGGCCGACGGAAGACACTTTAGGATTTTTCGGCCGGGACGGGGAGTGAACATCCACCATTCCCGCTCCTAAAGTCCTTTTTCAAGAGGAAAGGTTGCCGAAGAGGGGTAACCCAAATTCGAGTCCGGCCCTATGACACAATACTATAAAGTAGCAGATGATCCGAATGCTATTCGGAGTCAGCTGTGCTGGGGTTACCCTATAATGCCGGAAGACCTCTACAAAGAAGGGATGCAGCGGGAACCTCAGACCGGCCTTGAGGTAGGACTCAGTACATTGGTAAAGTTCCCGGTCCTAATGGATTGTTCACTCTACCCTCTCGGCCTGGCAATGTGAGGTGCAGGGTGGTGGGGATCCCGTAAACTACCCTAAGGTTCTCGACCCGCTCTCGGGTCATGGACGATGGGATCTTGCTCGGCCCTGGCTTCCTAGTTTGACGGACTGGGGCCCCTACTAGTGGTCGCCATTAATAATGGAGGAGGAGGAGGACTTAGGGGCTAACCTGAAGACGACCTTCTAAGAACCGAGTCTCACGAGGAAGAAGAAGGAGCTCTCTTGCGGAGTATGGACACAGCCAGCAAACCTCCCCGGGGTATGCTGCCCCTCCTTTTATAGTTCTCTGGGGGGCATCGCTTCATTCTTAGCATGCATTTCAACCGCCCCGTCAGTAGACGTGTCCGTCCACGTTCCCCAAAATTGAGGCGACGGGTTGATGGCAGGCAGCGATCCATGTGCAAGCCGAACCAACGGTAAAGAAGCCGTCTGGAGGTTGAAGCTGACTGCCGGATGCCGCCACCTGGCACAGCGCGTCCCCTCGTTTTCGCCAGCCCCTGCACGCCTGACATTCGTAATGACACCCTTCCGCCATTAACTGCGACCCTCGGCCTCCCAATGAGGGTCGACATCTATCCAGGAGGCTGATCGTGGAAAGATTTGAAGCGACCCGTCGTGATGATTTTGGATCAGGCCCGTACGGGCACGATCTGCACCGAGAATTATGCTGCTGCACTTCGAGGTCACATGCCTCCTCAAAGCTCAATAGCAGAGGTGCAACTGTTATATACGCCCGGTCGGACCCGAGATTGAGCCGAACAAGGCATTCGGCCGGTTAAGGCAGATTGGAGCCCCCGCCGGTCGACTCCCACGGAGGCCCTGATGCATCCCCACTGAGGGCCTACGAGCTGATTGGCCATTGGACTATTGTTCTAGGGAAGCCGACCTAAGGGAAGCCGACCAACCAAGGGGCCGACCAACATGATCCACGTTCGGGAGGGCGCCACTGAGGGCCTACGAGCTGATTGGCCATTGGACTATTGTTCCAGGGAAGCGACCTAAGGGAAGCCGACCAACCAAGGGGCCAACCAACTTGATCCACGTTTGGGAGGGCGCTTGAGGGTTCCGGAAGATTCCCTCCAGCTGGTGCCAGAATTCTGTTGCATAGATTCTTCAATGTGGCCACGATCTTGTGCCACTTGGCCATCTCTTTTGATCCTCCCGGGGGCAGATCCGGAACTTCGTCTCTGCCCTCTAACGAATTTTGGCAGTATCTCATGCCTAAAAGGTACTCAGGGGATCTTCACAAAAAAAAAGAGAGAGGTTCTTTCTCTTCCACTCTATGCTTCTCTTTGATTCTCTCCGGTCCATTGCTCCAAATCCCTCGCTAACTTAAGCTTCGAAGTATTTCTTGTCGGAGCACCTCCGGTGCCCAGGAAACCTTTTACAGGTTAGCTGACTGAGAAGTTTTTCAGTACTGCAGGTAGAGTTCAATCCAGGGTGAACGCAGCAACAGAATCCAAGTGATGGTAATTACGAGGTAAAAGGATGCCCAAGAGAAGTCCAAATGGGCATCGAATACTTGAGAGACAAGAAACTATGGTCTGATGGGGTGGGAAAGAGGAAGCACGTGATGGAGTGGTTGTGGTTTTGTCTGGAGGCTAATATTTGTTTACATTAATTATTATTATTATTATTATTGTTATAAACTGTGGTCCTGGGTAATTGCGGTTATATATATATATATATATATATAATATATATATATATATATATAT
The DNA here is from genome assembly GCA_021397845.1 of Areca catechu. Classification (NCBI taxonomy): domain Eukaryota; kingdom Viridiplantae; phylum Streptophyta; class Magnoliopsida; order Arecales; family Arecaceae; genus Areca; species Areca catechu. The sequence continues at coordinate 16,892,514 of CM038043.1, forward strand.
ATATTATATATATATATTTCTTCATTTCTGGTCCTTCATCTTTGAAATAGTAATAAGCAGCGCAAAGGGTTAAGGTTTGGGGACCGACGGTCAGCGGAAGAGACGGAAAAAGCGAGGTGAGAGAGCCGACGGAACGCTGGGTCGTGTATACATGAGACTATTTCCATGCCTTGTCGTGAAAAGCTTGTGATTTGTGGTACTCAGTCCAAGCCTATTTGATCTGATGGTCGCCATCGATAGAAGTGGGATGTGATGCGATAGAAAAAAAAAAAAAAAATTTACGGGCACAAATGGCCAATAGAAGTGAGATTGATGGGGATGGGACGGGAACATCACGGGGGGAATGATCCACCAAGGAGTGAAGTTATTTGAAATAATAGTGTCCATGCTCTTCCCAACATCAAAAAAGAATTTATCATAAAAATTATTACCAAAATACCTCGTAAAAATAAAATTTTAATTCAAAATTAGTGTTGGTTAAAATTTTCTGATACTCAAATTAAAGATCTAGAATAAAAAAATAATAAATATTAAAAATATTTATCAAAATTTTTTTAATTTTAATTATTTATAATGAGAACGGAAAAAAAACAGGCAACTTCGAAAGCATCGAACTATTGCTATATTATAGTCCTAATTGACTTTGGTAAAGGTTGATGTCACTATTATCGACGATATCACTGGAATGGATCTGCTATTCTCGTGATTTAGATGATTGGTTATTTGAAAATCTCGGGTCACTAAAGAAGGGACTGTCGAAGGACCGTGTCCGACAACAGTCAAGTGTTGCATCTTTGGTATATGGCTCGACATCACTGATAGACCAGCAGATGGGTCGGCAGGCTAAACCTTAGTATCTGGTTACTAAACTATGATGATACCTCAACGATGAGCTTTGGCTAGTGAATAGGTCAACGGATGGGTCGGTGAGTAAAGTGCCTAGCTCTAAGGCCATGTCCCGAAGATGTATTAAGGCATCTGAAGTACTCTCGTAATACTCATCATCTATTTCCTAGTGAAAGTCAAAAGTAGGTTAGAGTAAGGGAATAATAATAATACCATGCCTCGAATCCTAGAAGACTTGCCCGCAATTCACGATGAGTTATCATTAAATGCAAGCAGCACCTGGGTACCATTGGTCCTGACTATTAGGAAAATCAAATTGACCATGTCTCTTTACTACTGCGAGGAATTTTGGAGATTTCGAATTAATAAATGTGCCTTTCTGTCTTCTCCTTTTTTCCATCTTTATTTAAACCTATTTCTCTCTCTCCCTCTGGGATTCATCCAGAAATTTTCCTAGCCAAGTTTTCCATGGTTCTCCTTTCAGCTTCCCTAGGATAAAATGAATTCGAAAAATCGTGCAGCACTCAAAAGGGCACTTCAAAGGAAATGGGGTAAAAGAAAACCCATGGTAGCCCCTTCGATGGTGCTACCCCTAGTACCAGTCAATCTCCCAGTCGTACCCCCTCCAGTCCGGCTCTAATAGAGGAAGAGGTTGCCCCACCGATTGCTCAAGTTATGTCATCACTGAGTGGAGACGACGGCCGGCCGAAGAGGTTCAGACGGAAGTCGAAATCATCTCCACTCCATCAGATAAGGCATTTATGGTGGAGGCAATTGTATCATCGAAGAAGGTTTCGATAAAGATGCCGATGCTACTGATCCATCGAAGGAGATGACTGGCATAATTAGTATGTTAGTTAATAGCCCCCGTGCTGGGGTGATTGGCACACTAAGCCTATCGATGGCCGATCCAACAGTCGGGTTGATTGGTACAATGTTTGGCACAACAAATCCACTAGCAGGGAAATCTTGCATATTGGAAGCTATGGAAGCAAAAGTCTATGCTCTGGAAGCAGCATAGCAAAAGCTTGCACCCTGGACATAATGGAAGCAAAAGGCTACAAGCTGGAAGCAGCGCAAATAGAAGACTATGGGATGGAAGCAGCAAAAGCAGAACTCAATAGGGCTGCCAAAATGCTTAGAGATCTCCTTCTATCGATGGAGCGATAGCTATTAGAGGACATTCCAAATTCTTGATACCCTAAGGTCATTCATCTGAGTGAGTAATTTTTATATTTTAATATTTATCTTCTATTTTACTTCATCTAATCGGCATGGCGACCTTCGCTTCATCCGAGATTCGAACACTTGGGGCATTACTTGGCCCATTTTGCAGATTTAGCTTCCTTAGTGCAAGGGCTCATCGCTACGTGGGAGAAGGTGGACCAGCTTGAATACATGCTGAAATAGGAGAAGGTTGTCATTGCCGAACTAATGAAGGAGGTTGATGGCTACGAGGAAGCCCTCCACGAAGCCCAAGAAAAGGTCAACAGCTAGGATGAAGCGATTGCCAAGGTGGAGGCCCAATAAAGGACCTTGAGAAGCAGGTTACCAAGGCTAAGAAAGACTGCTCAAGCACTCAAGATGAAATAAGTGCCTAAGAAGGGAATGGAGGAGGAAAGAAAGAAGAGCCAAGCTGCCACTCATGTCGAGGTCCATCCATCAAAAGGCTCCCAGATAAAGGCCTCCCCCAGTGGAGCTAGCTCGACAGTGAGAGAATCTCAAGCAATCACGGAGCTATTCAAGCTTTGAAGCAAGTTCTGTTCGGCTTCTTCATAGGCTAGTAAGTGTGTGGAGGGTTGCTGAAGAGCAAAGAAGATTACAGATCTTTCTCTCCACCGTCGGTGACTAGGAGCTGTTAACTAATCTTATTAAAAGGAGGGCAGAAATGCTGGAGAAGATGGGAGTTGAAATCATTTCGGAGGCCTATAAAAAGGGTTTCTTCATGGACTTTGAACAATGTAAGCAAGTGGTCCCGACCTATCTTTTCAACACCAACATTAAACTTCTGAGAGCTGACCCTTTGAATGAAAGCCTGAAGGTCATGATGGATGACCATGTGAAAATGTTTGCAAAAAGCCTTGAGTGCTTCCCTTCAGGATTAGGTTCCATGCAGCCACTCAAACTAACACTGAGGCATGCTCTGAGGAAGACAGAACTCAGGGTTCTAAATAGATGCATTTGTCCTTATTCTCTCTCTTTTTTTTTTTTTTGATGCATATCCTTTCTTTTTCCTTCTAATATGTAATCACCTCCTTTTTGTAATTATACTTCAAATTTGTCCTTGCTCTCTTTTTTTTTCCTTGTTTGATGTATATCCTTTTTTTTTCTTCTAACATGTAATCATTCCGTTTTTGTAATTATATTTCAAATTTAATGAAGAATTCTTTTTCATGAAATTTTGTCTTCGAGTTATTTAGCTTTGTATGTTTTTGGATGTCAATCTGAATTTTGTTCAACCAGAGTGGCTAGCTTTTAGTGACCCTATATTAAAACACCATCCTAGCCAAAGTAGCTATAGGGGTCTGCGTTGTTAAGTCTGATTAAGAACCCAAACATAGGTCATTTTGAACTATAATCAGAGGCTTGACCCATAGTATGAACTTAATAACTCAATTCCAAACATGAATCCAGATATCTTAGGGGAAGCATGTTGATAGGAAAGTTGCACCAACCCAAAGCCAAACTTTTTTATGGCAAATAAGTTGATTCTGACCCAAAATCCAAACCAAGTCTTGAAAAATTCTCCATGATAAATAGATGAATTAATTCCAACCCAAGATCCGAACTAGGACTTCGTTGGGATTCAATTGTTCCTGCATAATAGGACTCCAGTGTGCCACTTTGAATGCCATGTGAAATGTAATTTACTTGCCACTGCCAATAATTGCCATATCTATCGCAGTATCCGTGTCCAGCAAGGAAGCACCATGCATCAACCATTCGGCTACCTTCTATCAAATTTTGCCATTTCACTTTTCCTTACCTTAATTTTCTAGGAGAACATGCCCTATTAAGGTCAACCTTTAGCCCTATTTAAACCCTTGATAGGACCATTCAAGTTCTTTAGGGTTTTTAGTCATCTTCTCGTAGTGGTCCCTGTGCTCTTGCTTTTCCAGTCTCTTCCCTGTTCCTGAACTTTGCATTTGTCTTTTTTGTTTTCACTTTTCAAAATGAGTATCTTTGAGGAGTCCCAAGCCTTAGTGACGGTTGCTCCAAAGGAGAGAGAGGATGAGTCAGACTTCGATTCGATAAACTTCTGATCGAAACTCATGGAGACAGATTTAGTCAAGATCCATGAGAACTACTAGATCCCTCCAGAGTTCCAATTGAAAGTTTCAGGACTGAACGATCTGGCTTGCTTGCTGCTCTGGGATTGAATAAGCCTTTATGAGAAATGCTTCCAAGTTGGATTGAGGCTTTCCCTCCATCCATTTTTTGTTACTTTTTTTAAGTTTTTTTGATATGTCACCTTGTTTTTTTGCCCCGAATTCATGGCGTACATCTATAGTTTACCATAATTTGTATTTTGGCTGGGGTCAAACCTAGCGTACTCTTTTTCATTCTTTTTATATCTTTAAGAGGTACCCTGTATCAAACAGGTCATGATACGTATCATCTCGTAAGAGAAAAGGTATCCCCTCACTGATTTGGGGTGCTCCTTCCACCATCCATGACAGGAAGGAGAGAAGTTTTTCTTCATTTTTAAGACTTCTAGTGAGGCCTAGGGCTTCGTTGACTGGGACAAGCCTCAGGTGTAGGTTCTCAGGGAGCCCGGTCTGGATCCGTGCTAAAGAGGAGTTCAAGGTCTTGCATGATTTTTAGGTGCTAGCCTTAAAGGAGCTCCTTTGGGAGCAGACATTGTATAATATTGGAACCAACCTGACCAGCCCTCAAGGTATGCAGATCTGAACTCTTTCTTAGGCTGACTTTTGTTTAATTTACTCATTTGGTACTGACCTCAAATGTTTCTATTACCAAGATGGATAAAGATATGAAAAGGTCGGAGTATAAAAGTGCAAGGAGATTGGAGCAGGATCCCAAGCAGATCCACAAGTGGAAAAGACATGCTGATTCTGAGGCTATTCGGGGTATCCATTTCAGGAGTAGTTCTCCCCCACCACCAACTCCCCAAAAGTATTCAAGGTCAGAGTAGCTCGCCCATCTTGTCACCATCGTATTTCTAGTCACCTCTCTGCCTCCTTAAGCTATAGTGAGTGATCAACCCATCGCCGTTACACTTCCAGTCTCTCTGCCTCCTCAAGTTGGAGTGGATGACTGAATTTGGAGCTCAAGGGATTTGCAAAGGTTCTCCTGCCCCCTAGGCTAAATAAGGCCAGATCCTGCCCCTCAAGCCGAAGTTGCGAGGGCCCAAGCCTGGGTCCTCCTACCCTCAAGCCCCGAGATAAATAAAGGGTAGTGACGAGCCCCACCTCCTTGGACGAGCCTATGCCTTGTCAAGCTCAAAAGGGGATATCCGGTGTAGCCCCCACCTACACCAGGCTCAAGGCCTCTACACTAGAGGACTGCAAGCTCGTGCATAAGATTTTCTTCGGGTTCATGTTCCCTACCGATGTGAATGAATTTCTAACTGAGTCTCAGGTCACCAGGCAAAGGAGATGATCAACTACTTCATTTAGGTAGGCCATCTCACCTATAAGTTTTCATGCTTGTCACTTATATATATTTTTTAATTACAACAAACCTTCTTTGGTAGATGGCTGTGTGCATGAATAGATACTTTGAGTAGGCCAAAGGTACCTTGGCTGAATCCAAAAAATGTAGACTGGAGGCCAAGATGTTAAAAGAAAAGATTGCTAAAAGGAATGATGAGGCTAAGCAGGAAGTCAATACTGCTACCAAAAGGGCTGAGGATGCCGAGGTTGCTTTGCAAAGGGCCATGGAGGAAAACTCCATGTTAGAAGCCATCCGAGAAGCTCAGGCAATCAGAATAAAGATTTTGGAGGCTTCGCTTAAGGTGATAGAGTGAGAAATGAAAGAAGTCGATGAGAGTAGGATCAAGGCTATGCTTTGAAGGCTATGGAAGACTTTCAGGCATCTACTGAATCCTTGATGAGAAGGTTGCCATCACTTCAAAGGCTATGGAGGATTGTCGGGTAACTGAAGATTTCCATAATGAGAAGGCCGACTTCGCAACTGCTGATTACAATGAAGGAGTAAAGTCCACTTAGAAAAAGGTCATTGCCCAATGTCCTAGATTGGACTTGAGCATTTTGGATGAATTCCTAGGATCTGAAGAGAGTGAAGTTGTGGCAGACTCCTCCAAAGACACCCTGCAAGCCATAAGGCCCTATCTTTTATTTTCTTTTTGTAAGCTTTATTCAACCTTTGGAAGGTCATTGTAAATATTTTCATTTGAAGCAATAGAGAAATTTTCATTAAATATTGTTTATGAACTAGGTCATGAAACTAGCTATCTCTAAATTATGTCATGCATGAATGAAATGGAGCAAGAAAATTCTAAAATATTTACTTCGATTTTGGCTAGAATATGAAAGGCATAATAACTCAATAACTTAAAATTGTTCGCTGTATGAACATGAAGAACTTAGTGACTTGAAACCACTCATTGGATGAATGATTTGGATAATTTAATAACTTGGAATCATTCATCACAAGAACATGAAGAACATAATAATTGAATACTTGGCCCCGCTCACCATAACAAAGATGAACGTCTAAGCCAAAATACTAGCAAAGCTTTGAACCATCCTTGAGATTCCAAGGAAATCGTTAAGCCTTCTTGAATTGTGGTTAAGCTTCGGATGCACCAAATTATTATTTCTACAAGTATTTGCTAAAGTAGGCTGATTCGAGTGTCATCAATCTGAGGTAATTGCTTTATGCATCTGCTTCTTTTCTTCAAGGTAGCTGCTTTACACGGCCTGCTTAAGCAATTGCTTTAAGGTAATTGTCATATAGAACCATCTCAAATAGCACCACATCTTCAAGGTAATTGCTTTACATACCTTACTTAAGCAATGTCCTGAAAAATTACCATATAGAACCAACTCAAACATTGCCATATCTTCAAGATAGCTACTTTGCATGGCTTGCTTAAGTAATGTCCTAAGATAATTATCATATAGAACCAGCTCGGATAGTACCATATCTTCGACATAGCTGATTTACATGGCATGCTTAAATAATGTTTTGAGGCAATTACCATACAAACTACTCAAACAATGCCATATCTTTGAGGCAACTACTTTTATACGTCTACTTAAGTAATCCTTAAGATAATGGACATACAAAACTAGATCAAACAGTGCCATATCTTCGAGGTAGCTATTTTACATGGCTTGATTAACCAATATCCTGAGATAATTACCACATAGAATTAGCTCGGACTATGCCATATCTTTCGAGGTAACTACTTTACATGGCCTACTTAAGCATTCTCGAGATAATTGCTATACAATACTAGCTTGGATAGTGCAAATCTTTGAGGTAACTACTTCACATGGCCTACTTGAGCAATATCATGAGATATTACTATACAATATTAGCTTGGATAGTGCCAAATCTTTGAAGCAGCTACTTTACATGGCTTATTTAAGTAATATCCTGAGGTCATTACTGTACGGTACCTGCTCGGATAGTACCAAATCTTTGAGACAACTGTTTACATGGCCTACTTAAGCAATGCCCTGAGATAATTGCCATACAAAATTAGCTTGAACAATGCCATATCTTCGAGAAAGCTGCTTACACAACCTGCTTAAATAATGTCCTGAGATAATTGCCATAGAACCAGCTCGGATAGCACCATTTCTTTGATTATTAGCCAGTCCTCGAGGGAATCAACCTTTTGTAGATCGCCAGGTCTGAGATGGTCCTTTGCCTCTTGGGCATTTAGGATTTTTTACTTGCACAACTACTTGAAAGGGTTTATAAAGTGGTTAACTCTCCAAGGATCATCAGAGATCAAGTCCTGTTTCACAACATATGAGTTGTTATGCAAAACTTGTGCACATTAAGTAATAAAGTCAGAATTTATTTAGTAGAATTCTTTCACCTATAATACATGCATAGGTTGGATGAATTCTAGAGTCTAGGAAGCAAAGTCCCATCTAGCTGCTTCAAGCAGTATGTGTCGAGGCAAATCACCTCATCTACTTAGTACAATTCTTTCCTATTTGGCAATAGATTTCCTTGCTTGGTAGGCTGTGAAATATCAGCTTGCCATAGCACCAAGTCTCCCACTCTGAACTCCTTGGCCTTGATTCAGGCATTGTAATACCTAGCCATTCTCTGGTGTTAGGAAGCCATTCTTATCATGGAACATCCCTATGCCCCTTGAGTAGATCCAAGTTCATTCAAAGCCACTCAGAGTTTGTCTCTGATTGTATCTTGAACTTTGAATGAAAAAAGCTTGATCTCCACTGCAATGACAGCTTTAGTTCTGAATGCAAGGTTGAAAGGGGATTCTCCATTCGAATCCTCTAGGTGGTTCAATGATAATCATCCTGAGGGTGCCCATCAAAGTAAACCATTAAGTAATGCTGAATTCTTGGCAGAACTAGCAAAACCATGTGCCACTAAATTGGTTACCATTGCCAGTGATAATATTCTTGAGGAGACCATACCGATAAATGATAGATTTTCACATAAAGTCCTTCACCTTGACTTCTATGATCTGGGCAAGTTGCTCGGCTTCGACCCACTTGATAAAGTAATCAATAGCCACTAACAAGAATTTGCACTATCCGATAGCTCGAGGAAATGGACCAAGGATATATCTTGCACTAGGAAAAAGGCCATGGTGTTATGATTGGAGTTAGGTGCGATGTTGGCTGATATTAGATGATGGCATTTCTTTGGCAATAATCACATTTTTGTACAAATTAGGCCACATCCAACTACATGGTAGGCAATAGTAGTCTTGCTGAAGTATCTTATAGGCTAAAAACTAGCTACCCAGATGACTTTTGCAACTCCATTGTGGACTTCTCTTAGCATGTAGTCTGCCTCGGATGGATAGGAGCATTTCAACAGAGGTAGGGAGTATGAGTGCTTGTATAGCTTGTCATCATATATGATGTAATGAAGAGCTTGTCATTTTATCTTTCGAGCCATCTTTTGATATGAGGGTAGTTCACCATACTTGAGATACTTGAAAAGCAGGTCAATCTAGCTCGGCTCATTGGACAAGCTAAGGCTCCTCGAGACTTGATTGCTTCAGGATTTTGAAGTATGTATCCCTCTGAAGGTCTGATGGCAAGAGTGCTGCTAGCTTAGTGCATCGGCCATAATATTTTCAACTCTAGGCGCCTGCTGGATGTTGAAGTCTTGAAATATTGCAACCATATTTTTCACCTTGCCAAGATACTTTTTATATTCTCCTCTTAAGCCTCGTATTCGCCCTTAAATTATCCTACTACCAGCTTAGAATCACTGAAATAGTGAGATATTGGACTCTCAGCTCCTTGGCGATCTTGAGTCTGGCAAATTAATGCCTCATACTCTGCCTCATTATTGGCAGCAAGAAAGTCAAATTATAAAATGTACTTAATGACATCACCTTCAGGATGAGCTAATATCAACCCCATACCTGACCTAGAGAACATGATGAGCCATTCACATGAAGCATCCATTATTCCTCTAGATCAACCTAAAACTTGTCCCCTACATCTGTGACTTTCCTCTTCTGTTATGGTGTATTCAAGGACAAGTTGGTGAGCACTTGAGTTTTGATCGAGGGCCTCAAATGGAACCTCACATCAAATTCAAAAAGCTCAAGTGCCCACTTAGCTATCCTTCCTGAAGTATCCAGTTGATGGAGGATTGTCTTCATGGGCTAATCGATGAGAAGGGTGACAATATGGGCTTGAAAGTATGGTTGGAGCTTTCTGGTTGAGATAATGGGGGCGAAGATGAACTTCTTAAGTCTCGTATACCTAGTCTCAGCATTATGGAGGACCTTGCTGATGTAATAAATAGGCTTTTGGATCCTTCCTCTTAAATAAGTACTACACTTATTTTAACAGGGGATATAGCAAGGTAAAGAAAAGTTCTTCACTAGGCTTAGCCTTGCTCAATAAGGGCACTGAGCTAAGGTACTTCTTTAGCTCCTCAAATGCCTACTGGACTTTATCATCCACTAGAAGTTCCCTCAGCTGCTCGAGTATCTTGAAGAATGGGAGATTTTTCTCTACTGATCTAGACACGAAGTGATTAAAGGCCACCACCTTCATGATGAGGTGGTGTACCTCTTAGATGGAACTTAATGGGGTCATTTCTTGGATCATCCAAATCTTCTCTAGATTTGCTTTGATGCCTCAGCATGATACCCAGAAGCACAGAAACTTACCATATGCCAATTTGAAGACACACTTTGCTGCATTCAGCTTCATCTAGTATACGTGCAGTGTGTTAAATATCTTTATGATCTCGAGTGGAGTGGCTCTTGACCAACATGTCAGCCATGTAGATCTTCAAATTCTAACAATTTGATCGATTTATTCACCACGCACTGATATATTGCACCTACATTCTTGAGCCCGAATGACATAACCCTATAATAGAGCCCATGATCAATAATAAAGATAGTCTTCTTCTCATCTTCAGGTGCTATCCTTATTTGGTTGTAACCAGAGAAGGCTCCATGAAGGTGAGGAGCTTATGATCAAAAGTTACATTGACTAATTGGTCAATCTGAGAAAGAGGATAGCTATCTTTAGGACAAGCTTTATTTTAAATTAGTGAGTCTATACACATACACTACTTTCTGTTGCCTTCTTCACAAGCACCATACTTGCTAGCCAATTAGGGTACATTCCTCCCTAATGAATCCAACTTTGACCAACTTGTCAGCTTCCTCGATGGTGGCCTTCTCCACTCCAAAGCAAAGCTCCATTTCTTCTGCTTCATTAAGCAAGAGGTTGTGTTGCCGATCTAACCACTGTGGCTTGTAGCTTGTGAGCCAACGCCAGCTCTCGGACTCTCCTACCTCAAGATCTTTAAGCCTCCGGTCTTGCAAAACAAGGTCAGAGATCTGGGCCGGGGATTCTGGCAGGGGCACTTCGATGATTAAGTTAGGGAGTGGCTAGATGGAACAGGTTCTCTAAGGCGGGTTCCCTAAGGATTCCCATGCTTAGAGGAGATTTAGGTGAAAGCATATGAGGAAGAGAAGTGTTGAAGCCTGGCTTCTGTGCTGGGTTTACCGAGCTTGCGCCTAAGACTTCTGGAGATCCCAGGATCATTCTCTCAGTACTTTTCCTTTTGTCGACCTACCTTTCCGTCCGCTTTTGCTGTCCCTTTATACCATCGGACCACCCCGTCCACACTCGGAGGCTCTCCGAGATCTCTGGATCCTCCCTCCCTTTCTTCTTCAAGTTTGGGAGTTAAGTGGCCGGCACGCCTCGTCCGCTGTGTGTTGCGGAATGGGGAATCCTCGAACCGAGCACGGGAGCCTCCTTTCGGGACGTTGATGGTGGGTTTCCAGTGTTTCAGGCCCCTACCCACAAGGATCTCATTCCTCGATCGTGGGGCCCTGCTTATCTGATTTAAACGAGGTTCCGCATACTGCTGCAGGCCATACTGGCACCCTGTACGGGACACGGTGCACGCCGATCCTGGTGGCAGCCTCGTGACCCATGCCTTTGCCTCCCCGAGGCTTTGCAGAGTAGGGCTGACTTCGGTCGAGGTGGACCCGTCAGGGGGTGCCACCTAGTGAAGGGGCTGCTAGCTTTGGTCGAGGAGGACCCCTCCTGGGTGGACACCCAGCGAAGTGGCAGAGAGAGAGAGGCTCGACTTCGACAGAGATGGAACCGTCATGGGGTACCACCTGGCGAGGGAGCAGGGGGTCGCCAGCATCGGTCGAGGTGGACCCCTCCTGGGTGGATGCCTGGCGAAGTGGCAGAGAGAGGCTCGACTTCGGCGAGGTGGACTCGTCTAGGGATGCCTCCTGGCGAAGGAGCAGGAGAGCCCGGCTCGACCTCAACAGAGGTGGACCCGTCTTGGGGTGCCACCTGGCGAGGGAGCAGGGGGCCGCCAGCTTCGACCGAGGTGGACCCCTCATAGGTGGACACCTGATGAAGTGGCAAAGAGAGGCTCGACTTCAGTCGAGGTGGACCCGTCTTGGGGTGCCACCTAGCAAAGGAGCAGGAGAGCCCGGCTCGACCTCGGTAGAGGTGGACCCGTCTTGGGGTGCCACCTGGTGAGGGAGCAGGGGGACGCCATCTTCGACCGAGGTGGACCCCTCCTGGATGGACACCTGGCGAAGTGGCAGAGAGAGAGAGGCTCGACTTCGGTAGAGGTGGAACCGTCTTGGGGTGCCACCTGGCGAAGAGTAAGAGAGCCCGGCTCAACCTTGGCAGAGGTGGACCCGTCTTGGGGTGCACCTGGCGAGGGAGCAGGGGGCCGCCAGCTTCGACCGAGGTGGACGCCTCCTGGGAGGATACCTGGCAAAGTGCAGAGAGAGGCTGACTTCGGTCAAGGTGGACCCGTCTGGGGTGCCACTTGGCGAAGGAGCAGGAGAGCCCGGCTCGACCTCGGTAGAGGTGGACCCGTCTTGGGGTGCCACCTGGCAAGGGAGCAGGGGGCCGCCAGCTTCGACTGAGATGGACCCCTCCTGGGTGGACACCTGGTGAAGTGGCAGAGAGAGAGAGGCTCGACTTCGACAGAGGTGGAACCATCTTGGGGGTGCACCTGGTGAAGGATGAGGAGAGCCCGGCTCGACCTCGGCAGAGGTGGACCCATCTTGGGGTGCACCTGGCGAGGAAGCAGGGACTGCCAGCTTCGGCCGAGGTGGACCCTCCTGGGTGGAACCTGGCGAAGTGGTAGAGAGAGGCTCGACTTCAGCCGAGGTAGACTCGTCTTAGGGTGCCACCTGGCGAAGAGCAGGAGAGCCTGGCTCGACTTGGCAGAGGTGGACCCGTCTTGGGGTGCCACCTGGCGAGGGGGAGCAGGGGGCCGTCAGCTTCGATCGAGTTGGACCCTTTGGGTGGACATCTGGCAAAGTGGCAGAGAGTGGCTCGACTTCAGCCAAGGTGGACCCGTCTTGGGGAGCTACTTGGAAAAGGAGTAGGAGAGCCCGGCTCGACCTCGACAGAGGTGGACCCTCCTGGGGTGTGTTGCCCAGAAATGGAGCCCATGAGGGGGGGTTAATTGGGTCTTTTAAAAATTTTAAGACAATAATAAGAGGGACTAGTGGTGCTTATGAACAATGATGAATTCAATGCAAGATATTTAAAAGCGGTAGCAATAATTAAAGAGCAAGAGAGGAGAGAGCAATCACATACAAACACAAGGTTATAGTGGTTCGGTGCAAACCTAACCTACATCCACTCCCCAAGCCACCCTGGGAATTTCACTATAATCCAAACTAGATTATAGTTGACTTGTTTTTCACAAGGCTCACAAGTCAAAATCTAAGTTGGTTTTATCATTAGGCTTACCAACAAACCTTAACACTTGTTTTGTCTTCGGGCTCACAAGTTAATCCTAGTTGGTTTTATCCCTTTGGCTTACTAACAAACCACAATAACCTTCTTTCAAGACACCTTGAAAGCAAGGTCAAATCACAAATAAAAACAGATATACAATTAAAACTAAAACAAACTCTCTTCAAGAGTAGATTGGAATCTTTGAAGCTCAAGTAGATGCTTTGTCTTCACTCTTCCTTGGAATCTCCTTCAAGTGCCTCTTTTGAATGAAGTAAGGGTGAGCCTGTAGCTTTTCAAGGAATCAAACTATAAGAGGCTTTGATTGATAGTATTTGAGAGAATATTGGCTTTTTGGCTTTTGAGTAAACTTGATGCACTCTCAATACACTTTCTTGTCTTTAAAATGAGGTTGGTGGAGGTTAAATACACCAAGAACCTTCCAAAAAATGGTTTGTGACCGTTGGAACCTCGCAAATAGCCATTTAGAGCTTGAAAAGCAAGTTCTGCAAGCCAAAAAATAGATACGTTAGAGCTGTCAGGCTTGCAAGTGTCGACACTTGGCTGTCAGGTGTCGAACCTGGCTGTAAGTGTTGACACTTGATTTTAGGTGTCGACACTTGAACTTTCAAGTGTCGACACTTGATGCAAAGGTGTCGACACTTGACACAAAAATCCTCAAATTAAAGTTCTGTATTTTCAAAATTCTCAGGCCTTGAGTCGACACTTGGAAAGCCTAAGTGTCGATACTTGGTGTCGACACTTGGTTGTAGGTGTCGACACTTGGCATGCCAAGGATTTTTGTCTGTGCCAAATGCTGAGTGTCGACACTTGAGACTGAAAAATCTCATATTCAAGTGTAAATGCCTCGAAAACATAAATATAATTCTTGAAAACATAAACCCATAATATTTAAACATTTATATGCCCTTTTTCAATGAAGAGGATGTCCAGATTCATGAGAATTGCTCCGTGCCATTACATGCCATAAACCATAAATTTTTGAGATTTTGAGGTACTTTCTCCTGAAAACTCACAACTTGAAATCCTCATTAGTATACAATATGCACTCAATGATTTGTTATTCATCAAAATCACTGGGTGGAGCCAACAATCTCCCCCTTTTTGATGATGATAAAACCTGAGTAAAATGGCAATACATTTCATACTTTAACTATTATATTTTATGAATACGAATTTAAGTCTATAAGAGAGGCAAAAACTTCATAGTTAGGAAGAATCAATCTCCCCCTTAATTAGATACTTCTTATTAAGGTAAACTTCAAAGATTCTTACAAGGTGAAACCATAATCAATACTTTTTCTCAACAAATTTATGTATTTATATAATCAATAAAATCATACAATATCTCAACAAATTTATGAATTACACTTTTTCTCCCCCTTTTTGTCAATCATTAGAAAGGGGAATAACCTCCCCCTCACAATGAGCATGGAGACAAAAAGAATCAAATAAGATAGATATCAGAGCCAAAATTATACCAATTTAAAAGAGTATCAGAGCTAAAATATACCAAGATAAAGAGTATCAGATCCAAAAAATAGTAAATTGAACCATTCAAACACAAATAGTGAGCATTGAACTGAAATATATATATAAATAAGTTTTCAGTACAAAATTGCTGAGTCATCAGCAAGAGCTGAAACATACAGATATCATCAAAGTCATATAAATATCAACATACAACATATGAGCTATAACAGACATCTGTGAGGCTAATCCTCATCAGATGGAACCTCAAGACTGAATGGAGCACAGATCCTAGATCTAGTGGCTAATGCCCTAGGAGGTGCTAAAGCTCGACGACTCCTAGTGCGGCCAGAAGGACCAAAGGCGGGTACAACCCTAGATGATCTAGTGGAAGGGGGAAAGAAGATCAGCTGGTGTAACAAGATCCGGTGTGAAATCAGACAAGGTAGTAGGAGGAGCTGGTGTAGTGGGAGGATCGTGACTGACCACCTCATAATCATCAGCACTGTCATCACTGTCACTATCACGGCCCACAACCTCTGTAGCTCTGTCGTCATCCCGATCACCACCCTCAACAGAATCAGCATGGTCGCTCTGGTGGTTGCCACCATCATTATCATCATCATCATCATCATCATCTGAGGATACAACTGCAGGGGCTGCAGGAGGTATAAGGGATCTCAATAGATCCTCAATACGAGAGAATCCCTCCTCCATATATCTGCGAATCTCAGCATACTCCGAGGTAGTATATGCTCGAAGAAGCTCAACCTCGCTACGTAGCTGAGTCATCTCACCCTGATCTCAGTGAACTGCTCTCTGGCATGCTCCTCAAAAGATAGTCTAGTAGAATGTGGTAGAGGAGCTGAAGTGTCAGGAGACAAATGCTCTGCCTGTGTTGATGGGATATCAACTGGAGAAAAAACTGCTGGCTCAGATGATGCAGCCTTTGCCTCTCGAATCTCGTCCTCCTCATCTGGCTCCTGGTCAGACTCTCTACGAACCCATCGACCTCCAACTAATCTGTATCCCATGCGGTGCAAAGACCTCTTGTCGTACACATCTGTGTGTAGTATCTCCTTGGGGATCTCCCCCTCCAGTGATACTCCACACGATCTGAATAGTCTGGTCAGTGTCATGCCGTACGGTAAACAGTGATGGCGCTGTGTCGCAGCATCATGCATCTGAGTAAGCATCAGGGATGGAAGATCAATCTGTCTCCTCTCAATCAGGCTCGTCATCACCATCAACTCCCTCTCGGTGATGAAGTCAAATCTCCCAGTCTTCGGTAGAAGTATGCATGCTATGATGTGGTGCAATAGGCGCATCTCCAATGACAACTGGTTCGTGGTACTACGGATATACCGCGAATATCCTCTCTCTCAAGAATGCACCTAAACGCAGCCTCTCTGTCATCTACCAAAAAGACACAGACTCCCCTACGAGGGATCTCCCATACTCTGCCCAAAGCTCATCTGTCAGTGAAATCTGAATACCCCTGACTGAAGTAGTCCACAGAAGTCGTCGACAATCTGCACCATAAAACTCTCTCACTAGGTGAGGATAGTACCTCTCCTGCATAGTGCAGAATGGTACTAATCCTGCATCAGTGAGTACCTGTCGAATACCGAAATGGTGCCTGTCGAAACACTCCATGTCGACTCTCCTCCCTGCCATCCTCTCTGCAGGGGGGAACTCGATGTGGCTGAACTGCTAGGCTATGCTGTATCAAATCTAGCCTTCGACCTCCTCAACACCATGTCTAGGCCTCTCCCTAACTGCAAGTCTCTTCCTGGGACCCATTACAGCAAGCTGACCAGAGAAGAAGGAAGATAGGTTTAGAACTAAGGGATTGGCTACAGGCTGAGATAAGGAGAGTTTCATTTCTTAGATAGGTTTTGAAAACCAGTATTAAACCAATTTTGGGTTGTAAAATACCTCAAACAATGTTTGAAAAACTGTCAATCAATTTAGATGAGATTTTTACAACTTATACTTTGATTAAATGACAATATTCCGAATATATATTTATAGAAATATTTTTGTTCGTTAAAGACACATTTGAATCTTTGGAAAATAATTTTGTAAGCCTAAAATCAAAACCCATGGAATTTGGGTCTAAACACTTAGGTTTTTAGCAAATAGGTGAAAATGTCACAAATATATCATGAAAAACCTTTCCAAAACAATAATAAATGGATTTAGCATACTTAATTGAGATGAAACCCAAATTATTTCGGCCAAAATCAATAAAACAATATTTTTATGAAAAGTGGGTGAAATAAGCGTGAAAATGACCAAAAGACGAGGAAATCCGAGAAAAATATGTTTAAATCACTATTCCCTCAAATGGAAATTTAGAAATCCACTAAAACACATAAAAATCTGGTTAGATTCTTGAAAAAACACTCGGAAAACCCTATTCACGGTTGTACGATTCGAAAACGTCCAAATAAAACCAAAAAAGAGGAAAATAAATAAAAATGGAAGGGGGAAATACCATATTTGTGATGGATTAAAGGGTAAATGGATGGATTTGGACAGAGGGGACCACTGTTGCAAGGATCAACAGGGGAAGAAAATAACAAACCCTCGGTCGGCCTTTTTAAAAACTGTTCTGTTTCGCAAGTGTCGACACTTGACAATTTCCAAGTGTCGACACTTGGCCAAAAAATTTGATAAATCTGAAAAATATTTTGAAAAAAATAGGAAAAAAATCAATCAAATTTTTGGGACTTTTAGAAAGTAGTTTTGAGCTCTAGGATTTAGGTATATTAAAACTAAGAGAGTGTTAGGAGAATGGATCAATGACACCTAACTCTCTTCTAATCAGACAGAACCTATCCTCACTCAAGGCTTGGTAAACACATCTGCTAGCTGATCATCAGTACATACAAAATCAAGAATAATATTAGAGTTTTGTACATGATCTCTTATGAAATGATGTCTTATTTCAATGTGTTTTACTTCTTGAATGTTGCACAGGATTTTTAGATAGGTTGATTGCACTAGTATTGTCACATCTTATGGGTGTCTTAGTTAGTTTAATGCCAAAATCTTCGAGTTATTGTTTGATCCAGAGGATTTGAGCACAACAGCTTCCAGCTGCTATATATTCGGCTTCCGCCATAGATAAAGCAACTGAGTTCTGTTTCTTGCTACTCCAAGAGATCAAATTTACTCCAAGAAACTGACAAGTTCCACTAGTACTTTTACGATCAAGTTTACACCCAGCAAAGTCAGCATCAGAATAAGCAATCAATTCAATGAAGAATCCCTAGAGTACCATAAACCAATTTCAATTAAACCAGATAGATATCTAAGTATGCGTTTAACAACCAAAAGATGAGACTCTTTAGGATTAGACTGATATCTAGCACACATACAGACGCTAAACATGATATCTGGCCTACTGGCAGTAAGATATAACAATGAACCGATCATTCCATGATATATTTTTGGTCTATAGACTTACCTGATCATCCTTGTCAAGTCTACAAGTAGAGCTCATAGGGGTACCTAAGGCTTAGTGTTCTCCATCCCAAACTTCTTGAGTATTTCTTGTGTATTTCATTTGGTTGATGAAGGTCCCCTCTTTGGTTTGCTTTATTTGGAGTCCGAGAAAAAATTCATTCTCCATCATGCTCATCTCGCACTCAACCTCACCTGCATTAACTTTGCAAAATCTTGATAAAGAGATTCATTAGTAGAACCAAATATTATATCATCTACATAGATTTATACTATTAAGAGATCATCATTCTTTTTCTTTAAAAACAAAGT
This sequence comes from Areca catechu, assembly GCA_021397845.1. Classification (NCBI taxonomy): domain Eukaryota; kingdom Viridiplantae; phylum Streptophyta; class Magnoliopsida; order Arecales; family Arecaceae; genus Areca; species Areca catechu. Next base: position 16,911,041 of record CM038043.1, read on the forward strand.
TTATCTACATTACTCTAGTAAAATCATTTTTGAGAAAAAAGAGCTTAAACGATCATACCAAGCTCTTGGAGCTTGTTTCAATCTATATAAAGCTTTATGAAGTTTATAAACATGATTTGAAAATTCAGAATTTTCAAACCGGGGGGTTGCTCACGTAAACTTCTTCTTCAATTAAACCATTTAAAAAGGCACTTTTAATATCCATTTGATATAGTTTAAAATTCATGAAGCAAGCAAAAGCCAATAATAGTCTAATTGCCTCAAGTCTAGCTACAGGAGCAAATGTTTTATCAAAATCTATTCTTTCCTCCTGATTATATCCTTTGGCAACTAGTCTAGCCTTATTTCTAGTAACTACTCCATTTTCATCAACTTATTTCAAAAAACCCATTTTGTACCAATAATTGAAGTGTTTGAAGGCCTATCTACTAAAGTCCAAACATATTTCTCTTAAATTGATTAAGTTCATCTTGCATAGCATTTATCCAATTACTATCACATTCAGCTTCCTCAATAGTTTTAGGTTCAATTTGAGAAACAAAAGCTAATAATCACAGATATTTCTAAGGGATGATCGAGTACTTCACCTTTAGATGGATCACCTATAATTAGTTCTTTTGGGTGTCCATGAGCATACCTCCATTCTTTGGTAAGGATCAACAGTTGATGTATTTTCATCACCTTGTGCTTGATCTCCTTCAGTGTTTTGATCATCGTTCTATTCCTTGGTAAGCCCTTCATTATTGTTTATTTCTTTAGTTTTCTTGCTACCTGTTTCATCAGAAAGTACATCTTCTTTTCTTGAAGATTTTGGGTTAGTTTCATCAAATACTACATGTATGGATTCTTCAACAACAAGTGGTCTTCTGTTGAAGACCCTGTATGCCTACGAGATGTGGAGTAGCCTAGAAGACTCCCATCTGATTTGGCATCAAATTTACTTAAATTATCTTTACCATTATTTAAGATGAAACAACGGCATCCAAAATATGAAAATATTGAATTGAGGGTTTTCTACCCTTCCAAAGCTCATAAGGTATTTTCTTTAAAATCGGTCGAATTAAAACTCGATTTAAAATATAGCATGCAGTATTTATGGCTTCCGCCCAAAATATCTAGGTAAATCATTTTTACAAAGCATGGTGCATGCCATTTTTCAAGAGTTCTATTTTTTCTTTCTACTACCCCATTTTGTTGAGGTGTCTTAGGTACAGAAAAATTGTGATGAATTCCATTTTCATACAAAATTTATCAAAATTAGCATTTTCAAATTCAGTTCCATGATCACTTCTCAAAGATACTACTGAATACCTTTTTCATTCAAAACTCTTTTATGAAATCTAATGAATTCAGAAAAGTTTCATCTTTATGTGCTAAAAACATGACCCATGTAAATCATGAGAAATCATCTACAATGACTAGACCATACTTCTTACCTCTCAACTAGATGTTCTAGTTGGCCCAAAGAGATCCATGTGAAGCAATTCCAAAGGTCTAGATGTAGAGATTACTCCTTTTGGTTTGAAAAGGGATTTTGTTTGTTTTCCAAGTTAACATGTACTGCAAATCTTATCTTTTTCAAAATTGAGTTTAGGCAAATCCTTTACCAAGTTCTTTTTGCTAAGTTTTGAAATTAAATGCATGCTTGCATGTCCTAGTCTACGATGCCAAAGCCAGCTAGTTTCATCGATCTTGGCTTCCATTGCCGCTAGGCATTGACCTTTTTGAATAGGGAGATCATCAAGATCAACCATATAAATATTGCCATGCTTATGACCAATGAACTTAATGCCATTGTCATCTAGACTAGAAACAATGCACAAAGAAGATTCAAAACAACTTTAAATTTTTTGTCACAAACTGACTAATGCTAAGCAACTTATGTTTTAAAACCATCAACATATAATACATTATCAATATAAGAGGTAAGGTGATATGGACTTTACCAATACCGATAATTTTTGCCCTTTCCATTATCACCAAAGGTCACATTGCCACCATTTTGATATATGAGTGATGAAACTGCTCCATATCTCCTGTCATATGCCTTGAGCAACCGCTATCAAGTACCACATCCTTTTCTTATTGGTTGCAAGGTATACCTCATCATGATCAGCCATTAAACAGAAGTTTGCTACCTCCTGCTATTCTTCCTCAGAACTGGAGTCTTCACTTTCACTCCAGGTTGCCATCATGACTTTCTTTCTCAGCTTTCTTCTGCTTTTCTTTAACAAGGGGCAGTCTACCTTGAAATGCCCGGGTTTTTTGCACTCAAAACACGTAGGCTGCTCCTTCTCCTTTTCTTTGTCCTTCTCTTTACTCGGCTCACCTTTCAGAGGTTTCTTTTTGTAGTTAAACTTTTTCTTCCTCATGAACCTTCTGAATTTTCTTGCTAACAGAGCTGTCTCATCTTCTTCATCATCTTCTTCGGAGTCTTCACTTAAGTCCTCTCTAGCAGTAGATTTGAACGCGATTGCCTTCTTCTTTTTGTCAACCTCTCCATTCTTTTGTTTGAGGGAGAGCTCATAGGTCATTAAAGACCTAACAATTGTTCCAGCGGGAGACCTGAGAAGTTTATTCACGAGTTCACCGTAAGAAATAATTTTTCCTAGGCTTCTCATGCCATTCACAATATTTGTGAACCTAGTGTACATCTCACTAATAGACTCAGTAGGTTCCATTTTAAACATTCATATGTGTGAATAAGCATGTTGACCTTGGTGGTTTTCACTTGGTGTGTACCCTCATGGGTAACCTTAAGTGTATCCCAAATCTCCTTGGCGGGGAGACAATTAGATATTCTATTAAATTCACTTGGATCAAGAGAGCAAAATAAAGGTTCATAGCCTTAGCATTAAGCTCGATTTGCTTAATGTCATTCTCATCCCAATCATCTTCATCTTTGGAGTGAGAATGCCATTAATAATATTGTAGGCTGATGAGGACCTTTTACAATTGTCCTCCATAAATTATAGTCAAGAGCTTGAATAAATATGCGCATGCGTGTCTTCCAGTATGTGTAATTTGTGCCATTAAAAAATGGAGGACGATTAGAAGCTTGACCTTCAACAATACCCATTCCTATTGGGGCTGCCATGATCTTTTACTCAAGATCCTTGGACCTACAAGAGAGTACCGGTGCTCTGATACCACTCGTTGCCCAGAAATGGAGCCCAAGAGGGGGGTGAATTGGGTCTTTTAAAAATTTTAGACAATAATGAGAGGGACTGGTGGTGCTTGTGAACAATGATGAATTCAATGCAAGATATTTAAAGCGGTAGCAATAATTAAAGAGCAAGAGAGGAAGAGAGCAATCACATACAAATACAAGGTTTATAGTGGTTCGGTGCAAACCTAGCACCTACATCCACTCCCCAACCACCCTTGAAATTTCGCTATAATCCAAACTAGATTACAGTTGATTTGTTTTTCACAAGGCTCACAAGTCAAAACCTAAGTTAGTTTTATCACTTAGGCTACCAACAAACCTTAACACTTGTTTTGCCTTTTGGCTCACAAGTTAACCCTAGTTGGTTTTATCCCTTTGGCTCACCAACAAACCACAATAACCTTCTTTCAAGACACCCTTGAAAGCAAGGTCAAATCACAATGTAAAAACAGATATATATTTAAAACTAAAACAAACTCTCTTCAAGAGTAGATGGAATCTTTGAAGCTCAAGTAGATGCTTTGTCTTCACTCTTCCTTGGAATCTCCTTCAAGTGCCTCTTTTGGAATGAAGTAAGGATGAGCTTGTAGGCTTTTCAAGGAATCAAACTATAAGAGGCTTTTGATGTGAAGTATTTGAAAGAATATTGGCTTTTTAGCTTTTGAGTAGACTTGAATACACTTCAATACACTTTATTGTCTTTAAAATGAGGTTGGTGGAGGTTAAATACACCAAGAACCTTCCAAAAAATGGTTTGTGACCGTTGGAACCTCGGAAATAACCGTTTAGAGCTTGAAAAGCAAGTTCTGCAAGCCAGAAAAATAGATCCGTTAGAGCTGTCAGGCTACAAGTGTCGACACTTGGCTGTCAGGTGTCGACACTTGGCTGTCAAGTGTCGACACTTGATTTCAAGGTGTCGACACTTGAACTTTCAAGTATCGATACTTGATGCACAGGTGTTGATGCTTGACACAAAAATCCTCAAATTACAAAGTTCTGTATTTTCAAATTCTCAGGCCTTGAGTCGACACTTGGAAACCTAAGTGTCGACACTTGGTGTCGACACTTGGTTGTAGGTGTTGACACTTGGCGTGCCAAGGATTTTTGTCTATGCCAAATGCTGAAGTGTCGACACTTGACTGTCCAGGTGTCGACACTTGAGACTGAAAAATCTCAGATTCAAGTGTAAATACCTCGAAAATATAAATATAATTCTTGAAAACATAAACCCATAATATTTAAATATTTATATGCCCTTTTTCAATGAAGAGGATGTTCGGATTCATGAGAATTGCTCCGTGCCATTACGTGCCATAAACCATAAGTTTTTGAGATTTTGAGGTGCTTTCTTCCTGAAAACTCATAACTTGAAATCCTCATTAGTATACAATGCACTTAATGTTTTGTTATTCATCAAAATCACTGGGTGGAGCCAACAGGTATCACCTGGCGAGGGAGTAGAGAGCCCGGCTCGACCTCGACAGAGGTGGACCCGTCTTGGGGTGCCACCTGGAGAGGGAGCAGGGGGCTGCCAGCTTCGACCGAGGTGGACCCCTCCTGGGTGGAACTTGGCGAAGTAGCATAGAGAGGCTCGACTTTGGTCGAGGTGGACCCGTCTTGGGGTACCACCTGGCGAAAGAGCAGGAGAGCCCGGCTCGACCTCGCAGAGGTGGACCCATCTTGGATGCCCACTTGTGAGGGAGCAGGGGCCGCTAGCTTCGGCCGATGTGGACCCCTCCTGGGTGGACACCTGGCGAAGTGGCAAAGAGAGGCTCGACTTCGGTCGAGGTGGATCCATCTTGGGGTGCCACCTGGAAGGAACAGGAGTGCCCGGCTTGACCTTGGCAGAGGTGGACCCGTCTTGGGGTGCCACCTAGCGAGGGAGCAGGGGGGCCACTTCCAGCGGGAAATTTGAAAGAAAAATCCACGTGGCGACAGCATCCAGCTGGATCTGACACATGTTCTATGCCAGCGTTGTAGCCATATCAGTTGCCCCCCATCCCCAGGTCCCATCAAAGCATCGTGGCTTGGAACATGGGGAGATAATGCGGAGATGACATGGAAAAGACGAAAATCTCGTGTCATAATTGCCATGATCGTTGCCGCCGCTTCTACTGCACCCGAGACCCTGTTGGAGGCTGCCACGTGCGCGCATCTGACAGGCCATTAATATGCTATTTTGAAATCGAGGCAGTCTCCATCGGACCGAAGTGTCGATGTCAGGTGTGCCTCCACGTGGTGGTCATCTGATGGCCTGGGATGGAAAGAGGCATACGGCTACTGTTGATTGAGTTTGAAAAGGAGGGGAACTTTCTGGAAAAGAGACCTCTCAGCTTTCTCACACCTCGCCGGCAGTTGCAGCGGTCTCCCTTCATCTCCAAGGGGTTGCCATTCCTTTGTTCAAACATCCAGTTGAGTGTGATGCGTGTCGTAATGCACTGATTTAGAACCTTAATTCCACTACTCAAAGGGTAGAATAGCGGGAGTAAGGGTCGATCCCACAGAGACTTTGGGGTTATCTTGAAAAAGTATTTTCTTTTGACTTTAAATTAACTAAAATAAACTAGACTAATGAATGCAAGAATTAAATGCAAATAATAAATCTGTGAAAATAATTTAGATATGACCTATCTCAAGAGTACGACCCGTATCCGTGGATCACGGCCCGTCCCTTAGGTATAGGTCAGTCAAAACTAATTCACTACAACTTACCTTAAATGCTAATCCAACATAACTCCAGCATGACTAAAAAAAAAATAAGCAACATGGATTAATATAAAGCAAATAAATTTTATTGCATAAAATTTGAGTACAGAGAAAATAAAAGTAAGGGAACAAGGTCCCTTTCTCCCTTTTTATACGACTCTGACTCTCTGTCACAGCAACAGGTGGAACTACGGACAGCAAGTGGAACCTCCCAAAAATTTCTCTCCCCCCGCAGAAAAGAATCACCGAGGTATTTATAGCTGAAAAATACCGTGTCGGGTCCGTGTGGAAAGCGCGGTGATTTCTTCATCTCAATCCGATCTCCTTATCTGATTTTTTTACGATCATCCCCATCTCAAAAATTAAATTCAAAAATTATATCGCACAATCCCGCGTCCATTCAGCGTCGTCCGACATTTCTTCTCGTTCCGATGCTTCCTTGTTTTCGGACATCCCGGTCTGAACGACGGTGACAAGGGCAGACGGCACTGCAGGCAAGAGGCGCGGCTGGGGTGGAGACGGTCACGGCAGCGGGCAGACGTGGCGCAAGGACGGACGGCGCTCGGCTCCAGCTGGACGGTGGCGTGGCCGCTGTGCGCGCAGGCTTGGGCGGCGAGCTCGGCGGACACGCGCGCAGTGGCCACGAGGCGGACTTCGGCTGGGCGGCACAGGCTGGAGCTCGGCGGACACGCGGCATGGCGGACGGCGGCGGAGAGGCAGCTCGTGTGCGGCTGGATGCGGCTGGCAGCAGGCGCGACGGCTGGCTGACGCGCGGTGGAAGGCGGGCGGATGGCGCGGCGGAGCTGGACGCAGCGGGCCTGGGCGGAGGCGGCTTCCGCGGCGTGCGGCGAGGACAGCTGGCCGACGGCGTGGCTCGCTGGGTGTGGGTGGAGGGCGGACGCGCGGCAGCGGCGTGGCTCGCGTGGGCGACGGCAGCAAGTTCCGGCCACTTTTCCGGCCAACGGCTCTTCGGCCGGCGGGAAGGTTACCGGCGGCTTCGGCGGCGCCGGGGGAAGCTCTCCGGCAAGTTTCGACGCGATCGGAGCACGGTGGTCCACGACTCCGCCCGTGGACCGGCAGCAATGGCTGCCGTGGACCGGCAGCTCATGCGGTGGACCATTGAGCCGGTCCACCGTGAGCCAAACCAAAAGGATTTTAAGGACACTCCAAAAATCGTGTGGCTCTGAAATCCATGCTAAAACCTTCTAAAATCCATTTCGGGCCCGTTTGAAGTCCGAATTACATTCCGTTTGCGTCGTTGGACTCCTAAAATCAAGATCTACATGTTTATGGAGTCAATTCCTGCAAGTATCACAAAAAGTATCAATTTTAATCATTAAAGTGGGTTAATTTTCATTATTCTAATGTCTAACACACCCCCCAACTTAAACTTTGCTCGTCCTCGAGTAAAGGAAATGGATGAGTCTTGTGTACTAAGATGGTCCATGAAATGAAAATTATCGTACTAACCCTAAAATCAAAGGATACATGGTTAGACTATTAAAAGGTACTTCATTGGATTACCAATTCCACCCATTTAGTAGTAGAATAAAGTCCATAGAAGTTTTAAGAGTTTTTTCGTTCCCAACTTTCTATCTCACTATCTAAATCTTCCAACTTAGTTTGGTTTTGGTGCAATATTTATTTAGTCCCCACTTTTTTTTTTTTTTTTATAATGTAAAGTCAGTGCAATGTCCTGACACCTTGCTTTCTAATTAACCCTTGTAGCGAGCTTTAAGCCAATGACTCCCAAACCAGTTGGCTTTAGGGCATTAGGTGTAAAACACCCCTCGGGCTTATGACTCGAGTTAAAAAGGCTAAGTCAAGACTAACTCTACAAAAGATTCGTTACATCCCCACCTTTTGACGCGAACAACAACGCTTACCTAGGCGAAGGGGTCCGGTTACTCAGTGAGAGATGCTAAAAATCTTTATTAACCTCAGAAATTTTTAACTGGGACTTTTTATAATGCTTATACCAAATAAGTAAGATTCATTATTAAGATCAATAGGCCGAAGGGTCTGGAATTACTCTTCTAAAATTTTCTGGACTACACTCTACCACTTATAGGGTTTTCTTGATAAATCATCCCTCAGTATCTCTAAAATTTTCTAAACCATTAATCACTCCTCATTTAGTGAGCTTGATTTTTTTCAATTCGAGATGAATTCTTTGTACACAAAACTGATTAAATTTTACTCGAGGATTTGATTTAATTAATTACCTCACCCCCCAACTTAATTTCCATTGTCCCTAATGGAAGAGAATATTAAAATGTAATGGCATGGAAGGATACAACCTGGTAGGGTATGGAATTAGACGTCCTTCTATCACCATGTTCCCGCAATCTTCTTTTATTACTCCATTTATTCTAAAATAAAGAACTAGAAGTTAAAATATGATCTAAGGAAAGAGCTGGGCTGCCTCCCAGGAGCGCTAAGTTTAACGTCTTCAGCCAGACAAAGTTGATCTTTACAGCAAAACTGGGTGTTCAAGATCAAGAGTTTCAACAACTTCTCCATCACTGATTCCTTCAATATACGGTTTCAAACGCTGGCCATTCACCTTAAAAACATTCCCTTGCTTAGGATCCTTAAGTTCAACAGCTCCATGGGAAAATAGTTGAGTTACTACAAAAGGTCCATCCCATCGTGAGCGGAGTTTTCTGGGAAAAGACGTAACCTAGAGTTGTAGAGCCATACTTTTTGATTAGGCTCAAATGATTTTCTATTAATAAATTTGTCATGATAAGCCTTCGTTCGAGCCTTATAAATTTTTGAACTCTCATACGCTTCATTTCGTAACTCTTCCAACTCACTTAACTGAAGTTTTCTATGGGAACTTGCATTCTTCATATCAAAATTAAATTGCTTGATAGCCAAAATGCACGGTGTTCCAATTCAACAGGTAGGTGACAAGCCTTTCCAAACACTAACCGGTATGGAGACATTCCTAGAGGGGTCTTGAAAGCAGTTCGGTAAGCCCATAAAGCGTCATCCAAACGTTCGGACCAATCTTTCCTATCGGGTCTTACCGTTTTCTCAAGAATGTGCTTGATCTCTCTATTCGAACTTCTACCTGACCACTAGTCTGAGGATGGTATGGTGTGGCTACTTTATGGGTAATTCCATACTTTTTCATCAGTGCGTCAAAGTGTCTATTTGTGAAATGCGCACCTCCATCACTAATAATGGCCCTTGGGCACCCAAACCGACTAAAGATGTTATGTTGAATGAACTTGATCACAACTTTGTGATCATTGGTTCGAGTTGCCACAGCTTCAATCCATTTCGAAAATATCGACTGCTACCAAAATGTACTCAAATCCAAAGGAAAGAGGAAATGGTCCCATAAAGTCAATACCCCAAACATCAAAAATTTCAACAACTAAAATGGGGTTTAGGGGCATCATATCTTTTCATGAAATATTCCCCCTTTGTTGACACTTGAGACAATTACGGCCAAATTCATGTGCATCTTTAAAGAGAGTTGGCCAATAAAATCCACTTTGCAGCACCTTTGCTGCAGTTTTTCTCTCCCACTAAAGTGTCCCCCACATGCAAGAGAATGACAAAAATTGAGTATACTTTTGAATTCACTCTCAGGGACACATCGCCTGATCACTTGATCTGAACAGTGTTTAAACAATTCAGGTTCCTCCCAAAGTAATATTTGATTTGCGAAAAGAACCTATCTTTTTCTTGTTGTGACCAGTATGGAGGAACTTGCCCTGTTACCAGATAATTCACTATATGGGCAAACCAGGGGAGATTACTGGTAGAAGAAATTGAGAATAGCTGCTCATCAAGAACCTATCTCCAATAATTTCCTTGTTGTATTCTACTAAGATCCTAGAAATGTGATCTGCTACCATATTTTCGGAACCTTTCTTATCCAAAATTTCTAAGTCAAATTCCTGTAACAAAAGGATCCATCGAATCAGTCTAGGCTTTGTATCCTTTTTGGATAGCAGATGTCTTAATGCAGCATGATCAGAGTAAACTAGGACCTTAGACCCTAATAAATATGATCAAAATTTTTCTAGGGCGAATACAACTGCTAGTAACTCTTTTTCAGTAGTGGTATAGTTCATTTGTGCATCTGAAAGAGTTTTACTAGCATAGTAAATTACATGGGGTTCCCTATTGAGCTTCTGTCCTAAAACAGCTCCTACAGCATAATCAGAAGCATCACACATGATTTCAAATGGCAGAGTCCAATCTGGGGGCTTGATGATAGGTGCAGTGGTCAAAGCAGTTCGAAGAATGTCAAAAGCGGTCAAACATTCTTTACTAAAATCAAAGGACTTGTCTTTGGCAAGTAAATCACACAATGGTCGAGAGATTTTGCTGAAATCCTTGATGAATCGTCTATAAAAACCAGCATGGCCAAGGAAGGATCGTACTTGTCTAACCGAGGTCGGGGGAGGTAATTTCGAGATTAATTCAACCTTAGCCTTGTCAACCTCAATCCCTCGCTCAGAAACAATGTGTCCGAGTACAATTCCCTCACAAACCATAAAATGACTCTTCTCCCAACTTAAGACTAAGTTGGTTTCTATACAGCGTTTCAATACCTTAGCCAAATTATGGAGACAGTCCTCGAATGAAGATCCAAACAGAAAAATCATCCATAAACACTTCAAGGAAATGACCAACCATATCGGAGAATAAGGCCAACATACATCGTTGAAAGGTGGCTGGTGCATTACAGAGACCAAAAGGCATACGCCTGAATGCAAACGTTCCAAAAGGGCAAGTAAAGGTGATCTTTTCTTGGTCTGCAGGAATACTGGAACCTGGTTGTATCCTGAATATCCATCCAGGAAACAAAAGAAACTCTGCCCTGCTAGTCGTTCTAGAATTTGATCAATAAAAGGTAGAGGGAAATGATCTTTCCTAGTAACAGCATTCAGTTTCCGGTAATCTATACACACTCTCCAACTAGTGGCTGCTCGGTAGAAATTGACTCACCCTTTTCATTCTGAATGACAGTAATACCTGACTTTTTAGGTACTACCTGAGTTGGGCTGACCCATTGGCTATCCGAAATTGGATAAATAATACCGGCATCCAACCATTTAACCACTTCTTTTTTAACAATTTCTCGCATGTTTGGATTTAGCCTCCGTTGCATGTCCCTATGTGGTTTAGCTTCTGCTTCACAGTGAATGTGGTGCATGCAAACAGAAGGGTCAATTCCCTTAAGATCAGCTATTGTCCATCCTATTGCCTCTTTATGTTCCCTAAGTACATTCATTAATTTTTGTTCCTGATCAGAGGTCAAAGTAGATGCAATGATTACCGGAAGGGTATCATTGGATCCAAGAAAAGAATACTTTAACTTGTCAGGAAGAGGCTTCAATTCCAGATTGGGTGGTGCTTTTAAGGATGGCACTAAAGGGCTTGATTGAGTCGATAATGATTCAAATTTCATAGTCCAAGGAGGAATGGTACTAAACTTGGGTGGCTCTAACAAAGCATTCACTTCATCATCAATATCAAAATCGTCAGTTCCTAAATGTGTCAAACATGCTTGCAAGGGATTCGAATTAAGCAACAAAGGAAGATTCCTATCTACTACTTCTTCTATCATGTTTACTTTGTTATGATTATAAGAGGGTGGTCCTTGGCATGCATTAAAATATTCAACCGCATTTTCTTATTCCCAAAAGAGACGTCCATAACCCCTGTTCTGCAATTTATGCAAGCATTAGCGGTAGCTAGGAAAGGTCTTCCAAGAATGATGTTATCTGACTAGGGCTACCGCTAGATTCCATGTCCAAAACAAGAAATCAACCGGGAAGTAGAACTCATCTACTTTTACCAACACATCCTCGAGCATTCCACGGGGTGCCTTGACGGATCGATCAGCTAACTGTAAGGTCACCGTCGTGGGTTTTAATTCTCCGAATTTAAACAGATCATACATTGATCCTGGGAGAAGGTTTACACTCGCACCTAAATCTAACAAGGCTTTCTTGATTGTAAGGTCCCCTATGACACAAGAGATAATTGGGGTACCTGGGTCTTTGAGTTTGGGTGGAGCTATTTGCTGAAAAACTGAGCTGGCTTGCTCAGTTAAGAGGATTTTCTTAGGGATATGTGCCTTAGATTTCCGTTTTTGAGTGCACAAATCCTTAAGAAATTTGGCATACGCCGGTACTTGCTTGATGGCATCGAGGAGAGTAAATTGATTTGGACTTGCTTGAATAATTCAAGCATCTCATTCATTTTTAAATTTTTCTTATCCAATGGTAAAGGTGACTCCAAAGCTCTAGGGAATGGAGCCTTAGGTACAGGTACTTGACCAATGGATTCCTTCTCCTCTTCATTCTTTTTCTCTGGCTTAGCCAGTTCTACTTCTTGGGTCGGGTCAGGTTGATCTAACGTTTTTCCACTTCTTAAGGTGATAACAGATTTAGTGTGTTCAGGAAAATTTTCAGGTCCAGTGGAACTCTCAGCCATGTATTGACCCTTGGGTTGATAATGGGCTGGCTAGGAACTTACCCTCCTCTCTCTGATTGAAAGCTGTAGCTAGCTGACCTATCTGAGTCTCTAGCTTGGCAATGGATTGGGTATGGGAGTGAAGGATTTGGGTATTCATGTTCAGCCCCTCCTTCAAAGTTTGAAGGATCTTGTCTTGAAAGAAGGATCAAGATTGTTTGGCGGAGGTTGTGGATGCTGTGGGGCATTTTGATATTGAGGAAATTGCATGCTTTGAAATTTGGTCTCCTGATAGTTTGGCCTAACGAAGAATTGATTCCGGATTGGGGTTTCCAAGAAAATTTGGGTGATTGCGCCAGCCAGATTGTATGTGTTCGAATAAGGATCGTTTCCTGGTCTAGGAGCCATTCGGGTTTGAGCTTGATGAGCTTGCTCCTGAAGAAGCTCAGGAAATTGATAAGCTGATGGACAATCACCTAAGGTGTGGGTGGAACTCGAGCAGATAATACAGACTTCATGAGTAGGATGAGATGAGAGGAATTATTTCCAGCTTGCAAAAGTTGGTCGAGCTTCTGAGATAGCTCATCAACCTTGCTGTAGATGTCTACAGCACGACCAACTTCATACATTCCTCCTCTCTTAGGTTCTACAAATCCTGGGGGAGGATCTCTACGGGCAGCTGACATATGATGTAGAGAATTTTCACTTAACGTTTCAAACAACTGCCATGCCTCATGTTCATTTTTAAGCATGAACGTTCCTCCACATGAGGCATCCACCATTCCCAGTGCCTTTCTGACAAACCGTCATAGAAGCACTGGACTAATTGCCATTTGGGGATGGCATGGTGAGGGCATTTTCTAATTAGCTCTTTCAAACTCTCCCAGGTTTCATGAAACATTTCTCCATCTAATTGGGAAAAACTAGTAATGGCTTTTCTAATTTGATTCGTCTTTCTTATGGGAAAATATTTCTTAAGGAACTCCCTCTGAAGTTGATCCCAAGTTGAAATTGTCACGATGTCTAGGGAATTCAACCAATATTTGGCTTTATCTTTCAGAGAAAAAGGGAATAACCTAAGCCTTAAAGCATCATCGGAGAAATTTTGGATCTTAACAGTGGAGCAGATTTCTAGAAATTCATCTAGATGTTTATATGGGTCTTCAGTTGCAAGTCCGTAAAAAGAGGGTAACATCTGAATCACACTGGACTTGATTTCGTATTGAATGGCATCTACAGGGGAACTTGGATACAAGGTGAATAAGTGTATTTTGAAGGAGTGAAGTACTCCTTCAGCGGAGGTCAATTCCTTGATTAGGATCCATAGTACCTGGGCTGGTTGCTCTACTGGAGCCTTCGATTTTCGGATCTAGGGATATATGTTTAGGTTCTCGAAGTCGGCGCCTAGAATATACTAACATACACCCTCCCTTCTAAAGCAAACAGCAATAAAAGATTTTTTTAAATTTTTTTTATTGGAAAGCGGAAGAATGAGAAGAGGTCTAAAGAGAAGTTCTAAGAGAGTCCTAAACTAGAGAAAGTTAATTAATTATTTTTTTTTTTTTTTAATCAAACAAGTAAAACAAATCAAAATCACTTTCCTAGGGTTAACCTGGATCTAGACAGCTCCTAACTGATCCAAGGTTACCTTCGAGCACTCCAAGCCCAAGATCAATTAACTGACTTGGCCAGGTAAGTGTAAGGTGGGTGAAGGTTCCCTTATCGCTTGCCTTAGACACAATTATAAATTGGCCAGGTAAGCGAAACCAACTCACGTCCCTTCGGGCTCTAGTCCCTGAACCACTTTCCTTAGACACCAAGGAATTAAATGATCTGAACCCGGTCCAACTCTAGGGTTTCCTTGTCCTATTGAGCTCGAAATCCTTAGGGTTGACGTCTAATTAATTTTAAAATTAAAGGCTTGGGTCAATGCAGATGCTGGATTGATGATTTGTGGGCTAAGGAAGGGTATTGATCTCCCCACCTTATCTGATTAATGGGTTGCCCTTAAGATATATTATGAATTATGAAATGCAACAGCTAAGTGTCCAAAAAGTTATAAACAAACAAAATTAAACTTAATTTTTTTTTAATTTTGATGATTAAGTATCTGATCCTAATAATTATGAAATGTCTGTAAATATTTTTGGTTTTGCAAAAAAATAAATTTACCTAAGTGAATCTAAATTTCTTTTTTGTGTGTTCTAAATTTTTTTGTGTGTTCAACCTTTTTGTACCCTAGGACAACCATTCAACATAACCTCCCAGTTATGCCAGGGCAACCTTATGTCAGGGCACTCAAGATCGAAAATTGAAAATTGGAATGTAAAATTTTGAAATTGAATTTTTTTTTTTTTTTGTTGTGGATTTTGGATTGTTGAATTTTTTTTTTTCAGAATAACACCAAAAGTCCCCGGCAACGGCGCCAAAAATCTGATGCGTGTCGTAATGCACCGATTTAGAACCTTAATTCCACTACTCTAAGGGTAGAATAGCGGAGTAAGGGTCGATCCCACAGAGACTTTGGGGTTATCTTGAAAAAGTATTTTCTTTTGACTTTAATTAACTAAAATAAACTAGACTAATGCAAGAATTAAATGCAAATAATAAATCTGTGAAAATAATTTAGATATGACCTATCTCAAGAGTACGACCCGTATCCGTGGATCACGGCCCGTCCCTTAGGTATAGGTCAGTCAAAACTAATTCACTACAACTTACCTTAAACGCTAATCCAACATAACTCCAGCATGACTAAAATAAAAAAATAAGCAAACATGGATTAATATAAAGCAAATAAATTTTATTGCATAAAATATTGGAGTACAGAGAAAATAAAAGTAAGGGAACAAGGGTCCCTTTCTCCCTTTTTATACGACTCTGACTCTCTGTCACAGCAACAGGTGGAACTACGGACAGCAAGTGGAACCTCCCAAAATTTCTCTCCTCCCCCCGCAGAAAAATCACCGAGGTATTTATAGCTGAAAAATACCGTGTCGGGTCCGTGTGGAAAGCGCGGTGATTTCTTCATCTCAATCCGATCTCCTTATCTGATTTTTTTACGATCATCCCCATCTCAAAATTAAATTCAAAAATTATATCGCACAATCCCGCGTCCATTCAGCGTCGTCCGACATTTCTTCTCGTTCCGATGCTTCCTTGTTTTCGGACATCCCGGTCTGAACGACGGTGACAAGGGCAGACGGCACTGCAGCAGAGAGGCGCGGCTGGGGTGGAGACGGTCACGGCAGCGGGGGCGACGTGGCGCAAGGATGGACGGCGCTCGGCTCCAGCTGGATGGTGGCGTGGCCGCTGGTGCAGCAGGCTTGGGCGGCGAGCTCGGCGGACACGTGGCGCAGGGGCGGACACGGAGGGCGGACTTCGGCTGGGCGGCAGCAGGCTGGAGCTCGGCGACACGCGGCATGGCGGACGACGGCGGAGAGGCAGCTCGCGTGCGGCTGACGCGGCTGGGCAGCAGGCGCGGACGGCTGCTGACGCGCGGCGGAAGGCGGGCGGATGGCACGGCGGAGCTGGACGGCAGCGGGCCTGGGCGGAGCGGCTTCCGGCGACGTGCGGCGAGGACAGCTGGCCGACGGCGTGGCTCGCGTGGGCGTGGGCGGAGGGCGGACGGCACGGCGGCGGGGTGGCTCGCGTGGGCGACGGCAGCAAGTTCCGGCCACTTTTTCCGGCCAAACGGGAGCTCTTCGGCCGGCGGGAAGGTTACCCGCGGCTTCGGCGGCGCCGGGGAAGCTCTCCGTCAAGTTTCGGCGCGATCGGAGCACGGTGGTCCACGGCTCCGCCCGTGGACCGGCAGCAATGGCTGCCGTGGACCGGCAGCTCATGCGGTGGACCATTGAGCCGGTCCACCGTGAGCCAAACCAAAAGGATTTTAAGGACGCTCCAAAAATCGTGTGGCTCTGAAATCCATGCTAAAACCTTCTAAAATCCATTTCGGGCCCGTTTGAAGTCCGAATTACATTCCGTTTGCGTCGTTGGACTCCTAAAATCAAGATCTACACGTTTATGGAGTCAATTCCTACAAAGTATCACAAAAAGTATCAATTTTAATCAATTATTGGGTTAATTTTCATTATTCTAATGTCTAACAGAGTGCCTATGCCCTCTTTCTTTCTTCTTCCATCTCCCGACTCTCGTGTTAGTTCTTCTTACTTCTCCTTCCTTGATGACGCGTCGCTGTCATGTTTTTTCAAACCCGAACGAGCCGGTCCTTCCCGGCCGAGACTCCATCATCTTCCACCTCAAAGGGGAAGCTTCCGATCGAGGTCCGGAGGTAGCTTCGACCGGGCTATGACCATCATCCCTAGGGTCCTAGGTCTCCCCCTTTAGTCTTCGCACGTCCCATCTCCTCTCTTCCTCCTCTGGTGGTGGAGGACTCTTCTTCGGGTCCCCGGTTACTCCTCGACGATGACCGAGATGACCTTTCCTGGATTCGGGATACCTATGGGGTCCCGGATTCAATCCGTCTTTCACTTCCAGGATCTAGGGACCGAGTAACCTCGAGTGGCCCTGGGAGGGTTGCCGTCTACGAAGACTTCCTTGTCGGGGGTCTTCATTTCTCCCTTCATCCTTCTTTCTTTCCTTTCTTAGTCACTTTCTCCTCGTCCCGGCCCAGTTGGCTCCTAATGCCATCCGGTCATCTTTGCCTTCATCGTCTTCTATCATTTTCATGGGTTCGTTGCCCTTTCTCTCTGTTCAGGGCCCTCTTCATCCTGAAGCGCTATTCTACCGATGATGGCTAGTGGTATATTCCCCCCAGCCTAGGTGCCTTAGGTTCGACCTCCCCTCATCGATCAAGGGTTAGAAGAACCGCTTCTTCTTCGCCTCGGTCGAGGACGTCGACTGGGCCTGGAGTGAGCCGGACCGGTCCCCAAACCGGAACACCCAGGTTGAGCCGGCGAACCAAGAAGTCTACACACAGATGCTGGGTGACGTGGTCCCGGCTCTTGATGTTCTACTTTCATAGCAGAATTTATTCAAGGCAGGGATCGGTCCCATCTGAGAGTTGGGTGAGACCCCGGATCCCCTTCTTTCGCCTTCATTTTCCGCTCAGCACTCGTTTCTTTTATACTGGCCTAACTGTCATTTTGTTTCAAGCATGAAGTTCTCTGTCGAAAGCCTGATGGAGGGTGCCCGGAAGAGGGACGCCGCCGAAGGGGCCCTGGAGGCCCCAGCGAAGAGGGCTTGTACTGAGGCAAGCCAGGGGCCCACGCCCACTCCTGCTGTTACCGGTCTCGGGGCAACGGGTCCTGCTCCGAGCCGCCTCAGTCCCGTGCACCCGATGTCCCTATCATCGAGCTCGACATGGTCGGGGGAGAGAGGAGGCCGGAACCTCCTGGAGCGGCGCCTCTTTCGGTTGCCATGCCGGTCGCCTCCACGATGGCCACCAAGATGACGGCGGCCCCACCGGCGGCTATAGCGCCCAGCGGAGGGGCAGCCGCTCACATTCCACCCCCAGGTCTCGCCGCTAGCTCCTCCGTTATCCGTGATCAAGGACTCGCGAAGAGGATGATGGAGTTCGCGAGCACCCCCCGGGATAGCCATCTGAGGGGCGGCCGGACTATGCTGTGCGCTGCTCGGATCCTCCCGTTGCTCTTCACGTAAGCCTCGGACTCTTATCTTTTAATGTTTTAGTGGGATCTTATTAACATCCCGTCTTTTTTTTGATGCAGATCGGGACTGATGTTCTACTGCTGAGGAACTTCCTCTCGGGCTATGCCAAGAAAGATGATGAGAAGGAGAAGAGGCTTGACAAACTCGCAGCTAACGTAAAAGACCTCATGGAGAAGGGGGTCGAGCTGCAAGAGAACAACCAGGCCCTTCGGATGGACCTGGGCCATGCCTAGGGCACGTAAGGGAGCTCGAGACCTCTCTGTTGGATGAGAGGATCTCGAACCAGCGTCAGGCTGTGGACGACATGGCGGAGGTGTCACGCCTTAGGGCTCAATCCCGATCACTGGAGCGCCGGGTTGAGGAGGTCCTCAAGGAGCTCAGTGTGGCTAAGGACAAGAACTCCTACGTCAACGGCTGCTGGAGGCGTCCAGGAATGAGGTGCAGAAAGCCGTGCCCAAGTTTCGGCCTCGAAGAGTTCAGGGCGGAGGTACACGAGGCAGCCGTCGACTCCTTCCTGAAGGGCTTTGAGTGTGCCGGAAAAGGTAAGTTCCTTTTTCCCCGAGCTTGACCTCAGCGGAGTTGTTCTGGGCGAGCGGAGGGAGGAGCCCACCGAGGGAGCTTCACCTGCCATGGCTGCTGAGGTGGCGATCTCCGATCAGCCTTCTGACAACGCCGTCGATGGAGATGGTGCCCCCCGACCGGAGGAGGATGTAGTTGCAGCGGAGTAGCCCAGCAGCTCCTTTTCTTTTTCTTCACTTTGCTCTCATATGAGCTTATTTCCTTTTTCTTTCTTTGGGTCACCCAGCCTGTCGGGCCCCTTTTGTAAGAAACTTTTCATTAGAAATGAAAGTTCCTTTTTCATATCCTGTTCCTTCCTTTTTTTTATGCATCTTCCGGACTGAACCCTGGTGCCAGCCATCGGGACTAAGTCCCGTGGTGCATTCCGGGCTGAACTCCGGGATTGCGTGGGCAAACTGGGTTCTGCTCCACCTTCCAGACAGAGATCTGGGACTTCGCTTTGGAACCAGGTCCTTGCGAACTTCTGGACTGAACCCCGAGGCCGCATGCTGGAACTAAGCCCTGTGCGACCTACCGATCTGTTCTCCGAGATTTTTGTAGGACCGGGACCTAAGTCTCCAAGACCTCTCCTGAAACTCCGAGGCCGCATGTCATAATTTAATTCCGTGCGACACTCCGGACTGAACTCCGAGATTTTTATGAGAAGGGACTTCGCGCTTTTGCTGATCTTTCACCGTGCCCATGCTCGCCGAACCTAGAGATGGATGGCTTTTGTCCTACGAGATGAGAGTAGGCATTTGATGAAAAGGATTTTATTATTGAAGTTTTTGAAGCCTTACACTATTGGTAGTACATCCTCAAGTTTGAGGCATTCCAAGTGCGTGGGAACCGAGATTTGCCTAGCTCCTCCAGGTAGTACGCCCCGTGGGAAAGTACCTCCACCACCATGTAAGGGCCTTCCCAATTGGGGAGAGCTTTCCACACTTCCGTGGCTCGGAGGCTTCAGCGCAGCGTAGCACTATGTCTCCCTGATGGAAGGATTTCGGTCGCACCCTGGAGTTATAGTATCTGGCCACTCGTTGTCGATAGGCCGCCATCCGAACTCGGCCCTATCCCTCGTTTCTTCAAGGAGGTCCAGGTTCAGCAGCAGCCGTGCTGGGTTCTTCGCCTCGTTGTACTGCTCCATGTGCAAGGTCGGTAGGCTGAGCTCAATTGGGATGACCGCTTCCACTCCGAAGATGAGGTTGAAAGGGGTCTCATCCGTGGCCGTCCTTGGGATGGTATGGTACGCCCACAGGATGCTCGGGAGCTCTTCTGCCCACCTCCCCTTGGCCTGGTCTAGTCTTGTCCGGAGGCCCTGCAGGATGGTTCTATTTGTTACCTTGGCTTCTTCATTTGTCTGAGGATGTGCCACTGAGGTGAAACGATGATGGATTCCGAGGTCTCCGCAAAACTCCTCGAACTCCCGACAATCGAACTGATATCCGTTATCGTGATGATGGTGTGGGGCAAGCTGAAGCGGCATATAATCGACTTCCAAAGGAACTTGTGACATTCGCCTCCATGATCCGGCCAAGGGCTCGACCTTAACCCACTTTGTGAAGTAGTCGATAGCCACAATCAGGAACTTCCGTTGCCCGGACGCCGGAGGAAAGGTCTGAGAAGATCCATGCCCTACTGAGCGAATGGCCATGGGGCGGAGAGCTGGGAGAGTGGAGCAGTGGGCTGACGTTGCACCACAGCGTCGCTGCTGACATCGGTCGCACCTCTTTACGAAGTTAGCCGCATCTTCTCTTATTGTTTCCCAAAATAGCCTTGATGGAGGGCCTCATACGCCCGTCCTGCCTCCCACATGGTTCCCGCAGATACCCTCGTGGATCTCCTGGAGCACGAGTGCGGCTTCAGTGGGTCTTAGGCACTTGAGGAGCGAGTAGGAGTAGGACCTTTGATACAGTAGCCTGTCTATCAATACGAACCGTGTGACCTTCCTCTTAATGAGGCCGGCCGCCACGCGATCCTCTAGCAAGGTACTATTGGTGATATACTCGATGTATTTGCCCATCCAGCTGGGCTGCTCTGGGTTGACCTGCTGGACCTCCTGGGTGTCTCATTTGCCCGGGCTTTAAGATGCTCAATGTAGCACGACCCAGTGATGAGTCTGGTAGGGTTGCCAGGCGGGAGAGGCGTCTGTGCGAGCATTTTCCCTGCGAGGAATATGGGAGACACTGAAGTACCTAAAACCTGCTGTGCTCATTCGTACGAGCTCCAGGTATCTCGCCATTTGGGGGTCCCTGCCTCGTACTCCCTCGAGACCTGTCCGGCCACTAGCTGCGAGTCGTTGAAGACCTTGAGGTAGGCCATGCCCAGCTCTCAAGAAACTCATAGTCCCGCGAGGAGCGCTTCGTACTCTGCCATGTTATTGTGGTGGTGAATTGGAAGTGGAGCGCACACTCGACGATGACCCCTTCGCTATCGCAAGGATGAGTCCGGCTCCACTCCCTGGAGTTCGAGGCTCCATCCATATGAAGGATCCAGACATCCTCCTCTGGTCTAGGCTCTGGCCACCGGTCTTGAGGCTCTCTTCCGGCCCCTCGCCTAGGCCTGCACACTCAACCAAGAAATCAACGAGTACTTGTGCCTTCATGGCCGACCTCGACTGGTAGGTGATGTCAAACTCGCTGAGCTTGAGCGCCCACTTCGCAAGCACCCAGACGTGTCAGGTCGGCTTTGCTTTTAGTGGTTGATCCGTCAGGACCGCAATAGGTGCACTTGGAAATAAGTCCTGAGATGCTTGGCGAATACGATTAGCGCAAAAATCAGTTTCTCAGACCGAGAATACCTGAGCTCCGCATCGTAGAGAAGTTTGCTTGTGTAATACACCAGCCTTTGCATCCCTTCATCGTCCGTCCCGAACTAGGACCAAACTGACGGCCTCCGGTGTGACTGCCATGTACCGAGGAGCTCCTCTCCCTCTTCTGGCTGGGAAAGCAAGGGTGGCGATGCCAATGTCTTCTTCAGCTCTTCAAATGCCTCCTGGCACTCCTTCATCCAGGTGAAGTCGTGCATCTTCCTTAGCGCCTTGAAGAAGGGCTGATAGCGGTCAGCGGACCTTGAGATAAACTGGCTCAGTACGGCTATCCGGTTAGTGAGTCACTGCACTTGCTTCTTGGAGGTGGGCTGCTCCATGTCCAGGATCGCCTGAACCTTCTCCGGGTTGGCCTTTATCCCTCTTTGGTCACCATGAAGCCCAGGAACTTCCCCGCTGATACGTCGAGGCGCACTTCGCGGGATTCAACTTCATTTGGTGGAGATGGAGGTTACTGAAGGTCTCTGCCAGGTCGCCGACATGGTCCGAAGTTGGCCTGCTCATCACTAGCATGTCATCCACATACACCTGCATGTTTGCGGCCAATTTGATCTTGAAGACCTTGTTAACCAGGCATTGGTACGTGGCACCTGCATTTTTGAGGTCGAACGGTATCATCTTATAGCAGCAAGTCCCATGATCGGTGATGAAGGTGGTATGCTCCTCGTCCTTCGGGTGCATTTGAATCTGGTTGTACCCGGGAAAGCATCCATAAAAGAGAGGAGGCGATATCTCGAGTAGTATCCATGAGCTAGTCATCTTAGGAAGGAAGAAACTATCTTCGGACAAGCTTGGTTGAGGTCGGTGTAGTCCACACAGATCCTCCACTTGCCGCTGCTCTTCTTTACCAACACCACATTCGCCAGCCAACTGCGATACTGTACTTCTCGTACAAAGCCAGCGCGAGAAGCTTTTCCCCTCCTCATTGATGGCCTTCTGTCTCTCGGCAGCAAAACTTCTCTTCTTCTGGCGGACTGGGCAGCATCTTGGATCAATCTTCAGTTGGTGGGTGATAACCTCCGAGGGGATACCTGGCATGTCCACCCCAAACGAGGTGAACATATCGATGTTCATCCAGAGAAATTCTAGCAAGCGAGCCCGCTCCTCTTCTATTGGCTCCTATCTGCACCACCATTTTCTGAGGGTCCGAGTTGAGGGGATACATCAATAAGCGCTCTACGGGGCCTCTCCTGGGGTCTTGCGCTCTTAGGTCGAGATCGTCGATGTCAGACGAGCTCGGCACTCCGGACGCTTGGGACCGTCTGCAAATAATGCGGGACAGGTTAGGCCTCCCTCTCATCACTCCATCCCAGAGGCGGTAGGGAACTGCACCAGCAACCTCTTGGTAGAAATGATCGCGCCCACTGGTTGAGCCCTGGACGGCCCAGGATAGCATTGTAAGGTGATGGGAGCCTGACGATGGCAAACGTCATCATGACCATGCTCTGCCGGGATGGGGATCTGGCGGTAACAGGGAGAGTGATCTCTCCTTCGACCCCCACAGAATCTTCGATGAAGCCCACAAGAAGGGTATGCACCAGCTTCACTGATCATGAGACAATTCATTCAAGAAAAGCATCATAAAAAGTATGTCAGTAGAGCTCCCACTATCCACCATATGCGATGTCCAGGCTGCTTTGCGATGGTCATCTCGACCACCACTGGCATCATTATTTCATTTTTTTCATTGTTCATTTCCCCACTTTCAAAAGGGAGTACATTCTCCAGGTCTCCCACCTCCCGCTCTCTTCGACTGACCCCCTATCCCCAAGAGATTCTCCCACCGGCTTCTCTACTTGATGGTTGTCAATTGCAGGGAAGGGGAAGGGTCCGCCAGCTGCTGGCCCTCCACCGGGGCCTTATTCCAGCTCATGAACTTCCTGAGATAGCCCTCTTAGTCAGCTCCTCGATCTCCCATTTTAGATTACGGCACTCCTCCGTGTCATGGCTGTGCTCGCGATGGAGCTGGCAATACTTTGTCTTGTCATGGGTGTACCTTGGGTTCTGAGGAGGAGGTCGGCGGAGGTAGTTCTCACCCTCAATTTCCATGAGGATCTTCATTCTAGGAGTGAGGAGAGGGTGAAGGCTCACTCCAGGGCAGCACCATTCTTCGGCTTTGAACCTGGACAAAAGTCTGCAGGTAGTCCAGGCCTCCGGGTCCCAGGGACATCCCTTGGGGCAGGCTTTTTCGAAGGCTTTCCATCCAGCTCTCGCCTGGTATAGTCGGCCTCCTCAGCACGGATGTACTTGTGGATGCGGAGGAGGAGCTCAGAATACGTCTTGGGGGGCTTCTTGTCCAGGGAATTTGAGGCGGGAGGTCTTGAGCCCGTGCTTCAACGCCAGCATGGCGACAGGCTCGTCTAGGCTATAAATCTCCAGGGCGGCGGCTTTGAAGCGGGTAACGTAGTCCCACAGCAGCTCCTGATCTTGCTGGTGGATAGAGAAGAGGCTATCCACCTCCCGTGGCACCTTTCAGCAGACGTCGAAGTGTGCCACAAACTTTCCTTCCAGCTGTTGGAAGGAGCTGATAGATTCTGGCTCAAGGTGGGTGAACCAAACTCGAGCAGCCTTCCGGAGGGTGGCCGGTAAGGTGATGCACAAAAGAGCGTCCGTCGCTCCTTGGACTCTCATGAGAGCCTTATAGCTCTCTAAGTGGTCCAAGGAGTTGGTGGTCCTATCGTAGCGATCCACCTGAGGCATGCGAAACTAATTCAGGATCGGTTCCTCTTGGATTTCTTGAGAGATTGGCGATTGGGCGTTATAGCCTACTAGCTTGGCTGGGGAGCTCTGCAAGTTGGCAAAACGGTGGGAGAACTCTGCCAGCTTGTGCTCGTGCTCTTCCAGGTGCCTCTCGGCCAGGCGCCTGATGGCCTCATCGGTGGAACCTCCCACTGAGGCCGCTGGAGAAGGAGGTGTCGATCGGTCTCGGCGAGGGGCCTTGCCTCGATGGTGCCTGCTGTGTCATGCTGCTTCAGCGTCGTCGGTTGGGGATCGACTCTCGTGATCCACCGAACCGGTATGGTTTCTCTTCGCAGGAGTTTGATAGCTCCCGCGGGGATTGGTTGCTGCCCACGGATGGGAAGGCCTGCCTTGGATGGAGCGCAGGCTTCCACGGGGGCTCGTAGCTCGGCCGCGGGGGTCCCTGGCTAGGGCTGAGTAGCCAAGGAGTGCTGCTGGTGCTACAGTTGCCGCACAACGGTAGTCAGAGTTTGTAGCTGCTGGATGACGGCTGCAAAAGGATCCTCCATCGAGGATGGCTGAGGGGGAGGAGGTGGAGCAGGGAGTTCCCTCTCCGAGCTGCGAGGGCCCAGGGGAGAGGGAAATTCTCCCACTCAGTTGGTAGATGCTTCCTGCCCACGCGTCACCACCATGGTCGACGTACACTTTTGCTCACGGAAAGCTTGCTTGTGCAGGGGTTGCTGTTCGGCGTCCCCTACTTGGTGCGTCAATCTGTTGCCGATTTAACTGCAGTGGCCTGTAGCTTATGAGCCATGCCGATTTTTGAACTCTCCTATCTCGAGATCTCCAAGCCTGCGGTCTTGCAAAATAAGGTCAGAGACCCGAGCCGGGGATTCCGGCGGGGGCACTCCGACGAGATCAAGTTAGGGAGTGGCCAGATGGAACAAATTCTCTAAGGCGGGTTCCCTAAGGATTCCCGTGCTTAGAGGAGATTTAGGTGAAAGCAATGTGAGGAAGAGAAGGGTTGAAGCCCGGCTTCCTGCGCTGGGTTCACCGAGCTTGCGCCTAAAGACTTCTTGGAGGTCTCAGGGTCGTTCTCTCAGTACTTTTCCCTTTTGTCGACCTACCTTTCCATCCACTTTTGCCGTCCCTTTTATACCACCGGACCGCCCCCGTCCGCTCCCGGAGGCTCTCTGAGATCTCTGGATCCTCCCCCCTTTCTCCTTCAAGTTTGGGAGTTAAGTGGCCAGCACGCCTCGTCTGTTGTATGTCGTGGAAGGGGGAATCCTGGAGCCGAGCGCAGGAGCCTCCTTTCGGGGCGTTGACGGTGGGTTTCCAGTATTTCAGGCCCTTGCCCACATGGATCTCATTCCTCGATCACTGGGCCCTGCTTATCTAATGTAAACGAGGTTTTGCGTACCGCTGTAGATCATACTGGTGCCCTGTATAGGACACGGCGCATGCCGATCCTGGTGGTGTCCTCGTGACCCGTGCCTTTGCCTCCCCGAGGCTTTGCAGAGTAGGGCTGACTTTGGCCGAGGTGGACCCGTCAGTGGGTGCCACCTGGCGAAGGGGCTGCCAGCTTTGATCGAGGTGGACCCCTCCTGGGTGGACACCTGGCGAAGTGGCAGAGAGAGAGGCTCGACTTCGGCAGAGGTGGAACCGTCTTGGGGTGCCACCTGGCGAAAGAGCAGGAGAGCCCGGCTCAACCTCGACAGAGGTGGACCCATCTTAGGGTGCCACCTGGCGAGGGAGCAGGGGGCCGCCAGCTTCGGCCGAGGTGGACCCCTCCTAGGTGGACACCTGGCGAAGTGGCAGAGAGAGGCTCAACTTCGGCCGATGTGGACCTGTCTTGGGGTGCCACCTGGCGAAGGAGCAGGAGAGCCCGGCTTGACATCGACAGAGGTGGACCCGTCTTGGGGTGCCACCTGGCGAGGGAGTAGGGGGCCACCAACTTCGACCGAGGTGGATCCCTCCTGGGTGGACACCTGGCGAAGTGGCAGAGAGAGGCTCGACTTCGGCCGAGGTGGACCCGTCTTGGGGTGCCACCTGGCGAAGGAGCAGGAAAGCCCGCTCGACCTCGGCAGAGGTGGACTCGTCTTGGAGTGTGCCACCTCGCGAGGGAGCAAGGAGCCGCCAGCTTTGACCGAGGTGGACCCCTCCTGGATGGACACCTGATGAAGTGGCGAGAGAGAGAGGCTCGACTTTGATAGGGGTGGAACTGTCTTAGGGTGCCACCTGGCGAAGGAGCAGGAGAGCCCAACTCGATCTCGATAGAGGTGGACCCGTCTTAGGGTGCCACTTGGCGAGGGAGCAGGGGGCCGCCATCTTCGACCGAGGTGGACCCCTCCTGGGTGACACCTGGCGAAGTGGCAGAGAGAGGCTCGACTTAGACTGAGGTGGACCCGTCTTAGGGTGTCACCTGGCGAAGGAGCAGGAGAGCCCGGCTCGACCTCGACATAGGTGGACCCATCTTGGGGTGCCACCTGGCGAGGGAGTAGGGGGCCACTTCCCGAGTGGGGAATTTTGAAAGAAAAACCCACGTGGCGACGGCATCTAGCTGGATCTGACACATGTTCCACGTCAGCGATGTAGCCATATCAGGTTGGATTGATGTTCAGCCAATATACCATCATTTCTAGGTCTATTCCATATATATTAGCAGCAAATCAGGCAAACACACCCGCATTTTCCTGTAAAAAAGCAATCAATCTTCTCTTCATTAACTTGTCTAGGTCTGATCCTATTCGAACCATCCAACTAGGGTCCCCTTTTGATAGAGGGATCTCCAATAGGTTGCCTAATGGCTCACCATGCTCTTCAAACAACTCATCTTGGGTGTCTAACCCCATAAAAAATGGTCAGACTGGGCCTGGCTTGGAGCCTGGCATTGTAACATTATCGTGCCATGGTCTAGCTGCCTTTGATTTGCCCAATCCCATGACTTGGTGGAAACTTCACTATCAAATATTTTATAAAGATCACAGCATCAAGGGTACATAATCCCGATCAACCAAAGATTGTATTGTAAAGAGCCAGGAGTTTAACCACCAAAAGTTCATTTAATCTATGACCCTCTAAGGGTAGGTACGGGCCATAACGAGAAAAGTAATCATCTTTTACAGAGGCATCGGGTCACTAGAAAAGCCTTGTATGAGAGATCCATACCTCTCCAAGCAGTCTACAAACATTTTCATGTGAGAGAAGGTCAAAATAAAAAAAATGCACTTCCACTATCAACCAAGACATGATGTATTTATAATTATCAATATTTAAAGTTATAACTACTGCATTTATATGCGGAAACTGGATACTAGCTGCATCCTCCTTGAAGAAGGTGATAATCTCTTCAGGTCTCCGCCTCTTCGCAACTTTGAAAGGCTCAACTGGCTCTTGACTAGCCTCATCCACCATGCCCATGCTTATCATGTTCACATCTTTAGTAGGCGAGCTCCTCCCTTTGTTCTCCTGCTAGGGAGGCTGTTTAGGAGCCCAGCACGGTTGCTGTGGTGGTAGCGACGATATATGCCTAGGCCTTGATGGCGATCATGTTGACATTACAATATAAAAAAAGGAAAACTCCCGCCCCACCCGCTTGCAACGCACGTGATATGCGCGCATGCCGCACGTGGGTCACATACATTTTATTTTCATCATTTTTTATTTATATTTTTTTATTAATTGCAAAATTTAATTTTTTAATGGCTAATTTTGAATTAAATGCCATAACAGCTAGTTGAGGGCCTTTTTAGGATTTTCTTTTGGATTTTGAGCCTATAAATATGCCTCTACCCTAGACCTACAAGGCATCTAATAATCCTAAGCTCTCCCTCTTCTACATTCCTCTATTCTAAAATTTTCTAAAATTCTTTCTCTCCCCTACCTTTTTTTGCTATTTTAAAATTTTGGACTGAAGACAAGTTGATCGGCGTCCATTTGAGAAAGTGCCATCGATAGGCATTGAAGTGTTGGCTTTCAGATTGTACATTGAAGGAGAGCATGTAGTCCACTCGTTCTTCGCATGAGAAGGGAACAAAATTTTTTTTAGAGCAATGGTTCTATCCACCTCCAAGGCTAGACTTCCTGATATTGTACTACTGTATTTCTAAATTATTTTATCACACCAATTTATTCTACCACACATACCATAAAAAATATTTTCAAATATTTTAAAATATATAAATACATATATATTCCATACATTACAACTAATAGATCATCATCATGGGACTCTTCTTCAGAGGAATTGATTGAGCTTTTCTTCTCAGATGAAATGCTTGATGTCATCTTGCAACTATATACACTCCTCCATATATGTCCATGGTCATGATGGTAGTGCAGTACTTGTTAGGATTGTGACAACATGGCCAAGTACAAAACCTCCTTGCTGGTGGTAGCTACTCTTGTACTTCCATCAATATTACCCTCGAGGTGTGTTCAAAGGCATGTAGTTAGTATAATGCCTTAGGGGTGAAAAGTCACACCTCTTAGGAGGAGACTGATTTTGTTGGTTCCTCGATAAAGTCCTGGATTGGTGTGAGGTGGGCTATGGGATCTCTGTTAGTTTCTTTAATTGCCCTACTCAACAAGGGCTTGCCTCAAACTCTCCAGCTTATGTTCTGATAAGTTCATAATATTATTATTAAGATACCATGATTATCAGTTTAAAATTTAATTTTTAATTAATTAAACTTGCATAGAAAGCAGCAAGTCAAGTCAAATCCATGGAGAAGGCAGTGCATAAGATAAATTAATTCTTTAATTCTAAAAAAAATAAAAATATTTTGAAGTCAAGAAATATCAATTAAAAGTATAAATAATAGAAATTAAAACTTTGATATGTTCGATCTGCTAATTAGATCTTAGCATCTACTTGTATAAAAATAAAGATAGGAATTTAAATCACATAAAAATAAAATTTGCATTAATTAAAATTTAATTACAAGAAATGATAACTAAATAAATAAAAAAATGATAATAAAGCATCTAAAGTTGATTCATTGCAGTATCATCGGGAAGTTGGTTGATGTCACATCGCATTCTTTCATCATACTCAGTGGAGCAAACTGGGCTTCCTCTTCTTCTTCCTCTTTAGATCTTGATCTTATAGATGAAATAGGCTTGAAAATGCTATAGGGATATAACTCTCCTCTAAAAAATCTTACTCTTAGAAGCTAACCCACAACTCAAGCTATGTCCTCTACCCTGTACCATACTCTCTCTAGAATACTTTCTTTTATAGCCTGGAAGTCTTTTAAACAGAGCTTGGTAGAGGCTGAATCAATGTATGATTGAGGGTTGAACTCCTGAAATTATTCTGGGCATCGGATCATATCAAATCACTAAAAATTTGTTGATCAGTACTTATATTGGTTAAACTTAATGAAGGCCATCAAATTAGCCTGAATCATACTCGGATTGCATAAATCTTGGTGGCACAAGAGGTTTGATGCTTTACTCCATCTCTCAGTCCAGACCAACCTTTGTTCCTTGGATCAGCATGTGGAATTGCTTGGAGCCACACAAAAAACTGCACTAATTATTTCCAGAGGTCTTGATCAAGTTAGCTTAGACTATGACCATTAGATCCTTTTATGGTTAGGATTAGTTGGATGGGCAATGAATGGAATAGGGAGGTCGGAGAAGGGGGCGATGGTGTGATGGGAAGAAGATGATGTCAAGTGGGTGTAGCAATGATGGAGATGGGGTGGTACCATGATAGGCAAACATAGAGGATGAGGGTGGAGATGGTGGTGGCTCGGGATGGCGAGAACAGGGTAGAGGGGGAGATGATGGCTCAATATAATGAAGAAGAAGGTGGAAGGGAAGATGACCAGTAGTGGCATTAGGGAGGAGTGGTCGATTGCGACATAGCTGCGGCTATGGGGAGAAAATGCTGGTCAACAGTGGTGATGGGTGACCGGACTGGTGAAAAAGAAGGCAGGGATGGCAATGGTCTTAGGAAGAGATGGGAAGGATGGCCAGACAGAGAGAGGGCTCTGATGAAGGGTGGCTCAGAACTGGGGAAGCAATGATGATGGGCCAGGGGAAGAAGATGGTGGCGGTGATGGGTTGAGGCAGCATGGGAAGAACGGGAGAAGGCGATAGCGACAATTAGGGAGGAGGCATCAAGCAACTGTGATGATGTTGTTAGCATCTCAGGCCGGTGGCAACAGTGGTGGGTAGTGAGGGGGTGATGGTTAGCGAATGAGGAGGGTGACAGTAGGAGGAGGTGACACAAGCTGAGGAAGAAGATAGCATTGGTCCATGGCATAGGGTCTGTGGACCGAGAGATCGATCCATGGTGGTTTGACTGCGCTTAAAACTATTCTAGTCTTGTTTTTACTTGATTTTGGGCTCATTTGAGCTCTGATTTGGCTTCCGTCTATGTTCTTAGAACTTGTAGATCGAGCTCTTCATATTGGCAAGCTTCTAAATCAGTAATTCTATGAATTCTCTAGGGTTTTAGAATTTTGAATATCTTCATTAATTGTAATATATCTACCAAAGAGGAAGAAATATATATTAACTTTTTTATTAAGTATTTTAATAGGTGTCTGGTATTCGGTTCGACATCTACTTTCATAAATATATTTTAATTATATATTTTTTAATGATATTTTAAAAATAATCAATTTTACAAGAAATATGATTTAATTATGAAATTAGAATTTTTAGAAGATGTTAGCACCAAGAATTACTTAAAATACTTAAAATAAATATATATATATGATTTATCATGTATCATCTTAGCTTTGGTAGGAACTGGATGTGCATCGTACACCTCCTTAGCATTGGCATACTTCTCTATCCTTGTTAGCATTTCGGTGAAGTACTTGCGATAAGTCTTATCCAAGGAGAAGATGAAAGTATTCTTTTGTAGTCTACTCTTCAGGGCTATCATGGTCATGGACTGAGCCAGGCTATGCATCTCTAGAGTAGCCATATTGAAGTGGCTAAGGTATATGTAGAGGGACTCTCCTCCCCCTTTCTGATGCTCATCAAATAATTCATCCCTCGATAACATCATTGGTTATTGGCGAAGCGGGAGATGAACAACTAGCTCAACTCTTTGAAAGAGTCAATGGAGCCAGACTTAAGGTTGGAATACCAATGTCTCACTATCCCTTTGAGGGTTGAGGAGAAGGCTTGGTAGAGGACTCATCGGTAGCTTGGCGAAGAAGCCTGAGTGTCTAAAAACTCTCAAGATGATTTAGTAGATCTCTCGACCCATCATAAGACTCCAGATAGGGGACTTTGAAGTTTGCAGGAAGACTCCTACATGATTTTGATTATCAAGGGTGGGCTGATATTGAAACTAGGCCTTTCATCATAGGTTGAGGCTTAGTATTATGGCACCTGTATCCACTGGTGCATCTTTTAGAGACATCGCTCCATATTGGTTTCTCTGGCATTATGAGTCATAGAATATTATGGTGGTGATCTCCTTGGTATGGATTTTCTCTTGAAGTCGACAGTGGGCAATGTCTTTGCTCCTAGGGTGGACTCCAGGGCCAACTCTATCTCGTCTGCCTCTTTGGCTCTAGTTCTGGTGGATGAGGATGTGATGCTACAAGAGGCGAATAAGGCTACTAGGTCATAGCAAAAGGTTGCCATTATGGTGGAGGAGGAGCGGGTTATGCTTCTTGAAGGTCAATGTTGTTCTGCTGCATCCCTAGAATTGTAGCCATCAGGGTTTGGACTTACTGGACCGAGTCATTAAACTGATCTGGGGTACCCCTGCAATAGATGGAGGTTGCTATAATGGTGGTTGCATCGATGGTGATGTAGGCATGAGAGTCCTGCTACTTGAGCAGGCTCTTGTAATCTTTGATGAAGTATTCTTGAGCAGCATCGAGAATGCTTTTGCTCACTTTTCTTCTTAAATCAAGCTTGGGGCCCTTCCTCTAGTGCCAATATGTTAATGTAAATTTTGGTTCGAGGTTAGAGAAGGTGCTGACTAGTGAAAGTTGCCACTATAGTGACTTGCAAAATAAAGTCCTCGACCAGAGTTGGCTCTAGCGAGGATCCTTCGATGTTTAAGTTAGAGATCTAAAATAGAAGAAAAGCCATGAGCATGGAAAAGATATTGCTTACCGAGATCCTCAAATCCTTAGTTATTTATGGATGAGGGCTGAAAAAATGGACAACTCCAAGAGTATTAAGCCATGATCGCATTATTGCAATATTATAGCCCTGATTTGCTCCTACAAAAGGTGTAGGCCACTATTATCGATGATATCACTAGAATGGGATAGCTATTCCCATAATTTGGATAATTGGCTATCTAAAATCTCGGGTCATGTGAGAAGGAGCATGTCGAAGGGCCATACCTAATAACAACTAAGTGTTACATGCTTCAGCATATGGCTCGGTGCTACTAGTAGGCCAGCAAATGGTTGGCAGACTAAATCTCGGCATCTGGCTACTAAAGTGTAATGGCACCTTGGCGATGAGCTTTGGTCAATGAATAGGTCAGTAGATGGGTTGGTGGGCGAAGTTCCTAACTCTAAGTCCATGTCTTAAAGATGTATCCGAGGCATCGAAGTACCCCCATAACGGGTAGATTGTATAGGAAGTGTTGCAGAAAAAGTAGGCTGAAGTATGAGATTGTTCGTGAATATGACTGGACTAGAAGTAAAGAACTTGACGAAATACATTGAAAAAATATTCTTAAAAAAACAGGCATTCCTATTATGAATATTTTGTTTCAATATCATATACATGATAGCCTTTTTATCTAAATAGATAGCATATAAAAATACCAAAAAAAAATACAAGTATCAATTTATACTTTTATAAATATTTGATACAAAATATAAACAACCAAAAACTCTAAGATAAATATAAGTAGATTGAGTACCAAATAAAATGTTATATAGAGGACAACATGATTTTATTTCTTAATCATGAGTTTTCTTTTACCATATCCATGTCCATATCTCTATCCTCATCAATCTTAGATCCATCATCTTCTTCTAATATTGTTGCTATGAACTCATGACTTGGCATGTGGGTATTATAGGTATTGTCCTCTCTGGTCTATAGGCCTCATGATTTTTTCCTTCTTGATTCTAGTCTGAAAGATGCTTTATGCAAGATGAGTGGTCTCTTTCTATATAAGCTAGAGTTCTTGACTCACAACCAATGTAGGACTAATGGTACCCTCCTTTCTCATTATCACCATAGCCCCCTAGTCAAGGGAGAGTTTGTTTGTGGGTGTGAGGTGCATCACAGTCATAAGCTCGAGACCTACATGGGCTGCCAATGTTGTGTCCAAGAGCTCATGGACTGATACATGAGATATTATTCGCTTTGGCTTATGGACTAGATGGTTTTTCTCTTCTGGATTCTAATCCAAAAGGTGCCTCATGTGAAATGGGTGGTCCCTTCTTATATAAGCCGGAGTCTCTCTTGATTCATGATCAATATAGGACTAAGGTGCCCTCCTTCCTTATTATCACCATAGCCCTTCAGTTAAGGAAAAGTTTGTATATGGGTAGGAGATGCATCACAATCATAGGCTTGGCACCTAAATGAGTTGTTGATGTTGCAACCTAGAGCTCGTGGCCTGACATATGAGATATTGTTCACTCTAGCCCATCGGTCTCATAGTTTTGCCTTTTTAGATCCTAATCTAGAAGATGCCTCATATGGGATGGGTGATATCATCTTATATAAGCTAGAGTTCTCCTTGACTTAACTAATATGGGATTAATGATGCCCTTCTCCCTATTATCATCATAGTTATATGATAGGTATGGTTACAATAATTTAGTGGGCAATCAATTTCAAATAAATTCAAATTATGGGATTTCGATAAGAAAGGTAGGCTATGATAGATATAAAAAGTTTGATCGAGTAAAATGGATAGACCAATATTGTAGAATCAAATCATAGAAGAATTCCAAATAAAGATGATGAGATAAATGAGAGAGATCTTCTCCTTGCTGCCTTTATTGAGATAATTTGTTTCTTTCATTTTCTCTAGATTTTTATCTTTTATCTAAAAATAGCCATATGGGATAATGCATCTAGGAGTCTTCTCATGCTATAAATATCCTTCCTCCTCTATCGAGGACCAAGGCAAACCAAATCTAATAGGCTCCTTCCTTATAGGTGCTCTATGGAGATCCATGCCAAAGGAGAGAACTCTTTCTATGTCGTCTCATCATTCAATGCCTTTAATCTCTCTATATTATTTAATGCCTTCTCTCTCTTCATTTAATGCCTCCTCTTAATATATGTCAGTCTCTTGGATGGTAAGAGAAGAAAGGGTATGAGCAGGCAATGACATCATCCTTTCATAGTGTTGGTCGTTGTTTTTTCTCCGTTTGGAACTCTCTCTCTCACACACACTTATGAGCATTCGGGCCTAGAAAACCCTCTTCATTCCCATTTATTGACAAGGTTTACAAACTCACTCCTCAATTAGAGAACACTGATAGTCATGGTGAAAAAGAAAAATAAAGGCATTACCAAGGCCCTTAACTTTGATTCTATGAGCACCCAAGCCACCACCACCTATGATCATGCCCCACCAATGCCCTCCTCATCGGTGGCCTCGTCACCCTTGATGCCACCATCCTTGAGTCTTCTTTTATTTAGGTTATTTTATTACCACTAACACTGACATCAACTATATTAACCTTGCTATTTTATCACCATTAGCACCAACATCAACTACATTGACGTTGCTACCTACATATCTGCTATGTTATGACCATCTCCAAATAGGCCACATCCAATCCAAGTCAACCATCTTTAAATTGACCATGCCCAATCTAGGTTAACCATCTCCAGACTAACTAAACATTAATCAGATCAGAACCTGAGGTCGACTAGCTTCAGATTGGCCAAATACTAACTAGAATAAGGTTGTACTAGTCTATTCTATATTTCTTTACTATTATATTTCTTTACTATTATTTTAAAGCCTGACTTGCCTTAGACATCAGAAAGTTCGATCAAAGCCAATCCAGTGAGCTTTTCCATTCTTTTTGTGTATATATCTATGGCTCCAAGATAGATCATTTTTCACCACCATGGATTAAACAACACCCTCCAAATTGCCAATAGTCAAGCTAGATTTTGGCTTCAACACCTAGTAGCTTGTTATATCACTGCAAGTAGTCCTCTTATGTCACTCTACTCGACATATCAAGCAACCTAATTATTTAAATAATTACTATTGCTCTACTATCAATACTTCCAAGCTCTTACACCAACAATCCTCATCTTCAGTGATTTGTCCTTAATTGCATCATTTCTACTCTCCAATATTTAACATATTATAAATTTTCCTCCTCTTATTATGCTTTTCTCATTTCCCTTTTATTTCTAAGCCTAGAACCTTTTCACTAGCTATCAGATTTGTATAGAAATGAGAACCAAAGGAGAAAAAAATTTGAGTCCTTAAAGCAAATCATACCTAGACCACTACTCTGCCTCTTAGAAAATAATCTATTGGTTATAAATGAGAGTATAAGGTCAAATATAAATCTGATGATAATATGCATCAATATAAAGCCATGCTTGTGGTTGAAGAGGTACATAGTAGGAAAGCATCGACTATCATAAGACCTTTAGACTAGTTGCCAAACTTGTAATAGTTTGGTTCTTACTTATCATTGATATAATTCATGGTTGGGATATACATTAGCTTGATGTCAATAATGTATTTTTACATAAAAAACTTTATAAAGTCAAAAACTTTACTAGGTTATTCTTGCCATGGGTAGAATCAAGTTTGTAAATTGAACAAGTCTTATATAGCCTTAAACAAGCTAGAAGAAATTAGTTTTAGAAGTTTTTTCAAGCCTTATTTAATGTTAGCTTCTCTTAGTTCTGTGTTGGTTATTCCCTTTTAATTCTTTTACATTCAAGGCACATCTCAACTCTCCATCCTAGTTTATATTAACGATATCATCTTATCAAGTACCGATGTTGTGCCTATTGATGCACTCAAGTCCCATTTCCACTCCAAATTTTATATTAAAGATTTGGGACTCCTGGCATATTTTTTGGGCATTGAGATTGTTTGATCTTTCATAGTGAAGATATACTTTGAAAATTTTAAAAGACATGTATCTCTTGGGAGCCAAAACTATTGAGACCCTTATGGAAAAACATCTAAAATTTACAAACTCTAACTATCCATTGTTTGCTAATCCTTTTTCCTACTGTCACTTTATTGGTTGAATCATCTATCTTATAGTTACTTGGCTTGATATTGTTTACTTAGTTTATATTCTTAGTCCATTTATGCATCAATCTCACAAGCCTCACCTTGATGTTGCTCTCCGCTTGCTTCGTTATCTTAAGGCAACCCTAGCCAGGCATTCTTCTTTCTTCTTCTAGCTCTCTTCATCTGACAATTGTTTGCGACTTAGATTTGGATAACAATCTCATGCTTGGTGCTCTACTACCAGTTTTTGCATTTTTCTTAATTATTTTTCTATATATTGAAAATCAAAGAAAAAAGTTACTATCCATGCTCCTTTGTAGAAGGCAAGTATTATACTATGGTTACAATGGCTTGTGAGATGTAATAGTTAAATATTTTACTCCATAATCTAGGTATCATTTATTTTACACCTTTGACACTGTTTTACGATAATAAAGCTGCTCTTTATATTGTTGCTAATCTCGTATTCTATGAACACACGAAGCATATCAAATTGGATTGCCATTTCATTCATAAGAAAATTCAGTTTAGCCTACTCCATACAATGTTTGTTTTGTCTACTCATTAGTTAGTTGATATTTTTACCAAAGCCTTAGACAAAGATACATACCATTTCATTGTTGGCAAGCTATGCATTATAAACCCTTAAGCACCAACTTGATGGAGAGTGATGAAAATCATATGACACCAATTAGGCAGATATGGGCAACTATATAATCCTATATGGTAAAAATTTTCCTTGATTTTTATGGTAATCGTGCAACTAGATTTGGTAGATATGATCAATCCCAAGCAATTCAAATCATTCTTGATTTTGCCAACTATGTACTTATTTATAGAGATTTTCATTATATGTATTATATCATTTTCTTTAATGTAAAGATATTGATCCTTTATTGTAGAGATATTGGTCTCATATGAAGGTATATAAATTTATTATCATGCTAATGAAGATTAATTCTTTTAGCCGCAAATCTCCTCCATAATAGATTGGCAACTGAAGGGTCATCAAAAGAGTGGAAGAGGGAGTGGGAAGGCTAGGTGAGAAAAACTATAGGAATGCTGGTAGTCATATATGTAGTACTATTTCCATCTCTTATCGTGAAGCTTATGATTTCTGGTGCTTGCCCAAGCCTATTTAATCTTATGGTCCTTATTGATAAAAGTGGGAAATAGAGTTTTTTTTCTTATTTTTCATAGTGGTTTAATATCTCTCAAAGAATGGACATAACTAGATTTATGCACTAATGACAACATTTTATATATTATTTACCTTAGATAAATAAACTTCATTGTCTTTAAAGAAGTCAAAATTGCCCTGCCACTCCTTTATAGAAAAAGCCCTACCACTATCATCTCCCTTTCCACAGTAATTTTTTATATACCTAGAATTTACTATGATCATCTTTTATAATATTTTATAAAATTTAAAAATATCTATACCATCTAATAGATTAGATTGTTTAAACTATTCTTTTAACAAGTTAGCAACAAATTACCTATAGATTATGGCCTCCTAGTTTTTTATTATTGTAGAAAAATAATATTTATTATTTCTTGTTCTCACTTAGCTAAGCTTAATGGAGAGCTAGCTTATCCCATTTTCTTTCTAACTTCTATTTTTATTTTTTTTCAAAATAAAATTATTTAAGGTTTTTTTTCTAAAATCCTATTCTTCTCCCATCTCTATCAATATTCTCAAGCAACCAAAGTTTGATGGTAGAGATAACAACTCTAGCACTTGCAATGTGCTTGCCATCTATCCAATAACCATCATGCTCTCGACTTGAGATCATAAGCTAAGGATTGCATCAATTATTGTATACTCATGAAGAACTCTTTCCACAAGCATGCAAAATATTCTAATACAATATTAAAACCATCATTGTAAAAATAATTTAAATAATTAAATCTAAAATTTAATTAACTAACAAATCCATCTCATAAATATAATTTCAAAATCTTACTTCAATTACATCTCAAATAATAATCTTGTAAAATATAATAATAAACTAAATCTAAATAATGTTAATACTACCGAATCATGTCTGTAGCTCCCAAAGTAGTATCCATGTTTGAAATAAGCATCTTAATCTAAGAAGAAAAAATAATAATGAGCTTGATGGTCCAATAAGTAATGAATACTCTAATTAGATAAATCCAGTAATAATAGCATATTGAAAATAAGCATGCAAGGTATATTAATTCAAAATTTAATTTAAATATACAAAATATCCAAACAATAAGCATGTGGATCCAATCTCTTCATAATTCAAATTCTATTCATAATCAATTTATTTTAAAATATCATGACATCTCAATAATCATATACTTAAGCAAAGTACTACTATATACTTTTAATAATAAAATATCAAAGTACTAGTATTTATGCTCCACTAATAGGGGTATCAAAGTACTAGTATTCACCGTCCCTACTATTTGAGTATTGAAAGACCATTATTTACTGCTCTATTGGCAGGGTATCAAAATATTAATATATAATATCCCATTGACTAATATTGAAGTACCGATGTTTAACCACCCCGTTGATAGGGTATCGAAGTATAGTTTGATTATGAGTCAAAATCTTTCTTATATCAAAATAGTTTTTCAAAGATAATTCATACTCTAAATTGAACAATTCATAAAAACCATGTGATATCGAAATTAGTTGGATATAATCCATATCAATTCAATACATTCGATCATAGATCATTAACATCAAAAAAAGATCATAGTCAATAATTAAAAATAACGTGCATTAGATTTATAAATCATGAATAATTAAATACATAAAATATTTTATAATTTATTGATAAATTTGAAAAAAGTGAGGCATTACATACCTTGCAAGAGAAACCAACCGATATATCCAAGTAATTCGAAAATCTCTTTCAAAGCCTAATATTCAAAAATTATATTTTATCAAACTTTTGCTACAATTTTTTAAGAATAAAAATTTTTAATCTTAGCATCCTCATAGAGCTTGCCAAGTGGCAATGGTCAACATCCTGATCATTCCGATCAAGGTGATTTAAATCTAATAATAATTAAACTAAGTTATAGATAGTTCAATAGAAATTAGAAAACTAAATCTAATAGTTCAACAAGGACTAAGGTAGAGACCAACATGTTGCCAAATGGATATAAGCTAAGACCCCTTTCATCAAGCTAGAACAAAATTATTAAAAAAATCCTTATTGGTCCAACAACCTTCGTAGAGAGAAAAATAATATAGAGAGAGAAATTATAGAGAAGGGGGATGATGGAGAAAAGAGAGAGAAACTCTCCCTTTGTTCCTTGTTTTTTCTTCTCTTGCTTTCTCAGCAAAACAAAGAATTCTTACTTCCATCTTTCTTGGAGTGGGGAGAGCTTCTACTAGCGGTGACGATGGCATAATTACATTCCACAATCAGTGGTCAACAATAATGGTGCCCAAAAAATAGAAAAAATCCATGAAAACCAGGAGAAAAAATAGGGTTGAGTTTTCAAAAAGAACTCTAGTAATTGCTAACCAAAATCCTTGATTTATGGTCATGGATGATAGGGATGAAGAATATTAAGAGGTTGAGCAAAGTTACCTCATTCCTGGTAGTGCTCAAGCTGTGATGGTGACAAGAATTATGAATGATGGAGCTTGGCAAATTGGTGGCAAACTCCCATGATGACTAACATCAGATCGAAGGGGGAGTCCAAAGTCCTTAAATAGAGTGGAGGGGAGGCCAAAATACTCCTAGAAGTTAGCTTTCCTTCAGTGAAATTGGGAGAAAGAAAATATCTTTTTTTTTTGCTTTAACTTTAAAAATTATACAGTTTTTTTTGGACTATTTCTTGGTAGTTGAGCTAGTCAAGTAGACCAAACTCAACTCCCTATTAGGCTTTAAATGGGTGGGGTATTACAATAGCAGTTGAG
Source organism: Areca catechu (assembly GCA_021397845.1). Lineage (NCBI taxonomy): Eukaryota > Viridiplantae > Streptophyta > Magnoliopsida > Arecales > Arecaceae > Areca > Areca catechu. The sequence goes on from CM038043.1 coordinate 16,951,158, forward strand.
GGGAAGAGCCATGACATCTTCTATACCAAATCATCAAGCTCTTATAGCTCCATCTTCATTCACCTTCCTCCACCAAGATCACTGAGGTTTGTCTCCATCTTTGCATGTGACCATGCTCTCCCCATATTTGATTGCCTCCATCTTCTACTTTTACTCTCCTTTTCCAGTTCTTGATCCTAGCTCATCTCTTTCCCTATCTTCACCCTCTCTCAGTCCCACTGCCATTGTTCCATCTTCTTCGTCTCTTCTCCATCACTCGAGATGTCAGTTTAGAGCTCCTCATCCTCAATGTTGACCTCATCCTTGGTCTCCTTTAAAAGCACTATATTTTCTCACCATCTCTTGAGGCACATCGCTTTGATGTAGTTAATATCTACCAAAAATCCACCATGTATTTCTTCGCCATTATCAAATTTACCTAATCGGCCACCTCCATCAACCTCTACAATGACTCCTGGCCTCTAATCCATTAGCAACACCGCTTCTTCCCCACCCTCTCCCCTTCTCTTCCTCCCCCTTTACCACCATGACCACTATCTCATGCTCAAGCATTGTTATCAAAATACCCACTAATCTAATCATCGATTGTCACCACTCAGTCATTGATTGGCATCCTATGTGGCACTCTCCAGTATCTCTCTTTTAGAAAACTTGAAAGGAGAGAATGCTAGAGAGGGAGGAAGAGATTTAATTTCATGGCCATATCTAATTCCAATCCCATTAAAGGGAAGGAAAGGCCTCCCAAGTTTATTTGAATTATCAAAATATTTATTACTATGGTTGGAAATATCCTGATATTTAATATAATCATCGTACTAACCATGCAGATCACCTGCTATAGCTAGTTGCTAGTAGGGTAGGAACTAGGCTCAGGTTAGCCTGATGGGCTTTGGGATGGCTCAAACTTAGGTTGGGCTTTGGGCCAAGCCCGAAGTAATCAGATCGGGCTTAGGCCTAATAATATAGCTCATTTAGTTTTTAGGCCGAGCATGGGTACCCCTTGGGTTTGGCTTGCCTGATCTGAATCTGGCCTAGAAATAGACTTGACCCAAATGTGACCCACTAGCTCTAGAAATATTAGGGTCATTAGCAGTTCATGCCAGTAGAGGGGTGGGCTCTCCATGGCATTGCTGTAGTATCTACCGTGGGTGGCAGCAATGGTCGGGTTGCAAGAAGGATCATGGAGAAGTGGAGATAGAGGGATTGGAAAGCGACGGTGGGCTACAAATGGAGATGCAAGAGATTGAGAGGTGCAAAAGGAGGTTAATGGAGGTCATGGAAGAGGCCATCGGTGGAGGTGGAGAGGGTGTTGGTAGAGAAGGAGAGGGCAGAGATGGTGGCGTAGATGGCCATGGAGCTGGCGGAGGCATGCCGGAGGATGGAGGAGGGGCTAGGGCCTCTAGAGAGGCAAGTGAATGCAGAACGAAAGCTCTGATACCAAAATGATGCAGAACAAGAGAAGTGATGCGATGCGGAAGTAAATTAAGACTAATTCTCTTTTTTTTTTTTAATATTTTTAGAAGTCGGCTTTGACTCAAAGGAAAGTTAAACTAAATTGAAAGAAAATATGTAATAATTGAAAGCACAATTTAAAGAAACTAGGTTATCAGAGTAGTTCAGAAGTAAAAGATCGCTGGGGGTTGAGAAACTCCCAGGCCTAGGGTTTCGCTCTGAACTTTCAACAGGACAGAAGTAAAGAGAAGAAAGGGTTACAGACCAGGCAGTGATCTTCACAGAGTTTAGTGGAAGGACTCTCTTGAGCAGATTGTTGGATCCCCGGATTCAGATATCTTCGCAATGGATCCTCCAATACTGATCCTTTGGCAGAGTTGGCTTCTCCTGAACTCAAAATCTGGGAAAGAAGAAGAAAAATTTATAGAACCAAATACTCAAGGAAGGATTTACCAGATAGAAGAACTTGAAAGCTGATGTTACTGAAATCCGGATTCTCCTGGAGGCTGATCTGACTTCCTCTGGGAATTGCTCTGAATCTGAAGTATCCAGACTGGACCTGGATGCTGGTGGTCGGCCTTGACTTGGAGAGAGTGGCCGTGAGAGATGGGGTAGGCCAGGGTTTGGTGGAAAGAAGAGGATGATGGGCGGCTAGGGTTTGGAAGTGAAGTGGCTAACCTAGGGTTTTGGGGTTGGAGATCTCACACCTCCTCAAGGTTCCTGGGGAACCCGGATTTACTCCCTCACGGAGCTCAACACCTGAATACAAGTGCGGAAGAGAGAAACGCAAAGTTTGCTCACACATAAATTGAATTCATTCATCAGTTATTTTTAAAACTTACAAGAGGAGTTTATTTTATAGGACTTTACAAGAGGGCAGGGTTTTACATCTTCCCATGTGGGACTAATAGGATGGATCTTCAATTTATGTTTGTAGAATCAATTCCCACACATATGGCCGGCCAAGAGGTTCCTAAAGTGTTGATTTGTGGCTCCAAAAGGTAAGTAGGTGGTGCCTCCTAGCCTTGCTCTTCAAGAGAAAATTTCTTTCCTTCCATGGCTCAACTCTTTTGGACACCTCCTTTTCTTTCTCCCTAAGTCATGGTTCTTCCCATCTTTGCTTTGGGCTTTTTAGGCATGGATTGGGCGCCCCCTTGAAGTGCTCCCCAAGAAGTGCTTCTTTCTTTACATAGCTTGGCTCTTATAGAAATGTTTTGGTCGCCCCCTTGAATTGTGGATCCCAGATTATTTTCTCCTTAAGTGGCGCATGAGAGAAGGGACCTGCTATCTTGTGGTGTGGGGACCAAAGCATACTGGATGGAGATGTGGCACCCCCTGGACTCAGGCGTGTGGCTGGGAGTGTGGCGTCCACTTGCTTGGTCTTGGGAGAAAATGTGACACCCTGGAGAAGACCTAGACCACTACTAGGACTTGAACTGAGTCAACATGACTCAACAAAATTTAAATTACAGGGAAATACAGACTCAACTAAAATTGAGTTGACCATGTCAACCCTTATTGCAAAACCAGAAAATCCTAATTCTTCGGGCAAGGTCAATCAGAGATCCAGATGGAGCCCTGAAGTCTTCTTCTGAGTCTGGTGCCCGCACCAATTCTCCCGGGGTGGGAGGAACTCGACCCTGTCGAGTATGGATCAAGTTGGCTCTGGTATCTCTCCAAGAGGTCTGGGTCCAATTCTTGTAATTCTTCTCGGGAGATCCAAGAGTCATCAGAATCTGGCCTTCCTTGCTAGCAGACCAGGTATCTTTGGTATCCTCGATTACGAGTAGAGATAACCTGATCATCCAGGATATTTTCAATCTGCTCTTTCCTCACAGGCCAGTTTGTTGGTGGACACACAGGGTTGGGTTCACTCTCAAGAGCAGGATTAGGCTCAAAAGGCTTACTGGGAATCACAGCTGGCTCTCTATACTCTACTAGGTCTGTAATATTGAAAGTGGAGCTAATGCCTAGTTCTGGAGGCAACTCGAGCACATAGGCATTGGATCCTACTCTCTTCACCACTCTAAATGGTCCAGCTCCTCTAGCATGTAACTTTCTAACGGTTCCAGGAGGAAACCGTTCAGGCCTTAACCTAATCATTACATAGTCTCCCTCATCAAAAGTTTTGACTCGCCTTTGAGAATCAGCCAACTTCTTATAAGTTTCATTACTTAAATTTATTTTGGCATGAATTTCTTTATGCAAGTCTTTTATATGCTGTGCAAGTGCATCAAGAGACTTGTGTGTGTGGGCTAATAGTGAAATCAGATCAAGTGGTGTGTGAGGCTTGTATCCATGAACAATTTCAAAGGGACTCTAGCCTATAGACCTATTGATCGAAACATTGAATGCAATTTCAGCACTGGACAAAATACAAATCCCAATTCCTGGTGCTCTCAATCAAACGAAAATCTGAGTCAAAGCCTAGTAAAGGGTCAAGAAAAACTAAACTAGACTGACGACGCATTCCTAAAGAATGGACTTTATTCCAAAGGAACCCGAGGTCTAAACCTAACAAACTACGGCTCTCTAGGTTTGACCTTGGGTCGGAGGATGGCATGCAAAGCATGAAAACTTATCATGGGTGCCTAATAGGTGCCATAAGGTCTTCCAGAAGTAGGTGGCAAACCTAATAGGTTCTGACATGTGGTTCACTCTAAAGACTTCGACAAAGTATACTTGGATGGTGTAAGAAGCATTGGAAGTCCTAGAGAAAGGGAGGAAATATGAGGTGGAGTCTCGAATTATCTGTTGACTAAAGGTGGTGACCTGAAGGTTTGAATGGTGATCTATGAGTGTCAACTGATCATCCTTACGAATGGAAAAGTTTGCTACTCCCAGGAATGGATCAAGAGATGGTTCGGGAAGTAGCCTAGGACATGTGATTGCAACAGTTAAAGTTTGTTCTCTAAGCAAATAATGATCCATTTTCTCAAGAACTGGATTGAAGAATGATTCATGGAAGGGCCTATGGATGATGACCTCAAGACTTGAAATTTGACATATGGGTGCGGAAAGGTATACTCTATAGAAGGGTAGGTCAGTCATGTGAAGGAAGGGGTCTGGGGTCATAAGGAGGACTTCTACAGGACTGGGTGAATCAACCCGCTCAAGACAAGGATGTTCAACTGAGATTACGGGAGAGACCTTAGTGGCTGGGCATGGGACAAGGTCCAATTGTAAGAGGCTTGATTCAGTCATCCTAAGGAGAGGATCTACCATAGGGTGGGCAAACTTAAACAATTCAGTGCAAAGATCTTCAATTGGTACTTGGGGAATGACTGTCATTAGAGGGTACGAACTGATAGCTCGGGCTAACACTATGAGTTCTTCCTGGGGGTATTTGACTAAAGGAACCTGATTCTCACAAATCTCTTGAATTTCTGAACTAGGTCCTACCACTTGGTTGCTCTCCAAGGTCTCCTCAGGTAAGGAACCAATAGTATCGATGTCACATTCTTCAAGTTCTTCCCCCTCATATTCATCAACTAGACTCAAGCCAGCATCATATACTTCCTCGATGCCATCTTCAATGGGTTTCGGGTCAGTGGTAATCGGGTCAACTGATTCTAGGCTTGTCATACCTAACCTTTCTTCCTCATTGGTAGGCTTGGGTTCTCCCTCATTAATGTCATCCTTAGGATTCTTACCACTTAGCTGTGCACAAGCCAGTCCTATGCATGGGCACTGACTAGATTTATGGCCTCTTTCTCCACAAAACCAACATTCTTGCGATATAGGAACCCGGGTCACACTGGGTTTCAAGCTAGTAGAGACCTTACTTGGGCATGGGTGTGGATCTAAATGGTTTGATCTAGAAGACTTGGGTTGTTGAGTGACTGGTCTAGAATATTGTAAGGACCTCTCATAGACACGATCCACACTATAGATATCATGGTTAGGCTTCCTAAGGTTATGCTCGGGATCACGGTATAAGGTCCTCCTAGGCTCCTGGCATGGGTGAGGTTGGGGCCTATTAAATTTTGGATCAGGGGTCCAATTTTGATGTCTACGTTTCTCAAGTACTTGGACTCGATCCCTAAGCTGGGTAAGATCCTCATGGACTTATTCCTTAAACTGGGCAACAGTAGCAGTCATATCCTGACTCAATTTGTTCATACTTTTGGTAAGAGTTCTAACCATGGCCTCTAAATCAGGTTGGATTTGACCAGGTTGGGAGGGTACTCCATTCCGGGTGGACATGATGATGCAAGCAAGCACACAGAATGTGACTAGACTAAAGCGACTACTGGCTCGCTAGACCTAGAGTTCAAACTAGATGCCCAATCAGAGTGGCAAGCTAGCCTGTAGTAACTCGGGACTCAGCCAGGCAGGTGTAAGGGGAGTGTTAGGTCCCTAATTGCCAATCCTAGACACCAATCAAAGATTGGCCAAGTAGGTGGACCAGCACACAAGCCCTTCGGGATAGAATCCCTGAACTACCATTCTAGACACTGAGTACAAAGCACACACAGAGTAACTAGACAAACTGACTCAACACTAGCCTAGACCCGACTTGTTGGTGTCCCTAGCCCACTAGGACAAATTAAGTCTAATAAATTTTAAAATTAGGCTTAGGATCGAATGAATGGGTGGTGGTTTTGGGCTAAGGAGAGGTTATCAACTCCTCCCCTTATCTTAGATGCTCAATTGTCCTTAAGATGAATTAGGAGATGATCACTCAAAAAAATTGAATTGCAGAATCACAGAGACAGAATTGCTGTAATTTAACTCTCAAAAATTTCACAGAAACCAATAAATTACAGTAAAATTATGTAAAATAGTTTCAATTATACTGGTTCCAGAAAAACAAAAATCACATAAATTAGAGTTACTTGCAATGAGAAACAATTCCTGTAATAGAATAGTTACAGACTGAAAACAGAATGCTTCCCCCGTTTACAATTCCTGCTATGAAGTTGTAACCCAGCTGATCCCCTACACGCCCTAGGAACACCCCATGGAATGGGAAGAGGAGGCTTGCACCTCAGTTCGTTCCTAGGACCGGACGTCCTGGGGAGTCTACTTCGAGCAGACAAAGTAAAAAAGAGAGACACTCAAAACATGCAAGCAAGTCAGAAACCCTAGACAGGGCTCTGATACCAAAATGATGCAGAACGAAAGCTCTGATACCAAAATGATGCAGAACAAGAGAGGTGATGCGATGCGGAAGTAAATTAAGACTAATTCTTTTTTTTTGTTATTTTTTTAATATTTTCAGAAGTCGGCTTTGACTCAAAGGAAAGTTAAACTAAATTGAAAGAAACTATGTAATAATTAAAAGCATAATTTAAAGAAACTAGGTTATCAGAGTAGTTCAGAAGTAAAGGATCGCTGGGGGTTGAGAAACTCCTAGACCTAGAGTTTCGCTATGAACTTTCAACAGGACAGAAGTAAAGAGAAGAAAAGGGTTACAGACCAGGCAGTGATCTTCACAGAGTTTAGTGGAAGGACTCTCTTGAGCAGATTGTTGGACCCCAGATTCAGATATCTTCGCAATGGATCCTCCAATACTGATCCTTTGGCAGAGTTGGCTTCTCCTGAACTCAAGATCTGGGAAAGAAGAAGAACAATTTATGCAACCAGATACTCAAGGAAGGATTTACCAGATAGAAGAACTTGAAAGCTGATGTTGCTGAAATCCGGATTCTCCTGGAGGCTGATCTGACTTCCTCTGGGAATTGCTCTGAATCTGAAGTATCCAGACTGGACCTGGATGCTGGTGGTCGGCCTTGACTTGGAGAGAGTGGCCGTGAGAGATGGGGTAGGCCAGGGTTTGGTGGAAAGAAGAGGATGATGGGTGGCTAGGGTTTGGAAGTGAAGTGGCTAACCTAGGGTTTTGGGGTTGGAGATCTCACACCTCCTCAAGGTTCCTGGGGAACCCGAATTTACTCCCTCACGGAGCTCAACACCTGAATACAAGTGTGGAAGAGAGAAACACAAAGTTTGCTCATACATAAATTGAATTCATTCATCAGTTATTTTTAAAACTTACAAGAGGGGTTTATTTTATAGGACTTTACAAGAGGGCAGGGTTTTACATCTTCCCATGTGGGACTAATAGGATGGATCTTCAATTTAGGTTTGTAGAATCAATTCCCACACATATGGCCGGCCAAGAGGTTCCTAAAGTGTTGATTTGTGGCTCCAAAAGGTAAGTAGGTGGCGCCTCCTAGCCTTGCTCTTCAAGAGAAAATTTCTTTCCTTCCATGGCTCAACTCTTTTGGACACCTCCTTTTCTTTCTCCCTAAGTCATGGTTCTTCCCATCTTTGCTTTGGGCTTTTTAGGCATGGATTGGGCGCCCCCTTGAAGTGCTCCCCAAGAAGTGCTTCTTTCTTTACATAGCTTGGCTCTTATGGAAATGTTTTGGCCGCCCCCTTGAATTGTGGATCCCAGATTATTTTCTCCTTAAGTGGCGCATGAGAGAAGGGACCTGCTATCTTGTGGTGTGAGGACCAAAGCATACTGGATAGAGATGTGGTGCCCCCTGGACTCAGGCGTGTGGCTGGGAGTGTGGCGCCCACTTGCTTGGTCTTGGGAGAAAATGTGTGGTGTGGACACAAGAAGTCGAAAGAAACTTCACTCCAACAAGGTTAGCCTTATCCCAATTTGGATCGAAGATAACTAGGTTACCTTGTATCCTTTAGTTCAAAAATATTTTATTTTCAAGAGTCATTTCCTTTTCAAGAGTCCTGTAATTAATTTTGAGTTTCAAATCAAGAGTGTTTATTGAGTCCTGTAATTACTTTTAAAATTTTATTTCTTATAAGTCCATTTCAAGTTTTAAAGTCTAGGTCAGTCAAGTCAGTTCAGTTGAGTTAAGTCTAATTCAGTTGAGTTAAGTCTAATCAAGTCTTAAAGCCATGAAAGCCAGCAACAAGACTCAAATTCTAGACCCCAGAATTTGACCACATGAAGAAGAGATGACACATCAACCAAGCAAGAGAAAAGGACCATCAACTAGGACCACTGGGAGCCACATGTCATTCTTATCCAAGTAGAAGACCACCTCACCATGCCACGTCATCAGGTGCCACTTCACCAGCCACCTCATCATCCTTTGGGCACCAACAAGGGAGATTCAAATTCAAGGAGGTTGGCCACATCCCTCCAAGTCCTCCACCAAATCCTCCAACCCCCCCCACATCCCTCCAAACTCTCCACCAAATCCTCCAACTCCCCTTGTAATCCTCCTTGATTTGGGGAGTTTTTAAATTTCAAAAGCTAGCTTTGTGAGGCTATTAAAAGCCTTGGACGCCCATTGTAAAAGGGAGGGATATTGAAAATGAATGAAATACAAGTGAAGTTTTGAAGCAAATTGTCTTGTGTTCTTGTGTGAAAGTTTCTTCCTCCACGCTAAAGCCAATTTTTTTTTTTTTTTCTCCAAGCAACTCACCATTCCAGTACAAGACGAAGGCATTGGAGTCGGCCAGATCTTCTGCAATTTCTTCTTTGTTCACAAATCCTCCCAACCTTTCTTTACATTTGTCTCTTTCTTCCTTAACCTTTGATCTTCAATTGCAGGGTCCTTCGAAGTCTTTGAGTTGAGAACCGGGTTCCCCCTTGACAATGAACCGACAGACTGAAGTCCAAGTCCAGATGTTCTGATCTTTGTTATCCAAGTCCTCCAGTCCAGAGCGTTGGTAGTTTCAAGGTATGAATCAAAAGAAGGTTGGAAAGCTCATCAAGGTAAGTCCATAATCATTAGCCCCTATTATCTAGATCTTATTCCTTCTTAGTTTAGGATTGTGTCTAATCAAGTAAAAGTTCCATTTCATGTAATCCTTATGTCTTATTATGATGAGTACAATGCTAGTGTAATTAGGTTTCATTGCTCTACAAACCATAATCTAAACATTAATCATATGCTTGCCACATCAAATTGGTATCAGAGCATGGTTGCATTAGGGTAGAATAGTTTTCTTTAAATCCAAGCAAGATCTAAAATTCACGCCTCCTGAGAGGGTGTACTCTAGTACACTGTCATGACCCATGGGAATAATGAGCCCCTGGCCGGACGTGAGTTTTTTTAGATTGAAGTTTGGGTAAGCCATTGCACTTGTTTGATTAGGTTCTATTTTCTGAAAATTTGCATCTGTTTATTGTAATCCGTCTGCATCTCCAAAGAAAAGTCACTAATTTTTTATTAAAATATTTTTTTCTTGTTCCCTTTTAAGTCAGTTATCACCATATTAAATTTCATCAGCAGAAAAAAATTATAAAAAAAATGAAAATTTCTGCAGTTTGACACTGTCATTAGGATTCTGTTCTGTCCTTTTTATTTATCTTCAATTGTAGGATCTGCTTATAGTACAGATTTTATTTTTAAAATTCCTTTCACTTGCATTGAAATATATAAGTTAGGAATCCTCTGTGAATTTTTCATAATTTTTGGACATTTTTTTCATCACGTTTTCTACACCACTTTCAAACTGCAACACACTTCTGCAGCACCTTTGCATTTCATTCATCTCATGAGAAATCAAATTAAGGGTATCAATTTGACATAGGGTCAGGATTTCATCACCTATCCCTAGCCCAAAAATCACCAACCAGCATATCAATCCCATCCCATTAATTAAAATTGAGTAGAACGTTAATTGCCCTAGTGGGTTAGGGACACCAACAAATTGGGTTCAGGTTAGGGTCAAGTTAACTGTGTCAGCTAATTGGTGTGTGCTTACTGGCTTGGTGTCTAGGATTGGTGCATCAGGGCTTGTGATTTGGTCCGCCTACCTGGCCAATCTCAGATTGGTGTCTAAGGTTGGCAATCAGGGACCTTCACTCCCCACCACCTACCTGGCTAAGTCCCATAAGTACTACTAGCTAGTTGGTTCACTTAATTAGACCTCTAATTTGTGCTCTAGGTCTAGAAAACCTTAGCTCGAGCTTGAGTCCATTTGCATGCATGACAACTAGAGCAGGGACATCATATTCACCAATCCAAGCCCAGTCCAGTATAGCCATGGACCCGAATCTTGAAACCATGCTGAAAGGCCTAAATGATCTAATGGCCCAATTGAACCAAATGCTGGCTAAACAATTTTCCTTAGACCAACCAACTCCTACTTTCCCATTAGCTCATATGAATGATAGGAGTAAGAACCCTGAAGTACAAGTTGAGTTCATGAATACTCAAGACTTAGGGTATCCTCAAACTGAAGGGCTAGGGAAGGAAGAAGGCAAGTCTGAACCTAGTAAATATGTGTATGAGACTAACATAAGTTTAATAGATGAATATGAAGGGGAAGACTGTGAAGAGAACAACTTTAATACCTTACCTGAGGAAACCTTTGGTAAAGAAAAGATTATTGAGCCTAGTCTTGAAACATCAGAACAACCAAAATTTAGTGAGGACTTGGTTCCCGTAAGACAATGCCCTCAGGAAGAATCCAATACTTTAGCTTCGACACAAGAACTCCTTCAGGTACCTGAGAAGAACCCAATCATTATTTTAGAAGACTTTCCTGATGACCTTCAACTACCTAGAAGCATCCCGCCTGTAGATCAATATTCAAATCTTAAGGTCATCATGAGTAACCAAGGTCTGTTTCAAGATTCCCCTAAATTATCCCAAGACTCGGATTCCTATTTCCTGCCTTTCCTTAAGTCTTATCCTAATTTTAGAGCCATTAAGTTTCATTTTGATGAGATTACTAGGTTGCATGAGCCTTTAAAGCCTATTCCTTTTGCTACCTACTTTTGGAAAACCTTATGGCATTTGCTAGGAACCCATGGTAAATTCTCATGTGCATACCAGACCAGGGTCAAACCTAGAGAGTCATTAATCTGTTAGGTTTAGGCCCTAGAGAGTCCAATAAAATTTCTCTCAATAAAGATGCCTAGTTCAGTCTGCATTTCGTAAGTGCTTGTGTAAGTTTCTGAGTCTGCTGAGTCTTTAGCACAGCATGTCACAAATCTACATAAAGAAATCAGTAATAAGATCAACCTGAGCAATGAAACTTATAAACACTTAGCTGACTCACATAAGAGGGCTAAAGAATTCTGTGAAGGGGATTATGCGATGATTAGGCTCAACCCTGAACGGTTTTCCCCTGGAACCATAAATAAGCTGCATGCCCACGGAGCGGGACCTTTTAAGATCTTAAAGAAAATAGGGCCTAATGCATATGTTTTGGAACTTCCACCTGATATGGATATTAGTACAACCTTCAATGTTTCAGACCTAGTAGAATACAAAGAACCACTACTAATACCTAGTGAGCCTTTTGAGCCAGAAACTTTCATTGAGAGTGAACATATTTTTGAGTGTCCACCACCAACCTTACCTGAGCAGAGAGAGAGGATTGAGAGAATCATGGATGACAAGATCATTACTACCAGGAATAAGGACTATCAGCGATACCTGGTTCAATGGCAAGGTCGACCTGAGTCTGACAACTCTTGGATTACTCGAGAGGACCTGCAAAGACTTAACCCAGACTTGTTCGAGCATTACCAGGGCAAAACTGAACCATACTCGACTGGGTCGAGTTCTGCCCATCCCAGGAGAATTGGTGTGGACACAAGAAGTCGAAAGAAACTTCACTCCAACAAGGTTAGCCTTATCCCAATTTGGATCGAAGATAACTAGGTTACCTTGTATCCTTTAGTTCAAAAATATTTTATTTTCAAGAGTCATTTCCTTTTCAAGAGTCCTGTAATTAATTTTGAGTTTCAAATCAAGAGTGTTTATTGAGTCCTGTAATTACTTTTAAAATTTTATTTCTTATAAGTCCATTTCAAGTTTTAAAGTCTAGGTCAGTCAAGTCAGTTCAGTTGAGTTAAGTCTAATTCAGTTGAGTTAAGTCTAATCAAGTCTTAAAGCCATGAAAGCCAGCAACAAGACTCAAATTCTAGACCCCAGAATTTGACCACATGAAGAAGAGATGACACATCAACCAAGCAAGAGAAAAGGACCATCAACTAGGACCACTGGGAGCCACATGTCATTCTTATCCAAGTAGAAGACCACCTCACCATGCCACGTCATCAGGTGCCACTTCACCAGCCACCTCATCATCCTTTGGGCACCAACAAGGGAGATTCAAATTCAAGGAGGTTGGCCACATCCCTCCAAGTCCTCCACCAAATCCTCCAACCCCCCCACATCCCTCCAAACTCTCCACCAAATCCTCCAACTCCCCTTGTAATCCTCCTTGATTTGGGGAGTTTTTAAATTTCAAAAGCTAGCTTTGTGAGGCTATTAAAAGCCTTGGACGCCCATTGTAAAAGGGAGGGATATTGAAAATGAATGAAATACAAGTGAAGTTTTGAAGCAAATTGTCTTGTGTTCTTGTGTGAAAGTTTCTTCCTCCACGCTAAAGCCAATTTTTTTTTTTTTTTCTCCAAGCAACTCACCATTCCAGTACAAGACGAAGGCATTGGAGTCGGCCAGATCTTCTACAATTTCTTCTTTGTTCACAAATCCTCCCAACCTTTCTTTACATTTGTCTCTTTCTTCCTTAACCTTTGATCTTCAATTGCAGGGTCCTTCGAAGTCTTTGAGTTGAGAACCGGGTTCCCCCTTGACAATGAACCGACAGACTGAAGTCCAAGTCCAGATGTTCTGATCTTTGTTATCCAAGTCCTCCAGTCCAGAGCGTTGGTAGTTTCAAGGTATGAATCAAAAGAAGGTTGGAAAGCTCATCAAGGTAAGTCCATAATCATTAGCCCCTATTATCTAGATCTTATTTTTTCTTAGTTTAGGATTGTGTCTAATCAAGTAAAAGTTCCATTTCATGTAATCCTTAAGTCTTATTATGATGAGTACAATGCTAGTGTAATTAGGTTTCATTGCTCTACAAACCATAATCTAAACATTAATCATATGCTTGCCACATCAATGTGACACCCTGGAGAAGACCTAGACCACTACTAGGACTTGAACTGAGTCAACATGACTCAACAAAATTTAAATTACAGGAAAATACAGACTCAACTAAAATTGAGTTGACCATGTCAACCCTTATTGCAAAACCAGAAAACCCTAATTCTTCGGGCAAGGTCAATCAGAGATCCAGATGGAGCCCTGAAGTCTTCTTTTGAGTCTGGTGCCCGCACCAGCAAGTGAGAGAGGTGTTCCACCGTGTGGCAAGGAGCCACATGGAGGTGCTCCAATACTTGGAATCATCCTCTTGATCTTCGTCTCCTTTCGAACTGTGCACACGCTCTGCTAACGCTCCCAATCCCTTTTTTTGGTAGACAAAAACTAAAATCTAAAGGATTTGGGATGGCTCAATCGAGCTTAGGTCGAGCTCTCGGCCCGGACTTGAATTTTTCAAAAATAATTTGGGCTTAAGCCTGGCTCGAAGCTCGAATTTTTTTCAGGCCAGGCTTGGATAGGGGTATGGCCTATCTTGGCTCGGGCCGGTTCTAATTCCTAGTTGCTGATGGGTATGTTGCCGATCTCACCGCCGTGCCTGTAGCTTCAGAGCTGGTGACTTGATCAGGCCGTCTCGCCTCAAGGTCTCCGGGCTCACGATCCTGCAAGACAAGGTCAGAAACCCAGGCCGGGGATCCCGGCGAGGGGGCTCCGACGGTCAAGTTAGAAAATGGCGAGATGGGACAGAGTCTCCAAGGTGGGCCCTTGAAGGAGTCCCAGGCTTGGAGATTATCTTTGTAAAGAATGTCTCAGGAAGAGTAGAAATTGGGCGAGGTTCCTTCACCGAGCTTGCGCCAAGGGATCCCTCTCGGGATCTTGGATCCTGCTCTTGGTGTCTTTCCTTTTCCCAGCCCTTTTTTTCCTTACCTAGTCGTCCGCTCTTCCCATCCTTTTATCCATCACGCTACCTCCAGCTTTCCGCCCCTGGGAGGCTCCCTCTCGCTTTCACCTCCATCTCTCCCTCTCTTTCCTCTTTCCCCTTTGGGTCTAAGCACTCGGCGGCCTCCTTGTCTTGCTTGCCGAGCCTAGCGAGGAAAGGGTAGAGGGAGGACGCTGGCCAGATCTTGGGGCCGAGCGTGAGCGCTCTCTTTCCCAAGTGCCGACAATGCCCGTTACCAGGTCCTGTCTTGTCAGGATTTCGCTTCTCGGCTGCGGAACCTGTCGGGCCGATGTAAATGAGGTTTCGCACATTGCTGTCGACCGTACCGGCACTCCTCTCGGGGTGCGGCATGCGCTGCTCAAGGGGCGGGCTCGGAACTCGTGCTTTTGCTCCTCGACGGCCTCACCACGCGGGGTGCTCGACTTCGACCGAGGTGGACCCCTCCTGGGCGGACACCTGGAGAAGGAGCAGCAGAGGGCCTGGCTCGACCTCGACCGAGGTGGCACCATCTCAGGGCGCCACCCGGCGAGGAAGGGGCCGCCGGCTTTGGCCGAGGTGGACCCCTCCTGGGTGGACACCTGGCGGAGTGGCAGAGAGGCGCTTACTTCGGCCGAGGTGGACCCCTCCTGGATGGACACCTGGCGAAAGAGCAGCAGAGGGCCCGGCTCGGCCTCGGCCGAGGTGGCACCGTCTCAGGACGCCACCCGGCGAGGGAGGAAGGGGCCGCCGGCTTCGATCGAGGTGGACCCCTCCTGGGCGGACACCTGGCGGAGTGGCAGAGAGGCGCTCGACTTTGGCCGAGGTGGACCCCTCCTGGGCGGACACCTGGCGAAGGAGCAGCAGAGGGACGGCTCGACCTCGGCCGAGGTGGCACTGTCTCAGGGTGCCACCCGGCGAGGGAAGAAGGGGCCGCTGGCTTCGGCCGAGGTGGACCCCTCCTGGGCAGACACCTGGCGAAGGAGCAGCAGAGGGCCCGGCTCGACCTCGGCCGAGGTGGACCCCTCTTGGGCAGACACCTAGCGAAGGAGCAGCAGAGGACCCGGCTCGACCTCGGCCGAGGTGGCACCGTCTTAGGGCGCCACCCTACGAGGGAGGAAGGGGGCGCCGACTTCGACTGAGGTGGACCCCTCCTAGGCGGACACCTGGCGAAGGAACATGGTGGGGACACCTGAGGCACCAGAATAAGACAGAGGCTTTTTCAACCCTCTGTAAATTGATCAATAATTTATGAATCTATCTGTAATAAGGGCTTAGCTCATCTGAGTCCATTTTAGTTGTTATTTCAGTTCTGTACTAGTCAGCTCATGTTGAGCTAGTTCAGTCCAATGCTAGTTAGCTCATGTTGAGCTAATTTTATTTTTTTTGAGTCCTGTCCAAGCATACTGAAGACTCAAGACTATATTATACAAGTGAAGACCAAGTCCAACCAGATTGAAGACATGGAAGTTTAGCCCAAGTCCAACCCAGCTTGAAGATTTGAAGACCCCAGGAGAAAAATCAGAAACCCTGATTCCTTGCAGATGCCCTCCAGATGCCCAGATTCCCTTCCAGATGCCAAAGTATATTCATAAATAAGGGCATCCATGATTCCAGAGGTCCATCTGCATCCTAGCCCAATGAAATCAAGCCCAGGTGCCAAGCCCAAGCCCCTAAGAAGCAAGATACCAGGGAATATTCCTGCTACCTGGCTACCAGGCCACCCCAGCTTCCAGAGGCCCAAACCCATGCACCCGGGCCCCTTTGGGCCGACCTTTTGCTGCTCCTAGAAGCCCAACATGCCCCCCTAGGCGTCCTTGGAGTCTTGACCAAGTCAAGAAAAATTTTAGGGATTTTTCTACCTAATATTTCCTTATTTTCTAGCTAGGGTTTGAGAGGGAAAAGGATTCTTATGTAAAGACTTATGTACCCTTACTTGGAGCCCAAGGTTAAGGGTCTATTTAAGGGACCCTAGCCTCTTGTATGAGGGAAATTTTTGATGAATGAAAACCTTGAGTTCTTCTATTGAGTTGTGTGATACCCTGCTGTGTGCATAAAAGGGTTTGCGAGAGTTCTTCTTCCCAGTGCTGCAATCATCTTCCTGCTACCAACAAGCATCTCAGATCCCTGGACGCCCACTCCAAAAGAAGCCTTCCCTTGCTGTTTTTCCTTTGTTTTCTTGTTCCTTTGTGAGTTTTCTAACCCCTGACAGGTCGTTTGCAGGTCCCCGAGTTCCTACGAATCCAACGACTCCAGCCAAGCCTCAATCGGATCACCGAGCAGAAAGCCGGGTATCCGCGGTCTTTGGCTCGATTTTCCAGGCCGCATCCGTCGAGGAACGAGAGACCCTTTTGCTGCGATCTTCACAGACGTTGTCAGGTACACCCCTCTACCTCCAGTAGTTTTATTGTAGGAGAACTTGCCCTAACCGAGGCTTCTCAGCCCCGGCGATCCTTCTTTTCTACTTTTCTAGGTCCTAATCTGCATGCTGATCTTCTAAAATTCATATAAAATTCCCTATAACTTATTTTAATCTGAAATTCGGGAATTAATCACCCAACCCCACATATAAAACATATAAAAAAAATTGCATGCATATTAGTTCCGCATCATTTGGTATCAGAGCTTAGATTAGGGCTTGTTTTCTGCAATTTTGCAATCCGTATATACTCTATTATTTTAATTATTTCTCCCTGTTAAAAACTATAAAATTCTGAAATTTATTTTCCTGGATTTATCATAATTCACAGTAATTTTAAAATTTTTTCCAGATTTTATTATGTCCTGTGAATTTTTTGCAAGCCAAAATAGGGCCTGCAAATTTTCGGCTCTATTTTTTTCTAGCAAGACAAGTTTGGAAGTTTTAGGGTTTTGTTTAGGAGTTTTTGCATATTTCTTAATTTTAGTATATTTCCGGTATATTAGGCCATAATTTACAAGTTCTCTTCTATTTAATAAAATACCAAAAAAAAAAATTACATATACTCCAAAACTACCAAAAACATCTAAACCCTAATTTGCATCATCATCTGCCTGCCATCATTGCATAATTTACTTTTAAGGGCACTCTTGCTATATCAGATGGGGGAGGATTTGATCACCTCTCCTTAGCCCAAAACCACATCCCTTGCATTCAGTCCCAAGCCTTAACCTAAAATTAATTAGACTTAATTTGCCTTAGTGGGCTAGGGACACCAACTGGTCGGGTCCGGGCTAGTGTTAGATCACTGTGTCAAGTTAACCTGTGTGTGCCTTGTGCTTAGTGTCTAGAACGGTGGTTTAGGGATTCAATCCCGAAGGGCTTGTGTGCTGGTCCGCCTACCTGGCCAATCTCTGATTGGTGTCTAGGATTGGCAATCAGGGACCTAACACTCCCCTTACACCTGCCTGGCTGAGTACAGGGTTACTATAGGCTAGTTTGCCACCCTGATTGAGCATCTAGTTTGGACTTTAGGTCTAGTCAGCTATAGTCGGTCTGATCGAGTCTTGCATGAGCACTAGATCAGGAGTTTCATATCACCCACCTCCTTCATAAATGTCTGAACCCATGGAAAATTTACAAGCCCAAATAAAAGCCCTAGCTGATCAAATTGCCCAGATAACAATCCAGATGACCCAGTTAACTCAGTCTCGTATTCAAACCAATGATAGAATTGACCATCGTGCCAATAGGTTTGATCAGTTAAAAGTCCGGGTAGGGACCCCAAGAAAAACCCATGGGTCACAGTCTGAGCCAGATCCTGACTCCCCTCAACCTAGGAGGACCCCAAACCCTGATCTATACCATGAGGTCGAACCTAGGAGAGCCCCTTATCCTGACCCGTACTACAATCCTCAACCTAGGAGGACCCCAAACCCTGATCCATACCTTGAGGCTGAACCTAGGAGAACCTATCGTCATGACCCAATCCCTAAGGTTAGTCCTAGAAGACTCAATCAGGATTTTATAGACCAGGAAGATAGATCCTATTTACCCTCTCCCTACAAGCCTAGTATACCTACAACCTATAGATCTTATGACTCCAGATCCTATGACTCTAGATCCCATGATCATAGATCCTATGCACCCACACCCTATGAGCCTAGTAGACCCAACACCCAATATTCTGACCCATATAGGGAGTCCAACCCTAGGAGGACCCAATATTCTGACCTATATAGGGAGTCCAACCCTAGGAGAACCCAGTATTCTGACCCATATAGGGAGTCCAATCCTAGGAGGACCCAATATCCTGACCCATATAGAGAGCCCAACCTTAGGAGGACCCCATACCTTGATCCATCCTTAGAACCTGATCATAAAGCTGACCCAAAATCATATGACCCCAGATCCTATAATCCCATGACCCATAGATCTGCACCCTTGTCCTATGAGCCTAGAGAACCCATAACCCCTAAGTATCAACCTAGTACTAGTCATGCTTCCCCTAGTCAACTTGAATCCCATAGGATTAGTATCCCTAAATATGAACCCAGTAGTGAGCCACTACCCCTTATACAACCTGAACCTACTAGGAGTAGTACCCATAATCAGAGACCAGAACCTAACCAATTTCTTGCTAGCCGACCTTCTCCAACTATTCCTGAGATTCACAAGGCTTACATTAACGCGAAAGTGTATGAAGCTGATGTGAGCCTAGTGGATGAGTATGAGGGAGAAGAGGAGACACCTTTAGTAGACCTAGAATTAGCTGACCCAGTAGATGCCCAGGTAGAAACCAACCCAGAGCTAGTTGACCTTGACCATATCCAACCTAAAGCTATAATGGAAGAACAAATAGAGGAAGAGAACCTAGGTACTGCTACTAGAGCCTTACCTGAGAAAACCATAGAGGAGAGCCAAATTATAGAGTCTAGTCCTAAAATACAAGAACCAGAAGAATTTATTAAGGACCTGATCTCTTTGAATCAATACCTTCAAGATGAGTCCCCTCCTATAGTTCCCATTAAGGACCTCTTCCCCGAAATTAGTGACCCATCCTTCCATTATGCAAATCCTGTAGATATAGCTCAACCTCATAAGGTTAACCTCATTAGTATAGGATTAGTTCCTGACACCCCGTCTTTTATCCTACTTTATCCAACTAACCATGAACCTTTTTCTCTACCTTACCAAACTAATTCTGAACCCACTTCCTATTTTCTGCCCTTTCCTGACACCTCCAGCATTTCTAGGATCATTAGATTGCATTTAGCTGAGATTAGCATACTGCATGCATTCATCACGCATGTTAGGTTTGCATCTTACTTCTGGCATACTCTTTGGAATTTGCTAGGAGTTCACTGTAAATTTTCATGTGCATGTCAAGCTAGGATCAAACCTAGAGAACCTATAATCTATTAGGTTTAGATCCAAAGAGTTCAATAAAATTTCCTTCGATAGGAATGCATAGTCGAGTCTGTTAGGTATCAGTATGAGTCCTTTGCATCATTTGTCTGCATGTGCCTAGCATGTTCACCACCTGCACTAATCTTAAAACAACTAGCTAATTCCCGAAGAAGGGTCAAAGAATTTGATGTAGTGGATTTTATCTTGGTTAGGCTTAGGCCTAAAAGAAGCTTCATGCTCGCAGAGCCGGACCTTTTAAAGTGATAGAGAAGGTTGGATCAAATGCCTAGGTGTTAGACTTGCCTTCGGATTTGGGCATTAGTTCTACCTTCAATATTACAGACCTGGTTGAGTATAGGGAACCGGCAGCGCTACCTAGTGAGGCCTTTGGACCTATTCCTTTTCATTGTGAGTGACCCTAACCTAGAGTGTCCACAAACAAATTTGGCCTGAGAGAGGAGAACGGATCGAGCGTATCCTGGACAATCAAGCCATCACGACCCAGGGCCATGACTATCAATGCTTCCTGGTCCGATGGCAAGGCTGGCCAGAGTCGGACGATTCGTGGATTTCTCGAGAGGACTTGCTACTCCTCAACCCAGACCTTCTCGAGAGATATGTGAGCCAGTCTAACCTTCACTCGATAGGGTCGAGTTCCTCCCACCCCGGGAGAATTGGTGGGGACACCTGAGGCACCAGAATAAGACAGAGGCTTTTCAACCCTCTGTAAATTGATCAATAATTTATGAATCTATCTGTAATAAGGGCTTAGCTCATCTGAGTCCATTTTAGTTGTTATTTCAGTTCTGTACTAGTCAGCTCATGTTGAGCTAGTTCAGTCCAATGCTAGTTAGCTCATGTTGAGCTAATTTTATTTTTTTTGAGTCCTGTCCAAGCATACTGAAGACTCAAGACTATATTATACAAGTGAAGACCAAGTCCAACCAGATTGAAGACATGGAAGTTTAGCCCAAGTCCAACCCAGCTTGAAGATTTGAAGACCCCAGGAGAAAAATCAGAAACCCTGATTCCTTGCAGATGCCCTCCAGATGCCCAGATTCCCTTCCAGATGCCAAAGTATATTCATAAATAAGGGCATCCATGATTCCAGAGGTCCATCTGCATCCTAGCCCAATGAAATCAAGCCCAGGTGCCAAGCCCAAGCCCCTAAGAAGCAAGATACCAGGGAATATTCCTGCTACCTGGCTACCAGGCCACCCCAGCTTCCAGAGGCCCAAACCCATGCACCCGGGCCCCTTTGGGCCGACCTTTTGCTGCTCCTAGAAGCCCAACATGCCCCCCTAGGCGTCCTTGGAGTCTTGACCAAGTCAAGAAAAATTTTAGGGATTTTTCTACCTAATATTTCCTTATTTTCTAGCTAGGGTTTGAGAGGGAAAAGGATTCTTATGTAAAGACTTATGTACCCTTACTTGGAGCCCAAGGTTAAGGGTCTATTTAAGGGACCCTAGCCTCTTGTATGAGGGAAATTTTTGATGAATGAAAACCTTGAGTTCTTCTATTGAGTTGTGTGATACCCTGCTGTGTGCATAAAAGGGTTTGCGAGAGTTCTTCTTCCCAGTGCTGCAATCATCTTCCTGCTACCAACAAGCATCTCAGATCCCTGGACGCCCACTCCAAAAGAAGCCTTCCCTTGCTGTTTTTCCTTTGTTTTCTTGTTCCTTTGTGAGTTTTCTAACCCCTGACAGGTCGTTTGCAGGTCCCCGAGTTCCTACGAATCCAACGACTCCAGCCAAGCCTCAATCGGATCACCGAGCAGAAAGCCGGGTATCCGCGGGTCTTTGGCTCGATTTTCCAGGCCGCATCCGTCGAGGAACGAGAGACCCTTTTGCTGCGATCTTCACAGACGTTGTCAGGTACACCCCTCTACCTCCAGTAGTTTTATTGTAGGAGAACTTGCCCTAACCGAGGCTTCTCAGCCCCGGCGATCCTTCTTTTCTACTTTTCTAGGTCCTAATCTGCATGCTGATCTTCTAAAATTCATATAAAATTCCCTATAACTTATTTTAATCTGAAATTCGGGAATTAATCACCCAACCCCACATATAAAACATATAAAAAAAATTGCATGCATATTAGTTCCGCATCAGAACAGCAGAGGGCCCGGCTCGACCTCGATCAAGGTGGCACCGTCTCAGGGTGCCTCCTGGCGAGGGAGGAAGGGGCCACCAGCTTCGGCCGAGGTGTACCCCTCCTGGGAGACACCTGGCGGAGCGGTAGAGAGGCGCTCAACTTCGGCCGAGGTGGACCCCTCCTGGACGGACACCTGGCGAAGGAGCAGCAAAGGGCCCAGCTCGACCTCGGCCGAGGTGGCACTGTCTCAGGGAGCCACCTGACGAGGGAGGAAGGGGCCGCCGGCTTCAGCCAAGGTGGACCCCTCCTGGGCGGACACCTGGCGAAGGAGCAGTAGAGGGCCCGGCTCGAACACGGCCGAGGTGGCACCGTCTCAGGGCGCCACCCGGCGAGGGAGGAAGGGGCCGCTGGCTTCGACCGAGGTGGACCCCTCCTGGGCGGACACCTGGCGAAGGAGCAGCAGAGGGCCCGGCTCGACCTCGGCTGAGGTGGCACCATCTAAGGGCGCCACCCGGCGAGGGAGGAAGGGGCCGTCGGCTTCGGCCAAAGTGGACCCCTCTTGGGTAGACACCTGGCGGAGCGACAGAGAGGCGCTTGACTTCGACCGAGGTGGACCCCTCCTGGGCGGACGCCTGGCGAAGGAGCAGCAGACGGCCCGGCTCGACCTCGGCCGAGGTGGCACCATCTCAGGGCGCCACCCGGCGAGGGAGGAAGGGGTCGCCGGCTTCAGCCGAGGTGGACCCCTCCTGGGCAGACACCTGGTGAAGGAGCAGCAGAGGGGCCGGCTCGACCTCGGCCGAGGTGGCACCGTCTCAGGGCGCCACCCGGCGAGGGAGGAAGGGGCCGTCGACTTCGGTCGAGGTGGACCCCTCCTGGGCGGACACCTGGCGAAGGAGCAGCAGAGGGCCCGGCTCGACCTCGGCCGAGGTGGCACCGTCTCAGGGCGCCACCCGGCGAGGGAGGAAGGGGCCGCCGGCTTCGACCGAGGTGGACACCTCCTGGGCGGACACCTGGCGGAGGAGAAGGTTCGCCCGGCCCGACCTAGACTTCGGCCGAGGTGGACCCACATCTGACCTTGCTGGATCGTCCCCGTTCTGCCGAAATAATTTCACGTGGCTCGAATCACGCCTGGCGGAATCTGAGACATGCCACATCATTGTAACGACCGTAACAGTTGCCCCCCATCCCCCGTTTCGTTGAGGTGTTATGGAACGTGGAGATTTAATGCAGAGATGACGTGGGGAAGGCGAAGATCTCGCGCCATGATTGCCACGATCTTCGTTGCCGTTCTTCGTTGCGCCCAAGGCCCTATGAGGGGCTACCACGCGTCGCCCCTCCAGCTGCACTTAATGCGTCGCTTCGAAAAGTGGGCCATTTTCCCATAACCAAAGCATCGATGTCGGGCGTGAGTCCACGCGGTATCCATCTGGTGGTCCAGAACAGAATGACGGGTACGGTCGCTGTCGATCGAATTTGAAAAGGAGGGAGACTTTCCGGAACGAGGCCCTTTCCCTTTCTCGCGCTTCGCCGGCGGTTGCAGTAGGCTATCCTTCACTCCCCCGGGTTGCCGCTTCATTTGCACAGTGGGTTTCAGTGAGTGCCTTCGTCTGCCTCCTTCCTCCGTCCCTTCCCTTAGCAATCTCTCTTCACCACTTCCTTCCCCATGGCGCGTCGTCGCCATGTTTCGTCTAATCCGGACGAGGCCGGTCCGTCCCGGCCGAGGACTCCATCGTCTTCCTCCTCGGAAGCGGAGGTGATCTCGGAGGAGGTCCGCAGGTGGCTCCAGCCTGGGGGTGTAACCATAGGTGTCCCTAGGGTCCTAGGTCTCCCCCCGTAATATCTTCGCATCCCATCTCTTCTCTTCCTCCTCCTGCCCTTTCTTTTGCTGGTCCCTCCGGTCACGTTTCATCGATGACGAAGGTGACCTTTCTTTGCTCCGGGAAGTCTATGGCATCTCAGGGTCGATCCATCTTTCTCTCCCGTGGCCCGGGATCGCATCACCTTAAGCGGCCCCGGCCGAATAGCCTTCTACGAGGACTTCCTCCTTGGGGGTCTTCGGTTCCCCCTTCACCCTTTCTTTCTCTCCTTTCTTAGTCATTACCGCCTGGTCCCAGCCCAGTTGGCTCCGAACGCCATCCGGGTCATCTTCGCTTTCGTCGTCTTCTGCCACTTCCACGGGTTCGTTGCCCGTTTCTCTCTCTTCAGGGCTCTTTTCACCCTAAAGCGTTATTCCACCGATGATGGCTGGTGGTACATTTCACCTCAGCCTAGGTATCTCCGGTTTGACCTCCCTTCCTCCATTAAGTGTTGGAAGAACCGGTTCTTTTTGCCTCGATCGAGGACGTCGACTGGGCCTGGAGCGAGCCGGATCGGTCCCCGAACCGGAACTCCCAAGTCGAGCCGGTGGACCAGGAGGCCTATTCCTTGCTGCTGAGCGATGCAGTCCCTACACTTGATGTTCTGCCCTCGAAGCAGAACTTGTTCGAGGCGGGGATCAGTCCCATCCGGGAGCCGGGTGAGCCTCAGCCTTCTTCTCTGCTTCACACCTTCCCCTTTTCTCCCTTTCTCTTTTTAACTGAGCTGACCGACCTCCGCTTTCTTTCAGGCATGAAGTTCACCTTGGAAAATCTCCTGGAGGGCACCGCTCAGAGGGACACTGCCGAGGGAGATGAGCCCGCGGCGAAGAGGGCTCGCACCGAGGCGAGTTGGGAGGCCGTGCCGACTCCTACCTCTGGTCCAGTAGCGGCAGCTCCTGCATCCAGGCCACTTGGAGCCCGGGATGCCGATGCCCCTGTCGTCGACCTTGTCAGGGTTGCAGAAGAGGGAGGGCCAGCTCCCTCCCGGGCAGCGCCCGCCTCCATCGCTGCTTCGACGGTGCCCCCGGTGGCCGCAGCTACCCCGCTGGTGGCAGTTCCGCCCGATGGAGGGACGGTCGCTACTGCTGCAGCAGATCCATCCGTCCCGCCGCCAAATCTCACCAGCCGGTGCTCCGTGATCCGTGACCAGGGCCTCGCGGAGAGGGTCATGGAGTTTGCCTGCACCTCCCGGGACTGCCGATTGAGGGGCGGCCAGGACTACGCCGACGCCTTGCTCGGGATCCTTCCGCAGCTCTTCACGGTAAGTTCCAGACTTGGAACCTTTCCTTTTAAAGTTCCAGTTGGATTCTGGCTGACTTCTCTCTCTGGTGCAGATTGGGACCGACGTACTACTACGGAGGAATTTCCTCGCAGGGTATGCCAAGAAGGATGCCGAGAAGGAATAGAAGCTCGGCAAACTCGCAGCCGACGTGAAGGACCTCATGGAGAAGGTGGTCGAGCTGCGGGGGAACAACCAGGCCCTTCAATCCCACCTGGCGCGCGCCGAGGGGCGCATCAAAGAACTGGAGACCTCTTTGTCTGAGGAGAGGATCTCCAACCAGCACCGCATGGAGGAGGACACCGTGGAGAAGGCTCGCCTCCGAGCTCAGTCCCAGTCGCTGGAGCGCCGGGTGGAGGAGGCTCGGAAGGAGGCGAACGCAGCCAAGAAGCGGAGCTCCTACGTCAACGGGCTGCTGGAAGCTTCAAAGTGGGAGGCGCAGGAGGCCGTCCCGAAGTTCTGGGCCTCCGATGAGTATATCGCGGAGGTTTGGGAGGCTGCCATGGACTCCTTCCTGAAGGGGTTCCAGGTGTGCCGGGAGAAGGTAGGCTCCTTCTACCCCGAGCTCGACCTCAGCGGGGTGGTTCTCGGTGGGAGGAGGCAGGAGCCCAGCGGCGAGGCTCCAGCTGCAGCAGGTGACGCGACCGCAACTTCAGCGCAGCCCTCCAAGCAGCCACCCATCGACGGCGCAGGAGAGGGCGCACTCCCGCCCGAGGACAGTGCCACCGCGCCAACTTAGCTCCCACTTGTACTCATTTCTTTCCTTTTTTTTTTTTTTTTGAGGACTCCTGGCCTGTCGGGACTCCTTCGTTGTAAACCTTTTTCAAGTTAATGAAGAATCCCTTTTTTGCCAAGTTCCAACCTTGTCTGCTCTGTGTTCTCTTTTTTTTTTTTTTTTTTGCTGAGACCGAGTGTTGGTTTCAAGTGCCGAGAGTAAGTCCTGTAGTTTGCTCTGGGCTGAGCTTGCGGGCAAACTAAGTCCCGTCCAGCATTCAGATCGAAGTTCGGAGCTTCCGGGTTGGGCGCCGGTAGAGCAGGCTTTGCGCGAGTCCTTCGAGCTTGCCGGGCTGTTCTTCGTGATCGCGTGGGCGAGCTTGGCTCTGCCCCACCTTCCCGAACGAAGTCCAGGACTTCCAGACTAAACCCCGGGGTCGCGGGCTTTGGTGAGCCCTCCGCGGCTTGCCGAGCTGTTCTCCGTGATCGCGTTGGCGAGCTTGGCTCTGCCCCGCCTTCCGGACCGAAGTCCGGGACTTCCGGACTGAACCCCGGGGTCGCAGGCTTTATCCGAGCCTTGCACGGCTTGTCGAGCTGTTCTCCATGATTGCGTGGGCGAGCTTGGCTCTGCCCCGTCTTCCGGACCGAAGTCCGGACTTTCGGACTGAACCCCAGGGCCGCAGGCTTTATCCGAGCCTTGCGCGGCTTGCCGAGCTGTTCTCCATGATTGCATGGGCGAGCTTGGCTCTGCCCCGCCTTACGGACCGAAGTCCGGGACTTCCGGAATGAACCCCGGGGCCGCGGGCTTTGGCGAGCCCTGCACGGCTTGCCGAGCTGTTCTCCGGGATTGCGTGGGCGAGCTGGCTCTGCACGGCCTTCCAGACCGAAGTCCGGGACTTTCGGACTGAACCCTGGGGCCACGGGCTTTGGCGAGCCCTGCACGGCTTGCCGAGCTATTCTCCGTGATTGCGTGGGTGAGCTTGGCTCTGCCCCGCCTTCCGGACCGAAGTCCGGGACTTCCCGCCTCCTCGGATCTTCGGCCACAGCCGTGTTTGCCGACCCCAGAGCTAAGTGTCTCTCTTCCTATGAGGTGAGAAGAAGCAATTGAAGTAAAGGAATTTTATTGCAGGAGTTCGAGGAACCTTACATCATTGGTAATACATCCTCAGGTTCGAGGCATTCCAGGATCGAGGGAACCTGGACCCTCCTAACTCCTCCAGGTAGTAGGCCCCGTGAGGGAGAACTCCGCCACCCTGTATGGACCCTCCTAGTTCGGGGAGAGCTTCCCGCACTCCCATGGCTGGGAAGCTTCAGTACGCCGGAGCACCAGATCTCTTGGGCGAAAAGACTTTGGTCGCACTCGGGAGTTGTAGTACCTGGCCACCCGCTGCCTGTACGCCGCCATTCAGACTCGGGCCTTGTAACTCGTCTCCTCAAGGAGGTCCAAGTTCAGCATCATCTTGGCAGGGTTCTCCACTTCGTCGTATTGCTCCACGTGCAGGGTAGGTAGGCTGAGCTCAATCAGGATAACTGCCTCGACCCCGAAGACAAGGTTGAACAGGGTCTCGTCGGTTGCCGTCCTCGGGTGGTGTGGTACGCCCACAGGATGCTCGGGAGCTCTTCTGCCCACCTACCCTTGGCCTGATCTAGCCTCGTCCGGAGGCCTTGCAAGATGGTCATATTCGTCACCTCGGCTTCTCCATTTATCTGTAGATGCGCCACCGAGGTGAAACGATGGTGGATGCCGAGGTCGCTACAGAATTCTTCAAACTCTCGATAGTCGAATTGACGTCCATTATCGGTGATTATGGCATGGGGGAGGCCGAAATGGCAAATGATTGACTTCCAGAGAAACTTGGCGATGTTTGCCTCTGTGATCCGTGCCAAGGGTTCGGCCTCGACCCACTTTGTGAAGTAGTCGATGGCCACGATCAGGAACCTTCGCTGTTCGGACGCCGGGGGAAAGGGTCCTAGAGATCCATCTCCCATGGGCGAACAGCCACGGGGCCGAGAGCTGGGAAAGCGGAGCGGAAGGCTGCCGTTGCACCACGGCGTGTCGCTGGCACCGGTCACACCTCTTTATGAAGTCGGCGGCATCCTCCTTCATCATCTCCCAGAAATAACCTTGGCGGAGGGCCTTATATGCTAGCGTTCTGCCCCCCACGTGGTTCCCGCAGATGCCCTCGTGGATTTCCTGGAGTACGAGTGCGGCCTTCGCGGGTCTCAAGCATTTGAGGAGGGGGTAGGAGTAGGACCTCCGATACAGCTGCCCATCCATTAGGACGAACCGCGCTGCTTTCTTTTTGATAAGGCAGGCCGCCGCGCGGTCTTCTGGCAAGGTGCCGCGGGTAATGTACTCGCGTACTTGTCCATCCAGCTGGGCTCTTGGTTGACCTGATGGACCTCCACAGGGGTCTCGTAGCTCGGGGCCTTGAGTCGCTCAACATGAGCGCGGCCCAGCAACGAGTCCGGCAGGGTTGCCAGCCGGGAGAGAGCATCCCGATTGCGCTAGTTCTCACGAGCTCCAGGTATTTCACCATTTGAGGGTCATGCGCACCATACTCTCCGGAGATCTGTCTGGCCACTAGCTGGGAATCGGTGAAGGCCTTGAGGTTGGCAACGCCCAACTCGTGGGACACTCTTAACCCGGCGAGGAGTGCCTCGTACTCCGCCTGGTTGTTAGTTACGGCGAACTGGAAACGGAGTGCACATTCGGCGACGACCCCATCGCCGTTGGCGAGAATGAGACCGGCTCCGCTCCCGCCGGAGTTCGAGGCTCCATCCACGTGAAGGATCCACGCATCCTCCTCGGGTCCTGGTTTCAATTGCTGGTGTAGAGGGTCCTCCTCTGTCCCCTTGCCTAGGCCTGCGCACTCGATCAAGAAGTCGGCGAGCACCTGCACGTTCATGGCCGACCTTGGCCGATAAGCGATATCGAACTCGCTGAGCTTGAGTGCCCACTTCGCCCATCGCCCGGATGTGTTGGGTCGGCTAAGCATCGCTTTCAGCGGCTGATCAGTCAGGACGGTAATGGGATGTGCTTAGAAACAGGGCCTGAGACGCTGAGCAGACACTATTAACGCAAAAATGAGCTTTTCGGGCCGGGAATACCTGAGCTCCGCATCGTGGAGGAGTTTGCTTGTGTAGTACACCGGCCTCTGTACTCCCTGGTCGTCGGTCCAAACCATGACCGAGCTGACGGCCTCCGGGGTGACCGCCAGGTAGAGGACGAGCTCCTCTCCTTCCTCGGGCCTGGAAAGCAACGGGGTGATGTAAGCGTCTTCTTCAGCTCGTCAAACGCCTCTTGGCACTCCTCGATCCAGGTGAAGTCACTCATCTTTCTCAGCACTTTTAAGAATGGCCGGCAGCGATCGGCTGACCTCGAGATAAACCGACTTAGAGCAGCTATCCGGCCGGTGAGCCGCTGCACTTGCTTCTTGGAGGTAGGTTGCTCCATGTCCAAGATGGCCTGGACCTTTTCCGGTTGGCCTCTATCCCTCTTTGGGTCACCATGAACCCCAGAAATTTTCCGGCGGAGACACCGAAGGCGCACTTCGCCGGGTTCAGCTTCATCTGATGAAGTCGGAGGTTGCCGAAGGTCTCCGCCAGGTCGCCAACATGATCCGAGAGGGGCTTGCTCATTACCAGCATATCATCCACGTACACCTGCATGTTGCGGCCGATCTGGTCCTTGAAGACTTTGTTGACCAGTTGCTGGTACGTGGCCCCGACGTTCTTGAGGCCAAATGGCATCATCTTGTAACAGTAAGTTCCGCGATCGGTGATGAAGGCGGTGTGCTCTTCGTCCTCCGGGTGCATTCGAATCTGGTTGTACCCGGAGAAGGCATCCATGAAAGAGAGGAGACGATGCCCCGAAGTGGTGTCCACCAGCTGGTCAATCTTCAGAAGAGGGAAGCTGTCCTTCGGGCAGGCTCGGTTGAGGTCGGTGTAGTCCACACAGATCCTCCACTTGCCACTACTCTTCTTCACCATGACCACATTCGCCAACCAGCTGGGATATTGTACTTCCTGCACGAAACCAGCGGCGAGGAGCTTCTCCACCTCTCGTT
This sequence comes from Areca catechu, assembly GCA_021397845.1. Classification (NCBI taxonomy): domain Eukaryota; kingdom Viridiplantae; phylum Streptophyta; class Magnoliopsida; order Arecales; family Arecaceae; genus Areca; species Areca catechu. The sequence goes on from CM038043.1 coordinate 16,980,693, forward strand.
GATGGCCCTCTGCCTTTCTGCGGCGAAGCTCCTCTTCTTCTGGTGGATCGGGCGGTACCTCGGATCCACATTCAGCCTGTGGGTGATGACTTCAGGGGGTATGCCCGGCATGTCGACCGCAGACCATGCAAACACATCCGCATTCGCGTGGAGAAAATCCAACAGGCGGGCCCGTTCCTCCTCCGGGAGCTGGGCCCCCACCTGCACGGTCTTCTGAAGGTCCGAACATAGAGGATACACCAACAGACGCTCTATGGGTCCTCCCCTGAGTTCCTTCTCCCTTAAGTCGAGGTCGTCGACGTCGGGGCCGAGCCCGGCGCCTCGGGCTCCCGGGACTGTCTGAAGGCAATGCTGGACTGGCTGGGTCATCCCCCTCATCATCCCAGGCCCGGAGGCCATGGGGAATTGCACCAGCAACCGCCTCGTAGAGATCATGGCATCCAGCTGGTTGAGCCCCGGGCGACCGAGGATCGCGTTATAAGGCGAAGGGAGCTTGACGACGGTGAATGTCATCATGACTGTTGTCTGCCGAGGTGGGGATCCAGCGGTGACAAGGAGTGTAATCTCCCCCTCGACTCCTACCGAGTCCCCGGTAAAGCCCACAAGAGGGGTGTGCACCGACCTTAGCTGATCATGAGACAGGTTCATTTGGGAGAAAGCATAATAAAAAAGCACATCAGTAGAGCTTCCACTATCTACCATAATGTGATGTACAGGATGCTTTACGATGGTCATCTCGACCACCACAGCATCATTATTTACATTCTTGTTTTCATTCCCCTTCTCAAAAGGGGGTACATTCTCCGGGTCTCCCACCTCCCAGGCCCTCTTTGCCGCCCGCCCGATTTCACAAGAGATCATGCCCATTGGCTTCTCCGTCGGGCGATTATCGATCGTGGGGACCGAGGGGAGGGCCGCGAGCGGCTGTCCCTCCGCCGGATCTTCGTTCCTCACGAACTTCCTGAGGTAGCCTCTTTTGATCAGCTCCTCGATTTCCCGCTTCAGATTGTGACACTCCTCCGTGTCATGTCCGTGCTCGCGATGGAATGGTAGTACTTTGACTTGTCGCGAGTGCTCCTCGGGTTCTGAGGTGGAGGTCGGCGGAGGTAGTGCTCGCCCTCAATCTCCATGAGGATCTTTGTTCTGGGAGCAAGGAGAGGGGTGAAACTTCGCTCCGGGGGGACTCCGCCCTTCAGCTTCGGATTTGGACGGGGGTCAGCAGGTGGCCCGGGCCTCCGGGTCCTTGGAACATCTCTCGGGGCCAGCTTCTTCAAGGTCCTCCCGTCCAGCTCTCGGCGGGTGCGATCAGCCTCCTCCGCTCGGATGTACTTGTGGACATGGAGGAGGAGCTCGGAGTACATCCTGGGGGGTTTCTTGTCCAGGGAATAAGTCAGGCGGGACGTCTTGAGCCCGCGCTTTAATGCCAGCATGGCAACAGGCTCGTCCAGACTGTAGATTTCCAAGGCAGCGGTCTTGAAGCAGGTAATGTAGTCCCGAAGCAGCTCCTGGTCCTGCTGGCGGATGGAGAAGAGGATGTCCACCTCTCTCGGCACCTTCCGACAAGCGTCGAAGTACGCCACAAACTTTCCCTCCAATTGATGGAAGGAGCAAATGGATCCCGGCTCGAGGCGGTGAACCAGACTCGAGCAGCCTTCCGGAGGGTAGCGGGGAAGACAATGCATAAAAGAGCATCCGTGGTCCCTTGGACCCTCATAAGAGCCTTGTAGCTCTCCAGATGGTCCAAAGGGTCGGTGGTCCCATCGTAGGATCAACCTGCGGCATGCGGAACCGGCTCGGAACCGTCTCCTCTTGGATTTTCTAGGAGAAGGGGGGTCGGGAGTCGTATCCCCCGGGTCCGCTGAGGAGTTCTGCAGGTCGGCAAATCGGCGGTTGAACTCCACCAGTTTGCACTCATGCTCCTCCAGGCGCCTCTCGGCCTAGCGTCTGATGGCCTCGTCGGTGGAATATTCCATCGAGGCCGCTGGTGAAGGGGGCACCGATCGGTCTCGGCGGGGGCTTTGCCTCGACGTCGCTCACTGCGGCGCGCCGTCTCGGCATCATCGACCGGGGATCGACTCTCGTGACTCACCGAACCAGAGTAATTTCTCTTCGCGGGGGTCTGGTGGCTCCCGCGAGGGTTGGAGGCTGCCCGCGGTTGGGATGGCCTGCCATGGATGGAGCGCAGGCTTCCGCGCAGCCCCATGACCCAAGCCGCAGGGGTTCCTGGCTGGGGCTGCGTGGCCAAGGAGCGCTGCAGCTGCCGGTGCTGCAGCTGCCGAACAGCTGTAGTCAGGGCTTGCAGCTGTTGGATGACAGCTGCAAAAGGTCCGTCCATCGAGGTCAGCCGCGGTGGAAGAGGAGGTGGAGCAGGAAGCTCCCTCTCCGGGCTGCATGGCCCCTGAGGGGAGGGGACCTCTCATACTCGGCTGGTGGATGCTTCGCGCTCGCGTGTGACCACCATGGTCGGAGCGCGCTTCGTCCCACAGAGAGCTAGCTCACACCAGGGGTGTTGTCCTGCCCCCCTACCTGGCGTGCCAATCTATTGCCGATCTCACCGCCGCGCCTGTAGCTTCAGAGCTGGTGACTTGATCAGGCCGTCTCGCCTCGAGGTCTTCGGGCTCACGATCCTGCAAGACAAGGTAAGAAATCCTGGCCGGGGATCCCGGTGAGGGGGCTCCGACGGTCAAGTTAGAAAACTGCGAGATAGAACAGAGTCTCCAAGGTAGGCCCCTGAAGGAGTCCCAGGCTTGGAGATTATCTTTGTAAAGAAGGTCTCAGGAAGAGTAGAAATTGGGCCCGGTTCCTTCACCGAGCTTGCGCCAAGGGATCCCTCTCGGGATCTTGGATCCTGCTCTTGGTGTCTTTCCTTTTCCCAGCCCTTTTTTCCATACCTAGTCATCCACTCTTCCCATCCTTTTATCCATCACGCTGCCTCCGCTTTCCGCCCATGGGAGGCTCCCTCTCGCTTTCACCTCCACTCTCCCTCTCTTTCCCCTTTCCCCTTTGGGTCTAAGACCCGGCGACCTCCTTGTCTTGCTTGCCGAGCCTAGCGAGGAAAGGGTGGAGGGAGGACGCTGGCCAGATCTGGGGCCGAGCGCGAGCGCTCTCTTTCCCAGGCACCGACAACGCCCGTTACCGGGTCCTGTCTTGTTAGGATTTCGCTTTTCGGCTGTGGAACTTCTCGGGCCGATGTAAACGAGGTTTCGCGCGTTGCTGTTGACCATACCGGTACTCCTCTCGGGGTGCGGCGCGTGTTGGTCGAGGGGCGGGCTCGGAACTCGTGCTTTTGCTCCTCGACGGTTTCACCACACGGGGCGCTCGACTTCGGCCGAGGTAGACCGCTCCTGGCGGACATCTGGCAGAGCGGCAGAGAGGCGCTCGACTTCGTCGAGGTGGACCCCTCCTGGCGACACCTGGAGAAGGAGCAGCAGAGGGCCCGGCTCGACCTCGGTCGAGGTGGCACCCGTCTCAGGGCGCCACCCGACGAGGAAGGAAGGGGCCGCCGGCTTCGACCGAGGTGGACCCCTCTAGGCGGACACCTGGTGGAGCGGTAGAGAGGCGCTTGACTTCGATCGAGGTGGACCCCTCCTGGGCGGACACCTGGCGAAGGAGCAGCAGAGGGCCCGGCTCGACCTCGGCCGAGGTGGCACCGTCTCAGGGCGCCACCCGGCGAGGGAGGAAGGGGCCACCGGCTTCGGCCGAGGTGGAACCCCTCTTGGGCGGACACTTGTGGAGCGGCAGAGAGGCGCTCGACTTCGACCGAGGTGGACCCCTCCTGGGCGGACACCTGGCGAAGGAGCAGCAGAGGGCCCGGCTCGACCTCGGCTGAGGTGGCACCGTCTCAGGGCGCCACCCGACGAGGGAGGAAGGGGCCGCCGGCTTCGGCCGAGGTGGACCCCTCCTGGGCGGACACCTGGCAAAGGAGCAGCAGAGGGCCCGGTTCGACCTCGGCCGAGTTGGCACCGTCTCAGGGCGCCACCCAGCGAGGGAGGAAGGGGCCGCCGGCTTCGACCGAGGTGGCCCTCCTGGGCGGACACCTGGCGAAGGAGCAGCAGAGGGCCCGGCTCGACCTCGGCCGAGGTGGCACCGTCTCAGGGCGCCACCCGGCGAGGGAGGAAGGGGCCGCCGGCTTCGACCGAGGTGGACACCTGGTGGAGGAGTAGGTTGGCCCGGCCCGACCTCGACTTCGGCCGAGGTGGACCCACATCTGACCTTGCTGGACCGTCCTCGTTATGCCGAAAAAATTTCACGTGGCTCGAATCATACCTGGCGGAATCTGAGACATGCCACGTCATTGTAACGGCCATATCAGGGTAAATTAAAGCTATTTTTGTTGAATCAAATGGGCAAGAATTAATCATAGGTAAAAGGATAAATTAAGGAAACAAACCTTTAAGGCTCATTCGGTTGTAAGAATCTGGTTGAAAATGAATTCTATATCATATTAACATATTTTGTATGAAAAGTGAATGAGAGAAAAGGTAAAATAAATGATGAGTGATATATTTATCTTTCTTAACGAGAACATAAAACAAATACCATCCCTTAGTTCCTATATTACATTATCGAATTAAAGTAATTTGAAAATATCATTTCTTGATAGAAATATATTACTTATATTAAATTAATATTTACAATATTAAAAAAATAATATATTAACACATTTATTAATGCATTTTAATTATTAATAAGTAATTAACAAAATATTTTATTAATTATGAATAAATAAATATAGTATTTATAATAATTAATATATATATATATTTATCAAAGCATAATAAAATTTATTTATAAAAAAAAATATTTTAATATTTGAAAATAGTCAATATTGATGATTGTTACAGTAGTAACCGACCCATTCAGCCCTGGCACAATGGTGGGACCCCTTGAAGAAATCAGCCCCCGTGGAGGACAGGTCAGCAGCTTGGCCAGCCTATTCCGACCGGGTCAGGTTGGCACCTCGGTCGATCCAGCCCAACCGTGCCTGGAGCCCAGTTCGGCCGGGCTGGCACCCCAACTTAGGTCGGCAGTTTGGCTAGCCCACCTCGGTCAGATCCAGGTCGGTTCCAGTCACCCCAGCTCGGCACCATCACTGTGCCTCGATCCGCATGCACTAGAGGAACGCGCATCCAGGTCACTCCACCAATCACGCCCGTGCATGTCCATGCCTAGGAAACAGTCACCTGGCTCTGCACCGCCCAAGACCATGCCAGCCCAGCTCTGGACCTCTCCTCGGTCCGCGCGCAAGGGGGGACGAACCAGACCTCCAGCTACAGTTTCGCACCGCCCGAGTGCCGCCCGGCGCCCCTGTGCCCTGCATGGCATGGTCCCGGTGCCTCCGAGTCCGGCGTAGCATGCCCGACGTCTCCAACCCCGGTGCCTCCGAGCCCGGTGATGGGTCCCCCAGCTCGTCCGAGCCCGGCACGGCATGCCCCAGCAAGCCCGGCGCCTCCGCCTTCTCCGGTGCGGCAAGCCCGGCACCTCTGAGCCCGGTGACGGTTCCCCCGGCTCCTCCAGCTTCCAGCCGACCTCTGCACCGCCCAAGCTCCAGCTCCGGCTCTGCATGCTCCCATCCAACATGCCTGCAGGGGTCCGGTTTCGCTGACTTCGCCGGTCCCGCTCCGGCCCTGCACCGGCACCCCGGCGACGCCGCGCGCGGCTACACCGACCTCGCCGGCATGCCCCGGCTCGGCACCTGCGAGCTCGACATCGCAGCACGCCCAGGGCAGCGGGCCCCCGAGCCCCGGCTCCTTCGGTTCCGGCCCAGCTCGACAAGCTTGTGGTGCACTCGCGGCACGCCCGCAACGGTCCGGCTCCCGTGACCCGATTCCCCAGGCTCCGGTCTGACACGGCCTCACCCGCAGAAGCATGGCATGCTCCCGTGCCCTTGACCTTGCTCCTCCAGCTCTGCCCGATGCGATGGGTAGCAGGGCCCATCTCTGGCTTCAGTTTGACGCGCCTCGTCCAGGCCGGCACCTTGGCAGCGCCCAATCCCGTCTCTGCCGTTGGGGAACGGCAAATCTCTAAGGTCTTGCACCGGCTCTACACTTGTGCATGCATGGGTCCGTGCCTACGTGCATGGGGCCTCGCACGTCACCTCGATCAGCATGCATGAAGGCCCCTACGAGCTTCTCTCGTCCGCGTGCCCGCATGGCAACTTGAAGCGGTGTCCCGGCTAGTCTGGCACTTTGGCATCACAGCCCACCTCGGTCACTGGGATCACCACGTAGTTCGATCTCACTCATGTCGGCCCGGCACATTTCCCGAGGGGCCATCCACATGGCCCCGGTGCTCTTTCCAAGGATCCCCCTCCACGTGGGTCTTATGGCATGTCGCCTGACATGCCGCCTGTAAGAAGGTTTGCATTTAAGTTTCATAAATGACTATTTACGCTAACTAGTGAATGGTGCCAGGCCCAAGGTACTGTACCCCTGCAATAACTTCCAGAACCATCCAGAAGAAGAAGGTTTACCAACCCATCATGGCCTCACAGGCTATCCCAGCGTGACAAGTCTACATCGAGACCAGCACGCCTCCCCAAGAGCCATTCATCCACACAAAAACGGACATAGAGGTAAGGGGAGGTAAGTAAGAAACAACACACTCTCTTCATTATCACCCTCTAGCAGCAGAGAGTTCCCCAAGCTCTCGGTCTCAGAGGTCTCTTATTTCCTTCGATCGTCCCACTGACTTGATCGTCGGAGTGCCTTAGCCAGAATCCCTGGCGCAAGTCTTCCCTGTTTTGCAGGTCTGCCCGACAGAAGGACGATACGGTGAAGAATTCTCCCACCGGGAAGGCCCACAGGAAGACCACGATGCAGTATCAAGCCCCTTCATCCCCACGACTATGACTATGTTCCCCTTGATCGTCTCCGACCGACGAGCCCGGTGACGCTGGCAGGGAGTCCACTCACCCGGGCCACGTAAGAAGCTGCAGGCCATGGCGATCTAGGCGGCAACAGTTTGGCATGCCAGGTAAGGGGCAGATCCACGCTCCTCAACAAGGTGGGATGATGGTTTCCACCTTTGTCCTTAGTCCCCGGTGGGCAGACCGGGGGCACGGGGATGGGGGCATGAGAACTTCTCCCTCTCTCTCGAGGCTCCAAGGAGTAGCCTCGACCAAAAAATCTTAAGCCGTGAAGGTGCATCGCCACCCTCGACGAGGCAGCAGGTAGCAAGCCATGGATGGAGCCACCTCCTGGCGGTGCCACCATCTAGGAGCCACACCAAAAAAAAAAAAAAAGGGAGAGAGAAGAAAAGGGAGAGAGAAAAGAAAAGAGAGAAGAAGGGAAAAAGAAGAGAGGGTCTGGCCATCGTGAAGAAGAAAGAAACCCATGCAACGGAGTTTCCTCCCATGCAACGAGCTTACTCCCTCATGCAACGTGGCTCCCAACTTTTCCATGCAACGGGACTTGCTCCCATGCAATGGGGTTTACTCCCATGCAACGGAGTTTGCCCTCATGCAACAAGAGTCTCTTCTCCCCCTGTGCAACATGCAACGGGGTCTCCTCCCATGCCATGGAGCTTACCCCTCATGCCACAGGAGCCCCATTTTCTCCCACGCAGCAGGGTCTCGTCTCCTCCATGCAACGAGGTCTTCTTCTTCCATGCGACGGAGTCATCTCCCCTCATGCAACATGGAGTTCCAACACTCCCATGCAACAGGGTTCCACCTTTCCATGTACCAGGAGCCTTCCGCTTCCATCCAACGGAGTTCCAACTCTCCTTCATGCAACGGGAGCCTCTCTCCTCCCAAGCAGTGGAGCTTCCTCCCGAACAATAGGACTCCTATTTCCCATGCAACGGAGTCTCATGCTCCCATGCAATGAGCGGAGTCCCGCTCTCTCCCAAGATGGCGATCGGCGAACCTAATTCCAGCCTGCACAAGGAAGAAATATATCTTTGTTTATTCATGTAACCGGAGTTCAACAGGTAACTCCTTCTCCGCCACCTTTATAAAATAAAAAACTGTGTTTCAGTTTTACAGGAAAAGCTCCCGCAAGCTTAGAACGCCCAGGCCGGAGCCCAGCCCTCCTCCTCCAGGGCGAGCCCTTCGAAGGCTAGAGCCACCTGAGTTGGAGCCGGGCCGCCGATGCCCTCCACCAGGTTGAACCTCTCCAAGACCTGGGAAGCCCCTAGGCACTCAACGTCTCCGAGCCTGGCTCCGAGGCGACATCCTCTGAGCCATGTCCTCAGATCATCAAGTTCTCATGTCCCCGAGCCCAGCTCCAGGACGTCTGCTCAAGACTGGAGCTCAGATCCCCAGCCAAGGGAATTCTCTCAACCAATGCGCATACAAGCACAACTCCAAGGCGCCATCTCAAGTTTTCACATCCTCGAGCCTAGCTCCAGGATGCCAGCCCAAGACCGGAGCTCAGATCTCCGGCCAAGGGAATCGCCTCAGCTATCACCGTCTTCGAGCCCAGCTCCAAGATGACAATTCCTAAAGCACGACCTCAGAACATCAAGTCCCGAAGACCAGCCCTCCGGCCACCACGTCCCTGAGCCCGGCACAACGGGGCCAGCCGAAGCCGGGCACCGTCCTCCGCCAGGTCAGCTCCCGCAAGCCCGGGACGCCTAGGCTGGAGCCAAGCACGAACTTTCACCCAAGGCGGACCCCTCGAGATCGGGCCCCTTGGTTAGGAGTCGAGCTCAGCCTCCTCCGCCACGAGGCACCCCTCCGAGCTCAGGTCCCCTGGGCTAGGCAGTATTGTCGCCAATCAAAGCCCAGAGAAAAGTCCTCTGGCACAAAGACTTGGGAAGCCCCCAGGCACCGGTGAGCCTAGCTCCCCGGCATCGAAGACCGGACGACCCTCCGACACCAAAGACCGGACGACCCTCCTGCACCGACGAGCCCAGCTCCCCGACAAAGGACCAGGGAAGCCCCCAGGCACCCAACTCTTCGAGCCCAGCTCCGAGACACCAAGGTCCGGAACTCAGATTTCTGGCACCAGAGCTCCGAGCCCAGCTCCGAAGCATCAAGGTCCGAAGCTCAGACTTTCGGCACCAACCCTTCGAGCCATGTAGCTCTCAGTCGTCGACGTCCCCGAGCCCAGCTCCAGAATGCCAACCCAAGACCGGAGCTCAGATCTCCGGCCAAGGGACCACCAAGGCCAAGAAGCTTCCGAAGTTCTGTGTTCAAGCCAGAAGTCGGTCAAGCTTTTCAATAAGACAAAGCTGAGGCCCAGCTCCCTAATGAAGCCGAGCTCCTCACCAAAGTCAAGCTCTTTGATGAAACCCAGCTCCTTGCTGAGATCACACTCCCGTTGGAGATGAGGAAGACTAACCCCCACTATGGCTGGGGAAGGCAATGAACGAAGCACGATTCCCAAAAGGAGGAAGTTGTGAAGGCCCAGTCACTTCTCACACACCATGCAAGACTATGGGGTGGGGTCTTGTCCTCCACTCCATGCAAACGTGACGAAAAGGGTGATCCTGCCCCTCCACACAGTCCACTGGGATGCACAATGCTAACCACCGTGGAAGCTTGCGGTGGTTGCACCTCCACCAGCTGGAGTAGGAGATATCCACGCATGCGCCAGCAGCTCTGTCATCCTGAGAAGGAGGTAATAATCCCTCCTTAATAATTAAGTTCCTCTCTGGTGCAACTCTGTCCTTCACCAACATAGAAACTCATCCGTCCGACTCCAAGTCCGACGAAGTTAAGAGCTGAGAGCAAGCTCCTCAGTTCAGCCGAGCTGAACTCAATAAAGCCGAGCTGCAGCTCCTCACTGAGCCCCACATCTACCGCATGACTCTCAGCTTAGCTCTTGCCTTACTCATAATCCAGAGATGTCCGTGAAGACTCCAAGAAGTCCTGCCATCTACCGAGAAAACTGATAGTTTGGCATTTGCTGTGCTCAAAGTCCGGAGATGTCCATGGGAAGCTCTAGAGCTCCAACCATTCATGACTCGCCTCCTAGCATGGCGAACCAGCAACTCTGCCATCCCAAGGAGGTAAGGATCCCCCCTCAATCATTAAAGGTCCTCTCTGGTGCAACTTTGTCCTTCACCAACACAGGAACACATCCGCCCGACTCCAAGTCCGGCGAACTCAAATGAAGTCGAGCTGAAATCAAGCTCCTCAACTCGGCCGAGTTGAAGTCAAGCTTCCCATCGAGCCCCACATCTACCGCATGACTCTCATCTCAGCTCTTGCCTTACTCACAGTCCGGAGATGTCCGCGGAGACTCCAAGAAGTCCTGCCATCCACCAAAAAGACTCATAGTTTGGCATTTGCTATGCTCAAAGTCCGGAGATGTCCATGAAAAGCTCTAGAGGATCAACCGTTCATGGCTCACCTCCTAGCATGGCCAACCAGTGGCTCTGCCATCTCAAGAAAGAGGTAAAAATCCCTCATCGATAATTAAAGTTCTCCTCTAATGCAACCTTGCTCTCCAAAAATGCAGGAACTCGTCCGTCTGACTCCAAGTCCGACGAAGTTAATAGCTGAGGTCAAGCTCCTTAGCTCAGCCGAGCTGAACCCAAACAAAGTCGAGCTGAAATCGAGCTCCTCAGTTCGTCCGAGCTGAGCTCAAATTAAGCCGAGCTGAATTCATGCCCCTTGATCCAGCTAAGCTGAAGCCAGGCTCTTCACTAAGCCCCGCACCTATCATCCGGAGGTGTCCATGGGTAGCTCTAGGGGTCCAAACATCTGTGGCTTGCCTCCCAGCATGTCAAACGGGTGGCTTTGCCACCTTACGAAGGATGTAAGAATCTCTCCCCAACAATTAAAGTTACCCTTTGGTGCAACTTTGCTCTTCATCATTACAGGAGCTCATCTGCCTAACTCCGAGTTTGGTAAAGAAAGACCGGACGCCCCGGCACCTAAAGATCGGACGCCCCGGTACCTAAAGACCGGGCTCCCCGGCACCTAAAGACCGGACACCCTGGCACCTAAAGCCCGAAGTCACGGCGCCTAAAGACCGGACACCCCGGCACCTAAAGACTGGACGCCCCGGCACCCAAAGACCGGATGCCCCGGCATCTAAAGCCCGAAGTGACCGGCGCCTAAAGACCGGACACCCCAGCATCTAAAGACCGGACATCCCGGCACCTAATGACCGGACACCGCGGCACCTAAAGCCCGAAGTCATGGTGCCTAAAGACCGGATGCCCCGGCATCTAAAGACCGGGCTTCCCGGCACCTAAAGACCGAACACCCCGGCACCTAAAGACCGGACACCCCGGCATCTAAAGCCTGGAAACCCCGGCACCTCAAGACCAGAAATCCTGGCACTCAAAGACCAAAGATACTAGCATCTTAAAATGGGAAATGATGAAAGTCTCACGCCAAAAGCCTCATCAAAAGCTTTAAAGAATGCTCTGAGACCAACCATGTGCCCAGTCATGCATGCGTGCACCTAAGCTGTGCACCTCACCAACCTCTTCCTCCATGGCAATGCCTTCTACCCATTCAAAGAGGAGTCAATCTGAAGTGCTAGCACCATCGAAATGCAGCTAACCTTTAGTCAAGGTACTTACGGGCAAGTGAATTTCAAAAAACACCATCTCCTATTTCTGTTTTGCAGGTATGCTACGATATAGGGCCGAATGGGTGAAAAACTACTCCCCTCGCCCAAAATGAGAAGAAGTAATGCCTTGGACTCGAGGAGTGGGGGCATCTGTTACAGTAGTAACCGACCCATTCAGCCCTGGCACAACGGTGGGACCCCTTGAAGAAATCAGCCCCCGTGGAGGTCAGGTCGGTAGCTCGGCCAGCCTACTCCGACCGGTCAGGTTGGCACCTCGGTCGGCCCAGCCCGACCGTGCTTGGAGCCCAGTTCGGCCGGGCTGGCACCCCGACTCAGGTCGGCAGTTTGGCCAGCCCACCTCGGATAGATCTAGGTCGGTTCTAGTCACCCCAGCTCAGCACCATCCCGTGCCTCGATCCGCACGAACTGGAGGTACGCACATCCAGGTCACTCCGCCAGACACGCCCGTGCATGTCTGTGCCTAGGAAACAGTCACCTGGCTTTGCATCGCCCAAGACCGCGCCAGCCCAGCTCTGGGCCTCTCCTCGATCCGCGCGCAAGGGGGGGGCCGAACTCGACCTCTAGCTCCAGCTTTGCACCGCCCGAGCTCTGCCCGGCGCCCCTGTGCCCGGCATGGCATGGTCCCGGCGCCTCCAAGCCCGGCATAGCATGCTCGGCGTCTCCAACCCCGACGCCACCGAGCCCGGTGACGGGTCCCCCAGATCGTCCGAGCCCGGCGCGGCACGTCCCAGCGCGCTCGGCGCCTCCGGCTTCTCCGGCACGGCACGCCCGGCACCTTCGGGCCTGGCGCGGGTACCCCGGCGCCTCCGAGCCCGGTGACGAGTCCCCCAGCTCGTCCAAGCCCGACGCGGCACGCCCCAGCGTGCCCGGTGCCTCCGACTTCTCCGGCGCAGCATGCCCGGCGCAGGTACCCCCAGCGCCTTCGAGCCTGGTGACGGTTCCCCTGGCTCCTCTGGCTTCCAGCCGACCTCTGCACCGCCCAAGCTCCAGCTCCGACTCCGCGTGCTCCCATCCAGCACGCCCGCAGGGGTTCGGTTCCCCTGACTTCGCCCAGTCTGGCTCTGGCCCTGCACTGGCACTCTGGTGGTGCCCCGTGCAGCTCCACCGACCTCGCCGGCGTGCCCCCGCTCGGCACCTCCGAGCTCGGCATCGCAGCATGCCCAGGGCAGCGGGCCCCCGAGCCCTGGCTCCTTCGGTTTCGGCCCGGCTCGGCATGCTCGCGGTGCGCTCGCGGCAAGCCTGTAGCGGTTCGGCTCCCGCGGCTCCGATCCGACGCGGTCTCACCCGCAGAAGCATGGCACGCTCCCGTTCCCTTGACCCTGCTCCTCCAGCTCCGCCCGATGCGATGGGTAGCAGGGCCCATCTCTAGCTCCAGTCCGGCGCGGCCTCATCCAGGCCGGCACCTTGGCAGCACACAATCCCGTCTCTGCCGCTGGGGAATGGCAAATCTCCATGGTCTTGCATCGGCTCTACACTTGTGCACGCATGGATCCGCGCCTACGTGCATGGGGCCTCGCACGTCGCCTCGATCAGCATGCATGAAGGCCCCCACGGGCCTTCTCTCGGTCCGCGTGCCCGCATGGCAACTTGAAGCGGTGTCCCGGCTAGTCTGGCACTTTGGCATCACAACCCAACTCGGTCACTGGGAGCACCACGCAGTTCGGTCTCACTCATGTGGGCCCGACGCGTTTCCCGAGGGGCCCATCTACATGGCCCCGGCGCTCTTTCCAAGGATCCCCCTCTACGTGGGTCCTATGGCACGCCGCCTGCAAGAAATGTTTGCATTTAAGTTTCCTAAACTACTGTTTACGCTAACTAGTGAATGGTGCCAGGCCCAAGGTACTGTACCCCTGCAACAATTTTCTGAACCACCCAGAAGAAGAAGGTTCACCAACTCATCATGGCCTCACAAGCTATCCCAGCATGACAAGTCTACATCAAGACCAGCACGCCTCCCCAGGAGCCATTCGTCCACACAAAAACAGATATAGAGGTAAGGGGAGGTAAGTAAGAAAAAACATACTCTCTTCATTATCACTCTCTGGTAGCAGAGAGTCCCCCAAGCTCTCGGCTTCAGAGGTCTCTTATTTCCTTCAATCGTCCCACTGACTTGATCGTTGGTGTGCCTTAGCCGGAATCCCCGGCGGTGCAGGTCTTCCCTGTTTTGCAGGTCTGCCCGATAGAGGGAAGATACGGTAAAGATTTCTCCTACCGGGAGGCCCACATGAAGACCACGATGCAGTATCAAGCCCCTTCATCCCCACGATTATGACTATGTTCCCCTTGATCGTCTCCGACCGACGAGCCCGGTGACGCTGGCAGGGAGTCCACTCACCCGGCCACGTAAGAAGCTGCAGGCCACGGCGATCTAGGCGGCAACAATGATATTTATGTAAGTAGGTCTTAAATAACTCAAAATATATTATAAAAAAAAATGTTATTACATGAATTGTTTTGTCAACATACATATATAATATTATTTCTAATCAAATATATATTTTGTTACTATGCTATCTTTTATTTATTTACCAACCAAATATTATAAAATTATATCTGTCTGCAATCATTTCTTATAGATAAATGATTCAACAGATCATCAGGTTATCCTGCCTACTCCAACCAAACCAACCATTAGAATACTGTAGCATTTCCCATATATACTTAATAATTAAAAAATTGAGGACATAAGGGAGAGAAGAGAGATTTCGCATGCAAATCTTCTTTAGCGAACAGCAAAATTAGAACGTTCCAGGTTGAAATATTTTACCTTCCCGCGGGCTTAACCTGACCATGGTTTATTCAGGCGACGTTCTATTGACTTCCGAGGTTGCGTGGCGCTCGCGGTCCAGCCAAATTCTTTGCTTCCTTCCTCCCTTCCTCCCTTCCTCCCCTCCCACCCAAAGCCATCAAATGCTCCATTATCCTCGTCGCACGCAAAAATAAGGATCCGATCCAAACCGGAATAAATCATGGGTCAGTCACCGAGCAGCGGGAGGAGGAGAGAAGATTGTTACCAGTACTCACCCTCTTCCCAGAATCAAATCCCTTCTCCTTCTCCTTCTGCTCCTCCTCCTCCTCCTCCTCCTCCTCCTCCGATCCCTTCCGGCTCCTCTCACCCTCACCCACAACCCAATCATGCCTTTTCCGCACCTTCTCGCCCCAATTATTCCACCCCATATCCCGTGCCCGCTCCTCCTCCTCCTTCTTATTCCAATTCATCCTCCTACTATCAGCCGTCCAGCGCTTGGTACGCGAGTTCGATGCCCTGGGCGAATCGAACCCCTTACCGCCCCTCGTATTACGGCCCCAATCCGGGCGCCGGGTGGCGATTCCCTGCACCCCACTCTTCCGCGGCAGCGATGTCTCATCCTTCGCCGCCGCCACCGCCGCCGCCGCCTCCGCCTCCGCCGCCGCCATATGTAGAGCATCAGCCGAAAACCGTGAAGAATGATGTTAATGTGCATAAGGATTCGATCCGGCTGGTGGTTGACGAGCACAACCCGGATCAGCATCTCGTCTCCTTCACCTTGGATGCCGTGGTTGATGGGAGGTATTTCGTACTTCTTTTGTTCTGTTCTTCTTTTTCCCCTGGTGGAATTGCTTCCTCGTTTGTTTGGATTCTTGGTTAATTCACTTGGTTCCTCCTCCATGAGCAAAAGCCTTTTCAATTCACGAAATTGATTCTTGGGTTCTTGTAAATCTTTTCCCTTTGATTGATGAGGTTGCCCTGGGGCTTTCATCAGTTTGGGAAAAAAAAAAAAAGGGAAAAAGAAGGCCACGCAGCAACTCTTGTTAAATAGCTAAGCTCAACTGGTAATACAGCTCGACCAGAATATGATATGATTCGTTAGATGACAAATGATGTATAGTTCTGATGAATGATGTTTAAAATCCGTGTTCTGGATCTGGCATTGGTCAGGGATGGGATCGGGAAGGTACCAAGATGGGACCATCCCAACACAGGATTGGTTGCTGTTCAGGTGATTTACTGGGATGTCAATGCTTTTCCTTCTTATCTTTGTTAATGATTGTTTAGAGGGTTTTATTTGTTATAATTTAGGATAAGGAGAGGTTTTTGAGCCTGTGATTGGGTTTGTAATGCCTATACCTGTACCTGTAATAATTTAGTATATGGTTTATGATAACCTTTGATCTGAGCTCTCTACCCTTCTTCCGCGTTCTCTTTCTCCCTTATCTTGCTTTATAATTTCTTGTATTTAGAAGATGTCCTGGAACGGGGTGCCCAAGAGTTGAGACCAACCCCCAAACCCTAAACTCTCAAAAAATGCTCAAAAATACCGCCTAATTGTCAGTTATGATCTATGAACCCTAAAAAACCTCCAAACAACCATTAAAGATGACAAATAAACAACAAATTTAAAAAATGAAATATGGCACCCCCACAACTATCGAGATTCCAGGCCATGCCATGTAGTGGGATGGTGAGTATCAGCCATCTTGGTAAGTGTTCCAGTTTGAGAAGCCAGGATGACCCTTTTTTTCATTTATTCATGATGGACTGAGATTGATTGGGACTTTAATCTTTCGTCATAACCTTATTTAACTAGGCCATTCTTTGACTTCTTCCTGAGACTTTGAAACTGAAATATTTCAGTTTTTCCCAGAGACAATATGAAATTTCAATCATTTTGGAGTCTTGCCCAAACTAACTTATAAGAACAAATCTGGTGTGCTTAATCTATAAATATTGAAAAGCATTTTCCCATATTAAATTTAATATTTTGAGTTTTGAGAAGGTTTTGAGCCTTTCATTGTCAATCCATACGAAGTTCTAATTTTTAAACAATGTATACTGTCTGTTTGCTTTTGTTTTTAAAATTTTAGAATAATAATGCTTACAAGCTGACCCCAACAGTTTGGGATCAAGGATTACTTGAGTTGAATAATAATCATTACATTGATTTGGATCTCTCATTATGTTAAATATGAAATGAAGAAGTTTTTTTTTAAACGCGACTTTTATATTTGAGGTTATTCCATTACATATATGGGAAAAATTTTTGTTGTTGGAAATACACACTCTTCATCGAGATAAATAGTATCTTTTGAAATTCAAATTCGCATGTTAGCTGGAACAAATAATTATTAGTTACATGAAGATTGACTGGTCTTAACATTATATTTTCAATTGTTTTTTTCGTATCATAATGGTTATAATCGGCTATCATAATAGATATTGTTCCATCCCAGATTAAACCAAATCCAAGTTGAGCAACACAACTAACAGCCTAAAATAATAGTTTTAAGAGGATTTGCTATTTGGGAATATTAGCTTCATCAGTTCCTCTTTTTTTCCTTCTCAAAATAATGAGTTTCTTTGGATTGCTCTATATTGTCCAAGCAAAACTATCATATTGTCAGGTCCTTTTCAGCTAGTTGCTTCATCAAAAATGGGTGGCCTGGTGCACAAGGCTCCCACCATCCGATGGTTTGAAGAGGGTTAAATGTGTGTAGCCTTACCCCAACATGTGAAAAGGCTGTTTTCATGTTTCAAACCCATGACATCTAGGTCACAATGGAGCAATTTTACCATTATGCTAGGGTCACACTCAGCTAGTTGCTTCATTCCACTCAAATAATCCTTAAAGAACCAAAGAGCCCTACCTTTTCTTCAGTAAAGTTTCAGCGAACTAGTAACATATAAGCACCCTCCAAAGAAACATAACATCCTTTCTATTTTCTTCAAGTGCTTCAAGGCAGTAAATTAGTAAAATATGATTAAAGTAATGATTCGCCAACTTAATTCGCAATTTTAGTTCAATCCAATTCTTCTATCAAACCATAATTGTTTGTCCTTGGGTCCATTAAGTTTCATTTTCACATGACAATTACAAAATTGTGATGCAATGTCTTTTAGTTGACTAGGCAAAGATTTTCTTCAATTACAAATCTGTGGAAGTGCATTAATTATTAAGTGACAACCTCTGCTTCTTTATGATTATATAAAGGCCATACTTCTTAGGTCATAGTGTAGAAACCCCTCCAAGGCCTTCAAATCCTTGGCCAAAGGCGTGTATGTGCTTTGAACCATTGGCAAACTGGACTTGAATAATTTTCCTCTACCTTAGTTGAATTTATGTTCATATTGATACCTTGACGAAGTCTATGATTTATCCTAATAAACTTAAGTGGAAGAACTATCTGCCAAGATAGAGGGATTGCCAGCAAACGTCTTCGTTGAGTGACATGTTTGGAGTTGAAACCCATAAAACTAGATGCATGCCATAATAACTCTCCATTGTCATAATCTTTTTCGAAGTCTTCCTTGATAAAAGCTCTTCTACAATGTTTTGAAATGTGTTGCATAAGGGTGCATTTGTGGCTATGATCTCTTGATTGTATTGCATCACCTATATGTGGTCACTACATGTAAACTTACCACATATGGGTTGAAAGACAATCCACTTAGCACTATTTGGCCATATTTGTGGTTCAATTAGCATTATGTGACTGCATATGGCTTCACTTAGCATTATGGGGCTAGATATGCAGCCCACTCGTATGCAGGCATATCCAAATGGAACATGTCTAAAACTAATGGTTAGTTTGGATTTTGGTTTTAATTGTAACTATCACTACTAGTATTAGGTACCATGTAATGGGTACTAATTGTTAGTTATCAAGTTCGCCAGTCGGTTCGGGCCGAACCGAACCGAACCAGACTGGCATTCAATCGGCATGGTTTGGCTATATAAAGCAGTTCTTCCAAATTATCCCCTCCAAAAAAAAGAATCGGGCCCAAACCTGCCTGGTTTGGCCTCGTTTTGGATGTTGCAGTTTGGTGGGGTGGGGGGTTATTAAGTAACTGAGAGCCCAAGAGGCTCTTAGTTTTGATAGAAAGAGAGAAAGAGGGCCTTTGAAAGGATTTTTCATCATTTCAAATCACTCAAATACTGAAAAATTAAGGATAAACATGGATTTAATGTATGTAAATCCTTCCCTTCTTTTTTCCTCTATTTTTTTAAAAATTCATAAAAAATAAAAAAAGAGAAAATATTGTCAAAATTTTTTATTTTGATATGATTTTAGAGTATATTGTAGATCAATGAAAGATTTATACAATGATGCTAAGATCATGATTTTCTTGTTTAGTATATAATTTTTAAAATTTAAAAAATATTTTTGGATTAAAAAATTAATAATTAAATAAAATAATTAATTTAAAAAATATAATAATATATTATTTTCTAGGGTTTGTAAGCTATTTTTATTATAAAAGTGTCAATTTATCCAAGTTTGATGCTAGACAGCATTTCGTAGTATTTTGAAGTGATGCAAACATCAATTAGTATCAACAAACATCTATTTAGATCTAAAAATATTTAATAAATTTTAAAAATTTACTTGAGATTAAAAAAATAAATAAAAAATTTTTTGGTATGCTGGTCCAATTGTACTGCATATCGGTATAGTATGATAACGGTATTATACCATACCGGCTGGTTACCGATACCAGTAGTGATATTATTTCTTCAAAAAAATATTACTATTATTATTGTAATTTTTTTTGTACTTTTGTATTATATTTGTTTTTATATATTTAAAAAATGCTAACTATATATGTTCCCGCATATTGTAGATGTCCTATGCGATCCCTTTGACTACACACAGATCGTGGTTGCTTTTTAAAACATTGCTCTTCTAGATCCACATCAAGGGTTGAAGCCCTTTATTAACTTGCATACTAAGAAGATTCTATCAGTGATCTTTATGTTTTAAATAAAAGTAGTCTGATTGGCAAATAATAAATTATTCATCACCACTAGGGATGTAAATGAACTGAACTCTATAGCTGGGGTACGCTCGATCTTGGCTTGGTGATCAATGAGGCACACTTGAGCTTGTTATGAGCTAGCTGGGCCAAGCTTAAGGTTGCTTATTATCTCTTGAGCTGGCTCAAGCTTAACACACTTTAGCCTGGTTTGTTTTGATAACTTGAGACCGAGAGGACAAGGAATGGTGGTCATTCATGGGGGCAGGTGGAGAGACGCATAGTGATATTGACGTGAGGCAATGTGATGGATTTTTAATGGACAAACTCAAGGCATTGATGAGCTGCGATGGATGACCAGATTACTGGATGGCAAGATCAAAGGTCATTGGAAGGTAAAACTGGGAAGGACAAGATGCTGGAGAGAGATGAGAAGGTAGAAGAAAGGAATAGAGGAAGAAGGGAAATTAGTTGGATAGCAGATGAGAGTGGGTTCAGGCTGGCATGGTCCTATCCCTTATATTCTACCATGCAGCTTAGGCTTAACATATTATCTCAACCATTAGATGGACATCTAGAGTTAATTGGCTATGTAATGGTACAACCTTTATAGCTATCCAACCTAATTTTATTTGAAGTCTGGTCTTTATTCAAAACACCTTTCATTTAATTCCCAATTTTTTTGAAAGAGAAAACTAAGAGATGCCAAACAATAATGAAGACGTGCCTATCAGCTTTCATAAATGGTAGAAATAGATCTATGAATGAGTTAAAGAAAATTATAGATGACTTAGAAAGCATTAGTAGTTTATCAAAAGTATACAAGTAGACCCATTGAAAAATTGCAAGTTGCATGATGTTAAACAATCAAGGGGTGAGTACCTATTAGGGTTTAGGGTGAAACAGCTGTTACAACCTAACAAGGATTTGCTTGAATTTCAGTTCAGTCCTGAGTTTTCAATAAATTTGAAAAATGAAAGTTGCAATTTCAACTCTTGATTGATAGTGGATGCATAGATGAATCTAGAGAATATGAAACTAAGGCTTGATTGGGGAACAAGACAGTTTGGAGGTGCTAATGCCTTGCTGTTCATCTGAAAGTAGATAATGTTTTTCATATGAATAATCTAGCAAGGTAATTTTTCTGTTGCAAAGAACAGTCGATAGAGTAGAATCTAGCCAAAGAATATAAGTTCTAGGGTTCAACTGATGAGCTAAGATCTAAACTAAAGGAAAAAAATGTTTGAAAACGGTTGTTAAACAACAGTTCTATGTTGTAAAATTTATGACTATGATGGCCTCTTTATGTATCAAGAACAGTAATTTGGAATCAATAGAAAACAAGGAAAAGCAGAAATAGATCTAAAGCAATAAAGAATTAGAAGAGAATACAGACTACAAAAAGAAAAGGACAAAAAGAAAGGTGAAAGGGTATCATCGGACTATCTCCAGAACCTAGGAATCACTCCTGGGGTTGCAAGCCTCATGCTTGTTCTACAGTATCACACCATATGGGAGGGAAGGAAAAAAAACTGATATTCCATCATCTTCCACATAGAAACTGATTACATCTATAAGAAAAGGAATCCCTAATAATCTTTTGTAATCCCAAACCTATACACATAGGGCGTGGTTATTGTTCATGGTTACTGTAATATGAACAGTATCACTACATTTCCTCTACTCATTAAACAATCTAGTAAAATCTGGGATAATACAGAATTGGTGGCTAAGATCAAATCTAATGGAAAGTTGTAAACTGGTTGCAGCCTTGTGATGCATCATTGCGTGATCCTGGACCTCTTCCATTATTTTCTTCTGCTGCCCAGGAACTTGCCTCAAGTTCATTGTCTTCTTCTTGTTCTCTTCCTTTTAAGATCTAGTTATGAATTCCTATCCATGACCTTAGGTGTCCAAGTTCCTTGCTAGCAACTGCTTGCATGTGTTTGACTGCATTGTTCTCCAGTTCTCCTTCTATGTGTTGATGCAAAAGGAAATCCGCATCCTTTGATAATGATCTTTAAGGTTACTGTCTTCAATATCAAATAGGATTCAGTATGCAATGTAGCAACTCTCTTGGATTAACTTTAGTTACCTCAATACTGATAACTTCTTTAGTCTGTGGTGGAGCTTGCTGAGCAACTTGTTCTTAAACTTTTGGAGGAGCTGGTCTAGCTTCTTCGATATGTGGAGGAATGTGTGCTGACTCGTTCTTTATACTTTGAAACGTTCCAATGAGCAGGTTTTCTGACTTCTTTGACCTTTTCTTTAGGGAATTCAGCACCCAAGTAACATTTTTTTTGGTGGATGAGCAATAGGTGTTGCTTTGTCTGCATAATCGTCAATATCATCACAACTGTTCACTTGCAGGGTGTCATCCATGGTGGCCTCAACTTCAAGGACAATTTTATGTTCTTGTTGAGTTTCCTGAACTGCAGTCTTTATTGCAATAGGATGCAAGTGCTCCTTTGTGTCTCCCTGTTCCAATCCTGTTCCGGTGGAGCAGATGCGACCTCTTTGTGGACCTTTGCTTTGATCTGATGCAAGTAAGGAATGGGGAGGATGCAGATGATGATGATGTTTCCTCATTATGACTTCACCATGGGTTTGAGAACAGCCTTGGGTTTTTCATGATGTGATACCTTTCCCTGTGTGCCTTGGAGTTGTTAGTGTTACGATGCTTTGCCTTTGTTGCACACCTAACAATGTCCCAATAAGGAAATTTTGTGATTCAGTCTGTTCACAATTGTCTTTCACAATGGAAATTAAATCTTGCGGAGATTCCATTGTTGTGTCAAGTTTATCGTGTATGCTAATCAACAAGTCATCATGTTGTTCTGGTGCCAAAATACCCCTTTCACTTCAATACCAGGAATGTCTTTGATGAGTGTACATTGTGGGAAATCTAGGCTCTGACACAGTTGCAGCAATCAGTTATAAATAAATGGGCATGCTTTGGCATCATATATTTTAACAATGTGAATTGGAAAGGAACACTGGACTAGACATTTTTTTTCAATCTGACTGTAATTCTTGTGTCCAGTTTTCCCTTTAAAGCTGCGGATGCTTGGCTTCGTATATTTCTGCATAATCTATTTGTGGTTTCTTTCTGTTTTACTATTATAGCCGGTACACACCATAATTCTTTCTTACATTGCTGTTAAAGTTATTTTTCCACAGTCTCAGCAGTATTTAATTTGTAGCATTGGTTAATTGATGTCGCCTTTCTTTAAAACGAAAAAAATCCTGTAGTTTGCACAGAGTACCTTTATTCTGTTTCTTCCTTTCCATTATTAATAGAGTATACCATAGATCTATTTTTTAATTTTTGATATTATCTTTTACTTACTGGAAGAGCTTTGGCTGAGGTTAACTAATCAGTTGATTTCCTTTCCAGCTGGTATTGCTTGTTCTTCTGCAACTCATGTTATTGCTAGTCTACTACCACATTTCCTACTGGTCTATTACTGCCAGTCTATCACTTCTGCTGCTAAGATGGCTAGTAATTCTACTGTTTCTCCTGTTACCACTACTAAATATATGCTATTTTGTGTTCTATAATATGTGCTTAGACTCTCAAAAAATGGGACAAGCAGATTAGAGTGATATAGGTACTCTCAGATGTAGCATAAGGCTATTTTTCACTAGTTTTAATGCATGTTCAGATGCTCATTGCTGCTAAAGATTAGATTTGGAATAGGTTAAATGCAGTTTTAATTCTAGTAAGATCTAGAAAATAATTAATTTACAATAAACTATTTTTCTTATCACTTTTCCTTCTCCTTTAAAAGTGTTTAGAATTCAAATATACTAATGTAACTTAAGAAAGTTTTTAAATTCTTTCTTTTTTGCTAAATCAGATTGTCTCTTGAAGTCTATCAACATTAGGATCCCTTATCTATCGTAGGTTTATCTTTTTTAAGCTCTTTGAGAGCGAAATCTAATTGGGACTAGCATAGTAATTTTTGTACTATTTGAAATTTTTAATACAATGATCAGATTATTTATTTATTTTTTGGAATTGAAAAGTCAATCAAGAACACTTTTATTTGTAATTTAAATATTTGCTGCTAAAACAACTCCAGAAGAATTTAGGATTTCTATATTACTGCTCTTTTATTTACTGGAAAAAATAAGCGTTTTTGTTCAATATTTCTATCATATTAACAAATGATATCACTGGTTGTCAGCACATGCCATAATAAAGTCGAGTGGATTATCACTTTCTCTGGTACAGCTAATTTGCATTTGATTTAAGCTGCATTGATTTTTTATTTTTTTGGATTACAGTGTCACCATATATTACTTTGCAAAGGAAGGAGCCAATTGTAGTTTCTCTCCAATATATCCAGATATTTACACACCTAGGAATTTAGCTTTTCAAAAAGGATCAGGCCAGAAATTCGTCCAGCCCTCAGGATTTGGTATTGATTTGGGATTTTTCGATTTAGATGATCTTGCAAGACCACTACAAGGGGATGTCTTCCCACTTGTTGTTTGTGCCGAAGCTTGCCCGCAACTTCTATCCACAGATGAACAGGTAGGCCCGTCTACTACTGCTGCTAATGCACAGATTACTCAAGCTGTCATAGAGAAGACTAATAATGGAGCCTTTCAAGTTAGGGTAATTAAGCAGATCTTATGGGCTGAAAATGAACGGTATGAGTTGCAAGAAATATATGGTATCGCAAACTCAGCTAAAACAGAAATTGGTGGTGATAATGCTGACGATATTGGGAAAGAATGTGTAATTTGCATGTCTGAGCCAAGAGATACTACTGTGTTGCCCTGTAGGCATATGGTGAGAACTCAACAAACCATCATGTGTTCATGTGCATACTTTTTCCTATTCTTCTCTCTTATTTTAAGTGCTGAATGGCTACTTTTTGGGACATCATATTTGATCCCAATCTTGCTGACAGAATGATTTTCATGATTATAGTATTTTTCTTCTTACACGTCGGGAGCAGTTTTTTCTGACACTTGGTGTTATTTTTCAGTGTATGTGCAGTGACTGTGCAAAAGCATTAACACGTCAATCAAATAAATGTCCAATATGTCGCCAGCCTGTTGAAAAACTAATGGAGATTAAGGTGAACAGTGCAAACCAGTGAATCATTGTAACATCATATAAGGCCTGCTGGTATGCTGATGGATTCCGCAATTTTTCTTTTAATTTGTGAATATTTTTGTTAAATAAAGTTGTCCTTATTCTTGTATAATGATGTACGGTAAAAGTTTCAAAGTGCATCATGGAGTGGCATTTTAGTTAACTGAATCGGTATAATCGTGTTGCTTCTATGCTGCTGTCATGTTTGAATGATGACTGCAATCATTTGATTTTTTTAATATCATCATTGTTCATTTATTCTTCTCCCTGCATGATGCATCATCTTGCTTTAATGGGTTCTTTAATGGATGCCAGCAGAGAATTGCTGCAATTGTAAAATAGGAGATTGTCCTCTTTCATGTTTGGTTAGTTGGTTATGTAAGTTATTCTTGGTTGCAAGGCATGCAATGTCAATTTTACTCTGCATTCGTTGTACATACTGTTGGACATACACTGACACTCTAGATGGTGCTTTTCTGTGCATAAATAATAGTATAAAATGAGAGTTTTTTCTGCCTGTAGGTGTGAAAATATTATGAGTACACATATACATGCAGTGTTACCAACATTTGTTGTTTCTTTGGATATGCAAGCAAAACCCTCATTTTGCTTAGTGGCAAGTTTTATAACAAGCAGGCATGATACATAACCCATCTAGGACAAGTTTCGAAAGAAATACCGCATAGGAAGTTTTCTTACATAATCTATGAATAATTATTAATATCAACATAAATTCTTCACGCACCCGAAGGATAAATTTAAAGTACCACCAACTCAATCACGCCTGTTATTCTCTAGGAGAATGAATAAATTTTGCTCTTTAAATGCTTAAACCTGTTTTATTTTATTTGTAGATCTTGTGCATATTTAAATGCCTTGAAATGTTGGGAATTATTGATGGTTTCTGAGAAATACTTCCCACTTGACATAACCATGAGGTCCTAGAGATGACTCGGGTGTATAAATAGAAATTCCGTGCCTGTTACGAAGTCTTAATGGATCCAACTGAAGATTACATTTCCATTCGTTTCTTTCTTCTGCTCTTTTAAATGTTCAAGAAGGTGTACGCAGAGTCTTGTGAGCCTGCTTTAGGGTCTTGCACAAAGGGGTCTGCATAAGGTCCAAGAGGGTGGACAACTGACGTGCAAGGAGACCCTTGCACAATTGCTGAATTGATCTGGCATTAGAGAATTTGCCTAGTATATGAAAATGTGTTCTCAAGGAATCTTGTCCTTGAAGAACTCTACTGATTGTTTTGGAACCCACCATTGAGTCTTTCACTTAGACCATGTCGACTTGAACCTAGTAATCCTCAGCATATGTTCCATCGAAGCCTACTTGGTAGTACAATCCACTACCTATGACCTGCTAACTTGCTAAGCTTTTTAGCATAACCTGAATGTGCTAGAAAAAGCAAATTTTAGAAGGGATGAGGTGAAAGTCTGTTTTGCCTATTTTTGTTGGGTGGATCTCTGAAAAACCTATCTAATAAAGCATGTTTCCCAAAACATTGGCAACAACTTGTATTGATTTTATCACTAAACAGTTGGCCTATTTGGCCAGATGCCCTAAGTGAATAGCCTAATTACATGCTCAGCTTAAAAGTTATGGGTAAAACTCCATGTTGCTCCAATTTTTTTTTATACGATAGTTAAGAGGCGATCTTGTTGACAGTAATCTGACAATTCATTTACAGTCAAAGGTGTTGTAAATGGTTGTTGGTTGTTCACTTGAAGTGTTCAATCTTGCACCTACTGCTTTCTTTGATTAAGATCCCACGGTATAAGGGAAGATTGCTAAATATTCATCACTGGTCACTCTTGATGTTCTCATGAAGATCTCTAGTGGAAAGAATATAGCAGTCATCGAAAGGTTCTTTTTCATTAATAAAAGCATTATGGACGACTATAAAGCAATTCAACCAAAAGGCCTTTGTCTCACAGGTTCAAGACATCCTTTCTAGACTCTGGGTATGCAATTAACATCCAACCTTAGTTCAATGGATGCTGTGAATACCAAACAGCGAAGACCCGGCAGAAGATCCATTGCAATTCATCAGGCACTCTTGTTTACATCATATAGTTTGTGGACCATGTACCCAAAGGGGAAACAAGCTAGGGGAAAGTGAAGAAGAGACCTTTGAACAGGTGACTCACAAATGTTGATGCAATTCTGCAACCGTGCATGTTATAAATTGTGGCCTGGCAAGAACCCAGAAGGAAACCTGCTGGCTTTCTCCTTTGGGATCAATTATATGAGAAACCCAAGATTAGCGTCGACCGGCAGTCAAGCACGGCAGCACAAAGGAAAGGTGCCTTGGCAGCTGCAGAACTTATCTTATGATATTATGGTTCCTCTGTCTCCGTCCAGGATCTCCATCAAGTTTTCTTGGACCACTACCTGAGTAACCTTCTTGAAGTCCTTGGCCTGTCTCTCTGTAGGAGGTCCTTCAAGTTTATTGGACCACAACCTGACCAACCTTCACACAGTCCCTGCCCACCTGTTGGAACCGGAGCTTTCACAAAACCTGCTAGAACCCATGAAGTGAGTATCTAGCACAATATCTGACTCTATCCGTCGTTTGTGGTTGGCGTGTTCGATGCATGCAAAATATGAAGCAGGAGTAATTAATATCTTGCTGCGATTCCAACAAAATTTTTGCCATGAGTCAATTTAAGATCATCGCAGGTTCGTTGATGTATTCACCGTAGCATTGTCTTAATCTCAAGTATGTTCATGAATTTTTGATGCAAGAGCCCGGTGGCATCATGCACGGTGAGATGTTTGCCATACATACAGGGATCTTGATGGGCTGAGCCCGAGCTTGGTGGGTCACTCTTGTGCTCAACTTATTATTGCATTCAAGCTAAGCTCGAGTACAGCTCAATTTTGCATCAAATTCAAGCTGCTTGGTTCTTTTAAGAGAAGAATAATGAAGTTGTGAGGCTTTCATCGATGTGGTTTGAGTTTATCTTTGTTGTTAGATATCGATCAAATTAGCTGCTATTTGTTCTTCTTTAGATAATATATGTAATTTTTAATAAACAAATTTCAAAAATCAATGAGGCTACATTTTCCAGCCTTTTAAATTCCATGCCAATCCTAATTAGATTTCGTCCATGGAGGTTTAAAATATACTAAGTTGCTATAGGAAAAAAATGAATTCTAAAATAGCTAGATTCCGAGGAGTCCAAGGAAGAATTTCTTCTCCGGAATTTCATAATTCTATGCATCAAATTTATAGCTTAATCATAGCAAATTCAGGCTTTTTTTTTCTAGATTAAGAATGTAAATATACAGAATAAATGCCAACAACTTCATGAAAAGAAATATTATTGGCATATAATTAATGCCAAAATATTTTTTTGAATTTGTCCTATCCGTTAAATCTTTAGTAGGAATCATGCACCTATGCAAGCGCATTATAACTAGTATTCACAAAAATAACATGGAACAAAATATAATGGTTGCTTATTTATATATCAAATTTAATCAAAGTCCAACACAAGTGCCCTGGTTGGATCTCAAACGTAGATCAACGCCACAACCGCCCCTCAACCCCTTTTTTTCTAATAATGGGAACCCATGGCGAAATTGGAGATATTGGTTTCTATATAATGAAAATAAGTTTCCGTTAATGTAAAATAATGATCGGCAACAAGAAACAATTAGGTAATTCTTTTCAACCCATGGATAATGAAATAAGAGTTCATTTTTTATGCATGACAAAGATTTGAACTTTATAATATCATTCTGCTCTACTCGAACAATGAATTACTTAAATAATGGTCTTGACCTGAGCTTACGAGTTAGGTTCAACCTTGACTCAGTCTATGTACATTGAGCTTATTTCAAGTCGAGCTCTCGGATCCTTTGACAATCCTAGGTACGATTTTCATCCGAGAAAAAAAAAAAAAAATACCGTACTTTTAAAAAGACAAAGAATATATTAAAGTTTCATGGTAATTTTTTTTTTCCCCTCCTATCAAATTTCTCCGGTACATGTAACACAAAAGGAAGGAAGGAGCTTACCAACCGTTACAGTACTCTTCTTTCTAAACGTTCATGCAACCTGTCCTTTTTGTCAAAAAAGTAATACATCAATCAAATTGAAGCATCTTTTAGCTCAAAAGAGAGGAGACCGGCTGGCTGAGCATCAAAAGAAAGGGAAACAAATTAAAAGAAAAGAAAAGAAAAGAAAAGAAAGAAAAAAAAAAAAAGCCTCCAATCCAAGGTGGTGGTGATCTCGGATCCTCTTACATTGATTCGAAACGGACAAGCTGTCGGAGCTGCTTGGTGTCTCAATGGAAGGGAACGTGATGTGTGCCAGAGAAAGGGGGACTGCCTGCCTGCCTGCCTGCCTGCCCACCATCTTCATTCAATTAATTCAATGCTGTCCCCTCTCTGAGTTGTATTGACGTCCATCTTTCACTGTCCACGGTCCGTCCAGTAGTTCTCATCTCCTCCTCCTCCTTCTTCTTCTTCATCTTCTTCTTCTTCTTCCGGATCGGAGGAGCTTTCAAATCTTTCAGGTACTGGCAACGGTCACCACCAATACAACAATATAGGGTCTGGAAAAGAACCAGGCCCAAAATCCCACCTCACTACTTTGGCAAAGATCATCGGTCCTATGCAATATATCTATCTATATATTGATTACACGGACTTCGATGTTGCATGTCTCGCTGGTGGGTCACGCACAGTAGCACATTTGTCATTGGGGTCATTAATTGACCATGCTTCCTCTGGTTTTTGTAGGGCAGTAGAGGTAGTTTTCAACTTTCTATGGGTAGATTTTCTATTTTTTTTTTTTTTTTAATAGAACGAAAAAGGGGAGGAGTTAGTTCTCGGACGTGGCCATCTTCGGACGGTTTTTCAATTTCAGTCAGAAAATGTTCGATGCACGATGCATATTAATTTTTTCACAGTCGTTCTTCATCCAAAGATGAGTACGTCAACCTGACTACCACTAGCGTGGTCGAGTGAACGGGATCTATTATATATATTTCTAATTTTTTCACTACTACCACCAATTAACAGGAGTTCCAGAGTTATTTTATTAATTTTTCTTTTTATTTTATTTTTTGGATTATTTTTTTATTTTTTATTTTATTTCTGGATTTTCTCGTCGGAATATATCTAAACCAAGACTCGAACCCTGCCAGTTATGTGTGAGAAAAGTCTCACAACCAACTGTACCACTCGCCAGTGATAGATTTTCTATTTTTTTTTACTTCGATCATGTTAGTGCCTCGTTGGATATTTATGAGTGATTTAGAAAATATTATATATATTTTTAACATTAATTTGAATCATATTTAAGTGGAATCCTTGGCATTGTTAAAGCATGGAAGAACTAAAGAAAACTATTTCTTATGCACCCCCCGTCTCCCCCTCCCTCGCAACCAACTGCACCACTTGCCAGTTATAGATTTTCTATTTTTTTTATTCCGATGATGTTAGTGCCTCGTTGGATATTTATGAGTGATTTAGAAAACATTATATATATTTTTTTAACATTAATTTGAATCATAATTAAGTGGAATCCTTGGCACTGTTAAAGGATGGAAGAACTAGAGAAAACTAGCTATTTCTTATGTACCCCCCGCGCCACGCCCCCCCCCCCCGGCGCAACAAAAAACCTATTTCTTGTAGTCTTTTTATCATTTTGATGGGTTCTCGCATACATCATCCGTGCCATTCGATATAATCTATTATTTTTAAATTATTTAATATGATAAATCATATGATCTAAAAATTTTTGAACAATACATCAAATAATCAAAAATTTAAATTATTTAAATAGCACAGAACAACATATTTTTTAAGCACGCGATATATGGATTGGAAACTTTTAAATTATATAATCTTTTTTAATATATAAATGATTTAAATGTATTAGATTATATTCAATCGCTGGAATCATTAATATAAAACCTTCGTTGTCTAATCCACACCTGATCGGACTTTAGTAGAGATCCACTCAAGTATAGCTAAATTTATTCTTGTGTGTGTAGGCAAACTAGTTGTATATAATTAAGCATGGTTGCATGCATGGCTTTATTTTAATTGAAAAGGAGAATACCGCAACTCATTTTCATTCATTTATTCTCCCAATAACTTATATAGCAGTAAATTGGACATGATAAAAGGAGAATACCAGTTATTACATCTGTTGGAATCGGTATCAACTCATTATGATACCGGTTGTTACGGAAGCGGAATAGGATCGTTGATTATCGATGTCGATACCACAAAAAAAAAGAAGAAAAGATAACAAATATAATTTTTTCAGGCATGCAAAAGATTTCATTATGAAAAATAAACTTACAGATTGAACTCTCTCTCAACCCCGTACAAGTATCTCTCAACAAGAAATCCCGAATCCTTCTCTCAAGCTCTCAATCAGCCCTCTACAAGAGACTTCCCATCACTTTTTTGTTCTCCTCCCTCTGTCCCATGAATTTGTAGCCTCCACTGCGTAGAGTATCTCACTAAGAGTTCAATGATCCAAACAGAATCCAAATCGGAGTCCTGTAGCTCTTCCAATCGCAGTTTGATTGCAATGCTGCTCGTAGCCGTCGATCGCATTAAGATCCATACAGATTTTGTCTCCTTCTGGGTTTCCTTCTGCTGGGCCCCACATGTGTTTTTTGTCTTCGTGGGTTGCACGGGTGTTGAGGCGCCGCTGGTCTAACAACCTCCACCTCGACTCAACGCACCGCCTTCACCTGACTTGAGAGCTTCTAAGGATTCTAATGCCCCTATGCCCTGGGACAATTGCCTGATCATGGATGGGCAAACATGGAAATCGAGCCAGGCTGCTCGATCTCATCTCCGTCATGTGCTGTGCTCACCTCAACCTGAGACTTGCTCGGGAAAGTCTCCTGC
This sequence comes from Areca catechu, assembly GCA_021397845.1. NCBI lineage: Eukaryota > Viridiplantae > Streptophyta > Magnoliopsida > Arecales > Arecaceae > Areca > Areca catechu. Next base: position 17,011,921 of record CM038043.1, read on the forward strand.
GGCAATAGGAACTTCACTTTGCGACGTCGCCTGTCATCCTCCCGAGTCTCACGTCCCGTGCCCGATCCACCTGCTGTCGGAGCTCCACCTCGCATTGGACTTCTGTTTACACCAGGGACTCCACCTCGCATTGGACTCCCTGTCAAGAGGTAGTGACTCCCACGCTTCTTTCCTTGCAGAACAATCTTATTGCCACACAAGATCTTTAGGACTCCATCACCATCTCTCCACCTATAGTCGCTTGAGTCCAATTTGCCGAGGGAAATTAGATTCTTGCTAAAACTGGATACGCATCGGACCTCACCAAGTTTCTTCACTGTCATATCATGTATCTTCAAGCTGTCTGTCCTGATGCCCTCAATCGCATAGCTCGATCCATCTGCTATGTGGACAGAACCCTCTCTACTGTCTAGAGAGTCAAACAGCTCCTCCCTGCAACAAACATGATACGGACAGGCAGAATCCAAAACCCACTGGGAAGAAGGGGATACCTTGTCGGATACCAAGAGTACATCGCTGATATATCCATCATCGTCGCTATTGGCCACCGCTGTAGCAGCCCTTATCCGATCCCTAAGCTGCGGGCAATCTCTGACACGATGCCCCAACTCATCACACCGAAAATACCTGATCTTGCTGGCATCCTTTGACTTGGATCGTCCTTCAGGCGATCCTTTGTCACTCCGCCTCCGATTGCTTGCACCTCCAAAAATTGTCAACACTGAGTTCCCACTTGAACTCGAAGCCTGGTTATCCCTTTTGAGAACCTCGTTCTGAAGTAGCGCCGATGTCACCTCCTCCATCCTGATGGTGCTCTTTCCCACTAGAAGAGCAGTCACCAAGGACTCAAAGGACTGCGGTAGGGATGACAGCAATACAAGTGCCCGGGTCTTCTCCTCAACTTTTTCACCGATACTAAGAAGATCAGTGAGGATCCTCTGGAAATTGCATCAGGTGCTCCTGCACACTCTGTCCCTTAGCCATCCGCAATTGATAGAACTGCTTCCAAAGAAACAAGGTGTTGGTGAGGGACTTCGCCATGTACAACTCCTCCAGCTTCTTCCACAACGCCATCAGGGAAGACTCGTTCAGTACATGGATCACCACATCATCCGCCAGGTACAAGCGGATTGTGCTTACCACCTACATCTGAAGCCGTTTCCAAGTATTCTGATCTACGGTGTCTGGTCTCTTTTCGCATATGAGAGCGTCGATTAGCCCTTGCTGGATAAGCACGTCTTTCACCCTCGCTTGCCAGAGGGAGAAGTTGTTCTTTCCATCGAACCTGCTGATCTCCACTTTAATTGTACTTGTCTTCTCCATCTTCTTCGATCTCGATCAACTACGGATAACCTGGACTCTGATACCAGATGTTGGGATCGGTATCAACTCACTCTGATACCGGTTGTTGCGAAAGCGGAATAGGATCGTTGATTATCGATGTCAATACTACAAGAGAAAGAAGAAAAGATAACAAATATAATTTTTTCGGGCATGCAAAATATTTCACTATGAAAAATAAACTTACAGATTGAACTCTCTCTCAACCCCGTCCAAGTATCTCTCAACAAGAAATACCGATTCCTTCTCTCAAGCTCTCAATCAGCCCTCTACAAGAGATCTCTCACCATTTTTTCGTCCTCCTCCCTCTATTTATGTCTCTGCCCACGAATTTATAGCCTCCACTGCGTAAAGTATCTCATTAAGACTCCAACGGTCCAAACAGAATCTGAATCGGAGTCCTGTAGCTCTCCCGATCGTAGTTTGATTGCAACGCTGCTCGTAGCCGTTCATCGGATTAAGATCCGTGCAGATTTTGTCTCCTTCTAGGTTTCCTTCTGCTGGGTCCCATATGTATTTTTGGCCTTCGTGGGTCATGCGGGTGTTGAGACGTCGCTGGTCCAACAATATCAATCGGAGAGGGTTCAAATTCATATTGATAGCTTATTCCTAGATACTTTTCTTTTTATCGAGCAATACAAAGGTAATGTGGTGTCCGAATCATTGATCTCCCTAAGAATAAACCCTCGAGGGGTGCCAACTACATATCAGACACATCTATTATTATTATTTTTTTCATGATTATTCAGTAAAATTACACTCCAACTACACTGTAAATCATAATAGAGATGCATCCATCCACCCTAGAAAAAGTTATTAACTTGTTACTTAGGATAAGCTGAACAAAATCCTTTCCTTGGAGAGCCACCCATGACATGATTTGCCTCACTGTACACATGTGAAACCTGGAATAAAAACAAGGAGTGCAACAAAGCTACAAGTCATCCAGGATCACCTCATGGTGAACTTGCACAAGTACTCTGCAAGGGCTTTAACGGCTGAGTTGAAGCAGTTTAACAATCTTTTTTAAATAAATTAACTGGTAATTGATGTGAACGGGAGGTTCAGAATTTTTTTTTTAATTTTTTATTTTATCGATTGATATCTTAGTGATGTCAGGTTGATGAAAAAAAAATATAAAAATTTATTGTTTTTTAATTTTTTGTTTTATCGATTGATATCTTAGTGATGTCAGGTTGATGAAAAAAAAATTTATAAAAATTTACGGGATAGTTATATCGTATTTAATCCCGTTATCCTTTTTTTTTTTTAATTAAAAAAAAAAATTAGCTGGCACCCTCCCCGCAGACAATTCCCATTTCAACCCTCTCCCACCACCAGGCCCCACTTTGCTTGTTATTCCCACCATTTTCTTGCATGTATAGCAAAGCATTCCTTCGTGGCAATTAAGTAAGATTTTTCTAGCTTGCATGCACCAATTTAAAGAGTTCAAGATCTCCATAAAAAAAAAAAAACGGATTTCAAGATCATTTCATCCCTTCCAACGTAATTTGTTTACATATTCTTAATTGATAGAATATTCATCATACTTAAAACGGTTTCGCATGTTGACAAATGATGTCTGTTATTTATTTATTATTTTTGTCTCGCATCCTGATGATATCCATCAATGTCACCGGCATGAGAAGGGACGTACACTTAAATATCAGTTAGGTGATGTAGCGGTTTAAATTATCGGAGCCCCGGCGGACGATTTCTGGTGGTAACCAGGGACCTCCATTGATTCCTTCTTCCTCTTCTTTGTGGCATCTTCTTCTCCCTAACTGCTCTCCCGAGAGACTTTCTGTTCATGTATGGGATATCACGTTTGGTCATGGGGTGGGAGGGGGACCAAGGTTTCAAGGACAAGACATCCTACTAAAATTATTTATTTTATTAATCTTTTTATGAACCGCGAACATCGTACACTTTTTTTTTTTCATAGATTGTAATGTAGAATATCATGTGTTGATGCTGAGCTCCATGGACCGAATGAAATATTTGAACCATCGATTTACAATCTTGAATTTTGCAAAAATATATTGTGGATCGGAATTTCTTCCGGTGGGGACATTCCGATGCCTAAGCCAGTAAAGCTCAGAGAACATAATTGAAAATTCAAAAAAAGTATAGATGAAAAATGAATGAATCAAATTGGCTTGACTTAGGATAGCCTTAGACTTTCTTACCTCGGAAATCCTCTCTTATCTCTTTTTTTAGGCATTTATCCTAACTGAAAATGATTAGGACATGCTTGCTTATAACTGATTACTGTTAGGGAAGTTAATTAAGATAATTTTTTCTCAGCTAATTATAGTTACTGTCGGCCTTCGGTAGTTATTTATCTTGGTCTTGATACAACGGTCATCAGTTATATAGCTTGTCAGTTATAATACCAGGCTTATTCTTGGTGGGCCTTAAGCTGATGGGCCTTAAGCCGAGGTGGACTGGTCGACTGCAGGTCGTATATTACCATCGGCTGAATATTTGTGTTGATATGTTCTCATGTTGAGTGGGTTTTCTAGCTGCAAAGTAAATCGATTTAGATGGGCCAATCAATCCTCCGATCCAGTTTATTGCAATACTTGCCTTACTCCCAATTTCAAGACAAATTATTACTTTGAAAGATGGGAGTATTAATTTTTTTATCTTTTTTCGGGAAAGGAGAAGATTACTAATGATGGCAAATCTCGGGCTTGGTTGGCAGCATTAACTGTTTTCTGTTTCGAGTATTGTGCTTTGGACAGATGCCGGGCTCCCATTGGCGTCGAAAAAGTTGGTATGGATTTAAGGGTCACATCGGCTCTTTTCATTTTGGTGCTCAGTTCGACTCTTCATCTTCAGCCCGGATTGTGAAATGTGGCACTATCACAGACATTTGGTCTGCACAAAGGCTTCATCTTGGTCATCAGCCAGACTCTCGCGGATCAAGGCTGACAGGCTGATTTTCCTTCCGTCGAATCGGCTTTAGCTTTTTAGAAGGTTGTACCCACAATTAATTATATTTGATCCGGGATGCACTGTGTGGCATAATCATATTCATTCAGAGTAGTTAGAAAGCTTTATCGTTGTTGTTGACCGGAGCTCACGGATCACAGTTGATAGGTTAGTTTTTCTCTCGTCGAATCGACTTCTGTCTTTTAGGAGTTCGTACCCACGACTAGCATTGGTGTACATGGCGCGATCAGAAATGCTTCACACTACTCGAGAGAGAGATTGGGGCCATTGTCATTGCCTATATAAAGGGTTTCCCCTCTTAGAAAGGACATTCCTGCTCTCAGTTCTTTGGGGAAGTCTTCGTTCCTGCTTCAACCTCGAGCCTTTCTTCTTCTAAGTTTTCTCATCCTTCTCATGTTAGAGATCTCATCCTTTCTTATCCATGGTTTGGTCTTTAAGCGTTCCAGTCGCCGACGAGCTTTTGACCGGTAGGGGAGAGGGTGACCCCTTCAGCATTGTAGGTCCTCCTAGGATAAGGGGTCCCGAATTGAGGCCTGACTCAATTGGGAGTATTCTTTCTTTTTCTAGGTTAGCTTCCTTGCGGGATTATTTCAAAATCTTAGAGATTCTTCCTTTATTGGCCTCTCATTTCGAGGAAAAAGTAAACCAATCTCCTCCTAGTACCATATCGGTTTACGAAGACCACCTAAAGGTTGGTCTTCGGTTTCCTTTATATCTCTTTTTTGTCAAGATTTTCAACTTGTACTATATAGTCTCGGCATAGCCGACTCCGAATAGCATTCGGGTTGTTTATGCCTTCTTGGTCCTCTACCATGAGTTGAACATAGTGCCGAGGACTTCTCTATTTACTTCTTTCTTCATATTGAAGAAGGATTTCACGGTCAAGGATGGTGGGTTATCGGCCCTCGCCCTGGTCGAGAATTTATCACAGGGCTACCATCTGCTATCCATGGATGGAAGCTGTGCTTCTTCTTTCTGTTCTCTGCCCATTACTAAGGCTTTAACACTGGGTGGAGAGAACCTTGTCTGACTGCCAATGACGGGAAGAAGATTTTGATAGCTGACTGGGAGGACTTTGATAAGCTCTCGGGACTCAAAATTCCTTCGATGAAGGAGCTGCTAAGCGAGCATAACTTATTTCTTGCTCAGATGAGTACGTCTTCGTCTTAGGTACATTCCGTAAGACATAGCTTCTGTTTTGTCCTTTTTTTTTATTATTTGTCGACTGACCATCTTCGTCTTTTTATTTTCACAAGTAAAAAGATGAAGCCGGACTTCGAAAAACTTTATTAGGCCACCTGTAAGAGGTCTGCACCAGCCCCTCCAACAGAGTTGGAGGATACGAAGAAAGCCCGGGTCGACGAAGCTCCGATCGCCCCACCTATGGGAAACACTCTTGTAATATCAAGGACGATGTCCAATGAAGATGATGTCCTTCTGACTGAACTCCACCCCAGAGCTGCTCCACCGGCTCAGACTGCAGGGTAATCGATGTCAACTTTAGCTATCGGCGTTTCATCACTTCCGCCCTTTCATTAGGATAAGGGCAAAGCTCCCCAAGTAGAGGGGGGTCAAAGAGAGACTACCCCCTTGAAGGGGAATATGAGGTAAATTTTACGGTCTATTCTGACTGGAGGGGATTAGAAAACCTGACCTAACTAAGAAGCTGATCAAGGCCACAATCCTCCCGAAGGATTGGGAGGTCATCAAAAATTGTTGGCTAGATGCGATCACCGGCTCATTGTACCCCAACTTCTTGAAGGTAAGAGATCCTCCTTCTTTCCTTTCTTCCTTCTTGAAACTATGAAGAATATAACTCACTTTTCTATTGTATGCAGTAACTTATTCATGAAGTGACCCTGATAGAGGAAAGCATATCAGGGTTCGCTAAGCTCAGCAAAGGTCTTTATCACAAGCTTGAAGCAGCAAAAGCTGAAAAAGAGGTGGCCGAAGAATTAAAATCGGTCAGGAGGAAAAGTTGAACCAGAGCACCGCCACTGTTCAATCTTTGGAGGCTGACTTGAAGAAGACCCAAGCTAAAATAGCAGAACAGGAGGTAAAACTGAGGAAAAAGAAGAAGAAGATCCATTCCTTGGAATAGATATCCAAGGAAAATCAGAAGAAAGCCGAAGAGACTTTAAAGAAGGCTAAACAGGTTACCAAGGATGTGGAATCAGTGAAGAAACAGGTCATCCGGGCTATTGAGGACTACAAGAAGTCTTCAGACTTTAAGGATGAAATGATCGAGGCTGGGGTAGTCATCTATAGAGTGGGTTTCTCCGATTGCCTCGAGGATGTCCTTAAGATTCATCTTGGCCTCGACGTCTAGCAGATATGCTTAGATGATGCTGAAGAGCCTGTGGTGCAGCTCAAGCTGACGAGATTATGGAGCAACCCGACGAGACCCCTATCATGGCCGACTCCGATCTTGCTCCAGCCATAGATATCTAATCTTCTTGTATTTTTCCTTTTGATTTTTGTAAGAAGGCAACAATGACCTTTTTTGATAATGATTGAAATAGCTTTTCTTTATTCCACCTATGTCCCTTGAAAATTTTCCAAGAATGGAGTCATCAGATAATCCTGTAATAACAAACTTCAGTTTCACTAAAAAAATTTTCAAGTATGGAGTCTTCAGTATGATAGCTTAGCAACATAGGGGCGCCTTCTTCCGCAAAGTGATATGACTTTGGCGCAATAGTTTTGTAATGTATGATTCATCCCTTCATTGATCATGGCCATAATCTTTCCTTTATCGGTGCTGGACTACCTCCTCTTTCATCATATATGAGTTGGTACTTTATGCTAATCTATGTTCCTGTCGGTCATACTGATTGAGTAGGTTGATTAGGCCTGCTCTTGCACTTACCGATCTTGCCGGTAGGCTGGTGAGGTCCATTTGTGCATCTGTTGGTTTTACCGATATAGCAGGCTGGTTAGGCCCATGGCGCACTTGTCAGACATACCGATAGGATAGGCTGGTCAGGCCTACTCTTGTGCTTGTCAGATATACCAATAGGGTAGGCTGGTGAGGCCCACTCTTGTGCTTGTCGGACATATCGATAGGGTAGGCTGGTCAAGCCCACTCTTATGTTTGTCGGACATACCGATAGGGTAGGCTGGTCGGCCTACTCTGTTTGAGCAGTTTGGTGAAAATATCAGAAGGAGAACTTTATTGATAATATTTGTGAAGATTCTCTGCATTCCAAGGCCAAGACATTTGGTAACCATCCAAATTTTCAAGTCGGTAGGTTTCGAGGCATATAACCTCAATAATTTGATAAGGTCCTTCCCAATTAGGAAAGAGTTTCCTTTATTCTGCTGGCTTGGATACTTCAGATCTTCGCAATACCAAGTCTCCGGATAGGAAGGTTCGTACCTTAATCCAAGAGTTATAGTATTTGGCAACCTTTTGTCGATACATTGTCATCTTTATTTGAGCTTGAAGTCTGGTACCTTGAAATAGATCTAGGTTGACTCTACGACGTTCTGAATTTTCAAGCTCTGTGAAGTGATCAATCCTTAAAGATTGCAATGTGATTTCTACTGAAAGGACCGCCTCACTGCCATATGTTAGATTGAATGGGGATTCTCCCGTAGCCATTCTGGGGGTCGTCCAGTATGCCCAAAGGACTAAGTTCAGCTCTTCGGCCTAGAGCCCCTTGGCATCATTCAATCTAGTCTTCAGACAGTGGAGAATCGTCCGATTGGTTACTTCGGCTTCTCCATTAGATTGAGGATGCCTGATGGAAGTCAACTTGTGGAGGATTTGATACTGATCATAAAATCTTTAAATTTTTGGTTATCAAATTGCCTTCTGTTGTTAGTAATGAGGGCATGAGGGATTTCGAATCAAAAGATTATAAAATTTCTGACAAAGTTCTCGACCTTTTCTTTAGTTATGTGGGCCAAGGGTTTGGAATCGACCCATTTGATAAAGTAATCAATGATCACTATGAAAAATTTTCATTGACCAGAAGCTGAAGAGAATGGGCCAAGAATGTCCATTCCCCACTAAGCAAACGACCATGGAGCTATCAATTGAATTAGCTGACTTGCGGGGTGTCTTTGGATGTTGGAGTATCTCTGGCACTGGTCACATCTTCTAACATAGTCAGCTACATCTTTCTGACTGGTCAGCCAATAATAACCTTGGAGAATAATTTTGTAGGCTAGAGATCTACCCCCTAGATGATCTCTACATATACCTTCATGTACTTCTCTTAGGGCATAGGGGCATCTGACGGTCCTAAGCACTTCAACAGGGGCTATGTAAAGGATCTCTTGTAGAGGACTCCATCCAAGATGATATACTGAGAAGCCATCTAGTGCATTCGCTTGGATTTGGCCTTGTCTCTTGGCAACACCCTTTCATTCTGGTTCTTGAAGATAGGGTCTATCTAGCAGGGTTCATGCTCAATCTGATACACTTCTGAGACTTTTTCTGATATGCTAGGGTCTTCTAGGTATTCTATGAATGTCCAACCAAGGAAGTTTGGAAGCAGTAGTGGCTGGTCGGGAAAGGGCGTCGGCTCAGGAGTTCTCTATCTGTGGGACATGAGATACTCAAAGAATTCCAATCGGGTTATCAAATCTCATGCCTTTTCTAAATACTTGATCATGATGGTGTCTCGAGCTTCAAACTCGCCCTTTACTTGATTCATCACCAATTAAGAATCCGAGAAAACCTTGATCTTTCAAATTCCCAGTTTTTTGGTAATCCTGAGTCCTGCTAGGAGAGCTTCATATTTTGCTTGGTTGTTCGAAGCTTGGAAAAAGAAATAGAGGGTATATACTTCATAGTTTGTCCTTCGGGGTCGGTAAGTATAAGTCCGGCTCCATAACCAGCGGAACTAGATGCTCCGTCCACATGGAGTACCTAAGTGGATTCCGAATCTCCTTCGACTGTCTTTCCTTCGTCGGCCATTCGACGATCGTCTTCATGGTTTCAGGTGCACACAGCAATAAAGTCAGCTAATACCTAGGCTTTCATGGCTGATCTTAGTTGAAATGTAATATCGAATTCGTCCAGTTTGATGGCCCACTTAGCTATCCTTCCTGAGATGTTAGGGCATCGGATGATAGCCTTCAATGGTTGATCCGTCAAGACCAAGATCGAATGGGACTGAAAGTAAGGTCGCAGGTGTTTTGCTACGATGATCAATGAATATATGAGCTATGCACTTTTGGATATCTTACTTTGAACTCATGTACACTTTGCTAGCATAGTAGATCAGCTTTTGTATGTTGTCGGCTTCTTTTTTGACAAGTACAGAGCTGATAGCTTTGGCCGAAGCAAAGGGGTATAGGTAGAGAGTTTTGCCTTCTTGAGATTTTGAGAGTAGAGGAGGACTCCTCAAGTATTTCTTTAATTCCTCGAAAGCGAGTCGACAGTTATTTGACCACTCGAAGCCTCTTGTTTGGCGTAAAGCTTTGAAGAAAGGAAGATATCTTTCAATCGATTGAAAAATGAATTGGCTTAACGAGGCAATTCTCCCGGTCAGTTGCTATACCTCTTTTTTATTAAAGGGATGCCTCATATCGAGGATTGCTTGGATTTTATTTGGATTGGCTTCTACTCCTTGTTTGGTGACGAGGAATTCCAGGAACTTTCTTGATATCATTCCAAAAGTGCATTTGGTTGAGTTTAGCTTCATCTGATGATGTCATAGAGCATCAAAGGATTCTATCAAATCTTTGATGTGATCAATCTTTTGGAGGCTCTTTACGATCATGTCATCGATATAGGCCTCCATATTTCTTCTAAGTTGCTTTTCGAAGACCTTATTGATCAGCCTTTGGAATGTCTTTCTAGCATTCTTTAGGCCGAATGACACACCTTGTAGTAATATAACCCTTTCTCGGTTATGAATGCCATTTTCTTTTCATCCATATGATCCATTTGGATTTGATTATATCTTGAGAAGGCATCCATGAAGCTTAAGAGTTGGTGTCTGGTAGTGGCATCGACTAGCTGATCTATCTTTGGTAATAAAAAATTATCTTTTGGGCAAGCCCTATTAAGGTCAGTATAGTCAATGCAGATGCTCCATTTGTTATTGGCTTTCTTTACCATTACTACATTGGCTAGCCAGTTCGGGTAATGGACTTCCCTTATGAACCCAGCATCGATAAATTTATTTATCTCTTCATCAATCATCTTTTATCTTTCTGGGACAGTTTTTTCTTCTATCGGACTGGCCTGTGATCGGGGCTGACCTTCAATCGGTGAGTAACGACTTCAGTCAAGATCTCGGGCATATCAGTAGCTGACCAAGCGAAAACATCGGCGTTGCTCCACAGGAAGTTGATTAGCTTCGTCCTCATTTCTTCATCGAGCAGACTTTCGATCTGCATGACTTTTGTAGGATCATCTTCTCTCAGTGGTATAGAGATGGTTTTTTTCAATTGGCTCCCCACATTCTCCTATTTGATCTCTTGGACCCAATTGCTCCAGGATCATGTGGCCGACTGACTGTCTATCTTGTATCATCAGGTATTATCGAGCGACTCTTTGGTCTCTCCTTATTTCTTCGATCCCCTTTCTAGTCAGGAATCATACTGGAAGGTGATATGTTGACACAATAGCATGAACTTATTCAATGTGGGTCGTCTTAATATGGCATTATACGTTGGTGGAGGGATTATTTTTCCTTGGTTTCGTACCAATAGTCACTGGTAGTATTATTTTTCCTTCTACTCCAACCAGATTACCTCCAAATCCTATCAAGGATATTGGAGATCTTTGCAACTTTCCTTTGGATAGATTCATCCTAATGAAAGCATTGTAGAGTAAGACCTTTATAGAACTTCCATTATCTACCAGAATCCTTCTTACATCATAGTAGGCTATGATAGCCGATACAACTACAAGGTCATCATGAGGAGTCTGGATTCCTTGCAGGTCATTGTCTGAGAAGCATATGGCGTTGTTGCCCCTGTACCTTTTGGGGGCATCTTCCTCAGCTCTTCTCCTCCAATCGGATCGGTGATGCAACATGCCTACTTTTCTGTCTGTAGGCCTTTGATTGGGAAGTTTCACCTCTTCGGTGGCTTTCTTGGGGGTAGCAACTTTGGCTCGGTGCTCTTGGTTGTTGACATACTTTTTCAAGTATTCCCGCTTGATCAGATCTTTAATTGCATTTTTGAACTAGATGCATTCTTTAGTGGTATGCCCGTGATCACGATGGAACCGGCAATATTTATTTTTGTTTCTCGAAGCAGGGGGTGCCCTCATTGGGCGAGGCCTTTGAAGATAGTTCTTTTTCTTTATCTCCATCAAGATCTTTTTTCTTGGAAGAGAGAAAGGAGTGTATGCTTCGAATTTGCTGACCAGATTCTTGGACTTGGGACTGCATCGCCGAGTCGGCGTATCACCATTGCTAGGAGGTCGAGGTTCCAAAATCTTGCCATTCTTTTTCTTAGGAACAGACCTCTCTTCGGCCTGGTGCCGACTGGCTACTTGTTCTTCAGCCATCGCATATTTCTGCACCCTTGCTAGCAATTCAGAGTAGCTTGTAGGAAACTTCTTATCTAGAGAGAAAGTGAACTTGGACGATCAGAGAACTTTCTTTATGGCGGACATGGCCACGTGTTTATTGAGATCGGGGATCTCAAGAGTGGCAGAGTTGAATCTGGCCACATAATTCCGTAAGCTTTCTCCTTCATTTTGCTAAAGAGGGAAGATGCTATCCGAGTTGCAAGGCATCCTTCGATAAGTCCTAAAATATGACACAAATAATTTTTCTAATTTATTAAAAGAATAAATTGTACTTAGTCGAATGCTCAAGTACCACATTCGAGCAGCTTTCTTTAGTGTGGAGAGAAAGCAAGGCAGTGCAGGACATCAGAAACTCCTTGTATCATCATGTGTATCTTGAAGCTTTCCAAGCAGTCAAGAGAATCAGTAGTGCCGTCATATAGTTCCAATTGAGGAACCTTGAAGTGATGTGGAATCACTTCCTTCATTACTCTTTAGGAAAAAGGAGGCCGTGATTCATTTGCCATAGTCTCATCATCTCTCCATTGATCATCAAGCTTTGCGATCTACCTTTCCAGCTTCCTAAATTTCCTTTCTAGTCATCATGTACTCCCCCTCCTCGTCGGGTGTTTCCTAGAGTGGAGTCTTCAGAAGATACTGATAAAGATCTTCTTTCCCTTTTCCTTTCCTGTCGGCTTTCTGTTTGCCTTCGATGCCGAGAGCTTCGTGGTTCAGAAGATCACCAATCCCAAGATGACCGTCGGGTGAATTCTTGTCACCGACCTTCCTTCCCTAAGGATCAACAATTGAATCTTGAGGCTACCGGTTGGTGTTGTCCATTGAGGGTAGTTTCTTGAAGATTCCACACCACGACTGTCAGTGCATCCATTCGATTCAGAAGGGCATCAATCTGCTATTGTCCCACACTCAGCATGGAAGGTACAACATTATTGTCCACTGGGGTATTGTTCTTCCTGGACGTAGGACGACCCCTACTTGTTGAGACATTCCGTGCTCTTCCTTTTACCATCTTGCCTTTTCTTGAGATTCTCTTTTCCAAGAGGGGTAATTTACATGGTTGAGCCCCCCTATCTAGTGTGCCAATATGTTGACACTGAGCTCCATAGACCGGATGGAATATTCGAATCGTCGGTTTACCACCTTGGGTTCCTGCAAAAATAGTCATCGGATCATAATTTTTTTAGTAGGGGACACTCCGATGCCTAAGTCAGTAGAGTTCGGGTAACGGAATAGAGATTTCAAAGATAGTATAGATGAAAAAGGAATGAATCAAGTTGACATGGCTTAGATTTTTTTATCTTAGAGATTCCCTTTTATCTCTTTTTATAGGCATTTATCCCAATTGAAAGTGGTCAGGACAAGCTTTCTTGTAACCGATCGCTGTTAGAAAGTTAATTAAGATAATCTTCCCTCAGTTAATTATAGTTACTGTCGGCCTTCGGTAGTTATTTATCTTGATCTTGATGCAACAGTCATCAGTTATACAGTTTGCCAGTTATAACAACCAGGTTTATTCTTGATAGATCTCAAGCTGGTGAGCTTTAAGCTAAGATGGATTGGCTGACACCATCGACTGAATGTTTATACTGATCCATTCTCATGTTGAGTGGATCTTCTAGCTACGGGGTCAACCGATTTATATGAGCCGACCAATCTTTCGATCCGGTTAATCATGATACTATGCATGCAAACCATCATAAATGAATAATTATCAAATGATTTAGATATTACAGTATTCATAAACCATGTTATTTGGTGGCAGCCAGCCAGGGAGAAACCGTGGTATTCTGCAGTACGTGCACTGTAGAGGATGCCCGCTTTCTTCTTTGTGGTCTCAGGGTTCCGACCGTATCCCAAAGCCGATCTCATTAACAGTGGAGAGGGGTCCTTCTTTCTTTGTTTTTTTAAAAGTTGATGGGCAGAGGCATTAAATCCATGCAGCGCCCGTTGCGCGGCCGCGTCCGCGGCCAACAAAACGCCTTCGGAAACGAACAAACGCCAGGTGACAAAAAAAAAAAAAAAAGCCGTGAAGGCTGCAGTGCATACGCGCGCCCTTGCTTGCCAAAACATCTGTCAGAGATTCTCCCGTTCCTCTTCTCTTTCCTCCTCCACTCCAACCCTCAATATATATATATATATATATTATTGATAAATCACCCTTTGATAGAAGTACTGTAGTTTCTGAAACTTTTTTTTTTTTTTGATCTTTCCTGTATTGTATATGAATAGATCCAACTAGATTTATATGGATATCTAAACGATCTTGAATAAATATTCGATGTAGATAAGCAGTGATAAGTATTCAACATGGCTAACTATATAATTTTATATAACCATCTCCTTCGTACTTAATGCCGTAATTGATAGTTTACTCTAATCAAAATGCATTCTAGTTGATGAAGTATACAGCATTTTGATAAGTAGTTGAGCATCTAACTAATTTTCGAAATCGAACGAGCAATCATTAATAATAATATTAAAAATATAAAAGTACAAAACTTCAAATCTTGGCTGTTTATAATTGATCCCATTCTTCTGCAACACATTTTTATCATCTTCCTTGCATGATTGATGTTTTTTTTTGTCAATGCAATGCACTTATAAAAGTTCAGCTCACCATCATAATTCATATGTATATATATATATATATATATATATGGCTTAAAGGGTATGGTAACTTATCATCTGACCAGTATACCCAATCTGCAAATGATGCATTTCAAATTGGTTCAATTTGATATAAATAAGTTTAGATCAACTTGCATGTATAGATTCTTTTATTAAATGAGTTGGATTCAGATCTAGATCTTTGATCTATTTAAAGTATTGAATAATTAGACTGTCTCATAGATTGATCCATTTAACTTATTTAAGATATATTTCATCAGTTTAAAGCATGCTTCATCTATTTCTATCATGTTTGACCTAATCATTTTATCTATTTAACTCATTTATATTCACTTAATCTGTTAAAACTTTGCATTAACATATTCAACACTTCTAACCTAATTTGACCTGGTTAATAGATAGACCATGAATGTTGGGTTAGATTGCTTATTTAATAAAAAGATCAAGTTTAAATAAAAAATTTCGATATGTTTAATAAATATATTAGATTCGGACCGTCAAATTTTGGTCGGCCTGCATTCGATCCGGTCTATTTTTAAAATCCAACTCGGCTGGATTGCCGCCCCTAGAATTGAAAAGCATTTGAGGATCAAAAACAGGCAAGCTAATGTATCGCAGATGATAACAAGTATTTTAATTTCTTGTGAACATTAGACTATCCAAGCTCCATGTATGTAGCCAAATTCTCCATGCATTGCACCTTTCTTGTTTGTCCCCTAAAGTGTGATAGCTCTGAAAAGCTTTTGATCTCAATGGTCCAAATCATGGTTTTATAGGCATGTATAGGAATGCACTTGAACTAATATAATTGGTGGACCATCACAAAGGTTCTCATCCATAATTAATAACTCATGCACTGAACCCTGCAAACTTCAATGAATAAATAAATAAATAAATAAATAAATAAACAAACACACAAATAATTCAAGTGCATGTACAACATGGCCATCCCCATGCCATGGCAAGCCATCCAACACCCATGGGCCTTACCTGCTACTGCTACTGCTACCACTACCACCACCCAATCCAGCAACAGAGCTTGTTTAATTATTTATGTCGGCCATGCAAGCTTTGTGGCAGTGGAGTGATGAATAATAATTAATCTTCTCCACTCCACTCTCTTTCTGCACCCCTCATCCACTCCCAATGCAAAACTGCAAGAGAGCTCCATGATAGGTAGAGTGTGTTGTTTTGAGCTAAAATGAGTGCCAGGCCTCGCCTTGGGTCTCCCCTCAGAAAAGCCATTCAAAAGAGGGACAAGGTCCCACTGGGGACCCAGTGCTTTTGGACATAGACGACACAATTATTTTGGCTCTGGTTTTTTTTTTTTTTTTTTTTTTTTGATGGTTTGACCCAGAAGCGTGTATGGCGTTGGGAGGTGTGCCAATGGGCTACCAAGGTTAAGGTGAATTCACTGCTGCTGGCTTCATGGCATGGGCTTCCAAGTTGTCTAAAAAACTTTTAGAATTTTTTTTTTTTTGGGTTGTTAAAAAAAAAAATTCCTACGAGAGGAAAGGGGTTTATAGGCTGCCAAAACTTAATATCAGTGAGCTAGGCTTGAGCTTGGGTTAGAGATGGCGGTTAGGTCGGGTTGGGCATATATGGATCGGATCATATACGTGTCGGATCAGAAAAGTCTCAACCTGAATCCGATCCGTTTATTAAATAAATTATAATTTAAAATCTGAACTTGATCCATTTAATAAATAGGTAACCTGGCTTGATCCGTTTAACCGGTTTATTAAACGGATAACCTGCTAACCCGACTCAACCCGACCTGTTTAACCCGTTTAACAATTGAATAACCTGTTTATCCAATCCAACCCGACTCAACCTGTTTAATAAATAGATAACCTGTTTATCTAATCCGACCCGTATATTAAATGGGTTAAACGGGTTAAACAGGTTGGACCTGAAAAATCTGAACACGACCCGTTTATTAAGTGGATTAAACGGGTCGACCCGTTTACGACCCGAACTCATTTATCTCAAATTCAAATATATTTATGACGGATCGAATACGGGTCGGGTCATAAATTGCCATCCATAGTTTGGACGGGAATTCCAATTTAAAAAGGCTAATTTGATTGTCAAATAAGTAAGCCCTGGTTAAGCATAACATGAATTGATCACACTCAAATTATGTATACACAAATATTTTTCTATTAAACTCTAGAGATATTATTGGTTTATTTTTAATATTTTAAGTTTTTAAAACTGACCGGTGAATTAACATAATATTATATTATATTACCACGTCAATATGCCCAAGGAATTCCGATTTAAAACAACTAATTTGTTAAGAGCTTGCCCTTCAATTTTTATTATTAAATTATACATAAAATATTTTTATATTTATGGACTAAATTAGTATTATTTGTATTTTTTTAAAAATAGTTTAATTATAATATGGAAGTACAGTTTCAAACATTGGTTCAAAATATATAATTAAAGATTTTGAAAAGTTAAAGTATTACATATTACATGAAAAAAATTTAAACGTAACAATTAAATGAATTAGCTCTGACTTGGCGCTTAAACTATATATCTCGAACTCATAATTGGATTAGAAGAAACATAGTTGTTGAATTGCAAACTCATGAGCACTATACGATTGGCATCACAATTGGGAAAGCAAAGGTGATGATATTTCCTTTTTGACAACCATATATTTCAATTCAAAGCTAAACTAGAATAAATATTCTTCGATACATATACTAAAGAAGATCAAATAAAATAATTTATTAAATCAAATATTAAATTATTAAAAATATATTTATTCAATAAATTGATATTATTTGTATTTAAAAATAAATTTAATTATAGCATAATTACAAAATAATTAGTTTAAAATATATAATTTATTTATAATATGATTTTATGGCCAACCTTTTTGCTGACATAAATTAATGGCTGCTCAGGGAAACACGGAAGAGGGGGAGCCGGGGAAAAGCAGGTGCTGGCTTTTAAAAGAGGTGCCGTCACCGCTTTTTTTTTTTTTTTTTTTTTTTTTTTTTTAAGAGCTGCGGAAAAGAAGCAGACAAACTGCAATGAAGTACATGGTTTGGTTTGGGGGCTAAAGAGCTAGGATTTGGCCTCCAAAACATGCTTATTTTCTCATCAAAACACATATTTTCACTAATTTTTTATTGATATAATTTAAAAAAATATGGTTAATATTATTAATGATGGCAGTTTAATCGGTACCGAATATGATTATATATCTTTTATGTTTAAGATTTAAACTGTTAAATAAAAAAATTTATTTTGAATGTTTGGATATTTAAATATGTAAGATTGGTTATTGGATCAATTGATATTGTGATGGAATTATCGTGGATCCCAGGTCATTTGCTTTGCTTATTAAAAATAATAAAAAATAAGTAATATGATTGATGGAAAATTGCTTTGCGCCCTTTTTGGCAACGTGGGATCATTGCCATGTGAAATTCCACTCGGTTTATGTACCCCTTTTGAACGCATTTCTCGGGGACTGTTCACCGCATCTCACTTTTTCTTTTTTTTTTTTTTTTTTTTTATATATATAATAAAAAAAAGACAAGTTAGATTCCGGACATGATCATCCTCAGATGGTCTCCCATTCCAACTAAAAAATGTTCGATACACGATATATATTAATTTTTCCGTAATCATTCTTCATCCGAAAGTGAGTACGTCAACTTGACCACCACTGATATCAGTCAAGTGATTGACTAGTATTGGTATTAGCCGAGTGAACAGAATTTATTATATATATTTCTAATTTTTTTAAATCAAGCAGTCGTTCTCCATCCGAAAGTGAGTACGTCAACTTGACCACCACTGATATCAGTCAAGTGATTGACTAGTATTGGTATTAGCCGAGTGAACGGAATTTATTATATATATTTCTAATTTTTTTAAATCAAGCAGTCGTTCTCCATCCGAAAATGAGTATGTCAACTTGATTATTACTGGTATCAATCGAGTGGTTGACTATCACTGGTATCAGCCGAATGAACAGAATTTATTATATATATTTTTAATTTTTTTAAATCAAAATTTGAATCCCTGCTAATTAATTATAAAAAAATTTATAACCAATTGCATTACTCACCGGTGATGCACCTTACTTTCACTGCATCACATTTTTAGTACACGTATGCTAAATTTTCCAACTACCAACGTGAAACATATCCGGCCTCTTCCATCCATGGAGTAGATGTGGTTACTCGCTAGTGGTTGTCCTTGGGTTTTCAATGGTACACATATGCTAAATTTTCCAACTACCAATGTGAAACATATCCGGCCTTTTCCATCTAGATGTGGTTACTCGCTAGTGGTTGTCCTTGGGTTTTCAATGATGTGTTAGGCATGGAGGACCCATGAGGTACATAACATCATTGTTAATGCCATATGATACAAGATTGAGTTAGATACATTATATGAGAGATATTGATTGAAGAAGTTGATAGCAAACTTTTGAATCCCTGCAGGACTGTAGATCATGGGTTTGCCAGGACAACAAGCTAGGGCTGATGTGATGACTTAGGAGAGGTAAGTAGAGCAAGGACCCACAAAGGAGTTTTCATCTAGGCATCATAGAGTTTTAGCAAATCTAGGCTGGGTGATTAACACTTGGCACGTACATTTAAAAACTTATTTTTGTATTATTCAAGATGCTTGCTCAAAATACACTAGGTAGCAGGATTTACAGTACTATCACATACCATTCGATATGGGGCGTACCGTATTATATTGATCAAGAATCGGTACGATTCATATATAAAAAATCGTCTGGCATTCTAGATCGTTAAAAAAAATTAAAAAAAATATATTTCATATGGTACGGTACAGTACTGTACCATATCGTATGCCTAGTTTGGGCTCGATTCGGGTTCAGTTTGTACCCGATATATGTTAAACAATTTTTTGATAGAGAATGAAAGAAATTTTAAAGATTTTGTAGACTCAGTACGGGACCGATATGTACCATACCGGTTGGTAACCGGTATTGAGCCCGGTACCGATTCCGAGTTCCTTACTAGGTAATATGTGTTATACTTTAGACAAGTTATAATCGGTGCAAATACTCTATAAATCTATTTTAATAAAGTTACAATTTTGCAATAATTAGATATTATTGTCATTTAAATCATGAACTCTCCTTTAAATTTATTTATTTATTTATTTTGAGAGAGAGAAGAGCAGGAAGGACTACTTCTCACCAGCATTTGACGTCCCGACCTTTGGTCCAAGGGATAACATAAGATATCATTTGAGCTAAAGTTTGGTCATCCCTTTAATTTGATGAAAGTTATAAATTATGCTCAAATTCCAATAATAACAATTTTTGATGTACCTAGATTACTTAAATTTCTTGTGGTCATCAATGTAAAGGATCCACACCAAGAGACATTGTAGCAGTACACTTTTTCTATAATTATCATGGCAGGTATTGCCGCCAAGATCGCCATGGCCTGTAGCTCTGACATGTCGCGAATGCGTCGGGTTCCTATGGGATGCTCGTCTCTTCTTTTCCTGGTTGGCTCCTTGATTCGGTTGCTCTGCAAAAAATAGGAGACCTGGGCCGGGGATTCCGGCGGGGACACTCCGACGATCAAGTCAGACGGGACGATCAAGGAGAACAGAACCTCTGTGGCGAAGAGCTTGAGGGGCTCTCCTTATAGAGGGTGAAAGGTAGAATTGAGGTGGAAAGAGCAAGCAGAGATGGGAGCGAAGAGCTTGGAAGGGTCTACTGGGGGTCTCTTTCTCGCTCGTTTGCTTCTTTTTCTTTCTTACCTCCTGCTTTTCCTCTCTCCGACCTTATGTACGTGGGATGGCCCAGAGCAGATATGGGGCTTTGTTCAGGTGTCCCTTCCCGTGTGCCCTCTCTGGGAGGGGCTTCCCATTGCCTGCGACCTCTCTCTTGTCAGACCAGTCCTTAGAAGGAGATCCTTCCATTGGAGATTTATGCCGGCATGGTTCAGGTCCCATCCCTCTAGTGGTATGGTTCCCCATGGAAGGGGCGGGCACCGTGCAGCTGAGCCCCCTGCCACGGTGAGGCATTTCCATTCCTAAAGGGACCGGTGGAGCGTCACAGGGCCTTGGAGCCTTCATGGAGTATTCCTCTCAAGGGAGGTTCAGGTATCGTGTCGTGGGGTTTGAAGCCCCTAGTTGCACAGTTGTTGACGTGGCAGCATGTTATAGGACCTGGAACCTGGCGGGCTGCACGCCACTCAGGGCATGAGAGTGGTGTATTAAAGAGTTTGAATTTATGGCAGGATGTGTGCCACCCTCCGGAGGTTGCATGCGACCGGTAACCTCTTTGCCATGGTTTGAATCCTCGTCGACCCTTCTTTTACTGCCAGCAGGAACTTTTTGACCCCCATAAGGCAAACAAAAGGGGGAGAGTCTCGCCTTGGCAGCATGAGCACGACCCCGATCGGGAGCTGGCCTTAGGCGGGGGCCTGCCCTGGTAGCATGAGCATGACCCCAGCCAGGAGCTGGCCTTAGGGGGGGCTTGTCTTATGAGCATGACCTCGACTGGGAGCTGACCTCGGCAGGAGGGCTCGCCTTGGCAGCATGAGCATGATCCCGATCGGGAGCTGGCCTCAGGCGGGGGGCTTGCCCTATGAGCACGTCCCAGCTGGGAGCTGACCTCGGTAGGAGGGCTCGTCTTGGTAACATTAGCATGACCCTAGCCGGGAGCTGGCTGTAGGTGGGTGGCTTGCCTTATGAGCATGACCCTGGCTGGGAGCTGACCTCGGTAGGAGGGCTCGCCTTGGCAGTATGAGTATGACCCAGGTCAGGAGCTGGCCTCAGGTGGGGGTGTTGACTCCGTTATTGATTTTGATGATTAACAAAATACTTAAGTATGTTTGAGTACTAACAGTTCTTTGAAGTATATTTTTAATAAAGAAAGGTACTCATCAAATCAACAAAAATTGAACTACTTGTCAAAGATTGAAGAAGCCCTTTCTATGATTAAAATATCAATATTTAATGGACTTAAGTATGTAAAACTTGCTTGAAAGGAATTAATGAGTTCAGTTGAAAAAGGATTTAGTAGAGTTTTAGTCTTTTTTGAAGAAGTTTCAGCAAGTGTCGACTCAAAGTGTCAACTCACAGTTCAAGTATTGACTCATAACAGTGCAAGTGTTAACTCAAGCCAGCACGTAGAGAGAAATTTCAGTGGCATGCTTAAAGTGTCGACTCATGCTATCCAAGTATCGACTCAAGGTATTGACTCAAGGATCGACTCAAAGCCCGAGACAATTTTTCCGGAACATGTTGAAATCCAAGATTTGCCTCAAGTGTCGACTCATGGATGATAAGTGTCGACTCGTGTGTCGACTCATCAGATGAAGTGTCGACTCACCTGAGATTTCTAGAGAGCTTTAATGCAGAATCTTGAACTAGGTGTCGACTCATGGGACTTAAGTGTCGACCCTAAGTATCGACTCACAGCTTGAAGTGTCGATACTTGGAGTTCTGGAAACAATAACGGCCAGTTTTTTCAAATACAGAACTCATCTTTTTTTCTTCCAATGGCTAGTTTCTCGTGTCTAACGGTCATAAACCAATTTTTGGGCCTTGGGATGGTATTTAAGTGATTCAAATTGAAGAAGAATCAAGAGAGAATGAATAAAGAATAAGAAAAAGAAAGAAAGCAAGTGCATTCACTCATACATTCATTGAGAGCAATTACTTCCAAGCAAAGAAGCTTTCAAGCATTCAAAGCTATCAAGAGCATTCAAGTCCAACTACTTTTGAGCATTGATTGAGGCTTCATCGAATTAAAGACAAGCATCTTCATCAAGCTTCAAAAAGATAACTGCTTTTATTAAAAAGCTTTTCTTGTATTCTTTATCTCATTTCATACTTTGTTGTAAAGATTTTTGGTGAGCCTAAGAACAAAACTAAGAAGATTTTTGGTTAGCCTAGTTGAAAACTGAGGAGATTTTTGGTTAGCATAATTGAAAACTAAGGAGATTTTTGGTTAGCCTTGAAAACCAAGAGGTTTCTTTTGGTGAGCCTTGTGAAAACCAAATGAAGTTTTGATTAGTGAGCCCGGAAAACTAATCAGTTATAATTATGAGTGATTATAGTGAATTCCCAAGTGATCCTTGGAGAGTGGATGTAGGTGCCTTGAAGAGCACCGAACCATTATACTTGAATTGTGTTTGTGATTGATTGTCTCTCTCTACTTGCTCTTATCTTTCATTGCAATTTAAATTTTCACTGCACACTCTATAAGAGCACACTACACATATATCTCACTAGCACTTGTTTTGTTTATTGAATTGGTACACACACTTTCATATAATTTTTAGAAATCTAATTCACCCCTCCTCTTGGGTTGCTGACTGGGTAATAGGGGGCTCGCCTTATGAGCATGACCCTGGCTAGGAGCTGACCACGATGGGAGGCTCACCTTGACAACATGAGCACGATTGTGGTTAAGAGCTGGACTCAGGCGAGGGGCTCGCCTTATGAGCACAACCTTGGCTGGGAGCTGACCTCGGCAGGAGGGCTCGCCTTGGCAGCATGAGCATGACCCCGGTCAAGAGTTGGCCTCAGGCGGGGGGCTTGCCTTATGAGCATGACCCCGGCTAGGAGCTAACCTTGGCATGAGGGCTTGCCTTGGTAGCATGAGCATGACCTCGGCCGGGAGCTGGCCTCAGGCAGGGGGCCCGTCCTGGCAGCATGACCCCGTGTTGATCCCTGGAATGATTTTGATGATAACCAAATATTGGAGCATGCATTTGATTATTGACTATCTTTCAAGTGTTCTCAAAGTTTTTGTAGGATGATTTCATTGAACAACCCTCCTTCCTACAACAGTGTAGTATGTTAAGTTTATTTTTGTTAAAACTTTATGTAAAGAAGAGCCCCCAAGTAAAATCAATTGTATACTCTTTTAAGAGGGCTACTTCTATGTATGTTTCTAGTTTAATGGTCTCAAGTTCAGTCTTTGAAGGAGTTGGAAAGGTTTTGAGTTGTTTGAAAACCACTGGAAGAAGTCTGGACAAGTTTGAAAAGTTTTGGATCTAAGTCATAAGAGCCAACTCAAAGAAGGAGAGTCGACTCGAAGTATGGCACGGCACTTTATTTTCTGGCATGCAGACATTTGAGCCGACTCGAGTTAGAAGAGTTGACTTGGACAGAGTTCAATTATGAAGTTTTGAGAATTCAAGCCGACTCAAGGGGATCCGAGCCGACTCATCTAGAGTGCAGTTTTCTCAGACAGACATCCGAGCCAACTCAAGTACTGAAGAGCCGACTCTTCTAGAGATTACATGTTCTTAGTTCTGAAGGACCAGCTAGGCGAGCCAACTCAAAGGAGAAGAGCCGACTCGACTAGAGTGTTATTTTGACCTACTTAAGGATCCAAGTCGACTCGAGCTATCCGAGCCAACTCGAGTGACTGTTTCAAGTTAGTAACGGCTAGTTCCAGAACTCTTATTTTGAATCCAAAACGGTCTCCAATGGTCATATTTCGAATCCCAACGGTCTATAATAGCTAAAATCACTTGAAATTAGTTGGAGGGAGTATTTATAAGTGATTTGAACCACTTTTGGAGAAGTGAATGAGAAAGGAATGAGATATAAAAGGGCTTTCACAGAACATTCAAAAGTATACACTAGAGAGCATTCAAAGCAAGCACTCAAGACTTCACCAACTCTTATCAGAATCTTGAGGCATTCATTGAGGAAGTTAAGAAGCCTTGAAGAGCATTCAAAGTACAATCAAGAAGGCTTCTCAAGTGTTGCAACTGCAACCATCTGACAACTTTGGTTTGTCATATTGTTGCTTTATTTTTTTAACTCATCTTTTGAGTTGTTCCAAGTACAGCAAGGGCTGTAGCTTGGACTTGTAAAGGTTATTGGTGAGCCTTAAAACCAAGTGTAGTGGGTTATTAGTGATCCCATTCAAAACTAACTTTGTATTGAATTTTTGGTGAGCCCAGGATAAAACCAAGTTTGGTTTTGGATTGTGAGCCCGTGAAAATAATTCGGCTGTATTTTGAGGGTGAATATAATGAAAATCCCAAGTGATAGCTTGGATAGTGGACATAGGAGCAAGGTAGCTCTGAACCACTATAAAATTTGCTATGTTTGTGATTGTGTTTCCTGTTCTTAATTGCTTCTGCAGTAGTTAACTTAATTCACAGCATTTACCATACTAAGAACTTAAAAAGGAGTACATACTTGTGATAATTTTTTAAATATCCAATTCACCCCCTCTTGGGTAAGCCACTTGGGCAACAACTGGTATCAGAGTTGTCTCTGAAATTACTTAGAGAAAAGATCTTATGGCAACTCCCATGAGCACTTCCTTGGCCGAAGACTAATCAACAAATAGACCTCCACTGTTCACAGGCACTAACTACACATATTGGAAAGCTCAAATAAAAATATACATTCAAGCTATAAATTTTTAATTATGGAAGGTTGTACTTAAGGGACCTCATGTACCCATGATAAAAGTTGATGGCGTGGACATCCCAAAGCCTGAAGAGGAATGGAATGAACATGAGATAAAAATGGACGAGTTAAATGCCAAAGCAATGAATTTGTTATATTGTACTTTGGATGCTAATGAGTTTAATCGAATTTCTACTAGCACATCAGTAAAAGAAATTTGGAATAAACTCGAGGTAACCCATGAAGGAACTTTTCAATCTGAAAACCTCAAAAATTAACCTTCTTGTACATAATTATGAACTGTTTAAAATGGAGCCCAATGAGACTATATCTGCCATGTTCTCATGTTTTACAAATATTATTAATGATTTAAAGAGTCTTGGCAGGACTTACTCTAATGCAGATCTTGTGCAAAAGATATTGAGATCACTACCAGACAAGTGAAACCCTAAAGCGATTGCCATCCAGGAAGCAAAATATTTAAATATTCTACCATTGGATGAATTATTAGGATCCCTGATCACTCATGAGCTTATGATGCAGCATAGAAGTGAAGATGACCTGAAAAAGAAAAAGTCAATTGCCTTTAAAGCTCCCACGGAGATGAAGAAACAAGAAGAAATCGATGAAGAAAGCCCCTTCTATGAAGACGAATTAGAAGACGAAGACATTGCACTTGTAGTGAGAAGATTTAGGAAGTTTATGGGCAAGGAAAAGGGAAGATACTGGAGAAAATCTCATAGAAAAGAAAAATATAGCAAGGCAAGGAAAAGGAAAAAGAAAAGGATAAAGAGTAATAGCCCATCTACTATGAATGCAAGAAACCTGGGCATTTTAGATATGATTGTCCGAACTTGAAGCAAATCTTCAAAAAGAAAAAGAAGAAAGCAATGGTTGCAACTTGGAGTGACAACGGGGAGTCAACTTCAAATGAAGAAGAAGACACCACAAAGATAGCGAATATATGTTTAATGGGTCTTGAAGATGGGGTAATATCCCCTGATCCTCATGAAGATTTACTTTTGAAGAACTAAATAATGTATTTCATGAATTACTAGCCGAGTACAAAAAGGTCCATTTAAAAATAAAATCTTTGAAAAATAGCAATGATAATTTGGTGAAAGAAAAAGAAGAGATTTCAGAAAAGAATAAGATCTTACAAAAAGAAGTAAATACATTTTCTGAAAATTATAAAGCTTTGGAAGTTGAAAAGAATGATTATTTTGATAAGAACAAGGCTTTACATGAAGAAAATATTAGCTTGCAAAAAGAAGTTGAAAAACTTAAACACTTAGTTGAAAAGCTAACATTAAGTTCAAATAATCTTGAATTGATTTTGAAAGATCAAAGAGATTCAAGTAATAAAGTTGGAATTGGTTATAATTCTTTGAATACAAATGGTATTTCAGCTACAAAATTTATGCCTTCAAAATCTTATAATCCAAAATTTTCAACACCTAAACTTTATGCACCAAAGTTTACAAATCAAAGGTCATTTATATCAAATATTTCTACATCTGGATTTAAGCTTCAACTTTTGTATCTTTGCAAAATTCAAGAGTTATTTGTTATACATGCAATGTGGTTGGTCACAAGTCATTTCATTGCAAGTTCAAAAGACATGTTAAAAGTAAGATTAGAAAGATTTGGTTTTCCAAAGGAACCACTTTTACTGACTTGCAAGGATCCAAGAAAGCTTGAATACCTAAAAAAACTCTATGACTATTTTGAAGGAATGTCTTGCAGCCCAAAACACAAAGAAAAGATAGCATCTGGACAATGGCTGCTCATGACATATGATGGGTGACAAAGATCAATTCATCATCCTAGAGACGAAGGATGGAGGAATGGTCACTTTTGGTGATAATGGCAAGGAGAAAATAATTGGCATCGGTAAGATCAAAATAACCCCTTCTACATTCTTTGAAATTGTATTGCTGTTGACAAATTGAAGCACAATTTATTAAGTATTAGTCAATTATATGATAGAGGCTTAAAGGTTGTCTTTGAATCATCTATGTGTATTGTAACTAACTCACTAGATTCTAGCACCAAGCTCATTGGTCATAAACTTGGAAATATATATGTGGTAGATTTAAATGATCTAGCCATGTCTAGTACTACAAGTCTAGTGGCAATGAATACTAAAATCAAGGAGTCTAGCTTACTTTGGCATAGGAGATTAGGTCATGCTAGCATGCATACTATTGCCAAATTAATTTTTAAAGATCTAGTTAAAGGTTTACCTAAATTCAAAGTTGATTTTGAACATGTTTGTAATGCTTGTCAACTAGGTAAACAAACTAGGAGGAGTTTTAAATCAAAAAATATGGTTTCAACTTCTAGACCTCTCGAGCTGCTACACATGGATCTATTTGGACCAACTAGGATCATAAGCCTAGGTGGTATGAAATATGGACTTGTGATAGTAGATAATTTTTTTAGATTTACTTGGATTTTATTTATTACATACAAAGATGAACCATTTAAAGTTTTTCAAAAATTTTACAAGAAAGTTTCAAATCAGAAAAATCTTTCAGTTATTTCAATTAGAAGTGATCACGGCACAGAATTTGAAAATCAATATTTTGATGATTATTGTACTGAGCATGGCATTGATCACAACTTCTCCGTTCCTAGAATACCACAGCAAAATGGTGTTGTAGAGAGGAAGATAGGACTTTGGAAGAGATGGCCCGAACAATGTTATGTGAAGGCAATCTTCCAAGTTACTTTTATGCAGAAGCAATGAACATTGCTTGCTACATCTTAAATCGTGTTTTGATAAAACCGATTTTGAAGAAAACCTCTTATGAACTTTGGAATGATAAGAAACTTAACATTAATTACTTTCATGTTTTTGGTTGTAAATGCTTTGTGTTAAATAATGGAAAGAATAACCGAGGAAAGTTTAATGCTAAATCTGATGAAACTATCTTTCTTGGTTATTCAATCAATAGCAAAGCTTATAGAGCATTTAATAAAAGAACATTGATAGTACAAGAATCTGTTTATGTTATTTTTAATGAAGCTAACCCCTCACCTTCTAGAGAAGAAGAGTGTATTGATAATGATGTAGGTTTACTTGATAAAGCCATGGAAGACATGAGTCAAACCAACTTAAGAAGGAGAAGAAACAGTAAGTAAAGAACATGGTGATCTTCCAAAGGAATGGAGGTATGTAACTTCACATCCTAGAGATTTAATTATTGGTGATCCATCACAAGGTGTTAAGACTAGGTCTTCACTTAGAGAAGCACATGACTATCTAGCTTTTGTCTCACAAGTAGAGCCACATAGTATAGAAAAGGTTGAAAATGATCCTAATTGGATGATGGCCATGCATGAATAACTTAACCAATTTGAAAGAAATAATGTATGGACCTTAGTAAATAGACCCTTAGATCATCCTGTTATAGGAATCAAATGGGTTTATAGAAATAAATTAGATGAAAAAGGGAATGTAATTAAACATAAAGCAAGATTAGTGGCAAAAAAATATAATCAAGAAGAAGAAATAGATTTTGATGAGACCTATGCACCCGTAGCAAGATTAGAAGCCATTAGACTATTACTTGCATTTGCTTGCTACATGAATTTCAAATTATTTCAAATGGATGTAAAGAGTACATTTTTGAATAGTTTTATATCCGAAAAAACTTTTGTAGAACAACCACCAGGTTTTGAAAGTAATACTTTGCCAAATCATGTTTTCAAACTTAATAAAGCATTATATGGATTGAAACAAGCACCTAGAGCCTGGTATGATAGATTAAGCAAATTCTTACTTGAAAATGATTTTGTTAGAGATAATGTAAATACAACTTTGTTTATCAAAAAGAAAAAGAATGATATGTTAGTTGTACAGATTTATGTTGATGACATTATTTTTGGTGCAACTAATGAGAATCTTTGCAAAGAATTTGCTGAGTTAATGCAGGATGAATTTGAGATGAGCTTGATGGGTGAACTGACCTACTTCCTTGGATTCCAAATTAAGCAAACAAAGGAAGGAACTTTTATCAACCAAGTAAAGTACATCAAGAAAATTATTAAGAAGTTTGGTATGGAGTCATCTAAAGAAATGAGCACACCCATGAGCCCTACATGTAGATTAGATAAAGATGAAGATGGCAACAACATTGATCAAAAGTTTTATAGAGGTATGATCAGATCACTGTTGTACTTAACTGCTAGTAGGCTTGATATCTTGTTCAGTGTATGTATATGTGCTAGATTTCAATCAAATCCTAAAGAATTGTATATAATTACTATTAAAAGAATTATAAAATATCTTAAAGAAACAAATAATCATGGTCTATGGTATTCTAAGCAATCTTCATTAAATTTAACTGGTTTTTCTGATGCTGATTATGGAGGATATAAAATTGATAAAAAGAGCACTAGTGGTACTTGCCAGTTTCTAGGGTTAAACTTAATTTCATGGCACTGTAAGAAACAAAACTCTGTATTACTATCTACTGCCAAGGCAAAGTATGTGGCTACAGGGAGTTGTTGTGTACAAGTATTATGGATTAAGCAATAACAAGAAGATTTTGGTGTTATTCAATTTAAAACTCCTATCAAATGTGATAACATAAGTACTATTAATCTGACAAAGAATCTAATTCAGCATTCAAGAACTAAGCACATTAAAATTAGGCATCATTTCATTAGAGATCATTTACAAAATGGTGATATTGAACTTGAATTCATTCCAACTGAAAACTAATTTGCTGACATCTTTACTAAGCCACTTAATTAAGAAAGATTTGAGATGATTAGAAGTGAATTAGGTTTGTGTGATCCTTTTTAGAAGTTTTAACCTAATTTCTTCTAAATTAAGGAAAATTATCCAGAAGACCTCCAATATCAAATTTAAGGATAATGACTACCTTATCTAGTGTGCTACTATCCTTAGAAATCTTTTTGCTAGCTTTTTAGAGCTTTTTCGAGTATTTTTGCTCAAGCCGACTCGTGCAAACAAGGCTCTGGCTGAGTCGACTTGATTATCAGGTTAGGGCTTTTTATATAAAACCCGTAAGACCGAGCTAGGGCTTATTTTCATTGTTGAACCTTAGCCAAAACCCCAAAACCCTTCTGAACCTTAGAAACCTCTCTTCCTTTCCATTTTTCTTGAGTTCCGATCTCTTTCCATCCTTGATTTTCGGAATGGCTCCCAGACGGGCAGTAAGGAAGCACTCTCGAGCAGTCGACTCGAGTGCTCAAAGGGAAAGAAGAAGAGAAGAGAAGAGAAAGAGTCAGCTCGAAGGCAACAAGAGGAAGAAGAAATAGAAGAAGAATCTCCTTCACCACCAAGGCAAGTTATCTTTATGGCCAATTGGCCAGTCACTAGTGGTTGAAGGATCATGTTCTTATTTTTGGAAGAATTAGGTGTTAAGATAGGGGATTGGATTGAGATTCAAGGTTGGACCTACTTTTGTTCACTGGACACCCCTACCTACCCTAACTTAGTAAGAACATTGTTTGAGAATCTTATCTTAGGAGAGTACCATATTGAGTCAACTGTGAAAGGGGTAAGAATAATTATGGATGAGGAGAAACTGAGCAACATTTTACAGATGCCCATAGATGGTTTAAATCATTTGGTTTTAAGGAACATGCATAGGACTTTAAGGATTATTTTGGAGAGATCAGATATGGATACAGTTAAGAATGTGTAGGCAAACATGCTCTCATTGGAAATGAAATTGCTACATAACATTATTAGTCGGATTTTCCAACCCAAGAGCAGTCGCTTTGCCTGGGTAAGCGAATGTGATCTAGTATTCATGAGGCACTTGATTGAGTGGGAGGCCCTCAATCTACCTTATATCATGGTTATGCAGATGAGGGAGGTGGCCAGGAAGCTAAAGGCTTGCCTGCCCTATGGAATGGTCTTCACACTGCTATTTCAAGATGTAGGGATTGATCTCACTAAGGAGGATGGCAGACCCCTACACCACACATACACCTATTCAGCGAAATCCCTTCAAAGGATGGGATACCATCTAGTAGAAGGAATTTGGTCGAAGAGGATATCTGGTCAGAGGGTTGCTACCTCTTTTGATGATGATGAGAATGAGGAGAATTAGACTGAGCATCTAGCTGGTGACACTGATACTATTATAGCCAGAGGAGATGATGGTACACAGTGATGCGGGACTAATATGCATGCAATTCTTTTTGTATATTTTATATGTGGGGTTAGGTGATTAATTCCCAAATTTCAGATCAAAATTAATTACAGGAGACTTTGTATGAATTTTTGAAGCCAAGCATGCAGATTAGAACCTAGAAAAGGACTAAAGAAGGATCGCCGGGGCTGAGAAGCCTCGGTTAGGGCAAGTTCTCCTACAATATAAAGACTGGAGGTAGAGGGGGTGTATCTGACAATGTCTGAAGTGCCCGGTGAAGATCGCATCGAAGGGATCTCTCGTTCCTCGATGGATGCGGCCTGGAAAATCGAGCCAAAGACCCATGGATACCCTGCTTTCTGCTCGATGGTCCGATTGAGGCTTGGCTGTTGTCGTTGGATTTGTAGGAACTCGGGGACCTGCAAATGACCTATCAGGGGTTAGAAAACTCAAAGGAGATCAAGAAAATAAAAGAAAACAGTAAAGGAAAGAAAGTTTTGGAGGGGGCTGGAAGGATGGTTGGCGGCAAGAAGATGGTTGCAAACACCAGGAAGAACTCTCAAACCCATTTATGCACACAGCAGGATAATCATACAAAACAATATAAGAACTCAAGGTTTATTTCATATCAAAAATCTAGTTTCATACAAGAGGCTAGGGTCCCTTAAATAGACCCTTAACCTTGGGCTCCAAGTAAGGGCACATTAGTCTTTACATAAGAATCCTTTTCCCTCTCAAACCCTAGCTAGAAAATAAGGAAACATTTGGTAGAGAAATCCCTAAAAATTCTCTTGACTTGGCCAACACTCCAAGGACACCTAGGAGGGCATGTTGGGCTTCTAAGAGCAGCAAGGGGCCGGCCCAAAGGGGCTCGGGCACATGGGTTTGGGCCTCTGGAAGCTGGGATGGCCTGGTAGCCAGGTAGTAGGAATATTCCCTAGTATCTTGCTTCTTAGGGGCTTGGGCTTGGTGCCTGGGCTTGATTTCTTTGGGCTAGGATGCAGATGAACCTCTAAAATCATGGATGCCTTGGTCTATGAATATAATTTGGCATATAGAAGGAATCTGGGCATCTGGAGGGCATCTGCAAGGAATTAGGATTTTCTGAATTTTCCTCCTAGGGTCTTCAAATCTTCAAGCTGGGTTGGACTTGGGCTATACTTCAATATCTTCAATCTGGTTGGACTTGGTCTTCACTTATATGATATGGTCTTGAGTCTTCAATATGGTTGAATAGGACTCAAAAAAATAAAATTAGCTCGACATGAGCTGACTAACACGGGACTAAACTAGCTCAACATGAGCTGACTAGTACAGAACTGAAATAACAACTCAAAAGACTCAAATAACAACTAAAATAGACTCAGATGGGCTAAGCCCTTATTACAGATGGACTCATAAATTATTAATCAATCCATAGAGGGTTGAAAAGCCTCTGTCTTATTCTGGTGCCTTTGGTGTCCCCACCAATTCTCCCGGGGTGGGAGGAACTCGACCCTGTCGAGTGAAGATCAGATTAGCTCACATATCTCTCGAGAAGGTCTGGGTTGAGGCATTGCAAGTCCTCTCAAGAAATCCATGAATCATCCGACTCTGACCGACCTTGCCATCGGACCAGGTAGCGTTGATAGTCACGGCTCCGGGTCATGATGGCTTGATCGTCCAGGATACGCTTGATCCGTTCTCCTCTCTCAGGCCAATTTTTTAGTGGACACTCTGGGTTAGGGTTACTCACAATGAAAAGGAATAGGTTCAAAGGCCTCACTAGGTATCGCTGTCGGTTCCCTATACTTAACCAGGTCTGTAATATTGAAGGTAGAACTAATGCCCATATCTGAAGGCAAGTCTAACACATAGGCATTTGATCCAATCCTTCTCTATCACTTTAAAAGGTCCGGCTCTGCAAGCATGAAGCTTCTTTTAGGCCTAAGCCTAACCAAGATAGAATCCACTACATCAAATTCTTTGACCCTTCTTCGGGAATTAGCCAGTTATTTTAAGATTAGTGCGGGTGGTGAACATGCTAGGCACATGCAGACTCCTAACAAGATGATGCAAAGGACTCAAACTAACACCTAATAGACTCGACTTTGCATTCCTATCGAAGGAAATTTATTAGACTTTTATGGGCCAAACCTAAGAGACTATAGACTCTCTAGGTCTGACCCTAGTGTGGTGTGCACAAGAGTATTTACAATGGACTCCAAGCAAATGCCAAAGGGTATGCTAGAAGTATAATGCAAACCTAACATGCGTAATGAATGCATGCAGTATGCTAATCTCAACTAAATGCAATCTAATAATCCTAGAAATATTGGTGATGTCTGGAAAGGGCAGAAAATAGGAAGTGGGTTCAGAATTAGTTTGGTAGGGTAGAGAAATAGGTTCCGGGTTAGTTGGATATAGTAGGATAAAAGATGGGGTGTCAGGAACTAATCCTATACTAATGAGGTTAACCTTACGAGGTTGAGCTATATTTATAGGGTTTGCATAATGGAAGGATGGGTCACCAATTTTGGGGAAGATGTCCTTAATGGAAACTATAGGAGGGGGCTCATCTTGAAGGTATTGATTCAAAGAGATCAGGTCCTTAATAAATTCTTCTAGTTCTTATATTTTTGGACTAGACTCTATAATTTGTCTCTCCTCCATGGTTTCCTCAGGTAAGGCTCTAGTAGCAGTACCTAGGTTCTCTTCCTCTATTTGTTCTTCCACTATAGCTTTAGGTTGGATGTGGTTAGGGTCAACTAGCTCTGGGTTGGTTTCTACCTGGGTATCTACTGGGTCAGCTAATTCGAGGTCTACTAAAGGTGTCCCCTCTTCTCCCTCATACTCATCCATTAGGCTCACATCAGCTTCATACACTTCTACATTAATGTAAGCCTTGTCAATCTCAGGAATGGTTGGAGAAGGTCGGCTAGGGGAAAATTGGCTAGGTCCTGGTTTCTGATTTTGGACACTAATCCTAGTAGGTTCAGGTTGCCTAAGGGATAGTGGCTCATTACTGGGCTCATATTTAGGGATACTAATCATATGGGGTTCAAGTTGACTAAGAAAAACCTGACTAGTATTATATTGATACCTAGGGGTTATGGGCTCCCTAGGCTCATAGAACAAGGGTGCAGATCTATGGGTCACGGGATTATAAGATCTGGGGTCATAGGATTTGGGTTCAGCTCTATAGGTCTTGGGTCTACTGGACTCGTGGGATATGGGTTCGTAGATTCTAGAGTCAAAGGATTTTGAGTCATAAGATCTATAGGTTGTGGGTATACTAGGCTTATAGGGAGAGGGTAAATAGGATCTATCTTCCTGGTCTACAAAATCCTGATTGGGTCTTCTAGGACTAACCTTAAGGATTGGGTCAGGACGATGGCCTCTCCTAGGTTCAGCCTCAAGGTATGGATCAGGGTTTGGGATCCTCCTAGGCTCAGGATTATAGTATGGGTCAGGATGAGGGGCTCTCCTAGGTTCAGTATCATAATAAGGGTCATGGTAAGGGGTTCTTCTAGGTTCAGTATCATAATAAGGGTCATGGTAAGGGGTTCTTCTAGGTTCAGTATCATGGAATGGATCAAGGTTTGGGGTCCTCCTAGGTTGAGGGGACTCAGGATCTGGCTCAGACTGTGACCCATGGGTTCTTTCTATGGTCCCTACATGGCATTCTAACTGGTCAAACCTATTGGCAAGATGGTCAATTCTATTGTTGGTTTGGATACTAGACTGAGTTAACTGGGCCATGGATTGGGTTAGTTGCTTAGTGAGTGCTTTTATTTGGGCATGCAAATTTTCCATGGGTTCAGACATTTGTGAAGGAGGTGGGTGATATGAAACCCCTGATCTAGTGCTCATGCAAGACTCGATCATATCGACTACAGCTGACTAGACCTAGAGTCTAAACTAGATGCTCAATCAGGGTGGCAAACTAGCCTATAGTAACCATGTACTCAGCCAGGCAGGTGTAAGGGGAGTGTTAGGTCCCTGATTGCCAATCCTAGACGCCAATCAGAAATTGGCCAGGTAGGCAGACCAGCACACAAGCCCTTCGGGATTGAATCCCTGAACCACCGTTCTAGACACTGAGCACAAGGCACACACAGGTTAACTTGACATGGTGATCTAACACTAGCTCGGACCCGACCAGTTGGTGTCCCTAGCCCACTAGGGCAAATTAAGTCTAATCGATTTTAGTTTAGGCTTGGGACCGAATGCAAAGGAGGTGTGGTTTTGGGCTAAGGAGAGGTGATCAAATCCTCCCTCCATCTGACATAGCAAGAGTGCCCTTAAAAGTAGATTATGCAATGATGGCAGGCAAATGATGCAAATTAGGGTTAGATGTTTTGGTAGCTTTTATATATGTGATTTTTTTTTTTAATTTTTTTTTTCCTTTGTAGAGATATGATTTGAAAAAATGACCTAATATGCTAGAAACATACTAAAAATAAAAGATATGCAAAAAAATGCTAAACAAAACCCTAAAACTTCCAAACTTGTTTTGCTGAAAAAAATAGAGCTAAAAATTTGCAGGCTGTATTTCGGCTTGCAGAAACTGCACAGACCGAAATAAAATCTACAAAAATTCTAGAAGTTACTTTGAATTATTTGAATCTAACAAAACAAACCTAAGAATTCTTAGAGTTTTGAAAAGGGAGAAATAATTAAAATAACAGAGTATTTACGGACTGAGAAATTGCAGAAAACAAGCCCTAATCTAAACTCTGATACCAAATGATGCGGGACTAATATGCATGAAATTCTTTTTGTATGTTTTATATGTGGGGTTAGGTGATTAATTCCCAAATTTCATATCAAAATTAATTATAGGGGATTTTGTATGAGTTTTTGAAGTCAAGCATGCAGATTAGAACCTAGAAAAGTACTAAAGAAGGATCGCCAGGGCTAAGAAGCTTCGGTTAGGGCAAGTTCTCCTACAATATAAAGACTGGAGATACAGGAGGTGTACCTGACAATGTCTGAAGTGCCCGGTGAATATTGCAGCGAAGGGATCTCTCGTTCCTCGATGGATGCGGCCTGAAAAATCGAGCCAAAGACCCGCGGATACCCGGCTTTCTGCTCGGTGGTCCGTTTGAGGCTTGGCTGGAGTCGTTGGATTCGTAGGAACTCGGGGACCTACAAACGACCTATCAGGGGTTAAAAACTCAAAGGAGATCAAGAAAATAAAAAAAATAGAAAAGGGAAGAAAGTTTTGGAGGGGGCTGGAAGGATGGTTGTCGGCGGGAAGATGGTTGCAAACACCGGGAAGAAGAACTCTCAAACCCCTTTATGCACACAGTAGGGTAATCACACAAAATAATATAAGAACTCAAGGTTTATTTTATATCAAAAATCTAGTTTCATACAAGAGGCTAGGGTCCCTTAAATAGACCCTTAACCTTGGCTCCAAGTAAGGGCACATTAGTCTTTACATAAGAATCCTTTTCCCTCTTAAACCCTAGCTAGAAAATAAGAAAACATTAGGTAGAAAAATCCCTAAAAATTCTCTTGACTTGGCCAACACTCCAAGGATGCCTAGGAGGGCGTGTTGGGCTTCTAAGAGCAGCAAGGGTCCGGTCCAAAGGGGCTCGGGCGCATGGGTTTGGTCCTCTAGAAGTTGGGATGGCCTGGTAGCCAGGTAGCAGGAATATTTCCTGGTATCTTGCTTCTTAGGGGCTTGGGCTTGGCGCATGGGCTTGATTTCTTTGGGCTAGGATGCAGATGAACCTCTAAAATCATGGATTCCTTGGTCTATGAATATACTTTGGCATCTGGAAGGAATCTGGGCATCTGGAGGGCATTTGCAAGGAATAAGGGTTTTCTGAATTTTCCTCCTGGGGTCTTCAAATCTTCAAGCTGGGTTGGACTTGGGCTATACTTCCATGTCTTCAATCTGGTTGGACTTGGTCTTTACTTGTATGATGTGGTCTTGAGTCTTCAATATGGTTGAACAGGACTCAAAAAAAAAAATTAGCTCGACATGAGCTGACTAACACTGGATTGAACTAGCTCAACATGAGCTGACTAGTACAGAACTGAAATAACAACTCAAAAGACTTAAATAACAACTAAAATGGACTCAGATGGGCTAAGTCCTTATTATAGATGGACTCATAAATTATTGATCAATCCACAGAGGGTTGAAAAGCCTCTGTCTTATTCTGGTGCCTTTGGTGTCCCCACCATACAGGCTGACATTGATGAGCAGGGTCAGACACAGAGAGAGCCTGACAGTCCTAGGACACCCCCTGGACCTTCTACTAGATCTGCTCCCAGACCTTCTACTATAGCACCATCAGCTTCACAGGTCTTTATAGCCCAGCAAATCAGTCTTCTTTCAGAGTCCCTGACGAGCTCCATTAGTTCGATTTTTGGCGAGCTATGCTAGATAGTTGACACTGGTCTATAGGACATCAGGGCACAGCTGGCATAGTTAACCACCAGGGTTGAGGCTGTGGAGAGTAGACCGCACCTGCAGGAGGACATTTATTCAGTTATCAGAGACTTGCATGCAGACTTTGGCAGATTGAGGGGAGATGCAGATGGTTTCCGGGCACAGCAGGCTATCGAGATGTAGGGCATGCAGAGAGGACTGGAAGGTCTCAAGGATGTGCTTCAAGATGTTTGATTGTACTTATACAAGCTTTCATCCACTGCTGAGGCTTCTACAACTCAGACCTCCAGGGAGCCACCTGCACACCCACCTTCACCACCAACTCATCCACCACCTTTTCTACCTCCAGGGCTATTCGATCTAGATCCTATTTCTTTTATACAACCCACTAAACCTTGTATGCATTTTGAAGTTATAGTAGAACCTACTCCATCTAAGGCCAAACCAAAATCTAAGGGTAAACAATAAGCTAAGACACCTAAGGCCCCTACTAGAACAAGATTTAGAGACCTTAGATTTAAATTTTTAAAAACTAAAATTTTAGATATTGTTGTAAATGTTGGTTCTTCATCTAGTGAGGAAGAACACTAGTTTGTATCCTTGTGCTTGTATCTTTTTATTGATAGGGACCCGAGAGCTATCCATTAGTTTATTTGGTTGATCAAATCAAAGAGGAGAGCCACTGGACCTCACTTCAAGCCCCCCTTAAAGCAAAGAAGGAAGGTCAAGTGGATAAACATGAATCCCTTGATTCATGCCAAGCAACTAAAGAAAGATGTGGTCCACCCCAAGCCCAAGAGAGCATGTATTTGGCACCCCACATGGTCCCCCTTTCTTTTTTTATTTTTCTTGAGCTTTTTTGGGAATTGTATAATACCTTCCATGTTTTCAATAAGCAAACGAAGAAGGATTGTGGTGCCTCATATTTTTCATGTTTTCTTTACTTGCTTCCCAAGTAATTGGTCCCTATATAAGGACCTCCTCTCTTGTATAAAAAAAGGAGTTCAGAAAAGAAATGGATGAATAAAATTAGTTAAGTTTTCGCTCCACATGGAGAGGGTGAGAGGCCCATTTTCTGCCTTTGCTTTCGAGCATCGAGGGGTGTGAGACCCTAGTTATCCCTTCCCCTTTAAGTTCCCCCTCCATAGCCTTAGAGATTTTTCCTTCACAGCTCCCTTAGTGAGGTGGGTGAGATGCCCTAGAGGTGAGAGGTCTCTCCATGAATGTAAGTCCTAAGTCTGTAGAGCGTCCATCTTCTTTATCCCTCCATGATCTTGGAAAGTTACCCTCACGGCTCCATTAGTGAGGTGGGTGAGATGCCCTAGAGGTGAGAGGTCTCTCCGTGAGTGTGATTTCCATGTCCATGGTAGTCTAAACCCCTACCTTCTATCTCCGTTGTTTCCTTCGCCACCTCCATAGAAATTAAAAAAATAAAAGAAAATCTAGTGATACCCTAATCCCTGGTGACTTCTTAGCTCGCTAACGGTCCATCCGCATCCCGTCCCCCATCATTTTGGTATCAGAGCCTAGTGATTTAGGGTATCCATTATTTCCTTTTTGTCGCATCTTATTCCTGTTATTCCTACTATTCATTGCATATCCCTGACTTATCCTTGAGTTATTCTCATCATCTCCTATCTTGATCCATCCGCCACCATCTCCATCGCCGGCTCACCAGCGCCACCACCGAGTCAGCTCCAACCATGCTCATCACCATTGCCACCATAAACCCCTCCCATAGCCCTCTCGATACCCACCGGTGCTACCATTCCTCTATTCTCCGTCTGCCATCACCGGCAACAGAACCCACAGCCATCGTCCATGCCACTATGCCATTCATACTGCTGTTGTGCCATCGACCACCATGATCATCGATCCCCCAAAGCCACAATGCCCGCAACTGCCATCTTCATCTCCAACATCGCCGATCCAAAAGATCCACGTCATCGGCCTCCACCTCCATCGTCCACACCACTGATCAAAACACTCCACCCAGATCCAAGCCCCTCCATCTTCGCTCGTGACGTCGCTAGCCGATGCCTCTCATAAGATCTTCTCCCTGTTTTCCACCCGTAGGCCGTTCTTCTTCCCGTCCATACTGGATCCACCTAGCTTCCCCTCCCCATGCACAATCGTGAAAGCAATTGCCTTTCACTGTTGCCGACTTCAAGGAAGAAGAGCATGCTAGATCTCCCCCCTGCCTCCTCCAGCTATCGATGATGCCGACGAACCCCGCCACTGCCCTATCGATCTCCACCTCCAAAGCCCCCCCTTCCCTGTCGATCGACGCTACCGATGCCTTCTAAGCCCATCATTGTCCTCAGCCCTAGATCGTGTCCACCTCCTCTCTCCGGTCTAGACTGCCCAGATCTGATTGGCGCCTCCATCGGATCTCCCTGGACACCCCATCTCTTGTCAGAATCCCCTACTGTCGAGATGTCAGATGCCCTATTCCATCTCCATCGGACCTCCAAAGCTGCGAACATCGTCATGCGGTCATCTCCCACCAATCGAACACCACCCCAACCATCGGATCCCCTACACCATAGATCATCACGATGCCTGTCCCATCGGAATGCCACTATGCTGCCATCTTCACCTAGCATTGTCACCGGCGAAACTCCTTTGCAAGCCATTCCCTATTTCTGGTTCGATCCATGGAGAAGAAGAAGGTGTGCATGAACGTGAAAGCAGACCCACTTCTCACCATCGACTTCAACGTCCTACATGGATCTCAGAGTTACATGGATGAGCTGCACAATTTTCAAAGCTGCACAGCTCTCAAAGCAGCCATAAAAAATCATCAAGTACTGCATGGATTTTAAAATAATGTATGGGTTTCAGTTCCACCCAAGTCATCTTCAAACTCGACGGAGTCGAGTTCTCCCTACTCCAGGGGAATGATAGGGACCCGAGAGCTATCCATCAGTTTATTTGGTTGATCAAGTCAAAGAGGAGAGCTTCTGGACCTCACTTCAAGCCCCTTGAAGCAAAGAAGGAAGGTCAAGTGGATAAACATGAATCCCTTGATTCATGCCAAGCAACTAAGGAAAGATGTGGTCCACCCCAAGCCCAAGAGAGCAGGTGTTTGGTGCCCCACATGGTCCCCTCTTGGTCCCTCCCTTCTTTCTTTATTTTTCTTGAACTTCTTTGGGAATTGTATAACACCTTCCATATTTTCAATCAGCAAATCGGGAAGGATTTTGGTGCCTCATATTTTTCATGTTTTCTTTACTTGCTTCCCAAGTAATTGGTCCCTATATAAGGACCTCCTCTCTTATATAAAAAAAAGGAGTTCAGAAAAGAAATGAATGAATAAAATTAGTTAAGTTTTCGCTCCACATGGAGAGGGTGAGAGGCCCATTTTCTGCCTTTGCTTTCGAGCATCGAGGGGTGTGAGACCCTAGTTATCCCTTCCCCTTTGAGTTCCCCCTCCACGGCCTTAGAGATTTTTCCTTCACAGCTCCCTTAGTGAGGTGGATGAGATGCCCTAGAGGTGAGAGGTCTCTCCATGAATATAAGTCCAAAGTCCATAGAGTGTCCATCTTCTTTATCCCTCCATGGCCTTGGAAAGTTACCCTCACGGCTCCATTAGTGAGGTGGGTGAGATGCCCTAGAGGTGAGAGGTCTCTTTGTGAGTGTGGATTTCCAAGTCTGTGGCAGTCCAAACCCCTACCTTCCATCTCCATTATTTCCTTCACCACCTCCATAGAAATTAAAAAAATAAAAGAAAATCTAGTGATACCCTAATCCCTGATGACTTCTTAGCTCACCAACGATCCATCCCCATCCAGTCCCCCGTCATTTATCCTTTAAATGTATTACTTTTTGATATAATGTATTATCTTTTTGATGTAATGAAATGCCTTCTTTTTCGAATCATTGTGTACATTGTGATGAATTTCTTATTTCTACATCTTATTACTTCCTTCAATGATCTCAATGTTTAACCTAATAAGGGGGAGAGAAACTTCACCTAAATTTTAATGAAGAATTTCAACTCGAAAAATTCTATGAGAAGGTGAAATTATCTCAAATAATATTATCAATGTTCTTATTCTATTTAAAAAGATAAAATAATATGCTTTTTGAAAACCTTTTTGATTAATGATAAAAAGGGGGAGTGATTGATGTGATGTGCATGGAAATGAATTGGCATATTGATGTAAAAATGAATGAATTGGCATAATGAGTATGAATTTTGCTCAAATTTATTTACTATGGTACTCATATTGGATCATATCTTGCTCTGGTGCTCAAATTTGATCATATCTTAATCAATCTTGATTCAATCAAATCTCTAATTTCTAATATAATAGCTTTAATATATTCTTAATACCTTTGATGCTTTTCATAATAACTTTGATACAATCCTGATATTATAGATCTGACATTTGTTTAAAACAACTCTGATATTCTCTGATATATTAGCTTTGATACATTTTGTGCTTTTGCTCTGATACATGCTGTCTTGATATTTTTCTAAGCTCTGACATCTTTTTTGACTTTAATTCAGATAGGCAAAAGCAGCTTTTGATCTAAATTAACTTTGATACTATTGGATCATATTCAAAAGTCTTGATACTTTGTTGACAAACCTTGATACTTTTTATATATTCATGATACTTGTTGATACATATGAATATATCTCAATATTATAGTCATATACAAGTTACTCTGATACATTTAATGAAATTTGTAAAGTTTTTCCATGCCCAATGTTTTGTCATCATTAAAAAGGGAAAGATTGTTGACCCCTGGAATGATTTTCATGATAACCAAACATTGGAGCATGCATTTGATTACTAACTATCTTTCAAGTGTTCTTAAAATTTTTGTAGGATAATTTCATTGAACAATCCTCCTTCCTACAACAGTGTAGTATGTTAAGTTAATTTTTATTAAAAATCTATGTAAAGAAGAGCTCCCAAGTAAAATCAATTGTATACTCATTTAAGAGGGCTACTTCTATGTATGTTTCTAGTTTAATTATCTCTAGTTCAGTCTTTGAAGGAGTTGGAAAGGTTTTGAGTTATTCGAAAACCACTGGAAGAAGTCTGGCCAAGTTTGACAAGTTTTGGACCTAAGTCACAAGAGTTGACTCAAAGAAGGAGAGCCGACTCAAAGAAGGAGAGCCGACTCGAAATCTAGCTTGGTACTTTATTTTCTGGCATGCAGACATTCGAGCCGACTCAAGTCAGAAGAGTCGACTCGGGCAGAGTTCAATTTTTAAGTTTTGAAAATTCGAGCCGACTCAAGGGGATCCAAGCCGACTCGTCTAGAGTGCAGTTTTCTCAGACAGACATCTAAGTCGACTCAAGTACTGAAGAGCCGACTCTTCTAGAGATTACATGTTCTCAGTTCTGAAGGACCAGCCAGGCAAGCCGACTTGAAGGAGAAGAGCTGACTCAACTAGAGTGTTATTTTGACCTACCTGAGGATCCGAGCCAACTCGAGCTATCCGAGCCTACTCGAGTGACTATTTCAAGTTAGTAACGGCTAGTTCCAGAACTCTTATTTTGAATTCAAAACGGTCTCCAATGATCATATTTCAAATCCCAACAGTCTACAATGGCTAAAACTACTTGAAATTAGTTGGATGAAGTATTTATAAGTGATTTGAACCACTTTTGGAGAAGTAAATGAGAAAGGAATTAGATATTAAAGAGCTTTCACTAAATATTTAAAAGTACACACTAGAGAGCATTCAAAGCAAGCACTGAAGACTTTACCAACTCTTATCAGAATCTTGAAGCATTCATTGAGAAAGTTAAGAAGCCTTGAAGAGCATTCAAAGTGCAATCAAGAAGGCTTCTCAAGTGCTGCAACTGCAACCATCCGACAACTTCGGTTTATCATATTGTTGCTTTATTCTTTTAACTCATCTTTTGAGTTGTTCCAAATACAGCAAAGACTATAGCTTGGACTTGTAAACGTTATTGGTGAGCCTTAAAACCAAGTGTAGTGGGTTGCTAGTGATCCCATTCAAAACTAACTTTGTATTGGGTTTTTGGTGAGTCTGAGATAATGGGTTTTGGATTGTGAGCCCGTGAAAACAATCTAGCTGTATTTCGAGGGTGAAATAGTAGAAATTCTAAGTGGTATCTTGGATAGTGGACGTAGGAGCGAGGTAGCTCCGAACCACTATAAAATTTGCTGTATTTGTGATTGTGTTTCCTGTTCTTACTTGCTTCCACAGTAGTTAACTTAATTCACAGCACTTATCACACTAAGAACTTAAAAAGGAGCACATACTTGCAATAATTTCTTAAATACCCAATTCACCTCCCTCTTGGGTAAGCCACCTGGGCAACACCCCGGCTAGGAGCTGACCTCGGCAGGAGGGTTCACCTTGGCTCTTTATTGGGCTGCCATATCCAGGCGGCAGGTCCCTTGCCATCGTGGCCATCAGCAGGGACTCCATGTCAACAAAAGTGCCATATTAGATGCCTCCCACTCCCGAACCTAGAGGATGAAGCGGTGCTCGGGGCGATGGGAGTAATGACCATGCTGACATGTAGGGGTGCGTCTCCTGTGCCATCAATGTCTTGTGCACCGGTACTCCGGAGATCATGCTCTCGCACCAACAGGGCGATGCCACATCAACCCTCTTCGAAGGGGCCATAATTGCTGCACTGGGCCCGAAGAAGTTACCTCCAAATCAAAACATCGCTTCCAATGGATCCTGACATGTTGCACCCTTCGATTGGTCTGGGGCGAGATATTGTGCACGCTCTCGATAGGTACGAGGTGATGGGGGCTCCAGGATATTTGAAAGAGACTTGTCCTTTTGTTTCTTAAGGGTTTTTGAGTGGCAAGGACAAAACTTCTTCCGTGGAGCGATCTTCCACCATTTTCTTAAGCAAGGTTGCAAGCTCTTAGTAGGTTAGACCCTCTTTTCCCCTCTCTTTGCCCCTTTCTCTCCTCCATTTTTTTAGGGGGGTACTCCCGGAACATTCTCCAAAACTTTTGAGGGGAAAGGCCATCTCGCCCCATGAACTTAGTGTAGTCTTTTTTTTTCCTCCAACTTCTGCGTACGTGACTCTCCCCGACCTTAGTTATTTTGGATTGACTTTGAGGCCTTAGGATTGGCATGCAGATCTCTTAAGAGCATTCTGCTCCCCTTCTTTCAGCCTGGAGATCATGTAGGTCTTGATGTAGGCCTTCTGAATCTTTCTCTCCTTGCCAAGCTGTGAGTTAGGCGGTAGATGGTGGGATCTTTGAAGCTTCTCGACTAACATCTCCGGACTGTGAGCGAGGCAGTAGGTACGGGGCTTCGTAAGTTTTCTGGCTTGAGGGTGCCAAACTGTGAGTCAAGTGGCAGATGGTGGGATTTCTGGGACCTCCTGATAGACATCTTCGGACTGTGAGTACGGTAACAAATATGGGGCTTTGTAAGTTTTCCAACTTGAAAGTGTGGGACTTTGTAAGTTTTCATGCTTGAGGGTGCTGAACTGTGAGTCAAGCAACAGATGGTAAGATTTCTTGGGACCTCCCGGTGGACATCTTCGGACTATGAGTATGGTAGCAGATGTGGG
Organism: Areca catechu; assembly: GCA_021397845.1. Classification (NCBI taxonomy): domain Eukaryota; kingdom Viridiplantae; phylum Streptophyta; class Magnoliopsida; order Arecales; family Arecaceae; genus Areca; species Areca catechu. Next base: position 17,056,822 of record CM038043.1, read on the forward strand.
GCTTCGTAAGTTTTTCGGCTTGAAAGTACGGGGTTTCATAAGTTTTCTGGCTTGAAAGTGCAGGGCTTTGTAAGTTTCCCAGCTTGAAAGTGCAGGACTTCATAAGTTTTCTGGCTTGAAAGTACGATACTTCATAAGTTTTTCGGATAAGTCCACCGGACTTGGAGTCGGACGGATACGTTCTTGCACAGGTGAAAGATAAAGTTGCACCAAAAAGGAACTTTATTGATTTAGAAGAAGCCTTACATCACTGGAGTATATCCTCAAGTTGCTTGCATTCCAGGTTCGTATAAATTGGGCACCGTCGAGCTCGGCAAGGTGGTAGGATCCCCCTAGTAGGGCCTCGACCACCTTGTAGGGTCCCTCCCAATTTGGAGAGAGCTTCCTGCATTTCCTCGGTCGGGATGTTTCCGCTCGCTTGAGGACGAAGTCACTTGGGCAGAACACCTTAGGCCTCATGCGGGAGTTGTAGTAGCACGCTACCCATTGCTGGTAAGTTGCCATCTGGAGTCGAGCCTTATCTCTCATCTTATCCAACAGATCCAGGTTGAAGAGGAGACGGGCTGGATTGGTAGCTTTGTCATATTGCTCTATCCACAGTGTGGGTATTCTAAGCTCTACCGGGATCATGGCTTCGATGCCAAAGACGAGGTTGAAAGGTGTCTCGCCAGTAGCATGCAAGGTGTAGTATGGTAGGCCCACAACACATTGAGCAGTTCTTCGGCCCACCGACCCTTGGCTTCATCTAGCCTCATGTGGAGCCCTTGCAGGATGGTTAAGTTAGTCACCTTGGCCTTTCCGTTGGTCTGAGGGTGAGCTACCAAAGTAAAACGATGGTGAATGCCGAGGTTGGTGCATAACTCTTCGAAGGCCTGGTTGTCGAACTGCCTCCCGTTATCAGTGATGATAGTATGCAGGAGGCCAAATTGGCATATCACCGACTTCCAGAAGAAAGAGCTGACCTTCACCTCCGTTATTTGGGCCAGGGGTTCGGTCTCGACCCACTTGATGAAGTAGTCGATGGCCATAATCAAAAACTTCTATTAACCAGACGCGGTAGGGAAGGGACCTAAGATGTCCATTCTCCACTGGGTGAATGGCCACGAAGCTGATAGCTGGGAGAGAAGAGCCACCGGTTGCCGTTGGATATGGGTGTGACATTGGCAACGGTCACACCTCTTCACGAAGTCAGCAGTGTCTTCTTGCATGGTCTCCCAGAAGTATCCTTGCCGGATTGCCTTGTAAGCCAGGGTCCTACCCCGCATATGGTTGTTCCAAATGCTTTCGTGTATTTCTTGGAGCACGTAGGCAGTTTCTAAGGGCTTCAAACATTTCAACTGGGGGTAGGAGTAGGTGAAAGTGAAGCAGTACAGGCAGACTATATTTTAAAACTATTTTAAAATAAAGAATAGTGGAAGACTTGGTAGATCGATCTACCAATCTGCCTGCAATAGGATCTAACATAATACAACTGCATGCAAAGGATACCGAAAGCAATAAAAAGAAAAAGCATGTAATAATTTCATGCTTTAGATCTGATCACATGAGACCAAGGGAAATGTATGTTACCTTTAAACCGTTGGATGGATGTGATGAAGAGCTACCGAGCCACACAAGTGTCTGGCCTCTACGGGTAGTTCATACCAGGGCTCGATCCCAATCAACTCCCTTGGAGTGCTAGCTCATCTGGATCCTGGAAGCCAATCTTCTTCCTTGGACCTGCAAGACTATCTTGAAGCTGCTGGGAAGAACTTGTTGGAGGATAATGAAGAGAAGTGGAAGTGGAACCCTTCCTAACCAACTCTCTCTTCCCAAACCCTAGCTTGATTGCTAGGAAGGCTCACACCCAAAACTCTAATCCTCTCAAACCCCACTCTAAGGAATCCTTTTCTCTCTCTCTTAGAAAAGACCAACTTATCATCCTTTTGTTGGCCCTATAATAATACTTATTTATAGTGGCAACGAAGAGGGAGAGAGACATGGAAGGTGGGGTGATTAGAGGAGAGGGTTAAAGGTTAAACCAAATTAGCTTTAGGTTTAAATGGTAGAAAATCTACATTCTAAAATAATACATTCCATAAAAACCTTGGAGTCAATTTTAGCCAAGATTTGAAATTTGAATTGTAAATTAAATTTAAATCTTTTTAAAGAAAAGAGAGCATGAAAAATCAAATCCAAGTTGATCCTTAGCCAAATCAAATTTGGCTTGACCCATCAGGTTGCAATCATATTGCAAATAAGTCCACCAAAATTCACTAATTGAATTAGTGAAAAAAATTATCATCATAGCCAAGTGTCGACACTTCAAAGTATTGACGCTCCAAAGTGTCGACACTTGGATCATGGCCAATCATATTGACTCCTAGTGATGCCAAACGATTCTCAATCATCGATCAGCCTTTAGATCATGTAGAAATCTTTATGATATGTGATCTCATAGGTTTGAACACTAAGCTAGTAGCACCGGAACACTTCCAGTATCAGTCAAAGTCATCATCTAACAATGATACCCGATGCCCAGATAAGTTGAAGATTACAGAGCAACTCTCTAGAACCCCTGGCATATGGTTACCGTATAATTTATCCCTTTGACCTCGTAATGCTCAGGATGACCTAGGGTTTGACTGCCAACCCTAATTTAGTATATCCAGATCATGTCTCAACCTTACAAATTCTGTGACTTCTCACAAGAACTACCCTGGCCAAGGTTTTGCTAAATTGAGACATAGTGAGTCATTCACTCCAAACTATTTGGAGGGATCAATTCCATCTGATCCACCACCGCTCCACAAGTACTTGACTGTACCCAGAAACCTTCCATCACTGGATTAGAAATCCAGGTAGTTCGGCACCAAAGTATAGTGAGTTGTTTGCAAGCTACCATGGTGACCTCAGGTTTGGGGTATACATATACCCATATCCCTTCGTGAGCAATCCTTCAGTAGAAGGGAGCTCCACAGTTGGTCACGTTCAGTGAGATGTTATACATTTTACCTGTATGTCACATTAGTGTCTCTACACTCTTTTCTCAAGAGGACAACCAACCAATGTGACATACAACAACCTATGCTCGATACATCATTGTCCTATAACAATATATTCTTTGGTTGTGAACCAGTTTAAGAACTACTCGATATATCCTCTCTATATCAAATATAGTGTAGTTCTAAGAACTCCATCACACAAGAGTTCTTTTCAGAAAAATACACAGTGATGAACAGCCAAAAAAATAATTTTTATTCATTTAAAAAATTCACATACAATTACAAAATAGCATAACCTCTATAGCCTAGACGATTAGCTTTGGGACACATTTTCAATAGTAGGACCTCTGGTACAACTGCCCATCCATCATTACGTAACGTGCAGCCTTCTTCCTGAGGAGGCCGGCCTCCTTCCGATCCTCGGGTAGGGTGCCTGTGGTGATGTACTTGATGTAGGGGTCCATCCAGTTGGCTTTAGTGGTGACTAACTAGACTTTGGCTTTGGCCTCATAGCTGGGAGCCTCGAGATACTTGATAAAGGTATGTCCCAGCAATGACTCCAGGAGGGTGGCCAATCTGGAGAGGATGTCGGCTCGGCATTCTTCGCCCGCGGGATGTAGGGATGCTAAAGTGCTGGAGGTTCGCCATGCACAAGCACACCTTGTCCAAGTATTTCACCATTATGGGAATTGAGCCTCGTACTCACCGGAGACTTGTCCCACCACCAGTTGAGAGTCGATGAAGACCTTCAGCCTCTTAACACCCAGTTCACAGGATACTTTCAGCCCTACAAGGAGTGCCTCATATTCAGCTTGGTTGTTTGTCGCCTTGAATAGAACCGTAATGCATACTTCGTGATGACCCCATCAGGGTTGGCTAGAATGAGGCCAGCCTCACTTCCTCCAGTGTTGGATGCACCGTCGACATGAAGGATCCATGTCATTGCTTCTGGGGTCGGGTCTGGTTTGGACTTAGTTTGCCGGTCTTTTGACCTCGGGTCTTCTTCGTGTACCCAGGTGCACTCCACTAGAAAATCTACGAGGACCTAAAATTTTTGCATCGATCATGGGCGATAGGTGATGTCAAACTCATTGACCTTCATCGCCTACTTGGCCAGGTGCCCCAAGATGTCGGGGTGGTCAGTGAGAACAGTAATGTGGTGCACTTGGAAGTAAGGCATGAGATGCTGTGCAGACATTATAAGTGCAAAAATGATCTTTTCGGATTGGATGTACCTAGTTTCTACATCGCAGAGTAGCTTTGCTGGTATAGTAGATTGGCCATTGGGAGCTATCCTTGTCAGAGCGGACCAGCATGGAGCTGACCACCTTGGATGAAACCATCAGGTACAGGAGGAGCTCTTTTCTAGGCTCCGGTCTAGATAGCAGCGGTGAAGAGGCAAGGAGCTTCTTTAGCCCCTTGAATGCCTCCCAATACTCTTCCATCTAGGTGAAGTTATTCATCTTCTACAATACCTTAAAGAATGGCTGGCAGTGCTCAGCAGAGCACGAGATGAAGTGGCTCAATGCCGTAATATGCTCAGTCAAGTGCTGGACCTCCTTCTTGGAAGCAGGATGCCTCATATCGATGATTGCATGGATCTTCTCTAGGTTGGCCTCTATTCCCTCTAGGTGACCATGAACCCCAGGAACTTTTCCGTCGCAGTGCCAAATGCGCACTTGGCAGGATTCATTTTCATCTGGTAGAGGTAGAGGTTATCGAAAGCCTCCGCCAGGTCGGTAATGTGATTCAACTCTGGACTGTTCATGACAAGCATATCATCCACGTAGATCTACATGTTGCAGTCAATCTGGTCTTTGAAGACCTTGCTGATCAGGTGCTGGTACGTGGCTCCTACATTTTTAAGACTGAATGGCATCATCCTGTAATAATACATACCCCTATCGATCACAAATGTTGTGTTCCTCATCCTCCGGATGCATGCGGATTTGATTGTATCTGGAGAATGCATCTATGAAGCTAAGGAACTTGTGACCCGAGGTCGCATCCACCAACTGGTCGATCTTGGGAAGTGGAAAACTATCCTTCGGGTAGGCCCGGTTGAGGTTGGTGTAGTCGACATAGATTCTCCACTTTCTAGAGGCTTTTCTGACCATCACCACATTGGCAAAATAATCAGGATACCGGACCTTGCTGATGAAGCCCGCTATGAGGAGCTTCTCGACTTCTTCATTGATTGCCTTCTGTCATTCTGGGGAAACACTTCTCTTCTTCTGCCAGACTGGGTGATAGTTGGGATCAACATTCAGCTTGTGGGTGATCACTTCTGGAGGGATGCCAGGCATGTCGGTGGTAGTCCAGGCGAAGACGTCCGCGTTGGCATGCAAGAAGCTGAGCAGGCGAGATCTCTCCTCTTCAGACAGTAAGGCTCCCACCTATACCATCCTCAAGGGATCCACCCCCAAGGGGAAGGGCAATAAGAGCTCAACTGGTTCACCCTTGGGGTCCGACTCCATCGGGTTTAGCTGGTCGAGGACCGGGCTTGGATCGACCCCTCGGGGCTCCAGAATAGTCTACAGGCAGTGCTAGACTGGCTGGTATGACCTTTTCATCTCCCCGGTCCCCTAAGGGATTGGGAACTGAATGAGGAGATGCATTGTAGAGATGGTGGCATTGAATAGGTTAAGTCTGGGATGCCTCAAGATCGCGTTGTGAGGTGAAGGAAGCCTTATGACGGTAAACATCGTTAGCACTGTGCTTTACCGAGATGGAGTCCCGATAGTTATTAGGAGCGTAATCTCTCCCTCTACTCCAATTGAATCTCCGGTGAATCCCACTAAGGGCATGAACATCGACTTTATCTGGTCAGCAGATAGGTTCATCCATACAAAAGCATCATAAAAAAGGATATATGCAAAACTTCCACTATCAACCATGATTTTTTTTACAGGATGTTTCGCTATCATCATTTCCATGATGACAGCATCATTATTTGGGTTATCCATCCTAGTTGACCCCTCTCCCATGTAGGGGAGTACATCATCACTCCCTTCTCTCCCCTAGCCCTCTTCAGGGTTCTCTTGCCCCATAGGATATCATCCCTACTGGTTCTCGATGGGCTGGTTATCGATGGTGAGCAGACGGGGCTCTTCACCCTGGGTTGCCAGAGGTGCCGTTTCATCCACGTATTTTCTGAGATAGCCATGTTTGATTAGGTCTTCTATTTCCTTCTTTAGATGGTGGCATTCTTCCATGTTGTGACCATAGTCCCAATGGAAGCGGCAGTAGCGGGACTTATCCCGCTCGACAGATGACTTCAATGGGGGAGGTCCGTGCAGAAAGTGCTCGCTCTCGATTTCCATCAAGTCTTCTCTCGGGGGAGAGGAGAGGAGTGAACTTCTCTTCCTTGGTGGGGTTGACTCTAGGCCTTGGCCCTGGCCACTGGATAAGCACCATCTTCTGAGCCAAGGGAGCGAATGTTTCATCGATGGCCTGCCTCTTTAAGGGATTTCCATCCAACTCCCTTTTGGTATGGTTGGCCTCCTCTGCATGGATATACTTGTGGGCCCAGAGGAGGAGCTCCGAGTAAGTCTTCGAAGGCTTCTTGTCAAGGGAGTAGGTAAAGCGGATGGTCCGTAACCCCCTCTTCAGGGCCATCATGGTGATCGGCTCATCAAGGTGGTAGATCTCCAGGGTGGCGACCTTGAACCTGGATACGTACTTCCAAAGAGATTCTTGGTCCAGCTGACAGATCTAGAAGAGACTATTAGCTTCACATGGTACCTTCCTACATGTATCAAAGTGCGCCACAAATCTTTTCTTCAAATGGGAGAAGGAATCTATACTCTCAGACTTGAGCCCGGAGAACCAAGCTCGGGCAACCTTCCGTAAGGTGGCCAGGAAGGCGATGCAAAGGAGAAGATCAGTATCCCCCTAGACCCTCATAAGGGACTTGTAGCTTTCCAGGTGGTCCAAGGGGTCAGTCATCCCATCGTAGGGATCAACCTATGGCATACAGAACTGGCTGGGGATTGGTTCCTTTTGGATCCTGCGGGAGAAAGGGGGATGGGTGTCATAACCCGCGAGCTTACTGGGGAGCCCTGAATCTCTGTAAACCAGCGAGATAGATCCGCCAGCTTGCACTCCTGCTCCTCGGGTGCCCCTTCGTCTAACAGCGGATTGCCTTGTTTGTGGACCCCTTGGCAGAGTTGTTGGGGTCAAGGGCAGTCCGAGTTGAGGAACTCCCGCTTGAGTTCCTAGCCATGCTAGCGCCACTAGTATGAGCACGTGCCATGGTCCGAGATCGGGGATCGGCTCTCCCGGCTGCTCGGATTATGTTGTGGCTTCTTTCTAGCCATTTGGTGTCCCCCCGTAGGTAGGAAGCCACATGCAATGGCTCCTACCATAAGGACCGTAGGCTGGTACGGGGGTCGGCGGCATGGGCTGCCGGTGTTCCTGCTTGCTACTAACTTTCCAGGGGTCGATGCTTCTGATGAAGTTAGCGCACCACTGTAGCCAGGGCCTGGACCTGCTAGGCCAGTGCGGTGATCTAAGGGTCAACTGGAGGCGGCGGTAGTGGAGCGGGGAGTTCCCTCTTCGAGCTATGGTAATCGCAGTGAGAGGGATCTCCCGCTCGACTAGCGGAGGCTTCGCAGGCTCGTATGGTCACCATTGGACTGTGGGCTTCCATGGATCTCTCCCTTGTAGTGGGGGACTTGGTATCAAACTAGCTTCTCAATCCCCCCTACCTGGCATGCTAATGTATTGCCACTAAGATCGCCGTGGCCTGTAGCTCCGACGTGTCACGAATGCGTTGGGTTTTCGTTGGGTGCTCGTCCTTCCATTTCCTGGCTGGCTCCTTGATCTGGTCATCTTGCAAAAAAAAGGAGACCCGGCCCGGGGATTCTAGCAGGGATACTCCGATGATCAAGTCAGACAGGACGATCAAGGGAAATAGAATCTCTATGGCGGAGAGCTTGGAGGGCTCTCTGCGTAAAGGGTGAAAGGTAGAATTAAGGTGGAAAGAGCAAACGAAGATGGGAGCGGAGAGAATAGAAGGGTCTACTGGGGGTCCCTTGCTCGCTCGCTCTCCATCTCTTTCTTATATGTTTGATTCTTCTTTTTTTTCTTACCTCCTGCTTTTCCTCTCTCCGACCTTATGTATATGGGATGGCCTAGAGTAGATCTGGGGCTTTGTCCAAGTATCTCTTTTGTGTGCCCTCTCTAGGAGGGGCTTGCCATTACTTGTGACCTCCCTTTAGTCGGACCGGTCCTTATGAGGAGATCCTTCCATTGGGAGTGTACGCCAGCATGGTTCAGGTCCGATCCCTCTGATGGTACGGTTCCCTATGGAAGGGGCGGGAACTGTGCAGCTGAGATCCCTGCCATGGTGAGGCGTTTCCATTCCTAGAGGGACCGGTGGAGTGTCACAGGGCCCTAGGGCCTTAATGGAGTATTTCTTTCAAGGGAGGTTCAGGTATCGTGTTGCGGGGTGTTGACCCCTGGAATGATTTTGATGATCACAAAATATTGGAGCATGTATACTTTACTAATTCTTTCAATTACTTGAGAAGTTTTTATAGGAAAATGTTTATCTTACTTTAGTTGGTTTCTCAAATTGGTTGAAAGGTATTTTAACATTGTATAGACTCTTATGTACTTCAAATTGTAAAAGCCCTAATTCTTCATCTATGTAATCTTGTAAAAGGGCTATAAAATTGTAAAAAAAAGAGTGAGTAGATTAGTATTTGTTGGATTCATGTTTTGAAGAACTTTGGAGAAGTTTGAAGCTTTAGAAGAAGTTTTTGTAAGAGCCGACTCATGGATTAAGAGCCGACTCCTTCTGGTATGGCACAAAAAATTTTCAGAGTTTCAGTACCTCAAGCCGACTCAAGCCCTAAGAGCCAACTCAATGAAGAATCAACGTTTCTGAAGTTTGAGACCTCAAGTCGACTCAAGCTTGAAGAGCCGACTCGTCTAGAGTTAGGTTTGTTGGTGACTGTGACTTCAAGCCGACTCAGCCTTGAAGAGTCGACTCAAGGAAAATTTGAATTTGTACTGATTAAGGGTTCAAGCCGACTCAAGTTTGAAGAGCTGACTCGCACATAATTTTTGTTTGGGCTGTCTGAGACTTCAAGCCGACTCGTGGACCTCGAGCTGACTCGAGTGACCATTTTCTGTAGTCTAACGGCTAGTTACTGAAAGTTATTTTTGAACTCAAAAAAGTCTCCAACAACTCTATTTCAATTCCCTAGGCCCTACAATGGCTATTTCTTATGGAAAACTATAAAAGAGAGTATTTTTGATGGATTAAACAATTTTTGAGGGATTATTCATTGATTTATCTTAGGAAGTTGAAAAGTCTTCAAGTCTTTCACCAACTCACTTCAAGAGCATTCAAGATAGGATTCAAAGCTCCACCAACTTTTCTTCATCATTGAATCTAACCTTTGAAGAAGTAAAGAAGTAGCTTGAAGACCATTAAAAGAGCCTTCAAGGCTAGGCTTCACCTGATCTTCATCGGCAACATTTAAACAAACTTGGTTTATTGTATAGTTGCTTTACATTTTTCACATATCTTTGTTTTCTCTCTAAGAACAACAAGGGGCTGTATCTTAAGAGAGGGTTAAAAGTTTTTAGGTGAACCTTGTGAAAACCTAATTTGGGTTCTTGGTGATCCCGGTATAAAACCAAGATTAGGGTTTCTTTGGTGATCCTGTTTAAAACCAAAGGGTGTAGGGTTTTCTTTGGTGATCCCGGTAAAACCAAAGTGTATAGGTTTGGATTGTGAGCCTGTTAAAATAATCCGACTGTATTCCAGTTAGGGGATATAGTGAAAATCCCAAGTAGTGCTTGGATAGTGGACGTAGGAGCCGGTTGCTCCGAACCACTCTAAACTCCTTGTGTTTGTGATTGTGCTTACTTTACTTTATTGTGTTTATTTAATTGTTTCCGCATTGCATATTGCACCACAACACCAAAAGGATTTTAAATTACACATATTTGTTAAAGTTTTTTAATCCCAATTCACCCCTCTTGGGAAGCCACCTGGGCAACAAGTGGTATCAGAGTAGAGTCTCTGAAAATTACTTAGAGTAAAGATTGATGGCACATCCCATGAGCACTTCTTTGGCCGAAGGCCAATCCACAAATCGACCTTCACTTTTCACTGGAACCAATTATACATATTGGAAGGCTAGGATAAAAATATACATTCAAGCCATAGACTTTCACTTGTAGAAAATTATTCTAAAAGGACCTCACACACTCACTATTAAAATCAATGATATTGAAGTTCCCAAATCGAAAGAGGAATGGGACGAGAATGATATGAAATCAGCTGAGCTGAATTCCAAAGCTATGAATTTTCTTTATTATGCTTTGGACCTAAATGGGTTTAACAGAATTTTCACTTACAATTTTGCTAAAGAAATTTGGGATAAGCTTGAGATCACACATGAAGGCATATCACAAGTTAAAACTTCAAAAATCAATCTTTTTGTGCACAACTATGAATTATTCAAAATGGATCATAGTGAAACTATATCTGCTATGTATACATGTTTTATTGATATTATCAATGGTCTTAAAAGTCTTGGTAGGACTTATACTAATGCTGATCTAGTCCAAAAGGTTTTGAGATCCTTGCTAGATAAATGGGAAGCTAAAGTAATAGCAATTCAAGAGGCAAAGGACCTGAACACCCTACCATTGGATGAGTTGCTTGGATCATTAATCACTCATGAGCTAGCCATATAACAAAGAACTAATGAAGATTCAAAAAGAAATAAAGCTATAGCATTTAAAGCCACTGAAGAAGATAAGAATAAGATTTAGATTCATCTGATGATGATGATCTTGAAAATTATGAGATAGCCCTAGTAATGAGAAAATTTAAAAGGTTTATGGGTAGAAGAAGAACAAACAGATGGAGAAAGCAATTTAGAAAAGGAGATTTTAGAAAAGAAAGAGAAAAGACAAAGAAAAGGAGAAGGACAAAGACAAAGATCAAATTTCAATCTGCTATAAGTGCAAGAAACTGGGTCACATACGCCCTGACTGTCCAGAGATTAAGAAAAAGATGATCAAAAGAAAGAAAAAGAAGGCAATGCTTGCAGCATGGAGTGATAGCGACGAATCTACATCCACTGAAGAGGATGAGGATACAACAAAAACTACTCATATCTGCCTTATGGATTTGGAGGATGAGGTAACTACTTCTGAACATAATCTAGAATTTACTTTTGATGAGCTTCATAATACTTTTTGTGAATTATTAGTAGAATGTAAAAAGGCTGGTTTGAAAATGAAAAATTTGAAAAATAATTGTGATATGATTGAAAAGGTTAAAAATGAAACTTGTGAAAGAAATAAGATTTTACAAAGAAAATTAAGTTTGATTTGTGAAAGACTTAAAACTACTCAATTTGAAAAAGAAGAACTTCTTGAAAAGAATAAAAGTTTGCAAAATGAAAATATTGATTTGAAAAAGGAAGTTCAAAAGCTTAAACCATTGGTTGAAAAATTAACCTTAAGTTCCAACAAGCTTGAACTATTTTGAAAGATCAAAGAGATACAAATAACAAATTTGGAATTGGTTACAAAGGCTCAAATTCAAATAAATTTTCTGTATCCACATCATATGCTCCTAAATTCATTACTTCAAAACAATATAGATCTAAATTTGCATTATCATATACTTTTATTCAAAGCCAAGAATTGTATGCTATGCTTGTAATAATGTTGGTCATAAAGTATTTGAGTGTCATTTGAAATATAATGACAAGAAGAAAATCAAGAAAATCTCGGTTTCAAAAGAAACCAAATCTACTAACTTGCAAGGATCCAAGAAAGCTTGGGTACCTAAATCTATTACCTGATTATTTGCAGGGATGTCTTGTAGCCACAAATATAAAGAAAAGATGGTACCTTGATAGCGGTTGTTCAAGATACATGATGGGTGATATTGTTCAATTCTTCACCCTAGACAAAAAGATGGTGGCATGGTAACCTTTGGTGATAATCGTAAAGGAAGGATAATCGGTATTGATAAAATTAAAATTACTCTTGTATTTATTGAGAATGTGTTACTTGTAGAAATGTTAAAGCATAATCTTTTGAGTATTAGTCAGCTTTGTGATATTGGTTTTAATATTTTCTTCAAGTCTTCAATGTGTATAGTAGTTAATCCACTTGACTCTAGTACAAAGTTCATTGGACATAGACTTGGTAATATTTATGTAGTAGATCTTAATAATATGATTATGTCAAGTAATACAAGTCTCATAGCAATGAATGACAAGAGCAAGGAATCAAGTTTACTATGGCATAGGCGACTTGGACATGCTAGTATGGATACCATTGCAAAACTTATTTCAAAAGATTTAGTTAAAGGTTTGTCAAAGTTCAAAATAAATTTTGATTATGTCTGTGATGCATGTCAGTTAGGAAAGCAAGTGAAAGGGAGTTTTAAATCAAAAAATATTGTTTCTACTAATAGACCCTTAGAGCTACTTCACATGGACCTATTTGGACCTACTAGGACAACAAGCCTAGGTGGTATGAAGTATGGCCTTATGATTGTAGATGATTTTTCAAGATATACTTGGGTTTTATTCATTGTATATAAAGATAAGACTTTTAAAGTATTCAAAAAGTTTTATAAAAGAGTTTCAAATTTTAAAAATCTTTCTGTTATTCTATTCATAGTGATCATGGTACGGAATTTGAAAATCAATATTTTGATCACTTTTGCACAAAGCACGGTATTGATCACAACTTCTCAGCTCCTAGAACACATAATAAAATGGTGTTGTAGAAAGAAAGAATCGAACTTTGGAAGAGATATCCAGAACAATGCTTTGTGAAGGAAATCTTTCAAAATACTTTTGGACAGAAGCTGTAAATATCGCTTGCTATATTTTGAATAGAGTTTTAATTAGACCTATCATTAGAAAAACCCCTATGAACTGTGGAACAATAGAAAACCTAATATCAATTATTTTCATGTTTTCGACTATAAATGTTTTGTTCTTAATAATGGTAAAGATAATCTTGGTAAGTTTGATGCAAAATCTGATGAGGCTATCTTTCTTGGTTATTCTTTAAATAGTAAAGCCTATCAAGTTTTTAATAAAAGAACTTTGACTGTGGAAGAATCAATATTTATAGTTTTCAATGAATCTAATATTACATCTTCTAGAAAAGAAGATCGTGCTGATGATGATGCAGGTACACTAGAACATGGACTGAAGGATTTGACTCTCAAAGACAAACAAACAAGTAAACAACATGAAGAAGTAGTAAGCAAAAATCATGATGATATACCTAAAGAATAGAGGTATGTACATTCACATCCCAAAGAACTAATTATAGGAGATCCATCTCAAGGTGTTAGAATTAGAGCTGCACATAGGGATGCACATGATTTGATTTGCTTTGTTTCTCATGTAGAACCACACTCTATAGAAGAAGCTGAAACTGATCCTAATTGGATGTTAGCTATGCATGATGAGTTAAACCAATTTAGAAGAAATAATATTTGGACGCTTGTACAAAGACCTAATGACTATCCTGTTATAGGCATTAGATGGGTTTACAAAAATAAACTAGATGAGCAAGGTAAGGCTAGACTGGTAGCTCAAGGTTATAATCAAGAAGAGGAAATAGATTTTGATGAAACCTATGCACCAGTAGCTAGGTTAGAGGCTATTAGATTACTCCTGCATATACATGTTTTATAAATTTTAAATTATTTTAAATGGACGTAAAGAGTGCATTTCTAAATAGTTTTTTATGAAGAAGTTTTTATCGAACAACCACCGGGTTTTATTGATCATACATTTCCAAATCATGTTTTTAAATTGAATAAAGCTTTACATGGTCTTAAACAGGCACCTAGAGCCTGGTATAATAGATTAAGTAAGTTTTTAATTAGAAATGATTTTGTAAGAGGCAGTGTTGACACTACACTATTTATTCAAAGAAAAGATAATGATATTTTAGTTGTTCAAATTTATATTGATGATATAATATTTGGATCTACTGATGAATCTTTGTATCAAGACTTTGCTAAGTTAATGTAGGGTGAATTCGAAATGAGTTTGATGGGTGAGCTGGGTTACTTTCTCGGGCTTCAGATCAAACAATCAAAGGAAGGAATTCTGATCAACCAAGCCAAATATATCAAAGAGATTATCAAAAAGTTTGGCATGGAATCAAACAAAGAAATTGGAACACCCATGAATCCTGCATATAGACTTGATAAAGATAAAAATGGCACAAATGTTGATCAAAAACTATATAGAGGTATGATCGGCTCTTTACTTTATTTAACTGCCAGTAGACCTGATATTTTATTTAGTATTTGTATGTGTGCACGTTTTCAATCTAATCCAAAAGAGTCACACATCGTAGCTGTTAAAAAAATCATCAAGTATCTTAAAGGCACATGCAATCTAGGATTATGGTATTCTAAGCATTCATCTTTAAAATTAATAGTTATTCTAATACTGATTATGGAGGCTGTAAAATCGATAGAAACAGTACAAGTGGCACTTGTCAATTTCTAGGAGTCAACTTGATTTCATGGCACTGTCGTAAACAGAACTCTGTAGCACTGTCTATTGCTGAGGCAGAATATGTGGCTGTGGGGAGCTGTTGTGTACAAGTGTTGTGAATCAAGCAATAACTAGAAGATTATGGTGTTGTCCAATCTAAAATTCCTATTAAATGTGATAACACTAGTGCTATTAATTTATCTAGAAATCCAATTCAGCATTCTCGAACTAAGCATATAGAAATTAGACATCATTTCATTCAAGATCATGTTTTAAATAATGTTGTAAAATTAGAATTTATGCCTACTGAAGATCAACTTGCTGATATTTTTACCAAACCTCTTAGTCAAGACAGATTTGAATGGATTAGAGGCGAGTAAAGTCTGTGTGACCCATTCTGAATATTTTGACCTAACTTCTCAAAAAATAATGAAAAATTATCTAGACATTTCAAATTTCTTTCTAGAGATTATGACCACCTTCTCTAGTACTAAGAAATCCATAGAAATTTATTTTGTCATTTTTCGAGCTTTGACCTAGATTTGGAGTCGAGCCGACTCGAGCCACCTGCTGTTCTGACAAGCCGACTCGAGAGTCGGGCCGATGCTTTTTAAATAGGGCATCATAGGTTTGAAATTGTAAAATCTTTCTGCCCTTCCTATTTTACCTTAGCCGTTTCCTATTCCTAACCTAAGAAAAGCTCTTAGAACACCTCTACACCCTTCCAAAACCCTAATCTAACCTAGATGGCTCCTAGGAAAGCCATGGCAAAGAAACCTAGAAGGGTTGTTCGGTCCATGGCAGAGAAAAGGAGGACCAAAAGGAGGCTTGACACCTCAAATCCTATAGAAGAACCACAAGATGAGCAAGAAGAGGAATAAGAAGCTCCAAGGCAGGTAGTTTTGATGGGCAATAGGCAAGTAACCTCAGGCCATTGCATTGATTTTACATTTCTAGAACAAGAAAGTTTGAAAATTGGTGATTGGTTAGTAGCACAAGGTTGGAAGGATTTTTGCATGTTAAATCTACCTACATATCTTAATCTTGTCAGACAGTTTTTTAAGAATATGTCTCTTGGTGCTTTTCATTTTGAATCTGTTGTGAAGGGGAAGCACATTGAGGTTAGTGAACAGAGATTGTTCAATGTTCTCCAAATACCTAAAGAGGGAGAAGGCTACTTAGTATTGAAAGAAAAATAGAAAACACTAAGAATTATACTTGAGAGGACTAATGTGACTGGTGTGATATATGTCAGAGCTAACCAACTCTTATTGGAGATGAGGTTATTACATAACATCATTAGTCACATTTTTCTATCCTGGACTGGGAGATTGACTGGGTGAGCGAGAGAGACATAGTCTTTATGAGATGTTTAGTTGAGGGGGAGGCCCTCAACTTACCTTTTATTATGTTTTCTCAGATGAGGGAAGCTGCTTGTAGGGCACGAGTATGTCTTCCGTATGTTATGGTCTTCACTTTACTGTTTCAGGATGCTCAGGTTGATTTGTCTGGAGAGGATAGCAGACCATTGTTGCATACAGACAAATACAACATCAAATCTTTGACCAGGATGGGATTCTTAAAGGTAGAGGGTCACTGGATTAGGAAGAGTTCAGGACTTCTAGTGGCACATTCTGATAAGGATTCAGGAGAGGATGATTAGGTAGGACAGGGACAGGATGCCGAGGTGGAGCCACATGCTGACAAGGCTAGACCTTCAGAGCCAGCTCCTTCTATACCTCGATCACCTGTCAGAGGATCTACTGCTGTTGGATTAGGTGATGATGATAGACTGCAGCTGAACTGGATGAGATCTCTAGTCTTCAAAGAGAGAGATCAGAGACTAATGCCAGGATACTGACACTTCAGACAGAGATGCATCAGGGTTTTCAGGATATTCTGTCTATTCTTTAGCAGATTAGAGCAACCAGTCACTCTGCACCTACTCCTTCTTCAGTAGCACCAAATATTGACACAGATTATGGGCAGGGAGAGGCAGTACACTCTACTGACATTCCTATAGCTGCTACTCCTATTGAGGCTGGCACTGGTACTGTGGATCTGAGTTCTGATGTTGGAGACACTCCGGCGATAAAGATTTTATCTACCACCAGCACCCTTGCCTTATCTATTGATCCTCCTTCTACTCGACCTACTCCCATCATGATTTCTTCTGAGCCTATAGCTAAAGCTAAATCTAGAACCTCTAAGACTACTATCCCTGTTAGGACCAGACTTAGGGACCTTGGGTCTAGGTTCCCTAAATTCAAGCCTGCTCCTGGTATTTTAGAGGTCGGTTCCTCCTCTAGTGAGGAAGAGCCTAGTGATTATGACCCTAGTCATTCATTTTGATGTTTTAGGACTTTATGTTTGCTTTTTCTATTATTTGTGATACTACTTTGGATGTGTTATGGCACTTTTGTATTGTATCACTCTCATATTGGCACTTTTCATATATATATATATATATATATATATATATATCTTTTTTATGATACATCTGATACATGTTGTGAATGACTTAATTTGTGAATGAATGTTCTCCTTATTATATATTTTTTTTTGATGACAAAAAAGGGGAGAAAGGAGAGAAATATGTGCATGAAATTGTGAAGCTTGTGTAAATATGAAAATGAGTTAAGTATGAAAATATGAAGAAAATATCATTACATTAGTAAGGGGGAGATTACATTAGTAAGGGGGAGCTTGTGTTAAGCTTTTACTAAACTCACTTCAAATACAAGTTAATATTATGAAGTTTGATACTTAGTGCATGGATAATACAAATGATACATTGTGTTGATACTCTTTGGTTTAACAATTTGATATTTGATTTGGTTTGATACACACTATGTTAAATATTTTTTGATACATGTGAATACGATACATAGTAATTGTAAAGTGTTTTAAATCCTGTTCATGCCCAGTATTTTGTCATCATCAAAAAGGGGGAGATTGTTGACCCCTGGAATGATTTTGATGATCACAAAATATTAGAGCATGTATACTTTACTAATTCTTTCAATTACTTGAGAAATTTTTGCAGGAAAATGTTTATCTTACTTTAGTTGGTTTTTCAAATTAGTTGAAAGGTATTCCAACATTGTATAGACTCTTATGTACTTCAAATTATAAAAGCCCTAATTCTTCATCTATGTAATCTTGTAAAAGGGCTATAAAATTGTAAAATAAGAGTGAGTAGATTAGTTCTTGTTGGATTCGTATTTTGAAGAACTTTGGAGAAGTTTGAAACTTTAAAAGAAATTATTGTAAGAGCTCACTCATGGATCAAGAGCCGACTCCTTCTGGCACGACACAAAAAATTTTTAGAGTTTCAGTACCTCGAGCTGACTCAAGCCCTAAGAGCTGACTCAATGAAGAATCAATGTTTCTGAAAGTTTGAGACCTCAAGCCGACTCGTCCAGAGTTAGGTTTGTTGGTGACCGTGACTTCGAGCCGACTCAGCTTTGAAGAGTCGACTCAAAAAAAATTTGAACTTGTACTGATTGAGGGTTCGAGCTGACTCAAGTTTGAAGAGCCGACTCGTATAGAATTTTTGTTTGGACTGTTTGAGACTTCGAGCCAACACGTGGACCTCGAGCCAACTCGAGTGACCGTTTTCTGTAGTCTAATGGCTAGTTGCTGAAAGTTGTTTTTGAACTCAAAAGGGTCTCCAATAGCTCTATTTCAATTCCCTAGGCCCTACACGGCTATTTCTCATGGAAACTATAAAAGGGAGTATTTTTGATGGATTAAATAATTTTTTGAGGGATTATTCATTGATTTATCTTAGGAAGTTGAAAAGTCTTCAAGTCTTTCACCAACTCACTTCAAGAGCATTCAAGATAAGATTCAAAGCTCCACCAACTTTTCTTCATCATTGAATCCAACCTTTGAAGAAGTAAAGAAGCAGCTTGAAGAGCATTAAAAGAGCTTTCAAGGCTAGGCTTCACTTGATCTTCATCGACAATTTAAGCAAACTCTGTTTGTTGTACAGTTGCTTTATATTTTTCACATATCTTTGTTTTTTCTCTAAGAACAGCAAGGGGCTGTGTCTTAAGAGAGGGTTAAAGGTTTTTAGGTGAACCTTGTGAAAACCTAATTTGGGTTCTTGGTGATCCCGGTATAAAATCCAGATTAGGGTTTCTTTGGTGATCATGTTTAAAACCAAAGGGTGTAGGGTTTTCTTTGGTGATCCCGGTAAAACCAAAGTGTATAGGTTTAGATTGTGAGCTTGTTAAAACAATCTGACTGTATTCCGGTTGGGGGATATAGTGGAAATCTCAAGTGGTACTTGGATAGTGGATGTAGGAGCCAGTTGCTTTGAACCACTCTAAACTCCTTGTATTTGTTATTGTGTTTACTTTACTTTATTGTATTTATTTAATTGCTTCTGCATTGCATATTACACTACAACACCAAAAGGATTTTAAATTGCACATATTTGTTAAGGTTTTTTAATCCTAATTCACCCCTCCTCTTGGGAAGCGACCTGGGTAACATGGGGTTTGAAGCTCCTGGTTCATGGTCATCGACATGGCAGCATGTTATAGGGCCCAGATCCTGGCAGGCTGCACGTCGCTTAGGGCATGAGAGTGGTGTGTTGTAGAGTTTGAATTTATGGCAGGACATGCATCACCCTCCGGAGGTTGCAGGCGATCGATAACCTCCTTGCCATGGTTTGAATCCTCGTTGACCTTTCTTTTACCTCTAGTGGGAACTTTTTGGCTCCCGTAAGGCAAATAGAAGGGGGAGAGTCTCGTCTTGGTAGCTTGAGCATGACCCTGGTCGGGAGCTGGCCTCAGGTGGGGGGCTCGCCTTGGCAGTACGAGCATGACCCCGATCGGGAGTTGGTCTCAGATGGGGGGCTCTCCTTTTGAGTACGACCCTGATCGTGAGCTGGCCTCAGGCGGGGGGCCCGTCCTAGCGGTATGAGCACGACCCTGGCTGGGAGTTGGCCTTAGGCGGGGGGCTCGTTCTATGCTCACGACCCCGGCTGGGAGCTGACCTCAGCAGGAGGGCTCACCTTGGCAGCATGAGCCCGATCCCGTTCGGGAGCTGGCCTTAAGCGGGAGGCTTGCCTTATGAGCACAATCCCAACTGGGAGCTAACCTCGGTAGGAGGGCTCGCCTTGGCAGCATGAGCACGACCCCGGTCGGGAGCTGGCCTTAAGCGAGGGGCTCGCTTATAAACATGACCCCGGTGGGAGCTGACCTCGGCAAGAAGGCTCGCCTTGGCAGCATGAGCATGATCCCGGCCGGGAGCTAGCCTTAGGCGGTGGGCTTGCCTTATGAGCACGACCTCGGCGGGAGCTGACCTCGGCAAGAGGGCTCGTCTTGGTAGCATGAGCATGACTCCGGCCGGGAGCTACCTTAGGCTGGGGGCTTGCCCTATGAGCACAAACCCAGTTGGGAGCTGATCTCGGCAGGAGGGTTCGCCTTGGCAGTATGAGCACGATCCCGACCAGGAGCTGGTCTCAGGTAGGGGGCTCGCCTTATGTGCACGACCCCGACTGGGAGCTGACCTCGGCAGGAGGGCTTACTTTGGCAGCATGAGCACGACCCTGGCCAAGAGCTGGTTTCAGGCGGGGGGCTCACCCTATGAGCACGACCCCGACTGGGAGCTGGCCTTAGCAGGAGGGCTCACCTTGGCAGCATGAGCACGATCCCGGCCGGGAGCTGGCCTCAGACGAGGGACCCGCCCTGGCAGCATGATCCGGGCTGGGAGCTGACATCAGCAGGAGGGCTCGCCTTGGCTCTTTATTGGGCTGCTATAGCCAAGCAACGTGTCCCTTGCCATCGTGGCCGTCAGCAGGGCTCCCGTCAGCGGAAGTGCCACATCAGCAGGAAATCTAGTTAAAAATGAGACTCAAACCCAAATTATCTACACAACTAGTAGGAACCCTCAAGAGTTCGACTTGATTTAGGGATTTTATGTAAATGTACCAAAAACTCAATTTTTAAACATATTAATGTTATAATTTAATAAAATATTCAACCATAAAACTGCAAGCCATAATAATACACTCGCATCATTCAAAGAAATGCTTCATATTTATCATATGTTAGAGACTCGATACAATCACTTATGTTGATCATGCAACCTCTACCCTTATATGTCTAAAGTATTTATAAAAAAAATTATTTCTTCTTTGTTGGCTTCACTTCTTTTAAGCATCACTTTCTACTAGTATCCTTTGCAGGGACAAGAACATGATTGTGTTTAACATATGAGGATGAACTTATCAAATTGTACCTTCCAATAGGAAAAGTGATTATAGGAAAACATACTCACACTTCAAAGATTTGTCCTTTACTTGTACCTTAAAAAATATTAAAAAAAAAAAAAAGAGAATGTGTGGGTGAGCATGATGATTAGTGTCCACACCAATGTTCATTATTTTGGCTCTCCATAATGCAACTATTTAAGGGCATTTACTAGCTGTGTTTCATTTTCATAACATCTGCCTCGTTCTGATTGCTTATGTACTCGAGGAGACTTCTTTACTTGGTGTTTGCTTTGAATAAATGGAATAGGTCCTTGCCATGCATATAGTTTAAAATTATAGGTGAGGCAGAAAAAGCAATATTTCTAGGATAGGGCTCTCAAGGGCTAAAATATCCTCATCCTTAGATCTTTCAATGGAGCTTTCAATCAAAATCTAGAGGATGTTTGGATTGGTCTATTCCTCTTCAAAGAGCTTGCAGATACCTTAAGTTAACTTAAACCAGCCTTTATCCTGATAAGCCAGTTTGGAAATGGAATTAATCAGGGATACTATATGTCAACTCTCCCATCAATAAGGTGGTATTCTTATGTCCTTTGGTTTCCCGAAGGACATTCAGGTTTTTCTTTAGCAAGCTTTTAAGATAAATTTATTCTAAAATAGAAATACGAATTTTCGGAGAATAGCTATTTATCCTTATTATTATAGATTTCTATTTGGTTAGAAACCTGAAATAACAAATTTATCCCAGTACAATTAATGCAGTATAGCTTATCACATTAGAAATAAAATAATATAGAATAAGCTATTCCATGGTACGAATTTTAGAATACCTAGGATTGACTAAATAGATAGCTAAACCAAGATAGTCCATCATTGTTATTTTTTTTTTTTTTGCATGTTTGGGGAAATAAGGTAGAATAAACTCTTATTCTATCCGATCCAGAATAAGAAAATCAAACACGACCTAAAAGAACGGGCTCAACACCGGTGAAATATCTAATTGAGAAAGTTGCGTTCTTGTCTTCTGCTGCCCACCCACCCAGTACCATGGCCTGAACTCAAGTGTTTCATTTCTTTCATCTTTGCCCCTTCACTATTTAAAATATGATTAG
The DNA here is from genome assembly GCA_021397845.1 of Areca catechu. Classification (NCBI taxonomy): domain Eukaryota; kingdom Viridiplantae; phylum Streptophyta; class Magnoliopsida; order Arecales; family Arecaceae; genus Areca; species Areca catechu. Next base: position 17,078,666 of record CM038043.1, read on the forward strand.
AGCTAGATGTAAAGTTCATTGTACAAGGCGTCGAAGAAAAGAGCTCTCAAAACTCTTCACTCCGGCTTGGAATTTTTGAACACCATGTCACCTTAGAAAGGAATAGGATTGTAGGATGATCCTCTTGCAGCAATCCAAGTACAATAAATCTGTTCTCAAATGATGCAATCTCCATATTACTCTCTTGGAAACACATTATTCCTCACTTCTTTGGTTCCTATCCAAGCTCTTCTCTCCCTTCTACCTCTATAACAACACATGAAATATATCAATGGAAGTACCATTGTTTCAAACTTTCAATCCCTGTGAACTTGTTTGGCATGGTAGCCTATGGAATTTTCTCAACCAACTATATTTCATCACAAATCGAACCTAAAATTTAAAGGGTAAGAGTTGAGGGGCTGAATGTACAATGTACAATTCGATTCAGACTCGAACCAATTGACACTGCCACCCTCGAACCCGAGCCTAGATTTACTTACTATTAGGTGGAGAGAGGAGCCAAATGTGTTTATCTAGCAATAATCTGCGCAGAAGATTAACTTTGAAAGTGGTTTAGCAAAGTATCAGGGTAATCAACACCAGAAAACTCAATGGTTAAGATAACCAAGAGGGCAATGTTTAACACTAGAAAAGGGCAAAAGACAAATATGGAAAGATGCCACGGTAATTTTCAGGCATGATATTGGCCGACAGGCTTTGCTACCAACAAATTTGTACTTCTTCTTGGATGTTAGATAGAAAAAGCTTTTTTGTTTGGTAAACAAAAGGGATGGGAGGATAAATCCCGATGTAGCTACCCGTGCAGGCTCCCGCCCTGCCATATAATGTTCAATTCAAGATGCTTAGATTTTCAGAATCTTTTTCCATCTAAATCTTTATTAGCATATAAATATCACACAAACAAGGTGCACATCCATTATATAACTTGCTTTCTTGATTGGCAACTCGTGCCTAGCTAACACGTTATCAATGAGTGCAGTAATATTATAAGAGGTGCATGTTAGCTATATATATGCTTCTTCTTTGTGTGAGTTCTAGTTCTGCATACTAGCTAGCATGGTGCTCCTAGATAATTTAGAATTTTCAGTTGATAGGTAAGTCACTACCTAATATTAATTTATATCAAAATCTAGTGTTGTAGCAGACAATCTTCATGCATATTTCAACGTCCAACCTATCTTCAGAAAATTTGAAACCTGCAATAATTTAGCAACAAGGTATATTATATGTAGACACTGCATTAATCTCTAGAATTATTATTATTATTATTATTATTATTGTTATTATTATTATTTTTCCTTTGATTGATTTCAAATCTTTTAGCCATATAAGATATGCTTATATATCTAAACATATAAGACTTTTGGTTCTAAGCTCATGATTAGGTTTCCTGTAATCAAAGTCTTTTTCTTTGAGGAAAGCATGCAATAAAGCAAAGGAATGATGGTTTGGAGGCATGTGCAACAGCCACACCAGAAACTAGGGTGCTTGAAGGCCGGACCTTTGTTCATGTTGCACCATTCCCGTTGTAACTGGAATAGGTCTGCTCTTTTAAATTCCCATGGGAGCTTTGGGCCACCACTGTCCCCTTGTTCTATGTTAACATGTCCCTCTCAGTGAGGAGAAGCTAGAGAGAGAGAGAGAGAGAGAGAGAGAGAGAGAGAGAGAGAGAGAGAGAGAGAGAGAGAGTTGATATGTACAAGCTGACAGTGGTTGTAGTACATGAGACCAGCATAGGAAGCCTCATCCTTGATTTCATGGCTTTGCCTCTCGCTCCAAACGAAAAAACAAAGTACTCCAAGTCCAAAAACGCCTTGGAAATAGTTATTGGTGCTTCTTTCGGTTAAATAATTGGCTTGAACTTCATTTGTAGTCTACGTACGATTGTTTAGGTTGCAATGGAAAGAAGTTTTTGCACCAATACTTCTAGGGGTTCGGGTTGTATTTTCTCGAGAAAGAGTGATAGATCTTCTTTCATGGCTGTTGATTGTATTCTGCACAAGTTCAAAGCATTTTGAACTCTTTCGATCATCAATTTGCATGGATCTTAGAGTAATTATTGTTGTGACAACTACTTGGTCTCGAAAATTAGATGGATCATCGACTGCACCATCGATAGAGGGGGAGACAGCTATCGACTGGTGATTCACCGAACAACCGACTAAGTATAAGGCGACTAAATCGGTCACTACATCGGCTATCTACAATATCTTGCACTGAGAGACTACAAAAGCTTGTTCTGATTGACATCTTTTCACACGCATCCATCGAGTGTTTACTCGGACTCAACTAATTTTCCAAGCAAACTTAGTCGGGCACGTTAGGGTATAATTTCAAAACCTTCTCTCTTGACAAGGCTCTCTTTTGGCGACGGACAAACTATCCTGTTACTTGGAGTCCACGATGTCCGAGTGATAAAGGCCAACTAACCACAACTGTTCCAATAGAGACCGTAGCATGCAAGATCATGGCAAACAAGGTCATGGAGTATAGGATCTCATTAGAATCAGCCATCATAATAGAAAGATAACAATAGAAAGGATTCCAAGGGACAGGATTCCAAAAGCTCAATAAGAATCTATTATATATGTCAAAGGAGATCACCTCCCAAATGGTATTCAGTTACTCTGCATAATTCTATAAATAGGTAAGAGAGGACCTTTAACCAGGTATGTCTAAGATACCCCTCTCTAATGCTTATTCAACCTTCTCTTGCACCATTGGCTCATAGCTTTGGTTGCTGTAGCTTATCTCTCTCATTCACTGACTTAAGCATCAAAGGATCCCCTATTGATTACCACCAGTCAAGGAACTGTTCTTGCAGGTCTCAACCCATAAGACACTAAGAGCAACTCTTCGTTCACCGGAGGAGGCCGGGAGATCCTCAGGTGCCAGCCATAGCCTAGTGGAGGGTGATTTGTCGGTAACAGATTTGTGCACTAGGAAGGGGGCATTCAAGAAGAAGATTCTATAATTTGGAGCCAATGAGATGACAACTCGAGAATAGGACACCTCTACCAGCCGCACCGAATGCTCTTTGTATTTGATGAATGATGTAGTCCGATGGTACATCTACTCACTCCACCCCCATCATGAGTGACTGAGCAAGACTTGCTCACCACCTTGACTCAGCAGGTCCAAATGCTAGTCATAGTGGCATAGGAGTTCTAGCAGCAACATCTCGAGGTGAAATAGCATTAGCCGAAGGTTCCAACCATTTCCATTACTCCTATCCACCCCAGCCATCAATCTCCTCACAGGAGATTTTCTCGCTGATGGACTTCTTATTGATCACAGTCCCCTTCATCTCGTCAAGTGAGCCATCGGTTCCCTCAAGGAAGGTCCTCTTAGTATTGGACTGTCCTTTAGTCACGATCTCCTACACCACACCAAGCAAGTCCACAACACAAGGAGCAAAGATAAGGGAAAGAGTCAAAGCGGGAGAAATGCCCTCATTCCTTGTCTGAGTTTGAATCCACCCAAGAGAGATCCACTAATGAGGCTATTCAGTGATTGGCTGAACAATGCCTCAATGATTATGACTGCAAGTTGAGCAAAATCAACCACCAATTTGTTGATCTTGAAGGAAGGAGCTAGGACCCTACCGAGTTCAATACTCATTCCCCACTCTTCCAGTTAATATTGGAAGAATCGATCCCTTCTCAATTCAAGATGCCCTAACTAGAGCCTTACGATGGCATATCTAACCTATTGGACCACCTAGAGAACTACAAAGCTCTTATGCTAATTTAAGGCACCTTCGATGCCTTACTTTGCCTCGCCTTTTTAGCCACTCTTCGCAAGGTAGCCCAAGCATGGTATTTGAGATTCGAGCTGAGGAGTATTTACTCCAAGTAGCTGAAAAGGTAGTTCGTGGCTTTCTTCAACGCTAGCCAAAAGATATCACATGAACCTGATAGTCTTTTTTCTGTCTACTAGTAGGATGGAGAGTTTTTGAAAGACTACATGGCCTAATTTAAGGCTGCCATGCTGGAGATCTACTGCTTGGATGAGTTAGTGGCCCACTAGCCATGAAGAGAGATTTCACATCTCTTGATTTGCTTACTCTCTGGATAGCATTTACCTAAAGTTTTATTTAAAGTTGCTGATTTGTATCCAGAAGTACATCTACAAGGAGGAGGGCATTCTCACTTGGCAAGAGACTGATGGAAAGCCAAAGAAAAAAAAAGGCTCAAGGAGAGCCAAGTGGACCCCAAGCCAAGAAACTCAACTCATCCCATCAATAGAGTCTTAAGCCGAAGAACTCTACCGATAAATTCAATAACTATACTCCTCTCTTAGCCCTAAATCTAAAATTTTCATGGAGATAGAAGAAGAGCAATATCTATGAAGGCACAAATACTAGCAGTTCCAATGAGACCACGGTCATGACATCGAAGATTGCTTCCAGCTAAAGACCTTGTTCAGCATGGCTATCTCGAGAAGTGAAAGTGAAGCAGTACAAGCAGACTATATTTTAAAACTATTTTAAAATAAAGAATGGTGAAAGACTTTGTAGATCGATCTACCAATCTATCTGCAAGAGGATCCAACATAATAAAAGTGCATGCAAAGGATACCGAAAGTAATAAAAAGGAAAAGCATGTAACAATTTCATACTTTGGATATGATTACATGAGACCAAGGAAAAGGAATGTTACCTTTAAACCATTGGATGGAGATGATGAAGAACTACCAAGCCACACAAGTGTCTAGCCTCTATGGATAGTTCACACCAGGGCTCATCCTAATCAACTTCCTTGGAGTGCTAGCTCCTCAAGATCCTGGAAGCCAATCTTCTCCTTCCTTGGACATGCAAGACTTTCTTGAAGCTGCTAAAAAGAACCTGTTGGAGGATAATGAGGAGAAGTGGAAGTGGAACCCTTCCTAACCAACTCTCTCTTCCCAAACCCTAGCTTGATTGCTAGGTAGGCTTACGCCCAAAACTCTAATCCTCTCAAATCCCACTACAAGGAATCTTTTTCTTTCTCTCTTAGAAAAGCCCAGCTTGTCATCATTTTGTTGGCCCTACAATAACACTCATTTATAGTGGCAACGAAGAGGGAGAGAGATATGGAAGGTGGAGTGATTGGGGGAACGGGTTAAGGGTTAAACCAAATTAGCTTTAGGTTTAAATGGGAGAAAATCTGCATTCCCAAATAATGCATTCCATAAAAATCTTGGAGTCAATTTCAGCCAAGATTTAAAATTTGAATTTAAAATTCAAATTTAAATCTTTTTAAAGAAAAGAGAGCATGAGAAACCAAATCCAATTTGATCCTAAGCTAAATCACATTTGGCTTGACCCATCAGGTTGAAATCATATTGCAAATAAGTCCTTCAAAATTCATTAATCGAATTAGTGAAAAAAATCCTCGTCATAGCCAAGTGTCGACACTTGGATCATGGTCAATCATATTGACCCTAGTGATGCCAAACGATTCTCAATCATCGATCAGCCTTTAGATCAGGTAGAAATCCCTATGGTGTGTGACCCCATAGGTTCGAACACTAAGCTGGTAGCATTGGAACACTTCCGGTACCAATCAAAGTCATCATCTAGAATTGATACCCAACATCCGGATAAGTCGAAGATTGTAGAGCAACTCTCTAGAACCTCTAGCATATGGTTACCTTATAATTCATCCCTTTGACCTCATAATGCTCAGAATGACCTAGGGTTTGACTGCCAACCCTAATTTAGTACATCCAGATCGTGTCTCAACCTTACAAGTCTTGTGATTCTCACAAGAACTATCATGGTCAAGGTTTTGCTAAATTGAGACAAAGTGAGTCATTCAATTCAGACCATTTGGAGGGGTTAATCCTATCTTAATCCACCACTGCTTCACAAGTACTTGAATGTACCCAGAAATCTTCGTCACTGGATTAGAAATCCAGGTAGTTCGGCATCAAAGTATAGTGAGTTGCTTGCAAGCTACCATGGTAACCTCAGGTCTGGAAGACATATATACCCATATCCCTTCATGAGCAACCCTTTGGCAGAAGGGATCTCCACTGTTGGTCACGTTCAGTGAGATATCATATATTTCACCTATATGTCACATCAATATTTTTATACTCTTTGGTCAAGAGACAACCAACCAATGTGATATACAGCAACCTATGCTTGATACATCGTTGTCATATAATAATATATCCTTTAGTTGTGAACCAGTTTAAGAACTACTTGATATATCTTCTCTATATCAAATATAATGTAGTTCTAAGGACTCCATCATACAAAAGTTCTTTTTAGAAAAATGCATATGTGATGAACAGCTAAAAGAATAACTTTTATTCATTTAAAAAATTTATATATAATTACAAAATAGCACAACCATTTATAGTATAGACGATTAGCTTTGGGATACTATTCCTAATAACTTCCACTTAGACTAAAGCCAATCAGTACAGAATCTTATTCCCATTTTTTATTTACAATTGTCGAACTCTTAAACTCTGACAGCTTTAGTGAAGGGGTCGACCAAGTTCTCTTTTTAATCAATCTTCTGAAGGTCGATGTCATCTCGTTCCATGATTTCTCACATAAGGTGATAGCACCACAGAATGTATTTGGTGCTCTGATGGGACTTCAGCTCTTTGGCTTGAGCAATGGCGCCAGTGCTATCATAATACACCGGAACAGGACCATCCAGGGAAGATGCCACTCCCAGCTCATCTAGGAACTTCCACAACCACATAGCTTCCTTTGCTGCATCCGATGCTGCGATGTAATCTGCTTTACATACTGAGTCTGCCATAGTAGGCTGTTTAGATCTTTTCTAGCATATCGCTCCTCCATTTAGGATAAAGAGAAATCCTAACACACTCTTGCTGTCATCCCTATCTGACTGAAAATTGGAGTCAGTATACCCTACAAGTTTCAAGTCAGGTTCTTCATAAATCAGCTATTGGTCCTTAGTATTTTACAGATACTTAAGAATGGTCTTCACCACTTTCCAATGAGCTTCGTCTGGGTCAGACTGGTATCTACTCACTACGCCTAGTGAGTATGCCATGTCTGGTTTAGTACATGTCATGGCGTACATGATAGAACCCACTACCGAAGTATATGGAATTCTACTCACATGCTCTCTCTCCTCAGGAGTTATCGCATAATCCTTTTTGGAGAGTATAATTCTAGGGCCTATCGGGAGATAGCCTTTCTTGGAATTCTCTATGCTTAACTGCTTCATCACAGTATCAATGTACGTAGACTGGGACAGTCCTAGAAGCCTTTTAGATATATCTCTATAGATCTTCATACACAATATGTAAGAGGCTTCACCTAAATCCTTCATTGAGAACTGAGATGATAATCAGACCTTTATTCCTTGTAGTGCTAGGATATCATTTTCGATTAAGAGAATGTCATCCACATACAATACAAGGAATATAATCACAGAACCATTAGTCCATTTATAAATGCAAGGTTCTTCTCCGTTCCTAACAAAGACATAAGACTTGATACACTTATCAAATCACATGTTCCAACTTTGAGATGCTTGCTTTAGTCCATAGATGGATCTTTGAAGCTTGCATACCTTTGACTCGTCTGTGGATGTGAACCCTTCAGGTTGTATCATATACACCTCTTCTTCCAGCTCACCATTCAAGAAAGCTGTTTGGACATCCATTTGCCAGATTTCGTAGTCAAAGTGTGCCGCTAAGCAAGTATGATCCGAATGGATTTGAGCATTGCCACAGGAGAGAACGTCTCGTCATAGTCAATACCATAATATTGACAATACCCCTTGACAACCAGATAGGCTTTATAGGTCTTTACCTACCCGTCTGTGCTCCTTTTCCTTTTGAAAATCCATTTACATCCAATGAGTTTTATCCCTTCAGGTGGATCAACTAATGTCTATACATTATTGATTTTCATGGACTCCATTTCGGATCTCATGACTCCCAGCCATTTCTTAGAGTTGGACCTTTGTATTGCATCCATATAGGTGATCGGGTCCTCATTGTTCTCATCAAGTTCAAAGGGATCACCGTCCCGAACCAAAAAACTGTAGCATCTATCCGGTTGACACGATACCCTATTGGATCTCCTTAATGATTCATGTGTGGGCTCTGGATGTGATCTAATCACAACCGGTTCTATGTTATCCCTTAAGTGTGTTAATTCTTCTACTTGTTGAACTTCATTAAGTTCAATCTTAGCAGCTACAGTTCCTTCACCAAGGAATTCCTTTTCTAAAAAGATAGCCCTAAGATCGACGAACAACTTTTATTCCTCAGCCAAGTAGAAGTAGTACCCCTTAGACTTTTTTGGATACCCAATAAATAGGCACCGGTCAAACCTAGGTCCAAGCTTATCTATTTTCAAGCATTTGACATAAGCTGGGCAACCCCAGACCTGAAGGTGTGCGAGTGTCGGCTTACGTCTAGTCTATATCTCATATGGGATTTTGCCAATGGACTTACTCGAACCTTATTCAAAAGGTAGCAGGCTGACTCTAGAGCATATCCCCAAAAGGATAGTAGTAGTGAAGCAAAGCCCATCATGGATCAAACCATGTCTAACAGGGTTCGATTCCTCCTTTCAGACACTCCATTTAATTGAGGTATCCCTGGAGGTATCCATTGAGAGAGAATTCTATTCTCCTCAAGATATGTCAGAAAATCACCAAAAAGATATTCACCACCTCGATCTGATTGAAGGGTTTTAATATACTTTCCAGTTTATTTTTCTACTTCATTATGATATCGTTTGAACATTTTAAATGATTCAGATTTATGTCTCATCAAGAAGATATAACCTTACCTCGAAAGGTCATCTATAAATGTAATGAAATAATTATACCCACCTCTAGTACTAATATTTATAGGTCCGCATACATCAGTATGTACCAGGCTTAGAATTTCTTTGGCTCGTTCACCTTTTCTAGTAAAAGGTGATCTTGTCATCTTTCCAAGAAGACAAGACTCATAGGTTGGTAGTGAATCACATTCATTGATCTCGAGAGGACCCTCGCTTTTCAACCTCTTTATCATGTTCTTGTTGATATGACCTAGCCTATAATGCCATATATACACTTCGCTAATATTATCTATCCTAGGACATTTGCTAGATGTGTACACTACACTAACTGGTCGTGATAGTACATAAATGCCATTGTTAATGTATCCATTTATCATAACAGAACCATTCCAAATAATTTTGCAAATATCATTCTTTATTGGTAGTTCATAACCATACATAGCCAATTGGCCTACAGAAATGACATTTAGGATGAAAGACTGATAGTAATGGCACTCATTCAAAATGATTGTACAAGACTCGAAAACTAATTTGAGTGCTCCCAATGCCAGGATTGGAACTTGGCTTCCATTTTCCACGTTCAAGAATCTCTCGCCATTGTCGAGTCTTCTACTAAGTTAAAGTCCATGCAAAGAATTACAAATGATAATTGGACTTCTGGTATCCAATACCTAGTTAGTAGTATCGCAGATAGAGAAACTATAAGATGTTATCATATAAATACCTTATCAAGCACTATCCTGCTGCTTCCTCTTCTTGGACCTGTTCGGGTCAAGGGATGCAATAGAAAAAGGACAGTTTCTCTTCCAATGACCCTGCTTCTTACAGAAGAAGCACTACGCCTGGCTCTTATCAGCCTTTACCTTCTTGACCTGACTGGGCCTAGAAGCATTTTGCACCTTCTTTCCTTTATTTCTCTTTTTCCCTTTCTTAAAGCAATGATGTCCCGCTGAAGATCCTCCTACTAGATTTACCACCCCTTTATTGAGTTGGTGGTCTTTCTCATAAGTCTGTAGTAACCTCAACAGACCATGGTAGTTAACTACAGGCTTATTCATTCTGAAATGATCGAGAAAGTCTAGATAAGAAGAGGGCAGAGAATTCAGTATCGCATCTTTTCCGAGCTATTCATGCAAGAGACACCCGAGCTTGCCCAGATGCTCAATCATCTCGGTCATGTATAATACATGATCAGTGATTGAGGTCCCACTAGGCATCCGTGCATTATAGATAACACAAGCGACCTTGTACCTCTCAACATCATCTGGTGTACCGAAGGACTCCTTCAACTTTTGAAGGATCTCCTCCGACTGGGCTTCCTCAAATTTATCACTAGACTCATCGTTCATCACTACCAACATGATACATCGGATAGTGGTCCTATAGAGAGCTACTTCTGATAAGTATCTTTAACCGAACCCCAAGCATTGGGAGCAGGGGTTTCAGGCACTAAATCCGATATCACATATAAGATCCGTTCATGCTCCAGGATAATCCTGAGCCTTTGATACCACCTATCAAAGTTGGGACCCATGAGTTTCTCATTATTGAGAAGAGATCGGAGCGATAAGTTGGTAGACATCTGAAAGGAAAACCAAAATCTATTAGTTTATATAAATTATTAACCTAAAGACATGAACTTTAGTCTAAAGGCCCTCCCACTATTTTGTTCAAACTGGTAGCCTCTACTTCCAATTTGAGGAATTACTTTAATTTCTTAGTGGGTACTAAAACCCAATAGACAACACATGAGCCTGACTTTGGTTGGCCCACCCATAAGCATCTAAAGGTAGGTTCTTTAACCAATTATTTCTCCAAGTAACTTCTAGTATTTAGATTTTGCCCCAAGGTGCACTTCAATCGACCTTTGGACCTCCTGTTGAAGGTCCTGGTTAGGTCCAACCATTAACATGACAAAATTCAATGCTTCTAACCAACGAATAGTCAAGCCCGACTTTGGCCAGCCTACCTGACCATTGTTAAGAGAGTCGCACTGAGCCATCATATTATGAATGGCAATTCCAATAGCTTGATGAATACCCGATCTTTAGATTTGTCAATGAACATCCAACTATTGGACCCATTATCGTTCCACTTAATGGGAGGCTATGACTTAGTTATCCCCATAACTTCATCCTTTTATCGACCTAATAATTTAGAGGGTTTAAATTTAATATGATAGAAGAAATAGATAATAAGACATGGATCAACTTTCTACTAACTACATCAGTCATTAAGGAGGGATTCAGAAACTAATGATCCATGGGCATCTAAAATCAATCAAGACTGATTAACTTTAGGTGACATGGGTTAACACGAGTCAGTGAGCTATCCAATTAATTCTGATCGACCACATTAGCCAGGTAAGTGAGATCATGGGATGGGTTCTGCCATTAACCGTCTTGCCTTAGACACTAACTAGGTTGGCCAGGTAAGAGGTAGGCCCAAGGTACCATGATCAAATGCCATACTTACTGATGGGGACATCATATCAGACAAAGGTTTCAAGCTTTAATTTTGATCTCTAATTCATGTGTTGGTCAATTTTTGTATTAGGTCAAGTGAGTTCAGTAAGTCCATTTACTCACTTGAGTCCTGTAATTAAATGAGCCAGTTGGATTCATTAAGTTAAGTGAAGTCCTTTTGTATTCCAGTCTAGTCAAGTTGATTTGACCGAGTCTATTGAGTTGTGTCCTTTTGTTTACAATTGAGTCATGTAATTTTCATTCAAATCAAGTTCAAGAGGAGAACCATCAGACCCCGGCTCATGCGCCTGGGCCCCTAGTCATGTTCACTAGCATTGGTGCCTAGGCTCCCCAAGTATCAGTGCCCCAAGCCCCTCTCATGCCACTCCCTTCAGATGGCGCCCTCCCCTCCCAGTCCAGATCCACCAAGGAAGTGGTGCCCAGGCCCAAGCCCAAACCCTCGGCGCCCCTCATTCCACCAGGCCATGGTGCCCCACTCCAGGCCCATTCATGTTGGCACCCCAGGCTTTTACTTAGTCCAAGATGCCCCAGCTTTGACCTAGTCTAAGATATCTCAGGGTTTTGACCAAGTCCAAGTAGATGTTTTCCAAGCCCAACAAGGAGTCAATGCCCTAGCCCAAGAAGGTTTTCTTGGCCCACAAGTTTATAATTTCTTGGCCCTCAAGTCAGGGTTTCTTGACCCTCAAGTCATGTAACCTGGGTAGATCTATAAATACCCACCCCCTCCCCTCTTGTATGAATAATCTTTTCATGAATACAATTTGAGATTTTCTATATTGTTTTGTTGCCTCCTTGAGGAATGGGTGTGAGACCCGTTTGCCTTTATTCTTCGGAATATCGAGGGGTGTGAAACCCTAGTTATCCAGTTAGCTAGTTCTTTTCCACCAAAACCTAGCCCTAGCCACCCTCCTTCATCTCCCATCCAGGCCACCCCTGTAGCATCAGGCGTCTCCATCATCCATCAAAGCATCAATCAGCCCCAGTGATCCTTTCGCTTCTTCTTCTCTCCCAATATTTCATCTTATATTTTTCTTATCATCTGTGAGCCTAACCCATGACGTGTGCAGGATCCCTCCAGTGGAACCATCCTTGGATGAAGTCTTTCTTGCTCTCAAAACAATCTGATAAAAAGCTGGCAGATCCATGGAAAAGTGGCCGAATCATCTAGGCGTCGATCCGAGCGGAGCGAACCCTTCTACGACTTCAAGATCATCATTGCTAGGTAACACTAACCCTTCCCATCTCTCTTTATCTGATTTTTGAAGACTGAACATGCACCTAATAGGCCTTCTTAGTCTTAGGATCCTTTATTTGCTTTGTCTCTTTGATAGTTCTAGCATGTGGGTAGGATTCTAACCGTTACTAGAAAATCCTAACCTAGTCTTGACTTGTTTCGGGACATTAATCATAATAAATCTGAAATTAATTTGCTACATATTTTATGTTTCTCCCCTACATCCTCATCTCGCATCATGTTAGAATCATGTCCCTCATCAATTTTGGTATCAGAGCAGGATTAGGGCATGTTCTTGTATCATAGTTTAGATTTTCTACATCCTGAAATCTGCAATAGTAGTATAAATATAGGACTATTTACCCATCAAAATATTTATTTTTTCTCTGATTTTCATAGTTATAAATCTTTGTTTAATTCTTTATTTTTTGTAATTTTCATGGAATTTTTCTAATCTGAGAACAAGGTGAAACCTGCATGGGAAAACAATCCTAATAAAAATTTCTGCATGCTGAACCTGCACTAGTAGTCTGGATATAGGTCTGATTTTCCATTAATCTCATATTGTTTTTCTCTAAAATTTGCATCACATCATCTCTGTTGAGTCATCTAGTTTTTCTGCATTTTTTGTTAATTTTTTCAGAAAAAAAAATTATAATCTGCATCCCAAAAATCCCTAACCAAAAATTTGTTTTTCTGAAATTCCTGCATCAAGTTCGAAACCCTAAGTCTTTGCATCATCAAACTATTTTTTCTTTATATGAAATTTGGTAGGAATCAACTTTACAGTTAAACCTTCTGTTCTGAAATTTTTTTTCATTTTTTTTCAATGAAAATCATACTAAACTCTGGAACAAATCAGAACACAAAAACTTTAATTTCTTCAATTTTGCATACTTCACTTGATCAAACCTAATCAACTACCAAACCTCACCCAACCCATACCAATTTTGTTTGACCATCTAACCAACTTAAATTTAAGTCATCCACCACATAAAACAAAATAAAAAAAAAATTATTTTCTATTTTTTCTGATTTTAGACTGCATTAGGGTTTCATCATGTGCGCATCATTTGCATTAACCTAATCTTAAGCGCACTCTACTCTGTTAGTTCAGGGTAGGATTTCATCACTTGTCTTCGGCCCAAAACAACCACCTACATACCAATCCAAGCCTAAATTAAAATCAACCAGCAACTTAATTGATTTATGGACGTCAACAGGTCGGGTCTGAGTCTAGTGGGAAAACTAGTGCATTCAACCCTCCACTTATTACTGAAAGCTGGTGTCTAGGCAAGAGGTCCAGTGGCAAATGCCCTAAGTGAATTGGTGGTTTTTAATTAGAATCCTGTGACAAGCAGGGGGACCCTCCCACCACCCCACCTCTTACCTGGCCAGTGGAAGGATTAAGTGTTGAGTTGGGTGTAAGTTGAGTTGACCCACTCTACTTTGACTCTAGGTCTAGCAAACCATAGTCGATTTGTGTCTAACCCCATCAGTCTCACCCTAACCCAGTCTGACCATGGAGTCGATGTGAGTGTGTTGCATGACCATTAAGTTAGGAGCCTAATACCAGTAGTCTCAACCCAACCCAACCTGACCATGGAATCCGACGTAGGAACTTTACTAAGGACCATTAATGAACAACTAGCCCAGATGAATAGAGGTTTGACCGAGTGGAAGACTGTTTGGGAAACCTAGAAAGGACCCAAAAGACTTGTGCTGAGCCCAACCCTAGGAGAGCCCCATACCAAGACCCATACTTGGAGCCCAACCCTAGGAAAGCTCCATACCCTGACCCATACTCGGAGCCCAATCCTAGGAAAGCCCCATACCCTGACCCATACTCGGAGCCTAACCATAGGAGAACCCCACACCCTGTACTAATCTTGGATCTTAGTGTAGGGAGACCCAATTATAAATTTACAGGAGCACCTACATTTGGTGGTGATCCTAAGTTTGAGGATTATCTTAATTGGAAAAGAAATATGGACCTGTATTTTGAAAGAAATATGGGTTTCAATTTTGAAAGAGGTCAGTTCATGTTTGCTAAAGCTAAGTTAGTTCATCAGGCCAAGATAGACTGGGATAAGTTTGAGAGAATGACTAGACTAAAAGAAGAAACACCCATAACTACCTGAAGAGCCATGAAAAGCAAACTTAGGAAAAAGTACCTACATAGATCCTATGACCCTAGCTCCTATGCATCCAGATCCTATGAACCTAAATCCTATGTACCCAGATCCTCTGAACCCAGATCCTATGTATCCAAGACCTATGAGCCCAAGAGATCCATGACCCATAGATCTGAGCCCATGTCCTATGTACCCAAGGAACTTATAACCCATAGATTTAAATTCATATCCTATGAGTCCAAGGAACCCATAACCCATAACCCATAGGTTTGAACTCATATCCTATGAGCCCAAGAGACCCATAACCCTTAGTCGACCTGCACCACATAGGACTAGTATCCCTAGATATCATCCAAGTATTAATCAGGTACCCTTCAGTCGAACCACCCCTACTACCCCAACCACTAGTCAATTTTTCTTTAACCAACCCCCTCCTACCATCCCATTAGTTCATAAGGAAGACACTGAAGCGTGAACTTAGTGGATGAGTATGAGGAAGAAGAAGAGGAGATACCTATAGAAGACCTAGAATAAGTTGACCTTGACCATACTTAGACTGAAACCAACCCAGAGTTAGTTGACCCTGACTACACCTAAGTGTAGTGGAAGAACAGTTAGAGGAAGAGAACCCAGATACTGCTATTAGAGTTCTACCTGAGGAGACTTTAGAAGAGAACCCAATTACAAAGCCTAGTCCTAAATTTCATGAGCCAGAAGAGTTTATTGAGGATTTGGCTAATTTAACCCAGTACCCTTAGGATGAAGTCACTTCTTTGATCCCAATTGAAGATCTCTTTCCTGAAATTAGTGACCCATTCCTCCATAAGGCAGATCCTGTAGATATACCTCAACCCTGTAAGGTCAACCTTATTAGTCTAGGACTAATCCCTAACATCCCTTCTTATATCCTACTTTATCCAATCAACCCCGAACCCTCTTTTTACTTTCTACCCTACCAGACTAACTCTGAATCCACCTCTTATTTTCTACCCTTTCCTGAAACTTCTTGTGTTTCTCTAACTATTAGATTGTATTTTATAGAAGTTAGCATGTTGCATACATTCATTAAGCATGTCATGTTTGCATCTTACTTCTGGAGGACCCTATGGCATCTGTTGGGAGTGCATTCCAAGTTCTCATCTACATGTCACCCATCTGACCAAGGAACAAATCCATAATTGTAGCTTAGGGTTTAGTCGAGTCTGCATATCAATAAGTGTTGGCATGAGTCATTTGCCTGCAGTAGGTGTTATGAGTTTTTGCACTACATGATTAGAGATTTGCATGAGAAATTAATCATCAGATTAATGTAAGCAATAA
Organism: Areca catechu; assembly: GCA_021397845.1. Taxonomy (NCBI): domain Eukaryota; kingdom Viridiplantae; phylum Streptophyta; class Magnoliopsida; order Arecales; family Arecaceae; genus Areca; species Areca catechu. Next base: position 17,094,620 of record CM038043.1, read on the forward strand.
TTTTTATATAAACATGGTTAATTCCCGAAAATAGTCCAAGAGTTTGCTAGAAAAACTTTGTGATGATTAGGCTACATATCTGTAAGCTGGATCCATCAAAGTGATAAAGAAAGTTGGACCTAGTGCCTAAGTTACCACCTAATTAGGCATTAAGCTCAACCTTCAATATCGCAGACTTAGTTGAGTATAGGGAGCCAGCAATGATACCCAGTGAGCCTATTGAGCCTGACCCTTTCTTTAAGAGTGAGCCAAACCTTGAGTGTCCGCTATCAAATTAGCTTGTGAGAGGAAATGATTGAGCATTTCCTGGACGACCAAGCCATCAGTACCTGGATCAAAGGCTACCATGTTACTTGGTTCATTGGCAAGGTCGATCGAATCTAAGGATTCGTGGATCACTCGAGAGGATCCGCAATGCCTCAACTTAGACCCACCAGAGCCAGATCGACCTTTACTCGACAGGGTCAAGTTCCTCCCATCCCAGGAGAATTGATGGAGACATCAGATCAGACAAAGGTTTCAAGCTTTAATTTTGATATCTGATTCATGTGTTGGTCAATTTTTGTATTAGGTCAAGCGAGTTCAGTAAGTCCATTTACTCACTTAAGTCCTATAATTAAGTGAGCCAGTTGGGTTCATTAAGTCAAGTGAAGTCCTTTTGTATTCCAGTCTAGTCAAGTTGAGTTGACTGAGTCTATTGAGTTGTGTCATTTTGTTTACAATTGAGTCATGTAATTTTTATTCAAATCAAGTTCAAGAGGAGAACCATCAGACCCCGGCTCATGCACCTGGGCCCCCAGTCATGTTCACTAGCATTGGTGCCCAGGCTCCCTAAGAATCAGCACCACAAGCCCCTCTCATGCCGCTTCCTTCAGATGGTGCCCTCCCCTCCCAGTCCAGATCCACCAAGGAAGTGGTGCCCAGGCCCAAGCCCAAACCCTCGGTGCCCCTCATTCCACCAGGCCATGGTGCCCCACTCCAGGCCCATTCATGTTGGCACCCCATGCTTTGACTTAGTCCAAGATGCCCCAGCTTTGACCTAGTCTAAGATATCTCAGGGTTTTGACCAAGTCCAAGCAGATGTTTTCCAAGCCCAACAAGGAGTCAAGGCCCTAGCCCAAGAGGGTTTTCTTGGCCCACAAGTTTATAATTTCTTGGCCCTCATGTCAAGGTTTCTTGACCCTCAAATCATATAACCTGGGTGGATCTATAAATACCCACCCCTCCCCTCTTGTATGAATAATCTTTTCATGAATACAATTTGAGATTTTCTACATTGTTTTGTTGCCTCCGTGAGGAGTGGGTGTGAGACCCGTTTGCCTTTATTCTTCAAAACATCGAGGGGTGTGAGATCCTAGTTATCTAGTTAGCTAGTTCTTTTCCACCAAACCCTAGCCCTAGCCACCCTCCTTCATCTCCCATCCAGGTCGCCCCTACAGCATCGGCATCTCCATCATCCATCAAAGCATCAATCAGCCCCAGCGATCCTTCCGCTTCTTCTTCTCTCCCAATATTCCATCTTATATTTTTCTTATCATTTGTGAGCCTAACCCGTGACATGTACAGGATCCCTCCGGTGAAACTATCCTTGGATGAAGTCTTCTTTGCTCCCGAACCAATCTGATAAAAAGCCAACGAATCCATGAAAAAGTGGCCGGATCATCCAGGCACCGATCCGAGTGGAGCGAACCCTTCTACGGCTTCAAGATCGTCATTGCTAGGTTACACTAACCCTTCCCATCTCTCTTTGTCAGATTTTTGAAGACTGAACATGCACCTAATTGTCCTTCTTAGTCCTAGGATCCTTTATTTGCTTTGTCTCTTTAATAGTTCTAGCATGTGGATAAGATTATAACCATTAATAGAAAACCCTAACCTAGTCTTGACCTTTTCGAGAATTTAATCATAATAAAATCTGAAATTAATTTGTTGCATATTTTATGTTCCTCCCCTGCATCCTCATCCCACATCATGTTAGAACCCCATCCCTCATCACTTACCTTAGACACCAATTGGTTTATCAGACTCGATTAAACTAGCTTAAAGACTCGACTGACCATTGAGCCACAAATCAGATCCATTTAGATTTATTGACTAATTAATCTAACTATTAGAGAGATCTATAGAGAAGAAATCTTAACTTAATATTTAATTAGATTAGTGATCTATTTAGTCCAATGCATCTAAACTTAGGTCTAACCCAATTAAGGACCTAATTGAAGCTAACCCATGACCCTTAAAGCTTATTGAAATGACTTAAAATCTTTGAATCATATTCCTAGATCACTTTGTTTTTCAAGGTAACTTGATTCTTAATTAAGTTCAATAATCTTCATAAATCGAAACAATTTCAATTTATAATGTAAAATAATTTCACAACCAATTAGAATTTGAATTCACTATTTTTCAGCATTCTCAGGTCAAATGTCGACTCACTAGGGTCAAGTGTCGACACTAGATATCGACACTAGGGTCGACACATGGTCTAAGATAGGATGATAACATAATGCCATATTTTCTAGTATGCCCTCATGTGTCGATACCTTAACTTTTCTTCTTCATGAGTCACATCACAAGCGGCACCCCTACATGACATAGGAGACCCCATTGAATGGGAAGAGAGGGTCTTGCAGCCCTACTTCTCTCCTATGACCGGATGGCCATGGTGATGCACTTAATCCAAGTACTTTGAAAGAGAAAACTAATGATATCTTAACATGCTATTATTATTATGCTACAATAACCTGGCTCTGATACCAATGAAAGTGTAGCAGTACAAGCAGACTAGATTTTAAAGCTATTTTAAAATAAAGAACAGCAAAAGACTTGGTAGATCGATCTACTAATCTGCCTGTAATAGGATCCAACATAAAAAAGTGCATGCAAAGGATACCAAAAGCAATAAAAAGGAAAATCATGTAACAATTTCATACTTTAGATCTGATCACATGAGACCAAGGGAAAGGTATGTTACCTTTAAACCATTGGATGGAGGTGATGAAGAGCTACCGAGCCACACAAGTGTCTGGCCTCTACGGATAGTTCATACCAGGGCTCGATCCCAATCAACTCCCTTGGAGTGCTAGCTCCTCAGGATCCTGGAAGCCAATCTTCTCCTTCCTTGGACCTGCAAGACTTTCTTGAAGCCACCAGGAATAACCTGTTGGAGGATAATGAGGAGAAGTGGAAGTGGAACCTTTTCAACCAAATCTTTCTTCCCAAACCCTAGCTTGATTGCTAGGTAGGATAACATTCAAAATCCTAATCCTCTCAAACCCTACTTTAAGGAATCCTTTTCTTTCTCTCTTAGAAAAGCCCAGCTTATCATCCTCTTGCTGGCCCTACAATGACACTTATTTATAGTGGCAGTGTAGAGGGATAGAGATATGGAAGGTGGAGTGATTGGGGGAGAGGGTTAAGGGTTAAACCAAATTAGCTCTAGGTTTAAATGGGAGAAAATCTGCATTCCCAAATAATGCATTCCATAAAAACCTTGGAGCCAATTTCAGCCAAGATTTGAAATTTGAACTCAAAATTCAAATTTAAATCTTTTTAAAGGAGAGAGAGCATGAAAAATCAAATCCAATTTGATCCTAAGCCAAATCATATTTGGCTTGACCCATCAAGTTGCAATCATATTGCAAATAAGTCCTCCAAAATTTACTGATCGAATTAATAAAAAAAAATTCTCATCACTGCCAAGTGTCGATGCTAAGTGTCGACACATGGAGGTGTCAACACTTCAAAGTGTCAACACTCTAAAGTGTTGACACTTGGATCATGGTCAATCATATTGACCCTCGGTGATTGCAAACGATTCTCAATCATTGATCAACTTTTAGATCAGGTAGAAACCCCTATGGTGTGTGACCCCATAGGTTCGAACACTAAGCCAGTAGCACTGGAACACTTCCAGTACTAGTCAAAGTCATCATCCAGCAATGATACCTGACATCCGGATAGGTCAAAAATTACATAGCAACTCTATAGAACCCCTGGCATATGGTTATCACATAATTCATTCCTTTGATCTCATAATGCTCAGGATGACCTAGGATTTGACTGCCAATCCTAATTTAGTACATCCAGATCGTGTCTCAACCTTACAAGTCTTATGACTTCTCACAAAAACTATCCTGGCCATGGTTTTGCTAAATTGAGACATAGTGAGTCATTCACTCCAAACCATTTGGAGGGGTCAATCCTATCTTGATCCACCACCACTCCATAAGTACTTGACTATACCCAGAAACCTTCCATCCCTGAATTAGAAATCCAGGTAGTCCGCACCAAAGTACAGTGAGTTGCTTGCAAGCTACCATAGTAACCTTAGGTTTGGGGGACACATATTTCCATATCCCTTCGTGAGCAACCCTTTGGCATAAGGGAGCTCCGTAGTTGGTCACATTCAGTGAGATGTTATACATTTCACCTGTATATCATATCAGTGTCTCTACACTCCTTGGTCAAGAGGATAACCAACCAATATGATATACAACAACCTACGCTTGATACATCATCATCCTATAATAATGTATCCTTTGGTTGTGAACCAATTTAAGAACTACTAGATATATCCTTTCTGTATCAAATATAATATAGTTCTAAGGATTTCATCACACAAGATTCCTTTTCAGAAAAATGCACATGTGATGAACAACTAAAAGAATAACTTTTATTCATTTAAAAGATTTACATACAATTATAAAATAGCACAACCGTCTATAGTCTAGACGATTGGCTTTGGAATACTATTCCTAACAAGAAGTACATCTGTGGAGGAGTTTGGCTTGACATCCAGAATTTGAGCCAGTAGTAAACTTAGGTCAAGATTGATAATCAACCGATAGCTGGACAAGTTAGCATGATCTCTCAAAGGGTAAAGCACTCTTCAAAGAGGCCAAGGAAAGACGAGAGAGAAGAAAATGTAACCTATTTTTTTGATAGAGATTTAATTGGAGTACAAATTTCTATGATGATGCTATTATTGTCTGCATGACAATAGCAAATCATGATATAAAAAAAATTATGGTTGATAGTAGAAGCTCGATCGATATCTTATTTTATGATACTGTTGTTTGGATGAGCTTGTCTAAAAGTCAATTTAAGTGTGTCTCAACACTCCTAGTCAGCTTTTCTGGAAACTCCATAAAGGTCGAAGGTGAAATCATTCTTTCCATTACTGCAAGAACTCCATCTGATAGAGCACCCTCTTCATCTCCTTCACTGTTGTTTGGGTGCCCTCAGTGTACAATATCATCCTTAGATGGTTGGGGCTCAATTAGCTAGATGCAATCATCTCGATCAAATGCCTTCTCATTTGCTTCCCAATAACGAATGGAGTTGAAGAGATGTGCATAAACCAATTGTTAGACTGACCTTCATGATGGCAACCAAAGTGCAAAAAGTTAATAAGGTACCGGCTATTGAGCAACTAGATCAGAGAGAGCCCCGTAAAAGGAGAAAACCAATTGAGCAACTCTCTCCTTTCCATTACAAGACAACCCTTCCAAGTCCATTTAGATTGGGCTCTTCTACACGAAAAAGATCAAAATTGACTTCTAGAGTTCTTACACAAAATGTGAACATCTTTGCTTGGTCGGCATTAGATTTGCTAGGGATTTCTCTAAAGGTCATCATCCATAAACTGAATATCGATCCAAAGTATAAGCTGGTTCGATAAAAGAAGAAGAATTTTGCTCTTAAGAGATAAAAGTCCATCGATGAAGAAGTAGACAAACTTCTGATAGCCAGATTCATTCATGGCTGGCAAATGTTGGCATGGTCAAGAAAACCAACAGAAAGTAAAGAATTTGCATCAATTATACTAATTTGAATAAGGCATGCCTGAAGGATAATTTTTTATTATCGAAGATCGATCAACTAGCCGATGCCACTTCCATATATAAGCTACTCAAATTTGTGGACACCTTCTCAAACTATAACCAAATAAGGATGGCTCATGAAGACATGGAGAACACTATAAAGGTATTTATTATTACAAAGTAATTCCTTTTAGTTTGAAAAATGCAGGTGCTACCTATCAACGATTAGTTAACAAGGTCTTCAAGGATCAGATTGGTCAGAATATAAAAATTTATATCGATAACATACTCATCAAAAGCTCTGAAGAAGCCAACCATATCCAACACTTAGAGGAAGCCTTCAACGCCCTTTATTGATATCAAATAAACCTGAATTCGAGAAAGTGTGCTTTTAATGTCGTAGTAGGGAAACTTCTTGGATTTGTAGTCATTAAGCGAGGCATCGAAAGAAATCCAGAGAAGATCCAGGTAATATAGATATGTGGCATCCAATATCTAAGAAGGAAGTACAATAACTGACAAGATGTATCATTGCACTTAGTTGGTTCATCTCAAGATGGGCTAAGCGGTGCTTGCAATTCTTCAAGGTCTTTTAATAAATGGATAACTTCAATTAGATAGAGGAATACCAACAAGTTTTTGAGGAGCTGAAGAAGTTTCTCAGGTCTCTACCCTTACTTTTAAAGTTAGAAATTGGAGAAAAGCTCTACTTATAACTTGCTGTATCTTTAAAAGCTGTGAGCTCCGTGCTTATTTGAGTGGATGATAAAAGAGCCTAAAAATCGATCTACTACATCAAGCAAGTACTCCACAATGTAGAGATCACGTATTCCAAACTTGAAAAGATGTTATATGCACTTATTATCTCTGTGCAACATCTCAGGCCTTACTTTTAAGCTCATTCACTTATCGTTCTAACCAACCAACCATAAAAGGCAATCTTGCAATGGCCAGGCACCTTCGAGAGAATTGCCAAGTAAGCAATCAAGCTCAAGAAGTTTGATATCTCTTACATCCAAGGTCATCCATGAAGGTCCAAGTCCTCGTCGACTTTTTTGTCGAGTGCACATGGTCGGACGACAAGCATGAGGAAGTACATGCCAAGCAACTTGTTGAGCAACTTGACCCAGGGACAGAGAGAGTACTAGGGAGGAAAAATAGTTTTGTTCTTTCTTAGGCATCCAAGGAAGAGTCTTGAAGTCTTGTACAAAGGGTTTGCATGAATACTACAAAGGTTGTAGCCCTTCCTTAAAATTGTTAAACGAAGATCAAGATCCAAGTCGGAGGAGAGGACTACAAAGGAGTTAGCACTCTAGTGTCCTCATTGAGTCAATCAGGGATGAGTCCTGTGTGGATACCAATAGAGGCCAGGCTTGTGTGTGGCTATAATTGGAATCCTGATGATCCACTAGATTCGATGCGATTGGAGTTCAAGATGGAAGGTGCTTGGAGGTAAGTATTCTATCCTTCTTCTATTTTTATTTTATCTCAGATCTATGTTCATATGATGATTAACTAATTAGCATGTTAGATAGATCCTTAAGTGATTTTTAAATTAATTATGCTTGCTTTTATGAAAAGGTTTTGTAAATAGCTTTCCCTAGGATTTTAGACACCTTGATTTCTTACATGTTTGCACTCCTATTTCCTTCAATGGTATCAGAGCCTAGGGTTGATCTAACATGCATGATTAGGTCAAGATCTGAAATAAAATAAAATTAATTTTATAATTGTTATTATTTCTTTAGCCAAGTACTCGGATTGGGTATATCATCATGGTCGTCTAGTTATAAGAGTTAAGTAGGGTTTAAAGGCCCCCTTTTCTCATTTAGTGAAGTCTCTTATAACGTGTAGGAGTGCTACTTATGATTTGATTCATGAAGAAAAACATTGAAAGGAAATTAAATTCATGTTTTAAATCTACAATTAATTATATAATATGTAAGTTAATCAATTTGATCTAAAACAAGATGTATGAAATACATGAACTAGGGTTTAGATTTAAAAACCAATTCATGATCATAAATCATTAATTTTATAAACTAAAACATAATCTAAATTTTTTTTGGTTATGAAATTTCAGTTCATAAAAATGGGTGTTGGTCGAATAATTAAGTCTAGTAATTGGACAACATATTATAATTTTGATTAGATCAAGCTAAAACCATGTTTCGATTTTGAGCAATTGATTAAATCCAATCAATAGTTGATTAGGGTTAAGTCAAAGGGGACTCAAAATTGATCTTAGTTGTAGTTTGGTCTCATCGATTCATATTTGATATGAATTGATCAATTTAAGACCTAATTTGGCTCAATGGTCTAAGATAAATTTTTATCATGGTTATTAATTAGGACTAATTCTTACCTGGCTAACTTAGTTGGTGTCTAAGAAAAGAGATTAAATGGCAAAACCCTTATATTGATCATACTTACTTGGCCAACTTGGTCGACTAAGTTTTGATTAGGTTACTTGTTGATTTGAGTTTATCTATGCCACCTAGATTCGTTAGACATGAAATGTGTTGACATGATCTAGGATTGTTAGATATGAGATATGCTGACATAAACTTGGTGAGTCAGACATGAGATGGGTTGACCCAAACTAGGCTTAGTTAGATATAAGATGTATTGACCCAAACTAGGTAAGTTAGACATAAGATGTACTAACCCAAATTATATAAGTCAAACATAAGATGTGTTGACCTGAATTAACTGAGTCAGACATGAGATGTGCTTACTTAAATTAGTTTGATCAGATCAAGTTATGCTGATCTGAATTAGGTTAGATATAAGTTGTGCTGACTGATTAAGAAGAAACTTGAACCCAAATCTCATCACAAATATTAAATCTTAGGCCTTCTACCATTATAGAGCTGCGGATATTTGTTAGATGTTAATTGTTCTTGGTTGGATACAGTGATTCAGTTGTATTAGAGTAGTGTAACCACTCTATTAACATGTGATGTTACAGGGTAAAGATGGGATTGGGCCCAATAATTGGGCACAATGAGGGACCCAACGATAGCTTCATTTTATTTTGAATGATGGGTATAACTTCACTAGAAAGTATGGACAATAACTGTTAGGTGAGCCTACATGACTTAGAGATCAAGTCGCTGCAAAATATTTGAAAAGTATTGGACAAGAGTTGTCCACTCATTAGTATAGCATGTTATCAATAACTAGACACAATAAGGTACCGTATATCGATGGGACTGCGATACCCACTAGGAATCCTAGTCATATAGGGGTTCTTACATCTCCATAGAGTGTGAGAGATCCATGAAAATAGTGAGAGGCTAATTTATTTCTTAACATTTCTAGAACAAATTTAAGATTAAATATAAATATTTAATTAGAATATTTACTTCTATTATTAAAGTGAGCTTCCAACCCTCTTAGACCAATTAATTAATCAAAATCTAAAGACTAACTCAACTTAAAAAATTGATTAGAAAAGCTGAGTATTGTAATAGACCAGGATTGTTACCAAGTCAGATGATGGTTGATTTAAGTGCAATTATTTCATGATTATTGTTTGACAACGATTAAGGATTAGAAGCTTAAAAAGCTTGGGCATGCTGATGCATAAGGATTGCATATGGATTTCATCCGGCAATCTTGATCCAATTCATATGGATAATTTATTGTAAACTATCATTTGAATGTGATCAAGATATTTAGATCAACACATTGGTGACTATTAAAAGAACCCTGAATAGTTCAAGGGGCATGTTTCTTGATGCAGAGTAGACTTTTATGCCTAGAACCCTTATTGGATAAATAGGACATACCTTTAGAAGGTATGTCAGCTCAAAGTTAAAATGATCTTACAGTTTCTTCTATTTCTAGATGAGTTATAAACTCTATAGGAACATAGAGGGTTAAGGTACCTTATGGATGGGTGACAGGACAATAGTTACTACATTGACTCACGACCTCTACGATTACCATTTGGTTAGAGAGACTATTACCTACTAGAATATAAATTTAATTTCTTTCATTGATCTATTTATTTTAGAAATAAATTGGATGCATGTGGTTTTATAAATGTTAGTCTCTACATGCATATGAATGCATTTTTGAGTAGTTATGAGTGCCATGGGATATGAGAGATCCTATGAGATAATGTTAACATGAAATATATAGGTGGTACCTAAGGTTTAGTCAAAGTCAAAAATAAAGAATAAATAATTTGGAAACCATGGGCAACCATGGGGTTTTTAGCTAATTAACTATTGAGTCATTTCCAATTTGTGAATCTATCTTGAAGAACATTATCTAAGCTACCTTTTGTGAGACAAAGGACATGGATGAGAACCACTAATATATTTGCCTAGGTATACATTCATGTGTTAGCACATTTAACATGCAAACTAGGAAGGTTACTGGAATAATCTCAAGTTATTTAGTATAATCTCATAATGGATTTCTCTCATATCTCAAGCTTAATGAGATATTTAAGCAGATAAATCGAACCCTAATAGATATTGTTCAATGTATTATGAGAACCACTTATTTATCTTTAAGAATATGGTTATATAACTCAGCTTATCTATTAAATTAGGCTCACTCTAAATCTATTATTACCACTCCTATATGAGATAAAGTATGATAAAAAAGGCGGTTCGACCTATGTCAAACGAATAGAAGAGCAAAGCTAGTCAGTTCCTCTTCCACCTCATAGGATCTCCTATCTTTCTGAAAGATACTTAGTATATTTGATGTGGCTAACTATAGATGTGGTGCCCGCGGGCTACACCCCAATCACAGTAACCCTCGAGCTGAGCTCACAGTCGAGTAGAGCTTCTGGCAGAGATAAGCTTTTGACCGAGTATAGCTCCTAGCCAAGAAAAGCTCCTAGCCGAGTAGAACTCCCGGCTAAGTCGAGCTCATGCCGAGTAGAGCCCCTGCCCGAGTTGGGCTATAAATTCGGGAGAACCCCTCCCGTAGGTCAAGGCTGGCAACAGGTCAAAAAAGTTGTAATCCCTAGTGGAATGTGTACAGCCTACCTGGTTCCAGCGCCATGACTAGGAACCTTGATAGTGACCTGGCAACATGGTGTCGCCATCCCCATCGAACTTGTTGCGATGTTCAGGAAGGTACATCCTGCAGGGGGAGCTCTGCCGAACCTACACCTCTCATAGAGGAGTGCTCTGCCAGGACTCGAGGCCTTGTCCCAAAGAGCTCTGCTAGACCTGTAACCCTCATAGAGGAGTGCTCAGCTTGGACTCTAGGCCTTGTCCCAAAGAGCTCTGCCAGACCTGCACCCCTTGCAGAGGAGTGCTCTACTAGGACTCAAACCCTATCCCGTGGTGTCATCTTCTATATAGATAAGAGGGACCTCCAGCCAAGGTAAGAGGAAAGCAACCCCCCTCTACATACAGAAAAAAAGATTTCTCATTCCACTTCTCCATGGTGGTCATCTGGGTTGCTATAAAAGAGGGGCTGTTACCTTCAATCGCTAAATTGACTTAAGCATTGGAGTGTCCCCATCGATGCCCCCAGCCTGGATTTCTTTCTTGCAGGTCTGGCTGATTGGGATCATCTAGGAGTGAGGGACCTGACCTTCTATAGAGGCCTGACATGTCTCTAGGTTCCACCAAGGCTGCAAGTAGAGGCGATCTAGGCTGTAACAATACTAATAGAGGATGTAAATGAAGTATTCCTTTTGAGAAATAGGGAACATAGAGATGATCCCAAAACTTAAAATGAGGTGATATCAGATATCATTCCAAAAGATGGTTAATGTCATGAAGTTAGACTCCAAGTGATTTAACCAAATATACACCTTAGTAGATTAACTAAAAAGTATGGTACGTAATGGATGCAATGGATCCATAAAAGAAAAAATAGATAAGATCCATAAGGCAAGGCTTAGGTGAAAAGTTATGATCAGTGCTAAGGCATTGATCATTAGCAAACCTTTTTACCTTGATTATGTTGAATCCATACTAATTGCTATTATAGTTTACTATGATAAGATCTAGTAGATGGACAGTGATGAGATCACAAGATCTATAAACTACAAAGGGTCTATGTAGATAGACTAAGCAAATAGCTCAGAGTTAGTATGTTCATTTAATGACTTACTCAAATCATTTGATTTAGTCAAGAATAAGAAGAGGAACCATGTGTTCATAAAAGGTCAGTGAAAATATTCCTCATATTGTACACGAATGATATTCTCCATTTAAAATATGATTCCTATGCTGACCTAGGTTAGGTTATACTTATCTAGATAATTCTTTATTAAAGACTTTTGAAAAGCATCCTTTATTTGGAATACAGGTCTATGAAAAAGATCGAGAAGGATGCTAAGCTCATCAGAGATTTAGTATACGAGCTAGATCTCTTTGAGCTTTAACCATATAGAAAGCTTCATATAAACCATGCTATGTACATAACTTGATTTTTACCGTAAATGTTATGAGCAAATATCAATCAAATCCAAACTATGAGCATTAGATAACTTGATAGCATTCCATAATACTTATAAAGTACTAAAGATATGTTTTAGATCTTTAAAGTTGGAGAATTGAGGGATAAAGGATACATGAGATGTATCTTATATAATGGTGGTTTGGAATAGCTCCAAAAAATTAATCATTATAGGTTTGATCAAGAAGATTGACTATATCATTGGTACTAAAGGTACAAGGATATATCATGATTAGCTGATTGTTATAAAATTGAGTGAGATATCATTAGATGACATAATACTCTATGATCGCAACAATGATACCATAGCTCTAGCTAAAAAACCAAGGTCTCACCAGAAGTCTAAACATATAGAGTGATGATTCAATTCATAACTACCGTATTAAGGTACAAAGAGTAAATTCCATATGAGATGTGGGAGACCCACTAGCTTAATTAGTCTTAGCTAACTAAAACTGAAGCATATTAGATGGGACTGAAGTATATGGCTGATTAGCTTTAGTGCAAGTAGAAGAATGCTAGATTTGTGTCATAGAAGCCAATCTAGCTGACACAAATTTTTAATCTTGGATATAATTTTGTATTTAAATTGGGCTATTTTTAAATCATACATATTGTGTCCATGTATCATCTAAGGAGTTAATGGATAATGACATATATTTTTAAGAGTTGAGAATTTGAGATATGCATCATTATAGGTTAACTCCTAAATGCTCATAGTCATTAGATCACCATAGGAACAGTGATCGATATATCAAGATGGATATATTGATCATTTTACTTTCAAGTAGATGAGTCTTGAGTCTATAATGTAGAAACAATAGAGTGAGAGTACAAGTAATAGTTAAAGAACACTGGCACTAAGTATGACCAAGAACAAGAAGTCACATGGATGTCTACTCACTCGTTAGTGATTTCTCACTGCTATAATTGTGTGAATAGTTTCTTGACCTGTGGTGCTTCAGTCACTCATAGTGAGATTACTATCGTTTGAAAAGTACATAAACATGATTCCTAGCTATATGAAATCTTGTGGTATATGTTGGCTGTAATAGGTTCACTATAGGAGTTGGTAGTACACCTATATGAGATCATCGACCTTAATAGTTAAGGAATATCCTATGCAGTATAAAAGGCTAAGTTCTTAAGTCTATGGCCATAGAAACATGATAGAGAAAGGAGTTTCCATTGAAATCATAAATGGGATCAAGCCAATTAAGTCTAGTATATGAAGGATGCATAAGATTTGACAAGATTCCATGACATGCATCCTGTTAAGATTTTCAATAGAGGAACTTGATCATATGGTAACTACACTAGGGATTCACCTTTCTATTCTGCTGGGTTGCCACTATATATTATTAGGTATCACTAGTAGATTGTAGAAACTCACTTGGATCATTTTTGGATCAATGATCTTTGGTAGGATTGAGCTAGAATTATTTTGATCCATCGAAAGAGTTTCAATGATATTGTGATAGAGATCATAGTATGTCTCACTACTAGATAGAATAGAACTTGAAGGGTTGCATACAATAGGGGCTTGACCTGATCAAAGCTTAGATTATATCAAGAATCTACTAATTTTGGCAACTATAAATTTAGTACCTGCTAATTTTGGTACCTACTAATTTAGCACTAAGGGCTTAATTGCAAGAGTTGTAATTTAATTTAACTTAATTGGATTTGATCATCCAAGTTTGACTTGTGATGTGGCAGGATCGCTGACATGGGAGAACCGGCAGGCGCCATGTCAAAAGAAGATGCCGCGTTGGACGCCGCATCAATTCTCCAGCTCGGACACCATTGCCGAGTTGAGCTGAGCTGAGCTCTCTCAAGATAGCGAGCCGAGCTCTATCCTCCGCCAGGTTGGGCTCGCAAGCTCGGGATGCCTAGGCCAGAGCCACCTTCTGCCCTCCAGAGCGAGACCCTCGGAGGTTAGAGCCCTGTGGTTGGAGTCGAGCTTAGCACTCACCCGCCAACGTGGAGCCTCTCCGAGCATGCCCCTCTGGACCGGGTTCGCCCTCTGCCCTCCAGAGCAAGACCCTCGGAGGTTAGAGCACTGTGGTAGGAGTCAAGCTCAGTGCTCACCCGCCAACGTGAAGCATCTCCGAGCATGCGCCCTCTGGACCAGGTCCGCCCTCTGCCCTTCAGAGCGAAACCCTCGGAGGTTAGATCCCTATGGTTGGAGTCAAGCTCAGCGCTCACTCGCCAACATGAAGCCTCTCCGAGCGCGTGCCCTCTGGACCGGGTCCGTCCTCTGCCCTCCAGAGCGAGACCCTCGGAGGTTAGAGCCCTGTGGTCAGAGTCGAGCTCAGCGCTCACCCACCAACGTGGAGCCTCTCCAAGCGCGTGCCCTCTGGATCGGGTCCACCCTCTGCCCTCCAGAGTGAGACCCTTGAGGTTAGAGCCCTATGGTTGGAGTCGAGCTCAGTGCTCACCCGCCAACGTGGAGCCTCTCCGAGCGCGCGCCCTCTGGACCGGGTTCACCCTTTGCCCTCCAGAGCGAGACCCTCGGAGGTTAGAGCCCTGTGGTCGGAGTCGAGCTCAGTGCTCACACCCCAACATGGAGCCTCTCCGAGCGCGCCCTCTAGAGCGGGTCTACCCTTTACCCTCCAGAGTGAGACCCTCGGAGGTTAAAGCCCTGTGGTCGGAGTCGAGCTCAGCGCTCACCTGCCTACGGAAGCCTCTTCGAGCGCGCGCCCTCTGGACCGGGTCCGTCCTCTACCCTCTAGAGCGAGACCCTCGGAGGTTAGATCCCTGTGGTCAGAGTCGAGCTCAGCGCTCACCCGCCAACATGGAGCCTCTTCGAGCGCGCGCCCTCTAGACCGGGTCCGTCCTCTACCCTCCAGAGCGAGACCCTCAGAGGTTAGAGCCCTGTGGTCGGAGTCGAGCTCAGCGCTCACCCGCCAACGTGGAGCCTCTCCGAGCGTGCACCCTCTGGACCGGGTCCGCCAACAGTGAGGGGAAGATGGTGCTGATAACATCGCCCAGCTTCATTCTGGCCATCTCTTGCCTATCGTATGTCTGGATCGAGAAGTCCATCATGCACTCGGCCAGTTCGGGACTTTGGAGGAACGAGCTCTTCGGCACCATCCTGAAGGAGAGACAGCATCGTGCCTCCTCTCTCCTGCCCTCTCCGGGAGTGGGCGGCCTTGCCTCGCTGGCTGAAGAGTCCCCGGGGGCAGGCTGAGAAGCTGACATCGGTGTAGGTGGTGCCTCAGTCATGGTCCTGGTCGTGGCTCGGACCTCCTCATCCCTGATCTCGATGACAGGTGGACTCAGAGGATGGCAGGGTGCAGCGGCAGCAGCTGCAGCCCTTGCCCGGGCCACTACTTCGGGCTCTACAGCAGGGGCCTGCTGGGCTGGCCTCGGTGCCACAGAAGCCGCCCTCTCCACCGGCGCAGGAGCAACCCGAGCCGCCCCCGAGCTCGGACTAGCTAGAGCAGCCAAACTCAGACCAACCGCTGCAGTGGATGCAGCCACAGGAGCTCTATCGCCTCGAACTCGCCTCGATAAAGGCTCCCCGACCAGCCCGGTCGGTGGCCTCTTCTGGGTGATCACCAGCAGGTCATTCTCGGAGAAAATCATTCCTGCATGCAAGTCACACAACAGTTAGAGACCGTGGAAAACAATGCAAGAAGTGTAAGAAAAAAAAAGAGGAAAAGAAAAGTTCAGGTCGAACTCACCCAACCCATTCGTTGGGTTGACCCCGGAGTCGGTGAGGTTCTGCTAAGATAACAGGACCTCGAGAGAAGGAATCTGGGTGGTGCGGAGCTGCTCATAGTCATCCCGGTCAGCCACATCGACCACAGAATTTCGGTTGGGGGACTTGTCCGGATCGCTCCAGACCCAGTCGACCCCCTCAACCTCAACAAAGAAAAACTTACTCTTCCATCCCTTGATGGAAGAGGGGAGCTCAAATCTGATGCCCTTCGGGTGGGAGGACAAGGACCACCACCCATCCTCAGTTGGGTGGTGCTTCAGGGCGAAGAAGGCCCTGAACAAGGAGAACCGAGCAACGAACCCATGGAGGTGGCAGAGTATAATGAAAGAAAAGATAACCCTAATGGCGTTTGGCACTAACTGTGTAGGGACCAAACAATAGTTATCTAGGATGGATAGAAAGAAAGGGTGAAAAGGAAATCGGAGACCCCCGAAGAAGGTCTTCTCGTAAAAAGCAAGACGGCCCGGGCCACTGGAAGTGACCCGTTCTCCCGGACGAGGGATCATGAGCCGAACAGAAGGAGGGATGCCATAGACATCCCCAACGGTCCTTAGTTCCTCGGCGGTGATCGTCAAGGCGACTCCACTAGGACCTGTGGACCGGACATACTTAGAGATAGGGACAGAAGGAGGAGGGAAAGAAGGACCGGATCCCGGTTTCCTGATGAGTACCGGACCAGGAGGATGCTTCCTACTGAGCTCGAAGTAAGTTACATCTTCCGCCTTGCCAGAAGAAGAAGAAGAAGAAGATGCCGGCCTCTTCTCAGAAGGACCGGCCTCGTCTTGATTAGTGGAGGGGCGAAAGCTCGGACCAAAATGGGACATCCTTAGGAACAAGGGGAATGAAGGACTCGAAGTGGAGGATGGAAGAGCATACTCAACTCAAAGAAGACCCCAGGCCCGGAGAAAGAACCCTACTCTAGCAGGGGGAAAAGGAAGAAGAAACTGACCTGGTTCCTTAGAAAACCTGAAGCAACTGTGAAGAAGAAGAAAGCTTGGGGCCTTGGGCGCATCAGCAGCAGGCAAGGAGAATTCAAAAGAATATATGTTTTGGGTAAGGCCCTCCTTTTATTTCGAAATGACTCGATGGGTTCGTACCGATCCAACCCCTCCGCCAACGGATCCATGCCATATGCTGCCCATCAGTGAAAACGACATCCCGGCCGCTCTGGATTCTGCGCCAACATTAACTACTCCTCGAACGTGGCCACGCGGCACCCCCGCATTGGTCCACGGGGCCGTCTCTCGAAGTGCTAGCAATCATGGCCATCATCGTGCCAGATTTTCGCCTTTCCATGTCAGTACCGCAATTACTCCCTTCGGCCCGAGCACCGTGCACTAACGAGCCTCAGGAGTGGAGGGCAAATGATATGGCGGGATCGCTGACATGGGGGAACCGGCAGGTACCACGTCAAAAGAAGATGCCGTGTCGGACGCCGTGTCAAGTCTCCAGCCCGGACTCCGTTGCCGAGCTGAGCCTAGATGAGCTCCCCCAAGACAGCGAGCCGAGCTCTGTCCTTCGCCAGTTCGGGCCCGTGATCTCGGGATGCCTAGGCCGGAGCCGCCTTCTTTCCTCCAGAGCGAGACCCTCGGAGGTTAGAGCCCTATGGTTGGAGTCGAGCTCAGCGCTCACCCGTCAACGTGGAGCCTCTCCGAGCGTGCACCCTCTGGACCGGGTCCTCCCTCTGCCCTCTAGAGGGAGACCCTTGAAGGTTAGAGCCCTGTGGTCAGAGTCGAGCTCAGCGCTCACCCACCAACGTGGAGCCTCTCCGAGCGCGTGCCCTTTGGACCGGGTCCGCCCTCTGCCTCCAGAGTGAGACCCTCGGAGGTTAGAGCCCTGTGGTCGGA
Organism: Areca catechu; assembly: GCA_021397845.1. Classification (NCBI taxonomy): domain Eukaryota; kingdom Viridiplantae; phylum Streptophyta; class Magnoliopsida; order Arecales; family Arecaceae; genus Areca; species Areca catechu. The sequence continues at coordinate 17,112,460 of CM038043.1, forward strand.
GTCGAGCTCAGTGCTCACCCACCAACGTGGAGCCTCTCCGAGCACGCACCCTCTGAACTGGGTCCGTCCTCTGCCCTCTAGAGCGAGACCCTCGGAGGTTAGAGCCTTGTGGTCAGAGTCGAGCTCAACACTCACCCGCCAACGTTGAGCCTCTCTGAGTGCACGGCCTCTGGACCGGGTCCGCCCTCTACCCTCCAGAGCAAGACCCTCGAAGGTTAGAGCCCTGTGGTTGGAGTCGAGCTCAGCGCTCACTCACCAACGTAGAGCCTCTCCAAGCACGTGCCCTCTGGACTGGGTCCGTCCTCTGCCCTCCAGAGCAAGACCCTCGAAGGTTAGAGCCCTGTGATCAGAGTCGAGCTCAGTGCTCACACGCCAACGTGAAGCCTCTCCGAGCGCGCGCCCTTTGGACCGGGTCCGCCCTTTGCCCTCCAGAGCGAGACCCTCGGAGGTTAGAGCCTTATGGTCGGAGTCGAGCTCAGCGCTCACCCGCCAACGTGGAGCCTCTTCGAGCGCGCACCCTCTGGACCGGGTCCATCTTCTGCCCTCCAGAGCGAGACTCTCGGAGGTTAGAGCCTTGTGGTCGGAGTCGAGCTCAGTGCTCACCCGCCAACGTGGAGCCTCTCCGAGCGCACGCCCTCTGGTTCTGGTCCGCCCTCTGCCCTCCAGAGCGAGACCCTTGGAGGTTAAATCCCTATGATCGGAGTCGAGCTCAGTGCTCACCCATCAATGTGGAGCCTCTCCGAGCGTGCACCCTCTAGACCGGGTCCGCCCTCTGCCCTCCAGAGCGAGACCCTCAGAGGTTAGAGCCCTGTGGTCAGAGTCGAGCTCAGCGCTCACCCGCCAATGTGGAGCCTCTTCGAGTGCGCACCCTCTGGACCGGGTCCGCCCTCTACCCTCCAGAGCGAGACCCTCGGAGGTTAGAGCCCTGTGGTCGGAGTCGAGCTCAGCACCCACTCGCCAACATGGAGCCTCTCCGAGCACGCACCCTCTGGACCGGGCCCGCACTCTGCTATCCTCCACCAAGACGCCCTCGCAAGCTTGGAGCGCCTAGGTTGGAGCGAGCCCTGCCGTTCCAGCTCAGCCCCAGCTCGGACGAGGTCCTCGCCAGCCCAGAATGTCTGCGAGCCACCCGAGGACTACATCGGAGCACCTTCCAGGCCATACTAACCACCTGTAGTCGCCAGTTATACTAGAAAGGGAAGAAGCATGCTGATCGAGATGCCACACTCCTCACCAACCACCCAAATCATCCAAGAGAGGAAGTCAACCGGGAGATTCGAATCCCGTGGGCGGTGGCCCACCATCTGAGGCACTACCAAGTTTCTCGAAATGAGGCGACCAAGATGAGTGTCAGAGTGCATGACAGCTCCCCTTATCACTAATCAAGAAAGGCTCCTCGGGACACCACCGCACGCGCCTGACAGCCCGGCGGGGATCCCGAGGCAAGTGCCTAACGGTAACCTAGTTTGCAACAAACCCGGAGATAACACAACAACCCCAACACACAAAAAAAAGACAAGCCAGAACATAAGAGAAAAAAAAGGAAGGAGGAGAGTGCAACCCCCACCAAGAAGAGGGGCATGGCACCACCAGCATCCCAGAGCAAGGTCGGGAGGAAGGGCCACACAGGGACTCCCCCTAACCAGGCCACACTTCCCACGGCACACCTGCTACTCACATCCACACCACACACTCCTCCTCGTGTGGAGTCCATCAAGAGGGGCTCGACTAGGAGGATCTGTTTTCCTGGATCATCACTGACTTGATCGTTGGAGTGCTCCCGCCGGAAACCCCGGCCCGGGTCACTAACCCCTGTCTTGCAGGTCCAGGAGTGGAGTACCGCCATGCAGTGAAGGGAGCGGACGAGGAGGCGCGCTCCGATGCCGACAACAGCTACGGGCCACAGCGATCCTGGCGGCAACAACTTGTATTATAATCCTATTAGAAATATGATTGTTAACCTTTTCAAATTTGATTCAATTTGGACCAAATTAAATCCCCATAAAATAGGATGTCTAAACCTAATGGGATTGGGGTTATTTATCTTATTTTCATGTTGATTTGAAGAAGGGGCACTGATTTCTTTGGTGTTTCTTCTTGGTGTGCATAGAAATTCAGAATCGGAGTGCCAAGTGTTAGCACCCCTCTTCTTAGGGACTCTCTCTCCTTTTTAGATAAAATTTAATTTTATTCAAACTCTTATTTGATAGAAGATTAGGTTTATCAGGTTTTTGAAGGGAATTTTGTGTGACAAAAAATTTTGAGAAGGGTAGATTGGTGCACAAGATAGTTTCTCATCATGATTTCTTTCTCACCCACTTCTCTTGTTGCCCATTTGATATTTGAATAGGATTTGGATAAGATGTTTATTTCATTGGGCATGGAGTCTTATCCAAATTGAATGGTGTGGAATTCAGATTTTTGGTGCAACAAATTCATGAGATGAAAAATAAGCCATCACACTTATTCCTTACGGTAATTTCTTCACAACGCCACTTCATTCCTTGTGCTATTTCTGATTTGATTTGAATTCCATTTAGATTAGGATACGGCCTGATCTAGATGAGGCATGATTCTACTGGTTGACATGGGGAATTGGATTTTTGTGCAATAACTTTATGTAAAGAGATTTTGGAGTGTGCGATGGGGATTGTATCTCTTCCTTCTTGCCACACCATTTGTTCTCCATTGTTAGATCTATTTTCTTCTTCCTATTCTATGCCAATTCTATGCCGAAACCTATTAGAAAGGAGCGATCAAAGAGATTACTAGGGAGACAAAATAGATTTGTTCTCCCTTAGTTATCCGAGAAGAAGTCTCGAAGTCATGCCTGAAGGGTTCACGCGAAGGTTGCAAAGGTTGCAGTTCTTTCTTAAAGTTATTGAAGGAAGATCAAGATCCAAGCCAGAAAAGAGGCTTTCAAAAGAGCTAGCACTCTAGTGGCCTCATTGAACCGATCAAGAATGAGCCCTGCGTAGATACCAGCAGAGGTTGGACACATGCATGGCTATAATTGGAACCCTGATGATCCACTAGATCTAATGCGATCTAAGTTGAAGATGGAAAGTGCTTGGAGGTAAGTATTCTATCCTTCTTTTATTTTTATTTTTTGACTTGTGTTCATGTGATGATTAACTAATTACCATGTTAGATAGATCCTTAGATGAATTTTAAATTAATTATGCATGATTTTATGAAATGATTCTATAAATAGCTTCCACTAGGGTTTTAGAAATCCTTATTTTTTACATGCTTACTCCCCTATTTCCTTTAGGGACAACCAGGATTCTTCTCATGGATGGAGCTTCAAATTCTCAAGGGAGTGGAGCTAGACTTATTCTAAGAGATTCAGAAGGAGTGGTCACCAAGTATACCAAGTATGCTCTGCTTTTCTCATTTAAAGCAATCAATAACCAAGTTAAGTATGAAGCTCTACTAGCTAGGTTAAAGCATGGCAAGCAACTCGGAGTGGAAAGTTTAAAGGTCTTCACCAACTCAGCTAGTAGCCAGTTAAGCAACTGATGAATATGAAGCTTATGACTCCATGATGGCCAAGTACCTTGCCAAAATGTAGGCCCTAACTCCAACACTCAAGTACTTTGATATTTTTCACATCCCCAGCATGAATGCTCAGATGGGCACACTCTCTCAGCTAGCAACCTTAGTAAAAATTCTCTCGAATGGACTTATATATTGAATACCTGGAAGCTCCTAGCATTAATGAAGCCAAGGAGGTCCAACAGGTTACCGACAAATATAGTTGGATAGATTCATTCCTTAAGTTCTTGACCGAAAGCATCCTTCCCGATAATCCCTTAAAGGTCAAAAAATTTAAGTGGAAAGCTTCTTAGTTTGTACTGCTGGATGGCTAACTCTATAAGAGGTCTTTCTCATTCCTATTACTTAAGTGCCTATAGCCCACTAAAGCCGACTATGTACTTCGGGAGATCCATGAAGTAATTTGCGGGAATCATCTGAGGGGAAGGTCTTTAGTCTACAAAAACTTAAGAAAGGGATACTACTGGCCCACTGTGCAAGAGGATGCTATGGAGCTTATTCAAAGATACGATCAGTGTCAATGCTACACTAACATCCAGTGATAACCAACAAGCCAACTAGCCTAGATCTCTTCTCTCTGGTCCTTCATCTAATGGGAAATAGATATACTCAGTCCATTCTCCTTAGAAACTAGTTAGAGGAATTTTTTCATCATCGACTACTTCACCAAATGGGTGGAGATAGAATCCTTGGCACACATCACTGAGAGCAAAGTCAAGAACTTCTTTTAGAAGTCCATCATTTACTGATTTAGTCTTTTCCATGTCATTATCATCGATAATGGCTGATAGTTTGATAACCAGATATTCAAATATTTCTATATCGAACTCCACATACAACATCAGTTTTCCTCAGTCAAATGGGGAAGAGGAAGTCACAAACCATACTATTCTTCAAGGGCTCGAGACCAAGCTAGACAAGCCAATGATAGATGGGCGAAGGAGTTATCCAAAGTGCTATGAGCATATCATATAATTTCCTGGATATCAACTAACGAGACTCCCTTCAACTTGGCTTTCGACATCGAAGCAGTAATCCTAGTCGAGATGGGACTCCCGATTATATAGATTGAGTACTTCGATGAGTTAAGCAACTGAGCTGACTAAGGGCTAACCTTGACCTATTAGAAGAGACCCGCCACCAGGCCTACCTATGATGGCAGCATACTGATAATGAATTGCTTGATATTATAGCTCTCGAGTAAGGTTAAAGAATTTTTGCCTAGGAAATCTTGTACTATGATGTGTAGAAGTCTCAAGGCCCATCAAGCAAGTAAAGCTATCTCCAAACTATAAATGACCTTATCGAGTAATTGAGCCCTTTAGCAAGGAGCTTACAAGATAGACGACCTTGATGAGATACCCATCCCTCGAGTTTGAAATGCCAAAAAGCTTTGAATGTATTACTAATGATGTAACAATTCTTATTCAGTAATACATAAAAATTTTCTCTAGCAATGTTCTTAATGATCTTGTCTTGATGTTCAAATTCTTAGTCATCTAGAATCAAGCCTGCTGAAGCTTATTGAGTCCTCCGGTCGATTGACAACTATTCGAAGAAGATGGCTACGTTCTCACATCTCTATTTTGGATCTTACTCCTATTCGACGAACTTATAATCGATCGAAAAAGATGACTGCATTCTCATATCTTCACCTTAGATCTCACTCTCATCTAGTTGATTGATAACCACTTAGTTGTATTCTCGTACCTTCATCTTAGGTCTCACTCTTATCCAACCGACTGACTACTGGTCAAAAAAGATAGCTACATTCTTACACATCCATCTTAGATCTCACTCATATCTGGTTTATTAATAATTAGTCAAAGAAGATGGTTGTCTTCTCACACCTCCATCTTGGATCTTACTTCCATCTGGTCAATTGATAATTGGTTGAGGTAGATGGCTGCATTCTCATACTTCCATCTTATTTAGATTTTACTTCTTTTGGCCACTTAGCAACCAGTTGACAAAGATAACTACCAGGAAGCTTAATTGCAAGGCTATTCGGATCGAGAGAAGGCCTGCTGATTGACCACTACACTAATTTTAGATAATAATTAACTTTCCATAGTCTGGTTCTAAGTGGTGATGATTGACTAATACTAATTTATCTCAAGAGAAGCATCGATAATAACCAACTTTCTACAGCTAGTTTTCATGTACCGACCAACTCTCAGTAGTTAGAGGAGAATCTTCTAAGTCCTACGGCTGGAGGTTTTATCCCTTTATTCAAGAAGTCAGTGTACAACTTACCTCGATAAGCTTCCTGGATGACTAAAAAACTTTAGGTGAATTTCATTAGGGCTGGATTGAATACTTGGTTAAAATCCAGAAAGAAAGAACATTCGGCTATGACTATTTTCTTGACTAAGAGATTTTGTAAAGATTCATTTGAAATCACCAACATTCAAGCAAACAAGCATTCATAAAAACATCATTGAAAGATTTAATAATGAACTTTCATCGATGATAAAGAGTTTTTACTTGAATCACACTGAAGTCTAAGGAAAAAAGCAAAAGTACAAAAATGAAGAAGAAAGCTCCCTTTGTCTCTACTTCGGAACAACGGCCACTTCCTCGGGGTTCTTTGTTGCAGCTATCTCGGGTCCTGGCTCCTCGACAACTACTTCATCAGCCTTGGGTCTTTCAATAGCCCCATTTTCGACTGCTTTCTCTTCCTCCTCCTTAGGCACTTCTCTTTCTGCTTGTATGTTGCTCAAGTCTAGCCTCGTGTAGGCTCGAGCAACCTTGCATTTGCAATCCAAGAATTTGATGATATACACATCCATTCTAGCTTCAATGGCATTGTTCTCAAAGTCGTTTGAGTTCTTATATTCTTCCACTGCATGAATATCGATGGGCATGGCTTGTTTCTTAGCTGCCTTAACATTCTCATTAGTCAAGCGAAGAACTTCCTCTATCTGAGTGAGCCGAGCTTTGATCTGAGTGCACTGGGTGTCTCCCTTGTCATTGCATGCTTACTCCCTAGCAAGCATTTCTTGCTTCTTGGCTATTCGAGCCTTTAAATCCCAAATAGCTATTTTCTAAGATTTTTGGAGTGTAGCTAGCTTGGCTTCTTGCTCCCTGACAGACTTCAGGCGTCAGTCGACCTAGGATTCTACCTCTTTCACCCGGGTGATCCAAGATTTGCTGTGTTTAGCATTTTTGTTGAGTGCTCCATGAATATCTAACATTGCATGGAGAAATTACACAAGGAAAAGAAATGAAGTCAGTTACTAAGCAAAAAATGAAAAAAAGAGCAACTCGACAATAGTACAAGATAGGAAAGGTACTTACCTCGATCACACCTGGAAGATGTTGGCCATGATTTCTTCCAGGTTGTAGTTCTTTTGCTCTTAAACATCCCAGAAGGAACATTAGCTTGGAAAGCTCCCATGATAGTCGAGAGTCGTTCAGGGTACAATCGCTCTCTTCGAGCTTTACCTTGTGGACCCATCCATCACCCTCTCTTACTTGGATGGCAGACATGTAGGTTCCTAAAGGGTTCAGAGATGCCCTCCTCTAAGAAGATTTGCTCACCTCTAAAGTTAAGGTAGCTGAGAAAGACACCATCCTCGGAGGTGCCGCTGCTACCGATGTCGAGGAAGTTATGGCCGGATGCTTCGATGCTACGGCCGGTGCCAAGGAAGCAATGGCTTGACCACCTAAAGATGTTCCCCGAGAAGTTGCTTAGTGGGCAGCCATAATCTCAACATCACCATCACCCCCAAGGGTGGTTGGTGAGTTCCTTGGTGCGAAGTCCCTTGGTTGGGATGGCAGAGCCTTTGAAGTGATGGAGGAGGCCCTAACAGATGGTCCCAAGAGAAGCTATTTTGCCATGGCCTTCTTTTATTGCTCGCCCTTGGTGGCCACCCTCTTCATGGCCAATTAGAATCATTCAATTGAAACCTTCCTCATGCCTGCAAGACGAACAAATCACTTAGTTTAAAGGCATAGCAAGAAGGGAGGTTGTTAAAAAAAAAAAGGACTTATGAGAGAGTTCACTGAGCTCAACGAGAGAGTTGATCGAGCTCAACTCAGTATTGTACAAGTTTTATTCAATCAGAAGCTCTAGTTGGGGGGAATCTCAATACTAGATAACTTGGAAAATTATTCTTCATCAATTTTGAGTATTCGATCATTTTTATTTAGAGAAATATTTGGCTCTCCTCATTCCAGTTTATCCTCCAAGGTTGGTTAGACATGAGAAAGAAGAATTGATTTTTCTAATAATGGATAGAAGGGAGATCATCGATGATAGCTCTCCCATGGCAGGGGTTAATGAACCACCAACCCCTTGCCATGGGAAGCTTCTTCAATATAAAGAAAGTCATGAATAGTGATACTCGGGATTGGATATCAAGAAAGTGATAGAAAAGAATAAAGAAAAATAGAATGAGAAAGGAATTTAGGGCAAGTTGAGTTGGGACAACCTAGTAAAGGTCAAGGACATTAATGATAAATGGATGAATTATGAATCAAAGACTGACATGAAGAAATTCTTTGTACACAGCAAATTGGTTAAGCGGGTCGGAGGTTACTTGGTCCTCTAGTCCTAGTGCATGAGGGTGAAAAGTATCTGGAAACCTATACTTTTCATAAAGTCTGACAATGTCATCTTCGGTCATCGTAGAAACCTCAGATATTGGATCCATTGGAAGAATACTCAGGCCACTAGAACACTTCGCTCGACTATGACAACGTCACCTTCGGTCATCGTAGAGACCTCAGATATTGGATCCATTAGAAGAATACTTGGGCCCCTAGAACACTTCGCTCGACTACCTTCCTGGTGGATGAAGACTCTCGCCTCCACTAGACTTTCAGAACTCCCCCCATCTAAGGAAGAGCCTTAAGACCCCAACATTCTCGAGAAGTTATTGAATGGCTATTGCCCATAGTGGAAGACATTTCCTGTGAATGCAAGGAGAAGATTAAAGAAGAAGAGAAAATAAAAAAAAAAACCTAAGAAGAAATGCCTTCACCCAAGAGTGGGTGAAGGTGGGAAGAAGAAGGTTAGAATAATAAGGGAAAAAGGAAGAAAGCTCCTAGGGAAGCCCTACAAAGCCTTACAGTACCTCTAAAATGCTTCAAGGAAAAATAAAGGAAGACAAGGAGGGGCAAAGAGGACCAACCTGGGGAGACCACTACAAAAAAATGGACTATTAGCGATGGCTAGAAAGCTTCGCTAATAATAGTATATAATGACACCAACAATGATGGTGAACAATTCTATTTCTAATACTATTAGTGATAGTATTAGCGATAGTAACTATAGTTGCTACTATTTTTTTTTAAAAAATTAAAAAAATATTTTTTGAAAAAATATTAGCGATGATAGTTTACTATTTACGATGGTCAAGGTTGTCACTAATAATTTTGAAATTCTAAAAAAGTCATTATATGAAAAATACTATTAGTGATGATATTTTGATTATTAATGATGATAGTATGCTATTGGTAATAATTTTTAAAATTCTAAATAATTTTATTTTATAAAAATAATATTAGTGACAGTGTTTTGTTTATTAACGATGGTGTAATACCATTTCTACAATTTTTGAAATTCTATATGCTTTATTTTATGAAAAACAATAGTAGCGATGGTGTTTTGATTATTAGCGATAGACACTAGCCGTCGCTAATCCTACTTCAGAAAAGAAAAATTATCTATGGTAGTTTGATTATTAGCAACAGTAATTGTTGTCGATAATAGACCCTTGTAAGCTCTCACTGTTCAATTTTTTTCATTCCCACATTTTTGGTTTCCCTCCTCTCCACCCCCTGAGTGCCTCTTGTTCCCTTGGATTTTCCTCCCTATTACCGGCCACCATGCTTCCCCCTCCCCTCCCACGTGCCATCAGAGGCCATGCTTCCCCGCCCCTCCTATTTTTGCTCCCCAAGCCCAGGTTTCCTTCTTATGCATTGCCAGCCACCATGCTTCCTCCCTACCTATGCACTGCTTGCTGCTGTGCTTCCCCCCTCGCCCTACACGTTGCCAACTACTTGTGCCTTTCCTTGCCATAGCTCACTATAGCCGGGTCCCCCTGTGGGCGCATCTCCTTGCCATCGAGCTTTCCCCCTACCAGTGCTCCCTACTGCCATTTTCTCCTGTTGCCATCTTTCCTCACCCCTCCCTATTGTATTTCATCTAGCTACCTTATTGGAACTTTAATTTTGATATTATACTCTCCTATAAATTATTGTGTTCTTTCTTCTATTTGACTATAAATTACTATATTTTTTCTTCTATTTGACTGGAACTTGCTATATTCTTTCTTCTAAGATTTTAAGAATTTCATTGATTTTTCTCAATCTAGTTCTCTTAGCCATTTATTTTTATTTCTAAGTAAATTGATTATGATTTTTGAACTAGTCCTATTTTTCATCTTTATTTTAACTTCTTTTAAAATTATTTTGAGTATTTTTTTATAAAATTTTGTTGGGTTTTTATTTTAAATATTTATTGCTACATATATCTCAACCAAGATGATCTGTGATAAGCATTGAGGTCAGGTTGCTATTCCAGATTAGTAGAACAATAATCACTCCTTTTTTTAGACCTTGGTACATACTACATTTGCCTTGTATTTGTAAGGTGAGTATTAGCGACGACGACGATGATGACTTTAGAGCCACCATTAAAAGTTAATTTTTTTATTAATTAATTGATTGATTAATTAATTAAGTAATTATTGATTTAATTAATTAAATATTTATTTGTTTAATTAATTAATTAGTTATTTAATTAATTAATTAGTTATTTAATTAATTAATTAGTTATTTAATTAATTGATTAGATGTTTATTTATTGATTTAGTTAATCATATGTTTATTTATTAATTTAATTAATTAAATATTTATTTTTTAATTAGTTATTTATTTTATTAATTTATTAATTAGATGTTAATTTAATTAGGTAAATAATTAATTAGGTGTGCATGGATGCCTGTCCTTTTATGCATGAGATTCAGATATTGGCTTCGGGTTGGCTTGAAGCTTGGTCATGTTTAGGCCAGGCTTGATTATACTAGGCTTGGACCTAATAATAGAGTTTATTTAATTTTTAGACCAGGTTCGGTCATCCCTTTGACTCAGCTTGGCCTGACTTGATGGGGGTACGGAGATGGTCTCGTGGGAGAAGTCGGAGCTGACGTCGTGGAGGGTATGGAAGGCGATAATGAGGGACTTGAGGGGGATGACTCAGTTGTTGGTATGGAAGAGGTGAATGAAGAGGGTCTGGATGATGTAGGTGAAATGACAGTAGGGGGAGGATGATCTAGATTATAAGTTTGCCATCGACAGGGACCTCTTGGGAGGTAGCCTTTAGGATGTGGTTTTGAGGTTGGCAATGTCGGTAGTGCAGCATTGCAAACAATATAGAGCTTGAGAGAGTATATGTCATGGATCATCGTCCGGAGGATTACCAATAGTGGTGGAGTGGGGTTCGGATCCTCGTTTCATGAATGGGATGGTGGAAAGCATGGGGGTTCGGATCCAGGTCCAATAATTAAGGTTGGGTCTGGATCTTGATATATATCTAGGTTCAATCCGAACTTGATCCGTTGATAACTTTAAAATAAAGTAAGCAAAACAAGAGAATAGAAAATCAAACTCCTCTGTGTTAGAGTTAAAGAAAAGAAGAGCTGAAGATAAAGAAGAATAAGGAGACAACAGGGATTGAAGATTCTAGCTTACTGTTGATTTCATTCATTATTAATATTTTAACTCTTTTTTTATTTTTAGTTACATCATTTATGTGATCATGGACTGGTCTAACATCATCAAGTGCAATATCTAGTTATGGCTTAATTCATGTTTCAAATCATATGAACTGAACAAAGTTAACAGCTTATATGCATTAAAATATAAATTAATAAATAAGCAAAGATTGCACTGGATGATGTTAGGCTAGCCTACGATGTAAATAATGTAATTAAAGATGAAGAAAGAGTTAGAATTTTCATAGTAAATGAAGCTAATAGTCGAGTTAGACTATCCAATCGATGCAGTCTCCTAGTTCTTCTTCATCATCCTCTCTTCTTTTCTTTAGCTTTGATAGAGAGAGTTTGGTTCTTTTTTCTCTTATTTTGCTTGTTTTATCCTAAAACTATCAACAAAAATGGTTTGGGTTGAAATCTATATATATCACACCTGGACCTGTCTTGGATCCTAAATATATCAATGGGACTAGGCATCCCTTTGGTTCAGCCCGGTCCGAATCTAGTCTAGAAACATGCCCGGTTAAGATAAGTATTTAAAATGATTCAATGATTTAAAGACAAAATTCTTGCGATCTTCTCGAACTCCGACTTCTGGAAGGAGAATCCCAAGATGAAAACAAGATCCTCGATAGAGAAGCTCTCAGGATTGTAGGAGAAATTCTTGAAGTCATTGATCTCCTATAGTGGCCATTTCGGAGTGGAAGTTCTAAAATCATTTTTCTAGTTCATGGCCATTTAATTACCTTGAGACACGGGATGGTGCCATCGACTATCACAGCGATGTTGTTAGGACTTCATCACCAAAGGTTGGTTTCTGTTGGAGAAATTAGAAGCTAGATATATCAAATTGATCAACAAAAAAGTGTCTTTAATTATACGTAAGATATTGTAGTTATCTCCAACTCCAGCATTCGGTCGGTGACAATAACAGTGATGCAATATCATACCGGCTATTCTCAATATCTTCCATTCTAAGGTGAGCATCATTGGCATCAAAGCAGCTTAGGATTGAATGGCAATTAGTTCATTGTTTACTTTTTTCATTATTGAGATTTTAAATTTTTCTTCATCTTTAGTTATATTATTTACACGATCATGAGTTAATCTAATATTATTCAGGATAATTTTTTATCATTGATTAATTAATATTTTAATGCATATGAACTAAACAAAGTTAATAATTTATTAGCATTGAAACATGAATTAATCGATGATCGAAGATTGCAGTTAGTGATATGAGTTTAGTCCATGATAAAAATAATTAAATAAAGATGAAGGGAGTTAAAAATTTGATACTGAATTAAGTCAATGGTGTGCTAGTTGCCACTCAGTCCTAAGCATTTTGGTGCCAAGGCATGATAATGGATGCTTAATTTAGAGTGGAAGGTATCAGGAATGGCTGGTATGATGGTTGCATTACTGTTACTGTCACCAGTTGAATGATGGAGTTGGAAAGGACTACAATATCTTGAGTATAATTGAAGATATCTTTTCTTTGATCAATTTGGTATATCTAACTTATAATTTTTCCAGTAAAAATCATCCTTTGGTGATAAGGTCCCAGTGGCATTGCTGCGATAGTCGGTGATGCCACACTTGTGTCTCAAGGCAATTAGATAGGTACAAAAATGAAGAATGACTTTAAGGCTTCCTTTCCAAAATGGTCGCTTTTCGAGATCGATGGCTTCAAGATCTTCTCCTATGATCTTAAGTGCTTCTCCACCAAGAATCTCATTTTCTTCTTGGAGTCCTTCCAGAAATCAGAGTACGAGAAGGTTATGGGGTTTCTTAGCCATAACTTCGACATTTTGGTAGCTCGACACCCTTTGACATCTTTATCTCAAGCCCTGATGACCTAGCCATGGAGTGATGCACACGTCAAAGACATTGTGAAACATGTTCTTACTTAACAACCTCAAAGATTCCAGGATGCCATCCATGATACAATCGTCGAGCTTCTCCGGGACCTACATCTGTATAACCAACTGGCTTCATTATCATAGCCATCATAGTAGGTAAGACTATTAATAAATTTATTTAATTATCTTAATTTTTTATACTTAAAAATTTATTAATAATATTATAGTTTTTTGTTACAGGATATTGGAGTTTTTAGCTTTCATCTACTAAATACTAGAGAGGATTTGTAGGAGGAGAAGCAGGGCGGCAGCAACGATGATGTAGGTCTTAGATAATTTTTTTTATTTTGATAGTATGTATTTAGTTTTTTTAGCAATATAAATTTTTAAAATTATAAAATTTATACTTTTTATTATAATATAATTAAGTTTTTTATTTATAATTATGTTTCTTAATTTTTATTTTACATTTAATATAATTTAAAACTTTAATTATTTATTATTATAATTAACATATTTTTTAAAAAAATAAAATTTAAACATTAGCAATGGCAAATACTGTTACTAAATATTTATTATTGATGAACGTTATTTTTAGTGACAACATTTTTTAATTATTAATAATATTTTTAATTTAATTATTTTTTAAAATAAAAATATTATTAGCAACGGTAACCATAATCGTTAATAGCTATCTCTAATAATCCTTATTAGCGATGTTTGAGCTTGCCACCGCTACTAACTGTTAATTATGACAAGGACTTATGTGACGGCTTATTAACAATAGCAAGTCATCGCTAATATTATTAGCAACGGAAAATAGGATATTAGCGATGGTTGCTAGCCATCGTTAGTAATGGTTTTTCGTGTAATGCACTTTTTTGGAGAGCTAGAACAACATAGCTTCTTCTTTCTCTTACTTCTCTTTAAGTCTAGGATTGCTGTAACTATGATAGGGAACCCTTATTTATACACAGTCCAAATGGCTGAGACTGGAGCCTCAATTCTACTGAAATCGCTGGATCCTGACATGTGGCCCTTCTCCTAACAGGTAGCACTATGCCACTTCAAAATCTTTTCCTAGCATATTAACTCTCGGCTCTAGGTTCTATGCAAATTATTTAAAAGCTACAGTTATCAAGCCACGTAGTGCTATCTATTGGCCGAGAAAGATAGGCTGAATAGCCAACAACTCCAAGAGTTATTGCACAGTCCTTAGAATGCTACGCTAATGATTCCTCTATTCATTACTAATTATTCAAGGAACCAATCAATGCCCATATGGCAAGAATATTTGCTCAACCCTCGAGGCCGAAAAAATACTTCCTTCACCCATAAACAATAAAGCCTAAGAAACTCTTTTGGCAATATTCTAGACTTGTGAGTGGGGGGAAACTATTGTGGCAACTGCTTAGCCTTGAGAATCAACCGGATCATCGATTATGCCATCGATGGAGGGGGAGATGGCTACTGATCGATGATCCACCGAACAACCAGCTAAGTGTAAGGCGACTAAACCGGCTACCATACCGGCTATCTACAACATACTATATCAAGAAACTACAAACAGCCTGGTCCGATTGACATCCCTTTACGTGCATCCACCGAGATTTACTTAGACCTAACTAACTTTCTAAGTTTATTTAGTTGGGCGCACCAGGATATAATATCAAAACCTTCTCTCTTGACAGGGTTCTCTCTCTCGGTGACAAGCAAGCTATCATGTTACTCAGAGTCTACGATACTCGAGTAAATAACAAAGGCCAACCAATCATAGCTATCCAAATAGAGACTGTGGGGGGCAAGATCATGGTGGACAAGGTCGTGGGAAGCAAGATCTCAATAGAATTAGCAATCCTAATAGAAAGATGCCAACAGAAATGATTCTAGGAGATAGGATTCCAAAATTCTATCAGGAATCTGTTACATATGTCTAAAGAAGTTATCTCCCAAATAGCACTCAATTACTCCACCATTGGCTCATAGTTTCGGTTGCTATAGCCCACCTTTCCCATTTACTTACTTGAATATTGGAGGGTTCTCATCGGTTACTATCAGTCAAGGGACTGTTCTTATAGGTCTCGGCCTATGAGATGCTAGGAGCAGTTCTTCGTTTCACCGGAGGAGGCTAGGAGCTCTTTAGGTGCCGACCACGTCCCAGTAGAGAGTGATTTGTCAGCAATAATCATTACATGATCCAATGGGGGATTCATGCTAGAGAAAGAGAATCCTTCTTCTTTGAGATCCGAGAAGAAAAATAGTTTGCCTTGCCACTGGTGACTTTGCAAATAACCACACTGAAAGTGAAAAGTAGTATAGGCTAGAGTACATGTCCCATGCTAATAAGCACCATATTTAGGGAGTGCATGTGGATCTCACCAATGCCCTCATGAACATGGTTCACTCTAGGTTGAGCTCATCACTTGTGGTGAGGTAAACCTGTTCGTCCTCAAAGGAGCATGCTTCTTAAGTTGTTTAGAACACACACAGGAGGGCTTCAAGATTCACATTCGGATTATGATGGTGATTTCGTTGGTATACTCAAGTATGGGGATAGATCGATATTCGAGACTTGGAGAAATTTAGAGTTTATAAAAAATAACGAATAGAAAATAAAAATGAAAAAATAATGATTAAGATTAATATTTTTAATTTTTTTTTAAGTGAACATGAGCATAGGAACATAATCCCATGGAACAAAAAGGAAGCGTGCTTCTTCAAACTTGCATGGATGCTTCTTGAATAAATAATAAAATATGAAAATAATGAATAATTCTCAATTATCTTGTTTAACAAAAAGGTCATAAGTAACTTAATTTAACTAATTTTAATAACTTAATTTTATATAGTTAATATTGTTTACTAGCAAAGACTTTCATCACAACGGAGTTCTTTGTGGCCTCAATATTGGGAACCGTTGATGATATATATATATAATCCACACCCTCATTAATAACCTTGGCTGATATAAATTGGTATATTTTGATGTTCTTTCTTATTTGATATTACTATATCAATTTAAAATTTTAAATGTTGTTATTCATTTATTAAATAATTAGTTAAATTTATAAATATCTATAAATCATTGGCTAAAAGTAATATGTAATCTCAATTTTACATCTCAACTAGAGAATTTGTTATCTTGGTTCATTTTAAAACCAATCAGATGATCAATATCTCATCTTTTAAAAAAAAAGCTAAATGATATTATTTATTATTTTTTTTGTTTTATATAAGTACCTAATATCTGTTAGTACATAGTTAATATAAAACTAAATACATCTCCATACGAGTCCTTTAATTATAAGTATCATAAATTTAATCACAAATATCATGATCAGTCTATAATCAATCTAAATAGATTCATGTTGTACCATTTTCTAATTCAGATATATCCTAATCATGATCTACTTTGATATCATTTATAACAACTTAGAATCTTATCTTAAAAAAGTTAGCCATAATATATTACATGGTTTCCTTGATCTTGTATAAGTATTTAAAATGTACGTAGTATATCAATGTCAGAACTAAAAATATGCTCACATAAGTTCTCATAGTAGACCTAACCCAAATTATTATCGGATGCATGATTTTCTATAATGTAGATTTTGGTCGAGAGATAAATTGGGATAATTAGGAATTTGTCTATTTATCCTGCCAATCAACATTGCAGATGTAACTTGAAAATAATTTTACCTTTGTCAAGGAAAATTGACTCAATTAACTATTTATTATATGTGGAGCAATGAAAAATGTGCATTCTGTGGAAAGGGGGGCATTTATTCTTTATTTTTCATGTAAATGACTTATTTTTCATGTAACCCCTTAATTCCAGCCTATCTACACTTTCTACTTCCTGCAATATTTATGGATAATAACAAAGCAATCTAAACCAAACAACATTTATGTTTAATCCAAAAATAGTGAAGCAATGGAGGAATATGAAGGAAAAGAAATAACTTTCATACATTTCCATTCTTGCAGCAAAACGCAGCCTTTTTAAGAATGGTTGTTAATATCAAGGTAGTAATCTTTCATGCCAATTTTTTTCTCAACCCTGGATCAACATGATGGAAGATAGCATGTGGACATAAATGCAAGTAATACAAATTCTCTACAATGCTGATAGAAATTTCCTACAATTAAGATATATCCTAACTTGGAATCACATTCACTACGTTGAGATAGTTGATTTTTGGTAAAGGAAAAATTTATAAAAACTCTTTCAAACTAGGGATGTAAACGAATCAAGTTACTTGCGAGCTATTCAGGCTTAACTTGAATCCTAGCTCAACTTGGTTAGACTATTATCAAGCTCGAGTAGTTTGAATAGTCTTTTGAATCGAGCTCGAGCAATAAGATACTAGATTTGAAAGCTCATGAGCCTACTCAAACTTATATATTTTTTATATAATTTTATTTTTATTTATAATATATATATATATTAAAATATATTATAAATAGACTAAGGCTCGAATTCGAATTCGAACTCGAATTTGAATATGGTTCGGTTGATATTCTATTTGAGTTGAGTCGAGCCCGAATATTTTCTTTTCTTATCAAACCAAGCTCGAGCTTGGGATATTAAGGTTGAATCAATCTCGAGCCGGGTTTCGAATCTGAGTATTTTAAATCAAGCCTAGCTCGAGCTTCTAGCTATTCGATTCGACTTGGCTCAATCGCATCCCTATTTTAAAATTATCAAAAACTACTAGACTCCTGCTTGTAGAAATAGAAGAAGAGTCCATCTTGAAATGAATTGTACGAGAATAGAGTTGAGCAATGGCTATAAAATATAAACCACATCTGTGCTTACTCTTAAAAATCTTAACATGCAATTCCTTTCTTGAGCTCCTGAGACTGTCACGTTACATAGCAAGCCAAATCCTATAAAGGATCAAGTAAGAGGTGATTAAATGCAAATTACCATGAAATAAATTAAATAATCTTATAAAGATACCTTACACAAATTTAATTCTAAATGCAAATGACTTGATAACTCAAAAATCTCGAAAAAATGGCTTGAGTAGTTAAGGCCCTTCGTGTAGCTAAGGAAAAGAGAGAAAGTATGCAGTGGTTTCTTGCCAACCTTCAACCTCTCACAATTGTGAAATGGGAAATCTTACATTCCATGGTTAATTATCTTTGCATGGGCTTATTTATTTGTGCTAATCATCATAAATACATAAATGCAATTAAAGTAGTGTCTTTCTATTTGAATGAGGATTTATAAATTTATAGGTATGTGAGAAATTAAATTGTGTTTCTGAGAAAAAACCTTTACATTTGTAGAATAATTTTCTCTAAGTGTGAGTTTTGAATTTAGGAATACCACTACTCGATTTCATGATCATAGATAATTTAACATGTCAGTCCCTAATTTCATCTTGGTGACTTGGATATGTTATATAGTTGCTTTTTTATAAATGAGTTGAGTAACAACCAAACTTTAAAAGCATGGTTCTCATTATGGCTGAGATATCGTATCAATCCCTTGCTAATATGACATTAAGAAAATTTTGTTCCACATAATCTCAACCAATATAAATTGATCAAGAAATATCTGCAAATATGATATTAGCTTATCAATTATTATTCTTTTATTTAGATCTTGTTTGGTTAAGCTTTCATAGAATTAGAAAGCATTTTCTGATCCCTCAAAAATACTATTCGTTAAAAAATTATAAAAACTATTTTAACTTTACCAAAAAAAAGTTAAATTATTTATTTGAAAGAACTTTATTTATTAACTTTAGATCAATGGTATTGCCGAAGATTTCAATATTTATATTATTATATATCCCATAAAATCTTGATATTGACTAAAATATCTGAAAACTTAAATTTTACATATCTAAAAACCTAAGTCCTTCTTAAATCTTCTCACTCTAATCTCAGCTGAGATAATTCAATAAGTATCAATCCTGTATTATATCATCTAAAATCTCGGCATCGTCCAGCATACCAGAAAATCTAGGCACTCTCAAAATTTTTTTTCCCATCTTATAATCCAAATCAAGGTGATCCGCCCGATATCTTTGTTTGTAATACATCGCGAAGATTTTGGTTGTAGGGTTTTGAGTGATGCTTTCAAGTCTTAGAGAGACTTGGAAGACCATGGCAAGGATGCTGGAGGCGATTCCTGAAGCTTGAGGGTATGTCCCAAGCTGTCCTGGAGGTATTCTAAGAGATTTCTGGGATTTTCTCCAGGAACCCTTCTGAGTTATGCTGGGTCAAGGGATTTGATCCAGAATTTTTCATTGAATAAAAGGGAGGAGTTTTTTTTGAGTGATTGTAACATAACCCAATTGGATTATGGGGTTGGGTCTAGGTTAGTTAAGTAGTTAGGAAGTTGGCTAGTTGGTTAGGTGGTTGGCCCAACCATCTACGATCCTAACCGAATTGGTTGGTTGTAACCAATTGGGAGCCTAACCATGTAAGGAGTCTTAATCAATTTGTTATTGGTCCAAGACAAGTCCTAACCGTCTATGTGATTGAGTCCTAACAAGATTCAAGAAGTAGTTACAGTCCAACAAGAAGTCCAAGATCAGACGTGCAAGAAGAGACCAACTTCATCGTCCCATGTGCTATAAATAAGAGGGATGGGGCATGCGGTTTGTGTGTCCAAGAGAAGCCGACCTTTTGGGGTCCGGTCCGGTGTAGAGTCCGTGAGGACTTCTCACGGTCCTGGTCTTGGATCGTGAGGGCTTGAGGACGCCTCTTGGGACGTGGACGGTGGAGAGCCTTCTGGGTTTCAAGGAGGCCACGGTGTTGAGCTACAGAGAGGCTGCAGAGAGATGCACGTGAGGTAGATATCACGTGAAGGGCTTGTGTCGACGATGTTTCACAGGGCTTTGAAGAAGGGACACATGTTGAGATATTTTTCGTGTATGGTATACGTGGATTCTTGGGGCATGAGGCTTACAATAAAGAAGACATGCGAGATGGCGAGAAGTTTCTAGATTTTCATAAGAGCTGTCGAGTGTTGTCTTGTTTATTATAACAAGATTCTTTTCCAACAAAACAAAATAACATCTCTTTTTTTTTCTATATTTATATTTTCATGATATTGAATTCAAGAATAGATTATTAAATCATATTCTTTTACTGCATCTACTGTATATAGATACCGGTTCGGGTCTTTTAATAAATAGGATCACTGTCCTAAAAATTTTCTCCAACATTGGTATCTATCGATATATCCGAAAATCTGGATACCTACTAAAATTTCCCATCTAATCTTAGTTCAAACGATGTGACGGAGCATATCGGCAGATATATCCGAAAATCTGGTTCGCGTCGTAGGGATATGGCTCCAAATATATATATATATATATAGTCAACTTTTTTTTTTTTTTTTTTTTTTTTTTGGGTTTCAAGCTCCAGGAAGGGTAAAAAGGTGGAAACCCAAAAGTATTAAAAAGAAACAAAAGGGAAGGGCAGGAGAGAGAGAGAGGGTTCTCCACTCTAAATCATTAGAGAAGGGGGCCGGGATTAATGGTCATATTTTAAGAGAACGAGCCTTCTCCAAATCTCCTTCCCTCTCTCTGCTCCAATGCACCAAGCCCTTTTCTCCACCATTATTTCTCACACTGTAGGGATGATAAACCCACAAAAGAACATGGTCTCTTTGGTGGGTCTTCTCTAGTTTCTTCCTTGCCCTGTTTTTTTTTTTTTTTTCTTCTTCCCGTGTCTCTCGCATCTCCAAAAGGTGTATTGGGTCTGCAAGAGAAAAACTGGTCCTGTTCTTCTGTTTTGTGGAAGGGATGAGTAAGGAAGAAGATATCAGGTTCCTCAAGATACAGGTACCCCTTTCTCTTCTCTCCTTCACTTTCAGTCTTTGCTTCTTCTGAACTCAAGGTCTTACTATACTCATCTCTCTGTTTCTTTTTATTGCATGCTATTTCTTGAGCATTATTCTTAACATTTACCATGCTCTGTCTGTTTGTTCATCAAGTTAATCAACACATCTCAAGCTTTGTTTTCAATTTTCATGTTTTTTTTAAAAAAAAAGATCTTTTCCTCTTTTCTCTCTCTCTCTTTGGGTGTCTTCCCAAACTGCAGACCTGTGTTCTCAAAGTGAGCATCCACTGTGAGGGATGTAAGAAGAAGGTGAAGAAATTGCTTCAGAAAATTGATGGTACTCCCATTGTCTATTCTTCTTCCTCCTTTTCCAATGCTTTGTTTTGGTAGTGTTTTTAGCACAACTAGAGAGAGAGAGAAAAAAAAAAATGTTGTTCCTCTCATTTTTCTTTATCTATGGTACTTTGGATCCCCATATATCTCTGATGATATCTTTGTTCTTGCCTTTTTTTTTTTTTTCTTTCTTTCTTCTTCTTTCTTTTGTATACTGCTGTTGATCTCAGGAGTGTACACCACCACCATAGATGCCGAGCAAGGGAAGGTGACTGTTTCAGGCAATGTTGATCCTGCCACCCTCATAAAAAAGCTCGGAAAGGCTGGCAAGCATGCAGAGCTGTTGGCTCCAAAGGGTGGCAACAGCAGCAGCAGCAGCAACAACCATTTCCATAAGCCACAGGCTGAGCAAAGGAAAAGCCAACCCAAAGACAATGGCAAGCCCCAGAATGGTGGAGGTGGTGGTGGGAAAGACCACAAGGGCCAGCAACCATCTCCACAACAGCAACAGCAACAGCAACAGCAGCAGCAACGAGAACTACTGCTACAGCAACAGTTACAGCAGTTACAGCAGATGAAAGGATTCGAAAATCTGAAGCTGCCTCCATTGAAGGATCTGAAGCTCCCCATCCCAAAGGATCAGAAATCCGTGACCTTTGCGCCTCTTCCCGAAGATGGCAGCGATTATGACGACCTCGATGACTATGATGATGATGACCTGGATGATATGGATGGATTTGATGCTGATTTTGATGAAGACTTCAAGAACATCAAGATTAAGACCATGAATGCACCACCCAACGGGAATGGAGTGAATGACAAGAAGGGAGGCGGAGGTGGCGTTGGGAATTCTAAGAAGGGAGGAGGAGGTGGAGGTGGTGGTGGAGATGCCATGGTGCAGGACAAGGGCATGGGTGGCAATAATGGGCAGAAGAATGTTAATGGTGGTGGTAGAAAAGGTGGTGGCGGCGGTGGGAATCAGAACCAGGGTGCTGGCAATGGTGGTGGTGGCGTTGCTGTCAAGAATGGTGGTGGCGGTGGTGGGAAGAACGGTGGTGGGCCTGGGTCACAGAATAACAAAAAAGGAGGGAATATTAGCAAGGCCACTCCCAATGGCAATGGCAATGGCAATGGCAATGGCAATGGTGGGAACGATGGCAACAGTCCAGCCAGTGGAGGCAAGAAGGGTGGTGGTGGGGGTAGTGGAAAGCATGATGTTGGTGGTGGTGGGAGCCAATCTGCGATGAATCCCAACATGATGGGCCAAGGCTTCCCTGGTATGGGATTGGGCCAGATGGGGAACATGCAAATTCCCATGAGCCAGATGGGGAACATGCAAGCTCCCATGGGCCAGATGGGGGGCATCCCAGCGGCGGTCCAGGGCCTTCCCACTGGCGGTGCGCCGCCCGGATACTTCCAAGGGGGAATGGTGGCAACCCAACCGGAGATGATGGCTGCTGCAAACCCATACCATCAGCAGTACATGGCTGCAATGATGCAGCAGCAGCAGCAGAGGATGATGATGATGAATGGCCAGGATCGGGCATATCAGCCGATGATGGGGTATGCTCGGCCGCCACCAGTATACATGTACCAACCACCACCACCACCCCAGGGTGAGCCATACACCAACTTCTTCAGTGATGAGAACCCTAGTAGTTGCTCTGTCATGTGAAGCAAGTTATTTGGTGGTGGTGGTGGTGGTTAGGGGGACTAGGTTCTTCTCCTTAATTTCCTTGCCTATCTCTTCTAAGTTCTCTTGGTGGGAAGTTTCATTCAAAGAGAAGAGGCATACCAGTGGTTCTGCTGCATATAGATGGAAAATGGGTAATTTGTTTTTGTTTTTTTTTTTTTTGGGTTTTCTTTAGTTTTTCATTAGGAAAATGCTTTCTTGCATCTCAAGTGGAGGTTAGGTCAAAGGCATATTTATATATCTATATAGGGTTAATTATAATATATAATCTTCTAGGAGTTAAGGGGTTGTATGGTTTCCTTATGGTACTATAAGATGTGAAAGGAGTAGAAAGTGAATGTAATGTGGGGCTAGATTCTAGAGAGCTTTAAAGCTTTCATTGGATGTGTCAATATGCATTTACAAATCCAGAAATAATGATAATAATGGAAATAGCAGAATGCCCCTTCCATTAAAGATGAATGCTTGGTCCATTGGTTAACTTTTTTTCCCCCAACTTTGCTTGTTCTGAATTCATCATCATTCCACTGGAGATGGTTGTTTTGTGAGAGAGCTGTTTCTGGTTGCAAGCGAAAAGACTCTGCTGTTCTTGTCACAAGATAATTTCTGATCTTGTTTGCCACAAGATAATTCTCTTCAAGATAATTTGTTACCAGCAATGGATTCACTTTGCAAAAACTTTGCAAGATCCTTAGCAAATGTTGGTACCTTGTTCCAAAGCCTTGTAAATATCCTCTGAAAATGTACAGATTCCATTTGAAAATCTTCTACCTTGGTTCCACAAACCATAATCTTTTACAAGCATGTTAATTGGTCAATTTGTCTTCTATGTTTGCAAAATTCAAGAAGCATGTACCTGCATCAAGAGTTATAACCTTGGTCTAACTTGTTAGTCTGGGATGTCAGTGCATTGCACTTCCTTCTGACAATGAGCCTCTAATAAGCAAAGCTGAGCTTTAGGCTGTTCAGGATATGGTCACTTCAGTTGGGCAAAGTGGGCTGCTAAAGTTCAGCTTATAACCATTTAACCTTGGTTCATGAGTCACTTGAAGCCAAAAGAGTGCCATCCCTTTCTGTGGTCCCTTCACTGCATGGCAAGGATCCATTTACCACCCATGATTAGTACTTATCTCTGTTAATGTAAGCAACTTATAATATTAATAAGTCGTTATTGTACTCAAAGTCTATTATAGTTAGGTTTATACATGCATCCAGAAATGTAGAAATTGTTCCTACTTCCATTGTTTTAACAGTATCATTCAAATGAATCATGACAATCTATCGAATGCTCCGTGCCGATGAATAATGTAGGTATGTAGCAAGATGAGGCTAAGGACCTTGGGACTTTCAGAAGATGGAGTGGGATTGCCATCAGAATTGGGTAAAGAAGGGATAATGATAAAAGGTAGTATACAGGGAGGAGCTGTTGCAATTTAGTGTCTGCCAGCTATGTGGTTATAACTCTTACTCCAGGATCACACTGTGAAATTAAAATGAAGATTGCTGACCCTTAAACTCTGTGTTCACTTCAACTCACTTGCAATGCAGATGGTCAAATTGCCCTCCTAGGTTAAAGACATTATAACTTTGAAAGAATTATCTCCTTGACATGATGTAAAACATAAGTTCTACGAATTGCAATTGCTCTTTTGGGTGTTGGTTTAAGAAAGTTGGAACCTGTTCTTGCTTCATTACCATCTTTGAACTTCAGAAAATTATTACTGAAAATTGATGTAGGTTTCCTGCTCTATGGTCATATTCATTTCATCAATAAGAATCAAATCATGATTGCAACAAAGCTGCAATATGTGTTCGGTATCATGTAAATTTAGCACAGGTAAGGGAAGATCTATATCAACTCGAGACAGCAGAGACATGGGAGTCCCTAAAGCTTGAGGTTGTGGAATCTGGAGTCATAAATTAGTGCAGAAAATTATGTGGTCCAACATAATACATTGATTTAAATCGGAAGATATGGAACATTTTATCCGACCAACATTTTAAAAATTTTCTGCTACTTAAATACATGTCAGGTCTTGATTAAATGGTGCTATATGATGCTATCACCATCTTTTTTCATCTTCTCTGACACTTAGCTGAATCAAATGATAGGTCCATCTTACCCCCATTTTTCATAAGATATAAACTGAGGGGCTGATTGAAACTTTTGGAGATGCCACGGTGACAATTCCTCATTTGAATCATAGAAATTTTCAAACATGCCAAAGAGCTCAGGAAGTAAAACCAGTGTAAATTAACCGGGCCCTACATGTGAAAGGTATAGTGAGGAATCCCAAGTAGTCCTACTATCCCTGTGCATTGGGATAGGAGCTCTTCTCCACCTCTCCCCCCCTCTTTTTTTTTTTTTTTTTTTCTTGTGCAACTGTTCGTTTCTAGGCTCGAAGGTCAAGTAACTCCCACCTTTCCCTTTAGGAGTCTCTTGTTTAAACTCTACGGCAGAGAAACAGGTGTGGAGAGGCTCTTTTCTCTGGGGACAAGTGCAGGGAGAGGAGAATGATGCCCCTCTTTGATTCCTTTGTTTCTTTCCCTTCTTTACTCCTCCATCCTTCCTCCCAAGTCTAAAGTTATTGACCTACGTTTGTACTGCCAACATTGATTAGCCACACTGCGGCGCGAGCCCACCAAGCATTTACAAGGGACTCAGTTGCTTGTTTGCTAGCCATTATACTTATCTTTTAATATATATATATATATATATAAAATTATTGATGAGACTGTCAGAGCTACAGATAACATAGGAGGTACATGGCCTTGTAGGCTATTTGAAGCATCTACAGTATTCTGCCCTTGGTTTGGTTAAATGAAGTATTAAAATATATGCTATGGGCTATAAATAACTTGTTAACAAATACGTAGAGTTGAGATGTGATAGCATAAGAATATTGCATGTATGGTACGAGATATTAGTTTTTGCTCTGTTTAATTATAGATTTTGTTAGAATGAAGGGAGGGGTTTCGTTGGATCTATGCTGTCCAATAAATGGTCATCTAAATAGATGGATGGATGGATTGGCAAAATGGACTTGGAAGTGACATTACCACCAGCATATCAGGTGAGAGAGGGATGCTTCCCACCATATCTATCATAATTTTTTTTTTTTTTTTTTTTTTTTCCTGCTTACTTCATCAGAGGTCAAATCAAATCCATATTATCTATAAAATCTCATCAATGCATGCAGTATTTTTTTTTTTTTTTTTTCTTTCCTCGTGAAATCTCATCAATGCATTCAGTATTTTTTTTTTTCTTTCCTCTGAGCAATGAGGTCACAGATTTTTATTACTGCTTTTTTTTTTTTTTTTTTTTTTTTTTTTTTTTTTTTTTTTTTTTTGAGGTTCCTGCTTTCCGAACTTGTTATTTTTTCAGTCTGACAAGCTCTCTCTCCTTTTGCATGGGATTGTGGGTAATTGTGGAGCTGTGGGCCTGCCTTCTCCCAATGGAGAAATGGACGGACCTCTCACGGACTTTTCTAATTAATATGTTGCCACAGTACAGGGTTTATGCTCTTCTTTCAATCCTTTCTCACCTGCTTCTCTAACTTGCAATGGGACGGATTTCCCGTGATCTCAACGCATTCAAGCTCTCTCTTTCTCTCTCTCTCTCTCTCTCTCAGAGAATTTGGCACGTGTACTGCAATCAGCACTGTAGATGATTGTGATTTGCCCAACTTTAACTTTAATTTTAAGAATAGGTTGTTGTTAGACATCAATTGTGAGCGGTAAATTTTCTATCCAGCGAAAACTAATTGGGAAAGATAGAGACCATACTCCACATCCAATCAATGAGATATAATTCACGTACGCTGACTCAATTATATTTAAAAAATATTTTTTTAAATTTATGTTAAATTAGATCGGATAAGAGTTCAGAATTTTTTTTATTTTTTTATTTTCATTCTATCAACCGATATTTTAGTAATGCCAAATTGATGTTCTCATCTATAAATCAAAAAATATTATAAAAATTTAAATATCTTGCATCGAACATTATTTGATTGTATAGGAAACTATGAAAATAATTATATTGAATTTAACCTCCCTATCCTTTGAACTTAAAAAAAAATAAAAAAAAAGCTTTCAATGTATAAAACAAAATATGCATCAAATTGTGACCGATGCTTTTTAAAAAAATAATGGCCGTAATACTGTCACCCAACTATAACTACATAGTGTTATTCCAGGAGGACAAAAATTTCAATTTTTTTTTTGAAAATTTTAGGTAGAGAAGGACTTTTTTTTTTTTTTTTTTTTTGATGAAAAAATAGAGGGATGAGCTAATCCCGGGCATGGCTATTTTTAGACGGTCTCCCAACCCCAGCCAAAAAATGGTCGATACACGGTGCATATTAATTTTCTGCAGCTGTTCCCCACACGAAGAAAGAAATGTTCGATACACGGCGCATATCAATTTTTCACAACCGTTCCGTACCTTCAGTCAGAAAATGTTCAATACATAGTGCATATTAATTTTTTGCAGTTGTTCCCCATCCGAAACGGTGCATATTAATTTTACACGATGCATATTAATTTTTCACAACCATTCCCTATCCGTAGGTGAGTATGAATAAATTTTTTAATCGAAACGGTGCATATTAATTTTACACGATGCATATTAATTTTTCACAACCATTCCCTATCCGTAGGTGAGTATGAATAAATTTTTTAAACAAAAAATATCCAAACTGAGACTCGATGGCAAGGACATCTTTTCTTTACCAACTTTTCTAACAAGAAATGTAGTTTTTATTTATTTATTTATTTATTTATTTATTTATTTATTTATTTAATAATGCAAAAAGGGATGCGGCTCTTTGGACTGGACTGAAGGGTTCTTTTTTAATAATGCAAAAAGGGATGTAGCTCTTTGGACTGAAGGGTTCTTAACCCTTTCCATGATCCTGCCATCGTGATGTATCCGAGGCTTGAGATGCAGCGGAAGTGTTCCAAGGCCTAGGATTATGGCCAACATCATTTCGTGTTTTTCTTGCTACTACATTTGTTGTCAAAAAAGAATTGGACTTTAATCCATAACGGATCCTTCAAATTTTTTGACTTGCGAGTAAATATTTACATTTTAGTTGAGAGAGAAGAACAGGAGAAAAAAAAAATAGGAGAGAAAGTTCATCATTTTTTGGTTGAATTTTTTTAAAAGAGAGAGAGAGAATAAATTTTCTCAAAATTATAATTTTTTTCTTCTTCAAATGGAACGAAATCGAAGAAAAAAGAATTTCAGTTAAGTAAATATTTTTATAATTCCTATCTTCCTACTCTAAAAATAAGAGAAAGTTGTATCATTTTTTTTTTCTTTCTTCTCTGCTTCCAACCAAGAAAAAAAAAGGAAACTACTTCTTTTCCTCTATTAAATTTTCAATCAAGACAAAATAAATAAATTTTCTTTCTTTTCTTTTCTCTCCTTTCCCTCACCAACCCTTTCTTTATTTTTTTTTTCTAAACTCCTAACCAAGCCCTTAGAGGTGGGATTCATGGAATCACCAAATTATGACTTGCAAAGAGCAAATATGCAATACCATAGCCCAAATGGGACAATACCGAACTGGGCTTCATCGACCCAGCCACTAAAAAGCAGCCCAAGAAGGCCTGTGTACAAATATTAAAGCCTTAGAAAAAAAAGGAGAAGACTCCCGATGAACTCTTGATTGAAAAATTGGAAATGAAAGCTAAGAGGGAGTCTAACTCCTCTCTTTATCCTATGTTATTATCCCAAATTCCCCCTTCGAATTGCACACCAAAGTTGAAAGTATTTCGCCAGAGACCGTCAACAATCCCACCATCAATGTATCATTGGAATTAAAGCCCAATCACCACCATAAATAAGGAAAAAATTGTTTTAATCGTCCTTCACATCTTCTATATCTGTTGGATCATGGTTGTTGGCCAGCGAACCGCTAAATTTTGTCAAAAAGAGGGCTTAGTTGATTCTACTATTTTTCATTGAATTTTCATAATTTCTTGCTCCATTTTCTAGCAATCATTGTCATCGACCATTGGTGGTAGGCCTCTCGATAGTGCCACCATCGCCCTAGCCATTGCTAAGAAGGGGAAAACTAATCCCCTATTTCACTAGAAGGAGGAAAAGAAAAGAAAAAAAGAGAAAAGGGAGAGAGAAGACCGGCTTTCTTTCTCTCTCTCTTGTATCTCCTCTATTTTCCCTTCCTTTTTCTAGAATTGTTTCTCTTTCTATGAAGTTTCTCTCTCTAAGATTGATCCAATAAAAAGACTTTTTGCAATGATCTTGATTGATTCTAATAAAAAGATATTGATCCATGATCACCGGACAACATGCCAACATGCATATAGCTAGATTAATATCTATTAGATTTGATCACATATAATTCTATTGAACCATCTGAATACTAGTTCAATCATGATTTGATAAAATTTTCTTGATTAGACTGACCGAGACATCGGTTGCTATGGCCTGACATTATCATATACTACTAGATTTATTTGCCTCTATTTTTTATAAAGTCAAGTATATTCTAGTATGATATTGATTAGATAAACTTAAATGGCTAGACTGACCCAGACAGTTGCATGCAACTATCCATAAATCTTATATTTCCATAATTATCTGTATCCTTTCTAATTATTAGACTCAATTCTATATAGGAGTGTAGTTGTTTTGAAAGAAGATGACTATAATGGGATATTGCAATATGATTTATCAATTAAAGATTTTAAAGAAAACTTTCTAGAATTATTTGAATTTGTTAGAATACATGTGAGGTAAGTAATGCTTTATTTTTTCTAAATTTATCAACAAATTATATAGTATTTATATAATTGTATTTTGAATCGTATTATTTTTGATTTATGAATATGAAGCATGATATCTATTTATTGAATTTATTTTAAAATACTATTTGATGCATTATTGAATATATTGATTATATTATGAATTATGCTCGATTGATTTCAATTCCAGATGGTTTTGTGTATTGATTGAAATATAAAACTAGTTTTATGGAAAAAGAAGTTTGAATTGAGATGGATTTTAATTCGTAGCTTGATTATATATCGAAACCTTGCTAGTAGGAGTTACACACCAGTATATCGATACTCTACCAATAAGGGTTATATGTTGGTATATCAATACTTTGTTAGTGAGAGTTACCAGTATAGGTTATATGTTAGTATATCAATACCCTGCCAATGGACTTGTATGCTGGTACATTGATACCTTGCTATGTGATTTATACTCTGCTATATCAATATCTTGCTAGTAGGGATTGTTCATTAGTATATCGATACTTTATTAGTGGGGATCGTATACTAGTAGGGATCGTATATTAGTATATCGATACCTTGATATTGAAGATTATGTTGTAGTACTGTGATTTAGTTCATGGTTATCAAGGTTAACCAGATATTTTTTAAAAATAATTTATGAACAAAAATGAATTTGCAAAATTAATTTTAAAATGATTGAATTTATATGTGTCTTTTTGGATAGAATTATATTAGATTTTGAATTGATATACTTTATATATTTAATTTTATTATATTATTATTTTATTGATTTGGCTAAAATGTTCATTATTTACTGGACTGTCTAGCTCATTATCCTATATCTTACTATTTTTATAAATCTTGATAACTAAGTTGACTTGAGAATATGTATGAGAGAGTGATTAGAAGCAGATCTTCAATATCTTTCTTTTAGATTGAAAATATTATTGAATATTGATGAAAGATCATTTGTATATTATTAAATTTTATAAAAAAACTAAAGTTTGGATTTTAGTTAATTAAATATAAATTTAGGATTTGACTTTATTTCACTATTTACTTTATGATAGTAGGATAAGATGCCTTACATGCTTATAAGTAGAGTTCTTTATGAATATGTAGTAGTTACTATAACTCTTGGCTCATGATCTTGGATCAAGGGTATGATAGAATATTTAAAGGGATGAGAGTCATCTTCAAACCAGATATTGTGCTTTCAAGGAAGTTGGCAGCCAAGCATTTTGAAAAAGGAGGTTCACTATTGGGATCAATTATTTTGTTGCCAAGGGATGGATGTTTATAAATGCTAATATGTTTAGATATTTATTTTTGTGCTTTTCTTTTGCTTCCTTTTTTTTTCTTTTGAATGACAGGAACTTTTAGTTTGGTACTGGTATTCCTCGTAAAATTTTACTTCCATCAATGATGTGATAGCTAGGTGGTACAACCTAAAATCCAATGTAAAAAGATTAGTCAAAAAATATTATTTAACTTTATTGGTCATGTATAAGTACCTAGAATCTACCCATCATACTATCGATATGGGACTTAATATATGCCCATGTGGATCCTCACATACTCTTGCATTTAAATCCTAGTATTCTTACCATGCTAAGGATCCAAATCTATTTAAATCTAATCATAGATACTACATGTTGCAATTCTCCTTGAGACTTGCTGACATGGCTGGATGTGATTGTTGGCTCGAATGGCTCTGGATTTTCCTTCGTTTGGTGCAGATGCTTCGGAACCTACAAAATAAAGAAGACACGGAAGTTGGATCACGGAGACTTAATGGGATAGTTCCTAATGGTAGACCCTCTGATATCTAAGTCAGTTTTTGATGGAAGCAAACAAAAATGAAGAAAAAGAACTATAGCTTAGTGTAAGGGGTGTAGCCACTGGGTGCTAGCTAGGTAGGGGAAGTAGTAAAGATGGAGTAGAAGAGGCAACAAAAAAGGTGAGTGGTGCAGTGAGATGCTAGTGAGGTAGTGGAAGCGGGCACTAGCAGGAAGGTGAGAAGGACTTAGACGATGCAAGGCAAGGATAGGTGAGGCTTAGGCTAGGTAAGGTGGTCCTAGCCCTCACTCGAATAGAGATTTAGAGCTCTAGGATGACTCTAGGAGGAAGGTGAAGTCATGTAGAGGGCTTAGGACACTTAGAGATGCTTGCCTAGGAGAAGCCCTTAAGGTGAAGGAGCTTCCTAGTGGAACCTCTAAGGAGCTTCCCGATGGAACCTCTGGTGGTAGACGTGCCTAGAGTTGCCTTTCAAAGAGCTTGCCCCCTAGAAGAACTTGCCTCCTCGCAAAAGAAACTTACTTGGAGGGTTTAGGGAATAAATTTATAGATAAGGTATATAGAGTATATAGTACCTAGCACATATGGAGCATGCACTACAGGGAGAGGTGGTGGACACATTACTATAGAGTGCAAGCTATAGAGGAGTAGTTGGAGATAGTGCGAAGCTCGTCTATATGATAGGCATGCTTCTGTAGGGGCGCCTACTTTAATAAGTGGTGGCTGGTGTCAAAGAGCCATGATACAAGGTCACCTAACACTTGCAGGAGGAAGGCTCATCAGGTTTGCTTGCATGATAGCGGGGCCTGCATTTGGGTTCTAGGAAGCTTGCTTGCTATGCTGAACTAGTAGGTGAAATAACTTGAACTGGCAGATGAAGTGCCATGGAGCCGAGCTGGTAGGTAAGGTGGCAAGCCACATGATGTTTACATAAGGGAGACCATTTTTAGATGCATTAAATGCCCCCCACTTCCCATGGCGAGGTATCTCCTTTGCTTCGATCGCCGGAAGTAGAAGTTGGAGACTGCAGGACTCGACACCAAATCTTCACTCGCAGGAAATGATTATCTAGGTGGCTTACCCCTGGTCCTAGCTAGCGAAGCACGAATAGGGTACTTCATATTGCATCAGTGGTGGGGACACCAAGATCAGACACAGATCACTGGATTCCATATGATTTATTGATTAGGGTTTTAATTTTAGAACCTTAGTCATGTGTCACAATTTTATAATCAATTAAGATTGAGTCCTGTAATAAGTTGAGGCTAGTTGATTTATCTCAACCCTCAAACCTAATCAGTATATTAAGTCCTGTATTTATGTATAGATCCAGTATGAGTCCAATATTTTTACAAGAGAGGAGGATCCCTACTTTGAAGTTCCACTAGGCCTCATCCAGGAGCCAGAGGCCTCTACATCAGCCAATTGGACCTTGAATGTCAACCTAGGGTCCAAGATTCCTGCAAGATGCCCAGATGCCTTCCAGATGTTTTCCAAATGCCCAGATTCCCTCCAGATGCCAGAGCATATTCCCAGACCAGGTCATAAAATGATCCCAAAGACTTACCTGCACCCTAGCCCAGGTGAATGCAAGGCCCAGGTCTATGAAGAACCAAGATTCCAGGTATATTCCAGCCCAGAACCAAGATACCTAGAATATTCCTGCTCCAGGAGTTCCAGGCCTCCAGGGCCCAAAGCCCATGCGCCCAACCCATCCTTGACCGCCCCTTGCTACCCCCCATGAAGCCCAACATATCCAAAGTGTTGACTTGGTCCAAGCTAAGAAGGAGGAATTCAAATAGAAGAAGGAAGCCTAGTTCTTATTCTATTCAACAAGTATAGTCCTAGTTCTAGGTTTATTTTGTAGTCTTTCTTCCACTTAAATTATGCAAACCTATTCTAACTAGGAGAAGACTTGTAATACATTTAGGAGAGGGAATGAGACTCTATAAATATCCCATCCCTCTTCCTCTTGTAATCAATCAACTCTTATGAATTAAACTCTGCTGAATTATTTTTAAGATTGGTGTTCTTGTGTTTTTGTTTTTGGGTTCTAGTTTTTGTTCTCTTGTGTTGGCCGACCTCTGTCATTGCAATTCTCCATGCCCCAAGCAGCAAATCATATCTCCAAGCATCAGCCATGTCCAAGAAAAGTAGCCTTGAAGTTGCCCAGATCAAGAGCTCTTCCTGCTTCCTTGCCGCCAGCCCTTTGCCCTAATCCCTTTCCTTCCTTGTTTCATCTTTTTTTTTTTTTTTCTTTGATTACCTGATTCGTGCCTAACCTTGATGTTTCTCAGATCCTCGAGATGTTTCCCCTCCCCAGAGGAGGCTTTCTTTGCCTTCAAACTGGGTCCAGATCGCCTTCAGATTCGGGAACCAAAGGTTTGTTCTTTTAGGCACCATTTGAGGCTAAGAGATCTCTTCATCGAAGAAACTACAATTGCTATCTGGTAAAAGCTTTCCCCCTCTTGAGTTTTGATCTGATGACAGGTACACTATGCTAAATTGGGAGTTTCTTAATTCTCGGGTCCTGACTATTTATTATTCTGCATGAGGTTTTGCGGGTATGATAGTTTCTAGCATTACTAGTCATCATGCTGATTCTTTACTTAGTTTCAGGTCTTTAGCCACTGAATTGATGTTTAAAAGAATTATAAAAAAAATAGTTTACTATTTTGCATCAGTCCTAGTTTTGCCCCGCATCAGTTTATGGTATCAGAGCAAGTTTAGGATAGCTTCATCTGCATTAGAATCACAAACCCTAATTTTTGCATCTTGTCAACTGCATTAGAGGTCTAGGTTTTGATCAATTTTGGCATCTTAAAAAATTTTATTTTTCTATGAAATTTGCACGTGATGTCCTCTATTTTGTCCTGATAATTTTCATAATTTTTAATTAATTTTACCAAAACCCTAATTCCTTAAAATTTGGCATATTAGAAACCCTAACTAAAAACCTGAGATTTTCGTATTAGTTTGAAAGCCCTAGGATTTGCATCATCATATGATTTTTGTTTTGTATCAAATTTGGTAAAGTTCATCACCACCTTCCATCCTCTGTTCTGTAATTTTTAAATTTTTTTTTCTGCATCGGTAACTATGTCAAAATCTACATCTTTCGAAATCCTAATTTTCTGAATTCTACTATTTCTGCACCTTGACTCAACCTAACATAACCAACTTCCATGCACCCAAATCCTAAGCTCAATTTGTTTGTAACCTAATCAACCTAAACCTAACTTGCCACCTCATAAAACCCACATAAAATATTTTTATTTTTCTGATTGTTTTAGATTGCATCAGGACCATCGATTGCCATCATTTGCATTAAACTAATCTTAAGGGCACTTCTATATCTCAGTTTAGGGCATGAGGTCATAACCTGTCCTGGGCCCAAAACAATCTCCTTGCATTCTCACCCAAACCTTAATTAAAATTAATTAGACTTAATTTTTCATAGTAGGCTTGGTGATAACCAACGGGCCGGGTCCGAATTGTGTGGGCCAACTAGTGCACTTAATCCTGTGGCTATTACTGAAATCTGGTGTCTAAGGCTGAGGATCCAGAGTCAAATGACCTAAGTGGTATTGTGGTTTTTAATTGGGTCCCCGCGAAAGCAGGGGGGCCTCCCACACTCCCACCCTCTACCTGGCCAGAGGAAAGATTAGCTGCTAGGTTAAGTGTAAGTTGAGCTGACCCATTCAGTTTTGGCTCTAGGTCTAGGAAACCCTAGATTAAGCTAACCCATTTTGCATGCTTGGCTGCACCATCTCATTCTGATTGATTGTTTGATTGTATGACCACTAGGTTAGGAACCCAATATCAGAAGTCTAAACCCCAAACTGACTCAGCCATGGATTCCAAATTTTGAGGCCATCATGAAGGCCATGAGTGATCAGATTATCTCCCAATTGACCCTCCAATCCCAAAACTAGTTTGCATAACTAAACCAATCCAATATCCATACCCAAAATCAACTTACCCAGATTAACCAATCCAATACCCAAATTAATACTAAGCTTGAGCAAGTGATCCAATCAAGTAATCGAGCAATCCATAGTTTTGACCAAATAGGAGATCAGTTAGGAACCCTAGGCAAGACCCATAGAGTTGGACCCTTGCCCTATGAGCCCCAGGAACCCATAGTCCCTAGATATGAATCCAATAGTAACCCACTATCCCTCAGTCTACCTGAACCCTATAGGATTAGTACCCCTAGCTGTGAGCCTAGCATTGGTCCATTTTTCTTTAGTCAACCCCCTCTTACCATCTCATTGGTTCTCCAGGATGACTTTGAAGAGGAAATATATGAAGCTGATGAGAGCCTAGTGAACAAGTATGAGGAAGAAGAGGAGTTCCCCATAGAAGACTTAGAGCTAGTTGAATCAATAGATACCCAGGTAGAAGCCACCCTAGAATCAGTTGACCCTGACCATACCCACATAGTAGTCGACCCAGATTTAGATGGCCCAGATCACACCCAGGCAATAATGGAAGAGCAGTTAGAGGAAGGGAACCCAGATGCTATTACTAGAGCACCACATAAGGAAATTTTAGAAGAGGACCCAATTGTAGAGCCTAGTCCTAAATTTCTTGAACCATATGACTTTATTGAGGATTTGGCTTATCAGTACCCTCAGGAAGAATCCCATCATGTAGTTCTCATTGACGATCTCTTCCTTGAGATTAGTGATCCAATCTTCCATACTATAAATCCTGTAGGTACCCATCAACCCCATAAGGTTAACCTTATTAGTCTAGGATTAACCCCATATACCCCTTCTTGCATCCTACTATACCCGATTAACCTCGAACCCTTTTCTTACTTCCTACCCTATCTGACTGATCCTGAGTCAATTTCTTATTTTCTACCATTTTTTGAAACTTTTCATGATTTTCTAACCCTTAGATTGCATTTTATAGAGGTAATCATATTGCATTCATTTGTTGTACATGTTAGATTTGCATCATATTTCTGGCGTACCCTATGGCATCACGTAGGAGTACATAGTAAATTCTCATGTGTATGCCATGCTAGGGTCAAACCTAAAGAGTTTATAGTGTGTTAGGTTAGACTCAAAGAGTCCAATAAATTCCCTTTGATAGGGAAGTCCAGTCGAGTTTATTAGGTGTTAGTCTTGAGTCCAATAAATTTACAACCCCGATTCATCTGTCCATACATCACTGACCTCTACACAACATTTGCATCAGGATATTAGTCAAAAGTTAAACAAAAACAATGAACTAAATAACAACTTAGCTAATTCCCGAAAGAGAGATAAAGAATTTTTTGCAGAGGATTATGTGATTGTAAAGGAATTTTCTGCTCGCAAAGCTGGCCCATTCAGACTAATGAAGAATAGTGGACCCAATGCCTATGTGCGTGAGATGCTACCTGATTTAGGTATTAGCCCAACCGTCAACCTTTCAGACTTTATGGAGCATAGGGAGCCAGCAGTGATACCTAGCGAGCACCTTGAGCCAATTCCTTCTTTTGTGAGTGAACCCATCCCAGAGTATCCATATACAATTTGGCCATTAAGTGAGGAAAGGAGTGAGCGAATCCTGGATAATCAAGCCATCAGTACCCGAGATGAAGGTTATTAAAGGTATTTGGTCAGATGGCAAGGTCAGCCAGAATCTGAAAATTTGTGGAGCACTGGTGAGGATTTGCCGTGCCTCAACCCAGACCCTCCTTGAGCAGCCAAATTGACCCTTACTCGATGGGGTCGAGTTCCTCCCACCCCGAGAGAATTGGTGGGGACACCAGGATCAGACATAGATCACTGGATCCCATGTGATTTACTGATTAGGGTTTTAATTTTAGAACCTTAGTCATGTGTCACAATTTTGTAATCAATTAAGATTGAGTCCTGTAATAAGTTGAGGCTAGTTGATTTGTTTCAACCCTTAACCCTAGTCAGTATATTAGTCCTGTATTTTCATATAAGTCCAGTATGAGTCCAATTTCTGTATAAGAGAGGAGGATACCCTACTTGGAGTTCCACCAGGCCTCATCCAGGAGCCAGAGGCCTCTATATTAGCTAATTGGACCTTGAATGCCAACCCAAGGTCCAAGATTCCTACAAGATGCCCATATGCCATCCAGATGTTTTCCAGATACCCAGATTCCCTCTACATGCCAGAGTATATTTCCAGACTATGTCATAACATGATCCCAAAGACTTACCTGTGCCCCAGCCTAAGTGAATAGCCCAGGTCCATGAAGAACCAAGATTCTAGGTATATTCCAGCCCAGAACCAAGATACCTGGAATATTCTTGCTCCAGGAGTTCCAGGCCTCCAAGACCCAAAGCCCATGAGCCTAACCCATCCTTGGCCGCCCCTTGCTGCCCCCCATGAAGCCCAACACATCTAAAGTGTTGACTTGGTCCAAGCTAAGAAGGAGGAATTCAAATGGAAGAAGGAAGCCTAGTTCTTATTTTATTCAACTAGTATACTCATAGTTCTAGGTTTATTTTGTAGTCTTTCTTCCACTTAAATTATGCAAACCTATTCTAACTAGGAGAACATTTGTAATCCCTTTAGGAGAGGGTATGGGACTCTATAAATACCCCACCTTTCTTCCTCTTGTAATCAATCAACTCTTATGAATTAAACTCTACTGAATTATTTTTAAGACTGGTTTTCTTGTGTTTTTGTTTTTGAGTTCTAGTTTTTGTTCTCTTGTGTTGGCCGACCTTTATCATTGAAATCCTCCATGCCCTAAGTAGCAAATCAGATCTCCAAGCATCAGCCATGCCCAAGAAAAGTAGCCTTGAAGATGCCCGATCAAGAGCTCTTCCTGCTTCCTTGCCGCCAGCCCTTTGCCCTAATCCCTTTCCCTCCCTAGAGGAGGCTTTCTTTGCCTTCAGACCGGGTCCAGATCGCCTTCAGATTCGGGAACCAAAGGCTTGTTCTTCTAGGCGCCATCTAGAGGCCGAGAGATCTCTTCATCGAAGAAACTACAATCGCTGTCTGGTAAAAGCCTTTCCCCTCTTGAGTTCTGATCTGATGACAAGTACACTATCCTAAACTAGGAGTTTCTTAATTCTCGGGTCCTGGCTATTTATTAGTCTACATGAGTTTTTGCAGGTATGATAGTTTCTAGTATTACTAGTCATCATGCTGATTCTTTACTTATTTTCGGGTCTTTAGCTACTGAATTGATGTCTAAAAAAATTATAAAAAAAATTAGTTTACTATTTTGCATCAGTCCTAGGTTCGTCCTACATCAATTAGGCGAGGTGATGAGTGCTTGCATGTGGAGTGCGCATGACTTAGAGAACATGTGAAGCATCACATCTTACTTGATCATGCATACCTATTGAATTTAATGTGGCATGCATGACAACTTAGTGTGATGATAGTAGTTCATTGCTCGAAGTGATGGCAGTTCATATGAAGTGGTGCACCCAATGGGGTGTGGACATGTGTACCTTGGTGAACCGTCACTAGCTGTAATGATGCTTGAATTGCTACCATGGGCTAGAGGCTTTAAATAGGGATGGAGAGGAGCTCTATCCTATTATTTTTGCCATTTGCTGCTATTGATCTACCGAGGAAGAGAAAGCCTAGAGCCTTTGCCACTAAGTAAGCTTACTACTGCTACGGGAAGCACTATGATGAAAGCCATGGGTTTCCCCTTCCTTCCTTCTTCTTCCTTTACCTTTTTGCCTTGTTTTTCTAGTGTGTTTTTGGTTTTGCAACAGGATCTATGGTTGTCGAGGATGCTCTTGAGGGAATTGAGTCCATCCTGGATGAGGACAACTTGGCAAAGATCCAGGAGGACTATGCTATTCTAGTATCGGTTAGGCTTGAGGTGTTGGGGCTTTTTGAGAGGATAACTATGGGGTTGGTGACTCGCGTGGCATTGCATGAGGATGCGCTCAAGGATGAACTAAGGCTTTTGATTCCTATCATTGTTGCTAAACTACTTTGGTGAACCAAGTGGCCCTTACATAGCTGGTTCCTAATGCCTAGCAGATAATCATAGGATTCTTTTGCCACATGGTGGATTGTAGTGAGATGCCTAGCATGCAAGACTTTAGATACTTTTTCTAGTTAAGATATAGCTCACACGGATGGTGGTATGCTTCACTGTTAAAGAGGTATCAATTCCCAAAGAGTCCACCCAAGATATACCACTAGAAGGAATGGTTTTTCTTTGTCTCTTCTAGGATGGCCTAGCCATTCCCAACTACTTGAGGGTTGCCTAACAGGTTGAAAATTTAGGATTTCCTAGAGTTGTAGCATTTGGAGAGGGCGATAGTCCATAGTTTGGGAGCTACCACCATCCCTCCTCTCGAAGATCTTTTATGGGAGGAATATCTGGCGGTGTTGTGCCACGGGGACCCACCTGCCATTGGTAAGTACTTGTCCTTACTTCGTCAGATGGCTTCATCTCTTCAAGGATAGAAAAGTGATAGTTAATCCTCTGGTAGGCCTGTCTCTTCAAAAGGTGGAAGCAAAGGTCCAGAGGCCAGCTTCTTTTATAGGGGACAAAAAGGGGAAGCGAGTCTTGGACTGATTGGAAGAGGCATCAAAGGCTGAGAGGCAATAGCGACACCAGGAAGAGACCCCTAGTCCTAGTGTTGCCCAAGTAGCTTTCCCAAGAGGGGGGTGAATTGGGAATTTAAAAACTTAAAGCAAGTATGTGCTCTTTAAAAACTTCTTCGGAGTGTTAAGTGTTGTGGTTCAAATAATTAAAAGCAGAAGCGAAAGCAGTTAGAGAAAGCATAACATAAACAAAGAAAATTTATAGTGGTTCAGAGCAACCCTCTCTTACATCCGCTATCCAAGATAATTTGGGATTTCCACTATATCCCTCACGGGAATACAGTCGGATTGTTTTAACAGGCTCACAATCCAAACCTAACTCCCTTTGGTCTTTAAACCGGGCTTACCAAAGAAACCCAACACTTGGTTTTAAACAGGATCACCAAGAACCCAACTTAGTTTTACCGGGATCACTAAGAACCCTTACAGTTAGTTTTGAACTGGATCACTAACAACCCACTTGGTTTTTAGACTAGGCTCACCAATAACCCAATAATTCAGAAAAAGAATTGTAAAGAGAAAGCAACGAAATGACAAACAGATGTTGTCGGATGGTTGCCGATGCAGCTCAAGAGAAGCCTTCTTGATTTCACTTCAATGTGCTTGAATGGCTTCTTTAACTTCTTCAATAATTGCTTCAAGCTTCTGATGTGAGTTGGGGAAGACTTGAAAACTATCTTGAATGCTCTTTAGTACTCTCTTGCTCTCAAGGTTTCTTTGATATTCAAAATAAGCATTCTCTATTCAAAAGTTATCCTAATTCTTTATTTATAGTGTCTTGTACTCTTCTTAGTTAGTTTTAGTCATCGTAGAATGTTGGGATGTGACACTTGACCGTTGGGGCACTTTTTGGATTGAAACTCCAAGTTCTAAAACTAGTCGTTATAAGCCTAAAATCGACCTTCTAGTTGGCTCGGATCTACTCGAGTCGGCTTTGATCCACAGAGTAGTTCTGGTCGAGTCGCCTCGCTTCATTTGGGTCAGCTCGATTTCTCAGTAGCTTGATTCCTTACTTTGAAATAGTTGGCTCACCTTACTTCAAGTTGGCTCAGATTCACAGGCATTCAAAACTGTACTCTAGAAGAGTCAGCTCGGGTTCCTTCAGGTCGGCTCTCCTGGTTGTTCACTCAGAACTCTTCTTTCTGGACTTTGGAGGAGTCAGCTCGAATCTTTGAAGAGTTGGCTCGGATGTCTAACAGAATAATGTAGTCAGCTCGGACTTCCTTCGGGTTGGCTCAGTTGTCTGATTCAGAAAATTATATTCTGGACGAGTCAGCTCAGATATCTGTGTGCCAGAAATCTTCATGCGTGCCTTGTGCCAGTGTTGGCTCCTTTGCTTTGAGTCGGCTCGAATGAGTTCTTCAGTAAAATCTTAGTTCTTCTCCAGAATTCATCTAGCAAGACTTCAAACATTCAAGAGTCTTTCCAACTATTCTAACAATCTTCTCTAGGAAATTTTAAGCTTGAAACAACCTAGAAGTAACCCATTTTTATGATTTTTACTTAACTTTTTCTTTGGGTTCTTCTTTATATGATTCACTTATAGCACAACTCATTTCAAAAACTAAGAATGTAGGAGTCGTAATTAAGCGTTAGAATCATCCTACAAAAACTTGTAGAATACTTGAAGAGTTGTTAGTAAAATAAATGCATGCTCTAATATTTTGTTATCATCAAAATCACTTATGGGGTCAACAATCTTTCCCTTTTTGATGATGACAAAACATTGGGCATGAAAAATTATTTATAATTACATGTGCAATTGTATTTGAAAGTGAGTATTAACATGTATCAGAGTGAACTGTATTTGCAAGTAAGTATCAGAGCTTTTGTGTAAGAAAAACTATACAGTGTCAGTGCTTTTATATGTATCAGAGTATCAGAGCTTGTATGTTTCAAAGTATCAGAGCTAGCACAAACACAAATTATCAGAGCTCAAGTTTGCAGTATATCATAGAGCTTTTTGAAAAGTATCAGATCGTTTCTAAAAGTATTAGAGCTAATTCTTGAGCTAATTTTTTTGAAGAAATTAGTGCAAATTACAAGTTTTGAACTAAAGCCATTCAGTTCAACAAATTTTCTCCCCCTTTTGTATGTTCTTAAAATTTTGAAACATGAAACATTTTCATCTCAATAACATTTTATTTTCATGCACACAGTCATATATGTTCTCCCCCTTTTTGTCAACAATAAAAAAGGTATCCATTTGATTTTTCAAAGCTCAATTTTTTAAATAGAATGAGAAAGTTGTTAAGATTTGTTTGAGATAATTTCACTTTCTCATATTAATTTTGATAATCTAACTAAAATTGATCTAGATTTGCATTGTATCAAGTGAAAATATCATTGAAAAGCACACAATTCATACACAGAAGTAAGATACCAAAAGATGCTTTCATTTCATTCATAGAATTTTCAGTACAAATTATAAAAGATTGAAATCAAAATTCTATTCACTATCACTAGGCAATTGTACAATAGGTTCTACATGTTCTTCCTTGACCTTTGCACTAGTGCTAGTGGATGGTCCAGGAGGTGGCATGGAAGATATAGGCTCAACAAACTGTGGCTCAAAAGTTTGAGGTCGAAGGTGTGGTGTAGGTTGCCTAGGAGGTGCAGAAGGTTGAGTAGGTGAAGGTACAGGTGCAGGTGCAGGTCTAGGAGATGGTGTAGGTACAGGCTGAGGTCTAGGTGTAGTAGAGGATGCAATGACTAAAGCCTGAAGCTGAGTGAGGGTCACCCAAATAGAAGAAAGCTCTTCTTCCATCTTCTTTATCCCAGTATTCAATGCAAGCAATTCAGTA
Source organism: Areca catechu (assembly GCA_021397845.1). Lineage (NCBI taxonomy): Eukaryota > Viridiplantae > Streptophyta > Magnoliopsida > Arecales > Arecaceae > Areca > Areca catechu. The sequence goes on from CM038043.1 coordinate 17,155,364, forward strand.
GCCTGGGCATTAGTAAAAGCTTCAGCTGACCCCCACAGTCCGCCAAACTCTGATCTCAAGATTCCAATGCCTTTGGTGTAGTCTTCCTCCATCCTCTTGCCTTGTTCCAATCCTCCCATTTTGAAACTCATTTCTTTTAGTTCAGCTCTAAACTCTTTTATACTTTTGTCAACTAAATTTTTAAAGTTTCAGTGGCTGTCATGAGAGTATCAAATATGGGCTGTAAGTCAACCTGGGGTACTGGTTTGCTGGACTTTATCAGGTCAACTCTAGAGCGTAGATTTCTGACCTCACCACCAATCTGATTTAATCTACTATCAACTGACTGGCGAAGCTCGCCGAACATAGTAGTCAAGGAACTGGTTAGAGTATCAGTCAGTGACCTCATCTGCTGTACAATGTAATCCTGAGTCACTGAAACACCTGATCTGTCAATAGATGGTCCTTGTGAAGAAGATCCTGGAGCAAAAGGTGCAGATGGAACAAATGGCGAGACTGGTACTGGTGGAGAAGTAGGTGAAGGAGAGAATCTAGGACTCCCATACTCTATGTGCATAGTCTCCACAGCCTCAGCAGTATAAGCAGGCTCAGTCTTAGCAGTGGCAGTAACAGGCACATCAACAACATGCTCTGAAGGCTCAAGTGTAGAGGGTGCAACAGTGTCAAAAGTGATCTCTCTAGGTAACTCTTCACTATCACTATCATCCTCACTGCTAGAAGCTGCTATAGCTCTTTCTTCATATCCTTTCTTTTTCCAAATTCCCCCACTCAACTGATAACCCATACGAAGCAAAGACTTGGAGGAATATGTGTCTATGTGATGTAGGGGTCTTCCATCTTCCCCTTCAAGGTTGACTCTGGAGGCTTGAAACAGTAGGGTTAGAACCATGCCATATGGTAAACAAGCTTTAACCTTACTTACTGCCTCTCTCATTTGCATAATCATTATATATGGCAAATTGAGGGCCTCCCCCTCAATTATGTGCTCCATAAAACATAGGTCCCTTTCTCTGACCCAATCGAATCTGCTTGTCCTCGGAAGAAAAATGCGGCTAATGAAATTATGTAGGAGCCTTATCTCAAGTGATAAGGTGTTGGCCATTACATTGCTAACACCACTGATATCAGTTCTATTCAGTATAGTTCTGAGGGTCTTCTCTTTATCCTTTAGTACTAAGTGTTTTGCACCCTCGTTTGGCATTTCCGACAAACTACTCAGCCTTTCCTTAGTGACAATAACTCTGTCCTTTCATAGTAGATTTTATATGCTGAGCTTCAAGTCTTAGATTTTCATAAAAAGTTCTTACTAGGGTTGGATAAGTTAGCTCATTTAGATAACAGAAAAAGCTTCATCCTAGTTCTTCAATTGAATCACCTATCCGTAACCCTATTTCTTTGAGGAATGAAAAAATTATTCGCCTACCACTAGTTACTTGCCAGTTTGACATGGAAATGACTTGTCTTGGAGAGGGAGCTACATCTATTTCTCTTTCTTCAGTGATTTCTTGCTGTTCTTCTCTTTCTTCTATCCGAGTCAGTTCCTCTTACTGATGTTTGGTTCTTCTTTTCATCTCAGTCGAGGGAACATCTCTCTTTGACCTTTTTTCCATGGCCATTTTGGGTGCCATTACTCTGATTTGGGAAGAAGGATAGAATTGGAGCTTAGGAGAAAGGATTTCGGAGGAGTGGGAGTGATATCGAGGGGAAGTTTAGAGCGAGAATGAAAAGCATGAAAGCTTGGAATATGTTAATCAGCTCTATTAAAAAATAGTTTGCCTGATATCCGAGTAGGCTCGGCTAACCCTAAATTGCCCGAGTCTGCTCGACTAGAGCAAAATCAAAATTACACAGTGATTCGAGTTGGCTCGACCTGAGCATAATTGCCCGAGTTGACTCGAACATAAACTTTCTACAAGAGTTAAAATAATGTTCAGAAATGAAAACTAAATCTAGAATATTGCATGGAAAGGTGTTCAAAGATATTGAATTGATATAGGAGGCTTTCTAGATAATTTTTCCTTAATTTTGAAGAAATTAGGTTAGAAAAATTTTCTAAAAAGGATCATAAAGACCTAATTCTTTTCTAATCATCTCAAATCTATCTTGATTGAGTCGCTTAGTGAAAATGTCAGCAAGTTGGTTTTCAGTAGGGATGAATTCTAGTTCAATGTCACCATTCAAAACATGATCTTTAATAAAATAGTGTCTAATCTCTATGTGCTTAGTTCTTGAGTGCTGAATTAGACTTTTTATCAAATTTATAGTACTTGTGTTATCACATTTGATAGGAATTTTAGATTGTGTAACACCAAAGTCTTTTAGTTGTTGTTTAATCCATAGCACTTGTGCACAACAATTTCCTGCATCAACATACTCTGCCTCAGCAGTAGATAGTGTTACCGAGTTTTGTTTCTTATAGTGCCATGAGATTAAATTTACTCCTAAGAATTGGCATATGCCACTAGTGCTTTTTCTATCAATTTTATAACTAGCATAATCAACATCCAAAAATCCAATCAAATTCAATGAAGAATGCTTTGAAAACCATAGACCTAGATTACTTGTACCTTTCAAATATCGTATAATCCTTTTAACAGCATGCATATGTGATTCTCTAGGATTAGATTGGAATCTAGCACATACACATATGCTAAACAAGATATTAGGTTTACTTGCAGTTAAGTACATTAATGATCCAATCATACCTCGATAGAGCTTTTGATCAATGTTGGATCCATCTTCATCTTTATCCAATCTGCAAGTTAGGCTCATGGGTGTGCTTATTTGTTTGCTTGACTCTATACCAAACTTCTTGATAATTTCTTTGGTGTATTTTACTTGGTTTATGAAGATTCTTTCCTTTGTTTGTTTCACTTGAAGTCCAATGAAGTAGTTAAGTTCATCCATTAGGCTCATTTCAAGTTCTCTCTATATTAACTCAGCAAATTCTCTACAAAGAGTTTCATTAGTTGCACCAAATATAATGTCATCAACATAAACCTGTACAACTAAGAAATCATTATCCTTCTTCTTGATGAAAAGAGTTTTATTAATATTTTCTCTTGTAAAATCATTTTCAATCAAGAAAGTGCTAAGTCTATCATACTAGGCTCTAGGTGCTTGTTTCAAACCATACAATGTTTTATTGAGTTTCAAAACATGATTTGGAAAAGCATGACTTTCAAAACTTGGTGCCCGTTCTACAAAAATTTGTTTGGATATAAAACCATTCAAGAATGCACTTTTCACATCCATTTGAAAGAGTTTGAAATTCATGTAGAAGCAAATGCAAGAAGTAATCTAATGGCTTCTGGTCTTGCTACAGGTGTATATGTTTCATCAAAATCTATACCTTCTTCTTGGTTATATCCCTTAATCACTAATCTAGCTTTGTTTCTAATTACGTTGCCTTGTTCATCTAACTTATTTCTATAGACCCATTTGGTTCCTATGATGGGGTGGTTTGATGGTCTATTAACTAAAGTCCATACCTTATTTTTTTCAAACTGGTTTAGTTCTTCATGTATGGCCATCATCCAGTTTGGATTAGATTCAGCTTCTTCTAAGCTATGAGGTTCTATTTGTGATACAAAGGCTAGGTAATCATATGCATCTTTATGTGATGACCTAGTCCTAACACCTTGTGAAGGATCACCAATAATCAAATCTTTAGGCCGAGAAGTTACATACCTCTATTCTCTTGGTAGATCAGCATGATCCTTGCTTACTGTTTCTTCTCCTTCTTGAGTTGGTCTTTCTTGTATGCTTATGTCTTCCATTTCCTTTTGAAGTGTACCTGTATCATTGTCTATGCACTCTTCTTTCTTAGAAGGTGAGGGGTTAGTTTCATCAAAAATAACATGCATGGATTCTTCTACAGTAAGAGTTCTTTTGTTAAATACTCTATATGCTTTGCTATGCAATGAATAACTGTGAAAAATTGCTTCATCAGATTTAGCATCAAGTTTTCCTAGATTATCCTTATTATTATTAAATACAAAGCATTTACAACCAAATACATGAAAGTAATTAATGTTGGGTTTCTTTTCATTCCAAAGCTCATAGGGGTTTTTTTTTAAAATAGGATGAATCAAAATATGGTTCAAGATATAACAAGTAGTGTTCACGGCTTTTGTCCAAAAGTACCTTAAAAGATTATCTTCACACAACATTATTCGGGCCATCTCTTCCAAAGTCTTATTTTTTTTCTCTACAATACCATTTTGTTGTGGTGTCCCAGGAGCGGAGAAGTTGTGATCAATACTATTTTCTATACAATAATCATCAAAAAATTGATTTTCAAATTCCGTGACATGATCACTTCTAATTAAAACTGTTGAAAGATTTTCTGATTTGAAACTTTTTTGTGAAATTTTTGAAAGACTTTAAAAGTTTCATCTTTATGAGTGATAAACAAAATCCAAGTAAATCTAGAGAAATCATCTACTATCACAAGAGCATATTTCATACCACCTAGGCTTGTGATCCTAGTTGGTCCAAATATATTCATATGAAGTAGCTCAAGGGGACCAGTAGATGAAATTATATTTTTGGATTTAAAACTCTCCCTAGTTTGTTTATCCATTTGGCATGCATTGCAAACATGATTAAGATCTACTTTAAATTTAGGCATGTCTCTAACTAGATTCTTGGAAATTAACTTGGTAATAGTATGCATGCTAGCATGACCTAATCGTCTATGTCAAAGTAAACAAGACTCCTTTATCTTATCATTCATTGCAACTAGACTGGAACTACTAGACATAGCTAGATCATTAAGATCTACTACATAAATATTTCTAAGTCTATGTCCAATGAATTTGTTGCTAGAATCAAGAGAGTTTGTTACAATACACATAGATAATTCAAAGATAACCTTGAAGCCTTTATCACATAATTAACTAATGCTTAACAAATTATGCTTCAATTTGTTTACTAGTAATACATTTTCAATAAAAGTACAGGGGGTCAATTTTGATCTTACCAATGCCGATTATTTTTTCCTTGTCATTATCTTCAAAAGTAACCATACCTCCTTCTTTCATCTCTACGGTGATAAATTGATCCTTGTCACCCATCATATGCCTTGAACAGCCACTGTCGAGATACCATCTTTTCTTGAATTTTTGGGCTGCAAGACATTCCTACAAAATAATCAAGTTCTTTTAGGTACCCAAGCTAACTTGGATCCTTGCAGGTTAGCAGAGATGGCTCTTTTGGAAATCTAAATCTTTTTAATTCTATTATTAGAATGTATATTTTTTATTAATGAATTACATTGAAAGAATTTATGTCCAACACCATGACATGCATAACATACAATTTTAGAATTCTGAAAAGATGTATGATTTGGAGTTCTAGATGTTAATGCAAATGTAAAACTTTTTCTTATAAAAGATTTTCTATTTAAATTCTTAGGTACATACATTGTAGCTTTAGAAATAGATGCAGAAGGATTAGATACAAAAGCTTCTTGCGATATTGATTTTGGAACATAAGCTTTTAAAGGTATGTATTTAGTAGCTGAAATTCCATTTGAACTAGAAGAATTGAAACCAATTCCAGCTTTATTTCTAGAAATTCTTTATTTCTTTAAAATTAACTCAAGCTTATTTGAAGATAAAGTAAGTTTTTCAACTATTGGCTTGAGTTTTTCAACCTCCTTTTTCAAATCATTATTTTCAATAGTCAAAGGTTCGTTTTTCTTAATACATGCATTTTTGTTAGTTTCCAAAGCTTTGTTTTTTCTAGAAAAGGCATGTAAATCTCTTTGCAATAAATTATTCTTTTCTGAAACTTCTTCCTTCTCTTTTTGTAAAGAATCATTTGTACTCTTTAGAGCCCTTATCTTTACTCCAACCTTTTTATATTCAGATAATAGATCATGAAAAGCAGAATTCAATTCTTCGAATATAAATTCTATTTGAGGTTCGGGGGATGTTACCTCATCTTCAAGACCCATTAGGCATAGATTTGCAGTCTTTGTGGTCTCTTCTTCTTCGGTTGAAGGCGACTCCTCACTATCGCTCCATGTAGCAACCATTGCTTTCTTCTTCTTTTTCTTAAACATATTTTTCAGTAGAGGATAATCTGGATGGATGTGCCCGGGTTTCTTGTATTCATAGCACGTGGGCATCTGTTCTTTTTCTTTTTCTCTATCCTTTTCCTTGTCCTTGGAGTGCTCACCTCATTTATGGAATTTTGTATAGTATCTTCCTTTCTTCTTTCCCATAAACCTTCTAAATCTCCTCACGACCATAGCAATATCTTCATCTTCCAAGTCATCTTCTGAGGAGGAGCATTCATTTTCTGATTCCTCATCTTTCTTTGAATTCGATGCAGCTTTGAAGATTATTGTTTTCTTCTTCTTCTGATCATCATCAGTCCTATGCTGCATGGCTAGCTCATGTGTAATGATAAAACCCATCGGTTCATTCAGAGGTAAAGTGTTTAGATCTTTTGTTTCCTGGATGGCAGTCACTTTGGGGTCCCACTTGTTTGGAAGTGATCTGGGATCTTCTGTACTAGATCAGCATTTGAATAGACCCTGCCAAGACTTTTCAAACCATTAATAATAGCTGTAAAGCGAGAAAACATGGCAGAGATATATTCATTTTATTCAATTTTAAACAATTCATAGTTGTGTACCCAAAGATTAATTTTGGAGGTCTTCACTTGGAAAGTTTTCTCATGGGTCACTTCAAATTTATCTCAAATTTCCTTTGATAAAGAGCAAGTAAAAATTCGATTGAACTCGTTAGCATCCAAAGCATAATATAATAAATTCATGGCTTTGGCATTCAATTCCCCCATCTTCATGTCATGTTCATCCCAATCCTTTTCAAGTTTTGGGACATCCACGCCATCAATTTTAATCATGGATATACTTGAACCCTTTAAGATGACCTTCCATAACTGAAAATCTATAGCTTGTATATAAATTTTCATTCTAGCTTTCCAGTAAGAATAATTTATGCCAGTGAAGATTGGAGGTCTATTAGTAGATTGGCCTTTGGCCAAAGATATACTCATGGGATGAGCCATCAATCTTGTTGACTTCGTTATTGATTTTGATGATAAGCAAAATGCTTAAGTATAAGTTGAGTACTAATGATTTATTTGAAGTATATTTTTATAGAAAAAGGTACTCATCAACTTGACAAAAATTGTTTGATTGAAGAAGTCCCAAATTTTGATGAAAGATCTACTTAAAGAGGACTTTGATAATTAAAGATTGCTTGAAAGGATATATGAGTTCAACACAAACTTGTTTCAGCAGAAGTTCAGGTGTTTATGTAAAAATCTTAGTGAAGTGTCGACACATGAATCAAGTGTCGACACGTGATTGAGGAAGTGTCGACTCAAGCCAGTATGCAAGTAGAGTTTCAGTGGCACGGCCGAAGTGTTAACACATGAAGTCTGGTGTTGACTCAAAGTGTTGACACATGGATCAGCTCATTGCCTGCGATTTTTGGATTACATAACTTGCTGAAGTTGAAGACCTACCTGAAGTGTCGACACATGGATGCTAAGTGTCGACTCACCTGAGAAAGTGTCGACATATCTGAGAATTTCAGAAAGCTACATTGAAGATATTTGAACTAGGTGTCGACTCATGGAGTGCAAGTGTCGACCCTATTTGTCGACTTACAGCCTGAAGTGTCGACACTTGGAGTTCTGGAAATAGTAACGGCTAGTTTTTCAAACATAGAACTCGCCCCTCTTGGATCCCAACGGCTAGTTTTTCATGTCTAACGGCTAGAAATCGAGTTTGAGACCTTGGGAAGGTATTTATATGATTCAAATCAAATCAAAACATAAGAGAATGAAAAAGGAATAACCAAAAGAGAAGAAAAGAAGAGCATTCACTCCTATTCATTGAGTTCAACCAACTTCAAGCAAAAGCAAGTCTCCAAGCATTTAAGAGCCTTCAAGATCATTCAAGATCTACATTCTTGAGCATTAAAAGAGGCTTCATCAAGTTGGAGGCAGCACTACAATAAAGCTTTAAAGAGATACCTGCTTTTTATTAGAAAGCTTTCTATGTTACTTTACTTCAAACTTATATTAGTTGTAAAGGTTTTTGGTTAGCCTATTAAAAATCCAAGGAGGTTATTGGTGAGCCTTTGAAAACCATTTAGGTTCTTGGTTAGCCCGCAAAACCAAGGGAGGTTGGTGGTGAGTCTTAAAACCATTTAGGTTCTTGGTTAAAGAGAACCTAAATACTTTCAATTATAAGGAATCCAGCAAAATAAAAATTAGATTTTTATGAGTTACCTATAGATAGAGATAATTAAAACAACAGACTATGTACTAAGATGGCCGAGATGTAGAAATTAAAATCTTAAGATGCCTATCTCTTTGTTTTCTTCTTCAAGGGTCAATTCATAGCGGCACCTCTACATGCCATAGAAAATCCTATTTGAATGGGTTGTGAGGGTCTTGCGGCCCTACTTTTTTCTATGACCGGACGGTCATGGTGAAGCCCCCGATCTGAGTACTTAAAGAGAATTAAGTCAGTACAAGAGAGATTAAACTCTAGTTAAACTGCTCTGATACCAAAACTGATGTGGGACAAAAATCAAAATTAAATTACTGATATTAATAACTAATTAGCAGAGAAAAATAGAAACTAAGTTTTTTATTATTTTTAAATTTTTAAAGAAGACATCAAAGGAGACAGAAAAGGAAACTAGTATAGTTATCTACCCGCAAGTAAACCTATAAATTAATTAGAGAAAACAGGACTTGGTGGTTAAGAAACCACCGTAAACTAGGATTTACCTTATCAATGAATCAGAGAATAACGAGAAAGGAATAAATTTTAATTTTACCAATGAAGAAATGCTTCTCTGAATCGGATTTGATAGAACTCTCAAGATCTCCATGGCAGGGTTCAAGAACTCGATCCCGAGCTTCGATCTTCTGCGCAAAGTTGGTTCTGAGACAAGAACACCTGATCTTGATTCTGTTCACATGTAACACTCAACAAAGAAAGATACACGAATTAAAAACAACAAAGAAAAGGAAAGAATGAATGAAAGGAAGGTTTAGAAATGGTGGATTTGGATTTCTTGATGGCTGGATAAGTATGATAACTAGGGCCTCACACCTCGCGATGTTCCGTAGAACAAAGGAAAGGGCCTCACACCTCGTGATGCACACAGCAAAGGAAGAAAATTTGACAAAAATTTCATTGTATATTGATGAATAATTGATTACAAAGGGGGGGTTGATGGGATATTTATAGACCCATAACCAGTGTTGTAAGGGACACAAAGACTAGACTTGTGCTCCCTTGGAATACAACTCCTAGAGTCCTACTTCTGGGTGTCTTGGACTCTTGTTTATTGGGCTGATCTGGACTTCTGTATGTGAGTGGACTCTTCAGTTTGGATTAAAGAAGACTCAAGAATTTTGGTGAGACTCTTGAGTTCAGGAGACTTAAGCAGCTTCCATCCTGATTGCTTGAAACTCTTGAAGTAGAAGACCATTGAACCTTCTTCCCTTTAGTAAGAAAATACCTTGGAACTCTCCTTGAAGTGGGCAACAAGAAAAAGTGAAATGCTTGGCCGGCTCCTTTTGATTTTAGCATGGAAAATTTGAGTGGGAGGGTGCCAACTTGGGGAGTCCTTCTGCTTTACTTATCTTAACATTAAGTGGTGCCAATCTTGCTTTCATTTGGATGACCAAAAGTAAAAGAACATGGCATGTGGAATGTCCAAACAAAAGTGACATGGCATGTGTTCTTGTCCTGGATGAAGTACCAAGTAGTGTTGTCCTAATGACATGTGTTGATGTCCAGATCCTTGAAAAGGTGGCGCTAAGAAGAGGTTGTGACTTGGGCTAGCACATGGGTTATCTTGAGTCTTCAATTGGGTGCACATGGGATGTTGTCTTGGGTCCCCTCTTGTAATACAGGACTCAATGACTCAACTAATTACATGGACTCAATGAATAACAAACCACATGATTTAACCAACTAATAACTAATTGAACCAACCATACTTAATTAGGCTTTCAAATAAAAACCTAATTAAAGTTGATAAAAAGGGCTAATTAAATTGGATCATTAAGATCCCAATTGGATAAACAGGGTTTAACTCAACTGGGGTTTCGACTCAACTTGGTAAAAAGGGTTTTATCCCAAATAAACAAAATCCTAATTATAATTGGTAAAACTGGTTTATGCTAACTAAACCAAAATAACAAAATTTAAAATAAATATTTACATGATAAATAGGGTTTGGGTTCAGGATTTTACTCACAGGTGATCCACAGGGATGTGGGTTCAACTTGTCGATTTCTTTTAGCCTTGGTGCCCCACCAATTCTTCTCGGGTGGGAGAAATCGACCCTGTCGAGTATGGGTCAATTCTACTATTATAATACTCTAGTAAGTTAGGGGCAACTCTCTGGAAGTCCTCTTTAGTGATCCAAGAATCATCAGACTCAGATTGTCCTTGCCAACGAACCAGATATCACTGGTAATCTTTGCTTCGGGTAGTGATGATCTTGTCATCCAAGATCCGTTCGATCTTGTCTCTTTGGGCTGGTGGTATGGCCGGTGGACACACTTGGTTAGGTGGTGCAAGATTCCTTGATCTTCATAAAATTTTTCAAATTTAGCTCATATAAAATATCATCCATTGTCCTAGATTAGCACTTGAGGGACCCAAAATAGTAGATTATAGCCCTCCATGTGAAATCTATTACCTAGACTTAGTCATGTGGGCAAGTGGCTCTACCTCCACCCACTTTGTAAAATACTCCACTACAATTAGCAAAAGCTTTTGCTGCCCTGAGGTAGATGGGAACGGACAAATAATATCCATTCCCATTGGGCAAAAAGCCATGGAGCACATATAGGAGTGATTGATATGTCCATAAATTGTTGGATATTTGAGTTTCTTTAGCAAGCATCACACCACATGATAAAGTTTTTCGCATCTTGCTACATCATGGGTCAATAGTAGCCCTATCAGAGTAGCTTATATGCTAGCACCTTCTTCCCAATATGGTCACCGCAAACTCCTTCATGGACCTCTCTCAATGCATACTCAACCTCAGATAGGCATAAGCATCGGAGGAGAGGTAAAGAGAAATGATCTTTTATAAAACATCCCTTCATGTACCAAGTACTTGGAGGATTTATACTTTATTTTGCAGGCTTCTTTTCATTTTACAGGAAGTTTGCTATTTTTTAGGAAGTTGATCAATGAGTCGATCCAACATGGCTCACTATCTAGTTGCATTACTTCTGATGGTCCCTCGGTAGTTGATTTTCTAACTTGCTAGAAATGGATTTCTCTAGGAAGTGCCATTAGTATAGTATTAACTGCTTTGGCTAGTGAGTCAACCCTGGAGTTTTTCTCTCTAGAAATTTGTTGGATCTTAAACCTGTCGAAAGCATGGATCAACTCCTCGACCCTCTGAAGGTATTTCATCATGTTTAGTTCTTGGGCCACATAGTCATCCTTGACATGTTCGATGACTACTAAAGAGTCACTATAAGCTTTTAGATCCCATACCTCCAATCCTTTGGCTACTTTGAGTACAGTAATTATGGCTTTATACTCAGCCTTGTTGTTTATTGCTGGGAACTCTAATTGCAGGACATGCTAAAAAATGATTCCTTCTAGACTTATGATAACTATCCTTGCTCCCAATCCTTCAGAATTGGAGGGTCCATCTATATATATCTCCAAAGTATTAGTCGAACCCTTGGTGGGGTCCCGAATTAGTTGCAAGGATTCGAAGCATTAGCCTCTTTCAGTTTGATTAGCTCATCAGGGATGGTGCATTCAACCAAGAAATTACTAATATTTGGGCTTTGATCGATTGCTGAGGCTGAAATTTATTGTCAAACTTGGATAGCTCGGCTGCCCACTTGGAATACATCGAGAAATGTTGGGCTAATGGAGGTACTCTTGATAGGTTGATCAATCAGGAGAGTGATGGTGAGCTTGAAAATATGTCAGAGCTTCCAAGCGGTGATGAGGAGGGCTTAGATTAGTTTTCCTAGCATAGAGTATCAGGTTTCTGCATCTCTCAAGATCCAATTGACATAATTGATAGGTTTTTGAATTTTATCTTTCTCCTGGATCAACACAACTCCCATTGCTAGAGGGAAGGCTACCAAGTATAGAAACAACTCTTCGCCTAGTAGTGGTGGGTCTAGCTTGCCTAGTAGTATGGAGAGCTGAGATAGCTCTTGAGATCTTCAAAAGCCTTTTGGCATTCCTTGGACCATTGAAAGTTTTTAAGCTACTTCAAGGTTTGAAAGAAAGAAAGGCACTGCCCGATAGATCTAGAGATAAACCTATTTAAAGCTATGACTCTCCCAGTAAGGCATCGGATATCTTTGATTGTTCTTGGGGGAGCCATGTTGCAAATGGCATTAATTTTTTCTGTATTAGCCTCCACCCCCTGGTTGGAAACTATAAAGCCAAGGTTTGAAAGAAAGAGAGGCACTGCTTGACAGATCTAGAGATAAACCTATTTAAAGCTATGACTCTCCCAGTAAGGCATCGGATATCTTTGATTGTTCTTGGGGGAGCCATGATGCAAATGGCATTAATTTTTTTTGTATTAGCTTCCACCCCCTAGTTGGAAACTATAAAGCCAAGGAACTTGCTGAAGGCCACTCTGAAAGTGCACTTGGTGGGATTTGGCTTCATTTGATACTTCCATGAAGTGACAAGACTTCTCAAAGGTCATCGACATGGGTTCTAGCGGCTTTGCTTTTAACATGCATGTTGTCCACATACACCTTCATATTTTGTCAGATCTGGTCTTTGAAGACTTAGTTGACCAAACATTGATAAGTAGAACCTGCATTTTTAAGGCCAAATGGCATGATCCTATAGCAAAAAAGACATTGGTTAGCAACAAAAATAATTTTTCTTTATCTTTCAAAGCCATCCGGGTTTCGTTAGAATATAAGAATGCATCCATGAAGTTGAAAAGATCATGGTTTGAAGTTGTATAATTATTTGATCAATCCTTGGTAATGGATAGCTATCTTTTAGGCAAGCTTAATTGAGATCAGTGAAGTTTATACAAATTTGCCATTTACCATTCGCCTTCTTCATCATGACAAGGTTAGCAATCCACTCTGGATAGGTGGCTTCTTTAATGAAACAAAAATCAAGTAGCCTATTAACCCCCTTGGCTAAAGTCTTCTGGTACTCATATGCGAAGCTTCACTTCTTTTACTTTGACTAGTTGATGCCTTGGGTCTACCTTTAGTCAATGCACCATCATTGAGGGTTCAATACCCGGCATGTTCGTTGGTATCCAGGCAAAGACATTGATATTTTTTTACAAAAATAAGTCCAGTTAGTCTTTGGTTACTTGGTCTTGGTTGGAGATGATTCTGACCATGTGCTCAGGGTTCTAGTTAGCTAGGGATAGAGCAACGAGATTCTTGGTTGGTTCTCATTGCTTAACCAAATTATCACGGGTGTCCAGTCCATCTACTAGGTAGGCACCAGGTGCCTCAGCTCCAGAAAGTGCTATGTGATAGTAGTGACGTGACAGACTTTGATCTTCATGGATTTCTCTGATCCCATGCACCATCAAAAACTTCATTTTTAAATAATAAGTGGAGACAACTATTTAAAAAACATTGAGGTCTGGTCATTTGAGGATGGCATTGTAGGCTGAAAGTGCGAGATGACAAGAAAATCTAGTTGAATGATGGATCAGAGAGAGTAATGACCCATTCTCACAATTAAGGTGACTATTCCTTCTACCTGGATTGCATCCCCCATGAATCCTACTAAGATGGAGTTCACTTAGGTCAGTCAATCAAGGGATATTCCCATTTTTAAGAGGGCATCATATCCAAAACATCTGCTAAGCTTCCATTTATCAATGAGGATATGGTGTATATCATAGTTCTCCATATTCAGGGTTACAATAATTGTATCGTTATGCAAGAACAAGACTCCTTCATTATCTTCTTTTGAAAAAGTTATTGACATAGACCACCTCTTACTTGGTAATTCGCTATCGGGGTGATGGCACCACCCAGTGATCATGCCTACCAACTCAGATAGAGGTGGGTCACCTCTTTCCTGGGATTGAGATTGCTATGGTTGCTCGATCGATCAAGGTGACTAGGCCGATCTCTCAACTCCCTTTGACATTGGATGACATGGTTGAGGTGGATTCCCGATTGCTTGATTAGCTCTTTAATTTCCTCCTGAAGCTAGATGCACTTCTCAACATCATGGCCATCATCTCAATGATATAGATAAAACTTGCTTGGGTTTCTCTTCTTTGGTGGGGTTCATAGCTTCTAGGATTATGGGTTTCGTTCCTTGATTTTCAATAGTACCTTTTTTTTTGTTGCATTCAAAGGGGTGTAGGTGTAGAACTTTCTTGGTGGTGATGCTTGGTGGGCTTCTCAGGGTTGGCAATCCTTAAAGATCCTATTCTTCCTTTATAGGGACCTGGAACATGGTTAGACTCTTTCTTCCCACCTCTGGGAGTGATTATGATCATCTTGGATTCTTTGGCCACCCCCTAGCATAATGGTCCAAGAGTTTCTTCCTACATGAAAGCATTTTCTATTTGAGCATATTTCTTGACCCAGGCCAGCACATCTGAGAAATCCCAAGGATAAGTTTTGATTAACGACCTCTTGAGGTTGTTTTTCTTAAACTGCTTATTAAGATCGACATGGTGGTCGATTGGTCCAAGTTATGGACTTACAAGGTGGCAGCGTTAAAGTGATTGATGAAGGCTCGAATAGTCTCCCTCTCTCTTTGCTTGATAGTATGGAGGTAGTTTGATCATTTTTGTTGTTTCTGCTTACTGACAAAGTGATCGATGAATGATAGGCTCAGCTACTCGAAGGAGTAGACTAACCCCATGTTGACTCTGGTCTTGATTTTGATGATTGATAAAATACTTAAGTATATATAAGTACTAATGTATGTTAAAAGTGTTTATTAGATACATGTACTCATCAATGTTAAAAGATTGAAAAGATTGTCATTTAGTTGAAGAAGCCATGGATTTTAAAGTTATAAGGGCTTTGGAATTGATATGGAAGAACTTGAAGAGGCTAAAAATCAATTTTGGAGAAGTTTCAGCAAATTTCAGTACTAGCACAATCAAGTGTCGACTCATGAAGAAGTTCAAGTGTCAACTCAAGGCTTGAGAATAAGAAAAATATAAAACTATGAAAATGCAGAATTTTTATCTTGAGCTGACCTCAAGTGTCGACTTACTATACAAGTGTCGACTCATGAACTGTACAAGTGTCGACTCACTGTACAAGTGTCGACTCATGAACTGTACAAGTATCAACTCACTATGCAAGTGTCAACTCATGAATAGTGCAAGTATTGACTCATGAACTATGCAAGTGTCGACACTTGGAGTAACGGCTAGTTTTTCAGAAGTATAGAATTGATTCCAACTTGTTTCAAACAGCTAGTTTTTCATCCCCAACAGTCATAAATAGTCATCTATGATTTGGAGAGCTATATAAACACCAAAAATCAAATAAAAAAGCAATCCTTTGAGAGAAAAATTCTGTACACTTCAAGGATTCATATTTTGAGTGATTTAAGCCTTCAAGCTTCTAAGTTTCAAAGAGAGCATCCAAAGTTCACATCCTCAAGCTTCATTCAAAGGCTTCAACAAATTGAAGACAAGCCTCTTCAACATCATCCAAGGGCTTCAAAGAGATACTTGTTTTATTTTAGAAAGCTTTATTGTATTCATCACTTTCATTCTTACATTGTTGTATCAAAGATTTTTGATGAGCCATAGAAAACCAAAGAGGTTGTTGGTTATCCTTTGTGTAAAACCAACATAGGTTGTTGGTCATCCCATAAAACCAACATAGGTTGTTGGTGAGCCCGCAAAATCAACAAGATTTTTGGTTAGCCGTGAAAACCAAGAGGTTGTTGGTTAGCCTAAGTTAGAAAACCAACAAGGGTTTTGACTTGTGAGCCTGGTGAATGCAAGTTGGATTTGCTTAGTGAGCTCGAAAAACTAATCGACTGTAATCAAGTGTGATTATAGTGAATTTTCAAGAAAAACTTGGGGAGTGGATGTAGGTGCCTTGGAGTGCACCGAACCACTATAAATTTATTATATTTGTGTGATTGTTTTCTTTGAGCATTTACTTTATTAATTCTGCTGCATATTATTTTGAAGCACACAAACACTTTTGCAAAATACAAGCACTTAATTGCAATTATCACATACTTGTTTTATATCTATTAAAATAGTTCAAATAATTTTATAAAATCCAATTCACCCTCCTCTTGGGTTGCTTCATCACTAGGCACACCCCGATTTCAAGCTTAAATACTAGTATCAAGCCACTCCTTTTAGGATAGATGGGAGGGCTTGACAAAGGATAGGATCAAGTACTCCCTAAAAGAGCATAGTTTCTTAAAAGCTTGCTAAGTGATCAGGGGATCAGTGGTCCTATCGTAACTTTCAAGTTGAGGCATCTTAAAGTGTCGAAAGAGCTATGCTTGCATGATCCTGATGTCAAAAGGTGGATTGTTGCTGAACTCATCGTTCGGTAGTGAAGAAAGGTTGCATATAGCTTTGATACACTAATCCAGCTCCCTAAGATTCTATTCAACTTCAGATCTTGAACAATATGGTCCTTTAATTGCTAGGGGGATCGTTGGCTAGGAGTGGAGTCATGTTCTGAATGGAGACATAGAGAATGTCACCTCCTAGGTTCTGAACTCCTAAAATGGTAGCAATGAGTGGTCCTCTTCGGGTCCTTAGGTGGAACCCATGACTGTCCTGATGATGGAGGTGCTACTTCAACTGCTGAATAGGAATAACATATTATAGGAGGTAATGCAAGCATTTATTGTACCGTGGGTTGAGTGGGTGAAGCATGCAGCTCTCTAGGAGGTGGTACCTATAAAAAGTCTTACCAATGATGGCCCCAATGAAGGCACTTTAATGCTCAAGTCAGTATGTAGACCAATAGTGTAAGGAGTGTAGATGGAAAAGTATACATACCTTGGGGGCTTGCATGAAGCCCCCTTTTATAGGTGGTGAACTAGAGGTGTCTATGCAATGATGAGGATTCTGATGGATTTGATGAAGAGCAGCAAGACTCTTCATGTGTTGCTTGGGACTTACTTGTTGCTAGGAAATGTCTTATCCCCTTAAATATGACCTTGTCATTTGCCTTTGGCATGCCATGCTCGATTAATGGTGGCATGGAACTAATGCAAGTTTAAGCATGCTTTCCTCTATTACTTAGATATGGCAATGATGAGGGGTTTTAAGATATGGTGGAGAGCCTGGCCACTTGGTGGAGATCATGGCAATAGGCATTGGAGTGTTGTGCATTGGAGATTTTGGGGAGACGTATCACCTAAGGATCTACTAGCCTGAGAGTTTTTAGGATGCCCGAGGCTTGATTGGTCCAGGAAATGTATCCAAGCACCTCTTTATAGATCTGAGAACATTGGACTGTAGGGATATGATCACATTGAGGCTGGGTCGAATAGAGATGGTCGATCGATTGGCTTTAGGGATATTTTGATTGACCAGAGGATCCTTTTTTTAGGCAGATTTATGAGGGATTACCGCATGCTAGGTGTGTGTCGATGTTCGATGACTAGTCGATCGAGATGCCTCCAGTGGAGATGCCACCACATTTGGGTGCATGGCTTGGACTGATGAGTGATTGGCAAGGGCTCACTGATACCTCTTGGGTATACGAGTTGATCCCTGTCGAGGCCCATTTGGAAGCCATAAAAAGAGGCAACCGAGTTTAGCTCGGATCAACGAGTGGTCGATGGGGGCTCATTGATACCTCTTGGGTATAGGAGTTGGCCCCTATCAAGACCCTTTCAGATGCCTTGCTGAGGGGTGACCGAGTCTGGCTTGGACTGGCTGGCTCGAAGCTTGGTGTTCAATTGATTAGCCAAGAGAAGCATCATCCCTCTTGACAAGGGGTCGGTCGAATGGTGGAGCCGACTGTGTATCAGTGGTATTGTCTTGCTTGATAATGTTAGAGTCGGAAATTTTTCCTAATTGGGGGCCTCACCTGATGAGCGGTTGACCACTCCTCGGTGAGCTTTGTCAGAGCTGCTCGGGGTGTTGAAGGATCATTTTTGTTGCTATGGATCCCATGTTCCTGGGCCAAACGTAATTCCCACCAATACCCCATATTTATGAAATGTGGGGTGTTAATGAGATATGCGAATTGTATTCTCTCATTTATAAAATATGAGGGATTTAGTTCTTTTGTCAACATTTTAAACGGATGTTTGCCAACATTTGTAAAGTATTATAATTTTTGCCAGCACCTATAAGTATTGGAGAAACCACTTATAACCATTATTTTATTTAAATATTACACTTTTGATGGCATTTATAATGTGGGGGATTTAGTATTTTTATAAATATCTTATTCATAATTTTTGCCAACATTTGAAAGTGTTGGGAAAGATATTGCAATAGATTTTTTATTTACATTTTGTCATATTTGAAAATGTGGGGATTAGTACTTATTATGGTCATCCATAAGAACTTTACAAACATTTTTAGTGGCATTTAAATCTATAAAAATATTGTATAAATTTTTATAATTTTATTGGGAACACATATTTTGATCTATTATCGATATCGATAAGAATCAAAGATATAACAAAAGCTGAATTTAATAACTGGACCAAAAGATGTTCATGTACATATTAACACATACTAGATAACATCCATGAACAAATTTAATCATAACAACCATACTGAAATGTTCTTTGTTAAAATAAACAAAATCATTTATATTCAATATTCATGGTATTTACAAAATAAAGTCATGCTTTTATCAATCTTCAACAATTGCCACCTGCAGAAATAAAGGAATGCATAATTAACTTAGGATACATAATTATTTTAATGATTAAAAAATGAATTTGTTATAAATATATAAATAGTTTGTGTTAGTATTATACGTAAGTTGAAGGCCAAGCACTTGAATATCCCACAGCATTTACAATTCTTTTTAGTCGATCTCGAGGCCTTATCAGAAGCTCTCAAGGTATACATGCAACGTTAACCTATACTTCCCAAAATTGATACCAAGTATATCTTTTCCTACATTGTTGAGTGGATCTTTACTAAGTAAAACTCCTCACACAATAGGATTATAGAGAAACTTGTAGCTTTCAAAAGAACCTCACTTCCAATCCATAATGTTTATCATGAAACAAAACAAATGAAATGCAAAGAAAGCCTAAAAGATTGCAAGTATATCTATATGAACTGGAAAAATTAAATTAAATGCTAACATGTATTTAATTTACCTCAATAGAAATAGAACGTTGTAACTTTACCATTTTTGACATACCCTGCATTTAGCATAAAAATCAAATCAAAGAATTGTATCATATATTTAAAAAATAAGAGTAACAAGAATATAAACATTAAAGGTATAACTAAATACCTAGTAGGATGTAACAACATGGTGGCTTGAAGAAGATGAGTGATTTTGGATCGGTGTCTCATCATTATCAGTTGAGGCATCAATATCCTATATTGAATAAAGAGTTAAGGTTCACCTATATATTCAAATATTAGATAATTGAGAAAATATTTGCTAAAAGTAAATAAACTTATCTGATATGAGAAGCTACAGTATGCAACCCAGCTTCAATCTACCTACCTCACTTGGATTCCACTAATACTTTTAAATCTGCTAACTAGATTTTCATATTAGCATTTTCTTGTCAAATAGATTGTAGCTCATTTTTAAGTACATGAACCTCATTTGCAAATCTATTTGCATCTTTGTATTCTCCACATAACCCAAATTTTTGCCACAAAGATTAGCAAGGAAAATTGATGCGGGACTATTATGCATGCTAGTTATTTTTCTGTTGTTTGGCTGTTGCCCAGAAATAGAGCCCAAGAGCGGGGGTGAATTAGGTCTTTTAAAATTAAAATAATTATGTGAAGGCCGTGTAGTGTTTGTGAATAATGCACTCAAGTAAATACAGCGGAAAACAATAAGTAAAGTATATGAAATAAAGTGCAAGTAGAAAAAAGGAGATAATCACACACAAACACCAATATTTATAGTGGTTCGATGTTCTCCAAACACCTACGTCCACTCCCCAAGCTCCCCTTGGGAATTTCCACTATAATCTCTTCAAAGATTACAGCCGACTTATTTTCCAAGACTCACAAGTCAAAACCTAAGTTGGTTTTATCACCTAGGCTCACCAACAATCCTTTACACTTGTTTTGTCTTTGGCTCACAAGTCAACCCTAGTTGGTTTTGGCTCACCAACAACCTTATAACCTACTTTCAACAACCTTGAAAGCCAGGTCAAACAAAAGTAAATTCAGAATACAAGAATTTAAATACAAACAAACTCTCTTCTTAGAGTAGATAAAGAATCTTTGAAGCTCTTGAATGATTGTTTGATATGACTTGACTTGTAATCTTCTCAAGAATATTTTTGGAAAGATGAAATGAAAGGAATGTGGGCTTTTTCAGTGAAATCTCTCATTTTTATCTTTTAAAAGTGGAGTTCTTGAAGAAGGGCTTTAACTCTTGGATATTTCTTTGCTTTCCTCTTTTCTCTTGCTTCATAAGTGAGTTTGGTGAAGCTTAAATATATGAAAAATATCCAAAAAATTATTTTAGACTGTTAAGGATCAAGAACTAGCCATTAAGAGCTAAAAATAATAACTTCAGGCTATCAGAAAATAGTTCTGTTGAGGCTATCAGAACCCGAGTGTCGACACTTGGCTGTCAGGTATCGACACTTGGCTTCCAGGTGTCGACACTTGAGCTTTCAAGTGTCGACACTTGATCTTTCAAGTGTCGACACTTGAGCTTTCAAGTGTCGATATTTGACTCACAGGTGTCGACACTTGACACAAAAGTTTCTCCATGGCCAAGTTCTAGATTTTCAAAAAGTCTTAGGCCATGAGTCGACACTTGGGAACTTAAGTATCGATACTTGAGTTTTAGGTGTCGACACTTAAGTTCTAAGTGTCAACACTTGGCATGCCATGGAAAATTTCTGCGTGCCAAATACTGAATTGTCGACACTTGGGCTCCGAGGTGTTGACACTTGGTTATGTAATTTTCAGAAATAAGTGCCAATCAAGCCAAAAACATAAAGATTGTTCTTGAAACTTAAATGCAACATATATAAACAATAGTTGAACTTATTTGTTCCCTTTTTGTATAGAAAAGACTCTTCAAATCATGAAAAATACTTTATGCCAAAGCGTGCCATGATACTCTAACTTTGAGAATTTGAGGTGCTTCTTTCCTGAAAACTCACAACTAGAAATAATCATTAGTACAAAATATGTACTCAACATTTTGTTATTCATCAAAATCACAGGATAGAGCCAACATAGGCATTAAATTAGGAGTTTGTATCCTGAATTTCAAGCCAAGATATTAAATAATTTTTTTTTAGAAAATCTGAACCACAGGCATGCAGAAATAAACCCTAAAAGTGAAGAAATAGAATCGCCAAGGCTAAGAAGCCCTGGTTAGGATTATCTCTTCTATAATGCCACTACCAGAGGAGTCTAGGGGGTATACCTGATAGAGATTTGAAGTTCAATCCATGAAGACTTCACTCTACACTCTCGGATGTGGCCTGAAAAATAAATTTATCGACCCTACAGATTCGTGGCTTTCAATCTGGTGACCTGAAAGCTGGTCAGATGGAATCTTTGGATTCGTAAACTTTAAGAAACCTGTAAATCACCTATCAAGGGTTAGAAAATAAGAAAAAAGAAGGCTAAATTATTGAAAGAAGAAGAAGAAAAAGAGGTTTGAAGAAGGCAGCCAAGAGGTGAAGAAGGCTGGTGGCTTGGAGGCAGGGCGCAGGGATCACACAGATTCCTAGAGGGATCACACAAATATCCTTAATCACACAGAAATTCACTCAGAATTTTGAGAAAAACTCAAGAGAAATTCATTCATAACAATTCATAATAATTGATCATTAGTTACAAGAGGGTAGAGGGGTGGGGTATTTATAAATGCTCCCATGCCCTCTCCTAGTTAGGATAGGATTACAAACTTTGATAGGGAGAAGGATTACAAAGTGGCCTAGAACTAGGATTACACAATTTGAGTAGAAATAAAATAAAATCTCCTAGTTAGAAGTGGATTCTTCTCCTTCTTTGACTTGGTCAAGGGCTTCCTTATTAGGTTGGGAAGGAATATTCTTTTCTTTGACCTGGTCTTCCTCTTGGGTGCCTAGGCTTGTCATGAATGGGCCAAGGGCACCAACTACTTATGGGCTTCTAGGCTGGGGTGCCTGGGGACAGTATATTCTTTGGGAATCTTGGGCTTGGATGCCTAATTGAACTTGGGCTTGACTTTAGGGCAGCAAGGGGCATCTCCAACATGGGCTTGGGCGGCCTCCAAAGAGCTTTGGCACATGGGCTTGATCCTGGTGGGCTGGGATGTTGGAAGAATATTCTTGATCCCTGTTATCTTTTATGGACTTACTTTGTTTTGGGATCCTGGTGAAGACTTTAGCTGATGCTTCTCCTCTTATACAAAACTTTTAAAGAACACAACTTACTAGACTCTTATAGGACTCAATTGGATTGAACTGAGGTTGAGACAACTCAACTTATTACAGGCTAACTCAACTTAACTCGACTGGATTAGTTACAAAACTTGACACATGATTAAGGGCTCAAAATTAACAATTGGCTCATAATGAGCTGACTCGCTCAACTAAGCTTGAATTTAATCTCAAGCTTGACTCATGAGCCCTAATGGCATGTGTCGACTCTAGATATAGGACTCAAGTGTAACAGAGCTCAAGGCCCAAATACAGGACTCAATGGGCACAATCGGGCTTAACTGATCAAAACCCTAATTATAAGACTTCAAGTGACTCAACTAACTTAAGCCCTACTTACAAGACTCAAAGGGCTAACAGGACTTGATTATTGGACTCAAAGATAAAATTGGAATCATGGCTAAGGGACTTAAAACTTAGGGACTCATAGTGAACTAGGGTTAACCTGATATCCTCATCAATTCTCCTGGGGTGGGAGAAACTCGACTCCATCAAGTAAGGGTCGCTTTGGCTCTGCTATCGCTCAAGGAGGTTTGGGTTGAGGTGCTGCAAGTCTTCTCGAGTAATCCACGAATCGTCAAATTTTGGTCGACCTTGCTAATGGGCCAGGTAGCGTTGACAGCCATGGCCTTGGTTTGTTATAGTTTGATCGTCCAGGATACGTTCGATCTATATTCCTTTCTTAGGAAAATTTAGTGGACACTCAGGTAAGGTTTCTCTCTCAAAGGATGGGTGAGGTCCAAAAATCTCACCAAGAATCATTGCCGGTTCTCTATACTCAACCAAGTTCGTGATATTGAAGGTAGTGCTAATGCCTAAATCTAAGGTCAGATCAAGCACATAGGCATTGGTTTCCACTTTCTTTATCACTCTAAAGGGTTCAACTCTACGAGCATGAAGCCTTATAACCGTAAAAGAATTTTCTACATTAAGTTTCTTGGCTTTCTTTTGGGAATTAGCCAGTTTTTATAGATTTCATTACTTAAATTAATCTTTTGGCTAATGTCCTGATGCAAATGCTGTGCAGAGGTCAGTGCAAGTGTGGACAGATGAATTTGGTCTGGGAACTTATTGGACTCAAAACCAACACTTAATAGACTCAACTAGGCATTCCTATCGGAGAAAATTTATTGGACTCTTTGGGTCTAAATCTAACAGAATTTAGGCTCTCTAGGTTTGACCCTGGTTTGACATGCACATGAAAATTTACAATGAACTTCTAGTAAATACCATAAGGTATACCAGAAGTAGGTAGCAAATGGGATGGGCTCTAAGGATTCATGCAACTTGGTAATCTCAACAAAATCTAATTTAATGATCCTAGAAATTTAGGTTTTTGGAAAGGGTAGATAATAAGAGATGGAGTCAGGGTTAGTCTAGTAGGATAAGGAATAAAAAGATGGTTCAAGGTTAATAAAAAAAAATAGAATACAAGAAGGGGCTTCAGGGATAAATCCTAGACTAATGAGTTTGACCTTATGGGGTTGATATCTATTTATAGAGTCTATCTTATGGAAGAATGGGTTACTAATCTTAGGGAAGAGATCTTCAATAGGAACTATAGGAGGGGGTTCATCCTGAGGGTACTGGGTTGAACAAGCCAAATCCTCAATAAATTCTTCGGGTTCTTGGATTTTAGGACTGGGCTCTATAATTGGATTCTCTTCTAGTGTCTCCTCAGGTAGAACTCTAGTAGCAGTATCCAGGTTCTCTTCCTCTAGCGGGTCTTCTACTATAGGTTCAATCTGGGTGTGGTCAAGGTCAACTAACTTTGGGTTGGTTTCTACTTGGGTATGTTCAGGGTCAACTAATTCTAGGTTATCTATAGGTATCTCTTCTTCTTCTTCCTCATACTCCTCCACTAAGCTCACATCAGCTTCATATATCTCTTCTTCTAGGTCATCCTGGTGAACGAATGGGGTGGTAAGAGGGGGTTGACAAGAAAAAACTGATCGATGACTGGGGTGGTAGGGGTGGGTTGGCTAAGGGGTTTGTTGCCCAGATATGGTGCCCAAGAGGGGGGGAATTGGGTATTTAAAAATTTAAGGCAATATATGTGCTATCAAGTTTTAAGGTGAAGAGTGATAGTGCTTTAAGAATTGTGCAACGGAAGCAATGAGATAAAATGGCAATTAAAGAGCTAAAGAAGTTAAAGAGAAAGGCAATGCAAACACACAAGAAATATAGTGGTTCGGTGCACCTAGCACCTACATCCACTCCCCAAGCTCCACTTGGGAAATTCACTATAATCTTTAGATTACAGCCGACTTGTTTTACCAGGCTCACAAGTCAAAACCTTACACACTTGTTTTGGCTTCGGGCTAACAAGCAACCCTAGTTGGTTTTATCAATTGGATCACCAACAAACCTTACTCACTTGTTTTGGCTTCGGGCTAACAAGCAACCCTAGTTGGTTTTATCAATTGGATCACCAACAAACCTTACTCTAGTTTCAAATTCCCTTGAAACTAGCCAAAGACAAAAGAGTATGAATACAATGAATTAAAAACTAAACAAACTCCTTTTGAGCAATAATAAATTCGTTGAAGCTCTTGATGGAGACTCTTCAAGCCTTTTCCCTTGGAATCTTTGGACCTCACTAAATGCCAAACACTTGAATGTTGGATTCCTCAAAGATGGAAGACTTTTTGGCTAGGGAATCTCTTGGTTTTCTCACTCTTTTTGCTTGGAAGTGATTGAAGGCTTTGTACTTTGAATCAACACTTTTCACTTTGTCCCCTTGTCTTTTTTGAAGTTTGGTGGAGGTTAAATACCTCATTCATGCTGAAACAACTCCACAAGACCGTTAGATTCAAAAATATGGCCGTTTATGGCCGTTAGAAATCAAATCAGAAGTTCAGAAAAACTAGCCGTTATGCCATGAGTCGACCTCATGAGTCGACCTCTGGATCAAGTGTCGACCTCATGAGTCGACCTCCAGTAAAGTTTAGGCAAAAGTTCAGAATACCATAGTTCTGCCCATTTAAATTCTCAGGCTATGAGTCGACCTCTGGTGTCGACCTCTGGACAGGTGTTGACCTCTGGTGGTCGACCTCTGAAGCGTGCCACTGAGACTTTGCCGTGCCGGCCATGCTGAACTTTCCTTTTCTTCATGAGTCGACCTCTGGTGGTCGACCTTTGACAAGGTGTCGACCTCTGGTGGTCGACCTCTGATCTGAATTTTTCTGAAACTCTTTGAGATGTGCGTGCCATGCTTGAGTTTCTTTAAGCCTTTGTTTCTTTTGTCAAATATTTCTTAACAAGAAGGTCCATTATGAGAATTTTGATCTTGTTCAAGGTAGAAGAGCTCATTTCCAAATCAGGTAAACTTAGTTTCATCATTGTCCTTATGATACTCTTTTTGAATAACCTAAGTCCTGAAACTTTATCTTGAGATTAAACGTTAGTCCAAACATATACTCAACCTTTTGTTAATCATCAAAACTAAGGAGTCAAAGCCAACAATCTCCCCCTTTTTGATGATGACAAAACCTTGAGTATATATGCAATTAAGTCCAAGAGCAAAATATAGCAATAATAAAAATTTTCAAAGTATCCTTTCATGCAAGAGTGTATCATAAAATTTTGTGAAAATATTCTCAAGAGTCAAAAAGATTTTACTTTTCATTTATTTCTTTCTTTTTGTGAAAACATTCTCATAAGTCAAAAAAGATAAGAATCATATAAATTTTATTACTCATAAGATGGAGTCTCATAAATACATATATACTACTCTACTTTTCTACTCCCCCTTTTTGTCAAGAATCAAAAAGTTTATTGTTATAGAGAAAGATATAGTAATGAGACTTATGTTCAATTATAATGAAGTATTTAGGTGCATAGACTACATGCTCCCCCTCAATTTGTGCATTCAATATAATAAAGCATTTTAAACTTGAGGGTTTTTTAAATATTGAGAGCTGGTATCAGATAAAATGTCACAAAATGTCACAATATTGATAAAAAGTCACAAGATAGATAAAAACAAGTGTATACAGTTACAAAATTGCCTATAAAGTAGGCACAAGATACTGATACAGCAGATCATACACAAGCAAACTAAGTACAACAATAAAACTATGAGGCTACTCCTCATCAGAAGGTATGTCAAAAGATACAGGAGCCATGATCCTGGATGAGGATTTTGGAGTCCTATGTGAGGAACTCCGAGTCCTCAGAGAGGGACCAGACCTAGGGGTAGTCCTACGAGATCTATAAGTCCTAGGTAAGGGCTCCACAGAAGTCGAGACAGAGGCAGTAGCTGAAGGAGTGGACGGATCTGCATGCTGAGTAGACTGAGCTGGAGTCTGCCTGCTGACTAGCTCATAAGCTGTGGGATCATCGATGTCTGTCTCTGTATGCTCATCTATGTCATCCGGAATCCCAGTGATAGTCTCAAATAGTGACTCTGTAGGCTCGATATCAACTGGCACAGCTGTGGCTGGAGGATCTGAACTCGGAAAATCAGTGGAAGGAGGATCAGCAGAAGGGGGAATCTCTGGAATCGGCTCTGCAGGTGAAACATCAGATCTACCTGCTCCAGGCTGATCTCCATCACTGTCACTGTATCCACTAGAGTCATCGGCATCATCATCACCATCATCATCATCATCATCATGTGGAGGAGATACTGTCGGATCTGCAGTCCCTGATGGCAGTGCTAATCTCAGTAAGCTGAGGATCTGTCTGAATCCTGTATCCATACTAGCTGAAGAGCACTAATGCGTGTGTCTGTGTGTATCCGCAGATCATGAAGCTCCTGCCGTACACCAGTGATCTCTGTCCGGACCTCTGAAATCTGATCAGTCACTCGCTGCTCGAAGTCCGATATCCTCACTGAAGTCCTCCGTGGTGTCGCAGTGATAGTAGGTGCCGGAGCTGATGAAGGTGGTGGCGTGAATGGCTCAGGCTCCGCAGTCTCTGTCTCCGGTGCTGGGCGAGGAGGTGTACCATGATCAGTAGGCCCTGAAGGCCCTGCCTCAGCAGCTCGGATCTCATCCTCCTCATCTGGCTCCTGGCCAGACTCTCGTCGTACCCATCGATCACTGATCAGTCGAAATCCCATCCTATGTAGGGATTTCTCTCCATAAGTATCTGTGTGCTGTAGCTGACTGAAGGGTATGCCGTCGAATGAGACACCATGCTCTCTGAATATCTGAGTCAGTCCCATACCGTACGGCTGAACGAGTCTCCTGTGAGAAGCTGCCTCACCCATCTGCTGAAGCATGATCCTGGGGAGGTTGATGGGAGTCCGCTGGCTCAGGGACACCATCAACACCAGCTCACGCTCAGTGATAAAATCAAATCTCCCGCTCTTCGGAATCAAGATACGGGCGATGATGTGATGCAGCACTCTCATCTCCAGTGAAAGCTGGTTAGCGGACACTGTGGAAATGCCGCTAACATCCTCACGCTCTAGGATACACCTGAAGGCGTGCTCTCTGTCGCTGATCGTAGTGGCAGCAGTGCCATGAAGTGGAATCCTCCAGATGCGACTGATGACCTCAGGTGTCACTGGAATCTCGATCCCTCGAACTGTGGCAGACCATCTAATGCCATCAGTGGCCATGGATCCATAGAACTCCCTGATGAGGTCTGGGTAGGATCTCTCGGACATCGTACAAAAATGGACCAGACCTGCATCTCTCAGTACATCTCCAATGAAGAAGTGATGCTGATCCCAGAATGGAATATCTACGCGCCTACCACTAGCAATGCTCTTCCGGACTAGGCTGGCTGGCACTGGTGCAGGTGGCTCTGGGGTCGGCTCACGCTCATGTCTGACTTTCCTTCGCCGCTCAGTACTACCCTGCCCCTGTTCCAATCTCCTTTTCCTTACTGCCTGGTGTTTTCTCGGACCCATGTGTAAGGAGGAGGGGTAACTTAGGGAGAAATGCAAAGAGGTAAGGCTAAGAGGAAAAGAGAGAGAAAGAGAGGTTTGCGGATTGAGAAGAAGAGACGAATGTGAAATGGGGAAATAGGGTTTGTGAGAGTGGAAAAAATAGAGAATAAATGGAGAAAAAGTAAGAAACGGAGGGTAGAAACAAGTGTTTTCTATTGAAAAACAACCGGGATTAGCAGGTAGATAGATCCGAAGGCTTTCGGTTGTCCAAAATCAAAAGTACGGTCAAAAAGAGGGTTGAATCGAAGAAATGCAAGAGGAGAGGAGAGGATTTCCCAAAAGGTTGAGGGAGAAGGGTGGAAATCTACTATTTAGGGTTTAGGAATGTTGGAGGGGGACCACACGAAGGAGAGGAAGGAAAAATTGGAAAAACAAGGCTTGCGGACGGGTTTTTAAAAAGCAGGTTTCCGTTCAAGTGTCGACCTCTGAGAATTTTCAGGGGTCGACCTCAAGTGTCGACCTCCATAACTTAGGTGTCGACCTCAAGTGTCGACCTCTGAAAACTCAAGTGTCGACCCCCAACAATTAATTACTTAATAAAAATTCTGTAAAAAAGAAAAAAAATGATAAAATTTAGAGAAAAAGCCTTTAGCCAAATTGAGAATTTATAAATCATTTTTGAGGAATTTTGATGAAAATTGAAGAGATTCAAGCAAAGGATCAATGACTCCCAGTTCTCTTCTAATCATACAAAATCTATCTTCATTCAATGGTTTTGTGAATATATCAGCCAATTGATAATCAGTACATATAAATTCTAATAACACATTAGAGTTTTGAACGTGATCTCTTATGAAGTGATGTCTTATTTCAATATGTTTGCTTCTTGAATGTTGTACAGGATTTTTCGTTAAATTGATTGCACTAGTATTATCACATCTTATGGGTGTCTTAATTAGTTTGATGCCAAAGTCCTCGAGTTGTTGTTTGATCCATAGAATCTGAGCACAACAGCTTCCAGCTGCTATATATTCGGCTTCCGCCGTAGATAGAGCAACCGAATTCTGTTTCTTACTGCTCCATGAAATCAAATTAACTCCTAGGAATTGACAAGTTCCACTAGTACTTTTTCGATCAAGTTTACACCCAGCAAAATCAGCATCAGAATATGCAATTAATTCATATGATGACTCTCTAGAGTACCAAAGACCAATTTCGATAGACCCAGATAAGTATCTAAGTATACGTTTTACAGCTAAGAGATGTGATTCTTTAGGAGCAGACTGAAAACGTGCACACATACAGACACTAAACATTATATCTGGTCTACTGGCAGTTAGATATAGCAATGAACCAATCATGCCTCTATATAATTTTTGGTCTACCGATTTACCACAATCATCTTTGTCTAATTTACATGAAGAGCTCATAGGGGTACCTATTGGTTTTGTAGTCTCCATCCCAAACTTTTTTAATATCTCCCTTGTGTACTTGGCTTGGTTGATGGAGATCCCCTCTTTTGTTTGCTTAATTTGGAGTCCGAGGAAGAAGTTGAGTTCTCCCATCATGCTCATCTCGAACTCATTCTGCATTAACTTCGCAAATTCTTGACAAAGACATTCGTTAGTAGCACCAAAAATAATATCATCTACATATATTTGTACTACTAAGAGATCATCATTTTTCTTTTTCAAAAACAATGTATTATCTACATTACCTCTAGAAAAATCATTTTTCATCAAAAATGAACTTAATCTATCATACCAAGCTCTAGGAGCTTGCTTTAAACCATACAATGCTTTATGCAATTTAAAGACATGATTAGGAAATTCATAATTTTCAAAACCAGGAGGTTGTTCAACATAAACTTCCTCTTCAATAAATCCATTTAAAAAGGCACTCTTTACATCCATTTGAAATAACTTGAAATCCATAAAACAAGCAAATGCAAGTAAAAGTCTAATTGCTTCTAGCCTAGCAACAGGAGCAAAGGTCTCATCGAAGTCGATCCCTTCTTCCTGGTTGTAGCCTTTAGCAACAAGTCTAGCTTTGTTTCTAATTACAATACCATGTTCATCAAGTTTATTTCTAAAAACCCATTTTGTGCCAATTACAGAAACATTAAGGGGTCTTTCAGTTAAAGTCCAAACATTATTTCTTTTAAATTGATTTAGTTCATCTTGCATAGCATTAATCCAGTTACAATCTTTTTTAGCTTCTTCTATTGACTTAGGCTCTATCTGAGATACAAAAGCTAAATAATCACAAATATTTCTAATAGAAGAGCGTGTACTTACCCCCTTTGATGGATCACCTATTATTAGCTCTTTAGGGTGTCCATGTGCATACCTCCATTCTTTAGGTAATGGTTTTGGTGAAGTTGCATTGATTTCTTGAATTTGATCTTGACTTTCTTGATCATCATCTCCTTTGGGCTCATCTTCATTGATTGTCAATTGTTCAAGCTTCTTTGTACCTGTTTCAACATCAATAGAATCTTCTTTTCTAGAAGATTTTTCGTTAGATTCATCAAACACTATATGAATTGATTCTTCAACCAGAAGAGTTCTTCTGTTGAAGACCCTGTATGCCTTGCTAGAAGTAGAGTATCCTAAGAGGATACCCTCATCTGACTTGGCATCAAATTTACTGATATTATCTTTGCCATTGTTTAATATGAAACAGCGGCAACCAAATACACGAAAATACTTGACATTAGGTTTTCGATTTTTTCAAAGCTCATATGGTGTTTTCTTCAAAATAGGTCGAATTAAAACACGATTTAAAATGTAACAGGAAGTATTAATGGCTTCTGCCCAAAAATATCTAGGTAAATCATTTTCGCAAAGCATTGTGCGTGCCATTTCTTCAAGAGTCCTGTTCTTTCTTTCTACCACCCCATTTTGTTGAGGTGTCCTAGGTGCAGAGAAATTATGACTAATACCATTTTCATTACAAAAAGTTTCAAAATCATGATTTTCAAATTCAGTTCCATGATCACTACGCAAAGAAACAATAGTGAGATCTTTTTCGTTTGAAACCCTTTTATGAAATTTAACAAAAGCTGAAAAAGTTTCATCTTTATGAGCTAAAAACATTACCCAAGTAAATCGTGAGTAATCATCTACAATTACTAGCCCATATTTTTTACCTCCCAAACTAGTTGTTCTGGTTGGTCCAAAGAGGTCCATATGCAATAATTCAAGGGGTCTAGTAGTAGATACTACTCCTTTAGGTTTGAAAGTAGATTTGGTTTGTTTTCCAAATTGACATGCAGCACAAATTTTATCTTTTTCAAAAGTGAGTTTTGGCAATTCTTTTACAAGATTCTTTTTGCTTAATTTTGAAATCAACTGCATACTAGCATGCCCTAGCCTACGATGCCAAAGCCAACTAGTTTCACTTGCCTTGGCTTCCTTAGCCACTAGGCATTGACCACTTTCCATGGCTAGATCATCAAGATCAACCATGTAAATGTTTCCATGCCTAAGACCAGTGAACTTGATGCCATCGACATCTAGACTAGATACCATGCACAAAGATGATTCAAAAATTACTTTAAAACCTTTATCACAAAACTGACTAATGCTAAAAAGATTATGCTTCAAGCCATCAACAAATAATACATTATCTACATAAGCATTAGGGGTGATATGGATTTTACCAATTCCGACGATTTTGCCTTTTCCATTATCACCAAAGGTAACGTTTCCACCATCAATAGCAGCTAGTGATGAGAATTGCTTCACATCCCCAGTCATGTGCCTTGAGCAACCACTATCCAGATACCACATTCTTCTTTTATTTTTGGTTGCAAGGCACACCTGCAAAAAATTGATCAAGTTGAAACTTTAGGTACCCAAGTCATCTTGGGTCCTTTAGGGTTAGTCAAATTGGTTCCTTTTGGAACCCAAATCCTTTTAAAGGTATTTAATTTCCTTCTATTACAAACATATGATTTATGACCTATTTTACCACATGCATAGCAGGTAATATTAGAAGATGCTGGTATGAAAAAGTTTTTGTAAAGTTTTTGTTGATTGTGTGGCTTAAATCCAAGTCCAGCTTTATTAAACACTGCATGTTGACTATTTAAAAGCATATTTAGTTTTTCTGAACTAAAAGTAAACTTTTCTACAAAAGGTTTTACTTTTTCTAACTCTTCCTTGTAATTCTTATTTTGAAGCATTAGTTCTTTATTTTGTTTCTCAAAGTTCTCATTAGTTTTAAGATTTCTATTATTCTTCAAGGAATCATTTTCTTTTAAAAGATTATCTTTATCATTTGTCAAAGTTTTTACATGTTCTTTTAATTCCTTGTTTTCTTGAGTTAAATTTTCAATTTCACTTGAAAACTTTTCTGAATTTTTGGTAAGCTCAAAATTTTGCTTTCTTAATTTCTTATTTTTCAATTTTAATTTTTCATATTCCATTACTAAGTCATCAAAAGCATCATGCAATTCATTGAAAGTGAATTCAATTTCAGGTTCAGAATTTACCTCATTATCCTCGTTGGCCATGAAACATAAGTTGGCGACTACCTGCTGCTCTTCTTCACTGCTGGAGTCCTCACTCTCACTCCAGGTAGCCATCATGGCTTTCTTTCTCAACATCCTTCTACTCTTTTTAAGCAAAGGGCAATCCGTTTTGTAATGTCCAGACTTCTTGCACTCGAAGCAGATGGGTGGATCCCTTTCTTTCTCTTTCTCCTTCTCCTTGTTGTGATCACCTTTTTGTGGCCTTTTCTTGTAGAAGCCCTTCTTCTTTCTCATGAATCTTTTAAATTTTCTTGTAATTAGGGCTGTCTCATCATCATCATCTTCTTCCTCAGATTCATCACTTGACTCTTCTTTTGTAGTGGACTTGAAGGCTATGGCTTTCTTTTTCTTGTCATTGTCCACTGTTTTCTGCTTTAGTGAAAGCTCGTAGGTCATCAGTGATCCAAGAAGCTGCTCGAGAGGTAGAGTGTTGACATCCTTGGCTTCTTCTATGGCTGTAACTTTCGCATCCCATGAAGCCGGAAGAGACCTGAGAAGTTTGTTAACCAGTTCACCATTAGATATAATTTTTCCCAAACTCCTCATACCATTTACTATATTGGTAAATCTAGTATACATTTCACTTATGCTTTCAGTTGGTTCCATCCTGAACATCTCATACGTATGAATGAGCATGTTCACCTTAGTGGTCTTCACTTGGTGTGTACCCTCATGGGTAACCTCAAGTGTATCCCAAATTTCTTTGGCGGAAATACAATTTGATATTCTGTTGAATTCACTAGGATCAAGTGCACAGAATAACAAATTCATCGCCTTAGCATTTAACTCAGCTTGTTTGATGTCATTGTCATCCCATTCTTCTTCAGATTTTGGGGTGATAATGCCATTAACCAAGTGAGTGGGCTGATGAGGCCCTTTAGTGATTATTCTCCAAATATGATAATCTACAGCTTGTAAATAAATACGCATACGAGTTTTCCAATAAGTGTAGTTTGTGCCATTAAAGAAAGGAGGACGATTTGATGCTTGTCCTTCAACTATACCCATTCCAATTGGGGCGGCCATGATCTTTCACTCAAGATCGTTGGACCTACAAGAGAGTACCGGTGCTCTGATACCACTTGTTGCCCAGATATGGTGCCCAAGAGGGGGGGTGAATTGGGTATTTAAAAATTTAAGGCAATATATGTGCTATCAAGTTTTAAGGTGAAGAGTGATAGTGCTTTAAGAATTGTGCAACGGAAGCAATGAATAAAATGGCAATTAAAGAGCTAAAGAAGTTAAAGAGAAAGGCAATGCAAACACACAAGAAATATAGTGGTTCGGTGCACCTAGCACCTACATCCACTCCCCAAGCTCCACTTGGGAAATTCACTATAATCTTTAGATTACAGCCGACTTGTTTTACCAGGCTCACAAGTCAAAACCTTACACACTTGTTTTGGCTTCGGGCTAACAAGCAACCCTAGTTGGTTTTATCAATTGGATCACCAACAAACCTTACTCACTTGTTTTGGCTTCGGGCTAACAAGCAACCCTAGTTGGTTTTATCAATTGGATCACCAACAAACCTTACTCACTTGTTTTGGCTTCGGGCTAACAAGCAACCCTAGTTGGTTTTATCAATTGGATCACCAACAAACCTTACTCTAGTTTCAAATTCCCTTGAAACTAGCCAAAGACAAAAGAGTATGAATACAATGAATTAAAACTAAACAAACTCCTTTTGAGCAATAATAAATTCGTTGAAGCTCTTGATGGAGACTCTTCAAGCCTTTTCCCTTGGAATCTTTGGACCTCACTAAATGCCAAACACTTGAATGTTGGATTCCTCAAAGATGGAAGACTTTTTGGCTAGGGAATCTCTTGGTTTTCTCACTCTTTTTGCTTGGAAGTGATTGAAGGCTTTGTACTTTGAATCAACACTTTTCACTTTGTCCCTTGTCTTTTTTGAAGTTTGGTGGAGGTTAAATACCTCATTCATGCTGAAACAACTCCACAAGACCGTTAGATTCAAAAATATGGCCATTTATGGCCGTTAGAAATCAAATCAGAAGTTCAGAAAAACTAGCCGTTATGCCATGAGTCGACCTCATGAGTCGACCTCTGGATCAAGTGTCGACCTCATGAGTCGACCTCCAGTAAAGTTTAGGCAAAAGTTCAGAATACCA
Source organism: Areca catechu (assembly GCA_021397845.1). Taxonomy (NCBI): domain Eukaryota; kingdom Viridiplantae; phylum Streptophyta; class Magnoliopsida; order Arecales; family Arecaceae; genus Areca; species Areca catechu. The sequence goes on from CM038043.1 coordinate 17,190,451, forward strand.
TAGTTCTGCCCATTTGAATTCTCAGGCTATGAGTCGACCTCTGGTGTCGACCTCTGGACAGGTGTTGACCTCTGGTGGTCGACCTCTGAAGCGTGCCACTGAGACTTTGCCGTGCCGGCCATGCTGAACTTTCCTTTTCTTCATGAGTCGACCTCTGGTGGTCGACCTTTGACAAGGTGTCGACCTCTGGTGGTCGACCTCTGATCTGAATTTTTCTGAAACTCTTTGAGATGTGCGTGCCATGCTTGAGTTTCTTTAAGCCTTTGTTTCTTTTGTCAAATATTTCTTAACAAGAAGGTCCATTATGAGAATTTTGATCTTGTTCAAGGTAGAAGAGCTCATTTCCAAATCAGGTAAACTTAGTTTCATCATTGTCCTTATGATACTCTTTTTGAATAACCTAAGTCCTGAAACTTTATCTTGAGATTAAACGTTAGTCCAAACATATACTCAACCTTTTGTTAATCATCAAAACTAAGGAGTCAAAGCCAACAGGGTTCCTGACTAATACTAGGCTTAAATCTAGGGGTATTAATCCTATGGGATTCAGGTCGACTAAGAAAAATTGGACTGGCACTAGGTTGATACCTAGGGGTACTAATCCTATTAGGTTCATAGGATGTGGGCTCAAATCTATGGGTTATGGGTTCCTGGGACTTATAGGACAAGGGTAAATAGGGTCTGGGTTCAGAGGATTTGGGTGCATGAAATCTAGAATCATAGGATCTAAAGTCATAGGATCTAGAGTTATAGGATCTAGAGTCATAGGCTTTGGGCTCATACCTATAGGTTGTGGATCTCCTAGATTCAAGGTATGGGGCTCTCCTAGGGTTAGGCTTTGAGTATGGGTCAGGGTATTAGGCTTTCCTAGAGTTGGGCTCCTGGTATGGGTCAGAATATGGGGTTCTCTTAGGATTCGACTCAGCATGGATCCTAAGGTCAGGCTCAAGCTTAGATCTGGTATATGGCTTAGGGGTTTTCTCTAGGTTTCCTAATTGGTCTCCTACCTGGTCAAACCTATGGATTGTTTGGGTAGTCAATTTGATCAATTGGTCAAGTCTATGATTTATCTGGGTATTGGATTGGTCAAACTTGAAGTTCATCTTGGCAAACTGGTTTTGGGATTAGGTGTTGACTGGTTAATTTGGGTGGTTAATTGGGCAACCATCTATTCATTCATGTTGAACTAGGTTTGGGCTTAGACTGGTTGTACTAGACTCCTTACCTAATGGTCATGCAATCAATCACTCAAAATGGTATGGTGCAATCAAGCATGCAAGGATCAGTCATTTTAGGGTTTGCTAGACCTAGAGCCAAAATTGAGTAGGCCAACTCAACTTACACCCAACTCAACAACTAATCCTTCCACTAGCCAGGTAGGGGGAGGGAGTGTAGGAGGCCCCCCTGGTTTTGCAGGGACCCAATTAAGGAACCACAACATCGCTTAGGTCGTTTGACTCTAGATCCCCAGCCTTAGACACTAGTTTCCAGTAATAGTTGGAGAATTGAGTGCACTAGTTTATCCACACAATTCGGACCCGACCTATTGGTCTCACCTAGCTCTCTAGAGTAGATTAAGTCTAATTAATTTTAATTAAGGCTTGGGTTTAGATGATGGTGGATGTTTTGGGCCTAGGACAGATAATGACCTCCTGCCCTGATCTGAGATAGAGAAATGCCCTTAAGATTAGTTTGAGAAGATAATGAACATTCGATGATCCCGATGCAATCTAACAACAATCAAAAAATAATATTTTTTTTTGTGTTTTTTTGAGATGGTAAGTTAGGTTTAAGTTGATTACATTAGAAAACAAAACTTGGCTTGGATTTGAGGGGTTTGGTAGTTGATTAGGTTAGGTTCAGTCAGGTGTGCAGAAATCACAGAATCATAAAATTATGGTTCGATTTGATATAGAATCTAGTATGGTTTTCTGTGCATAAAAAATTCTAAGAAAATTCAAGATAGAGGATTAGAAGTGAAGATGATCCCTACCAAATTTCATGCAAACAAAAATTTAGATTATGATGCAAAACTTAGGGTTTTCAGACTGTGTGCAGAAAATTAGGATTTCTATTAGGATTTCTAGGATGTAGATTTTTATAATTTCTTTGTTTCAGTAAAAATAATTAAGAATTATGAAAATTATTAAGATTAAACATAGAGTATGTCATTCAAATTTTAACCAAAAATAAAATCCCTATTTTGATCAAATAGACCGAAAATCAGACCCCTAATGCAGAGATAGGATGCAGAAGTTTCTAGGGCAAAATAAAATAGGCATGAAAAAATTCTATATGCCATAATAAATTATAAAAAATTTAAAAAAACACTATCAATTATGAAGAATTCAAAAAAAATATTTTTTGATCTACCTACATGGACAGACAATGAAAACAACAGACCATGTATAGGAATTACGGGATGTAAAAACTAGCCCTAAAACATGCTCTGATACCAAATGATGCAAGACTATTCATGCATGCTAGTTATTTTTATTTTGTTAGGGATTAAGTTAGGAGTTTGTATCCTATATTTCAAGCCAAGATATTAAGTAAGAAACTCTATAAAAAATTTGAAGCACAAGCATGCAGAAATAAACCCTAAAAGTGAAGAAACAGGATCGCCAAGGCTAAGAAGCCCTGGTTAGGATTAACTCTTATGCAATACCACTACCAGAGGAGTCTAGGGGATGTACCTAACAGAGATTTGAAGTTTGATTCATGAAGATTTTGCTTTATGCTCTCGGATTAGCCTGGAAAATAAAGCTATGGACCCTGCGGATTCACGGCTTATAATCTGGTGACCCGAAAGCTGGTCAGATAGAATCCTTGGATTTGTAAACTTTGAGGAACCTGCAAATCACCTATCAGGGGTTAGAAAACAAGGAAAAAGAAGGCTAAATCATTGAAAGAAGAAGAAGGAAAAGAGGTTTGAAGAAGGCGGCCAAGAGGTGAAGAAGGCTGGCGGCTTGGAGGCAGGGCGCAGGGATCACACAGATTCCTAGAGGGATTACACAAATACCCTTAATCACAGAAATTCACTCAGAATTTTGAGAAAAACTCAAGAGAAATTCATTCATAACAATTCATAATAATTGATCATTAGTTACAAGAGGGTGGAGGGGTGGGGTGTTTATAGATGCTCCCATGACCTCTTCTAGTTAGGATAGGATTACAAACTTTGATAGGGAGAAGGATTACAAAGTGGCCTAGAACTAGGATTACATAATTTGAGTAGAAATAAAACAAAATCTCCTAGTTAGAAGTGGATTCTTCTCCTTCTTTGGCTTGGTCAAGGGGCTTCCTTGTTGGGTTGGGAAGGAATATTCCTTCCTTTGACCTGGTCTTCCTCTTGGGTGCCTGGGCTTGTCATGAATGGGCCTAGGGTGCCAATTGCTTATGGGCTTCTAGGCTGGGGTGCCTGGGGGCAGTATATTCCTTGGAAATCTTGGTCTCTTGGGTTTGGACACCTAATTGAAATTGGGCTTGACTTTAGGGCAGCAAGGAGCATCTCTAACATGGGCTTGGGTGGCCTCCCAAGAGCTTTGGCGCGTGGGCTTGATCCTGGTGGACTGAAAATCCTGGGTTGGGATGTTGGAAGAATATTCTTGGTCCCTGGTATCTTTTATGGACTTACTTTGTTCTGGGATCCTGGTGAAGACTTTAGCTGTTGCTCCTCCTCTTGTACAAAATTTTTAAAGAACATAACTTACTGGACTCTTATAGGACTCAATTGGACTGGACTGAGGTTGAGACAACTCAACTTATTACAGGACTCACTCAACTTAATTGGATTGGATTAGTTACAAAACTTGACACATGATTAAGGGCTCAAAATTGACAAATGGCTTACAATGAGCTGACTCGCTCAACTAAGCTTGAATTTAATCTCAAGCTTGACTCATGAGCCCTAATGGCATGAGTTGACTCTAGATACAGGACTCAAGTGTAATAGAGCTCAAGGCCTAAATACAGGACTCAATGGGCACAATCGGGCTTAACTGATCAAAACTCCAATTACAGGACTTCAAGTGACTCAACTGACTTAAGCCCTACTTACAAAACTCAAAGGGCTAACAGGACTTGATTATTGGACTCAAAGATAAAATTGGAATCATGGCTAAGGGACTCAAAACTCAAGAACCCATAGTGAACTAGGGTTGAGTTGATGTCCCCATCAGAAACACCCAATCCATATGTCTTGACATGCCCATGTTTCTCCTTACCAAAGACTTAAGAGAATACATCAATTGGATTGACATTTTCTTTAGAGTTTAATTGCAGATTGGTAAGCCTTTCAAGCATAGCCTATAATGATGGTCATATAATTATCAATTAGTAAATCAAGAAATTAAATAAGTCATTTTCTTTATTATTGCATTCTATACAAACAATTTTCTCTGCCATTTCCAAATCCACTAGGGTCCCATCTTTTATTTGTGTGTTTCAATAAAAACTTCAGCTCTTGTTCGTTCCTTTCCATTAGCCATTTTTTCTCGCTACATACAAGTAACAAAAAAGATAACATTAATGAAACAATTATGGATATGAAAATAATATGCTTGCATGAATGACTTTGGACTACATGGAGGACTGTGTGCTTACAAACATAAATAAATTTATACAAAAACTCGTGAAGACAAACTTGACTTCCTCCATTAATGAGTAGTATCCTTGTGGTTACCAAGTTTTGAAATGTACATTAAAATTGATGGTGTTTAGGAGATGCCAAAACAATGAGAAAACAAAATGCAAACTACAAAAGGTCCACTAAAGATTGCTACATGCACATTCCTTTGAAATTTTAGAACTTAGCTAAAATATACAAAACCCCAAACGAGACATAATTTAACTATTTTAATTACTTAAGACACAATTTAATATAAAAATATTATACTTTAATGAACGTAATTTTAAGTACAATGTAAGAAAGAGCAAGCACTTACCATTCTTGCTTTGACCTATGCAAAGCTTCTTGATCCTGCAATGTGGCCCATCTTTTGCATGTTATGATTGGCCTTATTTTTTTTCACTTAGTATATGAATCCATTTATAAAATGGAAATGATTTACATGCTTTCATGGCATATAATATAAAGTAGATCACTATATTCATAATTTACCTTTGATGCCTCACTATTCCAAATTTCAATAAGTTGGTGCCATTGATCTAGGATGACTCTAGTGTCAGTCATATTTGCAACTTGATCTATATTTTTTATATGGCTTGTAATACTTCTCTTTTAGTTATGCTTTCCAATCCCTCCATTTTGCTCCTAATGAGTTAATTACCCATTTATAGAATAAGGCTCAATGTCCCACTTGTCGTGTAAATAATGAAAGCCAAATTACTTTATGAAACTATAAAAATTAAATAGGATAATAAGTAAATCAAAAATTAAGAAAAGAAATAATGTCAAATGATAGATCATTTAAGTAGTTTGTTACTATAAGTACTTATTAAATGGATCCATCCTATTCATTTGGATACACTAACCTAGTATATAGATATTCAATTGTAAATAAAAAAAACTATTATACCAAGATAAGTTTTCAAATATCCTCCTTCTTTATGGGTACATACCTCCAATTTAAGAAACAAAGAGGCAACAAATTGTCCTTTCGAGCAAGAGTGCCTAAGTGGCTACTAATTGTGGAGCATTTTCTCTATCAAGCTAATCAAATTCATTAGTTCGAATATAATGGTGAACACCATCTAGTGTCTTTGATACTTGAGGACATGTTATAGGACCTCTAGTCCTCCTAACATCCCCTACATAAATGATCAAATATTATCATCAATTTTTATTTTAATAAAATTAAATAAGCTACTTAATAAGGAGAGATGTTAATTTCAATTTACCATTATTTGTGTTTGTAGGTGGTTGAGATAGATTTGGTTGGCTAATGTTTGCAGAGGGAGATGAATGCTTAGCTTGAGTGTGATGAGATGATACTAGAAGAAATTAAATTCAATTTTTAGAAAATAATTATTTAAGATCTGTTGTCATGGAGTCCCTGTTCTGGCTGGTCGGAGCTGCTGCACCACAGGACCGCTCCCTGGTTCACCTGCAAAATAGGTCCCTTGCCGGAGTTGTTCCGGCGGGGGACACTCCAATGCCTAAGTCAGAGGCGGGCCCCAGCCACAGAATGGAGAAGAATCTTGAGAAGCAGAGGGAAAGGCTCTTTGAATTTAGTGTGTGTGTGTATGTATCTACCTCTCTCGAGCATTTCTTCTTACCGCTATTTATAAGGAGGTGTCCGGCCTGCGGATCCGTTCTTCTTCCAGTGATTACGGGAAGTTAATTTCTTCCCATGATTGGTAATCGTGGGTTGTCATTGAGCGGTTCCGGCCAGACCGGAGGCGTGGCAGCTGGAGTTGCGTGCCATGATCATGGCATGGAGATAGTCAATAGTAACCATTGATTACTGTTGCCTATCCGGGATAGATCGTGGACCCATCTTCAGATTTTTCCTGTTTAGGGAGATTCTCATAATTAAACCAAGAATCTCCCCATCTTCGGATCTTCTCTGTTGGAGATCCTGTCTTTTGCATGAGTTGAGGACTTGGTGTTTACCAAGGGCTGGAGATCGTGTCTTCGGCAGGAAACGAAGAGCATGTCTTTGGAAGTCGACGAGAAGCCTGGTCTTCGATTAGGGCCGAAGACATAATCTAAAGGTCTTGCCTTCGGATGTCATAGGCCGGTGGGGAGCCTTGTGTTGCCCGTGGTTGGCCTGATCTTTCTAGGTCCGAAGTCATTGGTTCAGAGGAAAGGTCTTCGGTCAGTCGAACTGGTGCTCAGTTCATACTTGGATCGGGATACCCCAACAATTGCCCCCCTACTCTCAGTTTTCGAAACGAAGGTTTGTCTCGAGAAGTGAGAGTGCCAATGCTTTGTCATTTTTCTCTTAGGGGATAGTGTAGTGGATGATCATGAGATCTCTGATTAGACTGCTCATCATGACTTCTAGTTGATTTGGGAATCAGGGGGTGGACAACTGTCACTTCCTGGTTGGGAGAGAAGAAAAGAGCGAGCGACCCTGAGACTGTCTCTTCTTTTCCTGTTACGTGATGGCTCAGCCAATCTTTCGGTTGAGATTTGGGTGGTTATGGTGGCTTCTCCCTGCCCATTGGATGATGGATGCGCTTCATCCTGGCCGCTAGTTCAAGATGGGTTACCTCCCTGGGTAATTCTTTGTCAAATCAACCTGGTGGGACTTCAGAGGCCCCTGATCTCTTTTTAAGAAAGAGAGAAGGTCCGGCTAAGGAAGCTTCTTCAACCTCGCCTCATTCTTCACTCAGCCTTCTTTGTTCTTGACTACCAGTCTACTCTGCAGGTAGAATCTTCCTTCTACCTTTTTGTTTCATTCTTTTGTCATGGAAGAAGCTGTAGAAAGTCAGGGGGAACAAGTTGGGTCCTCGGGGGCCGGTGACGTAGTAGGTCCGGAGTCGATCCCTAGTTCAGTTTCACAGGGGAAGATGCCTCTTCTTCGGGAATGCTATCACATTCCCGAGGGGTTTCCTTTAATTCTCCCCGCATCTGAGGAACGGGCAAACAAACCTCCTCCTGGGTGCTTAGCCATGTACGAAGACCATCTGAAGGCTGGCCTTCGATTTTCCCTGCATGCTTTTTTCATCAGAATCTTTTGTTTGTACTAAGTGGTGCCGGCGCAATTGACCCCGAATAGCATTCGGAACGTCTGCGGGTTTCTGGTTCTATGCCGCATTGCCAACATAGAACCTAGGACCAACTTATTCACAATCCTTTTTATCTCAAGAGGGATTTCCATAGCAGCAGATGGTGGGTGATCGATCCTCGACCAGGCTGCAAGATCATCAAGGACATGCCCAGCGCCATCCACGGGTAGAAACCTATTTTTGTGTTTGTATTGTCCATTGATCCATGGGGCTTCGACGCTGTTTGGAAGAAGCCTCATCTAATCGCCAATGATGGGAAGAAGGTCTTGGCGGCTGACTAGTTGGATTACAATCTTCTGATTAATTCGGAAGTCACCCCTATCCGTAAGTTGTTGGAGGAGAGAAATCTCTATCTTGCGGGGATTAGCAAGTTCTCCATATTAAGTATAGTGGCTAAAATCTCTATCCCTCTTCCCTTGTTTTTGTCATAACTCAGTCGACTTAAAGAAATCTCTCTACTTGTAGGTGGCGGAATGAAGCCTGGCATGAGCTGGCTCCGTCAGACTTCTGAGAAGAGGGTAGCTGAAGCCCCTCTCACAAGGTCGGTAGTTCAGAAGAAGGCCCGAAGAGACGGTCCTGAGGGGGACCGGAGCACTTCATCTTCCCGGGGACCTCAGGGGAAGATGTGGTACCCATGAAAGGGGCCCCATCAAGACCTCATCTAGTTGAAATTCCACCGGCGGTTACCTCCCCGGTTCGCACAATGGGGAGTCCGCCTCAGGCGGTGGATGTGCCATCGCTTTGCCCCCTGTAGTTGATAGGGGCAAAGCATGGCAAGTCAAGGGAGAGTTTGCTCATGGGGCTTCCCTAGCTGGAAGCTGTTCAGTGGATTCTTTGGGGCTTTCACCTACGGGGGGACTGCTGGTCCCCTCCATAGCCAGGCAGGCGCTAAAGAGCACATTGCTGCCTCACGACTTGGCAGTTCTCCGAAGTCGAAAGTTTCCCAGGGTGTTCGATTCTGCTTTTTCCGCCCTGCAACAAGTATGATCCTTGCCGTCTTCTTTGCTCTAAGAATTGTTCAATCCATAACTCCATATTTTCGATGCAGTTGGTCAATGACCTTACCTTTATGGAGGAGGGCCTAGGAAATGTTGATAGTCTCATTCACGGCCTCAAAGAGGAACTTTACACGGCCAAAGCTGCAAAGGAGGTGGCCGAAGAGCTGAGGCAGTCCATGGAAAACCATCTCACTCGAGCGGATGCTAAAGTTCAAGAGCTGAAGAGTGACCTGAAAAGTGCCTAGTTGACAATAGCGGAGCAAGGGGCAGGGTGGAGGAATAGCAAAAAGCAAGTCGACTCATTGGAGCAAGTTTCCAAGGAGAATTAAGAGAGGATAGAGAGTTTGACCAAGGCAGTAGAGGAAGCTGCTAAGAGGGCCGAAGAGGTAGTTCTGGAGTCCAAAGCGGCTAAGAGATAGTCCGCGTCCCTGAGAAAGCTGGTGGATGACGCTGTAGCAGACTTCAGGAAGTCTTCATAATTCCAAGAGGAGATGAATGAAGTATCCCTGTACGGCTACCAGCATGGCTTCAATGATGGACTCTCCAAGGTAAAGGAGGCCTTCCCCCACCTTGATCTTTCTGGCATCCCTTCCTTTATCATAGCCAAAGAAGAAGAAGAGGAGGAGGAGGAGGCCGAGGCCGCGGAAGAGGCCGAGGCCACGGAAGAGGACAAAGAGGTGTCGTGTTTGGGAGAAGAGGCCTCTGCCTCAGTCGAAGATCTGGGGGTGGCTCCAACTCTGATCCCGGTTCAGGAGGAGATTCAGGCTAGGGGAGCCCAAGCTGAAGGTTCTCTGGTCCTAGCCCAAGTCGACGAGATCCTTTCTACATAGGTTGACAAGTTGCTTCAATCCTGCGGTGTTGGGTCTCCTCCAGTTGATGTTGAATAATCTAAGTAGCTTTAGATATGTTTTCTTTTTTGTACCGTCAATGGTTTTTGTATGACAATGGTGCGGGCACCAGACTCAGAAGAAGACTTCAGGGCTCCATCTGGATCTCTGATTGACCTTGCCCGAAGAATTAGGGTTTTCTGGTTTTGTAATAAGGGTTGACTTGGTCAACTCAATTTTAGTCTTGAGTCTGTATTTCCTTGCAATTTAAATTTTGTTGAGTCATGTTGACTCAGTACAAGTCCTAGTAGTGGTCTAGGTCTTCTCCAGGTTGGTGCCACTTTTTTTTTCAGTCAAGTCAAGGTCCAGGGTGCCACATTTTTTCTCCCAGGCCCAAGCAAGTGGGCGCCATACTCCCAGCCACACGCCAGAGTCCAGGAGGCGCCACATCTCCATCCAGTGTCTTTGGTCCCTACACCACAAGAAGTAAGTTCCTTTTTTTTCTTGCACCACTTGGGAGAGAAATCCATCAAGATACCTCAATCCAAGGCGGAGCCAATTTCTTTCCAGATAAACCCAAGCCAGGATGGCAAGAATTTTTCTGCACCACTTGGGAGAGAAATCCATCAAGATACCTCAATCCAAGGCGGAGCCAATTTCTTTCTAGATAAACCCAAGCCAGGATGGCAAGAATTTTTCTTGAAGAGAGGATCAAGGAGGTGCCCCACAATGTTCCATAAAAATCCAAGTTATAAAAGGGAAGAGAGCATGTCTTGGGGAGGAATTCAAGGAGGTTCCCAAAAGTTTCCAAAAGTGCCAAAGCCATGAAAGGAAGAAGCCTAAACTTGTGGAGCAAGACTAGGAGGTGTCCAAATGAGCCAAACCATGAAGGGAAAATCCTTGATTCATGGAGAGATACTAGGAGACACCCCCATAACCTGCCATTTGGAGCTGATTTTCAAGTTTTCTTGGAGTTTTTGGGCTGCCCACTCATGGAAGGAGTCTTGGGAAGAGAATTTGTTGCCTAAAGTGTGGGTTAGTCCTATTAGTCCCACATGGGAAATGTATAAAATTTTATTTCTTTGTTATGTCTATATATTCAACTCTATGTAACTCTTCAATTTAAATGATGAATGAAAAAAATTTCTGTGTGAGCAACTTTGTGTTTCTCTCTTCCGCACTTGTATTCGGTGTTGGGCTCCATGAGGAGTAAATCCGGGTTCCCTAGGAGCCTTGAGGAGGTGTGAGATCTCCAACCCCAAAACCCTACCAAAACCCTAGGTTAGCCACTTCAATTCCAAACCCTAGCCGCCATCATCTTCTTCATTCCACCAATCATCCAAACCCTAATCTTCCTCATCATCTCACGGCCCCTCTCTTCCAAGTAGAGGCTGACCACCAGCATCCAGGTCCAGATCGGCTACTTCGAATACAGAGCAAATCCCAGAGGAAGTCAGATCAGCATCCAGGAGAATCAGGATTTCAGCAACATCAATTTTTCAAGTTCTTCTTATCTGGTAAATCCTTTCTTTGAGTATCTGGTTCCTTAACTTGTTCTTCTTCTTTCCCAGATCCTAAGTTCAGGAGAAGCCAACTCTGCTAAAGGACCAGTATTGGAGGATCCATTGCGAAGATATCCGAATCCGAGGATCCAACAATCTGCTCGAGAGAGTCCTTCCACCAAACTCTGTGAAGATCACTGCCTGGTACATAACCCTTCCCTTCTCTTTAATTCTGTCCCGTTGAAAGTTCAGAGCGAAACCCTAGGTCTGGGAGTTTCTCAACCCCCAGCGCTCCTTTACTTCTGAAGTACTCTGATAATCTAGTTTCTTTGAATTGTGCTTTCCATTATTATATAGTTTCTTTCAATTTAGTTTAACTTTCATTTGAGTCAAAGCCGACTTCTGAAAATAAAAAAAAAAAAAAGCAATTAGTCTTAATTTACTTCTACATCGCATCATCTCTTTTGTTCTGCATCAATTTTGGTATCAGAGCTTTCATACTGCATCAGACAACCTCTTCGATCGATGATTAGGAAAGTTTGATTGTGATTCTCGTTGTCCACGTGGTGTATCGATATTCGTACAATCATGTTTTCTTGCACCTTGTGTGCCGCCAGGTCTCCTTTTTCCAAAAAGGAGCTATTAATGTCGCTGCCGCACGATGGAAATTCCTTTGGATTCGAAGCACCGATAATTGTTGTCCCGAGAATGATCCTCAAGCAGTCTTTTGGTTCTCGAATCGTCGCTTGGACACGTGGCGCTCTTTGATGCGACTGGGAAAAGATGTGGAGCACGCCTCCCTGTGGCCGGTCATGGGTGCATGGTCTTTATAAATAGGACCTTGTCCTCTGCTGCCAAGGGTCACCATCCTCTCAGACTTCTTCTTCCTTCCCAGCGTTTCAGTCGAAAATGAGGTTCAGCACCTCCGAGCTTCAACAAGCAGTGAAGAGGAGGGCCATCGATCCTAAAAGAAAGAGGAGTCCGGAGTTCTTTGAGTCGGGCGATGATGATGAGCCTATCGTGGACCGTATGGAGAAGAGGTTTCGCATGTTGGAGGCTCAATTGAAGGAGGCCAGGGCCCAGGTCACGGCGGCAGTCGTGGAGGCAGAGGAGGCCAAGAAGGTGGTGGGGAATGCCGTTTCAGACTTTAAGGCGTTCGCTGCTTTTAAGGAGGAGGTCACCGAAGCAGCTCTGGACTCCTACCATCAAGGATTCCGAGAATGCAGGGGGAAGGCCTTCAAGTTCTATGACTTGAAGGGCCTGGACAACATCAAGCCCTCTATTCCCTTTCCTGGACATGAGTTTGATTCCGACTCCGATGAGGGGTCGGATTCTGGTCTGAATAGGAACCCCGGGCCCCTTCATCGTCCCTCCAAAACTCCCCCCGTCGGTACGAGAAAAAGTCGGCGGGAGGTTATTGAAAATGTTTTCCCGCAATCCTTCTACTCCTTTACTCTTTTTTTTGTCCTCTCTTTGTGAGAGTTTTCTCTCTCTTTTTTTTTGTAAAAAACAAAAAATAATGAAATATCTTAACTTTTCTTACCTCTTTCCATGTGTCTCTTATGATATGTTGCATCATGTCATTTCTAGAGCGTGGATTCCTCGGACCATTTGCGGTCTATAGGAAAGATGTGAGGTCGGCTGGACCGTTCTTGAGATGTTTGTTGTCGATAGGAAGGATGACATTGGTCTTTTTAGGCATGTTTTCGGATTTACCGTAGGATGAGGTGTTTACACCGTCCCTGTGCACTCCTATCATGATCAAGGTAGGCTGTTCAGGCCCGTCCCGGTGCATCTTCGGATTTACCGTAGGGTAGGTTACGAAAACCATCCCTGTGCCCCCCCTTTTTTTTCTCTTTTTTATGTAAGGTAGCCTGATTAGGCCCGTCCTGGCACGTCTTCGGGTTTTCCATAGGGTAGGTTATCAGAACCATCCCTATGCCTTCGATCTTCTTGGTGGCCTGACTAGGCCATCCGTTGCACTCGTCGGGCATACCGATAAGGTTAGTGGATCAGACTCTCCTTTATGCAGTTGATCGATTTCTTAGATCGGGCCACTTAGGCTGTTGTCATTCAGTCAATGCAACAAGCCGTTCTGAGTTGAGTAGAGTTGAGCAAATTTGCATAGGAGACTTAAGAATCTGTTTATTGATAATATTTGCGAAGGTTTTGTACATTCCATGGCCGGGACAGAGGCTTCCTATCCAGGGTCTTGAGTCGATATGCTCCTGGTCGAATGACTTCTTCGACTTGAAATGGACCTTCCCAGTTGGGAGAAAGTTTATCCTGTTCTATTGGTTTGGATACTTCTGCCCTTTGCAATACCATGTCCCCTGTGCAGAAAATCTGCTCCTTCACTCTAGAGTTGTAATATTTGGCGACCTTTTATTGGTACATCGCCATTCTTAACTGGGCTTGAAGTCTGGTACTTGGCAGCAAATCCAGGTCGATCCTTCTATGATCGGAGTTCCCAGGCTCTTCATAATTGTCAATTCCTAGAGATTGTAGGGAGACTTCGATAGGTAGCACAGCTTCGGTACCGTATGCTAGGTTAAACGGAGACTCGTCGATGGCCATTCTTGGGATAGTTCGGTACACCCAGAGAATGGAGGTCAGCTTTTCGGCCCAAAGCCCTTTGGCGGCATTCAACCTCATCTTCAGACCGTGGAGAATGGTCCGATTAGTCGCTTCGGCTTCTCCGTTGGACTGTGGGTGGGCAACGGAGGTTAGCCGGTGCTGAACATGATACCGAGCACAGAAGTCCTTGAACTTCAAATTGTCAAACTATCTCTCGTTGTCCGTGATTATGACATGTGGGATGCCAAACTGGAATATGATTGAATTTCTTACAAAATTCTCCACCTTGCCTTCTGTGATCTGGGCCAGTGGTTCGGCTTCTATCCACTTTGTGAAATAGTCGATGGGCACAAGGAGGAACTTCCTTTATCTAGAAGCCGATGGGAATGGGCCAAGAATATCCATTCCCCATTGGGCAAAAGGCCAAGGAGATGTCAGTTGAGTCAAGTGACTTGCAGGTTACCTCTGAACATTGGCGTACCTTTGGCACTGGTCACACCTTTGCACAAAGTCAGCCAAATCCTTCTGGATGGAGGGCCAATAATACCCCTATCGAATGATCTTGTATGCCAAAGACCTACCCCCCAAGTGATCACCGCATATGCCCTCGTGGACCTCTCTCAGGGCGTAATCCGCATCCGTTGGTCCCAAGCACTTCAATAGCGGTTGAGAAAATAATCTCTTATAGAGAGTTCCGTCTAAGATGACATACTGGGATGCCATCCAGCGGATCTTCTTGACCTTTGCCTTGTCTCCTGGTAGTATGCCCTCATTTAGGAATTTGATGATGGGATCCATCCAGCTTGGCTCGGCGTCGATCTAGCGCACCTCCATAGCTTCTTCGGCTATACTTGGAGTTTCAAGATGTTCAACAAAGGTACATCCAAGAGATTATGGTATTGTAGTAGCCAGTCGAGACAATGCGTCCGCCCGAAAATTCTCTGATCGAGGGACATGGATAATCTAAAAATGCTCCAGTTGAGAGGATAAGGCTCGTACCTTCTCTAGGTATTGCATCATGGTTGGATCCATGGCTTCATATTCTCCTTTAACTTGATTCAGAACCAGTTGGGAGTCTGAGAAGGCCCGGAGTTGTTGAACTCCCAAACTTTTGGCGATCCAAAGTCCGACGAGCAAGGCTTCGTATTCGGCTTGGTTGTTAGAAACATGGAAGGAGAACCAAAGTGCGTACTCTATGGTATGGCCGTCAGGTTCGGCTAGCATAAGACCAGCTCCACATCCAGTAGCATTGGAAGCTCTGTCCACATGGATCACCCAAAAGGACTTCGTCTCCTTCGGGACTTCATCTTCTACCGAAGGTACTTTGTCTTCAGACCTCTAGGTGCATTCAGCCAAGAAATCAGAGAGCACCTGGGCCTTCATAGCCGATCGGGGCTGAAAGTTGATATCGAATTCACTCAACTTCATAGCCCACTTGTCTATCCTTCCAAAGGTGTCAGGAGACCGGAGAATGGCCTTGAGGGGCTGATCAATCAGCACCATGATGGCGTGGGCATAAAAGTATGGCCATAGTCGCTTTGCTGCAATCACCAGAGAGTAGATCAACTTTTGCATCCTCGGATACCGCGTTTCAGCATCATGTAGAACCTTGCTGATGTAGTGTTGGGAATCCGGTGCACCATTGTGAAAAATAATTTCAAACATGATGAAATTTGCACCATAAACCCTTAGCCAAGATCTCCTTATTCAGGATTAAAACATATATTAAACATGCAAACTTACATTGTTAGAATTAGGGCACCAACCTGTTAACGCTAAATCCAATTTTGATGTAGAATCAAAACATGATGTTGAATGCCCCTTTTGAATTCACCAGGCATCCAAATGTCCACCCTCCAATGGTGATCCACAAGAAGATTGATCAAGATGCTAGCTTCTTCAAAATTCCTTCACTTGAATTCTTATCCTAGAACTCAAGAGGACTATGGCTTTAAAACTCCATGGTAGGGACTCCTTAATTCCTTTCTTTCTTCTTCCTCTCTCTTTCTTAAGACCTTGTCCTAAGAATAAAACTCTTGTCTTGAAGGAGGAGGAGGATTTAAGACACTAATGTCTTATATAAGGGAAATAGAAACAGAGTAGTAATTCTTTTCTTTTACCGATCGAGAGATTCTTCCTATCTCTTGTTTTAGACTTGAGTTTCAACAGAGAAGAGAACTCTGTAAAAGGGAAACTCTCTGTGTCCTAAACAAGCTAAGGAGGAATCAGTCTCCTGAAAAGAAAAGAAAAATAAAACCTCTGTCGTACATTAGTCAAACACTCGAGACCTCTGTTCCTTAAATAGATTACAAAAAGGTGCCTTTTCAAAAGAACACAACTCTCCGTAAAATATTTCTCACGCCCCCTTCCCTCCTTCTCATGCCCTTCTAGATTAAAACTCATGGCTTTTCCTAAAAGAAAAGTCATGAAATTCCAGAAGAAAGGAATCGCGATGTTTCGGTCTCCGAAGAGACGTTGTTTCACGCAACCGGGAAGAGTCAGCGCCTTTTGTCTTTCTTAAAAATCTTCCAGCCATTGGATTCCCATCCAAGGGGGGACAAGTGGAGCGCTAACTTTAAGAAAGGAGGCCACCCCATCTTAATTCATCGGAGAATTAAGTGGGGCACGCCAAGAGTCCATGTGCCATGGACTCTTCCAAATGGCGCGCCAAGAGTCCATTAGCGCATGGACTCTTGGTATTTTGGCATGAAAAGAATAAGGAGTGGGTGGGGGGCTAGCCTAGGTGCATGGTTAGCCAATAGGGTTAGCCATAATCTCTATTTTTTCAATTAGGGTCTAATTAGATCCAATTAAAACCCAAATTGAACCAATCCGGAACCCTAATTCGAATCCGATTCAAATAGAAGCTAGGATTTGCAACACCTGCTAGAGTGTTATCCTACAAAGATGATTTAATCACAAATTAAACTCTTGATCAATCCTCTTAAGTGTGTGACCCATTGGGTTCCACATCTAGCCAGCAGTGGGTTCGAATACAAGTTGACCTAATTTGATTAGAACTCTTTCTAATCGATTTAGGTCAAACCGGGCTTACCCGATTTGATCAATTAGGACTCTTCCTAATAAGTGATCTTTGAATTTTATCAACCCACAAGACAAGATTGACGTCTAGCAACGTGTCATGTCTACCCGAAAGATATGGAAATTCTGGTGAAATACCAAAATTACCCTTCAGTAGAGAGTTACCGTACAATTAAATCTTTCGATCAGCCTGCACCCAAAATATAACTATGGATATGGATATATATCAAATCCAATATTATATTTATTTCTAGCTCAATCTTATATTGATGATTCAATTATCTTGATATTAGAAACCATCTCTAATATCTTTACTTTGATCAAAGATTCCCTGAATCATCATCCGATTGTTAACTAGCTGGATGCAATCTCCTCTTACCAAGAGTGATCGATTCCTTGTTGACCTACTCATTACCTTCATATCCAATTCACCATTCCCAGTATCAATCCTGTGCATGACTTAGTGTCATGATTTGGATTGAACCAAAGCATGGGTACATGTACATAAGGTACTTATGGCAATCTCAGGTCAAAGGATTACTTGTACTACTCCCACTATGAGAACCTTCTATTGACATGTAGCTAAGACTCCATTAGGTGTTCTCAAGTTGGATCATATCAGTGAACTCATTCTCCAATGAGCACCCACATCTCAGTATTAGTGTCATACACAAGTGACTGTGAGAGCAGTCACCCTCTCCAGTATACATGGGATGTGCTAGTCTTACCGGAAAACCTTGATCCCCTCTCAGGGTTCCTTTGACTAGGAATATTTTAGATTAAGGTTTTAAGATTTTAGGTCTCACTGGTATGATCTCATCATAACCCTAAAATCATAGCCCTAATCTATGGGGTTCATCATATAATATAAACACAGCGTATGATGAAAAATAATGCCTTTATTAGAAAATTATCAATTACAATGGTTTTGGAGATATAACATAGATTGGCTTGTAGGGCATATCCCTTTCATGTAGTAGATCGGCTTGTGGGATCCGTCTTCATCTCTCCGGACAAGGACCGAACTGATTGCTTCATCTGAAGCAGAGAGGTACAAGTAAAGCACCTCACCCACTTGAGGTTTGGAGAGTAGTGGTGGGGTTTCTGGCTACTTCTTTAACTCTTCAAAGGCAGTGCGATAGTCTTCGGACCATTCGAAGCCCTTTGACTGCCGAAGTACTTGAAGAATGGGAAACATTTCTCGGCTGAATGAGAAATGATCCTGCTTAGGAAGGCAAACTCCCTGTTAACTACTGGATTTCTTTCTTGTAGGAGGGTTGTCTCATATCCTTTAGGGCTTGGATCTTCTCAGGATTTGCCTCAATCCCTCGTTTGGTGACAAGAAAGCCCAAGAACTTACCCGAAGTGACCTCGAAGGCATACTTTGCTGGATTTAGCTTCATGCGATAGTGTTGCAGAGCACTCAATGATTCTTCCAGGTCTTGGATATGATCTTTTCAGAGGAGGCTCTTGATGATCATGTCGTCAACGTAGGCCTCCATGTTTCTTCCCAGTTGCTTTTCGAACACTTTGTCGATTAGCCTTTGAAATGTTGCCCCAGCATTCTTGAGACCGAATGGCATCATCTTGTAGTAGTACAGACCTTTGTCGGTGACAAAGGCAGTCTTCTCCTCATCTTGGGGATCCATCCTGATCTGATTATAGCCAGAAAAAGCATCCATGAAACTCAATAGTTGGTGGCCGGCAGTGGCATTGACCAGCTGATCAATCTTTGGAAGAGGGAAGCTATCTTTTGGACAAGCCTTGTTGAGGTCAGTGTAATCGATGCCGATCCTCCACTTGCCATTAGCTTTCTTTACCATTATCACATTGGCCAACCATTCAGGATAGTAGGCCTCTCGGATGAACCTTACTTTAAGGAGTTTGCTTCTTCTTCGTCCACGGCTTTCTATCTTTCAGGAGCAAAGCTTCTTTTCTTCTGTCGGACTGGTTTATACCTGGGGGTAACTTCCAGTCGATGAGTGATTACTTTGGCAGGAATCCTTGGCATATCCGAAGCTGACCAGGCGAAGACATCGGCGTTGTCTCTGAGGAATCGGATCAGCTCTGTTCTGGTTTCCTCATCAAGTATACTCCCGATCTGCACAACTCTGGTGGGATCTTCCTTTGTTAATGGTACCAGGACAGTTCTTTCCATGGGTTCACCAGAGCCTGTAGTTGTATCCCTCGGATCCATTTGATCCAGAGTTGCAGAATCATTGAAGTGTTTGTCTTGGATCATTAGACACTGCCATGCTGCTCTCTGATCTCCTCTAACTTCTTCAACACCATTCCTGGTGGGGAAGCATACCAGGAGATAATGAGAGGAGATCACGATTCGAAACTTGTTCAAGGCGGGCCATCCTAGAATGATGTTGTAAGCCGAGGGGGTTCGGACTATCGTGAAGTTGATCGGTAGTGTTTTTTGTCGAGGTTCAGTGCCAAGGGTCATAGGCAACACTATTTCTCCCTTGGCATGAACTTGATTATCCCCGAAGCCTATGAGCGGTATGGGGGATCTCCGTAGTTGATGTCTAGGAAAACATATTTTAGAGAATGCATCATAGATCAAGACATCAGTCAAACTTCCATTATCAACAAGGATTCGTTGTACATCATAGTTGGCCACAATGGTCGAGATTACAAGGGGATCATCTTGCGGGAGCCGGACTCCTGCAAGGTCGTCATCGGAGAAGAGAATAGCATTGTTGTCCTTGAGTCACTTTGGGACATCGTCCTCATCCCTCCTCCAGTTGATAGGCCGGTGTATCATCCCCATACCTCCATTGGTGGGCCTTTGATTTGGCAGTTTGGCCTCTTTAGGAGGTGGCTGGGGAACAGTAGCTTCCGACCGAGGTCCTTGATGACCAATGTACCACCCCAAATATCCTCTTTTGATGAGATCCTCAATCGCATCCTTCAGCTGGATGCATTCTTTAGTATTGTGGCTGTGGTCCTGGTGGAATTAGTAATATTTGTTCCTATTCCTTACGGAAGAGGAGGCCTTCATGGGATGGGGCCGTTGGAGATAATTCTTTTTCTCTATCTCCATGAGGATCTTTTCTCAAGAAAGGTTGAGGGGGGTGTAAGAGTCGAATCTTCCTCTCGATGCCCTGGGCTTGGGATGACTTCTTCGGTGATCAGTATATTGCTATTATTGTTATTGAAGATCGGGAGACCTTGTCCCCTGTTGTTCTTCTTTTTTGAAGGGGGCTTCCCTTTGATCAGTCGTTGGTTGGCCGCCTGCTCTTCAGCATCGGCATATTTCTGAGCCCTCGATAAGAGCTCAGCATAGCTTTTGGGAAACTTCTTATCTAGAAAAAAGGTGAGCCTGGATGTACGAAGTCCCTTCTTTAGTGCAGACATGGCTACATGCTCGTTGAGATCGGATATCTCAAGTGTGGCCGCATTAAACCTGGAGTTATAGTCTCGCAGGCTTTCTCCTTCATTCTGGTGAAGGAGGAACAGTGTGTCCATATTTTGGAGAGTCTTGCGGCAGGTCCAGAAATGCAAGACAAACAATTTCTCTAACTCAAAAAAAGAATCTATGGTACCTGGGCGTAGGCTTGAGTACCACATCCAAGCAGCTTTCTTCAAGGTGGCCGGGAATGCGAGGTAGTACATCGCATCCGAAGCTCCTTGAATCATCATATGGGCCTTAAAACTGCTCAAGTGGTCAAAGGGATCGGAGGTGCCATCGTAGGGTTCCATCTGGGGAACCCTGAAGTGCTGAGGAGTGACTTCGGCCATGATACGGTCGATGTAGGGTGAGCGTAGATCACCCACTATCAAGTCATCGGGATCCTTTAGATCCTGCATTCTCTTCTCCCGCGCCCTCATCATTTCTGATTCAATGGCTCTAAATCTTCCATCATAATTGAGAGTCTATTTCGGCGCCCTCTCTACGGGAGTAGAGTCTTCGGAGGAGAGTGAGGGAGTTTGCCTAGGCCTTTTCCCTTTCTGCGGGGAATCGACGGGCCTAGACAGTCTCGAACTTCGACCTTCAGGAGAGGGCCGAGAATGGGGGGAGAGATGTGTAGAACCCTCCCGTGGGGCTCTCTTCCTTTGGGATCGAGATCTATGTCTAGAGGCGGCCGGTGGATTTCCAACCGAAAAAGCTCTATTTTGAAAATCTAGAACCATGGCTGTAAGGTTGGTGACCTGGTTCACAAGGGCTTCAAATTGCTGCAATCCTACGACAACTGTAGGAGGTGGGACATCGTTCTCTCCCAGGGGCGCATCCCCTTGGGATGGAACACGACTTCGACTTGTGGAGGCGATATGAGTCTTTCCTCTCGCCATCGGAAACTTCTTACTTCCCCTTGTTTGGGAGGGAGCTTAAAGAATGCTGTCTATCGCCCCCCCTTCTTGGTGCGCCAATCTGTTGGTGTGGAGTCCCTGTTCCAGCCGGTCAGAGCTGCTGCACCATAGGACCGCTCCATGGTTCACCTACAAAATAGGTCCCTTGCCGGAGTTGTTCCAGTGGGGGACACTCCGATGCCTAAGTCAGAGACGGGCCCCAGCCATAGAATGGGAAAGATTCTTGAGAAGTAGAGGGAAAGGCACTTTGAATTTAGAGTGTGTGTGTATGTATCTACCTCTCTCGAGCATTTCTTCTTATCACTATCTATAAGGAGGCGTCCGGCCTGCAGATCCGTTCTTCTCCCAGTGATTACGTAGAGTTAATTTCTCCCCATGATTGGCAATCATGGATTGTCATTGAGCGGTTCCGGCCAGATCGGAGGCATGGCAGCTGGAGTTTTACGCCATGATCGTGGCATGGAGATAGTCGATAGTAACCATTGGTTACTGTTGTCTATCCGGGATAGATCGTGGACCCATCTTCAGATTTTCCCTGTTTAAGGAAAATGTTATATTTTAAAGTTTCATTAGATCAAATCTCTCAATATGATACATCCGACAATATTAAACTAGTCTAGCGATCCTAAATTTGGCTACAAAATGTATAGGCAAATGAACCATGATATCAAAAAAGGAAGGAGGAAAAATTATTTCCGAGTTACATAGTGTCACAGCTATGCGAGATTCCAATTGATGCATTTCTGGTAATCGAACTACTTTGGAGCATAGTTCCCTAAAGAAATTGCACAATTCAATTAATACCGAGACAACATTTCTAGGCAAAGATCTTATTGCCAAAGGAAGTAGTTACTGTATAAAAATATGACAATCATGGCTTTTAGGTCCTGATAGCTTACACTCCTTAAGATGTATACATTGTGAGATATTAGATGAATACCATCTGGAACTCTTACCCTCTTTAATACATTGCAAAAAACTTCTTTTTCAGTAGAAATCATTATGAAGCATGCAAGAAGCAAGTATGTTCTATTACCATCTTCATTACTTTTTGGATGTTGTGCTTTTTCTAATATTTAACTCATATAAGTCAAGTAAGATTTTAAATTATCTTTTGTTTTACCATCAAGATTAAGTAATGTGTAAACCACATTATCACAAACATTTTTTTTTAATATGCATCACATCCAAACTATGACAGCAAAAGTGTCTCCCAATAAGGCAATGAGAAAAAAGATACTTTGCTTCTTCCAATTATATGATAGTTATGCATTTTCATTCCTTTTTCTTCTTATTCTAGGTATACTATGTTTGTACTTCCCAAATATAACATTTACACCTTGCAATTATTGCAGCACATCACACCCAGACAATGGTGTAGGTGCATTGCCTAATCCTACTTTACCCTTGAAAGCATCTGTATTAAGACAAAATCTATGTGGTTGGATCTAAGAAATGATGATGCCCCATGTAGTAATGTTTGCATCTATTCTTCAAATAATAAGAGCATGTATCCTTGTGACAAGAAGGACAAGCCATGGAACCTTTTGTGCTCCATTCGAACAAGCAAGCATATCCAAGAAAGTCACTAATGGTCCATAAAATTGCTATATGTATTTAAAAATTCTTTTGCTAATAGCATTATAGGTCTTTATCCCAGCTTCCCATAATTCCTTCAACTCTTCTATCAAAGGTTGCAAATATACATCAATATTATTTTCAGGTATGGATAGCTCATCAAATAGTAAAGATAATATAAAATAAGGTTATTTCATACACATCCAAGGTGGCAGTTATATGGAATCAACATGACAGGCCATGTACTATGAGCTATGCTCATTGTTCAGAATGGGTTGAAGCCATCACTTGCTAGGCCAAGTCTAACATTACGAGGATTTGAGGAGAAAGATGGATGCAAGTAATCAAATATTTTCTAAGCTGGAGAGTCAACAGAATGTCTTAAAATTCCATCATTTATTCTACCATCCTCATGCCAACTGATAAATGATGTTGTTTTTGGTGACATAAATAATCTCTAAAACCTTGGTTTCAATGGAAACTAGCATAAGATCTTTGCAAAAATTTTGTTCTTATTATTTTTTAAATTACTTCCATCATAATCATTTTGTTTCTCAATAGCAACCCATCTAGAAGTACCACAAACAGCACATAACTTAGAGTCTGCATAATCCTTCCAAAGTAGCATCAATTACATGGACATGTATGAATTTTCTAATACTCCAACCCCAAATGATGGGGGATGGGATAAGGGGTAGGATCGTCGGCGAGCTGAGAAGTCACCGAAGATTAGGGTATCCTATTTTTTTTTTTTTTTTTTGTAAGGAGGTGGTGAAGGAACAATGGAGATGGAAGACTTAAGGTTTAGAACTCATGGACTTTGGGACTCACACTCACGGAGAGACCTTTTACCTCTAAGGCATCCCATCTACCTCACTACTTGGAGCCGTTAGGGTGAATCTCAAAAGACATGAGGGGGTAAAGAAGATGGAATTAAGGAAGGTGATAACTACACATGACCTCTCATCATGTCTTGGGATTGGGCCTCACACCCTCTCCTTACGGAGCGAAAGAAAAGAATCATTCTTTTCTAAAAAAATTCATTTCATTCACTAGTTATTTACAAAGGAAAGATGGTGATATTTATAGACCTTTCCAATCCTTATTTGAATTTGAATACAAGATAGAAAGATAATGATGGTTCAAATTCAAATACAAGATAAGGCATTTCCAAATCTCAATCCTAACCAACCTAATCCTAAATCAAATTTCAAACAACCAATCCTAATCAACTAATTTTTGAATTTGAATTTATTGAAATCTATGCTGCATCAAGATTCATGCTGCATCAAAATTCATGCTACTTCAGAGATCTATGCTGATCTGGGATCAGTGCTGGTGATGTCTCCATCATTCTCCTGAGGTGGGAAGAACACGACTTCGTCGAGTTTGGATCAACGGGGACTGTACTATGAGATATGTGCTTTAATTTTATCCTGCTCTAAAAACTATGCAGCTCTAAAATCTATGCAGCTTTGAACTCCGTGTGACTCCGAAACTCATGCAACTTTGGAATCCATGCAACTTTGAGGATCGTGCAGTGTGTTTAATTTGAAGTCGGCAACAATGAAGGGTAATTGCCTTCATGATCATGCGATGGAGCTCCTCTCCTTCTCCACGGATGGGAATAGGGGAGACGTCTTGGATGGAGAGGAGAGGGTGACTGCCAGGTGCTCGGAGGGGATTGATTCGCTGGAGGAAGGGAGGTTCAGTAGGAGGCAGCGGCGGTAGATGGGATCTATGAGCCGATGTGTAATTGGAGGAGCTGGAGGTAGTTGAGCATCTCGAGCCACTAGAGCTTGCAGGGAGGCTTCGCCAGTGACAGTGCTGGGTAGGAAACAGCAGCACGGGGATCAGCTCGAAGGTGATGCGGGCAATGCAGGGATGTTGGTAATTGGGGCGGTGTCCCATCGATGGGAGAGGGACTGCACGACGGGAAGTAGGGATCCGGTGGGGCATCCAACAAATCTGCAGCATAGGGAGGGGGGGAAATTCTAATCAACTTTGGAGGTGCAAGGTGGTGGTCGTCGACCTGATCATGGATGTTCTGGATGGGAAGAAGGCAGTGAACGTTGAGGCAGAATAGTGGCGGCATGGTGTTCATCTCGGTTATCCATGGATCTCTACGATCGGGGGAATGCAGCAAATGATGATGGCACGCTTGGCCTGGGTGATCATCCGGAGGAGTCCGGCATCGTCGATTAGAAGGGAGGATGGGATGGCTCCAATTGGGGGTGATCTTCCTTATAGGCAGAAGAAGTTCGATGGCTAGGAGCAGAGAAGGAAGTGGAGTTGGCGGGGACGATCATGGATCAGCATGGCAATGAGGACGTGGCTGTAGGGGATTCGACAGGATCCAGTGGGAAGATGAGGGTGAAGGTGGACATTGACAGTTTGAATGACTCGAGGGGCCTAGAGGTTGTTGTTGATGGCCTAGATCTGGCGGGCGGCGGATCAGGAGCGGGAAATGATCCAGGAGAGGGAGCGAAAGTGGCGACCATGGTGGTGGTTGGTGTCCTTGCGATGGCTACCACGATTGATGGCAGCGATTGCAAGCGGCAGGGAGGAGATCAGGCTTCATGGGTAGAGGTGGACACGATCTGGACGATGGCAGCAGGTGCATTGGTGGGACTTCAAGAAGTGGGGTTCGGTGCTCGACATGAATGATGGATCTGGCTTGGTTGTGGTGGGACCTGGGATGATTTGGGAAGAAGACAATACCCTAATCCTATAGCTCTGATACCAAACTGATGGGGGACGGGATCAGGGGTAGGATCATCGACGATTTGAGAAGTCATCGAAGATTAGGGTATCCTATTTTTTTTTGATTTTTTTTGTAAGGAGGTGATGAAGGAACAATGGGGATGAAATACTTAAGGTTTGGAACTCTCGGACTTTAAGACTTACACTCATGGAGAGACCTCTCACCTCTAGGGCATCCCACCCACCTCGCTACTTGGAGCCGTTAGGGTGAATCTCAAAGGACATGAGGGGGTAAAGAATATGGAATCAAGGAAGGGGATAACTAGACATGACCTCTCATCATGTTCTGGGATTGGGCCTCACACCCTCTCCTTATGGAGCGAAAGAAAGGAATCACTCTTTTCTAAAAAAACTCATTTTCATTCACCAATTATTTACAAAGGAATGGGGATGATATTTGTAGACCTTTCCAACCCTCATTTGAATTTGAATACAAGATAGAAAGATAAGGATGGTTCAAATTCAAATACAAGATAAGGCCTATCCAAATCTCAATCATAACCAACCTAATCCTAAATCAAATTTCAAACAACTAATCCTAATTAACTAATTTTTGAATTTGAATTTATTTAAATCTGTGCTACATCGAGATTTATGCTACATCGAAATTCGTACTACTT
Source organism: Areca catechu (assembly GCA_021397845.1). Taxonomy (NCBI): domain Eukaryota; kingdom Viridiplantae; phylum Streptophyta; class Magnoliopsida; order Arecales; family Arecaceae; genus Areca; species Areca catechu. The sequence continues at coordinate 17,216,376 of CM038043.1, forward strand.
CAAGATCTATGCTGATCCAGGATCAGTGCTGGCCATGTCCCCATCACCAAATCCTTAATTATGTTTGGGGCCTCATAAATTGTTTTTGGTAGTCTTTCACCTTCAGCAAAGCCTTCTTTAATAGCCCAAGCAATGACATAAATGATCTATTACTCGATCCATTCATGTAGTTAATATTTAATAACTGAATAAGGAAAGCCAATTTGCTAAATTTCTTGTAACCAAGGTACAATTCTTGATCAGCTTCATTAACTAACTTATAGAATTTCTTGGCTTCTGCATTAGGCTCTTCATCATGTTCATTAGGTGGATTGGCCATTTCACCTTCAAAGTGTGACATTCCAAATACATCTTGCAACATCTCATGCATATCATCTTGATCATCATATGCATTAGGGTCAAGATATGGCATGGTAGATGGATTACCTTCTCCATGGTAAACCTAATTAGTATATCCTTTTAGAAGGACATCACATATAAGATCATCATAGACATCTTCTCGACTTTTCAATAAGTAGTTATCACAATTGATGCATAGGCATAAGATCTTTCCTTTCTCATATGCATTAGCAAATGCAAAGTCAAGAAATTGAGTGACCCCCTTTAAATACAAGTCACTTATCCTATATTGTTTAATAACAAATAAAAATAATGAACATAACAATGCGTTATATAATGACTAAATATATTTGGAAGCTAAAGGGATCACCAAATTACCTAGATTCATTAATCCAACTCTTATCCATCAAGATAATTTTTTATGCACTTCAATTGGTGTTCTGAAATACAAATGTACACAAAAATAAAATGATAAGAAAAACAGTAAAAAAATCAAATCCCAACCATTCAAATATTAAATCACAGCTTCCCATAAACAAGTTGGTATCTATATATATAAATAAATATAAAACATTCAAAGTGGCCAAGAACTTGATACCCATAATTACTTGATGCCATTGATAAAGTTAGTGTGATGTGAGTCTATATGAAGCTACTAGGAAATGTGTAAAATTACCATGATAATGAAAAAATAATTATACTTTGTGTTTTAGTATATAATAACTATGAAATATTTATATAATATATTGATGCACTAAGTTAGATCTTCTCTTTTAACCACCAATACATGCAAATCAAATTAATAGGAAGTGAAAAAAATATGCCATTATTTACTTCGCGTCACTGATAAAATTAATATATTGTGATTATGTGTTAAGTTACTAGAAAATAAGTAAAATTGCCAAAACAACAAAAGACAATAATTGAGATTTGTGTTTTGGTATATCACAAATATAACATATTTATATAATATGCTAATATACTAAGTTAAATCAATTTATATTTTTTTTATAATTGCCAAAGTGGAATAGATTTCTACATAGAAGTCTTATCATATAATCAAATATACAATGATGAGAAGATTCATATATTTCATGACCTATAGTTCTACTTATCATAAACTAGATGTTGCTATTGATACATAGTGGACTTATATTTTTTGCTAGCAAATCCTCCTCAATATTGCAACAACAAACCCCAAAGCCAGAGCATACATGAGGTTTAAATACAAAAATTAGATTTTTTATAACAAATAATAAAAAGTGAAGATAGAAAGGTAAATTGCTTCAAAGAACTATTGAAGAACAAGAAGATGAATAATGGAAGATTGCAAGAGAGGTAAAAACAAAATCTTATTCAAACAATAGACAAAATCTTGTTCAAATCTAAGCACTAAACTATAGTATAAGTCATGACAATTAGCATAGGGGTGAATTGGCACATAGCAATGGTCACTGTTGACCCCATAAGTGATTTTGATGATAACCAAACATTGGAGCATGCTCATATTTTTCTAACAACTCTTCAAGTGGTTTACAAGTTTTTGTAGGATGATTTATTTGTTCAAACTTCAACTCCTACATCTTTACTTCTTGTATTGAGTTGTGTTGTAATCTTAGTTTGTAAAGAAGAACCCAATGAAAAAGTTAAGAAAAATCTATAAAAAGCGTTACTTCTGTATGTGTTTGTGTGCCTTAAATTTATTTTGAGTTGGTGTACATGAAAAGTTTAAAAGTGTTGGTGAGAGTTTTCTTGAAGTTCAACTGTAAAAATCCTGAAGAAGTCACTCGAGCCGACCTAGTACATTGAAGAGCCGACTCCACCTCATGGCACGCAACAAGGATTCTGGTACGCAGTAATCCGAGCTGACTCGAAGCAATCCGTGCCGATTCCAGTAAATTCGAGTCGACTGGAATAAGTCCGAGCCGACTCTTCTAGAGTCCAATTTTGAAGTTTTCTGAGAACAAGCCAGGCGAGCCGACCCAAACCAGAAAGAGCCGACTCTACTAGGCCTAATTTTGAAGACCTGAGAAAGTGAGCCGACCCTAATTGCAACGAGCTGACTCTTCTAGAGTAAAGACTTTAGAACCTGAGAAGAAGAGCCGACCAAAGTTCAAGAGAGCCAACTCCTCGAGTTCAAGATTTTCAAAGATGAAAGTTCAAGCCGACCCGTCCAGAGTGAAGTTTTGCATCCTGAGACAAAGAGCCGACTACACTGAAGAATTGGTGACTCGACTTATCGACTTGAAGGATCCGAGCCGACTCGAAGGAATCCGAATCGACTCGAATATCGTTTTCAGGTACATAATGGCTAGTTCTAGAATTTCCTTTTGAATGCCAAAAAGTGCTCCAACAGTCATATATCACATCCCAATAGTCTACAACGTCTCAAACTATCTTTGAGTGATGGAAGACCATATATTTGAGGGTTTTGAACTTTTTTTTAAAAAAAAATTAGAGAGTTCCTCAAAGTTTTGAAAGCTTCATTGAATATCCTACCTACCAACAAGGAAAAGAGCACAAGAGCATTTAAGTCAGTCTTCAAGTCTTCACCAACTCTGATTTGAAGCTTGAAGCAATTTGGAAAGAAGCCACTGAAGTAATTAAAGTGCCTTGAAGCACATTCAAGTGGACTTCTATCAAGCTGCACCAGCAACTATCCGATAATTAGAGTTTGTCATTATTGTTGCATTTATTTCAATTCATTTCTGAATTATTTTGGGTTATTGGTGAGCTCATTTGAAAAACTAAATAGGTTCTTGGTGAGCCTTTGATAAAAACCAAGTATTGGATTCTTGGTGATCCTGGTAAAACCAAGTTAGGTTCTTGGTGATCCTGTGAAAACCAAGTTAGGTTTCTTTGCTGATCGTATTTAAAACCAAAGGGTGTTGGGTTTTCTTTGGTGATCCTGTTAAAACCAAAGTATAGAAGTTTTAGATTGTGATCTTGTAAAATAATCCTACTATATTCGGGTGTGAATATAGTGAAAATCCTAAGTGGTATCTTGGATAGTGGACGTAGGAGCTGGGTTGCTCCGAACCACTATAAATCTTATATGTTTGTGTTGTGCTTCATCATTCTCATTTAGCTTCTGCAAATCATTAATCTGCCACAGCACCTAACACTTTAAAAGAAATTTTTAATTGCACATTATCCGTTTAAATTTTTTAAATTCCCAATTCACCTCCCTCTTGGGTAGCCACCTGGGCAACAACTAGTATCAGAGCAGTATCTCTGATTATATTAGAGTAAAGATTGATGGCTCATCCCATGAGTACATCCTTGGCGGAAGGCCAATCAACTAATAGACCTCCACTCTTCACAGGTACAAATTATTCGTATTGGAAAGCAAGAATGAAAATCTATATACAAGCTATTGATTTTCAATTATGGAAGGTCATTCTTAAAGGGCCACATGTTCCCATGATCAAATTGATGATGTGGATATCCCTAAACCTGAAGAGGAATAGGATGAATATGATATAAAATTAGGGAATTGAATGCCAAAGCAATGAACTTGCTATACTGTGCTTTGGATTCAAATGAGTTTAATCGAATTTATACTTTCTCTTCCGCAAACAAAATTTGGGATAAACTTGAGGTGACCCACGAAGGAACTTTCCTAGTGAAGACTTCAAAGATTAATCTTTTAGTACACAATTATGAACTATTCAAAATGGAACCTAATAAAAATATCTCTTCCATGTACACTATATTTACAGATATTATTAACAGTTTGAAAAGTTTTGGCAGGATTTACTCAAATGCTGATTTGGTACAGAAGATACTGAGATCATTTCTAAATAAATGGGACCCTAAAGTTACTGCCATCCAGGAAGCTAAAGATCTAAACACTCTATCCATGGATGAATTAATGGGCTTCCTTATCACACACGAATTAGCTATGCAGCATAGAACTGATGATGATCAGAAGAAGAAGAAAACTATTGTATTTAAGGCTGCATTGGAATCAAAGAATGATGAAGAGACAGAAGTTGACTCTAGCTCCTCCAAAGATGATCTAGAAGATGAAGATATTGCAATGGTCGTGAGGAGATTCAGAAAGTTTATAGAAAAGAAGAAAGAAAGACTCAATAGAAAATTTCATAAACGAGAGAACATTCCAAAGAAAAGGACAAGGACAAAGACAAAGAAAAGGAACAAGTCCCCACCTGCTATGAATGTAAGAAACCGGGGCACATTCGTCCAGATTGTCTAGTGTTGAAGAAATTTTTCAAGAAAAGAAAAAGAAAGCGATGGTTGCCACATGGGGTGATAGTGAATAATCCACCTCAACTGAAGAGGAAGAGACCATGAAAACAGCTAACTTATGTCTAATGGATCTCGAAGACGAGGTAACTTCTCGCAATACTCAAATCGAATTTATTTTTGATGTGTTAAATTCTGCATTTCATGATCTGTTATTTAAATTCAAGAAAGTTGGAGTAAAGATTAGATCTCTAAAGAATATCAATGATTCTTTACTCAAAGAAAAAGAGAAAATTTCAGAAAAGAATACTTTATTACAAAAAAACCTTCATGACTTTTCTGAAAACTATAAAGTATTGAAAACTGAAATTAATGTTTATCATGGAAAAAACAAGGTTTTGTTAAATGAAAATCTTGAGTTAAAAAGGAGGTTGAAAAACTCAAGCCACTTGTTGAAAAACTAACTCTATTTTCTAACAAGCTTGAGTTGATTCCTAAAGAATAAAGAATTTATGGTAACAAAGCTGGAATAGGTTTTAATTCTTCAAATTTGAATTATATTTCAACAACTACTTTTGTGAAACAAAAAGATGTTGTTCTAATGTTTACTTCTCAAAAGGCTTTTGTGACAAAAGGTTCTACTTCCATTTCAAAAGCTACCTTGTATGTTTCTAAAAACTCAAATACAAAACCTGCTATTTCTGCATCTCATGCATCTTGAATTTCAAAGCATAAATCTTTTCAGAATTCTAGAATCAGATGTTTTGCTTATAAAGAACTTGGATATAAAGCTTTTAAATGTAATACTGTTAGAAATGTCCATAATCATTCAAGAAAGATTTGGGTTCCTAAAGGAACCACCTCAGCTAACCTGCAAGGACCCAAGTTAGCTTAGATACCTAAAAGAACTCCTTGATTGTCTTGTAGGAATGTCTTGCAGCCCAGAAATTGAAGAAAAGATGATATCTCGATAGTGGCTATTCAAGGCATATGACAGGTGACAAGGATCAGTTCATCATCCTAGAAATGAAGGAAAGATGTATGGTTACTTTTGGAGACAATGGTAAGGGAAAAATAATTAGAATTTGTAAGATCAAAATAATCCCCTGTACTTTCATTGAAAATATATTGCTAGTAGATAAATTGAAGCACAATTTATTGAGTATTAGTCAATTATGTGATAAAGGCTTCAAGATTATCTTTGAATCATCTATGTGTATAGTAACAAACTTTCTTGACTCTAGTAGTAAATTCATTGGGCATAGACTTGAAAATATTTATGTGGTAGATCCAAATGATCTTGCCATGTCAAGTAGTTCTAGTTTAGTTGCAATGAATGCTAAGACCAAGCAGTCTTGTTTATTATGGCATAGACAATTAGGTCATCCTAGCATGCATACTATTGATAAGTTAATTTCCAAAAATATGGTTAGAGGCATGCCTAAGTTTAAAGTTGATTTTGATTTTGTTTGTAATGCATGTCAATTGGATAAATAAACTAGGGAGAGATTTAAATCCAAAAATATGATTTCAACTACTAGACCTCTAGAACTACTTCACATGGACTTATTTGGACCAACTAGGACTACAAGCCTAGGAGGTATGAAATATGCCCTTGTGATTGTAGATGATTTTTCTAGATTTATATGAGTTTTGTTTATTGCTTACAAAGATGAAACCTTCAAAGTATTTAGAAAATCTCACAAAAAGGTTTCAAATCAAAAAAAATCTTTCAATAATTTCAATTAGGAGTGATCACGGTACTGAATTTGAAAACCAATTTTTTGATGATTATTACACTGAAAATAGCATTGATCACAACTTCTCCACTCCTAGAACACCACAACATAATGGTGTTGTAGAGAGGAAAAACAGGACTTTGGAAGAAATGGCCCGAACAATGTTAAGTAAAGATAATCTTCCAAGGTACTTTTGGAGAAATGGTGAACACTTCTTATTATATTTTAACCATATTTTGATCCGTCTTATTTCGAAGAAAACCCCCTATGAGTTGTGGAATGAAAAGAAACCCAATATAAATTATTTTCATGTTTTTGGTTGTAAATGCTTTGTGCTTAATAATGGTAAAATAATCTAGGAAAATTTGATGCTAAATCTGATGATGTAATTTTCCTTGGTTATTCATTACATAGCAAAGCATATAGAGTTTTAATAAGAGGACTCTTACTGTTGAAGAGTCAATGCATATTATTTTTGATGAAACTAACCCTTCACCTTCTAAGAAAGAAGAGTGTATAGATAATAATGCAGGTACAATTCAAAAAGAGATGGAAGACATGAGCATACAATATAGACCAATTGAAGAAGGAGAAGAAATGGTAAGGATCATACAGATCTACCAACAGAATGGAGGTACGCTGCTTTCCATCCTAAAGAATTAATTATTGGTGATCCTTCACAAAGTATTAGGACTAGGTCTGCACATAGAACTGCACATGACTACCTAGCCTTTATATCACAAATAGAGCCTCATATCCTATAAGAAGCTGAAAGTGACTCAAATTGGATAATGGCTATGCATGAAGAATTGAACCAGTTTGAAAGAAATAAGCTTTGAACATTAGTTAATAGACCTAAAGACCACCCAATCATAGGACCAAATGGGTCTATAGGAACAAATTAGATGAACAAGGAAATGTCATTAGAAATAAAGCTAGATTAGTGGCTAAGGGATATAGTCGAGAGGAAGGCATTGATTTTGATGAAACATATGCACCTGTAGCAAGACTAAAATCCATTAGATTACTTCTTGCATTTGCTTGCTACATGAATTTTAAACTTTTTCAAATGGATGTAAAAAGTATATTTTTAAATGGATTTATCTCCGAACAAGTTTTTGTAGAACAACCACCGGGTTTTGAAAATCATGCTTTTCCAAACCATGTGTTTAAACTCAATAAAGCTTTATATGGTTTGAAACAAGCCCCTAGAGCTTGGTATCGACTTAGCACTTTCTTGATTGAAAATAATTTTCAAGAGAAAATGTTGATAAAACCCTTTTCATCAAAAAGAAAAATAATGGCATATTAGTTGTACAAATTTATATTGACGATATTATATTTGGTGCAACTAATAAAAATTTTTGTGAAGAATTTGCTAAGCTAATGTAGGGATAATTTGAAATGAGCTTAATGGGTGAACTTATATAACTACTTTCTCAACTTCAAGTAAAGCAAACAAAGGAAGAGATCTTCATTAACCAAGCCAAATACACCAAGAAAATAATCAAGAAGTTTGGTATGGAGACAAGCAAACAAATGAGCACACCCATGAGCCCATCTTGCAGATTGGACAAAGATGAAAATGGATCCAATATTGACCAAAAGCTTTATAGAGGTATGATCGGATCCTTATTAAATTTAACTTCAAGTAGACTGGATATCTTGTACACTATATGTGTATGTGCTAGATTTCAATGTCATCCCAAAGAAACACATATGCTTGCTGTTAAAAGAATATTGAGATATTTGAAAGGTACAAGTAATGTGGGTCTTTGGTTTTCAAAACAATCATCTTTGAATTTAATTGGATTTTCGGATGCTGATTATGCTGGTTGTAGAATTGATAGAAAAAGCACTAGCGACGCATGCCAATTTCTAGGTTAGAATTTAATCTCATGGCACTGTAAGAAACAAAACTCGGTAGCACTTTCTACTGCTGAGGCAGAGTATATTGCTGCAGGGTTTGTTGTGCACAAGTGTTAAGGATTAATGTTGCCCAGGTAGCTTTACCTAAGAGGGGGGTGAATTGGGAATTACAAAATTTTTGCAAGTATGTGCACAAGTAATTTCTTTTAGTGGTTAAGTGCGGTGTTAATCAGAGAATAATGCAGAAGCAGAAAAGTAAATCAAGCACAACACAAACAAGGCAAGTTTATAGTGGTTCGGAGCAACCCAACTCCTACGTCCACTATCCAAGTTCACCACTTGGGATTTCCACTATATTTTCCAAATCGGAATACAGTCGGATTGTTTTACAGGCTCACAATCCCAACCTCTACACTTTGGTTTTTAAACCGAGCTCACCAAAGAAACCCAAACTAGGTTTTCACAGGCTCACCTAGAACCTCTACACTTTGGTTTTGAAAAGGCTCACCAAAAAACCTATTTGGTTTTTACAATCGGGCTCACCAATAACCCAAATATTCTAATAGTAGAATAAAAAGTAACTATAATGACAAACTCAGTTGTCTGGTGGTTGCCAATGCAGCTCGAGTGAAGCTCAATTGAATGCTCTTCAATGCACTTCAATGGCTTCCTTGCTTTCCTCAAAAGGTGCTTCAAGCTTCTGGTAAGAGTTGGTGAAGGCTTGAAGGCTGACTTCATAGCTCAAGTGCTCTCTCTTCTTGCTTCAATAAATATTCAATAACTATCCATTAACTCATTAGTCTCTTCAAGGATGTTTTCATACCTCATTTATAGAGACTTCAACTGCCTTTCCTTGATTTTGAACGTTGTAGACCGTTGGGAGGTGACAGGTTACCGTTGGAGCACTTTTGGAATTCAAAAATAGAAAACTGGAACTAGCTGTTGGAGGTGACCCCGTCATTCCAGTCGGCTCGGACAATCTTCGAGTCGACTCAGATCAAGTTCGGGTCGGCTGGGTTGAACACCAGTCGGCTAGGTTCCATAGTTAAGAAAATGGTTCACTCTGGATGAGTCGGCTAGGCTGAAATCCAGTCAGCTCGGATCCCTGAAATTCTTAGAATGTTCTCAACCATGTTCTGGATGAGTCGGTTGGGCCTTGGTGCCAGTCGGCTGGATCTGTGTGCCAGAGAACTTCTTTCTTATGCCAGTGCCAGAGTCGGCTGGTTCCTCCATCCAGTCGGCTCGAGAGTGGTTCTTCAGCCAGATCAAATTCAATTCTCCAGAACTCTTGTGCCAAGCTTTGAATACTTCTTCAAGGTCTTCTTACAATAAAATCAAGAAAAAATGAAGCTTGAAAACTACTAGAAGTAACCCTTTATCTTTGATTTAAGTAGGAATTTTTTGTTGGGTTCTTCTTTACAAGATTCTAAACACTTTACAACTCAACACAAAGCAATAAAGATTGTAGGGTTTAGAAAGTATGTCAATGTAGTTGTCCTACAAAAACTTGTCAATCATTTGAAGAGTTGTTAGATAACCAAATATATGCTCCAATGTTTTGTTATAATCAAAATCACTTTAGGGGTCAACAATCTCCCCCTTTTTGATGATGACAAAATACTAGGCATGAACAGAATCTATTCTATTTACAATTAGATGTATATCATAGTAGGCATTTACACTTGTTTGACAAATCATAACATCAACTATATTCTCAAATGTGTGTCAATATATGCTATACAGTTATACACAACACCAATTTTATAAACTGTAAGTATCAGAGAATGATTGCTTGTATGTATTAAGCAGCATTAAGTATTGACAGATAGATGTAATAAGTAGAGAGCATCATAGTAATCATTGAAGCAAATTAAACATGTAAATTAAACATGTATATCTCCCTCTTTTAATAAAATTTCTAAACAATATGAAATTTCTCTAAGTTTCTTCCCCTTTATCATTCATTTGAATATTTCAGTATGCAAAGATCATTAAGCTCATCATTAAGCTCCCCCTGTCTAATTGACTTTAGCAGTTTTATTCCAATTCATTGAGTTTCTTCTTTCATGCACTCTATTGTATAATAGTTCTCCCCCTTTTTGTCATCGAATAAAAAAGATTAAATAGTTAAGCTCAGATTTTTAAATAGATTGAGAAAGTATCAAGATTTGTTTGAGATAATTTCACTTTCTCAAACTTAGAGAGAGAATTCTATTTAAGAAAATAGAGAGTGTAAATAGGATAACATAAGTACACACATTACACTGTGACCAAAAAGTATTCATTGCATTTCTATCAAAGGATTCAGTACATCAATCATTCCAAACACTTCAAACAATTTCCAAAAAGTATAGAAATACTAAAGACCATTCTAAAGACCTATTCACTTTCAGATTCCTCTTTAGGTACATTGGTAGGTGTACTAGCACCATGCCAAGAAGCAAGTCTAGGTGGTCTACTAGAGGATGCATGAGGTGGAGGTGCCCTAGGGTGGTGAGAAGTAGTAGGAGCCCTAGTGGAAATAGGAGGAGGATCGTACAAGGGTCTGGTCCTAGTAGTGACCTCCAAGGATCTAACAGTGCCATAAATGAAAACCATCTCCATCCAGATTGCTCCAAGCTGTTGCTCCATATCCTTAAGGCTTGCTGGTACTTTGTTCACTGCCTCTTTTATCTCACCGATTTCTTTTTGCATTGAAATAAGCTCAGAAGCTTGGACATTAGCAAATGCTTCGGCTGATCCTCTAAGTCTTCCAAGCTCTGACCTGATGATCCCAATGCCTCTAGTGTACTCATCAGCCATCTGTCTGGTTTCTGCAATTGTTCCTAATATACATTTAGCTTCATTCAGTTCAGTTCTATATTCCTTCAAAGTTGCATCCACAGATTTCAATATAGCTTCAGAACTAGAAGATATACAATCTAGGATTGGTTGAAGTTTTATTTGAGGTGCCGATCTTGAAGCTTCCATTGCTTCAACATTTCCTTGTAGATTTGAAACATGCTCTTCTAGCCTATCCAGTCTGCTGTCCACTAATTTTTTCAGATCACCAAATAGAGAAGTAATTATACCTATCAGTGTGTCAGCCAAACTCCTCATCTGTTCTTCAATCTGACTTTGAATGATTGGAGGATGTGATGCTGCAGGAGGGTAGTCCAGTAGAGGAATATCAGCTATAGGCAAATCAAACTCGGGTGCAGGCAAATCAAACTCAGCTGCAGGCACATCAAAAATAGGAGAAGGTGCTCTAGCCTCCTCAAAGGTAGCAGCAGGCTCAGAAATAAGAGACTTAGGCTCAGGTGCAGGCATAGAAGATGTTCCAGCTTCAACTGCAGTAGTGCCAGCAGGTTCTTCGTCTCTTTTTTCTTCCTCTTCACTACTTGAGCTGCCTATAGCCTTGACATTTGTACCTTTTTTCCTCCATACTCCTTCAACATGGAAGTACCCCATCCTCTCTAGTGATTTGGAAGTGTAGACATCTGTATGGTGTAGTTCTAATCCATCTTCACCCTCCAAACTCACTCTTTGAGACTTAAACAGTAGGGTAAGCATCATTCCATAGGGTAGACATGACTTGGCCTTTCTAACTGTCTCCTTCATTTGCATGATTATAATGTAGGATAGATTTACAGGAGTTTTCTCTATAAGGTGTTCCATAAGGCATAAATCTCTTTCACTCACCCAGTCAAATCTTCCTGTTCTTTGCAAGAATATTCTACAGATAAAATTGTGTAGCAACCTCATTTCTAGAGACAGGGTATTAGCAAACACTATTCCAATTCCACCAACATCTTCTTTGTTTAAGATTGTTCTTAAAGTCTTTTCCCTATTGTCAATCACTAGGAATTTCACTCAATCTGAAGGTATATCTAGTAAACCATGTAGAAATTCTTCATTGACAATAATTCTTTTTCCTTTAACGGTGGATTCAACATGATGTGTTCCCAATCTCGGATTTTCATAAAAGTTTCTAACAAGAGTGGGATAAGTCATTTCATTTAAAGAACAAAACTTTCTCCATCCTTGATCTTCAATTAAATCTCCTATTTTTAACCCAATCTCCTTGATAAACTCAAAGTTAATTCGATGACCGGAGGTTACCGGTCGTGTAGACATCGAAGGAACTTGACTTGGAATGGTTGGAGCATCCCTTGCAGCTTCTTCTACAATTTCCTCACTTTGAACGGTGCCACTTGGCTCTTCTTGATGCCTTTTGCTCCTTCTTTCCCTTTCAACAGTCGGAGTAGCCCTAATGGAGCATTTCCCGGTTGCACGCTTAGGAGCCATTGCTAGGAAAGATGGAAAACTGAGAGATTGGAGTGCTTGGTAGGGAGATAGAAGTCTTTGGAGTACGATTAGGAGAGGAACGAACCGTTAGGGAAAACAAATATAGGTTAAATGGCTCGGAGAAGGGTTTATAACCGAAAGTAAAATACTTAGGCATAAATTCCAGTCGACTCGAATAGCCCTAAAAAGGCTCGAGTTGGCTCGGCCAGAGCTCTCCTAAAACAATCAGAGAATCTAGTCGACTCGAAAATGCTCGAGCCGGCTAGGCCAGAACTCGCTCAAAACTCTCAAAAATCCAGTCGACTCGGCTTAAGATCCAATCGACTCGAATAGAGAAATTAGAGTTTTGGAAATTTGATCATAAATCAATAAGATTTTGAAGAGAATCTCAAAGGAAATTAAGGCTCTATGATATAAAGTAAAATCAGGAGGTTCTCTAGATAATGTTTCCTTAAATTTGAAGGAATTAGGTTAGAGAATTTAGAAGGGATCGCGAAGTCCTAATTCACTCCTAATTAGCTCAAATCTATCTTGATTAAGTGGCTTAGTAAATATGTCAGCTAATTGATCTTCAGTAGGAACAAGATCAAGCACTATATTACCATTTGAAACATGATCTCTAATAAAATGATGTCTAATTTCCATATGCTTGGTTCTAGAGTGTTGAATTGGATTCTTTGTCAAATTGATAGCACTTATGTTATCACATTTAATTGGAATTTTAGATTATGATACACTAAAGTCTTCTAGTTGTTATTTAATCCATAACACTTGAGTACAACAACTACCAGCAGCCACGTACTCAGCCTCAGCTATGGACAAGGCTATGGAGTTTTGCTTCTTACAGTGCCATGAAATTAAATTCAATCCTAGAAATTGGCATGTACCGCTAGTGCTTTTTCTATTTCTTTTACAACCAGCATAGTCAGCATCAGAGAATTCAATCAAATTCAGTGTAGAATGTTTAGAATACCAGATTCTTAAATTACTTGTTCCTTTCAAATATCTAATTATTCTTTTAACAGGAAGCAATGTGTTTCTTTTGGTGATGACTGAAATCTAGCACATACACATACACTATATAATATGTCAAGTCTACTTGCAGTCAAATACAATAAGGATCCGATCATACCTCTATATAGCTTTTGGTCAATATTGGATCCATTTTCATCTTTGTCCAATCTGCAAGCTGGGCTCATGGGTGTGCTCATTGATTTGCTACGCTCCATACCAAACTTTTTGAAGATTTCTTTGACGTATTTGGCTTGGTTGATGAAGATGCCTTCCTTTGTTTGTTTTACTTGAAGTCCAAGGAAGTAGTTCAGCTCGTCCATTAAGCTCATTTCAAATTCTCCCTGCATAAGCTTAGCAAATTCTTTACATAGAGATTCGTTAGTTGCACCAAAAATGATATCATCAATATATGTTTGTACAACTAAGATGTCATTATTCTTCTTTTTGATAAACAAGGTTGTGTCTACATTTCCTCTAGAAAAATCATTTTCAATTAAGAAAGTGCTAAGTCTATCATACCAGGCTCTTGGTGCTTGTTTCAAACCATACAGTGCTTTGTTTAATTTAAATACATTGTTTAGAAAAGAGTGATTTTCAAAACCTGGTGGTTGTTCCACAAAAACTTGTTCAGAGATAAAACCATTAAAAAATGCACTTTTTACATCCATTTGAAAAAGTTTGAAATTCATGTAGCAAGCAAATGCAAGTAGTAAACTAATGGCTTCTAGTCTTGCTACGAGAACATAAGTTTCATCAAAATCAATACCTTCTTCTTGGTTATATCCCTTAGCCACTAATCTAGCTTTGTTTCTTATAATGTTTCCTTGCTTATCTAATTTATTCCTATATACCCATTTGGTTCCTATTATTGGATGGTCAGTAGGTATATCTACAAGGGTCCATACCTTATTCATTTCAAACTGGTTTAATTCTTCATGCAGTGCCATCATCCAGTTTGGGTCAGTTTCAACTTTTTCTAAGCTATGGGGTTTTATTTGTGATACAAAGGCTAGGTATTATGTGCATCCTAATGTACAGACCTAGTTCTAACACCATGTGAAGGATCTCCTATGATTAATTCTTTAGGGTGAGATATAACATACCTCCAGTCCCTCGGTAGATCGGTGTGATCCTTACTTACCGTTTCTTCTCCATCTTGAGTGTCTTTGTCTTGAATGCTCAAGTCATCCATTCCTTTTTGCAATGTACCTGTATCATTATCTATGCACTCTTCTTGTCTAGAAGGTGTAGGGTTAGTTTCAATAAATACAACATGAATTGACTCTTCAACAGTAAGAGTCCTTTTATTAAAAACCCGATATACTTTGCTATGTAATGAATAACCTAGGAAAATTACATCATTAACTTTAGAATCAAATTTTCCTAAATTATCTTTTCCATTGTTATGCACAAAGCATTTGCATCCAAACACATGAAAATAACTAATATTGGATTTTCTATCATTCCAAAGCTCATATGGGGTTTTCTTTAAAATAGGATGAATTAAAACATGGTTTAAAATATAACATGCAGTGTTCACCGCTTCTGCCCAAAGTACTTTGGAAGATTGCTTTTACATAACATTGTGCGAGCCATTTCTTCCAATGTCCGATTTTTTCTCTTTACAACACCATTTTGTCGAGGTGTTCTAAGAGCGGAGAAGTTGTGATCAATGCCAAATTCAATACAATAATCTTCAAAAAATTGATTTTCAAATTCAGTTCCATGATCACTTCTAATTGAAATCAAAGATAAGTTCTTTTGATTTGAAACCTTTTTATAGAATTTTTTGAAAACATGAAAAATTTCATCTTTCGAAGCAATAAACAAAACCCAAGTAAATCTTGAGAAATCATCTACTATCACAAGAGAATATTTCATACCTCCTAGGCTTGTGGTCCTAGTAGGTCCGAAAAGATCCATGTGAAGTAGTTCAAGTGGTCTTGTTGTAGAAACTATATTCTTTGATTTAAAACTCCCCCTAGTTTTTTTACCCATTTGGTATGCATCACAAACATGATTTAAATCAACTTTAAACTTAGGCATGCCTCTAACAAGATCTTTAGAAATTAATTTGACAATAGTATGCATGCTAGCATGACCTAATCATCTATGCCATAGTAAACCCGACTCTTTGGTCTTAGCATTCATTACAACTAAATTAGGGCAACTTGACATGGCAAGATCATTAAGATCTACCACATAGATATTTCCAAGTCTATGTCCAATGAACTTATTGCTAGAATCTAAAGAGTTAGTTACTATACACATAGAAGATTCAAAGACAACCTTGAAGCCTTTATCACACTATTGACTTATACTTAAGAGATTATACTTTAACTTGTCTACTAGCAAAACATTTTCAATAAAAGTGAAGGAAGTTATTTTGATCTTACCATTACCAATACCGATTATTCTCCCATTGCCATTGTCTCCAAAGGTGACCAAGCCTCCTTCTTTCATTTCAAGGATGATAAATTGGTCCTTGTCACCCGTCATATGTCTTGAGCAGCCACTGTCTAAGTACCACCTTTTCTTCAATCTTTGGGCTGCAAGACATTTCTGCAAAACAGTCAATGAATTCTTTTAGGTACCCAAGCTACCTTGGGTCCTTGCAAGTCAGCAGAGGCGGTTCCTTTGGGAACCCAAATCTTTCTTACATTCTTAAGGATATTTCTAGAATTATTACATTCAAAAGCTTTATGTCCTATTCTTTTACAAACATAGCATACAACTTTAGAGTTTTTGATAGAAACAAAATTTGAAGTTCTAAAAGTTGATGCACTTGATGCAGATTTTGAACTTTTTGAAATGTATGCATTTTTGCTCATGTTCTTAGGAACATATAATAATGATTTTGAAGTTGAAACAGTTTTTGGTGTGGCCAAAACCTTTTGTGATAAAATATTTTGAACAGGTATTTTAGATTTCACAAAAGTAGTTGCTGAAATTCCATTCATAAAAGATGTTTTAAAACCAATTCCACCTTTGTTTCCTAAAATCCATTGTTCTTTTAAAATTAACTCAAGCTTATTTGAAGACAAAGTAAGTTTTTCAACTAAAGGCTTGAGTTTTGTAACCCCCTTTTTCAATTCAGTGTTTTCAGCGAGTAAATCATTATTTTTCTTCTCACATAAAATATTTTCATTTTTCAGCTTTTCAACTTGTTCAGAAAAGTCATGCAGTTCTTTATGTAATATAAGATTCTTTTCTGAAATTTTATCTTTTTGTTTGAGTAAAGAATCATTCATATTTTCCAATGATTTTATCTTTACTCCAGCTTTCTTAAATTCAGATAGTAAATCATGAAAAGCAGAATTTAATTCATCAAAAGTGAATTCAGTGCAATTGTTAGGGGATGTTACCTCATCTTCGAGACCCATTAAGCATAGATTTGCAGTCTTGGTGGTCTCTTCTTCTTCAGATGAAGATGATTCTTCACTGTCAAACCATGTGGCAACCATGGCTTTCTTTTTCTTTTTCTGTTTGAAGGATTTCTCAAACAGAGGACAGTCTGGACGTATATGCCCCGGCTTCTTGCATTCGTAGCATGTGGGGACTACTTCTTTATCTTTCTCTCTGTCCTTTTTCTTTTCTTTTCCATAATCCTTCCTATGAAATTTTTGGTTGTATCTTCCTTTCTTTCTTCCCATAAATTTTCTGAATCTTCTCACAACCATAGCAATGTCATTGTCTTCTAGGTCGTCATTGGAGGAGGTGCTTTCTTCTTCAGATTCTTCATCATCCCTCTTTGATTTGGAAGCAGCTTTGAAGGCTATTGTCTTCATTTTCTTCTGTTCGTCTTCAGTTCTATGCTGCATTGTCAGCTCATGGGTGATGAGTGATCCTAGCAGTTCATCCATCAAAAGTGTATTGAGATCTTTGGCCTCCTGGATTGCAGTCACTTTGGGATCCCATTTGTCAGGTAGAGAACGGAGTATCTTCTGAACTAGATCGGCATTCGAGTATACCTTGTCAAGACTCTTCAAACCATTAATAATATCTGTAAATCTAGAGAACATGGCAGAAATTATTTCAGAAGGTTCCATTTTAAACAATTCATAATTATGAACTAATAGATTTATCTTTGAGGTTTTCACTTGGGAAGTACCCTCATGGGTCACTTCAAGTTTGTCCCATATTTTCTTTGCTGTAGAGCAAGTAGAAATTCAGTTGAACTCGTTAGCATCCAAAGCACAATATAATAAATTCATTGCTTTGGCATTTAATTCCCCCATCTTCATGTCATGATCATCCCAGTCCTCTTCAGGCTTAGGGATGTCTACACCATCAACTTTGATAGTGGGAATGTGTGGCCCTTTTAAGATGACCTTCCACAATTAAAAATCTATAGCTTGTATGTAAATTTTCATTCGTCCTTTCCAATAGGAATAATTAGTGCCTGTGAATAGTGGAGGTCTATTTGTTGACTGGCCTTCGGCCAAGGATGTATTCATGGGATGAGCCATCAGTCTTTACTCAAGTAATTAAAGACACTGCTCTGATACCAGCTGTTGCCCATGTGGCTTTACCCAAGAGGGGGTGAATTGGGAATTACAAGATTTTTGCAAGTATGTAAACAAGTAATTCCTTTTAGTGGTTAAGTGCTGTGTTAATCAGAGAATAAGTGTAGAAGCAAAAAAGTAAATCAAGCACAACAAAACAAGGCAAGTTTATAGTGGTTCGGAGCAACCCAGCTCCTACGTCCACTATCCAAGTTCACCACTTGGGATTTCCACTATATTCCCCAAATCGGAATATAGTCAGATTGTTTTACAGGCTCACAATCCCAACCTCTACACTTTGGTTTTTAAACCGAGCTCACCAAAAAACCCAAACTAGGTTTTCACAGGCTCACCTAGAACCTCTACACTTTGGTTTTGAAAAGGCTCACCAAAGAAACCTATTTGGTTTTTACAATCGGGCTCACCAATAACCCAAATATTCTAAGAGTAGAATAAAAAAACAACTATAATGACAAACTCAGTTGTCTGGTGGTTGCCAATGCAGCTCGAGTGAAGCTCAATTGAATGCTCTTCAATGCACTTCAATGGCTTCTTTGCTTTCCTCAAAAGGTGCTTCAAGCTTCTGGTAAGAGTTGGTGAAGGCTTGAAGGCTGACTTCAAAGCTCAAGTGCTCTCTCTTCTTGCTTCAATAAATATTCAATAACTATCCATTAACTCATTAGTCTCTTCAAGGATGTTCTCATACCTCATTTATAGAGACTTCAACTACCTTCCCTTGATTTTGAACGTTGTAGATCACTGGGAGGTGACAGGTTACCGTTGGAGCACTTTTGGAATTCAAAAATAAAAAACTGGAACTAGACATTGGAGGTGACCCCGTCATTCAAGTCGGCTCGGACAATCTTCGAGTCAGCTCGGATCAAGTTCGGGTCGGCTGGGTTGAACACCAGTCGGCTGGGTTCCATAGTTGAAAAATGGTTCACTCTGGATGAGTCGGCTAGGCTGAAATCCAGTCGGCTTGGATCCCTGAGATTCTCAAAATGTTCTTAACCATGTTCTGGACGAGTCGGTTGGCCTTGGTGCCAGTCGACTGGATCTGTGTGCCAGAGAACTTCTTTCTTGTGCCAGTGCCAAAGTCGGCTGGTTCCTCCATCCAGTCGGCTCGAGAGTGGTTCTTCAGCCAGATCAAATTCAATTCTCCAGAACTCTTGTGCCAAGCTTTGAATACTTCTTCAAGGTCTTCTTACAATAAAATCAAGAAAAATTGAAGCTTGAAAACTACTAGAAGTAACCCTTTATCTTTGATTTAAGTAGGAAGTTTTTGTTGGGTTCTTCTTTACAAGATTCTAAACACTTTACAACTCAACACAAAGAAATAAAGATTGTAGGGTTTAGAAAGTATGTCAATGTAGTTGTTCTACAAAAACTTGTCAATCATTTGAAGAGTTGTTAGATAACCAAATATATGCTCCAATGTTTTGTTATCATCAAAACCACTTTAGGGGTCAACAATTAAACAACAACTAGAAGATTTTGGTGTTACACAATGCAAAATTTCTATCAAGTGTGATAACACAAGTGCTATAAATTTGACCCAAAATCTTATTCAGCATTCTAGGACTAAGCATATAGAGATTAGACACCATTTTATTAGAGATCATGTTTTGAATGGTGACATTGAACTAGAATTTATCCCAACTAAAAATAATTAGCTGGCATCTTTACTAAGCCACTAAACCAGGATAGATTTGAACTTCTTAGAGAAAAATTAGGGCTTTATGATCCTTTCTAGGTTTTCTTAACCTAATTTTCTTTAAAATTAAGAAAAAATTATCTAGAAAACCTCCTGCAACTATTCATAATTTTTGAACAACTTTCCTTAAAATTTCATTGCATCAAACTCAATTTCTAAATCATTTCATTTTCTGTGGAATGTTTCTGTTCGAGTTGACTCGAGCAATTTTGCTCTGGTCGAGCAAGCTCGAATGTCTGATTTTTCTGCTCTTGCTCTGGTCGAGCTGCTAGGTCAACTTGAAGTCTTGCCTAGCCGACTCGATGTTCTGATTATTTTGAGTTCGCTCTAGTCGAGCTGACTTGGGTGTTTTTAGGGCTGAGCGAGCTAACTCGAATGTCAGGAAATCGCTATTTAAGTAAGATCCGAGTAATATTTTCTTGCTCTTTACTCTTTCTATTTCACTTCAAACTCACTCTACTCCACTCGAAACCTTTACAAATCTCTCAAAAACCATTCCCCAAGAGCTTGATTTCCTTATTCCTACAAACTTTGTTGAAATGGCTCCAAGGAGATATGCATGGAAGATTCCACAAGCTGCAGAATCAAGCAAACACAGTGAAGATCTAAAAGGAAAGGGAGAAAAGAGAAAGAGGTCTACTCCAGAAGAAGAAACATCTTCTCTGACTGGAAAATCCACATCAATGGTCAATAGGCCTGTTACTTGCAGAAGAAGGATTGATTTCTCCTTCCTAGAAGAAATGTAAATGAAGATCGGAAGTTGGATAAACAACCAAGGTTGGAAGTATTTCTACTCATTGGATATTTTGACCTACCCTTCTCTGGTACGAACTTTCTATGAAAACCTAATTCTTGAAGAGTACCATTTGGAATCAACTGTCAAGGGAATTAAAGTCATTGTGGATGATGAAACGTTGTGCAACTTGCTTCAAATGCCAACGGACGGCACCACTGAGCTTACCCTAACTGACAAAGAATACACTTTAAAGCTCATTTTGGAAAAAGAAGATGTAAGCTCCATCCAACATGCTCAAGCCAACTTGCTGCCAAAGGAAATGAGACTTCTTCACAAATGGTCAGTATAATTTTTCTTCCCAGAACTGGTCACTTCAACTGGGTGAGTGAAAAAGACATGACTTTTATGGGACATTTGATTAAGAAGAACCTCTTAACCTTCCCTTCATCATGATGATTCAAATGAGAGAAGCAGTTAGAAAAGTCAAAGCATGCCTACCCTATAGTATGGTTTTCACCTTACTATTTGAAGAAGCTGGAATTGATCTAACCAATAAGATAGGCAAGCCTCTACATCACTCAGACACTTATTCCTTCAATTCTCTTAAAAGAATGGGATACAAATTACAAGGAATATGGATAAAGAAAATGTCTGGTCAAATTGCTGCTACTTCCTCAGATGACGATGAACCTACTGCTGTTGAAGCCAACAAATTTGGAAACAAGGATGAAGAAGGATCTGAACATGCAATGATAACTCCATCTGAACTTAAGGAGTTGATATTTCAAAGGATGGAAACAATCTCTGACACACTGACAGGTCATATGAATTCTATACTGGATGATTTAAGAAATTCAGTTAATGCCAGCCTGTAAAAAATGAGATCAGAACAAATGCTTCACAGCGAGAAAATGGAAAAGGAAATGGAGAACTTTAAAGAAGAAATCAGAAGTATCCTATTGTAATCTTCAAAGAAAACTTTTGCTAATGAGGACACTCCTATACAGATCAACAAAGAGTCACTTAAGACTCTCGTTCAACCTTCTCCTATTCCTTCATCTGATCCACCATCATTCAAACCTAAACCTGTTGAGACCAAGAAAAAGACAAAGACCAAGAAAACTAAGACACCTAGAGCCCTAGTTAGAACTAGATTAAGGATTTAAGGTTTAAACCCCTGAAAACCAAAACCTCTGATAAGGTTATAGAAGTTGGCTCCTCTTCTTCTAGTGAAGAAGAAGAATATGTTCATTAGCTAGTCTTTTGGTTGTTCTTCTGACTTTTTTAGTGCCTTACTTTCTATCAGAAACTTTGCAATGAATGTACTTTCTTTCATACTTTGTATGGCAAATTTCTTAATGAAATGAACGCTCCCTTAGTAATTTCTATTGTTGTCATGAGTTATCCTTCTAATCATACAATGCTTTTGATACAACTATAATAAGTTTTTAATTAGAATTCTCAATTTGAGAATGTAAAATTATCTCAAACAAATATTAAATACTTTCTTAATCTATTTCAAATATCTGAGCATTGTTGAAATCACCTTTTTGATTGCTTGACAAAAAGGGGGAGAATGATATCTATAATTGAGCTATCATGAAAATTCTGATATCTATGTTGAGCTTCCTATTCAATTGTTCTTAAAGTGCATAAAATGAATAAAAAAAGGGGAGCACAAAAGTGATAGTATTCAAATGGACCTAACTGCTATATTATTTTAAAACCTAGAGGAAGGGAAAGATTTTCTTAAAGAATGGCTTTATCTCTAAATCCTTCTCTTGCTTCGATTGCTCTACATTTTAGTCTTAATTCTGTCAATATTTTTTTTCTAAACTCTGATACTCCATGTTTGTGCTAATCCAGATTTTATGAAGCATGCAAAGTCTAATATTTTGATATATACAAAAGCACTAACGTCATTGATATACAATGATATCATCACTGGAGCTCTGATACTTATTTACAAACATAGTTAGCTCCAATACATGTGAATATTTACTTTCAAATACTTTTATACATGTAAGTGTAAAGAATTTTTCATGCCCAGTGTTTTGTCATCATCAAAATTAAGGAGATTGTTGACCCCATAAGTGATTTTGATGATAACCAAACATTGGAGCATGCACATATTTTTCTAACAACTCTTCAAGTGGTTTACAAGTTTTTGTAGGATGATTTATTTGTTCAAACTTCAACTCCTACATCTTTACTTCTTGTGTTGAGTTGTGTTGTAATCTTAGTTTGTAAAGAAAAATCCAATGAAAAAGTTAAGAAAAATCTGTAAAAAGGGTTACTTCTATATGTGTTTGTGTGCCTTAAATTTATTTTGAATTGGTGTACATGAAAAGTCTAAAAGTGTTGGTGAGAGTTTTCTTGAAGTTCAATTGTAAAAATCTTGAAGATGTCACTCGAGCTGACCCAGTACATTAAAGAGTTGACTCCACCTCATGACACGCAACAAGGATTCTGGTATGCAGCAATCCGAGCCGACTCCAGTAAATCTAAGTTGACTGGAATAAGTTCGAGCCTACTCTTCCAGAGTCCAATTTTGAAGTTTTCAGAGAACAAGCCAGGTGAGCCGACCCAAACCAGAAAGAGCCGACTCTGCTAGACCTAATTTTGAAGACCTGAGAAAGCGAGCCGACCCGAACTGCAATGAGCCGACTCTTCCAGAGTAAAGTTTTCAGAACCTGAGAAGAAGAGCTGACCAAAGTTCAAGAGAGCCAACTCCTCGAGTTCAAGATTTTCAAAGATGAAAGTTCGAGCCGACCCGAGCTATAAAGAGCCGACCCTCCAGAGTGATGTTTTGCACCCTGAGACAAAGAGCCGACTGCACTAAAGAATTGGTGACTCGACCAATCAACTCGAAGGATCCGAGCTGACTCGAAGGAACCCGAGCTGACTCGAAGGAACCCGAGTTGACTCGAATATCATTTTCAGGTACATAATGGCTAGTTCTAGAATTTCTTTTTGAATGCCAAAAAGTGCTCCAACGGTCATATTCACATCCCAACAGTCTACAATGTCTCAACTATCTTGGAGTGATGGAAGACCATATATTTGAGGGTTTTGAACTTTCTTAAAAAAAAAATTAGAGAGTTCCTCAAAGTTTTGAAAGCTTCATTGAATATCCTACCTACCAACAAGGAAAGAGAACAAGAGTATTCAAGTCAGTCTTCAAGTCTTCACCAACTCTGATCTGAAGCTTGAAGCAATTTGGAAAGAAGCCACTGAAGTAATTAAAGTGCCTTGATGCACATTCAAGTGGACATCTATCAAGTTGCACCGGCAACTATCTAATAATTAGAGTTTGTCATTATTGTTGCATTTATTTCAATTCATTTCTGAATTATTTTGGATTATTGGTGATCCCGTTTGAAAAACCAAATAGGTTCTCGGTGAGCCTTTGATAAAAACCAAGTGTTGGATTTTTGGTGATCTTGGTAAAACCAAGTTAGGTTCTTGGTGATCCTGTGAAAACCAAGTTGGGTTTCTTTGGTGATCCTGTTTAAAATCAAAGGGTGTTGGATTTTTTTTGGTGATCCCGTTAAAACCAAAGTGTAAAGGTTTTGGATTGTGATCCTGTAAAACAATCCTACTATATTCGGATTTGAATATAGTGAAAATCCCAAGTGGTATCTTGGGTAGTGGATGTAGGAGCTGGGTTGCTCCGAACCACTATAAATCTTGTGTGTTTGTGTTGTGCTTCTTCATTCTCATTTAGCTTCTGCAAATTATTAATCTGCCACAGCACCTAACACTTTAGAAGAGATTTTAAATTGTACACTATTTGTTCAAATCTTTTAAATTTCAATTCATCCCCCTCTTGGATAGCCACCTGGGCAATAGTCACCTTGTTATAGTCTTAGTTTGGTACATAAATCATGTATTGTAATGTGGTTTATCCTCTTATTTCAGGGAGCATTTTGTTATCAAGAACCCATGATTCACCTAGATAAATATGTTCCAAAACTAAAATGATTGATAATTCCCTTCTAAACTTTAATCTTCTCTAGTGATCAGGATGTAGAAAGTTAGGTTTTGAGAATGTGTTTGTCTAAAAGTGAAGCTAAAAATGTGATGAGACTTGAGAAAAATATAAAGGTTTGCAGAAAAAGCTTATGGCAATTTTTTTTAAAAAGTAATTTTTACTTAGAATGGGAACATGTCAAATTCTTGAGCTTAATAGAATCTTCTTAAGCTTAATAGAATCAATATCGGAGGGTTACACCATTGTCAATCTTTCATCCATGATTGATTTCTTTTTTTTTGTTAAAGACAAGAAAGGAGGCAATGCACTTTGCCACAATGTTTTAGAACTCAATTTTAGTTTTGATTTTAGTCTCTTAGGTAAAGTTTCATTTTTGGCACTTCACTCTAAGTTTTAGATTTTTGGTCAAAATCTAGGAAAAATCTTAAAAAGACAAAGTAAGGGCAAAAAATTGAGGCAAGTCATTTTCTATTGCTTGACTATGATCTAGTTCATTTAGTGTTGATTAGTGAAGTAACCCAAGAGGGAGGTGAATTGGGTTTTAAAAACTTTTTACAAGAATGTGCCAATTCAAAAGTAGTGAAGGGGCTTTGTGCAATATGACTATGTCAAGTAAATGCAGTGAATGAATAAGAGCAAATAACAAAGAAGAGCAAGCATAAAAATACAAGATTTTATAGTGGTTCAGTGCACTCCAAGCACCTATGTCCACTCTCCAAGTATCCCTTGAAAATTTTACTATAATCCTCAAGGATTACAGCAAACTTGTTTTAACCGGGCTCACAAGTCAAACTCTTGTTAGTTTTGTCACTTAGGCTCACCACCAACCTTTATGCAAGCTACTCTTGGCTAAACACTTCCAATTTCAGGCTTGGAATGGCCTCTCACTAGTTTCAACATCCTTAAAACTAGTTTCAACTCAAGTACAAAAGAATAAGAGTAAGTAAAACCAAAATGCTCTCTCAAAGAGCTGAAAAGTGGTCCTTGAAGTTCTTGGAAGATTCTTCTTGAGTTGTCTTCTTGGTGAAAAGCTTTGAAGGATTGATGGTTGTTGAGAATTGAAAGCTATCACTCAATGCTTGCTTTTCGCTTTTGTATGCTAACCCTTTTTTTTGATGATTCTCTTGAGTACAAAGTCAATATGCTTGTTCTTCTTTTCTCTCTTGTCAATTCAATATGTTCTCTGAGGAATAAATACTCTAAAACTTTTGAAAAGTTTGTTTATGGCCATTGGAGATGAGAAACTAGCCATTTGAAACTTAAAAACAAATTCTACAACTTTGAAAATACAGTCATTACTGTGCTGTCAGGGCTGCTTGAGTCGACACTTAAGGTGGTGAGTTGACACTTAGGTCGACACTTGCTTCTGGTGAGTCAACACTTGAAGTGGCCTAATATACCATTGTTCTGTATCTTTACTGTCTCAGGCTTTGAGCTGATCTGTGAGTCAACATCTGACTTTTTAGAGTCGATACTTAGGTCAATACTTGAGATGTGTGAGTCAACACTTGAATGAGCCTTGAAACCAATGTTCTGTATTTTTTATTCTCAGGCCATGAGCTGATCTTTGAGTCGACACTTGATCTTCTTAAGTCGACACTTGACAGTCTTGAGTTGACACTTAGGTCAACAATTGAGATATGTGAGTTGACATTTGAATTGAGCCTTGAAACCAAGTTTCTGTACTTTTTATTCTTAGACCATGAGTTGATCTCTGAGTCAATACTTGATCTTCTTGAGTTGATACTTAATAGTCTTGAGTCGACACTTAGGTCGATCCCTGGCATGCCAGCTGAAAAATTCTGCATGCTAAGCTTTTGAAACTTCTGAGACTCAGTTGGGTATCAACACTTGAGTTCCATGAGTCAACACTTGAGGTGTTCCACTCAAGAAATGTGCTCCAAACTTGATCTTTATGACTTAGAATGGATTTTTTCCACTTTATCTCTTAATTTTTCACTTGTTCATCAATCTTCATGGTTCTTTTGCTTCTTGAAGACAACCAAGACTATTGAAACTTTACTTTTTTTTTTGATGGTCTTAATATACTCTTTGATCCATTCAACTTGTTACCTGAGTTGCTTAAAAACATACTTAAACAAATCATTAGTATCTCTTACATACTCAAACATTTTGCTTATCATCAAAATCAAGCCTGGGGCCAACAATCTCTTCCTTTTAATGATGACAAAACTTTGAGTGTATAAGCAAAAAGAATAAGATTTATAATATATCAGGGCATAAACTTTGAGTATATAAGATTTACAATGTATCAAAGAATTTGTTTAAAACATTTATATCAAAATGCTTTGACAATGATAGAAAATTTCAAAAACACTATGCCATTATTGTTATTTTGATAAGATTGCCTAGGAAGTGTTACGAATGTGCCCGAATGTAATCAAGGCAAAATTATATATGATGTTTGAAAGAATGTATCAGAGCAATGTTTGAAAAAAAAATGTATCAGAGCAAGAAAATAATGTATCAAGATATAATGTATCGGAGCAAATTGCATAAGATTTTTAAAAGGTGTATTAGAGCAAAAAAATTTATGGATTGTTGCATATGATGTTGAAAGGATGTATCAGAGCATAAAAAAAAAGAAAGACCCATTTTAAGTATGATGGATTTACTTTGCATTTTATCAAAGAAAATTAAGTTTCTTTTGAGAATTTTGAAAAATTATTGATTGTTGCCCTAGCTCTCAATTTCTTCTTGGATTACTCTTTACTCTCTACATATGCATTGCTTATATACTATCTTTTTAAATTTCTCCCCCTTTTTGTCATCATTAAAGAAATAAATCTTATCTTTGTGGATGCTCCCCATGAATGTTACTCCCCCTAAGTACATGCATATAGTGAAGAACAAGATTGACAAGTGAGAGAAGCATTAAAGATATAGATATCATTCCATAGATCAAATAGATAGCATAAATCAAATGGATATAAGATAGCCAAAGAATAAATTGCATATCATAAGTCAAACTGTATATGATACAACATCATAAAACATATCATCACATACAATATCCCAAAACTCATTGGTCATCAAAAGATACATCATCAAGAGTCAAACAACATTAAATAGTCAAGTACATCAGTAAAAAATCAGATGCCTAGAGATCTACAGCCTAACATTACTCCTCATTAGAGGGAAACTCTATAACTAACGGGGCTGTGACTTTAGATCTGAGTGCTCTAGGTCTGACTGAACGGGTCCTGGTCCTACTGGAATGGAGAGAACCGGGAACTGGGAATTGTTTCGATGCCAAGGGCTAGCTCTATGATATAGGATGCTGTGGAACGTCTGCTAGTCCATCTAAGGCTGAATCAGAGTCTGACTTTGAGTTTGAATCCTCAGTGGCCAGTGTTTGATACGGTGTGTCATCCTGCCTATCTCCAGTCTGTGAGTCCTGCTATGGATTTGGATCCTAGTGCTGAGATGGAGGGGGATCCTATGGTGGTACGAGATCCTCAGTCTGAGGCTAGGAGGCTCCTAGCTTGTGGGTGGATCCTGTGGCAGAGGTGGAGAGTCTGGTGTAGCTGGGGCCATCATCTGAACTGTGTTGATCTGTGCTATGGCCACCAGCACCTGGGAGAAGCCTGACTCCATCTATGATCTCAGAAGGCCGAGCTGGGGATTTGTCTGTGCTCTATAACATTTGAACTCCGTCTCCAGCCTCTATAGCCTGAATGAAATTTGAAGGAAGTCCTCTCTCCTAAAAGCTCCCTTTGATCCTCTAGAAGTCCCTGCGGTTGGTGAAGGAGTGGTAGGAAAATCCTCTGCTACTGCCGGCTCATCGTCACTCTTGGCCTCTGATGGTCCGCCTCCACTATAGCTCTAGAAGGTCCTGCCTCCTTAGCTCTGAGCTCCTCCTCTATAGCCTCTGCATCCTCAGTCTTGTCATGTCTAACCCACTGATCTCAAATATTGCGATACCCCATCCGATGGAGTGACCACTCATCATAAGTATCGATATGAAGGATCTCCTTCGAGGCCTCGCCCTCCAATGAGATCCTGAAGGCTCGGAAGAGTCTGGTGAGGGCCATCTCATATGGCAGACAAAGTTGTTGACTAGACACACCTCCTGCATTTGTCTGCACATAATCCCATGCAAGTTCAGTCTAAACCCTCTGACCATACTCACCATCACCATGAGCTCTCAGTAATAAAATCGATCATCCCATCTTTGGTAGAATAATGTGGGTGATGACGTGGTGAAGCTATATCTGAATGGACAACTGGTTCACCGCTACTGTGGTGAACCCTCTGACATCATCCCTCTTTAGTATGCATGGTACGCCTTTGCTCTGTCGACACTGTATCTGCTGGCACTCCTTTGAGTGATAGCACCTATACTCTTTTCAAAACCTTTGTTGAGAGGGGTATCTACGTCTTTCTTACTTTAACTATCCAACCATCTGCATCTTGAGCCAGAGATCCATAAAACTTACAAATCACATGGGGATAAAAGCATTCCCTCATCGAGCAGAAATTCTTGCAACTAGCTAAGAGTAGCCACTAAGCAAGCTGGAAACCCTCTTGGTCCATCCACTGGAAATCTATCCTTCTCCTACTGGCTATCACCTTTCCAGACATCCTTTCTATAGCCAGAGATGGTGGAGGTCGTGGGGCCTCCTCACTTTGCTCGTGCCTCACTTTAGATCTTCTTTCACTTGGACTAGATACTATAGCAGGTCGCTTTCCCTTGTGCGAGAGCTATTTCCTTGGACCCATTGCAGTGGATGAAGGGTCTTGGTGCAAGATGAGGATTGGAGGGTGGATGTGAGTCAAAATCTCTCAATCTAGAAAGTTTGGAATGAGATTCTAAGTTTGGGGGATCAGGTGAAGAATAGGGGTGACTAGGGTTAGAAAATGAAAGTGAAAAAATACCTACGGAAAGCCTTAGAAATACTTGAGTTCCAGTCATGAGTCAACATTTGCGATTTCTCCAAGTGTCGACACTTCGGTGAGTCGACACTTGGGTAAAATCCAAGTGTCGACACTTTAGTGCTAAAAAAAATTCAAAAATTTTAGAAAAAATCAAAAAAAATGAAAATTAATGGAAATTAATGGGAAATAATTAAATAAGTTCTAAATCCTTCAAAATGATGAATTTTGATTTTTTTTTTTTGGCTAAGGGGAGTCTTGGAAAAATTGAGAAAAAGCTACTTAAAAGGATCTATAACTCCTAATTCTCTCCTAATCATGCAAAATCTATCTTTACTAAGAGATTTTGTAAAGATATCAACTAGTTGATTGTCAGTACACAAAAATTCAAGCACCACATTTTCATTTTACACATGATCTCTTATGAAATGATGCCTTATTTCAATATGTTTACTTCTTGAATGTTGCTCAGGATTTTTAGTTAAGTTGATTGTACTAGTATTGTCACATCTAATGAGTATTTTAGTTAATTTAATACCAAAATCTTTGAGTTGGAGCTTAATCCAATAAATTTGAGCACAACAACTTCTAGCTGCGATATACTCAACTTCAGCTATAGATAGTGAAACTGAATTCTATTTCTTGCTAAACCAGAAGATTAAATTGACTCCAAGAAATTGACAGGTTCCTGATGTGCTTTTTTTATCTAGTTTACAACCAGCAAAATCAGCATTAGAATAAGCAATCAATTCTATTATTAAGTCCTTAGAGTACCACAAACCAATGTCAATAGTGTCAGATAGATATCAAGTATATGTTTGACAGCAATAAATGAGATTCTTTAGGTTTAGACTAATACCTTATACACACATACACCAAATATGATATCTGGCCTACTTACAGTTAAATACAATAATGAGCCAATGATACCTTTATAAAATTTTTGATCTATACTCTTACCAGATTCATCTTTGTCAAGCTTACATAAAGGGCTCATTGGTGTGCCAAGAGATTTTGTCTTCTTCATCCCAAACTTTTTCAGAATTTTCTTGGTGTACTTAGCTTGATTGATGAAGATCCCTTCTTTGGTTTATTTGATTTGGAGTCAATGGAAGTAGCTTAATTCTCCCATTATGCTCATCTCAAACTCTCCCTGCATAAGCTTAGCAAACTCTTGATAAAGAGCTTTATTAGTGGTACCAAATATAATGTCATCAACATAGATTTGTACCACTAAGAGGTCATCAACTTTTCTTCTTAGAAACAAAGTAGTATCTACATGTCCCCTAATAAAGCCATTTTCAATTAGAAATTTACTTAATCTTTCATACCAAGCACATGGAGCCTATTTTAAACCATAAAAAACTTTATGCAATTTGAAAACATGGTCAAGATATGCATAATCTTCAAAACTAGGATGTTGTTCTACATATACCTCTTCTGCTATGTATCCATTTAAAAATATACTTTTAACATTCATTTGAAATAATTTAAAATTCATGAAACATGTAAATGCTAGTAAAAATCTAATTGCTTCAAGTCTAGTAACAGGAGCAAAAGTTTCATCAAAATCAATGCCTTCCTCTTGATTGTAGCTTTTAGTAATTAGTCTAGCCTTATTCCTAGTTACAATTCCATTTTCATCCAACTTATTCCTATATACCTACTTAGTGCCTATTATGGAAGTATTGGATAGTCTTTCTACTAGTGTCTAAACTTTATTTCTTTCAAATTGGTTTAGTTCTTCTTGTATAGCATTCATCCAATTAGGGTCTTTTTCAGCTTCTTCTATACTTTTAGGGTTCAATTTGAGATACAAAATCAAGATAATCATATTCATTTCTAAGAGAAGATCGAGTTCTTATCCCTTTTGATGGATCACCTATGATTAGTTCCTTAGGATGCCCATGAGCATACCTCTACTTTTTAGGCAGGTCCTTGTGCTTTGGTGAAGGTCTTGAGATTTCTTCTTCATCCTCCTTGCTTTGATCTTTCTCATTTTCTTTGGAAGGAGGATCATTTAAAGTTAGCTTCTCAAGTCTTTGAATATCTGCAACATCATCTGAAATATCTTCTTTTCTAGAGGACTTGTTAGTGGACTCATCAAATACAATATGCATGGATTCTTCCATAACAAGTGTTGTCTTATTGAATACCTTGTATGCCTTGATAGATATTGAGTATCCTAAGAAGATACCTTCATCTGACTTGGCATCAAATTTGCTTAACTTATCTTTACCGTTGTTTAGTATGAAACACCGGCATCCAAACATACGAAAATACTTAATGGTAGGTTTTCTTTTTTTTCAAAGTTCATAGGGAGTTTTCTTTAAAATCAGTCAAATTAAAACTTGGTTTAAAATATAACATGCAGTGTTGATTGCTTTAGCCCAAAAATATCTAGGGAGGTCATTTTCATAAAGCATAGTGCATGTCATTTCTTCTAAAATTCTATTTTTTCTTTCTACTATCCTATTTTGTTGAGGTGTCCTAGGTGCAGAAAAATTATGTTCAATACCTTTTTCATTGCAAAATTCTTCAAAATCCTGATTTTCAAATTCAATTTCATGATCATTTCGAATGCAAATAATAGACGTACCTTTTTTATTTGAAACTTTTTTATAGAATTTTGTAAAAGTAGAGAAAGATCCATCTTTATGAGCTAAGAACAAAATCCAAGTAAAACATGAGAAATCATCAACTAAAACTAAATCATATCTCTCGCCTCCTAGGCTTGTGGTGCTAGTTAGCCCAAAATGATCCATATGGAGTAGTTCAAGTGACCTAGTAGTTGAAATAATTTTCTTAGATTTGAAAGAAGTTCTTGTTTGTTTGCCATGTTGGCAAGCATCACAAATCTTATCATTTTTAAATCTAAATTTTGGCAAATCTTTGACTAAATCGTTTTATCATAATTAAAAAAAAAAATGCATGCTAGCATGTCCTAATCTACGATGCCATAATTAGCTAGTCTTATTGATTTTGGTATCCATTGCAACTAGGCATTCTCCATCTTGTATAGGAAGATTATCAAGATCAACTAGATAGATGTTACTATGCCTATGTCAATGAATTTCAATCCATCATCATTAAGACAAGACACCATGCAAAGTGATGATTCAAAAATAACTTTAAAACCTCTATCACAAAATTGGCTGATGCTTAGTAAATTATACTTTAAACCTTTTATTAGTAATAAATTTTTAATGAAAGTAGATGGAGAAATGTGAACTTTATCAACACCAATGATTTTACCTTTTCCATTATCTCCAAAGGTCACATTTTCTCCATTTAAAGCTTCAAGAGAGGTGAATTGCTTCACATCTCCCGCCATGTGTCTTGAGCA
Source organism: Areca catechu (assembly GCA_021397845.1). NCBI lineage: Eukaryota > Viridiplantae > Streptophyta > Magnoliopsida > Arecales > Arecaceae > Areca > Areca catechu. The sequence continues at coordinate 17,249,024 of CM038043.1, forward strand.
ACCACTATCAAGGTACCATATTCTTTTTTCTCCTTGGTTGCAAGACACACATGCAAAAAAGATCAAGTTGATGCTTTAGGTACCCATGCTATCTTGGGTCCTTTAGGGTTAGTAGTAAAGGTTCCTTTTGAAACCCAAACATTTCTTGATTTCTTTATCTTTCTTAAATCACATTGATATGCCTTATGACCAAGTTTACCACAACTAAAACAAGTAATACTAAATGAAGCTGGAACAAAGAAATTATTTAATAATTTTTGCTTCCTTTGTTGTTTATAACCAAGACCAGCCTTATCAAAAATAGCTCTTTGATTGTTTAAAAGTAAACTTAGTTTTTCAGAACTAAAAGTAAACTTTTTAACAAATGGTTTTACCTTATCAAGCTCATCTTTCAGCTTCTTGTTTTCTTGGGATAAGGTCATGCATTCTTTGGAAAGTTTTTCTTTTTCAAAACTTGATTTAAGCTTTTTCAAATTTTGTATTTCTTCAATCAATGCATTTCTTATTTGAAAGCTTATTGCATTTAACTTTTAAATCAACATTTTCTTTTACCAAACTTTCTTTTTCTTTAGAAACTTCTTCATTTTTGGAAGATAATTCAAAAAATTATTTCCTTAAATCCTTATGCTTTGACTTTAGTTTCAAATAATCATTCATTAATTCATCAAAAGCATCCTGTAACTCATCAAAAGTAAACTTACTTTCAGTTTCGGAACTTACCTCTTCTTCATTTGTCATGAGGCAAAGGTTGACAACTTTTTGCTGCTCTTCCTCCAAACTAGAGTCTTTGCTTTCAGTCCAAGTGGCCATCATGGCCTTCTTCTTGAATTTTCTCTTACCCTTTTTGAGAAAAGGGCAGTCCATCTTGTAGTGGCCAGGCTTCTTGCATTCAAAGCAAATCAGGCCTTCTTTCTCTTTCTTCTTTTCCTTGCTTGGCTCTCCTTTTACCTGTTTCTTTTTCTTAAATCCTTGCTTCTTCTTCTCAAGAATCTTCAAAATTTACGAGCCATAAATGAGGTCTCATCTTCATCTTCGTCTTGTTCGGACTCATCACTTGTGCTCTCTTTGAAAATTGTGGATGCAAGGGCTATAGTCTTCTTCTTTTTATCATTTTCAACCATCTTTTGCTTTAGGGATAGCTTATAAGTCATGAGAAATCCCAAAAGCTAATCCAAGGGTAGCATATCTAGATCCTTGGCTTCTTGGATTGCTGTCACTTTCGCATCCCATGATATTGGAAGGGACCTGAGAATTTTATTCACAAGTTCAACATTAGAATAAACTTTGCCTAGTCTTTTCAAGCTATTAATTATGTTAGTGAACCTAGTATACATTTCAGAGATAGATTCAATAGGTTCCATCCTAAACATTTCATAAGTATGTACAAGCATATTAATCTTAGAATTCTTCACTTGATTTGTACCTATTAGGAAATGTGTCCCAAAACCAATTGTCTAGCTTGTAAATAGTTGAGCTATTATTATAATTATATATGAATATATTGAATAAAATGTTTATTCTAGCTGTTCATCACATTTTACATCTTCTTGTAATGAACTCTTGTGTGATGAAATCCTTAGGACTACTTTGATGTGATATAAAGAGGATATATCATCTAGTCCTTAAATTCGTTCGTGACCAAATAATATATTGTCACAGGATGATAGTGTATCAAGTATAGGTCATTGTATATCATAGTTGTTGGTTGTCCTCTTAACCAAGGAGTATAGAGACACTGGTATGGCATGCAGGTGTTGTGTATGACACTTCACTAGACGTGACCCATCTATAGAACATTCTTTCTGTGAAAGAGTAGTTCGCATTAGGATATGAATATAAGTATTTCTCTGACTTAAGATCACCATGGTAGCTTGCAAGAAACTCACTGTGCTTGGTACCGGACTACCCATATTTCTAATCGGTGATGAAAGTTTGCTGGGTACAGTCAAGTACTTGCATAGCAGTGGTTGGATCAAGATGGGGTTTAACCCTCCAAAAATGTTTGGAGTGAATGACTCATTATGTCTTAATTGAGTCAAACCTTGACCAGGGTAGTCCTTGTAAGCAGTTACAGGAATTTTGAGTTTGAGACATATTGTGATGGACTATTCTAGGGTTAGGCAGTTAAATCCTAAGTCATCCAGAGCATTAAGGGTTAAAAGAATGTATTATATGATTATCATATCCATTTGGTTCTTGATAGTTGCTCTGCAACCTTCGACTTATCTGGATGCCGGGTGTCATTGCTAGATAGTGACTTTGGCTGGTACTGAAAATATTCCAGTACTGCCAGTTTAGTGTTCGAACCTATGGAGTCACACACCATAGGAGTTTCTGATTGATCCAATGGCTATTGAATGATTGGAAATCATTTTTGGACTCTTTGGACAATTTGATTATCCATCTACATTTCGGAGTCGACTTGAGTTATAAGTCGACTCAGTTATAGGATTTGATGATTTGTCAAATATTGACACATCATGTTACAAATATTATGATAAAGGTTATAGTTACTAAATATTGGTGATTATATGGAGGGTTAGTGGTAATGTGATTGCTTGATAAACTCAATTTGATTGAACAATCTAGTTTGGGTCAAACCCAATGTGATTTAGTTTGGGCTCGTGTTAGGTCCAATGTGATTGGGCTAAACCATTGCATCCCATTTTAGATTTAAGTTTGAATTGTGAATTCAAACTTTGATTTGGCTTTTAAATTTTAAATTTAGTTTGAATTTAAAAGGGTGTAACTCCCTAGGCCTTGAATATTTTGTAACCCCCCATTATGTAATCCCATAACTTATGTAACTCTCCCCTTTTCTTCTCTTCCCACTTACCTATATATTTGGGGGCTTAATGAGGACATGAATGAGAGTGATTTCTGAAGTTTATTTGTTGGAAAGTCTTTAAAAAGGAGAGGAAAAAGGAAAAAGAAAGGAGAAAGCTTGAAACCTTTGTGTGGGGAAGAAAGGTTTGGGTTTGGATGTGTGCTACCTAGTGTTCTAGGCTTGGAAAGAGTATCTTGGGAAGGGTTCTTGAGTGCACTTCCTACATCCTCCATAGTGCTTCTTCATCTCCTGGAGTGTCCCGAAGAAGAAGAATAATAATAGTCCATAAGCCAATTCGTTCCGGCGAAGCTAGCACTTCAAAGGAAGAAGGTTAAGGAAGAACTCCGGTGTGGATTACCTGTAGAGGCCAGACACGTGTGCGGCTGCCAGAGCAATTGTCTTCCTTGGTGAGCTTTTCCTCAACCCAGCGAGTGTCGCATCGGATTAAAGGTAAGGCTCTTGGTGAGTTTTTTAAAGAAGTGTTCTTTGGTATGTGCATCAAACATAATATGATTTTATGTGATGCACAACTTTGTGTACTTGTATTTTTTTTTATTTACATGTTAATATTCATATATGATCCTGTTTGTAGGCCTATATTAGAAATGTTCTAATATTATATGTTGATTAATATGATTAATCTATTTTTCACTGTGATACAAGGTTAAAAAATTTTAAAGTTGCATCACTATTGCCTACATAATGTTACCTTACAATGGTATCAAGCGAGATTCATTTGTATGATTATTTAACATGTAGATATGAAATCTTAGTTTCCTTTCACATAGGAAGTACTTGGATTAAGGTGAATTTGCCATGGCTGTCCGGCCATAGGAAAGAAGTAGGGTTTAAAGGCCCTCTCTTCCCATTCAATGGGATCTCCTATGGCATGTAGGGGTGCCGCTTGTGTCATGATCTTATGAAAAAGAAAAGTGAAAGGTTTAGTAGATTAAAATAGTTTTAATCTTGTATGTTAGATCTTTAATTTGTTTAGATATGATCTAATACAATGATATATTCTAAATCCACTGAAAAATTTAGTGAAAATCTTTGAATGTTTTGTAAAATTATTTCACATATTTGAAATTGTTTCAAATAAGAAGTGATTAATTGAAAATGTTTCAATTAGAATTGATAAACTTAATTATGAATTAAGTTGTCTAATAACCTTTTAAGATTTAGGAATGTGATGAAAAAATCTTGAGACATGATCATAACCTTAGGTTAATTGGGTTAACTATAATTATCCTTACTTGGGTTAGACCTAAGTTTAGATAAAATAGATTAAATAAAGAATAAGTCTAATCAAATATTGTATTAGTTCTTGTCTCTATAGATCACTCTAATTTGGTAGTTTGATCGATCCATATATCTAAATGGACTTGATTTTTGGCTTCGTGGTAAGCCTGAGTCTTTAGGTTGGTCCAATTGAGTCTGGTAAACCAATTGGTATCTAAGGTAATTCTGGCATCTTGATCAAGGTTCTTTAGGGCTAACTCTTATCTGGCCAAGTCAAGGTTGGTGTCAAAGGCAAGAGGCTTACTTGGCACAACCCATCCCTTGATCTCACTTACCTAGCCAATGTGGTGAACCAGAATTAATTGGATAACTTATTGATTTGAGTTAACCCATGTCAACTAAGGTTAATCAGTCATGACTGGTTATTAGGTGCCCAAGGAGCAATTGATTATGAACCTCTCTATGAGATAGTGGAAGGTTTCATGATTATGTCCATATCTTCTCTTAATGTGTCACAATGAATTAAATCCTCTAAATTATTAGGTCCTTTAAAAGATAAAGTTATTGGATAACCTAGTCTTAGCCTCCCTTTATGTGGATGGTAATAAGCCCATTAGTTGGGTGATCATTGGTAGATCCAAAGATTGGATGGTCATCAGGCTGGTGGAATTGCCATTCATAATATGATGGCTCAGTGCAACTATCTTAACAAGTGGTAAGGTTAGCCGGTTAAAGTCAGGCTTGATCATTCATTAGTTAGAAGCATTGAATTCGGTCATGTTAATGGTTGGACCTAACCAGGACCTTCAATTAGAGGCCCAAAGGCTGATTGATTGGCACCCTGGGGCATAAATTATTTACTAAAAATTGCTTCGAGAAGTAATTGGTTGTGAACCTACCTTTAGATGCACATGGATTGGCTGGCCAAAGTCGGGCTCATGTGTAATCTATTGGATTCTAGTACCCACTAAGGAGTAAGTGTTATTCTTTGGATTGGAGTGTAGAGGCTACCAATCTGTACAAAATAGTGGAAAAAACCTTTAGACTAAAGTCCATATCTTTAGGATATTAATAATTCGTGTACACTAAATATTTTTTGGGGTTTTTCCTTTCAGATCATGTCTACCAATCTGTCACTCCAATCATTGTTTGACAATGACAAACTTATGGGTCCCAACTTCGATAACTAGTATCGAAGACTCAGAATAGTTCTGGAGCATGAAAGGATCCTATATGTGATAGCAGATCCTGCACCTAAGGAACCTGCTGCCAATGCCTGTACTACAGTCAGGGATGCTTATTAGAAGTAGCTCTCTGACTGCACTACGATGCGATGTATTATGTTGGTAGCGATGAGCAATGAGTTTGGTCGCAGGTTCGAGGAAGCCCAGCTAAAAGAGATCCTTCAAAAATTGAAGGAGTCTTTTGGCACACCTGATGATGTTGAGTGGTACAGGATTTTCACTATCATTTTTAGCACTTGGATGCATGATGGAGCATCAATCACTGATCATGTACCATACATGATCGAGATGATTGAACATTTGAGCAAGCTTGGATTTCTCTTGCATGAGCAGCTAGGGAAAGATACGATTTTGAATTTCTTGCCTCCCTCCTACTTGGACTTTCTCGATCACTACAGATTGAATAGGCCTGTAGTAAACTACCATGGTTTGTTGGGTTTACTATAGACCTACGAGAAAGATCATCAGCTTAATAAAGGGTTGGTGAACCTAGTAGGAGGCAGTGAGGCAGGATGCCGTCTCTGTGGGAAAGGAAAAAAGAAAAAGAATAAATCAAAGAAGGTGCAAAGTGCTAGGCCTAGCTAGACGAGGAAGAAGGCTAATCAGAGAAAGGTAGAGTGCTTCTGTTGCAAGAAGCTGGGTCATTGGAGGAGAAACTGTCCTGCCTACCTTGCTTCTCTTGACCCGAACAGGCCAAAGAAGAGAAAGCAGCAAGCTGTTGCTGCACAAGATAATTATATGATAACACCTTATAATTTCTCTATATGTAATACTACTAATTGGGTGTTAGATACCAGAAGTCCTATTGGTCTGGGCACCAGAATCAGGAAGAGACTCCAACCAATTCAAGTCAAATCCGAGTCCTTATGGTTGGATGAGTAAAAGAAAGTCCTGTAATTTTTTTTCTCTTTCTTTAATTTTGAGTCCAAATAATTATGTAATTCAAGTCCATTTCAATTTTATGTTGGGACTAGTCCAGCCTGATTAACCTTGTATTTGAGAGTTGGGTCCAAATGAGTCAAGTCCAATCCATGTAGAATCAAACCAAATCATATTTGAAGACTAAAGAAGACTCAAGACTTATACTCCAAAGCAAGACCAAAGCCACCTCAAGTGGGGACCACATGCCACATGACATATGCCACCTCATCATCCAAGGTTGCTGCCACATCACACATGCCACCTCACCATCCAAGGTTGCTGCCACATCACACATGCCACCTCACCATCCAAGGTTGCCGCCCAAGAGAAGAAAAGGAGAATTTGAATTTGAATTGGCTACAACCTCCTCCACAACTTCCTCCACTCCTCATGGGACGCCCCATATTTTACTCCACAAATTTTTCTCCATGATATTTGGTGTAGTTTGAATTCAAAATTGCTTAATAGTCTATAAAAGACTCTTAGTCTTCTTGTAAAAGAAAGAGATGAAAAGAAAAATTAAAAGTTTCTTCTATGTGAGTTCTATGTGCCTAGGTGGTAGTTCTAAATTCTTCTCCCTATCCCACGCCAACCCTACTTTCTCCTCCTCCATCTCCAACGCCTAAGACACTCTCCTTCTTCTCCAATCTCAAGCTAGCCCTTCAATATTCAAGGTTGATCAAGAAGACCATCACAAGGAGGCCGGCCTAATCCATTTCAAGTGATCTACCATGGCGCCAAGATTATTCTTCAACAATGCTTCATCGATTCTTCTTTAGTTTCTCCATTTCATGACTAACGTATCTTACCAAGTTCCTAATCTCGAGGTTTGTTTATTGTAGGGTTCTCTGGGATTCCGAATTCAAGAGGAAGGAATTACTTGCCACAATCCAGAAAACAAGAAGGGCCCTCAATTTGTAGTATGGTCTTGTCATTTGGGAGGTCTCTTCATGAGTGATCTTGACCTACTTGAAAGATTAATGCCAGGTATGTTCTAGTATCGATTAGGTCTGAAATATTAAATTTGCATAGCTTAACTTGTGTGATTCGAATCTTATTCCTATTTCTTTGTTATTTTGATAGTCTTATTAATTAGGTTTACGTTTGATCGTTCGAGTTCTCTTCATTAGACCTCCTTTGATATTATATGCTGAACTAATCATATGCAAATAAGAAGTTGCTAAGTTAATCTTTGCTAATCTCCTTTAGGGTTGCATAGTTGCATTCTCATCTTGCATGTCCTCACCACCTATTCATATTTACAAATCTTTGCAAAGGCTTCAAGTTAGTAGGAGATTCGAGGATGGTGAGAAATTCCTGAACATGGAAAATGGAAGTCAAGTTCCAGTCCTAGCATTGGGAGTTATCAAGCTAGTTTTCGAGTCTTGTAATATCATTTTGAATGACTGTCATTACTGTCCATCTTTTCTTATGAATGCCATTTCTGTAAGCCAGTTGGCCAATGAAAATTATGAATTTTCAATAAAGAATGATATTTTTTCTATCATTGTGAATGGTGTGAGACTTATGGATGGACGTTTGAGTAATGGCATATACTTACTATCACGACCTATTATAGTAATAACAACTTCTTGCAAACACCCTAGGATAGATACTTATCTCTGGCACTATAGGCTAGGTCATATTAATAAGAACAGGATCAAGTTAGTTGGAGAAGGTCTCCTGAATATCAGTGATTATGAATCACTGCCAACTTGTAAATCTTGTCTTATTGGTAAAATGACCAAATCACCCTTTACTAGAAAAGGTGAGCGAGCCAATGATATTCTTAGTTTGGTACATACTGATGTATGTGGACAAATGAATATTAGTGCAAGGGGTGGGTATAACTATTTCATTACATTTACAGATGACCTATCCATGTACGGTTATGTCTTCTTTATGAGACATAAATTTGAGTCGTTCGAAATGTTCAAATGGTATCGTAATGAAGTAGAAAAATAAACTAGGAAGTTTATTAAAACCTTTCGATCAGATCGAGGTGGTGAGTATCTTTCTGGTGAGTTTTTGTCTTATCTTGAGGAGAATGTGATTCTTTCTTAATGGACTCCTCCAGGGACATCTCAGTTAAATGGAGTGTCTGAAAGGAGGAATCGAACTCTATTAGATATGGTCCGATCCATGATGGGCTTAGCCACTCTACCTATATCCTTTTGGGGATATGCTCTTGAGTTAGCATGTTATCTTCTGAAAAGGATTCCTAGTAAATCCATAGAAAAACCTCCATATGAGATATGGATTGGGCATAAGCCAACACTTTCACATCTTCGGGGTTGGGGGTGTCTGGTATGGACATCAGGGCTAGAAGAAAACAACAGGTAGAATTCACATCCTTGTGGATCACCTATGAATGAAGCCCTAAGCCCAAACCCCAGATCACTTGTAAATAGTTATCTTAAATTCTATTATTTTAGCTTAGTTAGGTTTAGCCCTAAACCCCAAAAATGAGTCATCTGTAAAAATCTCTGGACCCAAAATTGACTCTGTAAGGAAACCCCAATTTCAATTGGGTCATAAATTCTGTTATAATGGTCTATTGTTATTTAGCCCTTTTTACCAATTTTAATTAGGATTTTGTATTTGCAAGCCTAATTAAGTATGGTATGGTTTAATTATGAGTCAGTATGCCTTTTGATCAAATTGGGTTCCAATTGATCAAGTTGGGCTTTAATTAATTAGTTGGTTGAGTTTTGTAATTGTTAGTTGAGTCCTGTAATACAAGAGGGGACCCAAGTCAAGACCCATGTGACTCCATGTCCTAGCTCAAGTCAAGCCATGTGACTACATGTGCTAGCTCAAGGCAAGCCATGTGCCAACTACCTCTGGGTGCCCCACCTTCACATACGCCACTTCATCTTGGATGCCCAAGTCACTTGCCACATGTTATCTTGCTGCCATGTCATGCCACATCATCAGCCTATGTCACATGCCACATGCATCAAGTTTGGACATATCACATGCATTAAGTTTGGACATCACTTGCCACATCATCCTGGACAACAACACATGCCATGTCACTTGTGTTGGTCGGCCACATGAGAATGAAGTTGATGCTACTTTAAGAGAAGTAAAGCAGAAGGAGTCCAAGCCAAGTTAGTACCCATTCTTCCTTATGTTGTCGCCAAATCCAAGAGGTAGGATGCCACTTAGCTTCTCATTGCCCATCTCAATGCAATTCTATCTTAAGGGGATGCCTATCTTGAAGAGGACTAAAAAAATTTCTTGCTTCAAGAGTTCCAATCTAAGGGGTTCCATTTCAAATTCAAATGGGAGTTATCTTCATCTACAAAAGGGACTCACGCAAAAGAGGAGTTGACGCCATCTTATTTTGTCACCCCATCCATTCAAGAAATCGCCAAAATTAAGAGGAGTAAAAGAGAAGGGGACTTCATCTCATCTTGTCGCCCATTACGAAGTATTTTTATCGCACATTTAAGTAAGGGGCCACATCTCTTTCTCATCGTCCACTTGGATAAAGCCTACCACTACATGCCGCCCAAGCCAGATAAAGTCCAAGAAAGGATCCAAAGCCAGAGTCATGATGCCAAAAGCAAAAATTCAAGGAGTTGCTGCCCAAGAAGAACTAATTCCACTCTTTGTATTCCATACTTCTCATATTGGTGGTCTATAAATACCACCACTAATCCCTCTTGTAAATTCAATTATTATTGATAAAATAAAGCTGATATTCTATTAATTCCTTTGCTGTGTGCATCACGGGGTCTGAGGCCTTTTCTTTGTTCTTCGGAGCATCGCGGGGTGTGAGGCCCTACATATCCAACATTCAGAAAACCCTAGCCACCATCTTCCAATTCTTTTTCCTTCCTCCTTTTCCATCTTCTTCCTCTTTCTACAACCATCTAACTTGAGTGTTTGAAACTGATTGTAGGTGATCGAGATTGGATGTGATGGTGGTTCTTGCCTTGGAACCAGTAGAGCTGAAGATCAAAGCCCAAAGATCAAAATCTGGAAGTCTTTCTGCAAGAAAAATCATCATCGTTGGTAAAGTATAAACCTTCTTTAACTCTTTATTCTCTGATCCATCGAGAGGTAGAACCCTAGTTTAAGATGATTTCTTAATCACCAGATCCTTCTTTCCTAACTAGTTTTATTAGTTCGATATTGCGGGCAAAAACTAGTTGGCTAGTCTTGTTTATTTAATTGCTTTGAGTCTTTATTCTAAAAATACAGAAAAAATTAATCATTATTAATCTTGGTTAATTAGTTTAATAATCTTAGATTAGTTTTCATATTTTATCTCGCATCATCTTTGGTATCAGAGCGAAGGTTAAGCTAGGGTTTAACTACTAGTTCTAAAATTTCTGCACATCTAGGTTTAGGCTGAAATTAAATTGCATAAAAACCATCTTAAAAAAATACAAAAAAAACTAATAATTATTTTTTTGTTAATTCTCTATTAATATACTATCTAATCTCGAAAAAAAATCAAAAAAAGATTTTTATTGCATAGTTTTTCTGGTCGAAGGAAATCACACCTCCTAAGCGGGTATATGCAAGTATACTGTCACGACCCATGGGATTAATGAGCTACGGCCGGACGTAATATCCCGAGATCGAAAATCTAAAAATTGATTAGATTTGAAATTTAATAATTAAAAAAAATTATTATTTTCTGCTATTTTTTATTATTTTAGTTCATTGCATATTAGGGTTTCATATCGTGTGATTGCATCATCCTGTAACCTAATCTTAAGGGCACTTGACTATCTCAGATCAAGGTAGGATTTCATCATCTATCCTGGGCCCATAACAACCATCTTTTGCATCAAACCTAACCCTAATTAAAATCAATTAGAAATCTAAAGTAGTTTAGGGATACCAACAGGTCAGGTTCCAAGTATTGTGTGAAAGCTAGTTCACCCAATCCTTTAATTATCTCTTGAATCTGGTGTCTAAGACTATGGGTCTAGAGGCAAACACCCTAAGTGGACTTATGGTTTTTAATTAGGACCCTATGAAAGTAGCGGGAGCCTCCCATGACCCCACCTCTTACCTGGCTAGTGGACAGGATAATTGCTGAATTGGTTGTAAATTGAGCTGACCTATTCTACTTGAGCTCTAGGTCTAGGAGACCCTAGTTCGATTTTGTATGTCTGCATTGCATGACCTCCAGATTAGGAGCCCTTGCCATCAGGCCAACCCAACCTAGCTTGACCATGGAGTACAACTTTGAAACCTTTATGAGGTTCATGAATGATTAGTTTGCCCTGATGAACAATAAGTGTGACCGACTAGATAAGCGATTCGAAAACCTAGAGAAAACTAGTAGATCCATAACCCATAGAGCTGAACACATATCCTATGAGCCTAAAAGATCCATAATCCATTAACCCGAACCCACTAGGATCAGTACACTTAGTCAGAACCATGGAATCAGTCAATTTTTCCTTAGTCGACCCACTCCTACAATCCTATTGGTTCACCAGGATGACATTGAAGTGGAAGTGTATGAAGCTAAGGTGAACTTAGTAGATGAGTATGAGGGAGAAGAGGAGATACCTATGGCTGACATAGAATTAGTTGACCCTGACCCTACCCAGATTGAAGCTGTATTGGAAGGACAAGTAGAAAAAAAGACCCATGAGGAGCCTAACCTTACTACCGAGACTTTACATGAGAAAACACTAGAAGAGACTCAAGTCACAGAACCTAGTCTTAAAATTCAAGAACTAGAAGTAATTAGTGAGGACTTAATCTTTTCAATCCAGCACCCCCAGATTGAATTCACCCCTTTGATCCCAATTGAAGATCTTTTTCTTGAAATCACTAACTCATCATTCCATAAGGTTGACCTTTTTTTACCTGTTGATGTAACCCAATTCCAAACCTTAAGGTCAACACCATTAACCTAAGACTATTCCATGAGCCCTTTTCTTATGTCCTACCCCACCAGGCTAGTCCCGAATCTACTTCTTATTTCCTTCCTGGCTTAAAGTTTCCACTCTTTCTAGAGCCACCCGATTACATTTTAATGAAATCTGTAGGTTACATTAGTTCTTTGAGCACATTCAATTTGCTACCTATTTTTGGTAGACCCTGTGGCATTTATCCACCGACTAAGGGTTAAACCTATATATGTAGTTTGAGGTTTAGTCGAACCTCTAGTTTCTTAGGTGTTGCTGAGTTATATGTTGAGCATGTTAGAGAGTTGCATAAGGAAATAAGTAAAAAAATTAATAAAAGCAACGAATCTTATAAACATATTATTGATTCCAGAAAAAGACTCAAAGAATTCAACGAAGGAGATTTTGTCATGGTTAGACTATGACTTGAATGATTCCTACCTGGAACCATGAAGAAGTTATATGCCCATAGTAGTGGATCATACAAAGTAATTAAAAAAATTGGATCTAATGCCTACGTGCTTAAGTTACCACCTGAACTAGGTATTAGTTCTACTTTCAACGTTTCAGACCTTATAGAGTATAAGGAGCCAATGTTGATACTTAGTGAGTATTTTGAGCCTAATCCAATCCTTGAGAGTGAACCAACCCATATGTGTCCACCTGCCATACTACCAGCCCATAGAAATAGGATCGAGCAGATCTTGGACGATAAGATTATTACTACTCGGAGTAAAGACTATCAGCGATATCTGGTTCGTTGGCAAGGATGACCCAAGACTGATGATTCTTGGATCACTAGAGAGGATTTACAAAGAATTGACCTAGACTTACTAGAGTACTATCACAGCAATGTTGACCCATACTCGATAGGGTCGAGTTCCTCCCACCCGAGGAGAATTGGTGCAGACACCAGGGCCAGAAGAAAATGACAGGTTGAACCCACATCCCTGTGGATCACCTGTGAATGAAGCCCTAAACCCAAATCCCAGATCACTTGTAAATAGTTATCTTAAATTCTATTATTTTAGCTTAGTTGGGTTTAGCTCTAAATCCCAAAAATGAGTCATTTGTAAAAATCCCTAGACCTAAAATTGAGTCTATAAAGAAACCCCAATTTCAATTGGGTCATAAATTCTGTTATAATGGTCCAGTATTATTTAGCCATTTTTACCAACTTTAATTAAGGTTTTGTATTTGCAAGCCTAATTAAGTATGGTATGGTTTAATTATGAGTCAGTATGCCTTTTGATCAAATTAGGTTTCAATTGATCAAGTTGGGCTTTAATTAATTAATTAGTTGAGTCTTGTAATTGTTAGTTGAGTCCTATAATACAAGAGGGGACCCAAGTCAAGACCCATGTAACTCCATGTGCTAGCTCAAGTCAAGCCATGTGACTACATGTGCTAGCTCAAGGCAAGCCATGTGCCAACTACCTCTGGGCACCCCACCTTCACATGCACCACTTCATCTTGGATGCCCAAATCACTTGCCACATGTCATCTTGCTGCCATGTCATGCCACATCATCAGCCTATGTCACATGCCACATGCATCAAGTTTGGACATATCACATACATCAAGTTTGGATGTCACTTGCCATATCATCCTGGACAAGAATACATGCCATGTCATTTATGTTGGTTGGCCACATAAGAATGAAGTTGACGCTACTTTAAGAGAAGTAAAGCAAAAGGAGTCCAAGCCAAGTTAGCGCCCATTCTTTGTTATGCTATCGCCAAATCCAAGAGGGAGGACGCTACTTAGCTTCTCATTGCCCATCTCAATGCAATTCTATCTCAAGGGGATGCCTACCTAGAAGAGGACCAAGAAAATTTCTTGCTTCAAGAGTTCCAATCTAAGGGGTTCCATTTCAAATTCAAATAGGAGTTATCTTCATATACAAAATGGACTCACGGCAAAGAGGAGTTGACGCCATCTTATTTTGTTGCCCCATCCATTCAAGAAATTGCCAAAATTAAGAGGAGTAAAAGAGAAGGGGACTTCATCTCATCTTGTCACCCATTATGAAGTATTATTGTTGCACATTTAAGTAAGGCGCCACATCTCTTTCTCATCGCCCACTTGGATAAAGCCTACCACTACATGCCGCCCAAGCCAAATAAAGTCCAGGGAAGGATCAAAAGCCAGAAGAGGAGTTGACACCATCTTATTTTGTCACCTTATCCATTCAAGAAATTGCCAAAATTAAGAAAAGTAAAAGAGAAGGGGACTTCATCTCATCTTGTTGCCCATTATGAAGTATTATTGTCGCACATTTAAGTAAGGTGCCACATCTCTTTATCATCACCCACTTGGATAAAGCCTACCACTACATGCCGCCCAAGCCAGATAAAGTTCAGGGAAGGATCAAAAGCCAGAGTCATGATGCCTAAAGCAAGGATTCAAGGAGTTGCTGCCCAAGAAGAACTAATTCCACTTTTTGTAGTCCATAATTCTCATATTGTTGGTCTATAAATACCACCATTAATCCCTCTTGTAATTTCAATTATTATTGATGAAATAAAGCTGACATTCTGTCAATTTCTTTGCTGTGTGCATCGCAGGGTATGAGGCCCTTCCTTTGTTCTTCGGAGCATCGCGGGGTGTGAGGCCCTATATATCCAACATTCAAAAAACCCTAGCCACCATCTTCCATTTCCTTCCTCCTTTTTCATCTTCTTTCTCTTTCTACAACCATTTAACTTGAGCATTTGAAATTGATTGCAGGTGATCAAGATCGGACATGATGGTGGTTCTTGCCTTGGAACTAGTAGAGCTGAAGATCAAAGCCCGAAGATTGAAATCTGGATGTCCTTCTGCAAGATTCTAGAGAGTCCAGTCAAGTCCACAACAAAAGGGAAAATCATTTTTGTTGGTAAAGTAAAAACCTTCTCTAACTCTTTATTCTCTAATCCATTAAGAGGTAGAACCCTAGTTTAAGGTGATTTCTTAATCATGAGATCCTTCTTTCCTAACTAGTTTTGTTAGTTCGATATTGCGGGCAAAAACTAGTTGGCTAGTCTTGTTTATTTAATTGCTTTGAGTCTTTATTCTAAAAATCTAGAAAAAAATAATCTCTGATTAATCTCTGAAATTAGATTTAAAATTAGTAATTTATTTTTGCATATTGTCCTGCATCAGTGTCTAGCTTATGTCAAATGTTTGCAGATGGATAATGTTGGACCTAGGTCTGACAGGTGCCTCTTTGTTGGGTATCCAAAGGAGTTTAAAAGGTATTTCTTCTATTTGCCTGAGGAATACAGAGTGTTCATCAGTCTTAGGGCTATCTTTTTGGAAAGGGAGTACCTTATTAAAGGCACTCGAGCTGTTAAGATTGAACTTGGGGATGTTTAACATCTAGAGGAAACAACACATTCTAAAACTGCTATAGAACCTGATTTGATAAGATCTAAACCTATTATGCAACCATTAAGAAGATCCGGTAGAATACCACATCAGCCGGATAGATACTATAGTTTTCTGGTCCGGGACGGTGATCCTGTTGAGCTCGATGAGAATAACGAGGATCTGATCACCTATATGGATGCAATGCAGAGGTCTAACTCTAAGAAATGGCTTGAGACCATGAAATCCGAAATAGAGTCCATGAAAATCAACAATGTGTGGACATTGGTTGATCCACCTAAAGGGATAAAATCCATTAGGTGCAAATGGATCTTCAAGAGGAAGAGGGGCACAGATGGGTAGGTGGAGATCTATAAAGCCTGTCTGGTTGCCAAGGGATATCATCAATATTATGGCATAGACTATGATAAGATGTTTTTCTTTGTGGCAATGCTTAAGTCTATTCGAGTTATGCTTGCTCTGGCAGCATATCTAGACTATGAAATCTGGCAAATGGATGTTCGAACAACTTTCCTAAATTATGAGCTAGAAGGAGAGGTGTATATGATTCAACCTAAAGGGTTCACATCCATAGATGAGTCTAAGATGTGCAAGCTGGTCCATTTATTGACTAAAACAGGCATCTCGGAGTTAGAACATGCGTTTTGATAAATGTATCAAGATGTATGGCTTCGTTAGGAATGGAGAAGAATCCTGCATATATAAATGGGCTAATGGTTCTATAGTTATATTTCTTATTCTGTATGTGGATGACATTCTCTTAATCGGAAATGGCATTCCTGCATTACAGGAAATAAAGGTGTGGTTGTCATCTTAATCTTTTATAAAGGACTTGGGTGAAGCTTCCTACATACTTGGTATGAAAATCTATAAACATAGATCTAGGAAGCTTTTGGGATTGTCTCAATCTACGTACATAGACACTGTGTTGAAACGGTTCAGCATAGAAAATTTCAAGAAAGGCTATCTCTCGATAGGCCATGGAATTACTCTTTCCAAGAAGGATTGTACGACAACTCCTAAGGAGAGAGAGATATGCGTAAGATTTCATATGCTTTAAAAATGAATTTTATCATGTATGCCATGACATGTACTAGACCAGACGTGGCATACTCACTGAGGGTAGTGAGTAGATACCAGTCTGACCCAGGTGAGGCACATTGGAAGGTAGTAAAGACTATCCTTAAGTATTTATGAAATACTAAAGACTAATGGCTAATTTATGGAGAACCTGACTTAAAACTTGTGGGATATACTGATTCCAGTTTTCAGTCAGATAAAGATGACAGTAAGAGTGTATCTAGATTTGTGTTTACCCTGAATGGAGGAGCTATCTGCTAGAAAAGTTTGAAGCAGCATACAGCGGCAGACTCAGTATGCGAAGCATAGTACATTGAAGCATCATATGCCATAAAGGAAATACTAAAGACTATCCTTAAGTATTTATGAAATACTAAAGACTAATGGCTGATTTTAGTTTGAATTTAAAAGGGTGTAATTCCCATGGCCTTGAATATTTTGTAACCCCCCATTATGTAATCCCATAACTTATGTAACTCTCCCCTTTTCTTTTCTCCTCACTTACCTATATATTTGGGGGCTTAATGAGGACATGAATGAGAGTGATTTTTGAAGTTTATTTGCTAGAAAGTCTTTAAAAAGGAGAGGAAAAAGGAAAAAGAAAGAAGAAAGCGTAAAACCTTTATGTGGGAAAGAAAGGTTTGGATTTGGGTGTGTGCTGCCTAGTGTTCTAGGCTTGGGAAGAGTGTCATGGAAAGGGTTCTTGAGTGCACTTCCTACATCCTCCATAATGCTTCTTCATCTGCTAGAGTGTCCCAAAGAAGAAGAAGAAGCAGAGTCCATAAGCCAATTCGTTCCAATGAAGCTAGCACTTCAAAGGAAGAAGGTCAAGGAAGAACTCCAATGTGGATTACCTGTAGAGGCCGGATACATATGCGGCTTCCAGAGCGATTATCTTTCTTGGTGAGCTTTCCTCAAGCCGGCGAGTGTCGCATCGGATTAAAGGTAAGGCTCTTGGTGAGTTTTCTAAAGAAGTGTTCTTTGGTATGTGCATCGAACATAGAATGATTCTATGTGATGCACAACTTTGTGTGCTTGTATTGTCTTTCATTTACATATTAATATTCATACATGATACTATTTGTAGGCCTATATTAGAAATGTTCTAATATTATATGTTGATTAATATGATTAATCTAGTTTTTCGCTGCAATGCAAGGTTAAAAATTTTGAAGTTACATCATTATTGCCTACATAATGTTTCCTTATAGTACCCTCATGGATAACTTCAAGTGTAACCCATATCTTCTTAGCTGAATTACATGCTAAGATTCTATTGAATTTGCTAGGGTCTAAAGCACAAAATAGCAAATTCATAGCCTTAACATTTAATTCTGCTTGTTTAATGTCATTCTCATCCCAATCTTCTTCAAGTTTGGGTGTAGGAATGCCATTAACTATAATGATGGATGTGTGAGGACCTTTAATGATTACTCTTCAAAGATTATAATCTATAGATTGAATGTAAATGCACAAGCATATTTTTTAATAAGAGTAGTTTGTGCCATTGAACAATGGTGATCAGTTTGAAGCTTGCCCTTTGGCAATACAAGCACCATATTAGGCTACCATGATCTTTTACTCAAGATCATTGGACCTCTTTGCTGAGTACCAAGCTTTGATACCACTTGTTTTCCAGTGAAGCAATCCAAGAGGGGGGGTGAATTGGGTTTTAAAAACTTTTTACAAGAATGTGCCAATTCAAAGGTAGTGAAGGTGCTTTGTGCAATGTGACTATGTCAAGCAAATGTAGTGAATGAATAAGAGCAAATAACAAAGAAGAGCAAGCATAAAAATAAAAGATTTTATAGTGGTTCGGTGCACTCCAAGCACCTACATCCACTCCCTAAGTATCCTTTAGAAATTTCACTATAATCCACAAAGATTATGGCCAACTTGTTTTAACCGGGCTCATAAGTCAAACCCTTATTGGTTTTGTCACTTAGGCTCACCAACCACCTTTACACAAATCACTCTTGGCTAAACACTTCCAATTTCAGGCTTAGAATGGTCTCTCATTAGTTTCAATACCCTTGAAACTAGTTTCAACTCAAGTATAAAAGAATAAGAGTAAGTAAAACTAAAATGCTCTCTCAAAGAGCTAAAAAATGATCGTTGAAGCTCTTAGAAGATTCTTCTTGAGTTGTCTTCTTGGTGAAAAGCCTTGAAGGATTGATGATTGTTAAGAATTGAAAGCTATTACTCAATACTTGCTTTTCACTTTTGTATGCTAACCCTTTTTTTTGAAGATTCGCTTGAGTACAAAGTCAATATGCATGTTCTTTTTCCTTTTCTTGTCAATTCAATATGTTCTCTGAGGAATAAATATTCTAAAACTTTTGAAAAAGCTATTTATGGTCGTTGGAGATGAGAAACTAGTTGTTTGGAACTTAAAAACAAATGTTGTAGCTTTAAAAATATAGCCGTTACTATACTGTCTGGGCTACTTAAGTCGACACTTGAGATGGTGAGTTGATACTTAGGTCGACACTTGCTTCTAGTGAGTCGACACTTGAAGTGACCTAATGTACCATTATTTTGTATCTTTACTATCTCAGGCCTTGAGCTGATCTGTGAGTCGATACCTAACTTTCTTGAGTCGACACTTAGGTCAACACTTAAGATATATGAGTCAACACTTGAATTGAGCCTTGAAACCAATGTTTTGTACTTTTTGTTCTCAAGGCATGAGTTGATCTCTGAGTCGACACTTGATCTCCTTGAGTCGATACTTGACAGTTTTGAGTCGACACATAGGTCAATACTTGAGATGTATGAGTCGACACTTGAATGAGCTTTAAAACCAATTAATGTTCTGTACGTTTTGTTCTCAGGTCATGAGTTGATCTTTGAGTCGACACTTGATCTCCTTGAGTCAATACTTGACAATCTTGAGTCGACACTTAGGTCAACACCTAGCATGCTAGTTGAAAAATTCTGCATGCCAAGCTTCTAAAACTTCTGATACTCTGCTGGGTGTCGATACTTGAGTTCCATGAGTCGACACTTGAGGTGTTCCACTCAAGAAATGTGTTCCAAATTTGATCTTTATGATTTAGAATGAATTTCTTCCACTTTATCTCTTAATTTTTCACTTGTTCATCAATCTTCATGATTCTTTTGCTTCTTGAAGACAACCAAGACTATTGAAACTTTACTTCTCTTTTTGATGGTCTTAACATACTCTTTGATCCATTCAACTTGTTACCTAAGTTGCTTAAAAACATACTTAAACAAGTCATTAGTTTTCTTTACATACTCAAACGTTTTGTTTATCATTAAAATCAAGCATGGGGCCAACATTTAGGCTTATAACAAATAGGGACTATTCATTACTATTCATTTTAAATTGCTACTTAACATTTTCTGTGATGTCCTTTGCCTTAATTTTTTTTCAAGAAGCATCTATTAGTGATCCAAGCTAATCTCTCATGGCTGCTGGTAATTCCTTTTTGAGGAGATGTATGACAAAAATTAATTACTTTCACAATACATTGATAAGATATTTGGTTAGATATGATACATCTCATTTTTGAGGAGATGTAAATTAGGGTTCCAATGAACCTACTTTGAGGTGGTTTAGATAATGTTATATTTTATAGTTAAGTTTTTATTTGTAAATATGTTTATTTTGTTTATTTTAAAGGAATAGGTTGGATATTTTAAATTCCCTTGCAACTTGTGGACTCAATTTTAGGCTATTGTTCTACTTAGTTTTAAGTCTTATTTTGGTAATAATTAATATTAGTAAAGCTTATTCGAGGCCCAGGTGGACTAGAAAATTTTTACAATTATTAGAGTTGTGTTTTTAAGATATTTTGAGGGGTTTCCATTTTGTATTTCATAAAATTGAAAATGCTTATATTTTATAAAATTCTATTTTATGTTTTGTTAGGTAAAACTTGATACCACTATATATATATATTTTTATTATTTTTTCCTAAGAGAAAATCTACAAGTGTCCTGTTAGATAGAAAATCATACTTTGTAATTATTATTAAATAATTATATCTTTAGTTGAAGAGGGAGAAGAAAAGGGTACAATAAGTTTTGGTGAAATATGTTTTAACATATAACATAAACATTAATTTGCTATATTACTATCATATAGCTCTAACATAAAGTGTTACCAAATTTTCAATTAAACAGTTAAGAATTTAGAAAAATAATAATCTGAAATTTATAAATTACATAATAGATCATTAAAATAATTATGACAATATGAAATTCCTTTATATGAAGCATATACAATAATTAAATATAAATTTATAGATTATAAATTATGCATCAATAAATCAAAATTTTAAAAAATCTTAAAGCTCTAAGGCATCAACAAAGATTTAAATATTAAAATTTAATCATGAGAAAGAAATAAAAAAGAGATTAGGCTCATACCAATAGAGATCAAAGAAAACAATGCAATTCTCGTGGATGTAATGGAGGAAACTATGCTAAAGCAAGGAGTTTTGATACAAATGGAGTTCTAATTTGCTAGAAATCTTGGAATGGAAAGTTTGGAGTGGATGGGAGTCATAATTACAGAATTTTTTTTAAATTGCATGACATTTTTTTAATTATTTAATAATTAAAGTTCTTTCTAAAATAGAGTTCTAATTCTAGTAAAAGTCTTGGATAACAGATTTACTTAGATGGAGTTCTTATCCGATAAAAATCTTAGAATTGAACGTTTGGAATGGATGAATTAAAGTCAATCCTAGTCATGGAAATATTTTTTTTTTATTTATATCATACAGCCCTTCTCTAATTATTTAATAAAATCTCCATTAAAGATGCATTCATTTAACTTAGAAAGATAGCATTCTCTGAGTAATGACTAGAAATAAAAGGTTGAAGAATATGCTAATGCACCATTGAAAAAAAATAATTATACTTGTTGTGATAAGCTGGCTCAAGGAAGGCTATAATAAACGGTTCAAGGGTCCAATCGGATCCTTTCCAAACTGGGTGCCTAAATCAAAAAATTCAAAGATAATTCTACAAACTGATGAAGCGACGATTCGACATTACTTAACCACTCTTGCAGGTCCAGTCTTCGGCCCGTATTGAAGACATAGGCTCCTAAGGCATGCTTTGACCTGCACCGTCCCAGACAACTATCTAGTCCTCTTAGCGTCGGTACGAAAAGAATGGGTCCGAAGAAGACGGTCACCTCCCAGCTAGCATCGGAAAGGATTGGTCTGAAGAGGGCAACTCCGATCCAAGAGACTGGGATGTCTTCGGCTTACTCCGAAGAGGGCGGACATGAGGCAGCTTAACTTTGGTCTCCTCTAAAGGAGTGGTCCTGAGATAAATTCCCAGTTGATCTTGGCCTAAAATTTCCAAGAGTAGACATGGGCGTTATAACCAATCACATGGCTACTAACTCTAAATCTCATAATATTGAAGTGGCTAGAATCAAATATTAACTACTTGCGGTTACGTGGACATTACGCCCACTAACCCCATTGATTAAGGGCAAGTGGGCCCAACTATATTCTGTTACACCCACCTTTATAAATACTGGTAAGAGGGAACACCGATGGTAAGCGATCCTAAGCTACTTTCACTTTCTGAAACAACCCTCCATTCTATTGCTCGAACTCTTACTGACTTAGGCATCGGAGTGTCCCCCACCGGAGAAAATCTGGTTAGGGACTGGTTCTCTTTTGCAGGCGCCCAAGGAGACGAACCAGCAGCAGCTTGACCGCTCTGCCCAGTCTGCAAGGGTTCGGTGACAACAGATTGGCACGCCGGGTAGGAGAAAAAGCTACCAAGTAGCAGCATCCTCCCTCTTGGAAAGGAGGGTATGAAGATGGTGAAAGCAAGGACTCAAAATGCTTCGATAAGCAGGGGACGTCCTCCCTCTCAGAGGAACTATCCCTCGGTAGAAAATAATGTTCTACTCCCTACACTGATTGTAGGATAGCATCAGTTCGAAACCCTTTTGAATCGGGTCGATGCGCTAATGACCTTGGTTCAAAATTTTCAAGAAACCGCCCTTCAGGTAGGCACCTGCCAACCATGTCTAGGCACAACCATCGGTCTGAACCGAAGGAAGACCACCACCGCGAGTCTACTCGATGCTCCCCTCAAGATCAACTTTCTCGTGAAAGCCGAAGTTATCAGCACCATAAGTCGATTGATAGCTAGCTTGAAAGGAAGCAGACCCGATGATCTCCCTCAATCTCCTTTGGAGACTCTACCCCTGGAGGTGTTGAGCGAAATGGAGCTCACTATGACTACGAAAAAAAATTCAAAATGCTCAAATCATAGATCGCGAGGCTCCACGATCATAGAAGAGATGACGAAGTTGCAGCCTATGACTCAAGGCCTCCCTTCATCCCAGGATAATGGGGAAAATAGTCCCTCGACATTTCAAGGTCCCGTAAATGGAACCTTATGATGGGACTACTGATCCACTTAACCATTTGGACAGTTTTAAGACCTATATGATGATCCAAGGGGCCTTTGATGTGCTGCACTATCTCACTTTCCTTGCTACCCTGAAGAAGGCGGCTCGAATATGGTATTTGAGCATACGTCCAGGTACCATCAATTCCTTTTCTGAATTAGAAAGATTATTCATCTCATATTTCAGGACTTGCAAAAAAATGCCCTATAACATGGACAGTCTATTCCTCCTCCGTCAGAATGAAGGAGAGAACCTTAGAGACTACATTGTAAGATTTAATTCAGCCACTCTTATGATCCCAAATCTCAATGAGGACATAGCTATGTTCGCTCTGAAAAGGGACCTTAAATCATCTCGGCTCACATTCTCCTTGGACAAGAGGTTCCCCACGAGCTATGCAGAACTCTTATCAAGAGCTCAGAAGTATGCGGAGGCTGAGGAGCAAGTGACAAATCGACACCTGATTAAAGGAAAACCTGTTCCCAAGAAGAAGAACAACAAGGGGGCAAATCCCCCTGTTTCCCCTAGCATCGACGACTCCACTCCATGACGTAGTCCTAGGCCCAAAGTATTAGGTGGAAGATTTGATTCATACACTCCCCTCAATCACCCGAGAGAGAAGATACTTATGAAGATAGAAAAGGAAAGCTACCTGCAACAACTGCATCCTATGAGGACGTCCTCTACTGTGAAGAACTGAAACAAATATTGCCGATTCCACAAAGACCACGGCCATAACACTGAAGACTACATCTAGCTTAAGGATTCCATAGAAGACCTGATCAAGAGGGGATTCTAGAAAAGTACGTCGAACATCCAAAACCTTGACCTGAAGTTGCCACCCCTTAGAGGACTACTGAAGAGGCCAAAATGCCCAACCAGAGGCCGATTGATGGAAGGGTAGGTATGCTACATCGGCAAACTGACTGGAGGAGAGCCAGAGAGGATGTCTCCAAGAGGCTCAGGGGCAACAATTCCATATGCTTCTCAGATGATAACCTCTAGGAAGTCCAGGTCTGCATAATGACCCTGTTATAGTTTCGACCATTATGGCCAAGTATGATGTATGGCACATTTTGATAGACAATGGAAGCTCTGTAGATGTTTTACTTTATGATGCATTCTCCAAAATGAGCTTGCCTAGAAACAAACTACAGGAGTCCCCTATACCTCTAACAGGATTTGGGGGTAACCAGGTCAGAGTTGAAGGAGAAATAATACTGCCTGTGATCCTTGGCACCAAACCACAGCAAAAGACACTCTCCATCAACTTTGTAGTAGTCCGAGCCCCATCAGCCTACAATGCGATCCTGGGACGACCCGCTTTAAATAAATTTTGAGCTATAGTGTCAACTTATCATCTTCTGGTGCGTTTCCCTACTAGAAGTGGAGTTGAAGAGGTAAGAGGAGACTAGAGGGTTGCCCGTCAGTGCCTAATGATACAAGACGAACAGACAACTGACCCTGTTATGTTGGATTAGCTAGATCCAAGGGACTAGACCAAAGACTATGGGGAGCCACTAGAGAAAATTGTTTCTGTGCCTTTGGCCGAAGACAACCCCACCAAAATAGTGCAGCTTAGGAGTCTGTTGGACGAAGAAACGAAGATGGGGCTAATCCATTTCCTTCAAAGTAACATTGATGTCTTCGCCTGGTCGACTTTGGATATACCTGGGATCCCGGCTGAAGTAATCACTCATCGACTGGAAGTTGCCCCTAACCACAAGCCAGCCCGGCAGAAGAAGAGGAGCTGCGCCCCTGAGAGACAAAAGGTAATAGATGAAGTAAACAAACTTCTCAAAGCCAGATTCATCAGGGAGGTATATTATCCCGAGTGGTTGGCCAATGTTGTGATGGTGAGGAAGGCTAATGGCAAGTGGAGGATCTATATTGACTATACATATCTCAACAAGGCTTGCCCGAAAGACAGCTTCCCCCTATCAAAGATAGATCAATTGGTTGATGCCACTGCCGGCCATCAACTATTGAGCTTCATGGATGCTTTCTCTGGATACAACCAAATACAAATGGACCCTAAGGATGAAGATAAGATAGCATTTGTGACAGACAAAGGACTTTACTGTTATAATATGATGCCTTTTGGCTTGAAAAGCACTGGTGCCACATTTCAAAGATTGATCAACAAAGTATGTAAGAAGCAACTAGGAAAGAATATGGAGGTGTACATCGATAACATGATTGTGAAAAGCCTCCTCAAAGAGGACCACATCAAAGACTTGGAAGAATCTTTCAGCACCCTACGTCATCAGCAGATGAAGCTGAATCCAGCCAAGTGCACCTTTGGAGTGACTTTGAGGAAGTTCTTGGGGTTCCTTGTCACTAAACGAGGAATAGAGGCTAACCTGGAGAAAATCCAAGCTATCCGAAGCATGAGACATCCTTCCTACAAAAAACAAATGCAATAATTAACAGGAAAAATTGCCTCTTTGAGCCGATTCATCTCTCGCTCGGTTGAAAGGTTCCTTTTTTTAAAGCTTTTCATCAATCTCAAAGCTTTGAATGGTCCAAAGACTACCGTTTTGCCTTTGAAGAACTGAAGAAATATCTGGAGAGTCCCCCTTACTCTCAAAACCTCAAGAAAGGGAAACCCTCTACTTATACTTGTCCACTTTGGATGAAGCGATCAGTTCAGTTCTTGTCCGAAAGGGAGCCGATGACCTCCAAAGGCCTATTTACTATACCAGCAAAGTATTACATGATGCAAAAGTGAGGTACCCCAGAATATAGAAGCTCATTCCATTATAGTCTTAATGGATCAACCTTTAAAGGCTATCCTTCGGTCCCCCGATACTTTAGAAAGGATAGTTAAATGGGCCATTAGACTTGGAGAATTTGACATTAATTTTCAACTTAGATCGATCATGAAAGCACAAGTATTGGCTGACTTCATAGCCGAATGTACTTGAAGGCAAGAAGATGACCTACTCGAGCCTGAAAGGGAAACAACTACTGAAAAATATTCGAAACCCATATGGATACTTCATGTGGATAGAGCTTTGAATTCTGCAGGATGCGGAGCGGGCCTCATCTTGGCCGATCCGGATGGGCATACCATAGAATATTCCTTGCACATCACTTTTCATGCTTCGAACAACCAAGCTGAATATGAAGCCCTCCTCGTAGGACTTCGAATTACCAAAGAGCTAGAGATTCAAAAGATGCAAATCTTTTCAGATTCTCAGTTGGTGGTGAACCAAGTGAAGGACGTGTTTGAAGCCCAAGATCCTACTATGATCCAGTATCTAGAAAAGGTGTGGATTTTGGTGTCCCAACTTGATTTCTTCGAAATCGCCCATGTACCATGAACGGAGAACTCTCAAGCTGATGCACTATCCAGACTTGCCATCGCCATCCCGGATTCTGTCGACTGCACCTTCATAGAATGCCTCAAAGCTCCAAGCATAGCAGAGGAAGCTTCGAAGGTGCATCAGGTTAAACACGAGCCTAGCTGGATGGATCCCATCCTGAAATTCTTGAAGGAGGGAATGCTGCTTGGGGATAAAATTGGAGCCAAGCAAGTCCGCTAGATGGAATCTCAATATGTTATCCTGGATGGGGCTCTATACAAGAGATCTTTCACACAGCCCTTAATGAAATGCTTGGGGCTGTCAGATGCCGACTATGCCCTAAGGGAAGTACATGAAGGAATATGTGATCACCTAGGAGGCAGATCCCTGGCTTACAAGATAATACATCAAGGTTATTATTGGCTGACCATTCAGAAGGATTCTACAGACTTCATCCGAAGGTGTGACCAATGTCAAAGGTATTCCAACATCCAGAGATGGCCTTCAAGTAAACTAACCCAATTAATGGCACCATGGCCTTTTTCCCAATGGGGCGTGGATATCCTTGGTTCGTTCCTCCCAGCGACCGGATAACAAAAGTTTCTCATTGTAGCTATCGACTACTTTACCAAGTAGGTTGAAGCTAAAGCCTTGGCATACATTACTGAGGTGAAGGTCGAAAGCTTTGTGAAGAACTTCATCATCTTTAGATTTAGAATTTCCCATGCTATCATCACTGATAATGGAAGACAATTCGACAATCCGAAGTTCAAGGACTTCTATGCACAATACCACATACTTCACAAGTTGACTTCCATCAGACATCCTCAATCCAACGAGAAAGTCGAAGTGGCAAACACAACCATTCTCCATGGTCTGAAGACCTAGCTAAACGATGCCAAAGGACTTTGGACTGAAGAACTAAATTCAGTTCTTTGGACATATCAGACTGCTCCCAGAATGGCCATTGGTGAATTTTCGTTTCACTTGGCTTATGGCACTGAAGTAGTCCTTCCCATGGAAGTCATCTTACAATCCTTAAGGACTGATCATTATAAGGAGGCTGAGAATTTGGAGTGTCGAAGGATGGATTTAGATCTACTGCAAGGCACCAGGCTTCGTGCTCAAATGAAAATGATGGCATACTAGCAAAAAGTTACCAAATACTATAACTCCAGGGTGAAGGAACGAACCTTCCGACCCGAAGACTTGGTACTGCGAAGGTCCGAAGTATCCAGGATAATGGAGCAAGGCAAGCTTTTCCCCAATTGGGATGGTCCTTATCGAATCAGAGAAGTCATGTGACCAGGGGCTTACTGGCTCGAAACTCTGGACGGCTCCCCACTACCTCGACCTTGGAATGTAGAGAACCTTCACAAGTATTATCAATGAAAGATCCCTTTCTTTGAAAGACTCCAACGAAAGTCCATATGGAGGTAGGCCTAATTAGCCTATCTTACTTACAATCAAAGGCACATTGAATGGTTAAAGCAACCTACCCTACGATAAATTCGATGACATGCCAAGGTGGGCCTAATCAGCCTATCTTACTTACAATCAAAGGCACAGGGAATGGTTCAAATAACCTATCCTATGGTAAATCCGATAACGTACCGAGGTGGGCCTAATTAGCCTGTCTTACTTATAATCAAAGGCATAGGGAATGCTTAAAGCAACCTACCCTACGATAAATCCGACGGTATGCCGAGGCAGGCCTAATCAGCCTATCTTACTATCATCCATGATATACCAAAAGGTGGCCTTATTGGGTTACTTCAATAATAAAGCAGTCATTCTATGGCTTCAGCAAGCTCAAACGCTTCAGTTTAAGAAAAAGACATGTTGTTTTGGGCCTATATGAAATCCTAGCACTCTCCATTGGTCACCTAGTTCAGTATCTATGCTGTCGAAGAGTTTATACTTAGCATTATCTTGGCACAGCCCCTCCTATCAAAGGAAAAGATTTTGACTTGAAAGAAAAAGTAGTTTAACTGAAAGAAGTAGCATAGCCACCTAAATTACATCTCTTAAAAAGGAAGAAAAGAAAAGATAGAGGAACTACATCAGGAAACTACTTCTTCTCGGCTGGTCTAGAAGTTGAAGCAGGAATGGAGATCTCTTTGGCGGCCTCTTCGTCAGCTGGAGGACCAGATGTCTTTTCAACCAGAGTACCACCTCTTTCTCCCCACCGCTGGGTTTGGCAATAAGAGAAATATCCAGTTCGGATAGACCTCTGTAATTTTATTCAGACAGTCCATGTAGCCGATGAAGTAACCCTCCGCTCTGGCTTCATGCATCTCATCGTCGAAGGCTTTGGATTTCTTATAAGCCTCGACGGCTTGGGAGGCATCCCTTTCGGCCAACTCTACCATTGATCGACTGACAAAATCTTCTGCTCCAGAATGGCAACCTTATATTTCAAATCAACTCTATGAGCCGCTGCTTCTTTGGAATTCTTAAGATAGTCCCTCAGCAGCAGCTCAGCCGAGATTGCCTTCTTCCGCTTCTTTTGCAACTCAGTCACCAGCTCAGTTGCATACGTTTGAGCTATCTTTAGTTCCCTCTCCAAGGAGCGGTTGGCAGCGGTAGTTGTATTCAACTTCTTTCGGCCTCAGCCTGAAGCCTTTCAGCTGCTTCCTTTTCATCTTTGGCTGAAGATAGTTGATTTTGGAGCCCGTCACCGAGATCAATGGACCCACGGAGATTTTCTTCCAACACAGAAATGTCATGGATGATCTGTTCAAAAAAAAGGGGGGGAGGGGAAACACATTTGAAATTAGACATACCATCACTAGTATCCTACGAACTACTTCAATACTTGTAGTATTTGGGGGTAGATGGAGGAAAGGGCACCCTCCAATCCATGTCTTTGTGTTGCCGCCCAATCTTTTCAGAGAATGGTGGCTTTCAACAGAGCCTTCGCCATCCTCGGATTATTGAGGCCAGTATCATCAACGGACACCTTTCGACTTCCCAAGCCCTCCCCTTCTACAGTTGGGGGCTCGAGCTTGGCATCTTCCTCTAACATGGGAGCCTTGCCCTTATCCAGCAGGCATGGCTCCCTAGATGGCCCGATGACATGGACCCCTATCGAACGTTCGGCAGAACATTTAGGCAAAGAAAATCGCTCCTCCAAGAAAGATTGTACGTCTATGGGGACTCCATCCCCAGCCTGAACTCGTGGGAGCACTAGGACGTAGACCCGTCTCCGATCTGATCTCCTCATTAGAGGGTCCGATGCCGGCCACTTTCTCGCCGCTTGCCAGAGCCGTGCTGCATCTGGCCTCATGGATGGCAAAGGTCCCTAAAGCTTACCAAACAAATAGAAGAAGGAAAGCTGGCGAGAAGGAAATAGCTTGCAGGAAGAATTGCAAGAGAGGCAATGCCGCAATGGCCTGGAAAAATATAATTCCCACGAGTATCATCCTCTTATATAAGGGCCACTAGTGGCTCAGATACACGGCCCATGTTCCCAGCAGCCCCCTGATCTTGCCACATGCTCTCACCATAATTAATGAAGGTGTCGATCCGCATGCAGGTGGTTACGAAATGTCAGAGATTGACAACCAATCCGATTCCTAAGACTTGCAGCCTTAGCGATTCTGAATATGATAGTCCCTCGATCTGGACAGTAACTGTCTCACCAATAATGATTGGATAGCTGGCAGAGATGAAATGTCACAACATCAAAAGTTGAAACTCCTTAATTATGAGCCTAAAAGACAAAGAATCAGATTTATGAGCCAAAAAGCCTACCTGGCAGGAAGCTAGACTGATCGGCCCATCAATAAGGTTAGCATTCTCGGCATGATTAAGTCTGAAGATTTTGTATAGCAAAGAGATTCACATTGGTGTCAAAGACAACTGTGGATCATCTAAAGTCTTTACACTTGGAAAATCTCAATTTAAGTCGAAAGCTACTTTACATTCAAAGACTACTATCAGTCCGATGACTTTACACTTGAAAGAATTTTTATTCAAGTTGAAAGTTATTGTATCTTTGATTTACTTGAAGACTATTGGACACCTAAAGACTCTATATTTAGAAAATCGCAACACAGTTTGGAGGAAGAAAATACTTTTTATTGATATCGAAGATAGGCCTGTTACATGTTATCTCTCTTACAAAGTAAGAAACAAAGAAGGAAAAGGCCTATCCATCTACTCTAGCCATCGAAGGAACTTCTGGGTTGGCCACAGGAGGAGACTCTTCAGTCTGACCCATCGGAAGGGCCTCTTCAACTTGAGCGGAAGTTGCCGGGCCCGCCATAGTCAGCTCCTTGATTTGTTCGTGGCCCTCTATCATGACTGGAACTTCTTTAGCCTATCCCAGTGCTCCCTTAACTTCGGTAGGGACTTCTTCTTCCTCCTCTTCGGTAACCTCATACACCAGGATGCTCGAGAGGTCCAGTTCAGGGTAAAGCTCCTGGACCTCCTTGAGTCCATCATTGAACCCGAGTTGGTAACTAACCACCCTTGATTCAGTGATTTCTTCTTTGAACTTTGAAGACTTCTTGAAATCTTCGACTGCCCTGGTTATCTACACCTTTAGGGTCTCAAATTCTTTGACCGCCTCATCGGCCCTCTCTTGAACCTCCTTGGCAGAGAGTTCCAAGGAGTGTATCTGCTTCCTCTTTTTTCGAAGCTTGGCCTCCTACTCAGAGATCTTTAACTGAGCCTTTTTCATCTCATTCTTCAGTCCCTGAACCTCAGAGTCCTTTCTCAAAAGCTTCTTTTCTATGGCCGATCTTAGTTCTTCGGCCACTTTCTTTTCGGCCTTTGCCATCTGAAGCTCTTCCTTTAGACTCTAGAGGAAGTTATCGAACCTTATCAGGCTCTCCTCCATGAAGGTGATATCGTGGACCAACTATATTCAATGACCATACCATGAAGTCAAAATATTCAAAATAATTCAGAAAAGATAGAAGAAGGCAAAAACATTTACCTTCAGCATAATAGAAAATGATGAATTGGACACCTCCTCAAGGCTCTGGTTTCGAGTGATTGCCTAGTCATGGGGTAGTAGCATGGCCTTCAACACTCTTCGGGCCACATCAGGAAGCACGAGGCCCCTTGCATTGAAAAAAATGGAGAGGTCCACTTCGCAGTCCCTATCTAAGGGAGTGTTCCTTAGTGGACCCTCTTTGACTTGGGATGCCTTGCCCTTGTCTCTCATAGATGGGCAAGACGATGGTACGTCAATAGCTGGGGTTGAGGTTGAGCTCTCCGAAATCTGGATCGAAGTGCTCTCCCTCGACCGGGGCTCCATCAGAGGGACTCTGCCCCTCCTTGATGACTCCCCACTTGGTACAACATCGGCCTGAACCTTCTTCTGGGCCTTCAAACCCGCAAGAAGAATCTGGGCTGCCCTCTTCTTGGCAGATTGATGGAGTTTGGTGAAATCGGGCTTCATCCTGCCATCTGTCAACAAAAATAAACCTTAAAGTTAGTTTGCTGGAACAGCTATGGAACTACACAAAGCCGAAGTTATCTATACCTAAAGAGGAGAACTCGCTAATCTGAGCAAGATGGAGATTCCTCTCTTCTAAGTGCTCTCAGATCGAAAGGGCTTCAACCCTAGACAATATTTTATTGTCTTGTCAGTCAGCTATCAGGACTTCTTACCATTGTTGGAATTTAAATAGGATTCTCTCCACTCAGTATTGAACCCCCGTGGCTGAGAAGAAAAAATGAACAGGAAGTTGGGTTTCCATCCATGGATGGCACTAGGCATATCCTTCATTATTTTATGGCCAGGACGGGGGCCGATGACCCACCATCCGTAGCCATGAAAATCTATCTTCAATATGAAGAGAGAGATAAATAAAGTAGTCCTCAGCCTCACCCCTGCTATGTGATAGAAGACCAGAAACCCGTAGATATTTCGAATATTGTTTGAAGTTAGCTGGGGGGACTACATAGTACATATTAAAGACCTTGGCAAAAAAAGGATGCAATGGAAACGAAGACCAGCTTTTAAGTGGCCTTCGTATATGGCGATGGCACCGGTCAGAGAATTGTTAACCCTCCCTTCAGGCCCTAGAAGGATAAGGGTGAGATTTTCGGGAATATGATAATGTTTATGAAGGCCAGCTATCTTCCCAAAGGTAAAGAACAAGAGATCAACTTTGGTCTAGACAAAGCAAAGAAGCTTCCTCTGCTAGGCTACCCCCCCTTATATAGGGTGGACAATGACGGTTCGGGTAGTCTCCTCAAAGAAAGAGATGTCTCCCAAATCATGCCATGTATGGAGGTGCCGATCATGGATATGTAGCCCTAAACGATGCTGCTTGATTCGATGGAAAGAAAACCAAACTGTCAGTTGTGATCCGCGTGATCACATCTGATAGCTAGGATGATGCTCACACTTGATGTCCAAGGGATAGGTTGATGCCACATCCTCCACCTCAAATTGAAGCCGAAGAGTCGGCTGGATCGCCATGATGGAAGGAAGAGATGCAACCCACCTGACCATTGTCCACCGGTAGAGGGGTGACACCTATCCCCCTCATGACTACCAAATCAGACACCGATTACTATCATCAACTGAATTGAAGATTCGTCATTATTGGTCACACCTTTTTCACCGGAAAGCGATAAAATTATAAGTTCTCCCACTTCTCGAAGCAAATGATTGTTTCGAAAACTGGGAGTGGGGGGCAACTATTGTGATAAGCTGGCTCAAGGAAGGCTAATTACCGGTTCAAGGGCCCAATCGGATCCTTTCCAAACTGGTTGCCTAAACCAAAAAATTCAAAGATAATTCTACAAACTGATGAAGCGATGATTTGACATTACTTAACCACTTTTGCAAGGCCAGTCTTCGGCCCACACCACATACATAGGCTCCTGAGGCATGCTTTGACCCGCACCGTCCTAGACAACTATCCAGTCCTTTTAGTATCGATACGAAGAGAATGGGTCCAAAGAAGACAGTCACCTCCTAGCTGGCGTTGGAAAAAAGAGGGCAACTCTGATCTTAGATACTAGGATGTCTTCAGCTTACTCCAAAGAGGACGGACACGAGGCAGCTTATCTTCGGTCTCCTCTGAAGGAGTGGTCCTGAGGTAAATTCCCAGTTGATCTTGGCCTAAAATTTCTAAGAGTGGATGTGGGCGTTATAACCAATCACGTGGCCACTAACTCCAAATCTCACGATATCAAAATGGCTAGAATCAAATATTAACTACTTGCGGTTACGTAGACATTATGCCCACTAACCCCATTGATTGAGAGCAAGTGGGCCCGACTGCATTATATTACACCCACTTTTATAAATATGGTAAGAGGGGACACCGATGGTAAGTGATTCTGAGCTACTTTCACTTTCTGAAACAACCCTCCATTCTGTTGCTCGAACTCTTATTGACTTAGGCATCGGAGTATCCCCACAGAAAAAAATTGGTCAAGGACTGGTTCTCTTTTGCAGGTGCCCAGGAGACAGACCAGCAGCAGCTCGATCGCTCCACCCGGTCTACAAGGGTTCGGCATCAACAATACTTTTTTTGTAATTAATCCCTAGAATTAAACTAAACAAACTGGATGCTATTTACTAAGATAGAGATCAAATTATAATAAATCTTATTGGAAGAAAAGATCATGGATAAATTATCATTTTTTTTTCTGATAGGCATGAAAATGCGCTACTAATAGCCAGCATAACTTATGTTGGCTAAATATAGTATTCCTCATTTTCTTTCTTGTCAAGTAATAATATCTACGAACTTTAACCCTACATTTTATAATAAATATAGGGCTAAACATAACTTTCCAGCATTTTGAAAAATGTAGCTAAATTAATGTTACGAAAAAATTTATACCCAGCATTTTATCATAATTACAGAGAAAAATCTAATTCCCCACTATTTTTTTAGAAATGTAGCTAAATTAATGTTGCAGAAAATAAAATTTCTTGTAGTGAGCTCTTTTTGGACTCACACAAGTAATTAATAGCTACATGAATTCCATGTGATGCTGTTAAGATTCTCTAAGGATCCGTTTAGTTGGTATGTCAAATTATGAAATAATTTGATGATTCTTGAGAATCATTTATCTAAAAAATGATTATAGAAATTTTTTATTACATTTGGTTGCTGGAGAAATTACTCCAGAAAATGAGTCTGAAAAAAGATTGCTCTATTTGATTAGAGGTAATCCTATATAGAATATAATCAAATTTATAAATATATATACCATTAATATAAAATAATTTTTAACGCTATGATAGCATTGTCATCTCCAATCAATTATTATTTAATGACTATAATCACATAACCATTTGCATAATGCCATCCATGTTTTATATTTTCTTTTTGCAAAAGATCTTTGTTTAATGAATTTGTAAAGGTATTTAAATAAATTCAATAATTACATATATATACTCTATTGGGGTTACTTTTTGTCAAGCAAATGGATTACCATCACTTCAGTATTTACTAAATACTGACCCTCCTAAGATATTTAATATGGGATCCGCAATTATTTTATGATCCCTCTCATCTATTTTTCACACCAAACAAGGTGATTAGATATAGGATTTATTTTCTATACCAAATTAACCCTAACCAAACAGTCTCTAAGAATTATATGAAACTCTCCATTTTTTCCGGATACTTGCATATATGTAACTAATGCACTCTAATAATACTTCATTATACTTGATATTTCAATTCTAGGTGACACTAGTATAATCTTCAATAGATAATTTCATGAACCTCCATGCAATTAATGCATTCTAAATAATATTTTATTGTATTTTGCACTTTTGATGAACTCATAGAAAGTCTAACAATCTATTTCATAAACCTTCTTCTAATTTTTTAGCTTGTAGATATATGTAAGTAATGCTCTACAATGATTGTTCATTAAATTTTATTTAAACTCTAAGGGATACTACATAGAGGTCTTAAATAAAATATTTGGTAAACTTTCTTATCATGTGAATTCATTTATGCATTTATATAATTAATCCAGGTGTACATCACTTTGACTACCAGGGGTATCTCATCTAAGAAAATAATCAAACTTTAAACTCTTTATTTTTCTCCATATATTCCTTTAAATTAATGCAGTAAATTTCGCAAATATAGGTAATCATCATGAATTCTAAGCAACACTATTATATAAATTATAAGAGATGATCAATGAAACATTATGACTTTTCTTTGCATTAAAGTACTCCAATATTTCACTTAACTAGATGCTGGCACATGCGATGTATGGATTGTAACAATTTTGATATTTACTATAATTCAAAATCTATTTAATAAAATTTATTATATTATTCTATTATTTTAAATCTATTCTAAATTTATTTCAAAATTTTGATGTTTAGGAAATTTTCTTCAAAATTAAATCGCAAAAATCAAGTGTAAGTTTTGGAAAGAAAATTCCCTCTAAAACTAAGCTAGACTTCTTTACTTTTATAGCTTTCAGTGTTATATAAAAGGTATAATTTTGAATGAAAAAAAGGACGATAAAAATACGGTGTAAGTTTTGGAAAGAAAATTCCCTCTAAAACTAAGCCAGACTTCTTTACTTTTATAGCTTTCAGTGTTATATAAAAGGTATAATTTTGAATGAAAAAAAGGACCATAAAAATATGACACGTGGTAGTGTTTAAATCCAGATAGTAGAACTTTAGCTATATATAATAGATATATATTCTAATTAAGTAAAACCATAATTCACTTGATATGGCCTTCTCCTCTTTTGTGAATCAACTCATGGATCCATCCAAAGGTCCTCCAACAGCTGCAAAAGATATAGCTATTAGAAACTCTAAGCAATAATTCAAGGACCCATCACTACTAATGCTTGCATGTAGTTAATAAACTCAAATAAATACTAAAATAATACTTCAGTAAACATACAATCTATGGTTTACCCTCTATACAAGGAGTTTGTTAGAAAGGGAATAAGATAAAAGAGTATGGACATCAAATTACTAGATATGGATATTTGACATTGATGCTACAAGGAAACATGTACAAACCATAAAAAATAAGTAAACAAGAAGAACTATAAGATTAAAATAAGTAGAAGATACATATTGTGATAAAGATTTGTAGATGAAAGATTTTTTCATGATTGTTAAGGAATTTGTTTTTCTAGAAAAAAGAAAGTAATGGAACATAATAGTACTGGAATAACTAGGATATACACAGAATATCTAGCATTATTTTTTTTCAGCAAATGAATTCAAGAGATGAGAATGAGATTACATTAACATAATATAATAAAATTTCAGCTATAGTGTTCCATAGATATTGAATGGTTTAACACAATGTTACATGAACATCAAGCTGAAAAGAAAACAAACATTTTGTACTTGAAAGTGAAAAGGTATGGTGAAAACCAAACACTATTTTGCTACCACTCATTCCTAAATGCACCATTATTAACTTTATTTCTTTTCTTGAAGCCCCAAGTGTTGGGTTTTGGTGGCACAGTGGAAGAATGAATTTCAAAAATTTTTTATTTTGAAATTCAAACAACTAGAAATCCTATGTCCAAGATCCCTTATTCATTACAATTAACAAGTCACTCCAATAGGGTTGGAAAAAATACCTGGAATGCTAATTCCTTCTTCTTTCCACTAGGCACACAAGTGCATGCCCTCCAGAGATGATCCACACAGGAATTTGGACCTAGGAACCACTCCTTAGTAGGTTGCTTAAACCACTGTGACTCTTCCAATGACCTTTCTTCCTTTGGCAATCTCTTCTTTCTTGCTCAGACCCTTGCCTCCAGTAGAGTACTCTGAGCCCTCTCCAAAACCTTTCTTCACTCTCTTTATCACTTCCTAATTCACTTCCTAAGCCCTTGTCTTAAAATAGTGGACTTGTCTTAATGCAAGACCTATGTCCTAACAAAGGAAGGAAGAGACAAGGAAGTCTAAGTGGCAGAGTGTGTAAGAATGCAGGAAAGAAAGGATGAAATCTAATTGCCATCGGCCTAAACATTGAAGGCTATTTATAGGAGATGGGGGGTGCCAATAGTGGATCTTCATCAGCCTTTGATATGTCAAATTATAGATCATATAAGACCCTTCATTAAGGAGTCTTATCTTGAAACATCATGAACTTTCCTATGCCAAAGGCCTTATTCATGTCTTCTGGATAATGCTCACTTTTTCTCCTCATGCGATGTGGCATGTAACTGGCTGATAGGGGGCTTAAGATGGCATGGAAGCAATGTGACTTATCCAAGAGTCAAGTTCCTTCATTAAGAAGGACTCTTGGATTTGAAATGTTGTGGTATACATGAAGGGATGCAACCCTTCATGTGCGCGCCAACTTATTTCACCGCCCAACCTTCTTTTCCACTGATAATAAGCCAGGACATTTGGACATGGGATAAGGATAAGGATGCCTTCTTTCACTTGGAAACAATTTCCTCAAGCAGAAGGACTCTAGGTCCTTTTGTGCCCTATTTATTCCAGCGCAAAAACCAAATTGGTGCCAAGAGTCCTTACAACTTAGGACTCTCCAAATAAATAGATAAATGTTGATTAAATCTGGATAAAACCAGATAATTGCTACCCCACTTTGGACTCGACCCAATCTAGGATTCCCTCAAATTGGTTAGCCCATTAAACAACCTTTAGACCCAATTCAATTGGATTAGGAGTTAGGTTAGCCTTCATATGCTAGTATATAATCTAGCTAACCAATTAGGATCCCATGACCCTAATAAAATTTCAATTGACTTTTAGGCCAATTTCCTAATGTGTGTGACCCTTTGGGTTCCACACTAGCTAGCAGTAGGTTAAGGTCCAAGCCAATTCAATCCAATCGAACCCGATTGACCTAATTAGGTCAAATTGAGCTGATCTAAGATGCAAATTTGAACTAGCTTTCGAATTGACTCATGAATCCAATTGAATTGATTCATGAAAATCTACAAGACATGATTGATATCTAGCAACATGTCATGCCTACCCAAAATATAAGAATTTGTAGAAAGTATCAAAATACCCTTCAGTGGAAAGTTACCATGCATTCAATCTTTTGATCTCCCTTTATCCCGAATAAGTGATGGGTATGGATAATTATCAAACCCTAGCACTTAATCATTTTGAATCTCATTTCAATAATGAAGACTCTCTTGATGACTTATTAGAAAACACTTCTAATCTCATCCTACTTTGATCAAAGACTCCCTGAGTCATCAATCGAAGAGATTACATGGGATAACATTTTCTCTTACTAGGAATGATCGATTCCTTGTTGATCCACTAACATCCTTCATACACCTTCCACCATATCCGAGAACACCCCGTACATGACTCAATGTCATGAATGAGTATGAACCAAAACATGGCTTAATGTGCATAAGGAACCATGGTGATCCCAGGTCTAAAGATCACTTGCATAACTCCCACTATGAGAACTTTTTCTTGACAAGTAGTAAGACTTCCATAAGATATTCAAAGTGTGGATCAGTTCAGTGAACTCATATCCTAATGAGTACTCTTATCCTTGTATTAGTGTCTCTACACAAGTAGCTGTGAGACCAACCACCCTCTCCATCAAGCATACATAGGATAAGCTGGTCTTTTCAGAAACATCATCCCCGAATCGACGATCCAATGACTAGGAATATTTTAGATTAGGGTTTATAGGAACTTAGGTCTCACCATTATGATTTTCATCATGACTCTAATTCCTTTGCCCTAATCTATGGGATTCATCATAATCTTTAAATAAGACAACAGTATGATGAAACATAATGCTTTTTATGAATTTAATAATATCATACAAGAGTTGGAAGATTATAAAAATGCCCTTATAAAGATTGGCTTTTAGGGTACTTTTCTTTCAATCTTCCACTTGCACTAAAGCCAATTGCCCTTGTATTTTATATCCATCCAATCTAAGTGGCGATCAAACTGCTGCTGAGGTAGTGCTTTAGTGAATGGGTATGCTATATCGTTCTTTATATCAACTCGTTCGATGATAACATCTTGTCTTCCTATAATTTCTCGAACGAGGTGGAAACGTCTTAGGATATGCTTGGACTAATGATGAGACCTTAGTTCCTTAGCTTGCACAACAGCTCTAGTGTTATCACAATATAGTGGCACTGGTTGTTGTATTTCAGGAACCACGCCCAATTCCATGATGAATTTCTTTATCTAGATAGCTTCCTTTGCGGCTTCACTTATAGCTACATATTCTACCTCAGTGATTGAGTCAGCTACAGTTAGCTACTTTGTACTCTTCCAACTCACTGCACCACCATATAGGGTGAAGACATACCCTGATATGGATTTGCTATCATCTGGATCTGATTAAAAACTAGAATCTATATATCCTTCTAGTTTTAAATCTGATCCACCATATAGGAAAAAAACATCCTTAGTCCTTCTCAGATACTTAAGGATATTTTTCATAGCTTTCCAATGATCCTCTTTTGGATCTGCCTGGAACATGCTCACTATGCCCAAGGCGTAGCAACATCAGGCATGGTACATAACATGGCATACATAATCAATCCTATAGCCTAAGCATAAGGAATTATAGCAATCCTCTATCTTTCTTCTGATCTTAGGAGATATTTTCTTGGAGAGATGTATGCCTTGACTCATAGGTAAGTAACCCCTCTTACTTTCATCCATGTTGAATCTCTTCAACACTAAGTCAATGTACCTGGATTGGGATAAGCCTAGCATCCTATTAGATCTATCTCTATAGATCTTTATCCCTAATATATAGGATGTCTCTCCTAAATCCTTCATGGAAAACTTTGATGATAGCTAAGTTTTAATCGATTGTAACATTGGGATATCGTTTTCAATGATAAGTATGTCATCGACATACAGAATCAAAAAACAATTACATTCCCATTTATCTTTTTATACATACAAGGTTTATCCACATTTTTAATGAAACCAAACTCTCTCTTTTATTTGAAACCTTTCACTACTAGCCTGGCCTTGTAGGTATCTACTTGGCCATCTGCTCCAATCTTCTTCTTGAAGACCCATTCACACCCTATAGGGTTAACTCCTTCAGGTGGATCTACTAAGATCCAAACCTGATTGGAATACATGGAGTCCATTTCAGATTTCATGGCATTTAGCTATTTATCAGAGTCTCTACCTCGATAGCTTCCATATAGGTCACAGGATCATCATCCTGAATGATATTGGCTTCATTATCATTCCTAATGACAAAGCCATATCTGAGAGGTGCACCCCGCACCCTCTCCGAGCTTCGGAGAGAAGGTATATGTTGTGGTTATTCCTGATCAACAAGAACTTTTAGT
Source organism: Areca catechu (assembly GCA_021397845.1). Lineage (NCBI taxonomy): Eukaryota > Viridiplantae > Streptophyta > Magnoliopsida > Arecales > Arecaceae > Areca > Areca catechu. The sequence goes on from CM038043.1 coordinate 17,289,580, forward strand.
TGAGAAATTTCATTTGAAGACTCTTTAGAAATTGGTTGTTGGTTTTGAACTTCACTAAGTTCAAGTGTTGTTCCACTACTTCCTTCTTGGATAAATTCTAGCTCCAAGAATATATCATGTCTATGACAAATACCTATTGTTCTGTAGTATGATAAAAGAGGTATCCAATACCCTTTTTAGGATAACTAACAAACCTGCATTTGTCAGCCCTAGTACTTAACTTATGTCCAAAATTATTCTTGACATAAGCATTGCAATCCCAAATCTTCAAGTATTTAAGATTTGGTTTTTTGCCATTCCATACCTCATATGGAGTGCTAGTCACTGACTTTGATGGTACCCTATTCAAAATATAAGCAACAGTTTCCAAGGCATATCCCCAGAAGGAAATAGGAAGATCTATGAAGCTCATCATGGACCTCACCATGTCTAACAAGGTATGATTTCTCCTTTCTGCCACACCATTAAATTGGGATGTATAAGAAGGGTCCATTCAGAGACTATGCCTTTGTCTTTAAGATAGTTTAGAAACTCATTAGACAAATATTCTCCACCTCGATCAGAATGAAGAATTTTAATACTATGTCCAGTTTGTTTCTCAACCATACATTGATACTATTTAAACTTATCAAAAGCTTCGAACTTGTATTTCATCATATATACATGTCCAAACCTAGATAAGTCATCAATAAAAGTGATGAAATAAGAGTATCCATCTCTGGCCTGAGTTGTTATAGGTCCACACACATCAGTATGTACAAGACCTAATAATTCAGTTGCCCTGTCTCCATGTCCAGTGAATGGAGACTTGGTCATTTTACCTATGAGGCAAGATTTACAAGTTCCTAATGATTGAAAATCATAAGGTCAAAGTAATTATCTTTGACTAATTTTTTATCTTTGACTCACTTATATGACCAATTGACAATGTCAGAGAAATGTGACATTGACATTATCTCTTTCTCTTTTCATGTTATCAACAAGTAATATTGTATCATTGAGTTCTAAAGTTATAAGATCATTGATAAAATAACCATGTCCAAATATTTTATTAGAATGAAGAATAGAGCAGCCACTGCTGCTCTTTACACTTATTTCATATCCTTGTTGTAATAACAAGGATACATAAATAATGTTTCTTACAACATTTAGGACATAGTAACAATCTTCTAACTTTAGTATATTACCCAAAGGTAATCATAGAAGATAGGTGCCCACAGCTTCAGCATTCATAGCTTCACCACTTGCACCATATAACTTGAAGTCACCTTTCTTCAAGCTTGTAATTCTGTGGAGTCCCTATAATGACCTACAGATATGAGACCCACATGCGGTATCCAAAATACATGAATTAGAAATAGAAGCACTCAATGATAAATTTATTTGTATCATGTACAAACCTTTAGATGCTCCTCTAGCATCTTGCTTCATACTTGCAAAATATGTCTTGCAATTTTTCTTCCAATGCCCTTGCTTACTACAGTGGAAATACACTCCATCATTAACAGCCTTCTTTGCTTTCTTCTTCTTCTGGATGCTCTTTTTAGGATTGAATTTTCTTTTCAAACCCTTCTTCGTTGCCTGTTTCTTCTTTCCATCAATAAGAAGAAGTGAGCCTTATCTCCCTTAGAACGGCTCTCTACTGTCTTAAGCATGTTAAGCAGCTCAAGCAAAGAAGTATTCAGTTTGCTCATATGATAATTTAGAATAAACTGAGAGAAGGAATTTGGGAGTGATTGCAGGATCAAGTCCTGGTTGAGTTCACCATCCATTACAAACCCTAATTAACCTAATCAGGTGATTAAGTCAATCATTTTCAAAATATGGGTTTGAACTGATGAACCCTCACTTATGTATTCACGGAACAACTACTTCGATATCTCGTACCGAGCAGCCCTACTTTGCTCTCCATAAAGCTTCTTTAGATTGAGCAATATGGACTAAGATTCCATCTCTTCATGTTGCCTCTGAAGCTTATTGCTCATTAAAGCCAACATGATGCACCTGACAGTCATGCTATCATTTAACCACATTTTATGTGTGGCCCTTTCCTCCTCGGAAGCATCCTCTCCGATCGGCTCTAGATCCAGAGAATCAAGAATATAAGAAAGCTTCTCCTAAGTCAGTACTATCTTCAAGTTCCTCAACCAATCCACATAATTGGGATTGGTCAACTTATTGGCATCTAAGATGTCCCGCAGTGATAAATTTGAAGCCATGATAAAACCTATATTTAATAAAAACAGTATAAGCAGACCACTCAAGATGACATTCATAACTAGATAAGGACTTTATATATAATTATGTCTCCCACTATTTTATTCGAATACTATAACCCTCACCTATGGTAAGCTAGAAACCTTACCAGGTTTCTTTAGTGTGGTTGAGATCCTAATTCCTTATAAGTGCCTTGTGTTACACAACAAACACTCATGAATTCAAAGGTAGGAATTTCTTTTCAATTGTAACCCATACAATTCTCAACAAATAAACTGTCTCTAAGATACTTATAGTCTTGTGTTACACAACAAACTATAATGTCTTAGTTTAGTCAGACCCTTCATTTCTATATAGACACGTTCGGATAATATTGCCCTTGTGTTACACAACAAAGCAATACTACCAAACATACTATAAAGCATCAACTGCACTAAGATAATTCATGTTTAACACTAGGGTAGGCCTTGTGTTACACAACAAACTTACTATAGTTGTTAATATGAACTATACCTAGCATGAAGGAAGGCAAACTATAGTGTATTAATTCAATTGGCATATTCAATTTAAGGTCCAGATATAGCCAAATTGACCAGGTAAGTGGAACAAATGAGGGGGTCCCCCTGTTGCTTTCCTCAGACACCAAATTAATTGGCTAGGTTAGATAACGGAATCAATTAAAAATCTCATGCCCTTTACCTTTCTAGAACCACTTGCCTAGACACCAATTGGTTAATCATATAACCATAAATGAAGTTTGCCTGTTGACTAACTTATACTATGACTAAATATTTTAATTATGAGGGCTTTTAGTGGTCTCAAATACATCCTAAATAAACATGATATTCATGACATCATATAAGCATATAAACCCTAATATGCATAACATAGCATTATTATGAAAATAATCCATTCACCTCACTTGTTCATGGGATATGGCTACAGCGGCACCCCAACATGCCATAGGAGACCCCATTGAATGGAAAAAGAGGGCCTTTAAACCTACTTGGCTCCTATGACCGAACGGCCGTGGTGGCCAACCCAATTTGAAGCAGTTACTAGGATATAACATATCATATGACATGATATTCATTCCAACAATCAAGCATATTAACCCTAATATGCATACCATAACATGATTGTAATATTAATCCATTCACCTCACTTATTCATGTGATATGGCCATAGCGGCACCCTAACATGCCATAGGAGATCCCATTAAATGAGATGAGAGGGCCATGAAATCCTAAATAACTCCTATGACCAGACGGCCATGGTGACTAACCCAATCCGAAGCAGTTACTAGGAATAACATATCATAATGTATTTTTAAACAATCACGCATTGCTACATATCATAGTAAGCAATCATTACTAATTGCATGGACCATTAATTGAATGAAATAGGGGACGCTGACACGACTGTTGGGTTTCGGTGGCACAGTGGAAGAATGGATTTCAAAAATTTTTCATTTTGAATTGCTAAACAACTAGAAACCCTAAGCCCAAGATCCCTTATTCATTATAATTAACAAGTCACTCAAATAGGGTTTGGAAAAATACCTAGAATGCTAATTCCTTCTTCTTTCCACTAGGTACACAGGTGCATGCCCACCAGAGGTGATCCACATGGGAATTTGGACCTAAGAACCACTCCTTAGTAGGTTGCTTAAACCACTGGGACTCTTCCAATGGCCTTTCTTCTTTTGGCAACCTCTCCTTTCTTGCTCAGACCCTTGCCCTCCAATAGAGCACTCTAGCCCTCTCAAAAACTTTTCTTTACTCTCTTTATCACTTTTTAATTCACTTCCTAAGTCCTTTCTTAAAATAGTAGACTTGCCTTAAGGCAAGACCTATGTCCTAACAAAGGAAGGAAGAGACAAGAAAGTCTAAGTGGTAGAGTGTAAGAATACAGGAAAGAAATGATGAAATCTGATTGCCATTGGCCTAAACACCGAAAGCTATTTATAAGAGATGGGGGGGCGCCAATAGTGGATCTTCATTAGCCTTTGATCTATCAAATAATAGATCATATAAGACCCTTCATTAAGAAGGAGTCTTATCTTGAAACATCATGACCTTTCTTGCGCCAAAGGCCTTATTCATGTCTTCTGGATAATGCTGGCTTTTTTCTTTAGCCATGTGGCATGTAATCGGTTGATAGGGCTTAAGATGGCATAGAAAAAATGTGACTTATCCAAGAGTCAAGTTCCTTCATTAAGAAGGACTCTTGGATTTGAAATGTTGTGGTATACATGAAGGGACACAACCCTTCATGTGCGCGCCAACTTATTTCACCGCCCAACCTTCTTTTCCACCGGTAATATGCCAGGACATTTGGACATGGGATAAGGCTAGGGATGCCTTGTTTCACCTAAAAATAATTCCCCAAAGCAGAAGGACTCTAGGTCCTTTTTGTGCCCCATTTATTCCATCACAAAAACCAAATTGGCGCCAAGAGTCCTTACAACTTAGGACTCTTCAAATAAAAAGATAAATGCTGATTAAATAAAGATAAAACCAGATAATTACTGCCCCATTTTGGACTCAACCCAATCTAGATTCTCTCAAATTTTTAGCCCATTAAGCAACCTTTAAATCCAATTCAATTGGGTTAGGAGTTAGGTTAGCCTACATATGCTAGTATGTAATCTAGCTAATCAATTAGGATCGCATGACCCTAATAAAATTTCAGTTGACTTCTTAAGCTAATTTTCTAATGTGTGTGACCCTTTGGATTCCACATCTAACTAGTAGTAGGTCTAGGTCCAAGCCAATTCGATCCAATCGAACCCGATTGACCTAATTAGGTCAAATTGAGCTGATCTAAGTTGTCAATTCGAACTAGCTTTCGAATTGACTCATGAATCCAATCGAATTGATTCATGAAAATCTACAATACATGATTGATATCTAGCAACATGTCATACCTACCTGGAAGATGAAAAATTTGGTGGAAAGTACTAAAATACCTTTCAGTAAAAAGTTATCGTGCAATTCAATCTTTCGATCTCCCTTTATCCCGAATAAGTGATGGGTATGGATAATTGTCAAACTCTAGCACTTAGTCATTTCAAATCTCAATTTAATAATGAAGACTTTCCTGATGACCATTAGAAAATATTTATAATCTCATCTTCTTTGATCAAAGACTCCGTGAGTCATCAATCGAAGAGATTCCTTGGGATAACATTTTCTCTTACTAGGAATGATTGATTTCTTGTCGATCCACTCACATCCTTCATATACCTTCCATCATATCCGAGAACATCCCATACATGACTCAATGTCATGAATAAGTATGAACCAAAATATGGCTTAGTGTGCATAAGGAACCATGGTGATCTCAGGTCTAAAGATCACTTGCACAACTCCTACTATGAGAACTATCTCTTGACAAGTAGTAAGATTTTCATAAGATATTCTTAGTGTGGATCAGTTCAGTGAACTCATATCCTAATGAGCACACTTATCCTTATTAGTGTCTCTACACAAGTAGCTATGAGACCAACCACCCTCTCCATCGAGCATACATAGGATAAGCTAGTCTTTCTTGAAACATCGATCCCCGAATTGATGATCTAACGACTAGAAATATTTTAGATTAGGATTTATAGGAACTTAGGTCTCACTGTTATGATCTTCATCATAACCCTAATTTCTTTGTCCTAATCTACGGGGTTCATCATAATCTTTAAATAAGACACAACAGTATGATGAAACACAATGCCTTTTATAATTCAATAATGTCATACAAGAGTTGGAAGATTACAAAAATACCTTACAAAGATTGACTTTTAGGGCATTTTTCTTTCACCAAAATGGGTGAAATTAGGTAGTTAGCTTCCCTATATAGTTCAACCAAAAAAAAACAAACTAAACAATGATTGATAGCAAACATCATGCTTTTGATAGAAGATTTGGAAGGGTGATGGGCACATTCATAAGCTCTGATACCACTAAAAACAATTTGGATAGCTATGATACAAATCTAATAAAAGTTTAGAAAGCTCTAATACATATGAAGATTATAATGCTCAAAATAATACTTAGAAAGTAAAGGAAGATAACTCTTATATTATAAATTCATAACATACTCTACTCATAATGGACTTAATATATTAAGCCCTATTTATAGATACATAATGGTGACTTTCAGTCTACCCTCATAAATACAAGCAATCCTTGATCTTTTTAATGATATTTAGTTTCTTTAGTTGACTTTTAGACTTCCTTAACTTTTAACTCTTAGACTTCCTAATTAAATACTGACTTTTTGATTCCAAACAACAACTCGTTAACTCTTTACCTTCATGACTCTTAGAATCTTTAACATGCATTAATATTAATTACAAATTACTTCCAACATTATCCCTCTTAATTTATAATTTTCTTAACATCTTCAATCACTGATTTGGATCACAAACAGTAGAAAAATCTCGTGCAGTGCAAGCTCTTCTTTTTGATATATGAAAATGAGTCCTGCATCTTCTTCGATCACTCTTTCTATATCTTCTATGATCACTCTTTTTTCCTTCTTCAGCTTCAACCCATTTAACTCTCTAATTATATCTTCATATAATTTTTTCAGATCTTTATAGCTTTCATGCGGATCTTGCATAGAGATCTTGACTTCTTCTATTTCCTGAAAATGAATATCTTTAATAATAATATTATAAATACTTTTTAAATAATTAATTACTTATAATACTATATCATTTTTAACTTCTTTCTTTATAATAATTGCATGACCATCAATCATCAATCTCCAACTTATATCTTCAAAGTTAATTATTTCATAAAGATCGGTGAGTGATTGGTCCAGATTTTTTACAATTATACCTTGCCGATAAAAAATCTAATTTTTCAAGTATTTTTTTTGTGCATTAATTTGAATGGCACAACCCCCACTATAGTCTTTTCATCCTCTATTTTATATAATTAGTATTGTTAATAATCTTTAACCTCTGAAGACTACTCTTGTCTTTTTTTTTTTGTAAAGTCTCTTTTCTTAGACTTGCATACTTTTCTACGATTCCTTTCGATCCGGAGACTTAATACCTTGTGGAAGGATATATTTCATGGCTTTACAAGTAATTTCTTTACAAGCAACTTTTGCACCTAAAGATTCTCTAGCTCTAAAACTACTCTCTGACTCTGAATGTTACTTTAAGATCAACCTGGCTTCGACAATTACTTCAAGATGACTTGGCTCTAATACTTGCTTTAGGATCGACCAACCTCTGATATTTTCTTTAAGATAGACCAAGCTCTGATACGACCTAGCTCTGATACCACAGACAGAAGATTTGGAAGGGTGATGGGCACATTTATAAGCTCATATATTATTGATTGAAATTTGGATAGTTTTGATACAACTGATAAAAATTTGGATAGTTCTAATACCAATCTGATGGAAGTGTAGAAAGCTCTAACACATATGAAGATTATAATGCTCAAAATAATACTTGGAGAGCAGAGGAAGATAACTCTTATATTATGAATTCAAAAAACACTCCACTCATAATGGACTCAATACATTAAGCCCTATTTATAGATATATGAGGGTGACTTTCAATCTACCATCATGAATACAAGTAATCCTTGACTTCTAAATGACTTTTAGTTTCTTTAGTTGACTCTTAGACTTCCTTGACTTTTAATTCTTAGACTTTCTAATTAACTCTTTGATTTAAGAGTTAATTAATCTTTGGTTATTATAACTATTAAATACTAACTCTTTGACTCTTTACCTTCATGACTGTTAGACGTTTTAACATGTATTAATATTAATTACAAATTACTTTCAACAGCTTTATTGGCTAAACTTCAACTGAATCATCACTTCGAACCTCCGCCACAGCTAGCATTCTAAAATTAGACAGCTAGCAAATAATTCCAATCAGCACTGTTTTATTCCAGAGAGAAGAACATATTTATTGGGAAAATATATACCAAGTAGAGGCAACTAGCTTTTCATCAAGGAAGAATAAAAGACAAATGGAGAAAGTTTATGCCATGCTAGCTCAAATCAGCTCAAGCTTGAACAAGGAAGAGAAAAAACAAACAGGTAAAAGTTCGCATTTTTTACATTGCCCTTTCCACTTTTTACATTATCCTTTCCAATCCTTAATTTGAAAGCTTCTTTCCAAGATTTCCCCTTTACCATGCCCTTTGAAGAACACTTCCCTACAATTCAATCATTTGATAATGGGGTTGAATTCATATCATAGAACCCCTGGTATTGAATCTATTGAAGGAGATCATTTCCAGCAGGTCCATGTCCTTCAGGATCAGGTTCCTCTTATCATTCTCACATGCCATATTTTCTGTTACGTTATTTCCTACCATCTCCATTCCAGAGCCCTTCTTTGAAGCATCTCCCCTTGGTTGATCAACGTTGGTCCAACTGAAATTATCTTTACGAGGTACGACCTCTGTGACCATGTACGGCGAGTCATCAAGGGCCCAGTTGGCTACACCAATACTTCCCAACATCTCCATCCCACGACCCTTGTTTGTTGAAGTGACTCCTATTGACTGCTCAATGTTGGTGCAATTGATTTCATCATCGTCTTGAAGCAACATCTCCATCTCCACCCCACTGCCCTTTTCAGTGAAAGGTTCTCGACGAGGCCGGTTAGTGCAGGTGTTACTAATGTCATTATTTTCTCTATCAGGCAACACCTCCATGAACATAAAATCAGGCAAGTCATCAGGACCCCAATCGATGGTATTGCTTTCCACCACCATTCCACAGCCCTTTTTAGCCCAAGGGTCTTTGCATGGCTGGTCGATACTGGTGCAACTGATGTCTTCATTCTTATCAGACAACACCTTTGTGATCATATAATTAGGCATGTCATCGGTCTTGCGCATACTAGGTACAGCAGCAAGAATGCTTGTGAAGGTCGTCGATGCCATTGAACCAGGATTATGTTCACCCTCATGATTTCCATTTGGAGCTAACATTATTGTAGATGGCTCGTTCAAGCTTCTGCTTTTATTTTTCGAGTGGGAGCTGGTTGATTCAGAGGTGAACTCAGAAGTAGGAATGCTTGCAAGGGCCATTGGTGCCATCAAACCAATGTTGCATCCACTCTCATGATTTCCAGCAGGTGCCCTCATCACCGACGATGCCGAAGCTTGGACTTGCAGCCTATTAGAATCCATATCAGCAAAATTGTTGCCATCATTCCAATCAGCGACCATCTCTGCGAACATAAAATTAGGATTATTATCAAACTCCAAACTGGAAATGTATTCGGAATGCTCTTTGTCAAAATTATGTTCATCAGTAGGCATGCTCGACGTGAGGGTTGTTGTTGTCACGGAACTATTGTCACATCCAATCTCTTGGCTTCCATTTGGAGCTACCAGTGTTACTGGCTGATCCAAGCTTCTGTGGTTGTTTTGCAAGAGGCATCTTGGTGAACGGGAGGTGAACAAATCCATAACATCATCTTCCCCCTTATGGAGTCCAATATGAGCCATGCTTGTGACGGTTGTTGGTGCCATCAAACCACTATTCGATCCACTCTCATTATTTCCAGTTGGTTCCTTGACAAATACGGATGTCCAAGCTTGGACCTGGTGCTTGATAGAATCAGTGCTGGTGCCATAGATGTCCTCATTCCTATGAGGCAACACCTGTGTGGACCAAAAATCGGGCATATAGTTGAAGTCAAAATTGGTAATGGAGTCCGAGTCCTTGTCTACATAATTAATATTCCATCCACTCTCTTGGTCTCCCATTGGCGCTGCTGCTACTAAGGGCTGGCTGAAGCTTCTATTATAGTTTTGCAAGAGAGAGATTGCTGAATTGGTGGAAGACAAGCCCGTGCCAACTTCAACCGCACTTTCAGTCATGGTTGTGAGGGTGTTTGGAATCACCAAACCATTGTTATAAGATCCATAGCTTAGGTTTTCAGAAAGTTCTGCCATTGCTGATGTTGGGATAACGGACGATTGAGTCAAGTTCTTGTCGTAATTTCCCAAGCAGGATGACTGTAAATTGGAGGCGAACAAGTCCACATAGTTGTCTTCTTCCTTACCAAGTTCGATAGCTGGTATGCTTGTGAGGTTCATTGGTGCCGCTGAATCATAATTAAATCCACTCTTCCAATTTCCATTGGGTGCTGCCACGATTGATCCTGCTACCGCTAATGGCTGGGTTAAGCTTCCAGTACTGTTGTTTGGAAAGTAGGAGCTTGGCCATGGCACGACTGAACCACTATTACATCCACCATTCCAGTTAGTAATAGGTGTTTCCACCATTGCAGCTGCCATTGCTGATGACTGACTTAAGCTTTTGCAGTAGTTTTGCCAGAGGGTGGTTTGTAAATTGGTGGTGGAGAGGTTCGAGCGGCTGTCTTTGGCCGCATTGTCTGTGACAACAGGCATGCCCGTAGTGGTCATCGAAGCAGATGGTGCTGATGACTGAGTGAGGCTTCCGATGAAGTTTTGTGAGAGGAAGCTTTGTGTGCCATGGTGGAATAAGCTCATCATGTGGTTGTCATTGCACGCACTAGGTCCAACTGCAGGCATCCTTATGTGGTTCACTGCTAATTCCATTGAACAATTGTTACTTCCATACTCCTGGGTTTGGGTCAGTGCTGCCACCACTGATGCCACATCTGCTGATGGATCTTCCAAGCATTTAATATATTCTTGCAAGGGGGTTTTCTTGGCTAATGTGGACCACCATGGCCTCCCAGAATATAGCTTGCGTTTAGTTGAATTCCAATGATTTTTTAGACCGTTTTCTGTTCTTCCTGGCAGTCTTTTCACGATTTCAACCCATTTATTGCCCAACTCCCGATGGGATAGAATTATTATTCTCTCTTCTTGATCTGTCCAAGCATCCCTCTAGACAGATGAAGTTACGACAATTAGTTCATAGCATATAATTAAATTTTAGCATGTTCATAATTTGAGTTATTAATGCTAGTGAATGTTGCATATATATTGTTGGATAACTAAATTTCATAGATTATATTTTGGTATGGTAGGAGAATTAAGTCATAATAAATAAAATAAATATATGAAATCAAATTTCAAAAAATATGGGGAAGTCAATTCATGGATTGATTTTTGGAATCCTGGTGAAATGTGCCACAACTACATATTTTATAAAAGGAATAAGGAAAAAATATTGCTAGGACATATGTAACTCAAGTACGGATATTTAAGGGGTCATATGTATCTATATAAACCATTATACTCCATTTTGGCATAACCAAGAGATGAATGAAAAATATTAGTATTTTCTTTTATCATCCCTTATTTTTATCTCAAATATAAATAGAGTGACCTAGTATTCTATTGTACTTCCATTATTACCAACATAGTGGTTTCAGAGCCATAAAAGAAGAACTCAACAAAGTGATAAAGGAAAGTCTTTCAATCCCTTATCTTACCAACAACCTTGAGAATTGAAGTATCCAAATGAAAGCGCTGCTTGGCTCACAAAATATTTGGAAGATAGTTGATATAGAGGCTTTGTGGAGCCTTAAGATAAGAAACCCTATCTAATCTCATGTCTTACTTTCTTAGGTTAGAAATGAAACAAGTCAAAGAACGCATCTTCATTTCTCAAAAAGCTTATGCAAAGGAGGTTCTCAAAAGTTTCAAAATAAAATATTGCAAGCTGATTGGTACATCAACAATTTGTGGTATCAAATTATCCAAGTATGATGAAGGAGCAATAATCAACTCTACTCTCTACAAGAACTTAGTTGGAAGTTTAATATACTTGACTTGCACAAGACTAGATATTCTTTATAGAATTGGGCTAATAAGCCACTATATGCAAAAACCAAAGTCTACTCATTTGAAGGTTGTTTATTTATACATCTTTAAATAAATTTTACCTTATTGGTTATTCAGATAATTATTGGAGAGAAGATTTAGATGATAGAAAGAGCACTATTGGATTTTCTTTTTATATAGGATATACGATATTTATATGATATTCTAAGAAGTAATCAATTGTTACTCTCTTTGCTTATGAAGCTAAGTATATGGCAGCAACATCTTATATTTCTTATGCTATTTGGCTAAGAAACTACTCAAGAAGATTCAAGTTCCATAATATGAAACTACAAGATTAATATTAATAACAAATCTACTATTAATTTGGCTAAGAATCCAATATTGATATTCACTTTCATTTTATCCAGGAAGATGTGAAGGAAAAGGAAATAAAGTTGCACATGTCAAGTCTCGTGAACAGGTGGCTAATATCTTTACTAAATCTCTTAAGGAAAATCACTTTTATAAGCTCAAAACTATTCTTAGAGTGATTGATGGAAGAAATTAAGTTGTCAAATAGCTAAACTTAATTTTATAGGTTATATTTTGATGTAGTAAGAAACTTAAGTCACAATAAATGAAATAGATATGTGGAGTCAATTCTGAAAAAATCTGAGAAAGTTAATGCCTAGATTGATTCTTGGACCCCTAGTAAAAGGTACCATAACTTCATATTTCATAAAGAAAATAATGAAAAAATATTGCTAGGTCATATGTTACTCATATAAGCATATTTGAAGGGTCATTTGCATCTAAAAAATTGTTGTACTCTACCATTTTTGCATGACCAAGTGATGGATAAAAAATATTAGTGTTCTCTTTTATCACCTCTTATTTTTATCTCAAATATAAAATAAAGAAAACTAGTATTCCATTATGCTTCTACTATTACCAACATATATAAATTCAATTCATAGATTATTTCTAAAGAAAAAGATTCCATTTGTATATTATGATCACTAATCAGGATGAGTTCTAATTGATAATTGATATGAACTCAAATAGATCATGTGATGTATATTATGAGAATATAGATTTGTTTCTAAAATGATCGGTGTTATTTTATACTAATATTGCTACAGTATATATAGATTCTTAAATACTATACCATTGCAAACTTTTGGTCAAAATAATTGCCTCCGATACTTTTATCCTACTAAAAAATTCTTATATTTGCTTGGTCATGTATCATGGAGATTTTATGTTTACTCATAAGTTCATATGCTTTCATCTAAGAATACTTATTAAAATGACATTAAAGATTTTTGCTACCTTCTTCAAAGCTACGTGTGGTAAAATATCTTAAGTAGTGCTGCATTCCAATATCACATTCCTCATTAGATCCATTATCCATACTTGGAAAGAACTCATTGAACTCAAACTTATAAAAAAATGTGGAGCCAAATTTCACAAAAAGAAGATATATTTATCATAGATACAAGTTTGTGCATATGCAAAAAGGATACACAATAGCAACAAACCTAGAATACATTGCTAATTTAATAAGGTGACTTTTACAGCTCATTTAACATTTTGCAAATAACTCAATTATTCTATAATGATTTGTTTGAGTAATTTATTCCATAAAATATTATCAAAATCAAAAAAATAATTTGATAAATACCTAATAATTTTTTAAACCATATTTCATTTTGAAATAATGTATTCCTATTGTTTATAGATTTTATGCTTTAAAAAGGGACAAAAGTAGCTAATCCTAAGGACTAGAACAATAATATATTTCATAAATAAAATAATCCATCAAATTTGATTTTATTTGTTATATTATTGTAATATTATAAATGCATGAGCATTATATATTTTCTAGATCAAATATTCTTATCTTTACTTTGTGTGGAAAAATGATGTTGATACAAATGTAACCATCATACGACATGGTTCTACCATTGGAGTAGAGATGGTGTGTCCTTTGTCTTAATTCATTAATGGAGGGGCAAGATATTATTTTCTCAAAATAATACTATCATGCATACAAAAAGTATTTGCATACATACACACATAAATGTACATCTACATCTATTATACAAAAATGTGTATATTCATGAAAATATGAAGCAAAAGCAAGCTAGCCAATCAATGCATTTATAGTTGAAAATAACTCCATTGATAGGCAAAATTTTTTTGTGTAGTCTATACATGCGGCAATACATGTATCGAACAAATATAGAAAGCTTTATTGCATCTAGCCCTATTAATGTTATATGTATAGTTACATGCATATAGATACCAAAAACAAAGACATCTAATATATACACGCATGCATGCATACATACCTACATACATACATACATTTATCTATATATATATATATATATATATATATATATATATATATATATATATATATATATAAGAGTGAAATGGTTCTAATATTGGAATGTACAAAAAAAATTACTATAGAGAGATGAAATGAAGTGTACGTACATTGGATGAATAAAAAATAATGAAGCTTTCAGAATTTCTCATTTTTTATCTAAAAATTAAAGAAATAAAAGGGAACAGGAGGTTAACCTTGATGTTAGGCCTCAAATAGTTGATCCATCTTTCTCTGCACTGCCTAGAAGTTCGCTTTTTAAGTTTATCAGCTATAATCATCCAATTCTTTTCTCCATACATCTTCACCAATTTAATTAATAATCTACAAAATCAATATTTATATAATGCATCTCCATTATTTGTGACTATAGATTTTCAAACAAAGAAGAAAACTAAAAATTTGTTGATTATACATGATTAGGAAAAGGACTTTCTATGAAAATATCATAAAAACCATACCAGAGGGAGAAAGTAAGAGTCCTCTTACCTATCATCTTCAGGTGTCCAAATCGTCACAAGGTTGGGTCTTTTTGGCTTATAAGGGATGGTTGCATCGATCCCATCTTTGAACACAAGTGATTGCTTATGGGTGTGCGCTGTAATAAGATTGTTTTGAGCAATGAAAGCTTGATTAAGATTTGGATTTGCACAACGATCCATGATATGTTGTGGAAGGCTTGATAAAATAATATCATGGCTATAGGATATGCTACGATAACATGGATAGCATCACCATGATGGTGAAAATTCTGAAATACATCTAAGTGAAATGCCTAGGATGATAAATCATCTCCCACACAAGATCTAGAGAAACTAAGATCTATTTGGTAAAGAAACACAGGGCGATGGTAACGAGAGAGAACCAAGGGTAAGAGATACTTATATGTATTTGAGAATGGAGTATTTATTTTTTAATTAATAAAGGGATATAAGGTTAAAGTCATTCATTAATTTTCATGGATAAATAACGTTGATTAAAAGTTCGTTCTAATGATTACAATGTATTGGTAGTTGCAATTGTTAGGCATTCTCTTAAAAGTTTGGTGGGGACCATAATAAAAGTTTTTATATGAAAATAATATTATATTCACATTAATTGATTTTATATAACAATCATTTAATAATTTCTTAGTTGAAAATAATTAGTATTTATATTTACAATTTATTAGGATCAAATACAATTTAAATTTGTTAAATACTTCAAGCATGCACTTGTCTTGATTCACTCAATCACATCTTACATGTGAAGGCACTAATGAATAAATTCCTCAATATGCAGATGTGCACAAGTATTGGATATACTTCAAGGATAGGCATGCTCACATGTGTTTTTTATATATATGTAAAATATATAATTGATGTACATGATTATTTTAATTCTAAATATATCTTCACATACATTATATTTTATGGCTAAAATCTTTAATCAAACAAGAAATATTTTATATTTTATATTTGTCATACCTTTTATGGATAAGTATATATTGAATGGAATATTTTGTCAGAAAGCAATAAAGTGCTAATTATTATGATAAACTATTTTTGGAAGGTACTAGTCAAAGAGTGTACACATGCTAGGCATTTGTGGCAACATTGGTTAGCTTAAGCTAATTTTGGTTATAAAATTTGCTTTGAGTCCCCAGTTAAAAAGAGTACGTTTAATACTTGTAAAGGTCCAAGAGCAATATCTCTTGCAAAGTCCCTTTCTGGTAAATACTTTTGGTGTGAAAACTATATTTTTTACCTTTCAAATTATAGCAAAATAGCTACAATAATCGTTATATAACTTGAGAAGAAAATTTAAATATGTATATATAATGTGCATCTATTTTTTTGAAATTTGGAATAGTTTCTTGAAAAATCAAATTTAAATTTAATATTTATCATTTTTTGAATCTTTATTTTTCTAATTAATAGCATTTTTTGAATTTTAATTTCTTTCATGCAATATCAAAAATAACTTACATGACATACCATGTTTATCAAAAATGCATTTCATTAATCAATTAATTTTCATATTAAAAATACTTGGTTTAAAAAACTTTCAAAGGGTTATTATCAAGGATCATAGTACCATCCCGTACCGTACCGTACTGGTAGCTAGCCGATACGGTTCAGTCCAATAAAATGGTCCGGCATCCGAACCATTAAAAAATTTAAAAAAATTAGTTTCCATATATGTACGGTATTGTACGGTATCGTACCAGTATGTACCACCCAGTTTGGATTAGTACGGGCTCGATTCAGCCCGGTTCAACCAATTTTATGTTTTAAATGCTTAGGAGGGGGAGATAAAGATTATTTTTATAATAAAAAAAGGCTGGTATGCCTGCCAGTACGGTATGGTATGGATCGTACCGTACTGGCCTCCTGCCGATATGGCTCCCGGTACCGGTACTAGGAACCCTGGTTATTATTGATTCTTTGGTTTTTTATAAAATAATTGGTATGGGCTTTGTCAAGTTGAAAAGGTAATGTATCATATATAAAATTTAGGGATCAATATCGATCATGGTTTACAAATCTTAATATATATATAAAATAAAAGTTTGAACATTAGATGATTCCAAATTTTATTCCCTTCTATGACTATCCAAATTATAAATAAGAATTATTAAAAAATCATCATTAGATTTCACATAGTTAATTGTATTTAGTGGTGTAGATTTTTATAAGCATAGAAAACATGACATGAATTTTAAAATCATAGTGTCACACCCCGACCAAAGATTGTGAGCTAGGGGTAGCGGCAACTGTCGCATACTTATGAAAAACTCTTCTCACAAGTATGCAAGGTATTTCTTCATGATATCATACAAAGATCAGTGAAATAAGTAATCAATAAATTTAGCATAAAATTTATCTAATTGAAATCAACTTTAATCTCTTACAAAATCCAATAGTATTCAAAGATCTTATATCAAGCTTTTATAAAATTTCTAATTTAAAATAAGGCATCAAAGTTCTACTTCTAATCACTCTCTTGAATTATATTTCCATGCCATCTTAATTTTCAAGATCTATAAAAATAATAAGATATGGGATGATGAACTTGATAGCCCAGTAGTAATGAAGACTTCAACTAGACAATTCATATGATTTTATAGGATGAGATAGCCAAAAAATAATTTATCATTAATCAATAAACAAACATAACCAATTTTATTTTTAAAATATAAATTTAGCAATTCTACTATCTTTCAAATATTCATATACATATTCATAAATCTAATTTGAAAGATCAATCATATTTAATAATCTAATTCAAAATAAATTCTATTCAACTCATCAGCCTTTAACTATGATCTTACTTATAATCTATGGTAGAACTAGAATACCACACTTATATCCTATACTGAGCCAAAATACCACACTTATACCCTATGACTAGGTCAGAATCAAAATCATGAGCTTAATATGCTAATGCATAACCTCCAATTGGCAAGGATCAAAACATAAATAGGCTAAAAGTCCAAATTTAATTCACATAAAAAATTCTTTAACAAAATAATACATGTTTCTTAATAAAATCAAAATATACCTATACAATATTAAATTAATAAATAATTATAATAATAGTTTAAGAAATATTGCTTCAAAATCTTATATCAATTTTCATTCAAATACGATTTCATAGAATCATCAATTATATATAAATTGATTAATAATTTATTGGATATTCAAAATCATGTTATATAAATGAAAGATCTATAGAATGTGAATCATTACTTACCTTACACATGTTCTAATCAATCTAAATAATTCTAGAAATTTAATTTTCAAAATGTTCAATTAATCATATATATCATAGTATCTCATTACTAGACATCTTTTTGTCAAGACAACTATATCCCTGACTTTCTCGATGATGGTTAAGCCCTAAGTTTGGCAAACTTAGTGAGGACTTTCCAAGAGAAGAAAGAGAGAATGAGAGATTTTTCTCTCTTTTGAGACTTGGTCTTTACACAAGAAGAGGGGAAACCTCTTTTCTTTAAATAAAGCCCAAGTAGAGGAATTTCAGTCCTTCCTCCTTTGATTCCAACTCTGATTGGGAGTCAATCAAGGAAGAAAATTTCTAATAGGAGAAAACTCTTTCCCAGAGTCGTTCATCGATTTCAATCGAGAGTCCAACATTAAAGATAACTCCTTATAGGAGTCTGCTTCTAGCCTTTTTATGCTTTAAAATTTATGCAGAGCCATCTTTGGACTTAATTCTAGTGGCTAGGTCAGTTAATAAACTAGGATATCACATTCTCCCCCTAAAAAAATTCATCTTCAAAATTTACCTTGACAAAGTCTTCAGAAGCTTAAGATTACTTCTCCTCAAATTAAAATTATCATCTAATTTCATGATCGAGTTTCTCATCATAACATATCTCAAATCAAATTATCATTCTGATCGGCTTAAATAATAATTCAGACCACCATGCTTCTATTGTGCATTTTGATTTAAATCCATCAACATACGTGTGTCAAATCTAAGTTTCTAAGTTATTGATAAATACATTATATATATAAAAGCGTTAACTTATGAATTAATTTATTTTTATTTATTTAAAATTGATACTTTTATATATCTTTTGCAGGCTAGAGGATTGCTAATGCAAAGAGCTCAATTTGTGGGTTCAAATGAAAGAAATTTAAAGCAAATCGGACTTAAAATGAACCCAGCATTGAGGTTCAAAGATTTCATTTAATTTGGATCCACATGAATTTTAAAGTAGCTGGTCCATGGTGGACCAATCGCTTGGTTGACAGAATGACCAAACGGTCCATGGCATCTATTCTCATTGGTCCATGGCTAGGCATCGTTGACCATGAGAGTTTTGGCCCAATCAACGGCCTAGAGGGTAGTTCTATCGGTAGTGGCAGTGGCACCGACAAAGGGAGACAATGGTGGCAAGGTCTTCGGTGCTTGACATGGTCTAGCAATGATGAAGGGTGGCAGCGGTGACGACTTACAAAGGGGATGTGCGAGCGGTCTAAGGAAGAAGATGCAGCCACAGGGAAGCATCTGAGAGGGAGATCAACAACGAAGATAGTGGTAGTGGCGACGGGGCTTCGGTAGTGCTAGCAGTAGCAACATCGCACAGGTGGCTTCGGTGAGGCTTCCTAGCATGCAATAGGGTGGTGGAAGGGTGATTTGCTAGTGATGATTGGAAGCAATCATTCTAAGGAAGATGGCTGAGAGCATGCACAGGGCCTGATCCAATGGCCACAATCCAATCCGACGAGTACTGGGCTATGATTAATTATGATCTGCAATGAATTTTTTGGTCCTTTAATGTCCATCTAATGGCAGAGATGCTTCCAATAGCCAAATACGAGGATGGATGGGATTTGGATGCCTATTTTTGCTGGGATTTGATCTTACTCACAAGCAAGCTTCCCTCCTTCCATATATTTCCTATTCACCCATCTAACCATCAATTACTTATAAAAATAAATCTTTGCCGCTCATAATCCCTTGTCTTTAGTCCTATACTAGAAAATCATGTAAAACCTCATCCTTGA
This sequence comes from Areca catechu, assembly GCA_021397845.1. Lineage (NCBI taxonomy): Eukaryota > Viridiplantae > Streptophyta > Magnoliopsida > Arecales > Arecaceae > Areca > Areca catechu. The sequence continues at coordinate 17,309,460 of CM038043.1, forward strand.
TTACACCTATAAGAAGGCCCTTGTACCAATACCTTGGAAACCAAGCTTCATTCCCTGAATCCCTTTAGAGCCTTTGCATACGGGAGGAGGAAGAGATCAACTCAAGAGCGACTAAGTGCATAAATCTTGGAAGGAGAAAGAAGATCTTATAACAAAGCAAAGCAGTTCTTTTGTTCTATATATTTCTTGTATTTCTTTAACTTTTATATGTAATAAAAGATTATGCCTTTAGTTATGAATTCTTTATTTGCTTTTTATTATACTCTAATGTTAAATTAAGTTTAGGAACAACTCTTGCTTTCCGAAGATGTGCTGTGATTTCTTATGGATACGGGACATGCCGAGAAAAAAAAGTTGAATACCTAGTACTTCCCGAAGATGTATCGTGATATACGAATACGGGGCATACCGAGGAAAGATGGGTAATTCTCTAAAATTAATTAAATTATAAAAGAAATTCAGTTATGTTAGTGCAAGTCAACTCATAATCTCCTAGATATTCTTTTTTACTTGCTTCGATCATGAGAATAGTTTATTTTTTGTTTACTTTTATTTTTACATAACAACAAATACTCTCCTTTTATTTGAAAATCATAACTTATCCCTAAGGTCCCTGAAGATATGATCCTAACTCTTCCTAGCTATAGAGTTTGAGTTGATGAATTATTTTTGTCCGTCCATGACAGTGATCAGATTTTGGTACCATTATCGAGGATCCTAAGCACAGTTATGATTTTTTAAAAATATATATAATAAATAAATTATATATATATTTGCTTCCATGTAGTTCATAATTTACTGTCATCATAATTAATTTACTGATCTTATTGCTTTTCATATATAATTGATTTATTACTTTCTAGTAAACTTACTTTATTTGCATGTTACTTTATTTGCATGGTTAAGTAGTTATTTTATTTCTAGTACAATACTTAGCTGCCCTATAATCCTACTTTAATTTAGCTTTTTCTCATACCTAATTAACTAAATTAAAAGCATACCTAAAAACAACATAACATACAAAGAAAACAATGGCACCTCATAATACTTAATTAAAATATAAAAACTAATTAAGTCTTAAAAACTTATTACTTATATTGGACATCTTTTTCTGCATTGTATATTTTTATAAAACATCTTAAAGGCATAACCCATAAATAACATAAGATGAGGATTTGATCATCCTTCCTTGGCCTAGAAACTATCACCTTGCATTTTGCATTAGCCTAAGCCTTTAATATAAAATCAATTAGACTTGGTCCCTAAGAATTTTCGAGCTCACTAGGACAAGGGATCCTAAAAGTTGGACTGGATTAGGATTAGCTGGTTAACTAGTATCTATGAAAGGGGTTCAAGGATGATATAGTCCTGAAGGAAGATTGTTCTATAATTAGTTATATTATCTGACCTGGTCAATTTATTTGGTATCTAAGGAAAGCAACAGGGGAACCCCCACCAACCTTACCCTTACCTGGCTAATTGGCTAGTTATTTTCTAACTTTGATGGCTTGAAAGTAACCTTGGAATAGTTAGGAGCTATCTAGAGTTAGGGAACCCTAGGGTAGAGAGTCTAGTATTTGCTAACTTGGCTAAAATTAATCTTAAACCTTAATTAATTCTTCTCTATCTCTCTTAGCTCTAGGATTCCTTAAGCCCTTTTCTTCAGAATTCTTTTCTATCTTTCTTCTTTATTCTTTTTCCCTCTACTCTTTAAAATAATAATTAAAAAAATAGAAGAGTATTTCTCTGAGCTAGGACCTATGACTAAATATCCAAAATCATCAGAATAATCTGATTAATTAGAGTAGTGCTAGCAACATGGATCTCAATAGTAGAGTGGATAAGTTATCCCATGCATAAGACAGTAGACTAGATGTTTTGTCCCATAAATTAGATCATCTACTAGCTATTAGATACTCTTTCACTCTTTTTTTTAACATAGCAGACATGTTGTATATATTCAAGTCTAACTCACTTTGTGAGTGAATGCCTAGCCACGTACCAGTTTTTTGAGTCTAGATATGACCAAGTATATCAAGATCAAACCCACGTAGCCTACAGACCAAGAGAGAACCTATACTTTAACACTTACAACCCAGATTGGGATGCTCAACCAGATTTTTCGTGGCAACCATTTCTAGTGGTTATTTCACTATACAAAGACCTTCGTTCATAGATGCACCATATTATGATCAGCCCTATCCACATTATCAACTTTCTCCTACTTCTTGTAGCCTATCATTTGAAGAGAAGGTTCTACAAGCAATAGACCAAATAGAATGAATTAATCAGGACCCACCTCCCTAATAGACCAACCTACATGTCTATAGGTTTGCTCAATTTCAACAACTAATCATGCCTCAACAGCAATCTATCATAAGCTAATTAACCAAACTGATCAATTATTAATTGAACTTAATAGGGAGAAGGAAAGAGAGCTACTTATTCAATCCAAGAGTAACTTAGAGGGACACTATTAAGCTGAAAATTTTAATGACTCTTTAGTTTTTTTTTTGAACAATCGACTATAACTCTCAAGAATGAGTTGGTCATAGAGCAACTCTTCACCATCATAGAGACCAATATAGATAATTTGACTAAGGCAGAAATATATAAAGAGAAATTAAATTGGTGAGATGAACCGCTTCCATCATCATCATCCTACTCACCTATGGCCTCTTTTCCAAGTGCCCTAGAATCATCCACTCCTTTTTATGAAAAGGGAGAACAAATAGATAACATGATGGAAGTAATTAAAGCTTTCCAAGAACCATAATAGAAGAACACAATAGAGGAAGCTATACCTCCAATTCGCCCCTAGAAGTCATTAAATCCCTGTTTGGCTCATTTCGAGGTGGATAATTTTAATATAAATGGATATATTATAGGGGTGAATAACCTACTAGATATACTTTACTTCAAAATCACTTCACTTTGGATTGAACAATATGAGCCAACACCTAGCCCCCAATAGCTTTCTTGTTAAAATTACCACCTGATCTAGAATTGAAGTTGCTTCTTGTCACACCCACTAACACCTTACCGGTGATCCCTAACCAGGAAGACTAAATTATCAATGTTCTATAGATATATAAAAAATCTATTAGATGGGATATCTCTAAAATGAGGGATAACGATCTTGAAAATTTTATAACTGATTTCTCCATATTTATCACTACTTTTAAGGATTGCCTCCAAAATCTATCTACCATCTTAAAATGATATATAGAGACAGACTTAAGGTTAACTTGAACAAAGTGCCATCGAGAAGGGATGATGTTAAGATGCATCACACCCGAGAAAGGGATTAGAATAGATCTTGCTAGAGTTAGAGAAATTACCAAGCTACCACCCCCACTCTCTGTCCAACACACATAATCCCTTCTTGATCTTCATCCAAACTATAATAATATTTTTAAATCTTGGTCTAGCATGCTTGCCTTGTGTACTTTATTTATCTAGGTTAATCACAATAAAACACTCTACGAATATTTTTCTGTCATGATGAAAAGGCCTCCTGATTAGTCCTATCCTTTAAAAATCTTGAGGGATGTATCTAAGTTCAATATTAGTAACACTCCATCATAGCATCCGACTAAAGATGTTAAACTTAGTGCTTGTTGGGAAGCAACTCAATAATTTTATTTTCTTTTAACTTTATTTTAATGCAATTGTAGGAATCTAGGTGGAAGGAACAAGAGCCCACTAATTCATGAAGCCCTCTTCAACTCCCAAAGCACACTTATCCCAAGTGTATTCTCTTCTTTTTTTTATTTGATTATTTTATTTTTCTACTCTATTGAGGATAATGTCGATTAAGTTAAGAAAAATAACTTACTTAAGTCCTCAAGTAGGTTAGAAATAATTATATTTTGTGTACTTGACTATTGTCTTGATTTGGAGTTATATAGGCATCCTAATCAATGATTGATTAATGGTCTAGATAATCTTAGAGATATTAAGAAATAAATTATTAAGAAAATTTAATACATATGATGGGGACATCAGGTCAACCCTGGTTTACTATGGATCCCTGAGTTTTGAGTCCCTAGCCATGATGCAAATTTTGTCTTTGAGTCCAATAATTTGCCTATATTAGCCATTTGAGTTTTGTATTTGGACCTTGAGTTTGTTTTTTAGACCTTGTTACATTTGAGTCTGTATTTTGGTCCTTGAGTCCTGTTAGGGCCTTTCTACAGTTGAGTCCTGTAATTAGAGTATTGGGTCAAGTTTTGGATGCTTAGTGAGTCTTATGAGTCCTGTAAGTTTTGAGTTTTATGCATTCAGTCCAATTTTGTAAGCCTTATATTGAGTCCAGTCCAATTTTGTAAGAAGACTCAAGTTACTTATGAAGCCAGTTAGCATAATACTACAACCACTGCATGAAATCCAGTCATCCACATAATTGTGCCACTTGGAAAGCATAGAAGGATTCTTGGAGCTATCATTGAAGACCTGGATGACAAGTACATCAGCCCACCATGAAGAGATGGACAATCGGAAGAAACCCTAAAAGACCCAGCCCAGCACTGAAGTGGGCCGCCCAAAGTCCAAAAGCCCAAAGTTTTTCATATGGCACCCCACCTTATGGTCACCCTCCATATGGCACCCCCTTATGATTACCCCCCTTGGATTAAGTCAAAGAGAAGGAGAAGACCAAGTCAAAGAGGATGAGAGGAGTAATCCTAGTTGGGAGAAGAAATTTGAACCTATTTGGGAGAGGACTTATGGAAGAGTTTGTAAAGGAAAAGGAAGACCATGTAAATCTCTTGTATGCCCTAACTTGTATGCCTATATAAAGGCCCCTTCCCCCCTCATTTATTATTGCTGATTATTGATGAATGAATTATTCTTGAGTTCCTCAAAATTATGTGTGAAGTTTTCTATGTGATTTAAGGTATCTGTGTGATCCCTTAGGGTACCTGTGTGATCCCTCCATCCCGCCTCCAAGCCGACAGCCTCTTTATCTTTCTAGCCGCCCCTCTTCCTTCCCTTCCTTTCCTTCTTCTTTCAGCGATTTAACCTTTTTTTTTCTTTATTTTCTAACCCTTGAATGGTGATTTACAGGTCCCTCAAAGTTCACAAATTTAGGATTCCAATTGACAAGCTTTTGGGTCACCAGATTGAAAGCCACGAATCTGCAGGGTCGATAGTTTTATTTTCCAGGCCGCATCCGTCGAGCATAGAAGGAACTCTTCATGGATCAATCTTCAAATCTCTACCAGGTATACCCCCTAGACTCATCAGGTAGCGGTATTGCAGAAGAGCTAGTCCTAACCAGGGCTTCTTAGCCTTGGTGGTTCTGTTTCTTCACTTGTAGGATCTATTTCTGTATGTATCTAATTCTAGAATTTCTATAGAATCCCCTACTTCGAATCTTGGATTGAAATTTAGGATATAAACTCCTAATTTAATTCTTAATACATGAAAAATAATTTGCATGCATGAATAGTCCCACATCAATTTGGTATCAGAGCATGTTTAGGGCTAGTTTCTGCATCCTATCATTCTCATACATGGTCTGTTGTTTTTTTGGTTTCTACATGTAGGTAGATCAAAAAATTCTGATTTTTCTTTTTTTAGATCCCTCATAGTTGTTAGTATTTTTAAAATTTTTTTTATGATTTATTTCTATGAGTAAAAGATTTTTCATGCCTATTCTCTTTTGCCCTAGAAAATCTCAGCATCCTATTCTGTATTAGGAGTCTAAGTTTAGGCCTAGTTTCCCATCTTAGAGTTACTGTTTTTGTCTGATTTTTGGACTGAGTAACCCTTGAGTCATCCTCTATTTTACTGATATTTTTCTTTATTTTTCTTAATCTAAAAACAGTAAGGAAACCTGCTTCCTAGAAACCCTAACCTGAATTCTATTCTTTCCTACACCTAGTTAGAAACCCTAGGTTTTGCATCATCATAGCATTTTTGTTTTGGCATGAAATTTGGTATGAATCATAATCACACGTCATTCTATGTTCTTTAAATTTTTTAGAATTTCTCTATATTGAAATCCATGCTAACTTCTGCATCAAACCAAACTTTAATTTCAGTTTCTGCATATCTGACTAAACTAAACCTAATCAACTACCAAACCCATCCCAACCTAGGCCAATTTTGTTTGATAACCTAACCTACTTAAATTTAAGCTGCAACTTCATAAAAGAGACAAAATATCTTTTATTTTCTATAGTATTTTAGATTGCATTAGATTTCATAGTGTGTTCATCATCTCATTAAATCCATCTTAAGGGCAATTTTACTTTCTCAGATCAGGGCAGGAGGTCATTACCTATCCTAGGCCCAAAACAATCTCTTTGCATTCTCATCCAAATCTTAATTAAAATTAATTAGACTTAATTTTTCCTAGTGGGCTAGGTGACACCAACAGGCCGGGTCCGAACCGTGTGGGCCAACTAGTGCATTTAATCCTATGGCTATTACAGAAATCTGGTGTCAAGGTTGAGGGTCCAGAGTCAAACGACCTAAGTGGTGTTGTGATTTTTAATTGGGTCCCTGTGAAAGCAGGGGGCCTCCCACACTCCCACCCTCTACCTGGCCAGAGGAAGGATTAGCTACTAGGTTAAGTGTAAGTTGAGCTGACCCATTCAATTTTGGCTTTAGGTCTAGGAAACCCTAGATTAAGCTAACCCAATTTTGCATGCTTGGCTGCACCATCTCATTTTGACTGATTGCTTGATTGTATGACCAATAGGCTAGGAACCCAATACCAGAAGTCTAAACCCTAACCTAGCTCAACCATGGATCCCAGTCTAGAGGCTTTCATGAAAACCATGACCGAACGATTTGACCGAATCGATTTATCCAATAACCAATCCAATGCCCAAATTAATAATAAGCTTGACCAACTGATCTAATCAAGTAATCAAGCAGTTCATAGTTTTGACCAAGTAGAAGACCAATTAGGAACCCTAGGCAAGACCCATAGAGTTGAACCCTTGCCCTATATACCCCAGGAACCCATAGTTCCTAAATATGAACCCAATAGTAACCCACTATCCCTTAGTCGACTTGAACCTTATAGGATTAGTACCCCTAGATATGAGCCTAGTGTTAGTCCACTTCCTTTTTGTCAACCTAAACCTTTTAAGACTAGTGCCCCTAGCCTAGGATCAGATCCTAACTAGCCCAGTACCACTATGGCCCGTAGAGGGGATAGAGGCAAGTTTGTAGAGGTTCAGAGAAGTTCCAATCCCCCGAGAGTATGTTTTAGATATTGCAAAGCAGGCCATTTTGTTAGCCAGTGTCCAGTCAGCATTCTACACCTAGGTGAGTTAGATAAAGATGAGTCTGAACCTATTGTTGAGCCTTGTATTAGTCAGGAACTCCTTAGTCAACCCACCCCCATCCCAGTCATTAGTCAATATTTCTTTAGTCAACCCCCTCCTACTACCCCATTGGTTCACAAAGCTGACATTGAAGAGGAAGTATATGAAGCTGACATGAGCTTAGTGAAACAATATGAGTAAGAAGAAGAGGAGTTACCTATAGAAGACCTAGAATTAATTGACCAGGTATATACCCAGGTAGAAGCCAACCTAGAATTTGTTGACCCTGTAGATACACAGGTAAAAGCCAATAGAAAGTTAGTTGACCCTAACCCCACCCAAACTGAACCTGTAATGAAAGATCAATTAGAGGAAGAAAACCTAGATATTACTATTAGGATCTTACCTAAGGAGCCACTAGAAGAAAGCCCAATTATAGAGTCTAGTCCTTTGATTCAAGAACCAGAAGAATTCATTAAGGACCTGATCTCTTTAAATCAATACCCTCAGGATGAAGTCACTCCATTAACCCGAATTGAAGATCTCTTTCTTGAAATTAGTAACCCATCCTTCCATTATACAAACCCAGTAGATGTACATCAATCCCATAAGGTCAACCTTATTAGTCTAGGACTAATCCCTGACATCCCTTCTTACATCCTATTCTATCTAGTCAACCCTGAACCCTCTTCTTACTTTCTATCCTACCAGACTAGTCCTAAACCCACTTCTTATTTTCTACCTTTTTCTAAAACTTCTCCTAATTTTTTCATTATTAGATTGCATTTTATAGAAGTTTGCATATTGCATACATTCATTGTACATATTAGGTTTGCATCTTACTGCTTGCATACCCTCTGGCATTTACTAGAAGTTCATTATAAGTTTTCATGTGCATGTCAAACCAGGGTCAAATATAGAGAACCTATAGTCTATTAGGTTTAGGCCCAGAAGAGTCCAATAAAGTTCCTCTCAATAGGAATGCTAGTTGAGTATGCATTTTTATTAGGTGTCAGTACAAGTCAGGTGCATCATTCGCATTAAGCATTAATTTTGAATCAAACTAGCTAATTCCCGAAAAGAGAGTCAATAGATTTAATGTAGAAGATTCTGTTATGGTTAAGAAGCTTCATGCTCACAGAGCTGGACCCTTTCGAGTGATAGAGAAGGTAGGATCCAATGTTTATATACTAGATCAGCCCTCAAATTTTGACATTAGCTCTAACTTCAATATTGCTAACTTGGTTGAGTATAGGAAACCGGTAGTGATTTCTAATGAGGTTTTGAACCTATTCCATCCTTTGAGAGCGAACCTAACCCAGAGTGTACACTTATAAATTGGCTTGAGAGAGATAAACGGATCAAGTGTATCCTGGACGATAAGCTATCATGATCCGGAGTCGTGATTATCAATGCTACCTGGTATGTTGGCATGGTTGACTAGAATCTGACGATTCATGGATTACTTGAAAAGACTTGCAGTGCCTCAACCCAGACCTCCTTAAGCGATACCAGAGCCAGAGCGACCCTTACTCGACGGAGTCGAGTTCCTCCCACCCCGGGAGAATTGATGGGGACATCAGGTCAACCCTGGTTTACTATGGATCCCTTAGTTTTGAGTCCCTAGCCATTATGCAAATTTTGTCTTTGAGTCCAATAATTTGCTTATGTTAGCCATTTGAGTTTTATATTTGGGCCTTGAGTTTGTTTTTCAGACCTTGTTACACTTGAGTCTGTATTTTGGCCCTTGAGTCCTGTTTAGGGCCTTTCTACAGTTGAGTCTTGTAATTAGAGTATTGAGTCAAGTTTTGGATGCTTAGTGAGTCTTATGAGTCCTGTAAGTTTTGAGTTTTATGCATTCAGTCCAATTTTGTAAGTCTTATATTAAGTCCAGTCTAATTTTATAAGAAGACTCAAGTCACTTATGAAGCCAACCAGCATAAAACTACAACTACTGCATGGAATCCAGTCATCCACATAATTATGCCACTTGGGAAGCATAGAAGGATTCTTGGATCTATCATTGAAGACCTGGATGACAAGTACATCAGCCCACCATGAGGACATGGACAACCAGAAGAAACCCTAAAAGACCTAGCCCAGCACTGAAGTGGGCCGCCCAAAGCCTAAAAGCCCAAAGTTCTTCATATGGCACCCCACCTTATGGTCACCCTCCATCTGGTACCCCCTTATGATTACCCCCCTTGGATCAAGTCAAAGAGAAGGAGAAGACCAAGTCAAAGAGGAGAAGAGGAGTAATCCTAGTTGGGAGAAGAAATTTGAACCTATTTGGGAGAGGACTTGTGGAAGAGTTTGTAAAGGAAAAGGAAGACCATGTAAAATCTCTTATATGCCCTAACTTGTATGCCTATATAAAGGCCCCTTCCCCCCCTCATGTATTATTGCTGATTATTGATAAATGAATTATTCTTGAGTTTCTCAAAATTGTGTGTGAAGTTTTCTATGTGATTTAGGGTATCTATGTGATCCCTTAGGGTATCTGTGTGATCCCTGCACCCCGCCTCCAAGCCGACAGCCTCTTCATCTTCCTAGCTGCCCCTCTTCCTTCCCTTCTTCTTTCAGCGACTTAACATTTTTTTTTATTTATTTTCTAACCCTTGAATGGTGATTTATTGGTCCCTCAGAGTTCACGAATCCAGGATTCCAATCGACAAGCTTTCGGGTCACCGAATTGAAAGGTGCGAATCCATAGGGTCGATAGCTTTGTTTTCCAGGCCGCATTTGTTGAGCGTAGAGCGAACTCTTCATGGATCAATCTTCAAATCTCTACCAGGTACACCCCCTAGACTCATCAGGTAGTGATATTGTAGAAGAGCTAGTCCTAACCAGGGCTTCTTAGCCTTGGCGGTCCTGTTTCTTCACTTGTAGGATCTATTTCTGCATACATCTGATTCTAGAATTTTTGTAAAATTTCCTACTTCGAATCTTGGCTTGAAATTCAGGATATAAACTCTTAATTTAATGCTTAATACATGAAAAATAATTGGCATGCATGAATAGTCCCGCATTAAAATAGTAGGGTTTAGAATAGAAATAATTTCTTAGAGCAATTTCAGAACTTTCTAATCATTGATCTTAATGAAGAATCTACTTTATGGGATACGAATAGAAAGTTCAAGATATACAGAAGTCCTTAAAAAAATAAAAAAAGGATTTTGGATTCTCACTGAGTAATCGGGTTCCTTTGTCTAAGTAAATGTTGTAGTTCACAAGGTGGGGATGCCAAAAGACCTATTAAAGAATCGGTCTCATCTCGTAGCTTTTCTTAAACTCTTACTAAGTAATTGGACCCCTTTGCCTAAGTAAGCATTATAGTTCGCATCAAAAGATAAGAAGACCAAGAGATCTGTTAAGCAATGGCACCTCACTGAGCAACCAAGCCCTTTTGCCTAAGTAAGCCTTGTCGTTTGCATCAAAAAGTGGGGATACTAACACTTAAGAGGCTAAGACATTGTACTAAACTCTCTAAAAAAAGAGAATAAGGGGACTAAATTGCAAAAAGGTACTACACCAAGTCCTTGGCAAGTTAGAGGAGTCAAAGAGTGAGATGAAAAGTTGGTAAAACAAGAACTCTAGAAATTTCTATGGGCTTTACTTAACCAATAATTGGGTTGAATTAATAATCTGATGAAGTACTTCATTAATGATCTAGTCAGGTATCAACTGTCCTTAGGAATGTCTAAGTTATCTTTCAATTCAAGGACGAGTTTGAATACATAGCTAATTTGTGTTGGCTCTACCCAGTGATTTTGATGAATAACAAAACATTGAGTACATATTGTATACTAATGAGGATTTCAAGTTGTGAGTTTTCAGGAAGAAAGCACCTCAAAATCTCAAAAACTTATGGTTTATAGCACGTAATGGCATGGAGCAATTCTCACAAATCCGAACATCCTCTTCATTGAAAAAGGGCATCTAAATGTTTAAATATTATGTGTTTATGTTTTCAAGAATTATATTTATGTTTTCGAGGCATTTACACTTGAATCTGAGATTTTTCAGTCTCAAGTGTCGACACCTGGACAGTCAAGTGTCGACACTTCAGTATTTGGCACAGACAAAAATCCTAGGCATGCCAAGTATCGACACCTACAACCAAGTGTCGATACCAAGTGTCGACACTTAGGTTTCCAAGTGTTGACTCAAGGCCTGAGAATTTTGAAAATACAGAACTTTATAATTTGAGGATTTTTGTGTCAAGTGTCGACACCTATGCATCAAGTGTCGACACTTGAAAGTTCAAGTGTCGACACCTAAAGATCAAGTGTCGACACTTGACAGCCAATTGTCGACACCTGACAGCCAAGTGTCGACACTTGCAGCCTGACAGCTCTAACGGATCTATTTTTCTGGCTTGCAGAACTTGTTTTTCAAGCTCTAAACGGCTATTTTCGAGGTTCCAACGGTCACAAACCATTTTTTGGAAGGTTCTTGGTGTATTTAACCTCCACCAACCTCATTTTAAAGAAAAGGAAGTGTATTGAAGTGCATTTAAGTCTACTCAAAAGCCAAAAAGCCAATATTCTCTCAAATACTTCACATCAAAAGCCTCTTATAGTTTGATTCCTTGAAAAGCCTACAAGCTCATCCTTACTTCATTCCAAAAGAGGCACTTTGAAGGAGATTCCAAGGAAGAGTGAAGACAAAGCATCTACTTGAACTTCAAATATTCCAATCTACTCTTGAAGAAAGTTTGTTTTAGTTTTAAATTGTATATCTGTTTTTACATTGTATTTTGACCTTGCTTTCAAGGGTGTCTTGAAAGAAGGTTATTGTGGTTTGTTGGTGAGCCAAAGGGATAAAACCAACTAGGGTTAACTTGTGAACCCGAAGACAAAACAAGTGTTAAGGTTTGTTGGTAAGCCTAAGTGATAAAACCAACTTAGGTTTTGACTTGTGAGCCTTGTGAAAAACAAGTCAACTATAATCTAGTTTGGATTATAGTGAAATTTCCAATGGTGGCTTGGGGAGTGGATGTAGGTGCTACGTTTGCACCGAACCACTATAAACCTTGTGTTTGTGTGTGATTGCTCTCTTCCTCTCTTGCTCTTTAATTATTGCTACCACTTTAAATATCTTGCATTGAATTCATCATTGTTCATAAGCACCACTAGTCCCTCATTATTGTCTTAAATTTTTAAAATACCCAATTCACCCCCCCTCTTGGGCTCCATTTCTGGGCAACAAGTGGTATCAGAGCTCCGGTACTCTCTTGTAGGTCTAAGGATCTTGAGTAAAAGATCATGGCAGCCCCAATAGGAATGGGTATTGTTGAAGGTCAAGCTTCTAATCGTCCCCTACTTTTTAATGGTACAAATTACACATACTGGAAGACACGCATGCGCATATTTATTCAAGCTCTTGACTATAATTTGTGGAGGACAATTGTAAAAGGTCCTCATCAGCCTACAATGTTGATTAATGGCATTCTCACTCCAAAGATGGAAGATGATTGGGATGAGAATGACATTAAGCAAATCGAGCTTAATGCTAAGGCTATGAACCTTTTATTTTGTTCTCTTGATCCAAGTGAATTTAATATAATATCTAATTGTCTCTCCACCAAGAAGATTTGGGATACACTTGAGGTTACCCATGAGGGTACACACCAAGTGAAAACCACCAAGGTCAACATGCTTATTTACACATATGAAATGTTTAAAATGAAACCTACTGAGTCTATTAGTGAGATGTACACTAGGTTCACAAATATTGTGAATGGCATGAGAAGCCTAGAAAAAATTATTTCTAACGGTGAACTTGTGAATAAACTTCTCAGGTCTCTACCAACTTCGTGGGATGCAAAAGTCACAGCTATTGAAGAAGCTAAGGATGTCAACACTCTTCCGCCGGAATAACTGTTAGGTTCTTTAATGACCTATGAGCTCTCCCTCAAACAAAAGAATGGAGAGGTCGATAAAAAGAAGAAGGCAATCACGTTCAAATCTACTGCTAGAGAGGACTCAAGCGAAGACTCCGAAAAAGATGATGAAGAAGATGAGACGGCTCTGTTAGCAAGAAAATTCAGAAGGTTCATGAGGAAGAAAAAGTTTAACTACAAAAAGAAACCTCTGAAAAGTGAGCCGAGTAAAGAGAAGGACAAAGAAAATGAGAAGGAACAGCCTATGTGTTTTGAGTACAAAAAGCCCGGGCATTTCAAGGTAGACTGCCCCTTGTTAAAGAAAAGCAGAAGAAAGCTGAGAAAGAAATCCATGATGGCAACCTTGAGTGAAAGTGAAGACTCCAGTTCTAAGGAAGAACAGCAGGAGGTAGCAAACTTCTGTCTGATGGCCGATCATAATGAGGTATGTTCTGAAACCGAAAATGAATTTACTTTTGATGAGCTTCATAAAATTTTTGACGAATTGTCATAGAATTTCAAAAGTTAAAATCAAAACATAAAGATTTAAAGAAGCAAAATTTGGATCTAGCCAAAACAAATAACAAGCTTTCAAATAAAAATGAATGCCTTCTTATTCAAAATAAAAAATTAAATGATAAGATTATGGCACTTGAAAAAGAAAAGGATGTCTTTAAAAAGAAAAGTGACTTGCCTTCAAATGAAAATTTGTCAAAACAAAGCAAAGAAATTTTAAATGAAAACAAAAGATATAAAGAAGAAATTGAAAAACTAAAGCCTTTTGTAGAAAAATTTACTTACAGCTCTGAAAAATTGAATTTACTCTTAAATAACCAAAGAGTAGTATTTGACAAAGCAGGTTTAGGATTCAGAACTCATAAGAAACAAAAACTCTTTAAAAATTTCTTTGTGCCTGCATCTATCCATTACTTGCTATACTTGTGGTATCAAAGGACACAAATCTTATATGTGCAACAAAAGAAAGTTAAATAACACTAAGAAAGTTTGGGTTCCGAAAGGAACCAATGCCACTAACCAAAAAGGACCCAAGATGGCTTGGGTACCTAAAGTCTCCATTTGATCTTTATTGCAGGTATGCCTAGCAACCAATAAGAAAAGGATGTGGTACCTTGATAGCGGTTGCTCAAGGCATATGACAGGAGATGTGGACAGTTCTCATCACTCGTATATCAAAATGGTGGCAATGTGACTTTTGGTGATAATGGAAAGGGCAAAATTATCAGTATTGGTAAAGTCCATATCACCCCTACCTCTTATATTGATAATGTATTATATGTTAATGGTTTAAAACATAACTTGCTTAGTATTAGTCAGTTTTGTGACAAAAATTTTAAAGTTGTTTTTGAATCTTCTTTGTGCATTGTTTCTAGTCTAGATGACAATGGCATTAAGTTCATTGGTCATAGGCATGGCAATATTTATATGGTTGATCTTGTGATCTCCCTATTCAAAAAGGTCAATGCCTAGTGGCAATGGAAGCCAAGATCGATGAAACTAGCTAGCTTTGGCATTGTAGACTAGGACATGCAAGCATGCATTTAATTTCAAAACTTAGCAAAAAGAACTTGGTAAAGGATTTGCCTAAACTCAATTTTGAAAAAGATAAGATTTGCAGTGCATGTCAACTTGGAAAACAAACAAAATCCTCTTTCAAACCAACAGGAGTAATCTCTACATCTAGACCTTTGGAATTGCTTCACATGGACCTCTTTGGGCCAACTAGAACATCTAGTTTGGGAGGTAAGAAGTATGGTCTAGTCATTGTAGATGATTTCTCACGATTTACATGGGTCATGTTTTTAGCACATAAAGATGAAACTTTTTCTGAATTCATTAGATTTCATAAAAGAGTTTTGAATGAAAAAGGTGTTTCAGTAGTATCTTTGAGAAGTGATCATGGAACCGAATTTGAAAATGCTGATTTTGATAAATTTTGTATTGAAAATGGAATTCATCACAATTTTTCTGCACCTAGGACACCTCAACAAAATGGGATAGTAGAAAGAAAAAATAGAACTCTTGAAGAAATGGCATGCACCATGCTTTGTGAAAATGATTTACCTAGATATTTTTGGGCGGAAGCCATAAATACTGCATGCTATATTTTAAATCGAGTTTTAATTCGACTGATTTTAAAGAAAACACCTTATGAGCTTTGGAAGGGTAGAAAACCCTCAATTCGTTATTTTCATGTTTTTGGATGTCGTTGTTTCATCTTAAACAATGGTAAAGATAATTTAAGTAAATTTGATGCCAAATCAGATGAGGGAGTCTTTCTAGGCTACTCCACATCTAGTAAGGCATACAGGGTCTTCAACAGAAGAACACTTGTTATTGAAGAATCCATACATGTGGTATTTGATGAAACTAACCAAAAATCTTCAAGAAAAGAAGATGTACTTTCTGATGAAACATGTAGCAAGAAAATTGAAAAAATAAACAACAATGAAGGGATTACCAAGGAACAGAACGAAGATCAAAACACTGAAGGAGATCAAGCACAAGGTGATGAAAATACATCAACTGTTGATCCATTACCAAAAGAATGGAGGTATGCTCATGGACACCCAAAAGAACTAATTATAGGTGATCCATCTAAAGGTGTAAGTACTCGATCATCCCTTAGAAATATCTGTGATTATTTAGCTTTTGTTTCTCAAATTGAATCTAAAACTATTGAGAAAGCTGAATGTGATAGTAATTGGATAAATGCTATGCAAGATGAACTTAATCAATTTAAAAGGAACAATGTTTGGACATTAGTAGATAGGCCTTCAAACACTTTAATTATTGGTACAAAATGGGTTTTTCGAAATAAACTTGATGAAAATGGAGTAGTAACTAGAAATAAGGCTAGACTAGTTGCCAAAGAATACAATCAGGAGGAAGAAATAGATTTTGATGAAACCTTTGCTCCTGTGGCTAGACTTGAGGCAATTAGGCTATTGTTGGCTTTTGCTTGCTTCATGAATTTTAAACTATATCAAATGGATGTTAAAAGTGCCTTTTTAAATGGTTTAATTGAAGAAGAAGTTTACGTTGAGCAACCCCCTGGTTTTGAAAATTCTGAATTTCCAAATCATGTTTATAAACTTCATAAAGCTTTGTATGGATTGAAACAAGCTCCAAGAGCTTGGTATGATCGTTTAAGCTCCTTTTTGCTCAAAAATGATTTTACTAGAGGTAATGTAGATAAAACTTTATTTTTAAAGAAAAAGAATGATGACCTCTTAGTAGTACAAATCTATGTAGATGATATAATATTTGGTGCTACTAATGAATCTCTTTGTCAAGATTTTGCAAAGTTAATGCAGGGTGAGTTCGAGATGAGCATGATGGGAGAACTGAATTTTTTCCTCGGACTCCAAATAAAGTAAACCAAAGAGGGGATCTTCATCAACCAAATGAAATACACAAAAGAAATACTCAAGAAGTTTGGGATGGAGAACACTAAGCCCTTAGGTACTCCTATGAGCTCTGCTTGTAGACTTGACAAGGATGAATCAGGTAAGTCTATAGACCAAAAATTATATCGTGGCATGATCAGTTCATTGTTATATCTTATTGCTAGTAGGCCAGATATCATGTTTAGCATCTGTATGTGTGCTAGATATCAGTCTAATCCTAAAGAGTCTCATCTTTTGGCTGTTAAACGCATACTTAGATATCTATCTGGTTCAATTGAAATTGGTTCATGGTACTCTAGAGATTCTTCATTTTAATTGATTGCTTATTCTGATGCTGACTTTGCTGGGTGTAAACTTGATCATAAAAGTACTAGTGGAACCTGTTAGTTTCTTGGAGTAAATTTGATCTCTTGGAGTAGCAAGAAACAGAACTCAGTTGCTTTATCTACGGCGAAAGCCGAATATATAGTAGCTGGAAGCTATTGTGCTCAAATCCTCTGGATCAAACAACAACTCGAAGATTTTGGCATTAAACTAACTAAGACACCCATAAGAAGTGACAATACTAGTGCAATCAATCTATCTAAAAATCCTGTGCAACATTCAAGAAGTAAATACATTGAAATAAGACATCATTTCATAAGAGATCATGTACAAAATTCTAATGTTATTCTTGATTTTGTATGTACTGATGATCAGTTAGCAGATGTGTTCACCAAGCCTTTGAGTGAGGATAGGTTCTGTCTGATTAGAAGAGAGTTAGGTGTCATTGATCCATTCTCCTAGAACTCTCTTAGTTTTAATTATACCTAAATCCTAGAGCTCAAAACCACTTCCTAAATGTCCCAAAAATCTGATTGAATTATTTCCTATTTTTTCTAAAAATTTTTCGGATTTTATCAAATTTTTTGGCCAAGTGTCGACACTTGGAAATTGTCAAGTGTCGACACCTGACCAAGTGTCGACACTTGACACATTCTAAGTGTCGACACTTGCGAAATAGAAACAATTTTTAAAAGGCCGACCGAGGGTTTTTGTAATTTTCTTCCCCCACTGATTTCTTGCAATAGTGGTCCCCTCTGTCCAAATCCATCCTTTTACCATTTAATCCATCACAAATCAGGTATTTCCCCCTTCCATTTTTATTTTATTTTCCCTCTTTTTTTGTTTTATTTTTGACGTTTTCGAACCGTACAACCGTGAATAGGATTTTTCGAGTGTTTTTCAAGAATCTAACCAGATTTTTACGTGTTTTAGTGGATTTCTAAAATTCCATTTGAGGGAAAAGTGATTTAAACATATTTTTCTCAGATTTCCTTCGTCTTTTGGTCATTTTCATGCTTATTTCACCCACTTTTCGCAAAAAATACTGTTTTATTAATTTTGGCCAAAATAATTTGGGTTTTCATCTAAATTAAACATACTAAATCCATTTATTGTTGATTTAGAAAGGTTTTTCATGATATATTTGCGACATTTTCACCTATTTGCTAAAATCCTAAGTGTTAAGACCCAAATTCCATGGGTTTTGAACTTTAGGCCTTACAAAAATTATTTTCCAAAGATTCAAATGTGTTTTAACGAACAAAAATATTTTCTATAAATATATGTTCGAAATATTGTCATTTAATCAAAGCATAAGTTGTAAAAATCTCACCTTAAATTGATTGACAGTTTTTCAAACGTTGTTTGAGGTATTTTACAACCCAAAATTGGTTTAATACTGGTTTTCAAAACCTATCTAAGAAATGAAACTCTCCATATCTCAGCCTGTAGCCAGTCCCTTAGTTCTAAACCTATCTTCCTTCTTCCCTGGTCAGCTTGTTGTAATGGGTCCTTGGAAGAGACTTGCAGTTAGGGAGAGGCCCAGTTGTGGTGTTGAGAGGAGGTCGAAGGCCAGATTTGATACAGCACAGCCTAGCAATTCAGCCACACCGAGTTCCCTCCCTGCAGAGAGGATGGCAGGGAAGTTAGTAGCCTCAGGGAGGAGAGTCGACCTGGAGTGTTTCGACAGGCACCATTTTGGTATTCGACAGGTACTCACTGATGCAAGATTAGTACCATTCTGCACTATGCAGGAGAGGTACTATCCTCACCTAGTGAGAGAGTTTTATGGTATATTAGATTGTCGATGACTTCTGTGGACTACTTCAGTCAGGGGTATTCAGATTTCACTGACAGATGAGCTTTTGGGCAGAGTATGGGAGATCCCCCGTAGGGGAGTCTGTGTCTTTTCGATAGATGACAGAGAGGCTGCGTTTAGGTGCATTCTTGAGAGAGAGGATGTTCGCGGTATATCCGTAGTTACCGCGAACCAGTTGTCATTGGAGATGTGCCTATTGTACCACATCACAGCATGCATACTTCTACCGAAGACTGGGAGATTTGACTTCATCACTGAGAGGGAGTTGATGGTGATGACGAGCCTGATTGAGAGAAGACAGATTGATCTTCCATCCCTGATGCTTACTCAGATGCATGATGCTGCGACACAGCGCCGTCACTATTTACCATACGGCATGGCACTGACCAAACTATTCAGAGCGTGTGGAGTATCACTGGAGGGGGAGATCCCCAAGGAGATACTACACACAGATGTGTATGATGAGAGGTCTTTGCACCGCATGGGATACAGATTAGTTGGAGGTCGATGGCTTCGCAGAGAGTCTGGCCAGGAGCCAGATGAGGAGGACGAGATTCGAGAGGCAGAGGCTAGACCATCTGAGCCAGCAGCTTTTCCTCTAGTAGATATCCCATCGACACAGGTAGAGCATTTGTCTCCTGACACTTCAGCTCCTCCGCCACCTTCTACTGGACTATCTTTTGAGGAGCATGCCAGAGAGCAGTTCATAGAGATCAGGGGTGAGATGACTCAGCTACGTAGCGAGGTTGAGCTTCTTCGAGCACATACTACCTCGGAGTATGCTGAGATTCGCAGATCTATGGAGGAGGGATTCTCTCGTATTGAGGATCTGTTGAGATCCCTTATACCTCCTGCAGCCCCTGCAGTTGTATGATCAGATGATGATGATGATGATGATGATGATGATGGCGGCGATCACCAGAGCGACCATGCTGATTCTATTGAGGGTGGTGATCAGGATGACGACCGAGCTACAGAGGTTATGGGCGGTGACAGTGACAGTGATGGCAGTGCTTATGATTATGAGGTGGTTAGTCGCGATCCTCCCACTACATCAGCTCCTACTACTCCCTTGGCTGATTCCACACCGGACCTTGTTATACCAGCTGATCTTCTTTCTCCCCTTCCACTAGATCATCTAGGGTTGTACCCGCCTTTGGTCCTTCTTGCCGCACTAGGAGTCGTCGAGCTTTAGCACCTCCTAGGGCATTAGCCACTAGATCTAGGATCTGTTCTCCATTCAGTCTTGAGGTTCCATCTGATGAGGATTAGCCTTACAGATATCTGTTATAGTTCATATGTTGTATGTCTGATATTTATATGACTCTGATGATATCTGTATGTTTCAGCTCTTGCTAATGACTCAGCAAATTATGTACTGAAAACTTATCTATTATATATATTTCAGTTCAGTGCTCATTATTTGTATTTGAATGGTTCAATTTACTATTTTTTGGCTCTGATACTCTTTTATCTTGGTATATTTTTTAGCTCTGATACTCTTTTATATTGGTATAATTTTGGCTCTAACTTCTATCTTATTTGATTCTCTACCATCTTTTTGTCTCCATGCTCATTGTGAGGGGAAGGTTATTCCCCTTTCTAATGATTGACAAAAAGGTGGAGAAATTATATTGATTTTATTGATTATATAGATGCATAAATTTGTTGAGAAAAAGTATTGATTGTGGTTTCACCGTGTAAGAATCTTTGAAGTTTACCTCAATAAGAAGTATCTAATTAAGGGGAGATTGATTCTTTCTAACTATGAAGTTTTTGCCTCTCTTACGGACTTAAATTCATATTCATAAATTATAATAGTTAAAGTCTGAAATGTATTGCCATTTTACTCAAGGTTTTGTCATCATCAAAAAGGGGGAGATTGTTGGCTCCACCCAGTGATTTTGATGAATAACAAAATATTTAGTTCATATTGTATACTAATAAGGATTTCAAGTTATGAGTTTTCAGGAAGAAAGCACCTCAAAATCTCAAAAACTTATGGTTTATGGCACGTAATGGCACGGAGCAATTCTCACGAATCCGAACATCCTCTTCATTGAAAAAGGGCATCTAAATGTTTAAATATTATATGTTTATGTTTTCAAGAATTATATTTATGTTTTCGAGGCATTTACACTTGAATTTGAGATTTTTCAGTCTCAAGTGTCGACAACTGGACAGTCAAGTGTCGACACTTCAGCATTTGGCATAGACAAAAATCTTTGGCATGCCAAGTGTCGACACCTACAACCAAGTGTCGACACCAAGTGTCGACACTTAGGTTTCCAAGTGTCGACTCAAGGCCTGAGAATTTTGAAAATACAGAACTTTGTAATTTGAGGATTTTTGTGTCAAGTGTCGGCACCTGTGAATCAAGTGTCGACACTTGAAAGTTCAAGTGTCGACACCTAGAGATCAAGTGTCGACACTTGACAGCCAAGTGTCGACACCTGACAGCCAAGTGTCGACACTTGTAGCCTGACAGCTCTAACGGATCTAAACGGCTATTTCCGAGGTTCCAATGGTCACAAACCATTTTTTGGAAGGTTCTTGGTGTATTTAACCTTCACCAACCTCATTTTAAAGAAAAGGAAGTGTATTGAAGTGCATTTAAGTCTACTCAAAAGCCAAAAAGCCAATATTCTCTCAAATACTTCACATCAAAAGCCTCTTATAGTTTGATTCCTTGAAAAGCCTACAAGCTCATCCTTACTTCATTCCAAAAGAGGCACTTTGAAGGAGATTCCAAGGAAGAGTGAAGATAAAGCATCTACTTGAGCATCAAAGATTCCAATCTACTCTTGAAGAGAGTTTGTTTTAGTTTTAAATTGTATATCTGTTTTTACATTGTGTTTTGACCTTGCTTTCAAGGGTGTCTTGAAAGAAGGTTATTGTGGTTTGTTGGTGAGCCAAAGGGATAAAACCAACTGGGGTTAACTTGTGAGCCCAAAGACAAAACAAGTGTTAAGGTTTGTTGGTAAGCCTAAGTGATAAAACCAACTTAGGTTTTGACTTGTGAGCCTTGTGAAAAACAAGTCAACTATAATCTAGTTTGGATTATAGTGAAATTCCCAAGGATGGCTTGGGGAGTGGATGTAGGTGCTAGGTTTGCACCAAACCACTATAAACCTTGTATTTGTGTGTGATTGATCTCTTCCTCTCTTGCCCTTTAATTATTGCTACTACTTTAAATATCTTGCATTGAATTCATCATTGTTCACAAGCACCACTAGTCCCTCTCATTATTGTCTTAAATTTTTAAAAGACCCAATTCACCCCCCTTCTTAGGCTCCATTTCTAGGCAACAATTTGTTTGTTTTACTTGAGAACAAGCAAAGTTCAAGTTAGGAGGTGTGATAATTATATTATATATATATAAATATTAATTTATAAATTAATTTATATTTATTTATTTAAAATTGATACTTCTATATATCATTTATAAGATAGAGGATTGCCAATGTAAAGAGCTTGTTTTATGGGTTCAATAAAAGAAATTTGAAGCAGATCAGACTTAAAATAAACCCAACATTGAGGTTCAAAGATTTCATTTAATTTGGGCCTACACAAATTTTAAAAAGCTAGTCCATGATGGACCAGCTACTTGGTTTACAGAATGACCGAACGATCCATGGCATCCATTCTCATTGGTCCATAGCTAGGCATCGTGGACCATGAGAGTTTTGGGCCAATCAATGGCCAAGAGGGTTGTTCCGTCGATAGTGGCGCCAGCGAAGGGAGACGATGACAGCAATGTCTCCAGTGCTTGACATAGTCTAGTAGCGATGAAGGGTGGCAGCGGTGGTGACTTACAAAGGGGAGGTGCGAGCAGTCTAAGAAAGAAGACGTGGCCATAGGGAAGCATCCGAGAGGGTGATCAATGACGAAGATAGTGGTAGTGGTGGCGGGGCTTTGATAGTGCTAGCAGCGGCAACAGCGGCACACGGGTGGCTCCAATGAGGCTTCCTAGCATGCAATCAGGTGGTGGAAAAGGGTGATCTGCCGACAATGATGGGAAGCAACCATTCTGAGGAAGATGGCTGAGTGCATGAATGAGGCCCAATCCAATGGCCACAATCCAATTCAACGGGTATTAGGCTATGATTAATCATGATCTACAACAAATGTTTTAGTCCTGTGATGTCCATCTAATGGTAAAGGTGCTTCCAGCAATCAAATAGGAGGTTGGATGGGATTTGGATGCCTATTTTTGCTAGGATTTGATCTCACTCACAAGCAAGCTTCCCCCTTTCCATCTATTTCTTATTCACCCATCTAACCATCAATTACTTGTAAAAACAAATCTTAGCCACTCATAATCCCTTGTCTTTAGCCCCATACCGAAAAATCATGTAAAACCTCATCCTTGATACACCTATAAGAAGGCCCATGTACCAACACCTTGGAAACCAAGCTTCACTCCCTAGAATCCCTCTAGAGCCTTTGCATAGGGGGAGAGGAAGGGATCAACTCTGGAGTGACTAAGTACAAAAATCTTGAGAGGAAAAAGAAGATCTTGTAACAAAGCAAAGCAGTTCTTTTGTTCTACACCTTTCTTGTATTTCTTTTATTTTTATATGCAATAAAAGATTTTGCCTTTAGTTATGAATTCTTTATTTGCTTTCTTTTATTTTCTTTCTATTATGCTCTAATATTAAATTAAGTTTAGAGACAACTCTTCTTTCTGGAGATGCACCTTAATCTATTACGGATATGGGGCATGCTGAGGAAAGAATAGTTGAATACCGTTGCCCAGTAAGCAACCCAAGAGGGGGGGTGAATTGTGTTTCTAAAAAATTAAATGCAAGTGTGCACTAATTCAATAAACAACTTAAGTGCAATGAGATGCAATAGTAATATGCTCTTAAAGAGTTTGTAGCAAAAACTTAAAAGCAATAAAAGTAAGAGCAAGAGAAAGAGAGAGAGAGAGAGACAAGCAATCACAAACATAATCCAAGTATAGTGGTTCGGTGCTTTACGATGCACCTATCCACTCCCCAAGGTCCACTTGAAAATTTACTATAATCTCCATCGATTATAGCCTATTTGTTTTTCAGGCTCACTAATCAAAATCCTACTTGTTTTCACAAGGCTCACAAGTCAAAACCTCCCTTGGTTATGCTGGCTAACCAAGAACCTAATTGGTTTTAAGGCTCACTAACAACCTCCTTGGTTTTCAAGGCTAACCAATAACCTCCTTGGTTTTCAAGGCTAACCAATAACTTCCTTGATTTTTCAATACGCTAACTAAAAATATTTACAACAAGGATAAAGTTTTAAAGTAAAGCAACAAGAAAAGCTTTCTAAATAAAAGTGGATATCTCTTTGAAACTTTGAGGAATTGCTGTCTTTAACTTGATGAAGCCTCAATCAATACTCAAGAATGTTGGACTTGAATGCTTTTGAAGGCTTTCAATGCTTTAAAACTTCTCTTTGCTTGAAGGTGGTTGCTCTCAATGAATGGGAGTGACTACACATGCTTTTCTTTTCCTATTATTGATCCTCTTGTGTTTAGATTTGATTTGAATCACTTAAATACCTTTCCAAGATCTCAAAGTTTGTTTATGACTGTTAGACATGAAAAACTAGCCATTATGAGCCAAGAGGGCCGAGTTCTGTGTTTGAAAAACTAGTCATTACTGTTCCCACAACTCCAAGTATCGACACTTCAAGCTATGAGTCGATATTTAGGGTTGACACTTAAGTTCCATGAGTCAACACCAAGTTCAAATATCTTCATTAAAGCTCTTTGAAATTCTCAAGTGAGTCGACACTTCTTTTGGTGAGTCGACACTTAAGTTCCATGAGTTGACACCAAGTTCAAATATCTTCATTGAAGCTCTCTGGAATTCTCAGGTGAGTCGACGCTACTTCTGGTGAGTCGACGCTACTTCTGGTGAGTCGACACTTGAGTCAACACTTGACATCCATGAGTCAATACTTCTGGCAAGTCTTCAATTTTAGCAAGTTTTGTATCAAAATTTTCTCAGGTCTTGAGCCAGTCCTTGAGTCGACACCTTGACTGGCATGAGTCGACACTTCAACTGTGCCATCTAACGCTCTTTCTGCATACCGGCTTGAGTCGACACTTCCACTATCATGAGTCGACATTTGAGTTGTGAGTCGATACTTTGAGTCGATACTTGTTGAGATTTCTTCAAAAACCATTGAACCTCTGCTAAAACCAATTTGTGCTGGACTAACCAAGTCCTTTCAAGTAATCTTCAAGTACTTAAGTCCATTTAAAACTAATTTTTCATTCATGAAAGGGACTTTTTCATTTTGACAAGCAATCAAATCTTGTTGAATTGATGAGTACATTTTGCTACAAAAACATACTTTAAAGAAACAGTTAGTACTCAACTTACACTTAAGTATTTTGTTTATCATTAAAATCAATAATGGAGTCAACAAACTCCCCCTTTTTAATGATGACAAAACCTTTAAGTATAATTCACATGATAAGCTCTTAAAAAGTATTTTCAATAGATATAAAGCTTATTGCAATATGTATTCAAATAAAGAAAGATAAGAGATGAATTTTAAAAGCTCATTTGAATTGAATTTGAACTAAGAGTATCGGAGCTAAAAAGAAAATTCATGTATCATGATACTCTAAAGAGAATATGCTCAAGAATAAGAAATTCAGCAATGAAACAAGATGAAAGTAATCAAAGAAAAATTCTGAACAATAGATTGAAGAGTATATATACTCCCCCTCAAGAGATGATTCGAAAAATTGATTTTCAAAGATCTTTCAAAGGAAAAAAGCTAAAATTAAACATCTGAAATTAAGGATTTTGCAAGAAATTTAGCAAAACCGATTTTGCAATCCAAAGGAGGGATTACTCCCCCTCACTCAATGCTCAAAACATTTTTTTCAAACACAAATGATTTTTCATTTTATCTTCATTGCACAAGAAATATATATACCTTTCATCTCTCTTATCTCACCTTCATCTTTTATACTTACCTACCTTTCATCTTATCTCTCCCCTTTATCTTTTATACTTACCTCTCCCCTTTTTTGTCAACATTAAAAAGGAAAAGAGAAAATAGTGAAATTAAAACACTGAAATTAAGTAATGCAATTCATTCATTCAGAGGAGATATCATCCAAAGACATAGGTATGAAGTAGAACTTTCAATCATTCATAATGTTTCATACATTGTTACTAGTTTGATACATAAAAGTAAATAAACATAAAAGCATATAGGTAGTACAGAAATTTAAAGTAGCTAATCATAGAGACTATCCTAAGCACGGTCCTCATCATCTGAGGATCCAATCTCGATCAGTCCTGTATTAGTAAAAGCACGGGATCGAGGACACATAGATCAAAGATCACGAAGATGGGTCCTAGTCGGTCTTTATGGAACACGTCGGCCTCGTCCTCTACGTCTAACATAGGTCCTGCCTTTAGCTAGTGCAAAAGAGGTAGAAGCTATGTCAGCAGCAGAAACAGAACTGACAGGAATGGTAGTATGAATGGTGTATGATCAAAGATAGGACCTGAATCAAGATGGTAGAAACCAAGGGTACAAAATCCTAGTTTCCTAATAAGGAAAGATGTATGCAATGGGGGAGAATGAATTATAGGTGTATCAAAAGCTGAAGATATGACAAGAGTAGGTGCTGGAATGGAAGTGTGATCAGTAGGTCTGGAGAGAGGAGTGGGTAAAATAGGAGTCTGGAAAGATGAACTAGATGGATCATGAATGGAACTCCTAGGAAGGTCAGTTGCAGTCTCCGGTACTGGCTTTGTCATCAGATCTGCCATGTCAAAGTCATCAAAGTCAGTCTCATCATCATCCAAATCTGGTCCAGAAGCAGGTGGTGCTGGAGCTGAATCAGCTGGAGCCGAAGTATCAGGGGCTCTGCCAGAAGAGGGTCTACCCAAAGCAGATAGAATGGCAGAGATCCCATCTCTCAGTCCTCGATGGCTCTCTCTCATCTCCACGTGAAACCTGTCGACTCGTTGATGAATGATCATCACCTCAATCTCAATGTAAGCGACCCTATCCTCTAGACTCTCTAAAACTCTAAGTATATCAGATTGTGCTGGCTCAGGCTGAGGAGCTGGTTCTAGCTGTGCTGAAGGCTCGAGCTGTACCTCAGGCATATCAGTGGATGGCTCTGAGGGCCCTACCTCACCTGAAAAGATGCGCTCCTCCTCCACTATATCCTCATCTCTGTTAGTGGCCTGACCAGATATGCGTCGTCTCTACTAGCCTTTGACAAGCTGGTACCCCATCCGGTGAAGAGATATGATGTCATAGACATCAGTGTGCAGTAGCTGCCGGTAGGGCTTATCATCCATCACTACTCTATAAGCTCTAAACAGTGAAGTCAAGCCCATCCCGTAGGGCAGACACAATCTCTTGTTGATAGATGCCTCCGTCAGCTGATGTACCATGAGTACCAGTAGGCATACAGGAGTGCTGTACCAAAAAAACATCACTAACAGCTCCCGCTCTATGATGAAGTCAAAATGGCCAATCTTCGGTAGAAGAATCCAGGCTACTATGTGATGCAGCAACCTCATCTCAGCAAATAATCTCGAAGCTACAACAGTGGCTCCCTCAGGTAAATCATTTGTCTCGAAAATGCAACGGAGACCACTAACCCTATCCACTAAACTATCCACTACAGATCCTCTCATGGGTATGTCCTATACTCTGCTCAGAATCTCTGCAGACACTGGGACATCTCTGTCTCGCACCTGAGCAATCCATCTATCACTACCTCAGGCGAGTGAACCATAGAACTCTCGAATCAAACCCGGGTAAAATCTCTCTGTCAAGGAGCAAAATGGCACCAATCTTGCATCCCTAAGCCACTGACTTATCCTAAACTATTGCTGATCAATGAAATCGAAGTCTACACGATGTCCTTCGATGATGGTCTTTGATCCCATGTGATTCGCTACAGGAAAGAGAGGTCTGGCCAGAATCTCAGGCTCCACATCTACTCTAGCCTCATGTCATGCCTTTGTTCTCCTTTCTTCTTCTTGATTAGATGGTCTTGGATGCTGGACAACTTGCTTCCTAAGCCCCATTTCAAATATACAAGATGGAAATGCAAGAGGGAAAGAAACCAAGAGTTTCTACAATGCAAAATCAAAGAGGAAGAGGGAAAAAGGTAGGACCTAAAGGAAAATCCATCCCAAACAAGGATTTGAGAGGTTTGGAGTTGAAATTTGGTGGGAAGGAATCATTGGAACAATGTTGGGGATGATTCGGTTCGATTTGGAAGGAAGAAGACAACGAAAACACTTCATTTTCTTACTTTTATTTCGGTCTGTCGCCGTTCAAGTATCGACTCATGACACAGAGTCAAGTGTCAACACTTCCAAGTGTCGACACTTCGACTTAAAATCAAAAAAAAAAGGAAATGAACCTTTGATCAAAATGAATAGAATTTCAATGGAATTCAAGGAGATTAAACATAATTAATAGCAAATTTGATCATTCAAGGGTCAAAGAATATGAAGAGATGGAAATTTTCAATCAAAAGGGTTAATGACCCCAAGTTCTCTTCTAATCATATTGAACCGATCTTCTTAGAGAGGTTTAGTCAATATATCAGGTAATTGCATTTCAATACTAACAAATTCAAGTTAATATCATTGCTTTCAACATGATTTCTAAAAAAATGATGCCTAATTTCAATATGTTTACTTCTTGAATGCTGAACAAGATTTTTAGTTAAGTATATTGCACTAGTATTATCACATTTTATGGGTGTCTTAGTTAGTTTGATTCTAAAATCTTCAAGTTGTTGCTTAATCCACAAGATTTTAGCACAATAACTTCCTGTTGTAATATACTCAGCCTCAGCTGTGGATAGTGCAACGAAAGTTTATTTCTTGCTAAACCAGGGATTAAGTTAACTCGAAGAAATTGGCAAGTTTCACTAGTACTTTTTCTATCAAGTTTACACCCAACAAAATCAACATAAGAAAATTCAATTAAATCAATAGATGAATTTCTAGAATACCACAAATCAATATCAA
Organism: Areca catechu; assembly: GCA_021397845.1. NCBI lineage: Eukaryota > Viridiplantae > Streptophyta > Magnoliopsida > Arecales > Arecaceae > Areca > Areca catechu. The sequence goes on from CM038043.1 coordinate 17,338,217, forward strand.
TTATACCAGATAAGTACCTAAATATGTGCTTAACAGCCAAGAGATAAGACTCTTTAGGATCAGACTGATATCCAGTACACATACAGACACTAAACATTATATCTAGTCTACTATGAGTCAAATATAATAAAGAGCCAATCATTCCTCTATATAATTTTTGATCAATAGATTTACCATGTTCATCTTTATCAAGTTTACAAGAGGGGCTCATAGGTGTACCTATTGACTTAGTAGTCTCCATCCCAAACTTTTTTAAGATTTTTCTTGTATACTTAACTTGGTTGATGAAGATTCCATCCTTAGTTTGCTTGATTTGGAGTCCGAGAAAGATTGAGTTCTCCTATCTTTTTATGCTCATTTCGAACTCTCCCTACATAAGCTTGGCAAACTATTGACAAAGGATTTCATTAGTAGCACCGAATATAATATCATAAACATAAATTTGTACTATTAACAAATCATCATTTTTCTTCTTTAGAAATAAAGTTGTGTTAACATGGCCTCTAGAGAAATCATCTTCAATCAAAAACTTACTGAGTCTTTCATACGATGCTCGAGGTTCTTGCTTTAAACCATAAAGTACTTTATGTAGTTTGAAAACATGATCAAGATGTGCATGATTTTCAAAACCAGGTGATTGTTCAACAAATACTTCTTCTGCTATATAACCATTTAGAAAAGCTCTCTTAACATCCATTTGAAAAAGTTTGAAGTTCACTAAATATGCAAATGCTAAAAATAATCTAATAGCTTCAAGTCTAGCAACAGGTGCAAAGATTTCATCAAAATCAATGCCTTCCTCTTGATTATAACCTTTAGCAACCAGTCTAGCCTTGTTCATAGTAACAATACCATGTTCATCCAATTTATTCCTAAATACCCATTTTGTGCCAATAATTGAAATGTTATATGGTCTTTCTATTAAAGTCCAAACATTGTTTCTTTTAAACTAATTTAATTATTCTTGCATTGCATTAATCCAATTAGGATCTTTTTTAGCATCTTCAAAATATTTTGGTTCAATTTGAGAAACAAAAGCAATATAATCACATTCATTTCAAATTGAAGATCTTGTTCTTACCTCTTTTGATGGATCACCTAGGATTAACTCCTTAGGATGTCCATGAGCATAGCTCTACTCCTTGGATAGATCTTGATGCTTTGGTGTGGATTGTATGGCTTCTTCTCTTTCATTTTTGTCTTGATCTTCTTCTCCTTGTTGAGAATACTGATCTTCCAATATCAGCTTCTTTTACTTTTCAGCACTTGCACATGCATCAGAAGTATCCTCTTTTCTAAAGGATTTGTTAGCAGACTTTTCAAAGACTATATGTACAGACTCCTCTACTACTAAGGTTCTCTTATTAAAAACTCTGTATGCCCTGCTTGATGTAGAGTATCCTAAGAAGATACTTTCATCAGACTTGGCATCAAGTTTTTCAAAGTTGTCTTTAGCATTATTCAAAATGAAACATTTACAACTAAAAACTTGAAAATATTTTAAAGTTGGTTTTCTTTGATTCCAAAGTTCACAAGGAGTTTTCTTTAAAATAGGATGAATTAAAATGCGATTCAAATTATAACAAACAGTGTTAACTACTTCAACCCAAAAATATCTTGGCAAATTATTTTTGCAAAGCATAGTGCATGCTATTTCTTCTAAAGTATGATTTTTCCTTTGTACAACCCCATTCTGTTGAGGTATCCTAGGTACAAAAAAGTTATGTTCAATCTCTTTCTTATTGCAAAAGTTTTCAAAATCCTAATTTTCAAATTCAGAACCATAATCACTACGAATACAAATTACTGAAGTACCTTTTTATTTGAAACTTTTCGATAAAACTTCATGAATGCTGAAAATGATTCATCTTTATGAGCAAGAAATAAAACTCATGTAAACCATGAAAAATCATCCACTATAACTAATCCATATCTTTTACCTCTTAGACTAGATGTTCTAGTTGGTCCAAAGAGATCTATATGGGTAGTTCTAATAGCCTAGTAGTTGTAACAAAACCTTTAGATTTAAAAGATATTTTTACTTGTTTTCCAAATTGGCATGCTTCACAAACTTATCCTTTTCAAAACCAAGTTTTGGCAAATCTCTTACTAAATCCTTTTTAGAAAGTTTTGAAAGTAAATATATGCTAGCATGACCTAGTTTACGATACCAAAGACAACTAGTCTCATTTATAGTAGAATTCATTGCAACTATGCATTCTCCATTAGGCAAAGATAGATTATCCAAATCTACTAGATAGATATTACCATGCCTTTTTTCAATGAATTTTACTCCATTTTTATCAAAACTAGCTATCATGCAATAAGATAATTCAAAAATAACTTGAAAACCCTTATCACAAAATTGATTGATATTTAAAAGATTATGCTTTAAACCTTCAACTAAAAGTATATTATTGATATAAGTAGAAGGAAAGATGTGAACCTTAACAGTACCAATGATTTTTTCTTTACCATTATCTCCAAAGGTCACACTCTCTCCATTTATTGCCTCAAGAGAGGTGAATTGCTTCACATCTCCTGTCATGTATCTTGAACAACCACTATCAAGATACCATAGCCTGTTATTTTTCTTGATTTCAAGACACACCTGTAAAACAAATCAAGTTTTATTTTTATGTACCCAAGCTAACTTGGATCCTTTAGGGTTAGTGCTTAAATTGATTCCTTTTAAAATCTAAATCTTTCCAAAATTATTGGTTTTTCTTAAATTACATTGAAAAGCTTTATGACCTAGTTTTTTGCATGAAAAACATGTAATGCTTGATGATACAGGTACAAAGAGATTCTTGAAATACCTTTATTATTTTTGATGGTTGTATCCTAATCCTGCTTTGTTAAAAATAGCCCTTTGATTATTTAAAAAAGATTTAATTTTTTTAGAACTATAAGTGAACTTTTTAACAAAGGATTTTATTTTATCAAGTTCATCTTTATAATTTTTATTTTCTATCTCTAGATCTTTATTTTTCTTTAAAAGGTCACCATTTGAAACAACTGCTTTAGGTCTTTTTAAAACTTCATTTTTCATGGTTAAAGCTTTGTTTTTTTTTTCTAAAATATCAAGTTTACTTTTCAGTTCATTAACTTTATTTAAAAGAAAATTGTTTTCATGTGAAAAACTATTTGCATGCTTTTTCAGTTTTCTATTTTTAGAAAGAATCAATTTATAATCATGCATCAATTCATCAAATGCATTTTTCAATTCATCAAAAATAAAATCTACTTCAGAGTTAGAAATTACCTCTTATTGTTCTTGTTGTGCCATGAAACATAGATTGGCAACTTTAGTTGGTTCTTCATATGAGATGGAGTCTTCGCTGTCACTCCAGGTTGCCATCATAGCTTTCTTTCTAAGCCTCTTTCTTGATTTCTTTATTAGAGGACAATCAAACTTATAATATCCTGGCTTCTTGCATTCAAAGCATATAGGTAATTTCTTCTCCTTTTCTTTTTCTTTCTCCTTTTCTTTTTCCTTGTCTTTACTTGTTTGGAACCTTTTTTTGTAAGGGATTTTTTTTCTTTTCATAAATCTTTTGAAATTCCTTGCTAGAAGAGCTTCCTCACTCTCATCCTCTTCTTCTTCTTTTGGTTCTTCACTTGAGGATTCTTCTTGAATTGTAGACTTGAAGGCTATCCCCTTTTTCTTTTTGTCCAAGTCCATAGATTTTTGCTCTAGATTTAGCTCATAAGTCATGAGCGATCCCACTAGCTGCTCCAAGGGTAATTTGTCAATATCTTTGGCTTCTTGTATGGCAGTTATCTTTGGATCCCATGAAGTTAGAAGTGACCTGAGAATTTTGTTGACCAGATTGGCAATAGACATGACTTTATCTAAACTTCTCATGCCATTAACAATGTTTGTGAATCAAGTGTACATGTCAGTGATAGATTCATTTGGTTTCATTCGAAACATCTCATAAGTGTGCACTAACATGTTTATTTTTGTGTTCTTCACTTGATCAGTACCCTCATGGGTAACTTCAAGTGTGTCCCATATTTTCTTAGCAGATGTGCATGTAAAAATTCTATTGAATTCACTAGGATCTAATGCATAATAAAGGAGATTCATTACTTTTACATTAATCTCGGATTGTTTAATATCATTTTCATCCCAATCCTCTTCGAGCTTTGGGATGGAAACACCATTAACCACAATCAAAAAAATATGTGGACCTTTTATCAACAACTTTCCATAAATTATAATCTATTGAATGCATGTAAATTCTCATCTTAGTTTTCCAATAAGTATAATTTATTCCATTAAAATATAGAGGTCTGTTTGAGACTTGTCCCTCAACTACACTAGTACCAAGGGGGGTTGCCATAGATCTTTACTCAAGGTAGTTAGACCTATATACTGAGAATGTGGCCGTGATACCGCTTGTTGCCCAGTAAGCAATCCAAGAGGGGGGATGAATTGGGTTTCTAAAAAATTAAATGTAAGTATGCACTAATTCAATAAACAACTTAAGTGCAATGAGATGCAATAGTAATATGCTCTTAAAGAGTTTGTAGCAAAAATTTAAAAGCAATAAAAGTAAGAGCAAGAGAAAGAGAGAGAGACAAGCAATCACAAACACAATCCAAGTATAGTGGTCGGTGCTTTCTAATGCACCTACATCCACCCTCCAAGGTCCACTTGGAAATTTACTATAATCTACATCGATTACAGTCGATTAGTTTTCTGGGCTCACTAATCAAAACCCGACTTGTTTTCACAAGGCTCACAAGTCAAAACCTCCCTTAGTTTTGTGGGCTAACCAAGAACCTAATTGGTTTTAAGACTCACCAACAACCTCCTTGGTTTTCAAGGCTAACCAATAACCTTCTTGGTTTTCAAGGCTGACCAATAACCTCCTTGGTTTTCCAATAGGCTAACCAAAAACCTTTACAACAAGGATAAAGTTTTAAAGTAAAGCAACAAAAAAAGCTTTCTAAATAAAAGCAGATATCTCTTTGAAGCTTTGAGGAATTGCTGTCTTCAACTTGATGAAGCCTCAATCAATGCTCAAGAATGTTGGACTTGAATGCTCTTGAAGGCTTTCAATGCTTTGAGACTTCTCTTTGCTTGAAGGTGGTTGCTCTCAATGAATGGGAGTGAATGCACTTGCTTTTCTTTTCCTATTGTTGATCCTCTTGTGTTTAGATTTAATTTGAATCACTTAAATACCTTTCCAAGGTCTCAAAGTCGGTTTATGGCTGTTAGACACAAAAAACTAGCTGTTAGGAGCCAAGAGGGCCGAGTTTTGTATTTGAAAAACTAGCCGTTACTGTTCCCAGAACTTCAGGTGTCGACACTTCAAGCTGTGAGTCGACACTTAAGGTCGATACTTAAGTTCCATGAGTCAACACCAAGTTCAAATATCTTCATTGAAGCTCTCTGGAATTCTCAGGTGAGTCGACATTTCTTCTGGTGAGTCGATCCTTGAGTCAACACTTGACATCCATGAGTCGACACTTCTAGCAAGTCTTTAATTTTAGCAAGTTCTATATGAAGATTTTCTCAGGTCTTGAACCGATCCTTGAGTCGACACCTTGAGTCGACACTTGATTAGCATGAGTCGACACTTCCACTGTGCCATCTGACACTCTTTCTACGTACCAACTTGAGTCGACACTTCCACTGTGCCATCTGACACTCTTTCTACGTACCAACTTGAGTCGACACTTCCACTGTCATGAGTCGACACTTGAGTTGTGAGTCAACACTTTGAGTCGACACTTGCTTAGATTTCTTCAAAAATTATTGAACCTCTGCTGAAACCAATTTGTGTTGGACTAACCAAGTCCTTCCAAGCAATCTTTAAGTACTTAATTCCAATTAAAACTTATCTTTCGTTCATGGAAAGGACTTCTTCATTTTGACAAGCAATCAAATCTTGTTGAATTAATAAGTATATTTTTTTATGAAAACACACTTTAAAGAAACAGTTAGTACTCAACTTACACTTAAGTATTTTATTTATCATCAAAATCAATAACATAGTCAACAATACCTAGTACTTCCCAGAGATGCACTATGATCTATGAATACGGGTCATGCCAAGGAAAGATAGATAATTCTCTAAACTTAATTAAAAATTAAATTATAAAAGAAATATAATTCTGTTAGTGCAAGATCAACTCATAATCTTTAAGATATTCTTTTTTGCTTGCTTCGATCATAAGAATAGTTTATTTTTTTTGTTTACTTTTATTTTTATGCAATAACAAATACTCTCCTCTTCTTTGAAAATCATAACTAGTCCTAAAGTCCTTATAGATATGATCTCGACTCCCCTAAGATATAGAATCTGAGTTGATGAATTATTTTTGACCACCTACGATAGCAATCAATTATATCATAGTTAACATAAATTATCATTTCTAATATCTACCCACCTACACTCAAGTCTGATTATTTGGATCATATTCATCCACTTATACTCTGATATCATATAATTATCAAGCCCCCGACTTGAGATCGTAAACCAGGGGTTGTGGCAACTACTGCATACTTATGAAAACTCTTCCCATGAGCATGCAAGGCATCTCTTCACTCTATCATAAAATGCTTAATAGAATAAATAATCCATAAATTTAGCATAAATTTTAACTAATTAAAATCAACTTTAATTTTTCACAAAATCAACAGCATTCAAAGATCTTACATCAAGCTTCAATAAAGTTTCTAATCTAAAATAAAATATCAAAGTTCTACTTCAAATCACTCTCCCAAATCATATTTCTATACCATCTTAACTCTCAAGATCTGCAAAATTACTAAAATATGGGATAATGAGCTAGATAGCCTAATAAATAATGAAAACTTTAACTAGATAATTCATATAGCACTATAGGATGTAATAATCAAAATATAATTTAACATTTATCAATGTATGGACATAATCAATTTTATTTTTAAAATATGAATTTTGCAATTCTACTATCTTTCAAATATTCAGATACATATTCATAAATTTGATTTGAAAGATCAATCATATTTAATAATCTAATTTAAAAGTAAATTTTATTCAACTCATCAACCTTTAACCATGACCATACTTATATCCTATGGCGGGGCTAAAATATCATACTTATATCCTATGGCCAAACTAAAATACCATATTTATATCCTATTACTAGGCTAGAATTAAAATCATGAGCTTAATGTGCCAATACATAACCCCTAATTGGCAGGGTTCAAAATATAATCAGAGAGTCCAAGTATAATTCACATCAAACATTCTTTTCATAGAATAATACATATTCCTTAATCAAATCAAAATGTACATATATGATATTAAATCAATAAACAATTATAATAATAGTTTGAGACATATTGCTTCAAGATTTCATATCAATTTTCATTTAGACATGATTTCATATAAACATAAATCATATATAAATTAATTAATAATTTGTTCGATATTCAAAATTATGTTATATAAATGAAAGATTTAGAGAAGGTGAATCATTACTTAGCTCACACATGTCTCAGATAATCCAAATATTTCTAGAAATCTTTTTTCAAAATCTTCAATTGATCATATCATAATATCTCATTGTTAGACATCTTGTTGAGACAACTATCTCCCTGACTTTCTTAACAATGGTTAAGCCTCAATTTTGGCAAACTCAGTGAGGACTTTCTAAGAGAAGAAAGAGTGAATGAGAGATTTTTCTCTCATTTGAGACTCAATCTTTGATGGGAAGAGGAGGAGAACCCTCTTTCCTTTAAATAAAGCTAGAGGGAAGGAATTTCAGTCGTTCCCGGCTTTGATTCTGACTCCAATCGAGAGTCAATCAAGGAAGAAGATTCCTAATAGAAGAAGACTCCTTTCCAAAGTCGTTCATCGATTTCAATTAGGAGTCCAACAAGGAAGATGACTTCTAACAAGAGTTTGCTTCCAACATTTTTTATACTTTAAGATTCGTGTAGAGCCATCTTTGGACTTAATTCTAGTACCTGGCTGGTTAATGGGCTGGGATATCACACATAGTATATGATATCTAATCCTACTATATATGTACAAAATTATGATGGGATGGTCATATCAATTTACCTTGTGTTGGACCCTACACTTCATCCATCTAGAAGGCACTAATATACTAATGTAAATAAATAATGATAATATTTGATTCTTACCATTTATAATTTTTATTAATTTATAAACAAATGTATAATATTTTTAATTACATATTATATTGAAATCTAACCTATTAAATAAATTATATTTATTTAAGTAATATTTATTCTATTATGATAACAAATATAAAATATATCTTACTATATGTGGACACCTAGCATTTGATAGCCGAAATAAAGACTAACTCCCATAATAATGCTTCTAGATTCAACACCTCAATATTAGGGCCTAGCCCATTGTGCATAAGCATCCCCATGCATCGCAACTACCACTAAAATGGAGGAGTTTACATGGCCAGCCAAAACCCTACAAACCAGCTATCAATATGGTCTAACAATAAGGCTTCTTATGATCATTAGGTATTGGTGGTAAGGCATTTCTTACCTTTAGTGATCAATCAATGGTAGGGATTCCTTATCAATTGTATGGCTTATCTTGGAACTTGAGCCTCATCATAGAAAGAATTCTAGGCCTACTCGGGCTAAAACTCTCATAACTTCATCTTAACTTGATTTTGGCAATTTCTCACATAATTGCCATCCTTTTTTGCTTAGTCTCAAATTTGATGCATAAGCTCTAGGCCTTTCCTAAGTGTCATCTATAAACCTTGAAGCTCCGAGGGCCCTAAAAAATCCTAGAATCTCCATAAGAAGCCTCTATAAGGGGCTATGAGCCTTTGCAAGAGTAGACTTTGAAAGATTAAGTCTACACTACCATAACACAGGCCAAACTAAGCTTTCTCGATGCTCTTGGAGGGTACAATCCAATGAGGTGCTTGGTGAATGGCTTGGGTTTGTATGTCTCAAGGAAGTCCTCTAGTCTTTCTTATCTTATTTTATTTATTTTCTCTTGAATATTTAGATTACTTAGGCATAATTGCATTATACTAGTTCCTTTATTTTCCTTTTTAGGGTTTTAATGGAAAAGTGAGTTGTTCCATTGCCTCCCTTTCTTGCTAAATCATTGATTAATATTAGCTCAAGTATTTTTTTTTTTAGATTATCCTTGATTAGATTGTTGCAGCAAAATTAGTTTAATTACCCTTGATCTTTCTTTTGAAGGAACTTTGAAATCTCTGGATTGATATATCTTCATCTTAGAGAAGATGAATTCATATCAAGCATCTCTTACAAAAGTGACCGTGGAGTCTTAGCAACTAAGGAAGTGTTGGGTGGCAATCATGAGCAACCTATTCATAGCTAGAGATCAAGTATTATGTCCAACAACAACCCTTTATCAAGGAGTTAAGAACAACACAACCAAGTCTTATAATTTATAGAATATAGTACCATATAATGTAATATGATGTATACTCTTGTTGCTGCACCTCTCCTGGCTGATCAAGTAGGCTATGCTGGAGTTGGTCTAAGCTCTTAAGGGTCTTCAGATGACTGGCCGAGAACTTGTCGATGAAAGGCTAATAACTTTGGAGTGTATCTAATCTCCTCTTTGACCTGCAAAAAAGTCCTCAACATTGAAGAAACTAGTGGTTTCTCTAATAGGAGGGACCCACCTATACTTACGTCAGCTTTAAGAGGGAGACTAGTAAGAAAAAAATAGAGAGAGTGTGTGTTCAAAAGAGTAACCCTTGGAAGATTCTCTTGACCCCTATTTATAGAAGTAGAGGGCTAAGTTAGTTAGACAATTATAACTATTTGTAAGGCGGTTACACTTTTAAGAAAGTGATTGAGTCAGTTAGGCCATTAAGAAGTCAATTTGTGAAGTAATTTTTTAAATAGTATGTTATACTTCTTAGTAACCAATTTACCAACCTGATCGTAATAACTCTAATGACTTTAATACATATGCTTTATATTAAATGATGTTATGAAACTTTGTACCTAGTTGAGGTAGATGATTGATGGTCTATCCAATGAGTTAGACATCTGTTTGATGAGTTATTGAGTGAATTATGCTTTAGAAAAAGTATCTAGCTTCTAGTCGATGAGTGTCGAGTACTTTGTATCAAAAATGAGAGATTAGTACCCTATGCTAGATATAAGAGATCGGTACCTTGTGCTAGATATAAGAGATCGATACCCTATGCCAGATATAAGGGGCATCTTGTACCAGATATAAGAGATCAACACCTTGTGCCTTGACTGAACACTTATCTGTATGCAACAGATTATCCATACCATGCAGATGCCCCCCACTTCTGAGTTCGAGGTAGATTCATTTAATTCAGCTCAAAAGTACACCAAAAAGACATCTCAAACTTTTTGCAAAAAATGGCAAACAACATTTTTTTTAAATCTTCATTTGTTGTACAATAATAAATAAGACATGCACTTTTTGCAAAGCCTCTTTGCATTCTATGATGGATGGTTTTTCGAAACGACATTGACAACCTATCAAATGGGATCCGCCCCCAGCCAATGAAGCATTCCATATGTCAAACGAAGATAAGCCCACACTTTAAGCTATGGATCACAAGACATGGGCATCATTTGATGGTAAAATAGATCGATCTCAGCTATTGGAAGCCATTATAAATAGATGCCTCCTCTTCTAATTAAGATCTTTAGTCTTTTGTCTTATTCCTTCATCTTCTAATGAACTACCTATCAGCTCTTCTCCTTCAAGCTTTGGACCACCTGCCTTTAAAGACTTAGGTTAGTCTCTTCTTCCCCTAGTTTCCTGTTAGTAGCCATGGCCCTTAAGAAAAGGAGAGTAGTTAGGAAGGTGAAAGTTAGAGTAGATTCCATTGAGGTTGTAGTAGATACCAATCTGGCCAAGGACGAGCACCCTAGTCCTCTAGTTGCTTCCCCTGTTGCACCTCCTATTGTTTCTTTGATAAGATTGCGATGTTGTTGTTAAGATACCGTGATTATCAGTTTAAGAATTTAACTTGTAATTAATTAAATTTGCATAAAAAGTAGCAAGTCGAGTCGAATCCACGAAGAAGGCAATGCTTAAGATAATTTGAAATCTTTGATTTTTATAAAAAAATAATATTTTGAGTCAAAAAATAAAATTAAAAAGTATAAAAGAATAGAAATTTAAATTTAGGTATGTTCGATCTGCTAGTCAAATCTTAGCATCTACTTGCAATAAAAATAACTAACAAAAATTTAAATGATATAAAAATAAACTTTACATTAATTAAGATCTAATTATAAGGAATTAAAAATAATAATTAAATAAACTATGAAAAGTAATAACAAAAAATTTGAAATTGATTAGTGTAGTCTCGTCGAGAAGTTGGTTGATGTCACTTTGCCTTCTTTCGTCGTACTCTGCAGAGCGAACTAGGCTTCCTCTTCTTCTTTCTCTTTGGATCTTGATTCGAAGATTGGTGTAGGCAAAAAGATGGCATAGAAGATAGAGCTTCTTCTCTAAGAAATTTCACTCTTAGATGTCAACCCACAACCTAAAACTAAGCCTTCTATCCTATACCATACTCCTCTCTCCAAGATGATTTCTTCGTAGCTTAGGGGTCCTTTAAATGGAGCTCATCTTGGACTTCCTCCCGGTCAAATTTGGAGTCAATCGGGCTCAAGATCAGCCAGATATCATGCTGGGGACTCTCAGTCGTCCAATGTGCATCTTGATGGGCTGATCATGCTTCCTTGCTTTTCAATAAATAGAATTCGATTCGAACCCATAGAATCCCTGAATCTCGGGATCCTTCTTCCACTGAAACTTGAACTTGCTCTTGATAGCAGATAGATGGTGGCCAACGATGGTGGTGGGAGGCGGCATTGACTGGTGGTGGACGGCGGTAGAGAAGATCAATGGTGGACGGGAAGAAGGCTGATCAAAGAGGATGGATGCTGGCACCTTAGGAGCTTCTCTGGCAGCCTTTCTAGCAGTGGATGGTGACCATGCCGGTGTCACGAGATGGCTCATGCAGAGATGAACAGCGACATCATCATGGTGGCATGCGGGGACCAAACGGAGGGGAAAAGGGACATGACCGGAAGGTAGTCGGTGGCTTTTCCAGCCATTATGCAACTCTCGGGGGTGAGGGGGATGACTCCAGTGTTTCCTCCAGCCACGGGCAGTGATGGGCAACATAGTGATGCTGGAATCGCTTTAAATCCATGGATAAGGGTCGTGGACTGGCAGCAATGCTGCCAGTGGACCATTCGGGCATTTATGAACCAAGCAATCAGTCCACAATAAACCGACTACTTTAATATTCATGTAATTTCTTCAAACTCTGATTCTGGGCTCATTTAAACTCTGATTCTGGGCTCATTTAAACTCTGATTTGAATACATTTTCCATCTATTGACTCCTTTTCTATAAACTCTAATAAAAAGTATCAATTCTTAATAAATATAATTTAATTAATACTTATTTTAAGGCTTAAGTTGGGCTATTTAATAGACTTATCATATCCCCCAACTTAATCATTGCTAGTCCTTTAGCAATGTAATAGATATATAAGTATTACATTATAATCATGTGTCATTAAGATTCTCTTTTAAATCTAGGCTGAAAGTCAAAAGAAGTTAGCCAGCATCACTAACTCAGTATTGAGTTTTCAAAGTAAATCTCAAAGTCAGAACTATTAGAAACTTTCTTAGGCTTCATCTAAAGGTCTATAGTACTTGTATTTGTGATGGCTGACTTAGTATTTCAGTGCTAGATTGTAAAGGATAATTATATCTTTGCTTATCACCTGGTCAATTTTCTATACACCCCCTAACTTAAGCATCTAAGCTGAGATAGCTTTCATACTACCTAATTTTTTTTTGCTTTTCTTTAGCGATGTCATCACACTATCCACTTTTTTACATGAACAACAATGCTTACTTAGGCGAAGGTGCCCGGTTACTCGATGAAAAACTAATATTTAGTGCTTGCCCTTTTTTCCTTTTTTTCTTTTTCTCTTTTTTTTGAATTTTTTTCTCTTCTTTTTTTCAAGCAGGTAGCTCTTTCTTTAAATTCAAATTAAATGGGGGTGTACATCAATTATCAATTTTTTTAGTAATAATTGAATCTTTAATTGACCTTACAACTAATACCTACTGTACCTCGTCAGTTGCATATGCGATGAAAGTGCTAATAGTCTTTGGTTGACCTAAGTTGGTCGCTAAAAATCTGACTAGCTAGTCTACTTCTTGACTTACTACAGTCATTAGTATATGCTTTCTAACTCTATTATCCTTTTTTCTAGTCTATTTTGTTCAATAATTTTTTCCATGGCACATGATTTATTCAAGATAAAAATTCTTTCTTTAAAATTCTTTTTAAAAAAATTCAGTAATTTTCAATGATTTGTTAAAAATTTTTACAGGCTTGTCCTATCCCTACCCCCTAACTTAAATACCATTGTCCCTAATGGTATAAATAAGTTAAAGAAATAAATTCAAACCATAAGGACAAAAAGAAGTATATAGGGGTAGAGGTTACCTGAGAAGAAGAGCTTATCAATAAGATAAAGACTACAATAATTAACTTGGATTGAAATTTTTATTATTATTATTATTTTATTTTTAAGGGTATAAAAATAAATATTGGGTTGCCTCCTAACAAGCGCTAAGTTTAACATCTTCAACCGAATATTATGAGGGAATCTGGTGGATGATTAACTTTAATATATCCCTCATGTCATCAAAAGGATAGGGCCAATCAGGAGGCCTTATCATCATGGTAGAAAACCATTCATAGAGTACTCTATGATGATTAATATGACACAATAATGTACACTACACAAGCATGTTATTTCATGATTTAAAAATATTATTATAGTTTATACAATACTCAGGAAGGGGTTGTGTTTGTTGGACCGAGATTGGAGATGGTAGTTTAAAAATTTCTTCACTTATAAGTTGATCTACCCTACTCCCTTTTTTGAGTATGATGTGTTTGACCAATATCCCTTCCCATTTTAATTTTAGGCACCTTTTCCAGATTAATATTAACCCTACCTCCATACATTGTTTTAATATCATGGAAATATTTTGGAGGTAGTTCTCAAGATTAGTGTCGAATATGGAGAAATCAATTAAAAAATTTCTAAGATCCTAATCCCTCATTTTAGTAATATCCTACTTGATAGCTTCTTTATATGCTTTTAGAATATCACTGAGTTGGGCTTCCTGGGTAAGGTCCATTGGGAAAGTTTTAATGGCTGCATCAGGAAGTGATTTCAGTTCTAGATCAGGTGGTGATTCTAATAAGGAGGCTTTGCTGGGCTAGATGATGGTTCTTGTTGTTCATCAATCAAAAGTAGGGTGGTTTTCAAGTAGGGTATTTGTATTGAATTATTTACTTGTGAGGCATACCCATCTACGTTAAAATTATCCATCCCAAAACGGGCCTGATAAGGATCTACTGAATCCTAGAAGATAACTATGAGGATGGCTTCCTCTATTATATTATGCCTTTGTTGTTCTTGGGAAGGCTCAACTAATTTCATCATTGCATCTATTTGTTCTCCCATTCTATTAAAATGCATAGGCAATTATAGGGCACTAGAGAATTGGGTTATAAGTGGGTGGGGTAATGCCAAGTCTGAGAAATTTGATCCAGGCTCTTTAGCATAATCCAATGAATCCAAAATGACCTCGGTTGAGAAGAGGACTAAGAGCTCGATTTAGGTGTAAACAGATAGTTCCGGCATCATTTGAGGCATGTTATTCTAACCAAGATTGAAGCTGTGAGAAGGAGATTCAAAGTCTTCCTATGTGCCATCTGACGGTCATGAATTCTCAACAATCAAAGGACAAGTTAAAAAGGACTTGGAGTCTATAGGCAGCAAGATTTTTGTCCTACTCATGGAAGAAGTCCCTCTTTCCTTATATTCACACCCATCTAATCCTTTATTACTTGTAAAATCAAATCCTAGCTACTCATGATTCTCTTCCTTTAGTCCCACATTGAAAAAATACAAATACCTCTCCTCTATTAACACCTATAAAAAGGCTCCTGTACCTTTACATGGAGGCATCAACCCCTGGAATCCCTTTAGAGCCTTGCATAAAGGGAGAGCAAGGAAAGATCATGTGCAGCTAAGGAGTTCTCATCTTTGGAGAGTAGACAAGATTTTTGGTATTTATATTTTGTAGTTTTTCTTTATATTATTAGTACTTGATTGTAATGGTTTGTTTTCCATGAATAAATTTGTTTTTCATTACTTCAAGTTGTATTCTTCATGTCTAGACTATAGTTAGATTTTAGAATAGCCTATGACTTCGTAGAGATGAGTCATAATCCAAGGATATGATTCATGCTCAGCGAGATAGGCTGTGCACATAATTTAATTATTAAAAAAAATATTTATATGATTGGAGACTTTGAATAGCTTATGACTACATAGGAGCAAATTAAGGTCCGTATCTAGTGAGATAGGCTATGCTCGGGGATCAATCATAACATAATAATTATATATTGAACAAATACTTAATATAATATCAAATACTGAATCGTAATCCAAAACATCTTTCATATTCTTGTTAATCTTCTGCTTAGTTTAATTCTTGTTCTTAGTTATAAATATAGTCCAACTCTTTTATCTTTCTAACCTAATTAAAAGTCTAATAAAATAATTTTGAAAGTGAACATAATCCCAACTGATCCTTGAGGATGCGATCCTGACTTACTATAACTATAGTTTGAGTTGGTGAAATTATTTTTGACCATCTATGACAGTGATCAAGGAGAACAAAGAAGAAAAAAGGATCGATTATAGCAAGATGCCATATGGAACTCTAAAAACTAGAACAAAAGAAGTCGGGACAATAGACAAAATTGCCTTTTCAAATGGAGCATGTGACCCGAGGCTGTGTCAAGCCATTCGGCTACCTCCATGTGATGAGTTCCTACATGCACCCTACAACAACCAGTCCCCTAGAATAAATGCTGCACAATAGCCGAGGCACCACCAAGAGTTTCAAATTAGGGTCTATCATTGCCTGTATCTATCCATATCCATCTTGAAGCCCATGCACCATTGAGTTTGGAAAAAAGGATCCACATATCCTTGACCATCCTTTTTCCTGGATACTTTCATGATCCGATCGAAGTTCAAATCAAAAAGTAGGGGGATATCTATTTGTAGGAATTATGTTCAAGCCAGGGACATGGGGCCATAACAACAAAAGTAGCCCATCGACCAAGGAGTGTGATTATCGATCAAGGATATGAAGCCCAAGCATTGGTTAGATCTGATAGCTTAATGGTGCATGTTGTCTTATCACACATCTAGTGATGGGAGATGAAAATGAAATGATAAATGGAGAGTTTTAGCAAGCTAACCAGTAAGCAAACTTAAGCAATTAATTATCAAATAAATGGGCTAAATTAATCCAAGAAAAGAATTTTTATAAGGAGACTAGTTGATCTAATTTTTAAGACCCGCAATGTAGATCTAGTTCAAAATAAGGATTAGGATCTTCATGGAAAGGAAACCATTACTACTAGGGCAAGTTAACCTTCAAATGATCAGATCTAATGAAGCTTAGAAAAAGTTTTCCTACCAACAATGATGGCTAATTATTTGGTGGAAGAAGGAGCTCTCATCACTCAAGGATTGAGGTCTAGAAGTCAAGATTGTCACTCTCTACTTTGAGACTCACCTTGGCCTTGATTCATAGCTTGGAGACCTTCATCCTTGACCTAGGAACCTGAGAGAATCTGCAAAGAAATTTGGGATTAGACATGAAAGAAGAATTGGAGTTGGAATGGAAACAAAGAAAAAAGGAAGAAGAAGAAAGTGGCCGGTGGCTTGGGATTTGGAGCTTGATCATAGATCCATCAATGGGCATCCCATCCTTTACTCCTTCCAATAGCACTCTTCACTTTCAAACTCAAACTTAGAAAACTCTCATTCTCTCCTTGGATAAGGATCTACACACTCAAACTAGCTATAAAACTTTCACTCCAAACAAGAACTCAAGAAAACTAGAACATAAGGAAACAGTCCTTTCATTAATTCAAATCATAGCATAGAATGAATACAATGAGAGCCTAAGGGCCCTATTTATAAGCTTCAATGCTAGGAATTTCGTCCAAGGGTGGAGAGGAGGGGATAAGGATGGCTTAGTTGGCTCCAACAATTTTTAGGTAAGTGGTTTTAACTAAAAATAAATTATTGGTAGAATGTTACAACCACTTGACATATGGAATTCTAGAAGGTCTTCATGTGGTTGTCAAATGCTGATGTGGAGGCCTAAGTGTCATTAGAGATGGCACCCCATATGTCACTTGTTGGAAGGTATCTTTATGTTTCCCATAAAAGTCTTGATGTAGTGTAATTTCACCTCCCTTAAGGTTTCTTGATGAGGTGTCCCACTATATGAAAATTTTGGCTTCAAGTCTTGGCTTGAATTGGGCTTGAATGGATTGAATTGGGCTTTGAAGAGGTGGCTTTCCATCATACTTTGAGCTTGTGTTGACTCATGAAAAATTGTCTTCTTCCATGTGTTGACTCATGAGTATGCTTCAAGAAAATTTGGGACTTGTTTCATGGCTCAAGATTTTATTAACTATAGCTGCAAAAATATAGTTAATCAAAGTATATATTCTTATTATTGATGTCCCCATCAATTCTCCCGGGGTAGAAAAAAGGCTAGACTCCATCAAGTAGGACTTCATCTGGCTTTGGTGATACTCTAAGAGGTCAGGGTCGAATCTTTGTAAGTCCTCTCGAGTGATCCATGAATCTTTGGAATCAGGTCGTCCTTGCTAGTGAACCAAGTAGCGTTGATAGTCTTTGTTTTGAGTAGTGACAATCTTATCATCTAAGATTTGCTCATTCCTATCTTGCAATTTTAGTAATATGCCTGGTGGACACTCAAGGGTTGGTTCACTCTTAAAGGTGGAATCAGGCTTGAATAGCTCACTAGGTATCATTGTTGGTTCCTTATACTTTACTAGATCTAAAATATTGAAAGTAGAATTGATACCAAAATCGGATGGTATATCTAGCACATATTAGGTCCAATTTTTCTTACTATTTTGAAAAGGACCCACACCATGGGCATATAATTGTTTTGAGCCTAATCAAGAAATAGTCTCCTTCCTGAAATTCTTTGGCTTTTTTTACAAAATTTAGCCATATGCTTCTTAATTTCATTGCTCAAAATTTATTTTACTAATCATGCTATGCATATGACTCTCGTAATCATTGATACTTATGCATGGGACACCAAATGACAAGAGACAAATGCAAATGATACTAAATGGTAAAAGACAAACAAAAACAAAACAAGCTCAAATGGACTTTATTATCTATGGACTCAACTTTATTGTTGGGCTAGGAAACAAGGTTCCTAATTTTCAATATTTCCTAAATGGCTTTGAAGACTCTGGCATACAACTTCAAGTAAGTGGCAGTGAATCTTAATTTAGTTTCTAACATATGCCATAAAGTCTTTAAAAAGTAACTATTGAATATTACTGGGACTAGATCAATGGTATGGTGGATGTCCTGGCTTGGTGGAATAGGAGAGTGCATGTAACGTAGTGCTGAATCAAGCTCAGGGCAATTATCAGGGATTACAATTTCTATTTTCCATCTCTTCCATTTCCATCTTTCAATTCCTACCATCTCTTCACTTCCAATCCTCATGTTAAATTCTTTTGCAAGTTCTACAATTTCTTGGAATTGGTTCTAGATTTTCTCTGATGGTCAATACCCCATTAGGTGATACTTTATTAATCTCTAGATTTAAATCCTCAACATTGATTAATTTCGGGTCCTCTATTATCTCCTCGAATTGTTCTTCGTGGCTTTGTCCCTAGACTTCATTTTCTTCAAGTTGATTATTCCCGTTGTTGATTTCTTTAGGTTGGATAATTATTTTATCTTCAAGCAATTGTTCTTGTTCATACTCATCCATAAGGTTAGACATAGCTTTATAAACTTATTCCTTAAGTTCTTCAACGGGTTTAGGATCTTCTCTTTCTAGACCTTCATTTGGACAAGATTTTGATTCTATTTCATCTTTAAATTCTTCAATAGGTTTAGAAGATTTTTCCTCTAATTCTTCCATGGGTTTAGTCTCTTCTTCATCTCCTTTATACTTATTGAATTCAGTAATATATTTAAACATAGTTTCATCATCTTGTCTAAACTTGTACCATTGGATTAGAAGATTTTGCTTATAAGATTTTCCTAGGTACTTTTCTCTCAGCTTACTCTTCATATCTCTCCAAGTAATTATTTTATCCCCACTATGATAACTTTTATGCTCAACATGTTTCCAATATGACTTAGCATGTTGGACTAGCTTTAATTTGACAAATTGATAATTTTTTACTTCCGACATTTTATCAAATTCAAAGTACTGATCCATTTTCTTCTCCCAATCGACATACATCTCAAGGTTTCCATCAAAAGTGGGTGTATAGGATCGATTGCTCCTAAAGACTCTCTCCTCCTGATCTACAAAGCCTTGGCAGGGGTATTTAAGTTTATACTCAGGGATGATATCATGATAATGGACTCTTGGACCAATGAGAAGTGATTTAGGATTAGTACGGGTCAAGTGATCTTTTTCAAGGTTCCCGATTTGATTATTTACTTGCCCTAACTCTTTGTTCACTTGTCCTAAGTATTTAGTTAGGGTATCAAATTTTTCAATCAGGGTCCTCATAAAGAATTCAAGACTGGGATCCATGGAAATGTGTAGGATGTTGGTATAGGACTTCAGATCAAATGGACAAGCAGTGCAAACCTAACTTCTAGGACTCCTAAACCTAAAAGTTCAAAATACAAGAATTGACTAAGTACTAGTTAAAGTTGTAATTACCTTTTTCATTGGCCAGGTAAGAGGTGGGGTTGCAGGAGGCTCCCCTCACTTTCACAAGGTTCTAATTAAAAACCGTAAGTCCACTTAAGGCATTTGCCATTAGACCTCTTACCTTAGACACCAATTTCAAAAAGTAAGTACAAACTCAACTAATATTTGATCTCATCTTGCACTTGAACCCGACTTGTGGGTGTCCCTAGTTTTAGGTGCCTAGTCGGTTTCAATTATGGTTTAGGTCAATGCAAATGTGGGTGATTGTTTTGGGCCAAGGAAAGATAATGACCTCCTTCCCTTATGTTATGATTGAATGCCCTTAATTGGATTTAGAAATGGATGCACAAACAATCAACCTGCTAACAAGATATCTATACTGGCTCAAATATATTATTCAAACCTGAATTTAAAAAAATAAAATTCAGAAATTTAATTAGAAAATTTAGATTTTGAAGTCCAGAATTTAGAAATCATATTTTAAAATTTAAATCTTGAATTAGGATTAAAAACTCGTTTTAGAAGTTAGAATTGTTGCAAGATAGTTTCAGCCCTAACAACTTCTAATCAACTAGTTTTAAGAACTCAAAATTAAAATTTTAAAATTATAAAAAAATTAAAATTAAAATTTGAGTTATTAAATATCTCAATGAAGATTCCAGATTCCAAATTTTGAAATTTAATTCTTGAAATGTGGTTAAGAAAATCATTTTGAAAGCTTCTTGTAAAAGAAAATTTCAGCAGGGAACAACTTTCAACTAGCTAGTTTTAAAATTTTGAAATTTAATTTTTTAAAAATCCAAAAATTTAAAATAAAACTGATTTGGTTATCTCTCATATCAAATTCTCATATTTTAAAGTTTTGGCTTCATATTAACTCGAATTTTGGTTGAGAAGGTAGTTTGAAAATAGTTACTAGAAGTTTCTAGCAGTTTAGCTAACTCTTAACAACTTGAATTCAAATTTCAAATTTTGAATTATAAATCATTCTAAAATTCAAACTTTTGGTGAAAAATAACAAAACTCGAAGTCTAGATCTCAAATATAAAATTTTAGATTTAGAAAATTATTTTTTATATTTTTTTTGAAAATTAAATAAAATGGAAGGCAGAAACAGAATTTTGGATAGAACTTCAGAAATGATCTAAAAACTTGTGTTTTTAAATCTAGAAATAAAAAGAAAATATTTTTTTGAGTTTTATATTTCAAATCATAACAAATAATTTACTTGGAAAATATTGTTTTGGATTTTTTTGCAATGTAAAAAAATAACTAAAATTCATGAAAAATTTGGATGAATACTAGAACAGAAATTTCAGCAATCAAACACTTAACCTAGTGAACCATAAGCTCTGATACCAAAAAATTGATAGGGGACGAAAATGAAATGATGAATGGAGAGTTTAAGCAAGCTAACCAGCAAGCAAACTTGAGCAATTAATTATCAAATAAATGGGCTAAATTAATCCAAAAAAAGAATTTTCATAAGGAGACTAGTTGATCTAATTTTTAAGACTCGCAATGTAGATCTAGTTCAAAATAAGGATTAGGATCTTCATGGCAAGGAAACCATCACTACTAGGGCAAGTTAACCTTCAAATAATCAGATCTAATAAAGCTTAGAAAAAGTTTTCCTACCAACAATGATGGCTAATTATTTGGTGGAAGAAGGAGCTCTCATCACTCAAGGATTGAGGTCTAGAAGTCAAGATTGGCACTCTCTACTTTGAGACTCATCTTGGCCTTGATCCATGGCTTGGAGACCTTCATCCTTGACCTAGGAACCTGAGAGAACTTGCAAAGAAATTTGGGATTAGACATGGAAGAAGAATTGGAGTTGGAATGGAAACAAAGAGAAAAGGAAGAAGAAAGTGGTCGGCGGCTTGAGACTTGGAGCTTGATCATAGATCCATCAATGGGCATCCCATCCTTTACTCCTTTTAAGAGCACTCTTCACTCTCAAACTCAAATTTAGAAAATTTTCATTCGCTCCTTGGATAAGGATCTACACACTCAAACTAGCTATAAAACTTTCACTCCAAATAAGAACTCAAGAAAATTAGAACACAAGGAAACAATCCTTTCATTAATTCAAATCATAGCATAGAATGAATACAATGATAGCCTAGGGGCCCTATTTATAGGCTCCAATGCTAAGAATTTCATCCAAGGGTGGAGAGGAGGGGATAAGGATGGCTTAGTTGGCTTCAATAATTTTTAGGTAAGTGGTTTTAACTAAAAATAAATTATTGGTAGAATGTTACAACCACTTGACATGTAGCATTCTATAAGGTCTTCATGTGGTTGTCAAATACTGATGTGGAAGCCTAGGTGTCATTAGAGATGGTGCCCCACATGTCACTTGTTGGAAGGTATCTTTATTTTCCCCATAAAAGTCTTGATGTAGTGTAATTTCTTCTCCCCCAAGGTTTCTTGATGAGGTGTCCCCTTATGTGAAAATTTTGGCTTCAAGTCTTGGCTTGAATTGGGCTTGAATGGCTTGAATTGGGCTTTAAAGAGATGGATTTCCATCATGCTTTGAGCTTGAGTCGACTCATGAAAAATTGTCTTCCTCCATGTGTTGACTCATGAGTATACTTCAAGAAAATTTAGGACTTGTTTCATAGCTCAAGATTTTATTAACTATAGCTACAAAAATAAAGTTAGTTAATCAAAGTATTCTTATTATTGATGTCCCCATCATCTAGTTAGCATTAGTAGTATCCATTGACCCCACCAAGGAGTTACTGACCAAGGATCACGTCAAACCCCTGTAAAGGTAGACAGCACTCCAATGCTAATAGATGGCTCCAATGCTGGGGAACTGATCATCTACCAAGGGAGGCCCCTAATCAAAGAGGATTACCAACCCCAGTGCCATTATGCGAGATGGCCCTACTAGTACGCAGTCAATTTCACCATTTGATTGACCCCTCGTCCAAAAGGATGATGCTTCTCCTGGCTTATTGGTGGAGTGCTAAGCTTTTGAACTATCTAGCCCAAGACAAGCTCGGTCGTCCCTTAGCAAGGTGCTCAGATATAAGCATCCAAACTCTCAACAGATTCCCAAAAGCATCCGAGCTAACCTCGATGGGGGCCAACACTTGTACCCATAAGGTATCAATGAGCCCTTACCATCTATTTATCATGCTAGCCCTCGATAGTGGCCAACTCCTATACATGTAAGGTATTAGTGAGCCCTCACCAACCATTCATCAAGCTAACCCTGGGCAGTGGCCAACTCCTATACCTATAAGGTATCAACGTGACCTGGCTGATCGTTCATCAAGTTAACCCTCGATAATGGCCAACTCCTATACCCATAAGGTATTAGTGAGCCCTTGCCAATCATTCATCAGGCTAACCCTCGATAGTGGCCAACTCCTATACTCATAAGGTATCAGCAAGCCCTCACCAACCATTCATCAGACTAACTCTCGATAGTAGCCAACTCCTATACTAGTAAGGTATCAGCAAGCCCTCACCAACTGTTCATCAGGTTAAATTCCATGCCCTACATATGGTGGACTCTCTACCTAGAACATCCTGATCAATTGCTCATTGGATGCTGTTACACACCCAAGTGCAATAATCACTCATGCATCTACCCAGGAAAGAGCCCTTAGCTAGTCAGACCATGCCGGATGCCATTCAACTAATTATCTCTGACCAACTTACCTTAGCGCAGGCCAATCTTTGCCAATCAATGGCATCAAGTTTTCCAAATGCACTCCTCCCCCAGTAGGAGCCACCCAGACAATTTCTTCAGGTCGTCCTGGTCTCAAGCACTTCTAAGACACCCAGGCTAACTAGGCCTGGATATCCTAAGAACTCTCTGACTGGCAGACCACTAGGCAATGCATTTGCCCAAAATCTCCAAGTAAAGGCACTTCAATGTCCACTACCAAGGCTTCCACTATAGGAATGACTCTCCATCATATCTTAAAATTTTCAATCAGGGCCATATCCAAGCAATTGAGGGAAGTGTGCTTAAACTTGCATAGTTACCTATGCCACCATTAATGGAGCATGGTATGCCAAAGGCAAGTGACAAGGATGCATTTAAGGGGATAAGACATTTATTGCCAACAATTAAGCCCTAGGTGAATCGTGGAGAGTCCCGTCGCTATTCACCTGGTTCATTAGAATCCACATCATTACAGGAACACCTCTGGTTTACTAAATATAAAAAAGGGACTCCATACAAGCCCCCAAGGTATGCATGCTCTCCCGCTAATGCTTCTCATACTATTGGTCTAGATACTGACTTGAGCATCGGAGTGCCTTTTCTGGGACCATCCCTGGTAGGATTTTTTATAGGTACCGCTTTCCAAAAAGCCACCTGCATCACTCACTCTAGCACCGTCTCCAGCTATTCCGGTGCTTGACGAATTTTGGCACCAATAGATATACTTTAAGGATAGGCATGCTCACATGTATTATATATATATATGTATAATATATAATTGATGTACATGATTGTTTTAATTTTAAATATATCTTCACATACATTATATTTTATGGCTAAAAATATTAATCAAACAAGAAATATTCTATATTTTATATTTGTCATACCCTTTATGGATAAGTATATATTGCAAGGAATATTTTGTCACAAAGCAATAAAGTGCTAATTATTATGATAAACTATTTTTGGAAGGTACTAGTCAAAGAGTGTACACATGCTAGGCATATGTGGCAACATTGGTTAGCTTAAGCTAATTTTAGTTGTAAAATTTGCCTTGTGAGTTTCCAATTAAAAAGAGTACATTTAATACTTTCATAGGTCTAAGAGAAATATCTCTTGCAAAATCCCTTTCTAGCAAATACTTTTGGTGTGAAAAGTATATTTTCTATCTTTCAAATTGTATTTAATATTTTTTTTATTTTATTAAAGCAAAATAGCTACAATAATCATTATATAACTTGAGAAGAAAATTTAAATATGTATATATAATGTGCATCTATTTTCTTGAAATACAAAATAGTTTCTTGATATATTGAATTTAAATTTAATATTTGTCATTTTTTGAATCTTTATTTTTTTAATTAATAACATATTTTGAATTTTAATTTCTTTAATGCAATATCAAAAATAATTTACATGACATACCATGTTTGTCAAAAATGCACTTCATTAATCAATTAATTTTCATATTAAAAATACTTAGTTTAATTAATTTTCAAAGTGTTGTTATATATTATTTGGTTTTTTATAAAATAATCAGCAGGGGCTTTGTCAAGTTGAAAAGGTAATATATCATATATAAAATTTAGGAATCAATATCGATCATGGTTTACAAATCTTAAAATATATACAAAATAAAAGTTTGAACATTAGATGATTCCAAATTATATTCCCTTCTATGATTACCCAAATTATAACAAAAAGTTATTAAAAAATCATCATTAGATTTCATATAGTTAATTGTATTTTGTGGTGTAGATTTTAATTAGCATAGAAAACATGACATGAATATTAAAATCATAGTGTCACACCCCAACCAAAGATCGTGAGCTAAGGGTTGTGGCAACTACCGCATACTTATGAAAAACTCTCTCCATGAGCATGCAAAGTGTTTCTTCATGATATCATAAAATGATCAGTGAAATAAGTAATCAATAAATTTAGCATAAAATTTAACTAACTAAAATCAATTTTAATTTCTCATAAAATCCAATAGTATTCAAAGATCTTATATCAAGCTTCAATAAAATTTTTAATCTAAAATAAGACATCGTAGTCTTGCTTCTAATCACTCTTCCGAATCATATTTCCATGCTATCTTAATTACCAAAATCAATAAAAATAATAAGATATGGGATGATGAGCTAGACAGCCCAGTAAGTAATAAAAACTTCAACTAGACAATTCATATGATAATATAGGATGCGATAGTTAAAATATAATTTATCATTAATCAATATATAGATATAATCAATTTTATTTTCAAAATGTGAGTTTTGTAATTTTACTATCTTTCAAATATTCATATACATATTCATAAATTTGATTCAAAAGATTAATCATATTTAATAATCTAATTCAAAATAAATTCCATTCAACTCATCAGTCTTTAACAATGATCACACTTATAATCTATGGAAAGGTCATAATACTATATTTATACCCTATGACCGAGCCAAAATACCATGCTTATATCCTGTAGCTAGGTTAGAATCAAAATCATGAGCTCAATATGCTTATACACAACCCCCAATTGGCAAGGATCAAAATATAATTAGGCTAAGAGTCCAAATCTGATTCGTATAAAAATTCTTTCCCAAAATAATACATATTTTATACTCAAATCAAAATATATATATATATATACGATATCAAATTAATAAACAATTATAATAATAGTTTGATAAATATTACTAGAAAATCTTATATCAAATTTTCTTTAAAATATGATTTCATAGAATCATAAATCATATATAAATTGATTAATAATTTATTCGATATTCAAAATAATGTTATATAAATGAAAGATCTAGAGAAGGTGAATCATTACTTAGCTCACAGATGTTCCAATAAATCCAAATAATCTCAATTTTTTTGCAAAATCTTCAATTGATCATATATAGTATCTTATTGCTAGGCATCTTCTTATTGAGACTACTATATCTCTGACTTTCTTGATGATGGTTAAGACCTAATTTTGGCAAACTCGGTGAGGACTTTCCAAGAGAAGAAAGAGAGAACAAGAGATTTTTTTCTCATTTGAGACTCAATCTTTGACAGGAAGAGGAGGGGAACCCTCTTTCCGTTAAATAAAGTCAAAAAGGATGAATTTCAATCCTTCTTGGCTTTGATCTTGACTCTGATCAGCAGTCAATAGAGGGAGAAAATTCCTATGAGAGAAAACTCCTTCCTAAAGTCATTTATCGATTTAATCGAGAGTCCAACAAGGAAGATGACTCCTAACAGGAGTCTACTTCTTACCTTTTTTATGCTTTAAAATTCATGCAGAGCCCTCTTTGGACTTAATTCTAGTGGCTAGGTTAGTTAACAAACAAGGATATCACGTTCTCCCTCCTAAAAAGAAATTTCATCCTCAAAATTTACCTTATCAAAGTCTTCAAAAGCTTAAGATTACTTCTCCTCAAATTAAAATTTAAATTCTAATTTCATGATCGAGTCTCTCATCATAATATATCTCAAATCAAATTATGATTCTGATTAGCTTAAATAATAATTTAAACCAACATGGTTTCTACTACATTGATTTAAATCCAACAACATATTTGTATCAAATCTAAGTTTCTAAGTTATATCATAATTAGCATAAATTATTGTCCCTAATGTCTATCCACCTACACTCAAGTCTAATTCTTTGTATCATAATTCATCTACTTATACTATGATACCATATAATTATCAAGCCCCCGACCTAAGATCGTAAGCCAGGGGTCGCGACAACTATTGCATACTTATGAAAATCTCTTCCCACAAGCATGCAAAGCATCTCTTCACAATATCACAAAATGATCAATAGAAAAAATAATTAATAAATTTAGCATAAAATTTAACTAATTGAAATAAACTTTAATCTCTCACAAAATCCAACAGTATTCAAAGATCTTATATCAAACTTCAACAAAATTTTTGTTCTAAAATAAGATATTAAAGTTTTACTTCTAATCTCTCCCAAATCATATTTCCATGCCCTTTTAATTTTCAAGATCCGTAAAATTAGTAATATATAGGATGATGAGCTAGACAGCCTAGTAAGTAATGAAGATTTTAACTAGATAATTCATATAATAATATATGATGCTATACTCAAAATATAATTTATCATTAATTAATGTATGGACATAATTAATTTTATTTTTAAAATATGAATTTAGCAATTCTACTTTCTTTCAAATATTCATATATATATATATAATGTTGCCGCCAAGATCGTCGTGGCCTGTAACTGCTGTCGAGGCCGGAGCGTGCCCCTTGGTGCTCCTGGGCGATCCCGTTCTGCTGGTCCTGCAGGAAACAGGGTTAGTGACCCGGGCTGGAGATTTCGACGAGGGCACTCCGACAGTCAAGTCAGTGATGATCCAGGAGAATAGATCCTCCTGGTCGAGCCCCTCGTGATGGACTCCATGCTAGGAGGAGTGAATTGTGTGAGAGGGGGGTGCAAGTGTATCGGGAGGATGATGGCCAAGCCAGAGGGATTCTCTGTATGGCTTTTTCTCCTTCACTTGCTTGGATTTTGTGGTGTGTTGCTCTGTGGTTGAGCTTACACTTGTGTTTGCACTTTCGTACCTCCCCTTGGGGATGTCGAGCATTCTTTGTAGTCTAGGTGACCATTGAGTGCCTATCTCGGGACCTTCGCTGGGCTGTCAGGCGCGTGCGACAGTGTCCCGAGCCGTGGACAGGACGTCTTTTCCGATTCGTGATAAGGGAAGCTGTCATGTATTCTGACATTTCTTCTGGTCGTCCCATTCTGGGAATCCTGGAAGTGCCTCGATTGGAGGGCCACCACCCCCGAGATTCAGATCTCCTGGTTGACTTCCTCTTTCGGGTGGTTCAGGTGATTAGTGAAGAGCGTGGTGCCTCGATCGTAGGGCTTCTCCCTTTTTCGGTGTAAGTAATAGCGGTGGGCAGTTATTGCGGCTTGGTGGGTGTCTCACTATGATCCTCGGGCTACTCGCTGGTGTCCTGGGATGATGACGCTGTCTCCCTGCTTGCCGGTACCTTTGCTCGAGCTAGGGGTCGAGCTAGAGAGGCAGCGCTTGACTCCGTGGGGCTCGGCCTCGATGTGGCTCCACTTGGCGAAGGAGGGCTGAGCTCGACTCCGGACCAGCGGAGCTTGACTTCGATCGAGCTCGACCTAGCGGAGGAGGGTAGAGCATGGCCCCGGCCTCGAGGACTTGACCTCGGAGAGGCTCCACGTGGTGGAGGAGGGCAGAGCTTGACTCCAGACCATGGGGCTCAATCTCGAGGGGTTTGACCTAGGGGGCGCCGCTCGACTCTAGCCTAAGCATCCCAGGCTCGCGGGCTCGACCTGGCGGAGGGTAGAGCGCAGCCCGACCCAAAGGACTCATCCTCAGAGAGGCTCCATGTGGCAGAGGAGGGCAGAGCTTGACTCCGGACCATGGGGCTTGATCTCGAGGGGTTCGATCTGGGGGAGGCCGCTCAGCTCTGGCCTAAGCATCTCGAGCTTGCGGGCTCGACTCGATGGAAGATGGAGCTCGGCCTCAGTGGGCAGCCCCATTGTTCTGAGGGAGATCAGCCCGACAAAGGAGTCCGAGTAGAGTATCTATCATGGCGACTTTTTCTGACATGGCATCTGACAGCTACTCCACGTCAGTGATCGTGCCACATCATTTTCCCCCCACTCCCGAGGCTTGTTAGTGTGCGGTGCTCGGGTCGAAGGGAGTAATTGCGTTGCTGAAGTGGAAAGATGAAGATCTAGCACAATTATGGCCATGATCGCCGGCGCTTCACAAAATGGTTCCCCAGGCCATTGCGGGGGTGCCACGTGGCCACGTCCGAGGAGTACTTATTACCGGCATGGAATTCAGAGTGGCTGGGATGCCTTACCCACCGATGGCCAGCACGTAGCATGAATCCATTGGCAAAGGGGCTATAACGATATGGATGAGATGGGTCATTTCGAAATGAAAAGAAGTTTTTAACCAAAACATCTATTCTTTCAAATTCTTCGCACCTGCTGCCATACCCAAGCTTCCTCTCCTCCCCGATTATCTCAAACCCTCTAAGGAACCAGGTTGGTCTTCTTTCTCTTCTTCTTCCCATCAGAGTAGGATTCTTTCTTCGAGTCTAGGGCCTTCCCCAAATTGAGTCTGTCTCTTCTTCTTCTTATGTCTCCTGCTCCTTCCTTCTCTGAAGATGTCTCGTTTCGGTCTGGGCTTCCATCATTCTACCAATTAGGGTGAAGCCAGTCCTTCTATGTCGAGACCGCTATCTTCTTCCTCTGATGAGGAGGGGGATAGGGCACATTTTGAGTTCAGTAGGAGGTGTCCCCTTGGTCTCGTAGCTATTAGGGAACCGGGGGCTAGTCCTTCCTGTCCTCCTCCCCCATCTGAACCTATCCCCGAGTCTGTTCGGTCAGCAGGTCTCGGTAGGATCGCTTCGACGATCACTACTGAGGAACTGGGGACCATCCGACATGTCTATGGCACCCCGCATTCCGTCCGGCTTCTAATCCCCCGACCAGGGGACCGGGTTACTTCCAGTAGCCCGGGCCAAATAGCTTTTTATGAGGAGACCTTCTCAGGAGGGCTCCGCTTCCCCTTTCATCCCTTCTTCTTGTCAGTGCTGGATAACTCCGACTTGTCCCTGCTCAACTGGTCCCAAACACTATTAGGACCATCTTCTCCTTCATCGTACTCTGCTACTTCCATAGGTTTGTTGCCCGGTTCTCCTTGTTCAGTGCATTCTTCATCCTGAAGTACCACCCCACTGAGGATGGGTGGTGGTCCTTGTCTTCTCGTCCGAAGGGTATTAGGTTTGAGCTCCCCTCTTTCTTTAAGGGATGGAAGAGCAAATTCTTCTTCACCATGGTTAAGGGGGTCGACTGGATCTTGAGCGACCCAGATCAGTCCCCCAACCAAAGCTCTGTGATTGATGCGGCTGACCAGGATGACTACGAGCAGCTCCGTACTGTCCAGATTCCTTCCTTTGAGGTCCTGTTATCAGAGTATAACCTTTCTAAAGCTGGGGTCGACCCAATGAGGGGGTTGGGTGAGTTCGGCTCAAGCTTTCCTTTCTTTTATGCTCTTCATACCTTCCCTTCTGAGCTCTAATCATTGTGTGGTTTGTGTACAGGTATGATCTTCACGGAGAGCAACCTGCTAGCGATCACCAGGAAGAGGTCACCAACCGAGCTGGCCGATAAGCCTCCACCGAGATGAGCTCGGGGCGAGAGCACGTCGACGGCCGCTCCTGCCGCGCTGGTTGACCCATGTAGGAGGGAAACTGAGGCCGCTCCCGCACAGGTGGAGAGGACAACGTCCGCGGTGCTGAGGCCAAGTCAGCGGGTAGTCCAAAAAGTTCCAGAGCGGTTGAGGCAATAAGAGACGGCCCCTGCCCCGGAGCATGAGGTGGTCATCCGGGCCAGGGCCGCTGTTGCCGCCACCGCCGTGTCCCCCCATTCTCCAGGGCCTGCCATTATTGAGGTCGAGGAGGAGGAGGCTCGAGGGGAAGCCGAACCTGCGACCGAGGTGCCGCCTGAGAGGAGGCCAAGCTCTCAACCCGCACTGGAGGGCACTTCCACCGGAGGGGCAAGTGATCCGGCTCCCGAGGCGGGCATGAGGGAAAGGGAGCACCGCCGGATCCCTTTCAAGTTGGGGCCAGAGAGCTCTTTGCTCCGGAACCAAGCATTGGTGGAGTGCATGATGGTTTTCTCCATCCAGGCATGCGACCGTCAAGAGATGGCCAGACAGCATTTGGGGGATGCGATCAGCAACATTTTCCCCTAGCTCTTTTTGATAAGCGACTCTACCCTTTTCATTTCCTTCTTTTTCTTCTCTTTTTTCTTTTTTTTTTCTTTTTTTTGCTAACCTTTTGCATGATGTAGATCGGTGTCGAGGTCCTCCTGATTAGGGACTGCTGTAAGAACTGGTTGAAGAATAATCAGCAACGAGCAGCAGAGGTCAAATCTCTGAAGGCCGACCAGAAGGAGAGGACCGATGCCAATGGGGTGCTTGGTCAGAAGATCAAGGATCTCGAGAAACAACTTGCCAACTCTGAGGGGCGAGCAAAGGAGCTCCAGGAGAGCCTCGACCTGGAGCGGGGCCGGTCGAAGAGGAAGGTCGAGGAACTCGCGGCCACTGAGAAGAGGTTGATTTCGCTCAATGCCGAGGTAGTTCGGCAGAAGGAGAAAGCACAGTCCCTTCATACCGAGTTGGCAGCGGCAAAGGAGAAGTTGGCTGCAGCTGAGAAGGCGGCAGTGGAGGCAACTAAGTCAGTGGAGACGGTAGGGAAGCAAGCCACCGAGGTGAGAAAGGAGGCTGAGGAGGCCATGGCTAGGTATAGAGCTTTGGAGGAGTTCACTGTTGAGATCCAACAAATGGCATCGGACTCCTTCTTCAAAGGTTTCATGTACCTACATGGCCGGATTGAGGGATTCGTTCCCGATGAGGGCCGCAGCTGCCTCAGCTGCCCTCGGGCTTCGGATGCGGAGCCGAGCCCAAAGGCAGACATTGGAGAAGCTACTGCTCTCAAGCATTCCCCGCCAATCGAGGCCAGAGCTGTGCCACCTGAGGCTAGAGCTACACAGTTGGAGGCCCTTGGGGATGGAACCTCGCAGCCTCATAGCCCGGCTGGGGGTCAGCCCGAGTAGAGTAGGTCTTTCTTGCCTCCTTTTTTTTACTTGGTTTGGGTCACCTGGCATGTCGGGGGCCCAAGGATGCTTTTGTAAACAAATTTTATTAATGAAATGAATCTTTTTAACTACCTCATCCTGAGCACTCCTTGCCTCTCCCCTCTTCCTTCTTTTCTTTTCTCTTTTTTTTTTATTAAGGTGTGTGGTGAGATCAGAGAGGAGGGTTCTACCTTGTCTGGGATTTGGCCTTCAGGCTTCAATGTCAGTAATTAATAAAGCATTGTATGGTTTAAAATAAGCACCTAGAACATGGTATGATAGATTGAGTAAATTTTTACTTGAAAATAATTTTGTTAGAGGTAATGTAGACACCACTCTATTCATTAAAATAAAAGAAAATGATTTGTTAGTTATACAAATTTATGTAGATGATATAATTTTTAGTGCAACTAATGAAAATTTGTGTAGAGAATTTGCTGAGCTTATGCAAGACAAATTTGAAATGAGCTTGATGGGTGAACTGACCTACTTCTTTGGACTCCAAATTAAGCAAATAAGAAAAGGAATATTTATCAACCAAGCTAAGTACAACAAGAAAATCATCAAGAAGTTTGGTATAGAGACAGTCAAAGAAATTGGCACACCCATGAGCCTTACCTGCAGACTTGACAAGGATGAAGATGGAAAAAATGTTGATCAAAAACTCTATCGAGGTATGATTAGATCATTATTGTATTTAACTGCCAGTAGACTTGATATCTTGTTTAGCATTTGTATATGTGTTGGATTTCAATCAAATTCAAAAGAAACACATATACTTGCTATTAAAAGAGTTATAAAATATCTAAAATGAATAAGTAATCTAGGTCTATGGTATTCCAAGCAATCTTCATTAAATCTAATTAGATTTTTTGATGCTGATTATAGTGGATGTAAAATTGATAGAAAAAGTACTAGTGGTACATATCAATTTCTAGGGTTAAACTTGATCTCAGGGCACAGTAAGAAACAAAACTCTATATCATTGTCTACTACTAAGGCAGAGTATGCGGCTGCAGGGAGTTGTTGTGCACAAGTACTTTGGATTAAGCAACAACTAGAAGACTACGGTATTATTCAAACTAAAATTTCTATCAAATATGATAACACATGTGCTATTAATTTGACAAAGAATCTAATTCAGCATTCTAGAATTAAACACATAGAAATTAGACATCACTTTATTAGGGATCATGTACAAAATGGTAATATTGAACTTGAATTTGTTCCAACTAGAAATCAATTAGCTGACATCATTACTAAGCCACTTAATGAAGATAGATTTCAAATGATTAGAGGAGAATTAGGTTTGTGTGACCCTTTTTAGAATTTCTGACGTAATCTCTTCAAAATTAAGGAAAAATTATTTAGAAAACCTCTATCACCATTCTAAGCCTTTTGACCACCTTATCTAGTGTATATCTAGGAAATGGAACATTTTTTAAAGCTTTTAGAGCCATTTTCTAAGTTTTGGCTCGAGCCGACTTGAGCAGGAGTTTAGTCGACTCGAATGTCAGACTGTGTTATAAAGTTGATAGCCCTTAAAAATCCCTTTCATTTTCCATTCACTATTCAAAAGAGGCCCTAGGGGACCACTCTCTCTTCCATTCCAAAAACTACCCGAATATTCCCTTTCCATCTTAGATCTTGACTGTATGGCTCCAAAGAAGGAAGTTGCTAAGAGATCTAGGTGTGCAGATCCGAGCTTCGTCCAACGAGAAAAGAGATCCAAAAGGCATGAGGATGAGCCGACTTGGGTTGAAGAACAAGATGAACTGAGGAATTTGTCTTCGACACCTGCAAGGCAAGTTATCCCTATGGGAAACCATCCAATAACTAGCGATAGAAAGATTGATTTCTCATTTCTTGAAAACCAAAATTTTAGAATTGGTAACTTGATTGAGATTCAGGGCTGGGTATATTTTTGCTCTTTGGATATTCCTACCTACCCTAGCCTTGTCAGAAGTTTCTTTGAAAATTTATCCTTTGGAGAAAACAACGTGGTATCAGCTATAAAAGGAGTAAGAATGACTGTTGATGAATCAAGAATAAGTCAAATTTTACATATGCCTAATAAGGAAAAACTTCATTTGAACTTGAAAGAGAAATAGAAAATCCTAAGACTTATACTGGAAAGAAGAGATGTTGGGGGAATTACTAATGTTCAGGCTAACTTGTTATCATTGGAGATGAGGCTTTTGCACAATATTATTAGCAGGATCTTTTTGCCCCGTACAGGTCACTTTGATTGGGCAACGAACGTGATATGATGTTTATGAGATACATGATTGAGGGGGAGGCCCTCAATCTACCGTTCACTATGCTGACACAGATACGGGATGTAGTCAGGAGAGTGAAAGCCTGTCTACCTTAAGGGATGGTGTTTACCTTGTTGTTCTAGGAGTTTGGCATAGACCTGACTGGAGAGGATGGACGACTCCTTCACTATACTAGCAGATACTCGATGAAATCCCTGCATAGGATGGGATATCACCAAGTTGAAGGAGTTTGGGTCAAGAAAACATCTGGTCAGAGAGTGTTACATTAGTTTTTAAATGATGAGGAGGCAGAGCACGAGACTATAGCTACTGACACTGTCAGAGAGGAGTCTAATGGAGATAGTGACAGTGACTCTGGTGACAGCGATGAGAGTTCCATATATGAGGAGACCCAAGGATAGGCTAGGATGACTGGACAAATCGGTAGCTTTAGGACTGCACCAGCAGCACCAGCAGCTCATTCAGTACCATCGACCTCAGCTGGCACTCAAACTGGTCTTTCCTTCCAGTAGCTCACTCAGTTTGCTGAGACTCTGATGGGATCCTTCAAATCGATGTTTGGCAATCTTCGCCAAACACTTGAGAGAGGCCTAGAGGAGTTCCGGACAGAGATAAGGGAGCTGACACTCAGAGTTGATACTATGGGGATGGGTTAGAGGACATAGCAGGATTACATGATAGATTTGACACAGTTGCACTCTGACTTTAGCAGACTCAGGGGTGCTGCAGATACTTTTGCTCAAGGCCAGGCCATTGCATTACATGGTATACAGCAAGAGGTTTAGAGGATGGAGACCGAGCTGAGGACTGTACTACTCTTCATCACTGGAGTGAGATTTGGAGCTGGAGGATCTAGAGCTTCTACTTCTTGGCAGCCACCTCCACAGCCGTCACCCACACCTAGACAGCCTCCACCACATGCCAGACAACCACCTCCACCTTCTGATCCTGTGTATTCTGAAGATATCAAGACTGAGCCTACACCTACTAGACCTAGAGCTAAGCCTAAGACCAAAACTACTATACCTAAAGCTCCCACTATAACTAGATTTAGAGATCTTAGGCACAAACCTTTGAAAACTAAAGTTTCTTCTACTATTTTAGAAATAGGTTCTTCCTCTAGTGAGGAAGAAGATGATTAGATCTTACTAGATCTTGTTTTTGTTGGTTGTATCTGTTGTATCAAAAACTTGCTTATATATATATATATATGTGATACTTTGTTTCAATGTGTACTTTGTTTCAATGTTATTGACATTCAATGATGCACAAAGTTTAGACTCAACAATTGATATCAAACAATTGTCATTGAAAAAGAAAGGAAAATATTAAGAAGAATATCAAGATTATAAAGAGAAGGTGAAATTATCTCAAATCATGTTAATATTCTTACTCTATTATTGAATGCTTAAAGAAACCTTTTTTGTTAATAACAAAAAGGGGGAGTAATATTTATGTGCAAGGAAAATTCAATTTTCATAAAAATATGCAAGTCAGGGGAAGAAGTTATTTGTGCATGGAAGATAATGGATTTTAACTCTAATACATTTTAATACTAATTAATGGAAATTAATTGGCTCTGATACTTTTCAATGCTCAATCAGCTCTGATACTTTCTAGCTTTGATATTTTCTTGATTCTAAATTAATGGAAATTAATTGCTTCTGATACATTTTTGATACTTATTTCGTTCTGATATACTTTGACACTTAATCGACTCAAATTCATTCAGCTCTGATACTCAACTGGCTCCAATACATTCTAAAGCAAAAGAAGTTTCTTTGATAAACATTGACTCTGATACAAAAAGCTTTGATACTTATTGATATATTCTGATATAGCAAGATCGCTGATATAGAGTCTCTATTAGATCCAGTTGGATGCCACATTGGCAGAAGTCGCCATGTCAGACTCTCTCTTCAAGCTCTTTTGCTAAGCAGCTCCCTCGAGGTCGAGTCCACCCCGACCAAAGTCAAGCTCCCGCTCTTCTCGAGCTCCTTCACCGGGTGGCTCCCTCGAGGTCGAGTCCACCCTGGCCGAAGTTGAGCTCCCACTCTCTTCGAGCTCTTTCGTCGGGCGGCTCCCTCAAGGTTGAGTCCACCCAGCCGAAGTTGAGCTCCCGCTCTCTTTGAGCTCTCTCGCTGGGCGGCTCCCTCGAGGTCGAATCCACCCTGGCCAAAGTCAAGCTCCCGCTCCCTTCGAGCTCCTTTGCCAGGTAGCTCCCTCGAGGTTGAGTCCACCCGACCGAAGTCGAGCTCCCACTCTCTTCGAGCTCCTTCGCTGAGTGGCTCCCTCGAGGTCGAGTCCATCCCGGCCGAAGTCGAGCTTCCACTCTCTTCGAGCTCCTTCTCCGGGCAGCTTCCTCGAGGTCGAGTCCACCTCGATCGAAGTCGAGCTCCCGCTCCCTTCGAGCTCCTTCATCGGGCGGCTCCCTCGAGGTCTACTCCATCTCGACCGAAGTCGAGCTCCCACTCCCTTCGAGCTCCTTCACCAAGCGGCTCCCACGAGGTTGAGCCAACCTCAACCAAAGTCGAGCTCCTTCTCCTGGACCAAGCTCTCTTCAGATGAGAGGTCTAGCAATTGGAAGCCGCCCCCGTGGCCAAAGTCCATGGCACTTCAAGGGGTTCAGAAGCAGAAGGAAGGGGACAGCGCCACCTCCCAGGATGCCATGATTACTCTCGCTGCTACTTACACCAGAAAGGAAAGGGTGCCCTGGCCAAGGCACTGCACTTCCTAGCCGACCGTTTGCACAACCCGAAAGAGGAAATCATCCCAGAGATTCAAATCAGCGGGGTGGCTACTCCCTGATCAAGAACCTGCCAAATTTTCCAAAATAGAGCGACTAGATGGGAGGTCAAAGCCTGTGACATAACTCCCTATCATGGATAGGGAAGGCACTTGGGCGCACAGCATGGAATGCTACCGAATGTTGACCTTTTGGTGCCTGTAGAGGGGCAAGAACTCGAGGTAGGTCGCTGGGAGGGTCCATTGCTTAAAAGAAGGTTCAAGAGGTCTTAGAACAAGGTAAGCAAACCAGGGCAAGCAAATGGGAGAGAAAGCAAGGGGCAGAGCACTTTGAGTCTACCGGAGCACTCATCGGATGAGTCTCAATGGACACAGCCATCACCGCTCGTGCTCTCCTCCACCGTTGCCACTCTCACTCCACTCTTTCTCTCTAAAGTAAATTCTCCTCCTCCAAGCATGGAGTCCGACCAAAGGGGCCCATAGGGGAGGATTTGTTTTCCTAGATCGCCACTAACTTGATCATCAAAGAGCCCCCACCGGGATCCCCGGCCTGTGTCTCCTCTCTTTTGCAGGTCCAGGCGTGTGAGCTGGTTTCCGTGTGACGAGGTTGGCATTCGAGGTCATCCCAAGCTACAAGCCACAGCGATATAGGCGATAATAGATTGGCACGCCAGGAAGGGGGGCTGGACACAGTCTGATCCAGGCCATTCCCCACATGTGCAACTCCACCCGAAACATGGTGATGACATGCGCACAGGAGGTCTCCACCAATCATGCAGGAGATGCCCTTCTCATGGGGGCCCACACAATCCAGAAAGGGAGCCCCCCGCTCCATCGCATCGCCTTCGGTGGATGTCTAGTTGGCTGCGCTTGCCCAGCAGATGCAAGTTCTGACTACGGTGGTGCGATAGTTGCAGCATCAACACCAATCCCTGGCCACCCACCAACATCCAGGGACCCCTGCAGCCTAAGCCACTGTACCCCACGATAGCTTGGGTTCCTTCCAAGGAAGGCCATCGCTGCCGCGGGCCATGACAGACCCTCGAGGAAGCCACCGGACCCCAGTGAAGAGACAGTGGACCGGGTTAGTCGATCGAGAGAGCCAGTCTCTGGCCCTCGAGCAGGCTGCTACTAAGCACTGCCGAGGCCGTCGAGGCAACGCCCCCCATCATGACCCCCCTCATCTATTATCTTCATCTCCTTCGTCGATCTTGGCAGAAGACTCCACTGACGAGGCCATCAAGCGCATGGCCGAAAAGCACCTGGAGGAGCAGGAGCATAAGCTGGCAAAACTATCCAACCAATTTGCGAACTTGCAAGGCTCCTCCTGTGAGCCTATGGGCCATGACGCCCATCCCCCTTTCTCTCGAGAAATTCAAGAGGAGCCGATCCCAAGCCGGTTCTTTATGCCATAGGTGGATCCCTATGATGGGACCACCGACCCCCTAGACTACCTTGAGAGCTACAAGGCTCTCATGAGGGTCCAAGGGGCGACCGACACCCTCTTCTACATCACCTTCCCAGCCACTCTCTGGAAGGTAGCTCGAGTCTAGTTTACCCATCTCGAGCTTGAAAGCATCAACTCCTTTGCCCAGCTAGAAAGAAAGTTTGTGGCCTACTTCGATGCCTACCAAAAGGTGCCACGAAAAGTAGACAATCTCTTCTCCATCAGGTAATAGAACCATGAACCCTTGCGGAACTATGTGACCCGCTTCAAAGTTGCTGCACTAGAAATTTATAACTTGGATGAACCAGTCGCTATGCTGGAATTGAAGAGGGGGCTCAAGATCTCCCGTCTTACCTACTTTATGGACAAAAAGCCATCGAAGATATACTTTGACCTCCTCCTCTGCGTTCACAAGTACATCTGCATCGAGAAGGCGGATCGTACGAGGAGGGAGCTAGACTGGAAGCCACTGAAGAAGCAACCTCCGAGAGAGATGCCCGGGATGCGGAAGCTTGGACTGACCACCCCGAACTTTCATCCAGGGTCGAAGCCGAAGAGCGGCCCCATCCTAGAAGAAAGATACACATCTCTCCTTGCCTCGAGGTCGAAGATCCTCATGAAAATCGAGGGTGAGCATTACTTGCACCACCCTCCCCCGCTGAGGCCATCCAATGGTCGTGACAAGATAAAGTATTGCCAGTTCCATCGCGACCATGGCCATGACATCGAGAAGTGATTCCACCTCAAGAGAGAAATTGAAGACATGATAAAGAGGGGCTATCTCAAAAAATTTATGGGGGGCAAGACCCCGGTGGAACCTCAAGCGCTTGTTGCTCTTCCCCTGTCCCTGTAATCGACAACCGACCCACCGAGAAGCCTGTGAGTATGATATGTTAGGGAATAGAGCATGCCTCCAAGAGGAACAAAGAGGGAAAGAGTTCAAAAAATGTACTCCCCTTTATGAGAGAGGAGGGACATGGAAATCAAAATATAAACAATGATACTATGGTTGTCGAGATGATGATTGCCACGCATCCTGTAAAACGAATTATGATCGATAGTAAAAGTTTGACTGATGTCCTTTTCTACGATGCTTTCTCCAGGATGAATCTATCCTCTACTCAATTGAGGCCCGTTCACACTCCTCTCGTCAATTTTACTGGAGACTCTGTGGGAGTTGAAGGGGAGATCACTCTCCCCATTACTGTCTGGTCACCACCTCAGTAGAGCACTGTCATGATGACCTTCATGATTGTTAGACTTCCTTCGGCCTACAATGTGATCCTTGGCCACCCCGGGCTCAATCTGCTCGACACGGTCATCTCCACCAGGTGGCTATTGGTGCAGTTTCCCACTTCTTCTGATGTAGGAGAAATGAGGGGGGCACCTCAACCGTTCAGCATTATCTTCAAGCTATCCCAGGGGCCAGAAGTTTTGAGGAGGATCCTAGCATCGACGACCTCAACCAAAGGGTGCAAGATCCCAGGAGTGGCCCAGTTGAGCACCTATTGACATATCCGCTCGAAGCAGACCCAATAAAGGTGGTACAGATTGGGGCACAACTGCAAGAAGAGGAATGAACCCACTTGCTGGGTTTCCTCCGGGCGAATGCGGATATGTTTGCCTGGATAGCAGCAAACATGCCTGGGATTCCCCCTAACATCATTATTCATAAGTTGAGCATCAATCCAAAGTACCATCCGGTCTGGCAAAAGAAAAGATTCTTCGCCCCAAAGAGGCAACGGGTGATCAACGAGGAGGTAAAGAAGCTCCTCACAGCCAGCTTTGTTCGCGAAGTGCAGTATCCTAGCTGGCTGGCGAACGTGGTCATGGTCAAGAAGAACAATAAGAAGTGAAGGATCTACGTGGACTACACCAACCTCAACCAAGCCTGCCTGAAGGACAACTTTCCATTGCTGAAGATTGACCAACTAGTAGATGCCACTTCGGGGCACCGCTTACTCTCCTTTATGGATGCATTCTTTGGGTATAACCAGATCCAGATGCATCTAGAGGATGAAGAGCACACTGCCTTCATCATGAATCGGGAGATGTACTACTATCGAATGATGCCTTTCGGCATGAAGAACGTCGGTGCCATATACCAATGGCTGGTCAATCGAGTCTTCAAGGACCAGATCAGCTGGAACATGCAAGTTTATGTGGATAACATGCTAATCATGAGCAAACCGAGGTCGGACACATCGCCGACCTAGCGGAGGCCTTCTAAAACCTTTGCCTATACTAGATGAAGCTGAATCCAGTGAAGTGCACCTTCGGCATGGTGGCAGGGAAGTTCCTGGACTTAATGATGACCCAGAGGAAAATAAAAGCCAACCCTGAGAAGGTTCAGGCGATTGTCAACATGGAGCACCCCATCTCAAAGAAGCAGGTCAAGCACCTCATAGGTCGGATCGGTACCCTGAGCCAGTTCATCTCACGATCTGCTGATCGCTGCTTGCCTTTCTTCAAGGTGTTGTGCAAAGTGTGATGCAGAACAAAGAACAAAGAAGCGTATGCGGAAGTAAAATTAAGATTAATTTTTTTTTTTTCTTTTATATTTTTTTCAGAAATTGGCTTTGACTCAAAATAAAGCTAACTAATTTGAAGGAAACTAAGTAAGGATTGAAAGCACAGTTTAGAAGGAACCAAATTATCAGAGTAGTTCAGAAGTAACGGATCGCTGGGGGTTGAGAAACTCCCAGACCTAGGGTTTCGCTCTAAACTTTCAACAGAACAGAAATAGAGAGGAGGGATGATTTACTCACCAGACAGTGATCTTCTCAGGATTTTGGTGGAAGAACTCTCTCGAGCAGATTGTGGGATCCTCGGAGTCGGCTATCTTCGCAATGGATCCTCCAATACTGGTCTCGTGGTTTGGTCGGCTTCTCCTGGACTCAAGATCTGGAAAAGAAGAGGAACAAACGATGGAATTCAGAAACTCAAGAAAAGATCTCACCAGGTTGAAGAACTTGAAAGCTGAAGTTGCTGAAATCGAATTCTCCTGGAGGCCGATCTGACTTCCTCTTAGAATTGCTGTGGATCTGCAGTATCTGGACTGGAGTCGGATGCTGGTGGTCGGCCAGGACTTGGAGAAGGTGGCCGTGAGAAGAGGAAAAGACTAGGGCTTGGTGGAAAGAGAAGGGTGATGGCGGCTAGGGTTTGGGAATTGAGTGGCTAACCTAGGGTTTAGGGTTTTGGAGATCTCTCACCTCCTCAAGGTTCCAGGGGAACCCGGATTTACTCCCTCATGGAGCTCAACACCTGGAAACAAGTGCGGACAAGAGAAAACACAAGTTTGCTCAAGAAAAAAATTTCTTTCATTCATCTATGATTTCTTTCAACTTACAAGAGGGTTTAATTTATAATGCTTTACAAGGGAGAAGGGTTTCATATTTTTCCATGTGGGACTAAAGGAGGGGATCTCCAAATTAGGGCAAATCCCTTACATATGGTCGGCCAAAATACCAAAATTAGGATTTGGGTTATAAATGGCAGGTAGATGGCGCCACCTTGCTTGGATTTTTCAAGAAAAATTTTCTTCCTTCCCTGGATGAACTCTTTTGGACTCCTCCTTTTCTTCCTCCCTAAGTCAAGGCTCTTCCCATCTTTGTTTTAGGTTTTTTTGGCAGGTAATGGGCGCCCCTTGATATGCTCTTCCAAGAGAAATTTCTTCCCTTCTTTGCTTGGATTTTCTTGGGAAAGTCTTGGCCGCCCCCTTGATTGGTGGTCTTTTGGTGGACTTCTCCTTATCTGGCGCATGAGAGAAGGAGGTTGCCATCTGTGGAGTGGGGACCAAAAGCTGCTGGATGTGGATATGGCGCCCCCTGGACTGGGAGTGTGGCTGGGAGTGTGGTGTCCACTTGCCTGGTCTTGGAAGAAAGTGTAACATCCTATTTTGAAACCCTAGTCCACTACTGAGTCAACATGACTCAACAAAATAAAATGCAGGTAATGTAGACTCAAGCTAAATTAAGTTGATATAGTCAACTTTTATTAAAAACCAAAAAAACCCTAATTCTTCGGGCAAGGTTAATCAGAGATCCAGATGGAGCTCTGAAGTCTTCTTCTGAGTCTGGTGCCCGCACCAAAGTGCATGACTTCACCTGGACAGAAGAGTGCAGGAAAGCCTTTGAGGAGTTGAAGAAGTTCTTGGCATCACCATCACTGCTCTCCAGGTCAGAAGATGGAGAGGAACTCTTGTTGTACCTAGTGGTTATCCCAGGGGCTGTCAGTTCAGTCCTTATCCGTACAGACGAGGATGGAGCTCAGAAACTGGTGTATTATGCCAGCAAACTCCTTTGAGATGCAAAGGTCAGGTACACCCACTCCAAGGAGTTAATTTTTGTTGGCTTTGACTCCTTAGTTTTGATGATCAACAAAAGGTTGAGTATATGTTTGGACTAATGTTTAATCTCAAGATAAAGTTTCAGGACTTAGGTTATTCAAAAAGAGTATCAAAAGGACAATGATGAAACTAAGTTTACCTGATTTGGAAAAGAGCTCTTCTACCTTGGACAAGATCAAAATTCTCATAATGGACCTTCTTGTTAAGAAATATTTGACAAAAGAAACAAAGGCTTAAAGAAACTCAAGCACGGCACGCATATCTCAAGAGTTTCAGAAAAATTCAGATCAGAGGTCGACCCCCAGAGGTCGACACCTTGTCAAAGGTCGACCACCAGAGGTCGACTCATGAAGAAAAGGAAAGTTCAGCATGGCCGGCACGGCAAAGTCTCAGTGGCATGCATCAGAGGTCGACCACCAGAGGTCAACACCTGTCCAGAGGTCGACACCAGAGGTTGACTAATAGCCTGAGAATTCAAAATGGGCAGAACTATGGTATTCTGAACTTTTGCCTAAATTTTACTGGAGGTCGACTCATGAGATCGACACTTGATCCAAAGGTCGACTCATGAGGTCGACTCATGGCATAACGGCTAGTTTTTCTGAACTTCTGATTTGATTTCCAACGGCCATAAACGGCCATATTTTTGAATCTAACGATCTTGTGGAGTTGTTTCAGCATGAATGAGGTATTTAACCTCCACCAAACTTCAAAAAAGACAAGGAGACAAAGTGAAAAAGTGTTGATTCAAAGTACAAAGCCTTCAATCACTTCCAAGCCAAAAGTGTGAGAAAACCAAGAGATTCCCTAGCCAAAAGTCTTCCATCTTTGAGGAATCCAACATTCAAGTGTTTGGCATTTAGTGAGGTCCAAAGATTCCAAGGGAAAAGGCTTGAAGAGTCTCCATCAAGAGCTTCAACGAATTTATTATTGCTCAAAAGGAGTTTCTTTAGTTTTAATTCATTGTTTCATACTCTTTTGTCTTTAGCTAGTTTCAAGGGAATTTGAAACTAGAGTGAGGTTTGTTGGTGAGCCAATTGATAAAACCAACTAGGGTTGCTTGTAAGCCCGAAGCCAAAACAAGTGAGTGAGGTTTGTTGGTGAGCCAATTGATAAAACCAACTAGGGTTGCTTGTTAGCTCGAAGCCAAAACAAGTGTGTAAGGTTTTGACTTGTAAGCCTGGTAAAACAAGTTGGCTGTAATCTAAAGATTATAGTAGAAATTCCCAAGTGGAGCTTGGGGAGTGGATGTAGGTGCTAGGTGCACCGAACCACTATATTTCTTGTGTGTTTGCATTGCCTTTCTCTTTTACTTCTTTAGCTTTTTAATTGCCATTTTATTTCATTGCTTCCGTTGCACAATTATTAAAGCACTATCACTCTTCATCTTAAAACTTGATAGCACATATATTGCGTTAAATTTTTTAAATACCCAATTCACCCCCCCTCTTGGGCACCATATCTGGGCAACAAGTGGTATCAGAGCACCG
This sequence comes from Areca catechu, assembly GCA_021397845.1. Taxonomy (NCBI): domain Eukaryota; kingdom Viridiplantae; phylum Streptophyta; class Magnoliopsida; order Arecales; family Arecaceae; genus Areca; species Areca catechu. Next base: position 17,382,713 of record CM038043.1, read on the forward strand.
GTACTCTCTTGTAGGTCCAACGATCTTGAGTGAAAGATCATGGCCGCCCCAATTGGAATGGGTATAGTTGAAGGACAAGCATCAAATCGTCCTCCTTTCTTTAATGGCACAAACTACACATATTGGAAAACTCGTATGCGTATTTATTTACAAGCTGTAGATTATCATATTTGGAGAGTAATCACTAAAGGGCCTCATCAACCCACTCACTTGATTAATGGCATTATTACCCCAAAATCTGAAGAAGAATGGGATGACAATGACATCAAACAAGCTGAGTTAAATGCTAAGGCGATGAATTTGTTATTCTGTGCACTTGATCCTAGTGAATTCAACAGAATATCAAATTGTAGTTCCGCCAAAGAAATTTGGGATACACTTGAGGTTACCCATGAGGGTACACATCAAGTGAAGACCACTAAAGTGAACATGCTCATTCATACGTATGAGATGTTCAGGATGGAACCAACTGAAAGTATAAGTGAAATGTATACTAGATTTACAAATATAGTAAATGGTATGAGGAGTTTGGAAAAAATTATATCTAATGGTGAACTGGTTAACAAACTTCTCAGGTCTCTTCCGGCTTCATGGGATGCGAAAGTTACAGCCATAGAAGAAGCCAAGGATGTCAACACTCTACCTCTCGAGCAGCTTCTTGGATCACTGATGACCTACGAGCTTTCACTAAAGCAGAAGACAGTGGACAATGACAAGAAAAAGAAAGCCATAGCCTTCAAGTCCACTACAAAAGAAGAGTCAAGTGATGAATCAGAAGAAGAAGCTGACGATGATGAGACAGCCCTCATTACAAGAAAGTTTAAAAGATTCATGAGAAAGAAGAAGGGCTTCTACAAAAAGAGACCACAAAAGGGTGATCACAATAAGGAGAAAGAGAAAGATAAAGAAAGGGATCCACCCATCTGCTTCGAGTGCAAGAAGCCAGGTCATTACAAAACGGATTGCCCTTTGCTTAAAAAAGTAGAAGGATGTTGAGAAAGAAAGCCATGATGGCTACCTGGAGTGAGAGTGAAGACTCCAGCAGTGAAGAAGAGCAGCAGATAGTCGCCAACCTATGTTTCATGGCCAATGAAGATAATGAGGTAAATTCTGAACCTGAAACTGAATTTACTTTCAATGAATTGCATGATGCTTTTGATGACTTAGTAATGGAATATGAAAAATTAAAATTGAAAAATAAGAAATTAAGAAAGCAAAATTTTGAGCTTACCAAAAATTCAGAAAAGTTTTCAAGTAAAATTGAAAATTTAACTCAAGAAAACAAGAAATTAAAAGAACATGTAAAGACTTTGACAAATGATAAAGATAATCTTTTAAAAGAGAATAATTCTTTGAAAAATAATAGAAGTCTTAAAACTAATGAGAACATTGAAAGACAAAATAAAGAACTATTGCTTCAAAATAAGAATTATAAGGAAGAGTTAGAAAAAGTAAAACCTTTTGTAGAAAAGTTTACTTTTAGTTCAGAAAAACTGAATATGCTTTTAAATAGTCAACATGCAGTGTTTAATAAAGCTGGACTTGGATTTAAGCCACACAATCAACAAAAGCTTTACAAAAACTTTTTCATACCAGCATCTTCTAATATTACCTGCTATGCATGTGGTAAAGTAGGTCATAAATCATATGTTTGTAATAGAAGAAAATTAAATACCTTTAAAAAGATTTGGGTTCCAAAAGGAACCAATTTGACTAACCCTAAAGGACCCAAGATGACTTGGGTACCTAAAGTTTCAACTTGATCATTTTTTTGCAGGTGTGCCTTGCAACCAAAAATAAAAGAAGAATGTGGTATCTGGATAGTGGTTGCTCAAGGCACATGACTGGGGATGTGAAGCAATTCTCATCACTAGCTGCTATTGATGGTGGAAACGTTACCTTTGGTGATAATGGAAAAGGCAAAATCGTCGGAATTGGTAAAATCCATATCACCCCTAATGCTTATGTAGATAATGTATTGTTTGTTGATGGCTTGAAGCATAATCTTTTTATCATTAGTCAGTTTTGTGATAAAGGTTTTAAAGTAATTTTTGAATCATCTTTGTACATGGTATCTAGTCTAGATGTCAATGGCATCAAGTTCACTGGTCTTAGGCATGGAAACATTTACATGGTTGATCTTGATGATCTAGCCATGGAAAGTGGTCAATGCCTAGTGGCTAAGGAAGCCAAGGCAAGTGAAACTAGTTGGATTTGGCACCGTAGGCTAGGGCATGCTAGTATGCAGTTGATTTCAAAATTAAGCAAAAAGAATCTTGTAAAAGAATTGCCAAAACTCACTTTTGAAAAAGATAAAATTTGTGTTGCATGTCAATTTGGAAAACAAACTAAATCTACTTTCAAACCTAAAGGAGTAGTATCTACTACTAGACCCCTTGAATTATTGCATATGGACCTCTTTGGACCAACCAGAACAACTAGTTTGGGAGGTAAAAAATATGGGCTAGTAATTGTAGATGATTACTCACGATTTACTTGGATAATGTTTTTAGCTCATAAAGATGAAACATTTTCAGCTTTTGTTAAATTTCATAAAAGGGTTTCAAACGAAAAAGATCTCACTATTGTGTCTTTGCATAGTGATCATGGAACTGAATTTGAAAATCATGATTTTGAAACTTTTTGTAATGAAAATGGTATTAGTCATAATTTCTCTGCACCTAGGACACCTCAACAAAATGGGGTGGTAGAAAGAAAGAACAGGACTCTTGAAGAAATGGCACGCACAATGCTTTGCGAAAACGATTTACCTAGATATTTTTGGGTAGAAGCCATTAATACATCTTGTTACATTTTAAATCGTGTTTTAATTCGACCTATTTTGAAGAAAACACCATATGAGCTTTGGAAAAATCGAAAACCTAATCTCAAATATTTTCGTGTATTTGGTTGCCGCTGTTTCATATTAAACAATGGCAAAGATAATATCAGTAAATTTGATGCAAAGTCAGATGAGGGTATCTTCTTAGGATACTCTACTTCTAGCAAGGCATACAGGGTCTTCAACAGAAGAACACTTCTGGTTGAAGAATCAATTCATGTAGTGTTTGATGAATCTAACGAAAAATCTTCTAGAAAAGAAGATTCTATTGATGTTGAAACAGGTACAAAGAAACTTGAACAATTGACAATCAATGAAGATGAGCCCAAAGGAGATGATGATCAAGAAAGTCAAGATCAAATTCAAGAAATCAATGCAACTTCACCAAAACCATTACCTAAAGAATGGAGGTATGCACATGGACACCCTAAAGAGCTAATAATAGGTGATCCATCAAAGGGGGTAAGTACACGCTCTTCTATTAGAAATGTTTGTGATTATTTAGCTTTTGTATCTCAGATAGAGCCTAAGTCAATAGAAGAAGCTGAAAAAGATTGTAACTGGATTAATGCTATGCAAGATGAACTAAATCAATTTAAAAGAAATAATGTTTGGACTTTAACTGAAAGACCCCTTAATGTTTCAGTAATTGGCACAAAATGGGTTTTTAGAAATAAACTTGATGAACATGGTATTGTAATTAGGAACAAAGCTAGACTTGTTGCTAAAGGCTACAACCAGGAAGAAGGGATCGACATCGATGAAACCTTTGCTCCTGTTGCTAGGCTAGAAGCAATTAGACTTTTACTTGCTTTTGCTTGTTTTATGGATTTCAAGTTATTTCAAATGGATGTAAAGAGTGCCTTTTTAAATGGATTTATTGAAGAGGAGGTTTATGTTGAACAACCTCCTGGTTTTGAAAATCATGAATTTCCTAATCATGTCTTTAAATTGCATAAAGCATTGTATGGTTTAAAGCAAGCTCCTAGAGCTTGGTATGATAGATTAAGTTCATTTTTAATAAAAAATAATTTCTCTAGAGGTAATGTAGATAATACATTGTTTTTGAAAAAGGAAAATGATGATCTCTTAGTAGTACAAATATATGTAGATGATATTATTTTTGGTGCTACTAACGAATGTCTTTGTCAAGAATTTGCGAAGTTAATGCAGAGTGAGTTCGAGATGAGCATGATGGGAGAACTCAACTTCTTCCTCGGACTCCAAATTAAGCAAACCAAAGAGGGGATCTCCATCAACCAAGCCAAGTACACAAGGGAGATTTTGAAAAAGTTTGGAATGGAGACTACAAAACCAATAGGTACCCCTATGAGCTCTTCATGTAAATTAGACAAAGATGAATGTGGTAAATCAGTAGACCAAAAATTATATAGAGGCATGATTGGTTCATTGCTATATCTAACTGCCAGTAGACCAGATATAATGTTTAGTGTTTGTATGTGTGCACGTTTTCAGTCTGCTCCTAAAGAATCACATCTCTTAGCTGTAAAACGTATACTTAGATACTTATCTGGGTCTATCAAAATTGGTCTTTGGTACTCTAGAGAGTCATCATATGAGTTAATTGCATATTCTGATGCTGATTTTGTTGGGTGTAAACTTGATCGAAAAAGTACTAGTGGAACTTGTCAATTCCTAGGAGTTAATTTGATTTCATGGAGCAGTAAGAAACAGAATTCGGTTGGTCTATCTACGGCGGAAGCCGAATATATAGCAGCTAGAAGCTGTTGTGCTCAGATTCTATGGATCAAACAATAACTCGAGGACTTTGGCATCAAACTAACTAAGACACCCATAAGATGTGATAATACTAGTGCAATCAACTTAACGAAAAATCCTGTACAACATTCAAGAAGCAAACATATTGAAATAAGACATCACTTCATAAGAGATCACGTTCAAAACTCTAATGTGTTGTTAGAATTTATATGTACTGATTATCAATTGGCTGATATATTCACAAAACCATTGAATGAAGATAGATTTTGTATGATTAGAAGAGAACTAGGAGTCATTGATCCTTTTGCTTGAAACTCTTCAATTTTCATCAAAATTCCTCAAAAATGATTTATAAATTCTCAAATATGTTTAAAGGTTATTTTTCTAAATTTTATCAATTTTGTAATTTTACAGAATTTTATTTTGGGTGATTTATTGTTGGAGGTCGATACTTGAGATTTTCGGAGGTCGACACTTGAGGTCGACACTTAAGTTTTGGAGGTCGACACTTGAGGTCGACCCCTGAAAATTTTCAGAGGTCGACACTTGAACGGAAACTTGCTTTTTAAAAAATCCGTCCGCAAGCCTTGTTTTTCCAATTTTTTCCTTCCTCTCCTTCGTGTGGTCCCCGTCCAACATTCCTAAACCCCTAAATAGTGGATTTCCACCCTTCTCCCTCAACATTTTGGGAAATCCTCTCCTCTCCTCTTGCATTTCTTCGATTCAACCCTCTTTTTGACCGTACTTTTCATTTTGGACAACCGAAAGCCTTCGAATCTATCTACCCTCTAATCCCGGTTGTATTTCAATAGAAAACACTTATTTCTACCCTCCGTCTCTTACTTTTTCTCTATTTATTTTCTTTTTTCTCCACTCTCACAAACCCTTTTTCACAATTTCACATTCTTTTCTTTTTCCAATCCGCAAAACTCTCTTTCCCTCTCTTTTCCTCTTAACCTTACCTCTTTGCATTTCTCCCTAAGTTACCCCTCATCCTTACACATGGGTCCGAGAAAACACCAGGCAGTAAGGAAAAGGAGACTGGAACAGGGGCAGGGTAGTACTGAGCGGCGAAGGAAAGTCAGACATGAGCGTGAGCCGACCCCAGAGCCACCTGCACCAGTGCCAGCCAGCCTAGTCCGGAAGAGCATTGCTAGTGGGAGGCGTGTGGATATTCCATTCTGGGATCAGCATCACTTCTTCATTGGAGATGTACTGAGAGATGCAGGTCTGGTCCATTTTTGTACGATGTCCGAGAGATTCTACCCAGACCTCATCAGGGAGTTTTATGGATCCATGGCCACTGATGGCATTGGATGGTCTGCTACAGTTCGAGGGATCGAGATTTCAGTGACACCTGAGGTCATCAGTCGCATCTGGAGGATTCCACTTCATGGCACTGCTGCCACTACGATCAGCGACAGAGAGCACGCCTTCAGGTGTATACTAGAGCGTGAGGATGTTAGCGGCATTTCCACAGTAGCCGCTAACTAGCTTTCACTGGAGATGAGAGTGCTGCATCACATCATCGCCCGTATCTTGATTCCGAAGAGCGGGAGATTTGATTTTATTACTGAGCGTGAGCTGGTGTTGATGGTGTCCCTGAGTCAGCGGACTCCCATCAACCTCCCCAGGATCATGCTTCAGCAGATGGGTGAGGCAGCTTCTCACAGGAGACTCGTTCAGCCGTACGGCATGGGACTGACTCAGATATTCAGAGAGCATGGTGTCTCATTCGACGGCATACCCTTCAGTCAGCTACAGCACGCAGATACTTATGGAGAGAAATCCCTTCATAGGATGGGATTTCGACTGATTAGTGACCGATGGGTACGACAAGAGTCTGGCCAGGAGCCAGATGAGGAGGATGAGATCCGAGCTGCTGAGGCAGGGCCTTCAGGGCCTACTAATCATGGTACACCTCCTCGCCCAGCACCGGAGACAGAGACTGAGGAGCCTGAGCCATTCACGCCACCACCTTCATCAGCTCCGGCACCTACTATTACTGGTACACCACGGAGGACTTCAGTGAGGATATCGGACTTCGAGCAGCGAGTGACTGATCAGATTTCAGAGGTCCGGACAGAGATCACTGGTGTACGACAGGAGCTTCATGATCTGCGGATACACACAGACACACGCATTAGTGCTCTCTCAGCTAGTATGGATACAGGAATCAGACAGATCCTCAGCTTATTGAGATTAGCACTACCATCAGGGACTGCAGATCTGACAGTATCTCCTCCACATGATGATGATGATGATGATGATGATGCTGATGACTCTGGTGGATACAGTGACAGTGATGGAGATCAGCCTGGAGCAGGTAGTTCTGATGTTCCACCTGCAGAGCCGATTCCAGAGGTTCCCCCTTCAGCTGATCCTCCTTCCACTGATCTTCCGAGTTCAGATCCTCCAGCCACAGCTGTGCCAGTTGATATTGAGCCTACAGAGTCACTATTTGAGACTATCACTGGGATTCCGGATGACATAGATGAGCATACAGAGACAGATATCGATGATCCCACAGCTTATGAGCTAGTCAGCAGGCAGATCCCAGCTCAGTCTACTCAGCATGCTGATCCGTCCACTCCTTCAGCTACTGCCTCTATCTCGACATCTGTAGAGCCCTTACCTAGGACATATAGATCTCGTAGGACTACCCCTAGGTCTGGTCCCTCTCTGAGGACTCGGAGTTCCTCTCATAGGACTCCAAAATCCTCATCTAGGATCATGGCTCCTGTATCTTTTGACATACCTTCTGATGAGGAGTAGCCTCATAGTTTTATTTGCTGTACTTAGTTTGCTTGTGTATGATCTGTTGTATCAGAATTTTGTGCCTACTTTGTAAGCAATTTTGTAACTGAATACATTTGTTTTTATCTACATTGTGATATTTTATCTATCTTGTGCCATTTTATCGGATACCAGCTCTTAACATTTTTTTTTAAACTCTCAAGTTAGAATATTTTATTATATTGAATGCACAAATTGAGGGGGAGCATGTGTTTTATGCACCTAAATACTTCATTATAATTGATCATAAGTTTCATTAATATATCTTTCACTACAAAAATGAACTTTTTGATTCCTGACAAAAAGGGGGAGTAGTAAAGTATATATGTATTTATGAGATCAAATATAGTAAAGTATATATGTATTTATGAGATCTCCGTCTTATGAGTAGTAAAGTTTATATGATTCTTACTTTTTTGACTCATGAGAATGTTTTCACAAAAAGAAAGAAGTAAATAAAAAGTAACTCATGAAAATATTTTTCACAAAAAGAAGATGAAAAGCAAATTTTTATGATACACTCATGCATGTAAGGATTCTTTGAAAATATTTTATTATTGCTATATCTTGCTTTTGGACTTAATTGCATATATACTCAAGGTTTTGTCATCATCAAAAAGGGGGAGATTGTTGGCTTTGACTCCTTAGTTTTGATGATCAACAAAAGGTTGAGTATATGTTTGGACTAATGTTTAATCTCAAGATAAAGTTTCAGGACTTAGGTTATTCAAAAAGAGTATCAAAAGGACAATGATGAAACTAAGTTTACCTGATTTGGAAAAGAGCTCTTCTACCTTGGACAAGATCAAAATTCTCATAATGGACCTTCTTGTTAAGAAATATTTGACAAAAGAAACAAAGGCTTAAAGAAACTCAAGCATGGCACGCATATCTCAAGAGTTTCAGAAAAATTCAGATCAGAGGTCGACCCCCAGAGGTCGACACCTTGTCAAAGGTCGACCACCAGAGGTCGACTCATGAAGAAAAGGAAAGTTCAGCATGGCCGGCATGGCAAAGTCTCAGTGGCACGCATCAGAGGTCGACCACCAGAGGTCAACACCTGTCCAGAGGTCGACACCAGAGATCGACTCATAGCCTGAGAATTCAAAATGGGCAGAACTATGGTATTCTGAACTTTTGCCTAAATTTTACTGGAGGTCGACTCATGAGGTCGACACTTGATCCAGAGGTCGACTCATGGCATAACGGCTAGTTTTTCTGAACTTCTGATTTGATTTCCAACGGCCATAAACGGCCATATTTTTGAATCTAACGGTCTTGTGGAGTTGTTTCAGCATGAATGAGGTATTTAACCTCCACCAAACTTCAAAAAAGACAAGGAGACAAAGTGAAAAAGTGTTGATTCAAAGTACAAAGCCTTCAATCACTTCCAAGCCAAAAGTGTGAGAAAACCAAGAGATTCCCTAGCCAAAAGTCTTCCATCTTTGAGGAATCCAACATTCAAGTGTTTGGCATTTAGTGAGGTCCAAAGATTCCAAGGGAAAAGGCTTGAAGAGTCTCCATCAAGAGCTTCAACGAATTTATTATTGCTCAAAAGGAGTTTGTTTAGTTTTAATTCATTGTTTCATACTCTTTTGTCTTTAGCTAGTTTCAAGGGAATTTAAAACTAGAGTGAGGTTTGTTGGTGAGCCAATTGATAAAACCAACTAGGGTTGCTTGTAAGCCCGAAGCCAAAACAAGTGAGTGAGATTTGTTGGTGAGCCAATTGATAAAACCAACTAGGGTTGCTTGTTAGCCCGAAGCCAAAACAAGTGTGTAAGGTTTTGACTTGTAAGCCTGGTAAAACAAGTTGGCTGTAATCTAAAGATTATAGTGGAAATTCCCAAGTGGAGCTTGGGGAGTGGATGTAGGTGCTAGGTGCACCGAACCACTATATTTCTTGTGTGTTTGCATTGCCTTTCTCTTTTACTTCTTTAGCTTTTTAATTGCCATTTTATTTCATTGCTTCCGTTGCACAATTATTAAAGCACTATCACTCTTCATCTTAAAACTTGATAGCACATATATTGCGTTAAATTTTTTAAATACCCAATTCATCCCCCCTCTTGGGCACCATATCTGGGCAACAATTTTGACCCTCATAATGTATGCTCAGCGACTCAGGCCATACTTCCAAACGTATCCGATTGTAGTCCTGACAGACCAACCATTAAGAGCCATACTCAGCCGCCCTGATACTTCCAGATATCTGGCCAAGTGGGCTCTGATACTTAGCGAGTTTGACATCACATACCAACTAAGACCATCTTAGAAGGCCCAAGTGTTGGCTGACTTTCTGGTCGAGTGCGTGGGCATGGACGAGGAGCCAGAAGAGACCACCCTGGAGTTCCAGACGGAGCCTAGAACCAAGGAGGAGGTCTGGGGTCCTCCACGTGGACGGCGCATCCAACTCGGGAGGGAGCAGAGCAGGCCTCATCCTCGCCAACGATGATGGGGTTGTGGCTGAATGCGCGCTCCGCTTCCAGTTCGTAGCAACCAACAACTAGGCAGCGTACGAGGTACTCCTCGCGAGACTGAGGGTCTCCCATAAGCTGGGTGTACCCAACCTAAAGGTCTTCACTAACTCCCAGCTGGTGGCCGGACAAGTCTTAGGAGAGTTCAAGGCAAGAGATCCCCAGATGATGAAGTGCTTAGAACAGGTACGCTCAAGCATGGTGGGCTTTCAGGTGCTTCAGCATCTCCCACATTTCTCGTGGAGAGAATGCTCGTGCTGACACCCTCTCAAGGCTCACGACCCTATCGGACTCATTACTGGGGTGCACCCATATTGAATACTTAGAAACTCCATGCCATGAGGCTCTCGAGGGGGTCAAGCAGGTCACCCCGAAGCCTAGCTAGATGGACTGGTACATCAGGTACATCACCGACGGCATCCTACCAAAAGACCACATGGAGGCTAGCCTCATCAAGAAGAAGGCTGCATGCTTTGTCTTGATGGATGGGCAACTCTACCGCAGTTCCTACTCTTATCCACTCCTGAAGTGCCTGAGATCCACGGAGGTGGCCTTTGTGCTCTAAGAGATACATGAAGGCCTCTGCGGGAATCACGTGGAGGCAGGATGCTAGAATACAAGGCTCTCCGTCAGGGGTATTACTAGGAGACTATGAGGGAGGATGCTTTTCCCATAGGGGAGGATCTGTTTTCCTAGATCACCACTGACTTGATCATCGGAGTGCCCCCACTGGGATCCCCGGCCCGAGTCTCCTCTTTTTTGCAGGTCCGGGCGTGCGAGCTGGTTTTCGCGTGACGAGGTCAGCATCCGAGGTCATCCCCAAGCTACAGGCCATGGTGGTGTAGGCGGCAACACATTCTAATACACTCTTGATACATGTTGATACTTATCAATTTAAATCATATACAAATCACTTTGATACTTTAAAGTGTTCATACATACATAACTATAAAGTTTTTCCATGCCCAGTGTTTTGTCATCATCAAAAAGGAGGAGATTGTTGACCCCTGGAATGATTTTGATGATAACAAAATATTGGAGCATGTATTTTGTTGGCTTTGACTCCTTAGTTTTGATGATTAACAAAAGGTTGAGTATATGTTTGGACTAATGTTTCATCTCTAGATAAAAGTTTCAGGACTTAGGTTATTCAAAAAGAGTATCAAAAGTACATTGATGAAACTAAGTTTACCTGATTTGGAAAAGAGCTCTTCTACCTTGGACAAGATCAAAATACTCAAATTGGACCTTCTTGTTAAGAAATTATTGACAAAAGAAACAAAGGCTTAGAGAAACTCAAGCATGGCACGCACTTCTCAAAGAGTTTCAGAAAAATTCAGATCAGAGGTCGACCACCAGAGGTCGACACCTTGTCAAAGGTTGACCACCAGAGGTCGACTCATGAAGAGAAGAAAAGTTCAGCATGGCCGGCACGGCAAAATCTCAGTGGCACGCTCCAGAGGTCGACCACCAGAGGTCAACACCTGTCCAGAGGTCGACACCAGAGGTCGACTCATAGCCTGAGAATTCAAAATGGGCAGAACTATGGTACTCTGAACTTTTGCCTAAAATATACTGGAGGTCGACTCATGAGGTCGACACTTGATCCAGAGGTCGACTCATGAGGTCGACTCATGGCATAACGGCTAGTTTTTCTGAACTTCTGATTTGATTTCTAACGGCCATAAACGGCCATATTTTTGAATCTAACGGTCTTGTGGAGTTGTTTCACCATGAATGAGGTATTTAACCTCCACCAAACTTCAAAAAAGACAAGGAGACAAAGTGAAAAAGTATAGGTTCAAAGTACAAAGCCTTCAATCACTTCCAAAGCCAAAAAGTGTGAGAAAACCAAGAGATTCCCTTCCCAAAAGCTTTCCATTTTTTGAGGAATCCAACATTCAAGTGTTTGGCATTTAGTGAGGTCCAAGATTCCAAGACAAAAGGCTTGAAGAGTCTCCATCAAGAGCTTCAACGAATTTATTTTTTGCTCAAAAGGAGTTTGTTTAGTTTTCATTACTTGTATTCATACTCTTTTGTCTTTTGCTAGTTTCAAGGGAATTTGAAACTAGAGTGAGGTTTGTTGGTGAACCAATTGATAAAACCAACTAGGGTTGCTTGTAAGCCCGAAGCCAAAACAAGTGAGTGAGGTTTGTTGGTGAGCCAATTGATAAAACCAACTAGGGTTGCTTGTTAGCCCGAAGCCAAAACAAGTGTGTAAGGTTTTGACTTGTGAGCCTGGTAAAACAAGTCGGCTGTAATCTAAAAGATTATAGTGGAAATTCCCAAGTGGAGCTTGGGGAGTGGATGTAGGTGCTAGGTGCACCGAACTACTATATTTCTTGTGTGTGTGCATTGGCTTGCTCTTTAACTTCTTTAGCTCGTTAATTGTCATTTTATTTCGTTGCTTCCGTTGCACAATTTTTAAAGCACTATCACTCTTCACCTTAGAACTTGATAGCACATATATTGCCTTAAAATTTTTTAAATACCCAATTCACCCCCCCCTCTTGGGGACCATATCTTGGCAACAAGTGGTATCAGAGCACCGGTACTCTCTTGTAGGTCCAACGATCTTGAGTGAAAGATCATGGCCGCCCCAATTGGAATGGGTATAGTTGAAGGACAAGCATCAAATCGTCCTCCTTTCTTTAATGGCACAAACTACACTTATTGGAAAACTCGTATGCGTATTTATTTACAAGCTGTAGATTATCATATTTTGAGAGTAATCACTAAAGGGCCTCATCAGCCCACTCACTTGGTTAATGGCATTATCACCCCAAAATCTGAAGAAGAATGGGATGACAATGACATCAAACAAGCTGAGTTAAATGCTAAGGCGATGAATTTGTTATTCTGTGCACTTGATCCTAGTGAATTCAACAGAATATCAAATTGTATTTCCGCCAAAAAAATTTGGGATACACTTGAGGTTACCCATGAGGGTACACATCAAGTGAAGACCACTAAGGTGAACATGCTCATTCATACGTATGAGATGTTCAGGATGGAACCAACTGAAAGCATAAGTGAAATGTATACTAGATTTACCAATATAGTAAATGGTATGAGGAGTTTGGGAAAAATTATATCTAATGGTGAACTGGTTAACAAACTTCTCAGGTCTCTTCCGGCTTCATGGGATGCGAAAGTTACAGCCATAGAAGAAGCCAAAGATGTCAACACTCTACCTCTCGAGCAGCTTCTTGGATCACTGATGACCTACGAGCTTTCACTAAAGCAGAAAACAGTGGACAATGACAAGAAAAAGAAAGCCATAGCCTTCAAGTCCACTACAAAAGAAGAGTCAAGTGATGAATCTGAAGAAGAAGATGATGATGATGAGACAGCCCTAATTACAAGAAAATTTAAAAGATTCATGAGAAAGAAGAAGGGCTTCTACAAGAAAAGGCCACAAAAAGGTGATCACAACAAGGAGAAGGAGAAAGAGAAAGAAAGGGATCCACCCATCTGCTTCGAGTGCAAGAAGCCTGGACATTACAAAACGGATTGCCCTTTGCTTAAAAAGAGTAGAAGGATGTTGAGAAAGAAGGCCATGATGGCTACCTGGAGTGAGAGTGAGGACTCCAGCAGTGAAGAAGAGCAGCAGGTAGTCGCCAACCTATGTTTCATGGCCAATGAAGATAATGAGGTAAACTCTGAACCTGAAACTGAATTTACTTTCAATGAATTGCATGATGCTTTTGATGACTTAGTAATGGAATATGAAAAATTAAAATTAAAAAATAAGAAATTAAGAAAGCAAAATTTTGAGCTTACCAAAAATTCAGAAAAGTTTTCAAGTGAAATTGAAAATTTAACTCAAGAAAACAAGAAATTAAAAGAACATGTAAAGACTTTGACAAATGATAAAGATAATCTTTTTAAAGAAAATAATTCTTTAAAAAATAATAGAAGTCTTAAAACTAATGAGAACATTGAAAAACAAAATAAAGAACTATTGCTTCAAAATAAGAATTACAAGGAAGAGTTAGAAAAAGTAAAACCCTTTGTAGAAAAGTTTACCTTTAGTTCAGAAAAACTAAATATGCTTTTAAATAGCCAACATGCAGTGTTTAATAAAGCTGGACTTGGATTTAAACCACACAATCAGCAAAAACTTTACAAAAACTTTTTCATACCTGCATCTTCTAATATTACCTGCTATGCATGTGGTAAAGTAGGTCATAAATCATATGTTTGTAATAGAAGAAAATTAAATACCTTTAAAAAGATTTGGGTTCCAAAAGGAACCAATTTGACTAACCCTAAAGGACCCAAGATGACTTGGGTACCTAAAGTTTCAACTTGATCATTTTTTTTTGCAGGTGTGCCTTGCAACCAAAAATAAAAGAAGAATGTGGTATCTGGATAGTGGTTGCTCAAGGCACATGACTGGGGATGTGAAGCAATTCTCATCACTAGCTGCAATTGATGGTGGAAACATCACTTTTGGTGATAATGGAAAAGGCAAAATCGTCGGAATTGGTAAAATCCATATCACCCCTAATGCTTATGTAGATAATGTATTATTTGTTGATGGCTTGAAGCATAATCTTTTTAGCATTAGTCAGTTTTGTGATAAAGGTTTTAAAGTAACTTTTGAATCATCTTTGTGCATGGTATCTAGTCTAGATGTCGATGGCATCAAGTTCACTGGTCTTAGGCATGGAAACATTTACATGGTTGATCTTGATGATCTAGCCATGGAAAGTGGTCAATGCCTAGTGGCTAAGGAAGCCAAGGCAAGTGAAACTAGTTGGCTTTGGCACCGTAGGCTAGGGCATGCTAGTATGCAGTTGATTTCAAAATTAAGCAAAAAGAATCTAGTAAAAGAATTGCCAAAACTCACTTTTGAAAAAGATAAAATTTGTGCTGCATGTCAATTTGGAAAACAAACTAAGTCTACTTTCAAACCTAAAGGAGTAGTATCTACTACTAGACCCCTTGAATTATTGCATATGGACCTCTTTGGACCAACCAGAACCACTAGTTTGGGAGGTAAAAAATATGGGCTAGTAATTGTAGATGATTACTCACGATTTACTTGGGTAATGTTTTTAGCTCATAAGGATGAAACTTTTTCAGCTTTTGTTAAATTTCATAAAAGGGTTTCAAATGAAAAAGATCTCACTATTGTTTCTTTGCGTAGTGATCATGGAACTGAATTTGAAAATCATGATTTTGAAACTTTTTGTAATGAAAATGGTATTAGTCATAATTTCTCTGCACCTAGGACACCTCAACAAAATGGGGTGGTAGAAAGAAAGAATAGGACACTTGAAGAAATGGCACGCACAATGCTTTGCGAAAACGATTTACCTAGATATTTTTGGGCAGAAGCCATTAATACTTCCTGTTACATTTTAAATCATGTTTTAATTCGTATTTTGAAGAAAACACCATATGAGCTTTGGAAAAATCGAAAACCTAATATCAAGTATTTTCGTGTGTTTGGTTGCCGCTGTTTCATATTAAACAATGGCAAAGACAATATCAGTAAATTTGATGCCAAGTCAGATGAGGGTATCTTCTTAGGATACTCTACTTCTAGCAAGGCATACAGGGTCTTCAACAGAAGAACACTTCTGGTTGAAGAATCAATTCATGTAGTGTTTGATGAATATAACGAAAAATCTTCTAGAAAAGAAGATTCTATTGATGTTGAAACAGGTACAAAGAAACTTGAACAATTGACAATCAATGAAGATGAGCCCAAAGGAGATGATGATCAAGAAAGTCAAGATCAAATTCAAGAAATCAATGCAACTTCACCAAAACCATTACCTAAAGAATGGAGGTATGCACATGGACACCCTAAAGAGCTAATAATAGGTGATCCATCAAAGGGGGTAAGTACACGCTCTTCTATTAGAAATGTTTGTGATTATTTAGCTTTTGTATCTCAGATAGAGCCTAAGTCAATAGAAGAAGCTGAAAAAGATTGTAATTGGATTAATGCTATGCAAGATGAACTAAATCAATTTAAAAGAAATAATGTTTGGACTTTAACTGAAAGACCCTTTAATGTTTCTGTAATTGGCACAAAATGGGTTTTTAGAAATAAACTTGATGAACATGGTATTGTAATTAGGAACAAAGCTAGACTTGTTGCTAAAGGCTACAACCAGGAAGAAGGAATCGACTTCGATGAAACCTTTGCTCCTGTTGCTAGGCTAGAAGCAATTAGACTTTTACTTGCTTTTGCTTGTTTTATGGATTTCAAGTTATTTCAAATGGATGTAAAGAGTGCCTTTTTAAATGGATTTATTGAAGAGGAAGTTTATGTTGAACAACCTCCTGATTTTGAAAATCATGAATTTCCTAATCATGTCTTTAAATTGCATAAAGCATTGTATGGTTTAAAGCAAGCTCCTAGAGCTTGGTATGATAGATTAAGTTCATTTTTGATGAAAAATGATTTTTCTAGAGGTAATGTAGACAATATGATGCGGAACTAATATGCATGCAATTTTTTTTATATGTTTTATATGTGGGGTTGGGTGATTAATTCCCGAATTTCAGATTAAAATAAGTTATAGGGAATTTTATATGAATTTTAGAAGATCAGCATGCAGATTAGGACCTAGAAAAGTAGAAAAGAAGGATCGCCGGGGCTGAGAAGCCTCGGTTAGGGCAAGTTCTCCTACAATAAAACTACTGGAGGTAGAGGGGTGTACCTGACAACGTCTGTGAAGATCGCAGCAAAAGGGTCTCTCGTTCCTCGACGGATGCGGCCTGGAAAATCGAGCCAAAGACCCGCGGATACCCGGCTTTCTGCTCGGTGATCCGATTGAGGCTTAGCTGGAGTCGTTGGATTCGTAGGAACTCGGGGACCTGCAAACGACCTGTCAGGGGTTAGAAAACTCACAAAGGAACAAGAAAACAAAGGAAAAACAGCAAGGGAAGGCTTCTTTTGGAGTGGGCGTCCAGGGATCTGGAGGGTTTGTTGGCAGCAGGAAGATGATTGCAATCACCGGGAAGAAGAACTCTCACAAACCCCTTTATGCACACAGCAGGGTATCACACCATTCAATAGAAGAACTCAAGGTTTTCATTCATCAAAAATTCTCCTCATACAAGAGGCTAGGGTCCCTTAAATAGACCCTTAACCTTGGGCTCCAAGTAAGGGTACATAAGTCTTTACATAAGAATCCTTTTCCCTCTCAAACCCTAGCTAGAAAATAAGGAAATATTAGGTAGAAAAATCCCTAAAAATTTTCTTGACTTGGTCAAGACTCCAAGGACGCCTAGGGGGGCGTGTTGGGCTTCTAGGAGCAGCAAAAGGCTGGCCCAAAGGGGCCCGGGTGCATGGGTTTGGGCCTCTGGAAGCTGGGGTGGCCTGGTAGCCAGGTAGCAGGAATATTCCCTGGTATCTTGCTTCTTAGGGGCTTGGGCTTGGCACCTGGGCTTGATTTCATTGGGCTAGGATGCAGATGGACCTCTGGAATCATGGATGCCCTTATTTATGAATATACTTTGGCATCTGGAAGGGAATCTGGGCATCTGGAGGGCATCTGCAAGGAATCAGGGTTTTTGATTTTTCTCCTGTGGTCTTCAAATCTTCAAGCTGGGTTGGACTTGGGCTAAACTTCCATGTCTTCAATCTGGTTGGACTTGGTCTTTACTTATATGATGTGGTCTTGAGTCTTCAGTATGCTTGGATAGGACTCAAAAAAAATAAAATTAGCTCAACATGAGCTGACTAGCATTGGACTGAACTAGCTCAACATGAGCTGACTAGTACAGAACTGAAATAACAACTCAAAATACTCAAATAACAACTAAAATGGACTCAGATGAGCTAAGCCCTTATCACAGATGGACTCATAAATTATTGAACAATTTACAGAGGATTGAAAAGCCTCTATCTTATTCTGGTGCCTCCGGTGTCCCCACCAATTCTCCCGGGGTGGGAGGAACTCGACCCTGTCGAGTGAAGGTCAGACTGGCTCACATATCTCTCGAGAAGGTCTGGGTTGAGGCATTGCAAGTCCTCTCGAGAAATCCACGAATCGTCCGACTCTGGCCGGCCTTGTCATCGGACCAGGAAGCGTTGATAGTCATGGCCCTGGGTCGTGATGGCTTGATCGTCCAGGATACGCTCGATCCGTTCTCCTCTCTCAGGCCAAATTTGTTTGTGGACACTCTAGGTTAGGGTCACTCACAATGAAAAGGAATAGGTCCAAAGGCCTCACTAGGTAGCGCTGCCGGTTCCCTATACTCAACCAGGTCTGTAATATTGAAGGTAGAACTAATGCCCAAATCCGAAGGCAAGTCTAACACCTAGGCATTTGATCCAACCTTCTCTATCACTTTAAAAGGTCCGGCTCTGCGAGCATGAAGCTTCTTTTAGGCCTAAGCCTAACCAAGATAAAATCCACTACATCAAATTTTTTGATCCATCTTCGGGAATTAGCCAGTTGTTTTAACATTAGTGCGGGTGGTGAACATGCTAGGCACATGCAGACTCCTAACAAGATGATGCAAAGGACTCAAACCTACACCTAGCAGACTTGACTAAAGAGGTTTATTAGGTCTTAACTACCACTTGGGCATGGGGGCATGAGTCGTGGTTGATGGATGACATGCAGAAGAAAATTTGCTAGTAACTCCTAATAAGTGCCAGAGGGTCTGCCAAAAGTAGGTAGCAAATGGGATGGGCTTTATGGATCCTTGCAACCTAGTAACCTCAACAAAATGTAACCTAATAGTTCTAGACACATGAGAAAACTCAGGAAAGGGTAGAAAATAGGAAGTGGGTTCAGAATTACTCTGGTAGGGTGGAGAAAAAGGTTCTGGGTTAGTTGGATAAAGTAGAATCAAAGAAGGCATGTCAGGGACTAATCCTAGACTAATGAGGTTAACCTTATGGGGTTGCGATATATCTACGGGGTTTGTATAATGGAAGGATGGGTTATTAATCTCAGGAAAGAGGTCCTTAATGGGAACTATAGGAGGAGACTCATCCTGAGGGTACTGATTCAAAGAGATCAAGTCCTTAATAAATTCTTCTGGTTCTTGTATTTTAGGACTAGACTCTATAATTTGGCTCTCCTTTATGGTTTCCTCAGGTAAGGCTCTAGTAGCAGTACCTAGGTTCTCTTCCTCTATTTGTTCTTCCATTATAGCTTTAGGTTGGATATGGTCAAGGTCAACTAGCTCTGGGTTGGTTTCTACCTGGGTATCTACTGGGTCAGCTAATTCTAAGTCTACTAAAGGTGTCTCCTCTTCTCCCTCATACTCATCCACTAGGCTCACATCAGCTTCATACACTTCCACGTTAATGTAAGCCTTGTCAATCTCAGGAATGGTTGGAGAAGGTCGGCTAGGGAAAAATTGGTTAGGTTCTGGTCTCTGATTATGGGTACTACTCCTAGTAGGTTCAGGTTGTATAAGGGGTAGTGGCTCACTACTGGGTTCATATTTAGGGATACTAATCCTATGGGGTTCAAGTTGACTAGGGGAAGCATGACTAGTACTAGGTTGATACTTAGGGGTTATGGGTTCTCTAGGCTCATAGGACAAGGGTGCAGATCTATGGGTCATGGGATTATAGGATCTGGGGTCATATGATTTTGGGTCAGCTTTATGATCAGGTTCTAAGGATGGATCAAGGTATGGGGTCCTCCTAAGGTTGGGCTCTCTATATGGGTCAGGATATTGGGTCCTCCTAGGATTGGACTCCCTATATGGGTCAGAATACTGGGTTCTCCTAGGGTTGGACTCCCTATATAGGTCAGAATATTGGGTCCTCCTAGGGTTGGACTCCCTATATGGGTCAGAATATTGGGTGTTGGGTCTACTAGGCTCATAGGGTGTGGGTGCATAGGATCTATGATCATGGGATCTAGAGTCATAGGATCTGGAGTCATAAGATCTATAGGTTGTAGGTATACTAGGCTTGTAGGGAGAGGGTAAATAGGATCTATCTTCCTGGTCTATAAAATCCTGATTGAGTCTTCTAGGACTAACCTTAGGGATTGGGTCATGACGATAGGTTCTCCTAGGTTCAGCCTCAAGGTATGGATCAGGGTTTGGGGTCCTCCTAGGTTGAGGATTGTAGTACGGGTCAGGATAAGGGGCTCTCCTAGGTTCGACCTCATGGTATAGATCAGGGTTTGGGGTCCTCCTAGGTTGAGGGGAGTCAGGATCTGGCTCAGACTGTGACCCATGGGTTTTTCTTGGGGTCCCTACCCGGACTTTTAACTGATCAAACCTATTGGCACGATGGTCAATTCTATCATTGGTTTGAATACGAGACTGAGTTAACTGGGTCATCTGGATAGTTGTCTGGGCAATTTGATCAGCTAGGGCTTTTATTTGGGCTTGTAAATTTTCCATGGGTTCAGACATTTATGAAGGAGGTGGGTGATATGAAACTCCTGATCTAGTGCTCATGCAAGACTCGATCAGACCGACTATAGCTGACTAGACCTAAAGTCCAAACTAGATGCTCAATCAGGGTGGCAAACTAGCCTATAGTAACCCTGTACTCAGCCAGGCAGGTGTAAGGGGAGTGTTAGGTCCCTGATTGCCAATCCTAGACACCAATCAGAGATTGGCCAGGTAGGCGGACCAGCACACAAGCCATTCGGGATTGAATCCCTAAACCACCGTTCTAGACACTAAGCACAAGGCACACACAGGTTAACTTGACACAGTGATCTAACACTAGCCCGGACCCGACCAGTTGGTGTCCTTAGCCCACTAAGGCAAATTAAGTCTAATTAATTTTAGGTTAAGGCTTGGGACTGAATGCAAGGGATGTGGTTTTGGGCTAAGGAGAGGTGATCAAATCCTCCCCCCATCTGATATAGCAAGAGTGCCCTTAAAAGTAAATTATGCAATGATGGCAGGCAGATGAGGATGCAAATTAGGGTTTAGGTATTTTTTTTTTTTTGGTATTTTAGGAAAATATGTATATTTTTTTTTTTTTTGGTATTTTTTTAAATAGAAGAAAACTTGCAAATCATGGCCTAATATACTGGAAATATACTAAAATTAAGAAATATGCAAAAACTCCTAAACAAAACCCTAAAACTTCCAAACTTGTCTTGCTAAAAAAAACAGAGCCAAAAATTTGCAGGCCCTATTTCGGCTCGCAGAAAATTCACAGGCCATAATAAAATATGAGAACAATTTTAAAATTACTGTGAATTATGATAAATCCAGGAAAATAAATTTCAGAATTTTTGGAGTTTTTAACAGGGAGAAATAATTAAAATGATAGAGTATATACGGACTGAAAAATTGCAGAAAATAAGCCCTAATCTAAGCTCTGATACCAAATGATGCGGAACTAATATGCATGCAATTTTTTTATATGTTTTATATGTGGGGTTGGGTGATTAATTCCCGAATTTCAGATTAAAATAAGTTATAGGGAATTTTATATGAATTTTAGAAGATCAGCATGCAGATTAGGACCTAGAAAAGTAGAAAAGAAGGATCGCCGGGGCTGAGAAGCCTCGGTTAGGGCAAGTTCTCCTACAATAAAACTACTGGAGGTAGAGGGGTGTACCTGACAACGTCTGTGAAGATCGCAGCAAAAGGGTCTCTCGTTCCTCGACGGATGCGGCCTGGAAAATCGAGCCAAAGACCCGCGGATACCCGGCTTTCTGCTCGGTGATCCGATTGAGGCTTAGCTGGAGTCGTTGGATTCGTAGGAACTCGGGGACCTGCAAACGACCTGTCAGGGGTTAGAAAACTCACAAAGGAACAAGAAAACAAAGGAAAAACAGCAAGGGAAGGCTTCTTTTGGAGTGGGCGTCCAGGGATCTGGAGGGTTTGTTGGCAGCAGGAAGATGATTGCAATCACCGGGAAGAAGAACTCTCACAAACCCCTTTATGCACACAGCAGGGTATCACACCATTCAATAGAAGAACTCAAGGTTTTCATTCATCAAAAATTCTCCTCATACAAGAGGCTAGGGTCCCTTAAATAGACCCTTAACCTTGGGCTCCAAGTAAGGGTACATAAGTCTTTACATAAGAATCCTTTTCCCTCTCAAACCCTAGCTAGAAAATAAGGAAATATTAGGTAGAAAAATCCCTAAAAATTTTCTTGACTTGGTCAAGACTCCAAGGACGCCTAGGGGGGCGTGTTGGGCTTCTAGGAGCAGCAAAAGGCTGGCCCAAAGGGGCCCGGGTGCATGGGTTTGGGCCTCTGGAAGCTGGGGTGGCCTGGTAGCCAGGTAGCAGGAATATTCCCTGGTATCTTGCTTCTTAGGGGCTTGGGCTTGGCACCTGGGCTTGATTTCATTGGGCTAGGATGCAGATGGACCTCTGGAATCATGGATGCCCTTATTTATGAATATACTTTGGCATCTGGAAGGGAATCTGGGCATCTGGAGGGCATCTGCAAGGAATCAGGGTTTTTGATTTTTCTCCTGTGGTCTTCAAATCTTCAAGCTGGGTTGGACTTGGGCTAAACTTCCATGTCTTCAATCTGGTTGGACTTGGTCTTTACTTATATGATGTGGTCTTGAGTCTTCAGTATGCTTGGATAGGACTCAAAAAAAATAAAATTAGCTCAACATGAGCTGACTAGCATTGGACTGAACTAGCTCAACATGAGCTGACTAGTACAGAACTGAAATAACAACTCAAAATACTCAAATAACAACTAAAATGGACTCAGATGAGCTAAGCCCTTATCACAGATGGACTCATAAATTATTGAACAATTTACAGAGGATTGAAAAGCCTCTATCTTATTCTGGTGCCTCCGGTGTCCCCACCACAATACATTATTTTTGAAAAAGAAAAATGATGATCTCTTAGTAGTACAAATATATGTAGATGATATTATTTTTGGTGCTACTAACGAATGTCTTTGTCAAGAATTTGCGAAGTTAATGCAGAGTGAGTTCGAGATGAGCATGATGGGAGAACTCAACTTCTTCCTCGGACTCCAAATTAAGCAAACCAAAGAGGGGATCTCCATCAACCAAGCCAAGTACACAAGGGAAATTTTGAAAAAGTTTGGGATGGAGACCACAAAACCAATAGGTACCCCTATGAGCTCTTCATGTAAATTAGACAAAGATGAATGTGGTAAATCAGTAGACCAAAAATTATATAGAGGCATGATTGGTTCTTTGCTATATTTAACTGCCAGTAGACCAGATGTAATGTTTAGTGTTTGTATGTGTGCACGTTTTCAGTCTGCTCCTAAAGAATCACATCTCTTAGCTGTAAAACGTATACTTAGATACTTATCTGGGTCAATCGAAATTGGTCTTTGGTACTCTAGGGAGTCATCATATGAATTAATTGCATATTCTGATGCTGATTTTGCTGGGTGTAAACTTGATCGAAAAAGTACTAGTGGAACTTGTCAATTCCTAGGAGTTAATTTGATTTCATGGAGCAGTAAGAAACAGAATTCGGTTGCTCTATCTACGGCAGAAGCCGAATATATAGCAGCTGGAAGCTGTTGTGCTCAGATTTTATGGATCAAACAACAACTCGAGGACTTTGGCATCAAACTAAGACACCCATAAGATGTGATAATACTAGTGCAATCAATTTAACGAAAAATCCTGTTCAACATTCAAGAAGCAAACATATTGAAATAAGACATCACTTCATAAGAGATCACGTTCAAAACTCTAATGTGTTGTTAGAATTTATATGTACTGATTATCAATTGGCTGATATATTCACAAAACTATTGAATGAAGATAGATTTTGTATGATTAGAAGAGAACTGGGAGTCATTGATCCTTTTGCTTGAAACTCTTCAATTTTCATCAAAATTCCTCAAAAATGATTTATAAATTCTCAAATATGTTTAAAGGTTATTTTTTTCTAAATTTTATTTCTAAATTTTATCAATTTTTTAAAATTTTACAGAATTTTATTTTGGATGATTTTTTGTTGGAGGTCGACATTTGAGATTTTCGGAGGTCGACACTTGAGGTCGACACTTAAGTTTTGGAGGTCGACACTTGAGGTCGACCCCTGAAAATTCTCAGAGGTCGACACTTGAACGAAAACCTGCTTTTTAAAAACCCGTCCGCAAGCCTTTTTTTCCCATTGTTTTCTTTACCTCTCCTTCGTGTGGTCCCCCTACAACTTCCATAAACCTCCAAATAGTGGATTTCCACCCCTCTCCTCGATCTTTTTGGGAAATCCTCACCTCCTCTCTTGCTTTTCTTGGAATCAACCTTCTATTTGACTGTTTTCTTGATTTTGGACAACCGAAAGCCCTCGAATCTTTCTACCCTCAGATCTTGGCTGTTTTTCAATTGAAAACACGTATTTCTTTTGTCCGTTTCTTACCTTTTCCTCATTTACTCTCGATTTTCTCCAATCTCACAAACCCTATTTCACCATTTCACATTCTCCTCTTTTTCCCAATCAGTGAACCTCTCTTAGCCTTACCTCTTTGCATTTCTCCCTAAGTTACCCCTCATCCTTACACATGGGTCCGAGAAAACACCAGGCAGTAAGGAAAAGGAGATTGGAACAGGGGCAGGGTAGTACTGAGCGGCGAAGGAAAGTCAGACATGAGCGTGAGCCGACC
Source organism: Areca catechu (assembly GCA_021397845.1). Taxonomy (NCBI): domain Eukaryota; kingdom Viridiplantae; phylum Streptophyta; class Magnoliopsida; order Arecales; family Arecaceae; genus Areca; species Areca catechu. Next base: position 17,407,101 of record CM038043.1, read on the forward strand.
CCAGAGCCACCTGCACCAGTGCCAGCCAGCCTAGTCCGGAAGAGCATTGCTAGTGGGAGGCGCGTAGATATTCCATTCTGGGATCAGCATCACTTCTTCATTGGAGATGTACTGAGAGATGCAGGTCTGGTTCATTTTTGTACCATGTCCGAGAGATTCTACCCAGACCTCATCAGAGAGTTTTATGGATCCATGGCCACTGATGGCATTGGATGGTCCGCTACAGTTCGAGGGATTGAGATTCCAGTGACACCTGAGGTCATCAGTCGCATCTGGAGGATTCCACTTCATGGCACTGCTGCCACTACGATCAGCGACAGAGAGCACGCCTTCAGGTGTATCCTAGAGCGTGAGGATGTTAGCGGCATTTCCACAGTGTCCGCTAACCAGCTTTCACTAGAGATGAGAGTGCTGCATCACATCATCGCCCGTATCTTGATTCCGAAGAGCAGGAGATTTGATTTTATCACTGAGCGTGAGCTGGTGTTGATGGTGTCCCTGAGCCAGCGGACTCCCATCAACCTTCCCAGGATCATGCTTCAGCAGATGGGTGAGGCAGCTTCTCACAGGAGACTCGTTCAGCCGTACGGCATGGGACTGACTCAGATATTCAGAGAGCATGGTGTCTCATTCGACGGCATACCCTTCAGTCAGCTACAGCACACAGATACTTATGGAGAGAAATCCCTTCATAGGATGGGATTTCGACTGATTAGTGACCGACGGGTACGATGAGAGTCTGGCCAGGAGCCAGATGAGGAGGATGAGATCCGAGCTGCTGAGGCAGGGCCTTCAGGGCCTACTGATCATGGTACACCTCCTCGCCCAGCACCGGAGACAGAGACTACGGATCCTGAGCCATTCACGCCACCACCTTCATCAGCTCCGGCACCTACTGCTACACCACGGAGGACTTCAGTGAGGATATCGGACTTCGAGCAGCGAGTGACTGATCAGATTTCAGAGGTCCGGACAGAGATCACTGGTGTACGACAGGAGCTTCATGATCTGCAGATACACACAGACACACGCATTAGTGCTCTCTCAGCTAGTATGGATACAGGATTCAGACAGATACTCAGCTTATTGAGATTAGCACTACCATCAGGGACTGCAGATCCGACAGTATCTCCTCCACATGATGATGATGATGATGATGATGATGATGATGCTGATGACTCTGGTGGATACAGTGACAGTGATGGAGATCAGCCTGGAGCAGGTAGTTCTGATGTTCCACCTGTAGAGCCGATTCCAGAGATTCCCCCTTCAGCTGATCCTCCTTCCACTGATCTTCCGAGTTTAGATCCTCCAGCCACAGCTGTGCTAGTTGATATTGAGCTTACAGAGTCACTATTTGAGACTATCACTGGGATTCCGGATGACATAGATGAGCATACAGAGACAGATATCGATGATCCCACAGCTTATGAGCTAGTCAGCAGGCAAACCCCAGCTCAGTCTACTCAGCATGCTGATCCGTCCACTCCTTCAGCTACTGCCTCTATCTCGACATCTGTGGAGCCCTTACCTAGGACATATAGATCTCGTAGGACTACCCCTAGGTCTGGTCCCTCTCTGAGGACTCGGAGTTCCTCTCATAGGACTCCAAAATCCTCATCTAGGATCATGGCTCCTGTATCTTTTGACATACCTTCTGATGAGGAGTAGCCTCATAGATTTACTTGTTGTATTTTAGTTTGCTTTGTATGGTTTGTTGTATCAGTGTTTTGTGCCTACCTTGTAAGCAATTTTGTAACTGAATACATTTGCTTTTATCTATATTGTGCCATTTTATCTGATACCAGCTCTTAGCATTTATCTTCTTAAACCCTCAAGTTAGAATATTTTGTTGTATGCACAAATTGAGGGGGAGCATATATTTTATACCTTATTGTAATTCAACATAAGTTTCATTAATATATCTTTTACTACAAAAATGACTTTTTGATTCTTGACAAAAAGGGGGAGTAGAAAAGTATATATGTATTTATGAGACTCCATCTTATGAGTAGTAAAGTTTATATGATTCTTATCTTTTTGACTTATGAGAATGTTTTCACAAAAAGAAAGAAATAAATGAAAAGTAAAATCTTTTTGACTCTTGAGAATATTTTCACAAAACTTTTATGATAGATACTAACATTTTTGAATGTTTGAGAAGTTTTTGTGGGATGCTTCAAATGAACAACCACTCTTCCTATAATTCTGAAATTATTGTAACATATCAAGTTTATTTTTGATAAAGTTTTATGTATTGAAAAGCCCTAAATAACTTAAGTGTATATTCTTGTAAAAGGGGAAATTCTATATAATTTTTAAATTTAAATTACTTATATTAGGACTGAAAGAAGCTTGAAAGTGTTTGGAAGCTGTTTGAAGAAGTTTGGATACTTTTGGACTTAAGTCACTCATGCCAACTCGAGGAGCAGAGCCGACTCAATATTCTAGCATAGTACAAGCATTTCTGATACTCTATCAACCAAGCCAACTTGAAGAGGTTAGAATTGACTTGTCCAAAGTACCAAAATTACATATTTGAGGAACCAGACAACCGAGCCGACTCATGTGAACCGAGTCGACTCTTTTAAAATGTGCAAAATCTCAGTTTTAAAAAATTAATCAGGCAAACTAACTCGACTAAGAAGAGCTGACTCGACCAGAGTGCAGTTTCAACATGTCTGAGAATCCGAGTCGACTCGACCCAATCGAGCCAACTTGAATCCTAGTTTATGGTGAGTAACGGCTAGTTCTAGAATTGATTTTTCGAATCTAAAAAGTACTCCAACGGCTATATTTCGACTCCTAAGGCACTGCAACGGTCATTTCTACCTGGGATCAATTCAAAACACTATAAATGAAGGATTGAAGTTAATTTTTAGTGAGTTTTTGAGAAAAAAAGAAAAAAAGTTCATTGAATATTTTCAAGAGCATTCAAGGAAGAACTCAAGTCCACACCTACTTCCCATCAGCTACTTGAGTCATTTATTGAAGAAGTTTAGAAGCCTTGAAGAGCATTAAAGAAGCAATCAAGAAGGCTTCTCAAAGAGTATCAACTATAACCATCCAACAAAGTTTAGTTTGTCATTAGTGTTGCACTATTTTTAACTCTTTATTTGAGTTATTCCAAGTACAACAAGGGCTGTGACTTGGAGATTGTTTAAGGTTTTTGGTGAACCTTTGACAACCAAGTTTGGGTTGTTAGTGAGCCCGGGAAAACTAACATTATATTGGGTTCTTGGTGATCTCGGTGTAAAACCAACATTGGGTTTTGGTTTGTAAGTCCAGTGTAAAACAAATCGGTTGTATTCCATGGGTGAATATAATAGAAATCCCAAGTGGTACATTTGATAGTGGATGCAGGAGATTGGTTGCTCCAAATCACTATAAATTGTTGGTGTTTGTGCTTATGTTGATTATGTTTCTTACTTGCTTTCGCATCTCATACTTAATCACATCACTCACTGCACTAATTTCTAAAAGAGCACATACTTGTGAAAAAGTTTTAAATATCCAATTCATCCCTGCTCTTGGGTTGGCCAACTGGGCAACACAAGTCTAGGTTTGTCCTTAGATACTCTGAGTTATTATCTTCATTGAAATTCTCCACTCGGGGAGAAGGAAGGCCTAGATCTAATGGGATCACTACTTCGGTTCTGAAGGCAAGATTGAAGGGAGTTTTGTTTGTTGGGACTCTCTACATGGTCCGGTAGGCCCAAAGGATATGATGTAACTTATCGGGCCATGCCACTTTTGCCCAATCAAGCCAAGTCTTTAACCTCTACAAAAGAGTTATATTAGTAACTTCGACCTCCCCATTGGCTTAGGGATGGCTAACAGAAGTAAATTAATAAGTTATGCCTAGGTCCTGGCAAAATTTGGTAAATTTTAAGATGTTGAATTATCGGGCGTTATTGGTGATGACTTCCAAATGAAATCCTTTACCCGGGCTTCCATAATTTTGGTGAGAGGTTCGGCTTCCACCCACTTTTTGAAGTAGTCTATGGCCACAAGTAGGAACTTCCACTGTCCCGAAGCTTCAAGAAAGGAATTGAGAATGCCCATTCCCTACTGGGCAAAGGGCCACAGTGCGCTAATTAGAGTCAGCATGGTAGTCGGTTGTTGTTGCGCATTAAAGTATCATTGACATTGGTTGCACTTCCTAACCATGTCTATAGCATCTTGTTATATAATGGGCCAATAATATCCTTGCTACAAGATCTTGTAGGACAAGGCCCTGCCCCCTAAAGAGCTTCTGCATAACCCTTCATGAACTTCTTGTAGAGAATATTCTGCTTCTAAAGGCGATAGGCACTTCTTGATTGCCTTTCCGGCTGAAGAGCTAGATAGCTGAGCAAAGGAGAAAACCAGTAGAGGATCTCCTAACCATCCCCTTGCATGATAGGAACCCACTGCATACTATCCAAATTGGTTCCAAGCTAGACGAGGCTACGAGATAACAACTTATGACCTTTTTGTAGAAAAATACTAACATCTTTGCCTGGTTCTTGTAGATATGTCTGGCATCAAGCTAGAAGTGATGATACACCACTTAAATGTAGATCCTACCTACCATCCAATAAAATAAAAGAAAAAGAATTTCACCCCAAAGCGATAAAAAGTCATTATCAAAGAAGTTTAGAAGTTGACTGATGTAAGATTTATCAGAGAAGTCAACTACCCTAGCTGGCTAGCCAATGTTATATTGGTGAAAAAAACCAACAAGAAGTGGTGGATGTGCATTGACTTCATAGAGCTAAATAAGGCCTATCTGAAGGATAGTAATCCACTTTCCCAAATTGACGTGCTAGTGGATACAATAGTAGGCCATGAACTTCTTACCTTCATAGATGCATTATCAGGATATAATTAGATCGGTATGGCACATGAGAATGAAGAAAAGATCTCATGTATTACTGATTGTAGTCTGTTTTATTACAGGATGATGCCATTTAGCTTAAAAAATGTAGAAACCACCTATCAGCAACTAGTGAACAAGGTATTAAAAGATCGAATTGGTTGCAACATGAAAGTCTACATGGATGATATGCTGGTCAAGAGCCATACCTCAGGGAGATATGTAGATGACTTAGAGGAAACCTTCACAATCCTAAACAAATACTAGATGATGCTGAACCTAGCTAAATGCATCTTCAAAGTGACATCCAAAAAATTCCTTGGGTTCATGTGTCGCATTGAGGGATTGAAGTTAACCCAGAAAAAATACAAGCCATGAGGTAAATGGACACCCTCAAGACAATGAAGGAGAAGTAGAGGCTTATGGGGTGCATTACTACTCTCAATCTGTTCATCTCTAGATTAGCTGAGCAATGTCTACCCTTCTTCAAAATATTGAAGAAGCCAAGGGACTTCTAGTGGAAGAGGAATGCTAGGAGGCATTTGAAAACCTTAAAGCCTATCTTAGCACTCTCCCACTCCTTAGCAAGGCTGAGGTAGGTGAGGAGCTATGCTTATACTTGGCAATCTCTCTTTCAACCTTCAATTTTGCTTTTATATAAGAGGAGGGCCAAGTTCAGAAGCCAGTATATTATATCAGCCAAGTCTTATGAAATGTTGAAACTAGGTATACCCAGCTTGAAAAGCTAACTTTTACCCTTGTGATTTAAGCCAAGAAGATTTGCCCTTATTTTCAGGCTCATACTATGGTTAGTCTCATGGATCAACCCCTTTGAACAACCTTGCACTAGCCGAACACTTCAAGTCGAATGGTCAAGTGGGCCCTCGATCTTTTTGAGTTTGACCGGTGTTTCATCCGAGGCCCTCCATAAAGGCAAGGTACTAGCTGATTTTGTGATAGAATGCACTATCCCTAAGGAAAAATTTGAAGGAGATGATTCGATGGTTGAAGACCCAAAGAACCAATGGATGGTGTATGTGGATGGATTCTCGAATGCCAATGGCTTAGGAGTAGGACTCATCCTCACTAGCCCTGAAGGGGAGGATATTCAGTATACCCTTTGCTTCGAGTTTCCTTCTACCAATAATGAAGCTAAATATGAAGCCTTGATTACTGGCCTTAAAATATCAAAAGAATTGGGGGTACAAGACCAGAAGGCTTACAATGACTCGCAGCTTATTATCGGCCATGTATTGAATGAATATGAACCAAAGGAAGGAGAGTATGAAAAAATACCTCCAAAAGGTAAAGGATATGATCCTAACCTTACATAGTTTTGGCATTCAACAAGTTCCCAGGGAGGAGAATGTTGGGTTCCATAGGTTAGGTGCAGCGGAAGATCAGGTTTGAAAAATTTTCATTTTCAAAATCCAAATCAGCCAAAATCCTAAATCCTAGGATCACTTGATCATAACAATTAATAAATCCAATCGTTAAGGCTATAAAAAAATACCTGGAGTGCTATAATCTTTTATTTCCACAATGCACACAAGTGTATGCCCTCCAGAGGTGATCCACACAAGAACTAGACTAAGAAAGCACTCCTACGAAGCTTGCTTGTTTGATCGGGACTCCTTTTGACAGCCTTCTTGACTTCCTCCCTTGCTGGACTCCCTACCCTCCTGTAGGGCACTCTGGGACCTCTCTATATCTACTCTCAGATCTTGGATACCCCTTCTATTTTTTCTCCCTAGGCTCTTGTCTTAAAAGACTAGACTTATTTTGGAAGAACAAGCCTTGTCTTAAAAAGACAAACCTTGTCTTAAGGGGAGGGAGAGAAAATAGCAAGTTGGGTTTTTTCGATGGAAATTGAGATACCTGGCATCAAATCATCGATGTCTTTTATAGAGTAGGATGGGGTGCCTGATATGCCTCTTCTGCAGCCATCTAATAAGACCCTTCAATGAGAAGGAGTCTCTTGGATGGATAGACTTATCATGGTACATGTTATCATGTGCCAAGAGACATATTCATGTCTCTTCAAGTTTCCAAGCGATTTCTCCACTTGCTACATGGCATTTACCAGTCAATTAAAAGGCCAAAGGATGTGTCCTTTAAATGAAAGCATCAGAAGAAAATTAAGAGCCTTCAAACAAAAGGACTCTTAATCTCAATTAGGGCCATAATGACGCATAATGAAGAGACGCGTCTCTTCATTATGCGCCAACTTCTTTCACGCATTCTTTCCTTCATTTGACCAGTAAAAACATCTTCAAAATGGCATGGAGATTAGGATGAAGGCCCTTTGGACTTTATATAGAATTTATGACTGATTGGCACCCAAGAGTTCATGTCAACATGGACTCTCTCATAAATCCAAGATAAGTCCCAATAAAATCCAGATAAAATCTGAATTAGGCTACCCCACTTAGGACTCAACCAAATTTAATTTCTACTTAAATTGGTTATCCTAATTGGCAAGCGAATAGACCCAATTCAATTAGGTTAGGAGTTGAGCTAGCCAACATATGCTAGTATGTCAATTAGCTAGCCAATTAAGATCCCATGACCCTAATAAAAATATAATTAACTTCCTTGGCAAATTCCCTGATGTGTGTGACACTTTGGGTTCCACATCTAGCTAGCAGTAGATCTAGATCTAAGCCAATTCGATCCAATCGAACCCATTTGACCTAATTAGGTCTAATTGAGTTGACCTAAGTTTCTAATTTGAACTAGCTTCTAAATAGATTCATGAATCTAATCGAATTGATTCATGAAAACCTACAAGATATGATTGACATCTAGCAATATGTTATGCCTACTCAGAAGATGAGAAATTTGATAAAAATTATCAAAATACTCTTCAGTGGAAAGTTATCGTGCAATTCAATCCTTCTATCTCCCTTTATCCCGATTTAGTGATGGGCATGGATAAATATTAAACCCTAACACTTAATCATTTTGAATCTCAATTCGATAATGAAGACTCGATCGATGATAGATTAGAAACCCTATCATGCTTTGATCAAAGACTTTCTGAGTCATCAATTGAAGAGATCACACGATATAACTACTCCCCTTACTAACAGTGATCGATTCCTTGTTGACCTACTAATTATCTTCATACACAATCCACCATACTAGAAGCACCCCGTACATGACTTAATTGCCATGAATGAGTATGCACCAAAACATGGATTCATGTGCACAAGATACTATGATAGTCTTAGGTCTAAGGATTACATGCATAACTTTCACTAAGAAAACATTCCTTTTGATAAGTAAGACTTCTATTTGATGTTCTCTTGTCAGATCAGTTCAGTGAACTCATAACCTAATGAGCACCAACATCCTTATATTAGTGTCTCTACACAAGTGGCTATGAGACCAACCACCCTCTTCATTGAGCATACATAGGATGTGCTAGTCTTACTGGTAACATCGATCTCTCAATCGATGATCCAATGACTAGGAACATTTTAGATTAGGATTTATAGGAACTTAGGTCTCACCATTATGATTTTCATCATAACCCTAATTCCATTGTCCTAATCTATGGGTTTATCATAATCTAAATCCTATGGACATAGCAATATGATGAATAAATATGCCTTTTATTAATTAAATAATGTCATATAAGAGTTGGTATATTATAATAATGTCCTTACAAAAATTAGCTTTTATGACACTTTTCTTTCAATCTCCCACTTGCACTAAAGCCAATCACCCTTGTATCTTATGCCCATACAATCTAAGTAGCGATCAAAATGCTGCTGAGGTAATGCTTTAGTGAATGGGTCTGCTATGTTGTTCTTTTTTTCCACTCGTTCGATGATAACATCTTATCTTCCTATGATTTCTCGAATAAGGTGGAAGCATCTTAGAATGTGCTTGGACTTTTGATAAGACCTAGGTTCCTTAACTTGAGCAACAGTTCTAGTATTATCACAATAAAGTGATACTGGTTTTGTATTTCAGGAACCACACCCAATTCCATGATAAATTTCTTCATCCAGACAGCTTTCTTAGTGGCTTCACTTGCAGCTATGTATTCTGTCTCAATAACTGAGTCAGCTATAGTTTGCTGCTTTATACTTTTTCAACTCACTGCACCACCATATAAGGTGAAGACATATCCTGATATGGATTTGCTATCATCTGGATCTGATTAAAAACTAGAATATGTATATCCTTCTAGTTTTAACTCCGATCCACCATATATCAGAAAAATATCTTTAGTCCTTCTCAGGTACTTAAGAATATTTTTCACAACTTTCCAATGATTCTCTCCTGGATCTGCCTGGAATCTGTTTACTATGGCCAAAGCATAAGTAACATCAGGCCCAGTACATAACATGGCATACATTATTGATCCTATAACCAAAGCATAAGGAATCATGGTCATCCTCTCTCTTTCTTTTGATGTCTTAGGAGACATTTTCTTGGAGAGATGTATACCTTGACTCGTAGGTAAGTAACATCTTTTACTTTCATCCATGTTGAATCTTTTCAATACTAAGTCAATGTACCTAGATTGGGATAATCCTAGCATCTTCTTAGATCTATCCCTATAGATCTTTATACCTAATATATAAGACACTTCTCCCAAGTCCTTCATGAAAAACTTTGTAGATAGCCAAGTTTTGACCGATTGTAATATTGGGATATCATTCCCAATGATAAGTTATCGACCTACAAAACTAAAAATATAATGGCACTCCCACTTGTCTTTTTATACATACATGGTTCATCCACATTTTTGATGAAACCAAACTCCTTGATTGTTTCATCAAAGCAGATGTTGCAACTCCTTAATGCTTGCTTTAATCCATAAATGGATTTCTTAAGCTTGCATACTTTGTTTGATCTCCCACTTGAGACAAAACCCTTTGGTTGTGATATATAGATTTCTTCCTCAGGATATCCATTGAGGAAAGTAGTCTTTACATCCATCTACCAGATTTTATAGTCATAGTATGCCGCTATTACAAGCAAAATCCTAATGGACTTATGCATAATTACTGGAGAAAAAGTTTCATCATAGTCAATACCATGCCCTTATTTGAAACCCTTTGCAACTAGCCTAGCCTTGTAGGTATCTGCTTAACCATCTACTCTAATCTTCTTCTTGAAGATCCATTTACACCCTATTGGGTTAATTCCTTCAAGTGGATCTACTAAAGTCCAAACCAGATTGGAATACATGGAGTCCATTTCTGATTTCAAGGTATTTAGCCATTTGTCAGAGTCTTTACTCTCAAAAACTTCCGTATAGGTCAAAGGATCATTATCCTGAATGATACTTGCTTCGTCATCTTTTTCAATGATAAAGCCATATCTGAGAGGTGTTCCCCACACCCTCTCTGACCTTCGGAGAGGAGGTGTATATTGTGGTTGTTTTTGATCAACAAGAACTTTTGGTTGAGGAATTTCATTCAAGGACCCTTCAGAAGTAGGTTGTTGATCTTGAACTCAACTAAGTTCAATTGTTGTTCCACTACCATTATCTCAAATGAATCTTGCTCCAAGAAGGTAGCATGTCTACTGACAAATACCTTTCATTCAGTAGAATGATAAAAGAGGTATCCAACACCCTCTCTAAAATAACCAACGAACCTGCACTTGTCAGCCCTAGCACTTAATTTATGTCCAAAAGTATTCCTGACATAAGCATAGCATTTCCAAATCTTTAAATATGTAAGATTTGGTCTTTTACCATTCCATATCTCATATGGAGTGCTAGTAACCGACTTTGATGGTACCCTGTTCAAAATATAAGCAGCAGTCTCTAAGGCATATCCCCAGAAGGAAATAAAAAGATTTGCAAAGCTCATCATTCACCTCACCATGTCTAACAAGGTGTGGTTTCTTCTTTCTGCTACATCATTCAATTAGGGTGTATAAGGAGGAGTCCATTCTGAGAGTATGCCTTTATCCTTAAGATAGTTTAGAAATTCACTAGACAAGTATTCTCCTTGATGGGGACATCCATAATAAGGATATATACTTTGATTAACTCACTTTATTTTTTTTGCAGCTATAATCAATAAAGTTTTTGAGCTTCGAAGCAAGTTACAAATTTTTCTTGAAGCATAAGAGAACACATTCTATTCATGATTTGGCTCATAAGCCAACACATGAAAGAAGCCCATTCGGCTTAAGCTTAAAGCCTAATGGAGGGCCTCCTCTTCAAGTCCAAGCCAACGGTCCTCCTCTTCAAGTCCAAGCCAACCATTCAAGCCCTCTTCAAGTTCAAGCCCAACCATCAAGCCCAATTCACACCAAGACTTAAAGCACATGGGGGAACAACTCATCAAACAACCTTAGGGGAGAAGGAATTACACTACATCAAGAGTTTTATGAGGAACATAAAGATTCCTTCCACTATCCAACAATATTTGATATATGGAATGCCACAACTTATAACACCTAAGCCTCCACATCAGCACTTGGAAGCTACATTAGGACCTTCTAGATGTCACATGTCAAAGTGGTAGTAACTTTCTGCCTACAATTTGTTTCTAGTTAGAACCACTTATCTAAGAGTTGTTGGAGCCAACTAAGCCATCCTTATTTCCTCCCCACCATCCTTGAACGAATTTTCCTAGCTTAGGAGCCTATAAAGAGGGGCCCAGAGCTCTCATTTGTTTTCATGCTATGCTATGATGATTAATGAAAAGATTATTTTTCTTGTGTTCTAGTTCTCTTGTGTTCTTGTTTGGAGTGAAAGTGTTCTTGCTAGTTTGAGTGTGTAGATCCTTATCCAAGAAAAGAGTGAGAGTTTTTAAGTTTGTGTTTGAGAGAGAAGAGTGCCATTGCAAGGAGTGAAGAGTAGAATGTCCCATAGTTTGGTCCAAGCTCAAATTCCAAGCACCAAGGCCACCGGCCACTTTCTTCTCTTCCCTTTCCCTTGTTTCCATTCCAACCCCAATTCTTCTTCCATGCCTAATCCCAAGTTTATTTGTAAGTTCTCTCAGGTTCCTAAGTCAAGGATGAAGGTCTCCATGCCATAGATCAAGGCCAAGGTAAGTCTCAAAGTAGGGAGTGCTAATCTTAACTTCTAGACCTCAATCCTTGAGTGATGAGAGCTTCTTCTTCCACCAAATAATTAGTCATCACTATTGGTAGAAAACCTTCTACTTGGCTCTTTAGATCTGACCATTTGAAAGAGATTTGACCTAGTAGGAATGGTTTCCTAGCCATAAGATCCATCTCCTATCATTTTGGAAGTGATTAGCATGCGGGTCTTTAATTTTTCATGAACTAGTCTCCTACTTAAATGAAATTGTTCTCCCTTATGATTAATTTTTGCTTTAAGTTTCATTGCTCTTAATGGATTGTTAGTCTCTGGAAGAACATCATCATCCTTGCATTTCATCCATCCCTACATCCCGTATCAATTTTTGGTATCAAAGCTTAAGGTTCTACTAGGTCAAGTTGTTGAAATTTTGTTTCCTTTGTGTATTGCTTGCCTTCAAGTCCGAAATTCAAATCTAAAATTTGAGATTTAAATTTTAAAATTTGAGATCTAAAACCTTAACCCCAATATCTAAAAGTCTTAATTTAAATTCTAATTTTTTGATATTTTTAAATTTAAATTCCAAATTTTGAATCAAGTCAATTGGAGGTTTGCTGATTGCTGAAATTTCTGTACTAGCACCAACCCGAATTTTCATGAATTTTAGTATTTTTTTCAAAATGCAAAAAAATCCAAAAGAAATCTTTTGCTGTACTTTAGGATGTTAGAATCTGAGATCTAAAATTTAAACAAAATATTATCTTCGAATTCTTAGTTTAATTTTCGTCACTTTAAGCTGCTGCCTTAATTAGTTCACAGCTTGTTTCAATTCTAGTTTCCCTCCATTTAGTTGTTCCATTAAATTTTATAAAAATTCAAAAAAAATTCCCTCTGAATTTTATATTTGGATCTCCACTCATTAAAATTCAGATTCTGGAATTTTTTTAATTTAATTTTGAATTTTGGATGTTAGATGGTTAAGGGTTTGTTGGCTAGAAGCTTCTTGTAACCAGTTCTACAACAAGCTTTCAAATTTGAATTTTCTAACCAAAATTTGAGAATTAAAACTTAAATTTCAAAATCTGAAGTCTTAACTCTGACATCTAACAATTCAAATTTAAATTTTATTTTTAAAAAAAATTAAAATTAAAATTTTGATTTTTAAAACTAGCTAGTTAGAAGTTGTTAGTGACTGAAATTTTTCTTACAACATCTTGTACCTCCAAGAATAAATTTTCTAACTAAATTTTAAAATTTAAATTTTAAAATTTGAGTTTTGAAATCAATATTTTTATATCTACAATTTTTAATTTAAATTTTAAATTTTTGAAACTTTGAAATTCGGGTTTGACTTATATGTTTATGTTAGTTTATATATCTTGTTAGTTAGTTGGTTGTTTGTGCACCCATTTTAAAATCATTTTAAGGGCATTCAATCATAACATAAGGGAAGGAGGTCATTACCTTTCCTTAGCCCAAAATAATCACCCATATTTGCATTGACCTAAGCTATAATTGAAATCGAGTAGGAACCTAAAACTAGGGACACCCACAAATCGGGTTCAAGTGCAAGATAAGACAGTATTATTTGAGTTTGTACTTATTCCTTGAAATTGGTGTCTAAGACCAGAGGTCCAATGGCAAATACCTTAAGTAGACTTGTGATTTTTAATTAGAACCTCACGAAAGCAAGGGGAGCCTCCCGCAACCCTACCTCTTACCTGGCCAGTGGACAAGGTAATTACATTTTTAAGTAGTATCTAGTTAAGTCTTATGTTTGAACTTCTAGGTCTAGGAGCCCTAAAAGTTAGGTTTGTATTGTTGGCCCAATTGATTTAAAGCCCTATACCAATATCTCTATACTCAGTCTGGTTTACCCATGGACCCCAATCTTGAATTCTTTATAAGGACCCTGACTGAGAAATTTGATACCCTAACTAAACAATTAAGGCAAGTGAACAAAGAGTTAGGGCAAGTAAATAATCAAATCAGGAACATCAAAAAAGATCGCTTGACCCGTACTAATCTTAAATCATCTCCCATTGATCCAAGAGTCCATTGTCATGATCTCACCCCTAAGTATAAACTTAGATTCCCCTATCAAGGCTTTGTAGATCAGGAGGAGAGAGTTTTTAGGAGCAATCGATCCTATGCACCCACTTTTGATGGAAACCCTGAGATGTATGTCGATTGAGGAAAGAAAATGGATCAGTACCTTAAGTTTGATGAAATGTCGGAAGAAAGGAAGTGTCAATTTGCCAAATTAAAGCTAATCCAACATTGTTGGCTCCACCTAGTGATTTTGATGAATAACAAAACATTGACTGCATATTGTATACCAATGTATATTTCAAGCTATGAGTTTTCAGGAAAAAAGTATCTCAAAATCTCAAAAGCTTATGTATCATGGCACGTCGTGGCATGGAGCATTTTTCACAATTATGGACATACTATTCATTGAAAAAGGGCTTTTACATGATCAATTGTTATTTATTAATGTTCCATTTAAATTTCAAAATCAATATGTGTTTTTAGCTCTAATTACACTTGATTGTGAATTTTTCAGTATCAAGTATCGATACCTGGGAAGCCAAGTGTCGACACTTCAGCATTTGGCATGCAGAAAAACCCTTGGCATGCCAAGTGTCGACACCTAGAACTCAAGTATCGACACCTGCATTTCAAGTATCGACACTTAGGTTTCCAAGTGTCGACTCAAGGCCTGAGATTTTTGAAAATCCAGAACTTGGCCATTTGAGGATTTTTGTGTCAAGTGTCGATACCTGTGCATCAAGTGTCGATACTTGAAAGTTCAAGTATTGACACTTAGAAATCAAGTGTGGACACCTGACAGCCAAGTGTCGACACCTTATGAGCCAAGTGTCGACACTTCAAGTCTGACAGCTCTAACGGATCTATTTTTCTGACTTGTAAAACTTGCTTTTCAAGCTCCAAATGGCTAGATTCGAGGCTCCAACGGTCACAAACCATTTTTTGAAAGTTTCTTGTTGTATTTAACCTCCACCAACTTCATTCCAAAGGCATTGAAGTGTATTGAAGTCCATTCAAAGCCAAAAAGCCAATATTCTCTCAAGAACTTCACATCAAAAGCCTTTTATAGTTTGATTCCCTGAAAAAGCCTACAAGCTCATCCTTACATCATTCCAAAGGAAGTTTTTTGAAGGATATTCCAAGGAGGAGACAAGACAAAGCATCAACTTGAGCTTCAAAGCTTCCTTTCTACTCTTGAAGAGAGTTTGTCTTAGTTTTAAAGTTGTATATCTGTTTTTATCTTGTGATTTGACCTTGCTTTCAAGGGTGTCTTGAAAGAAGGTTGTTATGGTTTGTTGGTGAGCCAAAGGGATAAAACCAACTAGGGTTAACTTGTGAGCCCGAAGACAAAATAAGTGTAAAAGGTTGTTGGTGAGCCTAAGTGACAAAACCAACATAGGTTTTGACTTGTGAGCCTTTTGAAAAACAAGTCGGTTGTAATCTTGATTGGATTATAGTGAAATTCCTAAGGATGGCTTGGGAAGTGGATGTAGGTACTTGATTTGCACTTAACCACTATAAATATTGTGTGTGTGTGTGATTCCCTTCTTTCCCTCTTGCTCTTAGCTTATAATATTTGATTTACTGCTTTCTGCTATATTTAATCTTGAGCATTGAATTTATTACTCACAAACACCACTAGACCTTCACATTACTGTTTTAATTTTTAAAAGACCTAATTCACCCCCCCTCTTGGGCTCCATTTCTGGACAACAAGTGGTATCAGAGCACCAGTACTCTCTTGTAGGTCCAAGGATCTTGAGTAAAAGATCATGGTAGCCCCAATAGGAATGGGTGTAGTTGAAGGTCAAGCTTCAAATCGTCCCCCACTTTTCAATGGCACAAATTACACGTATTGGAAAATACGCATGCGCATTTTTATTCAAGCTATTGATTATAATTTGTGGAGGACAATTGTAAAAGGTCCTCATCAGCCTAGTATGTTGGTTAATGGCATTCTCACTCCAAAGATGGAAGATGATTGGGATGAGAATGACATTAAGCAAATAGAGCTTAATGCTAAGGCTATGAACTTGTTATTTTGCTCTCTTGATCCAAGTGAATTTAATAGAATATATAATTGTCTCTCCGCCAAGAAGATTTGGGATACACTTGAGATTATCCATGAGGGTACACACTAAGTGAAAACAACCAAGGTTAACATGCTTATTCATATGTATGAAATGTTTAAAATGGAACCTACTGAGTCTATTAGTGAGATGTATACTAGGTTCACAATTATTGTGAATGGCATGAGAAGCCTAGAAAAAATTGTTTCTAATGGTGAACTTGTAAACAAACTTTTCAAGTCTCTACCGGCTTCTTGAGATGCAAAGGTAACGGCTATTAAAGAAGCCAAGGATGTCAACACTCTTCCACTTGAACAATTGTTGGGCTCACTGATGACCTATGAGCTCTCCCTCAAGCAAAAGAATGTGGAAGTCGACAAAAAAAGAAAGTGATCACTTTCAAATCTATTGCTAGAGAAGAATCAACCGATGACTTCGAAGAAGATGATGAAGAAGATGAGACGGCTCTAATGGCAAGAAAATTCAGAAGGTTTATGAGGAAGAAAAGATTCAACTTCAAAGAAGAAACCTCTGAAAGGTGAGCCAAGTAAAGAGAAAGACAAGGAGAAGGAGAATGAGCAGCCCACTTATTTTGAATGCAAGAAACCCGGTCATTTTAAGGTGGACTGTCCCTTGCTCAAGAAAAGCAGAAGAAAGTTAAGAAAAAAAGCCATGATGGCAACCTGGAGTGACAGTAAGGACTCCAGTTCTGAGGAAGAACAGCAGGAGGTGGCAAACTTCTGTTTGATGGCAGATCATGATGAGGTATATTCTGAAACCGA
This sequence comes from Areca catechu, assembly GCA_021397845.1. Lineage (NCBI taxonomy): Eukaryota > Viridiplantae > Streptophyta > Magnoliopsida > Arecales > Arecaceae > Areca > Areca catechu. The sequence continues at coordinate 17,423,883 of CM038043.1, forward strand.
AAATGAATTTACATTTGATGAACTTCATGAAGTTTTTGATGAATTAGTCATAGAATTTCAAAAACTAAAGTCAAAACATAAAGATTTGAAAAGGCAAAATTTTGATTTAGCCAAAACAAATGATAAGCTTTCAAATAAAAATGAATGCCTTCTTCTTCAAAATAAAAAATTAAATGATAAGATTTCAGTTCTTGAAAAGGAAAAAGAAGTTTTGAAAAAGAAAAGTTCTTCAGCTTCAAATGAAAAACTTTCAAATCAAAGCAAAGAAATTTTGGATAAAAATAAAAGATATAAGGAAGAAATTGAAAAATTAAAACCTTTTGTAGATAAATTTACTTATAGTTCTAAAAAATTAAATTTGCTTTTGAACAATCAAAGAGCTATTTTTGATAGAGCAGGTTTAGGATTTAGAACTCATAAGAAACAAAAACTTTTCAAGAATTTTTTTGTGCCTGCATCTTCATCCATTACTTGTTATGCATGTGGTACTAAAGGGCATAAATCTTATATGTGCAACAAAAGAAGATTGAGTAATATTAAAAAAGTTTGGGTTCCAAAAGGAACCAATGCCACTAACCTAAAAGAACCCAAGATGACTTGGGTACCTAAAGTCTCCACTTGATCTTTATTGCAGGTATGCCTTGCAACCAACAAGAAAAGAATGTTGTACCTTGATAGCGGTTGCTCAAGGCATATGACAGGAGATGTGGAACAGTTCTCATCGCTCGAATATCAAAATGGTGGCAATGTGACTTTTGGTAATAATGGAAAGGGTAAAATTATTGGTATTGATAAAGTCCATATCACCCCCTCTTCTTACATTGATAATATTTTATATGTTGATGGTTTGAAACATAACTTGCTTAGTATTAGTCAATTTTGCGACAAAGATTTTAAAGTTGTTTTTGAATCTTCTGTGTGCATTGTTTCTAGTTTAGATGACAATGGCATCAAGTTCATTGGTCATAGGCATGGCAATATTTATATGGTTGATCTTGATGATCTTCCGATTCAAAATGATCAATGCCTAGTGGCAATGGAAGCCAAGATCAATGAAACTAGTTGGCTTTGGCATTATAGACTAGGACATGCTAGTATGCATTTGATTTCGAAACTTAGCAAAAAGAATTTGATAAAGGATTTGCCTTAACTCAGTTTTGAAAAAGACAAGATTTGCAGTGCATGTCAACTTGGAAAACAAACCAAATCCTCTTTCAAACCAAAAGAAGTAATCTCTACATCTAGACCCTTAGAGTTGCTTCACATGGACCTCTTTGGGCCAACTAGAACATCTAGTTTGGGAGGTAAGAAGTACGGTCTAGTCATTGTAGATGATTTCTCATGATTTACATGGATCATGTTTTTAGCACATAAAGATGAAACATTTTTTAAATTCATTAGGTTTTATAAACGAGTTTCAAATGAAAAAGGTATTTCAATCGTTTCTTTGAGAAGTGATCATAGAACAGAATTTGAAAATGCTGATTTTGATAAATTATGTATTGAAAATGGTATTCATCATAATTTTTTTGCACCTAGGACACCTCAACAAAATGGGGTGGTGAAAGGAAAAATAGAACTCTTGAAGAAATGGCACACACAATGCTTTGTGAAAATGATTTACCTAGATATTTTTGAGCGAAAGCCATAAATACTGCATGCTATGTTTTAAATCAAGTTTTGATCCGACCGATTTTAAAGAAAACACCTTATGAGCTTTGGAAGGATAGAAAACCTTCAATTCATTATTTTCGTGTTTTTGGATGCCATTGTTTCATTTTAAACAATGGTAAGGATAATTTGAGCAAATTTGATGCCAAATCAGATGAGGGAGTCTTTCTAGGCTAATCCACATCTAGTAAGGCATACAGGGTCTTCAACAGAAGATCACTTGTTGTTGAGGAATCCATACATGTGGTATTTGATGAATCTGACCAGAAATCTTCAAGAAAAGAAGATGTGTCTTCTGATGAAATAGGTAACAAGAAAACTGAAAGTGTAGATGAACTTAATCAATTCAAAAGAAACAATGTTTGGACATTAGTAGATAGGCCTTCAAATACTTCAATTATTGGCACAAAATGGGTTTTTCGAAATAAACTTGATGAAAATGGTATTGTTACTAGAAATAAGGCTAGACTAGTTGTCAAAGGATACAATCAGGAGGAAGGGATAGATTTTGATGAAACCTTTGCTTCTATGGCTAGACTTGAGGCAATTAGGCTATTGTTGGCTTTTGCTTGCTTTATAAATTTTAAATTATTTCAAATGGATGTTAAAGGTACCTTTTTAAATGGTCTTATTGAAGAAGAAGTTTATGTTGAACAACCTCCTGGTTTTGAAAACTCTGAATTTCCAAATAATGTTTACTAACTTCATAAAACTTGGTATGGTTTGAAACAAGCTCCTAGAGCTTGGTATGAACGTTTAAGTTCTTTTTTACTCAAAAATGATTTTGCTAGAGATAATGTAGACAAAACTTTATTTTTGAAGAAAAAGAATGATGATCTCTTAGTAGTACAAATCTATGTAGATGATATCATATTTGGTGCTACTAACGAATCTCTTTGTCAAGAATTTTCAAAGCTAATGCAGGGTGAGTTCGAGATGAGCATGATGAGAGAACTAAATTTCTTCCTCGGACTCTAAATAAAGCAAACCAAAGAGGGGATCTTCATCAACCAAGCGAAGTACATAAAAGAAATACTCAAGAAGTTTGGGATGGAGAACACCAAGCCTTTAGGTACCCCTATAAGCTCTACTTGTAGACTTGACAAGGATGAATCAGGTAAATCCATTGACCAAAAATTATATCGTGACATGATCGGTTCATTGCTATATCTTACTGCCAGTAGGCCAGATATCATGTTTAGCATTTGTATGTGTGCTAGATATCAGTCTAATCCTAAAGAGTCTCATCTTTTGGCTGTTAAACACATACTTAGATATCTATCTGGCATAATTGAAATTGGTTTGTGGTACTCTAGAGATTCTTCATTTGAATTGATTGCTTATTCTAATGCTGACTTTGCTGGGTGTAAACTTGATCGTAAAAGTACTAGTGGAACCTGTCAATTTCTTGGAGTAAATTTGATCACTTGGAGTAGCAAGAAACAGAATTCAGTTGCTCTATCTATGGTGGAAGCCGAATATATAGTAGCTGGAAGCTGTTGTGCTCAAATCCTTTGGATCAAATAATAATTCAAAGATTTTGGCATTAAACTAACTAAGACACCCATAAGATGTGACAATACTAGTGCAATCAATCTAACTAAGAATCCTGTGCAACATTCAAGAAGTAAATACATTGAAATAAGACATCATTTCATAAGAGGTCATATACAAAACTCTAATGTTATTCTTGAATTTGTGTGTACTGATGATCAATTAGCTGATGTGTTTACCAAACCATTGAGTGAAGAAAGGTTTTATCTGATTAGAAGAGAGTTAAGTGTCAATGACCCATTCTCCTAGAACTCTCACAAACTTCATCTTATCCAAGACATTTTACTCAAAAAAAACACTTGCTTTGAGTCCCAAAAGCTTTTAAATATTTTCTTAGATTTTTTTAAAAAAATTTTGATTTTTTTTGGGATTTTCTTGGCCAAGTGTCGACACTTGGATTCCCAAAAGCTTTCAAATTGTTTGTAGATTTCCTAAATATATTTTAACAACCAAAAACTTTGCCATTTGTGGGTTTTTGTGTCAAGTGTCGACACCTGTGCATCAAGTGTCAACACTTGAAAGTTCAAGTGTCGACACCTGATAGCCAAGTATCGACACCTGATGAGCCAAGTGTCGACACTTGAAGCCTGACGGCTCTAACGGATCTATTTTTCTGACTTGCAGAACTTGCTTTTCAAGCTTCAAACGGCTAGATTCGAGACTCCAACGGTCACAAACCATTTTTTGGAAGTTTCTTGTTATATTTAACCTCCACCAACTTCATTCCAAAGGCATTGAAGTGTATTGAAGTTCATTCAAAGCCAAAAAGTCAATATTCTCTCAAGAACTTCACATCAAGAGCCTTTTATAGTTTGATTCCCTGAAAAAGCCTACAAGCTCATCCTTACATCATTCCAAAAGAAGTTTTTTGAAGGATATTCCAAGGATGAGACAAGACAAAGCATCAACTTGAGCTTCAAAGCTTCCTTTCTACTCTTGAAGAGAGTTTGTCTTAGTTTTAAAGTTGTATATCTGTTTTTATCTTATGATTTGACCTTGCTTTCAAGCGTGTCTTGAAAGAAGGTTGTTGTGGTTTGTTGGTGAGCCAAAGGGATAAAACCAACTAGAGTTAACTTGTGAGCCCGAAGACAAAATAAGTGTAAAAGGTTGTTGGTGAGCCTAAGTGACAAAACCAACATAGATTTTGACTTGTGAGCCTTTTAAAAAACAAGTCGGTTGTAATCTTGATTGGATTATAGTGAAATTTCCAAGGGTGGCTTGGGGAGTGGATGTAGGTGCTTGGTTTGCACTAAACCACTATAAATATTGTGTTTGTGTATGATTCCCTTCTTTCCCTCTTGCTCTTAGCTTATTACATTTGATTTACTGCTTTCCGCTGCATTTAATCTTGAGCATTATATTTATTACTCATAAACACCACTAGACCTTCACACTACTATTTTAATTTTTAAAAGACCCAATTCACCCCTCCTCTTGGACTCCATTTCTGGGCAACAGACATGCTAAGTCATATTAGGGATATGTTGAGCATAAAAGTTATTATAGTGGGGATAAAATAATTACTTGGAGAGATATGAAGAGTAAGCTAAGGAAAAAGTACCTAGGCAAATCTTATAAGCAAAATCTTCCAACCCAATGGTACAAATTGAGACAAGATGATGAAACTGTGTTTAAATATATTGCTGAATTCAATAAGTATGAGGGAGATGAAGAAGAGACTAAACCCATAGAAGAATTAGAGGAAAAATCTTCTAAATCTATTAAAGAATTTAAAGATGAAATGGAATCAAAATCTTGTCCAAAAAGAGAGCTAAAAAGAGAAGATCCTCAACCCGTTGAAGAATTTAAGGAAGAAGTCTATGAAGCTGGGTCTGACTTAGTGGATGAATATGAACAAGAACAATTACTTGAGGATAAAATAATTACCTAGCCTAAGGAAATTAACAATGGGAATAATCAACTTAAAGAAGATGAAACCCAGGGACAAAACCATGAAGAGCAATCCGAGGAGATAATAGAGGACCTGGAATTAATCGATGTTGAGAATTTAGATCTAAAGATTAATGAAGAATTACCTAATGGGGTATTAACCATCAAAGAAAACCTAGAACCAATTCCAAAAGATCAAACCCAAGAAATTATAGAATCTACAAAAGAATTTAACATGAGGATTAGAAGTGAAGAGATGGTAGGAATTGAAAGATGGAAATGGAAGAGAAGGAAGATGGAAATTGTATTCCCTGATAATTGCCCTGAGCCTGATTCATCCTTCTGGAACATCCCCAATCCTAATCCACCCAGCTGGGACATCCACCATACCATTAATCAAGTCCCAGTAATATTCAACAGTTACTTTTGGAAGATATTATGGCATTTATTGGACACCAAATTAAGATTCACTGCCACCTACCTAAAGTTGTGTGCCAGTGTCTTCAAAGCCATTTAGGAGAATATTGAAAATTAGAAACTTTTTGTTTCCTAGCCCAACAATAAAGTTTAGTCCATAGATAATAAAGTCCATTTGAGCTTGTTTTGTTTTGGTGTCATTTATGTTTAGTCATTTGGTGTCATTTGACCTTCCCATGTATAAGTGTCCATAATTGCGAGAGTCATATGCATAGCATGATTAGTAAGAAAATTTGAGCAATGAAATTAACAAGCATATGATTAACTCACATAAGAGAGCTAAAGAATTTTAGGAAGGAGACTATGTCATGGTAAGGCTCAAACCTGAACGATTACATGCCCGTGGTGTAGGTCCTTTTAAAATAATAAGAAAATTTGGACCTAATATGTACTAGATTTACCATCCAACTTTGGTATCAGTTCCACTTTCAATATTTCAGATCTAGTAGAGTACAAGGAACCGACAATGATACCTAGTGAGCTGTTCGGGCCTGATTCTACTCTTGAGAATGAACCCATCCTTGAGTGTCCACCAGCCATATTTCCAAAGCGGTGAGATAGGATTGAGCGAATCTTAGATGACAGATTGTCACTACTAGAAACAAAGACTATCAGCGCTACTTGGTTCACTAGCAAGGATGTCCTGATTCTAAAGACTCATGGATCACTCGAGAGGACTTACAAAGAATCGATTCTGACCTCCTAGAGTATTACCAAAGCCAGATGAATTCCTACTCAACAGAGTCGAGCTCCTTCCACCCCGGGAGAACTGATGGAGACATCCATAATAAGAATATATACTTTGATTAACTCACTTTGTTTTTTTTGCAGCTATAGTCAATAAAGTTTTTGAACTTCGAAGTAAGTTACAAATTTTTCTTGAAGCATAAGACAACACATTTTATTCATGATTTGGCTCGTAAGCCAACACATGAAAGAAGCCCATTCGGCTTAAGCTCAAAGCCTAATGGAGGGCTTCCTCTTCAAGTCCAAGCCAACCATTCAAGCCCTCTTCAAGTCCAAGCCCAACCATTCAAGCCCAATTCATACCAAGACTTAAAGCACATGGGGGAACAACTCATCAAACAACCTTGGGGGAGAAGGAATTACATTACATCAAGAGTTTTATGGGGAACATAAAGATTCCTTCCACTACCCAACAATATTTGACACGTGGGAGCCACAACTTATGACACCTAAGCCTGCACATCAGTACTTGGAAGTCACATTAGGACCTTCTAGATACCACATGTCAAAGTGGTTGTAACTTTCTACCTGTAATTTGTTTCTAGTTAGAACCACTTACCTAATAGTTGTTGGAGCTAAGTCATCCTTATTTCTCCCCTCCACCCTTGGACAAATTTTCCTAGCTTAGGAGCCTATAAATAGGGCCCCAAAGCTCTCATTTATTTTCATGCTATGCTATGATGATTAATGAAAGGATTATTTCTCTTGTGTTCTAGTTCTTTTGTATTCTTGTTTGGAGTGAGAGTATTCTTGCTAGTTTGAGTGTGTAGATCTTTATCCAAGAAAAGAGTGAGAGTTTTTAAGTTTGTGTTTGAGAGAGAAGAGTGTCATTGCAAGGAGTGAAGAGTGGAATGTCTCATAGTTTGGTCCAAGCTCAAGTTCCAAGCACCAAGGCCGCCTGCCACTTTCTTCTTCTTCCCTTTCCCTTGTTTCCATTCCAACCCCAATTCTTCTTCCATACCTAATCCCAAGTTTATTTGCAGGTTCTCTCAGGTTCCTAAGTCAAGGATGAAGGTCTCCACACCATGGATCAAGGCTAAGGTAAGTCTCAAAGTAGGGAGTGCTAATCTTGACTTCTAGATCTCAATCCTTGAGTGATGAGAGCTTCTTCTTCCACCAAATAATTAATCATCATTGTTGATAGAAAACCTTCTACTTGGCCCTTTAGATCTGACCATTTGAAGGAGATTTGACCTAGTAGGAATGGTTTCCTAGCCATGAGATCCATCTCCTATCATTTTGGAAGTGATTAGCATGCGGGTGTTTAATTTTTCATGAACTAGTCTCCTACTTGAATGAAATTGTTCTCCCTTATGATTAATTTTTGCTTTAAATTTCATTGCTCTTAATGGATTGTTAATCTCTGGAAGAATATCATCATCCTTGCATTTCATCCATCCCCATGTCCCGCATCACTCCTCCTTGATCAGATCAAAGAATTTTAATACTATGTCCAGTTTGTTTCTCAACCATATTTTGATATTCTTTAAATTTATCTAAGGCTTCGGATTTATGTTTCATTAGATACACAAATCCAAACCTAGATTAGTCATCAATAAATATGATGAAATAAGAATATCCTCCTCTGGCCTAAATTGTCATAGGTCCACATACGTCAGTATGTACTAGATCTAATACATCGGTTGCCCTATCTCCATGTCCAATGAACGGAGACTTGGTCATTTTACCAATGAGGCAGGACTCACAAGTTCCTAATGATTCAAAATCATAGGAATCAAAGTAATTATATTTTATATAACTTGTTTATCCTTGACTCACTTATATGACCTAATCGACAATGCCAGAGAAATGTGATATTGATACCATCTCTCTTTCTTTTCTTGTTATCAACAAGCAATACTTTATCATTGAGTACTAAAGTTAAAAGTCCATTGATGAAATAACCATGTCCAAATACTTTATTAGAATAAAGAATAGAGCAACCACTACCCTTTACATTTATTTCATAACCTTGTTGTAATAACAAGGGTACTGAAATAATGTTTCTAATAACACTTGAAATATAATAACAATCTTCTAACTTTAATACACTGCCCGAAGGTAGTAATAAAAGATAGTGCCCACAGCTTCAGCATAAATGGCTTCACCACTTGTGCCATATAGCTCGAAGTCACCTTTCTTCAAACTTCTAATTTGATGGAGTCCCTGCAATGACTTGCAGATATGAGATCCACATGCGGTATCCAATACCCATGAATCAAAAATTGAAGTACTCAATGATAAATTTGTTTGTATCATATACAAACCTTTAGATGCTCCTCCAGCATCTAGCTTCAAACTTGCAAGATATGTCTTGCAATTTTTCTACCAATACCCCTGCTTGCCGCATTAAAAATAGGCTCCATCACTAGTGGCCTTCTTTGCATTCTTCTTCTTCGGATGCTCCTTTAGGGTTGAGTTTTCTCTTCAAACCCTTTTTCGTTGCCTGTTTCTTCTTTCCATCAATAAGAAAAAGATGAGCCCTATCTCCCTTAGAGTGGCTCTTGGCTATCTTAAGCATGTTAAACAGCTAGGCAAAGAAATATTTAGTATGTTCATATGATAGTTTAGAACAAACTGAGAGAAGGAATCCGAGAGTGATTGCAAGATCAAGTCCTGGTTAAGTTCACCATCCATCACAAATCCTAATTGACTTAATCGGGTGATTAAGTCAATCATTTTCAAAACATGGATTTGAACTGATGAGCCCTCACTCATGCATGCACAATACAACTATTTCAATATTTCATATCGAGCAGTCCTACTTTGCTCTCCATAAAGCTCTTTTAGATTGAGCAAATGAACTGGGGTTCCATCTCCTCATGTTGTCTCTGAAGTTCATTGCTCATTGAGGCTAACATGATGCACTTGATAGTCATACTATCATTTTGCCACATTTTATGTGTGGCTATTTCCTCCTCAGAAGCATCATCTCCCATCGGCTCTGGATTTGGAGAATTAAGAATATAAGAAAGCTTCTTCTGAGTTAATACTATCCTCAGGTTCCTCAACAAATCCATATAATTGGGACCAATCAATTTGTTGGCATCTAAAATGCCTTGCAGTGATAAACTTGAAGCCATAATATTTAAATCTACATGAAAGTAAAGAACAACTATATGCAGACCACTCAAGATAACATCCATAATTAGATAAGAACTTTTATACCTAATTATGTCTCCCACTATTTTATTTCGAATACCATAGCCCTTGCCTATGGTAAGCGAGAAACCTTACTAGGTTTTTTTAATGGGGTTGAGATCCCAATTACTCATAAGTACCTTGTGTTACATAACAAGCACTTATGAGTTCAAAGGTAGGAACTCCTTTCCAATTGCAACCTATGCAATTCTCAATAAATCAACCACCTCAACGATACTTATAGTCTTGTGTTACACAAAAAACTATAATGTCATAGCTTAGTCAGACTCTTCAATTCTATATAGACATGTTCGAATAATATTGTCCTTGTGTTACACAACAAAGCAATACTATCAAACATACTATAAAGCATCAAATGCACTAAAGTAATTCATATCTAACACTAGGATAAGCCTTGTGCTACACAACAAAATTATTATAATTATTAGCATGAACTACACTTAGCATGAAGGAAGGCAAATTATAGTGTGTTTAATCAATTAGCATTTCCAACTTAAGGTCTTGATATAGCCAAATTGGCCAGGTAAGTGGAAGAGATGAGGGGATCCCCCCGTTGCTTTTCTTAGATACCAAATAAATTGGCTAGGTCAGACAACGGAACCAATTAGAAACCTTATTTCCTTTACCTTCCCAAAACCACTTTACCTATACACCAATTGGCTGATCATATCCCAATCAGATTTGCATTATGATTAATTTACATTATGACTAAATATAATTTTTATAAGGGCTTTGATGGTCTCAAACACATCCTAATTAAATATGATATTCAATACATCATACAAGCATCTTAAACCTAATATGCATAACATAGCAAGATTATGACAATAATCCATTCACCTCACTTGTTCATGGGATATGGCCATAGTGGCACCCCTACACGCCATAGGAGATCCCATTGAATGGAAAGAGAAGGCCTTTAAATTCTACTTGACTCCTATGACCGGACAGCCATGGTGACTAACCCAATCCGAGGCAAATATTAGGATATAACATATAGCATATATGTATGTGAACTAATCATGCATAGAATCATATTAAAGTAAGCAGTCAACCCTAATGTGACTACTAATTGCATGCATCAAGATAGATCTGATACCACTATTAGGTTCCATAGGCCAGGCACAGTGGAAGATCATGTTTGAAAAATTTTCATTTTCAAAATCCAAATCAACCAGAACCCTAAATCATAGGACCACTTGATCATAACAATTAATATATCCAATCTTTAGGGCTATAGAAAAATACCTGGAGTGCTATAATCCTTTATTTCCATGAGGCACATAAGTGTATGCCCTCCAGAGGTGATCCACATAAGAACTGAACCAAGGAAGAACTCCTATGAAGCTTGCTTGTTTGATCGGGACTCCTTTTGATAGTCTTTTTGACTTCCTCCCTTGCTGGACTCCCTACCCTCGTGCAAGGCACTCTGGGACCTCTCTATATCTACTCTCGGATCCTAGATACTCTTTCTATTTTTTCTCCCTAGGCTTTTGTCTTAAAAGACTAGCCTTATTTTGGAAGAACAAGCATTGTCTTAAAAAGACAAACCTTGTCTTAAGGGGAGGGAGAGAAAATAGCATGTTGGGTTTTTTCTATGGGAATTGAGATATCTGGCATCAAATCAGCAATGCCTTTTATAGAGTAGGATGGGGCACCTAATATGCATCTTCTGCAGCCATCTGATAAGACCCTTCAATAAGAAGGAGTCTCTTGGATGGATAGGCTTATCATGATACATATTATCATGTGCCAAGAGACATATTCATGTCTCTTCAAGTTTCCAGCCGATTTCTCCACTTGCCACATGGCATTTACTGGTCAATTAAAAGACCACGGGATGTGTCCTTTAAATAAAGGTGTCGAAAGAAAATTAAGAGCCTTCAAACAGAAGGACTCTTAATCTCAATTAGCACCATAATGAAGAGACGCGTCTCTTCATTATGCACCAACTTCTTTCACACATTCTTTCCTTCATTTGACCGGTCAAAACATCTTCAAAATGGCATGGAGATTAGGATGAAGGACCTTTAGACTTTATCTATAATTTATGACTGATTGGCAAAGGACTCTTGGTCCTTCTGTGTCCCTTATTATCGTCGCATGCCATATGGCACCCAAGAGTCCATGTCAACATGGACTCTCTCATAAATCCAAGATAAGCCCAATAAAATCTAAATAAAATCTAAAGTAGGATGCCCCACATATGACTCAACCCAATTTAATTTCTACTTAAATTGGTTAGCATAATTGGAAAGCGAATAGACCCAATCCAATTGGGTTAGGAGTTGAGCTAGCCAACATATACTAGTATGTCAATTAGATAGCCAATTAGGATCCCATGACCCTAATAAAAATATAATTAACTTCCTTGGTGAATGTCCTGATGTGTGTGACCCTTTGGATTTCATATCTAGCCAGTTGTAGGTCTAGATCCAAGCCAATTTGATCCAATCAAACATGTTTGACCTAATTAGGTCAAATTGAGCTGACCTAAGTTGCCAATTCGAGCTAGCTTCTGAATTGACTCATTAATCCAATCGAATTTAATAATAAAAACCTACAAGACATGATTGACATCTAGCAACATGTCATGCCTACCCAGAAGATGAGAAATTTGATAAAAATTATCAAAATATCCTTCAGTGAAAAGTTACCGTGCAATTCAATCCTTCGATCTCCCTTTATCCTGATTAAGTGATGGACATGGATAAATATCAAACCCTAACACTCAATCATTTCAAATCTCAATTTGATACTAAAGACTCGATTGATTATCAGAAACTCTATCATGCTTTGATCAAAGACTTCCCGAGTCATCATTTGAAGAGATCACATGGGATAACTACTCTCCTTACTGGGAGTGATCAATTTCTTGTTGACCTACTATTTTCCTTCATACACAATCCACCATACCTAGAAGCACCTCGTACATGACTTAATTACCATGAATAAGTATGCACCAAAACATGGATTCATGTGCACAAGATTCTATGATAGTCTTAGGTCTGAGGATTTTATGCACAACTCCTACTAAGAGAACATTCCTTTTGATAAGTAAGACTTCCATTTGATATTCTTTTATTATATCAGTTCAATGAACTCATAACCTAATGAGCACCCACATCCTTGTATTAGTGTCTCTACACAAGTGGCTGTGAGACCAGCCACCCTCTTCACTGAGCATACATAGGATATGCTAGTCTTACTGGTAACATCGATCCCTCAATCGATGATCCAATGACTAGGAATAATTTAGATTAGGGTTTATAGGAACTTAAGTCTCACCATTATGATTTTCATCATAACCCTAATTTCATTGCCCTAATCTATGGGTTCATCATAATGTAAGACATATAGACACAGCAACATGATGAATAAATATGCCTTTTATTAATTAAATAATGGCATACAAGAGTTGGTAGATTACAATAATGTCCTTACAAAGATCGGCTTTTTGGGCACTTTTCTTTCATAAAATGCTCGAACCAATGCTCTATCTAAACTTATGGCATCCACCCTGCGTGACTTACACATGTGGGTCTTCTTTGAGATGATGGAAGAACCTAGCATCTACAAATCTATGACCATGCTACAGTTGGATGCCGAACCTAGTTGGATGGATTTGCTAGTCTAGTATATTCATGACAGGACTCTTTCCATTAATAGGAGGGAAGCCTGCAAGATAGTCACCATGCCTCTCAATTTATCCTTCATGAAGACAAGCTCTACAAGAGATCTTTCTTCTTGCCATTACTGAAGTGATTGCAACCTTTGGGAGAGTTGCGAGAGAATCTACGGCAACTACATATGGGGTAGAGCCTTCTCCTGCAAGTTCTATAGCAAGGGTATCACTGGCCCACTATACAGTAAGATGCGATTGATATGGTCATTAGGTGTAATCAGTGCCAGCACTACTCAAATGTGTAGTGACAGCCGACCATATCACTTATCCCAATAAGCACTGTGGCCCTTTGCTTAATGGGGTATGGACATACTTGGACCCTTTTCTCTAGCTCTCAGGCAATGAAAATTCTTGCTTATGGCCATTAATTACTTTACAAAGTTGATAAAGGCTGAACCTCTTGCCAAGATAATGGAAGCTTGGGTAAAGGACTTCATCTGGAAGTCTATTATTTATTGCTTTGGCCTCCCAAGGATTATAACCACTGACAATGGTCACCAATTCAATGACTTCAAACTAGCTGAATTTTGGAAAGACCTGAGTATTATCCATTGTTTTACTTCTATTGACCACCCCTAAGCTAACGGGGAAGCTGAAGTGGCTAACATAACTATTTTGTAGGGGCTAAAGACCTAGTTTGGTTGGCCAAGAGGGTTATGGGCTGATGAATGGCACTATGTCCTTTGGGCCTACAGGACTATACAAAGGGTTCCAATGGGTGAGACTCTTTTCAACCCCACTTTCAGAATTGAAGTGGTGATTCCACTAGAGATAGGATTCCCATCCCCTTGGATTGAGAGTTTCAATGAGGATAGCAACTTAAAGAGGCTCAGGACAAATCTAGATCTGCTAGAAGAGGTTCGAGAGTGGATTGCAGTGAGGATAGCGACCTATCCATAGAAGGTCACTTGATATCTAGGGCTGGAAGTGGGCCGGACTGGGCCATACCCCTACCTGAGCCCGGCTTGAAAAAAATTCCAGGCTTCAGGCCAGGCTTAAGCCCAAAATTTTTTTTAAAACCTTAGGCCCAAGACCGACCCGAGCCCGACCCACTTCCATGCCCGAGCCTGATCGAGCCATCCTGAATGCAAGCCCAATGAACAAAAAAAAATGGTTCATCGATTGGCGACTGCCCGACTGGCTGGAGAAGGTAGATCAAAGCTGGGGAGGGAGAGCCACAAGGTCGTGCTAGGGGCAGTGGGCGTCAGGTGGGGCACCAGGGTCAGGGGAGGCAGATCAAAGCCAGATATTGGCTGCAGGGTTGCATGGGGATGGGGTTGTTGGGTGCGGGCATCGGGGTCGAAGGAGGTAGATCAAAGCTGGGGAAGGGGGGCCACGAGGTCGCATAGGGGGTGGTGGGCGTTGGGTGGGGCGCCGGGGTCGAGGGAGGCAGATCGGAGCCGGAGATGGGTCATGGGGTCGCATGGGGGGTGGAGTCATCGGATGCGGGCACCGGGGCTGGAGGGGGCAGCTCGAAGCCAGAGAGAGGCCATAAGGTCACACGAGGGGCCGGGGGCATTGGGGGCGAGCTTTGGGGCCGTAAGGTCACACAAGGGGCCGAGGGCATTGGGGGCGAGCTTTGGGGCCGTCAGGTGGGGTGGCTTGGAAATGAAGAGGGAGCGTCGAGTGCGAGGGGGCATCAGCCATCGGGTGCGAGGAAGCATCAACCATCGGGTGCGAGGGGGCGTCAGCCATCAGGTACGAGGAAGCATCGACCATCGAGTGCGAGGGGGCATCGACTGTCGGGGGCTGACTGGGGGAGGGAGATGGAAACAAGAGAGAGAGAGACTGAGAGAGAGAATGGAGTGAGAGGGAGACGGGAGACCAAAGAAATAGTCAGGAATTGGATCGAGCTTATTTTTCGGGCCTGGTTCGGGCCAATCCGGGTTGGGCCAAAGGGATGCTCGAGCCTGGCCCAAAAATTGAATGAATTTTATTTTAAGGCCGAAGCCCAGCCTGATTTGCTTAAAACTTGGCCCGAAGCCCAACCCAATTTCGGGCCAGCCCGAAGCCCATCAGGCCAGCCCGGCCCAATTCCAGCCTTATCGGTATCACAAAACATAGGTTCATGGCAAATTCTTCCAAGTTGGAGATCGAGTGCTACAATAGGTCAAAGTATCCCAGCCAACCAGCCAAGAAAAGCTCTCTCCAAAGGAAGGCCCATACCAGTGGAAGAGGTCATCTGACTTGGGACATATCACCTAACGCAACTAAATAGACTCCCCTACCTCACCCCTGGAATTCTGAAAATCGCTGAGTGTACCACCAGTAACTCAATCCTCCCTATTTCTTAATAAAATCTATGATTAGATGGTGTATGTTTTTTCTAAGTTAAAAGGAAGTTGGAACCTTTGATTGACTTTAGATTTAATGGCCTTTGATATGCCCCACCTCTAAATGGCCTTTGATTAGCCTGAGGCCCAACAGCAAGGGCTAACTACTATGACCCTTACCCATCCATAATGTCGAGGGCTAATCAAAAGGACCTTTGACTTAATGTTGAGGGCTAAGTACTAGGACCCTCACTCATCTACAATGTCAAGGGCTAACCAAAAGGACCCTCGGCTCAACGGCAAGGGCTAACCCTAGGACCCTCACCCGTCTGCGATATCAAGAGCTAACTAAAAAGACCCTCGACTCAATGATGAGGGCTAACTACTATGACCCTCGCCCATCTACAATATTGAGGGCTAACTAAAAGGACCCTCAACTCAATGGCGAGGCCTAACCACTATGACCCTCACCTATCTATGATGTCAAGGGCTAAACAAAAGGACCCTCAACTCAACAGCAATGGCAAACTGCTAGGACCCTCATCCATCTGTAATGTCAAAGGCTAACCACTAAGACCCTAGCCCATCCAAGACATCAAGGGCTAACCATTAGGACCCTTGACTCAACACTTTTGATCAGTACATAGAAGTAAACTTTGATCAGCTTTAAGTTCAATGGCCCTTGTTTAGCCTGAGTTTTAACGGTGCTAACCACTATGGTCCTCGCCCAACTAAGACAAGGAGGGTTAACTAAAAGCCCTCGCTTTTGTTAAGAAGCCAAGAGACAAAGGAGGACCAATGAAAACCCCATGACCATCTGCTGCAAATTATGGTCCCTTGGCTAAGTGAGGCAAACTCACAATGAAGGCTCTAAGCCCCCCCGATGTCTACCTTCGGGAGTGGCACCCTATACAACACTGATATTGACTTCTTAAGCAGCCCTGAACCACGAGAGCATAGAAAAGAGAACATGCAATAATCAAAATGAATATGAGGCACTGAATGAAAAAGAGATTTCATTGATATATTCAAAAAGGCTTGAAGGCTGTTACAAAAAATAGGCCGGTGGCCATTACAAAAGTGGGTCGGCATGAAGGCAAACCAAAGATATGTACAAAAGCAAAAAACAAAAGCTTCAAACAATCAGTGCAGGAGGGTCGCTGGCCCCCTCAGCTTTCATAGCAAGTTCTTCCTCAGCCTTCGAGTCCTAATCCAAGAAGGCCAGGTCCAAGTTCAAAAAATGGGTGGCCATTTTCTTCTGAATCTCATCCTTGCTTCGAGGTAGGTCAGGGTGGAGAGCACAATCTTTTGATTCCTGTAGTCCTTGGAGAGCTTGTAAGCCTCCACACCCACCTGGATCACCACCTCTATTTGGGCCTTAAAGTCAACTAGTTTACAACACACTTTTGCTAGTGCTGCCTTTGTTTGAGCCTCAGAGTCACTAGCTTGCAATGCACTTCCTCTAGTGCATCATCCGACTCCTTCCTTTTCTTACTCTCTAAAAGTTTTTCTTCCAACTCCTCGATCGTCTGCTTAAGGCAGCCAACTTCAGCTTTGGCGAAGGACTTGGCCAACTCAGTAGAGGATTTGGCCTTTTCAGCCTTTTGGAGTCGTCCCTATATCTCTACCAACCTCTTGTCAGTTGTGGTGGCATGGCCCCGCAACTCAAAGTAATCATTAATGTGTTAGAATTAGAAAAGAGAGAAACTCATCCTCATATTGTTTTCTAGAATAACATACTCTGTCTTAATTATGTTAGGAATATTACTGAAATCCTATTAGGAGTTATATTATCATATACTCTATTTAAAGACCTCTACGATCCTAATTTTATTAATCGTCTTCCATCTTCTGTTCTTGCTAGTCAAACACCATTCTCTTGTATTTATCCTAATAGGTCTCCGATTTTACTAACTTTTCAAGTATTTGGTTGTACCTACTTTGTTCACTTACTCGGCCTTGGACTTGACAAACTATCTCCTCAATCTTTTTAGTGTATTTTCTTAGATTACTCTCGAACATAAAAGGAGTATAGATGTTATGATCCTATCACCCAACATCACTTTATTCCAGCTGATATTACTTTTTTTGAGTTTGTCTCATTCTCCTCTCCTTTCGAGATTTATTTAGAACCCTTGTCGAGACCTCCTCTTTCGACAGCAGCTCCATCCCTACCAGATGTTCCTTTCTCGGATCCTGAGCAACCTTTAGAGACTTTACTGATAGTTTATCTTATTTTGCAAGATTAAGAGACCTTCACTAATTCAGCAAATTAGCTCATGACATCTTCACCAAAACTCTCAACTCCATTTTCGGTTTTTTACTATATGTTTCAAGCTGGCTTAGTTGATGTATGCACTCCAACTTGAGGAGGGGTGTTAGAATTAGGAAAGAGAGAAACTTATCCTTATATTATTGCCTAGAATAATATACTCTATCTTAATTATATTAGAAATATTACTGCAGTCCTATTAGAGATTTTATTATCTTACACTCTATTTAAAGGTGTCTATGATCTTAATTTCAATATAACAATCTTTTCTTTCTCTTAACATCATGTAATGGACCATCTGCAAAAAGAAAATCATGATTAGATGATCGAGGGATTGAACCAAGATCCGAGGATGACAAAAGCAATGTACCTCAAGGAAGGTCCAAATGGCCTTCTTCTGGTGATGAGTGGCCCCTTCATCATGATCCTTTCAGCATGAACAAATGAATGATGCCCTTGAAAAGATCCCGAGCAACCTGCCAGTTATCAAAGGTGCAAGCCTCAGGATCATCAGCTAGGGCTTCTGCCCCTCGATATGATGAGGCTAGGGGGTAGACACAAACAAGGATGCCCCAGCCATCAGGGCCGGTGCCAGTCACTGTACCAAGGAGGTGATGATTGGAGTGGCCTCCAAAGGGACCACGAGGATGACCCCTCGCCCACAGGGGTGACCTCGATTGAAGGATGTGGATGCATGACAATGCGGATCTTCCTATTCTTCTATTTGTTCGAAGGATTTTTGGTCGTGCTAGCCCTTGGGACCATTCTTTTTAGCTTATGGGCATTCGAACGATCCATGTCTACCAAAAAGATGAAGTGGTTAGACAAAGACAAAGCTAAGATCTTGGAAGTAAAAGGAAATATGTGATGAGGACTCTATCTCCCACCTCTCGGGCACTCTTGGCTGATCCCCACCTTAAAAAGGGTGTTGTCAAACAAAAATGCCTTCAGCTCAGGGACCTTAAAATGGAGAAGAGTCTCATAGCATTCATTGTCCCCCTTGTCCAGAAATGGGGGATGATTTAGATGGTGATAAGGGATGCCCCATGACTCGAAACTGTAGCTTTCGGATGAGTGCTTTACGAAAAGGAAGCACTCCTTCCAATGGTGCATCGAAGAAGGAGCACCTTGGATGAGAGGAGGGCTACCTCACCATCTCTAGGGGCAGGCAAACCACCACCCAGAGAGACGAGGATGTTTTTCAAAGGAAAAAAATGCCCTAAAGAGGGTTGTGGTCAGTTGAACCCCTACCATAAGACATACCACTGTAAAATCATAGATGTACTTCTATAAGTTCGGTACAACTGTGCAAGGAGATATGCCCAAGGAATGGAGAAGATGGATGAAAAAGCTAAAAAGTGGGAGCCTTAGTCTAGCCTAGAAGCACTCTATCTAGCTTGGAGGAGAGTTGCATGCCTAACCGGTGGAGAGTGGGACTTTGTATCGACACCAAATCCATTCCAAGTCTGCCTCACAAAGTTCATACTAGAAATCCCCGAGAGGAAACCCTTTCTGATCAAAATCTTCATGCTCCAAGCAAACCCCTGGAGCCTCAATAGGGGCCTAATTATCAGCCGGCACCAAATTCAAGACCATAAATCGACTAGAGAGGAAGCCTCACCAATCTCTGAAAATCAAGGAAAATCAAGTAAAAGTCCATCAAAATTATGAAAATTTGATTTAGAAATCAATAGAATGAACTTGGCAAGACTGAGTAGAAGGAAAACCAAGGTAGAAGAAACAATGATGAAAAAGAGAGAGGGAGAAACAGGAGAAGGTTTCTAAATCAATGATAAAGGGCCCAACCTAGATCAAGCAATGGAGGTAGGGATGCTTGCCAGAGAAGATGACCTATGGACAAAAACAAATAGGCCTTTAGAAGAAGAAAAAGAAGTAGAAAAACAAAAATGGCAGGCAGAGTCAGGGCCTTGGCTATTTATAAAAGCTTCTGATGACCCAGATCCAATAGGGATGAAATCATCACCATCGGATGGCTGACATATGGCAAGCCAAGGCTGGCCAAAACTACTTCTCGTGGATCATGAAGCAGTAGGTGTCTGGAAGCAATGATTCCAGTGCCTCATCTTTCATAGGTGCAGGTGGCTAGTACAATCTTATGCCTCGTGCCTTTTTTAATTGACACAATGTATTTAAGGTTGCCTCTTCATTCTTCATAAAACCTATGATGAGATGTCTTCTTGAGTGCCAGGTCCAATTAATGATACTACCCTCATACTAAGAATACTTCGGCTAGAGAAGATCCTTGGCTATCTTAATGAAGGGACCAAAGTCCAATCTTTGTGGTGGGGGCTCGTATCTACCTGGCCGAAACCTACTGACCAAACCAATAGACTAGAAACAAGTTGGAATCCATGGGCTCGGCATTAGTTATTTAATATTTGGAAGTAGCTCCAAGATGCACAATTTGAAAAAATTCAAATTTCATTCATTCTCCAATTAGGTAATTACATGGATATGAAAAGGAAAAATACAATTGCAGTAATCACAACCCAATAAACATGTAAACATTTTCAATGCCCTCGGCCTCAATAGGGATGGAAGAGTCTAGGTCATGAGAGATTGCCGTGATTGGAATCTAGAGTAGACTCACCTTAGCTAATGGAAGAATTTGCACCACTAAGATTTGCATTCCTCAAATCCCCATCCATATGCCTTCCACTCTGCATTCCAAAGCCGTGTGTCTGCTGCACCCAAGTCTACTTTGGCTAGCAATAAGTTGCTCTGCACTATTGTGACTTCCCTCCGACTTTTATGAGCAGCATCCTTCAAACTTTGGAAGGTCATCTCGACAATCTTAAGCTTGCCCTTTAAAACTACCACTTCCCTCATCCCCTTAGCATGGAGGTTATGGGCACATGCCCTCTCAAATATATTCCTCCTCTCCTCTTCAAGCTCTTGTTGAAGGAACTGGGCCTCGGCTAGAGCCTTGTTTCAAGCCTGCTCGGCTTGGCAAATCCTCTTCTACTCCTAAATTAAAGATCCCTCACCAGGGATCGGGCTGCAAGCCTATTGGAGCTCGCTCCATAACCATCTGTTTTTCCCTCTATCAAACTCGAGTTCATCCCATGGCCAATGAATCCTAGCATAAGAATCCTCTTTTATGCCCGTAAGTTTAGTGCAAAAACTCTTCTTTAAATTTGCAATCTTCGTTCGTGCCTCCTTAGTAAATTAGACTTCGTGTTGGTGCACGTTGGTCATTCACTTGTGCATTGATGCAAGCCATCCTCTCGCCTACTTTAGCCTGTTCGCTGAATTCTTGGCATCATCCATCATAGTGTCGACATGCTTTTTCTATGTTGCCCAGAAATGGAGCCCAAGAGGGGGGGTGAATTGGGTCTTTTAAAAAATTAAGACAATAATGAGAGGGACTAGTGGTGCTTGTGAACAATGATGAATTCAATGCAAGATATTTAAAGTAGTAGCAATAATTAAAGAGCAAGTGAGGAAGAGAGCAATCACACACAAACACAAGGTTTATAGTGGTTCGGTGCAAACCTAGCACCTACATCCACTCCCCAAGCCACCCTTGGGAATTTCACTATAATCCAAACTAGATTACAGTTGACTTGTTTTTCACAAGGCTCACAAGTCAAAACCTAAGTTGGTTTTATCACTTAGGCTTACCAACAAACCTTAACACTTGTTTTGTCTTCGAGCTCACAAGTTAACCCTAGTTGGTTTTATCCCTTTGGCTCACCAACAAACCACAATAACCTTCTTTCAAGACACCCTTGAAAGCAAGGTCAAAACACAATGTAAAAACAGATATAGAATTTAAAACTAAATCAAACTCTCTTCAAGAGTAGATTGGAATCTTTGAAGCTCAAGTAGATGCTTTGTCTTCACTCTTCCTTGGAATCTCCTTCAAAGTGCTTCTTTTGGAATGAAGTAAGGATGAGCTTGTAGGCTTTTCAAGGAATCAAACTATAAGAGGCTTTTGATGTGAAGTATTTGAGAGAATATTGGCTTTTTGGCTTTTGAGTAGACTTGAATGCACTTCAATACACTTCCTTCTCTTTAAAATGAGGTTGGTGGAGGTTAAATACACCAAGAACCTTCCAAAAAATGGTTTGTGACCGTTGGAACCTCGGAAATAGCCGTTTAGAGCTTGAAAAGCAAGTTCTGCAAGCCAGAAAAATAGATCCGTTAGAGCTGTCAGGCTGCAAGTGTTGACACTTGGCTGTCAAGTGTCGACACTTGGCTATCATGTGTCGATACTTGGCTGTCAAGTGTCGACACTTGATCTCTAGGTGTCGACACTTGAACTTTCAAGTGTCGACACTTAATGCACAGGTATCGACACTTGACACAGAAATCCTCAAATTACAAAGTTCTGTATTTTCAAAATTCTCAAGCCTTGAGTCGACACTTGGAAACCTAAGTGTTGACACTTAACTATCCAGGTGTCGACACTTGAGACTGAAAAAATCTCAGATTCAAGTGTAAATGCCTCACAACTTGAAATCCTCATTAGTATACAATATGCACTCAATGTTTTGTTATTCATCAAAATCACTGGGTGGAGCCAACATTCTATCATTGAAACTCCCATTCCACCTCAGATTTTCTCACCTCAACCTCACAGGCCTCCCTTTATATGGAGGTGGCTCGTTCCTCTTCTTTCGCCACCTTTGCCTCCATTGCCTCAAACAACTCCATGAAGAAGTCGAGATACTGCACCAACTGCATGATGAGATATCATCAGGAAAATGCCAAGGCAAAGTACTCGGAGGCATATGCCATCATACCAGGATCACTAATTGAAAAGCCCAATGCCTGTAGACCTCAGGATCAGTCTCGTGCATCCTTAGCATATCGACGGGCCAAAGAAGAAATTGAACCATATCTTCGGCCATCCTTGGACCCTCAACAAAACTTGGGATTGGCAACTCTGCAGCACATTCTCCCAATGCATCCTTCCCTATTGGCAATCCTTGGGGTTGACCGGACAATGGCCCAATCAAGGCATCAGACTTCTTCAGCTTCTTGGCAACCCTCCATAGTTCCTTCAAATCATTCGAATCCATCAATTCCCGATCATGCATTGAATGATCAAAGATCCTAATTTAGGTACTGGAAACTCATCAAAAATCACCTGGCTCACCAAAAATCACCTTTCAGCAAGCAAAAGTTTCTCCCTCGCTAGACAAAAGTAGTGGTAAGTGAAAGCAGTCCTAAACCTCATTTTAAAGAAAAAGACCACAATAAGTCCTTCCCATTTTTTGAGAAGCACCATGCATGTACCAACGTGGCAACTTGTTACTTGCCAGCTCGTATCGTGCCTCTCGAGAAGCACATTAATTCCAGGTCAACATTGCGATTCCTCAGGTACATGGCTTGGTCTACTCCTCAACCCGAGCCCCTTTGTACTTGAACTAAGGAGTGGGGGGCAAATGATGTGAGTGGACAACAGCCCACCCTTGGTATCTTGAGGCTCCATAGTAGACCTTCATCCTCAATGGTCAAGACTCATAGTCCTTCGGCTCGAGCAAGACTGCACTGAGGGCCTCCTTGGACTAATCGATCTTCAGCCCTGGTACAAATTCAGCTTATCTCTGGTAGCCAAGGTCCGACATCCTTCGAACAAGTCGAAGCTATGCCTCAAGCCTCCCCACCCTGGTTAACCTTCAGCTTTGGCAAGAGTATTAGGGCCAACCACAAATCCTTGTGCCCAAGGGCGAGCAAAGGCTCTGGCAGCACCCCTCTAGGCAACTAAAAAAGGAATCAACCAATATTCATTTTCGTGCACCCAATGGCACGATCAAGAAGCCATATCCCATAATTTTTAGTGTTGACCCCATAAGTGATTTTGATGATAACCAAACATTGAAGCATGTACATTTATTTCTAATAACTCTTCTAGTATTTTACAAGTTTTTGTAGGATGAGTTAATTGTTCAAACTTCAACTCCTACACTTTTGTTTCTTGTTTAAGTTGTGTTGTAATTTATTTTTGTAAAGAAGAACCCAATGAAAAAGCTAAGAAAAATCATGTAAAAAGGGTTACTTCTGTGTGTGTGCGCCTTAGAATTAATTTGAGTTGGTATGATTGAAAAGTTGTAAGAGTGTTGGTAAGAGTTTTTCTTTGAGTTCAATTATAAAAATCCTGAAGAAAATACTCGAGCCGACCCAGCATGTTGAAGAGCCAACTCTACTTCATGGCACGCAGCAAGGATTCTGGTATGCAGTAATCCGAGCCGACTCGAAGGTAACCGAGCCGACTCTAGTGAATCCGAGTCGATTGGAATATGTCCGAGCGACTCCTCCAGAATCTAGTTTTTGAAGATTTTTTAGAACAGCCAGGCGAGCCGACTCGAACCAGAAAGAGCCGACTCTGCCAGACCTAATTTTGAAGACCTAAGAAAGTGAGCTGACCCGAACTGCAACAAGCTGACTCTTCTAGAGTGATGATTTCAGAACCTGAGAAGAAGAGCCGACCAAAGATCAAAAGAGCTAACTCCTCGAGTTCAAGTTTTTCAAAGATATAAGTTCAAGCCAACCCGAGCTATCAAGAGCTAACTCATCCAGAGTGAAGTTTTGCAACCTGAGACAAAAAGCCGACTGCACTGAAGATTTGGCGACTCGACCTATCGACTCCAAGGATCTGAGCCAACTCGAAGGAATCCGATCCGACTCGAACATCGCTTTCAGGTATCCAATGGCTATGTTGCCCAGGTGGCTATCCAAGAGGGGGTTGAATTGGAACTTTAAAAATTTAAGCAAGTAATGTGTAATTTCAAAATCCTTTACAAGTGGTAGGTGCTGTGATAAAGTTATAGAATGCAGAAGCTAAACAAAATCAAGAGAGCACAATACAAACACACCAAATTTATAGTGGTTCGGAGCAACCCAGCTCCTACGTCCACTATCCAAGATACCACTTGGAATTTTTACTATATTCACACCCGAATACAGTATGATTGTTTTACAGGATCACAATCCAAAACCTCTACACTTTGGTTTTACGGGATCACCAAAGAAAATCCAACACCCTTTGGTTTTAAATAGGCTCACCAAAGAAACACAACTTGGTTTTCACAGAATCACCAAGAACCTATTTGGTTTTTCAATCGGGCTCATCAATAACCCAACAATTCAAAGACTGAATTGAATAAAAATGTAACAAGAAATGACAAACTCAAGTTATCGGATAGTTGCTAGTGCAGCTCGTTGGAAGTCCACTTGAATGCACTTGAATAAGTTTTAATGGCTTTAGTGGCTTCTTCTCAAAGTTGCTTCAAGCTTTAGATCATAGTTGGTGAAGACTTGAAGACTGACTTTAATGTTTTTGTGCTCTTTTGCTGTTGGTTGGTAGAATATTCAATGGATACCTCTTTTCTTTGAAGAACTCTCTTATTAATTACTTCAAGGAAGTTCAAATCTTTCAAATTTAAAGTATTCCATCATCCTAAGCCAGTTCTAGCCATTGTAGAATGTTGGGGAATGATTTTTGACTGTTGGAGCACCTTTGAGCATTCAAAAATAAATTCTAAAACTAGCTGTTAGATACTTGGAAGTGACATTCGAGTCGACTTGGATTCCTTCGAGTTGGCTCGGATCCTTCGAGTCAATGGGTCGAGTCGCCAAATCCTCAATATGGTTGGCTCTGTGTCTCAGGATGCAAAACAACACTTTGGACGAGTCGGCTCTTTTCAGCTTGGGTCGGCTTGAACTTGAATCTTAAACTCGAAGAGTCGGCTCTCTTCAGCTCGGGTCGGCTCTTCTTCTCAGATTCGAAAAATCTTACTCTGGAGGAGTCAGCTCGAAGAAGTTCGGGTCGGCTCGCTTTCTCAGGCGATCAAAATTAGGTCTGGCAGAGTCGACTCTTTCTAGTTCGGGTCGGCTCGCCTAGCTGCTCTCAGAAAGCTTCAAAAAATGGACTCTGGAGGAGTCGGCTCAGACTGCTGCGTTCCAGAATCCTTGCTACATGCCAGTAAGCAGAGTCGGCTCTTCTTCTCTTGGAGTCAGCTCGAGTGTCTTCTTCAGAATTTTTATAATTTGAACTTAACGAAAACTCACACCAACTCTTTTACAATTTCACACAAACCAACTCAAAAACAAAATCTAAAGCACACATGCTTATAGAAGTAACCCTTTTAGTTGAATTTTCTTAGCATTTTTTATTGGGTTCTTCTTTACAATAACACTTACAACACAACTCAAGCAAGAAAATATGAGAGTAGGAGTTGAAGTTTGAACATGAAATTCACCCTACAAAAACTTGTCAAACACTTGAAGAGTTGTCAGAAATAAAGTACATGCTCCAATATTTGGTTATCATCAAAATCACTCATGGGGTCAACAGGCTAGTTCCATAATTTATTTTTGAATGCCAAAAAGTGCTCCAAAGGTCACAAACCACTTCCCAATGATCTACAACTACTAGAATTGTCTTGAAGTGATGGAAGACCTTATATTTGAAGGATTTGAACTTCCTTGAAGTAAGAGAACAAGAGAATTCTTCAAAGTTTTGAGAGCTACATTGAATATCCTACCTACCAAAAAGAAAGAGAGCACAAAAGCATTCAAGCAAGCCTTCAAGTCTTCACCAACTCTGATCTGAAGCTTGAAGCAATTTTGGAAGAAGCCACTGAAGCAATTAAAGCTCATTCAAGTGCAAGTCAAGTGGACTTCTATCAAGCTGCATCGACAACTATCCGGCAAATTGAGTTTATCATTTATTATTGCATTTACTTCAATTCTTTTTCTGAATTGTTGTTGGGTTATTGGTGAGCCTGGTTGAAAAATCAAATAGGTTCTTGGTGAACCTTGATAAAAATCAAGTGTTGGGTTCTTGGTGATCCTGGTAAAATCAAGTTAGGTTTCTTTGGTGAGCCTATTCAAAACCAAAGGGTGTTGGGTTTTCTTTGGTGATCCCGTTAAAACCAAAGTATAGAGGTTTTGGATTGTAATCCTGTAAAACAATCCTACTATATTCAGGTGTGAATATAGTGAAAATCCCAAGTGGTATCTTGGATAGTGGACGTAGGAGCTGGGTTGCTCCGAACTACTATAAACCTTGTATGTTTGTATTATGATTCTCTGATTTCTTTTAGCTTCTGCATTTAATTTTTAATCACAACACACAACACTTTGAAAAGGAATTTTAATTGCACATTATATGCATTAAATTTTTAAATTTTCAATTCACCCCCCTCTTGGGTAGCCACCTGGGCAACAACTGGTATCAGAGCAGTGTCTCTAATTACTTTAGAATAAAGATTGATGGCTCATCCAATGAGTACATCCCTGGCGGAAGGCTAGTCAACTAATAGACCTCCACTCTTCATGGGCATAAATTATTCTTATTGGAAAGTAAGAATGAAAATTTATATACAAGCTGTTGATTTTCAATTATGGAAGGTCATTCTTAAAGGGTCACATGTTCCCATGATTAAAATTGATAGTGTGGATGTCCCTAAGCCTGAAGAGGAATGGGATGAACATGACATGAAATTAGGAGAATTGAATGCCAAAGCCATGAACTTGCTTTAGTGTGCTTTGGATTCAAATGAGTTTAATCGAATGTTCACTTGCACTTCAGCAAAGAAAATTTGGGATAAACTTGAGGTGACCCATGAAGGAACTTCTCAAGTGAAAACTTCAAAGATTAATCTTTTAGTGCATAATTATGAATTATTTAAAATAGAGCCTAATAAAAATATCTCTACCATGTATACTAGATTTACAAATATTATTAACGGTTTGAAAAGTCTTGGTAGGGTATACTCAAATGCTGATCTAGTACAGAAGATATTGAGATCACTTCCTGACAAATGGGATCCTAAAGTTACTGCCATCTAGGAAGCTAAAGATTTGAATACTTTATCCATGGATGAACTAATGGGTTATCTCATCACACATGAACTAGCCATGCAGCATAGAAGGATGATGATCAGAAAAAGAAGAAAACAATTGCATTCAAGGCTGCATTAGAATCAAAGGATGATGAAGGGATGGAAGATGACTCTACCTCCTCCAAAGATGATCTTGAAGATGAAGACATTGCAAGGTCGTGAGGAGATTCAGAAAGTTTATTGAAAAGAAGAAAGGAAGATACAACAGAAAATTTCATAAATGATGAGAACATTCAAAAGAAAAGGACAAGACAAAGACAAAGATAAGGAACAAGTTCCCACCTGTTATGAATGTAAAAAACTGGGGCGCATTCGTCCAGACTATCCACAACTAAAGAAATTTTTTAAAAAGAAGAAAAAGAAAGCGATGGTTGCCACGTGGAGCGACAGTGAAGACTCCACTTCAACTGAAGAAGAAGAGACCACAAAAATAGCTAACTTATGCTAATGGGTCTCGAGGATGAGGTAACTTCCCTCGACACTCAAATTGAATTTACATTTGATGAGTTAAATTCTGCATTTCATGATCTTTTATTTGAATTTAAAAAGGCAGGAGTAAAGATTAGATCATTAAAGTATATCAATGATTCTTTACTCAAAGAAAAAGTGGAGATTTCATAAAAGAATGTTTTATTGCAAAAAGAACTTCATATCTTTTTTGAAAAATGTAATGTGTTAAAAACTGAAAATAGTGAGTTTCATGATAAAAATATTATTTTGTTGAATGAAAATAATGAGCTAAAAAGGGAGGTTGAAAAACTCAAGCCACCTGTTAAAAAATTAACTTTATCTTCTAACAAGCTTGAGTTGATTCTTAAAGATCAAAGAATTTCTAGTAATAAAGCTGGAATAGGTTTTAATGCTTCAAATTCAAATTATATTTCAGCAACTATATTTGTGAAACAAAAAGATTTTGTTCCCAAGCCTACTTCTCAAAAAGCTTGTGTAACAAAAGGTTCTACTTCCATTTCAAAAGCCATTATGTATGTTCCAAAAAAGTCAATTACAAAACCTGCTATTTATGCACTTCATGCATCTAGAATTTCAAAGTATAAATCCTTTCAGAATTCTAGATTAGATATTTTGCTTGCAAAGAAATAGGACATAAAGCTTTCAACTGCAATACTATTAAAAATGTGCACAATAGAGCAAGAAAAATTTGGATTCCCAAAGGAACTACCTCGACTAACCTGCAAAGACCCAAGTTAGTTTGGGTACCTAAAAGAATTCTTTGATTTTCTTGTAGGAATGTCTTGTAGCCCAGAATTTGAAGAAAAGATGGTATCTCGATGGTGGCTATTCAAGGCATATGATGGATGACAAGGATCAATTCATCACCCTGGAAATTGAAGAAGGCGGTATGGTTACTTTTGAAGATAATGGCAAGGAAAAAATAATCGAAATTGATAAGATCAAAATAACCCCATGTATTTTCATTGAAAATGTATTGCTAGTAAATAAGTTGAAGCATAATTTATTAAGTATTAATCAATTATGTGATAAAGAATTCAAGGTTATCTTTGAATCATCTATGTGTATAGTAACAAACTCTCTTGATTCTAGTAGTAAATTTATTGGACATAGACATGGAAATATCTATGTGGTAGATCTAAATGATCTAGCCATGACTAGTAGTTCCAGTTTAGTTGTAATGAATGCTAAGACCAAGGAGTCTTGTTTATTATGGCATAGAAGATTAGGTCATGCTAGCATGCATACTATTGCCAAGTTGATTTCCAAAAATCTTGTTAGATGCATGCCTAAGTTTAAAATTAATTTTGATCATGTTTATGATGCATGCCAGATGGGTAAACAAACTAGGGGGAGATTTAAATCCAAAAATATGATTTCAACTTCTAGACCTCTAGAACTACTTCACATGGACTTATTTGGACCAACTAGGACCACAAGCCTAGGAGGTATGAAATATGCCCTTGTGATTGTAGATGATTTTTTCATATTTACATGGATTTTGTTTATTACTCACAAAGATGAAACTTTCAAAATATTTAGAAAATTTTACAAAAAGGTTTTAAATCAGAAAAATCTTTCAATAATTTTAATTAGGAGTGATCACGGCACTGAATTTGAAAATTAATTTTTTGATGATTATTGTACTGAAAACGGCATTGATCACAACTTCTCCGCTCCTAGAACACCATAACAAAATGGTGTTGTATAGAGAAAAAATAAGATTTTGGAAGAAATGGCCTAAACAATGTTATGTGAAGGTAATTTTTCAAGATACTTTTGGGCAGAAGTGGTGAACACTGCTTGTTATATTTTAAACAGCATTTTGATCTATCCTATTTGGAAGAAAACCTCCTATAAGCTTTGGAATGAAAAGAAACCCAACATAAATTATTTTCATGTGTTTGGATGCAAATGCTTTGTACTTAATAATGGTAAGGATAATCTAGAAAAACTTGATGCTAAATCTGATGATGCAGTTTTTCTTGGTTATTCACTACATAGCAAAGCATATAGGATATTTAACAAAAGGGCTCTTACTATTGAAGAGTCAGTTCATGTTATCTTTGATGAAACTAACCCTTCACCATCTAGAAAAGATGAGTGTATTGACAATGATGCAGGTACTATTCAAAAAGAGATGGAAGACATGAGCATTCAAGAAAGACCAATTGAAGAAGGAGAAGAAATGATAAGTAAGGATCATACCGATCTGCCAACTGAATGGAGGTACGCTACTTCCCATCCTAAAGAATTAATTATTGGTGATCCTTCTCAAGGTATTAGGACTAGGTCTGCACATAGGACTGCACATGACTACCTAGCCTTTGTATCACAAATAGAGCCTTATACTTTAGAAGAAGTAGAAAATAATCCAAAATGGATGTTAGCTATGCATGAAGAATTGAACCAGTTTGAAAGAAATAAGGTTTGGAGACTAGTTGATAGACCTAAAGACCACCCAATCATTGGAACCAAGTGGGTCTATAGGAATAAATTAGATGAACAAGAAAATGTCATTAAAAACAAAGCTAGATTAGTGGCTAAGAGATATAGTCAAGAAGAAGGTATTGATTTTGATGAAACCTATGCGCCCGTAGCAAGACTAGAAGTCATTAGATTACTTCTTACATTTGCTTGCTACATGAATTTTAAATCTTTTTAAATGGATGTAAAAAATGTATTTCTAAATGATTTTATCTCTGAACAAATTTTTGTAGAATAACCACCAGGTTTTGAAAATCATGCTTTTCCAAACCATATGTTTAAACTCAATAAAGCTTTATATGGTTTGAAACAAGCTTCTAGAGCCTGGTATGATAGACTTAGCACTTTCTTAATTAAAAATAATTTTTCAAGAGAAAATATTGATAAAACTCTTTTTATCAAAAAAATAATAATGATATATTAGTTGTACAAATTTATGTGGATGATATTATATTTGGTGCAACTAATGAAAATTTTTGTGAAGAATTTGCTAAGCTAATGCAGGGAGAATTTGAAATGAGCCTAATGGATAAACTTAATTACTTCGTCGGACTTCAAGTAAAGCAAACAAAGGAAGGGATCTTCATCAACCAAGCCAAATATACTAAGAGAATAATTAAAAAGTTTGGTATGGAGACGAGCAAACAAATGAGCACACCCATGAGCCTATCTTGCAAATTGGACAAAGATGAAAATGGATCCAATGTTGACCAAAAGCTATATAGAGGTATGATCGGATCCTTATTATATTTAATTGCAAGTAGACCAGATATCTTGTATAATGTATGTGTATGTGCTACATTTCAATATAATCCTAAAGAAACACATATGCTTGCTGTTAAAAGAATATTAAGATATTTGAAAGGTAAAAGTAATCTAGGTCTTTGGTTTTCAAAAGAATCATCGTTGAATTTAGTTGGATTTTCTGATACTGATTATGCTGGTTGTAAAGTTGATAAAAAAGCACTAGCGGCACATGTCAATTTCTAAGATTGAATTTAATCTCATGGCACTGCAAGAAACAAAACTCGATAGCACTTTTTACTGCTGAGACAGAGTATGTTGCTGCAAGGAGTTGTTGTGCATAAGTGTTATGGATTAAACAATAACTAGAAGACTTTGGTGTTACACAATACAAAATTCCTATCAAGTGTGATAACACAAGTGCTATAAATTTAACCAAAAATCTTATTCAGCATCCTAGAACTAAGCACATAGAAATTAGATACCATTTTATTAGAGACCATGTTTTGAATGGTGACATTGAACTAGAATTTATCCCTACTAAAAAATAATTAGCTGACATTTTTACTAAGCCACTAAATCAGGATAGATTTGAATTGCTTAGAGGAGAATTAGGGCTTTGTGATCCTTTCTAGACTTAAATAAAATGATTTCCTTTAAAACTAAGGATGAATTATTTAGAAAACCTCCTACATTTATTCATGATTGTTGAGCAACTTTTCTTGGACTTTCATTTTATCGAATTCAATTTCTGAATCATTTCATTTTCTGTGGAAAGTTTTTGTTCAAGTCGACTTGAGCAATTTTGCTCTAGTCGAGCCAACTCGAATGTCTGAGTTCTCTACCTATTGCTCTGGTCGAGCCGACTAAGTCTTTGCCTAGCCGACTCGTTGTTCTGATTTTTTTTAGTTCGCTCTGGTTGAGCCGACTCGAATTTTTCTAGGGTTGGGCGAGCCGACTCGAAAGTCGAGAAATCGCTATTTAAGTAGTTTCGAGCTGTCTTTTCCTATACTTTACTCCTTCCATTTTATTTCAAACACACCCTACTCCTCTCGGAAACTTTATCAAACTCCCAAAATTCATTCCCTGGAACCTAAATTTTCTAAATTCCACTGCAATGGCTTCTCGAAAATCTGCAAGGAAGATTCTTCAAGTTAGTGAATCAAGCGCACACAGTGAAGATGCAAAAGGGAAAAGAGAAAAAAGGAAAAGGTCTACTCCTGAGCAACAAGAAGAAAAAAACTCCCTCCTACTGCACAGATTATCTCAATGGCCAACCGGCCTGTCACTTGCGAAAGAAGAATAGATTTCTCCTTCCTAGAAGAGATGAAAATGAAGATTGGAAGATGGATAAAAAGTCAGGGCTGGAAGCATTTCTGTTCTTTGGACATCTTAACCTACCCCTCACTGGTACGGATCTTCTATGAAAATATAGTTCTTCAAGAATTTCATTTGGAATCAACAGTTAAGGGAATCAAGATCATCATGGATGAAGAGAAGTTAGGAAACTTGCTACATATGCCTACGGACGGCGCCACTAAGCTTACTCTATCGGACAAAGAACACATATTAAAGCTAATTTTGGAGAAAGAAGACGTGAGCTCCATTCAGCATGTTCAGGCCAATTTACTGTCGAAAGAAATGAGGCTTCTACATAATATGGTCAGTAGAATATTTCTTCCAAGGACCAGTTGCTTTAATTGGGTCAGCGAGAAAGATATGACCTTCATGGGACATCTAATAGAAGAAAAGCCTCTCAATCTTCCCTACATAATGATGATTCAAATGACTGAAGTAACCAGGAAAGTCAAAGCCTGCCTACCCTATGGTATGGTCTTCCTTCTACTGTTTGAAGAAGCTAGAGTTGACTTAACCAATAAGATAGGCAAGCCACTACATCACTTTGACACTTACTCCTTCAATTCATTGAAAAGAATGGGTTACAAGCTACAGGAAGGAATATGGATAAAGAAAGTGTCTAGTCAGGTTGCTGCTACTTCTTCAGAAGATGATGAAGCTACTGCTATTGAAGAAAGATCTGAAGGTACAATGATTACTCCATCTGACCTTAAGAAGCTAATATTTCAGAAGATGGAAATAATTTCAAGTTCATTGACAAATCACATGAATTTTGTAATTGATGAAATGAAAAGTATAGTTAATGCAAGCCTGCAGGAAATGAGATATGAGCAGAAGCTTCACTAGGAGAAAATTGAAAAGGAAATGGAGGATTTTAAAGAAGAAATCAGACGTATCTTGCTGCTATCACATAAAGAATCAGTTGCTGCTGAAGATACTCCTGTACAGATCTTCAAGGAGTCACTTGAGACTCCTGCTCCTATTGCTTCATCTGATCTTCCCTCAATCACACCTAAACCTGTTGAGACCAAGAAGAAACCCAAAACTAAGAAGACTAAGACTTTTAGAGCCCATGTTAGAACTAGATTCAGGGATTTAAGATTTAAACCCCTGAAAACTAAGACCTCTGATAAGGTTATAGAGGTAGGCTCCTCTTCTTCTAATGAAGAAGAAGAAGAATAGGTTATTTGGCTAGTCTTTTGGTTGTAATTCTGACCTTGTTAATGTTTTACTTTTTATCTTTTACAATATGAATGTACTTTCCTTCTCACTTTGTATCGCAATATTCTCAGTGAAATAAAAGATCTTTTAGCAATTTTCTTTGTTGTCATATACTATCTGATACAATGCTTTAATAAAACTGTGACGAATTTTTAATTAGAATTTCTAATTTGAGAAAGTGAAATTATCTTAAACAAATATTAAAGACTTTCTCAATCTATTTCAAAATATGAGCTTTATTTGAAATCACATTTCTGATTGATTGACAAAAAGGGGGAGAAATGTGTTGGAGAAATGTGTTGTCATGAAAATTCTCTTATGTATGTTGAGCTTCCTTCCAATTATTCTTAAAGTGCATAAAAAGAATGAAAAAGGGGGAGCACAAAAATGATAGTATTCAAAAAAACCTAATGCTTAATTACTTTAAAACCTAGAGAAAGGTGGAGATTCTCTTGAATGGTTTTGCTCTGATTGCTACTTAATCTTAATGCTCTGATTGCTATTGCTCTACAAATTGATCTTAATTATGTCAATTTTTTTTCAAAACTCTGATACTCCATGTTTTATGTGAATTATAGTATTATGAAGCATGAAAAGTTAATAATTGATAATATACAATAATATCATCTCTTGAGCTCTGATACTTATTTACAAACTTAATTAGCTCTGATACATATGGATATTTACCTTCAGATACTTTTATACATGTAAAGTGTAAAGAATTTTTCATGCCCAGTGTTTCGTCATCATCAAAAAGGAGGAGATTATTGATCCCATAAGTGATTTTGATGATAACCAAACATTGGAGCATGTATATTTATTTCTAACAACTCTTCAAGTGTTTTACAAGTTTTTGTAGGATGAGTTAATTGTTCAAACTTCAACTCCTACACCTTTGTTTCTTGTTTGAGTTGTGTTGTAATTTGTTTTTGTAAAGAAGAACCCAATAAAAAAGCTAAGAAAAAATCATGTAAAAAGGGTTACTTCTGTGTGTGTGCCTTAGAATTAATTTGAGTTGGTATGATTAAAAAGTTGTAAGAGTGTTGGTAAGAGTTTTTCTTTGAGTTCAATTATAAAAATCCTAAAGAAAATACTCGAGCCGACCCAGCATGTTGAAGAGCCAACTCTACTTCATGGCACGCAGCAAGGATTCTGGTATGCAACAAAGATTCTGGTACACAGCAATCCGAGCCAACTCGAAGGTAACCGAGCTGACTCCAGTGAATCCGAGTCGACTGGAATATGTCCGAGCCGACTACTCCAGAGTCCAGTTTTTGAAGATTTCTAAGAACAGCTAGGCGAGCCGACCCGAACCGGAAAGAGTCAACTCTACCAGACCTAATTTTGAAGACCTAAGAAAGCGAGCCGACCCAAACTGCAATGAGCCGACTCTTCCAGAGTGATGATTTCAGAACCTGAGAAGAAGAACCGACTAAGATCAAAAGAGCCGACTCCTCGAGTTCAAGTTTTTCAAAGATATAAGTTCGAGCTGACCCGAGCTATCAAAAGCCGACTCGTCCAAAGTGAAGTTTTGCACCCTGAGACAAAGAGCCGACTGCACTGAAGATTTGGCGACTCGACCTATCGACTCGAAGGATCCAAGCCGACTCGAAGGAATCCGAGCCGACTTGAATATCGCTTTCAGGTATCCAACTGCTAGTTCCAGAATTTATTTTTGAATGCCAAAAAGTGTTCCAACGGTCATAAACCACTTCCCAACAGTCTACAACGGTTAGAATTGTCTTGAAGTGATGGAAGACCTTATATTTGAAGGATTTGAACTTCCTTGAAGTAAGAGAACAAGAGAACTCTTCAAAGTTTTGAGAGCTACATTGAATATCCTACCTACCAAAAAGAAAGAGAGCACAAGAGCATTCAAGCAAGCCTTCAAGTCTTCACCAACTCTGATCTGAAGCTTGAAACAATTTTGAAAGAAGCCACTGAAGCAATTAAAGCTCATTCAAGTGCAAGTCAAGTAGACTTCTATCAAGCTGCACCGACAACTATCCGATAAATTGAGTTTGTCATTTATTGTCTTTTTCTGAATTGTTGTTGGATTATTGGTGAGTCCGGTTGAAAATCCAAATAGGTTCTTGGTGAGCCTTGATAAAAACCAAGTGTTAGGTTCTGGTGATCCTGGTAAAACCAAGTTAGGTTTCTTTGGTGAGCCTACTCAAAACCAAAGGATGTTGGGTTTTCTTTGGTGATTCCGTTAAAACCAAATTGTAGAGGTTTTGAATTGTGATCCTGTAAAACAATCCTATTGTATTCGGGTATGAATATAGTGGAAATTCTAAGTGGTATCTTGGATAGTGGATGTAAGTGCTGGGTTGCTCCGAACCACTATAAACCTTGTGTGTTTGTATTGTGATTCTCCGATTTATTTTAGCTTCTGCATTTAATTTTTAATCACAATACACAACACTTTGAAAAGAAATTTTAATTGCACATTATATGCGTTAAGTTTTTAAATTTCCAATTCACCCCCCTCTTGGGTAGCCACCTGGGCAACATTTAGCAAATCTTTGTAATTAAGAAGAGCATGACCAGTTCCGTGCAACGGTTAATGTCATCATTAAGGAGTGTGGTTGGCAATGCATAAGAAGATAAAATCTCAATTAATAGAAAGTGAACATTCTGGATAAATGGAATGATCCTATGATATCCTACTTGATAGTATCTTCAGACCAGTCACTTCTTACCAAATTCACTGAGTTTTTTCCTTTCAAAAGTGTCCTTGTCTTTGGCCTATAAAATGGGGTTCCCTGAGAACCCCCAAGGTACATGAGGTTCATGACACTACATCCCTCTCTTTCTATTCTACTCTACTTACCTCTCTTCCTTTTATTGCCTACCTCCAAACTTGAGCATTGATGGGTCCTCACCGAATATGCCTTCGATCAGGACTTTCTTGTAGGTATTCCTCATGAGCACTGCCTCTTCAACCACCTCTGACATCTAGGAAGGAAGTAGTGACAATAAAAGATATGGTAGATGAATGTGAAAATTGCTTTCTTGAATGGATATTTTGAAAATGATATTTATATGGAGCAACCTCTAAATTTT
Source organism: Areca catechu (assembly GCA_021397845.1). NCBI lineage: Eukaryota > Viridiplantae > Streptophyta > Magnoliopsida > Arecales > Arecaceae > Areca > Areca catechu. The sequence goes on from CM038043.1 coordinate 17,460,840, forward strand.
ACTTTTAATGATGGAAATCACAAGGCCTGCAAACTACAAAAGTCTATATATGGACTAAAGCAAGCATCTCAGAGTTGGAATATTTGTTTCAATGATATGATCAAATCATTTGATTTTGCAAGAACTAGGAGGAACCATGTGTTTATAAAGTTAATAGGAGTGTTATCACATTTCTCATATTGTATATGGATGACATCCTCCTGATTAGGAATGATATTCCTATACTGACTTCGATTAAAATGTGATTATCTAAAGAATTATCCATGAAGGACCTTAAGGAAGGATCCTATATTCTAAGAATAAAGATCTATAGAGATAGATCTAAGAGGTTGCTAGGCCTTTCATAGAAAATGTATATAGAGGAGGTGCTAAAAAGGTTCAGTATGGAAAACTCTAAGAGGGGACTTCTACTCCTTAGGTATGAGATTCATCTCTCCAAAAAGATTGCCCCAACATATCTAAGAAGATTCAATTCTTGTGCAAGATCCCTTATGCTTCAGCTATAAGGAGCCTCATGTATATGTACATGACCCAATATAGTCTTTACTATGAGTGTCATGAGCAAATATTAGTTGAATCCAAGTGAGGATTACTAGATAGATGTATAGAACATTATTAAGTACTTGAGAAGGACTAAAGATATGTTCTTGGTCTTTGAAGGTGAAGAGTTGAGGGTAGAAGGATATATTGATTTAGACTTTATGTCTGATATTAATAATAAAAAATCTACATCAAGATATGTATTCTTGTACAATGGTGGTTCGATAAATTGGAAGAGTTCCAAGCAAACAATCATTGTAGACTTTATTATGGAAGCTAAAATATATCGCTGCCTCTGAAGCTCCAAAGAAAGCATTCTGGTTCAAGAAGTTTGTTACAGAACTAGGTGTATTGCCATCAAATGTCATAACACTATACTATAATAACAATGGCATATAGCTCTTGCTAAGGGCCCAAGTCTCATCAGAAGTCCAAGCACATTGAGCGGCAGTTTCATATCATATGCAACTCCCTCGAGAAGAAATATATCAAAATGCAAAGAATATACTCCATGGATAATGTGGCAGACCTGCTGACTAAGCCTATTAGCTAGTAGAAGACTGAAGCACATCTTGAAAAAATTGAGCTTAGGTATATGGCAGATTGGCTTTAGTGTATGTGAAAAATTGTTAGATATATGTTATAGAAAATAATTTGACTGATATATGTATTCTCTATAGAATATAATTTTATACTTAATCTTATTATTTATTAATAAAATTATATAATTTATTTTTATTCATATTGTCTATGTGTCCATGAAGCATCCAAGGAATTAATTGACATATTTTTTAAAAGTTAAGAATTTAAGGCATATGTTATTGGTGATTAATTCTAAATGCTCCCGATTGATGGATCATCATAAAGATGATGATTGATCCAATAAAATTGATGCACAAATCACTTTCCTTTTAGGATAAATGAATCAAATTTATAATATAGTGACACTGAAGTGAGAGTATAGGTAGTTGTTAAAAAACAAAGATACCAAGCATGACCAATATGACAAGTCACTTGGATATCTACTCACTCGCCAGTGACTTACTCGATGCTGTAGTTACATGATTGGTTCTTTGATCTGCAGTGCCTCAGCTATTCATATGAGGTTAATGTAGTTTGACTGTACATACACTTAGTCCCCAATCTATGGGTCCTTGCGGTGCATATTAGCTATAGTAAGTTCATTGGAGTAAGTGGTGCACCAAGATAGAATCTATCGATCTTAGTAGATAAGGAGTAGTTCTATGTGATTTATTAGACTAAGTTCAGAAGATCATGACCATGGTAATGTGAATAATGAAAAATGGTTTTCATAAGATTTCGCCTCATGAACTCGAGTCGAATAAATTTAACACAACAAATGATAGGATTTGACAAGTATTCCATGACCTCCATTTAGTTGGGACTCTCGATAGAAAAACTGTATCATACGGCAACTACATCTAGAGGTTCATCCCTTCCATTCTACTGGACTGCCACTATAAGCTATTAGGGATTACTAGTAGATTCTGAGACTTGTAAGGATTATCTTGAAGATCGATAATCCTTGATAAGAAGAATTGGAATCATTTCAACTTATTGAAAGGAGTTTCAATGATATTATGGATGGAGATCATAATAAATCTAACTACCAGATAAAATAGAACATATAGAATCACATACATAAAAGGTTGTAACTGATCAGATGGTTGAATTATGATTATGAATCGTATTAGGATTTGATTATCAATATAATTGATAATTGGGTTGATTTGTAATTAATACGAATTAGTGATCTTAAATGCAAAAGTTGCAAGAGAGAAAACTTACTAATAGTTAGTGAGTTTATAAGAGAATTAATATGTAATTGTTGTATGATTAATTATTTGATTAGATCAAATTGGGGTTGAGTTCAAGTTTTAAATTGAATTGGATTTAATTAGACTTGATTTGGCTAAGTTTGAGTCAAATTGGGTTTGACCGGATCACTTGGTATTTTAAGAAAACCCAAATCCTTGCCTTGTTTGACTAGTCAAACGAGAAGTGATTCATTTGCAAGACTCCTCACCCTCCTAACACCTCATATGATTTTTATGTCAATTAGATCAGGCAAGTGCTAATAGTCAGTGCCAATAAAGAGAAGTCCCGGTTAGACTGAGACTTTCTCTCCTAGGGTTTAGGGATTAGATCTAAATTATTTAGGACTTTAATTCCTTATTAGAGGACCCTTGGGCACTGAAAAAGAGGGTGTGGCATTATTTTTTTGTGAAAAAAATGATGGCCCATGTCCTCCTAAAGATGTCCAAGTATTGGACAGTGTTAGGGGTTTGAATCCAACTAGGATTCTCTCTATCTTGCCGCAATAAAACCTCACACCAAAAATGGATGTCCCAAGGATTTTTTTTTTTTTTTGTGGTTTGATTTTTTTTAAAAAAAGTACACATCTCTTCTCTTCTCTTCTCTTCTCTTCCTTCTCTCTCTCTCCCTCTCTTCTTCCTCTATATTTCTTTGAGAAAGGTGCTGGAAATCTTGAGAAAATTTTTCAGCAAAGATTGCTAAAATTTCTTGAGAAGAAATTCAGCAACCAGTTGAAATTGAAAAGAGATTCGAACCATCAATCAAGACAATCTCTATAAGAGAGCTAGCACCCCAGGGAGATTAGAAAGCCTTCAATCATATCAGACCTTATATGGATACCTGTAGAGGTCGGATATATAGATGGCTTCAAAGGAACCTTAAGGACATCCATGGTCTTCAAATCATGGTGAAGATTTGCCTACGTAAGGTGAAGATTAGATTTTTCTCTTTTATTTTTGAATATTAATCTTACACATAAGGGATCCTAATATGTTTTTGAGATAAGATCTCATGCATGCATGTTAAAATTAGAATAATTTTAATTTACCTTTTTGATGCAATTTTATTTTTCTACATGCTAGTTTTCTATCGACAAGGACTAGGGACAACCATCCCAATGGATGCTACCACTCTCCCTAGTTGTTAGTCTTATTAGACTCATATGATGGAGGTCAACCTTATGTTGATATTCACACAAAATGATTTCATATGTCCTGGAAGTTGGTTTTTCAGTCTATTGAGAATCCACGCATTAATTATGGTTGAAATAAATTCTCATACATTGAAAACATCCATGGAGGACTAGAAAATAGGGTCATAAGACTAGTTATTAATAAAATCAATAATAATAATGATTGGCCATCAAACAAAAATAATTTTCATTTTAGTCATGTATTGTTTTTAGTTGGAAGGCCCGATACATCAGTCTAACATAAAATCCAAGGTTTGACCTGAATATTAGCCCTTAGACAAACATCTCCACATCTATTAGAATACACACATGAGCAAACCTCTTCCTACTAGAGTCCTCCATCCACTCGTCAAAGGAGATAGGTTTACCAACAATAGACACAATTTTAAAGATTTTTTTTTTAATCCCAAAGTTCCATGAGCAAGTTTGGCAACCGAACACAAATCCTAACCTATCTGATTTTATCTTGGCTAGGATTGAAGTTTGGTTACTAGCTCTCCAAGCCAGTAGCTGACCTGCCAGTCTACGGGCCTATAGCCAATATCCGAGCTTGAATTTCCTCAGATGGAAGATCAAATAGAAGAACCCCCTCATATAAGGTAGATGCATGGAAGTCGCCTTGAACATTCCATCTCAGTATCAGCTCGTTCTGAATAAATTCAACGAGAAACCATTTTCCAAGAAACTTACCGATCAAAACTGCTTTCCACTAATTACATGCTTAATCAATTTCCTCATCAACAAACCCTACAATCTAAGAGAATCGTTCTTGGTGATCTACCACCTCCTCTGGCATAGCTTTAGAGGTCTCTTATTTGAAGTATTGAAGCTCCTGTACTGCCTAAGCCCAAGGTTTACCGGCCCTAGCCCCACTTTTCCCATTAGAACTTCGAGAAGGAGACCTGCTTCCCCTTTTTGGTAAGGGATTGTTCTTAGGAGACAAAGCCCTCTCCATTTCAATGGCCAAGCCCTCGCTATCACCATCCTTGAAGTCCCTAGAAGAAACACTCTCCTTTCCCTTCCCTGCAATCTAGGAGAATCACTCTTTCTTTTATAATTATACAAAGGAGCAAGGCTTTGATCTCTACGAAACTTGATCAAAATTATATACTAGTTTGCAATGGCATTCATAGATAGATAATGAGATAATAACTATCTTGATTCTTATAGTGTTAGTTGATATAAACCGATATAGTTTGAAATATTGATCATAAGATATCAATATATCGGCCAAAACATTAGCCAATCATTTCTTATAATTATAAATCGACTCTCAATTAAAAAAATATTGAACTTAATCTCCCAAATTATAGTTATTTTTGAATTATCATATTGATTGGAATTTTAAAATATCTGCCACTCATGGATCTAGAATATTTTGAATTTGTCCCCCACCCCCCTATTATTTTTTTATTCAAAGGTTCCAAAAACCTTCCTCGACTTAGAATTGGCTAATCACAATCGAGTGGTAGCCAGAGGTGCCCACTGGCTGGGCCTAAACAGACCCCCCAAACCCCCAAACCCAACCTAAAAGGCTATGAGGAGTTCGCCCTCGGTCTCTCATCCTGCCGCTCTTTCTTTTCCCTTGGGAAGCGAACGCAGAAAGGAGGTGGTGAAGATGGCCGCCAGCGCAGGGGACGTCGAAGTGGTAGATTTCGAGCCGGACGACGACGACCTCATGGACGAGGATGCCGTCGCCGACGCGGACGCCTCCCCCACGGCCCCTGCCCCCAAGCTCCGCTCCGCCGTCACCGGCGGCGCCTCCTCCTTCGCCGTCGGCGAGACCAGGAAGACCAAAGGGAGGGGCTTCCGCGAGGAGGCGAGACCCGACCGAGGCAACCGCCTCGCTGCCCGGGAATTCGATTCCCTCGACTCCGACGGCGGCCCCGGCCCCCAGCGATGTGTGTTTAATCCGTCCATTCTACCTTGCTTTTTCTTTTGATTTCCATGTTATAAATTTTTGAGTACCTCTAAGGTTGTTGTTCTTGTTCTTGTTCTTCTGTGTTTCTATGCTTTTGATTTGCTTGCCATATAATACTGTGCCCGGGGCTTATATGTTTTATATGGAGTTGGCGGTAAATAAAGAAATTCACAGGGAATATTTAGCATTAAAGTTGTGTATTTTCATATTGAGACATTAATTTGGTGTAGGTTTGTTAGTATTAAAGTTGTATACTTTCATCTTGAGACATTAGTTTGGTGTATGTTTGTTTAGTACATCATGAGTTAAACAACCTTTTCTTTTTAACTAGATTGAATATTCATGAGTCTCTTTCTTTTTTTCCTACATAAACAGTTTCTACTCAACAATGCTAATTATTGCTGCCTAAATCATCGCGGCCTGCAGCTATGGTGCAGCATCGGGCATCTCCTTCCCCGCCGGTCCTTTGGCGCGCGCATCCGGTCCTGCAAAAAAAAGGAGATCCGGGCCGGGAATTCCGGCGGGGACACTCCGACAATCAAGTCGGTGGGACGAATAAGAAGAACAGAGCATCTGCGGTGGAGAGTTTCGGGGAACTCTCCGCGTAAAGGGTGAAAAGTAAAATTGAGATGTGAAAGCAAAGCCGAGATGTGATAGATTAGCTTGGGAGGATCTTCTAACTGGCTCCCAACCCATTAGCTCCCTGTCTTCCCTTTCTTTGGCACTTGCTCACTTACCTCCTACCTTCTTTCTCTCTGACCTTATATATACGAGATGGCCCAGGTGAAATCTAGGACTTTGTTCTGGTATCCTTTTCCATGTACCCTCTCTAAGAGGGGCTTACCGTTGCTCGCGGCTTTCCCCTCTCAGACCGGTCCTTAGAAGGAGATCCTTCTGTTAGAGGTGTATGGGGCAGATCTTGTCTTTCTGGTGGTGCAGTCTCCCATGGGAGGGCAGGCACCGTGCCACTAAGTCCCGTGTCATGGTGGGATGTTTTCATTGCTGGAGGGACCGTCAAAGCATCGCAGGGCCCTGGGGCCTGGACAGAATCTCCTCTTATGGGAGATTTTCGCTCGTGTCGCGAGGGTTGACGCCCCCGGCTGCACGACTGTTAGCGTGGCAGCTCGTCACGGGGCTCAAAGCCTGGCGGAGCACTCCGTGCAGGGTCTGCCAGTGATGCGTTGTGGAGCGGGAGCCAATGATGAAGTGCACTGCACCTTCTGGAGGTCGCGGGTGACTGGGCTCTCCTTTTTCTCGCCGTTGGCAGGATTATCAGCTTTTTCGAGGCGGGAAGGCTTGCCTCAGGAACATAAGCGCGACTTCGACCGGGAGCTGATTTCAGACGAAGGGCTCGCCTTATGAGCTCGACCCCGGTCGGTTGCTGATCCTGGCGAGAGGGCTCGCCTTGAACGCATGAGCACGACCCTGACCGGTTGTTGACCTCGGACAGAGGGCTTGCCTTAAGCGCATAAGCACGACCCCGGCCAGGTGCTAACCTCAAACGGAGGGCTCGCCTTGAGCGCATGAGCACGACCCCGGTCGGGTGCTGGCCTGAGACGGAGGGCTCGTCTTATGAGCTCGATCCCGCCTGGGAGCTGACCCTGGCGGGAGGGCTCGTCTTGAGTGCATGAGCACGACCCCGGCGGGGTGCTGACCTCAGACGGAGGGCTCGCCTTATGAGCTCGACCCCGCCTAGGAACTGATCCTGGTGGGAGGGCTCGTCTTGAATGCATGAGCACGACCCCGGCCGGGTGTTGACCTCAGACAGAGGGCTTGCCTTATAAGCTCGACCCTGCTTGGGAGCTGACCATGGCGGGAGGGCTCGTCTTGAGCACATGAGTACGACCACGGTTGGGTGCTGACCTCAAATAGAGGGCTAGCCTTATGAGCTCGACCCCGCCTGGAAGCTAACCTTGGCGGAAGGGCTCGCCTTGATCTTCTGTTCAGGCGCCACGTCCAGGTGGCAACCCCTATCCATGCGGCTGCCAACTAGCATCTGCATAGGCTCCACATCAATGGATGTTTCTATATCAGATGCCCCCCACTCTTGAGCCCAGAGAATGATGCGGTGCTCAAGGCTAGGAGAGTAATGACCATGCTGACGTGGAGAGGCGCATCCTCTGCGCTATTAATTTTTTGCGCACTGCCGCTCCGCAAGTTGCACCCTCCCTCTATCAAAGCGACGCCATGCTCAGTTTTCCGATGAAGGGATCATTAATACTTCCTTGGAATCGAAGCGATGCTCCTGACCCAATGCATCAAGACCGTCGGATGCCGATACATGGCAGCTCTTGGTTGGCCAGGAGTTGAAGAGATGCACGCCTTCGGTGGGCATGAGGCGGCAGTGGGCGGCAGGCTTTATTGTGAAGGGTTCGCCTTCCCCCCTCTGCTCCTTTAAAAGGGGCTTTGACCGCATTCGATTGAGCCTTCATAGTGTCCTTTCTCTCTTCTCTTACCCCCTCTTGTTCCAGAGGTTTTGAAGCCCTTCTTTCCTTGTTCCTTTCCTTCAACCCCTCTCCCTTAGCCTGTGCTGAGGGCTGGTTTCTAATAGACTTTAGGTCTTCGATTCGAAGGCTGGGGAGCCGCGTAGTAGCCCTTCGGGAGCAAGCGGCTGGTGCTAAGGTGAAGGTATCTGGCTTAGAGAAGAAATCCACAGAGCTCGAAGCCTTCCTCGGGGGGAAGAGCAGCCCCCCGGAAGGCAGGGGAAGCAAAGGAGGCTGCCTTAGTGGCGAGGGTGGTCCTCTTGTGAATCTTGATGTACTCGGACGAGGAGGCGGCGCCGGTCGTGGTCGCTGTGGAGAAGACCACGGCCCCCATGATGTTGACAGAGGTAGTTTAATGAGAAGCCACTGAAGCTGCCCCTGAAATCACAAGATCGGTGATTTCCAAGGACGGGGCGATAGAGGCGGTGGCTCTATCTCCTTCCCAGAAGGTGCAACGGGGTCCCTGAGGAAGGGCGCCTTCCCGAAAGTTCACTTGAGGAAGGGCACCCGTCCCCTGGGTAGAAGGGACTGGAATGCCTCCACCCAGTCCCGTGGGCAGAGTCCAGAGCCGGAGTACTAGCCCGTTGGCCGAGTAGGTGCGGCAAGGGAGGCCTGAGCATGTTCTCTCTTATCTTGTAACTTGGAATTTTAGGAGGCCTCCCGGCTTGTCGGGAGTCTCCGAGAAATATAACAGAAGACTTAGCAATGAAAACCCTTTTTTCCTTTACAGCTGCTGTTCTCTCTTTGCTTTTTCTTTCTTCTTTTCTCTCTTTTTTTTTTTTGGAAGGCTCCTCGGACCGCTGAGAGCCTCTCTGCAATGTAAGAAACATTTCAATGAATGTAGCTTCCCTTTTCGCTTCAGCTGGAATGCCTTGCATTTTGCCTTCTGTTCTTGGTTGACTCCTTGCCGGCAAGGTTGAAGGCGGCGTCAAGTGCGAGGGGTGAGGTTGGTGATGATGGTGTTGCAGAAGTCCTCAAGAAGGGGTGCAGTGCAATACGTGCACCTATGGACTTCATACCATCCACTACCGATATTGCCTGGGGTCACAGGATCCCTGCTTGCATCACATTGCATGGAGTGGAAAACGAAGTCCCACCCCGTAGTATTGCGTAGCATGCATGAGGTGACGAGGCCTTCCCCACTTCCATCGCTTTTGCTTCCCGATTTGCCAAACCGCAGTTCAAGTGGCTGGGAGTGAGGCTTCTGGGAACTCCCAATTTGCCTTCGCCAGGCTGGGAGTCCAGCTGACTGATCGCAGGGCTCCTGGGATGTCCTGGCTTGCTGTCGCCGGACTGTGAATCCAACTGGCCGAGTGCAGGACTTTTGGGATATCCTGGCTTGAGGCACCGTGCTGTGAGTCGGGCGGTAGATGGCAGGATTCTGGGATTTCCCGACTGAGTGCGGGCCCGATGGAGGGGCCTGTCTTAAGAGTTTGCTGCGTTGTGAGTCACGCGGTAGATGGCATCCTGTTGCCATCTCCGTGCTGTGAGCACAACGGAGAGCGGGCCTGATGGAGGGGCCCGTCTTGAATATGCCGAGCTGTGAGTCAGGCGGTAGATGGTGGGTTTCCCTGCCGCCATCTCTGGACTGAGTATGGTGGAGAGTGCGGGCCTCGTGGGGGGACCCGTCTTGAGAGTTTGCCATGCTATGAGTCACGTGGTAGATGGCATCCCGTTGCCATCTCCGGGCTGTGAACACGGTGAAGAGCGGGCCTGATGGAGGGGCTCGTCTTGAAGATGCCGAACTGTAAGTCGGGTGGTAGATGGCAGGTTGCCTGCCACCATCTCTGGACCGAGTACGGCGGAGAGTGCAGGCCTCGTGGGGGGACCCACCTTCAGAGTTTGCCATATTGTGAGTCACATGATAGATGGCATCCCGTTGCTATCTTTGGGCTGTGAGCACGGCAGAGGAGAGCGGGCCCGATGGAGGGGCCCGTCTTGAGAGTTTGCCATGCTGTGAGTCACGCGGTAGATGGCATCTCGTTGCCATCTCCGAGTTGTGAGCACGGTAGAGGAGAGCGGGCCTGATGGAGGGGCCCGTCTTGAGAGTTTGCCACACTATGAGTCACGCGGTAGATGGCTCCTGTTGCCATCTCCGGGCTATGAGCACGGCAGAGGAGAGCAGGCCTAATGAAAGAGCCCGTCTTGAGGATTTGCCACGCTATGAGACCCGAGCCGAGGATTCCGGCCGGGACACTCAGATGATCAAGTCAGTGGGACGAAAAGGGGAACAGAGCCTCTGCGGCGGAGAGTTTCAGGGGACTCTCTGCATAAGAGGGTGAAAGGTAGAATTGAGATGTGAAGGCAAGGCCGAGATGGGATAGGTGGGCTTGGGAGGATCTTCTAACTGGCTCCCTGCCCGTTAGCTCCCTGTCTCCCCTTTCTCTGGCACTTGCTCGCTTACCTCCTGCCTTCTTTTTCTCTGACCTTATGTATGTGAGATGGCCCAGACCGGTTCTGGGGCTTTGTCCTGGTGCCCTTTTCCGTGTGCCCTCTCTGGAAGGGGCTTACCGTTGCCCGCGGCTTCCCCCTCTCGGACCGGTCCTTAGGAGGAGATCCTTCTGTTAGGGGTATGTGGGGCAGATCTTGTCTTTCTGGTGGTGCAGTCTCCCATGGGAGGGGCAGGCACCGTGCCACTAAGCCCCGTGCCATGGTGGGATGTTTCCATTGCTGGAGGGACCGTCAAAGCGTCGTAGGGCCCTGAGGCATTGACAAAATCTCCTTTTGGGAGAGATTCTCGCTCGTGTCTCAAGGATTGACGCCCCTGACTGCACGACTATGAGCGTGGCAGCTCGTCACGAGTCTCGAAGCCTGGTGGAGCAGCTCCGTGCAGGGTCTGCCAGTGATGCATTGTGGAGCGGGAGCCAATGATGAAGTGCGCTGCACCTTCTGGAGGTCGCGAGTGATTGGGCTCTCCTTTTTCTTGCCGTTGGCGGGAGTATCAGCTTTTTCAAGGCGAGAAGGCTTGCCTCGGGAACATGAGCGCGACTTCGGCCGGGAGCTGATCTTAGACGGAGGGCTTGCCTTATGAGCTCGACCCTGCCTGGAAGCTAACCCTGGCGGGAGGGCTCGTCTTAAGCGCATGAGCACGACCCCGGCCAGTTGCTGACCTTAGACGGAGGGCTCGTCTTATGAGCTCGACCCCGCGTGGGAGCTGATCCTGGCGGGAGGGCTCGCCTTGAGTGCATGAGCACGACCCCAGCCGGGTGCTGACCTCAGATGGAAGGCTCATCTTATGAGCTCGACCCCGCCTGGGAGCTGACCCTGGCGGAAGGGCTCGTCTTGAGCATATGAGCACGACCCGGCGGGATACTGATCTCAGACGGAGGGCTCGCCTTATGAGCTCGACCCCACCTGGGAGCTGACCCTGGTGGGATAGCTCGTCTTGAGCGCATGAACACGACCCCGATCGAGTGCTGACTTCAGACGGAGGGCTCGCCTTATGAGCTCGACCCTGCTTAGGAGCTGACCCTGACGGGAGGGCTCGCCTTGATCTTCTGTTCGGGCGCCATGTCCAGGTGGCAACCCCTACCCATGCGGCTGCCAACTGGCATCTGCATAGGCTCCATGTCAGTGGATGTTGCCACATCACTAATGACTACAATTTTGTTGAAGACAGTTGTAAAAGAATAAATTATAAAGAGAAAGATTGTAACATTAACTTTATTAAACCATTCTTTTTCGTTTTTTGGCAAGTTAGAAGCATTCCTTCAAAGGGTTTGCTTTTCTTTGCGAGTCTAAAAGGTATAACTTGTAATATAAAGCCATGGAGGCCTTCAACCTAGTTCCATTTTAAAATACCAAGCTATACATAAACATGTTTGATGCTAGTTTGGAATCTAAAAGGTATTACTTTCAATATAAAGCCATGGAGAAGCATTCAACCTAGCTCCATTTTTAAATACCATAGATGGATGCTGTAGAGATATATATTAACATGTTTGGGCTAGTTTTTATGCTGAACATCCACAAAATTTTCCCAATGCTCATAGGTGCATGTAGTTGTCCCTTGTTGTTCATAATAGAAACAGCAGACTGTAACCTTTCATTTTAGCGAGCATGCAGAAAAAAGTATGGCACCTGCAAGTATCACAGTGGAGGTTAGAAAGCTGAAAAATTCAGATTGCCATTCTTTGGATACAGCAGACTGCTTTCTTATCTATGGTGGAAGAATTAGTTCCTACTTTGTGATACAGTATGATAGCTAGTGATGCTTGATGACTTAATGACAAGTTTAACAAAATTCAACTTTTTAAGAGCATTATTTCTGTTGATCTGGTTATGTTTTCCCTCACTTCTGAGGTTCATTGTCTTGTGACAATAACTGCATGTGAATTATCTTGTGGCTCTCTTTTTTCACAGCTTATTATCAGATGCTGCTTGTGTTTGCCTATATAATTTTTAATCCTCTTGATGAACATTGCTAGTTTTAACTAGATCAGTATTTATTTTTAAGTTTAGTACACAGCTGTTATCTGCAAAAAGAAATAATAGTACAATGAGCTGATCTCATGGTCTTGGGGTTGCATATTTGTTGCTCAGCAACTAAATTTTGCAATAGATGGCATTACTTTTAGCTAACTTGTATTACACACCTGTGTACAGCCATTGAGGGATGGATTGTGCTGGTCACCGGGGTTCATGAAGAGGCACAAGAAGATGATCTCCATAATGCCTTCCGTGAATTTGGCCAAGTCAAGAACTTGCATCTCAATCTTGACCGTCGCACTGGATTTGTGAAGGTAATGAATTTCATTCTGTTCTTTAGAAGAGACATCACTTCTATAACTGCCCTGATAAGTATTGTTGATGCTGAGATGTCTCTTCTACATAGCTAGATATGTAGAATATCCTTTCCGCTCTCCATTTTTCTTTAGTGGGGGCCTCCTTAAGTAGGAGACGCAAGCCCATGCCAAATGGTCCTCAAGCTTCAACTACCACATGGAAACTTTTCAATTGGATTCTATCATATAGTATTCCAGCTTGATACATTCATACTTCTTTAGCAGGCAACCTTCTTTTTTTTTCCCTTTACATGAATATTACTGGTAATTAATGCAGTTTTTTCTTTTATCCTTCTTTTGAGGACGTCTTCAAGATTTCTTTTGCATGGATAGGGACCTTAGGTAGAGGTGGCAATGCTTAAGCATTTAACTTGTTTAACTTGATTCAACCCATTGTAGATTGGGTTAGGTTGCCTATTAATAAAATGGTCAGGTTCGGATCTAGATTTATGGTCCATTTAATAAAGAAACATAGTTTGGGTTGACGGATTTTTAATCTATCCTATATCCAACCTAACCCGACTACCACTGCTAGCCTCAAGGGTTTCTTCTTTGTATGTGGTTCACTTGTGATGTAAGTCTTATTCATTGAGACACCAACACCTACATGGTCATGTTTCTTAACAAGTTTTTATGTGAGCCATGGCTCTTTTGTGCTTTCCCATGTACTTTGCAATTCTATTTGATGTCTCTGGAGTTTCCTCAAGACAATATGTGGTGTTCCCATCACCACCAATGAAATCTTTGGTTTGCATTATTTCTTCATGGTCTCTAATGTCTTGCCAAAATGCATATTGCAAAGCTGGGTCTTTCGATCGTACTTGGGCCTTCTCTGCACTTCTTAAAGAAGGCATCTTTGTTTCCTTGATAAAAAATCAAACGTGCAAGAAGGCAGAAGAATGGTGCAGTTCTATCAAGATCATATCCATCATATAAACTAATCCAGAAAAAATACTGAAAGGTGATACAAAAACTTTTTTCTTTAGGCAATCATGTCAGTGCCTGGAAAACATGCTATTAGGTTGAAGGACATTTGTGCTCCAAAAAAGAGAGCTTGTATGACTGCACTAGCATCAAACACATAGAACTAAAATCTTAATGTTCTACTTGCTAAAAGAGCTCTAGTTATGGTGACAATAAAGCCCTATTTTTTAAGTTTATTCAGAAGAAAACATGTTCTTTTATACTACTGTCTTTTTAATTGATTTGGATACCAAAATACATGAGGATTTGAAATTAATATCAGATTTAAAAGTAAATATGAGTATTTTGGTTTTTTGTGCTTGAGAAACTGCATGGGGAACAAAGCTATGATCCTGAGGGCAATTATTTCTAAAGATGAGGTGAATCCTTAAGCCCAAATAAAGTCAATTAGAAGAAAGCAAACATAAAAGAGAATTCAATTTCTCAATTTCTTCCAATCATTATCAAAGCTAACATGTGCCATCTCCACTGTTGTTATAACTAAAAAATGATAAGTCCATTTATTAGGATCCCTTGATTTTTTCAAGACACCTTTAGAGTTCTTTCTTCTTTTTTTTTTTTTAAGAAAAGAAAAGATGCAAACAAGGTGCTTTGAAAGTTTAACAATAGCCAAGTTTGTACTATTATGGAACCATCCAAAGGTTAATTTGTCGTTGTCTTGTTGAACCAAGATAGACTTTGTTTTAGTCTCATATGACATTTTGTTTTAGTTCTTTGGATTTTAACTCTTATCCCTTAAGGCTTTCATCCCTATTATCAATTTTATATTTAAACTCAAATTCCTAAGCATTTGAGGTGTGTTTGGTGTTGCTTTTGTATTTGAAAGGTCATTCTCAAAAAATCACTTTCATTTAAGTTCTTAAATCTTAAATAAAAGGTGCATTTTTGTATTTGGTGTTTGGTGATCACATATAGAACTACTTTTTAGGATGAGCTTACTTGTTTGGAAGCCAAGGAGCAAGCTCACAAGAGCAGAAGCCAAAAGCTAGTTTTTTTTCCAGTTTCTCCTAAAGGGCACTTATGGCTTATGCTTCTTGTTGGACTTCCCAAATGTTGCTAGGAAACACAATTTTTTTTAAGAAAGTACTTATTTGACTTTAAAAGTTTGAAAAAAACATTATTTTAAGCAACACCAAGCAAACTTCGAGTTGCTCTAAGGATTGAATGCTGGCAGCCATGTAAGTTTGGCACTTTTACAGCAAGTAACTTGTCATGTTGTGCTGTCCAATGTCAATGCTTGGCAAGCATGGGAGCTCACTGAGCATTAATACTGCTGATGTTTTGCTAATGCCATCATCAATGAGGTACTAGCATGTTACATTTCACATGCCAAATGACATGTAAAATTATGGTTCCTCTTTGACTACTACTGATGCACAAATGTTGTTAAAATCAGGATCAAGTCATAAATCCTAGAGGGGTTAGATTGGATTGGACCTTGGATCATAAATTGTAAGGTTTTTTCTGAGTTCTTTGAAAAACTATATAAAATATAATAGAATTAAAGATGGAAATATGAGTCAGCTGTAAAGTAGATGAATTGAAGATCACAAGCCATACCTATAATAAGTCTGCTTTCAGCCATCATTAGCTTGTGTAAGATGTCTGACGAAACAAACATCGAAACATCATGTCTGGTTTTTTGAGATATTTGTATATTACCTATAAATTCAATTATACTTTTAGCTAGAATATTTTTAGCAAAACAATATTTTAATATATTACTTGGAAAGATACAAAATTTGCCTCTTATTTTTAACTCCATGAACTCCGATTACAGGCTTGCTGATCTTACTACTAAAGAATTGTGTAATTTTAGAAGTCATATAGTCAAATAAATTATAGAAAATGGACTTACACATAATGCTATATGCGAATAGCATGGTTAAATTTGGTCTTGTGATCAAAGAGATTGTAGGTGCCATAATACATGTCTATATCTTTTGGTCATGATCTTGACCCATGGATGAGAATCAGATTGTTTATCTCAATCTTGATTTGGATCTTGAATTGTAAGATGTAACAACGATGGATGCATATGCTAGGAGTTTTTTTTTTTTTTTTTTTTTCATTTATGCATTTTAGGATTTCTTGATGATCTCGTCTAGTGGTTTGGGTTATTTTGTTCATTGACATTGCATTTGGTATTGAGTTATATAGGCTTAACCTTCCACCCTTTGTGTTTGTATGTAATTTCTGTTTCTTTCTATAACCGCCACAGGTGCATTAAAATTTGAGTGTTCCTTTCAGGGTTATGCTCTGATAGAATATGAGAACTTCAAGGAAGCACAAAATGCAATTACAGTGCTGAATGGAACCGAGCTCCTCACACAAACCATATATGTTGACTGGGCATTTAGCAAAGGACCTATCAGGCGCAGAAACATGAGAAGGAGGTAAGCTTTTATTTTCAAGTAATTTGTATTCTTTACATGTAGTATGTGTTGTTTAATCAGATTTTCACTTTTAAAGTTGGTTGATCTGAATTTTAAAATGTAGTTTGATGTGCAAAGTTTATAACCTCCAAGCTGGGTATTGCTCAGATTGTACATAATTTTTGTTGTTATGTTTCTTTCTTTTCCCCTTTATGATGTGCATATTATTTCAAAACTCAAGTTTTCTGGAGCTTCTCTATTTGTCACATTAGATAGTTTTTAGGCTCATAGTAACGTTGCTCATTGCGACCCATATCACAGGTTTGAAACATGTAATAGCCTCCCAGATCTTGTAGTGTCAGGAGCCTTGTGCGCTGGGCCACATTTTTTGAGGTTGAGCCTTGGCGCAACAATAAGGTTGCTTTATGATGACTTTTGGGTATCACGGGTTCGAAATACAGATACACCCTCTCTACACACAGGGTTAGGGTTGTGTACATTTGGCCCTTCCCAGAGCCAGCGTTGTCTCACTGGACCTCCCTTTTGTGGCTTTTTTATTTGTATGTGATTTAACATTGCCTCCTTTTGTTTTGTGGGCAAAGCATGTGGAACGTGGCTATCAGCCTTTTCCTTATCAGTCATTAGGATGATGTCTCATTTGTAGGGGTGGTAATGGATGCCACTTGCCTGATTCGAATGCACCTGAAATCCCAGTTTTAAGTATGAAAAACAAGCTCTAATCTACTGGTGTAGGTTTGGCTCCCTAAAATCAAATCTGAAACCTTGTTGGGTTGGGCCTGGGTATAAGCTGATGCAAACCTGCAATCCATTGGCCAAACAATGGTATATATGAATTTATGTATAATTACATGATGAAAATATATTTCTCTTTCATGTAGTGATCTCAACTGAGAGCACCATTTATCCCTTTCCTTCCAAGAGTATTGCAGAAATTTTATGTCCTTCACATGATGGAGAGCATTTGCAAGTGATGTTAATGGGTGTCTGTGCAACAGACATGAGGACAAAATTCATCAATTCTGATGAGGATCAGGTTCCACCCTTGGCTCCTCATGCTGGCAGTTTTGCCTCACCTCATTTATGTAGTAACCCGAAAGCTAACTGAAGACCAATTATATTTTGGGTTCGCTATGTGGTATAGGATTGTCAATTGCATTCGGATCTGACTCATGTAATGTGTTTAGATATGGATAAGCGAAAGACTGCCTGAACCTGAATCATTGCCACCCCTAGTTATTTCATTACCATATTGAAATTAACAAGATGAATTAGTGAATTTCTTTTTTATTTCTGTGGTGTTATTGTTAATTTTCTAGGTTTCACGGGCACCAGGTGAGATGATGGTAATGATACTTGTTATCTATTTAAGCCAACTCCACCTACTTCCAAACTTAGCAATGTTGCAACTTCTGAGTTTCCATTTTCAACGGTCCATTTAAGTAGCTTTTTATTCAATTTTACATAGTTGTAAGAAACATTGAAGTACTCCGTAATTAAGCATTGCATGCAAGGATTCAGATCCCGACAGGACATTCCACGGGATACTAGGACGGGGTATTATCTCATGTATCGGGACAGGACATTCCACTAGCATCCCAGTGTTCCAATCGGGATACCTTGGAACATTTCGTCCCGAGTGTCGGGACAGGGCGGGACGCTGACGTATCCTGTTCCAGAAAAAAATCGGGACAGCCCTGTCCCACGGGATTTAAAACCTTGATTGCATGTATGACAACTTTACCTCTTTCCACAGGTCACCACGTTCTCACCGTTCCAGGAGCCCTCCAAGGAGGAGATACTGAAGTTATGTTACTTAAACGAAAACGAGGTTTGGATGTCATAAATATTTCCGACAGGTTGGAGGCCAGCAGAATACAGGACCTGATAGACAGGAGGCTGCACTATGAGAAGTCCGGAAACATATCTGTTTGTAGGGGTTTAGGTAGAGAATGCAGTATGCTATATAACCAACCTTGTGATTATTCTCTAAGCTTCTTTCTCTGACCATTGTCGCCTGTGAAATTATATATTTGCTGAACCCAAGATTTCGAGGCTGTTTATTTTGCTCGAGACATGTGGAATCTGTATTACCATTCACAATTTTATTAGTCTTTGGTAGCCAGGTATTTTGTGTTTCCTATCTTTTCAGTCAAGCTAAGTGACCAACCTCCGTTACAGGAGCATAATTTGCTTCTATGTATGCCCTAGCTTTTACTTGAAAAGGAGGATGCTCCCTCTGTGAGTTCAACTGAGTAGATGATGCAGTTTTCTCTAGCGATGACTGAAACAGGTCATGGGTGGTGTAGGTTAACATGCTTGGGAGAGCGGAGTAATGAGACCGGGTCTCATCTTTTGGGAGGAATGTGACTTGTGACAAGATAATATAGTAGTGGAATGAGCGTAACTTTGTGGAAAATAAGTTAGATCAAAGATCCTTGAACTCAAAGCATTGCTGCCACTGCCGTGTGGGTAATGGATTCCTAATACTTAATAAATAAAAGATGGATCATAGCCTCTGATTGTTCAGACATTTTATCTAAAAATTGTCTTTTTGCTTTTGGTTGATGTTCTGCTTTTGCTTCTTTCAAAATCTTTAGTGAATATAGAAACTTAAGCGAACCTACTAAAATAGAGACTGAATTTGCAATGCAGAGACTGTACAAGCTTCAACACAAATGTCCGCACACCAGGGCTTAGAAACATTTGGTAGAAATGATCTAACTTAACCTAGTGCATTATAATTTAACATATTTCTTCAATTACTCCGAAGACCTTCAGTTTCTTGAGACAGATCAAGGCAAAGGCAAATACATACCTTGCAAGACCGGTTGTTCCAGGAACACCGGGGAACCGGTTAGCTACACTGCTTTTGTGGTAGGTCCAAGTATTCAGACCTGCAAGGACCGCTCAGATGTTAAAATGAGATGCCAGCACGCATCTCAGCGCTGAAAGAATTGGTGCTCACCGCCAGAGGAAACTTTGATTTTCACTTACAGTGGAGCAGAGCCAGCATATCAATGTAACAGAGAAAGAAGATAACATTTCAAATATATTATGTGATATCTAGTCTGATTGTCTTAAACACGAATGTACCATATGTGCCAAACAGATGTCATTGGGGCCTCAGATCAATTAACCCTGACATTGCAGTAAAAAGAGAAGCAGAAAGAGGATTTAAGACCAGATGGGGAGGATATTGGTTACAAATTCTGTGTAATTTCCTAGATCAGTTCTAACAAAATTACCTATGATATTTATAGTCTATGCTATGATACAGCATATGATAAAATCACAACTGAACCAGCATAGCATTATTAAAGGATCATCAGGGCCCGTGATAGTATGTATCAGTCACTGCAACTTACAAGTACCTGATCCCACATTTTGCAACTGTTTGATCATATCTAACTGGAAGAGTAAAAACAGATCCTTGCAACATAATTTAAACAGTTACAAAATTAGTTAACATGCTACACATCAAAAAACAGATCACATCTTACTCCAACCAAAATGTCAAAACAAGAAAAGAAAATTCCAATATCACCAGTCCAACTATGCTTTCCAACCTATATGGAGGACACATTATCTTCATCATGCTTTTAAACAAGCACTTCCGTCTCCATGGACTTCGTCCAAGCAATTAATTACATTGACGTTGCACCAGGAACAATGTGTTAGCGATGATACTAGAATCCTATAAGGTCAAAAGCTGTTAATAGATAACCGGATACCATCTATTCAGGTTGGAATAAGATGCATCATTTGAAATAATTGACAGTACATTCTACTGTATTTTCTTCCTCTTGCTTGGTCCAGGGTTCTCATCAAGCATAACGATAACATCATCATCATCATCATTGTCTTCGACTTCCTGAGGATGCAGTTGATCACCAATGTCGAGGCTTGAACAAGGCTTCATATCATGAATATTGTCCATCATTTCTGACATCTCAGATTGTTTTCTCTTTGTCCCAGATCTGTCTGGAGCTATCTCAACCTCATCTGATTTCTCAGCCAGTCGTGCAGTTGATGTACTCTCACCATTGCTCACAACTCGAGTGTCTTTCTCAGTAGGACCTACCCAGCCAGACAGGACCATGCCATCAGGTTCCTTCTCCTCATCAAACTCCTCCCTGCAAATTTCAGCACAATATAGATCAACAAAAAAAATTGGAATTTCTGGACTTGATAGAACAGACATTACCAGAAGTGAGTGTGGCCATGGGAACAGATAAGAGTGCAGATATGTGATTCTCTTTTTTTCTAATTTAAAAAAAGAAAAGAAACAAAAACATTTAGAAAGGAGACGTGGTAAGAAGTTTCTGGGGAGATTATGAAGTGGGTCCTCCATAAGTGAAGACAACGATAAAACAATAGCTCTATTTGGAAAGGTAAATGGCGCATATACAAATCTGGTAGCCTTGTAATGCTCCCACGGGAGAACTCCAAAAGTTGCTCCAAACTCCTAACATGTATTGCACTAGATAGTTTTACATCAATGAAGTTGATCTTCTCATTTGGTCCATGCTGTCAATTCACCATTTTTCATGCAACTATTGCTTGAGTTTTCAGTGCATTTAATGCATAGGTTAAATCACAACATCTAGATGCTCTTACCTTTCTCTATTTAACATTTATTCGGAACTTTTTGAAGATTTTGGAGTACCAATACTTGGCCTTGGTGCAATGGCAAGATTACTCTATTGTGACTTGGATGCCAAATTCAAACCACAAAAATAACCTCTCTACATGCTAGGATAAGCCTGCATAAATCCGACCCTCCCTAGATCCCATAATAGTGGGAGTCTTGTGCATTAGGACATCCTTTTTGCAATGCAACACTTCTGAAATCATGAATACCATATAAACAGCATGATTGTAAAAAATTCAAAAAGTAAATTACGCTTGCATCTGCTAGAAGTGCTGGCACTTAGCATGGTTTTTTGGAGTGCATTATCAAAAAAATACCTAATTGAAATTGGGCAATTGGTAGCCTTCAGCTGCAATTGGCAAAAATAAGTGATTGGGTGCTTGCAATTGCAATTGCAGGCTTCAATTCAACTGCCAGAAAAACTTATAAATTGGAACTACAGCCAAAATTGGTCACAATTCCAGTTCCAACTCCAAGGAATCTTGCAATTTTGAGAAAGACCTTTAAAGGGGTCCCATTCCCTTCTTCACGTTGTCATTGTAATTTAAAAATAATATTATTATAAAAAGTAAAATACAATCATATTATAGTTATAGTATTACGATATTATTATCATATTATATTATTAGTCATATTATTATATTATAATAATAATATTAAAAATAATATTAAGTATTATATCATGATATTTATATCATAATATAGTACTATTTACTATAATAATATTGCAATAATATATTATATCATTACTATATTATTAATATTTATAATTATTGTAACATTTATATTATAATATTATTATAATAATATATTATGTTAGTAAATATTATTATAATAACATGACATTATTACTATAATATTAGTAGAATATATTATATTCAATATTAATAGAATATTATAATAAAACTATGATAATGCTATTATTACCAGCATATCACAGTATTATTCCAATATTATAATTCATATATAATATTATATAATTATAATTTTATATGGCAAATAATATACTATAATTATTAGTTATCCTAATGCATGTGATGAATAATGTCTAATTATCAGAATTAAATTATTCATAGAATTACTATCAAGGTTCACGGAACCGTCCCGTACCATCCGGTACGAGGCGTACCGTACCGTATCGGCCAAGAGCCGGTACGGTTCACATATAAAAATCGGTTCAGCATTAAAAAAATAAAAAAATAATAATTCCATATCAGTACGGTACCGTACCATACCAGTACGAACCGCTCGGTTCGGATTGGTTCGGGCTCGATTCATGTTCGGTTCAACGAGAGGGGGGAGAAAGATTGTTTTTTTTAATTTAACATGCCGGTACACATACCGGTACAGTACGGTATGAACCGTACCATACCGCTCGCTGACCGGTTTAGCGGACCTTGATTACTATAGTAATTATCCACATATTAATACAATAGCAATATATTTTTCTATAATATTATATAAAAAAACATTATGGATATTATATTATAATTACAAAAAATGATAGGTGACCTTCCCAGCTCAGTCACAGGGTAACCGTACCTCTTTCCACATCAAACAACCAAATTGTTGTAATTGCATCCACAGCTTTTTCAATTACAGACAACTAAACAAGACCCCCTTTCCTACAATTGCAATTATAAATGCAAGCAATTGAAGTGCAGCCTACGTTTGAATTGTATGCAAACTAAACAGCCCAAAGACGACACTATAATTCTTAAATATTTTACTATGAAGCATTATAATCCAAAGTGTCTTGATTATTTTAGCAAAAGCATCAAACTTGTTTCTTTATTTTCTTCGGTATAATTATGGCATTGTGTGCACCACATCAAAACCAATGGCATTGTCATGCCCCACCCCAACCCAAAATTGGGAACCAGAGACGTGGAAATTGCATACAACCATGCAAGGTTTCCTGGTATCCTCATAATAGCACAGCGGGATAAAATCGAAGCAACTAAATCCAATTTCCAATAATTAATAAACCCAAACTATAAAAAAAATATCCAGAATTTCTTGTTCATATGAGTCTTTACATCTACCATCCTTCGATCACTAATTAAAATAAACTTTAGAAGCAATGCTAGTTCTAATGCTATATCAGTAAGGTCGATTCTCATTCTAACGATATGCCCACAATGGTACCTATCAACAACTAATTCACTAAATCTATAATAAGAGATTAGATAATGAGCTCGACAACCTAGTAAGTAATGAGCGCCTTAACTAGATAATTCAAGTAATAATGTAAATGAGTATTTTCAAAAACAATCATATATCAAAAAAATCCAAGACTACTAAATGTTCATAATTATATTCATATGATAAGTGTCATTTAACAAAAATAAGCATATAAATAAAAACTTTTCATTTAAAACACATCCAAAAATCTAGTTGTGCTAAAGTATTCATATTCATGTTCATCAGTCTGTTTTGAAATCATAATATTCAACTCAACAGTCTTTAATTATGACCACGATTATTCCGTGGCTAGGGATAGTAATTTTAGTTGAGCCATTAGATACACGTCCTAACCCAACCTGAATAGGCCAGGTTTTAACCAACCCATTTAAATTTAGAAGCAGGTATGGGTTTTAGATGAAAATCCAGAAGCGGGTTCGGTGGGTCAAATGCAGGTAACGTTATGCCTCGCCCCATAGTTTGACCTTTTCCCCATAGGGAAAAACCTAGGAAAAATCAACAAAAAAAAAAGGAAAGGCAAAAAATTAAAAGGTAAGACCTTTTCCCACATAGTTTGATCATTTTTTTCCTTTTCACTTCTTTTTCTCGTCATTTCATTCTCTTATTCAGAGATCTGTATGGAAGGAAAGCACCCGAGGAAGATCGAAGGGGTTTCTATGGCTCTGGGGTTTTTTCTCAAGCATATGGGATTTTGTGCAAATTGTGGCAGTGTGAGTTGGTCCCTTGAGATTTTGAGAGCTTAATACTAGTAGAAGCAGAATACTTTGTGGGGTTTGAGGGATTTTTGATCGAAAGGATTTTCTTTGGCTACAAAATTTTCAATTTATAGAGTTTTATTCTCATAATAATATGAATATGATACCAAATACATGGCATGAGACCCGACCCGACCGAAGGCAAGCCGGGCATACCCAACCTGACCTAACTCGCACCCTTTATTTTACCCAACCCAACCCAAGATGGGTACAGGGCAGGTATGGATATGGTTTTCTCATAGCAGGGAGGGTACGAGTATTGGTCGACCCGACCCATACCCAACCCTTTGCTATCCTTACCTATGGCCAGGCCAGAGAGCCACACTAATATCCTATCGAGTGTGCCAAAATAACCACATATACCCTGCATGGGCTACAATACCATTTTTATACCTTATATAGGGCCAAAATAATGAGCTCTTAAATGATAGAAGTACCAATGCATAACTCTCAATAGATAGAATCCAAAACATAATCAGGCCAAGAGTCCAAATCTGATATGCGTTGACGCTTTTCTTACAAAATAGCATATATAATATAATCCAATCAAAGTATAATATGCCATAAAAGATCAATAAAAAACATAATAATATTCCAAAAAGATATTACTTCAAAATTACATGTTTATTTTCGATTCAAAACACAGTTTCATAAAATTCATAAATCACATTATATATCAATTTACAATTTATTTGATGTCAAAAACATGTATTTAAACGAAACATCTAGAAAAGGTGGATTATTACTTACCCTGCGAAAACACATACAAATCCAAAATATTTCCTGAAACTTCTCCTGCAAAACCTCGATTAAAAGACAAGCATAGTACCCCTTTCTAGATCTCTTCTTGTCTAGACAATTGCACCCCTACATGGATTCAAGTTCAGTAATTAATTAATATGGTGATGGAAATCAAGGCAATGGTGGAAAAATATGAGGAAAATGGTGGGGGAAGGATAAGGCCAGCTAGGCGGCAGCATCCGATGGCCCAGGTTGATGCAATAGGGGCAGTCCAACTAGTCAAATCATAGAACCAGAGTCAAGTTTGAGTATTAAAACAACAGGGATCAATAATGATAGTCCCGCAATATGCAATGAGGATCAAGGTGGGAGCTGATACGTTGCCAGGTCACTATAACAATTCAGGACCCCCCACATCGAGGTCAACCAAGGTCATACGTTAAAGACCCTCCAGGGTCCACCCAACATTACAGAGAGACAGTAGAGAGAGAGAAGAGATACAGTCATACAAGGATGTGAAACAAGAGGTCAATGTGTAGGTGGTAGTGGTGGCCAAAGGGCCATCGTTCATGGTGTCGATGCACGGCAACAAACAGCCAATAACAATGGGTGGCTAGCGAGAGAATACAAAAACAAGAGTTAGGCCAAAATAAAGGGCATCAAAGGGGCTCGGCATCAATTCGGGATCCAGCCCACTCACTAGTGATTGGGCTCCAACAAATGGTCATTAGAAGTTATTGCAATGGTGGAGGAATGAAGCAAGGATGAGAATCAAAAAAACAGAGAAAACAGTGGTCTTGGCTCAATTTACAACAATTTTTCACCGGAACCTGGGTCGATGACAATGCTTCTAGATAGAAAAGATGAAGAAGGAAATTCCAAAGAGTGAAATGCTTACCTCATTTCCGGCGAGAATCAACAACAGTGACAATGATGGTGGCCAACAACAATGAAAATCAAGGAATAGAAAAAGAAGAAGAGAGACTTAGGGTGTAATGCATCTTAGGGGACGAGTTAGGGAGATTAAAAAGATCGGCAAACTTTCCAGAGTTAGAGACAGTCCATCTCCGTCTCAAACAAGGGTTCTTCCCAATTCCAGTTAGAAGCAGGCTGTTTTGAGCCTTGCTCCGGCATTAGGCCAAAGGCCTCATATGAGCTATGCCAGCTAGCTCATATGAGATCCAAAGATTGATCAGTCATAGGCTTTGACATTATCTAAGATAAGCAGAGTAGTGGTGACTTTGGGAGAGAATGGATGCGGCTAATGGACCTCGTTCTTGGTAATGGAAAATGGACCAAGCATCAAGACATCACAAGGTACAGGCCAAGTACAAAGGGTGCTAACCGAGTATATACCCAATACTAGATAGTAGATCGAACAGAGTTTAAATGCTAGGGTGTAGACCGAGTGCAAACCAACTACTATCTGATAGGCCGTGTGTAGATCAAATGCTAAGATGTTGATCGAGCATGGATTCAATACCAGGAGGTAGACCAAGTGGCAAGAAGCCTTGTGGATTAACAATCTTAGATTGAGTATCAACGAGTGCAAAGACTATGAGGCTGCAAAGCAAGGAAGCATGAGCTATCAACCTAAGCAAGATAATGGGGTGGAGTTTTCAAAAAGTGACTAACAAATGATTGCCAGGACTATGAATGTGCGAAAGTGGAATGTTGCCTAAAGTTCAAGAATCATAGAAGAAATGATATCACTTAGTACTATTAATGTCCAACATGGCATGAACAGGCAAGAATAATGGTCAAAGTAGAAGCATGAAAATTGTCTAGGCAATTAAGGAGGCCACATATAAATACAAGATTGTAATGGTACAATGAACTTTTTTGCAACTTAGACAAAAATTATGATAACTTTCATCTTTCATTTTCCAATCAATTTTATCCAAGGTCTATCATACTAGTCGGTACCAATGCATACCGACCATACCGATACCAAACTGGTTACCATACCAAACATGCTAATACTGTATACGATGGTACCAAAATGGGATCGGTACTGAGACAGCAAACCTTGATTTATGTTTCTTTAAGTTTCCTGCAATTAGGTTATCATTGTTGCCCATTCTTCATTGGTGACATCCTGATAATGAAAGTCCTAGAAAATTCAAGGTAGTAGAATCCACACTCTCAAATCCATATCCCATTCTTCATCCTTTTCAATAAGTAACCAATGGCACATCTATGCATTCATCCAGCTAGCCAATCCATCCTTTTCCTCATCCTCATTCTCAAGGGAAATAGCCATCAACATAATTTCTATCATAAAAGTGTTATTGACTAGTCAATATACTATAGTAATAGTATGCATATTTTGACATTGTATCCTGTGAAAATGTCTGGAAGTAGAGAACTTAGGGCATGAATTGGCAACACAATTGCAGACACCTGGATACTTCACATGGGAGCTAAGTATGGAAGTAATACAACGTAATAAACATCTCACCGTTCAGAATTTAACCAATGCTAAAGCAAATGGAGATGAAACCATGATACAGAATGAATCATACAGAAGCCCACTTAATATAAAAGCCCCACGTCTGATGAATGGCTCACTCAAATGAACAGGTATTTTTAGTTCACGTAGTATGCAGATGATTAGTGCGTACATGACTGCATACATCTGTATGCAAAGCACAACTCTTAGATTATCTGCTTCATGTTAAAAATATGGGTAAGAAAGAACAAGTTGACACCCAAACAATGTCTGGGAATATATGGTTACCAAAATAACATAGAAATACAATTTCTAATAAGAACATCCACATTACCAACACCCCCCAAATAACATAGAGACAGGTGGACAGACAGCACCCATTCACATCCATGCACGCACGCACGAGCGCCACGCACATAAATGCATGCCACAACACACACACACATGCACACACCCACCCACCCACCCACATGCATGCACACGCACACACAAATGCACGCACATGCCCATGCCTGCATGCCCGCACGCGCACTCCCTATATATTGATAGTCATCGAAATTATGGATATTCACTGTTTTTATGCTTCTCGAGACTAAGTTCACGTGACATGATATAAATACTGGCCCAAACAATGTCTGGGAATTTATGGTTACTAATAACATAGAAATACAATTTCTAATAAGAACATCCACATGACCAACACCCTATATCAATATATATATATATATATGGTTCTTGATACCGTCCCAACTGCCTGGTTCGGGCGTACTGTACCGTACCGACCAAGAACCAGTACGGCTATGAAAAACGGTCCGAAATGTCGGACCGTTCAAAAAACCATATACCTGACCGATATGGTACGGTTTGGTATCTAAGGAATACTGAACCGGTACTGGGACCCATATTAGTCATCAACCGGTATAGTACCATACCGTACTGCGCCAATGAAATTATAAAAAAATTTCCTTCCTTTTCAATGGCTATATTATTTAACTTGAATCGGACCCGAACCGGGCAAAATGCACCGTACGGTACCGTGCCATATCGTACCAGTGTAGTATAGCATTTTTTGAATGATCCGGAATTCCGGACTGTTTTTTATGGTTGAACCATACCGGCTCTTGGCCGATATGGTACGGTACATCCTGAACTGGACGATTCGGGACGATACCAAGAACCTTGACCGTACCAGTACATTTTGCCGGTTCGGGTCCGATTCAGGTTATAGTCATCAACATTATGTATACTTTATGTATACTCACTATTTTAATGCTTCATAAGACTGCTATTTAAAAAAAATGGTATTCAAGATTGCATAGCCAAATTAGGTTTGGTATAAAACATATACAATTGGAAAATGAAAGCAGATGCAGATGCACTTATGGGACAGCAGGTGCAGCAAAATTGGCACCTGTATGGAGACTCTATGCAGACCATTAGGAACTTGGCCTTTCCCATAGCATTTAAATGTAGAGACTATGGAATATTTTAGATTTCCCAACTTTTGTCTCCAAAAAAGAAATTTGTTATTTGAGATGACTAGCTGTTTAGGACATCCCTAATTTAGATATCATTGTTTCAGGCATTCCTTGAGAAATATGTTACTCGAGATAACTACCACACAGGTATTCAAATGCTGCCTTGCATTAACAATCCTTCAACCTGTTTCATTAAGCTTGAAAGACATAATTTATTAGCATCCTTGAGATATAAAATGCTCTTAATTCATTAATCATAATAATTTATTGGCACCTATCCATTTAATCAGCCTGACTATTTCTAACAAAACTGTCTAAATTTCTCTCCCTCTATTTTCTATTAGAGAAACAAATGAAAATGGTGACATGCTCTAGGTCATCATTTTTTATCATGTCCACAAAAGTGTTCACTTAAATGCATTTAGACAATTTCAGCAAACAGTTAGACCCTTATTATTTAGTTAAGCAATTAAGAAAATGACTATTATGCCCTTTTTCTGAAATAATAAAGACAGACTTGATCGAAAGAAAAACCCTCCAAAACATTGCCATGTCATTTTGTTATTTTCTTCCTCCTCCTCATATAATTCCTATATATTTGAAATAGCATGTCTATCTAAGTTAGACTAAAGCTTGTGCATGCTACACATTATGCATATTATCAAAAGGTACAAATACAGAGACCAAACGAAAACTGACAAATAAGACAAGATCCAAATCTAGAGATAGCCAAAAGGATACTATAAAAAGGAAAGGCCAGGCCCAGTACAACAAGGTTATGCTTAAAGAACAGACAAAACCATCAAAGAAAGACCTGTGTTTGATGTTTATATTGCATGACAATTCCTGCTGAAGATCCTCAACCATGAGCACAGTCCCACTGGTAACTGGAGCAGGAAGTTCTGCTAAGGCCTGCGAAAAATACACAAGGAATATTTTTTTTAAGGACCACAATAAAATAGAACCAGCTAATTAAATCTATAAGAAAGAAATATTTTATAACCTTGTCAAGGTTCAATGAATAATTGGCAGCAAAATCTTCCTCTAAATCATCACCAGCCTCAAAGATGAGGGTTGAGCCATGCATTATCAATGGTAAATTCATGCCCAGCTTGTTTTTCACTATCTTCTCAACAAAGTCCCGTAACTTTGAGGTTCGAGTGTTTATCTCCAGAAGTAGGGGTGTCTGTTTCATATCATGTTATACATAATTATATTACAGCATTGAAAAATATATGGACCCATAGAAACATAAGAAAGCATCAAGATAAACATATGCATACACATATATCAACATATAAGAATACCTCAGAACAGACGTAACATGATTTATTAGCCTCAAATGGCTGTACTGGCATTAAGAGCATCTTTCTTGATGGATGTTCAAGACAATACGTCATCCTGACAAATATAAAAACTATGATGGTAAGCATAAATTTAGCCAGTCAAAAACAGCTATAGGTTGCAAGCAATCAGAATCAATAAAGACAGACATATTTCTCGAATACATCCACGTGATAGAGCATATACGAGAGTGAGGAAGATCAAACAATTAAAAAATGGAAAACGTGGAATAATACAAACTCACTAACCGATCACAGCTAATGTCAAACAACACATCTCATATGATAACTGAGAAGATTTAACTACCAAATGTAAAATGAGCAGCGAGGTAGCACAAAGGAGGTTTAGGTATATTAGGACACACCTGTAGTTCTGAAAATCACCCTGGAGAACCTTGATTGCTTCAATTACTATCAAACCAGCAATAATAGCATTTGTTGTTGCGACAGCGTGAACAATATTGCCAGCAATACCTTTAGCTTCAAAAAGACTATGCAAAGAAATGCCAAAAGAAGATGCCCTGATATTAGCTGCAGCAGTCACGAATTCTACAGCCAATTGGTCGTCTTTGTCAAAAGTCAGATTGCCAATATCCTGAAAACCCAAATCAAAGAAAATCCAAGGTAAATCAATGGCAAAAAAAACTGATTAAAACTTCCTGAGAGAATGAAGATGGACCTTCTGTCGCTTTTCAATAAATAATCTCAAGGCCTCCAAAAAGATTCTTGAATTCTCAGCAAGACTCCAAATATCCTGAGGATTCTTTAGGCCAACAGATGACATAGCAGACACTGCTGACTCCTCAGTGACACAGTTCTTCTCCAAACTTCCATTTTGCTGGTTAAGTTTGTCTGGCAATGCATCTCTGACATAGAGAGGCCTAGGTTTGTTTCTATTCTTCCACGTTTCTTCATTAGTTAATGCAACCTCAATGTTATATCCGAAAACATGATCATAAATTTTACGACCATACTGTTCAGGATCCTCATCCGCCCTTCGCTCAAACACATCTTCTGTAGAATTCGTTGAATTAGTGCCATCACTGGGATGCACATTAAGATCATTCTCCTGATTTTTATCTCCAAACAACTTTGCAAAAAGTAGGTCCTTTGCCCAAACAATACAGTGAACAAACTGCCAATATCAGATACAGGTTTTAATATTATATCAGCAGAACCAAAAAAACTATTAAGAACGAATCACGCATAAGGTGTGAATCTTCAAAAATCTAGCTACTAGAGTTGAAGATATAAGGCAAGATCACCATCTGTTAGTCTTATAATGTCATAAGGCATCAACAACCTAGTTTTGCACTTTCAAAATAAGCATATTTGTAGAGACCTCCGGGGGTGAAAAATGCTGATACACGTTGCTCATGAGCTTGTTGCAATTTAGAGTATCTTAGTCTATCAACTACTAAAATTCAGATGCTGGATCATTTGGTCCACATTGTTTGCAAAAGAAGGTACGAATCTTAAAGTGCAATTATCAAAGATGCACATATCCCAAAATCTTTACTGGTAAACAGTATCATTTATTTTTCTGTCAAAAAATAATACAAATCATACATCATTTAAATAGGCCTATCACTGCAGATCAGCAAACAGAATTGATCTAAATCAGCATGGGGATCATTGATACAAGATCCCCATGTACACAAGTAACGCCAGGACACCTTTAGTATGTCATACAATCAAAGTATTATTTTACTCTAAAACGAGACTGCACAATGTTGTATAGTCTGCATGCATAAAACCAGTGTGGTGTCCTGCTTATAGGTTTTGAGCTTTTAATAACCATATATGATATCTTGAAGCCTTGACCATGGTACATTCACTTCAAAATCACCCCTCAACTTCCATGTTATCATACCTGCACATAGCTCATGACAGCCACAATAGTTTCAAGGACCTACTCATCCATCAACATACAGTCCTGGCATCAGATGGTGTTATTGCCCCAACTGGTTATCAGTTATCATCAAAGAATCAATCTAACATCTCCAAAACCCAGCACACAAGCCATTAGCCAACACAAAACCACATCAAATTCTAGTGCACTCAGGGCCTCGTGAATGATAATAGGTCGGGAACAATATCATAGTTTGTTCTCTGTTTCATCACCAACATTGACCTTTTAATTGAAAAGAATATTCAGATGCTAAATTGTAGTTGAATTTAGTTGTCAGAATTTGGATGGGACATGGGAGCATGTGTAGGTACAGGTACAAGTGGGAATCCGGGGGAAGCAAATATTTTACAAACACTTCTCTAAGGAAAAGCTTAAGAAGTGGGTGTGCATTTGAGATTTAAGGAAGATTCTAGAGTGAGTGGATTATCCTTAGAAGATTCTAGCTACTAAGGCTGTGAATCAAAAACTAGCCACATTCACATTTCCAGTCGCCTTTATCCCCTCAAAAACAAATGGAAGGCCTTTTAGATCTTCTCCACCCTCTTATGGTGATTAACAAAGTCATTGCATCCTCTCGTTGAGAAGTTGCATTTATGTTGCAGACATCTGCATTTCCTTTGAAATGAATTTAAGACAATTTCAATTTGGAACAGATTCTTTAAGCTTCACTGCTTGCTAAGGTGTACTAAAATTAATACCCCCTCTCTAGCCGATGCAAGGAATTAATAGGAATTATATTTTTCCTACTCTAGCTATTTATTCCATTATTTCAGCAACATTAATCACCTCTACCACAAATCCACTATAAACATTAATGCCCTCTAGTTGATATGCTTGGATTTGATTCCTTGTTTTAGATATATGGACCAGAATTTGGAGTCTACATCCTTCCAATATCAACACTTAGCGGCCCCTGATGAACTCTGACATGGCTGGCATGCTTTTATTCTTCATTCATTAAATAATACCATAGTGTTCTAGGCAAACATTTGCTTTCATGTAACCAACTGTCTCCTATAAGTTCATTGACAGAAACCATCTCTTCCAGTTCGCAACATCTACAAACCTATCTTCTTGCTATTGAAAATAATGAGAGTCTCCTTCATGACTATCCAGCAGACCAACATAATCTACTAGCATTGGACCATTCCCTTCACTTACACAGTTTTCGTTACTATTTCTATTCAACTTCTTCAAGTCCAAGAAAAACTACATGAAACATATTTTCTCTCCTCTTTGACCAACTGTTTCATATGATGCAGTGCCTCTATCTAGCATACCACCTTGTGATGGGTTCATAGCCATCATTCCACTTACATCCCTTTCATACAGCATTCAGATAATAGGCCACTATTGATCCATGGAAGTCCTGATATTTTGACAGCAGTGACATTTTCGGCCTTCCATTAAGTTTGATCTGCTTTCATGTGTCTTAAGATCATCATTGTACTTGTACATCCTAGATTTAGAACTGCTATTCAAGCTCTTCTCTCACCTTGGTTCAACCAACTTGTCCTTCGTGTAGTGTTCCTTTGCCACTTCAGTCATAATCCTTGGTGTTCAAGGGTTTACTTTGCCCTCAATTATGACCACAAAGTTAGTTGAATTTGTATGTAGCCTCAAATTGTGTTGTTGTACCCACAGATTCTAAATGATCTACTTAAATGGTATTGTCTTATTAGATCATGGTCCTAATTCTCCATTGCCTCAGCTGTAACAAAGTTAAGTTTTGGTCCAAGTTAAGTTTTGGTCCCATGATGATTATTCACGAAAAAACTTTCCCACAATAAATCAATGTTTAGAAACCGAGCATACTGTAGTTTGTATTACCCATACCAACCCTGTACTGCGGTACATGCTGGGCCATACAATCAACAAACCACGAGTTAATAGAGGAGTATACCATGGTAGATACCAAGGACTGCCGAACCATGCCGTATTGGCCGGTCCAGCCCGTACTGAATCGGATCAACAGCCAACCGGCATGGTTTGGTGCCAAAAACCGGTTTTTCGATTTAAAAAATTTAAAAAAAAATTAAAGAACCGGTCCAAACCAGCCCAAACCATGCCGAACTGACCGGTTTAGTGCGGTTCGGGCCCAGTTCACACCGGTTTTCAATTTCATTTTTTTGGGATTGTTAATTGAGAGGGGGAGGAAGATAACGGTACCATACCAGTCAGCGACCGGTACGGGTCCCGGTACCGATTCAGCGATCCTTGATAGATACTGTATCAATATATGACTATTATGCATTCATACCAAGGTATATCAAAGCCATGTGATAAATACAAAGGCCTTAGACTGGTGCATAGATATATCAAACAAAATAGAGCAATTAACAAAAACAAGAATGAAAAAGAGTGAGGGTGGACATGTAGATACTCAAATATGCCGATTTAACAATCAGGATGAAAGTCACTAGGCTAGGCTTTCTTAAAAATTACTAACAGGATGCATGACACAAATTTATCAAATTTAGCATAATCAGCAAGCCTGAAAAACCAATGCCCTATCTGAAAGAAACCAAAGCTGAGAACTCAAGCAACAAGACCAAAACGATAAAGGAAATTCTTTCAAGTTTCAACAAAAGCTTCCAGCTAGTAAATGACCATACTAAATATCCTCCACAAACAATGGAAACAATTCCTTATTGGAGTAACATTTCACAAATTTAGAAACTTACTCTAAAGAATAGCCATAAAATAATGTTGATAATTTTCATAGACAAAATACTATATCTAAATAATTTTGAATGCAGATACAAAAATAATAACCATAAAATTTATGGCAAAGCTTCATCCAACTAAAAAGGGTTTGATGGATCATTTTGATGCATGAGCAATAGAATTTAAAATTTAAAAAAAGACTTCAAGCATCCCGATGATATCACAAAATGACTACATAATGTCTCCTAAGACTTAATTGCTGATATTGATCCGGAGTAGGATAAGAGCATTAAGTGCTGAAAATACACCACAACCAGCCACATGCATGACGCACCATACCTATGATGTCAATCAAAGACACTCTTTGTTATACATTTGAAATAGTTAAGAGTTTTACCTATCATCCATTCATTCCATTTGTTCTATATCCACCACCAGAAACTACTATTTTTGCACCAACCATGATCAACGTTGCTACACTTTACATATGATGCCCATTTCCATTGTAACAGGCAAAAACAGTGCACAAGGCAGGTTACAAGGTTTCAAGTACCAGTAATGATTAATGAACCTCAAACAAGTCTTGCCAGAATGGTACAGTATCAAGTACCGACACACTGTACTGGTACCTAACAGAATGATATGATGACATCCATACCATCCCATTCCTGTGATATTAGAAACCTTGGCAGGTTCTAACATGCTAAAAGATAGGGCTTGTTGGATGAACCTAAGATTGTCTCTCAATATCTGACAAGTTTGGCATCATTTTGCAAATTTTAGCAGCACAAAAACAATTCCAAATGTAAAGGTGTATTGATATTTGTAATGAAGAACTCCATCTTCTAGGACTTGAAAATGACAGTTCCATATATTAAGCTTTGAATGCACTTCAGCACATTACAATCACTAGTGACAGCCAATCAAGAGAAGGCTACATGGACATGATTAATTAATGTAAATGTTGATTTATTTTCATTTGAATATCCTACAAACAATAATGCATATAAAAATTCAGATTTTTTGTGAGATCTCCCATGTGTGATTCAAATATTCCTTAAAAACAGATGAAGGAATTAAACTATAATTCCAGGTGAGAGATCAACAATAGCTAGAGAAAACCTATAATTCCTTCTCATGCTAGGATTAAACTCAAGTTTGTTTCCCAAGATTAAACTAAGTATAATATGGTACACCAAACCTCTATGGGACCTTCCCAAAATAGTTGAGTAATCTAGAAATGATTTGACTTCATGCAACAAGAAGCATATGTGCTTCCCAGAGTAAATTCCTCTAAGTTTGGCCTACTAGACTAGATAAAGAGAAAATCAAAGAGCTAATTGATGGAGTTTTATGACCACTTTTCCTCCAATTTCTTTTTTACAGCAATGTACAGTTGATGGGGAAAACAGCATGGATTAGAAAGGATTGCAAAGCAAAAAAAAAAAATTGTTGCTGTTGTTACAAATGTTTTTGATCTGATGGTCAGACCCCATCCAGAAAACTTGCCAGTATAGGATGGAATACAGTATGCCCTGTATGAACACATGGTACACTGTTCAAGTCAAGACACCAATTGTAGTATGTGATGTAGGACACAAGTGTTAAGGCTATTTACAGGTGGAGGTATGCAAAAAATTGAGATTTCAAGTAATTTGAAAGTTCTCGATTCTTGCTGTCCAAGACTGATTGGGCAGATCCAATCTGATTTCAAGCACGTGGGGAAAGTGAGTTCGTATATTAGTCCAAGGGGATTTGGGGAGTTCTAGGAACATAAGCAAGAGTTTCTAGGGTTAAAAGCAAGAATTGTGGAACTATCCCAAATCACCCGGTTCGGGGCATACCGAGCTGTGCCAATGGTGGACCGGGATGATTCCAACAATCAAACAAGAAATCAGCGAAGGAAGAGAGAGGACGAAGGAAAAGAAGAAAAGAGAGAGGGTGCAAAAGGAATGGAAAGAGAGGAAGAGGGAGAGAGGGCCTTTGAAAGCTGCCGGAGGGCCGAAGAAGGGGCTCCAACCTCCCCCCAATCAAAACAGGGGCTCCCAATCTGTTGGATGACTAATGCAGTCCACAGAAAAGCTAAGTGTTCTTCCTCCTATTTTGGAGTCTTAGACTCTAGCATAGGACCCTATTGAACCGAGCTAATTAGGAAGGAGGGGGGGAGGACTTTAGCGACGCATTATTGTTCGCAGTATTGTAGCATAAACAGTGCCAAATGGTAAACCTTTTATTCATTATAAAGCTAACTAAAACATTGCTTATAAAAGATGAAATCCATAACCTAACTAATCAACAATTAAATCAATGCTGTTGGATGAAGTTGCAGCAACCTTACAGTTGTTCATAGTAGCAAGGTGGGACCCTAAAATGCCTTGATGGCCATTCAAGCTTCAATTTCGGCATTTCATTTTTTATAACTGTGATAAAGACACCTATAATGCTGAGATTTGTACACGTTGCATTCACCTTTAAGCCATAAAATGCTCTCTTCAACAGCAATTGCATCAACTGCTTTTGGTATCACAACATCAAAAGATCCTGTTCTTTCCCTCATCTTTCCTTGGTATTCCTTCCATCTTTCACCATTGTTTCAAACCCAGAACTCAATACTCAATTTCCTTTGCTCATGAATGAGGACAGTAATTTGAGCAACTGAATGATAGATTTGCATCATTGGAAACATCAATGCCACTGTAAAGAATGCATATGTGGGAAAATCTTCATCAGCTTTTGATCATCCCCATGTACAAGAATGCATCCCTCAGCATATTTAGATTCAGCAACTCAAGGGCAGCGATCTGTTGATGTGAAGCGAGTAAGGCTTGAAGTTGTTGGTTTTTTTGGAGATCATAACCTGGAGGCATTTATTGATTGCTCAGCACTAATGAAAGTTTCCTTCATTGGTACAAGCTTACAGATGAGAGAATCATTTTTTGCAGAGGCAAGTTAAAAGGGATGGCAAGGTTTTGGTGGATTAAATACCAGGAAACTTATTGCATGACTATTAGCTCATGGGATGACATGAAAACAGCAATGAGTCATCACTCTGTCCCTCCAAATTGTAAGTAACGAGTCCATATCCTGTTTACACGACCAGTAAAAGGAAGCACGACAGTGGAACACACTAAATTTTTACAACATAGCAACAAGTTCAGAGTTTCCTTGGAATGAAGATGTCCTGATTGCAATGGATCACCAAGGGATAACCAAGGTATAAATCCTTCCACCTCATTGGGCTTTGGCCGGTAGCAGGTCATACACCCCGGTCAGGTGGCTTGCCAGATGGAAGAAGAGCAGAAGAAAGAATCAGTTACAATGGCTTCTTCTCAAGTTCCCTTAAAGCTGACCACTCTATTACAGATTTGAGCCAAAGCCAGTCTCAAATGGACTATATTTTTTTCTACTAATAGACTGATTAGATCTTCTACTTCTGCATCCATCATGGTTCAGACTCCAATTCAAAAGCAAAGATGGAAATCCAATGCTATACATGCAAAGGATTTGGTCATTCTTCACCCCGATGCCCAAATGGACTGCTTACTTTTGCAGAAAAATCATCTCTTATTGCTTCTGCTAGTCCAAAACAAAGGCAAGAGAAGTTGTGGTGTTAAAACTAAAACCAGCAAGTGATGAAGATAAGAGTAGTTCAGGTTCACTGTATCAGTGCATACCATCCCATATTGAGCAGACTGTACCACACCAACATTAAGCTAACACGGCATGGGGGGTGTATGGAGTCTCGGTACACTAAACCAACCCTTCAACTAAACCGACATCGGATCAGCATGGTACTAGTACGGGGTTCAGTACCAAGATTGCAAACCTTGATGTTGTTCTTAGGTCATGATTGACTACACATCCAAAAAGTGAAGCAATGTCTTCTAGATTCATGTGTGGTGCAATGGACAATTGTGCACAATGCAATTGACTTGGGTGGTTGTACAAATGTGGTAAATTATTAATTAACAAACTCAAGTTGAAGACAGGCTCATCCAAGTCCTAGCAAAATAGCCTGCATGAATAACACTAATCTCAAAGTTAGCGAAAGGTGTTTGGTCACCTATTCCATGGGAGGATACAATTCAATGTGACTTGCTTCTTGTGAAGGCATGCGCCGCCTCTAGTTGGGTAGGCCATGGCTTTTTGATCATCAAGTACAACATGATGGCTACACCGCTACACCAATACTTGTTCTTTTCAGCATGGAGACTTGCATAAGTATATGTTTGCTCAAGATTTGCCTTTAACGAAGCTCAAAAATACAGCAGGCACTTTTTCACTTCAACATGTGGCTTCGTCAAGAGATGGCATCCTAGGCCCTTTCCCAACTTAACAGAATCGAGTTATCAAAAGATGGGGAGAATTGATGCAATTCTACCAAAGACAAGGTCTCATGGCCTAAAGGTGGATGCAACATGAGCAATAAAGGGCTGACATTACAGAATGGATGGCTATCGAGGCATTTTAGGGCCCCACTTTGCTACTATGAACAACTATGAGATGAGAAGTCACTGCAAAGTTATCCAACAGAATTGATTTCATAGCTAATTAGTTAGTTTATGAATTTCATCTTTTATAAACAATGTTTAGTTAGTTTTATAGTAAACAAAAGGTTTACCGTTCAGCCCTTCTCATGCTACATTACCATGAACAGTGACACCCAACTAGAGTCATTTTGCTTCCTTATCAGCTTGGATCATTAGAGTCCTAAACTCCTAATACTATAGGAGTCTAAGACTCTAAAATAGGAAGGCATAGTAGTTCACTTTACATATGGACTGCAATAGGCATCCAAAGATAGTACATGGAATTTTGATTGAGAATTAAGAAAAGGCCCTGCGTGGCTGCCTTTCCCTCTTTACTTCTATTTTTTCCTTCTTATTTCTTCCACTTCTTGACATTCTCTCTTTTTCTTGTATGTTTCTGCTTCTATTCTTCTTCTTTGCTGGATTATTGCATTGTATAATAAGTTCTTCATATTACTAAAATATGATATATATAAATTTCATCATTCTTGATTTCCATGTCAATTTACTGCTGTTATTTTCTTGGCTAATGAATTATTGGATGGCTAGATCAGATTTCTACTCCACTCAACTTGATCAAATGTAAGCCTTCCTTTTCACTTCTAATCTCCTTGAACCAGTCCTAATCTTGAGTTCACCTAGTTTGGCATTCTTCTAACCATAGAAACTCTTGCTCATGTTTTGAGACCTCCTAAAACCCTAGGGCTAATACACAACTCCTTTCCCCAATATAACTGGAATCGGATTCAGATCTGCCCTATTTCTCAGTCATGGACAGCAAGCATACAAAACTTTTGAATCATAATATCTCTCTCTTTTCTTTTCTTTTTTTTAGGCCTGCCACTGCTTGTACACAAACCTAATCATAGTGTCCTACATCACCATGTGTTGGCAAGGGGAACGCTAAGCCCCTGTACCATATTGGTATGGTACTGGATTGATAATGTATGTCCTAAACCAACTGATACAGGAAAGTACTGCAAACATTGATTGTTACTGTTTCTGCTTGGTAGTCACAAGCACAAATAGTGGTTAGGTAGTTGTCCATTGTGAAGGTAGTTAGCATGTCAATTTTACCAAATTCAAAAGAAAAAAAATCATCTTATGATTCCTCAAACTTGCATCAAATGAAACAGAATCCATAAGGTCTGGTACCACAATCAGAAAACCCAAACTGGCAGCAGTACTACCATAAATAAACACATTGCATTTTGATAATTTAACAGATACCAAGATTAAACCAGAAACTAAGTTAATACATTGCCCTTAAAAAATGTAATTAGTTCTACATCAGGCCAATATCAATATAGGACTAACCTTATACCATAAGTTGCATGTTAAATGTCAATTTAGGTTAATTAAGCTATACAAGTCAATCGTATGTAAATGACATCAACCAAAATAGAATAGAGAGAATCATGTACCATCCAAGCACGAATAACAGCACTCTTTGAAATATAAGATGTGTTATAAGAATTTTGAAATACATCATTGCAATACAAAACTTTGTCACAAGCATTCTTTTAAAATAACATTTTTGCTTGCAAAATCTTCCTCAGCAACTGTATAAATTAAAAAACAGTTCAACTAAACAAGCACACAGGAATCAAGATCAGGCATCTAGGCATAGTCACCATAAAGATCAAACCTTTGAAGGAGTGCTGGTGATAGTGCAAACAGGATAGGTCTTTGGACTCGGTTTTGGTTGGCATTCATAGCATTCTGTTTTACCCTTGACATGGACGGTGACCTGCTCCAATCATTTTTAAAATACATAAGAACATAGTTAGAACCGAAATGATACACAACCAGAATCACTATATCAGATTGTCAAACAAACTATTAAGTAGTTCATACACAAGTAATTAGTGCATAGAATCAGGGGCTTAAGCAATATCAAGGACATTAGACGAGTCATAAATCCATATAAAATAATAATATATACAATCATAAACTAGTAAAGTTTAGAAACTTCAAAGTTACCAAGCAGTGTAGTTCTTAGGAACAACCATTTGTGTATATCATACATTCCAACAGACTGAGAACAGTAGTTCAACACAGACTGAAGTCATATTATCTTTTTAATACAATGCGAGGAAAGATTTAATGAGAACATGCTTCTTCACTTCAGGATCAAGTATAATACTCAGGCAAGTTTGATGGAATGTCATTCTGTCAATGTTGGGTAACATAGAATGCATTCTTCAGTGGAGGCAGGCAAACAAAGGAGCAGAGATTACCCAGAACATGGGCTTGAGCAAAGTAGGAATTGGAAAAACAAAAAATGAATCACCCAAGTGAAGCTACTACAACAAAAGGAAGAGCTAGACCCTGTGTATCTCAAGCTAATGCTAGTAGCTACAGAAGTGACTGTATTAGTAAAGTAATGAGAGGGTTTATACTTTATAATGTATCTATATCGAGGGATGTAAAATTTGCCTCTAAACTGAACTATTTGTGAATTATAAGATGATGGAATGAAATAATCTTGATATGATTTCAGGATTATGTATTACAAAATTTAGTTTTAATGAAAGTTTTAGTTGCTCTGTATGATCAAACGGCCATTTTATTCTATAATTACATGTCTCCAGGTTTAAATCATAAGTATGTGCTTCGGCGCAAATTATCAATTAAATCTGACAATTGATTTAAACGAGTCACATTTGGGACTTGGCAAAGCCTGGCTTCAAGTCATGACAAAAGGAGTAACAATAATTGCTGACATCGATTCTATATTTCTTTATAGTATTCCTTGTTAAAATCCTCCACCTGAAATTCATGTCAGCGTCACCACAGATATTTTTAGCATGCTTCAGTAATAGTGCATGCAAAATTATAACAAAATCTCATCATAAATATCAAATAATGTCAATATCCTACATAATAACATAATATGTTCTCACATATAAATGGTAAGGAGTATAACAATCTCTAATTGTTTTATGTAGCATGGTCAAAATCCAGGTTTAAATCCAGTGAGACGGGGCTGCCCTTTTTTTTCATGAAACAGAATGCATTGGCATCCCATCCTGTCCCGACACTCGGGACAGGGATGTCCCAAGGTATCCCGATTGGAACGTTGAGATACTAGCGGACATCCTATCCCAACACATGGGATGGTACCCCGTCCCGGCGTCCCATGAGACGTCTCGCTGGGACTTGAATCCTTGGTCAAAATTACTCAATCAGTTAAAGAAT
The DNA here is from genome assembly GCA_021397845.1 of Areca catechu. Classification (NCBI taxonomy): domain Eukaryota; kingdom Viridiplantae; phylum Streptophyta; class Magnoliopsida; order Arecales; family Arecaceae; genus Areca; species Areca catechu. The sequence goes on from CM038043.1 coordinate 17,502,910, forward strand.
TTTGGTGCACATTTAAAACAATGAAAGATGGTGCTTAGTAGATTTGTTTTGTGCATCGTGATTATCATGAATATAAAATCTATGCAAGTAATGTATATTTTAGCTTCTTTTGGTTGCAAAAGAATTTGCGCATCATTCATCAACGAGTGAGTACAACATTATTTTTCCATCATGAGGGTCTCTCTAGCTTCCCTTTCTAACTAGCAACTAGTAAACACTCAAATAAGCATCAAATGGTTGCATACCAAAAGCAAGTTTCTTTGGTAAACATGGCAACAACCCATAATCTACAAGTGGTTAACAATATTCTAAGTGCAGTTGCATAATAACTTGGTGAAATACAAGATTGAATGCATAGGCACATGAAAGAGTATATAGAGATCTATAAACCATGTGCAAGTGTATTAAGCACTCTGACAACTAAAAAAATGTAGGTTGTATTCAAGTAAACACATATAAAAGTCATCAATTTTGTAAAATTTATAAAAGTAAACAATTAAGTTTAAGAGCCCTAGTTTATTTTCATGTGTGGAACTTGAAAGCCAAGATTGATAATCATGTGAAACTTTGGAAGCAAGCAATTTGTCATCCATATTAAAGGTTTTCCCATACAGGAAATTGACTTGTTTGCTTTATTAAATATTTTTTTGTTTTTAGGGCAGATAAATATAATAATTACAATTCACCAGCTCTAATACTTTTGTCAAATGAAAATCTATTAGTGCTTCAAATTTGAAAAGAAATTCAGATTGTCTAAATTTCGCACGTGGACCATTACAATAATACACTTGACAAGCTGTTATAAGCTTGACTATGCAAATCAAGTTGCTTCTTAATCTCTGAATAATCTTTGTTCCACCTATTTAGCAATTATTAATACCATTTGTAGCATAAGCTAGTATAAAGATACTTGCTTTCCACATAATACTATCAACTGTTACAATGTTTACAGGTGTTGGCCCTTTGCATTCCCATCTTGCCATATTCAAGATGCCTAATGACTTTCAAATACTAAAATGTCAAAAATATAGACAAAACCCGAGCTAAGATCATGCAAAATGAAGAAAGAGTACCTTCCCTTACTGCTTCAGAAATAGCCTAGTGGAAGCACACAGAGATACAACAAGAAACATATATCTTTTTGAAAAAACTACAAGAAACATATATTCACGAGAAAGTTAAATAAGAAGGATTTGCTAAAACAAATTAGGAAGGAGAAGTTGGCCAGAAAAAGATAAGTTCGACAATCATCAGTCCATTTTGTAGTTCATTGCATATAACTATGTATATTATATAAAACCATCTCAGTCTGCCCTTTTCTGCATATCCTGGATAAATAAACTCGACTAATACCAAAATTATTATAAAGAATGACTATCCCGAACTTGAGCTGATCACAATTAGCAGGGACAAAGTTTAATGGTTGTGGTTATGGATCTTCCTCAGCTTCAGATAGAAAATAACACAACTTTTTACTACACTACGAATAACATTATTCTTTAATATTTTGTTTTCTATAAATATTAATCAAGTCACATAACAGAAGCAAACCTTTAGTAATATACCAATCCTTGACAAATCTAGTCCATAGAATTAATGCATAAGAAAACGTGTATTGATGCAATAAAAAAATAAATAACAAATTAACAAGAAAAAGGAAACATCACTTAACCTGACCCAGGAAACCTGTGGTTCCACTTTCAACCAAAGGAACTCCAGCAGCCAAGCAAAGGCGGTTAACATGTCGTCTAGCATCTAAGTTATCAAGACCATTCAAAACCACGTTAAAGTCCTTTAAAAATTCCACATTGAAATCAGGATCCTTGACATTTGCATGGTGTGGTGTTATACTGATGTGAGGCCTAAACTTTAGAACAGCATCTCGAGCAACCTGATAAGAAGAACATTATGTGGAAGAAGTCAGAGCAACAGCATTAACACACAGGCCCATGTGAAGCATCAAGTATGATTTAACACAAGATGACATATCAAATGTCAGTTTCTTACTTTAGCCTTAGATTGCCCCACATGACCCTGTCGAAATAAAATTGTCTATTGAGGTTACTGACTTCAATTGTGTCCATATCTATCTGCAATTAACAAACGAGTACAGAAAGTAATACTGCACAAACAAACATTGTAAAATCTTAAAATATAACCAAGTATTCTATAATTGTTAAAACAAAAGAAGCTTCACTGAAGTCAAGTCATTAACACATCATAACAAACACATAAACAAATATATTAAAAATTTAAATATATAAGAAAGAATGTAGAACTTTTCTCCCAAATTTATTTTAGACTATTATATTACCACATTATGGATTCCATTCAGTTCGACGTGTATGTTGCAAAATTTCTATTATCAGAAATTCAGCGAAATGAAGAAAAGAATGATCTGATGCTCCATTCTGCAATCTGGACTTTAATAAAGCAAAAGTTAAGCTACTGGCCCCTATACACCTCAAAGGCAGCATATCCATGGTCAACAAAATGAGCAACAAAGTATCAACAAAAAACAAAAGTAGATGGGGAAATGAAGGTAGAACCAAGCAAAGAGAGAGAACAATCATGTAGATTCCAACTAACTTATAATGACAAACTTTTAAAATGTACATGACAAAGTGCAACCTAGCACTTTTATTAAGATCAAAAAATAATTTATACAATAAATTATAGTGATGGTTTGAATAGGAATAGATCCTCAGCTTTTCTTTAGACAAAGACATATATACACATACACAAACACACATATATATGTATGTATATTATCATGCTATTAATATTGCTCTTCTTGCTATCTACCGACCAAGGTAAGCTGGAGAAAGGATAAAACTCTGGCGGTGATTTATGACACGTCACGCACACTCACGAAATATTCAACAAGATTGAAATTGCTCCTGCACTTCAAAGCTACTGAACTTGATAATTTTAGACATGTCATATGGACCAAATAGGATTGTTCAAAGCAAAGGCCAATCATCATCGTGCAGTCCATACTTCATAACATGCTTTAGTAGCGTCTACTACCAACAAAATATTTCCTGCTTAATATTGTTGGAATTATGTACTCATATCCCTTGCCCTGAAACTGGTATAGTCAATTGTGAGAATTACAGGATTGCACTGTTGTTCTCTTGCACAACACTGGACATACATGATCGACAAACGACAAGCATAATCTAAAGTTGTTTGATTCCAAAAGCATTAATGAAAAATGAACCCAATTGAGCTGGTTTGACAAAAAATGTATGATTTCTACTTCAAATAGAGAAGAAGAATCTAACAGGGTCCCAAGAGCCGGTGCTCAATGGGTCCAAAAAATGTGAAAATTAGAACAAGGTATGAGAAGGGAAGAAGAAGACGGGCATGGAGAAGAGCAGGTGGGGCAAGGAATTGGGTTGTTACACTTGGTGAGTCCACTGAGTAATTTTGCCAAAACCTGTTCCATGAGTTTAAATTGATGCCCTGAGGATGGAGATAGGCACCTCTATTCATTCAGGCAACTTTTTAGAGTACTTTCAAGCCTTCAATATATTGCACCAGTTGTTGCTTATGAATCAAAAAAAGTGAGGGGAATCAAGCCCAGATAAGGAAATCATTTTAAATTTATGGATAGTGGTGGCTATGTTACAATCCTAACATGGCACCTAGAACTTTTGAGAGTTGTTGTAAGACACGAGTTAGCTATATATAATTTTCAGGTGCATGAGGGACTTCAGAAAAAGGTGGCAGTTCATGTCTTGGAACATAGATAAACCTATTTGAAACAAATCTATCATCTAAAGGGGGTCAGTGGTTCCATATCTGAGCCTAGGCTGAAAGACTTGCATGAATTGCAGCTTCAGTCTTCATTCCATGGCCCATATTTCTTACTAATTTCAGAAAATTCCAGCACCCAATTTTTTTAGGAAATTTGTTAAAGGTTTAGCCTTTACCAGAACTGTACGTATCATCAATTTATTTCAGTTTTGTAATTTTTAGGAGAACTTTTGGGAGAGAATTCAGCCTCAGGAGATATTCGGTGCCCCCACTTACAGTCTTTCATCTTTCTTTACCTTGGTCATTCTAATTCTATGGTAAGTTTGGACACAGATAGTTTCAGTAAAGCTGGCATTTTTTTTACCTTAGTTTGTTTACCTGATCAATGCAACTCATTTCCAAGCGACCTGATCAGACCCTTTAGGGTCACATATTGTGTATGATCAAGGATTTAGGTCCCGGCGGGACATCCCACGGGACACCGGGATGGGGTATTATCCCATGTATCAGGACAGGACATCTCGCCAGTATCCAAGTATCCCAATCGGGTTACCTTGGGACATCCCCTGTCCCGAGTGTCGGGACGGGACGGGATGCCAATGCGCCCCGTTCCAGGAAAAAACCAGGACAGCCCTGTCCCACGGGATTTAAAACCTTGTATATGATATCAGTGAACTTGTCAGATTGGTGGTTCAACCACGCTCAAGTTATATGATTCAGAACCATAAAGCCAAAACCTTCATATTTTTAGCATATTATATTTTTAATAATACATATGTTATCTGGAAAAATTAAACACAAAGGACAGGAAAAGGAATAGCACCAATTTAAAAGTGATAGAAGCCAATTGTCGCAATACAGGTACTTGAAAATGTAAATCTAAACAGTCTCCAATGAAAAGGTGTGCTTTAATTATGGAAAGAGGATTCAACAAAAGAAGGGGAAGGCTAAAGATGACATGGATGAGAACTGTGAAAACAAAGATATAGAAAAGCTCAAAATAATATCAAAAGTAGAAAAAACTAAGAGAGCTTGGTGTACGAGGATTCATAAAGTAATCTCAAACAAGGATTTAGGTCCCGGCGGGATGTTCTACGGGACATCGGAAAGGGGTCGGGACAGGATACTATTCCATGTGTTAGGACAGGAAGTCCCACCAGTGTCCCAGCATCTCAATTGGGATATCTTGGAACATCCCCTGTCTCGAGTGTCGGGACATGACGGGATGCCAGCGCGTCCCATTCCATTGAAAAACCAAGACATCCCCGTCCCACGGAATTTAAAGCCTTGATCTCAAATAGTCAGGAAAATGCCAAATTCCTCCTCTTCCTTGCTCTCCTTTCTCTTCCCACTTTCCTCTCTCATTTTCTTTCCTCCTACCTCTCCTTTATCCTCCTTTCCGCCTTTGTTCTCTAGCTCTTCTAAATTTTTTTTCTACTTCCTCATGTCCTCATTAGCTCCACCTACCATGAACTCATTACTCCACCATGATAAACCATCCAAGACCCATGTCACTAACACATGACCAACTGCCTCATTATGTGAAGATCTAAACACCGGGCCGTCACCTACCCCCGTAGCCACATCTATTGTTCTCAACAAAGCTACCAGTCACTATCCTACTCAAACCTACCACCACTTAGACCTCTTTGCAACCCAGCAACTAATAACCTCTTTGCAAACCAGCAACTAATAAGGTTCCCGTCATCACCTCACTACCAGAATACCCATTGCAAAAGCTGTCTACTGACACACCCTATACTCAATCATGGATCCCTGTCCCCCCTCTTCGCTTCCTTCTCATATACCTCTTCTCCTCTCACTTTCTCCTATCCACTACCCTCTTCTTTGGTTCACATCACATGGGACCAACTTGCTAGCAAGTCAAGCTACGCTGCACTAGTCTTAATTGTGGGGAGTGACCTAATCCAAACCAGACATAGCCTGTCTTTAAGTTTGAGCATCCAAATTCAAGATTAGTAACTTAAAAGCAAAGTTCAGATCCTCTGTTTTCTCTTTTCCCATCTTTCTCAAGTCATTTCTTGAGAAGCCCCATCTCGTCATTTGTTTGAGACGGTTTCAAGGAATCTGCCACACCACGTTCAAGACTTTTCATACATGTATATTGCTTCACTTGTGGAAGACTCTTCTTCTTTGTAATTCCTTTTGTGGTAAGTGAGTTCAAAGCTTAAGTTGTATAAAACAATTCATTGCTGCTACCCTCTCTACTTTTGTGCTTGATGTGATTTAGATGTATCAAAGTAGATTATGATTTGGTCCTTGCATATAGTTCGTTTAATCTTCATCTTTTCAACAGCTGCAACAACTAACTTTCTTCAATGTTATTTTCTAAGGAATAAAATAAGCCAAAAAAGGATCCAGACTGATTTAGTACTATTTCTTTCACCAATTATTAATTCATTAGAGCCCCCAAACACATACTTCCTTTCCTTTCTTTCCACCTAAAGTGCAGAACAGAAGCATAAAGCCAAATAGCATTTCCATAGCACATTATCAACCTAAACTCTTCACCATGACAGCAAATCTTAACCACAACAAGCCTTAAAAGATTCCCACCAATCTCTCTTACATCCCTAAACTAGGTGTGATCTATCTCATGCATGGTTTGCTGCACCGCCCCATACTGCCTAGAACGGGCATACCATACCATACCATACCTATACCAAACCAATATAATGTACCTCCCAGTACCGACACTACCATACTATATCGAACCATGAACTGACATTGTAATAAGATAGTACCAATATGGTATCCGGTATCGAGATAGCAATCGTTGATCTCGTGTTTCTATTTAACAATTGTGTCATAAATCTTTGTGATATTCTTTTCTTTTAGGCCTACCATCATTCTTGCTGAACCTGGCCACAAATCCTAACTCAGCTGGTTCTTGCATGAGAACTCTCTTCATACCTACCATGATATAACTTTTCCTATTTCATGTAGGTTAATCATATATGTCATTAATATAATGATTACTACAATTAATAAGAGTGTAATCTCATCATTATCATCATTTTATTATAAAAAAAAGACAATGTTTTAGGAAATGTTTGGATCTCTTTCTAGAAGCAAACTTAAGCAAGGCATCTATAGCTATCCCATTTAAGGCCTCCACAACTTCAGACAATCTAGACATTAAGCTAGCATAACCAATTCAGGTAGTTCAAAGAAGGATTCATGTCCTAGTGCATCCTCACATGTCCTACCAGTATTATACCACTCCAACAAGAAAATGATACAAGAGCCACTCCCGGGAGACTACCTAGAACCGATCAAGATAGATTGGGATAAACAAATAGGCTGAAAAACCTAAATGTTAGTTAGACCTCCAGCCATCCATCTGTCGCTAGAACCTTAAAAAGCAGTTGGAGTTCATGACAAACATATGATTATCAAATTGTTATAGATGAATCTGTGATAATTTTGTTAAAATCATTTGTAAAGTTGTTGTCCCATGTAAACACGGCTAATTTCAATTTACAAATGAACTATCCTTTTCCCTAGTATCTCATAAGCTACACCTGCATTTGATCTAGGTGCTCGCCAGTCTAATGAACAAATTTATCTATTCTTGCCCCAACAACGAGCATCTTCAAACCTTTGATTGTTCATACTTCATTGTGAACATGCTAAACTCATAGGCTCACAATTGTGTTCATAACTAAAGCTACAAGTACAAAGAATCTCTTCCTTCTAACTGGTACCTATATCTCTTCTAGCATGTCACCTACATTAAAGGATTGCCATTCTTTTAAAGGCCATCTTTGGTCCCAAAAAAATGCTTTACAAACATCATCCATCCATATATCATTTAATTGTTATGCTCCTAGCCTATTATCACTTCCTCTTTCATCATCCTTTACTCCTTTTGAGAAAGATGCATTTTGATATCTTAGGTTCCCCATAAAAACAGCTCCTTCATGTCATATAAACTTATGTCACTTCCCAATCAACCACCTATACTTTAAGTACCCAATATTAAATAAATTAAAAATCTATAGATGTAAAGCATAATATATTTGTAAGAAACTAGTTCTACAAGCGATTGGATGTTAACTTCTACTTCTAAAAACAGCATTTTCGTGTCAAGCCAAGTGCCATGAAATCTTAACTTCATAGAATATCCACCACTATACAAAAGTTATGAATCATATATATACTCTTTTATTGCTATCATTAATATCACAACATATTCTTTTCCATTTTGGTATATTTTGCATTAATATGCTACCTCATGTCAAAATTCCTCTAGATCTTCTCTTCAGGTCTCTTTTGTGGAAGCACAGATTTTTTTCCTTTGAAAAGAAGTGTACAACACTTTTGCTTGGTGAAACTGTCCTTAGATCATACGAATTTCCCTAGCCCTCCCAGGGTCTATGCATCCACCCTATGCAATAGGAACTTTCTTTCTATTTCGCAACATAAGCATAACAGCCGCATCCTGCCAATGCAGTAAGTGGAACCCTAGTCACAATTATGTCAGTAACTGACACAACACAACAAGAGTAGCAATTACATTTCTGATAGATGTTTTTATTTCTCAAGCTTCTAATTTTAAAACATAGAACACTTTCTGCTTATAAATTTCGTGTCTCAAGTCCCATCCATCATCCCTGCAATCATATACTCTGCACAACCAGCAACTGTCCTCATAAAAACACAACAGTATCACTATTATAGTCTCCAACATCAAAAATCCACCATGGCCTCCTAAGAAGTTGAAGTGACATTGAAACTTCAACCACCCCCCACCCCAGCCCCCACAACAAAAAAAAAAAAAAAAAAAAAAAATCAAGGGCAGTAAAACCAAGAGAATAATCATCGATTCTCTTTTCGTATAAGAAAAGCAGAACTATTCATGGCTGCAGCAAACAGGAAAAGTGAGGTTAAGGCGTTTACAAAAGAGATTCTTTTTCTTGTGCTAAAACCCTAAGCTACTGTAAAAACATCCAAAACCCACCGAGGAAAATCCATAGAAGAGCACTAGAAGCAAGTAACGGCTGCTTACAATGTGAATATCCTGGAAACCGGACAACGCGAGGGTTTTGAGGAGCTCGCATCCAATTCCGCCGGCCCCCACCATCAGCACCTTCGCCGTCTGCAACCACTCAGTTCGATTCGCGTCTTCTACTTCAGCGCAAAAAAAATTGGCCCCAAAAACAGCACAGAAAGAAGAAAACAACGCCCGAGGTACCAAGAACCATACCTTAATCGCTTCCAACTGCGACCCCGATGCCATGGGAGCGATGGAGAGCAGCGACGAAACGGCGAAAGGTAAGGTTCTGGTAGGGGATCAGAAGGGCACGAGGTAGAAGACGGGAAGGAATCCGAAATGTCGGAGCTCAGAACTCGGTAGCCCTCACGACCGAAGAGGACTTCGCTTCGCTTGCTTTCGTGGAAAAGAAAACCGGAAGCGGAGACCGGAGAGGGGAATTTAAAATGGAACTTTTTTACTCGACGGCTCCTTACCCCCCCCCCCCCCCCCCCCCCCCGGTCCACGGAGAAATTCCAGAACGCACGCCGAGGTATGGAGCTTAAGAGGGCTTGATGTCGCAAAAGCGTGAGATTTGGGCTCATCCACGCGAGGTTTCCTTGGTTAAAACCAACGCAAATGAGATTTTACACGCGGCTAATATAATTTTTTTACAGGAAAAAAAAAAAAATGTCATATTTAATTTGTATTATTAATTAATATATACAGTTATAAAACTCGTGACAGATGGTGGATTATGATGTAATGGATCAGATACCATATTTTTTTACCAGTACATTGCACCTTTTTAAATTATGGCCAAAAAAAATAGGGATGACAACGGTAGGATTTGAATCGGATCATCCAAAATCTATACCCGTTCTGCTAAAAAATTATCCATCTCATATCTATCTCAAATCCGGTATAAAAAAATCACATGTGAATCGGATCGGATCGGATATATCCGGTCTCATAAAATTTAGTTTATTTAAAAGTTAAACGGATCGAGTCGAGTCGGATCGGATCAGATATATCCGTCTCATATCAAATTTACTTAAATATTTTATAAATATAATTTTTTTTATATATAAACGGATCGGGTTCGGATCGGGATATACTACAATCCGTATCCGACTCGAACCCGAGTTAGATTTTTTTATATAACCCATATCCGTTTATAAATTAGACGGATCGAATTTTACCCGCTTCATTAAGATTGGATCGGATCATATACCTATTGGATCGAAAAAATTACCATTTCTAAGAGAATGGACGAGATTTTGATGCGGCTACGTTTGATGATCTTGGAAGCTCAATACTTAATGAATCTGGATTGGAATGTAATGGATGAGATATGATACACCTTGAATAAGTGCTCTTTTTCTAAAAAGAAATTATAGCGATGAGATTTTGAAGGTGAATGATTTAAACTTTTATATAAATTATTGATAATAAAAGGAATTGTATCATATCATTCCTTTGTAATTCTATCATGAATTAATTCATATCGTGGTACATGATGGTCGCAATGCGTGACAAAACTTGGTGGATTGAGAAGTAATGAAGGAGATATGATATGTTTGTATATTACACTTCTCTCCTAGAGCACCAGGGAAAAATAGTATAGGAGCGAATTGGGTGTATTCCAACACCCCCCACAAACAATCCTTTTAGATATTGTGTTCATATTGTACGGTGATGCAAACATTTTTCTTTGCACCAAAACTATCCATTTGAACCATTAGGAGTAAAAATATATACATAAAGCAAGTTCTAATGCTAAAAATTATATATTTTTCACTATTATAATATTATACAATGATAATGTTGTGATATTAGAATGTAATATATCAATTCTTTTAAATCATAGATGTCAAAAATGTTTTATTGTATCTATGAAAATGATGCGGGACGGCCCGATCAAAATTATTTTAGGAGGTTGGATCGTTAGTCATTAAGAAACGATCGCTAAGCTAGGTTAGCTAAACTCGGAATAGATCCGATAAATCAAACAAATTCACACCTTTTTTTTTATATTTCTTTCCTTTCTTTTTTTTTTTTACTTTTTTTTTTCTAAATTTAGCCTGAAGTCGACAATGCAAACCGACTCAGCTTTTACGATCGTGTGGGAGCTCTCATCTTTGGACTGAAACAGGGGATTGTCTTCGAAGTGGAATCCGACGGGACTTCCATCGGTGACTGTGCCGGAGTGAAGGCGGCGGCATGGGGTGATGGTGGCATGGCCCTGTTCCGACGACTAGCGATGGCAGGTGGGGAAAAGGATGGCACGGACGTCCGTGCTTGAAGGGTGGTTCCCATGGTAGTTGTGGATTCGGACAGAGATTTCACTGGTGGCCGATGACTATCCATGGCTTCATTGGCGGACATCGATGGTGGGGCGTTTGGAGGGGTCCGGCGGTTGGATGAGCCCGAGAACAGTGGATGGGAGATGTAAGAAAAATAATCCTTAAATCCCTAGAATCGATCAAAAATTAGAATCATATAGTAGATCTAAAAAATAATTACTTACCTGTATTCGCCATAATCTTGATCCTTAATCCCGATGCTCACACGAACACCGCAGGCATAGTCCTTCTCTCCGGTCTTCCTCAGAAAGGCGGCTCTTGATGGAGAAAATTACAGTATCAAAAAATCACCGAATATGTAATATATATATAAATAGAGGAAGAGGAAATGGGACCTAGCCAATAAAATAAAAATACCCTAACTGACCCTTCCATCATGAGTAAAGTCGGGCTAAGGCCTACACTGTGCCGCCTCAACCATATCAAATTATATGAGGTGCTCCTAGTCCAATCAATGATCACATAACAATAGGCTCAACCTATATCTATCAACATAGACTATAAAATTAACCTAGATTTTAATAAAAGAAAAATATCAATTAATGTTAGTCCAAATCAAGAAAATTCTTACATTCTTCCACTTGGATATATTAATTAATAATTTTAAAAATATTTTATTTTAAAAATAATTCTCGAGTTGAAAAAAAAATATGGCCACCATATGATCCATAAATGGCACCTACAAACGACTCGATCCAACAGTATCCATGATGCCGAATCATGGGACCGTTGTACTACTTAATCGATACAAGACTTATCCATGGTTACAAGCATCATAAACGCTATCGACATGAGTCTTGGTATGGTAGTGTAGTAAGAAAATAGTATCAAGGTGATCAAATAAAACATGTTATTTTTTATTGTCAGTCCTCCAATTTCTCGTCAACATGATTAGAAACAAAATAAGCAAGAGAAATTGTGATGGCATCAAACAACAAGCAATTCTATTTCACATACTCAACAATGGTGTCAATGACAAAACAGCACAATAAATCTAAAACTCGATACCAGGTCTCAGTCAGATACATAACCAAAAGAGATATCTCATAATTAAAATAAATTAAATATATGTACCCTCAATCAAGATTTTTCTATAACCACATACTATATTACAAGCTAAAGAAATCTCACGACTTCAAAAGAAGTCTATATGTCTCCAAACACAACGAGATCTCATAATTATCAAATGAGACATACCCATACAACTGTTATTCTCAAGACAAAGACACAATCTTGAGATACTATATATTGCTACCTACACGGCTACACCGCCTGGCCTGTAGCTTGAAGATGGCACCGGCTGTCGACCTCGTCATTCGAAATCCAGTCCACGCGCCCGGACCTGCAAAAAAGAGGAGACTCGAGCTGGGGATCTCGGCAGGGCACTCCGACGATCAAGTCAGTGACGATCTAGGAAAACATATCCTCCCTTGTGGGCCCCTTTGGTCGGACTCCATGCTAAGAGGAGATTTTGCTTTAGAAAGAAAGAGTTGGGTGAGAGAGGCAGCGGTGGAGGAAAGCTTGAGCTATGGTGGTTGTGCCTATCGAGACTCTTCCGATGAGTCTCCGGTAGCCCAGAGTGCTCTGCCTCTTGGTTGCTTTCCTGTTCGCTTATCCTTGTTTGCTTACCTCCTTCGAAGACCTTTGGAAATTCCTTTTAGGCCATGGATCCTTCCAGCAACCTACCTCGGGTTCCTCCCTTTCTGTAGGTGCCAGAAGGTCAACGTTCAGCAGCTTTTCATGTCATGCATCCGGGTGTCTTTCCCCATCCATGATAGAGAGTTATATCGCAGGCTCTAACCTCCTAGCCGATCACTCTACTTCGAGAAATTTAGCAGGTCCTCGATCTGGGAGCAGCCGTCCCCTGGTTTGAATCTTCTGGCATGGTTTTCTCTTTCGGGTGGTGCAAATGGTCGGCTGGAAAGTGCAGTGCCTTGGCCAAGGCGCCCTTTCCTATTTAGTGTAAATAGTAGCAGGAGTAATCATGGCATCCTGGGGGATGTCCCTCCGTGGTCCTTAGGCAATGCATCGCCGTCCAAGGGAGGTGGTGACGTCCTTTCCTCCAACTTCTGAATCCCTCAAAGTGCTGTGGGCTTTGGCCACGGGGACGGCCTCCGGCTGCTGGTCCTTTCATCCAAAGAGAGCTTGGTCCGAGAAGAAGGAGCTCGACTTTGACTGAGATGGGCTCAACCTCGAGGGAGTCGCCTGGTAAAGGAGCTCGAAGAGCGGGGGCTCGATTCCGGCCAGGATGGGCTCGACCTCGGTGGAGCCGCCTAGCGAAGGAGCTTGAATAGAGTGAGCTCAACTTTGATCGAGGTGGGCTCGACCTCGAGGGAGCCACCCGACGAAGGAGCTCAAAGAGAGCGAGCTCAACTTCGACCAAAGTAGGCTCGACCTCGAGGGAGCCACCCATCGAAGGAGCTCAAAGAGAGCAGGCTTGACTTCGGCTGAGGTAGGCTCGACCTCGAGGGAGCCACTTGGCGAAGGAGCTCAAAGAGAGGGTCTGACGTCGCAGCTTCTGCCGACATGGCATCCCGCTGGATCTGATAGGGACTCCACGTCAGCGATCTTGCCACATCATTTTCCCTCCACTTCCAAGTCCCATTGGCACGCCACGTTCAGGGTGAAGGGAGTAAATACGGAGCAAACGTGGAAAGATAAAAACCCGGCGCCATTAATACCATGATCGCCATCGCTTTGCGAAACGGGCTCGGAGGCCAATGCGGGGATGACACGTCAGCATGTCCGAGGAAGCATAATGATCGATGTAGAACCCGAAATGATTTCTGGTAAATCGAAGCATCGCTCCTTGCTGATCTTGACACGTGGCAGTAATCCGACGGAGGTGGTTCTGAGGGGGGTACGGTTGCCGTATGGCCACTTCGAAAACAAAGAAATTTCCTGAAACATCATTCCTTTCGAATTCTTCACTCCCGCCGATGGACCAGAGTCTTCTTCCTTCTCTCCCTCGAGTGTCCCTTACCTTCAAGGCCATCAGGTTCATCTTTCTCAGTCCTCTCTCTTCTTTGGCTAGGTCAAGTTTGCCCTTAGGGCCTCTCCAGATCCCATTTTCCTTCTTCCTCCCTTCCTTCTTCATTCTGCCTTAGGATGACCCGCTCGAGTTGGAGTCATCGTCCTTCCAGCAATCCCGACGAGGTAGGGCCCTCTCAATTGAGGACTCCTTCCTCCAATGAGGAGGAAGAAGTTTCTCTTCATGTTCGTAGAGGCCTTCGCCCTATCGGGATAGTGATAAGAGAGCCCAGGGCTCGCCTTCCTCCTTCCCCTATTCCCGAAGTCCCTTTCGACCCTTCTTGTTCGACTGGTCCTGGTGGCGTCACTTCGGTGATGACCAGGGAGGACCTTTTAATAATGCAGGAAGCTTTCGTTATCCCAGACTATATCCAGCTTTTGGTCCCAAGATCGGGGGAACGGGTCACTTCCAGTGGCCCGGGCCTGATTGCCCTCTCGAGGAATCCCTCGCAGGGGGTCTTTATTTTACTTTTCATCCTTTTTTCCTTTTTGTGCTCAACAACTACCGCCTCGTCCCTGCTTAACTAGTCCCTAATGCGGTTAGGATCATTTTTTGCTTCATTGTCTTCTACCATTTCCACGGGATCGTTGCCCGTTTTTCTTTGTTCAGGGCCTTTTTCATCCTAAAATGCCAACCGATCGAGGATAGGTAGTGGTTCATCTCTCCTCACCTGAAGGGCATTAAATTTGAGCTCCCCTCTTCCATCAAAGGATGGAAGAGCAAGTACTTCTTTGCTTTCGTTGAAGGGGTCAACTGGGTCTGGAGTGATCCGGACCGGACTCTGAATCGAAATTCCAAGGTCAAAGTAGCTAATCGGGAGGTTTACGACTAGCTCATCGCCGACCAAATCCCTTCTCTTGAGGTTTTGCTATCGAAGCAGAACCTATTCGAAGCCAGGGACAACCCAATCCGAGAGTTGGGTGAGTTCGGTATAAACCTTCCTTTCTTCTTCTGTAGTTCTCCTTATGTTTGAGGCTGACCTTGGCTTTCTTCTTTTTACAGGCATGAAGTTCTCGATGGAGCAACTTGTCCAGTCCTCCCAGAAGAGGAGTGCACAGGCAGGACCCAGGGAGTCCCCACCGAAGAGCGCTCGAAATGAGCCCAGCATGAGGCCTAGGCCCGTTGCAGGCTCCGACCCAAGTGGAAGAGCGACCGGACCAGTCCCCGAACAGCCAAGGCAGCACATTATGCCTTTAGTCCATGAGTCCGATGCGGGTGCACGGGCTCAACCTGCTGCTACTGCTGTTGCTGTGGCCCCACCTCCCGAAGTCATTAAGGTGGAAGCGGGAGGAGATGAGATGAGGGAGCCGCCATCGACGACACTGTCTGGTGTGGCGGCGAGCTCCAACAGGGGCTCGGAGACATCCTCGGCCACTCTTGAGGGCACGGCTGCAATCCTGGTGAAGTCGAGGACTAGCTCTTAAAGGGCATCTGTCGAGGTGGCGCAAAACTTCTCAGTCATTCAGGACCATTCCTTAGCCGCGCGCATGATGGACTTCGCCATCCAGTTGTGCGACCAGCACGAAAGGGGAGGGAGATCACTACCGGATGCCATCCTCGGCACCTTCCCTCACCTCTTCATAGTAGGATCTTTTCTTTTTTTTTTCTTCTTCTTTCTCTTCTTCTTCTTTTTTTTGCATGACTGATGTCTTCATCGGTGCAGCTCAGGATGGACCTTCTGCTCATCCGTGACTACTGCTCCTAGTGGGCCAGAAGGGAGAACTTGAAGGAGCAGGAGATCACAGCGCTGGCAGCTGAGGCCAAGGAAAAAACTGATAGGGCCCAAGCCATAGAGGAGAAGAACAGGGAGCTCCAAGCCGAGGTGGCAAACGCTGAGAGGTGCATCAAGGACCTCGAAGCATCCCTGGCCCGGGAGAAGGACCGGGTCAAGCACCGGGCCGAAGAGCTCAAAGCCAAGATGGCTCGGGCAGAGGAGCTCAAGGCCAAGGTGGCCCAAGCAAAGGAGCGGTCTCAGGCCCTCCGGGCTCAGCTAGATGCGGCACAAGCGCAGACTTCGACAGCTTAAGAGAAGGTCACTAGGGCGGTGGCCTTGATGGAGGCCACCATAAAAGAGGCCGCCGAGGTAGTGCCAAACTTCAAGGCCTCGACGGAGTACACTAACGAGGTCCAGGAGGCGGCCACGAACTTGTTCCTCAAAGGCTACGAGTTCTGCAGTCCCGGGTGGCCCAGCTCTTTTCAGAGCTGAACCTGGAGGAGCTCGCCTTCCCAGCTGCTCTGGGTAGGTACCCAGTTAAGGCCGCAGCCAAAGCAGAGGAGGGAGAACTTGCGGCCACCACTGAAGGAACCCCTTTGGTAGAGGTTCGAGATGATGCCAGTGTGCCCTAGCGCCATCCTGGAAAGGATCCGGTAGAGTAGAATAAGGACTCCTTCGTTTTCTTCCTTTTGCAACTTATGTCTTTTCCTTTTGTTTCTGGATCGCCCGGCCTGTCGGGGGTCCTAGGATAATGTAACATTTCTTTCAGTTTCAATGAAGTGTTTTTTCCATTCATTGAGTTCTTCTTTTATGTTCTTAACTGCCTCGACGACCCTTCTTCCTTTTTCCTTCTCTTCTCTTTTCTTTCTCTCTCTCTTTTTCTTTTTTTAAACTGTCCATGTACATTTTTTTGTTGCGATACCTTATCATGGGGCACCAAATTTTTGGCCCTTCTTGGCAAGGCTCTGGGTACAGAAGGCTGTTAGGAAGAGAGATCTTAAGTTTTTGAGTCATCCCCACCATGTCGAAAATAAGGTAGAGAGACTTCATGCATCCCCTCAAAGCTAGCTGTGTGTTCTGGGTTCTTCCTAGCTGGGCCAGGAGCCGATGAACACTTCGAGGAGGCCTAAGTGACCCCGGGTGAGACTGTCTTCAAGTGCTAGGAATGCAACTGAGCTGGGGGGCTGAACTTTGAGGAGTTCGAAAAGCACCACCACTAGGCTGGGACTTGGATAGATAGAGTGTGGGGCTTATGGAGTCTCCCGACTTCAAGGTGCGGGGCTTCAGGAGTTTCTTGGCTTGAGGTGCAGTACTTCAAGAGTTTCCTGACTTCAAGGTGCGAGGCTTTTGGAGTTTTCCGGCTTCAAGGTGCAGGGCTTCTAGAGTTTCTTGGCTTGAGGTGCGGGGCTTCTGAAGTTTCTCAGCTTGAGGTGCGAGGCTTCAGGAGTTTCTCGGTTTGAGATGCGGGGCTTCGGGAGTTTCCCGGCTTGAGGTGCGAGGCTTTAGGAGTTTTCCAGCTTCGAGGTGCGAGGCTTCTGGAGTCTCCGGACTTGAGGTGCGGAGATTCAAGAGTTTCCCAGCTTCGAGATGCGGGGCTTCAGGAGTTTTTCGACTTGGTCCGTCGGACCTGAGGTCGGGCAGCAATATTCCTGCAAGGCAAAGATAATTTATACCAAAAGGAGTTCTTTTATTAATAGGAGGAGGCCTTACATCATTAGTAATACATCCTCAAATTGTTGACGTTCCAAGTTTGTAGGAATCGGGCACCATCGAGCTCAGCTAGGTAGTAGGCTCCATGGAGGAGAGCCTTGACCATCCTTTAGGGGCCTTCTTAGTTCGGGGAGAGTTTGCCACACTCCTGAGATTGAGAGGCTTCAGTCCACTGCAATACCAAATCGCCCGAGCGAAAGATCTTTGGCCTTACCCATGTGTTGTAGTACCGAGCCACGCTCTATCAGTAGGCCGCCATCTGGAGTCGAGCTTTGTCTCTCGTTTTCTCGAGGAGGCCTAAGTTGAGTAGAAGGCAAGCCGGATTTTCAGCTTCATCATATTGCTCCACCCACAGCGTGGGTACACCAAGTTCCACCGGGACTATGGCTTTGATGCCAAACACGAGGTTGAAAGGCATCTCATCAATGGCCGTTCGGGGCATTACATGGTAGGCCCAAAAGACACTAGGGAGTTCTTCAGCCCACCTGCCCTTGGCTTGGTCCAGCCTGGTTCGAAGTCCCTGGAGGATGGTTCGATTGGTGACCTCAGCCTCTCCGTTGGTCTAAGAGTGAGCCCCTGAGGTGAAGCAATGATGGATTTGAGGCCGACGCAGAACTCTTCGAACTCCCGATTGTCGAACTATCATCTGTTATCGATGATGATGGTGTGGGGGACTCCGAAGAGACAGATGATTGATTTCCAGAAGAATTGGCTGACCTTAGCTTCAGTGATCCGTGCTAGCAGCTCTGCCTCTACCCATTTGATGAAGTAGTCAATGGCCACTATTTGGAACTTACACTATTCGGATGCCGAAGGAAAGGGACCAAGGATGTCCATCCCCCACTGAGCAAATAGCTAGGGGGCAAAGAGCTGGGAGAGTGGCACCACCGGTTGACGCTGTATGCTACCGTGGCGCTGGCAACGATCACATTTCTTCACGAAGTCGGCAGCGTCCTCCCTCATAGTCTCCTAGTAATACCCTTGACAAAGGGCCTTGTATGCTAGCATCTTACCCCCCACGTGATTTTTGCAGAGGCCTTCATGTATCTCTTGGAGCACGAAGGCCGCTTCCATGGGTCTCAAGCACTTCAGGAGTGGGTAAGAGTAGGACCTACGATAGAGTTGTCCATCCATCAACATGAAGCACACAGCCTTCTTCTTGACGAGGCCAGCCTCCGCGTGATCTTCTGGCAGGATGCCATCGGTGATGTACCTGATATACCGGTCCATCCAACTGGGTTCCGGGATGACCTGCTAGACTTCCCCGGAAGCCTCATAGCTTGGAGTTTCTAGGTACTCAATGTGGACGCGCCCCAGTGATAAGTCTGACAGGGTTACGAGCCTTGAGAGGGTATTAGCGCGAGCATTCTCTCCACGAAGAATATCAGAGATGCTGAAGCACCGAAAGCTTGCTATTCTCGAGCATACCTGCTCCAAGTACTTCATCATTTAGGGATCTCGGGTCTCGAATTCTCTTGAGACCTGTCCAGCTACCAATTAAGAGTCGGTGAAGACCTTTAGGTTGGGTACACCCAGTTCGCGTGAGACTCTCATCCCGGGAGAAGTGCCTCATACTCTGCCTAGTTGTTGGTTGCTGCAAACCGGAAACAGAGCGTGCATTCAGCTACAACCCCGTTACCATTGGTGAGGATGAGGCCTGCTCTGCTCCCACCTGAGTTAGATGCACCGTCCATGTGGAGGACCCAGATCTCCTCCTCGATTTTGGGCTCCGTTTGATGTTTCAAGGGGATCCCCTCCAGTCCCTCGCCCATGCTCATGCACTTGACCAAAAAATCAGCCAACACCTGAGCTTTCTGAGATGGTCTCGGTCGGTACGCGATGCCGAACTCACCAAGTTTCAGAGCCTACTTGGCCAGGCACTCGGAAGTATCTGGGCGACTGAGTATGGCCCTCAGCGGTTGGTTCGTAAGGACCATGATCGAGTGTGCTTGAAAATATGGCCTGAGACACTGAGCAGACATTTAAGGGCAAAAATTAGTTTCTCGGAGTGAGTGTACTTGATCTCCGCATCTCGGAGGAGTTTGTTGGTATAATACATCGGTTTCTGAGCTCCGTCCCTGTCTGTATGGACAAGGATCGAACTGACAGCCCCTGGGATGACCACCAAGTACAACAAGAGTTCCTCTCCATCCTCCAGCCCCGAGAGTAGTGGCGGTGATGCCAAGAACTTCTTTAGCTCCTCGAATGCTTTCCTGCACTCTTCTATCCAGGTGAAGTCATGCACCTGCGCAGCACCTTGAAGAAATGTAAGCAGCGATCAGCGGATCGAGAGGTGAACTGGCTCCGGGCGGCGATCCGGCCCATGAGGTGCTGGACTTGCTTCTTCGAGGTGGGATGCTCCATGTCGATAATTGCCCAAACCTTCTCAGGGTTGGCCTCTATCCCCCTCTAGGTGACCATGAAGCCTAGGAACTTTTCCATAGCCATGCCAAAAGTGCACTTCATCGAGTTCAATTTCATCTGGTGCAGGCGAAGATTTTGGAAGGCCTCCACCAGGTCGACGACGTGGTCTGACCTTGGCTTGCTCATGACAAGCATGTCATCCACATAGACTTGCATGTTCTGACCGATCTAGTCCTTAAATACCTGATTGACTAGCCGTTGATATGTGGTGCCAGCATTTTTCAGGCCGAAAGGCATCATCCGGTAGCAGTACATCCCCCGATCTGTGATGAAGGCAATGTGCTTCTCGTCCTCTGGGTGCATCCAGATTTGATTATACCCGAAGAATGCATCCATGAAGGAGTGTAAGCGGTGCCCCGAGGTGGCATCTACCAGTTGGTCGATCTTCGAAAGCGGAAATCTATTTTTTGGATAGGCTTGATTGAGGTCGATGTAGTCCACGCAGATCCTCCACTTTCTGTTGTTCTTCTTGACCATGACCACGTTCGCCAACTAGCTAGGATACTACACTTCACGAATAAAGCTAGCTACAAGGAGCTTCTCCACCTCCTTGTTGATCATCCGTTGCCTCTCTGGGATGAAGCATCTCTTCTTCTGTCAAACAGGGCAGTACTACAGGTCGATGCTCAACCTGTGAGTGATGATGTCGGGGGGAATCCCAGGCATGTCTGTCGCTATCCAGGCAAACACGTCCGCGTTTGCCTGGAGGAAACTCAACAAATGGGCCCACTCCTCTTCTTGCAGCTGGGTCTCGATTTGCACCGTCTTTGTCGGATATGTTTCAAGTGGATACGTCAACAGGCGTTCAACTGGACCACCTCTGGGATCCTGCACCCTTTGGTCGAGGTCATCGATGCTGGGATCCTCCTCAGAGCTGCTAGCCCTTAGTACAGCTTGTAGACAGTGTTGAATCGGCTGAGGTACCCCCCTTATTTCTTCTATGCCATAAGGAGTGGGAAATTGCACCAACAACCGCTTGGTAGAGATGATCGCGTCTAACATATTGAGCCCGGGATGGCCAAGGATCATGTTGTAGGTCGAGGGAAGACTAACAATCATGAAAGTCATCATGACAGTACTTTGCTGAGATGGTGACCCTGTAGTAATAGGGAGAGTGATCTCTCATTCAACTCCCACGGAGTTCCTGGTAAAATTAACAAGGGGGGTGTGAACGGGCCTCAATTGAGCAGAGGACAGGTTCATCCTAGAGAAAGCATCGTAAAAAAGACATCAGTTGAACTTCCACTATCGACCATAATTTGCTTTATAGGATGCTTAGTAATTTTCATCTCGACAATCACGGCATCATTATTTACATTTTCATTTCCATATCTCTCCTCTCTCATAAAGGGGAGTACATTTTCCAAACTATCTTCCTCCCGGGTCCTCTTAGGGGCGCGCTCTATCTCCCAGCATATCATATAGACCTGTCAAAATGGGCCGGAGCCCATGGGCCAACCCATTTGGCCCTATAAATGGGCTGGGCCGGGCTAAAAAAATTTGGCCCATTTATGTAAGTGGGCTTTTTGGCCCGACCCTTGTAGCCCATGAGCTCAATAGGGTTAGGGCCAGGCCAGCCCATGGGCCAAGAATTTTTTTTAAAAAATATATTAAAATTAAAAGATTCAAAATAAAAAATTGCAAACAGGTTATGGATTACCAGGTCCACTTACCAGAGTAAACCATAGTCCATGTTAAATTAAAAGTTTAAAACTTTAAACTTAAATCGGAAAGATATTTTGAGGCCATCAGAGGAGATGAAGACAACAGTTGAGGGGAGCCTTACCAGAGTAAACCAAGAAGGTCCACTTACCAGAGTAAACCATGGTCCACTTATCAGTGGAGCCTTCCGCCGAGGCCATCAGAGGAGATGAAAACAACAGTTGAGGGGGGTCGCAATGGGGGACCTTGTCTCGACGACCTTGGTGGTGCTTAGCAACGGCATGCTCGAAGGCCGAAGATCGGCTCTCCCGATCGACAAACCCGGTCCACTACCTCTTCGCTGGGGTCTGGTGGCTTCCCCAAGGGTCAGTCATGGCCCGCAGTAGTGATGGCCTTCCTTGGAAAGAATGCAGGATATCGTGGGGTGCAGCGGCTTGGGCTGTAGAGGTCCTTGGTTGTTGGGGGTGGCCATGGATCGGTGTTGATGCTGCAACTATCGCACCGCCAGAGTCAGAACCTATATCTGCTCAGCGAGCACTGCCAACTAGGCATCCACCGGAGGCGGTTGCGGTGGAGCGACTTGTTTAGAATATTTTAGATATCCAACGAAGTAGCAATGACTTGTTTTGGGATCAATCATTTTCTCTGAAGGGTTGTATAATTTTACTTCTGTAGGACAACCCCAAATTCGGAAATGATTCAAACTTGGTTTTCTTTTACTCCGGAGTTCAAAAGATGTCTTCAACATAGATTTACTGGGAACTCTGTTGAGAATATATAAAGCAGTCTTAAAAGTTTCTCCCCATAAAAATTCTGGCATATTAGACCTACTTATCATGTTCTGCATCATATCTTTAAGGGTACGATTCTGCCTTTCAACCATACCATTCTGCTCAGAACTTCCAGGCATGGTATATTGAGCAACAATTCCACAGTCTTGTAAATACTTGGCAAACAGATCCATTTGCTGCCCAGCCATATCATGTCTGCCATAGTACTCACCTCCATGATCATATCTCACAATCTTGATAACTTTCTTCAATTATTTCTCGACTTCAATTTTAAAAAACTTAAATTTTTGAAAGGCATCAGACTTTTCTTTAATCATGTAAATATAACCATATCGAGAAAAGTCATCAATAAAAGTGATAAAATATCTATTACCATAAATTGTAGAAGAATGAGGTCCACTTATGTCAGTGTAAATTATTTTCAAAAGGTTTGAACTTCGAATTGCCCCTTTCTTCTTGGTTTCAGTCAATATTCCTTTAATACAATCAATATAAGTCTCAATGTCTCCAAGATCCAAACATGCAGGATGTCATCATTGATTAATCTAGTTATTTTTTCCTTCGAAATATATCCCAAGCATTTATGCCATAACATAAAGGATTTATCATTGGTCCTTGGATGTTTGGCAACAACATTTTTAACACTTAAAGAAGCATTAGAATCATCAATAGCCAGAGACAATCTGTATAAGCCATTAACCAAAACACCATAGTCAACAATTTTTGAATTGAATATCAAATCAACTCTTTTTTTGCTAAACATGAATCCTTAACCAAGCCTATCTAAGTACAAAACAGAAATCAAATTCCTTCTAAAAAAAGGTACATAAAAGGTATTTTCTAAAATAATTACAAAACTAAACTCTAAGCATAACTTGACAACTCCTACACACTCTACTTCGACTTCAGAATCATTTCCAATCTTCAATTTGCTCTCATTCAGGCTTGGCTTCCATTTGTTTATCATCCCCTATAGTGAAATAACAACATGAGTCGAAGCTCCACTAATTATCCACCAAGAATTAATAGGGACATTGACCATATTAGATTCACAACAAACCAAACCAAGGGGCTTACCTCTCTATTTTTTTTTCTTTTCTAACCAGGACTTGAACTTAAAGCACTGACTTCTTATGTGTCCTTTCTTTTTACAGTGGAAGCACTTGATCTTTGATGCAGAACGAATGCTCTGAAACCAAAAATGATGCAGAACGAATATGTGGAATGCGGAAGCAATTTAAAATTAATGTATTTTTTTTTATATATATATTTTAAGAAGTCGGCTTTGACTCAAAGGAAAGATAAACTAATGTTGAAAGAAACTATATAATAATTGAAAGCACAATTCAAAGAAACTAGATTATCATAGTAGTTCAGGAATAAAGGATCGCTGGGGGTTGAGAAACTCCCAGACCTAGGATTTCGTTCTGAACTTTCAACAGGACAGAAATAAAGAGAAGGGAAGGGTTATTTACCAGGCAGTGATCTTCACAGAGTTTGGTGGAAGGACTCTCTTGAGTAGATTGTTGGATCCTCGGATTCGGATATCTTCGCAATGGATCCTCCAATACTGGTCCTTTGGCAGAGTTGGCTTCTCCTGAACTTAGGATCTGGGAAAGAAGAAGAACAAGTTACGGAACCAGATACTCAAAGAAAGGATTTACCAGATAAGAAGAACTTGAAAAATTGATGTTGCTGAAATCCTGATTCTCTTGGATGCTGATCTGACTTCCTCTGGGATTTGCTCTGTATTCGAAGTAGCCGATCTGGACCTGGATGCTGGTGGTCGGCCTCTACTTGGAAGAGAGGGGCCGGAGATGATGAGGTAGATTAGGGTTTGGATGATTGGTGGAATGAAGAAGATGATGGCGGCTAGGGTTTGGAATTGAAGTGGCTAACCTAGGGTTTTGGCAGGGTTTTGGGGTTGGAGATCTCACACCTCCTCAAGGTTCCTAGGGAACCCGGATTTACTCCCTCACGGAGCTCAACACTTGAATACAAGTGCGGAAGAGAGAAACACAAAGTTGCTCACACAGAAATTGATTTCATTCATCATTAAATTCAAGAGTTACATAGAGTTGAATATATAGACATAACAAAGAAATAAAATTTTATACATTTTCCATGTGGGACTAATAGGACTAACCCACACTTTAGGCATCAAATTCTCTTCCCAAGACTCCTTCCATGAGTGGGCAGCCCAAAAACTCCAAGAAAACCTGAAAATCAGCTCCAAATGGCAGGTTATGGGGGTGTATCCTAGTATCTCTCCATGAATCAAGGATTTTTCCTTCATGGTTTGGCTCTTTTGGACACCTCCTAGTCTTGCTCCACAAGTTTAGGCTTCTTCTTTTCATGGCTTTGGTACTTTAGGAAACTTTTGGGTGCCTCCTTGAGTTTCTCCCCAAGACATGCTCTCTTTCCTTTTATAACTTGGATTTTTATGGAACATTGTGGGGCACCTCCTTGATCCTCTCTTCAATAAAAATTCTTGCCATCCTGGCTTGGGTTTATCTGGAAAGAAGTTGGCTCCTCCTTGGATTGAGGTATCTTGATGGATTTCTCCTCCAAGTGGTGCAAGAAAAAGGGGAACTTACTTCTTATGGTGTGGGGACCAAAGACACTGGATGGAGATGTGGCAGGGAGTGTGGCACCCACTTGTAGCTGGACCATGGAAGAAAAAATGTGGCACCCTATGGCAAAGGGAATGGCACCAACCTGGACCTGGACTTGGACTGAGTCAACATGACTCAACAAAAATTGAAATGACAAAATTACAGACTCAAAATTGGGTTGATCAGGTCAATCCTTATTACTAGCCCTAATTTTCTCGGGCAAGGTCAATCAGAGATCCAGATGGAACCCTGAAGTCTTCTTTTGATTCTGGTGCCCGCACCAATCTTCTTCTTAATGTCAGCCGTGGGACCTTCTACAAAATGGTAATGATCGTGGCCTCTTCCATCCCTCTTGGAATTCTGAGACTGTCTAGGAGTAGTAGGCTTTCCCTTCTTCTTATGTACAAAATGCTTACCAGATTGAGTTTGATGTTGAGTTTGATATTGATGAGTGAGGAGGGCACTATCATTCTTCTCTTTCTTGACCTTTTTTTCTTCAGCAATACACTCAGTGATCAGGTCATTAACATTCCATGTTTTATCAAGAGTATTATAGGCAGTCTTGATTTGATAAAATTTCACAGGCAAGGAATTCAAGACATGTGACACAATGAAGGAATCAGGTAGATCAATCTTTAGATCCTTAAGCTTAGATTGGATATAAACCATCTTCAAAATGTACTCTCTGACACCCCCAATATTATTGTATGTCATGGTTGTCAATTCCTTCATCAAGGATCTGATCACAGCATTATTAGATACGAAATATCTCTACTCAATTGCATCTAGCAACTCTTTCACATTATCAGACTTGGATAAACTACTTAGGAGATGTTTCGAAATTAAGCTCTTAACTGCAATCAAACTGAGTCTATTCGACTTTTCCATTTAGCAAGGTGGTCCTTCTATTCAATGGTGCTTTGATCATTCAAATTATCAGGTCTGGGCTCATGCAATGCAAGATCAATGTCAGCAATTCTAAGAGCAAACTCTAGGTCTTGCCTCCATTTCTTATAGTTCAACCCAGTAAGCACTTCAATAACAGCATTGTTGTTGTTCAAACTAAAAGTAACTATACAATCAAAATAAGGAATGCCAAACATTAATTAACAGACATACTACAAACATATCATATCACAATAATAAATAAGAGCACCAACGTAATAACACATATTTTTCTTTGGGCAGAACATGTAATATATATAAGTGCTCTTCACATGAAGCCACAAGCTAATCAGATATTCTAGCATTCCTGAACCTATCCCCTTCGGGCATACAGGCCCAAGAAAGCTAGAGTACCTTAGTAACAAAATGCCCCATGCCACATTTTCTAGTTAAAATACATAATAACCCCTTTTGGACAGGCGGTTGTATGTCATAACCAGAAAATATCTTTCACATGATGAACAACTCGATGAACTGACACAAACAAACCACTTTGGTGATAAATATTTGTGCCAACCCACAAAATTATGCATACAGGGAATAAATATCCAAGTCAAAACAAAAAGGATATGTCAAAACATATGTATATCCAATACGATTAATCGCAAATAGGATACCAATCAACATGTATCTACTGATCCATTTACAAATATCAATGCATTCCAAAATGTACATCATAGATAAATATAACCATAAGAATCCGCCCATGCCCCTCCAACATTTTATTTTGGACCAAAATATAATTATAAATTTTGCAGGATCTTAATTGTAAAAGGACTAATTTATAATTCCAGAAAATTCAGGGGCCTAAGTGCAAAATGGCCTTTTTGGATCCAAAAGTGATTATAAATTTTGGAGGGACCTAACTATAAAAGGGCTTATATATAATTCCAAAAATCACAGGCGCTCCTGCTCCTTCGCCAGGTGGCACCCCAAGATGGGTCCATCTCGGTCGAAGTCGAGCCCTCCTATGCCACTTTGCCAGGTGTCTGCCCAGGAGGGGTCCACCTCAGCCGAAGCTGGCAGCCTCTGCTCCTTCGCCAGGTGGCACCCCAAGATGGGTCCACCTCGACCGAAGTCTAGCCCTTCTCTGCCACTTCGTCAGGTGTCTGCCCAGGAGGGGTCCACCTCGGCCGAAGCTGGCAGCCTCTGCTCCCTCGCCAGGTGGTGCCCCAAGACGGGTCCATATCCGTCGAGGTCGAGCTAAGCGCTCCTGCTCCTTCGCCAGGTGGCACCCCAAGATGGGTCCACCTCGGTTGAAGTCGAGCCCTCCTCTGCCACTTCGCCAGGTGTCCGCCCAGAAGGGGTCCACCTCGACCGTAGCTGGCGGCCTTTGCTCCCTCCCCAGGTGGCACCCCAAGATGGGTCCACCTCCACCGAGGTCAAGCCAGGCATTCCTGCTCCTTCGCCAGGTGGCATTCCAAGAAGGGTCCACCTCGGCCGAAGTCGAGCCTTCCTCTGCCACTTCGTCAAGTGTCCGCCCAGGAGGGGTCCACCTCGATCAAAGCTGGCAGCCTCTGCTCCCTCGCCAGGTGGCGTCCCAAGACGGTCCACCTAAGCCGAGGCCAAGCAAGGCACTTTTACTCCGCTAGGTGGCACGCCAAGATGGGCCCACCTTGGCTGAAGCCAGCCCCACTCTGCAAAGCCTCCAGGGGTCAGAGGCATGGGCCACGAGGTCGCTGCTAGAGTCGGCGTGCAGCGCATCCCATACAGGGCATCCAGTACGGCCCGCAGCGGTGCACAGAACCTTGTTTACATCAGTTAAGGAAGGCCCCGTGTCCGAGGTATTGAATTGTTGCGGTCAGGGGCCTGGAATCCAGGAAATTCATAGTCAATGCCCCGAGATAAGGGCTCCCGTGCTTGGCTCGAGATCCCGCCAGATTCCCCCTTTTGTGACAAAATGACGGACGAGGCGAGCTCGCCGCTTAACTCCCAGGCTCAAAGAGGAGGGGAGGGGGGGTGAGAGGGGCCAGAGACCCTCGGGAGCCTCTGGGGGGAGGGAGAAAAAGCTGAGGGCGATCCGGTGGTATAAAAGGGATGGTGAAAAGCGGATGAAAAGGTGAGACAAAAAAAGGAAGCATGCCGAGGGATAACAACACTGGGGGCTCCCGGAAGTTCCCAGACGCAAGTCTGGTGGGTCTAGTGCAGGAAACTGGGCGTCAACCCCTCTCTTTCCCACACTTCTTTCATTAAAACCTCCTCTGAGTGCGGGAATCCATCGGAGACCTGTCTTAGTGGACCTATTCCATCTTGCCGTGCGCTAACTTGACCGTCGGAGTGCCCCTGCCGGAATCCCCGGTCCGGGTCTCTGACCTTATTTTGCAGGTCTAGAAACTTAAAGATCCCGAGGTGAAGGAGTCCAAGGTCC
Organism: Areca catechu; assembly: GCA_021397845.1. NCBI lineage: Eukaryota > Viridiplantae > Streptophyta > Magnoliopsida > Arecales > Arecaceae > Areca > Areca catechu. Next base: position 17,531,294 of record CM038043.1, read on the forward strand.
GGCGCTAGCTCATAAGCTACAGGCCATAGTGATAAGATCGGCAATAGATTGGCGTGCCAGGAAGGGGGGCAGAACAGCAATCCCTGCGCAAGAAAGTCCCTCGTAAGCAAGAGAATAGCTTAACCATGGTGGTGAAACGTGGATGCAAAGCCTCCACCAGTCGAGCGGGAGAGGTTCCCTCTCCTCCGGGCCCGTGCAGCCCAGAGAGGGAACTTCCCGCTCCTCCTCCTCCTCCTCAGCTGTCCTCGATGGACGGTCCTTTTGCAGCCATCGTCCAGTAGCTGCAAACGTTGACTACAGCTGTGCGACAGCTACAGCATCAGCAGCGCTCCCTGGCCACTCAGCCCTAGCCAAGGACCCCCACAGCCCGAGCCGTGAACCCCCGCGGAAACCTGTGCTCAATTCAAGGCAGGCCATCCCATCCGTGGGTAGTAACCAACCCCCACGGGAGCCATCAGACTCCCGTGAAAAGAAACCACACCAATTCGGCGGATCACGATAATCGATACCCGACCGACGATCCTGAAGCTGTCCGGTGCAGCAGGCACCACCGGGGCAAGGCCCCTCATCGTGATCGATCGGCACCTCCTTCCCTAGCAGCCTCGGTGAAAGGTTCCACTGATGAGGCCATCAAGCGCCTGGCCGAGAGACATCTGGAGGGGCATGAGCACAAATCGGTGGAGTTCTCCCATCGCTTCGCCAACATGCAGGGCTCCCCAAGTGAGCTAGTGGGCTACAACGCCCAACCACCCTTCTCCCGGGAAATCCAAGAGGAACCGATCCCGAATCGGTTTCGCATGCCTCGGGTGGATCCCTACGATGGGACAACCGACCCCTTGGACCACCTGGAGAGCTACAAGGCTCTCATGAGAGTCCAGGGGGTGACGGATGCTCTCCTATGCAATGCATTCCTGGCCACTCTCCAGAAGGCTACTCGAGTCTGGTTCACCCACCTCGAGCCAGAGTCTATCAGCTCCTTCCATCAGCTGGAAAGAAAGTTTGTGGCACATTTCGACGCTTGCCGCAAGGTGCCAAGGGAGGTGGATAGCCTCTTCTCTATTCGCCAGTAGGACCAGGAGCCATTGTGGGACTACGTCACCCGCTTCAAGACTACAGCCCTGGAGATTTATAGCCTGGACGAGCCCGTTGCCATGCTGGCATTGAACCGAGGGCTCAAGACCTCCCGCCTGACGTATTCCCTGAACAAGAAGCCCCCCAAGATATATTTTGAGTTCCTCCTCTACGTCCATAAGTACATCTGCGCTGAGGAGGCCGACCGTACCAGGCGAGAGCTGGACGGGAAGCCTTCGAAGAAGCCTACCTCGAAGGATGTCCCTGGGACCCGGAGGCCCGGACCACCTGCAGACTTCCATCCGGGTCCGAAGCTGAAGAATGGTTCTGCTCTGGAGCGAACCTTCACCCCTCTCCTTGCTCCAAGAATGAAGATTCTCATGGAGATCAAGGTTGAACGTTACCTCCACAGACCTCCTCCTCGAAATCCAAGAAACAGTTGCGACAAGACTAAGTACTGCCAGTTTCATCGCGACCATGGCCACGACATGGAGGAGTGCCGTAATCTGAAGCAAGAGATCGAGGAGCTGATCAAGAGGGACTACCTCAAGAAGTTCATGAGGAGCAAGGCCCCGATGGAGGGCCAGCCACTCATGGCCCTTCCCCCCGTCCCTGCAGTTGACAACCGCCCTACGGAGAAACCTGTGGGCAAGATCTCTTGGGGGATAGGGCGCGCGTCGAAGAGAGCCTGAGAGGCGAGAGACCTGAAAAATGTACTCCCCTTTAAAATAGGGAATGAAAATAAAAATGTAAACAATGATGCAGTGGTAGTCGAGATGACCATCGCTAAGCATCATGTACATCGCATTATGGTGGATAGTGGGAGCTCCACCGATATACTTTTTTATGATATTTTTTTCTGGATGAATTTGTCTCATGATCGGCTAAAGCCAGTACACACCCCTCTCATGGGCTTCACCGGAGATTTCGTAGGGGTCGAAGGGGAGATTACTCTCCCTGTTACTGCCGGATCACTACCCCGGTAGAGCACGATCATGATAACCTTCACCGTCATTCGACTCCCATCACCTTACAATGTTATCCTGGGCCATCCAGGTCTCAACTGGATGCGGTCATCTCTACCAAAAGGTTGCTGGTGCAGTTCCCTACCGCCTTTAGGATGGGAGTGATGAGAGGGATGGCTCAGTCTGTCTCGTATTGCTTACAAGCTATCCCAGGGGCCTGGAGTGCCGAGCTCAGCTCTGACGTCGATGACCTCGACCAGAGGGTGCAAGACCCCAGGGGAGGCCCTGTAGAGTGTTTATTGACTTACCCCCTCGGTTCGGACCCTCAGAAGACAGTGCAGGTAAGAGCCCAGCTCCCGGAGGATGAACGAGCTTGCATGCTGGATTTCCTCCGGGCAAACATGGATGTGTTCGCCTGGTTTGCTACGGATATGCCAGGTATTCCGTCGGAAGTTATCACCCACCAACTGAAGATTGATCCGAGGTGCCGTCCGGTCCGCTAGAAGAAGAGAAGTTTTTCCACAGAGAGATAGAAGGCAATCAATGAAGAAGTGGAAAAGCTTCTCGCCACTGGCTTTGTACGAGAAGTATAGTACCCTAGTTGGCTGGCGAATGTAGTAATGGTGAAGAAGAATAACGGCAAGTGGTGGATCTGTGTGGACTACACCGATCTCAACCGAGCTTGCCCGAAGGATAGTTTCCCACTTCCTAAGATCGACTAGCTCGTGGACACTACCTCGGGACATCGCCTCCTTTCTTTCATGGACGCCTTCTCTGGGTACAACCAGATCCGAATGCACCCGGAGGATGAGGAGCACACCACCTTCGTTACGGATCGTGGGACCTACTGCTACAAGATGATGCCGTTCGGCCTCAAGAACGCAGGTGCCATGTATCAATGTTTAGTCAACAAGGTCTTCAAGGACTAAATTGGTCGCAACATGCAGGTATACATGGACGGCATGCTGGTGATGAGCAAGCCGACCTCGGACCATGTCAGCGACCTGGCGGAAATCTTCAATAACCTCCGTCTTCACCAAATGAAGCTGATCCCGGCAAAGTGTGCTTTCGGCATGTTGGCGGGAAAGTTCCTCGGCTTCATGGTGACACAAAGAGGGATAGAAGCCAACCTAGAGAAGGTTGAGGCAATCCTAGACATGGAGCAGCCCACCTCTAAGAAGCAAGTGCAGCAACTCATCGGCCAGATAGCCACCCTGAGCCAGTTTATCTCAAGGTCCATTGACCGCTGCCAGCCCTTCTTCAAGGCACTGAGGAAGATGCACAACTTCGCTTGGACGAAAGAGTGCCAGGAGGCATTTGAAGAACTGAAGAAGACGTTGGCATCGCCGCCATTACTCTCCCGGTCGGAGGAAGGAGAGGAGCTCCTTCTGTACCTAGCGATCACTCCGGAGGCCGTCAGCTCGATCCTGGTCCGGACATATGTGAAAGGAATCCAGAGGCCGGTGTATTACACGAGCAAACTCCTCCACGATGCGAAGCTAAGGTATTCTCGGTCTGAAAAACTGATTTTTGCACTAATCATGTCCGCCTAGCACCTCAGGCCTTACTTCCAAGTGCACCCCATCGTGGTCCTGACGGATCAACCACTGAAAGCGATGCTCAATCGACCTGACACGTCTGGATGCCTGGCAAATTGGACACTGAAACTCAGCGAGTTCGACATCGCCTACTGGCCGAAGTCGGCCATGAAGGCACAGGTACTCGCTGATTTTTTGGTTGAGTGTGCAGGTCTAGGCGAGAGACCGGAAGAGAGCCCCTAGAACTGACAGTTAGAGCTTGGACCGGAGGAGGACATCTGGATCTTTCATGTGGACGGGGCTTCGAACTCTGGTGGAAGTGGAGCCGACTCATCCTCGCCAACAGCGAGGGGGTTGTTGCTGAATGTGCGCTCCACTTCCAATTCGCCGCCACCAATAACCAGGCGAAATACGAAGCGCTCCTCGCGGGGCTCAGAGTTTCCCGCGAGCTGGGTGTGGCCTGCCTCAAGGTCTTCACCGACTCGCAACTAGCGGCCGGGCAGGTCTCGGGAGATTACGAGGCACGGGACCCCCAAATGGTGAAGTACTTGGAGCTCGTGCGAGTGAGCGCGGCAGGTTTTAGACGCTTCAGCATCTCCCACATCTCGTGTAGGGAAAATGCTCGCATGGACACCCTCTCCTGCCTGGCAACCCTGCCGGACTCATCGCTGGGCTGTGCCTACATCGAGAACCTTCAAGCCCCGAGCTATGAGACACCCATGAGGTCCAGCAGGTCAACCCGGAGCCCAACTAGATGGACAAGTACGTCGAGTACATCACCAACGGTACCTTGCCGGACGATCGAGCAGCGATTGGTCTCATCATGAGGAAGGCCGCACGGTTCATGTTAATGGACGGGCTACTGTACCAGAGGTCCTACTCCTACCTGCTTCTCAAGTGTCTGAGACCCATCGAAGCCACACTCGTGCTCCAGGAGATCCATGAGGGCATATATGGGAACCACGTGGGGGGCAGGACACTGGCGTATAAGGCCCTCCGCCAAGGCTACTTCGGGGAGACAATGAGAGAAGACACGGCTAACTATGTAAAAAGGTACGATCGATGCCAGCGGCATGCTGTTGTACAGTGCCAGCCTGCCGCTCCACTCTCCCAGCTCTTCATCCCCTGGCCGTTCGCTCAGTGGGGCATGGATCTCCTCAGACCTTTCCCCCTGCGTCCGGGCAGCGGAGGTTCTTGATTATGGCTATCGACTACTTCATGAAGTGGGTCGAGGCCGAGCCGTTAGCCCGGATCATAGAGGTAAATGTTGCCAAGTTTCTTTGGATGTCGATCATCTGCCGCTTCGGCTTGCCTCACATAATCACTGACAACGAACGCCAGCTCGACTGTCGGGAGTTCGAGGAGTTTTGCAACGAATTTGGCATTCATCATCGTTTTACCTCGGTGGCGCATCCTCAGACCAATGAAGAAGCCGAGGTGATGAACAGAACTATCCTGCAAGGTCTTCGAACAAGACTAGACCAGGCTAAAGGAAGGTGGGCGGAGGAGCTTCTAAGCATCCTATGGGCGTACCATACCATCCCAAGGACGGCCACTGACGAGACCCCCTTCAACCTCGTCTTCGGTGCGGAAGTAATTATTCCAATAGAGCTCAGCCTGCCGACCTTGCATGTAAAGTAGTACAACGAGGCTGAGAACCCAGCACGGCTGCTACTAAACCTGGATCTCCTTGAAGAAATAAGGGATAGGGCCTGAGTTCGGATGGTGGCCTACCGGCAACGAGTGGCCAAATACTAAAACTCCAGGGTGCGGCCGATGTCCTTCTGCCTGGGAGATTTAGTACTGTGCCATGCTGAGGCTTCCCAGTCACGGGAGTGCGGCAAGCTCTCCCAATTCTCCCCAAATTGGGAAGGCCCTTATAGGGTGGCCGAGGCACTCCCCCACGAAGCATATTACCTGGAGGAGCTCGATGGATTCCGATTCCTGTGGACATGGAATGCCTCAAACTTAAGGATGTATTACCAATAGTGTAAGGCCTCTTAAACTTTAACAATGAAATCTTTTTATATAAAATGTCTGTTCTTGTCCCGTAGGACAATCGCCATCTAGTTCTAAGTTCGACGAGCAGGGGCATAGCAGAGAGCCTTCGAAGGCGCAAAGTCCCCGGCCCGAAAGATCTTTGAAGGCGCGAAGTCCCCTTCCACAAAAATCCCAGAGTTCAGTCTAGAGTGCCGCACGGAATTAAATTCTAGCATGCGGCCCCGAAGTTCAGTCCGGAGGAAGTTCCAGAGACTTAAGTCCCGGTCCCACTAATCCTGGAGTCCAGCTCGGAAGGTCGCACAAGGCTCAACTCCCACCTGCATCCCCAGGGTTCAGTCCGGAAGTTCGCACAGAACCTAATTCCAAAGCAAAGTCCCGGAGCTCGGTCTGGAAGGTAGAGCGGAACCCAGTTCCTCCACACAATCCCGGAGTTCAGCTCAGAATGTCCCACGGAACTCGGTTCTGGTGGTTGGCCTTGGGGTTCAGTCCGGAGGATGCTCAAAAAAAAAAAAGAGAAAAGAGAAGAAAACCTAAGTCTCCTGCTCGTTTGGTGTGTAAACTGCAAGACTTAGGGGGCCCCTACCTAAAACTAGGAGGTCTCCGGGGCCTTGTCTCGAATCGGCAATTCAGATTGCAAACATGAAAAGAAAAAGAGAAAGGAAAAAGTGGGAGACAAAGCAGAAAGGTTAAAAATGATCTTCATTTCTATTAAAGGGTTTCTTACAAAAAGTCGGCCCCGACAGACCGGGAGACCCAAAGAAACAGAAAGAGAAACATATGGTAGAAACAAAAAAAAAGGAAAGAGGCCCCGAAGTCACTTCGCTGCAGTCGTGTCCCCATTGGGCTGGGGGGCACCTTCGTCGCCGGCGATGTTGTCAGAAGACTGCGCAGAAGCCTCCACGTCGGTACCTCCTGCAATCGGAGCTCCCTCGTCGGGATCCTCCCTTCAGCCACCTAGGACGACCCTGCTGAGATCGAGCTCGGGAAAGAAGGAGCCTACCTTCTCCCGGCACATCTAGAAGCCCTTCAAGAAGGAGTCGACCGCCGCCTCGTGCAGCTCCCCCTTGAACTCCTCAGACACTCAGAATTTCGGCACGGCCTCTTGTGCCTCCTTCCGAGATGCCTCTAGCAGCCCGTTGATGTAGGAGTTCTTCTTCTTAGCCACGCTCAGCTGCTTTAGGACCTTCTCAACCTGGTGCTCTCGTGACCAGGACTGGGCCCTGAGGCGTGATACCTCCGCCGTGTCGTCCTCAGTACGGCGTTGGCTCGAGATCCTATCCTCAGACAGAGAGGTCTTGAGCTCCCTCACGCGCCCCTCGGTGCAATCCAGGTCCTCCCGGAGGGCCTGGTTGCTCCCTCGCAGCTCGTGATCTTTCTCTATAAGGTCCTTCATGTCGACCGCGAGCTAGCTAAGCCTCTTCTCCTTATCGGCATCCTTCTTCGTCGAGTTGGAGAGGAAGTTTCTCAACAGCAGCACGTCAGTCCCAATCTATATCAAAAAGAGAATGGGATGTTAGAGGGACCTAACTGGAACATTAAAAAGAAAGAGCTCGGAGCTTATCGAGAAGAGCAAGGGGAGGATTCCAAGCAGCGCATCGACATAATCTTGGCTGCCCCTCAGGTGGCGGTCCCGGGGCATACAAGCAAACTCCATCATCCTCTCCGCGAGCCCTTGATCATGGATGATGGAGGAGCTAGCGTCGAGTCCCAAAGCTGGAGGGTGAGCATTGGCATTAAGCTGAGCAACTTCCCCTCCACTAGGCAGTGCGGCCGTCGTGGGGCCGCCACCACCCTGGTGGCCGCCATGGGGATGATCGACATGGTAGCCACAGCAGGTGCCACCCGGGGAGGTTCCGGCCTCCTCTCACCCTCAGCCCTGTTGAGTTCGACAACGGGCGCGTTGGGTGCGCGAGACTAGGGTGGTCTGGGGGCAGGGCCCGTGGCTACGGGGCTAGTAGGAGCTGGGGTAGGCCTGGGCCCCTGGCTCGCCTCGATGCGAGCCTTATTCGGTGGAGCCTCCTTGGCCCCTTCAGTGGCGCCCCTCTTCCGGATGCCCTCCATCAAGCTCTTGACGGAGAACTTCATCCCTGGAGAAAAAATGATCAGGCCACTCCAAAAAGAAAGAAGCAGAAAGTGGAAAGAAAGTAAAGGTGAAGGAAGAAGACCTGGGATCTCACCCAATGCCTGGATCGGACTGATTCCTGCCTTGAACAAATTCTGCTCTGAGAGCAGGACATCAAGAGCTGGGACCACGTCACCCAGTATCTGTGTGTAGACCTCTTGGTCTGCCAGCTCGACCTGGGAGTTTTGGTTTGGGGACCGGTCTGGCTCACTCCAGGCCCAGTTGACATCCTGGACCGAGGCAAAGAAGAAGCGGTTCTTCCATCCCTTGATCGATGTGGGGAGGTCGAACCTAAGGCACCTGGCCAGGGAGAAAGATACCACCAGCCATCATCAGTAGAGTAGCGCTTCAGGGTGAAGAGGGCCCTGAACAATGAGAAGCGGGCAACAAACCTGTGAAAGTGACAGAATACAATGAAGGCAAAGATGACCCGGATGGCATTGGGAGCCAACTGGGCCGGGACCAGGCGAAAGTGACTGAGAAAGGAGAGAAAGAAAGGTTGAAGGGGAAAACGAAGACCCTCGACAAGGAAGTCCTCGTAGAAAGCAACCCTCCCTGGGTCGCTCGAGTTACTCGGTCCCTCGGACCTGGGAGAGAAAACTAGATTGAATCCGGGACCCCATACGTGTCCCGGATCCAGGGGAGATCATCTCCGGTCATCGTCAAAACGTAACTGGAGGGACCAGAAGAGGAGGCCTCTGCCATCGGAGGAGGAAGGGCAGAGATGGGACATGCGGAAATAATGGAGGGAGAACTAGGACCCCTAGGGATGCCTATGGTCACAGTCCCTGGCTATAGTTGCCTCAGGACCTCAACCGGGATCTCTTCGCCCTCTGAGGAGGAAGGCAATGGAGTCCTCAACCGGGAAGGACCAGCCTTGTCTGGATTAGAAGAAACGTGACGACGACGGGCCATCAAAAAGGAAGAAACGAGAAGGAGACGGGTTTGGGGTGACACGGAATCGAAAGGAAGAAGAGGAAAGAAAGGTGTCGCAGGCACTCACCAAGATGTTTTGTACCGGAGGAGTGGCAACCCTTGGAGATGAAGAAAGATCACTGCAATCGCCAGCAATGTGTGAGAAAGCCAAGAGACCTCGTTTCTAGAAAATCCCCCTCCTTTTCAAACTCAATCAATAGCGACCGTATGCATGTTTTTGGCCCGGGCCATCGGATGACCGCCATGTGGAGACACGCCCGACATCGACGCTTCGATCCGATGGAAACTGCCTCGGGTTCGAAACGGTATATTAATGGCCCGTCAGACGTACGGATGTGGCGACCTCCCACAGGGCCTTGGGCGCGATGGACATGGCGGCGACGATCATGACAATTATGATGCGGGATTTCCTCCTTTTCCACGTCATCTTTGCATTAACTCCCCACGCCCCAAACCGCGATGCTTCGATGAGACTTGGCGATGGGGGGCAACTGATATGGCAACATTGCTGACGTGGAGTGCATGTCAGATCCAACTAAATGTCGTTGGTGCCACATGAATTTTTCTTTCAAAATTTTTCCCGAGGCGAGGTGCTCCTACTCCTTCGCTAGGTGGCACCCCAAGATGTGTCCATCTCAGTCGAAGTCGAGCCCTCCTCTGCCACTTTGCCAGGTGTCCGTCCAGGAGGGGTCCACCTCGATCGAAGCTGGCAGCCTCTGCTCCATCGCTAGGTGGCACCCCAAGATGGGTCCACCTCAACCGAGGTCGAGCCAGGCGCTCCTGCTCCTCCACCAGGTGGCACCCCAAGATGGGTCCACCTCGGCCAAAGTCGAGCCCTCCTCTGCCACTTCGCTAGGTGTCCACCCAGGAGGGATCCACCTCGGCCGAAGCTAGCAGCCTCTACTTCCTCACCAGGTGGCGCCCAAAGACGGGTCCATCTCGGTCAAGGTCGAGCCAGGCGCTCCTGCTCCTTCGCCAGGTGGCACCCCAAGATGGGTCCACCTCGGGTGAAGTCGAGCCCTCATCTGCCACTTCGCCAAGTGTCCATCCAGGAGGGGTCCACCTCGACCGAAGCTGGCGGACTCTGCTCCCTCGCCAGGTAGCACCCCAAGACGGGTCCACCTCCATCGAGGTCGAGCCTGGCACTCGTACTCCTTCGCCAGGTGGCACCCCAAGACGGGTCCACCTCAGTCGAGGTCGAGCCAGGCACTCTTGCTCCTTCGCCAGGTGGCACCCCAAGATGGGTCCACCTCGACCGAAGTCATGCCCTCCTTTGTCACTTCGTCGGGTGTCCGCCAAGGAGGGGTCCACCTCGATCGAAGCTGGCGGCCTCTATTCCCTCGCCAGGTGGCACCCAAAGATGGGTCCACCTCAATCGAGGTTGAGTCAGGTGCTCCTGCTCCGTCGCCAGGTCGCACCCCAAGATGGGTCCACCTCGGTCAAAGTCGAGCCCTCCTTTGCCACTTCGCCAGGTGTCCACTCAGGAGGGGTCCACCTCAGCCGAAGCTGGCGGCCTCTGCTCCCTCATCAAGTGGTGCCCCAAGATGGGTCCACCTCCATCGAGGTCGAGCCTGGCGCTCCTGCTCCTTCGCCAGGTGGCACCCCAAGATGGGTCCACCTTAGCCGAGGTCAAGCCAGGTGCTCCTGCTCCTTCGCCAGATGGCACCCCAAGATGGATCCACCTCGGTCGAAGTCAAGCCCTCCTCTGCCACTTCGCCAGGAGTCCGCCCAGGAGAGATCCACCTCCATCGAAGCTGGCAGCCTCTGCTCCCTCGCCAGGTGGCATCCCAAGATGGGTCTACCTCAACCGAAGTCGAGCCCTCCTCTGCCACTTCGCCAGGTGTTCGCCCAGGAGGGGTCCACCTCGACCGAAGCTGGCGACCTCTGCTCCCTCGCCCGGTGGTACCCCAAGATGGGTCCACCTTAGCCGAGGTCAAGTCAGGCACTCCTGCTCCTTCGCCAGGTGGAACCCCAAGATGGGTCCACCTCGATCGAAGTCGAGCCCTCCTCTGCCACTTTGCCAGGTGTCCGCCCTGGAGGGGTCCACCTCAACTGAAGCTGGCGGTCTCTGATCCCTCGCCAGGTGGCATCCCAAGACAGGTCCACATCCACCGAGGTCGAGCCAGGCGCTCTTGCTCCTTTGCCAGGTGGCACCCCAAGATGGGTCCACCTCAGTCGAAGTCGAGCCCTCCTCTGCCACTTCGCCAGGTGTTCGCCCAGGAGGGGTCTACATCAGCCGAAGCTAGCGACCTCTGCTCCCTCACCAGGTGGTACCCCAAGATGGGTCCACCTCCGTTGAGGTCGAGCCAGGCGTTCCTGCTCCTTCGCTAGGTGGCACCCCAAGAAGAGTCCACCTCAACCGAAGTCGAGCCTTCCTCTGCCACTTCGCCAGGTGTCTGCCCAGGAGGGGTCCACCTAAGCCGAAGCGGCAGCCTCTACTCCCTTGCCAAGTGGCATTTCAAGATGGGTCCATCTCAGTCGAGGCCGAGCCAGGCACTTTTACTCCTCCGCCAGGTGGCACCCCAAGACGAGTCCACCTCGGCTGAAGTCGTCCCCACTTTGCAAAGCCTCTTGGGGTCAGAGGCACGGCCATGAGGTCACTGCTAGAGTTGACATGCAGCATATCCCGTACAGGGTGCCCAGTACGGCCCGCAGCGGTGCGCGGAACCTCGTTTACATCAGTTAAGGAAGGCCCCGCGTTCGAGGTATTGCATTGCCGTCAGGGGCCTGGAATCTAGGAAATCTATAGTCAATGCCCCGAGATAAGGGCTCCTGCACTCGGCTCAAGATCTTGCCAGATTCTCCCTTTTGTGACAACACAATGGACGAGGCGAGCTCGCCGCTTACTCCCAGGCTCGAAGAGGAGGGGAGGGGGGAGAGGGGCCAGAGACCCTCGGGAGCCTCCGGGGGGAGGGAGAAAAAGCTGAGGGTGGTCTGGTGGTATAAAAGGAACGGTTAAAAGCAGACGAAAAGGTAAGACACAAAAAAGGGACATACCGAGGGATAACGATGCTGGGGCTCCCGGAAGTTCCCAGATGCAAGTTCGGTGGGTCCAGTGCAAAAAACTGGGCATCAATCCCTCTCTTTCCCACACTTATTTCATTAAAACCTCCTCTGAGCATGGGAATCCATTGGAGACCCATCTTAGTAGACCTATTCCATCTTGCCATGCACTAACTTGACCGTCGAAGTGCCCCCGTCGGAATCCCCGGCCCGGGTCTCTGACCTTGTTTTACATGTCTGGAAACTTGGAGATCCCGAGGTGAAGGAGTCCAAGATCCGGCACCAGCTCATAAGCTACAGGCCACAGCGGTAAGATCGGCAACAGGTCCATCCACAATCGAAGAGGCCAACCAGATCAGGCCAGTGATAAAACAAACATGGCATATTACAGATCTAAAACATTAAACGACGATTCTAATCTGATACCAGGGCTCTGATACCAAATGTAAAAAAATAATCCCTAACTCTAGAATCGATCAAAGATTAGAATTATATAGTAGATCCGAAAAATAATTACTTTCCTGTATTTGCCATAATCCTGATCCTTAATCCCAATGCTCACACGAATACCGCAGGTAGAGTTCTCTCCGGTCTTCCTCAGAAAGGCAGCTCTTGATGGAAAAAGCCACTATACTAAAAAATCACCGAATACGTGATAATATAAATAGAGGAAGCAGAGAGGGGACCTAGCCAATAAAATAAAAATATCCTAACTGACCCTCCCATCACGAGTCAGTTGGGCTAAGGCCTATACTATGCCGCCTCAACCATACCAAATCACATGAGGTGCTCCTAGCCCAATCAATGATCACATAACAATGGGCTCAACCACGTCTATCAACATGAACCATAAAATCACCTGAATTTTAATTAAAAAAATATTAATTAATGTTAGCCCAAATCAAGAAAATTCTACAGGAGAATCTACATGGGGTACTCGATTGGAAGGAAAGATTTTTGCATAGAATTGTATCGGGTGGGAGGTGGCCGTCGGCTTGGTTGAGGAGATCGCAGAAGGCGGATGGATCATGAGCGAGGGATCACCGAGATCGAATGAGAATCGGCATGCTTAGCTTGGGATGGTAGAGTGATGGTGGTGTGGGATCTGTGATCGGGAATTGAAACAAGGGAGACTAGAGGCTTTGGAAACTTGATGTCGGCTGGAAGAGGGGGAATCGGGTGTTTTTGAGGGGACGGTCGTCATCGACTTAGCCATGGATCTCTCTGAACGGATGAGAGATGACAGACTCGGCGAATCCGATGGTAGGGGGCGTCGTCGAGAGGTCGAGGGTTGAGGAAGGGCATCTTCTCGGTCCTATGGAGGAGAAGGCAGCACGGGGTTTCCACTTGCTGGTGAGGGTGGCAGAGAGTGGAGGATGGGGCGGAGTGGCCGAATATGACAGTGGAGGAGGAGCGTGGGAGGCACAGAGGTGGATTGATCCGATGAAGGGTTTTGGTGGTCGGGAGTTAGGAAAAGAGAAATTTGAGGAATACTAAGGGAATAAAGGGAAGAGAATAAGAAGAATAAGAGGAAGGGAGGGAGGAAGAGTGGAGAGGAGGGAGGGAGGATAAGGAGAGGAAAAGGAAACCGAGAAGAAGAAATAAAGGGGGAGAAGAAATAGAGGTTGAAGAAGAGAAAGGGAGAAGGGGAACCAGGAAGAGGAGAGTAACATGAGGAAGAAGGAGAATCCAGGAAAAAGAAGAACCAGAAGGGAAGGAGGAAGAGAGAAGGAATGAGAAGTAGAGAAGGAGAATAAGAGGAGATGGTGTGGGCACCAGGATCTGACAGAGGCTCCTCAACCCTCTGTGGATCTCAGATTAGGGTTCCACTTCTGTGAGTCCTGTAATAAGGCTATGAGCCAAAGTAATTTTATAATTTTTAGTCTTGTACCTTGACCAATTTGGGTCAAGTTTAGGTCATGGGTCTTGCATTTATTTTTGGTTTGAGTCTGAGTTTGGGTTGGGCCCAAGCCCAATTGAAGTCAACCTGGCTTTCAAGACCAAGTCAAGTTTCTTGTGGGCCAACCCACCTCTTTCACTTGGAAAGATGCCAACATAGGTGCCAACACAGGTGCCACCTCAGCCACCTATGTGGCGCCATATCAGTTGCCACTTGGGCATCCAAGGAAGGAAACAAAGAGGCGCCCTCATGCATTCCACACGCCCTCTCCATGCCATTTTCTCTTGGGCGACCTTGGAAGGAGGAGATATCATCCCCCTCTTCCCTCCCCCACATCATGCCATGATCCATCAATAAATGGGGCGTTGAAGATTCTTGAAGAGACCAAGCCACAAATCAAGCCATCTTCCAAGCCTTCTTCCCAAAGTAGTCACATAAGAGAGGAAGGTCAAGGAGCACATTCCCCACTCCAAGCCATAAAATTTGCAACGCCCAAAAGCTCCCTCCTTGGTCGACCATGACTCACTCCATCTAGGCGTGGAAGAAACCCAAAGGAGACACATCCCTTGAAGCAAGCCTTGCTCCTTGTTTTCTTCCCAAAGTGAGCATGCAAAGAAGGAAGTCAAAGGGCCAATCCCCCTCTCCAAGCTCGCCCACATGCCACGCCAAAAGCTCCTCCCTTTGGTCGGCCATGAAGATCTTTCCCCATCCATGTGGGCGCCAATTTTTTGGGTTGTAATTTGGGTGCAAGGGTTTAATTTGTTTTGAGTTAAAATGGGCCTTGGGTGCCTATTTAAAGGACCCAATCCCTCCATTGTAAAGCTATTGAATGATTGAATGAAAAAGAGAGTTTGAGTTTTCTATCCTCCAACCATTGTCTCCTAGACTAGGTTTGAGTGAAGTTTCCTTCGTCCCCAGGGACGTCGAGTGGTGTGAGGCCACCTTTCTGTCACCCCAGGGCGTCGCGAGTCCTTCGTCCTCCTAAACGTCGAGTGGTGTGAGGCCACAATCCTTCTCCTCCGGGACGTAGCGGAGTGCGAGGCCCCAAGTTATCTCCTTCTTCGACTTCGGAATCCAGTCGGACACTGGGCTTGAAGTCCCTTCTAAACCCTATCCTAGTCCATTTCGTTACGTTTCTCCATTTTGCTAATCCCTACTTTGATTTCCTACAGGTCCTCCCTGGTATCTCGGGCATCGGAGACAGTCTGCTTTGCCATCGCGACCATCCGACCGAAAGCTAGTGCATCCGCGGGTTCGACTGCTCGGGCATCCAGGCCGCATCCACCGAGTTGAGCGATCTCTGCATCGGGCGCTTCAGACATGTGAGGTTTGCCCTCCTATCTCCTAAGTAGGTATTGAGTTTCGAGCTTAGTCCTACCGAGGTTTATTAATCCCGGGATCCTGTTCTCATTTTCACTATTTAGGGACTTGAACTGCTAGTGTAAGCTTCTGTTATTCACTTTGCTTATTTCTAGTCTTTGCTTGTGATCGGGAATCAAAACCCTAAGAAAAAAAAAACATCTAAAACTCATCAGCTATAAAAAAATTCCTTTGCATCATAAGCATCCATACTAGCATCCCTTGCCCTATTCCCACATCATTTTTGGTATTAGAGCTCTATTCCCACATCAGGAAAAGAACCGGAGGAGAAGAAGAAAGAGAAGAACCAGGAGAAGAGAAGAAGAGCAGAGAGAAGGAGTAGAAGAGGAAGAAGTATCCAGAAGAGAGAAGAAGAGAAGGCAGGGGCTAGAGAAGAAGAGGAGGGAACCGGGAGAAGAGGAGGAATACTTAAAATTTTCTTTATTCAAAATGTCGATCATTTTTTAAGAGGCTTACAACCTTTTAAATACCAGAACAAACTGAGGAAACAAATCCTAAAAAAAACTCCAAACAACCAGAAAATACTCCAATCCTAACAAATTGAAAAATTAAAAAAATAAATTCCTAAAACAAACTTATTCTCAAAATAAACTAATTCTAAAAACTCTGATTCAAATGAGTTGAAGATAAAAATTATTAAGATATTTCATAACCCATACATCCAAAAATTATCTACATCAAGATTAGTGCTCGGTGATGTCCTCATCATTCTCCTGGGATAGGGAGAACTCGACTTTATCGAGTCAGGCTCCAAAGTCTTGGACAATTCCAGGTATTTTCTGACTCCAACTTGACTTGTCAATGAACCAAATAGCCATGTGATAATTTTTTTTTTTAAATGTAAACAATTCAAATGCAAAAAGCAAATAAAATATAAGTAATCCTAACCTAACCTAAACCACGCTCTGATACCAAAATTGATACGGGATGACCCGATCAAAATTATTTTAGGAGGTTGGATCGTTGATCATTAAGAAACAAACGATCACTAGGCTAGATTAGCTAAACTCAAAATAGATCCAATAAATCAAACAAATTCACACATTTTTTTTCATATTTCTTTCCTTTCTTTTTTTCACTATTTTTTTTTCTGAATTTAGCATGAAGTCGGCAAAGCAAATCGACTTGGCTTTCACAATCGTGCACTTTCATGATTGTGCAGGAGCTCTCCTCTTTGGACCAAAATAGGGGATTATCTTCGGAATGGAATCCGGTGGGACTTCCACTGGCGACGGCATCGGAGTGAAGGTGGCAGCACGGAAAAATGGTGGCATGGCCCTGTTCCGACGACTGGCGGTGGCATGGTGAGGAAAAGGGTGGCACAGACGTCTGCGCTTGAAGGGTGGTTCCCGCGGTAGTTATGGATTCGAACGGAGATTTTATTGATGGCTGATGACTATCCGTGGCTTCACTAGCGGATGTCGACGATGGGGCATTTGGAGGGGTTCAGCAGTCGGACGAGCCCAAGAACAGTGGATGGAGAATCTGGACATGGTCTTAATTGGAAGGGAGGATTTTTGCACAAAATTATCGTCGGGTGGGAGGTGGTGGCCGGCTTGGTTGAGGAGATGGCCGAAGGTGGATAGATCATGAGCAAGGGATCACCGAGATCGGATAAGAAGTAGCACGCTTGGCTCGGGCTGGGAGAGTGACGGTGGTGTGGGATTTATGATTAGGAATTGAAACAGGGGAGACCGGAGGCTTTGGAAACTTGATCTCGGCTGAAAGGGGGGGAATCGGGTGTTTGTGAGGGGACAATCATCATTGGCTTGGTCATGGATCTCTCTAGATGGAAGAGAGACGACGGACTCGGCGAATCCGATGGTAGGGGAGGCATCATTGAGAGGCCAAGAGTTAAGGAAGGGCATCTTCTCGGTTCTGCGGAGGGAGAGGATGGTGTAGGGTTTCCGCTCGCTGGTGAGGGTAGCGGAGAGTGAAGGATGGGGCAGAGGGGCCAGATATGATGGTGGTGGAGCATGGGAGGCATGGAGGTGGATTGATCCGAAGATGGGTTTTGGTGGTCGAGAGTTGGAAATAGGGAAATTTGAGGAATAGTAAGGGAATAAATGGAAGAGAATAAGAAGAATAAGGGGGAGGGAGGAAGAGTGAAGAGGAGGGAGGGATAATAAGCAAGGGAGAAGGAAATCGAGAAGAAGAAATAGAGGAAGAGAAAAAATAGAGGTTGAAGAAGAGAGAGGGAGAAGGGGAACTGGGAAGAGAAGAGTAACAAGAAGAAGGAGAATCCAGGAAAAAGAAGAACCAGAAGGAAGGAGGAAGAAAGAAGGAATGAGAAGTAGAGAAGAAGAAGAAGAATAAGAAGAGAAGAACCGAAGGAGAAGAAGAAAGAGGGGAACCAGGAGAAGAGAAGTAGAGCAGAGGGAAGGAGTAGAAGAGAGGGATAAGTATCCAGAAGAGAGAAGAAGAGAAGCAAGGGAAAGAGAAGAAGAGGGAACTGGGAGAAGAGGAGGAATACTCAGAAATTTCTTTATTCAAAATGTCGTTCATTTTTTTAAAAGACTTACAACCTTTTAAATACTAGAACAAACTGGGGAAACTAATTCTAAAACAAACTCCAAACAATTGAAACAATACTCCAATCCTAATAAATTCAATTTTTTTTTAAAAAAATTCCTAAAACAAACTTATTCTCAAAACAAACTAATCCTAAAAACTTCGATTCAAATAAGTCGGAGATAAAAATTATTAAGATATCACATACCCCGTACACCAAAAAATTATCTACATCAAGATTAGTATTGGGCGATGTCCTCAAGATTAGTGTTGGGCGGTGTTCTCATCAAAAAAATACATCTTTTTTCATTATATGGTTGGACCATTTTCGTGATATTTTAGGCAAAGTTGAAAAATCATATGAGAAATAAGAGTGTTGAGTGTGGCTTGAATTTTGGTATGACTATTAGTATGGACCTAATCTATTTTTAGTCTTTAACAAGCCCATTTGGATATTTTGATATTTTCTCTTATTTTAAGATTTGTATATACATACATATATATATATATATTGTAATCATGCATTTTATTATTTGAGCTATCGCACACTTTTTATATCCCATTTTTTGATATAGTAAAATCTCAATCTCTCTCCATCTTTGTCTAAGATATAAGCCAAAGGCCAAACCATATAAATTGCTATGTTCATTTATATATATATAATTATTTGTTGTTATTTCAGATTTCATCCTAATTAATAGACAAGATTGCAACAAAACTGCTATCAGAGTCCTGATACGTCAGGGTTCCATGGTCTGACATGGCAACTAGGCTCTAACCCATTCCAGATATGTATCAACTAGCTCAAATGACGGGGCTACTTGCCAACACATCGCCACATAGATGCAGAGATTTGTGCCCACCAATTTTCTGCATGCATGCAAACTACTGTCGGGCCTGCTCTATCCACCTTCCATGGATGCTCTAGGTTTGGCGACTATTAATATTTGACGCCTGAAAAATGCCCTACTACAGGAACATGTGATGCTAGCCACCACTCCCTGCCTCACCCACCATGGCATAATCTCCCATCCTAAGCATGCATATAATAGCCAAAATATGCCACCATCATTTTCTATCCTTAGGCATCAGGTACAGGCCTATAATTTGGTTTCCTAAGACCCTTCAAGTAATGGCTAGAGTCGAACAAGGGCATGGTAAGGATACATGGAGAAAAATGAGGGGAGATGATGAAAACAGAACTAAGAGCACACTCTTCTTAAGAGTCATCTCTTTCTACCATAAAGAAATCCTCACCTTGCTCTCACCCAAGAATACATACCCAGAGCTTTCTGAATTAAGTCTTTCATAGCTCGCCATCTGAGTAAGATCCCTGCAGGCCATCCAGCACCCTTCTTATTCTCACAGAGTACTTGGGCCTCCGCGACTCTACTCATCTATGCACCGATCCTAAAGAAGTGGGACTCATATGCACTGAGATCTCCTTCTTCCACAAATCCCGTTCCATCCCTCTCTCTCTTCTTCGTTTCTTCTCTGGCTCCTCTCCCACTCCTACTCTAGAACCAGAGGGGATTCCAAGCCTTCTCTGTTTATTTTTTTCAGGAGATTGACTTAGGTATCGGAGGGTTCACCATCAAGAATCTAATCCAGTATATCAGACTTTCTAATCATCTCTATCTTACAGGACCAACTCTCAGTGATAGGATTTTATGAGGCCTAGCTCCACACCAACAGCCACTCCTGCTTCAGCCCAATCCAAGTCGAGCCTAAGTTAGCACCACCTTTCGAGTCTGCAACAAGTTCCAAGTTTAGATTTGTTTATCAAATCAATTTTGGATTCTAATTATTTATCAATTTTATATTTGTTTTTTCTGATTTCTTTATGATGGCTATGAAATTAGAGATTTAAAAGTTCAATAGAAAGAACAATTTTAATTTTTGACATGTAAAGATACAAGCTCTATTAGTTCAATAGAGATTGCTGAAAGTGCTAAAGGGCATAGATGCTTTATTAACGACATTGTGAGAGGAGGATAAGGATGATACTTAGAGTGCAAACATAGTGCAATACAGTTATCTCTGTTAGATAGAATTTTGTGAGAGATTGTAGACAAGCCATCTACTATAGTATTGTAGCTTAAACTAAAGGACATCTATATGACAAAATCTCTAATAAATTAATTATATCTAAAGCAGTGGCTCTACATTTTTTGGATGAAAGAAGATGTGCTCGTTACAGATCATATTGATGAATTCAATAAAATTATTCTATTGATGAATTAATGATGAGGATTAAGCTCTTATTCTATTGTATTTAATTCCTCTATCGTTTGAGTATTTTATTAATATTATACTATATGATTAGGACACTCTCTATGGAAGGTATGAGGGTTTCATTGAACTCGAGAGAGAAAAATAGATATTTAAAACTTAGGATGAAAATCAAGTAAATGGTCTGGTTGCTAAAGGTGATTTTTTTAAAAAAATCTGGGTTCAAGTTTAGAAAGTAATAGAGGTAGATCAAAATTTAAAAGAAAAGTGAAGAAAAGCAAATCCAATTACTATAAAAAAGAAAAGCATCGAAAATTTGATTATCCTAGACTTAAAAAAAGAAAAAAAAGGTTTGATAATGCCTCTAATACTGATGATTCGATTAGTATAGCAGAGGATAGCTCTGATAGTATCAATATCCTCTCAATATCTATCAGTTTATCTGTAGATAGTTGGATTCTTAATTCACTATTTTCTTATCATATGTGCCTTCATCGTGGTTGGTTTTCCACTTATCATCCAATTGATGGTGGTGTTGTATTCATCAAAAATAATATATTATATAAGGTTGTTAGTATAGGAACCATTTAAATCAAGATGCATGATAGTATTGTTAGGACCTTTTCTGATGTGCGGCATATACCATATTTGAAGAAGAATATGATTTCTTTGAGTACTCTTGATTCACAAGATTTTAAGTATTCTAGTAAAAGTGAAGTTTTAATGATTTCAAAGGACGTTCTATTGTGCTTAAAGACAGATTATCTCATGACCTCTATTTACTTCAAAATAGCACAGTTGTTAGTGCTGCATAAGTTTTCTCATCATATCTATATTCAAATAGTCTTCATTTGAAATATACATTTAAGCCATTTGAGTAAGAGTTGATTGTCTCTTTTGAGCAAACAAGACATATTGCATGACTAGAAAATCAGAAAACTTGACTTTGCAAATATTATATCTATAAAAAGTAGTGCAAGGTCAAGTCTAGCACTGGCATCCATAAGGATAAAGGATATCTTGGATTATATTCATTTTGATCATTGGGGTCTTGCACCTATTCAGTCTAAAGGTGATTCTCAATTTTTGTTGACTATCATTGATAATTTTCTAAAGAGAGTTTGGAATACTTTCTAAAGCATAAGAATGAAATCTTTTTCACTTTTAAGAAATAAAAAAGCATTTCCTGAGAAACGGTCTAGTAAGAAGATTAAGAGATTAAAAAT
Source organism: Areca catechu (assembly GCA_021397845.1). NCBI lineage: Eukaryota > Viridiplantae > Streptophyta > Magnoliopsida > Arecales > Arecaceae > Areca > Areca catechu. The sequence goes on from CM038043.1 coordinate 17,552,179, forward strand.
TAATAATATCATGGAGTTTTGTGATAATCAATTTAATGAGTTACGAGAGATTGAAGATATTATGAAATATCGTATAGTTAGGAAGATACCATAACATAATGGTATTGCAAAATGTATGAATATGACTCTTTTGAAAAGAGCATAATGTATACTTTTTAATTAATTCTATCTCAAGAATTTTGGGCTGAAACTATTAATATGGCCTGCTACTTGGTAAATAAGTTTCCATCCACTACTATTTAGGACTGGAACTGGGCTGGGCCGGTCGATGGGCTTTGGGCTGGCTCGAAATCGGGTCGGGCTTCGTGCTATATTTTAAACAAATTAGGCCGGGCTTCGAGCTTTAAAATAGAGCCCATTTAATTTTTGGATCGAGCTCGGGCACCCCTTTGGCCTGACCCGGACCGGCCCGAACCTGGCCCGAACATAAGCACGAGGCCCGCTATTTCTTTCTCCTCTACGGTCTTCCACTCTCCCATCTCCCTCTCTCTCCGTTCTCTCTCTCAGTCTCTCTCTCTCTCTCTTTCTCTCTCGTTTCCATCTCCCTCCATCGCTGGCGACCCCAAGAACCCCAGGTCCCTCATCCTTTACAACCTGCTTGCCCGGTCTTACGGCCTTCTCCCCCCACTCGGCTCCACGTGGTCATGCCACGGCACCATCCTCGCCGGCCCAGGCAGCGCCACCCTTGTCCTCACAGAGCTTGCCACCTTCACCTACACCCCCAGGGCTGACCGGTGGCTCAAGTTTTCCCTCAACCTTTCGTCGAAGCCCCGGAGCTCGATTCTGATAGGCGGCACCGTCTACACCCTCTACAATGTCGGAATGCCATGGCGGAGCTAGTGAAACCCGCATGCATCACTCTGATCTGCCTTCCCTGGTGCCAGCACCCCACTCGATGCCCACTGCCCCCAATATGACTTCGCGGCCCCCCTCCCTAGCTCCGATCTGTCTCCTCCGACCACGGCGCCCGCATGCGACGACCCCGTGGCCCATCTCCGGCTCCGATCTACCTCTCCCGGCCCCGGCGCCCCACCCGATGCCCATCGCCCCTGGCGCGACCTCGCGGATCTCCCTTCCCATCTCCGATCTGCCTCCTCCAACGACGGCCAGTCAGTAAACTGTAAACCCTTTTTTTCTGTTGATAGGCTTGCATTTGGGCCGGCCCGACGGTGAATTTTTTTTTAATGGGCTTGCATTCAGGCCAGCCCGATCAAGCTCTGGCCTGGGTCGGGCTCGGGCTTGAGGTTTAAAAAAAAATTTTAGGCCTAAGCCCGGCCCGAAGCCCGAAATCTTTTTTCGGGCCGGGCTCAGGTAGGGGTGTGGCCCGGTCCGGCCCGACCCACTTCCAGCCATACTATTATTGAGTGGGGACTCCTATTGAGCTATAGACTAGTACACTACATACTAATTATTTTATTTTAAATATATTTGGGTGTCATATTTATGCATATGTCGGTGATAGTAAACTTTGAAAAATAATACAAAAATATATTTTTATTGGTTATTAGTCTAGGATAAAGAGCTACAAATTGTGGTGTATTGAGCCCGATCCTAAGATATTTCTAATTATTAGAGATGTTACTTTTGATAAAAAGATCATGCTTCATTTAAGGAGTTAGTTGCTATAGGTAAAGATCACAATATTGACAAGCAGATGGAGCTTGCGATTAGATCTTTAGTTCATCCATCACATAGTGATACTTTGGTTTAGCTAATTCATGGTGATAAGCTTGGGATTCTTGATGAGGCAGATGCCCACAAGAACAATAGTACACCATAGTTACTGAAGGATTGAAGAGACATATTAAACCCCTTTAGAGATATGGATATGTAAATTTATCTATGATAGTTTGTTAAGGTTTAGGATCCTCTCAATTATCATGATGGTTATCACTAGTAGTGCATTTGCATAATAGTCTATTACTATAAGTCAAGAGGTTGCGTCTCTTCACAAGAATCAGACATGGGAGCTTGTGACACTACCACAAGTATAAAAGATTATTGGGTGCAAATTGGTCTTTATAAAAAGGAAAGAATCCTAGAGGTTGAAGCAATAAGGTTCAAAGCATGTTTAGTTGCAAAAGGCTATAGTTAAACGAAATGTATAGACTTTAATAAATAAAATTTCCTATTATGAAACATAGCTTTATTCATATATTGCTTGCCATTATTGTATTATTTGATTTAGAGCTTGAGCAGTTTGATATCAAGATAGCTTTCTTATATGGTGAGCTTAAGGAGCAAATATACATGTAGCAAATATACATGTAGCAACTAAAGAAATTTATTGTTCAAGGTAAGGAGAACCATGTTTGCTTATTGAGAAAATCATTGTATGATTTGAAGCAATCTTTTAAACAATGGTATAAGTAGTTTGATGCATTTATGCTTGGATATGGTTACTCTCGAAGTGACTATGATAGTTGTGTTTATCACAAGAGGCTTCTAGATAGTTCTTTTATTTTTTTGTCTATCAATGTTTAAGACATGCTCATTATAACAATGAATATGTCTAAGATTAAAAGGTTGAAGATTCACATTAGCAATAAATTTGAGATGGACTTGGGTGCAGTGAAGAAGATTTTGGATATGGAGAGTCATAGATGAATTATATTAAGGTGTATAAGTATTTTGATATACATGATTGCAAGGTAGACTTTTAATTGCTTTATTTTCATAATTAGATGAGGAGAAGCACATGTCATGCATTCCATATGCTAGTATAGTTAGAAGCATCATGTATACTATGATTTGTACATGTCTAGATATCTTACAAGTCACCGGTATCATTAGCAGGTACATGGAGCATCAAGGAAGGGTCCATTGGTAGGCTATGAAATAGATCTATACTATTTGAGAGATACTATAGATGTTGGTTTGGTATATGATTAGGATTCAAACACTTACAATAGTATTGTTGGTTATGCAACTTGGACAAGAAGAGGTCTTTGACAGGCTATGCTTTCACTCTCTCAAGTTATGCTATCAGTTAGAAAATGACTTTATAGTCTACTATTGGTTCGTCTACTATAGAGATAGAGTATATGGCAATGATTGAAGTAGTTAAAGAAACCATTTGGTTATGGGATTTGGTTGGTGATCTTAGTTTACAATAGAATATGACTACTATTTAATATGATAGTTAAAGTGCTATGTAACTAACTAAAAATTAGATATATCATTAGAGGACCAAGAATATTGATATTAGATACTACTTTATTCAGGATGTTATATCACAAGGAGTTATTGTACTAAAGAAGATTTCTGTGGTAGAGGAGGTGGAGAGGAAGAAGGCCCAAAAAAGGAAGAAAACCTTGGTTATGATAGAAGTTTTGTCAGAGCACCCTCGAGCTGAGGCTCCTACGAGGAGCTCCACCCATGCCCTAGTACCTAGTCATATGGCTGCGAGGAGCTTGTTGACCTGATCTGACATGGTCTTGGCGATGCTTATTTAGGCAAGGCTATCTTTAGGTGAATTCCCTCTGTATTGATCTATATCGCCTAACCCTCAAGACAAAGGGGAGCCTTCAGGATCTTCCCTCCAAGCTAAGGCAACCGGCTCAGAGCCAACCCTTGCTTCGCTTGAGCAAGGGATTCATACCTCTTCGGTTCACCCTACTAACTCAACCTGGGATAATTGGAAGGTTGTCCATGACATGATTTGCATGTTTCTCCTCTTAATTGATATCAAGAAGTTGGAAGGGTTAACATCCAGCGCTCAATAGAGGGATGTGCATAATACATATACTCAGTTAAGTGATCTTCTAGTTCTCTATTTTTGTATGCTTAGTTTTACTTCTCTTCGACTGGCTGATTTACTTTTCTCACAGGTTGTCCATTACTTGACTAGTTTTCTCTAAACGATGAAAATAGTTAGGTCAAAACTTACTAGGCCATCTAAAGGGCTGAGGTGGCAAAAAAGAGAACCGATGAGGCAGAGAAAAGGGCCTTATAGGTGGAGGCTAAGGTCTCTAAGATGAGAAGAGGGCCTCGAAGGCGAAGATAGCTTGGATCGAGGTGATCATTGATATTGATCACCTAAAAGAGGTGGTAAAGTGGAACAAGGATCGGATCTCCTCGAAGAAGAAGAAAAGATAGTTAGATGAGGAAAAGCTCACCGAGGTAGGAAAATAAGTTATAGAAGTAGTGCACAAAATCTAATCCTTCAAATCTACAAAATCTGTTGTGCGGCATATCTCTTGGTAAATACCCAGATGTAGTAACCTGGAGATGGTCACCAATCAAAAAATTCTTGGTCAAAAGCTACTATTATTTCCTTTCCCATGGTGGTGTGTTATCTCCCTTAGCAAGCAAACTATGGCCTCTGGTACTACCCACCAAAATAAAAATCTTTAATTGGTTACTCTTTTAGAAGAATATCTTAACCGCAATCTTAAAAAGCATAGTATTATAGCTTCGTCTACCTACCCTTTATGTACAAATGAAATGGAAACATCTGACCATCTCTTTGTAACATATGAGTTTACATCTAGAGTTTGGCAGAAAATTGGTAATAAGTTCAGCACGCAATTTAATTTTGGCTCAAGTTCACAATTATGGAATGAAAGTTTTTACAAGCTACCTCTAAATCTTCACTTCATTGATTGGCTCACTTCAGCTACCTTCTTATACTAGATCATCTGGAAGGAATGAAATGGTAGAATCTTCAGATTTAAAGCCCATCTTCCAAACTTAATTTACAAAAGCTTTCTTTCATAGTTCAAAAATTGGTTTTCCCACAATGGATGGAAGTCCAATATCAGCCTCTTTCAGTTCCTATTTTTATTAAAAGAGGAAGATGCACTTCATAGTTAATTTTGTTAGTTATAATATATGAAAAAAATATATAAATTTATATAATTTTAAAATATTTGAAAAATAATTTTCATGGTATGTGTGGCATAATAAATTTAGTGTGATAAGTAATTAAAATATTAAGAATAAAACAAGGTTTGGAAGCATAGCCTAGGAAGCGAATAGAACCACTTTTTTAAAAAAGATTTGGCTCTATTCTCATGTGAAGAATGATTGAACCACACACTCTCCTCTAAGATACAATATGAAAGCCAACACTCCAACATTCACTGATGGCATGATCTCGAACAAATGCCGATAGCTCATCTTCAGTCCAAATAAAAAAATATAGGAGAGAGAGAGAGAGAATTTTTTTTTTAAGAATTTAGAAAAGAGGAATGTAGGAGAGGGAGAGCTTGAGATGCTTAGATGCATTGTAGTGCCAGGGTAGAGGCCTATTTATAGGCTTAAAATCCTAAAGAAAATTTCAAAAAAGCCATCAAAATAACTATTATGGCATTAAATAAGAAAATGGCCGTTAAGTTATTAAAATTTAGAATTTAATAAAAAACAAAATATGTAAAATGCACGAAACGCATGAACCCATGTGCAGCATGCACACGAATCACACACGCATTGCATCTGGGGGAGGAATGTTTTTATTTTATTTTTCATAACATAATGTAATGACAACAATCCCCCATAAAAATAATTAAAAATTAAAAATTTAATATTATTAAACTCAGTAAACAATTTAAAAAAAGAGATCTTTGGATTTTTACTGTGCTTAGTACAAGTTCCTTCTAGGTTTGAACTTGCATTTAGTATAAAATATACACGATATGAAGATGAACTGATCATAATGCAGGGTAGTATCTAGACCATGCACTTATTTGATTTTTATGAGGGTTACTAGCTATTCGTCCTGATCCCATAGTCACAGTCTCATGATTACTCGCATTAAGGTAGATCCTTCAAGCATACATACAATAGAATCATACATTGCTGAACTCATAGCCTTAGTCTATTAAGAACTTTGCTCATCCTAACCATCATAATAGAGCACCACACCATAGAGATGAGATGGAGATAGACTCCAAATCGATGCTTCCAAACATTACCTAAGAGATCATCTTCCTTTGAACCTTAACCAAGGAGTTGCCATGATAGTAAGAGTCCACTTTAGTAACTAATATATGGACTTAAGCCCCATTCCCCTTGATATCTTAGATACTATAACCTTCGAAAGGTCTTTAGTTAAAAGATCTACCAGATTATTTTTTGATCTTATAAATTATAGTGATATCACTTCTTTCATTTTATTTCTTATAGCTTCATACTAGATGAAGATATGATTATTCATCTTTTTATTAATTATTTGTTGATTTAATAGATCAATTGAGCTTTATAATCATAATTTAAAAAAAATAAAATTTTTGGTGAAAGAATTTCTATATCATTTATTAAATCTTTTAGCCATTGTGCTTCAGTACATGTAGTATCAAGAGCAATTAATTCAGATTCTACTATATTTCTAGTAATTATTGTTTGTTTATAAGACTCCAAGATACTGTAGCTCTTTCAAACAAGAAGATATATCCAGTGGTGGACTTAACATCCAAGTTATTTATTATCCAATTAGTATTACTATAATCCTCAAGTACTTCTAGATAACCAGAGTATACTAGAGAGTAATTTAAAGTTTTCTTAAGATATCTAAAGATTCTTTCTAGAACTTTCCAATATTCTTTACTAGGGTTACTAGTACACCTACTCAATCTACCTATTGCACAAGCTATATCTGGATGGGTTCTATTTGAAATATATAATAAGGATCCTATCCTTTAGAAATTTTCTGATTGATTAACGGGTTCTATTAAATTTTTAATTAAATGAAAACTATAATTTAAATGAAAATATTCAAACTTTGTAAGTATTTTCTCTATTGAGTATGCTAGGCTTATTGCTATTCCACTATCTACTCTTTTAAGCTTCATTCCTAAAATTACATTAGCTTTTTCTAAATCTTTCATATCAAAATTATTTGATAAATAGTTTTTAATTTCTTGAATTATTTTTATTAATATTCCAAATAGTAATATATCATCTACTTACAAGCATAATGATGTGGCCAGACTGCTAACGTGGAGCCCCTATCAAATCCAGTCAAATGCCATGTGAGCGGAAGTTACCATGTCAGACCACTCCCTTCAAGCTCTTGCTCCTTTGCTAGGTGACTCCCTCAAGGTCGAGCCCACCTTGGCCGAAGTCGAGCTCCTGCCCTCTTCGAGCTCCTTCACCGAGTGGCTCCCTCGAGGTCGAGCTCCTGCTCTCTTCGAGCTCCTTCGCTGGATAGCTCCCTCGAGGTCGAGCCTACCTCGGTCGAAGTGAGCTCCTACTCTCTTTGAGCTCCTTCACCAGGTGGCTCCCTCGAGATTGAGCCCACCTCGATCGAAGTCAAGCTCATGCCCTCTTCAAGCTCCCCCGCCAAGTGGCTCTCTCGAGGTCGAGCCCACCTCGGTCAAAGTCGAGCTCCTGCTCTCTTCGAGCTCCCCCGCCAGGTGGCTCCCTCGAGGTCGAGTTCACCTTGGTCGAGGTCGAGCTCTCACCCTCCTCAGGCCAAGCTCTCCCCAGGCAAGGGATGGGTCCAGCAACCGAAAGTCAAGGCCCCGCGGTGCCGCCTCCCTTGGGTGGACCACCGCCCAAGGACCACGGAAGGGCACCCTCCAGATGTCATTATCACCCTCGCTACTGCTTACACTAGATAGGAAAGAGCACCTCGACCGAGGCATTGCACTCCCAACCAACCTTTTGCACCACCCGAAAGAGGAAATCACCCCGAAGGATTCAAATCTAAGGGATGGCTGTCCCCCGATCGAGGCTCTGCCAAGTTTTCCAAAATGGAGTGACCAGGAGGGGACCAGAGCCGGCAACATAACTACTTATCATGAATAAAGAAGGTACTTGAGCGCATGGAATGAAGCACTATCAGAAGTTGACCTTCTGGCACCTTCAGAAGGGGAAGATCCCGAGTTAAGCCATTGGGAGGAAACCTAGCTTAAAAGGACCCTCCTAAGGTTCTCAGAGCAAGGTAAGCAAGTCTAACCCAAGCGAGCAAGGGAGAGGGTAGCACACAGGAGAGCCACCAAGACACCAAGCGCTTTGGGCTACCGGAGACTCACTGGAAGGGTCTTGACGGACACAGCCACAAGGCTCGAGTTCTCCTCGGCTGCTCCTACCCCAGCTCCGTTCTCTTTATTTCAAACCAAATCTCCTCCTCCAAGTGTGGAGTTTGAGCAAAAGGACCCACGGGGAAGGATCTATTCCCCTAGATCGTTACTGACTTAATCGTCGGGGTGCCCCCATCGAGATCCCCGGCCTGGGTCTTCCTTGTTTTGTAGGTCCGGGCGCGCAGACAGGTTCCTATGTGACGAGGTTGGTATTTGAGGTTGGCTTCCAGCTACAGGCCATGACGGTGTAGGCAGCAACACACAATATTATAAAATTCATATCCAATCTTTTATAGTATATATATTTATCATATTTATTTATTTATATTTTTTAAAAAATAATTTTAATAAATTTAATATGTCATTGTTTAGGAGCTTATTTTAAATCATAAAGTAATTTAATTAGTCTACATACTTTATGTTCTTGTCTTTTACTTCAAACCCTTGAAGTTGGTTTATGTAGTTTTTTTTTCTAATTTTTTATTTAAGAATATAGTTTTTACATCCATTTGATGAATTGTTAATTTATGAATTGAGGATAAAGCTACTAAGGTTCTTAGGATGGTTATCCTAGCTATAGAAGCATAGGTGTCAAAGTAATCTATGTCTTTCTTTTGGTTAAACCTTTTTACTACTAGTCTAGTTTTATATCTTTTTATTGTTCCATCTAGCCTTAATTTTCTTTTAAAAATTCATTTTGTTCCTATAAATTTATTTTCTAGAGGTAAATCAGTTAAAATCCAAATTTTATTTTATAAGATTGATTAAATTTCACTATCTATGGCTTCCTTCTAATATGATGATTCTAATGATGACATCGTCTCATCATATATAAAACATTCACCCTCTGCTATAAAGGTGAAGAAGTCTTTTCCAAAACTTTTTTTACTCTTTTTCTTCTACTTTTTCTTAATTCAGGTTCAGTTTCTAGTTCTGGTTCTATAGCTTTAAAGGAAGATGGTTCATATTCTAGAATCTAAAAATTCTAATCTTAAAAATATATATACACAAAAAAAGAGGCATCTTTAACTTCTAAGATTGAGTTGTCTATTATATCACTAACCTTTGATTTTATTACTAAGAATCTATAGGCATTGCTATTTTAGGCATAGCCTATAAATACAACATCTATAATATTAGGTCCTAGTTTTATTTTTTTGAGCTCATATTTATTCCTTTGTATTGTATAAAATTAATTGAAGATCCTCACTAAACCTGTACCGCAGCATACAAATTAACTTTTAAAAGACTATACAAATAAATTAATCAAAGCCTTTAAAATTTAAAAATAAATAACTTAAATAAAATTCTTAACAAACCATAGGTCCGATCATATTGGTGATCATTTTAATAAAACTTTAATTTCCAAAAAAAAAGAAGACATCTTTAGAGACATATATAAGAAAATAAAATAAATAAATAAATAATTATTTAAATAAATCTTTAATAAAATTTATTTTATTTTTTAGATCTTTCTTTCTAAACTTAACTTGGATCTAATGGCAATCCTTAAGGATGACATCATTAACCTAAAATCCAAAAAAATTGATGGATCCCATTTTACGAGGTGGCAAAGCCAAATAAAATTTTGGCTAACTATCTTAGGACTTTAGTCTATGATCGACCAATCTACCAGTTCCTCTAATTCAACCACACCAATTATCCCAGAAAAGAATTATCCATGTAAAGATAGAATCCTTAGTGCCATTTTTGACTTAATCATCACATTTACCTGTTAGTTAAGAGTGCAAAGGAATTATGGAATATCCTAGAATCTGAGTACAGTCTCGATGATATTGAGATTAAATGATTCAACACTGCATCATTCCTTAGGTATAATATGGTAGAAGACAAACCTATCAATGACTAGCTTCAATAATTCCAAAAGTACCTTAGAAAATATTAAGCCAATGAAGATAAATTCTTAGAAGGATTTAAGGTCTTTAGCCTTCTAGATAAAATACCTCCTTCCTAGAATGGCTTTGTCAAAAGTTGGCTCAAAAAGCAAGGAGAGCTAATCCTAGCCTAACTTTTAAACTCAATCAGGAAAAAAGATCAACATAGGTCTAAAACCTAGTAAACTAGAATTTCGAGTACCCAAGCTAATCTAATCCAACAATACTAGACCAACAACAATACCAAACTAAAATCAAAGCCTAGATTTTAACCAAATCACCAATACCAGTCAAACCAACCTTACCGCCCTAATCCAAATAAGTTCAAACCTTTAAAGCAAATAATACTAGATCCAGCAAGCCTGCCCAAGGTCCAATGAAAGGTTCTATTTTATATGCGGGAGGATAAACCATCTTACAAGAAACTGCTTTCATTGAAAGAAGGAGCCTTTTCATAAACCTTCTGGTTCATCTGGTTCCTAAGCTTATGTAGTTGATGGTTCAGAAGACTCCACCTTTAGGTCAATAAATTTAAACTCTGAAATTAATATTACTTCTTTCAACCTTGATTGATAGTTAGATTCAAGAGCTAATATTCATATTTATTTTGATCGCTCCTAGTTCATTACTTTTCAGGACTCAAGTAAAGAAGGTGTGATCCTAGGAAACAATATAGCCGTCAGGATCATGAGACAAGGTCGAGTCAACCTAAATATGACATCAAGAAAAGTTCTTACCCTGATGAATGTGCTATATGTTCCGGATCTTAGGAAGAACCTTGTCAGTGGGTCTCAACTGGTTCAAAGGGGATACAAAATTATCCTTGATTGTAATAAAGTTGTAATAACTAAGAATAATACCTTCATAGAAAAAGGATATGTAAGTAAAGGCTTATTCAAATAAAATATAATAAATCCTTTTTTAATAAAACTGAGAATCAAATTTATTTTGTAAATGAATCTAAACAAAATCTGTGGCATGATAGGTTGGGTCATGTATACTTATAAAAGTTAAATATATAATGGAATTAAAACTAATTCCTAAATCAAACTTAGATTCATCTAAGTATAAAATATGTACTGAATCTAAATAACCAAGAAAACCATTCAAATTAATTAAAAGAAATTCTTCAATCTTGTATTTGATACATAGTGATGTAGGTGACTCCACCAAGACTGTAATCCATGGTGGCAATAGGTATATAGTAACTTTTATAGATGACTTTTCTAGATATTGTTATTATTAGCTAATTAAATATAAAAATTAAATATTTAATAAGTTTAAAATTTATAAGAGTGAAGTAGAAAATTAATAATAAAAGAAGATTAAAATTCTTAGATCTAATAGAGGAGGAGAGTATACCTCGAATGAATTTTTCTAGTTCTGTCAAGAATATAATATAATTCATTAAGTGACTGCTCCTTACTCCACACAGTTCAACGGTGTAGTTGAGCGTAAAATCCATACCCTCATGGATATGGTAAATGCATGCTTATCAGTTCCAGCTTACTCGAGAACTTGTGGGGGGAAGCTCTTCTATCTTCTTGCTTCATCCTAAATAGAATATCTATTAACGATAGTGGCAAGACTCCTTATAAACTTTGGAAATGAAGGATCCTAATGTAGACAAGCACACACACATCATGAAAAATAATTACTTGTCATACCAAATTTATTCCACCACACACATCATGAATTTTTTTTTAAAAATATTTTAAAATTATATAAATTCATATATATATTTTTCATACATTATAACTAACAATCTAAATGAGATTTGACCTCCTTCTCATTTGAAGAATGATTAGACCATACACTCTCCTTCAAGATACAACCTAGAAGCCAACATTCCAACATTCGCCGGTGGCATGATCTCTAACGAACGTCAATCTGCTCGTCTTTAGCCCAAATAAAAATAATGTGGGAGAGAGATAAATAATTTTTGAGAATTTGGAAGAGAGGAATATAGGAGAGAGAGAGAGCTTGATATTCTTAGATGCATTGTAATGCTAGGGTAGAGGCCCATTTATAGGCTCAAAATTCTAAAGGAAATTTCAAAAAAGCCTTTAAAATAGCCATTATGGCATTAAATAAGAAATAGTCATTAAGTTTTTAAGATTTGGAATTTAATAAAACCAAAAATGTAAAATGCACGAAATGCATGAACCTGCGGAAGGTTTTTATTTTATTTTTCATAACGACAACAAATTTCACCAGTAATAGCAAGGCAAGCATAAAAAAACTTATACTAGTTTAGACCTAATAGAGTTTTTTTATGGAGGGTGTACCTTTGGTTGCATCAGATTCAGATCTTAGCATCAAAACCTAATGGAACATAGGGGTGCTACCAAAGACAGCCATTTCATGTCTCATCTACTTTTTTAGCACTGTATGTATTTTGCTTTTGGTATCTGATATGGCAGTTGCTGACATGGCATCGAAGACTTCCTATATTTTCGAGTGCGCCGCCAGCCAAGATGGGTCACAACTTCCAACCTGGCGCAACAAGGTACCCAATCAGTGGCCCAAGCATCAAGGCCAACTAATTACATGTCAGCCAGCAACTAGTGGTGGGACCCACTAATCGACTAGTTTTACCTAGGTTGACTAGTCACTTCTCAGCAAGGTAGCAAGAACCGACTACTGTAGTCCAACACAACACATCCACCTTTGAAAACATGTCAATTCCCTTTCTAAGCACGGTATGCCCAGGTGTGTGGCCAAGTCTACCCGCTACACAATGGCCACAGTGCCTGAGTAACTGATGGTTCAACCAATTACAGCCATGATGGCATAAATCACAGTGGACAGAATCCTAATAAACCTTGGTATTGTAACAGAAAAGATTCTCTAAATTGATGCATCAGGGGACAGGATTTCGCCACCTCAACCAAGTTTGTTACGCCTGTCAGAGATTGGCACTCCCGTAATAACTTTCTGTTACACTATGTAACCCTACAAATAGGTAAAAGACACATTCGGTCCAAGTATGCCCTGAACAATCTCACATGGTTGCTCATACAATCATCGGACCACCACAAGTTCTTAGCTTTGGTTGCTATAGTCTCTCATTTTTCGTGTACTGACTTGAGCATCGGAGTGTTCCCACTGGTAATCCCGGTCCAGAACCTTTTACAGGTCATCAAGGCAAAACAATCCGATCCAGCTTCTCCTTCTTCTAGGAAAGCCCGAAGCATCCTTCTCCACCGTTGAAGCTCAATGATGGGCAACTTAATAGTAATAGTACCAACTTGATGAAGGCTGGTCTCATGGTCACTTTGTTACCTCATCCCAAGGCATGAAGAACCTTAGAAAACTCCTTGCCTTCTTTACTTTCATGTAATACTTTTTCTTTATAATAAAACCAGCTGGGTATTATCACCCTCCCTTTACACCAAAAAAATTAGGATGCCCTGAAAAGCTATTTTGATATGGATACACCACAAGTGATTTAAGCTTAAATGAATCCTATGTGAATCATGATAATGACATTTTTTTTTTTTTTTTTTGATAAATCGATGTATTCATTGTATAATACAAAAACGAATACAACCTAAAAAGTCAGAAAGTATAATATCCCTAAACTGTACGAGGGCCGAGCACCAATCGGACCACAATACAGATCCCGTATGCTGAGCAACATAGGAGGCTGCCCAGTCTGCAGCCGAGTTAGCCTCCCTATAAATATGCCTAATAGTCAGAGAAAGACAACCATGCAGTAGAAGTCTAATATCCCTGACAATAGGATGATCCGCGATCATAGAAGAAGGATGTGAAATCCAAAAAATAACGGTGGCAGAGTCACCCTCAATAATCAGACGATCGAGATGGAGAACCTGCCTGGCATACCAATTCTGGTCCAAGCAGCATAAAGCTCTAAGGTCAGAATGGAAGAATCTGAAAGGGGGATGCCACCGGCGGCAAGGAACCCCAGACGAGAATTCCTGATAACAAACCCTGCACCGCTCATCCTGCAGCATAGACTCCCATCAAAATTGATCGTGACTTCGATTACATTTTAATATTTACTAAATAGCAACTTGAGCTACATTGACTTTGATTACAAAAGTTAAGCCCAATGGGCACTTATTATTCAAGTGCCACCGCATATTATCATTTCGATTGATCTTGGATGGATATAGAGGTCGCCCATGAATCATGCGAAAGTGGAGGTATTAGATTCAACTTGGATTTTTCAGCAAGTTTAAATGCATGTATGATATCTTCTTCAATCTTGATGGCTTAGGACTTTTTATTTTTCACATTAAGGCCCTTTTTTGGGTTAAACATCTCATTAAGGCCTTCACATAAGGTGATCCAGGATCATACAGCCAAAGGAAAATCCATTTCCTAGCTACATTAGCAATGATATTTTTAAATATTTCTATGCATACCATTATTTGGGGGCCATCTTCTAGAATAGTTTTAGCGAAAATATTAGTCAAGAGATAACCAATCACGATTTCATTAATTCTAGGGGCACTTATAATTTTTACTGATCTAGTCTTGATAAAGAAAATACAATGCAAAAATATGAGAAGAAGCTCTTTAAGTTAATAATGATAGCAGAACTTTCAATTCAAAACTAATCTTTATTTGCTTCCTTGGTTAAATGTAGTGCTCCCTTAGAAACTTATAGGATTTCTCCAAGTTGTTTATGCAAATCCGTTGGATAAAGCCTCTCTACCACTATGATAACTCCTATTGCCATACATACATACATATACATATATCCGATGTATATGTATGTATGTATGTATGTTTTAAATTAGAGACTTTTATGTAGAGTCCTTGTTTAATATGCATATCTTAAAGTACGATATTCTATTAATGCCATCTTTTGAAAATGGACCTATAAATGCTAAAAAATATTTTTTTTGGTCATCTATATAGGCTATTGTTGGGATATCCTGGTTCAGCTACGAACCAGGCTCCGGTTCGACTTATCGAAGCCCCGGTTCTCCGGACTATGGACTTCGGACTAAGCGAAGGCCAACTGCAAGCAACTAAAGGCTTCACACCGAACTACAATATCCGAAGGCCAGTCCTTCGGGTAGCACCTTCGGCCCCGACCGAAGTCTGAACTACTCATCGACTTTCGAAGACACGAACTTCAGTCCCCGCCGTAGACATGATCTTCGGCCTCAGGAAAATATCAAGCCTTCGGCCCATGCAAGGGGAAACCCGAAGCTTGAACTACAATCTGTTCCAAAAAGGAAACTGTAACCAACGGTTACAATCGACACTCATCATGCCATGATCATGGCACGCAATTCCTGCAGCCACGCCTCCGATCTGGCCGGAACCGCTCATTGACAACCCACGATCGCCAATCATGGGAGTGAATGGCTCCCCATGATCTCCGGAAAAGAGCGGGCCACAGACCGAAGGCCATCTTTTAAATATGGATAAGGAAGATGGCTCGAGAGGTACACATGAATAATCTCGCACATACACATTTTCAATCTCCAAGAGCTCTTTTTCTCTTCCATTCTCGACATCTTTCCTAGTCTGTGGCTGGAATCCGCCACTGACTTAGGCATCGGAGTGTCCTCCACCGGAACAACTCCGGTAAGGGACCTATTTTGCAGGTGAACCAGGGAGCGATCCTGCGACACAGCGGCTCCGACCGACCGATCCAGGGACTCCACGCCAACAGATTGGTGCGCCAGGTAGGGGGGCGTATTACTAACATTTGTTAAGCTCCCTCCCTGATAAGGGGAAGAAACAAAGAATTTCTTGATGGCAAGAGGAAAAGCTCAAAATGCTTCTACAAGTCGGAGTCGTGCTCCATCTCAGGGGGGTGCACCCCCGGAGGAGAACGATGTTCCACCTCCCACGGTTGTTATGGGAGCACAGCAGTTCGAAGCTCTTATGAACCAGGTCGCCAACCTGACGGCCATGGTTCAAGAGTTTCAAGACAGAGCCTTCCCGGTGGCAAATCCACCGGCTGTTTCTAGACATAGCTCTCGATCCCGAAGAAGGAGAGTACCAGGGAAGGATTCAGCGCATCCCTCCCTCCATTCTCGGCCCTCTCCCGAAGGCCGAACTTCGAGACTGCCTAGGTCTGCCGATTCCCCACGAGAAGGAAAAAGGCCTAGGCAAACTTCCTCCTCCTCCTCCGAAGACTCCACTCCGATGGAGAGAGCGCCCAGGCAGACTCCCGATTATGATGGGAGGTTCAGAGCCATCGAATCAGAGATGGCAAGGGCACGAGAATAGAGAATGCTGGATCAGAGAGATCTCGAGGACCTGATTGTGGGTGATCTACGCCCACCCTACACCGACCGCATCATGGCTGAGGACATTCCTCGGCACTTCAGGGTTCCCCAAATGGAACCCTACGATGACACCTCTGACCCCTTCGACCATTTGGGCAGCTTCAAAGCCCATATGATGATTCAAGGAGCTTCAGATGCGATGTACTGTTTGGCATTCCCGGCTACCTTGAAGAAGTCCGCTCGGATGTGGTACTCGAGCTTGCGCCCAGGTACCTTCGATTCCTTTTTCGAGTTAGAAAAATTGTTTGTCTTGAATTTCAGGACCTGCCGCAAGACTTCTCGGAATACGAACACACTCTTCCTCCTTCACCAGAATGAAGGAGAGAGCCTGAGAGATTACATCTCCAGGTTCAATGTGGCCACGCTTGAGATCCCCGATCTTAACGAGCACATGACCATGTCAGCTCTGAAAAAGGGGCTTCAAACCTCCAGGCTTACTATTTTCCTGGACAAGAAGTTCTCCAAAAGCTACACTGATCTCCTATCATGGGCTCAAAAATACATCGATGCTGAAGAGCAGGCGGCGAATCGACGTATGATTCAAGGGAAATCCCCTTCAAAGAAGAAGAATAACAGGGGGCAAGGCCCCCACACTTTCAATAACAATGGCGGCAGATATACAGACCGTCGAAGAAGCCCTCCCAAGCCCAGAGCATTGGGAGGAAGATTCGACTGATACACCCCCCTCAACTTCCCTCGAGAGAAGATCCTCATGGAGATAGAAAAAGAAAACTATCTCCAATGGCCCCGTCCAATGAAGGCCGCCTCTTCCGCAAGGAATAGGAACAAGTTATGCCAATTCCATCGGGACCACGGCCACAACATAGAAGAATGCATCCAGCTGAGGGATGCGATTGAGGATCTCATCAAGAGAGGATACCTAGGATGGTACATCGGTCATCAGGGACCCCGGTCGGAAACAACTGTTCCCCAGCCACCTCCTGAAGATGCCGAATTACCAAATCAAAGGCCCACCAACGGAGGTGTAGGGATGATACACCGGCCTGCCAACTGGAGAAGGGATGAAGATGAAGCTTCAAAGCGACTGAAAGATAACAACTCCATCCTCTTCTCCAACGATGACCTTGCGGGAGTCCGACTCCCGCACGACGACCCTCTTGTAATTTCGGCCATAGTGGCCAATTATGATGTACAGAGAGTTCTTATTGATAATAGAAGTTCGACTGATGTCTTGTTGTACGATGCATTCTCCAAAATGTGTTTGCCTAAACATCAACTACAAAGATCCCCCATACCACTCTCCTGTTTTGGGGGCTACCAAGTTTATGCCGAAGGGGAGATAGTGTTGCCTGTAACCCTTGGCTCCAAGCCTCGACAAAAGACATTGCCGATCAACTTCACGGTGGTCCATATCCCCTTTGCATACAACATTATTCTGAGGAGGCCCACCTTGAACAGGTTCCGGATCGTGATCTCCTCTCACTACCTCTTAGTACGCTTCCCCACCAGGAATGGTGTTGGAGAAGTTAGAGGGAACCAGAGGACAGCACGACAATGTCTAATGATTGAAGACAAGCATTTCAAAGATTCGACTACTCCGAATCAACTGGATCCGAGGGATTCAACCACAAACCTTGGTGAACACATGGAGAGGACCATCCCGATACCTTTGAAAGAAGAAGATCCCTCCAGAGTTGTGCAAATCGGGAGCGCCCTTGACGAGGAAACCAGAATGAAGCTGATCCGTTTCCTCAGGGACAACACCAATGTCTTCACCTGGTCGGCTTCAGACATGCCCGGGATTCCCGCCGAAGTGATTACTCATCGACTGGAAGTAATCCCTGGGTACAAGCGGTGCGGTAGAAGAAGAGGAGCTTTGCCCCCAAAAGACAGCAAGCTGTTGATGAAGAGGTCGGCAAGCTCCTCAAGGCAGGGTTCATCAGACAGGCCCACTACCCTGAGTGGATGGCCAATGTGGTAATGGTAAAGAAAGCTAGTAGTAAGTGGAGGATCTGCATCGACTATACATACCTCAACAAGGCTTGCCTAAAAGATAGCTTCCCTCTCTCAAAGATTGATCAACTGGTCGACGCTACCACCGGCCACCAGTTGCTGAGCTTTATGGACGCCTTCTCCGGCTACAACCAGATCAGAATGGATCTGCAAGATGAGGAGAAGACGGCATTCATCACTGACAAAGGTCTCTACTGCTACAAGATGATGCCTTTCGGCCTCAAGAACGCCGGGGCAACATTCCAAAGACTCATCAATAAGGTGTTTGAAAAGTAACTGGGAAGAAATATGGCAGCCTATGTTGACGACACGATCGTCAAGAGTCTCCATCGGGGAGACCACATCCGCGACTTGGAGGAGTCATTCAGTGCTCTCTGGCGCTACCAAATGAAGTTAAACCGACGAAGTGCGCCTTCGAGGTCACGTCGGGTAAATTTCTGGGCTTCCTTATCACCAAACGAGGGATTGAGGCCAACCCCGAGAAGATCCAGGCCTTGAAGGATATGCGACATCCCTCCTATAAAAAGGAAGTCCAACAGTTGACAGGGAGGATTGCCTCCCTAAGCAGATTTATCTCTCGGTCCACCGAGAAGTGTCTTCCGTTCTTCAAGGTACTCCGGCAATCAAAGGGCTTCGAATGGTCTGAAGACTATCGCGTTGCCTTTGAGGAATTGAATAAGTATTTGGAGACCCCGCCCTTACTCTCCAAGCCAAAAGAAGGCGAGGTCCTCTATCTGTACCTCTCTGCTTCAGACGAAGCAGTGAGTTTGGTTCTTATCCGGAAGGAAGAAGACGGGTCCCATAAGCTGATCTACTACATCAGCAAGATCCTGCATGACGCAGAAACACGATAAGCAATGATGAAGAAGCTGATCTACTCTTTAGTGATTGCAGCAAAGCGACTACGGCCATATTTCCAGGCACACGCTATCGTGGTGCTAACTGATCAACCTCTCAAGGCCGTTCTCCGATCTCCGGACACTTCTGGAAGGATAGCCAAGTGGGCTGTGAAGCTAAGCGAATTTGACATTAGCTTCCAGTCCCGAGCGGCTACGAAGGCCCAGGTGCTCTCTGATTTTCTGGCCGAGTGTACCTGGAAATCCGAAGATGAAGCCTCTTCGGATAAAGAAGAAACCCCGAAGGAGATGAAGTCCGTTTGGGTGCTTCATGTGGACGGAGCTTCCAATGCTACCAGGTGCGGGGCTGGAATCATGTTGGCCGAACCTGACAGCCAGATTATAGAGTATGCACTCCGTTTCTCCTTTCACGCCTCCAATAATCAGGCCGAATATGAGGCCCTACTCGCCGGACTTCGGATCGCCAAAGATCTGGAAGTCCGGCAACTCTGAACCTTCTCCGATTCTCTACTGGTTGTGAATCAAGTCAATGGAAACTATGCATCCAAAGATCCAACCATTATGCAATACCTGGAGAAGGTTCAGGCTTTATCCTCCCAACTGGAACATTTTGAAATTATTCATGTTCCCTGATCAGAGAACCTGTGCGGATGCACTGTCTCGACTGGCAACTACAGCACCAGAGTCTCTCGGGCGCACTGGTGCGGGCACCAGACTCAGAAGAAGACTTCAGAGCTCCATTTGGATCTCTGATTGACATTGCCCGAGAAATTAGGATTTGTAATAAAGGTTGACCTGGTCAACCAGTTTATTTATTTTATTTATTGAGTCACCATTTAAATTTTGTTGAGTCATGTTGACTCAGTGCAAGTCCCAATGTGGTTTCAATTTGGTCCAAAATGGTGCCACATTTGTCTTCCAATCAAATCAAGGTTCAAGCAAGTGGAGGCCACACTCCAAGCCACACGCCCAGCCACACTCCGAGCACACGCCAGAGTCCAGGAGGTGCCACAGAGGCATCCCAGTGTCATGGTCCCCACATCCAAAGAAGAAAAAATCAAATTGGAGGCTACTTTAAAGGAGGCGCCCATACCTGCCTATTTTACCTAAGCAAAGAAGGAAGAAGACTTCTCTTGGAGAAGAAATCAAAGAAGGACATCCAACCTACTCCTAATTGAAGTTCAAATCAAAATCAAAGAGCTTAACTTGGAGTGGAAGAAAAGAAGAAATACCATAAGAAGAAGAGGACTCCAAATCCAAATCCAACTCCAAAGGAGGCACCAAAAAATTCAAAAAAAAATTCCTTTATGGCCGTCCCAATTTTTTTTGAACTCTTGGTCGGCCAAGAGAGAAGATTTTCTACCTAATCTAGTGGTTGGAGGAGTTTAGTCCCACATGGAAATTTGTACAAGCTTGGAGAAAATTTTAGGTCTATATAATAGACCTCTCTTTGTAACTTTAAAAATCAATGAAGAAAATTATTTTTTTTGCTATTCTCTTGTGTTGAGTGACCTAGGTTTCTCTTCTTCCGCACTATTCTAAGTGTTGAGCTCCGTGAGGGGGTAATCCGGGTTCCATTGGAGCCTTGAGGAGGTGAGAGATCTCCATCTTTATCCAAAACCCTAGGTTTGCCACTTGAAATTCCAAAACCCTAGCCACCCTTCATTATTTTCAATCCATCAAACCCTAGATCCATCCATCTCCCATGGCCTCTCTCTCTCTACAAGTCCAGGCCGTCCACCTTCATCCAGATCCAGTCCGGCAACTTCAGATCCAGAGCAAGTTCCAAGGAAAATCACATCAACATCCAGGAGAATCCAGTTTTCAGCAATTTCAATCTTCAAGTTCATCAACCTGGTAAATCTTTCCCTTGACTCTCTGATTCCATCAATTATTTTTCTTCTCTTCTAGATCTTGAGTTCAGGAGAAGCCAACCGGCCAAAGGACCAGTATTGGAGGATCCATTACGAAGATATCTGAATCCGGGATCTAACAATCTGCTCGGGAGAGTTCCTCCACCAAAATCTGTGAAGATCATTGTCTGGTTAGATAAACCATCTCTTCTCGTTATTTCTGTTCTTTTGAAAGTTCGGAGCGAAACCCTAGGTCTGGGAGTTTCTCAACCCCCAGCGATCCGTTGCTTCTGAACTACTCTGATAATTTAGTTTCCTTAAAATTGTGCTTTCAATTATCATATTAGTATCTTTCAATGTTAGGTTAACTTTTCTTTGATTTGAAGCCAACTTCTACAAACATATAAAAATAACAAAAAAATTAGTTAATCTTAATTTACTTCCGCATCGCATTCCTTTATTTGTTCTGCATCATTTTTGGTATCAGAGCCCAGTCTAGGGTTTCTGATTTGCTTGCTTGCTTGTTTTGATTGTTCTCTTTTTATTTTGTCTGCTCGAAGTAGACTCCCCAGGACGTCCGGTCCTAGGAACTAAGCGAGGCGCAAGCCTCCTCCTCCCATTCCACGGGGTGTTCCTAGGGCGTGTAGGGGATCCATTGGGTTATAACTTCGTAGCAAGGATTATAAACGGGGAAGACAATCTAGTTGCAGCCCGTAATTGCCCTGTTGTCTGAATTATTTCTCCCTGCATAAAACTCCGAATTGCATGACTTTTGCTTCGTTGAAACCAGTATAATTGAACCTATTTTCCATAATCTTTCTGTGATTTATTGGTTTTGGTAAAATTCTGAGAATTAAAATACAGCAACTCTGTTTTTTGTGTTCTGCAATTCAATTCTTTTTGGAGTGATCATCTCATAATTTACTTAAGGGCAATTGAGCATCTAAGATAAGGGGAGGAGTTGATTACCTCTCCTTAGCCCAAAATCACCATCCAATCATTCGAACCTAGACCTAATTTAAAATCAGTTAGACCTAATTTGCCCTAGTGGGCTAGGGACACCAATTGGTCGGGTCTAGGCTAGTGTTGAGTCAGTTTGCCAAGTTATTCTGTGTGTGCTTAGCACTCAGTGTCTAGAACGGTGGTTTAGGGACTACGTCCCGAAGGGCTTGTGTGCTGGTCCGCCTACCTGGCCAATCACTGATTGGTGTCTAGGATTGGCAATCAAGGACCTAACACTCCCCTTACACCTGCCTGGCTGAGTCCTGAGTTACTACAGGCTAGCTTGCCACTCTGATTGGGCATCTAGTTTGGACTCTAGGTCTAGTGATCCAGTAGTCGATTTAGTCTAGTCTCATTTTGTGCTTGCTTGAATCATCATGTCTACCAGAAATGGAGTGCCATATCAACCTGGTCAAACCCAACCTGATTTAGAGGCCATGATCAGAACTCTTACTGAAAGTATGGCTAAAATGAATCAGGATATGACAAACACTGTGGCCCAGTTTAGCGCACAAATTCATGAGGATCTTACCCAACTTAGGGACCGAGTCCAAGTACTTGAAGAACCTAGGCATCAGAATTGGACTCCTGACCCCGATTTTAATGTGCCTCAACCTCACCCACATCAGGAGCCTAGAAGGCCTTTATATAGAGATCCTGAACCTAATCATAGGAGGCCTGACCCAGAGCCTGAAGATAGAGATGATAGGTTCATCAGGAACATCAAATTAGATGCACCCACTTTTGATGGTAGTCTGAACCCTAAGGTGTATTCTGATTGGGAGGGTGAGATGGACCAATACTTTGAGTGGTATGCTATGTCTGAGGAGAGGAAATACAAGTTTGCCAAGATGAAATTAGTACGTCAAGCTAGGTTATACTGGGGGAACATTGAGCTAACCACTAGGAGACGGAATGTTGAGCCCATAACCACTTGGCAGGGTATGAAAGAAAAACTGAGAGATAAATACCTACCCAATTCATACCAGCAAAACCTGTTAGACCAATGGCAAAACCTGAAACAAGGAAACCGATATGTCTCAGACTACATAACTACTTTTGATGAATACCTAATGAGATGTGATGTGAGTGAAGCCCACGAAGTTACTTTGTCTAGATTTAGGGCTGGACTGAGGGAAGAAATCAAGAGAGAACTATTTCTGAGAGAGGTTACTGATCTAGACCAAGCCTACCAGATTGCACTAAACACTGAGAAATTTCAGAGAGGACCTATACCTTCTAGGGTTAGTGCCCCAATCCCAAGGAATGGACCTAGCCAAGTTATCCCTAGTAAACCTTTTCAGGGTACTTCTACCCCTAGACCCATGGACAAAGGTAAGGCACCTGACACCCAGAGAACCCCTAGTTCAAATATCACCTGTTTTAAGTGTCAGAAACCAGGTCACATTTCCAGTCAGTGTACTGCCATAGCCTGTTTCAAGTGTCATAAGGTAGGTCATGTTGCTAGCCAGTGCCCACGAAGATCCCTTTACATAGAAGAGGGAGAGAATGATAATTCCGAGCCCAGTGAGGAATTTGAAGAAGAAGTTTATGAGGCCGGAATGAATTTGGTTGAGGAGTATGAAGGAGAGGAGGAACCCAATGAATCTGACCAATTAGGAGTTGAAAGATGCATCCTATCCCAGAATCTAGTTCAAGAGGATTGGCGTAGGACTAACATCCTACAGACTTTTCTTAAATTAGGGGATAAGGTATGTAAGATCATCATAGATAGTGGGAGCTGTGTAAATGCCATCTCTACTAGTACTGTCAATATGTTAGGCTTAATCCCAGTTCCCCATCCCAACCCCTATAAGGTTTCTTGGGTAGATTCTACCTCCATACCCATCCAGTCTAGATGTCAAGTCCAAATCCAAATGCAATCTTATCACGAAAAGATTTGGTGCGATGTTTTACCCATGGGGGTGAGCAGTATAATTCTCGGAAGACCTTGGTTGTATGATCATGATGCCACCCTCTTAGGAAAATCCAATACCTGTGTCTTTAGTTTCAATGGGAAGAAGATTACGATCCATTCAGTTCCCCCTAAGGACAAGGTAACTAAAGGAGTCGGTAAGGTTAAGGAGATGAAAACTGGAGTGAACCTAATCAGTGCTAAGGATCTAGAACAAGAAATTCATAGTGGTTCACCCATCTGGATGTTGACTGCTAAGGAACTTAGAACTTCGGAACCCTCAGAGCCTCCTCAAGAAGTTAAACCTGTGTTAAAAGAATTTGAGGATGTCTTTCCCGAGGATTTGCCAGACCACCTTCCACCTCTTAGGGATATCCAGCATGCCATAGATCTAATCCCAGGAGCGACTTTGCCCAACTTGCCCCATTACAGGATGAATCCATCTGAGCATGAAGAACTGCAAAAGCAGGTTGGAGAATTATTGAGGAAGGGGTTATTAGAGAAAGTCTTAGCCCTTGTGCAGTCCCAGCCTTACTGACCCCAAAGAAAGATGGCACGTGGAGGATGTGTGTTGACAGTCGTGCCATCAATAAAATTACAATCAAATATAGGTTTCCCATCCCTAGACTAGATGACATGCTTGATATGATGGCTGGTGCAATGGTTTTTTCTAAGATTGATCTCAAAAGTGGCTATCATCAGGTTAGGATTAGACCCGGGGATGAATGGAAAACTGCTTTCAAAACTAAGGATGGTCTTTATGAATGGGTTGTTATGCCTTTTGGGTTGTCCAATGCCCCTAGTACCTTCATGAGAATTATGACCCAGGTACTTAGAGCTTTCATAGGAAAATTTGTGGTGGTCTATTTTGATGACATCTTGATCTATAGTAAGACCCCAGCAGATCACCTAGGCCACCTTAGAGCAGTCTGCCAAGTTTTGAGGAATGAGAGACTCTACGGTAATCTTAAGAAGTGTGAATTCATGACTAGTAGAGTTATCTTTCTTGGTTTTGTAGTAACCCCTGACGGCGTGGCGGCCGATCCTGAGAAAATTAGGTCCATAGTAGACTGGCCAGAGCCAACCAATGTGCATGAAGTTAGAAGTTTCCACGGCTTGGCTACCTTCTATAGGCGATTCATCAAGGGGTTTAGTACTTTAGCTGCTCCTATCACTGATTGTATTAGGAAGGGAGAATTTCATTGGACTAAGTCAGCCCATAAAGCCTTCCTAGATCTTAAGGATAAAATGACCCAGGCACCCATTCTGAGATTACCCGATTTTTCTAAAGTATTTGAGGTTGCCTGTGATGCTTCAGGTGTAGGAATTGGTGGAGTCCTAAGCCAAGAGAATCATCCCATAGCATTCTTTAGTGAAAAACTTAATGATGCTAAGCTTAGGTATTCTACCTATGATAAGGAATTTTATGCGGTGGTGCAAGCTTTGCGTTACTGGAGACATTATTTGCTACCGCAGGAATTTGTACTATTTTCGGACCATGAGGCTCTTAGATTTCTGAACTCCCAAAAGAAGCTTAACCCTAGGCATGCTAAGTGGGTAGAATATATCCAGTCCTATACTTTTGTCCTGAAATATAAGGCTGGAGTTGAGAATAAGGTAGCTGATGCCCTTAGTCGCCAATCTCTGTTATTAATTTCTGTTAGAACTGAGGTCATAGGGTTTGAGCAAATCAAAGAGGAATATGAGTCTTGTCCGGATTTCACAACTGTGTATCAGGATCTAGTTCAAGGACCATCTAGTAATCACCAAGATTATACCCTTGTAGATGGTTTTTTGTTCTTCAAAAATAGGCTTTGCATCCCTAGAACTTCTCTTAGGGAATTTTTGATTTGGGAAATCCATGCTGGAGGTTTAGCCGGCCATTTTGGAAAAGACAAGACCATTTTAGCTATTGAAGACCACTTTTTCTGGCCTAGCTTGAAAAGGGATGTAGCTAATATTGTAGCTAGATGTCGAACCTGCGCTGTTGCCAAACAGCGAAAACAAAACACTGGTCTTTATACCCCACTCCCTGTCCCAGATCGTCCTTGGCAAGATGTGAGTATGGATTTTGTGTTAGGTTTACCTAAGACCCAGAGGAGACATGATTCTATCTGTGTCGTAGTCGACCGATTCTCTAAAATGGCCCACTTCCTGCCTTGTTCCCAACCTTTGATGCGTCTAAGGTAGCCACGCTTTTCTTCAATGAGATAGTTAGACTCCATGGCCTACCTAAGACAATCGTTTCAGATAGGGATGTCCGGTTCACCAGTTACTTTTGGAAGACCCTTTGGCATAAGTTAGGGACAAAACTTAAGTTTTCAACTGCCTATCATCCCCAAACTGATGGCCAAACTGAAGTAGTGAACCGTAGCCTAGGAAATCTGCTGAGATGTCTTGTTGGTGAAAATACCAGAAATTGGGATTTATACCTACCAAGGGCAGAATTTGCGTACAATGACTCGGTCAATAGGTCTATGGGTAAGAGTCCATTTGAAATTGTACATGGGTACAAACCTCACACACCTCTTGACCTAGTCCCTTTACCTGTCCACACTCGAGTCTCCGAATCTGCTGAGAATTTGCACAGCATGTAAAAGACTTGCATAAGAAATTCATGCCAAAATAAATTTAAGTAATGAAACTTATAAGAAGTTGGCTGATACTCAAAGGCGAGTCAAATCTTTTGTTGAGGGAGACTATGTGATGATTAGGTTAAGGCCTGAACGGTTTCCTCCTGGAACCGTTAGAAAGTTACATGCTAGGGGAGCTGGACCATTTAGAGTGGTAAAGAGAGTAGGATCCAATGCCTATGTGCTCGAGTTGCCTCCAGAACTAGGCATTAGCTCTACTTTCAACATTACAGACTTAGTAGAGTACAGGGAGCCAGCTGTGATTCCTAGTGAGCCTTTTGAGCCTAATCCTATCATTGAGAGTGATCCCGATCCTGTGTGTCCACCAACAAACTGGCCTGTGAGGAAAGAGCAGATTGAAAAGATCCTGGATGATCAGGTTATCTCTACTCGTAATCGAGGATACCAAAGGTACCTGGTCCGCTGGCAAGGAAGGCCAGATTCTGATGACTCTTGGATCTCCCGAGAAGAATTACAAGAATTGGACCCAGACCTCTTGGAGAGATACCAGAGCCAACTTGAGCCTTACTCGATAGGGTCGAGTTCCTCCCACCCTGGGAGAATTGGTGCGGGCACCAGACTCAGAAGAAGACTTCAGAGCTCCATTTGGATCTCTGATTGACATTGCCCGAGAAATTAGGGTTTGTAATAAAGGTTGACCTGGTCAACCAGTTTATTTATTTATTTATTGAGTCACCATTTAAATTTTGTTGAGTCATGTTGACTCAGTGCAAGTCCCAATGTGGTTTCAATTTGGTCCAAAATGGTGCCATATTTGTCTTCCAATCAAATCAAGGTTCAAGCAAGTGGAGGCCACACTCCAAGCCACACGCCCAGCCACACTCCGAGCACACGCCAGAGTCCAGGAGGCGCCACAGAGGCATCCCAGTGTCATGGTCCCCACATCCAAAGAAGAAAAAATCAAATTGGAGGCTACTTTAAAGGAGGCGCCCATACCTGCCTATTTTACCTAAGCAAAGAAGGAAGAAGACTTCTCTTGGAGAAGAAATCAAAGAAGGACATCCAACCTACTCCTAATTGAAGTTCAAATCAAAATCAAAGAGCTTAACTTGGAGTGGAAGAAAAGAAGAAATACCATAAGAAGAAGAGGACTCCAAATCCAAATCCAACTCCAAAGGAGGCACCAAAAAATTCAAAAAAAAATCCTTTATGGCCGTCCCAATTTTTTTTGAACTCTTGGTCGGCCAAGAGAGAAGATTTTCTACCTAATCTAGTGGTTGGAGGAGTTTAGTCCCACATGGAAATTTGTACAAGCTTGGAGAAAATTTTAGGTCTATATAATAGACCTCTCTTTGTAACTTTAAAAATCAATGAAGAAAATTATTTTTTTTTGCTATTCTCTTGTGTTGAGTGACCTAGGTTTCTCTTCTTCCGCACTATTCTAAGTGTTGAGCTCCGTGAGGGGGTAATCCGGGTTCCATTGGAGCCTTGAGGAGGTGAGAGATCTCCATCTTTATCCAAAACCCTAGGTTTGCCACTTGAAATTCCAAAACCCTAGCCACCCTTCATTATTTTCAATCCATCAAACCCTAGATCCATCCATCTCCCACGGCCTCTCTCTCTCTACAAGTCTAGGCCATCCACCTTCATCCAGATCCAGTCCGGCAACTTCAGATCCAGAGCAAGTTCCAAGGAAAATCACATCAACATCCAGGAGAATCCAGTTTTCAGCAATTTCAATCTTCAAGTTCATCAACCTGGTAAATCTTTCCCTTGACTCTCTGATTCCATCAATTGTTTT
Source organism: Areca catechu (assembly GCA_021397845.1). Taxonomy (NCBI): domain Eukaryota; kingdom Viridiplantae; phylum Streptophyta; class Magnoliopsida; order Arecales; family Arecaceae; genus Areca; species Areca catechu. Next base: position 17,580,375 of record CM038043.1, read on the forward strand.
TTTTCTCTTCTAGATCTTGAGTTCAGGAGAAGCCAACCGGCCAAAGGACCAGTATTGGAGGATCCATTACGAAGATATCTGAATCCGAGATCCAACAATCTGCTCGGGAGAGTTCCTCCACCAAAATCTGTGAAGATCATTGTCTGGTTAGATAAACCATCTCTTCTCGTTATTTCTGTTCTTTTGAAAGTTCGGAGCGAAACCCTAGGTCTGGGAGTTTCTCAACCCCAGCGATCCGTTGCTTCTGAACTACTCTGATAATTTAGTTTCCTTAAAATAGTGCTTTCAATTATCATATTAGTATCTTTCAATGTTAGGTTAACTTTTCTTTGATTTGAAGCCAACTTCTACAAACATATAAAAATAACAAAAAAATTAGTTAATCTTAATTTACTTCCGTATCGCATTCCTTTATTTGTTCTGCATCACGCACCTTTGTTGAACACTTGAAACTCCAAGCATTGCCGAAGAGGCTGCAAAGGTGCGCCAGATTGATGCTGAGCCAAGCTGGATGGATCCCATCATCAGATTCCTGAATGAAGGAGAACTACCCGAAGATAAGGCAGAGGCCAAGAAGATTCGCTGGATGGCGTCTCAGTATGTTATCTTAGATGGAACCCTCTACAAGAGACCGTTCTCCCAACCACTGCTGAAATGTCTCGGACCCATCGATGCAGATTATGCATTGAGAGAGGTCCACGAGGGCATATGCGGGGATCACTTGGGAGGCAGATCTCTAGCATACAAGGTTATTCGACAAGGATATTACTGGCCCTCCATCCAGAAGGACTCAGCTGATTTCGTGCGGAAGTACGATCAATGCCAGAGGTATGCCAATGTATAAAGACAACCTGCGAGTCACCTGACTCAGTTGGCAGCCACATGGCCCTTTGCCCAGTGAGGGATGGACATCCTTGGCCCGTTCCCACCAGCATCAGGGCAAAGGAAGTTTCTCCTAGTAGCCATCAACTATTTCACAAAATGGATGGAAGCCGAACCATTGGCCCAAATCACAGAGGGTGGGATGGAAAGTTTTGTGAAAAACTCCATCATCTTCAGGTTCGGTATCCCACACGTCATCATCATGGACAACGGAAGACAATTCAACAATCCAAAGTTCAAGGATTTCTGTGCTCGGTACCATATCTAGCATCAGCTAACATCCGTTGCTCATCTATAGTCCAATGGAGAAGCCGAAGTCACCAACCGAACCATCCTCCATGGTCTAAAGACAAGGTTGAACGCCGCCAAAGAGCTTTGGGCCGAAGAACTGACATCTGTTCTTTAGGCTTACCGAACTATCCCAAGAACAGCCACCGGTGAATCTCCGTTCAACCTAGCCTACTGTACCGAAGTCGTGCTACCTATCGAAGTCTCCCTACAGTCCCTGAGGATTGACAACTATGAAGAGCCTGAGAATTCCGATCGCAGAAGGATCGATCTGGATCTGCTATCAAGCACCAGGCTACAGGCTCAGATAATAATGGCGGCATACTAGCAAAAGGTTGCCAAGTACTATAATGCAAGGGTGAAGGAGCAAACTTTTCGCACGGGAGACATGGTATTGCGAAGAGCAGAGGTGTCCAGGCCAACGGAATAAGGTAAACTCTTCCCCAACTAGGAAGGCCCATATCAAGTCGAAGAAGTCATTCGACTAGGGACATATCGATTAAAGACCCTGGAGGGGAAGACCCTATCCCGGCCATGGAATGTACAAAACCTTCGCAAATACAATCAATGAAAAAGTTTCAAAAAACTCCTGTGCAAAGCTCCTCAACCCTACTCGACTCATGATGGCTAGTTGCATCGACTGAATGATAACAGCCTAAATGACCCGATCTGAAAAATCGGTCAACTGCATAAAGGAGAGCCTGATCCACTCACTTTATCGGTATGCTCGACGAGCGCAATGGATGGCCTAACCTGGCCACCAAAAAGATCAAAGGCGCAGGGATGGTTTTCGTAACCTACCCTATGGTGAATCCGAACACGCGTCGAGGCGGGCCTGAATAGCCTACCTTAATTACGACAAAAAGAGCACAGTGATGGTGTAAACACCCTGCCCTACGAAAAATTTGAACACGTGCCTAAAAGGACCACTGTTGTCCTCTTTGTCAACAACAAACACTCTCAGAGCGGTCCAACGGACCCTACTTCTTCCTTACAAACTGCAAGTGATTTATGGAGTCTACATTATGGACAAATCATGATGCAACACATCGCAGAAAATACACGGGAAGAGGTAAAAGAAAAGATTTTCCATTTCTTTCAATTTTTCTTACAAAAATAAAAGGAAAGAAAGAAAAAAAAAAGAAACTCTCCTATAAAGAGAGCAAGAAAAAGAAAAGAAACTCTCCTAAAGAGAGATACAAAAAAAAGAAGAAGAAGAAAAAGCAGCAGCAACAGCAGAGTTGGGAAATTTGCATTAACTCCTCGACGGGTTTTTCCCGTACCATCGGGGAGAGACCAGATGGGACGACGAAGGACCCCAGGGTTCCCGTCTGAACTCAAGTCCGACCCCTCATCGGAGTCAGAATCGAATTCATAGCCGGAAAAGGGAATGGAGGGTTTGATATTATCCAAGCCCTTTAAGACATAAAACTTGGAGGCTTTCCTTCGGCACTCCCAAAACCCCTGGTGGAAGGAGTCTAGGGCCACCCTGGCGAGCTCATCCTTGAATGAGGCAGAAGTTTTGAAGTTTGCAATGGCCTCCGCCGCCTCCTTCTTCGCCTCCTCCGCCACCGTGGTCGTCGCCGTAACTTAGGCCCGGGCCTCCCTCAACTGAGCCTCCAGAAGGCGGACCTTCTTCTCGAGATGGTCCACCAGAGGCTCCTCCTCTTCGCCGACAGGCCCAGTTGGCTCCGGACTTCGCTTCCTCTTGGGGTCAATAGCCCTCCTCTTCGTTGCACGACGGAGCTCGGAAGTGCTAAACCTCATGACTAATGGAAGGAAGACACCAACAAAAATGATGGCCTTCGACAGTAGGGGGCAGGGTCCTATTTATAGAAACCCTGCGCCCACGATCGACTGCGGGGAGGCACGTTCCACGTCCTTCCTAGCCATATGAGAAGGCACCACGTGTCCAGGTGACGCTTCGAGAGCCAGAAAGTCTCTCGGAAGCCATCCCTGGGATCGCAACCACCGTCGCTTCAAATCCAGAGAAATCTGCATCATGCGACGGCATCATTAATGGTCTCTTTTTGGAAAAAAAGAGGCCCGGTGGCTCATAGGGCACAAGAGATTGCGACTGTACAAATTTCGACGTACTACGTGGACAACGGTGATCCTAATCAAATCCCCCTAATTATTGATTGGTGGGGAGAAGACTCCTGTTCGTCCCTACGGACAAGCTAAACATCCGAAGGAAGGCAACGCAATGGGGTTTTGGTCCGTTCAAGGGTTCGTCCTTACCTACTGAATGGCCTTCAGCCATGACTATTCAACCAAGCATAAAAGAGAGCGGTAAAATTGGCTCTTATCGACTGGACGGCCTTCAGAGACTATCGTTCGACTAGGCAAAAGGAGAAACGCTAGAACCGTTTCAGGCTACACATGAAGCACAACAATGTATATGCAAAGAAAGGAGAATTCATTCCAAAATCTGGGAAAATTGCAGTACAAAGTTCATTGGCAATACAAGTAAAAAAAAAAAATGCATTCAGAGTGATCCAGGTCACTCAACATCAACAGGAGAAGGCTCCACACCACAGGACTGGAGCAACCTATCAACTTGTTCGGAGAGGGTCTCATTAATCTGGGCCGGGATGGGAGAATCTTCAGCCTGGACTTCTCTAGCCTGAGTCACCTCCTGAGCCGAGATCAAAGCTGGGATTGCCTCCAGATTTTCGATTGGGGTAGCAGCCTCCTCCGCCAGACATGGTGACTCCTCGACCTCCCCTACGGCTTCGGCCTCCTTCGCTTCTTCTCCTTTCTCTCCAATTATGTTGTAGGAGGGGATCTTCGAAAGGTCGAGGTAAGGGAGGGTTTCCTTTACCTTGGAAAGCCCGTCATTGAAGCCGTGCTGGTAGGTATACAATGATGCTTTATCAATCTCTGTCTGAAATTGCGAAGACATCTTGAAATCAGCCACGACATTGTCAATTTTCTTCCTCAAAGCTTCGGACTCCCTCTTGGTGGCTTCGGCCTCCCTCTTGGCAGCTTCGAATTCCAGGATCGCCTCTTCGACCTTCCTAGAAGCCTCCTCCGCCACCTTGGACAGGCTCTCCATCCTCTCCTTGTTCTCCCTGGCAGTCCGCTCCAGGGATTCAATTTGCCTCCTTCTCCTGTTCCATCTTGCCTCTTGCCCTGCTATCCTCGAGTGGGCGCTCTTCAGTTCGCCCTTCAGGTCACGGACTTCATCAGTTACCCGGGCAAGATGGTCCTCCATGGATTGCTTCAGTTCCTCGACTACTTCCCTGGCAGCCCTAGCAGTCTAAAGCTCCTCCTTGAGGTCATAGATGTGGTTGTCTACGTTCCCCAGGCCTTCCTTCATGAAGGTGAAGTCATAGACCAACTACATCAAAAAAGAAGAATCGAGGGTCAAATAACCCCCAGGGCAAAGGAGGCAGTGATAGTCATACCTGTTGCAGGACGGTGAAGCCAGAATTAGACACCTTGAGAAAGCTCCGGTTTCGAAGAATTGCCAGGTTGCGAGGTTGTATCGTACCCTTCAATGCCTGTCTGGCTTCCTCCAGAATCAGCAGCTCTCCCATAGGCGGGAGCTCCGAAGGGTTCATCGAGCGACCTTCGGCTGAAGAAGCTCCGTAAACGGACTCTCCTTCGACTTGCCGCGCTTTGCCCCTATCGGCAACAGGGGGCAAACCGGCGGCACATGCACTCCTTGAGGCGGGCCCCCCGTTGTGTCGACTGGGAAGGTGATCACCGCTGGAGTCTCGACTGGGCAGGGCCTCACTAGAACCCCTTTCGTGGCTGCTGCATTTTCCCCCGAGGCACCTCGGGAAGATGAAGTACTTTGGTCCCCTTCGGGACCATCTCTCCGAGCTTTCTTCCGAGCTGCAGACTTGGTGGAAGGGGCCTGTGCCACCCTCCTCTCCGAAGTCTGGCGAAGCCAGCTCAAATTGCACTTCATCCCACCACCTGCAGGCAAAGGGGATCATCTCAGTTAAATGAACTACGATGAAACCTAAAGAAGAAGAGCAGAAATTTCCGCTGCTATACTTAGTGAGGGGAATTTACTGATTCCCGCTCGATGGAGGTTCTTCTCCTCAAACAACTCCCGGATAGGAGCAACTTCCGAGTTGGTCAGAAGATCATAGTCTGACTGATCGGCCGCCAAGACTTTCTTTCCGTCATTGGCTGTCAGGCGAGGCTTCTTCCACTTAGTGTCGAAGCCCCTTGGGTCGAAGGACAACACAAACACAAAGACAGGTTTCCACCCGTGGATAGCGCTGGGCATATCCTTAATCACCCTACAGCTCGATCTGGGATAGATCACCCACCATCCGTTGCTGTGGAAGTCCTCTTGAGGATGAAAAGGGCCAAGAACAAGTTGGTCCTAGGCTCTACGTTGGCAATGCTGCACATGACCAGGAACCCGCAGATGTTCCTAATGCTGTTTGGGGTCAACTGCACTGGCACCACTTGGTACAAGCGAAAAATCTAAACAAAGAAGGGGTGCAGGGAAAATCGAAGACCAACTTTCAGGTGATCTTCGTATACAGCTAGGCACCAGGGGTAGCTTTGTTCGCCCGCTCCTCGGGCACGGGGAGGACAAAGGGAAATTCCTCAGGAATGCGGTAGCATTCCCAAAGAAGGGTTGCCTTGTTATGAGAAACCGAGCTGGGTACCGACTCCGGACCTACTGTATCTCTGGCCCCCGAGGGCCCAACCTGCTTTCCCTGACTCTCTACGGTCTCTTCCATGACAAAGGAATGAAGTAGAGGGGCGAAAAGAGGATTCTACCTGAAGAATAGACTGGTACTCCAGAATGGTTTGGGCGGAGAATGAAACGAGGTTGAAGAAGCTTCCTTGCCCAGACCGTCACCCTTTCCCAAAAGAAAAGTAAGGGTCTCTGGACCTCCACAGAGGGTTAATTTGACTCAAGGTTACCCTGGGAGATAACCCACTTACGACTGACCGCTAGGATAAGATCTATCCTCCATCTAACGGGCAGAGAACAGCCACCACAACTATCCAAATCCCAATCAAAAGATTGCCTCAACCACTGCGCAACGGGACGAGGAGAGATAGCCTCAGGGCCACCTACTTTTTTCCAATCCGGGAAGGGCTCCTGTCCACCATCTGATTCTCAGATCATGATGGGCAGTCCAATAGAGGTCCCGTAATCATTTACTGCGCCGTCCCTCAGGAAGAAAGTGACAAGGCCATAAAACTCTCACTTCTTGAGGCAGATCTTCGTTTCAACAACTAAGAGTAGGGGGGCAACTGTTGGGATATCCTGGTTTAGCTACGAACCAGGATCCGGTTCGACTTATCGAAGCCCTGGTTCTCCGGACTATGGACTTCGGACTAAGCGAAGGCCAACTGCAAGCAACTCAAGGCTTCACACCGAACTACAACATCCGAAGGCCAGTCCTTCGGGTAGCACCTTCGTCCCCAGCCGAAGTCTGAACTACTCATCGACTTCCAAAGACACGAACTTCGGTCCCCGCCGTAGACATGATCTCCGGCCTCGGGGAAATATCAAGCCTTCGGCCCATGCAAGGGGAAACCCGAAGCTTGAACCACAATCTGTTCCAAAAAGAAAACTGTAACCAACGGTTACAATCGACACTCATCACACCATGATCATGGCGCACAATTCCTGCAGCCACGCCTCCGATCTGGCCAGAACCGCTCATTGACAACCCACGATCGCCAATCATAGGAGTGAATGGCTCTCCATGATCTCCGGGAAAAGAGTGGGCCACAGACCGGAGGCCATCTTTTAAATATGGGTAAGGAAGATGGCTCGAGATGTACGCGTGAATAATCTCGCACATACACATTTTCAATCTCCAAGAACTCTTTTTCTCTTCCATTCTCGACATCTTCCCTATTCTGTGGCTGGAATCCGCCACTGACTTAGGCATCGGAATGTCCTCCGCTGGAACAACTCCGGCAATGGACCTGTTTTGCAGGTGAACCAGGGAGCGGTCCTGTGATGCAGCGGCTCCGACCGGCCGATCCAGGGACTCCATGCCAACAGCTATATTTTTATCATCTATACAAGTAATTATTTTCAAAAGAACAAGTATTTATTATTATGGCAATTCTTTGTAGGATTATTATAATAATTTTTTTTATTTTAAAAAAAATAAGTGCTTTCATCATTTATATGTTACGGTCCCTTGTTATTAACTTTATATAAGAAAATATAGAATAGGAAGGAAAGTAATGGAAGTCTAAATTCTATTCTATTAATTAATGTCAGTTATAAATAGCACAAACATTTTTCCTATGATAAAATGCCGGCATCATTTGCTAAGAAGGAAAAGAGAAGAATTTCTCTATCTACCACATGTATGTACATTTACCATGCATATACATAGCATTTAATGGCATGTAAAAATATTCTTGGATAGAGAAAAGTTCAAAGGAGCGTGTATACATATTTTTGGCAAAGAGTGAGCCTTTACTGCTACTTATTAATATCAAATATCCTGATTGGGTATAGATAAGATCTTCATTTGCGATTTGGAGGGACATGCTTAGAGCTCCTCTTATTTCTCCTCATCTATCCTGGGTTATTGGAGATGGCCGATCCATTTGATTCTTCCAGGATCCTTGGATTTCAGAGATTTCTCACTGCAGATGACCTACCTTCATATCTGTTTGATATTACTGACTCCATTTCCATTACGGACCTCTACCGGCATGGCCGGCATCTGTGAGACCAGGATATCGTCAGGTCTATGTTTGGGGATATTCTCGGCCTTCAGGTTTGCTCCATTTTCCTGCCTACCATCCCGGGCCCGAATATCAGAGTTTGGAGGCGCTCAGCTGGCCCCAGGGTGCCCATCTTCTGGCCATCTTCTCTCCTGAGGCGGTCTCCCCTATCCCGTTGGGCTGGATCTGGTCTATACCGGTGCATCCAAGGATTTCTCTCTTCTTATAAAAGGTGGCCCGTCATTGCCTTCCTACTAGAGCCCTCCTGGCTTCTAGGGGCATGCACATTTCTCCTTATTGTCCCTTCTGTCAGACTGCTCCGGAGACTCAGAATCATACTCTATTTTCTGCCCCGGGCTAGGCGTGTGTGGCACTTAGCTGGCTTGGTCCACCTCTTTCCCCAGGGTGCTAATCCCCGTGACTCATTCTTCAGGATCCTGCGTTCGGCCACTGCCACTCCGTTTGTGACCCTCCTGGCCTATACTGCTTATCATATCTGGATCGTCAGGAATGAGTCTGTCTTTACCTCGGTGCGATGGTCTCCATCGCTTACGGTCCACTGTGCCATGGCTTCCGCTATTGAGTTCGATTGACTGGGAGTATGATGGATCCCTGGGGCTCCTACCTCGCTCATCGAGCGTCCCATCGAGTTTTCATCTCTTGGGAACCCCCTCCTCCGTCCTTCTCCATAGTCAGTTTTGATGGTAGTCTTCATCACAGATCCGGAGGCGCTGCCTTCATCATCAGGGACTCTGCTCTGGGTTTCCATGCTGCTGGTGGAGTTCCCTTATTGACCCTTCCGTCTTTGCGATGGAACTGCATGCTGCATGGGCTGGCATCACTTATGCTCATCAGGTTCTCCACCTAGATCATCTTATCATCGAGAGGGATTCTCTGACGGTCTTTTCGTGGATCCGACAGTCCTTACTATTTCCTTCGGCTCATCCTGTTATTCAAGACATTGGGCTCCTCTTACAGGGATGTGCCTCGATCATTATCCGCCATATCTTTAGGGAGGCTAGCTCAACTACTGACTGGGTTGCCTCGTATGTTGCCAGTCATTATGTTTCTGTATTATGGTCTGACTGGCGGTCTTCCCCTCTACAGCTTCAGGATATTGTATTGTCTGACTTTTTGGGTTGTATTCACCTTCGTCTTGTTCAATAAATACACCGTTCTATCAAAAAAAAATTCTGATTTTTTTAAAAAATCAAAATTAATAGGTTAGGAATAAGAACCCGAAGATGTTAATATTAAACTAGATAAGATTTTAAATTTATTAAATTTGATAGAATCATGAATAAACATATTATGATATTTTATAACAATAATTAATATTAATATGCTAATATGGTGAACATCATTTTGTAGTATTAGTTTCATTTTCATGTTCATTAAATATTAAGAATGAAAGTTTTTAAAAACTTAGACTAATTTAATATGAAAAAAATATGACAAACCAAATAAATGAACCATCACGAATATATGTTTTCTTAAAAAAATAAATGGAAAAAAAAAAACAAAAATACACATGCGAATTTGAATGAGACTAACACAAACCATTTGAGTATCTCTCCAACCCTCCAACAATAATGTATAAAAATATTAAATAAATTTCGATAAATAATAATTAGAAATAACACATATCATTCATGGTAAAACAAAGATTTGGAAAAGAAACAAGATCGGGGAAACCCAAATTTTGAAAAAAAAAAACTTGTTTATAATCCATGCATTAAATACAGCTTTTTTTCACTATCTAATTATTTTTGAAATGCATATAGAATAAATATAATAGAATAGATGAATAAAATAAAATATTTTTATTTAAAAAAATCATATCCCATGCATCTCACGGGGTTACGGCTTGCGTGTTACTTTTTATATAAATTAGATTATATATTCTTAATGTAAATCTACTTTAATTAACTAGCGTGATGATCAGGACCCTTACCGTTGGAGACTCTGGCCGTGGATTATATGAGGTTGCTAACCTGGTCACAAATTGTTAGGTCTCTACATTGTTGTTTCCTCTCCTCCTCTTCCCCAAATTCCTCCTCAATGCTTATTTCTAGATTGAAGTTGAGGCTGCTGTCCACGAGGTGGGCAAGCTTTTCACTTCTTATTATTTAAAGATTTTATTTTATTTTATTTCTAATTTTTTTTATGGTCATAATTTTGACTGAGAATTCTAACAAATCTTGTTGCCTCGGTGTTGGGATATAAGGAAACGATCTGTTCGTGTCAGGTCAAATGAAATAGCTATGGTTGGTTGAATGATGAATCAGCCTCTCGTGATATGATGCTTGCAAGGCCAATTGATACCTGAGAGATGCAAGGCCGATTAACTTCCAAGAGGTGCAGGGCCGATCAATGTCCAAAAGGCGTAAGATCGATTGACGCCCGAAAGGTGCAGGACCGATTAACTTCTAAGGGACGTGAGGCCGATCAAACGTCCAAGAAGGATTCATTATCTAGCTGATTTAAATATATAGCCAACCGATGCTTAAGGCTGGCTTAATAAGTTAGTCATGATATAATGTTGATCAGCCTATTAAGCTGGTTAAGAGACATAAATGATATAAACTGTAACTAATTACAGCTATTCTGTGCACATGGTGGTTCTTAACGAACTGACTGCTTACGGCTTCCCTAACTGAATTCAGTTAAGATTATAGCCTATAAATACCGATAAGTAAGGGGATTCCGGGAGGTTAGTGAGCTCAACTAGCAAGAGCTCTCCCACATCCTTGAATCATTTTTCTCTTAGATTCTTATCTATTTAGTCCAAACCTAATGACTGACTTAAGTATCGGAGTGTCCCCCATCGGAATCCTTCCGGTGAGTGAATTTATTTGCAGGATTGGAAGGAGCTCAATCTAGTAGACGAAGGCACTCATCAAGCAATTGAAAAGAGCTAAATCCAGAAGGCGAGGCACTCATCAATAATCTTGTCAACGCTTGGGCGTCACACCAGTTTGGATACAACAAATTGGCGTGCTAGGTAGGGGAAGAAATAAGAATTATCAAGGATCCAGAGGAAAAGATGGTGAAAGGCAGGGTGCAAAATTTTCTTGCTGAGAAGGTTCATCACTCATCTAAGGAGAACAATTCTATTTTAGACAGAGAAGATGTTGCTCCTACTGGTAATCTGGATCAACAACAGCTAGTTATCCTTCTGAATAAAATGGAAGTTCGATTGAGATTTTACTTTACGACGCTTTTGTCAAGATGAACTTACCTAGAGATAAGTTACGAAGGACTCGGGTGCCTTTGACTAGATTTGGCGGGAATCCTATAGGAGTAGAAGGAGAAATAATACTTCCTGTGATTCTTGGGACTGTGCCAAAACAGAAAACTCTTCATATCACTTTTATGGTTGTCCAAACATCTTTAGCGTATAATGCTATCTTAGGATGGCCTGCCTTAAATAAATTTCAAGCCATTGTCTCCACTTATCATCTGTTAGTACGATTCTCGACTCAAAATGGGGCTGGTGAAATAAGGGGAGATCAATATATGGCACGCCAGTGTCTGATGATTCAAAACCAATAACCAGTCAGTGGACTGACTTCAGAACAAATAGATCCCCGTGATCAGATTGAAAAGCAGGAGTTCCGGTAGAAAGAACCATTCCTGCACCTCTTGCAAAAGATGATCCGATTAAGATGGTTCAGATTGGAAACTCACCTAATGAAGATCAAAGAATAAAATTGATCAACTTCCTGCGAAGGAATGCCAATATATTTGCATGGTCAGCCACTAATATGTCAGGGATTCTTCCTGAAATAATCACACATAAACTTAAGATGGACCCATTAAGTCGGCCAGTCCGTCAGAAGAAGAGGAATTTTGCCCCAGTAAGGCAAAGGTTATTAATGAAGAGGTGACCAAGCTACTTGACGTCGAGTTTATCAGAGAAGTTCACTATCCCGATTGGCTCGACAATGTGGTGATGGTGAAGAAAGCCAATGGAAAGTGAAGAATATGTATCGATTACACCAATCTTAACAAGGCTTGTTTCAAAGATAGTTTTTCTTTGCCTAAGATCGATCAACTTGTCAACGCCATTGTGAGATATAAGCTTCTAAGCTTTATGGATACTTTTTCTGGATATAACTAAATACGAATGAGTCCTGAAGACGAAGAAAATATGTCCTTTGTTATGGATCGAGGAATATACTGCTACAAGGTAATGCTTTTTAGCCTAAAAAATGCTGGAGCAACATATCAAAGATTAGTTAATAAGATCTTTGAAGATTATATTGGCAAAACAATGAAAGTATATGTGGACGACATGATTGTCAAGAGTACTCAAGCCGATGATCATATCGGAGATCTCCAGAGAGCCGTTGACACGCTTAGGAGGCATCAAATGACTCGACCTTGGAATGTAGAAAATCTTCATAAGTATTATCAATAAAGTGGTCTCTTCTTCTTTTTCACTCTTCTTATCTAAAGAAAGTTATTGAATTGGTATGTTCGACAAACTGAAAGGTTGGCCTGATACGCTGACCATAATCCGACAAACAAAGTTGGTATGACCTACCATCTCATCAGTATTATTACATCGGTATATCCGATCAACTGAAAGGTTAGCCTGATATGCTGACCACAATCCGATAAATAGAGTTGGTCTGACCCACCATCTCATCGGTATTATTACATCGATATATCCGATTAACTTATAGGTTGGCCTGATACGCTGACCACAAATTGACAAACAGAGTTGCTCTGACCCACCATCTCATCGGTATTACTATATCTGATCAACTTATAAGTTGGCCTAATATGCTAACTGCAATCCGACACATAAAATTGGTATGACCCACCAGTTCATCAGTATTATTTAATCAGTATATCAGATAAATTTGAAGGTTAGCCTAATGTGTTGACTATAATCTGACAAATTGAATTGGTCTAGCCTGCCATATCATCGGTATGCATGAAACGGCACTGCCAACTTCTTGAAGGCTGGTTCTGCTGCCACCCTATGTTTGATCGACTAAATCGGAGTGCTCTACCATCTCATCGATATTTTCAAGTTATTATGTCAGAAGAAATTGATCCGTTAAACTCAAACTTAGTGATTTTCAAGATCATTCTATGCAATAGTGAAGACAAAAGAAAGAAGAAGCTTCATTGATAATTGATAAAAAGAAGTACATTAAAAGGTTTACGAGGAGTGTACACTTACAAATACTATTCTATTTTCTCTCCGACCGGATCAAGAATCAAGGCAAGAGCGATTGTTTCTCGAATGGATGTTTCTTAGGCTGAGGGGGCAACTGGGTCATTGATTGGCTTTCTTACTTCATTTGTCTCCTCAATCTCATCAACGTTAACAGAGGAAACGTCAAGAACAGGATATAGTTTCTTGATCTTCTCTATATAATCTTCGAAGCTGATCTTATAACCTTCTACCCCCGCTTCATCTATTTCATCGTTAAAAGCCTCGGATTTCTTGAATTTGTCAACTGCATGAAGGCCTTCTTGGACCGCCAGAGTGGCCCTTTGTTAAGCTTGTTTTAATTTTTTTTGCTCAAGAAGGGCTGCTTTCTCTTCTAGTTCAGCCTTTTGCATCATGATTTCAGCATGGGCACGAGTTTTCTCTTCTATCGTTGTTTCTGCCAGTTGAAGTTTCTTCCTCCTTCTCTTCGCATCGGCCAGAAACTTCATGGCCTGGTCTTCGACTGTCTTTAATTTCTTTTCCAACAACAGGTTAGCAGTTGTGGCTTGGATTAATTTTGATTCTACGGTCGCTCGACATTTATCGACCTTATTTTTCACTTCTCTGATCGATGCTAACTGATTTTGAAGATCCTTTCGAATATCAATTGATTTATGCATACTTTCTTCGATCATATAAACATCATTGATGAACTAATAGAACATGCAAAGATGAAGTTAGAAACAGAGTTAGAGAATTCTCGAGGAAAAGTTTGATACTTACTTTCAATATCCCTGGATATATGGAGGAGAAAATATTTTCTATCCCATGCTTATGTGTCGCTTCCCAATCCCTACGAAGAATGTTGGATTGCAACATAACCTTTGCCAATCTTGGGTTATCAAAACCTGCATCATCAACATATGCTTGAACACATTTTTATTCCTCTTTTTCTGAAATTGATTCGGCTCCCAGTTTAGGTGTTGCTTCTGCGATTAGGGCTTTGCCCCTACTTTTTGAAGTTGGTCTATTAGACAGACAGATATTTGATGGAGATGTAGATGCATCTGAGGGAGGAAGACTCGTCAATAATTTTTTTGATGGAAGTTCAGGTAAGTGTGACTTCTCTTCATCAGAAGAAGATGCAACATATTTAGAAGATTCCTGCTTAGCAGAAGCTTTAGAAAGGCTCTCGGATAAACATGTTTTTTTTACACATGTTCTTTGCTCCCTAAATCGAGTGGATATAGCTCTCTCTTTGACTGCCTGCTGGAGCCTCTCACTATCTGGTTTCATTTTTAAAAGGTGATGGAGAGTTTCAAGATTTTTCGAAACCGAACATTCGAAAATGAAGAAACTCGAATTGCTCAAAATAAAACTGGCCTGAGAAGTAGGCCTAGAGCCCCTTATATAGAAATTATCGATGATCAAGATTCATGAATCAAATCTCGAGCAATCTCAAGATCATGACACGTCTATGTCCTTGATTTGGTGGGAATTAATATGTCGATTTTGATTCCTAAGAAATCAGTTATGGAAAGAGAAAATACAGCAATTGATTTGAATTCAAATTATGTACATTTCTTGGAAAGCTGACCGACACGATCTCATGACCTATAGAATAACTACCCTCCAATGGGAGTGTGACATTTGGTAAGAATGATACGCCTTTTTGTTATGGTGTATCAAAATTGATATTCAAATATCCCATAAAAATTCTCTTTCTCGAAGAAGAATGAGAAAGGAAAGGAGAAATATTTGATAAATCCGATTCAATGATCGGTTCATTACTGGCTCAAATGGCCTGAAAAGTTAAGAAAATAACATATTACCAAATTACCCCCAAAGGCTGACTGATTTTGAAAGATCAGCTCCCTTGACGGAACGATGACTAATTACTTATTTCCATCAGAAGAATCTGGTGACCTTACATCTGTGAGAAATCTTTCTTATTGAAGACTTTGGTATATCGGATTTTCGTAAATGGGGGGATTGTTTTGGTCGGATTTTTCAAAATATATCAATGCTATTTGAAATCCGATAATCCCAGACGGTAACATATCTTATTTGGATAACTTCATAGTTAGACCAATTTTTTCCAAAAAATTATCTATTCTATGTGTGATCCGACGGTCTTATATTTAGAGAAAATTTTGCTTATAAAGATTTATAAAATGGTTTATCTTGTTCGATGTTCGGATGAAATTTTTCTCAAGAGGTATTTGTTCTATTTAAAGTTCGACGGTTTTGTCAAAATTTTTACTTGAAATTAGAGGTATTAGATAAGTCGACTTATTCGTATTTGTCAAAATTCATCGCACTGTCGTATGATTTGAAAAAGAGAGATTTTTCATCATTGATATCAACAAAAAGAAGAAAACATGGGTATACATCAGTTTTCTGAGTTTTGTTCAGAAACTATTATATCGACATTTTCAGTCTGCTCCAAAATTAGGATTGGAGTTGTCGCACCTTGAGTCGAAGCATCTTTCATTGGCTCTTCGATCTGATTCTCAGTCTGCTCTTCAGTGTGATCTTCTTCATCGGTTTCATTTGTTATCTTTGAGATGTCTAAATCAGGATAACATTCCTTAACCTTTTCTAGACAATCTCCATAATCGATGTCATCGCTCTCGATTCCAGCTTCATGAAGTTTATCTTGAAAGGCTGCCAACTTTTCATAATTATCAATAGCTTCTTGAGCAGCTGATCCGCTTTCTTTTCCGCTACCTTGGCCATTTCTTCGGCTTTCTCAAATTTGGTCATAACCGATCAAAGCTTTTTCTTTTTCTTCTTCAGTTTCAATTCTACATTGGCTAACTTTAATTGAGTTAGCCCAAGCTCTTTCTCCAAAGTTGAAATTTGAGCTGTGCTTTGTTCTAATTTTCTTTCTACAGCCTGCTTCAACCTTCGGCAATGTCCCTCTCCACCTTGGCCGCATCTAATTCATTGTGCGTTGCTTGGTGGAATTGGTTGAAGCCCACCATACTCTCTTCTATTATTGTTATTCCTTGAATAAACTGAAGGTTCCACAAAAAAGTCAGCTAGATTTAGAAAGGATTACTTCAATAATCAACCAAAGTAAAGTTCGGTATCTCACCTTCAGCATATTGGGATAGATGGACGAGATGGTTTCGTTTATCCGATGGAATTTGGTTATCTCCCAATCTTTTGGAAGAATGACAGTTCTTAAGAGGTGACAAGCTAAATCTGAATCGTTCAAGGCCGATTCATCTATATATACATTGAAATTAATGGTAGAGTCTTATGCAGAATGTCTTTCTTCTTCTTCCACCTATGGGGCTTTACCTTTATCGAATTGACAAGGTTGAGATGATGATGGGTCGATAATAGGAGTTATAGCCGATCATCTTTCTTGTGTTGGTGGCTGAAGAGCGGCAGATATCGGCACATCATCGTCATCATATATGCTCCTTAATACTATAGGGGACTCTGTTCCTGCAGAAATATATGCTGGTGGAGTAATTGGCTTTGCTTTCTTTAGTTTTTTTGGCTCGCCTCTTTTTGAGTCGGTTGGAGCAGCCGCTGCTTTTCTCTTCTTCGACATTTATCGAAATCTCTATGCATCCAACATTATGGTCGTATCTACACAATCTGAGAAACCAAAAGTCAGAATCAACTATTATCGACTAAATGAAAAGGTAATTTTAGTGATAAGATACCTAAAGAAGGGTAGGGGCTGATATCAGCTAAATATAATCCCCTTCTAAGGAGCTCCTTTATTAGGAGAATTTCCATTCCCATGAGCTTGTTGAAGTCTTCTTTATCAGCTGTTAGTATTTTCTTGCCATCGTTCAGTGTCAGATGGGGTTCTTTCCAATCAATGTTAAAGTCCTATGGATTCTTAGAGGTTATATAAAAGAAGTAAGGTTTCCAGCTATGGATAGCCGAAGGAAGCCCTACGATAAATTTTCGACCATGGTGGGGGTTAATAACCTACCATCCATGACCATGAAAATTTCTTTTCAGAACAAAAAGGATAGTGAAGAGTGAAGTTTTGGGTATTATTTCAGCATCCTTACAGAGGATCAGAAAGGAACAGATTATCCTAATGCTATTACGAGTCAGTTGAGCAAGAAGTACATGATACAATTTAAAAATATGGATAAAAAAGGGATGAAGTGAAAATCGAAGTCCAGCCTTAAGTTGTTCTTCATAAATTATCAGACAACCTCGGGGTGGTCGATCTATTTATCCTTTGGAACCAGGAGTAATCACTATAAATTTCTCAAAAATGGTGTAATATTTTTATAAAGTTAGAACCCTATGTTCGGTCAGAGAGATTCTAATGGAGTCTAATCTAATTGATTCGGCTTGGTGCCCCTTCTTCTTCTTCTGGGAATTAGAACCTTCAGGTTCGACGGTACGAGTGATTTCTAAGATTCTAGCCATGAAAAAAAAAGAAAATGAGACTAACCTAAAGGAAAAGGTAAAGAAGGAAAGAAGCAGACCTGAGAGAAGTTCTCTGTTCCTAGAATATGAAAGGATGAAATGAAGGAAAACATATTCATTTAGAAGGGATGATGCTTATATAGTGGTGGATGACGGTTAAGATTTCTCCCTCGAATAGCTGATTGTGCCACCTGTCTCTGATATCTGATGGAAGGATTTGACTCTTCGAAAAAAGAATTTGATAATTGATGTGATGGAAGGAAAACTGAACCGACTATTCGTGGTTCGTCGGTGGATGCAGCTATGATCTAACGTTTATGCTTATTCAACGATTTTGATCTCTCAGTCATTCCAAATTTCAAGATCGATAATGATGATAGCCGGTCATGGTACGACTGTCAGATTCGTGTTATAACCATTTCTCTAATGAGAAGCTGACATGTCATCGGGACGTTCTGCTGAAAACATGAGCATTAATTTGTACCAAAAAAAAGAAAGGGGAGAAGAGAAAGCAAAAGAGCAAAAAGAAGAAAATTTATTAAATGTCTTTTCCTAACTCCTGTCAGCTTCTGATATTCAAAGTATTTAATGAATTCAGAAGCTGGGAGGACAAGTGTTGGGATATAAGCAAACGACCTATTCATGTCAGGTCAAATGAAATGGCTACGGTTGGTCGAATGATGAATCAGCCTCTCATGATATTGATGCTTGCAAGGCCAATTGACGCTTGAGAGGTGCAAGGCCAATTAACTTCCAAGAGGTGCAGGGCCGATCAATGCCCAAAAGGTGCAAGGCCGATTGACGTCCAAGAGGTGCAGGGCCGATTAATGCCCAAAAGGTGCAAGGCCGATTGACGCCCGAGTGGTGCAGGGTCGATTAACTTCCAAGGGGCATAAGGCCGATCAAACACCCAAGAAGGATTCATTATCTGGGTTGATTTAAATATAAAGCCAACCGATGCTTAAGGCTCGCTTAATAAGTTAGTGATGATATAATGTTGATCAGCCTATTAAGCCGGTTAAGAGTCATAAATGACATAAACTGTAACTAATTACAGTTATTCTGTGC
This sequence comes from Areca catechu, assembly GCA_021397845.1. NCBI lineage: Eukaryota > Viridiplantae > Streptophyta > Magnoliopsida > Arecales > Arecaceae > Areca > Areca catechu. The sequence continues at coordinate 17,598,874 of CM038043.1, forward strand.
ACGTGGTGGTTCTTAACAAACTAACCGCTTACGGCTTCTCTAACTGAATTCAGTTAGGATTATAGCTTATAAATACCGGTGAGTAAGGGGCTTTCGGGAGGTAAGTGAGCTCAACTAGCAGGAGCTCTCCCACATCCTTGAATCATTTTTTTCTTAGATTCTTATCTATTTAGTCCAAACCCAATGACTGACTTAAGCATCGGAGTGTCTCCCTACCGGAATCCTCCCGATGAGTGGATTTGTTTGTAGGATTGGAAGGAGCTCAATCCAGTTGACGAAGGCACTCATCAAGCAATTGAAAGGAGCTTAATCCAGAAGGCAAGGCACTCATCAACAATCTTGTCAATGCTTGGGCATCACACCAGTTTGGATACAACACTTAGCAATTTTAAGAATTTTGAAGCACAACATGGCAATTTATTATAGATTTTTCTTTTTATAGTTTCTTCCATTTTCTTCATGCTTCTCTTTTGTACAATTGTACTTATTGATAAACATATTGATAAATGAGCTATAGGCCCTTTCGCTTGGTTACAAGCAAGTCATTGCCAGTTCATCACTAGCATGACCTAGATATAGATGTAATCTATGAAATATTGCCACAAGTTGCCAAATTGATCAAAGGTTTGTGATATTCTATCATGTAACAACTCTTTGTGATGTTTTAGAATTGTTCACTGACATGATTTAAAGCTCACTAATCAAGCTTATATTGACTATTGCTTACTACATGTCATTTGCTAAAGTTGAAAAATATGCAACCATGCTAAGACCAGCATTTTCATATCTTTAGTTGTTTTAGTTGCTTTAGAATGACCGTAGACATGATTTGAACTTCTGCATAAAATGTTTGACTCAAATAAACCCAGCATCTTTAATATAGTTAAACAATCATGTTGATGTGGGTGGAACCCCATCCCTGGGATTTCGAAGGTTTCGAGCCTAAGGTTAATCAGACCGAATCTATTCTGGAAAAAAAAGAAGCCACATGCGATTATTTCCAACCCTAGTATCGGGTGAAGGGAAAAACATGCTAGGTAGAAGAAAAGTATTTTAAAATAATTTTAAAATAAGCAGCGGAAGGCTCAGTAGATAGATCAAAATGTTCTATCGATCTGCCCGTAATAGGATCTAGTATAATGATATAACATGCAACAAATATCAAAAACAAGATAAAGCTCAAATATATAAAGATACCTTACAGTTATACCTTTGATGGATGTAGTGGTGGTGCTCCTGAGGATGGTGCTCTTGAGCCACACACGTGTTTGGCCTCTACAGGTAGTTCATATCGGGGCTCGACTCTGATCAACTCCCTCAAAGTGCTAGCTCCTTGGGATCCTTCAAGCCGATCTTCTTCTTCTCGGAAGACAAGGGGAGAGGTGGAACCCTTCCTAACTATCTCTCTTCTCAAGACCTAGCTTGAATGCTAGATATTTTTACACCCAATCCAAAGTCCACACAAAGCCCCTTTTCTCTTCTAGTTCTTCAACCCTCCAGCAGCCCCTAAAACAACCTTTATTTATAGGGGCAGCCAAGAGAGGGAGAAAGAGGAAGGAGGAGTGATTGGGAGAGAAGGTCAAGGTCCATATCAAATGGACCCAAGCTAAAAAAGGGCAAGTATGACCATCATACCATGAAAGCGTGGAGCCAAAAATGCCCAAAATTTGAAACTCAAATTCAAAATTTGAAGTCAAAACCTTCCCAGAATTTTTGCTCGTCAGTCAAGTGTTGACACTTCCATTTTACCAAGTGTCAACACTTACATGTGTCGACACTTCGAACATGGTCAATCATATTGACCTCCAGTGATGATAAAATGATTCATAATCGTCGATCAACCTTAAGATCAGATAAAAATATCTATGGTGTGTGACCTCATAGGTTCGAACACTAAGCCAGTAGCACTACAACACTTCCAGTACCAGTCAAAGTCCTCATCTAGCAATGATGCCCGACATCCGGATAAGTCGAAGATGCAGAGCACCTCTCTAGAACCTCTGGCATATGGTTACTGCATAATTCATCCCTTTGACCTCATAATGCTCAAGATGACCTAGGACTCGACTACCAACTCTAATTTGGTTTATCCAGATCATGTCTTAACTTTACAAGTTCTGTGACTCCTCACAAGAACTACCCTAGCCAAGGATTTGCTAAATTGAGACACAATGAGTCATTCACTCCAAACTATTTGGAGGGGTCATTTCTATCTTAATCCAGCACCGCTCCACAAGTACTTGATTGCACCTAGAAACCTTTCATCACTGGATTATAAATCCAGGTGGTCCGGTACCAAAGCACAGTGAGTTGCTTGCAAGTTGTCATGGTGACCTCAGGTCTGAGGGACACATATACCCATATCCCTCCGCGAGCAACCCTTTGGTAGAAGAGAGCTCCGTAGATGGTCATGTTCAGTGAGATGTCACTCATTTCACTTGCATGTCACACTAGTGTCTTCACACTTCTTAGTTAAGAGGACATCAACAAATGTGATATACAACAACCTACACTTGATACATTGTCGTCCTATAACAATGTATCATTTGGTTGTGAACCAGTTTAAGAACTACTTGATATATCCTTTCTATTTCAAACAATGTAGTTCTAAAGACTCCATCATACAAGAGTTCATTTCAGAAAAATATAAATATGATGAACAGTCAAAAGAATAACTTTTATTCATTAAAAATTCATATACAATTACAAAATAATACAACCGTTTATGGCCTAGACGATTGGCTTTGGAACACAATTCCCAACAACTCTCACTTGAATTAAAGCCAATCGGTACAGAATCTTATTCCCACTTTTCATTTACAACTATCAAACTCTTGAATTCTGACGGCTTTAGTAGAGGGGTCAGCCAGGTTCTTCTTTCCATCGATCTTCTGAAGGTCAATATCACCTCGTTCCATGATCTCTCGCATAAGGTGATAGCGCCGCAGAATGTGCTTTGTGCAGTGATGAGACTTCAGCTCTTTAGCTTAAGCAATGGCTCCAGTGCTGTCACAATACACTGGAATAGGACCATCCAGGGAAGGTGCCACTCCCAGCTCGTCAAGGAACTTTTGCAACCACACTGCTTCCTTTGCTACATCCAATGCTGCAATGTGCTCTGCTTCGCATACTGAGTCCGCAACAGTAGGCTGCTCTGAACTTTTCCAACATATTGCTCCTTCATTAAGGGTGAAGACAAATCCTGATACACTCTTGATGTCATCCTTATCTGACTAGTAACTAGAGTCAGTATACCCCACAAGTTTCAAGTCAGGTTCTTCATAAATCAGCCATTGGTCCTTAGTATTTCGCAAATACTTAAGGATGGTCTTTACCACTTTCTAATGAGCTTCACCTAGATCATACTGGTATCTGCTCACCACACCTAGTGAGTATGCCACGTCTGGTCTAGTGCATGTCATAGCGTACATGATAGAACCCACTACCGAAGCATAGAGATTTTAATCATATGCTCTCTCTCCTCCGGAGTTGTCGTACAATCTTTTTTGGAGAGAGCAATTCTAGAGCCTATCGGGAGATAGCCTTTCTTGGAATTTTCTATATTGAACCGCTTCAACACAATGTCGATGTACGTAGACTGGGATAGTCCTAGAAGCCCCTTAGATCTATCTCTATAGATCTTCATACCCAGTATGTAAGAGGCTTCACCTAAGTCCTTCATAGAGAACTGAGATGATAATTAGACCTTTATTCCTTGCAGTGTTGGGATGTCATTCCTGATTAAAAAAATGTCATCCACATACAACACAAGGAATACAATCACAGAACCATTAGTCCATTTGTAAATGCAAGGTTTTTCTCCGTTCCTAACGAAGCCATACGACTTGATACACTTATCAAATCGCATGGTCCAACTCCTTGATGCTTGCTTCAGTCCATAGATGGGCTTTTGAAGCTTACACACCTTTGACTCGTTCATGGATGTGAACCCTTCAGGTTGTATCATATGTACCTCCTCTTCTAGCTCACCATTCAAGAAGCTGTTCGGACATTCATTTGCCATATTTCATAGTCAAAGTGTGCCGTTAAAGCAAGCATGATCCGAATGGACTTGAGCATTGCCACAGGAGAGAACATCTCATCATAGTCAATACCATAACGTTGACGATATCCTTTGGCAACCAGATGGGCTTTATAGGTCTCTACCTGCCCGTTTATGCCCCTTTTCCTCTTGAAAATCCATTTACACCTAATGGGTTTTATCCCTTCAAGCTGATCAACCGATGTCCATACATTGTTGATTTCCATGGATTCCATTTCGGATTGCATTGCTCCTAGCCATTTCTCATAGTCGGATCTCTGCATCGCATCCATATAGGTGATCGAATCCTCATTATTCTCATCAAGTTCAATGGGATCTCTGTCCTATACCAAGAAACCATAGTATCTGTCCGATCGACTCGGTACCCTACCAGATCTCTTTAATGGTCCTGTGTGGGCTCTGGGTGTGATCTAATCACAATGATTCTATGTTGTCCCTTAAGTGTATCGATTCTTCTACTTGTTGAACTTCACTAAGTTCAATCTTAGCAGCTATAGTTCTTTCACCAAGGAACTCCTTTTTAAAAAAGATAGCCCTAAGACTGACGAACAACTTTTATTCCTTAGCCAAGTAGAAGTAATACCCCTTAGACTCTTTTGGATACCCAACAAATAGGCACCGGTCAGACCTCGGTCCAAGTGTATCCATTTCTAAATATTTTACATAAGCTGGGCAACCCTAGACCCGAAGGTGTGAGAGTGTCAGCTTACATCCAGTCCATATTTTATATGAAATTTTGTTAACAGATTTACTCAGAGCCCTATTCAAAAGGTAACAGGCTGATTCCAAAGCATATCCCCAAAAGGATAGCGGTAGAGAAGCAAAGCCCATCATGGATCGAACCATGTCTAACAGGATTCGATTCCTTCTTTCAGACACTCCATTTAACTGAGTTGTCCGTGGAGGTATCCACTGAGAGAGAATCCCATTCTCCTCGAGATATGTCAGAAACTCTCCGGAAAGATATTCACCACCTTGATCTGATCAAAGGGTTTTGATACATCTTCTAGTTTATTTTTCTACTTCATTATGATATTGTTCAAACATCTCAAATGACTCAGATTTATGTCTCATCAAGAAGACATAACCGTATCTCGAAAGGTCATCTGTAAATGTAATAAAATAACTGTACCCATCTCTAGCACTAATATTCATGGGTCCGCATACATCAGTATGTACCAGATTTAGAATTTCTTTGGCTCGTTCACCTTTTCCAGTAAAAGATGATATTGTCATCTTTCTAAGAAGACATGACTCACAAGTTGGAAGTGAACCACTTTTACTAAAGTCGAGGAGACCCTCGCACTTCAACCTGTTTATCTTGTTCTTGTTAATATGACCTAGCCTACAATGCCATAGGTATGCATCGCTGACATTATCTATCCTAGGACGTTTACTAAACGTGTACACTACACTAACAGGTCGTGATAGTACATAAATACCATTATTCATATATCCATTCATTACAATAGAACCATCCAAATAAGTTTGCAAATGTCATTCTTTATTGATAGTTCTTAACCATACATGGCCAATTGGCCTACAGAAATGACATTAAAAATAAAAGATGGATAATAATGACACTCATTCAAAATGATTGTACAAGACTTGAAAACTAGTTTGAGGACTCCCAACACCAGGACTAGAACTTGGCTTCCATTTTCCATGTTCAAGAATCTCTTGCCATCCTCGAATCTTCTACTAACTTGAAGTCCCTGCAAAGAATCGCAAATATGAATTGGACTTCCAGTATCCAATACCCAGTCAGTAGTATCGCAGATAGAGAAACTACAAAGTGTTATCATATAAATACCTTGTCTAGCACCTTTTGGCTGCTTCCTTTTCTTGGACCTGTTAGGGTCAAGGGACGCAATGTAAAGATGACAGTTCCTCTTCCAATGTCCCTGCTTCTTGCAAAAGAAGCACTCCGCTTGGCTCTTATCAACCTTCTCCTTCTTGACCAGACTGGGCCTAGAAGCATTCTGCACTTGTTTTCCTTTACTTTTCTTTTTCCCTTTCTTGAAGGAACAACGCCTGCCGAAGATCCTTCCACTAGATTTACCATCCCTTTGTTCAGTTGGTGGTCTTTTTCATAAGTCTACAGCAACCCTAACAGACCGTGGTAGTTAACTGCAAGCTTATTCATTCTATAATGATCGAGAAAATCTGGATAGGAAGAGGGGAGGGAATTCAAAATCGTATCCTTCCCAAGCTATTCATGCAAGGGACATCCGAGCTTACCCAGCGCTCAATCATCTCGATCATGTACAATACATGATCAGTGATTGAGACCCCATCATGCATCCGTGCATTGTAGATAGCACAGGAGATCCTGTACCTCTTAACGTCGTCTGGTATCCTGAAAGACTCCTTCAACCTTTGAAGGATTTCTTCTGGCAGGGCTTCTTCGAATTTACAACTGAACTTGTCGTTCATCGTTGCCAATATTATGCATCGGATAGTGGTCCTATCAGAGAGCCACTTCTGATAAGTGTCTCTGATCGAACCCTGAGCATTGGAAGCAAGGGTTTCAGGTGCTGGATCTGATATCACATACAAGATCCGTTCATACTCTAGGATAATCTTGAGCCTTCGATACCAGCTATCGAAGTTGGGACCCTTAAGCTTCTCATTATTGAGAAGAGACCAGAGCGACAGGTTGAAGACATTTGAAAGGAAAACTAAAGCTAATTAGTGTATATGAATTATTATCCTATAGACATGGACTTTAGTCTAAAGGCCCTCCCATTATTTTGTTCAGACTAGTAGCCTCTACCTTCAATCTGAGGAATTACTTTGATTTCTAAGTGGGTACTAGAGTCCAATGGACAACACATGAGCCCGACTTTGGCCGGCCCACCCATGTGCATCTAAAGGTAAGTTTTTCAACCGATTATTTCTCCAAGTAACCTTTAGTATTTTGAGTTTTGCCCCAAGGTGCACTTCAATCGACCTTTGGGCCTCCTATTGAAGGTCCCGGTTAGGTCCAACCATTAACATGATAAAATTTGATGCTTCTAACTAACGAATAGTCAAGCCCGACTTTGGCCGGCTCACCTGACCACCGTTAAGAGAGTCGCACTGAGCCATCATATTAGGAACAGCAATTCCAATAGCCTGATGAACACCCGATCTTTGGATCTGCCGATGAACACCCAACTATTGGACCCATTACCATCCTACTTAATGGGAGGCTAAGACTCGGTTATCCCCATAACTTCATCTTTTTATGGATTAAATAATTTAGAGGATTTAATCTTATTATGACAGAAGGAGAGATGAGAAGACATGGATCAACCTCCCACTGACCACATCAGCAATCAAGGAGGGTTACTCATAACTAATGATCCATGAGCACCTAAAATCAGTCAAGACTGATTAACCTTGGGTGACATGGGTTAACACGAGTCAGTGAGCTATCTAATCAATTATGATCGACCACATTGGCCAGGTAAGTGAGATCATGGGTTGGGTTCCGCCATTAACTATTTTGCCTTAGACACCAACCGAGTTGGCCAGGTAAGAGATAGCCCCAAAGAACCATGATCAAACTGCCAAACTTACCTAGACATCAATTGGTTCATCAAAGTCGATTAGACTAGCCTAAAGACTCGAACTGACCACTGAGCCACAAATTAGGTCTATTTAGATTTGTGGACTAATCAATCTAACTATTAGAGAGATCTATAGAGAAGAAATCCTAACTTAACTTTTGATTAAATTAGTTCTCTATTTAGTCCAATGCATCTAAACTTAGATCTAACCCAATTAAGGACCTAATAGAAGCTAACCCATGATCCTTAAGGCTTATTGAAATGACTTAAAATCTTTGAGTCATATTCCTAGAGTTCTTAGTCATTCAAAGTGACTTAATTCTTAATTAAGTTCAATAGCCTTAATAAATTAAAATAATTTTAATTTACAAATGTAAAACAATTTTATAATAATAAGAAATTTGAATTCACTATTTTTGTAACTTTTCATGTCAAGTGTTGACTCACCAGGGGCAAATGTTGACACTAGGTGTCAACACTTGGGTCGACTCAAGGCCTGAGAAAGGAAGAAAACATAACACTATGTTTTCTGGGAAGCGCTCATGAGACGACACCTTCAAGGCAAAATGTCGACTCACAAGCCCAAGTGTCGACACTTCAACCTTCATGAGTCGACTCAAGGGGTTGACTCAAGGCCTGTCACTGGGCAATAACAGTGATTTCAAATCCAATGTTTCACCAAACTTTCAATCAAATCCGATCAAAACAAAACTCTTAGATCTTATCTAAATTTGTTTTAAGATCATAATACATGATTAAAATTTTTTTAATCTACATTTTCTTTTAGCTTTTCTCTTCATGAGTTAATTACAAGCGGCACCTCTATATGCCATAGGAGACCCCATTGAACGGGAAGAGAGGGTCTTGCAGCCCTACTTCTCTCCTATGACCGGACGGCCATGGTGAAGCACTCATTCCAAGTACTTTAAAAGAAAAACATGATATTAAAACATGCTAACATTATTATACTATGATGAACCTAGCTCTGATACCATTGAAGGAAAAAACATGCTAGGTAGAAGAAAAGTATTTTAAAATAATTTTAAAATAAGTAGCGGAAGGCTCGATAGATAGATAAAAATGATCTATCGATCTGCCCGTAACAGGATCTAGTATAATGATATAGCATGCAATAAACATCAAAAGCAAGATAAAGCTCAAAGATATAATGATACCTTACCATTATACCTTTGATGGATATAGTGGCAGAGCTCCCGAGGACGGTGCTCTTGAGCCACACACATGTCTGGCCTCTATAGGTAATTCACACCGGGGCTCGACTCTGATCAACTCTCTCGGAGTGCTAGCTCCTTGGGATCTTTCGGGCCGATCTTCTTCTTCTCGGAAGACAAGGAGGAGAGGTGGAACCCTTTCTAACTATCTCTTTTTCCAAAATCTAGCTTGAATGCCAGGTATTCTCACACCCAATCCCAAGTCCTCACAAAGCCCCTTTTCCCTTCTAGTTCTTTAACCCTCCAGCAGCCCCTAAAATAACCTTTATTTATAGGGGTAGCCAAGAGAGGGAGAAAGAGGAAGGAGGAGTGATTGGGGGAGAAGGTCAAGGGCCATACCAAATGGGTCTAAGCTAAAAAAAATGCAAGTATGACCATCATACCATGAAAGCCTGGAGCCAAAAATGCTCGAAATTCAAAATTTGAATTCAAAATTCGAAGTCAAAACCTTTCCATAAAACTTCCGAGAATTTCTGCTCGTTAGTCAAGTGTTGACACTTCACATTTTACCAAGTGTCGACACTTGCAAGTGTCGACACTTCCAAGTATCGATACTTTGAACATGGTCAATCATATTGACCTCCAGTGATGGCAAAACGATTCTCAATTATATTGACCTCCAGTGCCGCTTCACAAGTACTTGACTACACCCAGAAACCTTCCGTCACTGGATTAAAAATCTAGGTGGTCCGGTACCAAAGTATAGTGAGTTGCTTGCAAGCTGTCATGGTGACCTCGGGTCTAAGGGATACATATATCCATATCCCTTCGCGAGCAATCCTTTGACAGAAGGGAGCTCCGGAGATGGTCACGTTCAGTGAGATGTCACACATTTCACTTGCATGTCACACCAGTGTCTCCACACTCATTAGTTAAGAGGACAACCAACAAATGTGACATACAATAACCTACACCTGATACATTATCATCCTATAATAATGTATCATTTGGTTGTGAACTAGTTTAAGAACTGCTTGATATATCATCTCTATATCAAATAATGTAGTTCTAAGGACTCCATCATACAAGAGTTCATTTTAGAAAAATGTAAATATGATGAACAGTCAAAAGAATAACTTTTATTCATTAAAAATTCATATATAATTACAAAATGGTACAACTGTCTACAACCTAGATGATTGGCTTTGGAACACAATTCCTAACATCGGGTCCATGATATTCCAGACATGAACAATCATACCGAATATCTAAACAAATGTATTTACACCACCGGAGTAGTATACTACTGGATTGCTTGAAAAGACGAATCCTGTCCCGAGGCACTCCCCCAAAACACCTCACCAGTCATCCAATCCCGTCCCTTGAAAGGCAAAAGCCGGGAGAGATATTCTAACTTCTGGTCCTATTAGCCATAGTATTAACATACGTTCAACCCCCGAGATTCCAGCAGGCCCAATCTTGGGCCTTATGGTTCCCTCTCGGACCAAAGAATTTTATGGCTCCACCTTGGCACCAATCAACAACCCTCCAAGCTCCTGATAGACTTAGACCAAAGTATCCTAAACCTTCCTAGAATAAACACTCGGTCAGCTGAATTGCTATCCTACCAACCCCCAATAGAGATACATAAGCCCATTTACCTTTGGTATATTTGGGATTCGGTTCTTTCGATCCTTAAATTCTATAGAGCCCCAATCACAAAAGGCCTCTAAGACTACCAAACCACAACACATAGGGTCCAGGCCTGACTAGACACTCTCTATAAGGGCATCTACCAAATGGCTAAAGGAAGAATCTACCGATACTCACCCTGGTATACCTCTCTCAACAAATAAACTATCAAATCCCATTATCCAGAGTAGATCTCAGTTACTAAAGAAGCATGGTTTCTTTTCAGGTCATAACTCCCGGAGCCATTAAGATAAATGATGGGAGACATGAAAGACAAAACCTTCCATTAATGGAAAGGAGACATTCCAAATAATAAAGGATAATTTTTCCTCAAAAGTCTTGGCAAAGGTCAATGTTCAATTATTCTTTGCCTGCTCTCTGAGATATCAAAACATCCCTAAACTACCTCTGATGTTCGAACATAAAAGGGGGTTCTCAGCGAACCCCCTAGAGGTATGCGTGCACTCTTGACGCTCCGCTCATGCATGCATATACTCACACTCTCACTATCATTTATTTCATTATTCCACTCTGTGGTCTGAGATACTAACTTGACCATCGATGGACGTTCACCAGAGCCACCTTTAGTCAGGACTTCTTTTACGGGTACAGCCACCAGCATCCCCTCTCTAGCTCATTTTGGTGTTCGAGTAGATTACAGCACCATTAAATAGAAGAAAGGCCTATTTTTCACCTGCTATTTAGAAAAAAAAATATAGTGTGAATCACATACTGCCAAAAGGAGTGTCCACTAGATGTTCCAGTATCACCACTTCCTAATAGGATAGTCAACCTACTGGGAGCCCGGGTCTAGGGGCCCAGGTTGACACCATCCTGCAAGAAAATCAGCCTGATATTCAAGAATAGTTCACTCAGCAGGTTCACGAGTTAACTATTGCTATCTAGGTGATACAATGTCCAACGGTGTCCACGATGCCGATAGTTGCACCATAGTTAGAGGCAGATCAAGCTATGTCACCGCAAACTCCTGCATCTCTGGAAGTGGCATGCTTGGAGCCATAATGACTTCCACTCCCATAGATGTTGCATGGCAGGAACCAACTCCCCTCGAAGCACCGAAAAATTCTAGACTGGCAAGGAGGCGTTCCCCTTTACCTCGATCAGATGAAGGGTCCACTTTGATCCATTCACCTCCATGAATCTCTGAAGCACATCCAGCTAGAGATGCTAAAGTAGATCGCAAGTTTCAAGAGATAGATCAACATATTGAAGCTTTGAAAGCTTAGCACCATCTAGAGATGATGACTTTAGTTTTATCATGGAGCCATCTTTTGAATCCTGCATCCTGCAAGAGCGGCTGCTAAGAGATTTCAAGATACCATAGCTAGAGCTATATGATAGGTCTGCCAATCTGGTAGATCATCTATAGGATTTCAAAATGATGATGCTCTTGCATAGTGCTTTCGATGTGGCGTTGTGTCATACCTTTTCCTTGATCCTTAAAAAATTGGCACAATACTAGTATTCTAGCCTAAAGCCAAGTTCCATTCACTCTTTTAAATAGTTAAGTCGATCTTTTGCTTCTTATTTTACTAGTAGCCGAAAGCCACGATGGAGTTCTGACTTCCTGATTCATATTAAGTAAAAGAAGAGAGAGTCCCTCAAGTCATATATAAGTCGATTCAATGAAGCAATTTTGGACGTATATGACCTCGACCATTCAGTCAGCATGACCACCATGAAATACAGTCTCTAGCCATGTCCTTTTTTTTCTCATTGGAAAAGAAGCTATCAGTTGATTTTTTTGAGATGCTTACCAGAGCGAAGAAGTACATACATGCGAAGGAAGCATATGGTGCTTATGTTCCTCTCTCTGTCTTGCCTACCCTGGTCCTTGCTCCACCTTCTATTTCACCGTCTACCTTGACACCAAAGGAATAATCCTCGATCTCAAAATTTCATTCAAAGTAAGAAAATTAGGGGAAAAGGACAAAAAGCTAGTCGCCACTGCTACGCCTAAGGTCACCCCCCGATTCGGTGTCTTCAAAGCCCTGATTGATCGGGTGTCCTATTACTATGAAAGTTTGGTCAGTATACTTTTCTCAATGTCCTGCATGCTCATGTTTTAATGCAGGCTCAGGAGTAACTACCCGGAGGTAGAAAGATGCAGGCAAAGCCCGAGATAAGGAATCAAAATAAAATACTACTTATACCACCGAGAATAGATTCCTTCGAGATCGAGGGAAGAGATGTGATGCTCTGGTCTGTGCCTACTAGAGCCATCATCGAGGGTGGAAGAACCCACTGATCGACCCACCAGGGATGATTTCCATACTATCATAGGAGGATCAGAAGAAGATATCGAAGCTAGCATCCAGGAGGAAAGCCTTGATGAAGTTAAAACCTTTACTCAAGTCGATGCAAGGGAGTCTAGTACCCTTATCATGATCCAGTGGTCATAACACTCAATATTGATGATTGTAATATCCATCATGTACTTATTGATAGTGAAAGTTTGGTAGATGTTTAATTTTATGATACATTCTTGAAGATGAACATTTTTCTTGAAGGGCTAAAAAAGAAAAAGGTAGAGACATTGATAACAGGATTCTCGGGAGAATCAATTCCTATTGAGGGTACTGTAACATTGTCGGTAAAAGCAAGGAGTGCCCCTTGATGGTTCCAAGTGTATCTTACTTTCATAGTCATAAAGACTCTCTCAGCCTATAATGTCATATTCGATCGATCGAGACTAAACGCCCTACGAGCAGTAGTATCAACTTATTAACTGTTGATGAAATTCCCCACATTATGAAAAGTAGGAGATATACACAAAAATCAAGCTCTAGCAAGACAACGTGGTGGCCCGCCAGGTTAAGCAAATCAAGTTTCCAGAGGACATTCCAGTCGAAGGATTAGACACTAGGGATGAATTGATTAAGGAAATAGAAAAGCATGTGGAAGACCTTGTAGCTATCCCCCTACATGATGGGGATTCTTGGCATGTTATTCAAATTGGCTCAAGGTTGGACAAAGACATGAAACAAAGAATTATAGTCTTTCTATAAAAAAATGTCGATGTCTTCACCCGGACCTCTATAGATATGCCAAGGATTGATCCTGAAGCGAGGATGCATCACTTGAAGGAGGACCTGAATCATCACCCTATAAAACAAAAGAAAAGAAGTTTTGTGCCCCAATGTCAAAGAGCCATAGTAGTGGTATAGAGACTCACTGATGCAAGGTTTATTAGGAAAGTTGACTATCTTGAATGGCTGGCAAATATAGTATTGATAAAAAAGGTCAATGAAAAATGGCGAATATGCATAGACTTTACAAACCTAAATAAGGCCTGCCTGAAGGATAGCTACCCTCCCCTTGACCAATTAGTGGATGCAGTAGTCAGCCATAAGCTCCTGACTTTTATGGATGCATTTTCGGGATACAATCAGATCCGAATGGTATCCAAAGATGAGAAAAAAATCTTTTTTATTACTGATCGGATTTGTTTTGTTACAGGGTGATGCCATTTGGCTTAAAAAATATAAGAGCAACCTATCAATAATTGGTAAACAAGATCTTTAAGGATTAGATTGGCTGTAATATAGAAGTTTATATTAATGACATGCTGGTTAAGAGCCATGTCTCATGGAATCATGTGGAAGATCTTAAGAAAACTTTTGCCACACCATACCAGTACTGAGTGAAATCGAACCTCGTCAAATATACGTTTGGAGTTATCTCCAAGAAGTTTCTTGTGTTTATGGTGTCTGGCCTAGGGATTGAGGCCAACCTGGAGAAAATCCTAGCCTTAACACAAATGGCTATATCGAAGACTGTAAAAGAGGTCCAAAGTTTTACTGAATGGATTGCTGCCCTTAACCGATTTATCTCCCAATTGGTTGAATGATGCTTGCCTTTTTTTCAGACATTGAAAAAGCTGAAGGATTTGAAATGGACTGAGAAATATCAGAAGTCATTCGAGGAGCTCAAAGCCTACCTTGATACTCTACTTCTCAGCAAGCCAAAAGAAGATGAGGAGTTGTATATGTACTTGGTAGTCTCCCCTTTTGCCATTGGCTTTGTCCTCATTAGAGAAGAAGACCGGATACAAAAGCTGGGGTATTATGTCAGTCGGGTCCTATAGAATGCTAAGACCAGGTACACCCTGTTAGAAAAGTTTATCTTTGCTCTTGTGATATCAGCTAGAAAGCTTCGACCATATTTTCAAGCACATATGGTCATAGTCTTCACAGACCAACCCCTCTGGATGATTTTACACCAGCCTAACAACTCGGGTAGAATGGCTAAATGGGCTCTCAAACTTTTTGAGTTTGATTTGGAATTCCATCCGAGACCTTCTGTTAAGATGAAAGTATTGGTAGACTTTCTCATCGAATGTACAATTCCCTAAGAAGAGCTTGAAGAAGGAGACCCGATGCTTGAAGACTCCGAGAACTAATAGACACTATATGTAGATGGAGCCTCAAATACTAATGGCTCCAGAGCAAGGCTCGTACTCATTAGCTTGGAAAGGTGGGACATCCAATATGCTCTCTAGTTAGGTTCTCCTCCGCCAACAATGAAGTCTAATACGAGGCCTTAATTGCTAGCCTCCCCATTGCCAAGAAGATTGGAGTGTAACATCTCAAAGTTCATAGTGTCTCCCAACTTGTAGTAAGCTATGTCCTAAATGAGTATGAGGCCTGATAGGAGAACGTAAAGCAGTACCTCCAAAAGGTCAATAATCCGATTTTGGTCTTTTATAGCTTTGATATTCGACAAATCTCCAGAGAGGAGAATATTCGGGTCGATTCCCTGTCTAAGATCGCCACATCTATGCCTAATGACTTATTTGTATAAGTCTTTTTTCAAGTTTTGGAGGAGCCCAACATCAACAAGCCAACATATGGTCTTTAGATAGATGCTAAATCTTGGTGGATAGACTCGGTTATCTAGTACCTTCATGATAGGAGCCTTCTCGCATATAGGGAGGAAGCCTGAAAGATGTGGAAGTGTGCTTCCAAGTTCATCCTCCATGAAAAAACTATATAAAAAGGGGTTCTCTCAATCTTTGCTAAAGTGCCTACGTCCTTTTGAAACAAAGTACACCCTCCAAGAGGTTCATGAGGAAATTTATAGTAATAATTTGGAGGGCAGGGCTCTGTCTCTTAAAATTTTGAGATAGAAATATTATTGGCCAATCATGGAGCAAGATATAAAGGACATTGTCTGGAGATGTGATCGGTGCCAGCACCACTCCAACATATAGCAACTATTAGTTGCTCCTCTCACCTCCTTAAGTGCACCATGGCCTTTCGCTTAGTGGGGCATAGACATATTGGGACCTTTCCCACTAGCCACCAGAGGCCGGAAGTTCCAGCTTGTGGTGATAAATTATTTCACAAAGTGGATAGAGACCGAATTAATTGCCAAGATTACCAAAGCCAAAGTAAAGGACTTCATTTCAAAATCCATCATCTGTCACTTCGGACTATCTTAAACCATCATCACTAATAATGATAGACAATTTAGTGATTTCAAGCTCACCGAATTTTGCCAAGGCTTGGGTATGATCCAATATTTCACTTTTGTAAGCTATTCCTAAGCTAACGAGGAGGTCAAAGTTGCTAACCGGATTCTCTTATAGGAGCAAAAGATGCACCTAGATTGAGCAAAAAAATGGTGGGTAGACGAATTGTATCATATTCTGTAGGCCTACTAGAACATACAGAGAACTCTAACGAGTAAAACCTCTTTTAACTTTGGCTTTGGAATTGAAGTTATCATCCCTTTGGAAGTTGAATTCCTATCCCTGAGAGTATAAAGTTTTAACGAAGGAAGCAATTCTGAATGACTTTGAGCAAACCTAGACTTGCTAAAGGAAGTTTGAGAGTGCACGGTCATAAGGATGACTACTGATCGAAGGAGTGCTATCCGTTATCACAATGCCCAGGTTCATGGTAAATATTTCAAAACCAGAGACCTAGTCTTAAGATGAGCAAAAGTTTTCCAACCAACTCATCAAGGAAAACTCTCTCCGAATTGGAACAGACTATGTAGGGTTGAGAAAGTTGTTCAACCCAACACTTATGACCTTACACACATGGATGGCACAGCCCTACCCTGTCCTTAAAACTCTAAAAACTTACAAATATATTATCAGTGATGTATATTTTTTTCTACAAAGTTCTATATGAAAACTATCTTTTTGATTAGTAAGGAATCCAAAAGGTTGAAGCAATTACAAAATATGAACCTTGAGTGCAAAATGGAGCTCTTACCAGAATTCACAAAATTAAGATTCAAGCTATAGATCATCGATAGAAATACGGATAACCGCAAGTCTCAAGAGTAGACAAACAATAAGCATAGAAGGCCAAGCACCAAAAAAAATATTGAAACAATACTTTTTTATTACAAAATGCTCAAATGCATATATTTCTATTTCAACTAAGTTATATTTCTTCTAGGAATGCTATGTGATATATAAGTGAGACACAAAAAATTGTCAAGAAGGTCATGGCAGGGAGGTACACCATGTAGGTTGGTAGGGCTAGTAGATAGAATGTCCAGGCCCTTGCTGCATGGTGTTAAGGCAATGAAAAGGACCCCTTTGGTCCACCAACAAATGAAGAAGAGGGACCTCATGTGGGAAAAATGAGAGAAACATCCTGGAGATCCATAATTGCTCATCACCTGCAAAAGGGATTCTTGGAGAGTGTTCCCCACTTCTTCCTTGCTCCTAGAGTCTATTGACACTAGGTGAGGAGGGGAGACCTGAAGAAGAAGGCCACGACAAAGACCCTCGTCCAGTTTCATACCCTCACCAATAAGGATAGCAGTACTATGGCTGAGCCACTAGCCATTTCCAATGCCTCTTATCTCAAGATAAGTACCTTCTCACCATGTCGATAGTTTCACTTGGATGTCGTTCTCCAGGAATGTTCATTCATCTAGGAAGAATATTATGCATTTTTTATGCTAGTACCCATGGTTAGAAATACCATTGGAAAAAGCTAGTAGAACTTCTTTGCTAGAGCTGGAAGAAACCAACAAAGGCGATAGGAAGAGGAGATATTAGATTCCTTATTTGTAAAGGAGTTAAGTAGAGGCTGGCTAATCTAATGGCCAATCAACGATCACCACATGGCTCTCTTGTCATCGAGAGTTCTCGGAAAGGAAGTAGATACGGTGAATTTTTGGGATGAAATCTCATTTTCCCCACCATTGAAATATGCATGAAAATCTTGTGGGGTTCCTGATCGAGTGGCATCGTACACGTGCTCTTAGCTCGAGGAAAAATTAGAATTTTTAAGATTTGATATTACTTACAAGCGTACCTCCTATCCTTAAGCACATAGGATCCTATCCAAGAAGGTTAAAGTACTCGAGGCAAGATGTTCCAAAAGTCCTTGGCCGGGATATAAAGATTCAGTACCTGAAAGTCTTTGGTCGAGCTAGTATTGAAAAGATTTTGATCTGATACTCAACTTTCGAAAGCCTTTAACTACGACGTGAATATTAAATGCCCAAAATCCTTTGATCGTGATAAAGGTTTAGTGCCCAAAAATCTTTGACCAGGATGTGAAAATTTAGTGCCCAAAAATCATTGACCAGCTGGCATCGGAAAGCCTTTGGCTTGACACTCAACTTTCAAAAGTTTTTGATCGAGATGTAAAAATTCAGCACCCGAAAGTCTTTGGTTGGGCTAGTATTGGAAAGCCTTTGGCCTGATGCTAAACTCTCGAAAATCTTTGGTCAAGATGTGAAGATTCAGAGCTCGAAAGCCTTTGCTCAAGACAGCATTGGAAAGCTTTTGGCCTGATGCTTAACTTTCGAAAGTCTTTAGCCAGGACATGAAGATTCACCTTCGAAAGTTTTTGATCGGGATACGAAGATTCAGTACTCGAAAATCTTTAACTGGGCTAGCATTGGAAAGCCTTTAGCTTGATGCTCATCTCCCGAAAGTTTTTAACTAGGACATGAAGATTTATGGCCTGAAATTCTTTGGCTAGGCCAGCATGGAAAAGTCTTTGGCCTAACTCTCAACTCCTGAAAGCATTTAACCAGGATGTAAAGATTCAATGCCCGAAAGCCTTTAATCGGATCAGAATTGGAAAGCTTTTGGCTTAACACTCAACTCTTGAAAGCCTTTGACCAAGATGTGAAGGTTCAGCACCTAAAAATCTTTGGTCGGGCTAGCATTGAAAAGCTTTTGGGCTGATGCTCAACTCTGAAAGCCTTTGATCGAGACATGAAGATTCAAAATCCAAAAGCCTTTGGCTAGGCTTGCATTGGAAAGCTTTTTGCCTGACACTCAACTCCCAAAAGCCTTTATTTAAGATGTGAAGATTCATGCATGAAAACTTTTGATCGAGCCATCATCTAAAAGCCTTTGGTTTGATGTTAAACTTCCAAAAACCTTTAGCCGAGACAAGAAAATTCAGTGCCTAAAAGCTTTTAGCCTAATACCCAACTTTTGAGTGCCTCCAACCGAGCCAGCGTCAGCAAGTGCTTGGACACCAACCCTCGAATCTTTTACCTGGCCCTAGAGAGCCTAAAATCTGATGCCCAACACTCCAACACCGCCATTGCCTGGGAACCATATTAATATCGATGAATCAATGACCGAATGAAGGCAATACTATACATATGCAACTTCTTAGATTAAAGCTAGGTCAAATCATTTTAAGCCCCCAATAAATTCCTGGCATAGTGAACATCTGGTGTTGGATAGCTCACCCCAACAAGGGTCACTTATGTTGCAGTTCATGCTATTGCATAAGGGTGGAAGGGGTGTCGCACCTTGTTGCAAAGACAGCACCAACTTCATAGCATTGATGACAATGATCTTGGGCCCTTACTCATGGTCGATGAGTTTTTAATTCTTTGTTAAATATGGCATTGAAAGCATTCATAAACAAGCACACGAATCATAATACTTAGAAAAAAACTGAAATTGTTTTCATTGATAATGTAAGGAAAAGAACACGAAGGTTCTACAAAAATAGCTATCTTTACAAGACAGGCCGAAATATTTACATTAGTAAAAAGAAAGAAGAAAAGGACATGCTTCAGGTGGATGAAGGGCCGCAGCTCCTTCGATACTTTTGCTGCGGGGATTGATGCACCTTCAATGGGAGCCTCATTGTCCGACTTGTCCTTATATAGGAAATCCAGGTTGAGGTTTGAGTAACATTTAAGGATTTTCCTATGGGTTTCCTCAATGCCCTCGATGAAGGTCAACTGGGTGAAAATAGCTTCTCTTGGTGGCACTCTTTGAAAGCTTTATAAGCCTTTAACACCTTCTATGCCACCTTCTTTTGCACTTCCAGGTTTGTTATCTTCTATTGTGCAGTTTCCAAAGCCCCTTTTTCTAGAGAGAGCTCCTTCTGAAATTAATCTTTTTCAACCTCAACACTCTTGAGACTAGCTTCGACCACTTTCTAGCAAGCTTCTACCTCTTTCAGGCATGTTGCCAGATTCTTCTTCTTTTCTTTGGTTGCCCAGTGACTCCTAAGTCATAGTAGTATTTAACAAAATGGTACATCTTTAAAACAACAAATTTAATGATAAGTCATCAAATGATGAAAGCCAAATTCAAAAGAAAGAAGAAAAGCTAACCTCTAGGGTAGTCCAAACTACATCTTTGTCACGTTGGTGGTTCCCTTCTCCCATGACTCGATTTGCATTGATGGGATGAATAAACTCTTTAAAAATGCCTTTGGTGACCTCCCAGTTATTGAAGGCACAAATTTCGAACCCTAGAGTCTGGTCACCTAGAATTCTCTCAAAGATAACTGATCGAGGGATGAAGCTCTGGCCTTAAATGATCGGGAGCATTTTGGAGCAACTGGAGAAGCGACCTCTTAAGTATCAATGGGGCAACCCCAGGCTCAGGAGTAGCCACAGCCTAAACCCCTAATGGCTCTCTAACGATAAGAGCTGCATCGGCCTTCATTTTCCTCAGGGTTGTCTTTCTCAACTCATGGGCAATTGAAGGATCTATGTCTGAAATCAAAGAAAAAGGATGCTCAGAAAGAAACGAAGATCGAAACAAAAGAGCAAAAAAATGGATCAAAATTGTTGTTACCTTTCAGTTGAACTTGGCTAAACCCCATCTTAAAAAGGGTCATCTTAGACAATAAGATTTTCAAGCTAGGAACTTGAAAGTGTCGAAGAATACCAACCCATCCCTCCTTTTTGGACAAAAGGGTGGGAGGAGTAAATTATCGATATTGGATACCCCACTACATAAAACCCCAGCCATTAATATCCCGGTGCCTTATAAGAAAAAAATTGCTCCATCCAATGATGGATGGAAGGAGTCCACCGAATCAAGGGACTCTGCCCTTTATAGAGACAAGCAAACCACCATCCATGATATTGGTGATATTTGTTGAAGGAGAAGAAAGCTCTAAAAAGTGGAAACGTAGGACAAATCCTGGCTAAAACATAAACTATTGAAAAGCCACATAGAAATCATAATGTGTTCGATGTGACATCACAAGGAGAAAGACCCATGGCCCTAAAGAATTTAATAAAGAAAAAAACTAGAGGTAACCTCAACTTGGCTAGAAAAACTCTCTATATAGAGCCAACTAAACTGGAGGAGGATTTCATGCATGGTCAATATCAAGCAGGACTTCCGGTTTGAAATCCAGTGGGATTTGGTACTTGTTTCAAAGCTTTTCTAAATGCAACTCCCGGATCTCGGATTGGATAAGATTAGGAAGGAAATTTCCTTGGGGGTTCCCTAAAAGCACTCCTTCGGGTTTATAAAGGATCCTCCTTTGGAATCCACTGACTCTTGCAGTAAGCAACCACTACTGTCACTTCACCACCCGAGGCAACCTCTGTGTTGACTCTGGTCTTGATTTTGATGATTGACAAAATATTTAAGTATATATGAGTACTAACTATATTTTGAATATATTTATCAGATCTTAGTACTCATCCATGTTGAATAAAGAAATGCTTGTATTTTAGTTGAAAAAGTTCTTAAATTAATGAAAAATCAAGTATATGGGATTTGGAATTGATATGGAAGAACTTGAAGAAGTTAAAGTTTGATTTTCAGCAAGTTTTAGCAATGGCACACCCAAGTGTCGATACATAGAGGTGAAGTATTGATACTTGAGAATGAAGTGCCAGCACCTGCAAATGAAGTGTCGACTCAAGGCTTGAGTCTTTTGAAAATACAGAACTATGCCTTTTGGAGGCGTTTTGCCTCAAGTGTCGACTCATGGGAATGAAGTGTCGACACTTAAAGATGAAGTATCGATACCTGGAGGTGAAGTGTCGATACTTGAGAATGAAGTGTCGACACCTGGAGGTGAAGTGTCGACACTTGGACTGTAATGGCTAGTTTTCTGGGCTGTAGAACTTCTCCAACTTGCTTTCAAACGGCTATATTTTCATCCCCAACGATCATAAACGGTCATCTATGATTTGGAGGGCTATATAAACATCAAAAATTAAATGGAGAGGTAATCCTTTGGTGAGATCATTGAATATTCTTCAAGGATTCAAGTGTTGAGCGGTTCAAGCCTTCAAACTTCCAAGTTTCAAAGAGAGCATCCAAAATTCACATCCTCAAGCATCATTCAAGGCTTCAACAATTGAAGACAAGTTCTTCATCAACAATCAAGTGTTTCAAAGAGATATTTACTTTATTTTAGAAAGCTTTAATTGTATTCTTTCATATTGCTCTTATATTGCTTACTTGAAATTTTTGGTGAGCCTTGGAAAACCAAAAAGGTTTTTGGTAAGCCTTGGAAAACCAAAGTGGTTGTTGGTGAGCCTTGAAACCAACTAGGATTTTACTTGTAAGCCTGAAGACAAAACAAGTTGTTTAGGTTCTTGGTTAGCCCATAAAATCAAGGGTGGCTGTTGATGAGCCTTGAAACCAACTAGGATTTTACTTGTGATCCCAAAGACAAAACAAGTTGTTTAGGTTCTTGGTTAGCCCATAAAATCAAGGATGGTTGTTGGTGAGCCTTGAAACCAACTAGAGTTTTACTTGCGAGCCCGAAGACAAAACAAGTTATAAAGGTTATTGGTAAGCCTAGGTTACAAAACCATCTTAGTGGAATTTCTAAGAAGATCTTGGGGAGTGGATGTAGGTGCCTTGGAGTACACCGAACCACTATAAAATTTTTTGTGTTTGTGTGATTGTTTTCTCTTGTGCATTTACTTCTTTATTTCCGCTATATATTATTTTGAAGTACACAAACACTTTGGAAAAACACAAGCACTTGAATTGAATTAGCACATACTTGTTTTAGTTCATATTTAAAGTAGTTCAAAAAGTTTTATAAAACCCAATTCACCCCCTCTTGGGTTACATCATTTCTGGGCAACAAGTGGTATCAGAGCCCGGAACCCAAAATTGTTGGTATTTAAACCTTGTGCTTTGCAAAGAATCCAATAATTTTGAGTTAAAAGATCATGGCAATCCTTGTAGGTATTAGTGTTAGACCACCATTTTTCAATGGCACAAATTACACATTTTGAAAAACTCGTATGCGCATCTATATTTAATCTATTAGTTATCATCTTTGAAAAATTATAGTTAATGGTCCTTATATTCCTTCCATTTTGGTTAATGGCATTTCCATTCCAAAGCTCAAAGAGGATTGGAATGAATATGACATTAAGCAATCTAAAATTAATGCTAAAGCAATGAACTTGCTTTATTGTGCATTGGACTTTAATGAATTTAATAGGATCTCCACATGGACATCGACGAAGGAAATATGGGACACACTTGAAGTTACTCATGAGAGTACTCTTTGTCGAGAAACGAGACACCTCTCAACTCCATGGAACGCTCGGGATCGACTTGATGCTGCCATGGCCATGAAAGGAACCTCACCAGGAAGGATTGGGGCACACCATCCGCTCCCGTCGTGGAGGTGTGCCCCCATGGGGCTGTCAATGATAGAGAGAACCAGAGAGAGGGAGAGAGAAGAAATCAAGAAAATGGGAGAAAGAGCACTCAGGCTCTCTTCTTGCAACTCTCCGTCTCACTCTCACTTGGACCTCTCGTACAAGATATATATAGCCCTGAGTCAACATGACTCAGCCCAACAAAACTCTCTCTCTCCTCCAGGCCAACACATGAGCTCTAAACCTGCCAGAAGAGTCGACTCGAACAGACCTCGAGCTGACTCGACCAGACCATGAGCCGACTCGAACAGACCT
Organism: Areca catechu; assembly: GCA_021397845.1. Lineage (NCBI taxonomy): Eukaryota > Viridiplantae > Streptophyta > Magnoliopsida > Arecales > Arecaceae > Areca > Areca catechu. The sequence continues at coordinate 17,622,525 of CM038043.1, forward strand.
CGAGCTGACTCGACCAGAACTCAATCCTGCTGTCAACCTACAGGAATCGACTTCTCCATAGCCCAAGCCGACTCCAACCTCAGATCTCCAAACCTAGATCTCGAGCCTCCTGAAACACCCCCAGGAAATGCTTGGCATGCCTCCAAGCACCCAGGGATCATCTCCAGCATCCCTGCCATGGTCTTCCAAGTCTCTCCAAAGCTTGGAAGCACCACGCAAATCCCAACATTCTTCAAGTGAAGAATACTAAAATAAAATTGCTTATACATTCTTTTGAAATCTTTGAAATGATGCACTATAAATCTATATCTGATATATTTACTAGATTTATGACCATTATTAATGAATTGAAAAGTCTTGGCAAAGTCTATACTAATACTGATTTGGTTAATAAAATTTTAGATCTTTGCAATATCATGAGATCCAAAGGTGACGGCTATCCAAGAAGCTAAAGATATAGAAACCTAACCTTTGGAGGAGCTTATTGGTTCACTCATGACCTTTGAGTTGAATTTGTGGCAAAAGGTAGTGGATGCTGATGTAAAGAAGAAAATAATGGCTTTTAAATCCACTACACATGATGAGTCTTCTAGTGAGGAGTCAGAAGACAGTGAAGATGAAGATGAGAAGGAATTTTTTGCCCATAAATTTCAAAGATTCATGAGAAAAAGGGTCAAAAAGAAATTCAAGACAATGATGGCAACTTGGAGCGATAGTGAAGATTCTAGTTTGGATGATGAACAAAAAGTTGCCCATCTTTGCTTCATGGCAAATGAGAAAAAGGTATATGCTGAAAATGATTATGATTTTATCTTTGATGAATTACATGATGCATTCAATAATCTTGTGCAAGAATACAAATTACAAAAAATTGAGTACAAGAAATTAAAAAGCATGTAGATTCCTTTTCTCTTGAGAACACCAATCTTGCCAATGAAAATGATGATTTAAATGCCAAGATTGATATTTTGAAAAATAATTTTTCTAAATAAAAAGAATTTATAGAAAAAGAAAATGATGTTTTGAAAGATTTATGTGATAAATTTTTGAATGAGAAAAATATTTTAATTGAAGAAAAAAAGCAAAAATTTTTGAAGAATTTGCTTATTCCTACTTCTTCCAATTTGACTTGTAGATCTGGATTTAATACATATCCTTGTAGATCAAGAAAATTTTGGGTTCCTAAAGGAACCATATTTACCAATCCTAAAGGATCCAAAAAAGTTTGGGTACCAAAATTGTCCACCTAGTTTATTTTGCAAGAATGTCTTGCAACCCAACATGAGAAAGGAAGTTTTTGAAAAATGGTTGTACAAGACAACATGAAGAGTGGACAAGCTATATTTTGGACTAAATGGTAAATGAAGGATTATCTATATTGGTAAATTCTAAATATTTCCTTCCATAATTGAACATGTAGTTGAATATTTGTTGTAGATATTGCATCAATTATTTTGAAAAATTATTTTGAATATTTAATAAGAATCAAGTTTAGACTTATAGTCATTGGTTGTGATCATGAACTTCTTGATATTAATGAATTTCATTCTATCATGATTAAACTTGTGATTATAAGAACTTCACTTGATTTTGATTAATGTATCTTAAATTATTTCATGAAAAATACTTTTAAAGATGCATATTGATTTAAAAATTGTTTTGATTGATTAATTAGAATCAAGCTTAAACTAATTGTCATTTGTTATAATCATGAATTTTTTATGTTGATGGATTTCATGCTCTCATGATTAAACTTGTGTTAGACTTTCACTTGATTTTGATTAATATAATTTTTAAATCATTTCAAGTAAAATGTTATGATTTATATGTTTTCATTTTTGTTATCTATGCATAAGCTAGAAATAATTTGGATCAAGTATAGAACTGGTAGTTAAGGGTTACATTTAAGAAGAAGGTATGCATATTGAAAAAGCCTTGCTCTAGTGGCTAGACTTGTTATTAAATTACTTCTAGCATTTGTATGGATATCAAATTATTTTAAATGAATTTGAAATCATACTAAAATTTTTAAGTGGTATCAATGCTTTGAAGTTTGAAAATCATTAATATCTTGAAAAATTTAAATCTTTAATTTCAGACTTAGAATTTATGTTCATATCTTAAAATTATCTGAAATTATGATGCATGTACTTTCATGTTTTTATTTTTCAAATGAATACATATTTTTAAGGAGGAATAACATTTAGGGGGAGCATCCAAAGATTTGTTATCATTATGACACTTTCAATATTTTTGATATCATGCTTTACTTATATTGCTCTGATACTCCTCTCCTTGTTTTCAAATCTAATTCTTTGAGGGGAGTTACATTCAAGTGATATCATATTCAATTGGTATCAAAATTAAAAGAATTCCTAGTAACTGCTTTGGATTGGGTTAGTCACCAAGGTCGTCCGGTCATAGGAGCTAAGTAGGGTTCAAAGACCCTCTCTTCCCATTCACTGGGATCTCTTATGACGTGTTGAGGTGCCGCTGTGGCCTTATCCCATGAACAAGTGAGGTGAATGGATAATATTGAATTATTTATTGCATGTACTTATCATTGTGTGGTATCATGTTTAATTGTATCATATTTCAAGTGGTATCATATTTCAAGTGCTATATCATGTTCAATCTATAATAATTTCAAGTAGTATCATGATTAATTAATTTCATATACTGATTTTGATGAACTACTTGCTATTCTTTCCACCTTTATTCATATTTTGTATTGTCTTTCATCTTTTTTCATGATATCGAAAAGGGGGAGAAAAATATTAAGTATGAAAAAAGAAAAGATTGGATAAACATGAAAAATCATATAAGAAATGAAAGAAAGTGCACAAGAGAGAGAAGAAAACAAAATATTATAATCTTAAGGGAAGAATTAGTAAGAGGAAGAAAATTTAAAAATTTTGCATATTTTAAAAAATATTTTTGAAATCATATTTTGAGGGGGAGCTTGATGCTTATTGATTTTGAGCTTACATGTTTATCTTATTGTTAATCTTTTTAAGCTTACCCTATTCATATACTTAAATATTTTGTCATCATCAAAAAAGGGGAGATTGTTGACTCTGGTCTTAATTTTGATGATTAACAAAATGTTTAAGTATATATGAGTACTATCTGTATTTTGAGTATATTTATCAGATCTTAGTACTTATCCATGTTGAATGAAGAAATGCTTGTATTTCAGTTGAAAAAGTTCTTAAATTAATAGAAAATCAAGTATATGGACTTTGAAATTGGTATGGAAGAACTTGAAGAAGTTAAAGTTTGATTTTCAGCAAGTTTCAGCAATGGCATGCCAAGTGTCGACTCCTGGAGGTGAAGTGTCGACACTTGAGAATGAAGTGTGGACACCTGCAAATGAAGTGTCGACTCAAGGTCTGAGAATTTTGAAATACAGAACTATGCCTTCTGGAGGCTTTTTGCCTCACATGTCGACTCACGGGAATGAAGTGTCGACACTTGAAGATGAAGTATCGACACCTGGAGGTGAAGTGTCGATACTTGGACTGTAACGACTAGTTTTCGAGCTGCAAAACTTTTCCAACTTGCTTTCAAACGGCTATATTTTTATCCCCAATGGTCATAAAAGGTCATCTATGATTTGGAGGGCTATATAAACATCAAAAATCAAATGGAGAGATAATCTTTTGATGAGATCATTGAATATCCTTCAAGGATCAAGTGTTGAGTGGTTCAAGCTTTCAAGCTTCCAAGTTTCAAAGAGAGCATCCAAAGTTCACATCCTCAAGCATCATTCAAGGCTTCAACAACTTGAAGACAAGTTCTTCATCAACAATCAAAGGCTTCAAAGAGATATTTGCTTTATTTTAGAAAGTTTTAATTGTATTCTTTCATATTGCTCTTATATTGCTTACTTGAGATTTTTGGTGAGCCTTGAAAAACCAAAAAGGTTTTTATAAGCCTTGGAAAATCAAAGTGGTTGTTGGTGAGCCTTGAAACTAACTAGGATTTTACTTATGAGTCCAAAGACAAAACAAGTTATTTTAGGTTCTTGGTTAGCCCGTAAAATCAAGAGTAGCTGTTGGTGAGCCTTGAAACCAACTAGGATTTTATTTATGAGCCTGAAGACAAAACAAGTTGTTTAGGTTCTTTATTAGTCCGTAAAACCAAGGGTGGTTATTGGTGAGCCTTGAAACCAACTAGGATTTTACTTGTAAGCTAGAAAACAAAAAGTTGTAAAGGTTGTTGGTAAGCCTAGGTTACAAAACCATCTTAGTGGAATTCCCAAGGGGATCTTGGAGAGTGGATGTAGGTGCCTTGGAGTGCACCGAACCACTATAAAATTCTTTGTATTTGTGTGATTATTTTTTCTTGTGCATTTACTTCTTTATTTCTGCTACATATTATTTTATAGCATACAAACACTTTGGAAAAATACAAGCACTTGAATTGAGTTAGTACATGCTTGTTTTAGTTCATATTTAAAGTAGTTCAAAAAGTTTTATAAAACCCAATTCACCCCCCTCTTGGGTTGCATCATCTCTGGACAACACTCTGCCCCATTGGTGGAAATCCCTGATTTGATAAGTTCATGGTTCGAAGACCATGAACCCTCCAGTTCAGAAGACCACTTAGAATCCAATATCTAAAGATCAAACAAAAATATTTAAAATTAGGAAGAATTTCTCTAAAAAATAAACATGAAGAACTTTAAGAGTATAAAACCAAGAATAAACAGCAAAGGCCACTGGAATTGAGATGAAAACTATCCTAAAAGGAATGGAGGAGCCCCCTAGTGAAACTAAGCAAAAGTTTGAAGAACCTAGACAAGAAAAAAAGTGAGTAAAAGGCAGTGATCACCGATGAAACTCACCGAAAATGGATAATGGGCGAGAAAAGGAGGACTCAAAGAAGAAGAGAACAGGAAGAAGAAGGAAGGGTTTTGAAAGTAGAAGAAAATCAGGTGCCAAAGACTCCCCTATTTATAAAAACCCATCCAACAGCCCAAATTTAGCTAAAGCAAAATTGATCCATTAGATGGAAGATAAATGGTGTCCAGCAGTAGGCCAGATCATGTTCCTATGGGTCATTGGCATCAAAGCATCTCGAATGAATTTCATCGCCTCATCACCTCCAATGCAGGAAAGCCTTGATCCTTCTCAAGCATCGCATTGGGTTATCATGACCTCATATATACTCTCCATTCTCTATGTAATTTATGACGAGGCTTCTCTTCGAAAAGATCTAGAAATTAATGTGATTTGTTGATGGAATGTCCCCAGCCACTCCATTCTTCTAGAAACAAAACTATCAAAGCAAAACTGATAGAATTCAAATTACCTGAAAAGTAACAAAACACTTCCAAAAAGTGTGAGTCATGATACTTAGAAAAAATTCATATTTTATTCATGCCAAATGTTCTTATAGGTTAGAAACAAAATGGTAAAATGTTATAATCTTGATTCCCTTGCACTTGCTCCAGGTTTCCTTCGCTTGTATGCAGAGACTGTATGGCCTACGCTGTGATAGGAGTCCGAAGCAGATGCATTCCTACCTTTGAAAGAATTTAGATTAAAAGGATCTTGCAATCCTCAAAATTGGCTTCATATGATCTACTTTCGGCATGACGAAGTCGAGTCTTGGTGGCCCCCATGCATGCTTTGGCCAAAGTCATTTTGGCATTCGGCCTCAGGACCTCGTCACCATAATCATCAATTTTATCCTTCAAGCTATCAATGGTGATCTTGACCACCTTTAATTGAGTTGGTAAGGATAGTTTCTCTTCCATGTCGGTGCTTCGGTGGTTCTAGACCCATCGAAAGGCCGCATTTTGGTTCCTTTCCTCTTCTAATTCCTATTGAAAGAATCGGACTTCCGCTATGGCTTTATCCCTAGATTACTTGGCTTGTTGAAATCTATCATCTTATTTTGAGGGACCCTCCCCTTAAGTTTGATCCTAGGTGAGGCGAAGCTGTTTTCATAACTACTCATTTTGAGTCTTGGCCAAGTTAAGCTCCTCTCAAAACTATTGAATTCGACTATTTGCTTCGGCCTTCAGGTCCTTTACTTTGGCCTGGGACTTCCTCTCCAACTTAGCAATTTTTTCTTTAGCATTCAAAATTGCCTGGGCATCGCCTTGGTGTGTGGCCTCTACCTTTCGACACATTGAAACTGGATGATTACCCGCTTTTCCTAGCTTTACTATTGAATGAATGATATTCTTTGAAAGACCATCCACATATTTTTTTTGTTCCTGAAACTCTCCCTCTACTTTAGTAGCCCAAGTCTCGGCCTCATAAGCTCTTTTTCAACATCAGTGGCCTTCTCTTCCATCACAGTGTCCTTTACCTTGCTGGTTTTGGTCGACTCTATAAAAAAGTATAGATGACAAGATAATAGCATCAGGTTCAGACTGCACCATATTAAAGAAAAGAAGGGTAACGTAAGATAAAATAGCAATGACTTAAATGACAAACCTCCTCCATACATGGATAATTGCCTTAAAGGCTGTGCATCTATGTTCTTTGGACTCACTCGTGCAAGTCCAACAGTCACCTGCTGCATGAAGGAAGGTCTGAACTCGCTCTTCAGTGGATAATGGGCTTTTGGGAACATTAGGGATACTTGAACCATTTCCTGATGCTTCAGCCCTAGCAGTACTAGTAAGGGAATCGGAATCTTTATTGCTCAAAGCACCAGCTCTTCGATATTTCAAGATCGCTCTTCATGAGTCCTGAACATCATGCGAGTCCATTGAGTACTTGAGTAGCCAGAAAATCCACTGGAAATTACCCTCCTCCACCAGAAATCATCCCCTAACAAACAAAGAATCTCTCTAGTAGAAATACAAATGGCAACAAACCATTTTTGGAATCTCTTTAAGGGGGATTAATCACATTAATTCTTTACATTCTTTGAAAAAAATATCATAACTACAGGATACAGAAACTCTTCGATAAGATAACTTTTTGAGAGTACGAAATCCACATGACTCTCGAGATCCCTTAGGTGTGGCACTAGAACTACTCCTCAGCCCGAATATTTTACATTCAGACTAAGAAGTGGGGGCCTATTGATGTGAGGGGAAATCCCATCCCTAGGATCCTAAAGGTTTCAGGCCTAAGGTTAATGAGATCGAATCTATTCCAGGAAAAAGAGAGGCCACATCCGGTTATTTCCAACCTTAGTATTGGATCCATGATATTTTAGACATGAACAAGCAAAGCAAACATCCAAACAAACCATACCTACATGACTAGAGCAGTATGCTGTAGGATCACTTGAAGGATGAATCCTGTCCTGATGCACTCCCCCGAAGCACCTCACCAGTTAACCGATCTTGTCCCCCGAAAGACGAAAGCCGAGAGAGATATTCTAACTCCCAGTCCTATCGACCGTAGTATTAACATACGTTCGGCCCCTGAGATTCCAGCAGGTCCAACTTTCAGCCTTATGGTTTCCTCCCAGACCAAAAATCTTCAGCTCTGTCCCGGCACTAATCTTCCACCCTCCAAGCTCCTGACAGACTTAGACTGAAGTATCGCAGACTTTCCTCGAATAAACACATGGTCAGCTAAATAGCTATCTTGTCGAAGCATCCCTAGAATACCATTGCTGTTCAAGTATAAAAGGGGGTTCTCAGCGAACCTCCCAGAGGTACGCGCACGCCCTTGATGCTCCACCCATGCATGTATATACTTACACTTTCACTATCATTTATTCCATTATTTCATTCTGTGATCTGAGATACTGACTTAATCATCATAGGGTCTTCATCGGAGCCACCTCTGACCATGACTTCTTTTGCTGGTATAGTCACCAGTATCCCCTTTTTGACCCACTTCGATGTTTGAGCAGATTTTAGCACCATCACATGTTATTGATGGATATATGTTTAAGGTTTAATGCACAATTCAAACAAATGTAGCCCACAATCAAGGTATTGGCATAATACAATGTACACATCCCTATATCATTCTAAGGGTACATGGTAGTAAGGTGCAAATCTTTGGGCCACTCTTCACTCACTCATATTAGTCCATCTAATTTATATTGATTTTGTTAGAACAATACTTAAAATAATTATGGATATCATTAAATCAATTTTAAAAATATAATAAAAAAATATAAATGACTTACATACAATTGTCAAAATAAAACTCAAATTGGAAAGTATATAAAATATTATCCTAAGATGTATTTCCATTCCTCATGCAGGAATAATTAGAAATACCATTTCAAGATACGACCAGAATTTCTCTACTTGCAGGCATGATTTTGGAGAAGGTAGATGAAAACTCTTTCAGCACCTAAGAAGAAAAAATCTTTGTAATTAAAAAGATCAGAAAGAATTTATAGAAAAGAAAAAACTAGATAAGCTATGAAAAGCTTTTGATGACATCCAAGACAATGATGGTTCTTTTTATAACACTTGGATGTTTATTTACTCATTAAAATATATAATAAAAAAATTAATATTTAAAAATTAAAAATTCAATGATCAAATAATTAAAAGTTTAATAATTAAATAATTAAAATTTTAAATTTAATTGTTAAAGGGAATTTTGGAATTTTTTCAACAAGTTTAATATAAATGATATGGATCCATGTTAGTTGCCATGAGCCGGTACATGATTCAGGCATGGTACATATTATACCCGGTCATGATGTCTCTTTGGGGTTAATGTGGATTTTGATTAAAAATTAATTTTGATAAAACTATATTTTGATATCAAAAGTTATTTTTGGAGCAAAATAGTTTTTTTGTTTGGTTATCAATATCTTTAAGTTGCTTTGAATGATAAAATGATTAAAAAAGACATATATTGATACATATAAAAAAATGAGAGGAGATTAATCAATCAAGGGAAAATTAATTAATCCAAAAGAGATTAATCTAAAAAGAATTCTAATAAACAAGGAAGTCATATAGAAAGAAGATGACAAAATAACTAAAAAGGACATATATCGATACATATAGAAAACAAGAGGGGATTAATCAATCTAGAGAAGATTAATTAATCTAGAGGAGATTAATCTAAAAAGAAAGTTTTAATTAACAAAGAAGTCATATAGAAAGAAGTTCGAAAAAGGATGTAGATAGAGATGAGAGAAAATTAATCTAAATGAAGAAAGAGTATCGAAAGAAGTAAAAAAAAAGGGCATGGGGATATTAGCAAAAAAAGAAAAGGATAATAAGATTAATCAGGGATATGCTTGAGAAAAAGGGATGTAGACAATGAAATTAATCACAGTGAAATGAGAAAAAAATATTTGATAGATATTGAAAAGATGTCAAATTATTTTTTTAAAAAATAGCTTTTATCAAACGTGCTTTATGTAAACCATATTTTTGAAATTTTCAACACAATTCAAAATCTTTTGAGATATAGCCAAATACTTAATATTTTATTTTTAAATCTAAAATTATTTTAAAAAATATAAATGTACTTCCAAATAAGTACTATAAAGGGGCATTTGGTGATCCAAATGTGATCACCATAATGATCAAGATTATTGATGATCCAAATCCTGGGATGATTCGATTCTTGGTAATCTAAGATCATATTTGGTCAGTTATAGTGCAATGATCCATAAAAATGATGTCTTAATAATTACCACAGTACAATGATATTGGATACCCATTCTCAGGAACGGATTTTCAATCATCATGTTAGATGGTAATTTAAAAATGGGATGATCCAAAATTATTACCATTTAAAATTATTAGAATTTAACTAAATAACATGGTCCTATCACTTTTGAGTAGATCATCCTCGATTTGGGAACATCACCTCGTACCAAATGCCCCGTAAAGGTTAGACTTTTTTTTAAAATAATGTTATTCTAATACATATTTATTAAATTAGTATAATTTTAAATATAATTATCAAAATAGGTGTTTGAGGATGAGGTTGAGGTCATGTCATTGTGAAATTGCAGGTTCATGCTGCGATTTCACCTAGAGTGAAATAGCAAGTCAAACCTGTGATTTCAACTTCTTTTTTTGTGATTAATAATTAAAAAATATATATTTTGTAAGTATTTATAAATTACTTATAATTATTTACTACTTATTGTAATTATTTAATAGATGAACCATTACACCTAGTTACCACGTGTCCATCTATGATTTTAACTTCTTTTTTTGTAATTAATAATTGAAGAATACATATTTTGTAAGTATAGTTTTGTACATTATTTGAATTTTTTTTTGAAATTATTAATTAAAAATAATAAAATTTACAAAATATAAGAAAATATTATAAGAACTTAATTTTTATAATAACATGAATAGTAGAATAAATATTGTACAAAAATGATTTTACATTACAAATTTAGTAAATATATTAATTAGTTATATTATTAGTAAATATCTTAATATATTATATTATAGCATATTATAAATATAATATATTTTTAATTATAGATATGTTACAATATCTTTATTATAATAGTTGATTCATATTAATTAATGTAATAAGCATATTAGTATGTAACATTATGATGTATTATTTCAATATGTTAAATATTTGTTTTTGTTAATGAATTGTTATCCCACTTATTTCTACTTCAGTGGCATATGAATATGTGATTCCCCCATCCTCTTCGGCCCTTTTTATTTTTTAAAATTAATATGTACATAATATTTTAATTAATTATAAATAAGTACAATGTATAGAAATAATAAAAATTATTATTGTTATATATGTAAACCGTGTTAGATGTTTACTTCAATCGATCCCTAATATTTAATTATGAAAATTATAAAATTATTATAATTTATTAAATTATTATAATATATTATATTTTTATAGATTTCTTATATTGTATTTAACTTTATTTAATTTTAAAAGTTACAATTTGTATGAGATTCCAACTATCTTTTTTTTTTAGTCCATTCCTAAAATATATATAGTTAAAAGAATCCCATCACATCCATGAAATTAAAATTAATTGCTAAAGAGATTTAATATATTAAATGAGCAAAGAATTTATGATGAAGAAAATTTGAAATTATTTCTGATTCAAGTTAATAGTATCAAATATAAGATTTCATAATAAAATTATATAAATGTAATACTTAAATGAATCGAAAATAAAGATCCTAGGTCCTACAGATGGTCATCTTCTCTTGCATGCAGGTTGCTTTCGATAGGCAATGGTTTCACTTTAGTCGGTTCTTGATACTCCATCAGATGCTCAACATCAGTGAATGCCTCCTGTGTCGATCCCTCGTCCATATACTCTCCTCTATATCCTGAATAATCTTGATACGTCATGTAGTTCGGTGCAGCAATATAGTCAAAATGTGTAGTAGCATCCTCAGTAGATGTGAACTGTCTCACATCCTTATGAAGATAATTGGATGTAGACATGTACGAAGTAAACACTGATATCGGATATGAAGAAATACTGCATCATCAAGTACCTCGTCTGTGTTGAGCTAGAGGTGGTGCTCCCGATGATGATGCATACGGGAAAGGTGAAGGAGCTTATTCTCTTTATCGATATCTTGAGCAAATACTCCTAACCGGATACGTGCATGCTTGCTGACAATATGAAGGACGAAATGATATATCCCTTGAATGACATGAGGCCATGGATATGGAACCTGGTTGAGCAAGATGACGTATCATCACGATGCTACCGCTCTAAAATTTAAAAGCATGTAATAAGTTATATAAAATAAAATAAGTATCTCTTAATAATATAAATACAAAAAAATTAAATTCTTACCAAGTAATCATATATCGTACCATCATGACTGATGAATTATCGAGTGATGCCGTGATACCACTACAGATATAGATTATCATAATCCATGATACCATCAATAGGAGCACCATTTATAACATGATCCCGATGGCGCTTCCAAAACTGAATATGATGCTGATAAGTGATGGACCAGTCCTGATTGACTCATCCTCTAAGATCGATATGGTGAAGCAGAGTATCTATATCACACCGATCTGGTATGATCTGTTGGATCCTAAACTGCTACAAACTCTATCACTGAAGTGCCATTCTACGATATGAAAATATATAAGTGGCACTCGACTACATCATATATCCTGATCATGCAGGCAGCAATTTGGTAACTGTACAAGAATGTTAGGAGTATATGGTTGCTATGTCACCTGTTTATAAAGAATGTGAATCATAAGTTATAAAATAAAAAATATAAAGAATATTAAACCTTAAAAAATAAAATAGTAATCCTTGCCTGCTCCAGTCTAAGATGATTGAGTAAATATCGATAAGAAGAGACAACATGTATAGGTTCCTCCATGATCAAAAATCTCTCTCCATCTATACATCAATAGATTAAATGAATTACATAACTCAATAAATATCATTAGTCATAAAATATGATATTATTTAATACTCATGGCATCCCTAACAGATCCTACGGTAAACTAGCTCCACCATCATCTTAATCCACCATAGGATCTGTAACCTACCAAACTAATCTACAAGGTGCTAGGATTGGAAATTTATTCCATGCCCATAACTATAATAGTAATAGAGGTCCAGCTATATTATGAGTATCTCTCTTGCTCATCTTGCACATCTCTCTACACAACCATGCAAGCCCTGCACTACCCTAATTATAATGTCCAGCAATATCAAAATCCTCCAATAGAGATAGAAACATGAGATGCATTAGACTTCTAGACTTATCCATGAACAATCACCCACCTATCAGCTGCAAAATATATGCTCTAGCATAACGCTGTATCGCTATCTCATTAGCATCAAGGGCTAGCTAATGGAATTGATTCGCCAGCTAGACTATACTCAATCATGATCCCTAGAGTCTATCCTAATGTAGAATAACTCTTAATAAATCATGACAAACCTGACCATAATCTACTCATATACCACCTATCACCAATAGACCATCAACTAGCAAACCTAATTAAATAGTGATATCTTTAAGGATGATGGTACACTCTTCATGCGATAGATAAAATGTATGTATCTCTGGATACCAACGCTCCACAAGAGTTGTAATCAAATACTAGTCTAACCGTATATAACCTACATGAGCAATTTCGTAAAATCCTACAAACTGTAGGTAAGGTAGTATGCGCCTATCGAGTGGTATTAACCTGTGCATAACTAGCTCTCTACGTTGATATTATAATAAAACGGTATCTTGACCATCCCATGCTAAACATGATCGACAACTATCCTAGTCATATAATATAGAGCAATCGATAGACCGGAATCCATATCTTTAATTTGCAATCAGTTATACTAAATATATTAAGTAAGCTCGAACTCCATTACACAAAGGGAAAAAGTTTTTTTTTTCATAATAATCAAAGTATGTACAATGAAAAAGATAACAAAAAATCATTAGCAGACAAATGCTATACATATGGAAACAAAATTATAATTAAAATGAAAATAAGAAACCATTAAAATCCATAGAATAGAACTACACTCATTCAAAGATAACTCATTCAAAGATAATAGATAGCCATGATATAAACCAATAACGTAGAAAATCATTCCCATGCTGCAACCACCTCCAATCTTGGCACGTCTATAAAATGTAAAAAATAGAAAGATATCAGTCAAATAGATATCATAATCAATAAATAAGTGACATGCAAGATTAAGTTGATGTATCTAAAAATATCTTTGATATATTGCCTTCATAACACAACTAATCTGCATGTATAACTCTTGGACAAAACTATCTGTTATGCCCTTCTTCCTTACAAATTGTACACTTGCATCTATTACCAGTTTTTCTCACATCCATATCATTTCTAATTCTGGATGAACATGGCCTACCTTTCTGTTGCAACCTTGATTTATCAGGTATAATGATACTATTGCAACTAAGTTGTGATCAATATTCTTGATATAAAATTGGTTAAAATTGAGATACATAAGTTTGATGATAGTCATATAAAGTATAGCATCGATCAACATATCTATAAAAATTAATTACAACATGTGCACATATAGCCATGACATGAAAATATGGTAAATGATAGCATTGCCATTTCTAATACATACATGTATGCTCCGAGAGTCACACGACCTGTAATTTAATATAATATAAATGAATATATGAACCATATATTAGGAAATACTTCTTATAACATTAGTTAAGATAACAGTCACCTGTGTGTTGTTGCCTTTGATCATATTAGGACAACGTCTCATAGTCTATACTTGAAATAAGCCACTACCTCTATCGAATCTTGTAATAGTATGCAACGTAGCTTTAGCTTACTTGGTGATTATGTCCCGTGATGACAGGAGTAAATTTTTTATTTTTATCAATTGCATCATTTGCTTGGGCATGTCGACCTTCAAAATAAGATACAAGTCAAAAAAATGTTAATTACACTAATGCAATTATTGGTAGAAATTGAGCATTTTTTAGAATACCATTGAAACACTGATACATTTGTTGTCATTATTCCACACCATCTACCACCATCATGTGCACATGTGCACATGTGCATTTCTCTAAAAGGATGTCATTCAGCCATTGAACATTGTTGCCGCCTAGATCGCCGTGGCCGGTAGCTCTTGTGTGGCCTAAGTGCGTGGACTCCGTGCCAGCATCACCGGGCTCGTTGGTCGGAGACGATCAAGGGGAACATAGTCATAGTTGGGATGAAAGGGGCTTGGTGCTGTCATGGCCCTCCAGTGGGCCTCTTCGGTAAGGAGTAATCTTCCTACTTATCGTCCTCCGCCGGGCAATAACTGCAAAACAGGGGAAACCTGCGCCGGGGATTCCGGCAAAGGCACTCCGACGATCAAGTCAGTGGGACGATCGAAGGAAATAAGGGATCTCTGAGACAGAGAGCTTGGGGGGACTCTCTGATGCCAGAGGGTGATGGATAATGCCAGAATGAAGAGAGTGTGTCATCTCTTACCTCCTTTCTCTTCTTACCTCTTCTCGCTGCTCTCATATAGACGAGCGGCTCTTGGTGTTCAGAGGGGCACGTTCTTCTTGGTATAGGCCTGTGAAGCCTCTGCAGGCCTAGGAGGCTTAGGTAGGCTGGTCAGCTTTCCCTTTCTTGATGGCTCAGAAGATTTGGCAGAGGAGCCCAGCGCCTCGAGTGTGGAACTATTCATAGTCAGTGCAAACAGTAGCTTAGGGAACTTAAACGTGTACCTTTCTTTGCAGGCGGCGTGTCAAGCGGCGCGTCCAGGACCCACGTGGAGGGGGATCCATGGAAAGAGCGCCGGGCCCATGCGGATGGGTTCCTCGGGAAACGCACCGGGCCCACATGAGTGAGACCGATCCGAGTGGTGCTCCCAGTGATCGAGTCCAGGATGCCACTTCAGGATGTCACGCGGGCACGCGGACCGAGAGAAGGCCCGCGTGAAGGCCCGCCACAGGGGCGTGCCGAACTGAGCGCGTGAGATGGGCGAAGCCGGAGAAGAGCAGGTCGTGCCTAGCGCGGGCGGAAGCATGCGGGCACGCCAAAGGGAACCGGGTCGGCCGCTGCGCCGTGGGCGAGGGCAGAGCCGGACAGGAGCTCGGAGTGCCGCAGGCGGAGGCGGAGTTGGCCGGGCGTGTCCGTGCCGGGCTAGGCGCGGGCAACCGAGCTGGCACGGCCGAACTGGGCACTTTCATGCCGGGATGGGCAGCTGAGCTGGATTATGCGGAGCTGAAGAAGCCGGCCCGCTCCCCCGTAGGTGGAGCCGACCTGGGACAAAGCGTGGCCGGGCTCGGGTGTGCTGCGGCTGGCTGGAGCTGGAGAGATCGGACGGAGCGGGGTACGCTGCCCTAGGCGAGGTCAGGCCGAGCTGGACCCGGAGCACGGCGTCGCCGAGCTCGAGTCGCGCGGAGGGCTGCCTTGACTGCAGGCACGCCGGACCGCTCCCCACACCGGGCGGAACCGGACAGGGGTGAGGCGGAGGCCTCCCGTTGGCGAGCTGGGCATCAGACGGGGAGCCGGAGTCGGAGCGGGACACGCGGAACCGCAGCGGAGCGCGGAAACCGAAGGCCGGGCTGCCATGGGTGGAGGAACCTCATGCGGGTGCTTCGCGGGCGGTGCAGGTGCGGACCGAACCAGGGTCCTACGGGCGCGCCGAGCTGCGCTGGAGGCAGAAGGGGTTTCGCTCGTCGGAGAACCGCCGGGAGGGGCCGGAGCTGTGCAGGACCGCCGGCCTGTTGCGGGGGAGCGCCATGCGGGCGAGATCGGGCGGAGCCTTGCAGCGGTCACACGCCTTGCGGAGCTGGAAAGATGAGACGTGCTGTGGTGGAGCAGGACCGCCGGCGGAGCAGGGGCAGCCCCGGGCGGGGGTGAGCCGGGCCGTCGGCGAGGCGCTGCTGGGTCGCCACTCGAGCCAGACCCGCTGCCGGGCCGGAGCAGGAGGGCGGAGGCAAAGCACGGCCATGCCGGGCCGGGGGGTAGAACCGCCAGGTGCCGGGGCGTGCCTTGCCGGGCTCGGACGAGCTCGGGGCCACCTCACCTGGCTTGGGCCACCTCACTGGGCTCGGTGAGGGACCGCACCGCACCGGTTACGGCGGCGTCGGGCACCGTTCGGGCGGTGCATGGCCGGAGCCGAAGACCAGGGCGATGCAGAGTCGGGCTAGCACGGCCTCGTGCCTTCCTCGCACGCAGACCGAGGTGGAGGGGAGGGTGCCAGGGACGTGCCTGCGGGCGAAGGCCTGGGCATGCATGCAATCTCGCGTGGACGTTCGTCGACGTGCTCGGCTTCGGAGAGCGGAGCCAGGGAACCTTTTGCCCTGTAGGCAGAGCCGGGGAGGGCAGAAGTACCTACGCGGAGCCGACCTGTGGCACGGGAGCGCCAGACTGAGGGGGGTCCCGCCGGGCTGAGCCAAGGAAGCCGGTGGGCTTGAGATGATCTGGGCGCGCCATAGGCTTACCAAGTTGGAACTGGGCACTTGCCGCGGGCGTGTCGAAGTTGGATTTCTCATGGCCGAAGTGAGGTCGAGGTACTGAGATTCCCGCCGAGGTGGAACCGAGGTGGGGAAGTATGTTGCCGTGCCTGCCTCCAAGGAGGACGCGTGTCAGGGCCGAATGGATCTTGTTTACTAATGTAACAGATGCCCCCACTCCCTGAGTCCATAACGTCTTCGTTTTGGATAAAGGGAGTATTATCATCCATTCGGTTCTACACCTTAGCGGCCCTGCCCGTAGGTATTTTCACCTTGAGTTAGGTATATCTAACTGTGCCAGTACTTCTGTGCAACTCTCCTTTGACAAAGTAGAAGGTGGTGTCATGGAGGCAGAGGTTGGTGAGACGTCGTACCGGAACTGGGTTCCGTTATGCCGGGACTGGGATCCGGGCCTCCTTCGTCAGACTCGGGATCGGACAGATGAGTTCCTGTAAAGGTGAAGAGCAAAGTTACACCAAAGATGAACTTTAATTTTTGAGGAGAGATTCTTACCCCCTCCGTGAGGTGGCAAAGCCACTCGCTTGGCATGCTGGGGGGCGAGCCGCAGATGGTCGGACCTTCAGAGCGACCCTGGATATCTCTGGACGAGATTCAAGTGGTAAATGCGGGGCTTAATGAAGAGCCTGGCTTCAGCTTGGCTGGGTCGAGGGGCATGAATTCAGCTTAGCTTAATTTGAGCTCAGTTTGGTTGAACCAAGGGGCGTGACTTTAGCTCGGTCGCGTTGAGGAGCTTGGCTTCACTTCATCTCAGCATCATTTGAGTTTAGCTCGGCTGAATTGAGGAGCTGAACTTCAGCTCTTAATTTCGCCGGACTTGGAGTCGGGCGGATGAGTTCCTCTTTCTTGAGATGGTAGAGCCAGTGGTTTGCCATGTTAGGAGGCGAGCCATGGACGGTTGGTCCTCTAGAGCTTCCCATGGACATCTCCAACTTTGAGCGCAGCAAATGCCAGACTATTAGTTTCCTCGGTAGATGACGGGGCTCAGTGGGGAGCTTGACATTACTTCGACCGAGTTGAGAGCTTGAGCTCGGCTTCATTAAGTTCAGCTCGGCTGAACTGAGGAGCTTTGACTTCAGCTCTTTGCTTCGCCGACTTGGAGTCGACAGGGGAGCTCCTGCATTGGTGAAGAGCAAAGTTGCACCAAAGATGAACTTTAATTATTGAGGAGGGACTCTTGCCTCCTTCAAGGGATGGTAGAGCTGCTAGTTCGCCATGCTAGGAGGCGAGTCATAGACGGTTGGAGCTCCAGAGCTTCCCATGGATACCTCCAAACTGTGAGTAAGGCAAGAGCTGAACCGAGAGCCATGCAGTAGATGTGGGACTTAGCTCTTTAGTGCCAGGGTGTCCGGTCTTCGGTGGGACTCCGGCTTTGATCAAGAATTCTTGCACCATGCTATGACCGGCTCGGGCGAGTCATAGTGCTTGCTCTTGATAGTGGTACAGGAGCCCTTCCTGTTGAACTCTGGTAATATGAGTAAACAAAGACAATCCCTTCCTTGTGCAGGCCGGAACTAGATTCGCCGACCGCCATCTTGGGAGAGAGCGAGACTCCTTTGCATGTGAAAATACAACTCGGTTGCATGAGGGAGCAAGCTCCGTTGGATGGGGAAAGCTCCGTTGGATGGGAGCGAGTCCCGCTGCATGGGTGTAAGTCCCGTGCATGGGAGGGAACTCCGTTGCATGGGAGAACGAGGCCCTGTGAGAGAGCTCGTTGCATGGGAGCATGGTACTCCTTTGTAGGGAGCTTGAGGCTCCGTTGATGACATCATAGGAGGTCTTCCTGCAGAACTAAAATATAGTTTCTTGTACTGCAAAGATAGCGGAGGGAGGAGTTACCTCAAGAAGGATCTCCTCCGCATGGGGATAGACCTCCATCTAGGGGAAGAAATTCCGTTGAGCGGGAGAATATATCTCCATCGTATGGTGGAGGAGGACCGCTGCACGGGAGCACGGTACTCCACCGCATGGAAGGAAGAAGCTTCCGTTGCATGTGAAGGAACTCATGGCATGGGAGAACGAGGCTCCGTTGCATGAGGGAGTAAGCTCCGTCGCTTGGGAGCAAACTCCGTTGCGTGGAAGGAGAAGGCCTCATTGCATGGAGGAGGAAGAGGCTCCTGCTGCATGAGGGAGTATGCTCCGTTGCATGGGAGCAAACTCCATTGCATGGAAGGAGAAGGCCTCGTTGCATGGAGGAAGAAGAGGCTCCTGCTGCATGAGGGAGTAAGCTCCGTTGCATGGGAGCAAACTCCGTTGCATGGGAGAACGAGGCTCTGTGAGAGAGCTCGTTGCATGGGAGCATGGTACTCCACCGCATGGAAAGAAGAAGCTTCCGTGGCATGAGGGAGTAAGCTCCGTTGCATGTTGCATGGGAGAGGAAGAGACTCCCGTTGCTTGAGGGAGTAAGCTCCGTTGCATGGGAGCAAACTCCGTCGAGTGGAAGGAGAAGGCCTCGTTGCATGGAGGAGGGAGAGGCTCCCGCTGCGCGAGGGAGAAAGCTCCGTTGCATGGGAGCAAACTCCGTCAAGTGGAAGGAGAAGGCCTCGTTGCATGGATTTCTTTCTCCTTCATGACGGCCAGACCCTCTCTTCTTTTCTCTCCTTCTTTTTTTTTCTTTTTTTTTTTTTTTTTTTTTTGGTGGGCTCCTGGATGGTGGTACCGCTGGGAGGTGGCTCCATCCTTGGCTTGAAGCCAGGTGCCCCGTCAAGGGTGGCGATGCACCCTCACAGCTCAGATTTCTTGGTCGAGACCGCTCCTTGGAGCCTCGAGAGAGAGGGAGAAATTCTTGTGCCCCCATCCCCGTGCCCCCGGTCTGCCCCCCAGGGACTAAGGACAAAGGTGGAAACCATCATCCCACCTTGTTGAGGAGCATGGATCTGCCCCCCTTCCTGGCGCGCCAATCTGTTGCCGCCTAGATCGCCGTGGCCGGTAGCTCTTGTGTGGCCTAGGTGCGTGGACTCCGTGCCAGCGTCACCGGGCTCGTTGGTCGGAGACGATCAAGAGGAACATAGTCATAGTTGGGATGAAAGGGGGCTTGGTGCTGTCATGGCCCTCCAGTGGGCCTCTTCGGTAAGGAGTAATCTTCCTACTTATTGTCCCTCCGCCGGCAATACCTGCAAAACAGGGAACCTGCACCGGGGATTCCGGCAAAGGCACTCCGACGATCAAGTCAGTGGGACGATCGAAGAAAATAAGGGATCTTTGAGACAGAGAGCTTGGGGGGACTCTCTGCTGCCAGAGGGTGATGGATAATGCCAGAATGAAGAGAGTGTGTCATCTCTTAACTCCTTTCTCTTCTTACCTTTTCCCGCTGCTCTCATATAGACGAGTAGCTCTTGGTGTTCAGAGGGGCACGTTCTTCTTGGTATAGGCCTGTGAAGCCTCTGCAGGCCTAGGAGGCTTAGGTAGGCTGGTCAGCTTCCCCTTTCTTGATGGCTCAGAAGATTTGGCAGAGGAGCCCAGCGCCTCGAGTGTGGCACTATTCACTAGTCAGTGCAAACAGTAGCTTAGGGGAATTAAACGCGTACCTTTCTTTGCAGGCGGCGTGTCAGGCGGCGCGTCCAGGACCCACGTGGAGGGGGATCCATGGAAAGAGCGCCGGGCCATGCGGATGGGTTCCTCGGGAAACGCGTCGGGCCCACATGAGTGAGATCGATCCGAGTGGTGCTCCAGTGATCGAGTCCGGGACGCCGCTTCAGGATGTCACGCGGGCATGCAGACCGAGAGAAGGCCCGCGTGAAAGGCCGCCACAGGGGCGTGCCGAACTGAGCGCGTGAGATGGGCGAAGCCGGAGAAGAGCAGGTCGTGCCCTAGCACGGGCGGAAGCATGCGGGCACGCCAAAGGGAACGGGCCGGCCGTGCGCGTGGGCGAGGGCGGAGCCGGACAGGAGCTCGGAGTGCCGCAGGCGGAGGCGGAGCTGGCCGGGCATGTCCGTGCCGGGCTAGGCGGGCAACCGAGCTGGCACGGCCGAACTGGGCACTTCCGTGCCGGATCGGCAGCTGAGCTGGATTATGCGGAGCCGAAAGAAGCGGCCCGCTCCCCCGTAGGTGGAGCCGACCTGGGACAAAGCGTGGCCGGGCTCGGGTGTGCTGCGGCTGGCTGGAGCTGGAGAGATCGGACGGAGCGGGGTACGCTGCCCTAGGCGAGGTCAGGCCGAGCTGGACCCGGAGCACGGCGTCGCCGAGTTGGAGCCGCGCGGAGGGCTACCTTGACTGCAGGCACGCCGGACCACTCCCCACACCGGGCGGAACCGGACAGGGGTGAGGCGGAGGCCTCCCGTTGGCGAGCTGGGCGTCAGACGGGGAGCCGGAGTCGGAGCGGGACACGCGGAACCGCAGCGGAGCGCGGAAACCGAAGGCCGGGCCGCCATGGGTGGAGGAACCTCATGCGCGGTGCTTCGCGGGTGGCGTAGGTGCGGACCGAACCGGGGTCTAAGCGGGCGCGCGAGCTGCGCTGGAGGCGGAAGGGGTTTCGCTCGTCGGAGAACCGCCGGGGAGGGGCCGGAGCCGTGCAGGACCGCCGGCCTGTTGCGGCGGTGGGAGGCCCATGCGGGCGAGATCGGGCGGAGCCTTGCAGCGGTCGCACGCCTTGCGGAGCTGGAAAGATGAGACGTGCCGAGGTGGAGCAGGACCGCCGGCGGAGTAGGGGCAGCCCCGGGCGGGGGCGGCCGGGCCGTCGGCGAGGCGCTGCTGGGTCGCCACTCAAGCCGGACCGCTGCCGGCCGAGGCCGAAGCAGGAGGGCGGAGGCAAAGCACGGCCATGCCGGGCCGGGGGGCAGAACCGCCAGGTGCCGGGCGTGCCTTGCCGGGCTCGGACGAGCTCGGGGCCACCTCACCGGGCTCGGTGAGGGACCTCACCGTGCCGGTTACGGCGGCGTCGGGCACCGTTTCGGGCGGTGCATGGCCGGAGCCGAAGCCCAGGGCGATGCAGAGTCGGGCTAGCACGGCCTCGCACCTTCCTCGCACGCAGACCGAGGTGGAGGGGAGGGTGCCAGGGACGTGCCTGCGGGCGAAGGCCTGGGCATGCATGCAATCTCGCGTGGACGTTCGTCGACGTGCTCGGCTTCGGCAAGCAGAGCCAGGGAACCTTTTGCCCTGTGTAGGCAGAGCCGGCGAGGGCAGAAGTACCTACGCGGAGCCGACCTGTGCGGGGGAGCGCCAGACCGAGGGGGTCACGCCGGGCTGAGCCAAGGAAGCGGGTTGAGATGAGGGCGCGCCGTAGGCTTACCGAGTTGGAACTGGGCACTTGCCGCGGGCGTGCGAAGTTGGATTTCTCGTGGCCGAAGTGAGGCCGAGGTACCGAGATCCCCGAGGAGGTGGAACCGAGGTGGGGAAGTATGTTGCCGTGCCCGCCTCCAAGGAGGACGCGTGTCAGGGCCGAATGGATCTGTTTACTAATGTAACAAACAGCTTCTAGAATAAACTTTTCCATATTTCTATATATTTCTAAGATTTCATAAGTTGCATTTGCATTTGCTTTTTTTGACTATATTCCATAATTTTGGATCATAAAATCTTGAATTAAAATACTTGCCACATGATGCAAGTGATAAATATGATAAGTATTTGGTGGTTGCAACTAGATGCTTATTTGTACTGCAGCTATTTTACCAGCATGCCAATCTGAATTAGATAAATATTCTGACTGAGATAACAAAGTTTTTCATTTAAGCTAAGAATCAATCCTAAGTATCAGTAGATTTTTCATCGATAATAGCAAATGCAAATGAAAATATTGATTATTCATGTTAACAGCAATTGCAATCAATAACTTCTTTTTATACTTTCCATAAGGAAAGTAGCATCAATACTAATCACCGGTCAGCAATGCTTAAATCCTTCAATCGATGGTGTAAAGGTCTAGAAAATACGATCAAATTGAGTACAAGCTGGATGACTAGTAGGACTGCTGATGAATTTATCTAAAAACCGAGATTAAACTTCTCTACAGCATGCAACCACTTCGATAATAATTTATATGACTTATTCCAATCCCCGAACAGTATGGCTATTGCTTTTTGCTTGATATTATAGAAAGTTGATTTATGATTTCATTAAGCTTGGGATTCTTTCCATTAAATATACACATGAGGATGTACATAAGATAAATGCCTACCAAAATATCCTAATTAGGATTAGCCAAAACATGGTTACATTTCAAGATACATCCCAAATAAGAGCAACTAAACATTGAAGGATATCTCTTAGGAGGGAAAATATTTAACACCCTCCTCAAATGAAGGTACTTCTTGTAGATGAAGTTTGGAAAGAAGGTAGCGGTGGCGCTCCTTGCCATGAGACTTGTGAGTAAATCAGTAATTTGATTGGTGGAGGAGATATGATGTAGATCAATAGTCCGCTGCTAATAATGGTGGTGAGTAAAGTGACAATCAATTTCAATATATTTGGTATGCTCATAAAAGACAGCATTGCGGGTGATTTGGATAGCACTATGACTATCACAATAAATGGGCGTTGGAGCAGATAGCTGAATGCCATATCATTAAGTAGCCAGCGAAGCCATACAATCTCAGCAGAAGTATGAGCAAGGACACGGTATTCAGCTTCGGTGCTGGAGTGAGATAAAACTGACTGCTTTTTACTTTTTCAGGCAATCAAGAGTTTCCCAAAAATATACAATAGCTAGTGGTAGAGCATCGATCAGTGATATCCCTAGCCAAATCTGAATCAGAGTATACATGAAGATTTAGATGAGAAGGGGAAAAAAAAGCCCATGATAAAGTGTGCCTTTGATATATCGAAGGATCCGAAGCACAGAAGCATAGTGAGTAGATCGAGGTGCAAACACAAACTAACTGACAACAGAACTGTATGAGAAATATCTAGCCGAGTGATAGTGAGGTAGTTGAGTCTACCTACAAGTTGTTGATACCTAGTGGGATTAGTGAGAATCTTTCCATCAGTAGGCTGAAGCTTTAGATTTATCTCAAGAGGGGTATCAACAGTTTTATTGTCAGAAATGCCAGCACGAATAAGTAGATCAGAGGCATATTTAGCTTGAAAAAGGAAAAGACCATCAGATTGATGGTTGACTTCAATGCCAAGAAAGAAGCGTAATAAGCCAAGATCTTTCATTTCAAAGCACTTGTGCAAGTATTGCTTGGTATCAAAATGCCTTGTTGGTCATCTCCAGTGATAACCATATCATCAACATAAAAAGAAGAAAAACTATCCATGAGAGGAGCGGCGATAGAAGAAAGCGAGTCATGAAGGCTCTGGAGAAATTCATAACCAAGAAGAGTAGTTTGGAATTTTTCAAACTAAGCACGAGGTGCCTGTTTGAGATCATAAAGAGCACGTCAAAGTTTACAGACTTGATGAGGCTGGTGAGGTAAGCCAGGAGGCGGCATCATGTATGCTTCTTCAGATAGATCTTCATGAAGAAAAGCATTCTGACATCAAGGTAATGTAAGGCCCATTTTGGCAGTAGCTATAGCAAGTAGAGTCCGGACTGAAGTTATACGGGCAACAGAAGCGAAGGTCTCTTCATAGTCGATGCCATATTCCTGTATAAATCCTTTGGCGACAAGATGGCCTTATAGTGCTCGATGGAACCATCAACCTTAGTTTTGATCTTGTATATCCATTTGCAACCCACAATTGATTTCCTAGGTGGCAGATCGACCAGGTCCCATGTATGGGTATTCTGTAGAGCCTCAAGTTCTTTTGACATAGCATTCTACTAGGAAGGATTAGATGATGCCTTGATATGACTTAGGTTCATGTAAGGGCAAAATGGTGAACAAGGAACAATGATAGTCTGTCAACCAGGGTGGTGGATTGTGGTTGCGAGCAGGAAATCGTCTCTTTGTGGTTGCCAGATTACTCACAGGAAAATTAGTTGCGGGGATGACAGCAGGCCTGTCTGGTTGGTCAGGTGGTCTATGTTCCTCATGAAGTGATGAAAAAGGATCTAGTAGAGGTTCTTGACACGGAAATAGAGATGCTTTATGGGGAAGGACAAAAAAGGAATAGTTTTCTAGAATGTGACATGTCGAGAAATGCGCAGTTTGCATGTGGTAGGATCAAAACACCGATATCCTTTTTGTTGGAGGCAATAACCTAAGAACATGCATATTATATTTCTCTTGGGAAGGAAGAACAAAGCAAGTGCAGCCAAAAACACGAAGATGGTTATAGGAAGGGGGAGAATGATAAAGGCGTTCAAAGGGTGAAAGATTGGAAATGACACTGGAGGGAAGGCGATTGATGGATTATACGGCGGTATTCATGGCTTCTCCCCAAAAGGCTTTTGGAATAGAGGAGGAAAGAAGCAAGGTACGGGCAGTTTCAACAATATGACGATGTTTGCGTTCAAATACACCTTTTGTTGAGGGTCTCAATACAAGATAATTGCAAAAGAGTGCCTTGGGATTAAGGTATTCGTTAAAAGCTTTTGAGAGATATTCGCCACCAAAATCAGAATGAAAAATTTTTATAGGTTAGAAATTGGGTTCTGGTGGCCAAATTCAATATAAATCTTTAGAAATTAGAACGAAACCATGTAGAAGGTTGAATTCATGATTTCATTAAGCTTGGGATTCATCCCATTAAATATATACATAAGGATGTACATAAGGTAAATGCCTACCAAAATATCTTAATTAGGATTAGCCAAACATTGTTACATATCAATATACATCCCAAATAAGAGCAACTAAACATAGAAGGATATCTCTTAGGAGGGAAATATGTTAACAGATCTCATAATTTTTTATAAGTGGGCGTATAATGTATGTTTCTTATTACTATACAAAGTCTAGCAATGGCAATTATAGGTACTTCTTTCACTAGATCGTGTATTTCATTGGCAATTAAGGTAGAGTCTAATCCATAATGATCTTGAGATATTATAGTGGATATGTAGATATGCGGACCAATATATTATGAGATCCAAATAATCATGCCATTTTATAGCTCTTAGCATCCATTGACATTATGACTCTATTCTTACATTTTACAATCCATAAATTTAGCTTGGACTTAATAATCTTAAATTATGTGATATCTTTAAAGGAATACTATTTTATTGTAGTTTGTAATTCTTCTTTATCTGTACAATGAACTCCTTTACGTAACTCTTCATCTCTTTGCCACATAATAGATTGTTCTATAACGAAGAATTCATGGACACATTAGCAGTAGTCCAATCAACTTTGAGTGAATGTTTGGGAAGGAGTTTCAAATACAACATAATTTAGAACAGAAGTGTCATGTGAACTTTCTATAGGCTATGATGTACCAACTTCATGATCTTCGTCTCCCATAGCATCTTCACTTTCCACATCATTTTTATAAAAAATTGATTATCTGTCATTAGTTGCTATGTATAGTGATGCTTGTCTAATATTCTTTCTGGTACGTCACTATCCACTATACGTAACAGGTATTCCCTATTTCTTGAACTAGTATTTACTGAAATATTAGCAACAATATTTGGACTACAATATAAAATAACCAGTTTCACTGACACGAGTTATTATTATATTTTGAATAACTGCTTCATAATCATCCTGCTCATAAATAGGTTGAAGAGCTTCAATGGTTCACATATCTATATACAATTCCGCATTCGATGACATGGATGGGAACTGATAGTTGAAAATATTGTCTCCATATCCTTATCATCGATAAGTGGATAGGTTCGTACTTTATAAATGTTGACTGCACAACTTGTGGATATCTATATATAATCAATATTTTATTTGTTATTTATTTATGTAGAAGACTCTATAAATTTATTCTCCAACTTATCAAATGTCGTACCATATTAATTTTAATTACTTTTTCGGTCCCCGATTATACTCAATACTACATGCTCATTAATGATAGAACCATTAATATAACATAAAGCTATGATTATTTTCTTATCTTGCACTACATATTAATAAACAAAGTATATTTAGACATAAATTATGAAATTTATATTGATAATATTAATGCAATGACTAAAAATATTAAAAAGATGACATAGAAAATAGGAAAGCAATTATCCAATTAAATAGATAATTATAGATTACATCATATTTTAAATTTAATATGTATGTATGGAGTTTAAAATGACTTACATGATAAATATTGTCATATCACCAACTAATAAATAAAAATAGGTCATATTTCCATTCTGGAATTGTATTAATTTGATAGGTTAATTACAATAACCAAACGATGTATAGTAGAGACCAAACGCAATTCAACAGTATTTTTTCTTAGTTCTCCTCACAAATAATTATATGTATGGAGAACAAAAAAAAATGATGTTCAAAATTTTATTCAGTCTCCATGATACATGGTTTATTTCTGTAAATTGATCTATAAAATAATTATGTTGCCCATGTGGCTTTTCCAAGAGGGGGTGAATTGGAAATTTAAAAATTTAAACAGATATGTGCTCTTTTAAATCTTCTTGTGTGGTAGGTGCTGTGATTTAGATATTAATCAGAAGCAAGTAAAGAAGGAAAAGCACAGTTATAAAACAGCAATTTTATAGTGGTTCGGAGCAACCTCGTCCTACGTCCACTATCCAAGATACCACTTGGGATTTTCACTATATTCATCCACGGAATACAGTCGGATTGTTTTACCAGGTCACAGGCAAAACCCAATTTGGTTTTTCAACCGGGCTCACCAAAAAACCCAACTTGGTTTGAACAGGATCATCAAGAACCCATACTTAATTTTCAAACAGGCTCACCAAGAACCTACATTTGGTTTCAAACAGGCTCACCAAGAACCTACACTTGGTTTTCAAACAGGCTCACCAAGAACCTACACTTGGTTTTCCAACTGGGGTCACCAAAAATCCACAAACTCACAAAAGAGTTAAGAAAAACAAGCAACTAATTGACACACTAATGTTGTCTGATGGTTGCAGTTGTAGTTCGAGAGAAGCCTTCTTATTGCACTTTAATGCACTTTAATGGCTTCTTCAACTTCTTCAATAAATGCTTCAAGCTTCAGATATGAGTTGGTGAAGGTCTGAAGGTTGACTTGAATCATATTTAGTGCTCTCTTGCTCAAAAGCTCATTTGATCATTAACTGCTTATTAACCTCTTCAAAGGTTGTCCAATTCTCTCATTCCATAGAGTCTTGTAATCTTCTTAGGTGGATATACACGTTATAAACATTAGGATTTGAAATTTGACTGTTGGAGCACTTTTTAAATTCAAAAACAAAGTTTTGGAACTAGCCGTTACATGCTTGGAATCGATGTTCAAGTCGGCTCGGATGCTTCAAGTCGGCTCGGATCCTCAGAGTAGTCGAGTCTTCACTCTGGTCGAGTCGCCTCGCCTTAGTTGAGTCGGCTCGGACTCTCAGGGTCAATGATTCCTTACTCTGGTTGAGTCGGCTCGTCTCAATCGAGTAGCCGGGTTCTCAGGTTTCAAAATGGTACTCTAGAGGCGTCGATCTTTCAGTAGAGTTGACTCGTCTGGCTGTTCTTTCAAACTAAATTTTTGGACGTGGAAGAGTTGGCTCGGATTATTGAAGGGTCGACTCAGATGCCTCACTAAATGGTTAAGTCGACTCGGATAACTTTCAGGTCGGCCGCCTATCTGATCAAGAAATGATGCTCAGGACTAGTCGGCTCGAGTTCCTTCGAGTCTGCTCGGATCTCTGCATGCCAGAATCCTTCATGCATGCTACGAACTAGAGTCGGCTCTCCTTACTCAAGTCGGTCGATGTGAATTTTCCATAAGATCTTTAACTCTTCTCCAGAAATCATCCAGCAGCTTTTAATCACTCAAGACACTTTCCAACTCAACTAACAATTGTTTCATATTAAACAACAATGGCAAAGACAATATCAGTAAATTTGATGCCAAGTCAGATGAGGGTATCTTCTTAGGATACTCTACTTCTAGCAAGGCATACAGGGTCTTCAACAGAAGAACTCTTCTGGTTGAAGAATCAATTCATGTAGTTGATGAATCTAACGAAATATCTTCTAGAAAAAAAGATTCTATTGATGATGAAACAGGTACAAAGAAGCTTGAACAATTGACAATCAATGAAGATGAGCCCAAAGGAGATGATGATCAAGAAAATGAAGATCAAACTCAAGAGATCAATGCAACTTCACCAAAACCTTTACCTAAAGAGTGGAGGTATGCACACGGACCCCCAAAGAGCTAATAATTGGTGATCCGTCAAAGGGAGTAAGTACACGCTCTTCTATTAGAAATGTTTGTGATTATTTAGCTTTTGTATCTCAGATAGAGCCTAAGTCAATTGAAGAAGCTGAAAAGATTGTAACTGGATTAATGCTATGCAAGATGAACTAAATCAATTTAAAAGAAATAACGTTTGGACTTTAACTGAAAGACCCCTTAATGTTTCTGTAATTGGCACAAAATGGGTTTTTAGAAATAAACTTGATGAACATGGTATTGTAACTAGAAACAAAGCTAGACTTGTTGCTAAAGGCTACAACCAGGAAGAAGGGATCGACTTTGATGAAACCTTTGCTCCTGTTGCTAGGCTAGAAGCAATTAGACTTTTACTTGCTTTTGCTTGTTTTATGGATTTCAAGTTATTTCAAATGGATGTTAAGAGTGCTTTTTTAAGGATTTATTGAAGAGGAAGTTTATGTTGAACAACCTCCTGGTTTTGAAAATCATGAATTTCCTAACCATGTTTTTAAATTGCATAAAGCATTGTATGGTTTAAAGCAAGCTCCTAGAGCTTGGTATGATAGATTAAGTTCATTTTTGATGAAATGATTTTTCTAGAGGTAATGTAGATAATACATTATTTTTGAAAAAGAAAAATGATGATCTCTTAGTAGTACAAATCTATGTAGATGATATTATTTTTGGGGCTACTAACGAATGTCTTTGTCAAGAATTTGCAAAGTTAATGCAGAGTGAGTTCGAGATGAGCATGATGGGAGAACTCAACTTCTTCCTCGGACTCCAAATTAAGCAAACCAAAGAGGGGATCTCCATCAACCAAGCCAAGTACACAAGGGAAATATTGAAAAGTTTGGGATGGAGACTACCAAACAATAGGTACCCCTATGAGCTCTTCATGTAAATTAGACAAAGATGAATGTGGTAAATCAGTAGACCAAAATTATATAGAGGCATGATTGGTTCATTGCTATATAAACTGCCAGTAGACCAGATATAATGTTTAGTGTTTGTATGTGTGCACGTTTTCAGTCTGCTCCTAAAGAATCATCTCTCTTAGCTGTAAAACGTATATTTAGATACTTATCTTGGTCAATTGAAATTGGTCTTTGGTACTCTAGAGAGTCATCATATGAATTGATTGCATATTCTGATGCTGATTTTGCTGGGTGTAAACTTGATCGTAAAAGTACTAGTGGAACTTGTCAATTCCTAGGAGTTAATTTGATTTCATGGAGCAGCAAGAAACAGAATTCGGTTGCTCTATCTACGGCGAAAGCCGAATATATAGCAGCTGGAAGCTGTTGTGCTCAGATTCTATGGATCAAACAGCAACTCGAGGACTTTGGCATCAAACTAACTAAGACACCCATAAGATGTGATAATACTAGTGCAATCAATTTAACAAAAAATCCTGTACAACATTCAAGAAGCAAACATATTGAAATAAGACATCACTTCATAAGAGATCATGTTCAGAACTCTAATGTGTTGTTAGAATTTATTTGTACTGATTATCAATTGGCTGATATATTCACAAAACCATTGAATGAAGATAGATTTTGTATGATCAGAAGAGAACTGGGAGTCATTGATCCTTTTGCTTGAAACTCTTCAATTCTCATCAAAATTCCTCAAAAATGATTTATAAATTCTCAAATATGTTTAAAGCTTATTTTTCTAAATTTTATCAATTTTTTAATTCCAAATTTTATTTTGGCTAATTTATTTTTGGAGGTCGACACTTAAGTTTTCGGAGGTCGACACTTGAGGTCGACCCCTGAGATTTTTAGAGGTCGACACTTGAGGTCGACCCCTGAAAATTTTTAGAGGTCGACACTTGAACGGAAATCATCTTTTTTAAAACCCGTCCGCAAGCCTCTTTTTCTCCATTTCTTTCCATTTCTCTCTTCGTGTGGTCCCCCTCCAACTTCCCTAAAGCTCTAAACAGTGGATTTCCAACCCTCTCCTTCATCTTTTTGGGTAAATCTTCTCCTCTCCTCTTGTTCTCCTTTGAACCTAACCGTTTTTGACCGTGTCTTTATTTTTGGACAACCGAAAGCTTTTGCCTCTATCCACCCTCTAATATCGGTTGTTTTTCAATTGAAATCACTCATTTCTTTCCTCGTTTCTTGCATTTCCTCATTTACTCTCGATTTTCTCCATTTTCACAAACCCTATCTTACCATTTCACAACCCTGAACCTCTCTTCTCCTCTCTTTTCTTGGTTCCTTCCTCTTAGCCTTGCATTATCCTACTTCTCCCTAATTTACCCCTCTTCCATCCATATGGGTCCAAGAAAGCACTTGGCAGTAAGAAAAAGGAGAATGGAACAAGGCCAAAGTAGCACTGAGCGACGAAGAAAGGTCAGACATGAGCGTGAGCCGACCCCAGAGCCACCTGCACCAGTGCCAGCCAGCTTAGTACGGAAGAGCATTGCGAGTGGGAGACGTGTGGACATACCTTTCTGGGATCAGCATCACTTTTTTATAGGAGATGTGCTGAGAGATGCAGGTCGGTTCACTTCTGCACGATGACTAGAGATTCTACCCAGACCTCATCAGGGAGTTCTATGCATCCATGGCCACTGATGGCATTGGATGGTCAGCTACTGTTCGTGGGATCGAGATTCCAGTGACACCGGAGGTCATCAGTCGCGTTTGGAGGATTCCACTTCATGGCACAGCTGCCACTTCTATCAGCGACAGAGAGCATGCCTTCAGATGTATTCTAGAGCGTGAGGATGTTAGCGGCATTTCCACAGTAGCCGCTAACCAGCTTTCACTGGAGATGAGAGTGCTGCATCATATCATCGCCCGCATCTTGATTCCAAAGAGCGGGAGATTTGACTTTATTACTGAGCGTGAGCTGGTGTTGATGGTGTCCCTGAGACAGCGGACTCCCATCAACCTTCCCAGGATCATGCTTCAGCAGATGGGTGAGGCAGCATCTCACAGGAGACTAGTTCAGCCATATGGCATGGGGCTGACACAGCTATTCAGGAGCATGGAGTTTCATTTGATGGTATACCCTTCAGTCAGCTGCAGCATACTGATACATATGGAGAGAAATCCCTGCATAGGATGGGATTTCGACTGATTGGTGACCGTTGGGTGCGACGAGAGTCTGGCCAGGAGCCAGATAAGGAGGATGAGATCCGAGCAGCTGAGGCAGGGCCTTCAGAGCCTACTGATCATGGTACACCTCCTCGTCCAGCACCAGAGTCAGAGACTGCGGAGCCTGAGCCATTCACACCACCACCCTCATCAGCTCCAACACCTACTGCTACTGCTACACCACGGAGGACTACAGCGAGGATATCGAACTTTGAGCAGAGAGTGACTGATCACATTTCAGAGGTCCGGACAGAGATTGCTGGTGTACGACAGGAGCTACATGGTCTGCGGATCCACACAGATATGCGCATTGGAGCTCTCTCAGCTAGTGTAGATGCAGGATTTTGACAGATCCTCAGCCTACTGAGATTAGCATTGCCACCAGGGACTATAGATCCGACAGTGACTCCTCCACATTCTGATGATGATGATGATGACTCCAGTGGATACAGTGACAGTGATGGAGATCAGCCTGGAGCAGGTAGCTCTGATGTTCCACCTGCAGATCCGATTCCAGAGATTCCCCCTTCTACTGATCCTCCTTCTACTGATCTTCCCAGTACAGATCCTCCAGCTACAGATGTGCCAGTAGATACTGAGTTTACTGAGTCACTTTTTGAGACTATTACAGGAATTCCGGATGATAGAGATGAGCATACAGAGACAGATATTGATGATCCCACTGCTTATGAGCTAGTCAGCAGGCACACTCCAGCTCAGTCTACTCAGCATACTGATCCATCTACTCCTTCTGCTACTGCTTCTGTCAGGACACCTGTGGAGCCTTTTCCTCGGACCTATAGATCTCGTAGGACTACCCCTAGGTCTGGTCCCTCTCTGAGGACTCGGAGTCTCACTCATAGGACTCCAAAATCCTCATCTAGGATCTCGGCTCCTATCTCTTTTGATATACCTTCTGATGAGGAGTAGCCTCATAGATTTGCTTGATGTATGATGTACTAGTTTACTTTGTATGATCTGATGTATCAGTGTTTTGTGCTTACTATGTAAGCAATTTTGTAACTGAATACATTTATATACTTATCTACATTGTGATATTTTACTGTCTGATACCAGCTCTTAGCATTTATCTTTTTAAACCCTCAAGTTAGAATGTTTTTGTTATATTGAATGCACAAATTGAGGGGGAGCATGTATTTTATGCAACTAAGTACTTCATTGTAATGGAACATAATTTTCCTTAATATATCTTTTACTACAAAGAATGCACTTTTTGATTCTTGACAAAAAGGGGGAGTATAGTAATGTTTGTAAAGTATATATGGTAAAGTATGACTCTTTCATAGAATAGAGTAAAGCTATTATGGTTCTTATCTTTTTGACTCATGAGAATGTTTCATAAAAAAAAAAAGAAGTAAATGAAAAGTAAAATCTTTTTGACTCATGAGAATGTTTTCACAAAAAGAAAGAAGTAAATGAAAAGTAAAATCTTTTTGACTCATGAGAATGTTTTCACAAAAAGTAGATGAAAAGTAAAATTTTTATGGTATACTCATGCATGTAGGATTCTTTGAAAATTTTATTATTGCTATATTTTGCTTTTGGACTTAATTGCATATATACTCAAGGTTTTGTCATCATCAAAAAGGGGAGATTGTTGGCTTTGGCTCCTTAATTTTGATGATTAACAAAAGGTTGAGTATATGTTTGGACTAATGTTTCATCTCAAGATAAAGTTTCAGGACTTAGGTTATTCAAAAAGAGTACCAAGAGTACAATGATGAAACCAAGCTTGCCTGTTTGGGAAAGAGCTCTTCTACCTTGAACAAAATCAAATTTCTTATATTGGACCTTATTATTAAGAAGCAATTGACAAAAGTAACAAAGGCTTAGAGAAATTCAAGCAAGGCACGCACCTCTCCAGAGTTTCAGAAAATCTCAGACCAGAGGTCGACCACCAGAGGTCGACACCTTGCAAAGGTCGACCACCAGAGGTCGACTCATGAAGAAAAGAAAAGTTCAGCAAGGCCGGCACGGCAAAATTTCAGTGGCACGCTCCAGAGGTCGACACCTGTCCAGAGGTCGACACCAGAGGTCGACTCATCGCCTGAGAATTCAAACTGGGCAGAACTATGGTTTTCTGGATTTTTGCCTAAGATAAACTGGAGGTCGACTCATGAGGTCGACACTTGATCCAGAGGTCGACTCATGAGGTCGACTCATGGCATAACGGCTAGTTTTTCTGAACTTTTGATTTGATTTCTAACGGCCATAAACGGCCATATTTTTGATTCTAACGGTCTTGTGAGTTGTTTCAGCTTGAATGAGGTATTTAACCTCCACCTAACTTCAAAAAAGACAAGGAGACAAAGTGAAAAGGAATAGAGTGAAAGTACAAAGCCTTCAATCAATTCCAAGCCAAAAGAGTGAGAAAACCAAGAGATTCCTTAGCCAAAAGCTTTCCATCTTTGAGGAATCCAACTTTCAAGAGTTTGGCATTTAGTGAGGTCCAAATTCCAAGAGAAAGGCTTGAAGAGTCTCCATCAAGAGCTACATCGAATTACTTTTTGCTCAAAAGGAGTTTGTCTTGATTTATTCATTGTATTCATATTCTTTTTGTCTTAGGCTAGTTTCAAGGGAATTTGAAACTAGTGTGAGGTTTGTTGGTGAGCCAATTGATAAAACCAACTAGGATTGCTTGTAAGCCCGAAGCCAAAACAAGTGAGTGAGGTTTGTTGGTGAGCCAATTGATAAAACCAACTAGGGTTGCTTGTAAGCCCGAAGCCAAAACAAGTGTGTAAGGTTTTGACTTGTGAGCCTTGTAAAACAAGTCGGCTGTAATCTAGAAATATTATAGTGGAAATTCCCAAGTGGAGCTTGGGGAGTGGATGTAGGTGCTAGGTGCACCGAACCACTATACTTCTTGTGTGTTTGCATTGCTTTACTCTTCTTTTGCTCTTTAATTGTTGCTATCTTTCATTGCTTCCGTTGCACAATTACTTGAGCACTATCACTCTTCACTTTTGAACTTGATAGCACATATATTGCTTTAATTTTTAAAATACCCATTTCACCCCCCCTCTTGGGCACCATTTCTGGGCAACATAATGTATCAGAGCTTTAAATAATTCATATGTATCAGAGCTTATTCAGAGCTAATAGTAGTAGATAGCCATTCAAATTATATCAGAGCAATTTGAAAAATTATAGAGATGCTTATCAGAGCAAATATGAGCAAATATCTTCCCCTATCTCATTCATTAATGGCAATGTATCTCCCCTATTTCATTCATTAATTAGCAATGTATCCAAGCATATACAATTCAATAAAATCATTCTCCCATTCAATATTTCCATGCAATATTCTCCCCCTTTTTGTCATGAATCAAAAAAGTATTCAATTAATTGCTCAAATTTTGAAACAGAATGAGAAGATTATAAGCATTGTTTTAGATAATTTCACTTTCTCATAAAATTTTGATAACCTAATATGAAATCATCAATGCATAGATAACATTGAAACACAACAAGTGAGAAACAGATTTTTCATTGCTTTAAAAGAATTCATTACAACTTACAAAATATGAAAATAGATACAAAAACATAAAGACTAGCCTAGTCACTATCATTAGGCTCTTCTACAATAGGTTCAAACTTACCATACCAAGATCTAAGATGACTAGAAGGTCCTGTAGCCCTAGTGGATGGTCCAGGAGGTGGTCTAAAAGAAATAGGGTCTGGATCAAACAACCCAGGAGGTACAAAAGGTGGTTGAGTATGAGGTGGTTGCTATCTAAAGTGTGGTGCAGGCTATCTAGGTATAGATCCTGGTTGATTAGGTGTAGATCTAGACTGTGCTGAGATAGATGCTTCGAATGCTCTAATAGAAGAATCCAAGGAGGATAAGAAGACCTAGACGGTACTTAGCTCAGTTTGTATCTTCTTCAATCCCTCATGAAGTGCAATGAGCTCACTGGCTTGAGCATTGGCAAAGGCTTCTACTGAACCTCTAAATCTGCCAAACTCAGCCCGGAGAATCCCCACTCCTGTAGTGTAGTCATCCTCCATCTTCCTGGTTTCTTCCAATGATCCCATCCGATAAGATAGCTCTCTCAACTCAGATCTGAACTCCTCAATGCTATGAGCTACAGTCTGTCGGATGTCATCAGAAACTGACCTGAATGAGTCTGACAGTGACTGTATGTCAATATGTGGTCCTGGTCTGGCAGACTCAACACTGTCTATCCTAGAATGTAGCTGTCTAATCTCACCACAGATCTCCTCAAGTTTGGTATCGACTGTTTGACGAAGCTCGCCAAACATCGAACCAAAGGAGCTGGTCAAGGTCTGAGATAGCTGTCTCATCTACTATGCAAAGAAGGCATGAGACACAGAAGGTCCCATGGTATCTGCATATGGTATAGGAGCAGGTGTAGCAGTCACTACAGGTGCTGGTGCTGATGGTACTGGTGAAGCATGATGTGCTGATGGTGTTGGTGCTGATGAAGTCCTAGGACTCCTAGGCTCACTCTATATGTGCTCATGCTTCTCAACATCAGGTATTGAAGGCTCAACAGCAGTGGTAGTCTTTTCAACAGATAACTGCTGTGCAGGCTCCTCATCATCCTCATCCTCATTAGAAGAAATATCGGCCCTTTGATTTGATATCCTCTTCGACCAACCGCCTTCAGTCAGATGATAACCCATCCTCTGAAGTGACTTAGCCGAGTAGGTGTCTGTATGGTGCAATAGCCTACTGTCCTCACCATCTAGCTCAACTCCAAAATGCCTGAATATGAGTGTGAAAGCCATACCATATGGTAAACATGGTTTGGCCTTCCTAGCTACATCTCTCATCTGAGTCAGCATGATGTATGGCAGATCGAGGGCCTCCCCCTCAATTGTATCTCTTATGAAGACTAAATCTCTCTCGCTGACCCAGTCAAATCTACTAGTGCGAGGCAAAAAGATTATACTTATTATGTTATGAAGTAGCCTCATTTCTAGGGATAAGACATTCGCCTTTACATTAGAAACTTCATTCACATTGTTTGTTTCTAAAATTAACCTCAAAGTCCTTGTCTTTCCCTTATAACAAGATGGAAGCTTCCTCTGCTCGACATTTGAAGAACTTGGCTCAGACAGTCTTCATTTACCATCAGTCTAACCCCTTTAATAGTTGAAATAACACTATTTTCCTCTAGGGTTAGGTTTTCAAAAAATGTTTTGACTAGGCTAGGATATGTAGGTAAATCCAATGTGCATAAAAATTTCCAGTCCTGAGATACTATCCATTCATTGAAATGAAAACCCTGTTTTCTAAGAATGTAAAATGATTTTTCTACCAATAGTCATGGATCGATTCCCTATTAAGATGATCTATCATTGCTGCATGGTGATGGATTTCGGTCTTCTTCATTATCTTCCTGTTCTTCCACTTCATCTATCCGAGTCAGCTCTTCTTGTCTTCTTTTTGTTCTTCTTTCTCTTTCAGCAGTTGGTTCAGGTCGTCGAGATCTCTTGCCATAGCCCTCTTCGGAGCCATTAGGATCTAATAGGTTCAGATAGAGTGGATTTTGGGAGAGTGGAGGGTAGGAATTTGTCATTCTAAGCTTGGAGAGAATAAACAAGAGCTCGGCTAGGTTTGAATGGATTTAAGGCTCTAAAACGGGTTCTACGAGTTTTATATAAAAATGCCTAACCCGAAATTCGAGTCGGCTTGACTTGAGCACTATAGCTCGAGTCGACTTGAACTAAAACTCCAAAAAAGGTTCCAAACAGTTCAGAAATAGTCTCAAATGAAGATATACACTAAGAGAGTTGGTCATTATTCTTAGTTTGATGTATGAGACTTTCTAGATAATGTTCCTTAATTTTGAAGAATATAGGTCATAAGTTTTCTAAAATGGGTCACATAGATCTAATTCTCTTCTAATCAACTCAAATATCTCTACATTAAGTGACTTAGTGAAAATGTCAGCAAGTTGGCTTTCAGTAGGAACAAATTCAAATACAATATTTTCATTTTGAACATGATCCCTAAAAAATAATGTCTAATTTCTATATGCTTTATTCTAGAATGTTGAATTAGATTTTTTAACAAATTAATAGCACTTGTGTTATCACATTTGATAGGAATTTTAGATTGTGTAACACCAAAGTCTTCTAGTTGTTGTTTAATCCAAAGTACTTGTGTACAACATTCCCTGTAGCTACATACTCTGCCTCAGTAGTGGATAGTGCTACAGAGTTTTGTTTCTTACACTGCCATAAGATTAAATTCAATCCTAGAAATTGGCAAGTACCACTAGTACTTTTTCTATCTATTTTACAACCAGCATAATCAGCATCCGAAAAACTAATTAAGTTTAATGAAGATTGCTTTGAATATCATAGACCTATATTACATGTTCCTCTTAGATATCTTATAATTCGTTTTACTGCAAGCATATGTGATTCTTTAGGATTAGATTGAAATCTAGCATATACACATACGCTAAATAAGATATCAGGTCTACTTGCAGTTAAGTATAACAGTGATCCAATCATACCTTTATATAGCTTTTGATCAATGTTTTTGTCATCTTCATCTTTATCTAATCTGCAGGTAGGGCTCATGGGTGTACTCATTTGTTTGCTTGACTCCATACCAAACTTCTTGATGATCTCCTTGATGATCTCCTTGATGTACTTTGTTTGGTTTATAAAGATTCTATCCTTTGTTTGCTTAACTTGGAGTCCAAGGAAATAATTCAATTCATCTATTAGGCTCAATTCAAATTCAACATGCATCAACTCAGCAAATTATTTACAAAGAATCTCATTAGTTGCACCAAATATAATATCATCTACATAAATTTGTACAACTATATATCATCATCTTTCTTTTTGATAAATAAAGTTTTATCACATTTTCTCTTATAAAATCATTTTCAAGTAAGAATTTTCTTAATCTATTATACCAGGCTCTAGGTGCTTGTTTAAATCCATACAATGCTTTATTGAGTTTAAAAACATGATTTTTTAAAGCATGATCTATAAAACCTTGTGACTGTTTTACAAAACTTGTTCAGATATAAAACCATTTAAAAATATACTTTTCACATCCATTTGAAATAGTCTAAAATTCATGTAGCAAGCAAATGCAGTAGTAATCTTATGGCTTACAGTCTTGCTATGGGTGCATAAGTTTCATCAAAATATATTCCTTCCTCTTAGTTGTATCCTTTAGCTACCAACCTTGTTTTGTTTTTAATTACTTGACCTTTCTCATCTAGTTTATTTCTATAGACCCATTTGGCTCTTATAATGGGATGGTCTGATGGTCTATCAACTAAAGTCCATACATTATTTTTTTCAAACTGGTTTAGTTCTTCATGCATGGCCATCATCCAGGTAGGATCATTTTCAGCTTCTTATAAGCTATGTGGCTCTATTTATGATACAAATGCTAGGTAGTCATGTGCTTCTCTATATGACTCTAACACCTTGTGAAAAATTATCAATAATTAAATATCTTGGATGAAAGGTTACATACCTTCCATTCCCTTGGTAGATCAGCATGATCCTTACTTACCATCTCTTCTCCTTCTTGAGTTTTTCTCTTGTATGCTCATATCTTTCATTTCCTTTTCAAGTGTACCTTTATCATTGTCTATACACTCTTCTTTCTTTGAAGGTGAGGGGTTAGCTTCATCAAAAATAACATGCACCGATTCTTCTACAGTTAGTGTTCTTTATTAAACACTCTATATGCTTTGCTATGTATTGAATAACCTAGAAACATAGCTTCATCAGATTTTATATCAAATTTACCTAGGTTATCCTTTCCATTATTTAACATAAAGTATTTACAAACAAATATATGAAAGTAATTAATATTTGGTTTCTTTTCATTCCAAAGCTCATAAGGGATTTTCTTTAAATTGGTCGTATCAAAATACGGTTTAAAATATAATAAGCAGTGTTCACCATTTCTGCCCAAAAGTATCTTGGAAGATTGTCTTCACATAGCATTGTTCGGGCCATCTTTTCCAAAGTCCTATTCTTTCTCTCTACAACACCATTTTGTTGTGGTGTTCAAGAAGTGGAGAAGTTGTGATCAATGTCATTTTCTGTGCAATAATCATCAAAAAACTGATTTTCAAATTTTGTGCCATGATCACTTTTAATTGATACAATTAAAAAAATTTTCTGGTTTGAGACTTTCTTGTAGAATTTTTGAAAAACTTTGAAAGTTTTATCTTTATGTATAATAAATAAGATCCATGTAAATCTAGAAAAATCATATACTATCACAAGTTCATATTTCATACCACCTAGGCTTATGATCCTAATTGATCCAATAAATCCATGTGAAGTAGCTCAAGGGGTCTAGAAATTGAAACCATATATTTTTGATTTAAAACTTTCCTTAGTTTGTTTACTTATTTGACAAGCATCGCAAACATGTTCAAAATCAACTTTGAATTTAGGTAAACCTCTAATTAGATTCTTAGAAATCAATTTGGCAAGTGTATGCATGCTAGCATGACCTAATCGTCTATGCCAAATAAGCTAGACTCCTTGGTCTTAGCATTCATTGCTACTAGATTGGA
This sequence comes from Areca catechu, assembly GCA_021397845.1. NCBI lineage: Eukaryota > Viridiplantae > Streptophyta > Magnoliopsida > Arecales > Arecaceae > Areca > Areca catechu. The sequence continues at coordinate 17,663,231 of CM038043.1, forward strand.
ACTATTAGACATGGCTAGATCATTTAGATCTACCACATATATATTTCCAAGTCTATGTCCATGAGTTTGTTGTTAGAATTAAGTGAGTTAGTTATTATACACATAGATGAGTCAAAGACGACTTTGAAGCCTTTATCATATAGTTGACTAATACTTAACAAATTATGTTTTAATTTGTCTACTAACAATACATTTTCAATGAAAGTCGAGGGGTTATTTTGATATTACCAATTTGATTATTTTTTCCTTGCCATTGTCTTCAAAAGTTACCATTCCTCCATCTTTTAGTTCTAGGATAATGAATTGAGCTTTGTCACACATCATATACCTTGAGCGCCACTATCCAGATACCATCTTTTGCTTGAATTCTTGGCTGCAAGACATTCCTGCAAACAATCATGGAGTATTTTTAGGGATCCAAGCTACCTTGGATCCTTACAGGTTATTGGATTGGTCCTTTGGGTATATCTCAAATCTTTCTTATTCTATTTCTAACAAATCCATTTTCCTTTAAAATGTTGCATGAGAAATTTGTGTCCACCCCATTACATGCATAACAGATAACTCTAGAATTTTAAAAATATATAAATTTTGAGGTTCTAGAAGTAGAGCATGTGATGCAAATGTAAAATAACTGATCTAAAAGATTTTTTGATTTGTAATCTTAGGTATATACTTTGAAGCTCCAGAAATGGATGTGGAATCATTTGATACAAAAGCTTTTTAAGATATAGATTTTGGTACACATGCTTTTGAGGATACAAATCTGGTAGCTAAAATTCTATTTGTATTGAAGAGTTATAATTGATTCCAGCCTTGTTACTTGAAATCTTGCTCTTTTAAAATCAACTCAAGCTTATTTGAACTTAAAGTGAACTTTTCATCAAAGGCTTGAGTTTTTCCACCTCCTTTTTCAAATCGGTATTTTTATCATTCAAAGCTTGTTTTTCTTAAGATACACCTTTTCTCAACTTCCAAAGTTTTATTATTTTCAGAATAACAATTAATCATTTTGCAATAACTTGTTCTTTTTTGAAATCTCGTTCTTTTTTTTAATAGAGAGTCATTATTATTCTTTAAAACTCTAATTTTTACCCCAGCTTTTTAAATCTGAAGCAAATCATGAAATGTAGAATTTAGCTCTTGATAAGTAAATTCAACTTGAGGTTCAGGGGACATTATCTCGTCTTCAAAACCCATAAGACATAGATTGACAGTTTTTGTGGTCTCTTCCTCTTCTGTTGAATTCGACTCCTCACTCATAGCAAATGGATTTTGATCCTTTTCTTTTTCTTTTCCTTATCCTTGTCCTTACTGTTTTCACATTTCTTATAAAATTTTCTGAAGTACCTTCCCTTCTTCTTTTCCATAAATTTTCTGAATCTCTTCACAACCATAGCTATCTTCATCTTCTAAGTCATCTTCGAAGGAGGAGCAATCATCTTCTGATTCCTCTTCTTATTTTTTATTTCGATGTAGCTTTAAAGGCAATAGTCTTTTTCTTTTTCTGATCATCTTCATTCCTGTGTTGCATGGCCAGCTCATGTGTTATCAAAGAATCCATCAGTTCATCCAGAGGTAGAGTATTTAGATCTTTTGCTTCCTGGATGGCAGTTACTTTGGGTTCCACTTGTCTAGAAGTAATCTTAAGATCTTCTACACTAAATCAGCATTAAAGTAAACCTGCCAAGACTTTTCAAGCCGTTAATAATATCTGTAAAGGTGTAAACATGGCAGAGATATTTTTTATTTTGTTCCATCTTTAAACAGTTCATAGTTGTGCACAAGAAGATTAATTTTAGAAGTCTTCACTTGGAAAGTTCCTTCATGGGTTACCTGAGTTTGTCCCAAATTTCTTTTGCGGATAAGCAAGTAGAAATTTGATTGAACTCATTGCATCCCAAGCACAATATAACAAGTTCATGACTTTGGCATTTAACTCACACATTTTCATGTCGCGTTCATCCCAATCCTCTTCAGGTTTTGGGACATCCACACCATCAACTTTTATCATAGGTATATAAGGTCCCTTGAGAATGACCTTCCATCATTGAAAGTCAATAGCTTGAATGTAAATTTTCATTCTAGCTTTCCAATAAAATAGTTCGTGCTAGTGAACAGTGGAGGTCTGTTAGTGGATTGGCCTTCGGCCAAGGAGGTATCATGGGATGAGCCATTAATCTTTACTCAAAATAAGTTCAGAGACACTGCTTTTATACCAGTTGTTGCCCAAATGGCTTTCCCAAGAGGGGGATGAATTGAAAATTTAAAAAATTTAAATAGATATGTGCTCTTTTAAATCTTTTGTGTGATAGGTGCTGTGATTTAATATTTAAAGCAGAAGCAAGTAAGAAGAAAAAGCACAGTCATTAACATAGCAATTTTATAGTGGTTCAGAGCAACCTCGCTCCTACGTCCACTATCCAAGATACCACTTAGAATTTCCATTATATTCACCACGAAATACAGTCAGATTATTTTACCAGGCTCACATCCAAATCCAACTTGGTTTTTCAACCGGGCTCACCAAAAACCCAACTTGGTTTTGAATAGGATCACCAAGAACCCACACTTGGTTTTCAAATAGGCTCACCAAGAACCTACACTTGGTTTTCAACTGGGCTCACCAAAACCCACAAACTCACAAAGAGTTAAAAAACAAGCAACTAATTGACACACTAAAGTTATGTCTGATGGTTGTAGTTGCAGCTCGAGAGAAGCCTTCTTAATTATACTTTATGCACTTCAATGGCTTCTTCAACTTCTTCAATAAATTCTTCATGCTTCAGATTTGAGTTGGTAAAGTCTTGAAGGCTGACTTGAATTCCTCTTTAGTACTCTCTTGCTCCACAAGCTCATTTGATCATTAACTGCTCATTAACCTCTTCAAAGGTTACCAATCCCTCATTTATAGAGTCTTGTACTCTTCTTATATGATATACCCATGTTTAAACCGTTTGGAATTTGAAATTTGACCGTTGGAGCATTTTTCAAATTCAAAAACAAAGTTTTGGAACTAGCGTTTACATGCCTGGAATCGACTTCGAGTCAGCTCAGATGCTTCGAGTTGGCTCGGATCCTTAGAATAGTCTAGTCTTCACTCTAGTCGAGTCGCCTCGCCTTAGTCGAGTTGGCTCGAACTCTTAGGGTCGATGATTCCTTACTCTAGTTGAGTCAACTCGCCTTAGTGGAGTCGACTCGACTGTTAGGGTCGATGATTCCTTACTCTAGTTAAGTCAGCTCGTCTCAGTGAAAATGGTACTCTAGAGGAGTCGGCTCTTCTCAGTAGAGTTGACTCGCCTGGCTGTTCTTTCAGAACTGATTTTTCTAGACTCTGGAGGAGTCGGCTCGGATTACTGAAGGATCGACTCGGATGCCTAACTGAATGGTTGAGTCGGCTCGCCTGTCTGATTCAAGAAATAATGCTCTAGATGAGTTGGCTCGGGTTCTTCGAGTCAGCTCGGATCTTTGCGTGCCAGAATCCTTCATGCATGCCAAGAACTAGAGTTGACTCTCCTTACTCGAGTCGGCTCGAGTGAATTTTTTATAAGATCTTCAACTCTTCTCTAGAAATCATCCAGCAGCTTTTAATCACTCAAGACACTTTCCAACTCAACTAACAACAAATTCTAAAAAATTTTGAGCTTGAAAAACACATAGAAGCAACCCATTCAAATTCAACTGCTCTCACAAATATTTACAAACTCATTATGCACCAATTAATTCATTACATAATTTACAACAATTATATCACTTAAAAAAGTTTATCAACATTTTTTTATAAATCTTCAAGTAAGAATTTTCTTAATCTATCCAGCTGGTCTTGTTTAAATCCATACATGCTTTATGGTTTAAAACATATTTTTTAAGCATGATCTATAACCTTTGATGTTTAAACTCAAATAAAACTTTAAAAATACTTTTACATCATAAATAGTCAAAATTCATGTAGCAAATAGGTATAATCTTATGTTATCTTCTATGGGTGCATAAGTTTACAAAATAATTCTTCTCTTATTTTCTTTAGTAAATTTTTTGTTTTATTACTATTTATATTTAATAGACCCATTTTATAATATTCTGATGTAAACTAACAACTTTTTTTTTCAAATTTTATTCCATAATATCCATATCATTTTAGCTTCTTATAAGCTATGTGTTATTTATATACAAATTAGGTAGTCATTTTCTTATATGATCTAACACCTTAAAATTTATTTAAAATTATGAAATTACATCCTCATTTTTAGATAATGATTTATTACATCTCTCTCCTTCTTATTTTTTCTTGTATTCATATTTATTTCCTTTTGTGTATTTTCATTTCTATACATCTTCTTTCTTTGAAGGTGAGTTAGCTTCATAAAAATAACATGCACCGATTTTCTTCTTTTAAGGTGAGGGTTAGCTTTTATAACATAAACACTTATATTAGTTGCTATTTTATTATTAATAACCTATTGAATACATAGCTAGCTTCATCAGATTTTATATCAAATTTACCTAGGTTATCCTTTCCATTATTTAACATAAAGTATTTACAAACAAATAATATGAATTCCAAAGCTAATTAATATTTGGTTTCTTTTTTTCCATTCAAAAGGGATTTTCATAAATTTTCGTTTAAAAAAATACAAAAAATTTATAATATAATAAGCAGTTTCACTTTTCTGCCCAATATTTGGAAGATTGTCTTCACATAGCATTGTTCGGGCCATCTTTTCCAAAGTCCTATTCTTTCTCTCTACAACACCATTTTGTTGTGGTGTTCAAGAAGTGGAGAAGTTGTGATCAATGTCATTTTCTGTGCAATAATCATCAAAAAACTGATTTTCAAATTTTGTGCCATGATCACTTTTAATTGATACAATTAAAAAATTTTCTGGTTTGAGACTTTCTTGTAGAATTTTTGAAAAACTTTGAAAGTTTTATCTTTATGTATAATAAATAAGATCCATGTAAATCTAGAAAAATCATATACTATCACAAGTTCATATTTCATACCACCTAGGCTTATGATCCTAATTGATCCAAATAAATCCATGTGAAGTAGCTCAAGGGGTCTAGAAATTGAAACCATATTTTTTGATTTAAAACTTTCCTTAGTTTGTTTACTTATTTGACAAGCATCGCAAACATGTTCAAAATCAACTTTGAATTTAGGTAAACCTCTAATTAGATTCTTAGAAATCAATTTGGCAAGTGTATGCATGCTAGCATGACCTAATCGTCTATGCCAAAATAAGCTAGACTCCTTGGTCTTAGCATTCATTGCTACTAGATTGGAACTATTAGACATGGCTAGATCATTTAGATCTACCACATATATATTTCCAAGTCTATGTCCAATGAGTTTGTTGTTAGAATTAAGTGAGTTAGTTATTATACACATAGATGAGTCAAAGACGACTTTGAAGCCTTTATCATATAGTTGACTAATACTTAACAAATTATGTTTTAATTTGTCTACTAACAATACATTTTCAATGAAAGTCGAGGGGTTATTTTGATATTACCAATTCTGATTATTTTTTCCTTGCCATTGTCTTCAAAAGTTACCATTCCTCCATCTTTTAGTTCTAGGATAATGAATTGAGCTTTGTCACACATCATATACCTTGAGCAGCCACTATCCAGATACCATCTTTTGCTTGAATTCTTGGCTGCAAGACATTCCTGCAAAACAATCATGGAGTATTTTTAGGGATCCAAGCTACCTTGGATCCTTACAGGTTATTGGGATTGGTTCCTTTGGGTATATCTCAAATCTTTCTTATTCTATTTCTAACAAATCCATTTTCCTTTAAAATGTTGCATTGAGAAAATTTGTGTCCAACCCCATTACATGCATAACAGATAACTCTAGAATTTTAAAAATATATAAATTTTGAGGTTCTAGAAGTAGAAGCATGTGATGCAAATGTAGAAATAACTGATCTAAAAGATTTTTGATTTGTAATCTTAGGTATATACTTTGAAGCTCCAGAAATGGATGTGGAATCATTTGATACAAAAGCTTTTTAAGATATAGATTTTGGTACACATGCTTTTGAGGATACAAATCTGGTAGCTAAAATTCTATTTGTATTTGAAGAGTTATAATTGATTCCAGCCTTGTTACTTGAAATTCTTTGCTCTTTTAAAATCAACTCAAGCTTATTTGAACTTAAAGTGAACTTTTCAATCAAAGGCTTGAGTTTTTCCACCTCCTTTTTCAAATCGGTATTTTTATCATTCAAAGCTTTGTTTTTCTTAAGATACACCTTTTTCTCAACTTCCAAAGTTTTATTATTTTCAGAATAGACAATTAATTCATTTTGCAATAACTTGTTCTTTTTTGAAATCTCTTTCTTTTTTTTTAATAGAGAGTCATTATTATTCTTTAAAACTCTAATTTTTACCCCAGCTTTTTTAAATTCTGAAGCAAATCATGAAATGTAGAATTTAGCTCTTGATAAGTAAATTCAACTTGAGGTTCAGGGGACATTATCTCGTCTTCAAAACCCATAAGACATAGATTGACAGTTTTTGTGGTCTCTTCCTCTTCTGTTGAATTCGACTCCTCACTCATAGCAAATGGATATTTGATCCTTTTCTTTTTCTTTTCCTTATCCTTGTCCTTACTGTTTTCACCTTTCTTATAAAATTTTCTGAAGTACCTTCCCTTCTTCTTTTCCATAAATTTTCTGAATCTCTTCACAACCATAGCTATATCTTCATCTTCTAAGTCATCTTCGAAGGAGGAGCAATCATCTTCTGATTCCTCTTCTTATTTTTTTATTTCCGATGTAGCTTTAAAGGCAATAGTCTTTTTCTTTTTCTGATCATCTTCATTCCTGTGTTGCATGGCCAGCTCATGTGTTATCAAAGAATCCATCAGTTCATCCAGAGGTAGAGTATTTAGATCTTTTGCTTCCTGGATGGCAGTTACTTTGGGGTTCCACTTGTCTAGAAGTAATCTTAAGATCTTCTACACTAAATCAGCATTAAAGTAAACCCTGCCAAGACTTTTCAAGCCGTTAATAATATCTGTAAAGCGTGTAAACATGGCAGAGATATTTTTATTTTGTTCCATCTTTAAACAGTTCATAGTTGTGCACAAGAAGATTAATTTTAGAAGTCTTCACTTGGAAAGTTCCTTCATGGGTTACCTTGAGTTTGTCCCAAATTTCTTTTGCGGATAAGCAAGTAGAAATTTGATTGAACTCATTTGCATCCAAAGCACAATATAACAAGTTCATGACTTTGGCATTTAACTCACACATTTTCATGTCGCGTTCATCCCAATCCTCTTCAGGTTTTGGGACATCCACACCATCAACTTTTATCATAGGTATATAAGGTCCCTTGAGAATGACCTTCCATAATTGAAAGTCAATAGCTTGAATGTAAATTTTCATTCTAGCTTTCCAATAAAAATAGTTCGTGCTAGTGAACAGTGGAGGTCTGTTAGTGGATTGGCCTTCGGCCAAGGAGGTATCATGGGATGAGCCATTAATCTTTACTCAAAATAAGTTCAGAGACACTGCTTTGATACCAGTTGTTGCCCAAATGGCTTTCCCAAGAGGGGGATGAATTGAAAATTTAAAAAATTTAAATAGATATGTGCTCTTTTAAATCTTTTTGTGTGATAGGTGCTGTGATTTAAATATTTAAAGCAGAAGCAAGTAAAGAAGAAAAAGCACAGTCATTAACATAGCAATTTTATAGTGGTTCAGAGCAACCTCGCTCCTACGTCCACTATCCAAGATACCACTTAGAATTTCCATTATATTCATCCACGAAATACAGTCAGATTATTTTACCAGGCTCACAATCCAAAATCCAACTTGGTTTTTCAACCGGGCTCACCAAAAACCCAACTTGGTTTTGAATAGGATCACCAAGAACCCACACTTGGTTTTCAAATAGGCTCACCAAGAACCTACACTTGGTTTTCCAACTGGGCTCACCAAAAACCCACAAACTCACAAAAGAGTTAAAAACAAGCAACTAATTGACACACTAAAGTTGTCTGATGGTTGTAGTTGCAGCTCGAGAGAAGCCTTCTTAATTATACTTTAATGCACTTCAATGGCTTCTTCAACTTCTTCAATAAATTCTTCATGCTTCAGATTTGAGTTGGTAAAGTCTTGAAGGCTGACTTGAATCCTCTTTAGTACTCTCTTGCTCCACAAGCTCATTTGATCATTAACTGCTCATTAACCTCTTCAAAGGTTACCAAATCCCTCATTTATAGAGTCTTGTACTCTTCTTAGATGGATATACCCATTGTAAACCGTTGGAATTTGAAATTTGACCGTTGGAGCATTTTTCAAATTCAAAAACAAAGTTTTGGAACTAGCTGTTACATGCCTGGAATCGACTTCGAGTCAGCTCAGATGCTTCGAGTTGGCTCGGATCCTTAGAATAGTCTAGTCTTCACTCTAGTCGAGTCGCCTCGCCTTAGTCGAGTTGGCTCGAACTCTTAGGGTCGATGATTCCTTACTCTAGTTGAGTCAACTCGCCTTAGTGGAGTCGACTCGAACTGTTAGGGTCGATGATTCCTTACTCTAGTTAAGTCAGCTCGTCTCAGTTGAAAATGGTACTCTAGAGGAGTCGGCTCTTCTCAGTAGAGTTGACTCGCCTGGCTGTTCTTTCAGAACTGATTTTTTCTAGACTCTGGAGGAGTCGGCTCGGATTACTGAAGGATCGACTCGGATGCCTAACTGAATGGTTGAGTCGGCTCGCCTGTCTGATTCAAGAAATAATGCTCTAGATGAGTTGGCTCGGGTTCTTTCGAGTCAGCTCGGATCTTTGCGTGCCAGAATCCTTCATGCATGCCAAGAACTAGAGTTGACTCTCCTTACTCGAGTCGGCTCGAGTGAATTTTTTATAAGATCTTCAACTCTTCTCTAGAAATCATCCAGCAGCTTTTAATCACTCAAGACACTTTCCAACTCAACTAACAACAAATTCTAAAAAATTTTGAGCTTGAAAAACACATAGAAGCAACCCATTTTTATGAATAATACTTTAATTTTTCTTTGGGCTCTTCTTTACATAATACATTTACAACACTACACATGACACATAACAAGGTTGTAGGAGTTGTGATTGAGCATTAAGATCATCCTACAACAACTTGTAAATCACTTAAAAAGTAGTTAGTAACTCAAGTGCATGCTCCGATATTTTGTTATCATCAAAATCATTCAAGGCGTCAACAATTGCAATTTCCAATCTATCCAAGCTGGACAATCAATTGATTAATATATATAATTCTCATACCCATACAAAAATATAAAAAAATATGGATATAATAGAATATACATATTAATTAATTGACAGGTCTATGATTCTATGCAGTACAAATTTTATGTATATAAACATCAAATCAAATACTTAACTAAACAACTAATTTTAAAACAAATACATAAATAACAATAACTTCTATATATTAAATACTATAAACATGTATGTTATCTATCTATATAAAAAAACATAACAATAAAATTACAAACATGAAGAATACATATCTCTAATAATTTTGCTCGAGTAAATTTTATTATTTTATTAATATTTATATTTAATAGATATATTTATAAATAAATTAATGTAGTGTAACCTTAACAACTTTCTTTATGAATTAACAAATTACTTTTATTCCATAATAATTATATCATATTTATACCATATTCTATACATATAATATATGTTATTGAACTAATTATCAATTAATTAAATAGATGCATTTATAAATTAATTAATGATGTGAATACCTTAATAACTTTATTTATAAATTAATGAATTATTTTTACATCATAACATTTTTAGTTATAATTAATTGATTATTTATATACAATAAATATCTATACATTATAATTATTTACTATTCATTCTATAATTTATTTATATCAAACAAATTATATTGTATTATATTTTATTTATATAATATATCTTATTATACTATTTATAAATTAATGTAATAGATGCATTTATATAAATTAATTAATGCAATGTATAGCTTAACAATTTTATTTATAAATTAATGAATTATTTTTATACCATAACATTTTCATTATAATTAATTCATTTTTTATAAACAATAAATTATTTATACATTATAATTATTTACTATTCATATCATAATTTATTTATATCAAATAAATTATATCACATTTATACCATATTCTATTTCTATAATATATTTTTTTACACTATTATCATTTAATTTAATAGATGCATTTATAAATTAATTAATGCATTGTATACCTTAACAACTTTATTTATAAATTAATAAAGTATTTTTATAACATAACATTTTCAGTTATAATTACTTAATTATTTACATACAATAAATATTTATACATTATAATAATTTACTATTTATACCATGATTTATTTATATCAAACAAACTTTATCATATTTATACCATATTATATTTATATGATATAACTTAATATAATATTTATCAATTAATGTAATAGATGCATTTATATAAATTAATTAATGCAGTGTGTAGCTTAACAACTTTATTTATAAATTCATGAATTATTTTTATACCATAATATTTTCATTTATAATTAATAATTTATATACAATAAACAAATAGTTATACATTATAATTATTTACTATTTATACCATAATTTACTTATATCAAATAAATTATATCATATTTATATCATATTTTATTTATATAACACATTTTATTACACTATTATCATCTAATTTAATAGATGCATTTATAAATTAATTAATGTAGTGTATGCCTTAACAACTTTACTTATAAATTAATGAAGTATTTTTATAACATAACATTTTCAATTATAATTACTTAATTATTTATATACAATAAATATTTATATATTATAATAATTTATTATTCATACCATGATTTATTTATATCAAATAAATTTTTATCATATTTATACCATATTCTATTTATATAATATAACTTAATATACTATTTATCAGTTAATGTAATAGATGCATTTATATAAATTAATTAATGTAGTGCATAGCTTAACAACTTTATTTATAAATTAATGAATTATTTTTATACCATAATATTTTTATTTATAATTAGTTAATAATTTATATACAATAAATATTTATACATTATAATTATTTACTATTTATATCATAATTTATTTATATCAAACAAATTATATCATATTTATATCATATTCTATTTATATAATATATTTTACTACGTTAATTATCATTTTTTTAATTTAGTAGATGTATTTATAAATTAATTAATGCAGTATATACCTTAACAACTTTTTTTATAAATTAATGAACTATTTTTATACCATAATATTTTCAATTATAATTAATTAATTATTTGTATACAATAAATATTTATATATTATAATAATTTACTATTCATATCATGATTTATTTATATCAAATAAATTGTATCATATTTATACCATTTTTAATTTATATAATATATTTTATTATATTATTTATCAATTAATGTAATAGATGCATTTATAAATTAATTAATGCAGTGTATAGCTTAACAACTTTATTTATATATTATTGAATTATTTTTATACCATAATTTTTTTTATTTATAATTAATTAATTAATTATATACAAAAAATATTTATATATTATAATTATTTACTATTCATACCATAATTTATTTATATCAAATAAATTATATCGTATTTATGCCATATTTCATTTATATAATATATTTTATTACACCATTATCATTTAATTTAATAGATACATTTATAAATTAATTAATGCAGAGTGTATACCTTAACAACTTTATTTATAAATTAATGAGATATTTTTATAACATAATATTTCCAGTTATAATGAGTTAATTACATATAATCCATAATAATGAAAAAATTGAATCATTAAATTACATCATAACAACTCAAAAATTAATACATAATTTCTGTTTAACTCCTGATTTTTTTGGCCTTTAACATTGCATTTAGATGCTAAATATTGAATTATTATTTATTTTGGTACGGAGACTATGAATTAATTTCTGCAATTTTGGTTTACCAAACTGTAATTAATTTATATCATAATAATTCTCCAAATTGAATCATTATTTCTTATTCTTCGTGGGATAAATTAAAAATTAATTTTTTTTTGTACGATAGATAAAAATTATATTTTGGTGATAGATAAAAATAGTTTAGATAGCACTTACCCTGTACAATCTAATTATTCATTAAATATAAAAACAAAATATTAAATGATTATATGCTACATAAAAAAAATAAAATATTCAAACATTAAGCTAATATGATCCCATGTGTTCTAATTTTCGATATTAAATAGATAAATAAAATTTAAAAAAATGTCCTAAGAAAGTACCTAAAATGTTGGTCTGGAAATCATTGCTAGGATCAGAAAGGGCCAAAAGGTTTTACCTCAAAATCAATTGGTGGGAACAAGGGATGAAGGGGCTGGATGGGGACAGGACGAACTATGATGTTGTAGTGGAGCACAGATGAATCGGAGATGAAAGTGAAAAGAGAAAGGTCTCTACGTGTAAGGCCAGATCTGATGAGAAGAAATGGATGAGAGATTTTTCTGCACAGAAATTATAAGCACCCGTGATTTTGACACGTATTCCACCTCGGCTACCATGTGTCCAACTAAATTGCCACGTGTTCATGCTAATCTATTTTCATAAATATATCTCTAACTATCCTATTTTAATAATTAATTAATAAAATAATATTATTTTCAAAAATTCTAAAGGTTAGGGCCCGGTTAACCTGCCCTCAATTTCCAAACGAACCCACACCCCCCTGGTCTCCTCGGTACGACGCAAATTCTCTAATGCTCTCGAGTCCACCGAAAGTCACGTCAGCGGCAAAATAACAAATTGGGGCGCCGCCCCCCGCGGCCAACCCAAAAATCCTCCCCGCAGACCATCCTCCAAATCCACCGCAGATAAAAGTAAAAGGAAAGAAAAAAAAAAAAAAACAAACAAACGCCATGTGTTTCGCCGCCCTGCGGCCGTCCTTCTCGTCACCAGGGTAACGACGCAAACGACGGCAACATTGATTCTGCTTCCATTCCTCACCCTCTTCTCCCCGTCGCTACTCTTGAAATAATAACAGCAGCTTCTCTTCTTCTTTTATTCTTCCTCTTTTCCTTGAAGGTGGATGCAATAACAGCATGGAGATGATGTTGTTAAGGCGGCGGAGAAGTGCAGTGATGAAGGCGGCGGTGGCCGGCTGCCTCGTCCTCGCCGTCGCCTCCGTCTCCCTGTTCCTTTTCCTCTGCTTCCACGACAGATTGGTGGTCGTCAACCGGGCGGTGTTGGGCGGCGGCGGGTGGAGGAATTTGGGATTGAAGGTGGAGGAGAATGGAAGAAGATTTCACGAGGAGTGTAATTTGTATGATGGGCAGTGGGTATGGGACGAGAGCTATCCGCTGTATGAGTCGAAGGATTGCCGGTTCTTGGATGAGGGATTCCGGTGCTCGGAGAATGGGAGGCCGGATGACTCCTACACCAAGTGGCGATGGCAGCCGAAGCATTGCAATTTACCGAGGTTTCGTATTTTATAATCCTCTCACTAGTTCTAGTTTGAATTTGGATTCTTGTTTAGTTTTGTGTTTCTTGATGGAAGGTGGAAGGTGTGGAATGTCTCTGCAGTAAATTATATTAGTTGTTGATGGGACATCTCATGTTTATTGATTAATAATTTTAGGTTCTTTAATCTTTCAAGTGGAATTTGAAGTTTTTTTTTTGTTGTTTTATATGCGACTTCATCAGGCGGCCCGACCTTTGTTGCTGTTTTTCATTTTGATTCTTTCTGATATTCACTTTACTGAAGTTTCCGAGTATATTGATTCCAAAAGGTGGGAATTTTAATATTAAATCATCGAAAGAAGGGAACTAAGTTCTTGTTTTCTTTAAATTGTTGGTTATACTTTTAAGAAATCCCGGTTATTCATCTTATCTGATTGGAGTTCCCATGTGTTATAGGTCTCTTTTCTTCTTTTGAAGTAAATTTTAAAACTGAAGTGTTTATCCACATTGTAAGCTGAAATGAATTTAACAATTTCCTTCTTTATCTATCTGTGAAGAGCTGTGTGTAAACCCGAGGACTTGACATATGAAATCCCAAGATGACAAGGTTAAGAGGCCTACCTCATGTTTGAATTTATTGTACAAGTATAGAACTCTTTTAGTTTCTTTTTTGAAACTAGTCTTGTGGGTTGGTGTGCTTGTGGTGTTCTTTTAAATGGCTTTGTGTGTCTCTCTGTTCTTTTGTATTAGGCAATCATATATTCCTGTTCTTGCAAGTCTGCTCCCATCACATTGCATCTATATTTGCTATGTATCAGCACCATGCAACGTTGCTGTTTAGAATATCCAATTAGTGGCAACGAGACATACTCACAAGAGAATGCTTGAAATGTCTAATGCATGGTTTGCTGTACCACCCCATACCACTCTGTATGGGATAATATTGTTAAGGAAAAACATCTTGATTTGATCTACTGGAATGAAATCTACAGGGAGACTCAGTCTAGGAAGGAACCAGGCCCGACGGCAATGGGCCAGGCTTGGCCTTGCACAAGCACGGCCCAGACCTACACATGCGGACATGCACACGGCCGCAGCAGTCGCGGCGCACCACGTGATCCATGGCGGGCATTTCATATGGCCCATGAACCATGGTTCGTGTGGTCCACAGGATTTCTGGTGCTTTTCTCGCGGTCCATGCAATCGGGCATGGACCAGGCAAGTGAGAGGCAACGTGGCACAGGGGGTTGGCCGGTTCATGCACCGATTCAAGGCAGGGCAGTCTACGGTGGTCCACAGTAGTGTTTTAGGCTATTTAGGAGTCTATTTTTTACTTGGTTTGCATCGTTGGACTCCTGATCGAATGGAGATTTCACTATTCTAAAAGCAGAGGACTAGGAATTTTCAGGTTAGCTAGCTAGAGAGGACTTCTGAGAGTTGTGAGGATGTAGAGGGCTTCCGGAGGGTATGGCAACAATAGAGAAAGCTTGTAAAGGCTAGAGGGTTTTCTTGAGAGTTGAGAGCTTTACGAGAGGTTTGAGATTTTTTATTGAAAGAAATTATACGTGATTGAGAGTGGGAGTTCTTATCTTGTAAATATTTATTTTTTTCATAGTGAAACCTTATATGTCCTATTAATTATATTTTCTATTTTATTTTTTTCTTCTTTCTTCTCTTGCGATATCAACAACGATATCATGATCTTGCAAACGGAGATCCATATTCTTTACGAGAGATTTTCTAATCAATGGTATCGGTACAGTTCATATCACAATAACTGATATCAGAATCCCATATTGTTTGTGTTGATTGAGATTGAAGAAGATGGAGAAGACAAGTGCAATTAAAATCGACATCAATCGAATTGATGGAAAAAGCAGTTTTTCTCGTTGGCAAGCTAGGATGAAAGATGTGCTCATCCAACAGGATTGATTAATACTCTCATATATAAGGAGAGGTTGACCATCATGGAGGATAAGATTTGGAGACAGCTTCAAATGCAGGCGGTGAGTATGATCCGCTTGTATATAATAGATAATCTAATGATCCATATGCCGAGTGAGATTTTCCTGACGACGCTATGGGACGAAGTTCAAGAAGTTATACATGGAAAAACTCCTCACCAACAAGCTCTTTCTTTGAAAGAAATTTTATCAATTATGGATGAGCGAAGATAAAGCGTGCAGGAACATCCGAGCAACTTCTAGAGGATCCTTATCGATTTTTTTCAGTATAGACGGAAGGTTGAAGAGAATACCAGGGTGTTGGTCTTACTATCATCACTTTTGCACTCCTTCGAGTTCTTGGTGACTGTTTTTTTAGTGAAGAAGAGTATCATTAAGATGAAGGAAGTCACTTTGGCGCTACTCTAGAATGAAATTCGCAGATGAGAGAATCAAGCTTCGAGATTAGGAGGGAACTTAGCATTAGCCTCTGGAGAAGCTGGCGGTAGAAGGTAGAGCGACAGAGAATCGCATGGCGGGCAGTCCTGGTCCAAGTCGAAGAATGCGAGCAAGATCAAGTGCTACCTGTGCAACGAGTTGGATCATCGTATCAGAGATTGCTTGCAACTCAAAGATCGAACGAAGGTTACTGCGGTGGTGGTTGATAGTTGCAATAGTGATGGATACGGTGATGTGCTTATAATATCTAATAAGATATCTCCTTCTTTCCAGTAGTGGATTCTAGATTTTGCATGCTCTCATTATGTGTATTGCAAAAAGAAGCCGTTTGACTTTGTAGAGAGTAGATAGAGTACTGTTCTCTTACCAGACGGATCGAGCTGTGCGATCAAGAATAAAGGGATAGTCAACTTAAAGCTTAATAATGGAATATTAAAAAAACTAGATGAGATCCGATACATATCCAATTTCAGCAAGAATCTAATCTCACTGAGTAAACTGGATTTAAATAACTACACGTGGAGAGCTAGTAATGGAATCTTGAAGGTTATCTATTGCAGTAAAGTTGTCTTGCAGGAAAAGAAGTTAAAGGACATTATTTCTTGACAGGAAGTCCAGTGCAAGGTAAAATTCTTGATATAGATAGGAGTTCAGTGCGAGGTGGAGCTCTAGGAGTAGGTGGATCGGGCATGAGACTAGAGACTTAGGAGGATAATAGACAACGTCATACGGTGAAGTTCCTATTATCGCAAGAGACTTTTCCGAGCAAGTCTCAGGTCAAGGTGAACACAGCACACAACGGAGATGGGTTCGAGTAGCCTGGCTTGATTTTTATGTTTTTCCATCCGTGAGCAGTAGGCGTTTGTCTCAGGACATGAGAGCGGGATCCTTCAAGAGCACTCAAAGTCAGATGGAGGCCAAATATCGAGTCAACGTGGAGATTGTTAAGAAAAAATGCCTTGATTCGATCCATTGGAATGAAATCTGAGGAGCTCAGCCTAGGAAGGAACTAGGCCCGGCAGCAGTAGGTCAGGCTCGGCAGCAGTAGGCCAGGTCCATCCCTACACGTGCGTGGCCCAGCCCCACACGTACGCGGCCTGCAATGGCCGGGGTGCATTGAACGGTCCATGCACGGGCATTTTGCACAGTCCACAGGCATTTTCGGCATGTTTCTCGATGTCCACACGACTGGGCATGGACCGAGCAGGCGAGAGGTGAGGTGGCGCATAGGAGTTGGTCGATTCATGCACTGGTTCAAGGCAGGGCCGTCTGTGATGGTCCACGGTGGTCCACATTGGTGTTTTAGGAGATTTAGGAGTCTATTTTTGACTTGGTTTGCACCATTGTACTCCTGGTCGAACGGAGATTTCATTGTTATAAAAGCAAGGGGCTAGGGATTTTCAGAGTAGCTAGCTAAAGAGGTCTTCTGAGAGTTGTGAGGATCTAGAGGGCTTCTAGAGGGTATAGCAGAGATAGAGAAAGCCTGTAAAGGCTAAGGGGTCTCCTTGAGAGTTGAGAGCTTTGTAAGGGATTTAAGATTTTTATTGAGAGCAATTGTATAGGATTGAGAGTGGAAGTTCTTTTGTTGTAAGTATTTATTTTTCTCATAGTAAAATCTTGCATGCCTTGTTGATTGTCTTCTATTTTATTTTTTTTCTTTTTCGTTTTCTTGTGGCATCGACAACGATATCATGATCTTGGAAACGAGGATATATATTCTGCATAAGAAATTTTTCAACAAGTGGTATCAGTGCAGTTGGTACCATCAAGGTTTTAAATTCCGTGGGACAGGGCTGTTTCGGTTTTTTCTTGGAACGGACACATCGGCGTCCTGCCCCGTCCCGACACTTGGGATAGGGGATGTCCCAAAGTGTCCCGATTGGGACATTGGGATGCTGGCAGGATGTCTGTCCCGACACATGGGATAGTACCCTATCCCGGTGTCTCGTGGAATGTCCCACTGGGACCTAAATCCTTGGGTACCTGATGCGGGATGATCCTAGGACTGACATGAATGCAGAAAAATAGTAACTATTTTTTTTGTGATTTTTTAGAGATTTAATTTGGAGGCTAAAATCCCGAAAGCAAGTAAAGATTACCAGGCTGACTAGTAATGAAAAGATCTAACATACTCGCATATGGACTCATATAGAATAATAAAAAGGAAGACCTCGAGGATTGAGAAACCTCCGGTTATGATAGCATACCTTCAATAAATCAGAAATCAGGAGGGGGAAGGATTGTACTAAACAACGATTGAAGATCCTGCTGAAGACGGGGTCACAGTACTCTGGATTGTTGCTTGGAAGATAAGTCAATTGTTCCTTGGATCAATCAGCTTTCTTGGTCGGTCCAGGAGGCAAAGAGGGCTCCTCTTTGGAGGTGAACATCTCGGGGATCCTGCAAGCGTCAGAGGTCAGTTAGAAAGCAATAAGAAAATAGAAGTATGGAATTAGGATTTGAAAGGAAGAAGAATCAGGGTTTGTTGAAGCTGGCGGCTGGGAGGTGGAAGAAGACTCCTTGCTTGTGGACGGCTAGGGCTTCTTCACTTTGGGCGTGTTAGGGTTTGGAAGAAGGTGCTTTCGGCGGCTAGGGCTTGGAAGGGTTAGGGCACACAAGTTTCACTCACACTCACTTCAAAAAACACACAAGAACACAAGCTAACAAAATTTTACCAGAGTTTTAATTCATGAATAAGAGTTGATTACAAGAGGGGGGTGGGGTATTTATAGATGTTTCCATGCCCTCTTCTAGTTATGATAGGAATACAAAATTTGATAGGAAGAAGGATTACAAAATTGCTTAGAACTAGGAGTACACAATTTGATTAGAAATAAACATAATCTCCTTGTTTGAAGTGCATTTCTCTCCTTCTTTGACTTGGTCAAGGGGCTTCACTTGGGCTTGGACGCCTATTTGGTTTTGGGCTTGAACCTTGGGCAGCAAGGGGCGTCTCCAATTGGGCTTGGGCGGCCATCAAGGAGGCTTGGCGCATGGGCTTGGTGCATGGCCTTCACGTGGGCTAGAAATCCTGGGTGCCTGATTTAATATGGACTTGGGAAGGCCTGGGACGCCACAGGCTTTTGGACTTGAAAGAACTTCTGGGCTAGGGCGCTTGGAAGAGGAATCTTCCTGGGTGGCACCTGGAATCTTCATGTGGAGAGGCTTCATGGGCTTCTACTTTGACCTGGGAGGGCCTGGTGAAGACTTTGGCCGGTGCTCCTCCTCTTGTATGAAACTGGACTTGTACTGGACAAATTTACAGGACTCAATTGGACTGGTTGAGACAACTCAACTTATTATAGGACTTAATTCAACTCAATTAGACTGGACTAACTGTATTACAAAACTTGACACATTATTAAGGGCTCAAAATCTTAATCAGTAAACCAGATAGGGCCCAGTAATATGTGTCAGATCCTGGTGCCCCCACCAGTACCATAACAATGGAATGTACCATATTGTACTAGTCTTGGTATGGAAATGTGCCATATCATATTGGTCTCGTACTAGTATATTGTCTTGTACCATACTGATACTCGGTGCACTATCTTGTACCTAGCGAACCATATATGGACACTATAATAAGATGGTATCAGTATGGCGTCCAGTATTGAGACGATGAATCTTAGTCTCATCTTAATTTTCTACAGGTGCTATAGAAACCCTGCCATTCTTTTAAAATGTTTGGATATCATCCCAATCTAGAAGCAAAAATTCGAAAACACCAAACAATGAGAAACAAAGGAGAAAAGAAAATTCTTGTATTGCTTTCTGAGGCAAAACTTTGTGAGAAAGACTAAGCATTATCAGTACTTATCTTGCAGATCTTTGCATTGGCATATTTTAGGAGTTTTGCTATGATAACCAATAATTACTTAGGTCTGAATCTTAATTGCCTTCTTGCTTATCTTAGGGAGAATGTGCAAAACCAATACAAAAAATTTAATTCAATTCATGACACTGGAATTTTAGATCTAGTTTCTTACAGAAAAACATGAAGAATTTTATCATTTGGATGATCCAATTATAGGAAAGCAGACATCCTTCCAAGAAAATATTGCTATAGGGTATCAGTTCGATCCAAGGTTTGCAGTACCGTCCCGTACCACCCGGTATGGGGCGTACCATACCATATCGGCCAAGAGCCGGTACGGTTCACATATAAAAAACGGTCCGGGATACCGGACCGTTAAAAAAATTAAAAAAAATAAATTCCATACGGTATGGTATGGTATTGTAGCGTACCGTACTGTACCGACCGATTCAGCTCGGTTTGGACTCGGTTCGGATCTAGTTTAATAATCTTTGCTCGAGAGGGAGGAGGAAGAGAATTTTTTATCAATTTTTTAATCTCGGTACATGTACCGGTACGGGTTCCAGTAACATTCAGCGATCCTCGGTTTGATCAACTTTTCTAGATATTCTTTCCAACTGGAATTCTTTTACAAGTAGAGGTTCCATAATATCAACAATGAGGCCATTATACTCATTGTAATTGGTAAAAAACAGTTTGTTTGGCCTAAGACTGCAAGCAGAATACCTGAATTGACTGCCAAACAGGGGCTGGGCAAGAGCGGCAGACTCATATGATGTGTCCATGCTTAATGCTGTTAATGGATGTTTTCTTGATATCATTGTCTCCAGTATAAACAATACTTAGGTGGCTTCACGAATTCCATCTCCCACCTTTTATTTCTTGTTTGTCATTTATAAGGGAAAACTATGCCCTTTTTTATCCCATTGGGTTTGGAATTTTGGTATGTTAAAGGTTGGGTAGCAACTTGCAGCACTATATTTTTCTTTTTTTGGATATCTATTTTTCACAGAATTAAGTTATTTTTGGAATAACATGATTATTAAAGCAAACTAAAAATATTTCAAGAAAGTAATTACCGTATATTGGCACTATAAGTATGTGCATTCTACCATATTATTATTGGATGTAGATCAGTTTTGGTCACCTGAACTTACATCCAAAATTTGCATGAAACTAAAAATAAACCAAACAAAACATCTTTGGTTAGGAAAATATATCTAGTACCCATGGTGGGGATGTCTGCTGAAGCCCTTGACCGATTTTAAGTTTCAAAAATTCTATAATTAAAATTAATTTTTGGACAAAGATTATCTAAAAATAATTAAATAATTAAATTTAACAATTTTCAGCATGTGTAGACAATTTAGAGCCATTCTCAAGGTAATTAGCATGCATTTTGCTAATTATCTGAATTGATGTTTCTTTCAAACCACTGGTGCTCCTATTATTGCCAACAACATACCTAACCATTGGCTCAAGAAACCTATCCTAATCATAAATTTAAACAAGCAAGCTCTAATAAACTCATAAACAATTAATCATTAAAAATAATATACAACAGAAAAGTAAACAAAATGAAAAAGAAAAATTGATGTCCTAGTGAATCACAAGGAGACAATACATTCCAAGCAAGGTTTGTCCTACTTGTCGGCACCAGTGCATGCTAACTATACCATATCGATACCAAACTATACATGGTATGGGGCTATACCAACACTCCAGATACCATACTGTGTGTACCAATATTATAATAGGATAGTGCTAGTATGGGGCCCAGTAGTGATGGTGAATCTTGATCCCAAGTGTCAATACTATAGATCCCCAGTAGCATTCGGACCAAGCACCTGATCAATACAAAGCTGATGATCAGGATTTAAAACCTTGATGGGCTATCTGTTGAATGAATCAATTTACTTAAGAAGTTGCAGAATTGTTAGTAATAATTTTGCTTTTATCCCATTCATAATGCATGGAGTATGCTATTATTGATCTTGTAAAGGAAATTCTTTTCTCATATTTTTATGCTCAGACATCTTACATACACTAGGTGATAATGAATTCCATTTCAATCTTATATTAGACATTATTTGGTTTTCCAGTTCTGATGGTATTGGTAAATTCTTCAAATAGTTGTAATATAATTTTACAGTTTATTGTCTTATTTCTGGCTTCTCCTGCATGTTCTATAATCACCTTGTTATTTGACTTTGTTTTTTATTTCTTAATCCTTTTTTAATTTTTTTTTGCAATTCAAACATGTAAAGCTGCTTTATCCATAATATTCAAGATATTTTTTCCCCTCATAATCTGTGTTTTACAATGGTTTGCTTGTATGAGTATCATAATGAAAGCAACATTGGAATAGGTAAAAACTAAAAACTATCCCGCCTGTTATGATTTTAGTTCTTGTTCATGATCCCTATAATTAGTCCAGTAATTGACCAAAGTATTGCGTTACCGTGTTATTATACTTTTCTAATTTGAGAATGTCATCAGTTCCTTTCTTTTTCAATTATTGCTTTTCCTTTGTGATGAGAAGGAAAAATATTGGTCATTCATTTCTCATGTAGCCTTTTCTTTGAAGAGAATATCTGCATTGATTTCTCTTCTGGTTTACCTTTTGAGGAATCAGAAAGTATTGGTCCTGTTCCATCTAAAATCCTTTCTGTTCTCTAAATCATAGAATTCAGAAGTAATTAACATATCTCTCTTCCTAAAATTTCTGAAACATAATGAGATGGATTTGGATGTAAGCAGTTAGAATTCATGTCATTTTCAATGCAGGCTGTTATTTTCGTACCCTGTCACACATTCCTTCCCTCTTCTAATTTAAAATTTTCAGCCAAGGGTATAGAGAACTACCAGGTGATCACTAAATAATTTCTTAAAACCCTGACTGCACTGCTTTTTTTTTTTGATACATTAGTGCTTCCTTTCCCTTTAGAAGGAGGAGCACAGTGTTTTTTGGGTGATAATAGGATTATTTTCCATCTGCAGAGAATGTTATATCACCGCACACATGCGTGCATGCATTCACTCTTATAGGTTCTCTAAATTCTTTAATTTCTTCTTCCTAATTGAAGATTCAATGCCAAGAAGATGCTTGAGAAACTACAAAACCGACGGTTGGTATTTGCGGGTGACTCCATAGGAAGAAACCAATGGGAGTCTCTTCTGTGCTTGCTTTCTTCAGCCATCTCTGACAAGGGTTCTATCTATGAAGTGAATGGCAACCCTATTACCAAGCATAAGGGCTTCCTAGTGTTTAAGTTCAGGGACTACAATTGCACTGTGGAATATTATAGGGCCCCATATCTGGTGCTCCAGAGTCAAGCCCCACCTGGAATGCCAGCAAAAGTGAAGTCAACACTTAAACTGGATGTTATGGATTCGAAGTCATCCCGATGGAGGGATGCTGATGTACTGGTATTCAACAGTGGCCACTGGTGGAGTTATGAGAAGACCATAAGAGGGTAATTCAGTCGCTGAAATTCCTTTATCTTTCTTTCTTTCTTTTTCATATTCTTTTCATTCTTTTTATGAGTTTGGAACATGATCTGTGAAATTAGTCACCTTAGCAGGCCTCAATCTTAATAACAAGTAGCTTTCCTCGCTGAAATTCCTTTATCTTTCTGTCTTTCTTTTTCATATTCTTTTCATTCTTTTTATGAGTTTGGAACATGATCTGTGAAATTAGTCACCTTAGCAGGCCTCAATCTTAATAACAAGTAGCTGTCCTCGCTGAAATTCCTTTATCTTTCTGTCTTTCTTTTTCATATTCTTTTCATTCTTTTTATGAGTTTGGAACATGATCTGTGAAATTAGTCACCTTAGCAGGCCTCAATCTTAATAACAAGTAGCTGTCCTTTACTTTTTGTTCATAGCTAGATAAATTCACATAGGTTATGTATAGTTTTCTGCTTGTTCATTTTTTGAAGAAATTTGGCACATTTGTGCTGAAGTACCTATCTAAAAAAATTATTGTAGTCTTTGCCATATTGTTTACAACTTTACAACTCCCTTTTCTGGAAAGCATTTTTGCATCTTTCTGCATATACACATTAACATAGCTTATGGCCACTAGCTTGAGAGATGCGTTCCTAATTCAACAGGGGATATTAGTAAGCATGACACTGACATCTTTCTTTAGTTTCAGTGGCTTTCTTGAAAAAGAAAAAAAAAACTCTGAGCCGAGTATGCTAGAGGTCAGTAATTTGGATTCCCTCCAAGCTAATTATTTATTTAATTGAACTGAGCTAATTATTTATTTAATTGACTTGGTATTATCTTCACTCTTTCCAATAATTATATTTGTTATCTTGATTCGTTTGAGTTATTGGTCCCTCCATGTGAATGGTCCAGGCTGCACACGGGGGGCGGGGGGCGGGGGTGGTGTGTTAAGCCTGATGTACATTTTTTTGACCCTTTTCCTATCAGCTTAACCTTTTGAAGACAATTGTTTAGTCAATAATTTCTAGCAAAGAAGTGTAACAATGGTATTAATTATGTAAAACTGCAGAGGGTTGTCCTTGTTACCAGTGCACTGATGGTTCTGTTGTTAATGAAATATATCACACACATCATGTAGTCAACAACCTTGTTATAGTTGCATCAGCTAATCAACTTTTATGCTGTAATGATACATTTTTATCTGTTCATTTGTTAAAATCGGAAGAAGTTACTATGCTCTACTCATGGGCTGTGGCATGGTGCTCTTTTATATTCAGAGTCAAGATCATAACATGCTTACTCTTCTGCAAATTTGTAATTTAGGAAATCATTGCTGTCTTTTAGTTAATTTGTAGTTGATAGATATGTTACTTTCCTTGTACTTCAAGCAGTCTTAAACATCTTCTATCCCTTCTTCTGTTATGCTTTGTTAGTTGCTGAAGTATGTGGCCCACTTGAGGGATTCTTTGCGGCTCGTTTCTTTTGTGTCAGATTGCCCATATCAAAGATTACCATATCTAATTTATAACAGATAACTTAGCCACTACTTTGTACTTTGTAGTACTGACAAACTTATAATTTTAATGCCTATTATATCCCTTCCTTCAAGACCATCTCTTTTTTCATCATAGATACTTTTCAACATGTCTTTTGGTAATCTTTTTTATGAGTTATTGGTCATGTCATACTATTGTTTAGTGATGTGGCTTGAAGCCTTGAACCACTAAAGAAAACTGAAAAGAATCTGTTGAGGCTTATGGAGTTGAAATTCAAAATTAAGGTTTCTCTGGTCAGGAGGTCTATTGCAAGCCAACTGCTAAAGGCATGCAAAGAAAGCCTCTGAGTGGATGTGCTAGTGTTTAAGTTCCCAAGACACATTTTGATTTTTTTTTATGAGTCTTTAGGCCATCGTCTATCTAATTCCCTTCTATTGTCAGATTAAGTATCTTATAAACTTTATTTTTCTTATAGGGGAGTCCTTGGGAACTCTTGTGTCAAAAGTAATAGTTTGTTAGTCATTGTATTAGTTGTCCGATTATTACCGTTGGGGTCGAACCTCCGCGGACCGGACGGAGATGCTAGATCGCTGGCTCACCTTCCGAGAATCCTGCTAAACAGACCCCCTGACTGGATTTTCTCCGGTAAGGGACACTCCGATACCTAAGTCAGTGAAGGCTCGAGCAACATAATAGAGAGTTCTCAGAGAGAGTGTGAAAAGACTCAGAGAATTTGCTTTTTCTTGGCTTACTTGCCTTAGCTTGCTTGTTGAGTGCCCCCTCTTACCAGTATTTATAATGGAAGATGTACCAAGAATGCAGTTAAGCCCACTTGCCTCTAATTAAGTGGGGTTGGTTAGTTTAACCCTTCCATGACCATAAACGGTTACTGCCTGATTCTGGCCATCTCGATGTTGTTGGTGCTGGAGTTAGTGGCCACGTGGCTGATTCTGGCCACTTTGATATTGTTAGCATTAGTGGCTACGTGGTTGGTTGCAACAACCATATTCATGTCTGGAGATTTGAGATCAATTGGAGATTTGCTTCAGGGCCGCTCCTTCGGAAGGGACCGAGGTCGAATTGGCTGACTGCCTTGCGCCTATCCTCTTCGGAGTAGGCTGAAGATACCCCAGTCGTTCGCATCGGAATGGCTTTGTTCGGAGTGGACTGGAGTATTTTCTTTGTATTCGTTCTTTTTGGAGCAAGTTGGGGAATGAAGCAGCCGTCTTCTTCAAACTAATCTTCTTCGGAGTGGTTCGAAGGAGACTGGCCCGCTACCTAGCGCATAGCACAGCCTGGATTAGGGATATGCTTCGGGACCATCCTCTTCAGTACGAGCTGAAGACTGATCCAGCGATGTGACCGGAACGGCGATGTCGGGTCAAGCCATCATTTTATCAGCCTGTGGAGTTACCTTCGAACCTTCTGGTATGGGCGACCGGTTCAGTAGGGATTCAAATGTATCCCTGAACCAACAATTAGCTTTTGCTGAGCCGGTTTATCCCAATAGTTGTCCCCCACTCCCAGTTTTCGAAGCAATAATTTGCTTTGAGAAGTGGGAGTACTTATGAATTATCGTTTACCGGCAGAAAAGGTGTGACCAATGATGGCGAATCTTCGATTCAGCCGTTTGCAATAATTGTCACCTGATTCGAGAGTCGTGCGGGGGACAGATGTCGCTCACTCATTGGCTTACGAAAAAGAGACGGCGAGTGGATAAATCGTGTCTCTTCCTTCCATTATGGTGACATGACGGGCTCTTCGGCTTCGGTTTGGATGGAGGACGTGGCATTATCTTGTTCTTTGGATATAAGTTGCGAACTCAATCCTAGCCGTCAGATGCAGTCACATGGATCGCGGCTGACAATTTTGGTTTTTTTCCCATCGAATCGATTGGTGTCGTTTAGGGCTTCGTATCCAAGATCGGTGCCTTCATACGTGCCCTGACTGCCTGCTCCTTTGAAGCCTCGGACTCCCTGACCGCTGCTTCGGCCCTCTTGGCCGCCTCATCAGCCTTCTGCTGAATCTCCTTGGCAGAGTGCTCCAAGGAGTGCATATGTTTCTTCCTTTTTCGGAGCTTGGCCTCCTGTTCAGAGTTCTTCAATTAAGCTTTTTTCAGCTCATTCTTTAGACCCTGAACCTCGGCATCCTTATTATTGAGTTTCTCTTCCATGGCTAGTTTCAACTCTTCAGCCACTTCTTTTTCGACTTTCACCATTTGAAGCTCTTCTTTCAAGCTCTTGAGGAAGTTGTCGAACCCTTCCACACTTTCTTCCACGAAAGTGATATCATGGACTAGCTGCATCAAGTTACCAAAATATGAAGTTAGTTATGCTGAAGACCACCATAAGAAAACGAAGGATGATAAGATATCGTACCTTCAGCATGGAAGAGAATGCTGAATCGACACCTCTGCAAGGCATCGATTTCGGGTGGTTGCCCAGTTGCGGGGCAACAGTGTGGCCTTCAGTACTCTTATGGCCCTCGCATCAGAAAAGAGGGAGAGGTCTATCTCGCAATCCCTGTCCAGGGGAGTGTTCCTCACCAGACTCTCCTTGACTTGAGGTGTCTTGCCCTTATCCCTCATAGATGGGCAAGGCGTTGGTAGGTCGGCGATCGAACTTTCTGAGATTTGAATCGGAGAACTCCCCCTAGGCGGAAACATTACTGATGGGACCTCGCACCTCCCCGATGACCCCTCGCAGGAGCGAAGCTCCTACTGGCTCCCTCCTCCTGGGTCTTCTTTCAGACTTCTGATCCCGTTGGAGAAACTTGGGATGCCTTCCTTTTGGCAGATTGGCGAAGCAAGCTGACATCAGGCTTCATCCTGCACCTGTCAGCAGAAACAAATATCCAGGTCAGCTAGATGGGTTAACTGTGAAGTTGGATGAAAGCCGAAGCCATCTACTGATTATACCTAACGAAGAAAACTCGCTAATCTGAGCGAGACGAAGATTCCTCTCTTCTAACAGTTCCCGGATTAATAGAAGCGATCTCAGACCCGGACAACAATGTGAAGTCTGGTTGGTCGGCCTTTAGAACCTTCTTACCGGCATTTGCGCTCATACAGGGTTCTCTCCATTCTGTATCGAACCCCCACGGTTGAGACGAAGAGACGAACAAAAAGTTGGGTTTCCACCCATAGATGGCACTAGGCATATCCTTAATTATTTTTCGAGCAGGACGGGGGCCGATGACCCACTATCCATAGCCATGGAAGTCTCTCTTCAAAGTGAAGAGAGAAGTGAACAGACTGGTCATGGGCCTCATGTTTGCTATATGGCAACGGACCAAAAACCCGCAGATGTTCCGAATGCTGTTCGGAGTCAACTCCGCAGGGACAACATGGTACATATGGAAGACTTTAGCAAAGAAGGGGTGCAACGGAAAGTGAAGACTAGCTTTCAAGTGGTCTTCATATATGGCAATGATACCGGGCGGAGCCCTATTTACTCTCTCTTCGGATTGTGGAAGTATGAAAGGAAAGTTATCGGGAATACGATAGTACTAAAATAGGCGACCGACCCTATCGAAGGATAGAAAGCTCGGGATCAACTCCGGTCGGGACTCAGTGATGGTCCCCCTAATAGGCTTTGGGGCACTGGAAGATTCGACCTCTCCCTCGTCTGAGGGGGTTTTACCAGCGGCCGGAACCTCTAAATTCCTAGCCATGGCGAGAAAAGGAGAGGGGAGGCCCTACCTGTAAGAGGGAATATGAACCAAGAGGAAGATAAAAGCTGAGATAGCGGAAAGCAAAACGAATAGAGCAAAGAAGCTTCCTCTGCCAACCTGCTCCCCTTTATATAGGGGGGTAAAAGGCATTTCGGGTAGCCTCCTCGAAAGAGAAGATGTCTTTCCGATCATGCCACTTATGAAGGCGCCGATCACGGATACGAAGCCCCAAACGATGCCAATCGATTCGACGGGGGAAAAACCATAACTGTCAGCCGCGATCCATGTGACTGCATCTGACGGCTGGGATTGAGTTCGTACCTTATATCCAAAGAACAAGATGATGCCACGTCCTCCATCCAAACCGAAGCCGAAGAGCCTGTCAGGTCACCATAATGGAAGGAAAAAATGTGATTCATCCACTCGCCATCCCCTTTTCGTAAGCTAATGAGTGAGCGACATTTGTCCCCTGCACGACTCTCAAATCAGGTGGCAGTTATTGCAAACGATTGAATCAAAGATTCGCCATCATTGGTCATGTCTTTTCCGCCGGTAAACGACAATTCATAAGTACTCCCACTTCTCAAAGCAAATTATTGCTTCGAAAACTAGGAGTGGGGGGCAACTATTGAGATAAACTGGCTTAGCAAAGGCTAATTATTGGTTCAGGGATACATTTGAACCCCTACTAAACCGGTCGTCCAAACTAAAAGGTTCGAAGGTGACTCCACAGGCTGATGAAGTGACAGCTTGACCCGACATTGCCGTTCCGGTCACATCGCTAGGGCAGTCTTCAGCTCGTATCGAAGAGGACGGTCCCGAAGCATATCCCTGATCCAGGCTGTGCCATGTGCTAGGTAGCAGGTCAGTCTCCTTCGGACCACTCCGAAGAAGATTGGTTCGAAGAAGACGGCCGTTCATTCCCTAACTTGCTCCGAAAAGAACGAATACAAAGAAAATACTTCAGTCCACTCCGAAGAAGGCCATTTTGATGCGAACGACTGGGGTGTCTTCAGCCTACTCCTAAGAAGATAGGCGCAAGATAGTCAGTCGATTCGGCCTCGGTCCCTTCTGAAGGAACGGCCCTGAAGCAAATCTCCAATTGATCTCAAATCTCCAGACATGGATATGGTTGATGCAACGAACCACATAGCCACTAACTTTAACAATATCAAAGTGGCTAGAATCGGCCACGTGGCCACTAAGTCCAGCACTAACAACATCGAGATGGCCAGAGTCATGCAGTAACCATTTATGGTCATGGAGAGGTTAAGCTAACCAACCCCACTTAACCAGAGGCAAGTGGGCTTAACTGCGTTCTTGGCACATCTCCCATGATAAATACTGGTAAGAGGGGGTACTCAACAAGCAAGCTAAGGCAAGTAAGCCAAGAAAAAGCAAATTCTCTGAGTCTCTTTCACTCACTCTCTTTCCGAGAACTCTCCATTCTGTTGCTCGAGCCTTCATTGACTTAGGCATTGGAGTGTCCCCCACCGGAGAAAATCCGGTCAGGGGTCTATTTTACAGGATTCTCGGGAAGCGAGCCAGCGATCTAGCAGCTCCGTCGGTCTGCGGAGGTTCGACGCCAACAATTACTATCATAAGAGTTGTAATAAAATCCTTTTTTTTTGTTGAGACGGTTGTTCACACAATTCTGTCATGAGTATATCCAAAATGTTAGACCCTAGTTAGTCTACAGCGCCGCACCAAAGTGCTAAGCAACAAAGGTAGCTGCCCAATCCCCTGTCCCATTTGCCTCCTGGTAGACATGAGTAGCAATGAAGGTTGTGCCCTCTTCAGTCCAAGGTTCCCGGTACCGGTACTGGGAGCCGTACCAGTGACCGGCCAGTACCGGTACGGTATCGTACCGTACCGTGCCGACACGGTACGGCGTGGCGTACCGTTCAAACCGGTACACCCTTTTTTTTTTGATTTTTTTTGTTGTTTTTTGTAATTTTAAGGTTTTTATTTTATTTTTTAAGGGTTTAGGGTTTAGGAAGAATTTAGTGTTTAGGGTTTAGGGTTTAGGGTTTAGGTTTAGGTCCTAGGGTTTAGGGTTTAGGGTTTAGGATGGCGTATCGGTTTAGGGTTTAGAAAGAATTTAGTGTTTAGGGTTTAGGGTTTAGGCCCTAGGGTTTAGGACTAAATACTAATATTTAGGACTATTTTCAATTGAAATAAAATAAAAAATGATAATTAAACTAATATTATTAGCAATTAATAAAAGTGAAATTAGCATAAATATATAATTACATACCAATGTCTAGAATTGGGTAGAATGATGATGTCCATAAATATAGGGATCATGTATGTACTTTGTAGGAAATTCTGCATGTCCCTCCTGCCAGGCAGCATGATACTCCTCTAAGCTCATCTCAGGAGGTATGCGTGATGAATCATAACTAATTGCAGATCCCTCTCTGATGTCTCGACTCTGAGAGCTGTCCAGAGATTGATGATATGGCAGTGCAGGGGCCCATTCAAATATACCAGCAGCAAAATCAAATGCATAAGATGCTCCGGGCTGCATGGGATGATAACCACTGGATGCTGACGTCTCAGATGCACCATATGGATCATATGGACCAGAAGCCGCTGGTAGCTATGGATAAGAGGATCCTGAATATAAGGATGATTCAGATACATCCATGGATCCTACTTCACGTGCAAGAGCTGTAGCTGTATCGTGTCCCGAACGACCACGCGGAGCCCGTCGCCTATATGGAATCGTATCACCACGGGATCTATCAGATAGTACTCAATGATCTGTATCCTGCATGGCATGGCTAAACTGCGACTCCCCAGTGAATCAAATATGAATAGGTGGCTGCGACTCCTGTCCTCCTGCCCCTTCCTGATCACTAGATCCTCCACTATCTGAAGTACTATCATCACTGTCTCTGGTATCTGAATCTGAGTGGACTAAGTTCTCCGATTGAGGTGCAACTGCCTTTCCTTTTTCTCTGTCTTCAGGTCTACTAGATGGTGGGGACGGACGATATGCTGTATCTGCTGGAGCCCTGTGAGGAATATGACTTGTTGCCCATTGTCCAACCTTCACTCCAGCTTCACTAGCTACAAAACTGGCTGGTCGAGGAGGCGATCCTGGCTCATCAAGCTTTGACGTCTGCTGCTGATCCATGACCCATCCAATCATTGGATCTTCATCCTCATCAATATATGAACTTGCAGTGGGATCGGAATATTTCAATTCTACTTCTTCTTGAATACATTTTAGCCTCAACCTTAAATTATAGTGTACATACACAAGATCGTTGAGGCGTTTTTGTTTCAGACGGTTCCTCTGCTTGGAGTGGATAAGATCAAATGTAGACCAGTTGCGCTCACATCCACTGGATGACACCGTTTGGAAGAGGATCTTCAATGCAAAAACCTTCAAATTTTTAGCAGATCCACCAAAATGTACCCACCATTCAGCTGCAAAAGATATTACATCATTTAGAATTTTAGATTTGGCAAAATAAAAAATTTAATCCTGATATAATATTAGACTTACTCTTTAGTAGTACCTACCAGGATTCATTTTGATTTACTTCTGACCGCTACAGTGGGTCCAAATGAATCTGTGCCCTCCCTAAAAATTTTTATCTGCCAGAAAAAAAAATTTGTTAGCTTGTTGAAATTAATGCTCTTAAAAATCATTCAATAATTTCAACCTAACTTACTTCTTCAAGGTATATAGCAGCGATATCTGGATCGGGCTCCATCTTATATATAACATTGCGTAGGACAGACATAAGATCCTCATCCATGGCAATGTCCGGTACGGAGTACTAAAATCTCGGATTTAGATAGTAAGCTGCACATATATTTTAAGAATTAGTCAAGCGTACTTATATGAATCTAATTGCAACTTAATTTTTAGATTCTTCATAAATTACTATGTACCTGCTAGATGCAAATCCGAACTCATTTGATAACTCCATCGTCTATCAATGATCCGGATATACTCAGATGCATGTGATGGATCTGCCTTCTGAATCTTTTCTTTTGCCCTTTGCATCATGAAATATAAGAAGCCCATCTGAGCATACCTCTCGGAGTCCACGGCACGAAGTACCTCATATAGAGGCTTGATAGCCTCCACTACCCTCTCAGCCTGTTGCCAGAATGTTTGTCTCGTCACTAAATTTTTCACATTGCTTTCCTTAGTATTTGCCTGGCATATCTGCTCTGCTACCAGTCCTGACTTATAAACATCTGACGCAGCTCTGCTTTCTTGCCAAGAAGACTATCAAGTGCAATGTAATTAGTAGCAAATCGTGTGACCCCCGGTTTCAATATTTTCTCCCTGTAAAGCTCCTCATCAATGATAAGACCCATATATGTTATATATAAATCTAGTGATAGATGTGATAGCTCAACAATCTTCTGCATCCTGCGAATTTTTTCAATATCCATCAACATGAGATCTATACAATGTGCAGCACAAGGGGTCCAGAAAATATGCGGCGGTCACTACATCAAGATCTGCCCTGCGGTCCTGTACTATGGTCCATTATCAGTGATGACCTGCACGACATTATGCTCTCCCACCTAATCAATCACCTCCTTCATCAATCTGAGGATATAACTGGCATCGTGCACCTGATCTGAAGCATCAATAGATTTCTGGAAAAAAGTCTTCCCATCACAATAAGTCAAGAAATTGATGATGCTCCGTCTAGTAGGACCAATCCAACCATCACACATCACCGTCAATCCAAACACGGGCCACTTGCTCTGATATGAGTATATCCATCCTTCTAACTCCTTATTGCTGTCCAGAAGATGATCATAGATATCCCTCGATGATGGAGGATCTATACCTGCACCAGCAGCCTGTATAGATGAAATAGTAGAGCGATAATATGGATTGTCTGCTGTATGGGCTGGGATATGACTGAAATGAAACCAGGAGGAGATGGCCCTCCACATATCCTTCTTATCCTTTTTCAAGCATTGTATCAATCCTCTGTTGCTTGGAATCTCTACTGGAAAATGCATGTGGATCGACATCATGGATAGTGGCTCCCTCTGGAATGTCCCTGGAAGACTTCCTCCTACTGCCAAATGCTCCCAACATAGATGCAATATGGCCGGTGCCTTTCCTGATGGGCTCTCTGACTGAGGTCTTCCTAAACTGTGTCTCGGACTCTCCTGGAACACTAGCAGAAGCGGATCCCGATCCTGATTCAAAAGCTGATGGCCCGAATCGCTGTCTATGCCTGGCTGCCTCCTCCTGCTGCCTCTGCTCATACAAGCTCGCCTGAATAGCAGCCTCCATCTGTGCCTCCTCATCAGAAGGAATGGATGCTCCCTCTGACTCCTTGGAGTAATAAGAAGGTGATTCTGCAGCTCTGCAGTCCACCTCTGCCTTCTTTTTTGCTGCTCTTTCCTTTCCAGCTTTAAAATCAGCAAAGTGTTTCTTCATCAGCTGACGGATCTCCTGTGGACACTGTCGGCATGCAAATACATCAGAATAGTTGCTAGCCAAGTGCTATTTCAACCTTGTTACCCCCATCTTTGAATTCCGTATTACACCATTTACACCTCCAGTGCTGCCGACCCGAGATCATCTCTCCATGTGACTAATCAATGTCCCACTCCGGATCCTTTTTTCCTCCTTGATGGATCCATATCTGAATATTTAAATTACATATAAGGTCAATAATAATATTTATTAATTAACAATTTATTAACCTAATTTTTAAAATTTAATTTATTTTTTTATTTAAAAAATTCAAAAATAAAGAAAAATAAAAAAATTAAATTGTAGATTCATGTAGGATTCCATCATACATGCTACATATATTTTTTTAAGATCCTAGAAATGCATTAAAAGTCAATTTTTTTTCAATTTAAGATCTACGGACACTATTCATGAGATGCATAAAACTTGAATAAATCGACATGAAATTTATAGGGAGAGTAGCTTACAAGTCCTAGATTAATAATTTATAATTACAGTTTTTTTTCTAATTATTTTTTTAATTAATTTATTAATCCAAAATTAATTTTTAATTTAAAAAATTATATACTTAATAAAAAATTAAGATTTTAGTATCATTGTATAGATCTATTCTAGATCTACCACATACTCTAAAATCATAGCCAACAAATAAATTTTGACAGCATATCTTCTTAATTTTCTATTTTGCACGGATTTTAACAAAAATTAACGATACGAAAGACGAAAATACGAAAAAAGAAAGGTATACGTACCTTGATTCTACCTTCCTCTTCAATTTTTGTAGGTTGGATTGGATTGAAAATGATCCACGAATTTTTTTTTGCTCGTTTTTCCTTCCACGGCTCTGCAGCAGAGAGCTCTCTGCTTCTTTCTTTCTTAAAAAGCAAGGCAAGCCCCCCCCCTTTCCCCACCGTCACATGGCTACAATAGCCATGTGACAAATCCAAAAAAATTTGTCCCCCCTTCCCAGCCGTACCGACCCGAACCGACCGGTTCGGGCCCGTTTCGACTGGTTCGCCCCAGTTCGGGTCCGCTACGGTGCGGTAAATTTTTTTTTTTTTTTTGGTTTTTTAATGGGGCTGTGCCATTTTTTAAGACCAAACCGTGCCGGCAGGCCACCGATCCGGTTCGGCACGGTTCGGAAAACCCTGCTTCAGCCAGTTTCCAGATATCATGCAGCAAGGGGTGGGGGGAACACACCCCCCCCCCCCCCCCCCCCCCCCGCGGTCTGCAGTCAATCACAATCTCCAAGTCCCCCTCCAACAGGATGCTCTCCACCCTCAGCTCTTGCTGTGCATATCTGACACCCTCCTAGGCCAACCTCAGCTCTGCCCCCAGGACTGTGGTGTCAAATAGCAGACTGCCACCAGCAGCAACAAGCTTGAAGTTGGGGCCTCTGATAACAAAACCAGCTCCTCCTCAGCTGCCACCATCCACCACACTGATCACTAATGTTTGGAAAGTTTATTTTGATTGTAACTTGTAAGTTGTGTTTGAAGGAGTCCTATAGTTGTTGGGAATCAGGAATCCATTTTAGTGTCAGGATCCAAATCTTGTGACCCCTTTGTCGTGATTGTTTTGCGAGTTAAGTTGTGTTGAAGGACTTCTATAGTTGTTGGGAATTGGGATTCCATTTTAGTGTTAGGATACAAATCTCTTGACCCCTTTGTTGTGATTGTTTTGTAAGTTAAAAGTAGGCCTTTCTGGATCACCTAGATTGACCAATCGATCCATGACAGCAAGGACAGAGCCTATATAAATGGGGATGTTCTCTTTTCTAAAGGTGATTTGGTTACCTATTGCATTTCGATAATATCTCCATTAGCTATCTTTTATGGTTGTCTCCAAAATTTCTTTTATTTTTCCCTCATATCTGATTCTTTCTCCACTTAGCTGCACTAAAAGTCGGGCCATATTATGAATGTGTTTTAATAAAAAACTATTTTGAATGTGTTGCTATATCGGCTTGTGAATTTTCTATATTAATTTTTGTAGTGGACATTATTTTCAAGAAGGGAAGGAGGTGAAGATGGAGATGAGCGTGGAAAGTGCTTACCAAAGATCAATCAGGACATTGTTTGAGTGGATCAATCGGGAAGTTAATACGAGTAAGACTCAGGTCATCTTTCGTACATATTCTCCAGTGCATTTCAGGTTTGTTTAGTATTCTATAGCTTGCTCTATATGTTTAATTAATTTTATTATTTTATATTTTAATCCTAGCTTCTGTTTTTAGCCATTATAATTAAGTGTTAACATGAACAAGTTAGCATAGCTTAAATCATCAATCAGGAATTCAATTACTCTTGTTTTATGTGTTACCATACGTGAGCAGGCTTGCCTGGCAATATTTTAAAAAATGATTATTTTAATTCTCAACATCAAGAGGAAACATATGTGCCTGTAGGTGAAGTTCACTATGTTTTACATTTTGATCATTAGAATATATTAATTAGAAGTCCATTGCAAAATGTACCATACCTTCCACCAAAGACTTGCAACATTTCAGTAGAGTGACAAGGGCCTCAATGATCATCTAGAATTATGTGATATGTTTACCCATCCCTTTCTTTAAAAATTTGTGATACAAGTGCGGCAGGACCTAAAGAAAACATAGGATTGAAAAAGTTAAGTACGGTATTTGCAACATTTTAGGGAATGGCTGTTTGATAGCTTGTGATGCCATCAGGTGTAGGACAGCATTTACAAATTTATCTGCTTCTCAATCCAATGGTGTGCTTACTCTGATGGTGTGCTTACTCTGATGGCAAGTGGATCTCCCATGGATAATCTGCAAGCATCATCATGGTCGTTGACCATGGTTTGTAGCTCTAAAACCATGAAAATTCAGAAGCAAGTAGTTGCGAGAATGATTATATGAGGAAATCAATCCAATTTATAAACTTAAAGATAAAAGAAATAACAGGAGGAAGAGAACAACAGAACAAAAACAGGGAACACACACAAAAAAAAAACACCGCAAATATGCCAGCCAGGTTGAAAGGAGAAGATCAGC
Organism: Areca catechu; assembly: GCA_021397845.1. NCBI lineage: Eukaryota > Viridiplantae > Streptophyta > Magnoliopsida > Arecales > Arecaceae > Areca > Areca catechu. The sequence goes on from CM038043.1 coordinate 17,700,066, forward strand.
TGCTGATCCAGCACTCAGAATTTATACAGGCAGTGGAGTCCAGCATTGTTCTCGGAGCTTTGTGATGTTAAGGCTTACTTTTACTTCTTTCAGAAGTCACTCTTATCGAGTACTCAGCCAAAAATCTGACTCTAAGATTTCCTGGTGTTTGTGAAAATTTGAGCACTCCTTTAAGTCTTCTTCCCAATCTTTTCTCCACTTCACTTTGACTTTACCTAGTCTCCATAAAATCAATAATTCTTTCAAACTTGTAGGAAAGTTCTGAAGTCTGAACTTCAGATTGTCCAAATCCTATCCAGCAGTTCAGTAGAAGATGGTTGGTTCTCTTCGTGCTGTGTACAGAACAGACAAGATGGTGTGGGTGGTTGGCGGAAGGGGGCATCCAAGTTCTCTTCCTTAAGTTTCCTATTTCCAAGGTCTTACTGTTTATATCAGTTCAAGAAAAGACAAGGGTTTTAGCTGGAACAAGACAGCTCCAAACTGCTTTAGCTAAGGGGAAATTTGGCTTTCAAACTATTTCAACCACTTAAATTCTTTCAGTTATATAGTAGTTATTACTGAATGTACTAAAAAAATATTTCTCAAAAAAAAAAGAATGGATGAAAATGTTATCAAATGATCTTATTCTAAGCAGATTCAATAATTTAAGAAGTAACTGGACTGCTTAGTAACATCACAAATTTTGCAGCAGCAGGAATTGGAAGGGTGGAGGAGAATGTCACTTGGAGACATCTCCTGATTTCAACTCTTCTTGGTTCTCACTGAAAACACAGACCCGTATGTTAGACCTATTCACAAATGTATCCATGGAGTATTCTAGTCAAGCTATGATGCCAGAGTTGGATTTGTTGAATGTTACCCTGCTGACCGCGCAAAGAAAAGATGGTCATCAGTCCCTATATCACCTCGGCCCCACAGCCCGCCCCCAACTTCACAAGCAGGATTGCAGCCACTGGTGCTTACCTGGTGTTCCAGATACATGGAATGAACTCCTCTATGCCCTCTTCCTAACACGGCAGTCCAAGGTCCAGCGAAATTTAGTTGTTTCAGGCACCAATGGAATGAAGCTTGATCAGCGAAGCGGTTATGACCGCTACTTGAATCAACTTGCATCAGGTTCCATGATGCATCTTGCTGTTTAAATGGAATACTTTCCAAAGTTGTTTTGAGGAAATTCTCTACAGAGTTGTTCGGATGATGTCAGCCTCTCTGACAGGTTTTTTCATATACAAGAACACTACACTTTAGATATTCATGAGGCTTGGTGGTGTGTGCTATGAACTGTTTCAGAATATAGAAATGGTTGGCAACCTGGCATGCCTGTGTATATACCCAATTGGAACTGGCAATTTCCAAGAATAAGGTAGCAATGTCAAACTATAGAGAAAGTGTACATATCGATTCAAATTTCCAATTCTCGTGATCTCGATCTGTTCTCTAATTTAAAAGATAATAATCTCATCCTGTTTATTTTGTTCTGTCCTTTTCTACATTCCTTCTCTGTTTGGGGTGATTATGTGATGTGAAAACAGACACATCAAAAAATGATCTTGGTATTACAGCTCAAGCTTACTCTTTACCTTTTTTGTCCGAGCATAGTTGAAATGTTGTGCTTCCTCAAGAAAAAAAAGAGTTATGTTAGGGATGATCTCCCACAATTTCTCAGGTGAGTTTGTTGAATTATTAAGGTGTATGGGCCTAAGTCCTTTGCCCAATCAAAGTGCAAGTTCCATTGGTGAATAGGTAAGGAAGAGAGAGAGAGAGAGAGAGAGAGAGAGAGAGAGAGAGAGAGAGAGAGAGAGAGGATGAAAATTAACCATTATCAGTGTCCATAAAGTTAAAGTACGTGTGCAAACAAAAGTTTATAAAATGGAGATTGGACAATTTAATTTAAATCAGAAAGCTTAAGATTAAAAGTTTATACCTGCAATTATATTATGTTTGCCTCACTTAATTCATCATGAACAAGTTGCATTCTATGTTTATCCAAGTGATCCAAGTACAAGAATATAGAGAAAAAGTTGTTATGTCCTTCTAGACAGTTGAAGGTTGCCAGGTAGAAGAAACTTCAGTTGTCACAGCTGAAGTGCTGTATAGAATGTAGACAAGGTAGCAAAATATCAGCTTATGGTTACTAATGATCAGCCCAATCTTTTCATTTATAGTCCATATACCAGTGGCTGCAATAGTATGCCCGTCCAGTGATGAATCAATTCCAAGTATGCATCTCAGCCTAAGGTCATTTTTATCAGTAAGGATATGGTTGACATGCTGCCCTACAAAATAAGAGTATATCAAACCAATTGTCATTGCTGAAGTAGCTGGATAAGATGGTGATATTTTGTTAAGAAAAGTTATGCAGGGCATGGTCATGTACAAATAAGCCTGCCTGCAACAAGAACTTGAGAGGAATGTTGTTGCTTCTCCAAATCTGCTGGGAAATTCTCAATCTTCCTGTGTAGGTGTTACAACAAAGTGCCAAATTAACTGTCTTTATCAAAATTTAAGATTATTAAAAGGTTAATTAGAAATTTTTGGCTAATAATTTGATATCTTTGTCAATCAATAAATTGGCCGATCTATATAATAAGGACTGAGATATAGATCATGCAGTATCAAGTGATTTTTATTGATATAAACCAATATCTTAGCTATGGCCCTTAAACATTGATTTTTTTTTTTTTTTGACAAGACAATAGAAGATGAGAGAATAAATCTCGATATAGCTATCCCGCTGGACTCCAAACCCGTCAAGCAATGTTCGATTCGAACTGCAATTTTTTCGCAGACCTTTCATATCATTGATGAGTACGTAGTGCGCTCTCTCGTCATCCCGATTACGTGTTCCAGAAAAATTTTTAAATTTAATCGAATCATTCACGAGAATATATCTCGAACCCTAAAAATTGATTCTCGAACAATATTATCACAAAGAAAATCATAACAACCTAGTTTGATTAGAGTTTTAAAATTAAATACGCATGTGATTTGCAACCAGGATCGAAATAAAAATTGGAATAGCCATGTACCCTAATATATTTAATTCATAACTAAAATAAATAAAATTTGAATACCCGAAAAGAGCAGTAATCAGGATATTTTCATCCCCTCTCCAATCAAAACTGGATTAAAACTCCTCTCAGTCAAATGAGAGTTACTCGTTTTTGTTTTCAGAGTTCAACTCTCTCGCCAACCAAACAAACTCTCTAAATTCATTATAACCGGTTAATGCTGGCACATCTTTGGTTCATTCTCATGAAGCATTGTATTCTATGGCAAGCCTAACATCAGTTGGGGCGGGTATGCCATGAACTCCCCCCTCTCTAGGATAGGACCATAGGGATGGACCCCTCCCCATTTTTTTTTTTTTTTGGGCTACGAGGATGACTTAACACCTCGATGAAAATAATAGACCAAAAAAAAAAAAAAACGTCGTGATCTAATTCTTTGCGAATTTAACCAAAAAAAAAAAAAAAAAACTGGCCTATTTTAAATTTCCGGCAAATGTCCTTAAAAAAAGGATGATGAGGGGAACAATGCAGCAAGACTACAATGTAAATAAATAATCAAAATCGCCAAGCGAATGAAGCGATCCATCTCCGACCATTCCTTCTTCTCCGGCCAACGGCCTTCCAAAACAAAAGGAAGAAGGCAAATCCTAATATCAAAATCCCAACCTCTCTCCTCCAAATCCTCTTCCTTTTCAACCCCAGAAGCGCCGGCACCAAAACCCCAATACCCAAATCCTTCTCCCCGGTCCTTCCCAGCACCGACGCCACCACCGTGACCGCAAGGGAGACGAGGAGTCCCACCAGTCCCCCTTCCTTCCACGGCATCCGCCCCTCAGGCCACCCTCCGCCGCCGCTCCAAGACCCTCGCCATCCGCCGCCGCCGCCGCCGCCGCCGCCACCGCTGTTCTGGAAGAGGAGGAGCATACCCATCGGCTCCGCCGGCGGCCAGATCCGCCGGAACGAGGCCGCGAAGGAGAAGGCCTGCCTCAGTGCCGCCATCCCTGCGGATCCGAGGTTTTTTCTTCCCCTTCTCTTTCCTCTTCTCCGGCCATTTCCGCCGCAGAGTACGGCGGGGCAGGTTATCTTGGGGGGGTGAAATCTGGCTTGGAGAGGAAGGGATGGGGTACGGAGAAGCGAAGGGATCATGCGGTGATGGTGATGGGAATGGAAGGGAATGATAAATGGGGTTGATGGAGGGATGAAGAGGAGATTTGGAGCTTTTAAAAAGATGCGTGGAGAACGTAAAAGTTACCGTTGGGAGTTTCCACCGAGGTGCTTTGAGATTTACGCTTGGTGTCTTCCTTGTACGGCCGCTAACAATTTCCTAGATTATTTCGGCCGGTCACACCGGTAGGGATGGCGAGCACCAGTAAAATTCATGGGAGGCGTTATGGAAGATGGATTGACCAAGTGGGAGCGGAAAGAAGATAGTTCTTGAATGTGCGATGTGGATTTCATCGAAGCCATTCAAGAACTAAAAATAAGGATTGAATCTACGTAAATCTAATATAGTTATAGTTATTTTGAAAATAAAATTAAAAAAATAGTAATGATTTAATAACTAAAAATTTAAATTGATACGAGATAAATAATAAAGTAATATAGATCCAAATAAGAGAAAAATATCAGAATTTCAATTAATTACTTAGTAAATAGTTAATACCATCCTTCTATACAAGTAACTATATTTATCATTTATTAACATATAATCTATTGGGTGCGATCATAATCCATACATATTAGATCATGATCCATTTTTCTAAAATATAAGCTAGTTAAGATAAGATACATATGAGGTAAAAGAAAATAAATTTAAAAATAATTTATTCGAAGAGTACAAATCATATTCGCAAATTATGGTTTATTCCAAAATATAGGCTACTCTAAATATGAATTTAAATAAAATATATACCACAGGATATAGAATTAAAACCAAATCTTTATTACATAGAATGAGAAGTATAAAAGATAAAAAAATAAAATATCACATGTTATTTTTGAGAAGTAAAGATAAATTCTATGGAGAAGCTGTTTATTGACATCCTTGCTGACATTCTCACGATGGAACAGGACCTAGACGGTGGAGGAAGAAATGTGGCATGGAGGCTATAAAAGATTATGGAGAAGTGGAATAGATAGATGAGAGGAATATAGGGATGGAGAATTTCGGGATGGTTTTGGAAAGAATTACGATGCGAAGGCCTAGGGAATGTGGAGAAGAAATGAAGAAGAAATATGATGGCTTGATAATCATGGCTAGATGGCATTTAGAAAGATTGATGATAGCTGGGAGAAGTGGGAGATAGATAATAGAGGAATGTGGAGGCTCTGCGTGTGGAAGATGGAGGTGTGGAAGAGAATAAGAAAAGATGGAAGAATGGATGTACGGAAAGAAGGAATTGTAAAGTGTTGACCCCTTGAATGATTTTGATGATCACAAAATATTGGAGCATGTATTTGATACTAACTCTTTACAAATGTTTAAGAAATTTTTGCATGAATGAATTACCTTTGTTTTAAATAGTATTCAAATTCACTTAAAGAAATTCAATTGAGTTTGTAAATGCCCTTAGTTATGAATGCTGTGATCATGAAAAATGGGCTTAAATGTGTAAATAATTTGATAAAGCATGTAAAATAGCTTCTAGTTATTTCAATGATGAAGTTTTTGGGAAGCTTGAAGCAAATTTTTAAAGTCTTGTGAGAGCCGACTCAAAGCGGCATGGCATGGAGGCAGAATTCAGAGTTTCAGAACTAAGAGTCGACTCCCAGCTTAAGAGCTGACTCTTACAGAAGTATAGTTTTTGAAGTTCTGAGACCTAGAGCCGACTCCCAGATAAAGAGCAGACTCCAGGTATGCATGTTTGTCAAGAGTAAAAGCTTGAAGCCAAGAGCCGACTCCTAGTCCAAAAGCCGGCTCCTACAAAACTTTGATTTTGGCATTCCTGAGATTTCGAGCCGGCTCGTAGAGCCGTTGTCTGGACTTGAACGACTAGCTACAGAATTTCAAATTTAAGTGCCAAATCATCTCCAACGGCCATTTCATGATTCCCAAGGCCTTGCAATGGCCATATCACTTGAAAAACTATAAACGAGATCATTCTTGAAGGATTAACAAATTAATGAAGAAATTATTGCTGAATATTCTTGAAAAACTGAATATTCTTGAAGCAAATTCCAAGTTATTCCTTCATCTACCTCAAAGAGCATTCAACTAAGATTCAAAGCTTCACTAACTCCACTCTATCATTGAATCCACTCATTGAAGAAGGAAGAAGCAACTTTAAAGAGCATTGAAGTGTATTTAAAGCTTGACTTCGCTTTGATCTTCATCGGTAACATCAAAACAACTTTGGTTTGTTGTAGTTGCTCATTTTACATTCTTTATCTTGGTTTGCTCTCTTAGAACAGCAAGGGGCTGTATCTAGAGAGAGAGTTGAAGGTTTTAGGTGAACCTTGTAAAACCTAAGTTTGGGTTCTTGGTTTTCCCGATTTGAAACCAAGTGTTTGGATTTTCTTTGGTGATCCCGTGTAAATCAAAGGGAGTTTGAGTTTCTTTTGTGATCCCGGTAAAACCAAAGTGTATAGGTTTGGATTGTGAGCCTAGTAAAACAATCCGACTGTGTTCTGGTTGGGAGATATTGTGAAAATCCCAAGTGATCCTTGGGTAGTGGATGTAGGAGCCGGTTGCTCCGAACCACTCTACATCTTGGTGTTTGTGATTGTAATTACATTGCTTGATTTTTTAATTTGTTTACTTCCGCTTTGCACACTTCACTTCTACACTTAAAGAATTTCAAAATGCACATACTTGCAAAAAGTTTTTAATCCCAATTCACCCCCTCTTGGAAGCCACCTGGGCAACATAGAGGCTCTGGGCATGCGAAGAAAATGAATAGTATGAAGGTCTCCCTCTGAATCATGTACTACTACCTTTTAAAGGCAGAGAAAGATATGTTTGTACTACATCAATCGCATTCACTTCGCTCCATTTCACCTGCTTCTGCTCCCATATCCAATTTGTTCCATGCTATTCAGCCCATTCCGCATTCTTCTTATCTTCAACATCACGATTCATCCCATGCCCATTGTTGACGCTGATCCCCATGGATCAGATGGAGTGCTTGGGTCACCGGTTTATCTCCTTGGATCCTTACAAAACAGACCCTTGATTGGAATTTCTCCGGTGGGGACACTCGATATCTAAGTCAGTAGGGTTCGAATAACAGAATGGAAAACTCAAAAGGAGATAGATGAGAAAGAGAAGAGTCAAGTTGGCATGGTATAAGCTAGCCTTAGACCGGCTTAGGATTGCCCAGCAATTGCCCAAAAAAAATGCTTACATTGGAAGTTTCCTCTTACATCTTTTTATAGGCGTTGTTCTAACCGTAAGTAGTTAAGACTTTTTGATTTCTGTTAGGAAAGTTAGTTAGTGTAACTTCCCTTCAGCTGATTGTAGTTACTGTTGGTAGTTAGTTATCTTGGTTTTACCGATGCTGCGGTCATCAGTTATGTACCTGGATAGTTATAACAACCAGGCTCATTATTGATGGACCTTAGCTAGAAATAGATCGGCCACTTTTGTCAGAATAGATGACCGGAGATTCGCCATTTACTTCGGAGCTTATCAATTGTAGATCGATCGTTCTCTTCGGAGTAGGCTGAAGGCCGATCGCATGCCGTATGTCATCGTTGGTTGAAGTGTAGGGTCGATCTATTTTCCTGTTTGGTACTGAGAGTACCGTTGTGCCAATCCATCCGGTCGGCCAGTCCAGATGGATTAATTAAATCTTAGGACCAGTAATTATCTCTCTGGACCAGTTTATCATAGCACCCATCACTTTGTTCTAGCAACAATTGCATTTTGTGTCTGAGCCACGGCCATTGCTTTAAACTCCACCTTCAGCCATTGTGCAGATATGAATTGTTCTGGCAGTTCAGCTCTGTTATGGTCATTGGCAATAATTCAAATCCCTTCCGTTAGGCATCTATTTCAACGATCCACCCTTTAGATCCCTTCCGTTAGGCATCTATTTCAACGATCCACCCTTTAGATCCCTTCCACAATCCCATTCCAAGAATCTCAGTTGAGATTTCCTTTTCCAATCATGTCCAAACTGCAACATTTGATCACCTGTCGAGCTCCAACCACCAGGGATTCCCATGCAAATCACTCATCCTCATCACTCTGTTCTAGCCGATGATCAAGCGTCATTTCTCCCTAAATCTAGCAGTGGTAGTTGTGGTCATTTAGATTAAGCAAAAACTTGGCCTCTAACCAGTAAATTGCATCCTGTTCGAATCTCAGCATCCCAACCTTGTGCACCGCCTATGGATAGTATGGAGTTGCTTCCCTGGTCCATGCCATGTGAAAACCCAACTAACCGATGTTCCTTGTTCCATGTTTCCTTGAAAACCCATGGATCGTGTCTCTTTCCGCATGAAATCCATTCTCTGATCATGATTTTTTTGATGGTCCATGGTATGGCTCATGGACTAGAAGAATGGCTTCCATGGACCACCTCATCCTTTGGTAGATCGGCTAGCAGGTCCACGATGGACCGACTACCTTAAAATATATTTTTTGGATTGAGTTGGGGTTAATTTTGAATCCAATTAGACTTGATTCAAACTAGATTAGAGCCAAATCAAATACAAATGGATTGCATGCACTCAATCTTCTGATTACTTGCAAAACAAACTAGAAAGTATCAAATTAAAAATCAATTAAATTAAATTTCATACCTCTAGTGATACCAATTAAGTATTTATCACACACGAGTTTCGACAACGGTCGGATTGAAAGGAGAGGTGGTGGCCTTCAATTTGGAGCAGGGATACCTCATGTTCTGATTCTAGGAGGCAGGGAGCAAGATTTGGTTTTGGATTGGCCTTGAGTGGCCACCGGCTAGTTATTGGTAGTCGAACCTTGGCAGCTGCAATTCTATGCATCAGCTAGGGCAATTCACTCTACCCTGGTATGGATGTAGCTACCGCATTGCTAAGGAGATTTGGTCTACCCTGGTATAGATGTAGCTATTGCAGCTTTCGGTGGAGCTTTGAGGGTCTGCGGCACTCTAGAGTATCATTATTTGGCCAATGAGTTGGTAGCGGTGGATGATTGCAAGGTGGAGCGAGGGGAATTGATTCACCTAGATCTACTTGTAAATTGATCTCCCCCAGTTGTTGAGACATGGGGTGCTAATCAATGGTCTGGGGGGTAGCCACTGGTAGAGGTTTGTCTATGAGAACTTTAGGGGAGTTTGCTTCCAATGCGGGCAATTCCATGGCTTAGGGGAGAACTATTCAGAAGGCGAGGATAGCAGAAGGTCTCCGGCGAGGCTTCGATTGGAGAATGTCATCGAAGCTGGAGGAGAGGAGGTGGCGGGTGGCGTTGGGACGGGCCGTGGGCTCGGGCTAGTGATAGTCCAGCAATGGTCACTTGGGTCAGAGGTGATGGCCAGAACAGGGAGGATGGGGGCCTAGCCAACTTGGTCTGCTGGGTTGGAACCCAAAAGTGGAATCAGGAAGCAAGCGAAGTCTAACTGTGTTGACTCAGCCTTTGGATCTGACGGCTGGTGTAATCTAGCAAAGATCACATGGAGGACATCGCTCCATGGATGAGGTTGGACAAAAGATGGGGAAAACGTTGATTTGTGTGCGGTGGATGTGGGCTCACCCCTTAGATGCGGACTAGGTTAGCAATCACTTTGGCCTATTGGAGGAATTAGGTGAGCCTATTGCGGGCATGGCAGGTCGCAAGCTTGCAGAGCCTACTGGGTTACGAGTGGTTGCGATGCAGGCAAGCCAGCCCAAGCATGCCAATGAGACTGATGCAGGTCAGGCGCCATTTCAGCCCATTCTGAAAGGTAAAAAGGCTATGGGAGAGGGTTTAGGGCCTATTGGTTCCAAAAAAGGATCCTCTAAAGCATTTAGGGCTAAGGGCAAGGCTATGGTTCAACCAGAAGTCAAGAGAGACCTGCCATTGACTTTGTGAGGCTTGGGTGTATTCCTTTTTTCAGCTGGGATACCAACTGAGGTAGAGATGGCCAATCTTCGGAGGGATGCAGAAGGGGTTGATTTAGATGGACTACCAAAGGTGGGATAGCCTAAGATTGAGTTGGCGCCTAGATCAAGGACTGACATGGTGCTGATGGAGACCTTAACAATATGCCCAACCATTGATCATGAGGAGGCATTGGTTAGGGTCAAGCAGGCCATCAAGGGGGAGGAGGGTTGCCCATTAAAAAGGGAATGGATGACAATTGAGATAGCTGGGGAAGTGCAGATTGAGAGGGGTACTAGTATAGTCCCCTTCCCAGTTAGGTTCCTCATGAGGTTGCTTATTTGGAATACCCGGGAGATGGAAAAGCTCTCATTCCAAATGATGTTTGGTAGAATTATCCAGCAATACTGCCCCAAAATCTGCATCTTGCTTGAGAATCGGATTTCAAGGTTGAGCCTTGCCAGGGCCAGAAGATGAATCCCATTAGTATGGAACTCCTATGCGATAAAATCAAGGGGTCTACCTAGGGGGATTATGGTGCTCTGGTGACACGATAGGGTTAGGGTGGATGCTTTTTATTATTATGAGTAGTAGGTGATGTTAGTCATTTCTGAGTAGACTAGAAGTCCTTGGATTTTGTCAAGGGTGTATGCGAGCATCAAGTACAGGGACCGGACAGTTCTTTAGTCTGAGAAAAACATGTTTGTACTATGTCAATCACATTTGCTCCACTCCATTTCACCAGCTTTCACACCCTTATCCTATTTGTTCCATGCCGTTCAACCCGTTCCACGTTCTTCTCATTTTCAATGTCACAATCCATCCAATGCCCATCACTCTATTCCAGCGACCGTCATCTTCCACATCTGATTCATGGCCATTTATTTAAACTCCAGCTTCAGCCATATCACAAATCCAAACTATTCCACCAGATCAGCTCTGTTCTGGTCATTTGCAATAGTTCAAATCCCTTCTATTAGGCACCTATTTCAGCGATCCACCCTTCAGATCCCTTCCACAATTCCATTCCAAGAATCCCAGCCAAGATTTCATGTTCCAATGACGTCCAAACTGCAACATTTGATCGCCTATCTAGCTCCAACCATCAGGGATTCCCATGTGAATCCCTCATCCTCATTGTTCTGCTCTGGCCTGTGACCAAGCATCATCTCCCCCAAATCCAGCGATGGTAGTTGTGGTTCTTTAGATAGGAAAAAAACTTCTTCCTCAATTGGTAAACTGCTCCCGTTCAAATCCCAGTGTCCCAACCTTGTGCACCGCTTATGGATAGCATGGAGTTGCTTCCCTGGTCAATGTGGAGTTGCTTCAGTGTTTGTGCCATGTAAAATCCCAACCAGCCACTGTTCCTTGTTCCCTTTTACCTTGAGAACCCATGGATCATGCCTTTTTCCACATGAAACCCATTCCCTGATCATGAATTTTTTGATGGTCCACGGTTATAGCTCATGGATTTGAAGAATGCCTTCCATGGACTACCTAATCTTTTGATAGATCGATTGGCTAGTCCATGGTGGATCAGCTATCTTAAAATGTATTTTTTAGGTTGAGTTGGGGTTAATTTTGAGCCTAATTAGACATGGCTTAGACCGGATTTGTGCCAAATCAACACAAATGGATTGCATGGACTCAATCTTCTACTTACCTATAGACCAAACTAGAAAGTATTAAATTAAAAACCAATTAAATTAAATTTCATACTTCTAATTATACAAATTAAGAATTTATCCGATGCGAGTTCCAGCAATGGGTCAGACTGAAGGGGGAGGTGGTAGCCTTCAATTTGGAGTAGGGATACCTCATGTTCTAGTTCCAGGAAGCAAGGGAACAAGATTTGGTTTTGGGTCAGCGTCGAGTGGTCGTCGGCTAGGCATTGACTGTGGAACCTAGGTAACCACAATTCTACCCATCATCTAGGGCGATTCGGTCTGTCCTGGTATGGATGCGACTGCTATTGCTTCCAGTGGATCTCTAAGGGTTTGCAGCACTCCAGAGTATCATCAGTTTGGCTAATGAGTTGTTGGTGGTGATGATTCCATGGTGGAGTGGAGGGAAATCAGATTCACCCAGATCTGCTTGTGAATTGATCTCTCCCAGCCATTGAGACTTGGAGTGCTGATCAATGGTCTGGAGGGCAGCTACTAGCAGAGGTTGGTCTATAAGAACCTCTGAGGAGTTTGCTTCCGGTGCAAGCAATTTCATGACTTGGAGGAGAAGTGTCCGGAAAGCAAGGATGGCGGAAGATCTTCGGTAGGGCTTCAATTGGAGAATATGGTCAGAGCTGGAGGAGAGGAGGTGCTAGGTAGTGTTGGGGTGGCACCTTGGGCCCTGGCTAGTGGTAGTTTGGCAATGGCTACCTGGGTCAAAGGTGATGGGCAGAACAATGAGGATGGGGGCCGAGCCAACTCGATCTACTGGGTTGGAACCTGGAAGTGGAATCGAGAAGAAGGCAAAGTCTAGCTATGTTGACTCAGCCTTTGGATTCGACAGCTGGTGAAATCGAACCAAGATTGCACAATAGACATTGCTTTGTGGATCAATGGCTAGATCGAGGTGGGGGGGTAGTGTTGAGATGCATATGGTGGACATGGGCTCACCCTTAGGTGTGGACTAGGTCGACAATCACTTCAGCCTGTTGGAGAAATTGGACGAGCCTGCTGCGGGCATGGCAAGCTGCAAGCCTGTAGTGCCTAGTGGGTCATGGATGGATGTGGGGTAGGTAGGCCAACCCAAGCATGCTAGCGAGGCTGATACGGGCCAGGCACCATTTCAGCCCATTCTAAAAGGTAGAAAGGCTGTGGGAAGGGGTTTAGGGCTTGTGTTGGTTTCAAAAAAAGAACCTTAAAGCATCCAGGGCTAAAGGCAAGGCTGTGGTTCAACCAGAAGTCAAGAGGGACCTGCCACTACTTCTTGAGGCTCGGGTATATTCCTCTTCTCAGCTGGGACACCGGGGGAGGTGGAGATGGCCAATCTTCCGAGGGATGTGGAAGGGGTTGATTTAGGTGGACTACTAGAGGTGGGATAGCTTGAGATTAATTTGGTACTTAGATCATGAACTGACATGGTGCTGATGGAGACCTTGATGGCAGGCCCAACCATTGATCATGAGGAGGTATTGGTCAGGGTCAGGTAGGCCATCGATGGGAAGGAGGGTTGTCCATCAGAAAGGGAATTAATGACAGTTAAGATAGTTGGGGAAGTGCAGATTGAGGGGGTACTAGTATAGATCCCCTTCCTGGTCAGGTTTTTCAACGAGGTTACTTATTTGGAATACTCGGAGGATGGGAAATCCCTCATTCCAAATAATGTTCGATGGAATTATCTGGTAATACTGTCCTGAAATTTGCATCATGCTTGAGATATTGCCTTGGCTAGAAGACAAATTTCACTAGTATAGAACTCCTATGAAGTTGTGTCAAGGGATCTATCTAGGGAGATTATGGTACTCTAGCAATGCGATAGGATTAGGGTGGATGCTTTTTATTATTGTGATTAACAGGTGGTGTTAGTCATTTCGAAGCAGATTGAAGACCCTTGGATAATGTCGGGAGTGTATGCAAGCATGGAGTATAGGGGGCGGAGGGTTCTTTGGTCTGACTTATTTAGGATTGTTGCACAGGATTTTTCTTCTCTTATTGCTGGGGACTTCAACTATATTATGGGGGCCCATGAAAAAATGGATAGGAGGTAGTTTGCTAATAGTATTTATTCCAAAGGGTTCATGGAGCTTATTAATAATTTGGGCCTGATTGACCTTGGCTACATTGGATCCATGTTTACCTGGTGCAACAATTAGCTAGGGGTAGCTAGAATCTAGGAGAGAATTGATTGAGCTTTAACTACTCCTGATTGATCCCAGTGCTTTCCTGGTCATTAGATACATCACTTGTCGAGAAGCACCTCGGACCACAATCCACTTTTCATCACTATTGATGGCGTGTGTCTGTCCAAGGCACCGTTCAAGTTTGAGAAGTTTTGGACTTTCTATATGAGATTGTAGGATCTGATTAGAGAGGTTTAGAGTCTACCTATGATGGAGATGCAAGATATCGGGTGACCAGGAGGCTTGACTTAGCAAGGTGCAGGATCATCTGGTAAAACCAGCTAGAGGTTGGTGACATTATGAGGCAAATTGAGGGGGTGGATGTGGACATATAGAGCTCTAGAGGAGAGAGGACCAGGAGGGGGGCCTCCAAGAGCATGATTTGTGGGAGCTTCAACATATGCTCTCCATGCATCATTCTTTATTATGATAGCAAGAGGTAATGTGGAGGCAATAGTCTAGAGTGTAGTTGATCAAGGAGTGTGATTAGAATACAAGTCAATGATGATTCGGAGATCTATTGCATCAACTGATGATTCGGAGATCTTCTTCAGATCTCTTAGATTGCATGGACAAGAATGTTCCATTTCAGGGGTCTCAACCTATTTGCAGGAGAAACCCGTCTCTTACTCGATTGGTGTTTGCTGAGGAGGGGGCCCTCGATTGGTCACTTGGGGAGGATAAAGCCCTGGGGCCTAATGGCTTTTCAAAACTTTTTTCCATCGGTACTGGTCTATTATCAGAGGGGAGGTGGTGGAGGTAGTGTTGATGGTTTTTAAGTCCAGAAGTATTTTGGATGAGTGGAAGAAAACTTTAGGTGCACTTATCCCAAAGAAACCTGATGCATCTGCTCTTGGTCACTTTAGGACGATTAGTTTGCACCACCCTTTATATAAAGTGTTTGCAAGGATTTTAGTTGGTCACCTGAAGCTGATATTCCTCGCCTGGTTAGCCTGGAGTAGGGGGCATTTGTTGATAGCAGGTGCTTTACTGATAATATATTTCTCGTCCAAGAGTTCATCTATGATCTGTAGCATGCTTTATTAGTCCGAGCTTGATGGCGGTCAAGTTGGATATAAAGCGGGCTTACGATCGGATGATATGGTGCCTTCATAGGATCATGAGGCTCACCAACTGTAGGTATGTCATGATATGGTGCCTTGGTGCAGTGTGCCTCCTGTCTCTACTCAGCATGTGTGCCAGTCGTTGTGCCAGTAGAAGGTCGATGCTGGCTGGTTGCTGATAATTGCCTCAATATAACCATGATGTCATGAAAGCCCTGCTGCATCTCAGACTGTAGAGAAGTGATCCTCCAGTCAGTATCAGTCCTGAGACTAGAAATCTCCTCCAAAACTCTATGGAGTCTATCATCAGTGTCAGCTCTAGCAGCAGTAGGAGTCCTGATAGGTGAATGTAGTGTAGCAGGAGCTGGCTCAGAAGGTCCAGCCTCATCTGTATGTCCCTCAGCCTGCTCACCAAGACCTTGTGTAGCCTGAATGTCATCATCTGAGTCCTCAGAGTGTGCTACAGGTACTCCTGAGGTCTTTCTGATCCAGTTCCCATCAACCTTGACAAATCCCATCCTAGTCAGGGATTTCACTGTATACTTGTTGGTGTGCAGCAATAACCGACAATCCTCCTCAGTAAGGTCTATGCCTGCCTCCTGGAACAACAAGGTGAAAACCATCCCATAGGGTAAATAGGCTCGTGCCCTCCGCACAGCCTCTCTCATTTGTGAGATCATGATGAATGGAAGGTTGAGGGGCTCCCCCTCAATCAGTCGCCTCATGAATACAAGATCTCGCTTATTAATCCAGTCAAATCTGCCTGTCCTGGGTAGGAAAATCCGACTAATAATGTTGTGCAACAGTCTCATTTCCAATGAGAGCTGATTTGCACGCACATGAATGACTCCTTTTACATTGGATCTTCCTAAAATAAGTCTGAGAGTCTTCACCCTTTCCTTCATTACCAAATAACAGTCCCCTTCTTTAGGAATATTCAACAAATTTGACAACTTTTGCTCATTTATCTCAATTAGTTTCCCTTTAATTGTTCCTTCAATGTGAAAAGCTCCTAGGGACATATTTTCAAAGAACTGTCTAACCAAATTTGGGTAGGTTGGAACATTTAACTGACAAAGCTCTTTCCACCCCTGCCCTTCAAGCCACATTCCAATGTTTAACTATTCTTGCTCAATAAAATTGAAGTCAATGCACCTACCGGGTGTCACTTGACGATTTCCATAGGAATGATTTGTCGGGATGCTGGAACAACTTCTTCTTGCTCTGGTTGCTGCTCTTCTTGCAGAAATGCAGTGTCTAAATGCCTCTTGCTCCTTCTTTCTTCTGTTGCAGTCCGAACAACCCGAGTTGCCTTCTTTGCCACCGCCTTGAGAGGCCCCATTCTCCAAGGATTAAGGATTCTAGAAGGTAGAAAGGGTTTTGGAGAGGTTTTGGGTGAGAAGAGAAGAGTCGGCTAGAGAGGAACGGTTGAAATTAGAAAAAGTGATGAAAAGGGAAAGTTTGAAATCCTATTTAAAAAGTCTCGGTTCGTCCTGCGAGTCGGCTCGTCCAAAGTACCCAAAGTTCGAGTCGGCTCGAGCTAAAATCTGTTCTAAAATTCAAAAAGGGTCAAACTCAATTTCTAAAGGTTCCTAGAGTCCAAATTAGGTTGCCCTATGCTCTAAAGAGAATTTTGAAATTTCTAGATAATTTATCCTTAATTTTCAAAAATTAGGTCAGATTGATTCAAAATGGGTCACATAACCCTAATTCTCCTCTAATTTTCTCAAATCTATCTTGACTTAAAGGTTTAGTGAAAATGTCGCTAATTGGTCTTCAGTAGGTACAAATTCAAGTTCAACAATATTATTCAAACATGATCATAAATAAAATAATATCGAATTTCAATGTGCTTAGTTTGTGAGTGCTGAATTGGATTTTTTGATAAGTTAATAGCACTAGTATTGTCACATTTGATAGGAATTTTAGATTGGACAACACCATAATCCTCTAGTTATTGCTTGATCCATAACACTTGAGCACAACAGCTCCTAGCAGCTACATTTTCTGCCTCAGTAGTAGATAAAGCTACAGAGTTCTGTTTGTGACAATGCCAAGAGATCAAGTTAACACCTAGAAATTGACAGGTGCCACTTGTGCTCTTTCTATCTGCTTTACATCCTCCATAATCAACATCAGAATACTAGTTAGTTTCAGTGATGTGTGCTTAGAATACCACAGACCTACATTACAATTGCTTTTCAAGTATTTAATAATTCTCTTAACAGCTGTGATGTGTGATTCTTTAGGATTAGATTGAAAACGTGCACACATACCAACACTAAATAATATATCAGGTCTACTTGCTGTTAAATAAAATAATGATCCGATCATACCTCGGTACAGCTTTTGATCAACATTTATGCCATTCTCATCTTTGTCAAGTCTACATGCAGGACTCATTGGTGTTCTAATTTCCTTGCTTGATTCCATACCAAATTTCTTGATTATTTCTTTAATGTATTTGGCTTGGTTGATCAGAATACCATCTTTAGTTTGTTTAATTTGAAGTCCAAGAAAGTAACTTAATTCGTCCATCAAGTTCATTTCGAATTCTCCCTGCATTAGCTTAACAAAGTCTTGACACAAAGATTCATCAGTAGATCCAAAGATAATGTCATCAACATAAATTTGAACAACCAAAATATCATTTTTCTTTCTTTGAATAAACAGTGTGGTGTCAACACTACCTCTAACAAATTCATTTGCAATTAAAAATTTGCTCAGTCTATCATACCAGGCCCTCGGTGCCTATTTCAGACCATATAAAGCTTTATTCAATTTAAAAACATGATTTGGAAAAATATGATCGATAAAACTGGGAGGTTGCTTAACAAAAACTTCTTCAGATAAAAAACCATTCAAAAATACACTCTTTACATCCATTTGAAATAACTTGAAATTCATGAAACATGCATAAGCTAGTAGCAGTCTAATAGCTTCTAATCTAGCTACTGGTGCATAAGTTTCATCAAAATCTATTCCTTCTTCTTGATTATATTCTTGTGCAACCAATCTAGCCTTATTTCTAATTACATTTCCATTTTCATCTAGTTTATTTATGTAAACCCATTTAGTGCCTATAACAGGATGATCATTGGGTCTTTCAATTAAGGTCCAAACATTATTTCTCCTAAATTGGTTTAATTCATCATGCATTGCTAACATCCAATTAGGATCAGTTTTAGCTTCTTCTATATTATGAGGTTCTACATGAGAAACAAAAGCAATTAAATCATGTGCATCTCTATGTGCAGATATAGTTTTAACACCTTGAGATGGGTCTCCTATATACATACCTCCATTCTTTAGGTATATCATCATGCTTTTTACTCACATCTTCTTCTTGTGGTTCACTTGATTGTTTGTCTTTAAGGTTGAGGTCTTTCATTCCATGCTCTAGTGTACCTGCATCATCATCAACAAAATCTTCCTTTCTCGAAGATGTAATGTCAGATTCATTGAAAACAACATATATAGATTCTTCAACAGTTAATGTTCTTTTATTGAAAACTCGATAGGCTTTACTATTTAAAGAGTAACCAAGAAAAATAGCCTCATCGGATTTTGCATCAAATTTGCCAAGATTATCTTTTCCATTGTTGAGAACAAAACATTTACATCCGAAAACATGAAAATATTTGATATTTGGTTTTCTATTATTCCTAAGCTCATAGGGGGTTTTTCTGATAATAGGTATAATTAAAACTATGTTTAAAATATAGCATGCGGTATTAACAGCTTCTGTCCAAAAGTATTTTGGAATATTTCCTTCACAAAGCATTGTTCTGGACATCTCTTCCAAAGTATGATTCTTTCTTTCTGCAACACCATTTTGCTGTGGTGTTTTAGGTGCAGAAAAGTTATGATCAATACCATGCTTTGTGCAAAACGATCAAAATATTGGTTTTCAAATTCGGTGCCATGATCACTACGAATTGAAATAATAGATAAGTTTTTCAAATTTGTAACTCTTTTGTAAAACTTTTTGAATACATTAAAAGTATCATCTTTGTGTGTAATAAATAAAATCAATGTGTATCTAGAAAAGTCATCTACAATCACAAGTTCATATTTCATACCATCTAGGCTAGTAGTCCTAGTAGGTCCAAATAAGTCCATGTGAAGTAGCTCTAAAGGTCTAGAAGTTGAAACTACATTTTTAGATTTAAAACTCCCCCTCATTTATTTTCCTAATTGACAAGCATCACAAACATAATCAAAATTAACTTTAAACTTAGGCAAACCTTTGACTAAATCCTTTGCAATCAATTTAGCTATTGTGTCCATACTAGCATGACCAAGTCACCTATGCCATAGTAAACTTGATTCCTTGCTCTTGTTATTCATTGCTACAAGACTTGTATTACTTGACATAGCTAGATCATTAAGATCTATCACATAAATATTACCAAGTTTGTGTCCAATGAACTTAGTACTAAAGTCAAGTGGATCAACTACTATACACATTGATGACTTGAAAATATATTATAATCAATATCACATAGCTGACTAATACTTAAAAGATTATGCTTTAATTTTTCTACAAGTAATACATTTTCAATAAATGTAGAAGGAGTAATTTTGATGTTACCAATTCTGATTATCCTTCCTTTTCTATTGTCCCCAAATGTTACCATTCCACCATCCTTCTGTTCTAGGATGAAGAATTAATCAGCATCACCCATCATGTGTCTTGAATAGCCGCTATCCAAATACCATCTTTTCTTTATGCTTGTGGCTGCAAGACATCCCTGCAAAACAATCATTTAATAGATTTAGGTATCCAAGCTCTCTTGGGTCCTTGCAAGTTAGTGAAATAGTTCCTTTTGGAACCCAAACTTTTTTAATTTTTCTTTTATCATTGTGTTTCAAATGACATTCAAAAGCTTTATGACCAAACATTATTATATGCAAAGCATACAATCCTTGAATTTGAATAATAACTACGAGATGATGCAAATTTAGGTCTAACATGTTTAGAACCAATGAATTTAGGAGCATATGAAGTAGAAGTAGAAAAAGTATTTGAAATAGAGCCTTTATAACCAATTCCAAATCTATTATTTGTTTATTTTTGATCTTTCAATATTAACTCAAGTTTGTTAGAACTTAGGGTTAACTTTTCAACTAAAGGTTTCAATTTTTGAACTTCTTTCTTTAGGTCATCATTTTCATTTTTCAAATCCTTATTTTTATCGAAAAGTTCTTCTTTTTCAATTTGAACAATCTTAAGTCTTTCACAAACCAAATTTAGTTCTCTTTGTAAGATTTTGTTTCTTTCACAAGATTCATTTTTTGTCATTTTCAAATACATCACATTTATTTTTTAAATCTCTCAATTTCAAACCAGCTTTTTTATACTCTATCAACAATTCGCAAAAGGCATTATGCAATTCATCATAAGTGAATTCTAAATTAGGTTAGAAGTACTTACCTCATCCTCCAAACCCATAAGACAATTTGTACTATTTTTGTTGTCTCTTCATCTTCTTCAGTAGATGTGGTATCATCATTGTCACTCCAAGCAGCTAGCATTGCTTTCTTCTTCTTTCTAGAAAATATCTTCTTCTTTCCTTCAGGGCAATCAGGGCGGATGTGTCCTGGTTTCTTACATCCATAACAGATAGGTACTTGATCTTTATCTTTATCTTTATCTTTTTCTTTGTCTCTTTCCTTTTCTTTTCCAAAGTCACCTTTTCTGTAGTGCTTTCTCCATCTATTCATTTTTCTTCTGCCCATAAATCTTTTGAATTTCCTTATAACTAGGGCAATTTCATCACTTCCTAGATCATCATCATCTGATGAATCAGATTCTTCATTCTTGTCTTCCTCAGTTGCTTTAAATGCAATGGCTTTCTTCCTTTTTGTATCTTCTTCAGTCCTTTGTTGCATAGCCAGTTCATGAGTAATTAAGGAACCAAGTAGCTCATCTAGTGGCAGTGTATTCAGATCTTTTGCTTCTTGAATTGCTGTCACTTTGGCTTCCCACTTATCTGGCAAAGATCTTAAGACTTTTTGGACAAGGTCAGCATTAGAGTAAGTTCTGCCTAGACTCTTGAGACCATTTATAATATCAGTAAAACGAGTATACATGGTAGATATAGTCTCACTAGGATCCATCTTAAACAACTCATAATTATGTACAAGCAAATTAATTTTAGATGTCTTAACTTGAGAAGTGCCTTCGTGTGTGATTTCTAATTTGTCCCAAATTTTTTTAGCAGAATTGTAAGTTGAAATTCTGTTAAACTCATTTGGGTCCAAAGCACAATACAATAGATTCATCGCTTTGGCATTTAACTCAGCTAGTTTCATATCATTTTTGTTCCAATCCTCTTCTGGCTTGGGAACCTCTACATCATTAACTTTAATTATAGGTGTGTGAGGCTCTTTCATGATAATTTTCCATAGATGAAAGTCTACGGCTTGAATGTATATCTTCATTCTTGCCTTCCAATAAGTGTAATTAATTCCGGTGAAAAGTGGTGGTCTATTTGTGGATTGACCTTCGGCCAATGAAGTGCTAATGGGATGTGCCATATGTCTTTACTCTAAGTATCTTTCAGAGGCTCTGCTCTGATACCACTTGTTGCCCATGTGGCTTTCCAAGAGGGGGATGAATTGGGATTAAAAACTTTTTACAAGTATGTGCACTTTGAAATTCTTTCAGTGTAGAAGTAAAGTGTGCAAAGCAGAAGTAAGCAAATTAAAGCAATCAAGCAATGAAAGCACAATCACAAACACCAAGAAGTAGAGTGGTTCGGAGCAACCGGCTCCTACATCCACTACCCAAAGATCACTTGGAGTTTTCACTATATCCCCCAACCGGAATACAGTCGGATTGTTTTACTAGGCTGACAATCCAAACCTATACACTTTGGTTTTACCGGGATCACCAAAGAAACCCAAACTTCCTTTGGTTTTACACGGGATCACCAAAGAAAATCCAAACACTTGGTTTCAAACCGGAAAAACCAAGAACCCAAACTTAGGTTTTACAAGGTTCACCTAAAACCTTCAACTCTCTCTCTAGATATAGCTCCTTGCTATTCTAAGAGAGCAAACTAAGATAAAGAATATATAATAAGCAACTACAACAAACCAAGTTTGTTTTGATGTTGCCGATGAAGATCAAAATGAAGTCAAGCCTTAAGTGCTCTTCAATGCTGCTTCTTCCCTTCTTCAATGAGTGGATTTAATGATGGAGTGGAGTTGGTGAAGCTTTGAATCTCACTTGAATGCTCTTTGAGGTAGGTAAGGAATAACTTGGAAGCTCTTCTTTTTCTCAAGAATATTCAGCAATAAATCTTCATTAATTTTCTAATCCCTCAAAAATGATCCCTTTTATAGTTTTTCAAGTGATATGGCCATTGTAGGGCCTTGGGAATCGTGAAATGGCTGTTGGAGGTGATTTGGTACTCAATTTTTAAATTATGTAGCTAGTCGTTGAAGTACAGACAACGGCTCTACGAGCCAGCTCGAGCTCTAGGAGTCGGCTCGAAATCTCAGGAATGCCAAAATCAAAGTTCTGTAGGAGCCGGCTCTTGGACTAGGAGTCGGCTCTTGGCTTCAAGCTTTTACTCTTGGCAAACATGCATACCTGGAGTCTGCTCTTGATCTGGGAGTTGGCTCTAGGTCTCAGAACTTCAAAAACTATACTTCTGTAAGAGTCGGCTCTTAAACTGGGAGTCGGCTCTTAGTTCTAAAACTCTGAATTCTGCCTCCATGCCATGCCGCTTTGAGTCGGCTCTTACAAGTCTTTAAAATTTTGCTTCAAGCTTCCCAAAAACTTCATCGTTGAAACAACTAGAAGCTACTTTACATACTTTATTAAATTATTTACACTTTTAAGCCCATTTTTCATGATTACAACATTCATAACTTAGGGCATTTACAAACTTAATTGAATTCCTTAAGTGAATTTGAATACCATTTTAAAACAAAGGTAATTCATTCCTGCAAAAATTTCTTAAACATTTATAAAGAGTTAGTATCAAATACATGCTCCAATGTTTTGTGATCATCAAAATCATTCCAGGGGTCAACATTGAGGCTTATTGTTAGATATCTAACTAGCTCATGAACTTATATAAGCCTACTATTACATTCATCCCTAAGACTAAGGTCCGGATGAAGCAAGCGATTTAGGATAGGTTAGGGATCCTTAAACATTTTGGGACCCTCACTTATCTTGGTGTACCCATCATTCGGTGGAGGTTTTGAAGAGCTGACTGTAGTTATTTGGAGTAGTGCATTTGGGATTAACTTGATGGATGGCAAGCCAACACCCTGTCCATGATAGGGAGGATCATCCTTGTGAGATTTCTTTTAACTTCTATGCCTATTTACCTCCTCATGAACACTATTATGCCATGTGCTTATCTCAAAGGCCTGGAGCAATAGATTTGGAACTTTCTTTAAGGTTCCACTCAAGGCGGCCATGAGCTTCCCTCTATCTTGGAAGGTGGTTTGTCAGCCAGTGCGAGATGGGGGCCTGAGAATTCAATTCTTACTGGTTAGAAGGAAAGCTATGATTGCCAGGCATGCGGCCAGATTCATCACTCAGCTTAATTGCTTGTGGAGTAGGTTTATGAGTACTCATTATGGAGCCTCGAGTATGGGGTTCCTAATCCTATCTACTCATGGTTGCTCTTTCATCCAGAAGGAGATCTATATCCGTACCCCTACGATTTTAGATAGAGTTAGATATCTGATTGATGATGGGATCTCGGTGGATGTGTACTAGGATACCTAGATCTCTAGGCTCCTGCTATCATGCCGATCCACCTTCATCAACATGGATATGGATAGCCATCACCAGATTAGTGACTTGATCATTGCTGATTGTAAGGGTTGGAGGATTCTGAAGGTCACTGGTTTTTTTGGTGGTCAACTTACTGATAGGATTCTTGCGATCCCGATTTCCACTCATTAGAGCCATGACTTGTGGGAGCATTCTTGATGCCTAAGGTTCTTGCTAAGGACCTTATTCAAATAAGCAGGCCTGTGCTTACCAGGAGAATCAAGGCTACTTGGATTTGGAGAGTGCTATCCATCCCAGGGTCAGACTCTTTCTTTGGAAGGTTGCATGGAACAGACTGCTTACTCGGTCTCTATTCAAGGATAGGGGCATGGAGATTCCATTGGATTGTCTAATTTGTAGGTATGAGGTTGAGTCGACTAACATGCCTTGCTCCGCTGCCTGAGGGCATGTCTGATTTGGAAGATGGCCAGGGAGCAGCCTTGGAGGAGGGATAGTAGTAGTTGGCTTTCTTCCTTCTTAGAGGCGATTCAATAGACTTTGTTAACAGTATGACTGGGATGGTAAGTGGGCTGTTGCCCAGATATGGTGCCCAAGAGGGGGGGTGAATTGGGTATTTAAAAATTTAAGGCAATATATGTGCTATCAAGTTTTAAGGTGAAGAGTGATAGTGCTTTAAGAATTGTGCAACGGAAGCAATGAAATAAAATGGCAATTAAAGAGCTAAAGAAGTTAAAGAGAAAGGCAATGCAAACACACAAGAAATATAGTGGTTCGGTGCACCTAGCACCTACATCCACTCCCCAAGCTCCACTTGGGAATTTCACTATAATCTTTAGATTACAGCCGACTTGTTTTACCAGGCTCACAAGTCAAAACCTTACACACTTGTTTTGGCTTCGGGCTAACAAGCAACCCTAGTTGGTTTTATCAATTGGATCACCAACAAACCTTACTCACTTGTTTTGGCTTCGGGCTAACAAGCAACCCTAGTTGGTTTTATCAATTGGATCACCAACAAACCTTACTCACTTATTTTGGCTTCGGGCTAACAAGCAACCCTAGTTGGTTTTATCAATTGGCTCACCAACAAACCTCACTCTAGTTTCAAATTCCCTTGAAACTAGCTAAAGACAAAAGAGTATGAATACAATGAATTAAAACTAAACAAACTCCTTTTGAGCAATAATAAATTCGTTGAAGCTCTTGATGGAGACTCTTCAAGCCTTTTCCCTTGGAATCTTTGGACCTCACTAAATGCCAAACACTTGAATGTTGGATTCCTCAAAGATGGAAGACTTTTTGGCTAGGGAATCTCTTGGTTTTCTCACTCTTTTTGCTTGGAAGTGATTGAAGGCTTTGTACTTTGAATCAACACTTTTTCACTTTGTCTCCTTGTCTTTTTTGAATTTTGGTGGAGGTTAAATACCTCATTCATGCTGAAACAACTCCACAAGACCGTTAGATTCAAAAATATGGCCGTTTATGGCCGTTGGAAATCAAATCAGAAGTTCAGAAAAACTAGCCGTTATGCCATGAGTCGACCTCATGAGTCGACCTCTGGATCAAGTGTCGACCTCATGAGTCGACCTCCAGTAAAGTTTAGGCAAAAGTTCAGAATACCATAGTTCTGCCCATTTGAATTCTCAGGCTATGAGTCGACCTCTGGTGTCGACCTCTGGACAGGTGTTGACCTCTGGTGGTCGACCTCTGAAGCGTGCCACTGAGACTTTGCCGTGCCGGCCATGCTGAACTTTCCTTTTCTTCATGAGTCGACCTCTGGTGGTCGACCTTTGACAAGGTGTCGACCTCTGGGGGTCGACCTCTGATCTGAATTTTTCTGAAACTCTTGAGATATGCGTGCCATGCTTGAGTTTCTTTAAGCCTTTGTTTCTTTTGTCAAATATTCTTAACAAGAAGGTCCATTATGAGAATTTTGATCTTGTTCAAGGTAGAAGAGCTCATTTCCAAATCAGGTAAACTTAGTTTCATCATTGTCCTTATGATACTCTTTTTGAATAACCTAAGTCCTGAAACTTTATCTTGAGATTAAACATTAGTCCAAACATATACTCAACCTTTTGTTAATCATCAAAACTAAGGAGTCAAAGCCAACAATCTCCCCCTTTTTGATGATGACAAAACCTTGAGTATATATGCAATTAAGTCCAAGAGCAAATATAGCAATAATAAAAATTTTCAAAGTATCCTTTCATGCAAGAGTGTATCATAAAAATTTTGTGAAAATATTCTCAAGAGTCAAAAAGATTTTACTTTTCATTTATTTCTTCTTTTTGTGAAAACATTCTCATAAGTCAAAAAAGATAAGAATCATATAAACTTTACTAATCATAAGATGGAGTCTCATAAATACATATATACTTTTCTACTTTTCTACTCCCCCTTTTTGTCAAGAATCAAAAAGTTTATTGTTATAGAGAAAGATATAGTAATGAGACTTATGTTCAATTATAATGAAGTATTTAGGTGCATAGAATACATGCTCCCCCTCAATTTGTGCATTCAATATAAGAAAGCATTTTAACTTGAGGGTTTTTAAATATTGAGAGCTGGTATCAGATAAAATGTCACAAAATGTCACAATATTGATAAAAAGTCACAAGATAGATAAAAACAAGTGTATACAGTTACAAAATTGCCTACAAAGTAGGCACAAGATACTGATATAGCAGATCATACACAAGCAAACTAAGTACAACAAATAAAACTATGAGGCTACTCCTCATCAGAAGGTATGTCAAAAGATACAGGAGCCATGATCCTAGATGAGGATTTTGGAGTCCTATGTGAGGAACTCCGAGTCCTCAGAGAGGGACCAGACCTAGGGGTAGTCCTACGAGATCTATAAGTCCTAGGTAAGGGCTCCACAGAAGTCGAGACAGAGGCAGTAGCTGAAGGAGTGGACGGATCAGCATGCTGAGTAGACTGAGCTGGAGTCTGCCTGCTGACTAGCTCATAAGCTGTGGGATCATCGATGTCTGTCTCTGTATGCTCATCTATGTCATCCGGAATCCCAGTGATAGTCTCAAATAGTGACTCTGTAGGCTCAATATCAACTGGCACAGCTGTGGCTGGAGGATCTGAACTCGGAAAATCAGTGGAAGGAGGATCAGCTGAAGGGGGAATCTCTGGAATCGGCTCTGCAGGTGAAACATCAGATCTACCTGCTCCAGGCTGATCTCCATCACTGTCACTGTATCCACTAGAGTCATCAGCATCATCACCATCATCATCATCATCATCATGTGGAGGAGATACTGTCGGATCTGCAATCCCTGATGGCAGTGCTAATCTCAGTAAGCTGAGGATCTGTCTGAATCCTGTATCCATACTAGCTGAGAGAGCACTAATGCGTGTGTCTGTGTGTATCCGCAGATCATGAAGCTCCTGCCGTACACCAGTGATCTCTGTCCGGACCTCTGAAATCTGATCAGTCACTCGCTGCTCGAAGTCCGATATCCTCACTGAAGTCCTCCGTGGTGTCGCAGTGATAGTAGGTGCCGGAGCTGATGAAGGTGGTGGCGTGAATGGCTCAGGCTCCGCAGTCTCTATCTCCGGTGCTGGGCGAGGAGGTGTACCATGATCAGTAGGCCCTGAAGGCCCTGCCTCAGCAGCTCGGATCTCATCCTTCTCATCTGGCTCCTGGCCAGACTCTCGTCGTACCCATCGGTCACTGATCAGTCGAAATCCCATCCTATGTAGGGATTTCTCTCCATAAGTATCTGTGTGCTGTAGCTGACTGAAGGGTATGCCGTCGAATGAGACACCATGCTCTCTGAATATCTGAGTCAGTCCCATACCGTACGGCTGAACGAGTCTCCTGTGAGAAGCTGCCTCACCCATCTGCTGAAGCATGATCCTGGAAAGGTTGATGGGAGTCCGCTGGCTCAGGGACACCATCAACACCAGCTCACGCTCAGTGATAAAATCAAATCTCCCGCTCTTCGGAATCAAGATACGGGCGATGATGTGATGCAGCACTCTCATCTCCAGTGAAAGATGGTTAGCGGACACTGTGGAAATGCCGCTAACATCCTCACGCTCTAGGATACACCTGAAGGCGTGCTCTCTGTCGCTGATCGTAGTGGCAGCAGTGCCATGAAGTGGAATCCTCCAGATGCGACTGATGACCTCAGGTGTCACTGGAATCTCGATCCCTCGAACTGTAGCAGACCATCCAATGCCATCAGTAGCCATGGATCCATAGAACTCCCTGATGAGGTCTGGGTAGAATCTCTCGGATATCGTACAAAAATGGACCAGACCTGCATCTCTCAGTACATCTCCAATGAAGAAGTGATGCTGATCCCAGAATGGAATATCTACGCGCCTACCACTAGCAATGCTCTTCCGGACTAGGCTGGCTGGCACTGGTGCAGGTGGCTCTGGGGTCGGCTCACGCTCATGTCTGACTTTCCTTCGCCGCTCAGTACTACCCTGCCCCTGTTCCAATCTCCTTTTCCTTACTGCCTGGTGTTTTCTCGGACCCATGTGTAAGGATGAGGGGTAACTTAGGGAGAAATGCAAAGAGATAAGGCTAAGAGGAAAAGAGAGGGAAAGAGAGGTTTGCGGATTGAGAAGAAGAGAAGAATGTGAAATGGGGAAATAGGGTTTGTGAGATTGGAGAAAATCGAGAGTAAATAAGGAAAAGGTAAGAAACGGACGAAAGAAATACGTGTTTTCAAATGAAAAACAGCCGAGATTTGAGGGTAGAAAGATTCGAGGGCTTTTGGTTGACTAAAATCAAGAAAACGGTCAAATGGAAGGTTGATTCCAAGAAAAGCAAGAGAGGAGGTGAGGATTTCCCAAAAAGATCGAGGAGAGGGGTGGAAATCCACTATTTGGAGGTTTAGAGAAGTTGTAGGGGGACCACACGAAGGAGAGGTAAAGAAAACAATGGGAAAAAAGCTTGCGGACGGGTTTTTAAAAAACAGGTTTTCGTTCAAGTGTCGACCTCTGAGAATTTTCAGGGGTCGACCTCAAGTGTCGACCTCCATAACTTAGGTGTCGACCTCAAGTGTCGACCTCTGAAAAACTCAAGTGTCGACCTCCAACAATTAATTACTTAATATAAAATTCTGTAAGAAAGAAAAAAAATGATAAAATTTAGAGAAAAAGCCTTTAACCATATTTGAGAATTTATAAATCATTTTTGAGAAATTTTGATGAAAATTGAAGAGATTCAAGCAAAAGGATCAATGACTCCCAGTTCTCTTCTAATCATACAAAATCTATCTTCATTCAATGGTTTTGTGAATATATCAGCCAATTGATAATCAGTACATATAAATTCTAACAACACATTAGAGTTTTGAACGTGATCTCTTATGAAGTGATGTCTTATTTCAATATGTTTGCTTCTTGAATGTTGTACAGGATTTTTCGTTAAATTGATTGCACTAGTATTATCACATCTTATGGGTGTCTTAATTAGTTTGATGCCAAAGTCCTCGAGTTGTTGTTTGATCCATAGAATCTGAGCACAACAGCTTCCAGCTGCTATATATTCGGCTTCCGCCGTAGATAGAGCAACCGAATTCTGTTTCTTACTGCTCCATGAAATCAAATTAACTCCTAGGAATTGACAAGTTCCACTAGTACTTTTTCGATCAAGTTTACACCCAGCAAAATCAGCATCAGAATATGCAATTAATTCATATGATGACTCTCTAGAGTACCAAAGACCGATTTCGATAGACCCAGATAAGTATCTAAGTATACGTTTTACAGCTAAGAGATGTGATTCTTTAGGAGCAGACTGAAAACGTGCACACATACAGACACTAAACATTATATCTGGTCTACTGGCAGTTAGATATAGCAATGAACCAATCATGCCTCTATATAATTTTTGGTCTACCGATTTACCACAATCATCTTTGTCTAATTTACATGAAGAGCTCATAGGGGTACCTATTGGTTTTGTAGTCTCCATCCCAAACTTTTTTAATATCTCCCTTGTGTACTTGGCTTGGTTGATGGAGATCCCCTCTTTTGTTTGCTTAATTTGGAGTCCGAGGAAAAATTGAGTTCTCCCATCATGCTCATCTCGAACTCATTCTGCATTAACTTCGCAAATTCTCGACAAAGACATTCGTTAGTAGCACCAAAAATAATATCATCTACATATATTTGTACTACTAAGAGATCATCATTTTTCTTTTTCAAAAATAATGTATTATCTACATTACCTCTAGAAAAATCATTTTTCATCAAAAATGAACTTAATCTATCATACCAAGCTCTAGGAGCTTGCTTTAAACCATACAATGCTTTATGCAATTTAAAGACATGATTAGGAAATTCATGATTTTCAAAACCAGGAGGTTGTTCAACATAAACTTCCTCTTCAATAAATCCATTTAAAAAGGCACTCTTTACATCCATTTGAAATAACTTGAAATCCATAAAACAAGCAAATGCAAGTAAAAGTCTAATTGCTTCTAGCCTAGCAACAGGAGCAAAGGTTTCATCGAAGTCGATCCCTTCTTCCTGGTTGTAGCCTTTAGCAACAAGTCTAGCTTTGTTCCTAATTACAATACCATGTTCATCAAGTTTATTTCTAAAAACCCATTTTGTGCCAATTATAGAAACATTAAGGGGTCTTTCAGTTAAAGTCCAAACATTATTTCTTTTAAATTGATTTAGTTCATCTTGCATAGCATTAATCCAGTTACAATCTTTTTCAGCTTCTTCTATTGACTTAGGCTCTATCTGAGATACAAAAGCTAAATAATCACAAATATTTCTAATAGAAGAGCGTGTACTTACCCCCTTTGATGGATCACCTATTATTAGCTCTTTAGGGTGTCCATGTGCATACCTCCATTCTTTAGGTAATGGTTTTGGTGAAGTTGCATTGATTTCTTGAATTTGATCTTGACTTTCTTGATCATCATCTCCTTTGGGCTCATCTTCATTGATTGTCAATTGTTCAAGCTTCTTTGTACCTGTTTCAACATCAATAGAATCTTCTTTTCTAGAAGATTTTTGTTAGATTCATCAAACACTACATGAATTGATTCTTCAACCAGAAGAGTTCTTCTGTTGAAGACCCTGTATGCCTTGCTAGAAGTAGAGTATCCTAAGAAGATACCCTCATCTGACTTGGCATCAAATTTACTGATATTATCTTTGCCATTGTTTAATATGAAACAGCGGCAACCAAATACACGAAAATACTTGAGATTAGGTTTTCGATTTTTCCAAAGCTCATATGGTGTTTTCTTCAAAATAGGTCTAATTAAAACACGATTTAAAATGTAACAGGAAGTATTAATGGCTTCTGCCCAAAAATATCTAGGTAAATCGTTTTCGCAAAGCATTGTGCGTGCCATTTCTTCAAGAGTCCTGTTCTTTCTTTCTACCACCCCATTTTGTTGAGGTGTCCTAGGTGCAGAGAAATTATGACTAATACCATTTTCATTACAAAAAGTTTCAAAATCATGATTTTCAAATTCAGTTCCATGATCACTACGCAAAGAAACAATAGTGAGATCTTTTTCGTTTAAAACCCTTTTATGAAATTTAACAAAAGCTGAAAAAGTTTTATCTTTATGAGCTAAAAACATTACCCAAGTAAATCGTGAGTAATCATCTACAATTACTAGCCCATATTTTTTACCTCCCAAACTAGTTGTTCTGGTTGGTCCAAAGAGGTCCATATGCAATAATTCAAGGGGTCTAGTAGTAGATACTACTCCTTTAGGTTTGAAAGTAGATTTGGTTTGTTTTCCAAATTGACATGCAGCACAAATTTTATCTTTTTCAAAAGTGAGTTTTGGCAATTCTTTTACAAGATTCTTTTTGCTTAATTTTGAAATCAACTGCATACTAGCATGCCCTAGCCTACGATGCCAAAGCCAACTAGTTTCACTTGCCTTGGCTTCCTTAGCCACTAGGCATTGACCACTTTCCATGGCTAGATCATCAAGATCAACCATGTAAATGTTTCCATGCCTAAGACCAGTGAACTTGATGCCATCGACATCTAGACTAGATACCATGCACAAAGATGATTCAAAAATTACTTTAAAACCTTTATCACAAAACTGACTAATGCTAAAAAGATTATGCTTCAAGCCATCAACAAATAATACATTATCTACATAAGCATTAGGGGTGATATGGATTTTACCAATTCCGACGATTTTGCCTTTTCCATTATCACCAAAGGTAACGTTTCCACCATCAATAGCAGCTAGTGATGAGAATTGCTTCACATCCTCAGTCATGTGCCTTGAGCAACCACTATCCAGATACCACATTCTTCTTTTATTTTTGGTTGCAAGGCACACCTGCAAAAATTGATCAAGTTGAAACTTTAGGTACCCAAGTCATCTTGGGTCCTTTAGGGTTAGTCAAATTGGTTCCTTTTGGAACCCAAATCCTTTTAAAGGTATTTAATTTCCTTCTATTACAAACATATGATTTATGACCTATTTTACCACATGCATAGCAGGTAATATTAGAAGATGCTGGTATGAAAAAGTTTTTGTAAAGTTTTTGTTGATTGTGTGGCTTAAATCCAAGTCCAGCTTTATTAAACACTGCATGTTGACTATTTAAAAGCATATTTAGTTTTTCTGAACTAAAAGTAAACTTTTCTACAAAGGTTTTACTTTTTCTAACTCTTCCTTGTAATTCTTATTTTGAAGCATTAGTTCTTTATTTTGTTTCTCAAAGTTCTCATTAGTTTTAAGATTTCTATTATTCTTCAAGGAATCATTTTCTTTTAAAAGATTATCTTTATCATTTGTCAAAGTTTTTACATGTTCTTTTAATTCCTTGTTTTCTTGAGTTAAATTTTCAATTTCACTTGAAAACTTTTCTGAGTTTTTGGTAAGCTCAAAATTTTGCTTTCTTAATTTCTTATTTTTCAATTTTAATTTTTCATATTCCATTACTAAGTCATCAAAAGCATCATGCAATTCATTGAAAGTGAATTCAATTTAGGTTCAGAATTTACCTCATTATCCTCGTTGGCCATGAAACATAAGTTGGCGACTACCTGCTGCTCTTCTTCACTGCTGGAGTCCTCACTCTCACTCCAGGTAGCCATCATGGCTTTCTTTCTCAACATCCTTCTACTCTTTTTAAGCAAAGGGCAATCCGTTTTGTAATGTCCAGACTTCTTGCACTCGAAGCAGATGGGTGGATCCCTTTCTTTCTCTTTCTCCTTCTCCTTGTTGTGATCACCTTTTGTGGCCTTTTCTTGTAGAAGCCCTTCTTCTTTCTCATGAATCTTTTAAATTTTCTTGTAATTAGGGCTGTCTCATCATCATCATCTTCTTCCTCAGATTCATCACTTGACTCTTCTTTTGTAGTGGACTTGAAGGCTATGGCTTTCTTTTTTGTCATTGTCCACTATTTTCTGCTTTAGTGAAAGCTCGTAGGTCATCAGTGATCCAAGAAGCTGCTCGAGAGGTAGAGTGTTGACATCATTGGCTTCTTCTATGGCTGTAACTTTCGCATCCCATGAAGCCGGAAGAGACCTGAGAAGTTTGTTAACCAGTTCACCATTAGATATAATTTTTCCCAAACTCCTCATACCATTTACTATATTGGTAAATCTAGTATACATTTCACTTATGCTTTCAGTTGGTTCCATCCTGAACATCTCATACGTATGAATGAGCATGTTCACCTTAGTGGTCTTCACTTGGTGTGTACCCTCATGGGTAACCTCAAGTGTATCCCAAATTTCTTTGGCGGAAATACAATTTGATATTCTGTTGAATTCACTAGGATCAAGTGCACAGAATAACAAATTCATCGCCTTAGCATTTAACTCAGCTTGTTTGATGTCATTGTCATCCCATTCTTCTTCAGATTTTGGGGTGATAATGCCATTAACCAAGTGAGTGGGCTGATGAGGCCCTTTAGTGATTACTCTCCAAATATGATAATCTACAGCTTGTAAATAAATACGCATACGAGTTTTCCAATAAGTGTAGTTTGTGCCATTAAAGAAAGGAGGACGATTTGATGCTTGTCCTTCAACTATACCCATTCCAATTGGGGCGGCCATGATCTTTCACTCAAGATCGTTGGACCTACAAGAGAGTACCGGTGCTCTGATACCACTTGTTGCCCAGATATGGTGCCCAAGAGGGGGGGAATTTGGTATTTAAAAATTTAAGGCAATATATGTGCTATCAAGTTTTAAGGTGAAGAGTGATAGTGCTTTAAGAATTGTGCAACGGAAGCAATGAAATAAAATGACAATTAAAGAGCTAAAGAAGTTAAAGAGAAAGGCAATGCAAACACACAAGAAATATAGTGGTTCGGTGCACCTAGCACCTACATCCACTCCCCAAGCTCCACTTGGGAATTTCACTATAATCTTTAGATTACAGCCGACTTGTTTTACCAGGCTCACAAGTCAAAACCTTACACACTTGTTTTGGCTTCGGGCTAACAAGCAACCCTAGTTGGTTTTATCAATTGGATCACCAACAAACCTTACTCACTTGTTTTGGCTTCGGGCTAACAAGCAACCCTAGTTGGTTTTATCAATTGGATCACCAACAAACCTTACTCACTTGTTTTGGCTTCGGGCTAACAAGCAACCCTAGTTGGTTTTATCAATTGGCTCACCAACAAACCTCACTCTAGTTTCAAATTCCCTTGAAACTAGCTAAAGACAAAAGAGTATGAATACAATGAATTAAAACTAAACAAACTCCTTTTGAGCAATAATAAATTCGTTGAAGCTCTTGATGGAGACTCTTCAAGCCTTTTCCCTTGGAATCTTTGGACCTCACTAAATGCCAAACACTTGAATGTTGGATTCCTCAAAGATGGAAGACTTTTTGGCTAGGGAATCTCTTGGTTTTCTCACTCTTTTTGCTTGGAAGTGATTGAAGGCTTTGTACTTTGAATCAACACTTTTTCACTTTGTCTCCTTGTCTTTTTTGAAGTTTGGTGGAGGTTAAATACCTCATTCATGCTGAAACAACTCCACAAGACCGTTAGATTCAAAAATATGGCCGTTTATGGCCGTTGGAAATCAAATCAGAAGTTCAGAAAAACTAGCCGTTATGCCATGAGTCGACCTCATGAGTCGACCTCTGGATCAAGTGTCGACCTCATGAGTCGACCTCCAGTAAAGTTTAGGCAAAAGTTCAGAATACCATAGTTCTGCCCATTTGAATTCTCAGGCTATGAGTCGACCTCTGGTGTCGACCTCTGGACAGGTGTTGACCTCTGGTGGTCGACCTCTGAAGCGTGCCACTGAGACTTTGCCGTGCCGGCCATGCTGAACTTTCCTTTTCTTCATGAGTCGACCTCTGGTGGTCGACCTTTGACAAGGTGTCGACCTCTGGGGGTCGACCTCTGATCTGAATTTTTCTGAAACTCTTGAGATATGCGTGCCATGCTTGAGTTTCTTTAAGTCTTTGTTTCTTTTGTCAAATATTTCTTAACAAGAAGGTCCATTATGAGAATTTTGATCTTGTTCAAGGTAGAAGAGCTCATTTCCAAATCAGGTAAACTTAGTTTCATCATTATCCTTATGATACTCTTTTTGAATAACCTAAGTCCTGAAACTTTATCTTGAGATTAAACATTAGTCCAAACATATACTCAACCTTTTGTTAATCATCTAAACTAAGGAGTCAAAGCCAACATGGGCATATATGGCCTATCAAATTTGGCTATTCAAAAAAGGCTTGGTCTTTGAATTTGAGGTCATGCCTGTGTATAAAGTACTGGAAAGAGCCTACACTTTAGTTGAGGAGTACAGTTGATTTAATTGCACTGACACTGCTAGCCGATTGTCTATCATCCCCATTTCTTGGGATTCCCTGGTTGCTCTTACAGTGACCTGGAGGATTCTTATCAAATCATATGAGCCCTCACCTTTAGGATTTATCAAGGTCAATTTCGATGGTAGTGTGAAGGATGCTAAAAGTGGTGCAAGTTATATCATTCTCCTGATGTTACGTTATTGGCTGCTGAAGGCTCTTGTTTGTTTGAACTCTCTATTCCTGGAGCTAAGCTTCATGCTGCTTGAACTGGCATAATCTGTGCAAGATAGGTGCTGCTGGCAGATAGGATTTATTTTGAAGGTGACTCCACCACTATCATCGATTAGATCCAGGATGAGAGAAAAACTGGCGAGATTCATATGCTACTTTGTGATATCTGGAGATTGCTTTATCTTTTTACCACGATATTTATTCATCATGTCTTCAAGGAGATAAATAGTGCCATGGATTGGATGGCTTCTTTTGTGGCCAAGAATTCTGGAGATTGGAATTAATGTCATTGTGACGAGTGTTCCTTACATCTTTATGATATTATGTATTTTGACTTTTCGGACCGTACTCATATTAGGAGGGTGTGACCACCCATTTGTACCAAAAAAGATGTGCCGAGAAATTGTACCTAAGCAAAAGTATGGAGCAAAGAGTGATTGGATTCATGCTTTTGGAGTGTAAGAGTGGGGCTTGCTGCATATGCTTTCTGGTTCATGGATGCTTGACAACTTTTAACTTTATTCGAGGACAATCCAAGAAGAAAAGAAGAGAGAGATATGCTGGGGGTAAAAGTTTGAAGCTTATTTTTTTAACAAAACAATATATAGATTAAATTAAATTAATTATTTAATGTACTCATTTACTAGAAAAATATTAGGGGTTATAAAATAAATACACCTGAATTTACTGTTTTGAATAATTTGAAAATTTATTTTTAACATAATTTAAATTGATATATTTTAATTATTTTAAAATAAATTAATATCTTTTAATTTTAAATATTAAAATTTTAAAAAATCTAGAAAATAAAATAAAAATATTTAGTTTCTCATTAAAGAAAAAGGAATGTGCATAGCTATTGATATATTTTTATCTTAGTTATTACTCTTTAAATCATATGGATCGATATTCCACACTACTTTGTAAATAATATAATAAATATAAAGTAATTATATCTTATGTAATTTTTAGAAAGTTTTTATAAATGTTTAACATATGATGTAGAAAAATATGTAGAGCTAATATAACTAATTCATAACTAAAAGAATAAAATAAAGTACATATGTTATCAATTTTCCAAAAAAAGGAAAAAAGAGATACTCAAATGTTTTAAGCTAGTACAATGATTCAATTAATCATCATTTTAAGTTATTATTAAATTGACGTTGTGGTAAGAGATTTGCATTTTATTTGGTGGTTAATGTTCGATTCAACATTTTAAGCTTTATTTTAAATTTAATTTTTAGAGCTACTTACATAATGCTCTAAATTTATTTTTTTGAAATTTAGTTTTTTAACTATATTGTTTAACCAGTACATCTAACCAAGAGTGATGGCAAGGATAAATATGCAAAAAGAAAAAAAAAAACCTCAATCTAGTTCCAACTTTACGGATAAATACATAATTGGATAAAAGCATGAAAGAAATTATGAAATTTGAGAAAAATAGAAAATAATTAGTTTAAAATAATATTTTAATTTTAATTTAGAGGGCCAAAATGTTATGTCATAAATTTAATATGACTTTAATGATACTTTAATGGAACTATCTAAAAGAGAGTGATTGCTGGGGTGAATCTAAAATAACCTAATCAATCATTAAAAACACATGCACATACACGATCAAGCTTGATTTTATATAAAAGTGTTAGTATTTTTAGACAAAAAAGCCAAAAGGCTTGATATGTTTATGTCTTACAAATAAAATCTTTTATGTCTCTATCTTAAATATAAATACTTAAGAAATTATGTACTTATCTTGCCGGAGATTTGATCTAAGGATTGAACTCAATTTTCTTTAGGTATGAGCATATTCAAAAAACAAGCCTATACAATAGATTAGCATCTTTTTCGTTTGCATGTATTTGAGAGAATTCTAGTTCATGAAATTGCTTTCTTATATCAATTTTTAATTTATACAATCTAACTAACATGTTAAGAAATTATTGCTCTTGTAAATTGTTAAGATGAATCCCATCTAATTCATTTTTGTGTCTTATTCAATCCTGGTCCGACTTAACCCACTTTTATACATTTTGCGTCTCTTGGTCAACATGCTCTATCAACATGATGTGACCAAAAACAAATCATAATAAAAATATTATTATAATTATCAAATTTTATCCTAATTATTTAGTTTGATTTAAAAATAAATTTTTTAATTATGTTTTTTTTAATAAAAGGGACCGTAGGTAATGGACAATATAACAAAGACATATTTTCCTCAAATACCTTTTGATATGATTTATTTTTGCATCTTGTTGAGCCCTAATTTGACCTAACCAACTTTCATATGTTTAATATTTTGCCTATGTAGGTCAACATGATCTACTAACACAATGCATCAAATTCATGATTGGATCCAAACCAAACTATAACCATAAATATGATTATAAGCATCAAGTCTTGTCCTATCTATTTAGATTTGATTTTGAAATTCTTTATTCAAAATTTTTCTAAATCTTTTGATGAAAATGACTTGTAGATACATAAATGTGTTGACTTTTCTCCAAATATACTTACTGCATCATTCCTTGTCGAAAGTATAATTCGATCTTAGATTTTTTGGTTTAATTGCTAAGAGTTCTAATCTTGATAAGCAGCATTTTATTTTTGAAAATTCATTTGAAAAGACATTCTTATCTATTTTAGTTTTATAGCAAATTTAGTTGGAGAGAGTTGGATTCTAGAATGGAAATGGAATAAATGTCTTCAATTATAGTTATTTAGTTGGCAGGATATTATTTTTATTATAATTTCAAGGGAAATAGGAATGCCCTAATTTCCTAAGGCCCAACTATAAGAGAGACTTAAATTCTAGAATGGGAATGGATGACTCCAATTTTAGTTATTTAGTTGGGAGAGTTTTATTGCTATTATGATTTCAAGGAAAATAGGAATACCCTAATTTTCTAAAGCCCAACTTTAATTTTTTTCTAGAAATTAAATTTTAATATGATTGGTGATATAGCTAGAAATGGTCATACATATGTGGACTCATGTATGGCTCACCACATCACTTGCTAGATCAGCATCGGACTCCTCATATTTGAACACATAGTTCCTAGAAGTTATACTGAGAAGCCAGGCACACCTCTCTTCCATAAGGGACCAGGTAACCTAGATCAACTTTCTGACACTATCCACTCTAGCATAGGCACAGGTGCTCTATGAAAGCATGCTTGCCATGAGGATGCTCCGTGCCATCCTCTAACCACTCCAAGCAATTCCTTTAGGGGCATGCGCTCTACAGAGATGTGTCAACCACCACTCCCTGCACCGTAGAATGTATCTTAGGCATCAGGTACTTTCTACACCTTGCTTATTGATGAACACGTAATTTAGGTACTAGAAACATTAAATGTTTTATTAATTGATGTTTATTAATTAGAGTTTGATATTTTTTATGTCTAATTTTAGGTATTGCACTTAGCCCAATAATTACAAGAACTAACCTAACTAATGTAGCCAAGCTCGAATCCAAGCTAATTAAAGCAGATATGAAAAAGTTGGTGGTAACTACAAGCCACCATGAGCCGGTCACAAGCAACAACAAGCCACCATGAGCCTGCCATAAGCAGTTATAAGCCATCCCAAGTTAAGCACATGCCCATGCCTAAGTAAGCAGGTGATTGGGAGGACAAAATAAGCAAGAGAAGCGGACAAGGCATCGATTAAAGCAGGCAAGTCTTAGGATGCCACCTATAATGACCCAAGGGCCACAATGCTAGGTACCACATTTTTCATGGATCTAGGAAGAAAAGGCAACACTCTAAATAAGGGCTCTTGTGCATTCAAGAAAGATCTCATGGCTAAGATTTCAAGATATCTCTTCATATGAATTCAAAGACTTATCAAGGATCAGAACACTACCACAATGGATCCAAGGGATGTGATTAATGGTGCCCCTGCTTATGAAACCTTAGAAGCATCTATTTAAACCTTGGTGCCACCCTCTCATAGGGGGATCAAGCCTTGCCTTCAGGTAGCTGCCCTTGCTCCTTCTCCCTCTCTTCCACACCCCAACCAAGCTACCATCCCTCTTCTTCCACACCTTAGTGACTACCGCCTTCCTTCTTCCTCAAACCTTATTGCCACCATATCCCTTCCATTCATCCTCAATATACTTATCCTAAGAAGGAGCTGCAGATCTAAAATCAAGGAGGGCACGAGCCATTAAGATTTTAGCAAGTATGGTTGGCTAGACTCCTCCATCTCGGGAAGGAGAAGTCTTGTAAAACAAATTTATGCTTATGTTCTTACACTTTATTTTGAATTCATTTTTTTTGCAAATCAATGAATGTCTTTTTCCTTCATCACTTTTTTATGCATACTCAATAGCTAATATTTTATAGATTGTTCTAAACTTTTGAATAACCTAAGCTCCATGGAGATGCATCATGATCCAAGGATATGGTGTATGCTCAAGAGTGATAGGTTATTTCAGAACTTTGATCCTTTACTTTTGACTTGTGATAGTCTATACTCCAATGGGACAGGCCGTGATCCAAGGGTATGGTTTGTACTTAATAGAGATAAGCTATACCAAGATCATAATCACAACCTTCTATTTGTACTATAAAAAAATACAAAAATCTAGTTTTATAAGGAATATTCGAGATTTCCAAGGTATTCTTCCTACTTAATTACTTTCTTAATTCAGTTAGATTTGACTTCACTTTTCTTGCATAATCTTTCTTAGTTTTTATACAAATATATTTTATTTTTTTTAGACATATTTTATTTTTTTTAGACATGACTTAGTCCAAGGTCCTTGAGGAATCGATCTGACTCACCCTATTTTATGGAGTAGTTAGTCCGTATTAATTAACTTTGAACGTCTTGTGACAAGTGATCACCTATAAAAATAGTTTTTCAGACTCTTTAGGTAAGTTCCTTAAGAAGGGTAAGTTTTTTCCAAATCTTCTTCAATTTTGGAAGAAGCCCTTTAAGAGTCTCAAAAATTCTGTCAAAGCCATCTAAAGCCCCACATCATAGCTCAGGTGTTGGCTGGGACTGCCTCGCCCACCTTGCCTCAGCCTCACCTGCTCTCCTATGAGCCTCGCCTCTAATCCACCACGTCCACATATCACTTCCATTGCCTCGCCCACATCCACTCCACCTCTACATCGCTCCACCACCATACTATCCATACATTGCTCCATCACCACACTACCCATCTACAAGCTATAGACTCCTCTTTTATTTTTGCAGATTCTAGAATATCCGAGTATCTCAGAGGGAAACCTAAAGCCATTTGATACAACAACTACTCCAGCCATGTTAGCAAGTCTCAAGCAAAACCATAATAGATTGGTGTTAGAAAAAGCTCTTTGGTCCAAACACTTGTTGAGAGGACTTATAGTTTCCTTTCTCTTATGTAGCTATGGTGAGGAAAAAAGTAGTGGCAGGAGCCTCTTGCAGAAGAACTGGCTACCCCAGTGGACTACCCTTAGGTTTCCTCGAACCAGGATATCAGCGAGCCTTCATCCATTCTCCTATCAAACCGAGCAGTTTCAGCAGCTCTAAGTTTAGGTGCAAGCATTGATCATTGCAGTGCAGGGTTTGTAGTAACCTCCAACTCAACCTATCTCGGTGTCGAATAGGCACCCACCATTAGATGTCCTTGTTGAAAATCGAGTAGGATTTCATGTAAGTATTTTAATTTTTTTAAAAAACTAGCATAAGCAAATTTGATTTAAAATAATTTTAATCAAAAAACATGCAAATAAATTGAATCTAAAATAAATCTTGATAATATATGCAATATAAAAAATAAAATCAGCATGCATCGATTTAACTGATGCATGTTGTAGACTAAGATACTCATACTATGAGATCAGATTTTATACTTGATCATGGGTCGCTGATCACCACTAGTGATGGCACATGGAAAAGAGTCTTCAGGTCTTTTCATAGCTACATAGCACATCTAGCCTCTATAGCAAGACCACATGAAGCATCGACATGATCAGCCTCCTTGGAGTGCTAGCTCAGCAAGAAGGCTTTCGAATGGCTGATTCTTTTTTTTCTTCAGAACTTCTTGAACCTTCTAAGAAGATCAAGAGGAGGAGATGTAGAGATTTAAAATGAAAGAAACAGGAAAGACAAGAAAGAGACTCCTCTCTATTTTTTCTTTCATTCTCTCCAAAAGCCCCTAGCGCTAAGAGAACCCACGCCATCTCTTTGTCTTATGCCAATCCCCTTCTCTTAATTTGTTTTATGAATTTTCTTCTAAAAGACCCATGGTAAAGACTTGTTTATAATCCTCACATGCCCCAAAAAATCTAGATTTAATTAGATGAGGAGATGGTTTGGGAGTTAGAGTTAGATTAGGATAAGGATAGGAGTTTGAATCCCACTCAAACTCTATTAATTTTTGAATTCAAACTTTTATTTAAATTTAGTCTGACTATCCCAATCCAATAGGAAACAAGAGAGGATGACAAAAACCATTTATGGCATGAGAAAAAATCATGATGGAAAGGATTTGGCATGGGTGGTGCTAAGTTAGGATTTGACTTTGACTTGACCAAGATTAGTTAGGAACCAAATTAAATTTAGTTATACTCAACTAATTAATTGAATCTAATCAAATTAGATCCTAATTAACTTAATTAAATCCCAACTAAATCAATAATTAATTGATCTCACATCCAAATCAAATTAGAATTAAAATTCTTTAACAATAGGTCATCGTATAACCTAATCAGATGAAACCCAATTGAATCAAATTTAATTAGACTTGACTTAAATATCTTTGCTCAATCAAATTGAACCAATTAGCAATCTAATTAATAATTAATCCTTCCATAATTAATTAATACTTAATTAATTAATTAACTATAATATTTGTATAAAGTTAATTATCAATTGAATTAATAATTATATTCTTGAATGATTCTTAATCGTTAATCGACCATCATAATCGGTCTGAAACTTCTATTATGTTTAATCTCATAGGGTCGAACACTAAGT
This sequence comes from Areca catechu, assembly GCA_021397845.1. Classification (NCBI taxonomy): domain Eukaryota; kingdom Viridiplantae; phylum Streptophyta; class Magnoliopsida; order Arecales; family Arecaceae; genus Areca; species Areca catechu. Next base: position 17,742,732 of record CM038043.1, read on the forward strand.
CGGGAGATAAGGAACCGATTTTTGAACTAATAAATATGACCATCTAGTATTGGTTCCTGATGTCTGAATAGGTCGAATGATTAAAAAATAATATTCAAGAATCCAGGCATATCGTTACTGTATAATTCATCTCTTTAATCCAATGCTCAGGATGACTTAAGAGTTAACTATCAACTTTTAATTAGTGCATTCAGATGTGTCTTAGCCTAATAAATCCTATAACTCCTCAAAAGGATTACCATGGCCAAGACTTTGCTAAATTGAAACATTGTAAAGCATTATCTTCAATACTTTGGAGTGGTTTATCCCTTCTTGACTCATACATCGACTTATTAAGTATTTGACTGCACCTAGATGTTAAAAATCAGGATAGGATTTCATGCATGTATTTTATTTTATTTTTTATCAATAAAAGCATATCCGATTAAACTACTTTTAATCAAAAAAATATGTATAAGAATAATTCTAAAAATCCTTATCATAGATCTAGACATGATATGTAATGTAAAAAAAATCAGCATATATCGATCTTGTTAATGTATATTGCAGATCTAATATACTTTTATTATAAGATCAAATCTTATACCTGATCGTCGGTCGCTGATCTCTACTATTGATGGCACATGAAAAGGAGTTTTCAGGTCATCTCATGGCTGCACAGTATGTCCGACCTCTATAGATCATCCACACTAAGTTCCAAACATAATCAACCTCTCTGAAGTGGTAGCTCCATGCAAAGGCCTTTGAATGGCTGATAAAAGTTCTTCTTTGGATCTTCTTGAACCCTCCAAGAAGATCAAGAAGAGGAGGATTAAAAGATGAAGAGGTGAAGAAGAAAATAAAAATTATAGAAGACTTTCTCTTTTTTTTTTTCGTCTCCCTGAAATCCTAGCACCAAGAACCCTTCCATGCCTAATATGTTTCATGCACAATATTCCCCTCTCCAATTTTTTAGGTGTTTTTTATTTAAAATCACATGGCAATCGGTCTTCTTATTATCGCACAACGTCTAAAAAAGTCCCAAAAAACTTGGCATAGAGAAATAGATTAGGATAGAGAGATAGAGTTTGATTTGGACTAGGAGATATAATCCCATTTGAACTCCAAAAAATGATTTCAAAATTCATTAAAATTCAAACCAATCTAATCCTAATCAGATTGGGAATGAGGGAAGGATGGCATATCTCAAATTTAGTATGGAATCATTCATGCAAATCCTTGTTTTGCTTGAAGCAGGGGTGTGAAGGATTTTAGGTGGTGCTAGAATGGGTTTCTCAATTTTGACTTGGTCAACATAATTCCTTATTCAAATCAAATTTAGTTTAGCCTATTTAAATAACCGAGTCCAATCGAATTAGATCCCAATTAACTTAATTAATTTTTAATTAAATAAAAAATTAATCAATCCCAAGTTTGAATCAAACTAGGATTAAAATCTTTTAGCAATTAGGTCATCATATAACTTAATCAGATAAAATCTAATTGAATTAAATTTAATTAGACTTAACCTAAACCTTTTATTCAATCAAATTAAGCTAATTAAAAATCTAATTACTAATTAATCCTTTTATAATTAATTTATATTTAATTAAATATTTATTTATAATATTTATATTAGATTAATTATTAATCGAATTGATAATTATATCCTTGAGCGATTCTTAATCATTAATTAACATTCACGATCGGTCAAACTTTTATTATATGTAACCCCATAAGTTCGAATAGTAAGCAGGACAAGCTGGTGCTATATAGTAACAGTCAGAGTGCCCTACAGCTAGTATAGAATCCCATCAATCATGCTTGGACTAAGCATATAGACATGCGATATCATAGGATCAGGGAGCTGGTAGAGGATGGTGAGTTAGAGCTTGTGAAGGTCCACACTAAGGAGAATCGGCTGATGCCCTCACTAAAGCTCTACAAGGAAAAGCTTCTAGAGATGTGTGATGTTAGTGGGTGTAGTAGACCATGAAGACTTTAACAAAGTTTTGGGATATCAAGGTGGAGATTGTAGGCTCTCAAAAGTTTGGAGCTAAAAATCTAGTAGAAGCAGCCATAGGGGTTAGCAAATTTGTAGACCCCTATGGAAAGGGGTGGGCAAATTTGTAGACACCTATGAGAAGGGTCAAAAAATTGCTAATTTGTGAAGGAAAAAGGTTTATTTTTTGGGCATAGGTGACAGGAAGCCTCAGGGGTCAGGTTTTTCCAACCCCTGATGAATGATGTGATGTTTTGTGGCCAAATAACATGAAAAAGCCATCTTTGGGATTCGATCTTTGAGTCCAAAGAGGGGCTAAATCAAAATGGGTTAGGGCTTTAGTCCAAGGATCAATTATATGTAAATCTATGGGATTTGATGAATGTAATTGGTTGAGTTAGCCATTGGAAGTTGTTTGGGTTTCTAATTGAGTCCAATATATATAAAGATATATAGTGTACTTAGATTGTGTAACGAATCAAGGAAAAACTATTTTTCTCCTATTTCTTCGTTTCTTTCTTTCTCTCTCGTACACGAGCAAGGAAACCTAGGGTTTCCATCTTGCCATTGCCTTCTCCATTATTTCTAATCTAGCTTTTAGATTGATTACTGGCTAACTACGAGGCATGCAGTCAGCCCTAGGACATCGAGGGTTCTTCAGAACCTATACAGGATTGGCAAACCCTCTATTCTAAAGTCTTAGATGAAACTCATATTATAGGTAGGGTTTGCGCACCTTTATTCTAAGTCAGATGGAAGGTGGTGATTGGGCAAGGTCATTAAGCCCTCCCCTTAAGGCCTAATTGTACAGCAAGGCTCTTAGGCAAAGCTGTTCTCAGTGTATCAGGATAAGATCAATATCCTTTGAAGCCTTGATAGGCTAAAATCCTTGACCAACGGGTTGGAACCTAATATGAAGATATTGCAATGTATTCATGACATACATGCAAATACAAGGAGATATCAAAAAATAAAGATTCCATTTCATTAACAAGTGTCAAGTTATACATGTTTGCAACTCTATAACTAGATTACATTGCTTTGAAGAGGCTACCAAAGATGCAAACAGAGGACAGAGACAAGCTCCAAAGGGTCAAGACTGGACTTCCAGAAGCCTCCAACTTCCATACCAGCAAGAGGAGGATTAGGACCAAGTTGAAGCCTCTTGGAATACCAAAGTTCCTTCTATGCCTCGCCAAAAGTAGTGAGAGGCACCTCATATAGGCCAAGAAAGCTTCTTGGATGCCTTGAAATGCATGGAGACACCATCAAGAAAGATGAGGCTAGTCAAAAAAGAGAGGAGGTGAATTATGAACTTGAACCATGTCTAGTGTGGACACAAGTGCAGCTCTCCTTTACATGGGGTTGATGGAACAACTCGCACCATCCCGACCAAGAGATAGAGAGGAGGCCTAGAACAACATCAAGAATGCTGAGGGACTATCTCCTACATGTCCTAGATGTAGTGTCTCTAGAAGTCATGTGAGGCATGGTTCCCAGAGTTGTGCCCGCTGCTGGCCCGACTACCCCCTATTGCATAGGCAGGTCATGGCAGAGTGGCACTGGGTGATAAGGTAGGCGATCATCACCCCTCCTCCAATTCCATCTTCCAGTCAGTGATAGCCACAATACTGCTACTGAAACACCGACCATTTTCAATACCTTCCATGCTAAAAAAAGTGCCCTCAACATATCCTTGATGCAGTCAAAGTAGCCATCCCAAAAAGATCCCTTCCATCAAGAATGGGGACTCAATAATGTCTACACTGGAAGAAGTTAGCCACCATTTCAGCATCCTTCTATACTTTCAAACCATAGAGGGACTTGGCAAATATCTACTTCTCTAACCCTCTATTTATAGAGAGGCTACCCATCATGTTAGTAGCCAACTAGTGCTCGACAGGTATCCTTGTCCCATTAATTGGATGCTTGTGACTTAGGATCGAAGACAAGGCATCAGGCATTTCATCCAAGGTTCACATTCCCTTAGAGGGTTAGTGCATTTATACACTTGGTTCTCCCACCGAAGTGATGCCATAAAGATGTCGGTTACTCCCAAAGAGCTACACCAGGTCAAAGTCTCCACCTTGAGATTAGGTCTATATCAAGCGGTGTGTCATGCCACATTACATCCTATAATTGGAAGGCAAGTCAGACTCACACACCTCTCTTTAGAAGATATTCAGATGCTAAGGACCTGAAGGCACTCCAGGATTGATGCAAAGGTGAATCCCAGCGACAACGCATCCAATGCACACAAAACATTATAGAAAAGCAAAGCTAAAGAAGAAGTGAAATAGATTCTTTATTAAAATGGCGATTATACATATCAAAAGTCGTGCTCTTCCATGAGCCTCTCTCTCTTAGCATTCATAATTCTCACCCTCTCTTTTATAAAGGTGTTTATAGGAACAAGGGGTTAGAACAGTAGTCAGATCTCTAGATAGCTGCCATGAAGTATCATCTCGCAGCATGGAAAGTCCTGGTCAAAGGAGTTGGCAATCATTGCCGTAGGGATCTCCCGAGGTGCGAGACCCCAATAACTTGCCTCTGAGCTCACAGCATGACACTTATATCGTCTCTCCATTCTGACCCTCGAGTGGTTAACTTCATGCAGAGACTCGAACAACTCCACTCGAGCTCCAACCAAGCATCGCCCAGCTTTGCCTTTCCAAAAGAATGGTGGTTCAGAGAAAATCTATCTTTTGCAGTAGTGCCTTAAAACTACTTCTATTCAATAAAGGAGAATTTATCATATAGTTTTTAACTTGTTAATGACCAAATGATACATTATAATCTAGGATGATAACATTTATCAAGTATAGATTATTATGTGTCAAATGGGCTAGTTGTCCTCATAACCAAGGAGTGTGGAGACACTAATATTGCATGCAGACGAGTGTAAGAGTACTTTTCACTAGATGTGACCAATTCTGTAGCATACTCTGCTATCAAGAATATCTTGTAGAAGGATATTGGTATAAGTATCCCTCTAACTTAAGATCAACATGGTACTTGTAAACAACTCATTATACTTTAGTACGGACTACTTGTATTTGTAATATAGTGATAGAAGGTTTCTGGTATAATCAAGTACTTGTAAAATCAGTGTACGAGTCAAGATGGGATTAACCACTCTAAGGTGTTAGAGATAATACTTTGTTGTGTTTTAATTTTACAAACCTTGGCCAGGATAATTCTTATGAGGAATCACGAGATTTATTAGATTGAAACACTTCTAGATGCACTATTTAATAGCTGACAATTGACTTTGAAGTCATCATAAGCATTGGATTAAAAAGATAAATTATACGGTATCCATATACCTGGATTCTAGATTGTCGCTTTGTAATCATTCGACCTATCCGAAAGTCGAGTACTATTGCTAGATATTCACATTGATTAGTTTAGAAATTTGTTCCTATGCTATCAGCTTAGTATTCGAACCTATAGGATTACACACAATAAAAAATTCTGACTGATCATGATGGCTGATTTAATAATTAAAAATCGTTCAAGGGTATAATTATCAATATGATTGATATTAACCTTATACAAGTGTAGTAAAAAAATAATTTATTAAGTACTAATAAATTATAGAAAGATTAATTAGTAATTAGATTGCTATTTGGCTTAATTTGATTGAGCAAAGAGGTTTAGGTCAAGTCTAATTATATTGGGTTCAATTAGGTTTGACTCGATTAGGTTATATGATGACCTAATTGCTAAGGAGTTTTAATTCTGGTTTGGTTCGAACTTGGACTTGATTTAACTCCTAATTTGATTAGGATTTAATTAAGTTAATTATAACCTAATTAAATTTGGCTTAGTTATTTTATTTGGTTAAACCAAATTTGATTTAATTAGAACTTAATTTGAATTGAATTAGAATTCAAATCCAACCTATCACCACTTTCTCTCTCCCCATTTTTCTTTCTTCATGCAAAATTCAGATTTTGCATGAAGAGATCCCATGCCAATTCCTCTTTGTCACCCTCCCTTAGATGAGGATTGATAAGAATTATGTTTAGTTTAAATTTAATTTGGAGGAGTTTCAATAGGATTCATGATCGCTATCTCAAGCGGTCAAAAATAAAACCTAACTTATTACTATAGCTAGGGTGAGTAGAGATCGTATCTTCGATGATCAAGGATAATTCTTTTACGAAGAAAGTAAAGAAAGAAATAAATATTTATATTTTTAAGAAGATAGATGTTGGTTTAATTATAACTAATTAATTATAATTAAATATGAGATTGAGAGATTTATATGATAAAAAGATGTTTTCAGGTTTTCAGGTAATCACTAATATAAATCATGTATTTATTCTAATATAAATAATTAAAATTCATATTTATTTCGGAATCTTTCAAACTAATTTCGAGTATAGGCTATCTTGCCGAGTATGAACCATATATTATTAAAATCGTGGCTTGTCCTATAAATATAGGCTATCCAATAATTGAGTTGAAAAAATTCTAATAAGATACATAAATAAAGATCTTTGAATTAATTATCTATGTTGAGCATGGATCATATCGTGCTAGGATCATAATCCATCCCATCAGGATAATTAATTTAAAAAATCAAATAGGAAAGAGAAGGAAATTGAAAGCATTTATTTAATTATATAGAAAATAAAATAATTATAAAAATTAATGAAAGGACCCCTGTACTTTCTTATAAACTGTATCTTAGTCATTCATGGTTCCTGGATACATCTTCTTGGAGATTCAAGGTTCTGTCACAGCATCTCCTTTCTTTAAAAACTCTTTTTCTTTATTCCTCTTCCTCTTTCTCTCAAAATCTAAACTAATTGCAAGAAGAAAAATAAAATAAAATTTTGCTGATGGAATTGATCTTTGGCTTTTTGCCTTCTTCCTAGGTTGCTTTCCATGGTCTCCCTTATATGGAGGCCAAACAGGTCTAAATCCCACTCGAATTAGGTCAGCAAAGTTGTTGGCTGTTGGATCTTGGTCTAAGTTAATTTTGGGTCGTCGATTGGCACTATCGTTAACTTGATCACTGTCTTTTTGTCCTTCTCTCAATCGGTTTGAAGGCTGGTCATTAGATCTTCACCCCAAACCCATCAGGATCATGCCTGGGGATGACTTCTCCGACTCAGACTCCAATTCCACCTGAGGCAGTAGCAACAAATGAGGAAGCAGTGGCTGAAATGTCTTAGAATGGAGAGGAGCAAGAAAAAAATGGTGAGGGTGGCTTCATGGGTGGCGGTTTGGAATAGTGAAGGGGTGGCAATGGGAAGGAAATGGTCGATGACTTTGGGAGCTCTGGACATTGGAGGTGGCATCGGGATTTCAGCAGCATCTGGTAGAGCTTAAACGGGGATGGTGATGGTGGCGGGTGGTGATTTTGGGTTATCGAACAGTAAAGGAAGACGATGGAAAAGATGGAAGATGAAGAGTGTCCACCAAGGAGATTTGAAGGCATGGGGTGGTTGCTGGAGTCTATGGGATGGTTGCTGGAGTCCATGGGATGGTCGCCCGCCATCCCCTTGGCCAGTGGAGCATTAAAATCACCTATGGACCATGAAGCTCAGCCATGGACCATAGTTAATGGTAGATATAGATTGATCAGGGTTATATGGACCAAGCGATCGGTCCATGATGGACCGGTTGCTTTAAAGTTCATACAATTCCTTAATCAATTTCAAATTTTAATTTACAGTTCATTAGAACTCTAATTTGAGTATTGTTTGTGCCATTGGATTTCAAAAAATAAGCTCTTTCTATCCATGAACTTTTTTCTACAAAACATTAATAAAAGTATTAATTTCTAAGAAATATAAAATAATTAATATTTATTTTAATACTTAAATTAGGATATTTAATAGATTTATCAATTCAAACTCCTAGCCTTATCCTAATACTACTCCACCTTTATCTTTCAATCCCTCCCCATGCATATTTTTATTGAGTTTTTTGGAGGTCTGTGATAATTTGGAGGAGGATTACCATGAGAATTGAGAGAATAATCATCAAAAAAATATAGAGAGGGGAGACAGGGCATGAAAATCAAGGTGGGCATGGGTTTATTCTTGGTGCTAGGATTTTAGGGAGAGAAAAATTAGAGAATGTCCCCTTCTCTTTTTTATTCTTCCATCATTTTATCCTTTGAGTGCTCCTTCTGTTTGTCTTCTTGGAGGGTCTAAGAAATTTTGAAGGAGTTAAAAATCAGCCATCTAGTAGCCTTCACAAGGAGTTAGCAATCCTAGAAGGTTAATCTTTCAGGATTTCATGTGGACTTGTTAAAGAGGCTAGACATGTTGGGTGGCTGTGAGGTGACTTGAAGAACTCCAATACCTTATTTATCAGCAGCAGAGATCAGCAACCCCTGCTAAGGTATGAGATCTGATCTCATAAGTATAATAGATTTGATCATAACATACATCGACTAGATCGATATATGCTGATTTTAAATTTCAACATTTACTTCCTATGCATCATGTCTAAATCTTTAGTAGGTATTTTTAGATTAATTTTAATATATTTTTTTGATTAAAAATATTTTAATCTGATATGCTTCCATTAGAAAATTAAAATATGCATGCATGAAACCCTATTCCAATTTCTAACTATTGTATCAAAGCTAGTTTCTTGACATGAAATGTTTAGGATGTAAAAGCTAATTTTATGTACTTAATGTTTAAGTAACTACTTTGGATTAGGTTACTCATCATGACTATCCAATCATAGAAGAAAAGTAGGATTTAAAGGCTCTCTTTTTCCAATATATAGGATCTCCTATATCATGTAGGGGTACCATTGTGATCTTATCTCATGAACAAGAGAGGTGAAAAAAATTTTATTAAAATTATTTCAATATTTAGTCTAATTTCTAGTGATTTAATCATGATTGATTTGTTGTATATGATCTAAAATTAAGTTATTATAATTTAATTTTATGTTTAGAATATATATCATAACATAAATTTCAACATTATAACTATATCATATAGTATAGATCAAAAAGTATTTAATATTTATGAGATGCATATAAATTATTTAGATCTAAATTTTGGGCAGTTAAATTTGATTAATTACTAAAAATAAGATGTCAAAGATTAGATCTAGAATTATAAATGAAAGATCTGATCTAATTTTAATTCATAAACCTTGACCTATGGGTTAGCTGAATCAAGTCAATTAACTGGGTTAGTCCTAGGATTAGAATTTTGATTAATATGGACCTAATAAAGAAATTGAATAAACCTAACTAAAAGTTGATTAGGATTAAGTCAAGAATTTTCTAGATTAATTCTATAGTCATAGCTTGATTAAGTCCATATTTTATCAAATGAACTTGATTTTGGCTCAGTGGTTAGATCCAAGTTATTAGGCTAGTCTAATTGAAATTGATAAATCAATTGGTATATAAGATAAGTTTGGCAGTTTGATCATAGTTATTAATTGCAGCTACCTCTTACCTGCTAACTTGTTGGTATCTAAGAAAAGAAGTTAATGGCATAACCTTTCCATTGATCTCACTTACTTGGCTAATGTGGTTAATTAAATTTTGATCAAATAGCTTATTGATTTGAATAAACCCATACCAGTAAGGATGATTAGTATTAGTGATCTAGGTGCTTGTGGAGCAATTTATCTTTAACCCTTGTCACAGACTTTGTAAAGTCTGTGGAAGGATTGTTGACTAATTGGTTCATATCTTTTTTTCTCTTTTTAACTATTTCATAAAATTTTTTAAATTATTAGGATCCTCAAATTATAAAGTTATGGAGATAATCATGTCATAGCCTCTTAGTAAGTTGGGTGGTAATGGATCCAAAAGATTGGATGATCATTGGGGGTGCAAATGCCTGATGCTTATCTGCTATTAGATTATCATTCATAATATGATGACTCAAATGCGACCATCTTATGGGTGGTTAGGTTGGCCGAGTAAACTTGGGCATGATTATTTATTAGTTTGATCTACTGAGTTTTGCTATGTTAATAGTTGGACATAATCAGGATTTTTAGTGAAGGTACAAATACTTGCTGAAGAGGTGCCTAGAATAAAATTAATACTAGAAATTATTTAGAAAAATAATTGATTAAGAACCTACCTATAGATACATAGGGGTTGGCCAAACAAACTCAGGCCCGTATGCAGTGTGTGTAGTTCTAGTACTCGCTAAGAAAGCAGTATAATTTCTTGAATTGGAGGTAGAGGATATCAATTTGTACAAAATAGGGAAGAACCTTTAAACTAAAATCCAAGTCTTTAAGATTAAATGATTCATATGCTAATAGGTCTTTGTTCTCTTTTCTTTTCAATTAAAATGGCCACTTCTTTGTCGCTTCGATCATTGTTGGATAATGAAATTTGACGATACCCAATTTCAATAAATAGTATTGAAAGCTAAAGATTGTCTAGAGCACAAGTAGATCTTGTACGAGCTAACATATCTGGTACCTAAGGAACCTGCTCAGAGTACCCTTAGTGCGATTCGAGATATTTACCAGAAGTGGCTCAATGATTGAACCATGATCTATTACATTATGTGGGCATCCATTAATGATAAGTTCAATCACAAATTTGAGGATGCTCGATTGAAGAATATGCTTCAAGTGTTAAAAGAATCCTTGGACACTCTCGATGATATTGAAAGATATAAAACATCTTATATTATTTTCAATGCTAGGATAAGGGAAGGGATATGGATCACTGATCATGTATTATATATGATCGAACTGATCGAGCACCTGAGCAATTGAATTTTTCCTACATGAGCTGCTAGGAAAGGATGCGATTCTGAATTTTCTATCGAAGTCCTACCTTAACTTTTTTAGTTATTATAGAATGACTAAGCCTGCAGTTAACTACCATTGTCTACTGAAGTTGCTATAGACTTATGAAAAGGATCATCAGCTCTATAAGGGGTTGGTGAATGTAGTGGGAGGTTCTACTTCGACAGGACATCATCTCTTTAAGAAAGGAAAAAAGAAAAATAAGAAGAAGGTGCAATGTATTATGGTGGCTCTGCTAGGTCAAACCAAGAAGTTCAAGTCTAATCAGAGTCAGATAGAGTGCTTCTACTTAAGAAGCAAGGTCACTGGAAGAGGAACTGTCCACTTTATATTGCTTTACTTGATCTAAATAGGTTAAGAAAGAAGAAGAATCAACAAGTAATTGCTAGACAAGGTACTTATATGGTGACACCTTTTAACTTCTTAATTTGTGATAATACTACCTGGGTATTGATACTGGAAATCCTATTAGTTTTTGTAATTCATTGCAGGGACTTTAGGTTAGTAGAAAATTTGAAGACGATGAGAGATTCCTGAATATTGAAGATGGAAGAGTAGTTTCAGTTTTAGCTTTAGGAGTTATCAAGCTTATTTTTGATGATAATGTCATTATTACGAGTGATTGCCACTATTGTCTTAGTTTTATGATGAATATAACTTCTATAGGCCTTTTGGCAAAGAATGATTTTTGTTTATTAATAAAAAAATTATTGTGAAGTCATTATGAATAGTGTTACTTTAATGTGTGGATAATTAAAAAATTATATTTATGTTTTATCATAGTCTATTAATGTAACATAAACATTTAACGAATATCCTAGATTAGATAATGTTTTAGATATCTATCTTTGGTACTATAGACTAGATCATATTAATAAGAATAGGATAAACAAGTTAATTAAAAAGAAAATCCTTAAAGTCAATGATTTTGAATCATTGCCAACCTATGCATCATGTCTTCTTGAAAAGATGATTAAGTCACTTTTTACTAGAAAAGGTGAAAGAGTCACTGAAGTTTTTAGTCTAGTACATAGTGATGTATATGGACACATGAACATTTCTACTATAGGTGGATATTCTTACTTTATTATATTTACTAATGACCTATAAGGTATGGGTATGTCTCCCTAAAGAAATATGTGTAAATCATTTAAAATGTTCAAATGATTCCATAATAAAGTAGAAAAACAAAGTGAGAAGAGTATTAAAACTCTTCTATCTGATCAAGAAGGTAAATACCTTACCAGTAAGTTTTTGACATATTTAGAAGAGAATAGGATTCTTTCAATGGACTCCTCTTGGAACACCTTAACATAATAGAGTGTCTGAAAGGAGAAATTGAATTCTCTTAGACATGGTTCATCCATAGGGGGATTTGCAATCTACCGATTTTCTTTTAGAGATATGCACTTGAGTCAGCTTGTTACATTCTTAATAGAGTTTCCAGTTAGTCTATAGATAAAACATGAGATATGAACAGGGCATAAGCCGAGACTCTAATGTCTTATGGTCTAAGAATGTCTGGTTTATGTCAAATATTTGAAAATGGACAAGCTCGAACCTAGATCTAACAAAAATATTTTCATATGATATTCGAAAGAAACTGAGGGCTATTTTTTTTACCATGCTGATGAACAAAAGGTGTTCATCAGTAATAAGGAAGTCTTTTTAGAAAAGGAGTTTCTTGAAAAAGGAACTAATGCTATTAAAGTTGAACTTGAAGAAGTTTGATAAGTAGAAGGACTAATACAAATAACTGAACCTTTTGAATTGAATTTGATTAGATTAAATTCATAGCCCATTGTAGAGGCATCTTTAAGAAGATTCGGTAGAGTACTGCATTAGTCAGGCAGATACTATGCTTTCTTAGTCTAGAATGATAATCCTATTAAACTTGATAAAAATAAAGAGGATTTGATCATTTATATGGATGCCATACATTATTTCGACTTTGATAAATGGCTTGAAGCCATGAAATCCAAAATGGAATCCATGAAGGTCAACAATATATGGATATTCATTAATCCACCTAAAAGGTTTAAACACATAGGGTGTATGTGGATTTTTAAAAGAAAAAGGGATGCAATAAAAAGGTAAAAATCTATAAAGCCCGTCTGGTTGCTAAGAGATAGCATCAACATTATGGTACTGACTATAATGAGATATTTTTACCCATGACAATACTCAAGTCCATTCAGATTGTACTTTCGATAGTGGCATATCTTGATTTCAAAATCTAGCAAATGGATGTTAAAAGCACTTTCTTAAATGGAGAGTTGAAAGAAGAGATGTATATGATACAACTTGAAATGTTTATATCCATAGATGAATCAAAGTGTGCAAGCTTCAGAGATCATTTATGGATTGAAGCAGATATCTCAAAGTTGAAACATGCATTTTGATAAGATGATCAAAAAGTAAAGCTTTGTTAAGAATGGAGAAGTGCCCTATATATACAAATGGGCTAATGGTTCAGTAGTCATATTTTTTATTTTGTATATGGATAATATTCTCTTAATCGGGAATGACATTCCTACATTGCAAGGGAAAAAAGTATGGCTATCATCATTGTTCTCCATGAAGGACTTGGGAGAAGTATTCTACATCCTTAGGATGAAGATCATAGGGAAGATCTAAAATGTTGCTAGGATTATCCCGGTCCATGTATATTAAAATCATGTTGTAGCAATTTAGAATGGTGAATTCCAAGATAGGCGATCTTCTGATAGGTCATGAAATTACTCTCTCTAAGAAGGATTGTCCAATAACTCCTTAAGAGAGAGAACGCGTGAGTAGGATTTCATATACCTTGGCAGTGGGATCTATTATGTATGTCATGACATGTACATGATCAAATGTAGCATACTCACTAGGGGTGGTGAGTATATACCGATTTGATCCTAGTGAGAACCATTAAAAGGTCATAAAGACTATTCTTAAGTATTTGAGAAATACTAAAGACCAGTGGCTCATTCTTACTTGAAACTAGTGGGTTATACTGACTTTAATTTTTAGTCAAATAGGAATGATAGTAAGAATATGTCGAGATATATTTTTATCTTGAATGGAGGAGTAATCAGCTAGAAAAGTTTCAAGCATCATACTGTAGCTGATTCAGTATGTGAGGTAGAGTACATTGTAGTATCTGATGCTGCAAAGAAAACTATTTTGTTACAAAAGTTTATCAATGAGCTTGGAGTGGCACCCTCTATTGATGGTCCAGTTCTTCTATATTTTAATAATACTAGAGTCATATCTCAAGCAAAGAAACCAAAGTCTCATCAGTGGACCAAGCATATTCTGTGCCACTACCATCTTGTTCGATAGATTATAGATCGAGATGATGTTAACCTTCAAAAGATCGATGGAAAAGAGAACTTGGATAACCCCCATTTACTAAAGTTTTCGGAATCAAAGAGTTCGATGATCAAAAATAGAAGATGGGTATTCGATACTATTATGATTAGTTCTAGTCCAAGTAGAAGTTGTTAGGAAATGTGTTCTAAAGCCAATCATCTGAGTTATACACAGTTGAGCTCATTGTAATTTGTATATTAATCATTAATAAATAAAAATTATTTTTGGTAGTTCATCACTTTTTATGTATTTTTCTTTTAAACTCTTTTATAATGAAGTTCTTAAAACTACTTTTATTCGATAAAGAAAGATTTATCGTGGAGTTCTTAAACTTGTTCATGATCAAATGATATGTTGTTATCTAGGATGACAACATTTATCAAGATAGGTCATTGTGTACCATATAGATTGATCGTCTTGATAACCAAGGAGTAAGGAGATACTGGCATGGCATGCAGGTAAGTATAGGAGTACTTTGTATTAAACATGACAAACTTTGTAGAATACTCTACTATCAAGAGTATTTCATAGAAGTATATGGATATAAGTATCCTTCCAATCTGAGATTACAATAGTGACTTACAAGCAACTCATTGTACTTTAGTATTGGACTCTTATATTTATAGTATAGTAACAGAAGATTTTTGGATATAGTCAAGTACTTATAAAATCTGTGTTTGAGTCAAGATGGGATTGATCATTTCAAGATGTTGGAGATAATATTTTACTAAATTTTGATTTAGCAAAATCTTGACCAGAATAATTCTTATGAGGAGTTACAGGATTTATTAGATTGAGATACCTTTGTATGTATTATTTAAGAGTTGGTAGTTAACTCTAAAGTTATCTTAAGTATTGGATTAAAGGGATGAAATATACGGTAACCATATACCTGGGTTCTTGAATATTGCTTTGCAATCATTTGACCTATTAAGATATCGGGTACCATTGCTAGATGGTCACATTGATTAGTTTAGGAATTTATTTTTATACTACCGACTTAGCATTCGAACCTATGAGGTCACACATAATCAAAGTTTTTGATTGATCATGATGGTTAATAAGATTAAGAATCGTTGAAGGGTATAATTGTTAATATGTTTGATAATTAACCTTATACAAGTATAGTAAAGAAATAATTTATTAAATGTTGATGAATTATGAAGAGATTAATTAGTAATTAGATTTCTAATTGACTCAATTTGATTGAGCAAAGAGATTTAGGTTAAGTTTAATTGAATTTGGTTCAATTAAGTATGACCCGATTAGGTTATATGATGTCCTAATCGCTAAGGAATTTTAATTCTGGTTTGATTCAGACTTAGACTTGATTAATTCTTGATGGATTAGAATTTAATTAAGTTAGTTGGGATCTAATTGTATTTGGCTCATTTATTTTATTGGGTTGAATCAAATTTTATTTGATTGGAACTCAGTTAGAATTGAATTATAATTCAAATCCAACCTAGCACCACTTTCTCTCTCCCCATTTTTCTTTCTTCATGCAAAATTCAGATTTTGCATAAAGAGATCCCATGCCAATTCCGCTTTGTCACCCTTCCTTGGATGAGGATTGATAAGGATTAAGTTTGGTTTAAATTCAATATGAATTTAGAATTCAATTTGAAGAAGTTTTAACATGATTCAAACTCCTAGCCTTATCCTAATCCTATTTTATCTTTATCTTTCAATCCCTCTCCATGCCTATTTTTATTGAATTTCTGGGGGGTGTGAGATAATTTGGAGAAGAATTATCATGAGAATTGAGAGAATAATCATCAAAAAATTATAGAGAGGGGAGAGTTAGCATGAAAGCCAAGGTGCGCGTGGGTTTATTCTTGGCGCTAGGGTTTTATGGGAGATAGATAAATTAGAGAAAGTCTCCTTCTCTTTCCTGTTCTTCCACCTCTTTATCCTTTGAGTGCTCCCCCTCTTCGTCTTCTTGGAGGATCTGAGAAATTTTAAAGGAGTTAAATCAGCCATCTAGTAGCCTTCGTGAGGAGCTAGCAATCCTAGAAGGTTGATCTTTCAAAGCTTCATGTGTTGTTGTAAAGGCCGGACGTGCTATGCGGCTATGAGATGACCTAAAGAACTCTAATACCATGGTCATCAGTAGTGGAGATCAGTGATCCATGCTAAGATATTAGATCTGATCTCATAAATGTAGCAAATTTGATCCATAGTGTGCATCGACTAAATCGATGCATGCTAATTTTTAATTTTAGCATTACTTCCTATGCATATCATTTCTAAATCCTTGGTAGGTATTTTTAGATTAATTTTAATACATATTTTTCTAATTAAAAATATTTTAATCTGATATACTTTCATTGAGAAATTAAAAAAATTATACATGTATGAAACTCTATCCTAATTTTCCAACATTACTTACGAGGCATCTCTCCTCTACTAACCTTGCCAATGATGCTGGACAATGCAACTTGGTCACGAGAACCTATTTTGCCAGTTTCCTCTGTGGTTTGACAGCACAAGGTGGGGATGGGGATGTAGACTACTAGACATAGCAGCCATTTGAACCCCTAGTCGATGGAGCTCTACACTTCGCTCGCTTCCATTTGGATTTCGACCGATGATGACCCTCGAAGGTGCTCCAGACACCTAGGTGTCACCCTCCTTAGCATCGCAAACTCCCAGTAAGTAGCCTCCATCTCTCCTTATAGTTCACTATTTCTTGTAGATAAGCTATCGAGCTCTCGCATGAGGGTTTGGCGAGCCTCTTCGACCGTGCCCTACTCTTGTTCTGCTGGGGCCTAGCCTTTTTTAGTAGCTTTTTGTGCTCCCTCCAAGTGAGTGGCCTTCTCTACGAATGTCACCTCGTGGTTATTAATGAAATACTCCAACCTCTAAGTACAGAAGCCTGCTTAGAACATTGAAAGTATTAGTACCTAGTAAAGGTTGTGATCACAACCCTCAAGAGATGTGCCACTTATCCAAACAATGTAATGACACATGTGCACCAACCTTCTTCTATCAATATACATTGCAACACTGCGACATCGACAGAAGGAGTAGCATCTGATAGCAGCTCTCCAACCTCAGCGCTATCCATGAGACCCGAACTGCCTTCTCTAGTTGCCCAATGGGGAGCAAAGGCTTGAGTGGGGAATACTGGTGAAACAATAGTCAAAGGACCAGTGGACTCAATAGCTATTGGTTCCTTCTCTATGAACATTAGAACCTATGGCAATGTCTGTGATGCCTCCATTGATATTGAAAACTTAGCCTTTTCAATCACCATCATCAAAATGACCTCCATGACTAGACCTACCTAATCATGCTGGCTAGAAGCCTCGACCAGGGCATTATCATTCCTGGGTCATATCTCCCCCATCTTCGAAATTGACTCTTTTTCTGTAGGGACTTCAGCTGAGCCTTGCAAGGGTAAAGGCACTCCTTAATCATTTGATCATCAGCCCTTGCCTCCTCCTTAGGACCTACAACCCCCTCCTTAACAGGTTGGCCACCAGTTTTTGTCTCCATCTTAGCATTTGCCCCTGCCTCGATGGGTTGCTCACCTACCACCATTTCAGCCTTGGGGCCTACCTCCATTTTGACCTCAAGACTCATCTTAGTTACTCAAAAATGGGACACCAACATGTGAGTGGCAAGGATGGTTTATGAGGATGGCTGATTCTATCTTCGCTTCAGTTGCCTAGCCTTAGCCTTCTCAATGACCACCTCATGGCTACTGCTTTTCTTCCTCTTCCTTGATGGTCAGAGTTTTGATAGCTTAACATATAGCTCCTAACCAAAGAACTTCATTTTCTACACAAATATTAAATAGTATTAGGACTGGAAGTGGGCTGGGCCAACTTGATGGACTTCAGGCTGGCCCAAAATTGGGTCGGGCTACGAGCTTTATATTAAAGCCCATTCAATTTTTGGGCCAGGCTCGGGCACCTCTTTGGCCGGGCCCGGACCGGTTTGAAGCCTGACCCAGACTAAGCCTGATGCCCCCTTCTTAGTTTTTTTCTTTTCCTTTTGATTTCTTTGCCTGTTCTCCTTGGTTCTCCCTCTTTGTTTCCAAGCCACCCCACCCGATGGCTTGCCACTCGATGGCAGTGCTACCCCCAACTTCGATCTCCTCCCCCGGTTAGTGCTCGCATGGTCACACCCGATGCCCCAACCCCCTGTGCGATCCTGTGGCCCCCTTGGCTCCGAGCCTCCAACTTGCTCCTCCGGATCCAATATCCCTTCCCCGGCCCTGATGCTCACCTCCAATGCCCCCGCCCCTCGTGCGACCCAGCGGCCTCTCTCCGACTCCGATCTGCCTCCTCCAGCCTCGACGCCCGCACCCAACGACCCCGCCTCCTATGCAACCCCGCGGCCCCTCTTCTGCTCCGATCTGCCTCCCCCGGTGCCCCACCCAACATCCACTGCCCTTGGTGTGATCTCGTGCCCCCCCAGCTCTGATCTCACAATTCCAGTGCTCTCATGTCCCTCGTGCTTGGCCAGTAAGTGAACCAATTTTTTTTATCATTGGGCTTGTATTCGGGCTGGCTCGATCAGGCTTGGGACCTGAGGTTTTAAAAAAATTCGGGCCTAAGCCTGGCTTGAAGCCCAAAATTTTTTTCAGACAAGGCTCGGGTAGGGGTGTGGCTCACTCCGGCTCAGCCCACTTCCAGCCTTACATAGTATGTGGAAGCCCATGTCAGAAGTTTTAAAAAGGAAGATGCATAAGAAGAAGATAAAGGCAAAAGTCTCCTTATTTCATTCCATGTGAAGCTCTTTTATAGGGGACTTAACAATCCATCTACAAAAAAGAGAACAAAAAACAAAAATCAGAAGGCTTGCAATGTTGCTTTGCCACCCTCATCTACATGGGAGCTACCAACAGCTCTTGGTGGAAGTTTTCTCCTTTCTGGAAAGCATCTAGAGCCTCTACAACAGCTTTTGAGGCTAGGTGCTCAAAAAGGGAGGCCCTCTTCTTGGCTTTGGACAATGACTTCCTCAGCATAGTCACCTCTTCTTTAACCTAGGTAAGCAAGGCTCTCAACTTGGTTGCCTTAACCTCCACCTTGGCGAGCGAGGTTCGTAATCTGGTTGCCTTGCTCTCCATCTTGGCAAGCGATCCTTTCAATGTTGTTGCCTTACTCTAAATCTCAACTAGCAACCCCTTTAGTGTCGTTGCCTAGCTTCAGCCTTGACTAGTTCTTCCTTTAGCCGGGGTGGCCTCACCTTACCATCGACTCCATCGCCAGCTCGATCATGGTCATCTCTACTTTGTTCTTCTCAGCAATCAATTGCTTAGAGACAATGCCTAGCTCTTTCATAGCATCATCGTATTCTCCATCTAGTGTCGAAATGCATCGGCCAGACTGTTGGTGTTCATTCTTCAGCCTCGATGTTGAAGCTATTTCCATACCATTAAGTTACTTTATAAAAGGACCACTAGCCAGGCTCCCAAATTGTTGGGAAGGCCCAAGCTTGATGTACTCATCATTGCTAGTGCATGGATAAATTGCTTGACGTTATCTAAATTGGCCTCTTGAAGAAGCTCCTCCTTATACTAGGGAGGAACATACTCCTCCAGCAACGAATGGCAGGCTCCACGTTGGGACTTCTAATGTCAGAAGCAGCCAACTATCTCTCCTTCATCAATTTTAGGCAGTACTTTCTTGAAGCCATGCCCTTCCTTACGGGTGATCAATGGCCCTTCACATTCCTTTATGATGTGGCTGGATCATTGATGTGAGCCGACAAACTGATGTGGAGACCCCATCGGGCACCACACTGGATTTTCAGCATGAGCCACTTCGCCGGGCTAAGCTCCCCCGGAGCAACGGGGCCACCCGCCGAAGCCGAGCTCCGTCCTCCGCCAGGTCGATTCCCGCCGGGCCGGGATGCCTAGGTCGGAGCCGAGTATAATTCTCCACCCGAGGCGGATCCCTTAAAGTCGGGCCCCGTGATCTGGAGTCGAGCTCAAGTCTCCTCCACCACAAGGCGCCCCTTCGAGGTTGGGTCCCCCAGGGCTGGGCGGCACCCCGCCCACCTCCTCCTGGCCGAGCTCGTCTAAGGCTGAGCTTCGCTGATCCGGAGTTGAGCTCAACCCTCCTCCGCCCTGCCGAGCTACCTTGAGGCGAGCCCATCGAAGGCGGGCCCCATCTGTCCAGCTCAGTCCCCGATCCAAACTAATGCGCCAACTGCCAAAGGGAGCAACACCTCCCCTCTGAGGATAATGGCGGTCCACCTGAGGACCGTACGGCAGCACTAGCCATGCTGCCATTAATGCCCATGGCCGTCGCTCACACCAGAAAAAAAGGAAGCTCACATCAAGGCACCATGCCCTCCATCGACCTACCGTACGACTGAAAAAAAGATCCAACTGAGAGGCGCGGGTCCCGAGAATGATGGCCCACCAACCGAGGCCCTGCTAGGCTTCCAGAAGAGGGAATGTCAGAAGCAGAAGCTTCCCCGACCATCTGACAAAAAAGGCATCCCGTTTACGGCACGATATCTCATCGTACATGTCTGACAGCATGGGGAGATCCCAAGGCAAGCCAAAGTAAAAAACCCAGCCAGGGTAAGCCAAAGGAAGGCAACAAAAGCAAACACAAGAAAAAAAGAGGGGAGAGAGGCCAGACGGGGGGATTGGACCACCTCGGCTATCACATCTCCCAGCTCACTTTCATCTTTCATACACATTACAATCACTCCTCCTAGTGTGGAGCTCATCCAAAGGGGCTCGACCAGGAGGATATGTTCCCCTGGATCGTTACTGACTTGACCGTCGGAGCGCCCCCGCCGAAATCCCTGGCTTGGGTCACTAAAGCTAATTTTTGCAGGCCCCGAGGCACCGGAGGCATCCCCAGCAGGCAAGCACGCGACCCCCGACGCCATCAGTAGCTACGGGCCACGACGATCCGGGCGGCAACAGATTGGCGCACCAGGTAGCGGGTTGCATAACGACTATTGATCCAGTTCGGACCCCGCTCAGACAGTTCGTCGGGAGGATGGTGACCAGCTGGGCGAGGGGAGCCTCTCCTAGCCGTGCAGAAGTGTTCCCTTCCCACGGGAACCCACACGGTCCGGAGATGGAGCCACCTGCCCCGGTTCAACCGCCTCCACTAGAGATCCAGCTGACCGCACTTGCTCAGCAGATGCAGACTCTCACTGTAGCAGTGCACCAGCTCCAGCATCAGCATCGGTCCCTGGCTACTTATCAGTAGCTGGAGACCCCCGCGGCCCATGCCACAGCACCTCGCGATAGCCTGCATTCCTTCCACGGGAGGCCTTCGCAGTCGCGGGCCGTTACAGACCCTCGGGATAGTCGCCAAGCCCCGATGAAGCGACAACGGGCTGGCTCCACTGATAGAGAGAGCTGCTCACCTCACCTTGATCGGGGGGCATCTTAGCCCCGCAAAGATAAAAAGGGCAAGGCCCCTCATCGTGGGAACCATGCACCCGCGTCGCCTTCCCCACCCCTCTCAGCAGAGGGGTCGACGGATGAAGCCATCAGGCGCATGGCAGAGAAGCGGCTGGAGGAGCATGACCGCAAACTGGCGGAGCTGTCCCATCGGTTTGCTAACTTGCCCGGCTCTGCTAGCGAGCCAACGGGCTATGACGTCTGCCCTCCGTTCTCCTGGGAGATTCAAGCGGAGCCGATACCTCGCCGGCTCCATATGCCGCAGGTGGATCCTTACGATGGGACCACCGACCCCCTGGACCCCTTGAAAAGTTACCGGGCCCTCTGAGGGTCTAGGGGGCCACTGACGCTCTCTTATGCATCGCCTTTCCTGCTACTCTCCGGAAGGCAGCTCGGGTATGGTTCGTGTTAGACATTAGAATAATGAAAATTAACCCAACTTTATTTGATTAAAATAGATACTTTTTGTGATACTTTGCAGGAATTAACTCCATAAACGTGTAGATCTTGATTTTAGGAGTCCAACGACATAAACGAATGTAATTCGGACTTCGAACAGGCACGAAATGGAATTTAGAAGATTTTAGCACAGATTTCAAAGCTGCACGATTTTTGGAGCGACCCTAAAGCTTTTTGCTGGCTCACGGTGGACCGGCTCAATGGTCCACCGCATGACCTCTTGGTCCATGGCAGCCATTGCTGCCGGTCCACGGGCAGAGCCGTGGACCACCGTGCACCGTTTGCTCCGAAATTCGCCGGAGAGCTTCCCCCGGCGCCGCCCAAGCCACTGGAGACCTCCCCGCCGGCCGGAGAAGCCCCGTTCGACCGAAAATCCGCCCAACCCACTGTTGCCCTCCTCTCCACCATCCGCCCCTACTGCAGCCGCCGTCCACACCGCCCCCAGCCACGAGCTGCCGTCCACCGTGTTCGCCTCTACCGTAGCCGCCCTCCGCCATCCCTGCAGCCGTGTCCGTTGCCGTTCCGCCGTCCATACCGCCCGTAGCGCCATCGAAGCCTGCTGCCGTCCGCTCCACCGTGCGCCACGCCGTTCACTGTTCCCAGTCCCGTAGTTGCCGAGAGCTCCTCGCTGCCGTTCCGGAGTCGCTGCGAAGCCGTCTTCACCAAAATCGTCACCATGCCCGTTCGCCGCTACCATCTCCGCCAAAATCGATGCTGTCCAAGCTGTCGAAGCCTGCTGTCGTCCGTCTCCGCCCAGCCAGTCGTCGCCATCCGCTCCGCCGTGCCCGTAGCCCGCTCCTAGTCCCGCTGCTGTTCCGGCTTTGCCGCGAGCCACCACGGAGTCTCTGCCCAGCCGTCTCCTCCCGCTCCCAGCTCCGCAGCCACTTGTCGTCTCATCCAGCGCCCAGCCAGTCGCTGCTCAACCGCTGCTGCCAGCCATCTCCTCCCATGGTCAAGAATTCCCATCGTCACGGTCGTGTCCATGCTGCCACGGAGGACGTTCGTTGTCTGAAAACAAGGATGAGTATCGGAACGAGAAGAGATGTCGGACGACGCTGGATGGACGCGGGATTGTGCAATAGGATTTTTAAGTTTAATTTTTGAGATGGAGATATGATCGCGGAGTTCGGATGAGAAGATAGCGATAAGTTTCAGAAGCAGATTGAGATAAGGAAATCACCGCGGTTCCCACATGGGCCCGACACGGTATTTCCCATCTATAAATATCTCGGGTCATTCTACGCTCGAGGGGGATTCGAGAGAGACTTCACCCCATTTCACTTCCAATTCTCGTATTTCTTTTCTCGGGATTCCACTGTAGTGCTTGGCACAGGGGGTTTTATTTTATTATTATTTTTTATCTTTTGTACTCCTTTTTTATGAAATAAAAGAATTTCTTGTCAATATTTTTATGAATTATTATTAGGCATAGTTTATATTCTTGGGACAAGCTGTATTCGCGATAGGAACAGTTTGTACTCTTGGAATAAATTATTTCTAAAAAGGATTTTATTAATTTGCATGTGTCTGATTTTTGACTAATCTATATTCCAGGGGAACGGGCTGTGATCGAATAGGTACGGGTCGTCATCACCAAGAATAGGTTTATATCTGGATCGGAACGTACAAATTTCATAGAAGTGGTATGCCAGCCCACCTAACAAGTAACCAGTTGGAGTTTCGAGATTTTATCTGTCTTATTATTATCTAGTTGATTTATACTTTTATGTTAATATTGAAAAATTCTTTTTCAAAATAACCTCAAAGTCTCTGTGGGATCGATACTCCCGCTATTCTATCCTTTAGCATAGTGGAATTAAGGTTCTAAATTGGTGCATTGCGACACGCATCAGCCCGCCTTGAGCCGGAAAGCATCAACTCCTTTGCCCAGCTAGGATAGAAGTTCGTGGCTCATTTCGATGCCTGTCAAAAAATACCGCGCGAGGTGGATAGCCTCTTCTCCATCAAGCAATAAGATCGCGAGCAGATACGAGACTACGTGGCTCGCTTCAAGGCTGCCATGCTGGAGATCTACCATTTGGAGGAGCCGGTCGCAATGCTGGCTCTGAAGTGAGGGCTCAGGACTTCTCGCCTGACCTACTCGCTTGACAAGAAGTCCCCGAAGACTTACTCCGAGCTACTCTCCCAAGCTCATAAGTACATCCATGCCGAGGAGGCGGATCGTACAAGGCGGGAGCTCGATGGGCAGCTGCTGAAAAGATCTGCACCCACCGAGGTGCCTGGATCGTAGAGATCGGGACCACCAGCTCATAGCTCCCAACCCGGACCAAGGCCAAGGAGCGCTCCTGTCCCCGAGGGGAATTTCACCCCCCTCCTCGCCCCGAGAACGAAGATCTTCATGGAGATAGAGGGCGAGACCTATCTAAGGCGCCCACCACCGTTGAAGTCGTCCTCCAGCCGTGACAAGATGAAGTACTATCGTTTCTATTGCGATCACAGCCATAACACTGAGGAATGCCGCAATCTCAAATGGGAGACCAAAGATCTCATCAAGAGAGGCTACCTCGGAAGATATGTGGGAGGCAGATCTCAACCGGAACCTCAGGCGCTCACCACCGTCCCACCAGCCCCGGCGGTCGACAATTGCCCTACCAAGAAGCCGGTGGGGATGATACACTGGGGAGCCGAGCGCGCCTCCAAGAGGGCCCGGGGGGCAAGGCATCCTGAGGTTGTACTCCCCTTTGTGGGGGAAGGAGAAGGTTGAAAGAGAAATGTAAATAATGATGCCGTGGTCATCGAAATGATGATCGCGAAGCATCCTGTAAAACGCATCATGGTAGATAGTGGAAGCTCCACGGATGTGCTTTTCTACGATGCCTTCTCCAGGATGAATCTTTTCTCTGTTCAGCTTAAGCTTGTGCATTCTCCCCTTGTCGGTTTCATGGAAGACTCCGTAAGGGTGGAGGGAGAAATCACTCTCCCAGTCACCGCCGGGACCCCACCTCGATAGAGTACTGTCATGATGACGTTCACGGTTGTCAGGCTCCCCTCGCCTTACAACGTGACTTTGGACTGACCCGGGCTCAATCTCCTCGACGCTGTTGTCTCTACTAAAAGATTGCTCGTACAGTTCCCAACCCCTTGTGGTGTGGGGGAGATGAGGGGTACGCCCCAGCCAGTGCAGCACTGTTTCCAAACCCTCCCCAGGGCCCAGGCACCCGAGTAGGGCCCCAAGCCAGACGAGCTCGACCAGAGGGTTCAGGACCCTAGGGGAGGCCCAGCCGAGCGCCTGCTTCCTTACCAGCTCGGGGCCGACCAGATGAAGACCGTGCAGATCGGAGCCCAGCTACCCAAGGAGGAGAAGGCTTCGCTGTTGGAATTCTTGCAGGCGAATGCAGACGTGTTCACTTAGACGGTAGCGGACATGCCAGGTATTCCCCCTGACGTCATCACCCATAAGCTCAATATCGAACCGAGGCATAGACCGGTTCGACAGAAGAAGAAAAGCTTCGCCCCAAAAAGGCAGGCAGCCATCAATGAGGAGGTTGAGAAACTTTTGGTCGCCGGCTTCGTCCGAGAGGTGCAATACACAAGCTGGCTGGCGAACGTGGTGATGGTGAAGAAGAACAACGGCAAGTGGACGATTTGTGTAGATTATACCAATCTCAACAAGGCCTGCCTAAAGGACAGCTTCCCTTTGCTGAGGATAGATCAGTTGGTGGATGCCACCTCGGGGCATAGGCTGCTCTCCTTCATGGATGCATTCTCTGGGTACAATCAGATCCGGATGCACCTAGGGGATGAGGAGCACACTTCCTTTATTATCGATCGAGGGACATACCACTACAGGATGATGCCCTTTGGCCTGAAGAATGCTGGAGCCACGTACCAACATTTGGTCAACAAGGTCTTCAAAGATCAGATTGGCCGAAACGTGCAAGTATACATGGATGACTTGCTCGTCATGAGCAAATTGGGCTCAGACCACATCGTCGATCTTGTCGAAGCCTTTCACAGCCTCCGGAAGTACCAAATGAAGCTCAATCCAGCGAAATGCAATTTCAGGGTGGCGGCCGGAAAATTTCTCTGCTTTATGGTCACCTAGAGAGGTATCGAAGCGAACCCGGAGAAGGTCCAGGCGATCCTTGACATGGAGCACCTGACATCCAAGAAGCAAGTTCAACGTCTGACAGGGAGGGTAGCCATCTTAAGCTGGTTCATCTCGAGGTCAGCTGACCGTTGCCTCCCTTTCTTCAAGGCCTTGCGCACGATGCATGACTTTACCTGGACCGAAGAGTGCAAGGTGGCCTTTGAAGAGCTGAAGGAGTTCCTAGCCTCTCCACCTCTACTATCCAAACCGGAGGAAGGGGAAGAGCTCATACTCTACCTGGCTATTATGCCCGGGGCCATCAGTTCGGTCCTCGTCCGTATAGATCAGGACGGATCTCAAAAGCCGGTGTACTACATTAGCAAGATCCTCCGTGATGCGGAGGTCAGGTATACTCACTCCGAGAAACTCATTTTTGCACTAATTATATCTGCTAAGTGCCTCAGGCCCTATTTCCAAGCGCATCCCATCGCAGTTGTGATTGATCAGCCACTGAGGACCATATTAGGCCACCCCGAGACCTCCGAGAGACTGGCTAAATGGTCCCTGATGCTGAGCGAGTTCGACATAGCATATCGGCCGAGGTCGTCGCAAAAGGCCCAGGTCCTAACCGACTTCATGGTCGAATGTACAGGGCCTCCCGAGGAGCCAGAGCGGATGGTCCCGGAGAGCCAAGCTGAGCCCGGACCACGAGAGGACCCTTGGATCCTTCACATGGACGGTGCCTCCAACTCCTGCAGAAGAGGGGCAGGCCTCGTCCTCACCAATTCCGATGGAGTGGTGATGGAGTATGCTCTTCGCTTCAAGTTCGCCACCACAAACAACCAGGCAGAGTACGAAGTACTCCTCGCGAGCCTAAGGGTGTCTCGTGAGTTGGGCATGCAAAGCCTGAAGGTCTTCACCGACTTTCAACTTGTTGCCGGACAAGTCTCCGGAGAGTACGAGGCCCGAGATCCCCAGACGGTGAAGTACCTGGAGAAGGTTCGTTCGAGCATGGCAGGCTTCCATTACTTCCGCATTTTCCACATCCCTTGTGGAGAAAATGCTCATGCGGATGTGCTGTCGAGGCTCGCAACCCTGCCGGACTCATCCCTGGGACGGGCCTACGTTGAGTAACCCATGAGCCTAATTGGATGGACAAGTACGTCAGGTACATCCAGGACGGCCTCCTACCAGAGGATCGCAAAGAAGCCAGCCTCATCAGAAGGAAGGCCACCTGTTTTGTCTTAATGGATGGTCACCTCTACTGCCGATCTTACTCCTACCCACTCCTGAAGTGCCTCAGGCCCATAGAGGCAGTATTCGTGTTCCGGGAGATACACGAGGGCCTCTGTGGAAATCATGTAGGAGGGAGGACTCTGGCTTATAAGGCACTTCGCTAGGGATATTTCTAGGAGATGATGAGGGAAGACGCCGTCGACTTCATCAAGAAGTGTGACAAATGCCAACACCATTCCCACGTACAGCGCCTACCGGCCGCACCGATCTCCCAATTGTCATCCCCCTAGCTTTTTGCATAGTGGGGGATGGACATTTTGGGACCATTCCCCACCACGCCAAGACATGGGAGTTCCTACTAGCGGTGATCGACTACTTCACCAAGTGGGTCGAGGCGGAACCACTAGCTCGGATTACAGAAACCAACGTTCGGCAATTTTTCTGGAAGTCTGTCATCTACCACTTTGGACTCCCCAATTGTGTCATCACCGACAACGGGCGATAGTTCGACAACCGGGAGCTCGAAGGATTTTGTGCCGAGCACGGGATCCGACACCGTTTCACCTCGGTTGCTCATCCCCAGACCAATGGTGAAGCCGAGGTGACTAACCGAACCATCCTTCAGGGACTCCGCACCAGGTTGGATCAGGTAAAGGGCAGATGGGCAGAAGAACTTCCAAGCATCCTGTGGGCCTACCACACAATGCCCAGAACGGTAATGGGTGAAACACCTTTCAACCTTGTCTTCGGAGCCGAAGCGGTGATTTCAATCGAGCTCGGCGTGCCCATGCTTCGGGTGCAGCGATATGACGAGGCACAGAATTCAACACACCTCCTGCTCAACCTAGACCTCCTCGAAGAAACGAGGGACAGAGCTCAACATCGGATGGCAGCATACCAACAACGGGTTGCCCGATATTACAATGCATGGGTGAAGCTGAAGACTTTCCGACTCGGCGACCTGGTACTGCACCGAGCCGAAGCGTCTCAACCCCGGGAGTGCGACAAGCTTTCACTGAATTGGGAAGGCCCTTATAAAGTGGCCGAGGCCCTCTCATATGGGGCCTACTATCTCGAGGACCTGGACGATGCCAGATTCTCCCGAACGTGGAATGCTTGTAATTTGAGGAGATACTATCAGTAATGTAGGTTTTCCTCCACTAGAAATAAAGACTTTTTTCTGCACAACGGTTTATCTGCCTTGCAGGAATGTCGATGCCATCGAGCCCAGCTCCTCGGCATCCAAGCCCGGAGAAGAGTCCTCCGGCACAAAGACTTGAGAAGCCCTCAAGCACTCAAGCCTCGAGCCCAGCTCCTCGGCATCCAAGCCCAGAGAAGAGTCCTCCGGCACAAAAACCTGAGAAGCCCTCAGGCACTCAAGCCTCGAGCCCAGCTCCTCGGCATCCAAGCCCGGAGAAGAGTCCTCTGGTACAAAGACCTGAGAAGCCCTCAGGCACTCAAGCCTCGAGCCCAGCTCCTCGGCATCCAAGCCCAGAGAAGAGTCCTCTAGCACAAAGACCTGAGAAGGCCTCAGGCACTCAAGCCTCAAGCCCAGCTCCTCGGCATCCAAGCTGGGAGAAGAGTCCTCCGGCACAAAGACCTGAGAAGGCCTCAGGCACTCAAGCCTCTAGCCCAGCTCCTCGGCATCCAAGCCCGGAGAAGAGTCCTCCAGCACTAAGACCTGAGAAGCCCTCAGGTACTCAAGCCTCGAGCCCATCTCCTCGGCATCCAAGCCCGGAGAAGAGTCCTCCAGCACAAAGACCTGAGAAGCCCTCAGGCATTCGAGCCTCGAGCCTAGCTCCTCGGCATCCAAGCCCGGAGAAGAGTCCTCTGGCACAAAGACCTAAGAAGCCCTCAGGCATTCGAGCCTCGAGCCTAGTTCCTCGTCATCCAAGTCCTGGAGACCAGCTCTCCGGCCAGCACGTCTCCAAGCCTAGCTCCGAGGCATCCAAGTTCCTGAGCCATGCTCTCAGGCCAACCAAGTCTCGGAGACCAGCTCTCCGACCAGCACATCTCCGAGCCCAGCTCCGAGGCATCCAAGCTCCTGAGCTATGCTCTCATGCCAACCAAGTCTCGGAGACCAACTCTCCGGCGAGCATGTCTCCGAGCCCAGCTCCGAGGCATCCAAGCTCCTGAGCCATGCTCTTAGGCCAACCAAGTCTCGGAGACCAGCACTCTGGCCAGCACGTCTCCGAGCCCAGCTCCGAGATGCCCAAGTTCCTGAGCCCGACCTTCGAAGATCAAGCCCCGAGCCTGGCTCTAAGACATTCAAGATCTGAGAGGCCCTCAGACATCCAAGTCCGAAGCTGACATTCCCCGGCATTGGAGTCTTGAGCCCAGCACCAAGGCGGTGAGGCTCAAGCCCATGTAAGATAAAGCTCCCCTCTCCGACCTCCCCGCACTGAAAGAGAAGGGAAAAGAGGAAAAGAGAAGAGAGAAGAAGACACATTAATGGAAATATCTTTCATTAATTAGAAGAAATGTTTTAAATTATCTCCCGAGGCCTGACAAGCTAGGTAGCCCGGTCCAAAAGAAAGAAAAAGAAGGAAAAGGAAAAACTCATACAAGGGGTCCTATTCTATGGAGCCGGCTCCTTCCCTGGGCGGTGCACGGCCAGAACTTCTCCCTCTTCCATCTCCGTTGCGGGGGCACTTTCCTGAGCAGCCTCCATCGGAGGGACGGGTTCAGTTGTTAGCACCACCGGGACTGACTCGACTGTCTCCGCCTGTGGCACGAGCTCGGCCGTCGATGCCGCCAATGTCGGCTCAACAGGGCCAGGCACCCCCGGGGTCGCCTCAGGATGAGCCCCGGTTAGAGCAGCCCCCGGCCTTACTACAGCCGCTGCCAGAGCTGGAGCCTTCTTCCCGGGGGCCTGGAGCACGGCCAGTCGCTCCTCGGAGATAATTCCCTGCAGCTAGGTGCGGCAGTAGGAGAACCCCTTGGCGAAGGAATCCGTTGCCGCCTCCTTAAAATCCTTTATGTACTCGGGGGAGGCCTTGAAAGCAGCCACCACGTCGGCAGCCTCCTTCCTCGTGGCCTCCTCCCGCTGCCTCACTTCCTCCAGTTGCTTCCTGGTATGCTCAATCTACCGGATTGCCACCACCGTCGCCTTCTGGCAGTCTCAGCAGAGCGACTGGCGACGGTGGTCTTCTCCTCAGCCTCCGCAGCCCTCTTCTCCATGGTAGCCACCCTCTTTTCGGTAGAGGTGGCCCAGTCCCTCGCCGCCTCTGCCTCGGCCCGGAGCTCTTTTAGCCGGGTCCTCTTTGATTCGAGCTCTCCCTCGAGCTCCTTCTTGGCACCGGTGGCATCGGCGACCTCGGTTTGGAGGTTCTTAACCCTCAGGTTAGCCTCCCGGGTCTCCTCGTCTTTCCGACCCGCCTCAGCCTTCAGGGACTCAAGCTCCGCCTGTCGCTCCTTGTCTCTCTTCACCTAATTATGGCAGTAATCCCTGATGAGGATCAGCTGTCTGCCTTATTGTATCAAAGGGAGCATGTTAGCTATAGTGCTGAGAAAGGTCGGAAGACATCAAGACAAGAGAAGAAGGACTTACGACATACAAATTGGCAAAGGACGAGCTGACAACATCGCCCAGGAGCCACCCGCTCCCTTCTCGCCTGTCGCAGGACTAGACCGAGAAGTCCATCATCCACTCGACGAGGCTTAGGTCCTTCATCAACGAGACATTGGGCCCCAGTCGGAAGGGGACTCGGCGGTAGTCCCAATCCTGCTTTCCCGTCGGCTCAAGTCCCTCGGTGGCAGGAGGTGCCTTCAACACCAATTACGAGCTCAGCGCTGCTTCGGGCTGCGCCTGGGGCACCGGCTTGGTTTCCTTCAGCTCCCCTTCCTCCTCGACGTCGACAACCTCCGGAGTAGGGGCTGCTACCCTAGCTGCAGCGATGGCCGACCTGACACGGACGAACACCTCGGGCTCGAGCGCCGGGACCAAGTCGTGCTGCCTTGAAGGCTCATGGGCGGACTCGGTCGCCCTCTTTCACCTTCGTTTTGGAATTGGTGCGTCCGGCCCGGCCTGCACCGGCCTTGCATCCTCGTCGGCCCGAGCCCTCTTCGGAGCGGGCTCGTCGACCTCAGCTACCTACTCTCATTCCTTGGAAAACGAGAGCAGCTCATCCATGGAGAATTTTATCTCTGCATAGGAGAAGACATGGTCAGTCCCAAAAAAAAAAAGGGAGAAGAGAAGAAAGAAAACAAGAGGAGGGTGGCCAAATCAAACTCACCCGACTCCTGCACCGAGCCGATCCTGGCCTCGCGGAGATTCCGCTCTGATAGTAAGACCTCGAGCGAGGGGATCTCGACCGATCTGAGCAGCTCGTACAAGTCGAGATTGGCCGCTTCGACGGAGGAGTTCCTATTTGGAGACCGATTTGGGTCGCTCCAAGCCCAGTCGATCCCCTCGATCGAAGCAAAGAAGTATCTACTCTTCCATCCCTTGATGGAAGAGGGGAGCGAACCTAATACCCTGAGGACGGGAAGAAAGGGACCACCACCCCTCCTCGGTGGGATGGTGTTTCAAGATGAAAAAGGCCCTGAACAGGGAAAAACGGGCGACAACCCCGTGGAAATGACATAGGACGATGAAGTAGAAGATCGTCCTAACAGCATTGGGGACCAACTAGGCAGAAACAAGTTGATAGTTGGTCAGGAAGGAAAGAAAGAAAGGGTGGACGGGAAATCGGAGATCCCCGACGAAGGCCTCCTTATAGAAAGCGATCTGCCTAGGACCGCTAGATGTGACCCGCTCTCCCGGACGAGGAATGGAAAGATGAATGGACTCGAGAATGCTGTAAGCATCCCTGATGGCCACAAGATCCTCGGTGATGATCATCGAAGCAATCCCACCGGGACCTGTCGACCGAGAGGGTTCGGGTTCAGGGATAGGAGCAGGAAGAAGGGCCAAGCGAGGTGAAGGAGAAGACCTAGGTTTCCTAATGGCTACCGGGCCATGGAAAAGTCTCCTACTGAATTCGTACCTCATCACCTCCATCTCCTTGTCGAAGGAAGAAGGAGTCCTCGGCCGGGATGGTCCGGCCTCGGCTTGGCAGGAGGGACGGAAGTTTGGACCAAAACGATCCATGAAAGAAGAGGAAGATGACAAGGGAAAACCTACGACGACCCCTAGGCGATGAGAAGGGAGAAGGAGCTAACCTTCTAAGTTCCTAGAAGGACGACGACGGCTGGAGAAGAAGAAGGTCGTTGAACGATGTCGGGCGCGAAAAACTTGAAAGAAGGTAGGTTTCGAAAGACTTACCCTTCTCTTCGAAACAGCCTACGCCCGACCGTACCATTACGGCTTCCCCAAGAGACCTGCCATGTGTCGCTGATCAACAGGGCCAGCGCCCCCAATCCGACCACAGTCATTCTGACTTCCGTGCCCTCCATAACTGCTTCCTAGACGTGGCCGTGTGGCACCCCCGCACAGGCCTGAAGGACTGCCAAGCGAGGCACCACCGATTTTGGTCATTATTGCACCAGATTTCTCCATCTTTCCACGTCAGCAGCGCAATTCTCCCTTCACCCCGAGCGCCGCGCGCCAATGGGCCTCGGGAGTGGGGGGAAAATGATGTGGCTGGATTGCTGACATGAAGCTGACAAACTGATGTGGAGCCCCCATCGGGCGCCAAGCTGGATTTTCAGCACGAGCCACTTTGCCGGGCTGAGCTCCCTTGGAGCAACGGGGCCGCTCATCAAAGCCGAGCTCCATCCTCCGCTAGGTCGGTTCCCGCCGGGCCGGGATGCCTAGGCTAGAGCCGAGTACAATTCTCCACCCGAGGTAGACCCCTTAAAGTCGGGCCCCGTGATCCAAAGTCGAGCTTAAGTCTCCTCTACCACGAGGCGCCCCTTTGAGGTCGGGTCCCCTGGGGCTGGGCGGCACCCCGCCCACCTCCTCTTGGCCAAGCTCGTCTAAGGCCAAGCTCTACTGATCCAGAGTCGAGCTCAGCCCTCCTCCACCCTGCCGAGTTACCTTGAGGCGAGCGCACCGAAGGCGGGCCCCATCTTTCCAGCTCGGTCCCCGATCCAAACTAATGTGCCAGCCGCCAAAAAGAGCAACACCTCCCCTCCAAGGATAATGGCGGTCCTCCCGAGGACCGTACGGCAGCACCAGCCATGTCGCCATTAATGCCCACGACCATCGCTCATAACAGAAATAAAGGAAGCTCATATTAAGGTGCCATGCCCTCCACTGACCTGCCGTACAACAGGAAAAAAGATCCAACTGAGGGGCGCAAGTCCCGAGAATGGTGGCCCGCCAACTGAGGCCCTGCCAGGCTTCTAGAAGAGGGAATGTCAGAAGCAGAAGCTTTCCCGACCATCTGACAGAAAAGGCATCCCGTCTACGGCACGATACCTTATCACACACGTCTAATAGCA
The DNA here is from genome assembly GCA_021397845.1 of Areca catechu. NCBI lineage: Eukaryota > Viridiplantae > Streptophyta > Magnoliopsida > Arecales > Arecaceae > Areca > Areca catechu. The sequence goes on from CM038043.1 coordinate 17,776,362, forward strand.
TGGGGAGATCCCAAGGCAAGCCAAAGTAAAAAACGCAGCCAGGGTAAGCCAAAGGGAGGCAACAAAAGCAAACACAAGAAAAAAAGAGGGGAGAGAGGCCAGACAGGGGGATTGGACCACCTCGGCTATCACCTCTCCCAGCTCACTTTCATCTTTCATACACATTACAATCACTCCTCCTAGTGTGGAGCTCATTCAGAGGGGCTCAACCAGGAGGATCTGTTCCCCTGGATCGTTACTGACTTAACCGTCGGAGTGCCCCGCTGGAATCACCGGCTTGGATCACTGATGCTATTTTTTGCAAGCCCTGAGGCATCGGAGGCATCCCCAGCAGGCGGGCACGTGACCCCCGATGCCATCAATAGCTATGGGCCATGACGATCCGGGCAGCAACACTTTACATTCCCACCGTGGCTATCGCTAGCCTCGCTTAGGGTTGCATGGACCCCATTGGTGGCCTGATCCATGGTTGTAATTATGCTGTAGCTAGCTTACATTATCTTAGCATCCTCGTTGATGTTAGAAAATGTGTCCCAAAGCCAATTTCTATTGTAGACAGTTGTACATTTGATGTAATTGTATATGAATTATATTATTGAATAGAATATTTATTCTGGCAGTTCATCACTATTTCATCTTTCTGAAATGAGTTCTTGAGTGATGAAGTTCTTAGGACTATTTATATCTGATATAGAGAGGATATATCATATAGTCCTAAAATTGTTCGCGACTAAATGATACACTTATTTCAGGATGATAGTATGTCAAGTATAGGTTGTTGTGTGCCATAGTCATTGGTTGTCCTCTTAACCAAGGAGTGTGGAGACACTGGTATAGCATGTAGATGTTGTGTTTGACATTTCATCGAACATGACCCGTCTGTATTTTTTCTGCCTAGAGTTTTTGATATGGATGTAGTTATCCCTCAGACATGAGATCGTCATGGTAGCTTGCGAGCAACTCACTGTACTTTAGTACTGGACTATCTGGATTTCTAATCCAGGGATGGAAGGTTTCTGGGTACAGTTAAGTACTCGTATAGCAGTGATTGGATCAAGATGTGATTGACCCCTCCAAAGTGTTTGGAGCAGATATCTTACTGTGTTTTCAATTTAGCAAAACCTTGGCCAGGGTAGTCTCTGTAATGTGTTACAGGACTTGTGAGGTTGAGACACATTGTTGATGGACTTTATGGGTTGGGCAGTTTAACCCTAAGTCTTCCTGAGCATTGAGGTCAAAGGGATTAATTACAAGGTTTCCATATCTCCTAGTTCTTGATTGTTGCTCTGCAACTTTGACCTATCCGGACGTCGGGTGTCATTGCTAGATGGCGACTTTGACTGGTATTGGAAATGTTCCAGTGCTACCGGCTTATTGTTCGAACCTATGGGGTCACACACCATAGGGGTTTCTACTTGATCTAGTGATCGGAGAATGATTGGGAATCGTTCGTGGACTCACAAAGAAAAAGTGTTTTTCTTTACCCAAGTGTCGACACTTGATATTCTTGAAAGTGTCGATACTTGTGTAGGTGTCGACACTTGTTGATTTCGCAAGTGTAGACACTTGATGTCACAAAAGGTTGTGACATAAAATTTTCACTAATAGTTGATGATGCATGGAGGTAAATTAAGTAATGTGATTATTTGATAGCCCAATTTGATTAAGCTATAAAAATCTGGAATGAATCAAATGGGATTTGGTTCAAAATAGGTTTGGGTCCAATTGGGTTGAACCCAATGTATGCACACTTGACCCAATTGATTTCAGAAATTAATTAAGACATTAATCTGAATTTAAATAAGTTTAAATTCAATTTTGGGGAGTTATGTAACTTCCCATGACCATAACTTCCCATAACTATCCATTACCACTCCATTATCACCCATAACTCCCTACTCTCTCTCTCCCTCTCCACCTACATAATGGGCTGAAATGGGAGGATGAAAATAAGAAAGAATTCAGCAAATAAATGCTGGAAAATCAAAAGGGAAGAAAGGAAAGAAACTAGGAAAGGCTCTAGTTTTTGTATGGGTGTGAAGTTTTTGGAAAAGTATGTATATTTGTACCTAGTGATCTAGGTCTTAGGATTGAGTGTTTGGAAAGGGTTTCAGCCACTCATTCTCCACCTCTTGAGTTTCTTCATTCATTCGGAGAGTTCGGCATCGAAAGAAGAAAAAGGAGTTCCAATCAAATCGTTCCACAACAAGCTAGCACTTGGAGTGGAAGTAGATTTTGAAAGAGCCCTGGTGTGAACCACCTGTAGAGGCCGGACACGTGTGTGGCTAAGCAGAGTTCTTCTTCCTCCTCCTGGATCTTTCACAGCGGAGAGCGTCTCCACTTCATACGAGGTATGGTTTTACATATATAGATATGTTGCTTTGAAATGTTCATAGCATGAGTTCATGATTTCATAGTTTATAGTAATCATTCATGCAAAATCTTGGGCTAAGTAGCATAGAATAATTCTAAAAGCATGCTTAGATTAAATGTTAATTCTTTTATCATGCTTCCGCTGCATGTTATCTTGAAAAAGTTTTAAAATAGAAAGCATGCTCGCTACTAGTTTTCCTTTCAGTTGATGCCCCCTGCACCTTTATGGGGGGTCTCTGGAGCCTTAGCAATTATCCTTGTGGCCTAACCGACCGTCCCCACAGCCTCACCAATAGTCTTCACTACCTTGCTAACTGAAGCATGTACAGCCTTAAGGGATGCCTCACCTACTTCGAGGGCAAGGGCATCCCCTAGGCATCATTGCCATTTCTCAACTTTTAGAGTTCCTTTCGGCTTGACTAGAACTTGCTTCCATTTTGTGTGCTCTACTGGTGAAGCAATCCTTTGAGTTGTTTCCTCCACTTTTTACAGCGACAAACCTGCTAAAAGACAAATTGTCACCCTCTCTTTTCAAAAAGGTGAGTCAGGATAGATGAAGTCAAGAGAAGTACTTACTAATAGCAGGTGGTTTCCTAAGATACAACGCCACCAAGAGCTCCTTTTGTAGAAGATCTTCAAAGGGAGGGATGGCAGTTGTCTCCACCCTATGCACCATCTCCTTCTCCACAAGCTATAATTCCAGGTGGTCTTGTGCTCTTTTCCAATCTGGCAACCCCCAGGGCCACCGATGGAATCGAGAAGAAAGATCACCCCTTCCATTAGTATACCTTGGTTGGGGCCTTAGAAAACTGGTACCCCTTTCTCGATGAAACATACCACCAATCCTACAAACTTGATTTCAGCTAGAAGAAAGTCCTGAAGACCCTAGCACAAGGTGTCTCCCTACACTACATGAAATGATAGAAGAATCCCATGATTAACGTCCATGCATTGGGGACTAGTTGGATGGGACACACTTAATACCATTGAAGCAACTCATCAACGACAACAGAAAGAGGGAGCCTCAACCCAGCCTTGAATGCATCTTTGTATAGGGCCACTCGAGTTGCCAACCCATGGTCACTCTTTCGGAGGGGCTCAGCAACTCAAGTTTGATTAATGTCGAGATGTCAAACTCTTCCCGAATCCTTGTCAAGTCCTCATTATCCAAAATGGACTTGATGGCTTGGGGAGTATACTCACCTACCATTGATTCCTGTTACGGAACCTCTAGAGCACACCATAGGAACAAAGCAAGGAAAAAGGAAAGAGAAGGAAGAAGGAAGGAGAGACCCCTCTCTCATCGTAGCAGCTCTAATAGCAACAATGAACTCCCATGGCAGCGAAGACTCTAGACTTTCCCTGCAGCAAATGGTGGATGTGAAAAGATGGATGCCCCACTCCATTTCTATTTATAGCCTCCCACCAAAGGTGGCAACCTAAGTGCCACAATAATTAGCAATGATTCACTAGTGGATGCATGCCCGTCTCCTATTGGATGCACCATATCACTTGAATCATTGGCCATCTCAAGCCACAAACTACTATCAAATCCCTCGATTGCTCTGAATCATCATGCATGTGACTTAAATATGGTCAGTGTGCATGATTCGGGTAGACACGATGTTACAAATCTCATCCAAAGTCATGTGCAGCACACACCACCAGAATTCGATGCCTCGTCCAGTGCACGGCGAAGCATCCCTAACTCTACACTTATTGTGATCGAGGGCAAACTATCCAGTCTTTTAACTTTAGTAAGCACAGATTCGATGATGAGCCCTGCGACCTCCAACATCTACTTCTTACACCAGAGGCAAAGGAGATGCCTCGTCTTAAGAAATAAAGGGGCAACTAATATAGCTAGAAATGATCAGACCTATATGGACTTTTGTGTGGCTCACCAAATTACCTACCAGATTAGCACCAGAAGCAAACTCCTCTAACCAGACACGTAATCTCCAAAAGTTGTGCTGGAAAGCTAGGCATACCTCTCTTTCATAAGGGAGTAGGTAACTGATGGGGACATCAGGTCAATCCTAGTTCACTATGGGTCTCTGAGTTTTGAGTCCCTTAGCCATGATTCAAATTTTATCTTTGAGTTTAATAATCTGGCTGTGTTAGCTATTTAAGTCCTATATTTGGGTCTTGAGTTTTGTTTTTCAGGCCTTGTTATACTTGAGTCCTGTATTTAGAATCAACTCACACCATTAGGATTTATGAGTCAAGTTTTAGATTATGTTCAACTCAGTTGAGCTTAGTTGTTCAATTCAGCTCATTGTGAGTCTATAGTTATTTTGGTCTTGATATGTCATTTTGGGGCTTGTGTCAATTTGAGTCCTGTAGTTTTGTTCAAGTCCTATATTGAGTCTAGTCTAGTTAAGTTGAAGTGAGTCCTGTAATAAGTTGAACGTTTCAACCAATCCAATCGAGTCCTGTAAGTCCTATCCAGTACAAGTCCAGTTTTATACAAGAGGAGGAGCACCAGCCTCAAAGTAGAAGCCCATGAAGCCCTTCCACCATGAAAATTCCAGATGCCACCCAGGAATATTCCTCTTCCAGGCACCCCAGCCCAGAAGTTCTCTCAATACTAAGAGCCCATGGCGCCCTAAGCCTTCCTAAGTCGACATTAAAGATGGGGCCCAGGATTTCCAGCCCACCAGGGGACATGCACCAAAGCCCATGCGCCAAGTTTTCTTGATGGCCACCCAAGCCCAATTGGAGACGCCCTTTGCTGCCCAAGGTTCAAGCCCAAATCCAAATAGGCGCCCAAGCCCAAGAGGGAGCCCCTTGACCAAGTCAAAGAAGGAGAGGTGTCCATTTCAAACAAGGAGATTGTGTTTATTTTCTACTCAAATTGTATACTCCTAGTTCTAATCAACCTTGTAATCCTTCTCCCAATTAATTTTGTAATTCTATCCTAACAAGGAGAGAACATGGGAATATCTATAAATACCCCACCTCCTCTTGTATGTTTTAATGCTATTGAATATGAAAAATTTCTTGAGTTTTTTTCAACTTTCTATGTGAATTTTTGTGTGATTAAGGGTATTTGTATGATCCCTCAGGGTTTCTGTGTGATCCCTGCGCTCTGCCTCCAAGCCACCAGCCTTCTTCATCTCTTGGTCACCTCCCTCAAACCTCTTCCCCTTCTTCTTCTTTCAGCCTTCCAATCTTTTCTTCCTTGTTTTCTAACCTGAATGATGATTTGCAGGTCTCTCAGAGTTCAAGAATCCAAGAATTCTATTTGACAAGCTTTCGAGTCACCGGATTGAAAGTCGCGAATCTGCAAGATCGATAGCTTTATTTTTCAGGCTGCATCCGAGAGCGTAGAGTGAACTCTTCATAGATCGATCTTCAAATCTTTGCTAGGTACACCCCCTAGACTCCTTTGGTAGCAGTATTGCAGAAGAGTTAGTCCTAACCAGGGCTTCTGAGCCTTGGCGGTCATGTTTCTTCACTTTTAGGGTTTATTTTCTGCATGCCTGTACTTCAGATTTTCTATAGAATTCTCTACTTAATATTTTGGCTTGAAATTCGGGATACAAACTCCTAACTTAATACCTAATCACAGAAAAATAACTAGCACGCATGAATAGTCCCGCATCAGTAACTCAGTATCAGCTTTGTGACACAGGCCACTCCAACACAGGCGTAGGCACATTATGGAAGCATGCCTGCCATGAGGATGAGCTTTACACCATCCCCAGTCACTCCAAGCTGCTCCTACAGGAAAATACGCTCTACAGAGATGTGTCAACCACCACTCTCTGCACCACAAAACATCCCTTAGGCATTAAGTACTCCCTACACCTCACTTATAAAAATGGTTCGTTGGACCCTCTAAGTAAGTTCATCCGAAAGGGTAAGCTTTTTTCAAGTCCTCTTCGATTTCGGAAGAAGCCCTCTAAGTGTCACAAAAGTTCTCTCAGAGCCACTTGAAACCCCAGATTGAAGCACGAGTGTAGGCTAGGACTATCTTGCCCTTCTTGCTTCTCTCCCATGAGCCTTGACTACATCCACCTACCACTTCCATCTCCTCGCTTGCTTCCATTCTACCTCTACATCACTCCACCACCACACTACCCATACCTCGCTCCACCATCGCACTATCCATCTAGAAGCTACAAACTCCTCTTTTTTGTTTACTTCCGTGGAAGACTGATATAGGCATCATAGGGTCTATCACAAGGAAAACTCCATCGTGGCTAGATTTTCATATCTTTTTTATTTTTGTAGATTTTAGAATACCCGTGTATTCCATAAGGAAACCTGGAGCCATCCAATGCAGTAGCTACATTTAGCTATGTCACCAAGTCTCAAGTGGAACTACAACAATTAAAATTTTGGTTATGAATCAGATACCTTGAAAATATGGGCATTTTAATTCTCGGTTCATTCCAATCCATTTTGGTTCTAGTTATGAACCAAGTTTGCCTTTGACATAGTTCAAACTATCAAATTATATCATATCATCATCTTTATAAAAATATTTGTTCAAAGAATCAGAGGAAGTCCAGTACTTCTCTAATTCATGGTATCATATTTGGTTGGGAGAGTTTCATTTTTATTATAATTTTAAAAAATAGAAATGCCCTAATTTTCTAAGACTCAACCATATATATTTTTAAAAATTATATTCTAATATGTTGGGATTTTGGTCACGAATTAGGATATGGCCGTTTTAATCCTCAGTTTATTCCAATGCATTTTGGTTTGGATTACGAGCTAAGTATGCCTTAAAGTAGTTCAAACTACTAAACCCCATTATTATCATTATTATTAAAAATTTTTGATCAAAGAATCAGGATCGGAGGAAGTCGCTTCAGCTTATGGAATCACCAATTTCTTTTTATATGGACCTGGTTGGAAGCGTGGAAAAAAAAAAAGGAAAAAACTGATGAGAAAAGAAATGGGAAAAAATGAAATTTATTTTTTTATTGAATGTTTTTTTATTAAAGTTGAAAATAGAAAAGGCAAGAAAAGAAATAAAATTATGTAGTTTTTTTTTTTAATTTTTAAAGGTCGGGTGAGGATTATAAAAATTTTATTTAATTTTAATTCCTTCGTTTCCGAATCTGTTCCTCGGAGGAGAAGGACGCTACAATTTTGAATTTTTCTTATTTCTTAAAAAAACTCCCAGCCTCCTATTCTCCTCTCCCACCAAAGGTGTAGAGGACAAGGTAGGGGTTCTCCCTCACTGCACTCCACGCCTGTTGGGTTCTGGGACTTCTTAGTGGTATCAGAGGGGAAGAACGCGAAGCTTTTCCGAGGGGAACCCGATCCTCCAATGGCGAACGTCTTTGCTCAGCAAGGAAGGTGGAGAGACCTCGACAGGCTACTCGCCAGGCCCGGAAACATCGTCGGCCATGGCTTCGAGCCCAGCCCCACTGTGAGTCCCCTATCTCGGTGCCTTTTTCCCGTAATCTATGTTTTGTTGGTGGATTTCTCTTATTAGGGCTTGTTTCCATAGCTGAGGGAAGAGATCGGGGAGTTTGTGAGGGTGTTGGTGGTGGGGGCTGGTGGGTTGGGCTGCGAATTGCTCAAGGACCTGGCTCTGTCTGGCTTCAAGAACATCGATGTCATCGACATGGACACCATCGAGGTTTCCAACCTCAATCGGCAGTTCCTCTTTAGGTACGGAATCACCCTTGTCCATGCCTTTTGTCCTCTTTTCCAATTAAGGTGTGTTCTCATGCAAACAATGTGGCATGCGAGATAATCGATTGGAACCTTATTTTCCCTGATTATGTAAACTGGGTTAAGCATTAAAGTAACAATTTTGGGTGAAGCTGGCTTTATACATCGGAGTGCTGAAGATAGCTAAGTGATATCCTTCGTCTTCTTTCCCTGTCTCTTATGAAAAGGGAATGTAACATGAATTCCGACTACACACTAATTTTGATATGTTTACAAGCATCAAATCCTATTGGTTGTGGCGAACTTTGGCCAACCAGACATCAAAAATTCGAAATTAGGGTGCAGATGGAGAAAGGCTCCAAATCAGAGAACTGTGGTATTCTTGTTTTCTACATATACCATTCTTACCTCTACATGTATCAAATCCAAGCAACTGCAATGATGAGATACCATTCCTAAATTTTACAAGTTTAAATTAGTACTCAGGTGGTGAGTTCACTGAAATTAGTCATATTTGATCCCTTACAAACATGGTCAGCAGTTTAACCTGCCATCCTTTACCTGTAGGGGATCTTGCCATATATTGTTTTCTTCTATGGTTAGGCTTCCTTCCATTTCTTGTTTTACCTGCACATCAAAGAAAACAAAAAGTTCTATTAACTTGTGGGAATTAATTCAGACCGTTGTAGTGGTCCTTGAAATGATTAGAAGTGAAGATCATGCATAAATTTTGACATCAGCGGTAATTGTTTAAATATGCATTGGCACTTCAATTTGGAATACCTGTAATGATCTTATTGCCTAACCAATGCAATAAGTACCAATCTAGTCACTTCTTAGCATGCCTTGATAACAAGTTGATAAAAAATAAGGTATATACCAATGGATACCATGTTGTTGAAGGATCATAATGCAAGCCTCTTTTAAACTTTAGAAGAAGTATGCACTAGTTTCTCCTTGTAATTGCAGCTTGGATGAAATTATCACATTTTCCAGTATGTGGGGAGATTAGGTGGTGTTTCATGTTCTCACAAGATGGACCTATAATCTTACAAGGGACTAAAATTGTCAAATCTTATTTCCTTTCTTGCTGGGGGATAAGAATCGAATATATAATCTCTAGCTTGAGATACCAGCTTTGATTGTGTCTTTTGCAAATTGACTGCTTGGTAACTCTAGAAAATAAGATCAATGTCCCATTACCCACTAGAGGATGATATAAATGGTTATTGATGAGGCAATGGTTGTGGTCTCATGGAGTATTATTGGTCAAAAAGGATCATTATCTTCGTAAATATATATTGGTTGCTATTGATTTTTAAGGGGATAGCAATGTTGCAAATTCTCAATTTCTTTAGGAAGAGCTCATTGACATCACAAGCTGTGGCCTAGATGGTTCCAGATAGTGGCTTCTTTAGATGCTTAGGCAAAATACCCATGTTGCTAGGTGGGTACTTACAGTAGAAATATCCAAAATACATTAAATTTAGTATAGTAGACTTATATGATCAATTTATCACAAATATACTAACTCCAACATTCAAATTTCCTTGTTTCTCTTGTTCAATGCTCGTAATCCTCTTGCCACTCACAATGGAGAAGAAGATATAATGTCAAGAGAAGGTAGCTTGATGGATGGTTGTCCTTACGTGGATGAGAGAAGATTAAAAATGGATAGTTTTGATCTTAAAGTAGTCTCTAGCAATTTGATAAGTTTACTCTATGAATGTAATCCAAACTGATGGATAGCAAATTCACTTCCTGAAATTTACGTAGAAAAGTGGCTGAAAATGTTCAATAAAATTAGAAATAGGCATTCACCTGATACCAAATGGCTAATAGATGGCCAGAGGCTTGCCTAGACACTAACTTTGGTGCTTGACTGGCCATCCAACCTAACATCTTGGAATGTACCCAAAAAAAACCTAGCAGCTTAGAAAATATGAGGCATCTAGGTTGTGGGGCTGCCCAGGCACATAGGTAGGACTCCCTAGGCACCATTTATGAGAACCTTGGTCACTATACTCACTTTGATTTCATATTAGAAGCCCGTATCATTTTGCTAAATTCCAGTCCCCATACTTGTATGGACTGATTTTAGCAAACTACTGGAGTGCTGAAAAAAATGTGAAAGACGGTCTCTGGAAAATGTTGTGAGCAATACAATAGGTTTCAAGACTTAATGAAAACTGCATCATATATGCTTGAATTTTTGGTTCATTATGCTCTTAATGGGGTGAATTTGCTGCCTACTTATCTTGATTAAATGATCCATGCATTGGCTTAGGCACTTTTGCTGGAAGCATAGGAGAGAGTAGTACTTTAAAATACAGTGCATACTGCCACACATGCACCCACACATGCATATGCGGTCCCTCAGCTGCATCACATCGCCTATATATGGTCATAACACATAGATTAAAATGGCGGTTAACTTAGCATTGCATGACCCCTAATATGGCTTGCTTAAGTCCTATTTGGCGCCAGTCCTAGTTTCTAGTTTTCAGTTTTTGTTTCCAAAACATAGAAACCATGGGAAAAAAATTGGTTTCTGGTGTCCTGGTTTCTGTTTTCAGTTTTTTGATGACTCATTCTCAGTTTCTAGAAATTGTGGAATTCTGTCATGGGATTTGATATGTGTATTTGACTAGTTACCCTTTTTAGGGTGCTTTGATACTATTTCCTTTTAAATGTTGGTGATCCATATTTGCATGGATGGATGGATGGCTTAGATAATAAAAAGCTAGTTTGAAAGAACATTCTAAGGGACTTTCCTTCTATGATTCCACATCCCAAAATTTCACATTCCAATGAACTGCCCAAATACTCCAACCAAGTATGAACTCTTCCACAAACATAACTTTAAGGAAAGAACAAAAGATTAACCAGAAAGTTTAATGCTTTATGATCTATCGGAAAGTTGTATGAAGAGAAAAAGAGTAAAGGCCTCCTCAAGCTCGTAGCACCTTATTTATTTCCCTAATGTAGTTTTTTCCTTCATTTTTTTTTGTTTGCTTTTTTCTTCTCACAAAAAAGGTGAAGAAGAGCACCAAGGGGGAGAGGGTTCTGGTTTCTTTTTTTCTTTAACTATTTTCAGGTTTGATATTATTATTACCATCTAATCTGCATTTCGTGCTTTCATAAAAGGATAAAATGGAGGAGAAGCAGTGGGAAGAAGAAATTTTTGTAATAAGTGAGGACATGTCTTGTCCTTAGGAATTCTGATTTTTTTATTTATAATAGCACAAATCTTTTAGTTTTTTAATTATTTATGTTATTTAAAATTAACTTATAGAAACCATGCAATAGCTTGACTGCTTTATTTTCTGTCTCAAGAGATGTTCGATCATTTTCCACCGTTGTTTTTAGTTGACTTGTCTTCGAGCCCTGCAACATTTTTTTGTGGTTGCACTTGCATGGATGATGAGGCAAGCTTTGTTTTTCATGCAACAATCCTATGCAACTGCTGGTCGTATAAAAGGAATTGGTTTGGTGCTGTATTTTTCTTCTAAAAGCATTTATCATGCATAACGGGATTCATTGTTGGTAGCATGGATCGCCGAACCATGCTGAACGGCTGGTTCGGCCCATACCGAATCGAATCGGCGGTAAATTGGCATGGTTCGGTACCAAAATCGGTTTCCGGGTTGGAAAAGTAAAAAAATTAAGAACAGGTCCGAATCGGTCCTGAATTGCTCCAAATCAATCGGTTCGACCGGTTTGGACCGATTCGAACCATTTTTTTTGTGTTATTATGTGCTACAGTGGGGGTAATATAACTGAATTGAGAGCTCTCAGGCTCTTAGTTTTGACTGAAAATTGAGAAATGGCAATTTTTTTCAGATTTTAAGCAAATCAAATGTCAAAATAGCAAGAAGAAGGTGAATTTAGAGTATACATGTGCTTCCCTGACCTTTCTCTCTCTCCTCTCTTTTTTTAAATTCATGAAAAATGAAAAAATAAGAAAAAAATTGTCAAATTTTTTTTGCCATGATTTTAGAGTATGTTGTAGATCTATAAAAGATCTACACAATGATGTTAAGATCATGATTTTTTTGTTAAGTATATAGTTTTTAAAATAAAAAATTATTTTTATATTAAAAAATTAATAAAAAAATAATTAATTAAAAAACTTTTAATTATATATTATTGTTATAGGGTTCATAAGCTACTCTTATTATAAATTTCGTGTCGATTTATCCAAATTTTGATGCATCTTATGAATAGTACTCTAAGTCTAATATTGAAGAAAAGTAGTATTTAATTCATGTTCAGTATCTTAAAAAAATATATGTAGCATCTATGATAGGATCCTATATGAAACTAAGATTAAATTATTTTTTATAATATTATAATATTTTATATTTTTAAATCTAAAAAATAAAAAAATATAATTAAATAAAAAAAATAGATAAACAAAATATTAATTAATATACGTAATTATTGAGCTTATGTACTTTTTAAATATTTAGGAATGGATCTATCGAGGAGGAAGAAGGATCCGGAGCATGATATTGATTGGTTGCATGGAAAAATGCTATTGGGTCGACATCACTGGATGTGTAAATGGTACAATGTAGAATTTAAAGATGATGGGATAACGAGATTGAAGCAGCACTTGGCTGGTGGTTGTTCTGATGTATCTGCATGCCGATACTGTCTACAGAAGGTCCGTTAGTTGATGAAAAAGTATTTTACTGATTTCAGAGCAAGAAAGAAAAAATATCAAAGAAGGTAGAGGTAGACCGCAGAGCCATAGAACCACCTTCTTATTACTCTAGGAAGTCAGAGGGAGTATCTATTTCTTCGATGAGGAGACACAGATGGAGGCTACTATTCAGGTAAGCTTGTATGAGCGGAGACAATTAGAAAAGATGGTTAGGTAGAGACTGCGATTTGGATCATCAGCTTTTGAGTCGGGATCAGAATCGGGCTCTACAAGTATTGCAAGAGAGTCTGAGACAGTTTAGGAGGATCTCAGTCAGAGAGCTCGTCAAGAGAGGCACCAATCATATTGCATTCATGTTGAGATCATTTGGTAATAGAAAGAAGTCTTCTAGGAACATTTCAGCATGATCCATTATCCATGATGTCGATTCACATACCTTCCTAGCAAAGATTTCAAGCAATAGAGGATTGATAGCATACTGAAAAAGCATAAGAAGAAGGATATGTGGCGGGCCATCGGATCCTGATTTCATTTCAATCATATCTCAGTGCATGTAGCATATAACTCATATTATCGCTCTGCTTTGTATCTATACAAGTTGCTGGTGCAGGTGTAGATCTTTTAGGATCGAGGGATATTTATGGCCAGCTTTTGGACAGCAATAAAGAATTAGAAAATTGGATTGTCTCCTATTAGAGTAAGTGGTCCGTATATGGATTGACAGTGATGTATGATGATGTGACTGATCCTACTAGATGGGGCATTATTAACTTCTTGACTTATTATGATGTAATTGTTTTTCATAAATCTATTGATGCTTCAGATCAAGTGCATGATAGCAGTTATATTCTCAGATTGATGGAGGTGATTGATTAGGTGGGAGAGCAGAATGTCATATAGGTCATCATAGATAATGAATCACAGTATAGGGCCGCAGGGTAGCTCTTGATGCAGTGGCGATCGCATATTATCTAGATCCTTTATGCTACACATTGTATTGATCTCATATTGATGGATATTGGAAAAATCTGTAGGGTGCAGAAGATAGTTAACTTAGCAAAGACTATCACCAGATTCATCTATAACTATACATAGATTTATCATTGATGATGAGCTTTATTGGGGAAGAAACATTGAGACCAGGGGTCACACGGTTTGCTGCAAATTATATAACACTTGATAGTCTTTTTGACAAGAAAGTAGAGCTGTGTCAGATGTTTGTTAGTCAAGAATGGTAGCAGAACAGATATACCGGAACAAATATTGAGAGGAGCAATGTGAAGAATTTAGTGACTAGATAGATATTCTGGTAGTGGGCCGAGATGATGGTGAAGGCTATCAAGTCTCTATATGAGGTATTTTGGGTCGTGGACTCTGAGAGATATGCTCAGATGGATTTCCTGTATTACATGATGCAAAGGATAAAGGAAAAGATTCAAGAGATAGATTCGGCACATGCTATTGAGTATATTCGGATCATTGATGGACGTGGAGTTATCAAATGAGTTTGGATTTGCATATAACAGGTATGCAATAAATCATAAATTTTTTAAAATATTAAATTAAATTATATTTGTACAAGTATACTTGACTAATTTTTAAAATATATATGCAGTTTACTATCTGAATCCGATATTTCAATACTCTATACTGGACATTAATATGGATGAACAGCTTATGTTTGCCCTACGCAATGTTATATATAAGATGAAGCTCGATCCAAATACGCAGTTATGTACCTAGAAGAAGTAAATTAGGTTGAAATTATTGAATAATTTTTATTAGCACTAATTTCAATAAGTATCATATGATAACATCAATTTTTTTTCCAGATAAAATTTTTTAGGAAGGGTACAGATTCTTTTAGATCCACTGTAGTCATCAGAAGTAAATCAAAAATGAATCTTGGTAGGTATTACTAAGTACTAAATCTAATATTAGATTCAAATTGATCTTTGAATTTTGCTGAATTTACAATTCTAAATGATTTAAAATCTCTTACAGCTAATTGGTTGGTACATTTCGGTGGATCAGCAAAATATTTAAAAGTTCTTGCTATCAAGATCCTCTTCCAGATGGTGTCGTCTAGTAGATGTGAGCACAACTGATCTACTTCGGTCTTATCCACTCCAAGTAGAGGAACTGTCTAAAATTGAAATGCTTTAACGATCTTATTTATGTACATTATAATTTAAGATTAAGGCTAAAATGCATTCAGGAGGAAGTTAAACTAAAATACTCCAATCCTACTGCAAATAATTATGTTGATGAGGATGAAGATTCGATAATTGGATGGGCCGTGAGTTAGTAGTAGGAGCCAGAGCTTGATGAGCCATGATCACCTTCTCGACCAGCCAATTTTGTAGCTAGCGAGGCTGGGATGAATGCTGAATAATAGACAAGCAGCCAAGGTTCCTGGTACCGGTACCGGGTGCCGTACCAGTGGTCGGTCGGTACCGGTTCGGTACCGAACCGTACCGTCGACACACGGTATGGCGGGCATACCGGTTTGAACCAGTACGCCCAAATTTCTTTTTTGATTTTTTTGTTTTTTTTGTAATTTTAAGATTTTTATTTTAATTTTTAAGGGTTTAGGGTTTATTTTTTAAGGGTTTAGGATTTAGGGTTTAGGCCGGTTTAGGATTTAGGGTTTAGGATGGCGTATCGCTTTAGGGTTTAGGACTAAATACTAATCTTTAGGACTATTTTCAATTAAATAAAAAAAATGATAATTAAACTAAAATTATTAGCAATTAATGAAAGTAAAATATGGTATAAATATATAATTACATACCAATGTTTAGAATCGGGTAGAGTGACGATGTCTATAATATAGGGATCATGTATGTACTCTGTAGGAAATTCGGCATGTCCCTCCTGCCAGGCAGCATGATACTCCTCTAAGCTCATCCCAGGAGGTATGCGTGATGGGTCATAATTAATCGCAGATCCCTCTCTGATGTCCCGACTCTGAGAGCTGTCCAGAGACTGATGATATGGCAGTGCAGGTGTTGGGGGAATCCAAATATATCAGCAACAAAATCAGATGTATAAGATGCTCCGGGATAATAACTACTGGATGCTGACGTCTCGGATGCACCATATGGATCATATGGACTAGAAGCTGCCGGTAACTGCGGATAAGAGGATCCTGAATATGAGGATGATCCAATACATCCAAGGATCTTACTCCACGTGCGAGATCTGCAGCTATATCATGTCCTGAACGACCACGCGGAGCCTGTCGCCTATATGGAATCGTATCACCACGAGGTCTATCAGATGGTACTCCATGATCTGTATCCTGCATGGCATGAAAAAATTGCGACTCCCCAGTGAATCGAATAGGACTAGTGGCTGCGACTCCAGTCTCCTGCCCCTTCCTGATCACTAGATCCTTTACTATCTGAAGCACTATCATCACTGTCTCTGGTATCTGAATCTGAGTGGACTGAGTGCTCCGATGGAGGTGCAACTGCCTTTCTTTTTCCTCTGTCTCCAGGTCTACTAGATGGTGGGGATGGACGATGTGCTGTATTTGTTGGAGCCCTATGAGGAATATGACTTGTTGTCCATTGTCCAGCATCCACCTCAGCCTCACTAGCTACAAAACTGGCTGGTCGAGGAGACGATCCTGGCTCATCAAGCTCTGGCTTCTGTTGCTGACCCATGACCCACCCAATTATTGGATCTTCATCCTCATCAACATATGAACTTGCAGTGGGATCGGGATATTTCAATTATACTTCTTGAATACATTTTAGCCTCAACCTTAAATTATAGTGTACATACACAAGATCGTTGAGGCGTTTCTGTTTCAGACGGTTCCTCTGCTTGGAGTGGATAAGATCAAATGTAGACCAGTTGCGCTCACATCCACTGGATGGCACCGTTTGGAAGAGGATCTTCACTGCAAAAACCTTCAAATTTTTAGCAGATCCACCAAAATGTATAGTTTTAGGGTTAGGACACTCATTCCTTTCGGCACGGTTCGGAGAATCCTGCAACAAGCAATATTCTTCACAGGGTTCTAACAGATACATCACATCATTCATTTCTACCATCTATTCGACCCAGAGATAGAGAAAAAAGAAAGGTAGTTGCATTTCCACTGGAGCACTCAATTCATTCATATTCAGATACCAGAGATAGTGATGCTAGTGTTTCTTCAGATAGTGGAGGATCTAATGATCAGGGAGAGGTCGGAGGACAGGAGACAGCCACCTATTCATTTTCGATTCACTGGTGAGTCGCAGTTTAGTCAAGCCACATAGGATACAGATCATGGTGCATTAGTTGGTGGATCTCATGGTGATACGATTTCATATAGGCGACGGGCTTCGCGTGCTTATTCGGGATATGATACAGCTGCATATCTTGCACGTGGAGTGGGATCCATGGATGTATCAGGATCATCCTCATATTCATGATTCTTTTATCTATAGGTACCGATAGTTTGTGATCCATATGATTCATACGGTGTATCTAAGGTATCATCTTTTAGTGGTCATTATTCCATACAACCCGAAGCATCTTACGGATATGATTTTGCTGCTAGTATATTTGGATGGCTCTGCACAGTCATATCATCAGTCTCTGGATATTTTTCAGAGTCGAGACCTTAGCGAGAAATTTGTAATAAGTTACGATCCATCATGCATATCTCCTGGGATGAGCTTACAGGAGTATCATGCTGTCTAGTTAGAGGAATTTACTGATCTTCTTCCTCAGTATATTAATGATCCCGATATTTATTGACATCGACATTCGACTCGATTCTAAATATCAGTATGTAATTATGTTTATATTTTATCTTTCATTTAATTAATTCCTGGTAATCTTATTTTAATCAGAATTTTGTATCTTACTTTAAGTAGAAGTAATGGCTGGAGGCTTACTTTAATGTATTAGCATTTTTTAAATTCTAAATCCTAAATCCTGAATGCTAAATTCTAAATCCTAAACTCTAAAAAAAAATTGATGTGCCAATTACGGTACGGTGCCGGTACCGTACCATATCGGCCTAGTGCTGGTACGGGTCTCGGTACTGATACCGGGATCCTTGGTTAGTAAGTTCTTTGCAACTATAAAAAACATATAAATGGATCTAAGGCCTCCAATCCTCTATCGGAACATCTTACGAGAATAACTGTATAATAAGTATATTGAGAAATAGAAATGCTGATATGTTACAAAGATCCTTCAAAGATTAGTTGTCCCTCAGTGTAACATTCCGAAGGTATGCCCTTGGCAAATGGTATCATATAGAATGCTTGAACCTAATGCATAAGGATGGTAATTTTTATTGACCCAGTGGATTACCGACCCGATCATAATGGGATAGGTAAAACCCGACCTGTCTAATTTATAAATGGATATGGATTATATAAAAAAATTCGACTCGAATTCGGGTCGGGTACGAGTAGTAGTACGCACCAATCCAAACCCAGCCCGTTTATATAAAAAAGCTATGTTTATAAAATATTTAAGTAAATTAGATATGGGACGGATATACTCGACCCGACCTGACCTGACTGTTTAGGTAGTAGTACGTTCCCGACCCGACTTATTTTGGTTTTAAATAAATTGGGTTTTATAAGACCGGGTATACCCGACTCGACTCGATCTAAACGGGACTTTTTTTTATACCCGACCCAACCCGAGACGGATATGGGGTCGGAAATTTTTTGGCGGGACGGGTATGGGTTTTGGGTGACTTGATCCAAACCGACCTGTTGCTATCCCTACCAACATATAGATTGCCACAGTGGTGGACCACCGGGGGGCAAGGGGGGCCTTGGCCCCCCAAGTTTTTTTAAAGTTTTTTTATAAGTTAAATTTTTTTTGTAAACTTTTAAATATATACAAGGATGAACCGCCGGGAGGGCAAGGAGGCCCCTTGGCCCTTCCTAATTTTTTTATTTTTTTTATAAATTAAGATTTTATGTAAACTTTTAAATATATATATATATATTTATATACTTGGCCCTTCTGAACTTGGGGATATTAAATATAACTTGAAGAATCTTAAAAAAATAAAATGAAACAAATACTATAAATCAGCTTTCTTTACTTGAAAGTTGGATCACTACCAATTTTATTTTGTATTTTCATTAAATTTTTTTTTATAATTTTTTAAAAGAAGACAGAATTTTCTTTTTGTTACTTGACCAGCGCCCGTCTCCAGAATTCGCCGTGGTCGAAGCCACTAGCACCATCCCATTCACCACACCGATGGATAAAATAGTGACTGGACTTGTCATGTGATGCGATCGACGAGAACGCTTTCACGATGAGACCAGACTGTTGCACATACATAAGGTCGGATACCATCGATGTGCTGGCCTATGACTACTATCTTGGTGGCCTTTGTCAGCCTCATCGCACTGACGAACACTGCCTGCGGTGAAGCCACGCACTGTCTTAGCGACCGGATCCATCGCGTAGCATAATCGGATCTTGGAGGGCACGGATGGGTAGACGCCCGTCATGTCTCAGACTCCCACCAATACTACTGCACTCACATTCCATCATCTTTGGCATCGTCGTTCGATGGATGTCACATCCTGTTGTGCAGCGCTAACGGTACTCGGCGCGATGCTGTCACTACTGTGGCTGGTGCGCGCACATCCTCTACGAGTCCTTAATACTTATTACTCTTCGATTTCAACTACTACTATAGAGAAAATATTTTAAAAAATGAAGATTGTCAAACAGATTATGCAATAAGATGGAAGACGATTTTTTTATCGATTATTTAGTCACTTATGTCGATAAGGAGATAGCTGAAAATTTTACGATAAATTTCATTATTAATGAATTTAATCTTATGAAATAAGATAAGTATAATTTAAATAATATTTATAAAAATATTTAAAAATATTTAAATTAATTTAAAATATTTATTAATATTTTTTTTTTATATTTTTTGGCCTTAGAAAAATTGGTGTGGCCCGTCCCTGGATGGCCAAGGTATGAGGAGATTTCATGCAGCTACACTTCAAAGTGTCAGAGGAAGTTTATGATTTATAAAATTATATCACCTTGACCGCAAGTGTTGAAAATATGCTAAAGTACATATGAAGAGATTTATAATCTGATTCTTACATATCATTATAATAGTCATATGCTCACCACATCTTAGGCATACCATGATACAAAAGTCAAATAACTTGTACAGCTCCTACGCAATGCAATCAATTTGTTTTTACTTAACTTTTGTGAAGGTTCCAGGTTGAAAATTGGGGAGCGATTGCTGTAGTGAATACAATATTTTCAACAATCCATTAGTGGGGCAAATAACCAATCTATATGGCTATAAATTTAATATATATCTATATATGCAACACATCAGATACACGGAATTCTGTGCGTTACATTCAGGTTTTACTACTATTCTTGTAAACCTGGAAATCTAAAACATACTTGTGGTGTTTAGTTTGGTTAACTATGACAACTTTTGTCACAAATTTTGAGTGTGTGCTTTAATTTATCAGCTTACAGAAAGGTTAAATTCATGGAATAATAGAACTTTATCATCGAAGTATTTCTGCTCCTTAAAAAATAAAATAACAATTTTATTTCAAATAGAGTTCCAGCTATTTTTGCAAATATTGTCAAAATCTGGTAGTGTCTACAACAATTCATGATGTTGATGGCTTGCTAAATGTTGCAGTTGAAGACAAGGTTTTAAATCCTATGGGATAGGTGTTTCCTGGTTTCTCCATGAAATGGGATGTCTTATTGTCCTGCCTCTTCTCGATAACAATCCTGGTCATGCATGCTAGTAGATAGCCTCCGTTTATCTCCCTTTCTTCTTTTTTTTGTTTCTTTTTTTTTTCTTTCCTTTCGTTCTTTTTTTTTCTTCTACCTTCCTTTCCTTCCCTTTCATTTTCTTTCTATTTCTATTCCTTCTTTTATTTCTTGTTTTCTTTTTCATCTTCATTCTCTTTCTTTCTTTCTTTCCTTTTTCTTCTTTTCTTTCTTTTCACCTTTTCCTTGTCTTCATTTATCCTTTCTTTCTTTCCTCTTTCTTGTTGTCTCCTACATGGATGGGTTTTGGAATCCTGATCCCATCCCGGTTCCATTTTCTTACAAAAATGGGATGGGACAGCTAGAACACCCACCGGGACTTAAAACCTTGGTTCAAGATCTTCCATGAATAGGGCTTATTGTTGGGGAAAAATGTTAGATTCCTTTACAATCATCACCAGTACCCTGCAGTGACAACAAATGGATCAATAATTTAAAAGGAAGAAAAATTAGGGAACAATTCAGTTAATGATATATGAGGAGGAGGACAAATAGAGTGAGATTAGGAAATGGAACTGACTGCACAGACTCTAACTCCTTTTGTACTGCTTTTATTTAATATATTGTTTTGTTCACTCCCCTATGAGATGTTAAAAAAAACTTTTTACTACTGGTGGTGCTACTAAATTCTGGTACATTTTGTCGTGGTCTTAAACATGGGACCAAGGTATATTTAGAAAAAAGGACTGGTTTTATGTTCTCCCAGAAACTATTGGCTGCACAGCAGATTTCACCTAAGCTTTGTTTGATATAAGGGTAAAAGCAGTTGCAGTGGCTGGTAGCTAGGGTTTGATGTTTCCATAGGATATTGTAGTTGAATATCTTATGGCACCAGTCTCCCTAAAAGGAAAACATGCCAATGGTTTCATTTAATTACCAGCCCTATCAATGAAGAGGGAAAAAAAGAAAACATAAATAAGGGAAAGATATATCATAGGAGTAGCTGTAGAACAGCAGCTGTCCCTTAAAAGGGCAGATTAAGAATAAACGGAGTAATTTAAAAACAAAAAGAGGAGAAAGAGAGGGAAAGTGAATAGCCGGAGAGTCTTCAACCTGATTATGCTGCACCTTTTGTTATTCCACTTTAGGGTGAACTCTTAGAGGACATACATGTTGCCATTTATGAGTGGCCTGGCATATTAAACTTGAATAGAACCATTCTACAGGCATGGAACTCTGATGAATTAAGTGAGAATTTCAAGCCGGGCCTTTATCATTCATGTTAAATTTGTGGAATCATGCACCACATTCACTCTAAACAAAGTGCCATGCACAATGACGTGATGGGATTAAATCCATTTCTGGAATCATGCACCACATTATTCACATAAATGAAAAATGGTGTTTAATCATGTAATCTCAACTGACCATCAGATATCCTTTAAGCTAAATCAATTGGATATCATATATTAGAAAAAGGTAAATGCATGGAAACATGCTGTGCTTCCATTATTTGAGGTTCTTGAAGTTTACTTAGAATGTATCCCTCAATGTTTGGCTTTGGTACTGCAGACTTCAGGATGTTGGTAAGTCCAAAGCGGAGGTAGCTGCAAAGCGCGTTATGGAAAGAGTTAGCGGTGTGAATATCGTACCTCATTTTTGCAGGATTGAGGATAAGGGCCTAGAATTTTACAATGATTTCAACATAATTGTCCTTGGTCTTGATTCCATTGAGGCTCGAAGCTACATTAATTCTGTTGCTTGCAGTTTTCTGGGTAAGTTGCTCTTCCTCATCTTATGTGGGTAATTAAAGTGCCCTGTTTCAATAATTGACTTTGGCGTTGTTTGGTGTTACTCCAAAGGATGTTTCTTACATGAAGTGCATCCTTTCCACATTGCATTGCAAATTTTTCATTTTGTATGCATCTTTGGACATTGTGATTCTTATTTTCAGATGATTACTGCAGTTATAGTTTGAATTAGATCCCTTGTAGTTGTACTTTATAATTACCAAAGCAATTTTTAGCTTAATTTGGATAGTTCATTTGTTAGTGGGATTTTAAGGTAAACTTACATGGTGTAATTAGTGAATAGTGTATAGATCAAGATGTTGGACATTGAAAAAAAGTGACCGAGCATATTGTAAATATCACAGATATAAGGAGATGGTTGAATATATATGTGTGTGTGCGTGTAGGAGATGGTTGAATATATATGTGCGTGTGTATCATATTTTTACAAAATAAAGAGAAGAGCTAGGTGGTATTTCTACAAAATAAAGATAAGAGCTAGGTGGACTGGAGAGACTTGGTGAAAGAGGAATCTATTGACTGTTGTTTCTAATATTGGCTGTTGTTTCTAATATTCATAATATCCATAATTGTTTTGGTTCTTACAAGTTGATTGCATAAACAGTGCCTATTAGAGATCTAGTTTTGCTCTTGTTTCTGAAATTTTTTGATTAATAGTTATCTGGCATTTGCTAAGTAGGTTGTTAAGGAGCTCTCTTTATTTAAGAAATAGTTATAATTTTCTTTAGGTTTTTCTTACCAAATTTGCTTCTTCAATTTTTTTAATTCTCAGAAAAACATGATAGGTCATCAATGAAAATCTTGCTCTTGAGAGAACAGATGGTGGAAGAATATCAAGACATTCTATCATTTTCTGGGGTAAAATAATGATCAAGTTTTATATTCCATAGGAGCTTGTAATTTTGGATTGAAGACAAGTTACAAAATATTCTATACCACTTGATGGCAAGTTTGGTTATTTTGAGAACGAAACTACTCCCCAGGTTGTGGTAGCCATTGCAGTTCTCTCTGTTGCTTGAACAAGAACTATCAACAGTTTGTGGATCATTTAAAAGATCTAAGATGTGGCCAGATAGCTTCAAAATGCACTCTGCCTAATCAACATGAAAGCTTGCTATCTGGTCCTGTAGATATGTTTATAGGTAACTTTTAATTGCATATGGCCCCTTAATGGTTTGGCATGTAGTTCTGAACTCCTAGGGGTTGCAAGTATTGGTGAACATGGTTGACAGCATAAGTAACTTTGTATGAATGACTGCCAATTATAGATTTCTACCACTTGGCATATTTTGGATAGAATGACTTTCCGCTGTGAAATACATTAGTTGAGTGCAGTTAATATGGAAATAAAAAACCTGTCTAAAATGCTGGATTTCATTGAAAATCTTTAATATATTTGAGGCAGAAAAAATCTTGAAAGCTGGAGGTACATCATTACCAAGATGTACGGAAATGCCATAAAACTTACATTGCAGTGGCAATGATTTGATTTGCATGCGATACCATGTCAATGTCACAGTTTCCAAAAATTCTTCTGACACCTTGTTGGATAATCTAGAAGTGTTGTATCTTAGTTTTTCACAGATATGCTCATATTGCAGAAATAATGATCAATGATCAGACCACCTGGGCAGGATGGCTTAATAATGATTACTGTAATGAGAATCATGCAGTATGAGATAAACAGGAGCACATCATAAAATAGTGCGCTTAAATATGCTTCCTTCTTATAATGACTATGTAGACCTATTTAAACATTGGTGCTTGCATTTGTTTCATCCTTATTTGAGCCAAGAATTGAGGTGCATGCCATGCTGCACCCTAGTTGGTCTGTATTGCTGTACCATGTTGTTCCAGTGTGCCAGCCTGTCCCATGTGTCAACATGGGCATTTGGTGGGGCATGTACCTTGCTGATTGGTGACCAGCATGGTTACCAATGCCAGCTTTTAAATCCTCAAAGGTGAAGTTGATCAATTGTGAATGTTTGTGAAAATTAGTTTCACAATGACACATTGGACATTGACTGAAAAAAGAAAGGCTTCCTAAAACTGATTGTGAAACATCTGTCAGAATAGTGCTAATAAACTAATAAAAGCTAACTGGCTATTTGGATAACCAGATAAACTGTCATTTTGTTCTTGATAATTAAAAATGTAAGGTGTTCCTCACCAAGGTGTTGACTATTGAGAGAACTGAAATTCCTTAAGATCATATGATTGAACATAAAATTAATTTTTTTGTGAAATTTGGTTGTCGTGGAATGTGATCAAGAGTGGCTGAGTTTGTAACCATGTAGTTCTGTGTTTGTCTCTTTTGATTGGTTTTCCTATGTTCATATATGTTTCTTAGAAAGATGTGGATATATAGTTTAGTAGACAAGGGAAAACATGGATTCTAACAATGTTAATTCTTAAATACAAGCATATCTCTTTGTTGGCAGATTGAAGAAATTTTAAAATGCATAAAGAAAAGAATGATGGAGGGAAAGTTGATTGATCAGTTACAAGTAGATTTAATTAGAGACCCTTTTTTTTAGACTTTGAAATTTACAAGAAGTAAAATATGAGAGATAAGATTTAACAGAAATATAGAAGTTTTGATGGGGAAGCTATGCATGAAAAAAAAATCATAAAATATGAGAGATTTGCAAATGAAGCCGGCGATCACTAGAGCGGATGTTACCTAGACACTTGCATGGTTGCCAAATGTCCAATTGGGATCCAAAAATTTAGGCACAGGGATGCAACCTCTATATATGTTTGTGCGTTTATATATTAACATTATTAGATATATGTAAAAATATGTTTTGATGATGTTCGAAAAGGAGAAATGAAAAAGAAAGAGTTATATATTTTGTCTAACAAAGTTAATAGAATAATCATGAGTTTGCAAGTTGTTTAAGCAATTTGTTAGGCTCATCCAAGATTATCAAGGAATTGTTGGGATACTTAGGATATCTAACAAAGTTGAATGGTCATGAGTTTGCAAGCTGTTTAAGCTATTTGTTAGGTTCATCTAAGATTATCAAGGAAGTATTGAGATACTTAAATTGATAAATGTCCATGATGACTTTATACTTAAAACATAATGACACTTCACTTTGAAATGTCCATATAATTATGATGACTTTGTATTAAAAATATTAGGACAATACTCTTAAAGTGTCCGCATAACCTTGAAAACTTTATAACACAAACATAAGGAGACTTTGCTTGAAGTGTCTACATAGCCTTGACAACTTCATATTAAAAACTTAAGGACACTTTGGTTGAAGCATCCAGCATTTGAAATCAAGAAACCCCTATGTGACATTCCAAGAAAAGATGCGAAGGGTTGGCATTTTTTGTTGACATTAGCATTACTTTCCATAGTGGAATGTCTAACCATGTCATATTGTATCGAGTTACCTCCGAGTATTCAAAGTAAGTTTTTCATACCGTACCTACTGAACCGTACAGTATGGCCCGTATCATACCGTACCGGACGGCGACTGGTACGGTTCGACCCTCTAGACCGATCAAAACCAAGTGAGTCTAATTATATTTTTTTATTTTTATTAAGTATATAATTTTTAAAATTAAAAACATGTTTTCGAATTAAAAATTAAAAAAAATAAAATATTTTTTATATACAAAGATCATAAATCAAGTGATTTTAATTATAATGGACCATGCTATTTTGTATCAATTTTGGAATGGAATTAGAATGTTAATGATTATGCTAATGATGGTCAATTGGCGTGGTACATAAAATTAGCTCAATTTTAAGTCGTGTACTAACTGCACCTAAACCAATTTGATTGTAGCTTCTAGTTGAAAAGTTCATTTTGCATTCCCATCATTTCCAACCATATTCAATACTAAGTTAGGTTAAATTCAAGTCCAAGCCCCTTCTTATAAGGTGAAGCAAGTCCGATCTGACTCAAAGTTTTATGCAAAACACAGTGAGTTAGATCAGGTTAGGATCTTCTATATTAGTCTAGGACACCATCTAGTCTTTATTGATTTTTAAATGAAATAATGCCAACACGATTGTTCCAGAGACCGCAATACTGCGAGATCATCGAAGTAATGGTGTAAATGCTTGCAAAGTCTTAGATATCAAAAATACATGTATAAACTGCACATCATAATGACATGAAAAAAATACCGACTACAGAAGAGAGGGAAAATTGGTAAATTAGAAATTCTGTAATTGGAAATGATTGTCCAATTCTCCCTTCTTTCTTCCATAAGGAGGAATGGAGAGAACAAAATAGCAGGCTATAGGAGATGAACAAGGAAGACTCACTAGAAGGTGGTGGTAGAGAGAGAGAGGAGGAAGTGATGCCGATAGAGATGTAGAAGGGGCTGCCATTCTTGGTGGATACGTGGATGGTGACCTCTTCGTGAAAGCGGTACTATTTTCCGACCTGCACCCATGATGACTACCTTGCCGGCATCGCCTCCAACTCCTCCTATCCCATCTATATTACCCACTTCACCAAGTTCCTCACCCATCGCCATTCTCCTTAGATTTTTATTTTTTCCTTCTCTTTAATTAATTGTTGGTAATCTTGCTTTATGAAAAATTTTTCAATTAGAATTAACAAATATTTATTTGGATCTAAAAACATTCAATAAATTCTAAAAAACAATTTGAAATCATAAGAAACCAAAAAAAGTAAAAAAAAACATATGTCAATTTGATCGACATGCTTTGCCATACCATGTATTTGTATGGTACGGTACCATACCATACCGACTGGTGACTGGTTTGGGTCCTGGTACCAGTTCAGCGATTCTCGGTTCAAAGTATTGACACTCACAAAAGCCTTAAAAATGGAGTGTCTAGGTTGCTTGGAGAGTGAACATGCTCCAATGTTAAAGATCGGTTAGCAACAAGCATTGCATTTAGTATTCACCTAATTTTAGATGGGTATTTAGACTTTAGCATAAAAAAGGACAAGGAAATGGGACTACTTGATGGAAGTACAAATACATAAGATGGAGAGATATAGATATTTTAAGATTAATAATAAACAAAATCTGAGGAAGAAAGTGTAATTCATTAGATTAAATACGAGATTGGTTATAATGCTTGTATGGTATCTAGATTATAGGGAACAATATCTACTATTATAATGCAAAAGTCATCGATCTGCTTATCACGAGTCTCATGTCACTGCTTAGCCTAGTTGTTTTACATGGCCCTGTATGACAAACTTTAGTCGCGTTTTTACTTGGATATGTTGTGTAGGTGTCAAATGCCCGAAAGAGTTGGACACAAGATCTTTCAAAAAATTTGATAGTGGGACACATTGATTTTATATAATTGTGTTTATAAATATATACAAATGTAATTTGAAACAAGGATTAAAATATTGGGCATGTTGGTCTGGTACTGGCCTTGTGGTGGTATGCCTGGGGCGGTATGGCATTACTTGAACTGGGCCCAAACTACTTGTACCAACTTGAATTGGTGTGGATCAGGCCCATACTGCCCTTGAACTTGGCCTGAACTAGGAGTTACTGCTTGATGCGAGGTTTAAAGTGGATTTTTGGCTCATTCTCCACCATTTTAAGGTGGGAACAAGTTGCAGGAGATGCTAGAAGCATCCTACATCCATTTTTCATGGGATTTAAGCAACAATCATTGGTTTTTGGGCCAAAACAGCATTCTAGTTAGGCAAATCATCTCTTTGCCCTCTTTTTTTTTTTTGTATAATCCAAGAATAAATTGGGGTTCAATTGAAAAAAAATTGGGGGGACTATGTTGTTGTTGGATTTGAAGTCTTTGATAATTGGATTCATGCCCTAGAGCATGAACCCAGGATCAAAATCAAGGACTTAAATCTCATTTCAATAGTTAATACTTAATAGATAACTTTTCCATCTATTTTTAGTTGCAAGTTAATTATGTCATGTAACAAACCTGCAAGATAAAAACTTTAGGAGACATTGATAACCATAACCAGGACCCTTAAAAAATTCATGAAACATAGCATCGAGATTATAAAACATAAGAGATGCAAAAATAACAATTTTGAAGGCCAAAATAGGCTATACCAGGGACATACCTGCTATATTGAATAATGTCAGCCAATACTCTTTTTTGTTGTGGCATGCG
Source organism: Areca catechu (assembly GCA_021397845.1). Taxonomy (NCBI): domain Eukaryota; kingdom Viridiplantae; phylum Streptophyta; class Magnoliopsida; order Arecales; family Arecaceae; genus Areca; species Areca catechu. The sequence goes on from CM038043.1 coordinate 17,804,716, forward strand.
ATCAAACTTCTTGAACCTTTTGATGTAATAAGTATTTTGTTGATTGATTGCATTATAGATAATAGGTTTTGTAAAATCTTTGTTAAATGTTCTGTTAGACTTGTAAACTTCTAGGTATGTGTCACAAGTTGTTATCATGGTGATGTTGGCTGCCTTTTGGCAGCCTCCGGAGGCCTTCTCTCCCTCTCCTTCCCTCCTCATCCTCTCTGTCACTTCCTCTCCATCTCCCTCTCCCCCTCTTCACTAGTTTATTATTTTGATTGCCGGAACCATCTAGGTCTGCTGCCGGCAGAGCTTGTTACACCCGAAACCAGGTGGTTCAAGACAGTTCCATAAACCCTGGTTAAGAGTGACTAAGTGGCACATGCTTGTGTATTGGTGAAGATTTCTAATGTTCATAAAGTCATCGTACTCGCACTGTAACCTTGTCAGATACTTCTTCTCAAACCAAACTTCTGCATGCAAGTTCCAAATGCCAGCAGAATTAGTTAAACCAAAATTCTGTGATGCTCTACTCTTTGCTGGAGCTAGTCAGATTCCCTACATCTCCTTGCCATTGATGGAGCTCCAAGCTGCATTGGAGGGCCTTTGCATTGCTGTCCTTGTTTCGCAAGCCACAAATGTTCTGCTAGAGGGTGATTCTCTAACCATTGTTTGCTATTAGAGAGGGCTTTGATTTTTCCTTAGCGCCCAACTGGTGTCTCTCTGATAGTACCCATGTCAGGAGCATCCCTCACCGATTTTCATGTGCTACATGCATTTTGCCATGCCAATCAGTGTGCTGATTTGCTGGATTGCTGTGCGGCCCAGTATGGAGGTCAACACCATTGGCAGGATAATCCTCCCCCAGGGATGGACTATGTTTTCTTGATGGATAGAATGGCTTCCATATATACTAGATAGTTGTATTCTTTTGCCTTAACTTCCACAAACACTGTGATGCTGTAGAACTAACAAAAGTTCATAATTGTTGGCTTAGAAATATTGTTTGTAGAAGCGTGAACAAGGGAGATACTACCTTAGATAAGTGGATTCCATTTCCTTTTGGAATCATGCATTTACACTCTGTTATGCATACCTGCATGCTTAGGAGTCTGCACCAGATTTGCCCATCCACCATATTTGATGAAAATACTCTTTTTTTAGTGCATGATGAAAATACTGTAGCCCACACATTCTTGACACTTTTAATGAAAGTTCCAATGTGCTAGGTTTATTGGAGTTTACCATGCGACACTTGCAAAAATGGAATGCCTCCAGATAGCAGGGATTTAAGTTTTTACCTTATAATTGCTTTGGATGTTTTTGGTGTTTGTTAATTTGATGCTAGTTATCAGTTCCAGGGTTTTATACATAGTGCTGAAGAACACAAACTATGAGCAAGTTGTGAACCCTACATAGTAAATCTATACACGTTATGCTACTTGACTAAATTAGTTTATAAGAAACTTTTCAGATCTCATCTTTTTTTCTCCTTAGTTTTGGTAATTTATAAGATACTCCTTTCTCCATTCTTATTTAGTCTTTAGGATATGTCAATGTAGCATATGCATCCAGTATAGTTTCATCTGTGTGCTGATATAAACCATTGTAAAAGTGTTTACATCTTTCTGCCCTCTATCTGATGTGGGATATCTTGTCATTTTTGGAAATCTAGAGTATGATTGTGATGACAAGCCGATACTTGAAACTGTCAAACCTATGGTAGATGGCGGAACTGAAGGTTTCAAAGGTCATGCTAGAGTAATATTGCCTGGGACTACACCTTGCTTTGAGTGCAACATATGGCTTTTTCCTCCACAGGTGAAGTTTCCATTGTGTACCCTTGCAGAGACCCCACGAACTGCTGCCCATTGTATTGAATATGCACATTTGATCAAATGGGATGAGGTACCTATGGTTTTCCCTCATTTTTCTCATGTGATTTTGGATTGCCTCAAAATTTTCATTGTTATTAGTAAAATTTTGGTAGGCACATAATGGGAAAGCTTTTGATGCTGATGATCCTGAGCATATGCAGTGGGTCTACTCAGAGGTTTGCTTAATTGGAATCTTCTGTTTGATTCTTTCATCTACTTTGATTTGTATCTGAATTTTTCTTTTGCAATATCTCAAACAGGCTCTCAAGAGGGCTGAGCTATTTGGTATTACTGGAGTTACATATTCTCTGACTCAGGTACCTCAATCTCTCTAAATTGCTTATTCAAAATTATTATTTAGTTTTGTATGTGAAAGTGCTAATGCTTTGCACTTGCTAACTAGTATCCATTGCATTGTTGGAGTATCAGTTTCTCTAATAACACAATAATTTGCTTTGAACACATCTAAATAACCACACATATGCTAAACAACCATCAAGTCATGGATGCGAATATTTTATTATGCATACTTGTATATATTGCTCCATGTGAACATATTAGTGCATGTATATGAATGAATGTTTGTATACAGACACATGCACATGTACATGCTAGTAAAATGCATGTGATGGAAGGAAATGAGGATAGGTTTTAGGATAAAATCTTTTAGTCCACAAGGATGATGGGGGATGGGATTCTGAAATGCTAGTGTAACTAAAATAGAATCTTTGGAATTACCCTAAACTTAAAAAATATTTAAGTAAATAAGGGTTGACAAGATTTAATAACAAGAAGCATAAGATTATAATCACTTATGTTTGTGACAAACAACTCTCGTAACTGTACCCTTTTAAATCTTATGCTTCTTGTTATTAAAACTTGTCAACCCTTATTTAAAACTCTGGTAACTGTACCCTTTTAAAATGAAATATTACATGCTTGGTGGTCCTCACCTAAGTATAAAGTGAATTGCCTATCATTATAGTATTTCTCTACAACACAGATTGCAAGCTAAAGAATCTAATTAGAAAAAGAGTTCTGTTGGGGTTCATAGTTGTAAAATGGTCCCTTAGGGCCTGTTTGGTTGTGGGATATCCCTGGCATAGAGGTGGTTTATCACGCAACCCCACCAAACATCTTTACTTTATGGGAAATAAGATTAGGCTGGGCAATGCCACCATCTCCTTGAGTTAAAATTATTGCTTGTGGGGAGGTGAAATAATTTGAACCCAGCAAAGAGTAATAGTTATTCCTTCTCTCTTTTACCTTTTGTCCACCTTTTCCCACTTTTTCAGTTACCCCTACCAATTCTTAACCAAAGAGCAATTTGTTTTTAACCCAGGGACAGAGGAATCTTGGAGGGACAACTAAGGTTACAGACACCTATCCCAAGTTCTCTATTCTGCAGACAGACACAGCCTTAAGATCTATATCAAGAACCCAATTGCAAAAATGTTTTAAACTAAACCAAATTGTAGTCTCGCTTTGATTGCCATTTGCAGATTGGGATGCTGTGGGTCAACTACATTTAGGGCCTATTTGGATTTCTAGAATTTTTAAACTTAGGATATAAATCATGTTAGGATATAGGATTTGATCCTATAGGATTATATCTCAAATCCTATTGAAAAAATATATCTCATGTAAATAATTCTATCCTTGGATGATAAATTAGGTTTTCTTCCCTTCCCTCTTCCCTCTTTTCCCTTTTCTCTCCATGTTTGTATGAATTTGTAGCATGAGGGCAGACCTTGAGCAAAAAATGCTGAGTCAAGGGTGAGATTGTTGCATTTATCTGAGTTCTCTTGCAATAGATTATCAGTAGCACTCACGGTGCTTGACAGACATTACAACGATGTTGATTAGCAATGCCAATGTACTGCCACACAAACTGCTGTTGCTTTCCCTCCCTCTTGGTAGATCTTCTATGGCCCTCCACCCACCTTGCTACCCGTAGCTCGTCGCTTCCCTTGCCCTCGCTGCTCATGGCTCGTCCATATTGTCCCCCACATTGCTGCCCCTCACGATGCTTGCAGCTCATTGCCTGGCCGCCCCCCCCTTCGCTCCGTGGTGTTTGCGGCTCATCACCTCATCACCCTCCTCTCCTGTGCAGTTCTTCCATGGCCCCCTTCCCCGCGGCGCCTGCAGCTCGTCGCCCCCCCTCCCACACCTGCCGCTCCTCCGTACTGCCCCGTCTCGCTTTTCCATGACTCCTTTGCACTTTTACCTTGCCCGCAGCTCCTCCATCATCCATAGTGAAGGCTGTAGCCCTCCATCCAGGCACTATTCATGGAGAAGGCTTTAGATTAAAAAAAACTCTTAACCCATCAATTTTAAACAACCCTAAACTTTGAAATATTTACCGCACCAACCAGGAGTGTCCAGCTATTTCCTCCGGTATAAAGCACCAAGCCCAAAAGTAGATGGGACAAAAGGATATTAGGACTTGCCAATCGGAAGATGCCACTTTCCATGCCATGATTGTTTTACTGGAAAGGCATCATCACCCATTGTTTCACCCTCAACCGAGCTCCCCTCAACCACCCCACCCTGATGATATCTGTTTAAGATCCCACCTTTACCCTTTCCCACCTCTAGTCAATCTTCTTTTGAGCTTTCTTGCTGCTGAGCTCCGAAAGTTTTGAGAGCAAAGAGAAGGTACTTTCTTTGCCACAGGAAAACAACCAGTTTCCTGAGCTTGAGAGATGCAGGATGAAGCTGACACCACACTCACTGCTTCAAACGACCACCACCAAATCCTGGTATTCTTAGACCTCTCCCTTAGGCTATTTATGATTCCTCTCGGTGTTGTCTCCCTTTGGGCTATCCGTGATTCCTCTCAAAAGGCAATCCGTGATTTCTTGACTGGGGACCTTGCTGACTCTTCTTCATGGGTTGCGGTGCCTCCATGGCCTTCCCCACCATGCTGGCTTCGGTGACTGGCAGAACTGGACTCCAACCTAGTGAGCTTGGGGTGGCGGCGTCATCGCGGCCTTGCCAGCCCAGCCACCCATCTCCTTCGGGCTGCCGAGGGGAAGAATTGATGGGTGATGGTGGTGGAGGGGCTTCTATCTCACTTGCGGAAGATGGAGAACCCGAAGAACTTTCCATCACTGCTACCATTGGCCTCCCCCTCGTCGGAGGCCTTGATGATCATGGTGGAAGAGCTGGAGTTGTTTTTGTTGTCTGCTATGGTGGTGGCAGAGGCAGTTCCGATGCTGCCTCGTTCGTTGCAGTCTTGCAGAGGCGAGCGACCATCCTCTTCTTTCGAGGTGACATCATTGCGAAGGGGAGCCCAGTTCCTCGCCACCCCCAAAAATAAAATAAAATAAAATAAAAATAAAAATAAAAATGAGAGGGGCTTGATGAAGATGGGAAACAAATAATGTCCTCTTGAGGACATTATTTTTATCCTACAGGATTATCATATTTCTATATGATAAACATCCTTGAATTTAATCATCCAAACACCCCATTCCTATCGTTACTGGATTTTTATCCTTGGAATTGTTAAATCCTATAAGATTAGCCTAAATCCTATAGTATTCAAACTGGGCCTTAGTATTGAACCCAAATGTAATAAACTTTAGAATTTTGACCTGATGAATACCCTAAAACTATAGATACCTGGGGCATAAGTTAAAAATCTAGACAGGTTTCATGATTTCTCAACTATGGGTCCAGCAAGAATGAACATGACAAGTTTGTCCTAACCAACCCCGACTTTGAGAGCTGTCCAGAGACTGACAATATGGCAGTGCAGGTGCAGGGGGGATCCAAATATACCAGCGACAAAATCAGATGCATAAAATGCTCCGGGATAATAACCACTGGATGCTGACGTCTCGGATGCACCATATGGATCATATGGACCATAAGCTGCCGATAGCTGCGGATAAGAGGATCCTGAATATGAGGATGATCCAGATACATCCAAGGATCCTACTCCACGTGCAAGATCTGCAGCTGTATCGTGTCCCGAACGACCACGCGGAGCCCGTCGCCTATATGGAATCGTATCACGAGGTCTATCATATGGTGCTCCATGATCTGTATCCTACGTGGCATGGAAAAACTGCGACTCCCCAGTGAATCGAATAGGACTAGGTGGCTGCGACTCCTGTCCTCCTGCCCCTCCCTGATCACTCGATCCTCCACTATCTGAAGCACTATCATCACTGTCTCTGGTATCTGAATCTGAGTGGACTGAGTGCTCCGATGGAGGTGCAACTGCCTTTCCTTTTCCTCTGTCTCCAGGTCTACTAGATGGTGGGGATGGATGATGTGCTGTATTTGCTGGAGCCCTGCGAGGAATATGGCTTGTTGCCCATTATCCAGCATCCATCCCAGCCTCACTAGCTACAAAACTGGCTGGTTGAGGAGGCGATCCTGGCTCATCAAACTCTGGCTGCTGCTGTTGCTGATCCATGACCCACCCAATCATTGGATCTTCATCCTCATCAATATATGAACTTGCAGTGGGATCAGGATATTTCAATTCTATTTCTTCCTGAATACATTTTAGCCTCAACCTTAAATTATAGTGTATATATACAAGATCATTGAGGCGTTTCTGTTTCAGACGGTTTTTCTGTTTGGAGTGGATAAGACCAAATGTAAACCAGTTGTGCTCATATTCACTGGAGGACACCATCTGGGAGAGGATCTTCACTGCAAGAACCTTCAAATTTTTAGCAGATCCACCAAAATGTACCCACCATTCAGCTGCAAAAGATATTACATCATTTAGAATTTTAAATTTGACAAAATAAAAAATTTAATCCTGATATAATATTAGACTTACTCCTTAGTAGTACCTACCAGTATTCATCTTTGATTTATTTCTGACCGCTACAGTGGATCCAAATGAATCTGTGCCCTTCCTAAAAAATTTCGTCTGTCAGAAAAAAATTTGTTAGCTTTTTGAAATTAATGCTATTAAAAATCATTCAATAATTTCAACCTAACTTACTTCTTCAAGGCACATAGCAGCGATATCTGGATCGGGCTCCATCTTATATATAACATTGCGCAGGGCAGACATAAGATCCTCATCCATGGCAATGTCCGGTACGGAGTACTGAAATCTCGGATTTAGATAGTAAGCTGCACATATATTTTAAGAATCAGTCAAGCGTACTTGTATGAATCTAATTGAAATTTAATTTTTAGGGACTTCATAAAATACTACGTACCTGCTAGATGCAAATCCGAACTCATTTGATAACTCCACCGTCCATTAATGATCCGGATATACTCATGTGCATGTGATGGATCTGCCTCCTGGATCTTTTCTTTTGCCCTTTGCATCATGAAATATAAAAAGCCTATCTGAGCATATCTCTCGGAGTCCACGGCACGAAGTACCTCATATAGAGGCTTGATAGCCTCCACTACCTTCTCAGCCTGCTGCCAGAATGTCTGTCTCGTCACTAAATTCTCCACATTACTTCTTTCAGTATTTGTCCTGGCATATCTGTTCTCCTGCCAGTCCTGACTGACAAACATCTGACGCAGCTCTGCTTTCTTGTTAAGAAGACTATCAAGTGCAATGTAATTAGTTGCAAACCGTGTGATCCCCAGTCTCAATATTTCTTCCATTGTAAAGCTCCTCATCAATGATAAGACCCATGCATGGTTATATATAAATTTGGTGATAGATTGTGCTAGTTCAACAATCTTCTGCACCCTGTGAATTTTACCAATATCCATCAACATGAGGTTTATACAATGTGCAGCACAAGGGGTCCAGAAAATATGCGGCCGCCTCTCCATCAAGATCTGCCCTGCGGCCCTGTATTGTGGTCCATTATCAGTGATTACCTGCACGACATTATGCTCTCCCACCTGATCAATCACCTCCTCCATCAATCTGAGGATATAATTGGTATCGTGCACCTGATCTGAAGCATCAATAGACTTCTGAAAAAAAATCTTCCCATCACAATAAATCAAAAAATTGATGATGCTTCGTCTAGTAGGACCAGTCTAACCATCACACATCACCGTCAATCCATACACAGGCCACTTGCTTTGATATGAGGATATCCATCCTTCTAGCTCCTTATTGCTGTTTAGAAGATGACCATAGATATCCCTCGATGCTGGAGGATCTACACCTGCACCAGCAGCCTGTATAGATGAAATAGCAGAGCGATAATAAGGATTGTTTACTGCATGGGCTGGGATATGACTGAAATGAAACAAGGAAGATATGGTCCGCCACATATCCTTCTTCTTATTATTTTTCAGCATTGTGTCAATCCTTTGTTGCTTGGAATCTTTACTGGAAAATGTATGTGGATCGACATCATGGATAGTGGCTTCTTCTGGAATGTCCGTGGGCTTGGAAGACTTCCTCCTACTGCCAAATGCTCCCAACATGGATGCAATATGACCGGTGCCTCTCCTGACGGGCTCTTTGACTGAGGAGGTCCTCCTAAACTGTGTCTCAGACTCTCTTGGAGCACTAGCAGAAGCGGATCCCGATCTTGACTCAAAAGCTGATGGCCCGAATCGCTGTCTCTGCCTGGCTGCCTCCTCCTGCTGCCTCTGCTTATACAAGCTCACCTGAATAGCAGCCTCCATCTGTGCCTCCTCATCAGAAGGAATAGATGCTTCCTCTGACTCCCTGGAGTGATAAAAAGGTGGTTCTGAGGCTCTGCGGTCCACCTCTATCTTCTTCTTTGCTGCTCTTTCCTTCCCAGCTTTAAACTCAGCAAAGTATTTTTTCATCAACTGACGGACCTCCTGTGGGCACTATCGGCATGCAGATACATCAGGATACCAGCTTTAAACTCAGCATAGTATTTCTTCATCAACTGACGGACCTCCTGTGGACACTATCGGCATGCAGATACATCAGGATAGCCACCAGCCAAGTGCTGCTTCAACCTTGTTACCCCATCTTTGAATTCGGTATTGCACCATTTACACCTCCAGTGATGCCGACCCGAGAGCATCTCTCCATGTAACCAGCCGATGTCCCGCTCGAGATCCTTCTTCCTTCTTGATGGATCCATACCTGAATATTTAAATTACATATAAGGTCAATAATAATCTTTATTAATTAACAGTGTATTAACCTAATTAAAATTTATTTTTTTTAAAATTTTTTTATTTAAAAAATTCAAAAAAATAAAGAAAAATAAAAAAAATTTAAATTTTAGAATCATGTAGGATTCCATCATACATGCTACATATATTTTTTTAAGATCTTATAAATGCATTAAAAGTTCATTTTTTTTCAATTTAAGACTTATGGGCACTTGAATAAATCGATATGAAATTTATAGTGAGAGTAGCTTACAAGTCCTAGATTAATAATTTATAATTACAGTTTTTTTTCTAATTATTTTTTTAATTAATTTATTAATCTGAAATTAATTTTTAATTTAAAAAATTATATACTTAACAAAAAATTAAGATTTTAGTATCATTGTGTAGATCTATCCTAGATCTACCACATACTCTAAAATCATTGCCAACAAATAAATTTTGACAACATTTCTTCTTAATTTTCTAATTTGCACAGATTTTAATAAAATTTATCACTACGAAAGACGAAAATACGGAAAAAGAAAGGTATACGGACCTTAATTCTACCTACCCCTTTGATTTTTGCAGGTTGAATTAGGTTAAAATTGATCGAGCGAATTTTTTTTTTTTGGTTTTCCTTCTTCCGTGCGCTGCTGTAGAAAACACAGAGAGCTCGTCTCTGTGTGCCTTTCCTTAAGTATAAGGAAAGGCATCATTCTCCTCCCCCCCTTTGGACAACATCACATGGCTACAGTGTAGCCATGTGACACCAAAAAAAAAATTGCCCCCACCCTCTTCAAACCGTACCGAGCCGAACTGGGCCGTTTCGACCGGTTCGGGCCCGGTTCGGTGAGGTAAGGGGTTTTTTTTTTTTTTTGGTTTTTTAAAGCGGCTGTGCCGTTTTTTAAAGCCGAACTGTGCTGGCCGGCCGACCGCCGGTCCGGTTCGGTATGCCCTGAACCGGCCGGTTCGGCACGGTTCGGTGAACCTTGGTTCTAACAGAAAGGAGATTATTTAAGTCATAACCCATATATATAACTTCAATAATTTCCACTCTGCAAATCATATGCTTTTAGAATTTCCATATTGAAACCAAAACATAATGTCAAACCAACATAGTAATAAACTTTTAAAGAAGAATAAGTCAAATTCTTTGCAACTAATTGTTGATTCTGAAATGTAGAACAACCTGATTATTGAAACCAATAGTGGAGTAAAAGAAAACCTTAGTTGTAGAGATAATCTTGAGGTCTGAAACTTTGAAACAGCACATAACGTTCAAATCAATACAAAATTCAGAAGTCATAAATGAAACCTGAAGCTTCGAAAACTGGCTAGTTTGTTAATTTAGGAACAATATTTTAGTTCTGAATTTGGCTATTTGAAAGAATCAATAAGCTTCAAAAATGTAAAAAAAAACCCCTTAAATTCTTGGCAACATAAAAAGATTACTTACCAGGGAAATCATAAGATTTTAGAAGAGATAATGTAGTTTTGAAATTCAAAACAATGCATAAGGCCACATGACTCAGAAACTCCAGTCATATACTAAATTTCCAGGGCATCGGAACAGCTTAGTCACCAAAGATAATACTTATCCAATATAACCTTCTTCTTATTCTTCGTATTCTTATCTTTATAGGACCACATAATCCTTTGCTTTTTCATTTCCTTTGTGATGATCTCCTATTAATTGTTACTTATAGATTGGGAAAAGTAGTTAACATGTGGCACCCGCTAGTTTGCCTACACACACCCCTCTTCAATCGGTTGGTATTTCTAGGTGGGTTAAACATAAAACTTAGAAAGCATATAATGAAGGCAGATAGACAAACTACCAAATGCAAACTTACACAAATATTATCTTAAGTTAATGTCCTCTTTTCTTATTTATTTTCATTTAATTAATGCATTGAATGTTTCCCAGGAATTTTCCTCTATTACATAGAACACCTCTCCATATCCCTATTCGCAAATTAATCAAGATAAACTCATTTTATTTGCAAGAAACCACTAGGTTTAGGTTAACTCTGATAGATGAGTGGATAGTCATTTTTTCATTGTTTGGGGGATTGATCTGGACAAACTTTCCCATGTTCCTATTTTAAAAGTAATCTCCTTGTTATCTTTCTCCTCTTTGTTTTCTTTGGGGGACCGATAGGGATAAAATTACTTGTGTTCCTATTTTAAAAGTAATCTCCTTGTTATCTTTCTCCTCTTTCTTTTCTTCCAGCATTAGGGTTCTTCATTGTTCAATGATCCACTGCTTCCCTTGCCCAATCACCAGGGCTTCAGGCCTCCTCTTTTCTTTGGAAGTTGGGATGAGGATGAGGTGCTTCCATCTTGGAAGACACAATTGACCTATTTGAGGAACTCCTTGATGCAGTTGAGCCACTCAACCTAGACTTTGGAGTTAAGAATGTCCTGGTGGTTGTTGGGATGGTAGCACTTTCTGTGGGGCAGGTAAAAGGGGGTAAAGTTGGGATCATACCTGGCCTTCATCTCCTGGCGGACGACCTCATACTCTTTATTGGTCCACATAGGGTCCCACCTGGGTTCCATCATTGCTAGGGGGTGTTGACCTAGAGCTCATGAAAGCCCCTCTTCTTTTCACTTCTCCGTGTCCTTGGTTACGATGAAGAGGCCCTTGTGGTATATGCAATCCCACTTCTTTCACTTCTTGTTCTTGTGGCTTTCTGGTGCCTTCATAAGCTACTTGATGCTGGCCTTTGGTGAATTCTTGTCCTTGGATCTTTGCCACCACCGTCCCCTACATCATAATCATTGGGAGGGTACTCGGCCATTGGTGGGCAATGATGACACCAGTGACAATGGCAAGAGCGGAGAGAGGAGTTGGGTTGGGAGCTGAAACTAGGATGGGGTTTTTGCATTTGAGGGGAAAGGAGCAAGCTGGAAAGCATGCCCTTTTTTTTTTCGGCCTTTGAGTAGGTGGGGTAAGATAGTCCCTTTTTACCCTTGAATAATCGGGACTATGATTAGTGTAGGAGATGGAAGACCAATGAGGGTCATATCGCAAATAAAAATAACTTGGTTCAGCTCAACTTGCAAATAAGGATAAGGGGAGGTATTATACGCAATATTGGCAACATCTTGGATGTGATTTTCTAAAAACTCTTAAGATGTTACATCTAAATGAGGAATAAACTCCCATATAAATTCTACAGAATTATTGAAGAAATAAAATTCCCAAAAAATAAAAAAAGGTTGATTCTCAAACTTTAGTTTGTTTTTTTGGTTAGAAATTTGAAAGTTAGCTTAAAATAAAATTTTTTTGCATTGGTTCAGATTTCAACTTTTAAATGCTAAGGTATTTCTTAAGTATTAAAGGATTTCTTAAGTGTCATGTTTATGCATTTCAAACAAATGTACAAGTAATGAAAACACGCACTGCAAATTAAGACCTATTTTGGAGCATGTGTAGAAATAATTAATATTACTAAAGATGAAGTATAATCAACAGTCGACAAATCCATAAAATTGAATAGTTGAATACTTTTGTCAAACAAATTGTATATTTATTATTTTTATTTATACTCTTTCTATTTTCTTTAAGGGACATGTATATTTAGATGTGTATCTCAATACTTCACTAAGCTTCTTGCCAATTAATATAATGTGTTATTTACACATCGACCAAAGGACTTCTAAATGAATTTACATAACATGTAAACATAGCTTTTTTCTATTGTAATGTTGATACATGGTTGAGCTAATGACAACCACGAACTAATAAGATGCATACATGAAGATGTACTAAATTATGAAAAAATATAGTTCAAGTATATAATATAAATTAGAAATAAACATTGAAGTATTGACTTAGAAAAGATATTATTAAAGGTAAAAAACTTATATAAGAATGGTTAAAGTACTAGACATTGAGGGTGAGTCATGGCACGACAGTAAGGTTGCTCTTTGGTAACTTGGAGGTCACGTGTTTGAAAGATGAAAACAATCCCCCCATATGCAAGGGCAAGACTAGGTACATTTGAGAACCCCCCCCCCCCCCCCCCCCCCCCTCCCCTCTCCAATATGCAAGGGCAAGACTATGTACATTTGACCCTTCTTGTTAATAATATAATGCCTATGGCAAGGATGGTTGAACAATGCAAAACTAGCCATTTGGGGGTGTACTGAACTAGACTTGTAGGGGACTGGCATGGTTCTGCCTAGATTTTCAAGATGGCTAAGTTGAGGGCTGGTTCATTTCCCTTTTTTTTTCTTTTCTTGGCAAACAGCTGGTTTGTTTCTTAAACCCCACTCCTCCCCCTCCCCCCACCCGCTCCCCTTTCATGGTTCAAGTCTTTCCCTAGCCCCTCTCACTTCTCACAATGCTCAAGTGCCTCCACTGCCCTGCTTGCAAACAACCCTCTCGCTGTCCCCGCCCACTCACTCAAGTGCTCTCTCCCTTGTTTTCAATAGTTGAGTGCCCCCACTGCCCTGCTTGCAAACAACCCTCTCTCTCTCCCCCCTTCCCCGGCTCCTTCCCTCCCTCCCTCCCTCCCTCCCTCCCTCTTTATCTTCAAGGGTTAAGGTTAGGGTTTCGATCGGCCCTCCCTCCCTCTCTATCTTCGAGGGCTAGGGTTTTCCTTGGCCCTCCCCCTTCTCCTGTTTCTCTCCCTCTCTCTCTCTCTCTCTCGCCCCCCCTCCCTTCCTTTCCTTGTTTTCGGTACATCCCCAAAATGGTATGGACCAGTACCATGCCAAATTGGTTGTCTTTTTGTGTCTCTGGTGCTGGTTCAATGAACCTTGGCTCATAGAGGACATGGCTTGCATTCAATAATGCTGGCATTTGCATGGACTAACATGGAAAGATACATTTGTAAGAAGATTTGCATTTGGCATGCAAAAAAATCACTGTAGAGTTATAAGGTTATAATCTCATGGAGAGGATCTGTGCATTCAGATAAAATGGTGATAGATATGGTCTTTTAAATACCATAGGTTAAGTTTGTTTCTCTTTTTGGTCATAATATATGCAATATGCCATTGTTGTTTTGATTTTAGTTTTTATGAATTGATGCTATAGTATTTGCTGTCTCTATAATTATGTATATGAATATTTCCTTAAATTTTTCTTTATTTTCTTCATCTCATATAATCTTGGTGCTTCTATAAAGGGTGTTGTGAAGAATATTATTCCAGCAATTGCTTCAACAAATGCAATCATATCTGCTGCTTGTACCTTGGAAGCGTTAAAGATTGTATCTGGATGCAGTAAAACTTTGTCCAATTATCTCACGTGAGTCCGGATTAATCTTCCCTTATCTCACCACGGCCAAGTCTATATTTGAGGTTTGATAGTTAATTTGTAGCACGCCTCAAATGAAAGTGGCTTTTATACATTTATATCAAACATATTTTCCAGGACATGTTTATAGAAAGAAATTAGAAAAGGAATACATTTTAACTAAAATTCATTTTAGTGCTTGCTTTATCATTTTAAATAGGGAAAAGTGTAGAGACAATCCTCTAAGTTTGGGCCATTTATACTTTAGACCCCAAAAGTTTAGGAAGTGTCAATTAGTTGCAAAATTTTAAATTCGTTGCAATATAGCCCAGCCTTCAATCTCCATCACAAAACATTATCATGTGAGGATTACATAACTAACTATTAGTAAAATCTTAGAACTTCTTTTCTCACTTGGTAAACAGCTCTTGTTTTAGTGGGAAGTGAAAAAGTGGAAAATGGTTTGAGATCTATACCAGCAGGTGAATGGTAAAGGATGGAGTATTTTTGAGATCTGTGTATGTGGATGGATGATAAAAGAATGATTTAAGATCCATGCAAATAGATAAATGATAAAGGATGGGGTGCTTTGAGATCTATGCATGTAGATGAAATGGATGATATAGATTGCTTTGAAATCAATATAGGTGGATGGATGATAGAGGATGGAGTGCTTTGAAAACTGTGTATATGGATGGATGGAGGATAGAGCATCGAGATTTGAGCAAGTGGATGGATAATAAAAGATAGAGCACTTTGAAATCTATATAGGCAAATGAATTAGAGGATGGAGTGTTTTAAAATCTGTGTAGGTAGATGAATGATAGGAGATGAAGTGCTTTAAGATCTGTATTGAGAGATGATAATAAAGGATGGAGAGCTTTGAGATTTGTGCAAGTGGATAGATGATCGAGGAAGGAGCACTTTAAGATCTGTGCAGATAGATAAATGAAGGATAGAGTGCTTTAAAAGCTATGCAAGCTAATGGATAATCAATGGAGTGCTTTGAGATTTGTGTAGATGAAGGATCATAAATGAAGCGCTTTGAGATCTATGCACACAAATGGATCATAAATGGAGTACTTTGAAAGCTGTGTAGGTGGATAGATGATAGAACATAACTCTTTGAGATGTGTGCATGTGGATGGATGATTGAGGCTGAAGTATTTTAAGATTTGTGCTGACAAATGATGAGAAAGAATGGAGTACTTTAAGATCCATGCAGATAAATGAATGATAGACAATGGAGTGCTTTAAGACCCGTGAAAATGGATGGATGATAGAAGATGGAGCTCTTTATGATATGTGCTAGTGGATGGATTATAGAGGATGGAGCACTTTGAGATACGTGTAGGTAGATGAATGACAAAGGATAACTTTTGAATCAAGGGTATTTTTTTTTCTTACTCGGTTAATGACGTTAGGATCCAGATAGATCGTTGGGCCACATTGCAACAAAATTTGAAGTTTTAGTGGGAAATTGATACTTTTTAAACTTTTGATGTTTAAGTGTAAATGGCTCAAACTTGAAGGGGTGTCTCTGTAGTTTTCCCTGTTAAATATTACCGACTGAAACATTTTACTGCTTGTTTCTTTCATTTCTGCAGTCCGACTAAAAGTGCACATCTACTTGTTCCTCTAAGGACTTGATTCGAGTATGGGTATTGACTTAAGAAGCTGATATGAATACAGGATTCAGATGTGACATGATATGGATATGCTAATCTGTAAATCTTGAAAAGAGATGCTTTTTACATATACATAAAAAGCATATAAGGCATGGTGGGTTGTCGATAGAACATATTTTACACCTTGTATGATGGCATTAGCATCCATAAATTCTATCATCCAGTCATCATTTGAATCAAGAGATCGTAATTCATACTGTAGATGGTAATTTTGCCTGACAAACTCCAAAATTAAACATTCTTCACCAAAAGGACAACATTTATCAAAACATAAAAGAAAATGAGGCCCTACACTCATTGGGAGAGGTATTAAGGAAGTATCTCAGGGTATCTAGGAAATTCCTGAATCCTTATCTGCATTTTTTAAAATTAAGATACTCAATGTTGCCTAAGCATTTCGGCAGCATGCCTAGGCACTTCAATTGACAAGACTGCCTGGGAAGTGTCTGCTTCATTGAAATATAATTACTTTTCTTTTTTAATTCAATTTTTACTCCCTTGGTTTATAATATTTCACTTGTGTGACTAAAATAAGCCTGTTTTAGATAAGGTGGCATAAGGTATTGTTATGATTTTCTTATCTCATTGATCCTCTAGCTCAACCCTAGAAATGCCTTCCTAGAAGCTAGAGCAAGTAGCAACTCTCTATTGTCAGTTGCCAACTCATTCACCAAGTCAGCTGTCTGTTGTCCTTCTTCCTCTTTTCTTATCCCTAGAAATGCCTTTCTAGAAGATAGAGAAGAAGATTCTGCTAGGAATATTGTGTAGCATTAAAAAAAAATGACTGGGTAGCTAATACTATGTAGATAATATTTGTCAGATAGGTCTTGCAGGTGCTTGATTTGAATAGAAATTTAGAAATAAATGCCAATTGGTTCTAGCCATTTGGTCTTTTCTGAAGTTACTTCATTTTCAATTGCATGCCTGTTTTAACTTCATATGTTCACTTTGCAAGTACTGAAACATATAGCAGACGGAATCATGGTTTTAAGTTTTGTTGCTTTATGTTAATTTTTTTTTTTGGTTTGGTTGAAAGATATTTGAGCTTAAGAGCTATATCTGACCATATTTGGAAGAAACAACCATGCATATTTTCTTATTCACCTTAACTATTCAATATTAGGTGCAATGTCGTGCATTTCCTCTTATTGTGTACTAATTAATCAACATGTATTTGTAGGTATAATGGCCTCGAAGGAACTCACATTAAAGTTACTGATTTTGTAAGAGACATGGATTGTCTTGTGTGTGGACCTGGTACTCTTATTGAGCTGGACACTTCAGTTACTCTTTTACAGGTAATTTTAAACTTTTCATGGGTTCTTTTAATTAAGCTTCAAGCTACTAACTTTGTATATTTAGTTGGTCATAAGATGCTTATAATTCCAGACTTGAGTCAAAATGCATTTAGCTATACTTTCAGCTGTGGCTTTTATACCTCTTTAACGTATGATTTCAATATAATTCAAGCCCTTATTCTCAGGTCATGAATTTTATTTTTTGCTCTTTTCTTTTTGAGACCAGGAAGGGTTAATCCCTACCTTCTCTACCCTATTCCCAGCCCACCATTGGGGGCTGACTCCAACTGGAATTGAGCCCATTGCCCAAGTGGTAATTGGTGATACCATCCGTGCCTCGGTGGTACTTCTTCGCTTCCATTTGAAATAAATGTTTTGACTGATTCTTGTATACAACTGTAGTGCTCTAGTAAAAGATGATTGATTATCATTCTTAGTTGCTGCATGTGGAATTACTCTCCTATGTTTAGTGATGTTACAATGATAAAAGCAAAACTTTAAGGGCTTTGAACATATTAAACCTGCAGAAGGTACAAAACATAAGCATAAAAAAATGGTGAAGCAAACAACTAAACTAATTTTCATGCCCTCTGTTGATCGTTCCACTGTTTAGAAGTCATTAACATGGTATAGATGCAACACTAATGTAACAGGGTTTGATTTATTCAATAGATAACTGTGAAGTTTTCTGTTTGATATATAATTGAACCTTCTCATATGACACCAATGAAATTAAAGAAAAGATCTCTCTACAAGCTTATATGCATTTTAATTTTGACAAAGATTAAATTAAGTTTTTTTTTTTGTTTATTCTTTATATATGTAGTGCTTGGAGATATCCTATATTCATGCTTATCCTTAAGTACAAACAAACAAACAAAAAATATATTTGCATGTCTCTAGTTGCATGTGCTGTCTGCTCTGTACTAACATTGAAGATACCTGCATTTTTCCAAAAAACCATGTACTATTATCATTCCTATTTACTTTTGAAAGCTTTAATTTTCTTGAAATGTAACAGTTCATAGAGCTACTTGGGAAGCATCCAAATCTGCATTTGTTGAAACCTAGTGTCACATACCGAGGCAACAATCTGTATATGCAGTCTCCCCCAATACTGGAAGAAATGACACGTTCAAATCTCCATCTTCTTCTGTTTGACCTCATTGGCAAAGTCCCAAAGGACATCATCCATGTCAGTGGTACAACTGAGAATGGGAAGAAGGTATCTTGCCTGAGGAAACTTCGTGTTGTCTTTAAAGGAGTTGTTGGCTGGAGCACAGACATGGATATAGCTGGGAGCTCATGAAAATTACTTGTAATGTTCAAAACAAATCCATATAATATCGCCAATTTCTAATCATAAGTTTTGAGGTGATGCTTTCTTTTGTTGTTACACTGATTGACCATTTTGGAATGTGTTTAGAAGCAATTCTCTACCTGAAGAATCTTTGTAGTTGTGTTCCAACATTACAGTGATGGGTCTCAACTCTCAAAGTTTCAACCAAGCTGTACTTAAATGGTCATAGGAGATGGTGTAGGAAATGTAAGTTTATAATTTGAAGATTGAAATATGTTTTTTTTTTTAAAAAAGAAAGAACTATGCACAATTTCTGTGTACCAATGTCTTCTGATAGGTTAAGCTAGGGAGTGCTTCTCTGTTAAGTACTCTGAAGAACGAAATCAACATGTCACTTTTTTCATGATGAACTGTTTGTGTGAAAAATGGGTATCAATGTCGTTAAACATGTTATTATTTTGTAAGATTTATGTGTTGCTGGATTTAGTATTTTGCATGCTAATGAGATGTAATTTATTTTGTTGATAATATACTCCTTATCGCAGCATTCATTGTAGAGATGCTGCTTGCCTTTTTTTTTTTAAAAAAAAAAAATAAATGGAGCAAAAAGGCTGACCAAGCTGACTTCTTCAGGACTTCCCGACTTCATATTGGGTCCTAGGAATTCTTTAGTGTGGTTAGCAGCTGATTAGCTGTTTGGTTTCCCCTTATGCGTGCGAACCTGACATGGTTGTAGTCCTCATCAGCTGGATGACTAGCAATTGGATTGCTGACTGCTGCAGCTCCATGGGTGCGATCCTTGAGTGCACTATATTTATACAGTTGTATGGAATTTTCTTCTTAAAAGGACAAAGGTGGCATCGCCACCTAAATTTATTCAAAGGAAGAGAGAAACAGTATGAGGTTAAAGAGAATAAAAAACGAATAGACATGGTCTAATATAAAAGAGAGAAAATGGTTAGGACTTGTCATGGGTAAATAACAAACTGAGTAGGACATCTCACACGGTTGGAATTTTTAATTGATTATAACCAACCAACCAACTGGCTAATCTTTTAACCAATTTAACAAGCTTGGATTCAACTCTATAATTCAAAATTCAAATGGGTTATGTTACGATCTTTTAAATTTTTTATTTCAATAAATCAATGTGAGAAAACTTTTAATCCTGGATCAAGTCTCTTGATCCAACATGACTCTGGGACCTTCCTAGAACATCTCCAGGATCTCTGGAATACCTTCAGAATAGCTTGGGACATGTACTCAAGCTCCAGGGATCGCCTCTAGCATCTCTGTCATGGTCTTCCAAGTCTCTTTAAGGTTTGGAAGCATCACATGACTCTGGGACCCTCCTGGATCTCTGGAATACCTCCAGAACAGTTTGGGGACATGTCCCAAGCTCTAGGGATCACCTCCAACATTCATGTCATGGTCTTCCAAGTCTTTTTAAGGCTTGGAAGCATCACGCAAAATTCTATACTTTCAGCTTTCAAAAATATCCAAACCTAAGCATGTCACTTAGAGTTAGACATGGATTTACTTTCAGCTCTCAAAAATATCCAAACCTAAGTGATGTAGCAAGAAGCTGACGTGTAATCCCTATCATTTGCCATGTCAGAAAGGCTGCCACGGTGGATACTCTATCTCGGACTCCTTTGCCGGGCTGAGCTCCCCTGGTTCGTCAAGGTCGAGCTCTGTCCTCCGCCAAGTCGGCACCCGCAAGCCCGGGGCACCTAGGCCGGAGCCGAGCGACCTCCTTCACCGGATCGAGCCCCTCCGAGGTTGAGCCCCCTAGACCGGAGTCGAGCTCAGCCTTTCTCCGCCAGGTCGAGCTCTCTGGGCCGGAGTCGCGTGCTGACCTCCTCCGCTAGATCGAGCCCCTCCAAGGTCGAGCCTCCTAGGCTGGAGTCGAGCTCATCTCTCCTCCGCTAGGTTGAGCCCCTCCGAGGTCGAGCCCTCCGAGCAAGAGTCGAGCCTTCCTCCACCGGGTCGAGCCCTTCCGAGGTCGAGCCCCCTGGACCGGAGTCGAGCCCAGCCCTCCTCTGCCAGGTCGAGACACTCAGAGGTCGAGCCCTTGGGGCCGGAGTCGAATCCCAGCTCTCCAGTTTGGCAACCATCTCAGACAAGGCCGCCGGCCACCAAAGGGGCAAAGCTAGCCCCCAGAGGCACCGGCGAGTCACCCGAGGACCACGAGGAAGCACCCATCAAATCGTAATAACTGTCTGCAGCCACCACTTACACCAGAAGAGGAAGAAGCTCCCTGACCGAGATGCCACGCTCTCCACCAACCACCTACACCACCCAGAAAAGGAAGTCAACCAGGAGATTCAAATCCCGGGGGCGGGGCCCCTCAATCGAAGTCCTGCTAGGTTTCCTAGAGTGGAGCGACCAGAAGGAATATCAGAGCACATGGCATCTTCTTTTATCACGAATCAGGAAATACGTCCCGTCCATGGCACGGAACACCACCGCACATGTTTGCCAGCACGGGAAAGATCCCGAGGTAGGCATTCAATGACCACCTAGGCTTAAAAGACCTTCGACACCCTCAGCAAGGAGGTACGCAAACTAAACCACGAACACCCAAGCGAGTAGGGAAAAGAGGCCACACAAGATAACCACCCAGGAGACCGGGAATCCAAGGCTCTCGGAGATCCACAGGAAGGATCACCCGAACACAGCCATCCGTCTCCGGTTCCCTTCGGCCACCACCTTTCCCAGCCTACTTACACTCTCACTCACACATCATTCACTCCTAGCATGGAGTCCATCTCAGGGGCTCAACTAGGAGGATCTGTTTTCCTGGATCGTCACTGACTTGACCGTCAGAGTGCCCCCACCGAAATCTTCGGCTCGGGTCACTAACCCTTGTTTTGCAGGTCCCATTGAGCAGGCCATCCACGAGGAGACGAGGGGCGATCCGACGTCGATAGCATCTATGGGCCACAACGATCCTGGCGGCAACAGATTGGCGCGCCAGGAAGGGGGAGGGCAGGACATATTTTGATCCAACCTAAACCCCCTGCAAGCAACTCACTAGGAGGATGGTGACGACGCAAGCGAGAGAAGCCTCCACCAGCTGTGCAGGAAACTCTCCTTCTTGAGGGAACCCTCACAATCCAAAAGTGGAACCGCTCGCTCAAGCTCAACCACCTCCGGCGGAATCTCAGCTGGCTGCACTCGTCCAGCAGATGCAAATCCTTGCTATGGCAGTGCGCCAGCTCCAACACCAGCAACGATCCCTGGCTACCCATCATTAGCCAGGAACTCCTGCGGCCCACGTCGCAGCGCCGCGCAACAGCCTGTGTTCCTTCCAAGGGAGGCCTTCGCAGCCGCGGGCTATTACTGACCACCGGGGTAGTCACATGACCCCGGCGAAAAGACAACAGGCCGGATCTGTCGACAGGGAGCGCCGGTCCCCAACCCTCGAGCGGGTAGCGGTCAAGCCCTGCCGAGGTCGAAAGGGCAAGGCCCCCCTTCAGGGACATCGTCCCATGTCACATTTTGTGTCTCCTTCAGCCTCGGCGAAGGGTTCGATCGACGAGGCCATCAGGTG
This sequence comes from Areca catechu, assembly GCA_021397845.1. Classification (NCBI taxonomy): domain Eukaryota; kingdom Viridiplantae; phylum Streptophyta; class Magnoliopsida; order Arecales; family Arecaceae; genus Areca; species Areca catechu. Next base: position 17,826,706 of record CM038043.1, read on the forward strand.
CACGGTAGAGAAGCGCCTGGAGGAGCACGAGCGAAAGCTAGCAGAATTATCCCACCGATTTGTGAACATGCAGGGCTCTACTGATGAGCCAGTGGGCTATGACGCCCGTCCCCCCTTCTCTCGAGAGATCCAAGAGGAACCGATTCCTGGCCGGTTCCGGATGCCATAGGTGGATCCTTACGATGGGACCACCGATCCCTTGGACCACCTGGAAAGCTACAAGGCCCTCATGAGGGTTTAGGGGTTCATCGATGTCCTTTTTTGCATTGCCTTCCCAGCAACACTTCGGAAGGCAGCTCGGGTCTGGTTCACCTGTCTCGAGCCCGAAAGCATCAACTCTTTCGCTCAGCTGGAGTAGAAGTTTGTGGCCCACTTCGATGCTTGTCGAAAGGTGCCACGAGAGGCGGACAACCTCTTCTCCATTTGGCAACAGGACCGCAAGCCTCTACGGGATTACGTGGCCTGCTTCAAGGTTGCCACCTTGGAGATTTACAGTCTTGATGAGCCAGTCGCCATGCTGGCGCTGAAGCAAGGGCTCAGGACCTCCCGCCTGACCTACTCGCTCGACAAGAAACCCTCCAAGACCTATTCCGAGCTCCTCCGAGTCCAGAAGTACATCCATGCCGAGAAGGTGGATCGTACGAGATGGGAGCTCGACGAGAAGGCACAGAAAAAGCCAACTCCTGCCGAGGCCCCCGGAACCCGGAAGCCGGGGCCCGCAGCTCCGAACTTTCAGCAGGGGTCGAGACCGAGGAGCATGCCCATTCTGAAGGAGAGGTACACCCCACTCCTCGCCCCGACGACGAAGATCCTCATGGAGATCGAAGGTGAGCCCTACCTGAAGTGCCCACCACCGATGAGATCGTCCACTAGCCGTGACAAGACGAAGTATTGTCGCTACCATCGCGACCATGGCCACGACACCGAGGAATGCCGCAATCTTAAGAGGGAAATTGAAGAACTCATCAAGAGAGGCTACCTCGGGAGGTTTGTGGGGGGCAGACCTCCAGCGGAACCTCAAGCGCTCGTCGCTCTCCCGCTGGTTCCTGCAGTCGACAATCGCCCTACCGAGAAGCCGGTGGAGATGATATGCTAGGGAGCCGAGCGTGCATCTAAGAAGGCACGGGGGGCAGGGTATTCTAAAAATGTACTATCCTTTATGAGGAAAGGGGGAGATGGGGGGGGAAATGTAAATAACGATGTCGTGGTCATCGAGATGACGATCGCGAAGCATCCTGTAAAATGCATCATGGTTGATAGTGGAAGCTCCACAGATGTACTTTTTTATGATGCCTTCTCCAGAATGAACTTGTCCTCCGCTCAGCTCAAACCTGTGCACATGCCCCTTGTCGGCTTCACGCGGGATTCTGTGAGGGTAGAGGGAGAGATCACTCTCCCAGTCACTGCCGGGACCCCACCTCGGTAGAGCACTATCATGATGGCCTTCATGATGGTTAGGCTCCCTTCAGCCTACAATGTGATCTTCAGCTGATCAGGGCTCAACCTGCTCGACATCATCGTTTCTACGAAATGGCTGCTAGTGCAGTTCCCAACTCCCTACGGAGTCGGTGAGATGAGAGATGCACCTTAGCCGATCCAACAATGTTTCCAGACTCTTCTCGCGATCAAGGTCCTCGAGGACGATCCCACGACGGACGATCTTGACCAAAGGGTGCATGACCCTAGGGGTGGCCTGGTCGAGTGCCTACTATCTTATCCGCTTAGAGCCGAATAGGAGAATACGATACATATTGGGGCCCAGCTGCAAGAGGAGGAGAGGGCCCACCTGTTAGAGTTCTTACGGGCGAATGCAGACGTGTTCACCTGGACGGCGACCGATATGCCAGGTATCCCCTCTGACATCATCACCCATAAGTTGAGCATTGACCCGAAGTACAGGCCGATTCAGTAGAAGAAGAGAAGTTTCGTCCTGGAGAGGTAGGCGGCAATCAATGAGGAAGTCGACAAACTCCTCGCTGCCGGCTTCATTCGGGAGGTACAATACCCAAACTGGCTAGCGAATGTGGTGATGGTGAAGAAGAGTAACGGTAAATGGAGGATTTGTGTGGACTACACCAACCTCAACAAGGCATGCTCGAAGGATAGCTTTCCTCTACCGAAGATTGACCAACTGGTAGACGCCATCTCGGGTCATCGGTTGCTCTCCTTCATGGATGTATTCTCCAGATATGATTAGATCCGGATGCATCCAGAGGACGAGGAGCACACCGCCTTTATTACTGACCAGGGGACATACTACTACAAGATGATGCCCTTTGGTCTGAAGAACGCTGGGGCTATGTACCAACGACTGACAACAGGGTCTTCAAAGACTAGATTGGCCGGAACATGCAGGTGTACATGGATGACATGCTCGTCATGAGCAAGCCGAGCTCAGACCACATCGTCGACCTCGCCGAAGCCTTTGACAACCTCCAAAAGTACCAGATGAAGCTGAACCCAGCAAAGTGTGCCTTTGGAGTTGCAGCAAGAAAGTTCCTTGGCTTCATGGTCACCCAAAGGGGCATTGAAGTGAACCTGGAGAAGGTCCAAGCGATCGTCGACTTGGAGCACCCAACGTCCAAGAAGCAGGTCCAGCACCTAACAGGGCGTATCGCGGCTCTGAGTCGATTCATCTCGAGATCGGCTACCGCTGCCTTCCCTTCTTCAAGGCGCTGTGCAAGATGCACGACTTTGCCTGGATGGAGGAATGCAGGACGGCTTTTGAAGAGCTAAAGGGGTTCCTGAACTCTCCTCCGCTGCTCTCTAGACTGGAGGAAGGAGAAGAGTTTCTACTTTATCTGGCGGTCACACCCGGAGCCATCAGTTCGGTCCTCGTCCACACAGGTGAGGACAGATCTCAGAAGCCAGTATACTATACCAGCAAAATCCTCCACGACACGGAGCTCAGGTATACCCGCTCCGAGAAACTCATTTTTGCTTTAATAATGTCTGCTAAGCATCTCAGGTTCTACTTCCAAGCGCATCCCATCGTGGTCGTGACAGATCAGCCACTGAGGACCATACTCAGCCACCCCAAAACATCCGGGCGGTTGGCCAAGTGGTCCCTGACACTGAGCGAGTTTGATATCGCGTATCGGCCGAGGTCATCGCAAAAGGTCCAAGTCCTAGCCGACTTCCTAGTTGAGTGCACGGGACTTGCCGAGGAGTCGGAGCAAACTTCCCTGGAGCATCAAGTCAAGCCCGGGACGGAGGAGGAACCGTGGATCCTCCACGTGGATGGCGCATCCAACTCCGATGGGAGCGGAGCAGGCCTCATTCTTGCCAACGGTGATGGGATCATGGCAGAATGTGCTCTCCGCTTCAAGTTCGCTATGACGAACAACCAGGCGGAGTACGAGGCGCTCCTCGCGGGTCTAAAGGTCTCACGCGAGCTGGGCATGCAGAACTTGAAAGTCTTCACTGACTCCTAACTAGTGGCCGGACAAGTTTTTGGAGAATATGAAGCTAGGGATCCCCAGATGATGAAATTCCTGGAGTGAGTCCGCTCATGCACAGCAGGCTTCTGATGCTTTAACATCTTCCATATCTCCTGCAAAGAGAATGCTCGCGTGGATGCACTGTCAAGACTCGCAACCTTGCCAGACTCATCGCTGGGGCGTGCATATAGTGAGTACCTTGAAAATCCAAGCTACGAAGCCCCGGAGGAGGTGCAGCAAGTCATCCTGGAGCCGAGCTGGATGGACAAGTACATCAGATACATCACTGATGGCACCTTGCCCGAGGACTGTGCGAAAGTCAGCCTCGTCAAAAGGAAAGCCTCCCAGTTCGTCTTGATGGAGGGACAGCTTTACCTTCGATCCTACTCCTACCCGCTCCTGAGGTGCCTGAGGCCCGTAGAAGCAGCCTTCGTTCTCCAGGAGATATATGAAGGCCTGTGCAGGAACCATGTGGGAGAAAGGACATTGGCGTACAAAGCTCTCCGCCAGGGATACTTCTGGGAGACCATGAGGGAGGATGCTGCTGACTTCATGAAGAGGTGTGACAAATGCCAGCGCCATGCCCACATACAACGTCAACCGGCAGCATCGATCTCATAGCTCTCCGCCCCTTGACCGTTTGCCTAGTGGGGAATGGATATTTAGGGCCATTTCTCCCTGCACCGGGGCAACGGAGGTTCTTGCTGGTGGCCATCGACTACTTTACTAAATGGGTATAAACCGAGCCACTAGCCCAGATCACGGAAGCTAAGGTCCGCCAATTCTTTTGGAAATCAATTATCTGCTGCTTCGGATTCCCCCACTACATCATCACTGATAATGGACGTCAGTTCGATAACCGGGAGTTTGAAGAATTTTGTGCTGAGCACAGCATTCAGCATCGCTTCACCTCGGTGGCTCACCCCTAGACCAACGGGGAAGCTGAGGTGACCAACTAGACTATCCTCTAAGGACTTAGGACCAGGCTAGATCAAGCCAAGGGCGGATGGGCAGAAGAACTCCCGAGCATTCTCTGGGTCTATCACACAACGCCCAGGATGGCGACAGATGAAATGCCTTTCAACCTTGTCTTCGACGCTGAAGCCATCATCCTAGTTGAGCTCGGTGTGCCCACGCTGCGGGTGCAGCAATATGATGAGGTGCAGAATGCGGCGCACCTTCTACTCAACTTGGACCTTCTTGAAGAAACTAGAGACAAAGCTCGGCTCTAGATGGTGGCATACCAGCAACGAGTGGCCCGGTACTACAACGCGCGGGTAAGGCCCAAGGTCTTCCAACCTGACGACCTGGTATTGCATCGAGCCGAAGAATCTCAGCCCCGATAATGCGGCAAGCTCTCACCGAACTGGGAAGGCCCCTATAAAGTGGTCGAAGCTCTTCCACAAGGAGCCTACTATCTCGAGAATCTGGACGGTGTCAGGTTCCTGTGAACATGGAAAGCCTACAACCTGAGAAGATACTATCAGTAGTGTAAGGCTTCCCTCCAACAATAATAAATAAAGGTTTCCTTTTGCATGAACTGCTCTCTGCTTTGCAGGAATGACGCTGCCATACCAAAGGCTCGGCGCGCTCAAGCCTGGGGCCCAGCTCTCCAGCACAACAAAGCCCGAGGGGCGAGCCCTCCGGCGTCAATAGTGAGAATCATCGCCCGGCCCCAGGTCTGGCGCTCAGAGACCGGGCCATGTCCTGGCACCAGGAGCCTAGCTTCATGACATTCTAAGCCCGAATCTCACGACCCTCCGACACTGAAACTTGGGGTTCAGCTCCCTGACGTCAATAATGTAAGGTCCTTCCTCACCAATAACCAAAGTTTCCCTTGTGCAAATACTTTTTGCGTTGCAGGAGAATCTCCGCTCGACCCCAGGTTCGGCACCCAAAGCCCGGAGCCAAGCTCTCCGGCCACCAAGTCTTTGAGCCCAGCTCCGAGACATCAAAACCCGGAGCCAAGCTCTCCGGCCACCAAGCCTTCGAGCCCAGCTCCGAGACATCAAAGCCCGGAGCCAAGCTCTCCGGCCACAAAGTCTTCGAGCCCAGCTCCGAGATATCAAAGCCCGGAGCCAAGCTCTCCAGCAACCAAGTCTTCGAGCCTAGCTCCAAGATATCAAAGCTCGAAGCCAAGCTCTCCAGCCATTAAGTCTTCAAGCCGAGCTTTGAGACATCAAAGCTTGGAGCCAAGCTCTCCGGCCACCAAGTCTTCGAGCCCAGCTCCAAGACAATAGAGCCCGGAGCCCAGGTCTACAGCACTGAAGCCTGGGACACTCAGAAACAAAGTAGAAACCTCCCCTCTGATCTCATCACATGTAAAAAAAAAAAAAAAAAGAAGGGGGAAAGAAGAAGAAAAGACAGAAAAAAAAGAGGGGAGAAGCAGAATACCCACAAGCCAAGGCAATTGGAAAATCTTCATTTCATTAAAAACTCCTTGACTCATTACAAGTGTCCCTATGTCCCCGACATGCTGGGCGACCCAGGCCAAGGGCAAAAAATATAGAAGGTGACCCTATTCTACTTAGGCAGCTCCCCGCCAGGACTCCATGGCCGCGAGGCGTCACCTCCGGGAACCCCGAGCTGTGCATCTCCAGCCTCGGCAACCACCGCCGGCGAAGAAGGTTCAGGGGCGGCCACCGACTCCTCAGCATCGCCTGAATCTAGGGCCGGCTCCGTGTCAGAAGCGGTGGGGTATCTCAGAAGGTTTTGGCCCTTGTCAGATACTTACTCCCGTATCCTTAATCACAGGTACGAGAATCCCTTGAAAAAGGAGTCCGATGCCGTTTCATGGAACTCGGCGGCGAACTCCTCTGAGGCCTTGTACTTTGCCATGGCCTCTTCAGCCCACTTCTTCGCCTCGGTGGCTTGCTCTTTCATCGCTGTTGCTTCTTTCTCGACAGTTGTGGCACTCTCATCGGTGGCGACCAGACACTCCTTTGCCGCATCCTGTTCGGCCTGAAGGGACTGAGCATGCCCCTTCTTCCTAACCGCCTCGGCGTTAAACTCTATCAGCCTCCTTTCGGTTACCGTGAGTTCCTCAAATTTCTTCCTCGACTGGCCCCGCTCCCAGTCGAGGTCCTCCTGGAGCTCCCTCGAGCGCCTCTCGGCACTGGCAAGTCCTTTTTGAAGCTCCTCATTCTTCAAGCCGAGCTCTCGGGAGGTGTCGGACTTCTCCTTCAGCTCGGTCTTCAAGGCCTCGACCTCCACCGCTCATTGCTGGTTGTTCTTCAACCAGTTCCGACAGCAATCTCTGATCAGCAGGGTCTCGGCGCCGATCTGCACCAAACGAGACATCAGCAAAAAAGAAAAAGAGAAGAGAAAAGTGAAGTCACTTACAGAGAAGAGTTGGGGGAAGATACTGCTGATCGCATCCCCCAGCACCTTCCCAGCCATATCCCGCCGGTCGCATGATTGGATTGAAAAATCCATCATGCGCTCGGCTAGCTTCCAGTCCTGGAGCAGTGAGACGTCGGGCGCCAGTCTGAACGGGACCCGACGGTAGTCCCTCTCCCTCCTACTCGCCCCCGAGGCAGAGTTGCCTACTCCGCTTCCAAAAGAAGCCTCGGGGGTTGGTTAGGAGCTTGGCACCCCTTCAAGTGTCGCCCCCGGTGCCGGCTCCGCCCTTCCTCGCACCTCCTCGATCATAATGGGCTCCGGAGGAGGAGGTGACATGGTAGCGATGGCTGCCATCGTGGCCCTGGCCCGGACGACCACCTCATGCTCTAGGATGGGGTCGGCTCTCGTCGCCTCGACCGCTCCGGCACAGGCCCGGCTGCCCTCCGACCCAGCTCGGACACTGCAGCCACCACTCCCCTTCCTTGTGTGGAAGCAGCCTCGGACTCCCTCCTGCTCGGCTCGGTCGGCTCGATGGGAGTGACCGACGACATGCTCTCATCATGAGTCCTCTTCGAGGAGGGCTCATTAGCCAATCTCAACGGAGGCCTCTTCCTGGTGATCGAAAGCAAGTCGTCTACCAAGAACTTCATGCCTGCATATGGAGGATACAATGTTAGTCTCGAGCTTGGAGAAATAGAGTAAGAGGAGCAAAAGGAAGGACTCAAGCTGAACTCACCCAACTCTCTCGTTTGGCCGATCCCGGCCTCGGTGAGATTCTGCTCTGACAACAGAACCTCGAGGGAAGGAATCTGGGCGGTGTGGAGCAGCTCGTAAACATCTTTGTCGGCTGCTTCAACCGTGGAGTTTTAATTAGGGGACCGATCTGGGTCACTCCACACCTAGTCGACCCCCTCGACGGTGGCAAAGTGATGGGGACCTTACCTGCATGAATCCCAGAGCAAGCACGAATCTTGAAGCTGCACGAATCTCGAAACATATCCAGAATAAATTTAGGATTTATCTTTTATTTGAAATTTGAATTAGGATTTGGTTGGTTAGGATTTAGATATGGATAGGCTTATCTTATCCTTTCTTGTATTTGAATTTGAATCATTCCTATCTTTTTATCTTGTAATTAAATTTAAATGAGGGTTGGACAGGTCTATAAATACCACCCCCAGTCCTTTGTAAAAAAGAGTTTAGTCAAGTTTTGGGAATGAAAATGAGTTTTAGAAAAGAGTGGTTTTTTTTCACGCCGTAAGGAGAGGGTGTGAGCCCCAACCTAGGACAAGATGTGAGGTCATGCCCGGTTACCCCCTTCCCATTCCATCCTCTCTATCCCCTCGTGGCCTTTGAAATCCATCATAGCACCTCCGAATATCGAGGAGGGTGTAATGCCCTAGAGGTGAGAGGTCTCTTCGTTAGGATGAGTCCCAAAGTCCATGAGATCCAGATCCCTGTCCTCCATCCCCACTATTCCATCGCCATCCCTAGAAAAAAAAATACCAAAAAAAATAGTACCATAATATAGGTGACTTCTAGGCTCACCAACGGTCCTATCCCTGTCCCCCATCAAATTGGTATCAGAGCCCAAAAAAATTAGGGTACCCCAGATTCCCTTCTCTCCTGCCAGCCCTCATCATCCCCGTCCTCCATCTTCCACCCGGTCCAGCACCCCTTGGTCACCTCCCCGTCGGATCCTCCCTGCTCCCTGTCGGCCACCAGTGCCTTCCGCTTGCAACCAGAAATAACTGATCGCCGTGGCCGAAGCTCATCAGATCAGCGCCCCCACAGCAGTAATTTTGCCTTCATCCGCTGGCCTCCCATGGGTGCTCCCTGCAGCCGATCCCAGCCATCCCACTGGTTTTTCTATTTCTCGCCGGCTCCGTCTTCCCTGAATCACGGTTCAACCCCTCGGTCCGGTCCACAACAAAGAAGCTCCCGTCCCTCTTGGTGTTCTTCCAGACGATCCCAAGCCGCCAAGACTTCCCTCCCTCATCTCCCAACACCAGATCTCCCCTCCTCACTATCTTCCCAGGTGCTCAGATCCAAGCACAATGCCTAAACCTCCCTTTTCCGGTTCACCATCGCCCGGACTTCCCCTCCGGCCTCCAACGCCCGACCCTCCCTCCTCCCACTCTTCCGGCTGGCCTACCCTCACTCCCGGATGTCCCCGAGCATTTAGCGCCCTTCCCGGACATCTGCCTTAGCCCGACCCCGTCAATGACCGAAGCTCCATCGGACCTCCTCCCTCCGGATCGCCCCGACGCCTTCTTCTCCGGATCGCCCTGACGCCCAACTCCCCTGTTCCACGAAGCCACCGTTCTGCCATCAACGAAGACAGCCCCAGGCTCGCCTTCCTCCCAGTCCACTTTCACCCGACTGCCCTCATCCGGTCGTCCCCGAGCTCGGTTCACTTCCCTGCTCCTTGGGCTCATCGCAGCAGTTCCGGGCATCCCCGACGCCAGCCTCTTCTCCGGACCACCTCCTTCCGTCCGATGCAAAGCTCTTCTTCCAAGAAGCGTGCAAGAAGAAAATTCGACGATCCTGCCCATCTATCCCCCATCACAAAGAAAAACTTGCTCTTCCACCCTTTGATGGAGGAGGGGAGTTCAAACTTGATGCCCTTCGGGCGAGAAGAAAGGGACCACTACCCGTCCTTGGTAAGGTAGCGCTTCAGAGTGAAGAAGGCTCTGAATAAGGAGAAACAGGTGACAATCCCGTGGAAGTGACAGAGCACAATGAAGCAGAAGATGGTCCTTATGGCATTTGGAACGAGTTGAGCAGGGACCAACTGATAGTTGCTCAACACCAACAAGAAGAAAGGATGGAAAGGGAAGTGGAGTCCTCCCGCGAAGGTCTCCTCATAGAAGGTGATCCAGCCTGGGCTACTAGAAGTAACCCGATCCCCTGGTCGAGGGATCAAGAGTCGGACAGAGTAAGGGATGCCATAGACATCCTGAATGGTCCCCAGTTCCTCAGTCGAGATTGTCAAAGCAATCCCACCGAGACCTGTGGACCGAGAAGGGTCAGGAACGGTTTCGACTGGAGGAAGAGGAGTGGGGACAGGTCCAGGTTCCCTAATGATTATACCACCAGGAGGACGCCTCCTACTAAACTCGAAGCACACCCCATCTTCCTCCTCATTAGAAGAAGAAAGAGATGGCGACCTCGACCTAGAAGGCCCGGCCTCGCCCTGGTTAGTTGAAGGACAGAAATTTGGTCCGAAGCGAGACATGATGAAGAAGATGAAGGAAAGAAGCTAAAAAAAGGAGAAGAAGGACGGGGATTTGGAGATGAACCTAGCCCTAGGGAAGATCCTACCCAACCGAGGCAAGGAGAAGGGAGACTAACCTGCTGTGACCTTTGGGAGACAAAAATGGCTGGGAGAACAAAGGAAGAGCCTCGGTACGAAGGCGAGCACTCAGGATTTGAAAGGAAGTACATTTCGGGAAAGGTCACTTTTCCTTTCGAAGTGACTAGCATCTGACCGTATTGTTATAGCTCCCCACCGTCAGATCCGTGCCACATGTCGACAATCAACAGGGCTGGCGTCTGGCTTTGACTGCAGCTGCTCTGAATTATGTGCCCACAATAACTACTCCTCGAACGTGTCCACGTGGCTCCCCAGGATAGGCTAAAGAAATCGCTTTCCAAAGTGCCGGCGATCGTGGCCATCATTACACTGGATTCTCACCTTTCCATGTCAGCATTGCATTTACTCCCTTCGTCCCGAGCGCCCCGCGCCAACGAGACTCGGGAGTGGAGGGAAAATGATGTGGCAAGAAGCTGACATGTAATCCCTATCATATGCCATGTCAGAAAGGCGCCACAGTGGACACTCCATCTCGGACTCCTTTGCTGGGCCGAGCTGCCCTGGTCCGTCAAGGCCGAGCTTTGTCCTCCGCCAGGTCGGCACCCGCAAGCCCGGGATGCCTAGGTCGGAGCCGAGTGACCTCCTTCATCGGATCGAGCCCCTCCGAGGCTGAGCCCCCTAGACGAGAATCGAGCTCAACCTTCCTCTACCAGGTCGAGCCCCTCCGAGATCGAGCACTCTGGGCCGGAGTCGCGTGCTGACCTCCTTCACTAAATCGAGCCCCTCCGAGGTCGAGCCCCTTTGGCCGGAGTCGAGCTCAGCCCTCCTCCACCAGGTCGAGCCCTCTGAGCAGGAGTTGAGCCTTCCTCCGCCGGGTCGAGTCCTTCCGAGGTCGAGCCCCCTGGACCGAGGTCGAGCCCAGCCCTCCTCCGCTAGGTCGAGCCCCTCGGAGGTCGAGCCCCCGGGACCGGAGTCGAGTCCCAACTCTCCAGTTCGGCAACCATCTTGGACAAGGCCGCCGGCCACCAAAGGGAAGGAGCTACCTCCCTTGAGGCACCGGCGAGTCGCCTGAGGACCACGAGGAAGTACCCATCAAATCGTAATAACTGTTCGTAGCCACCACTTACACTAAAAGAGGAAGAAGCTCCCTGACCGAGACGCCACGCTCTCTACCAACCGCCTGCACCACCCAGAAAAAGAAGTCAACTAGGGGATTCGAATCCCGGGGGTGGCGGCCCCCCAATCGAAGTCCGCCAGGTTTCCCGGAGTGGAGCGACCGGAAGGAATGTTAGAGCGCATGGTAGCTTCTTTTATCACGAATCAGGAAATACGTCCCGTCCACGGCACGGAACACCGTCGCACGCGCCTGCCAGCGCGGGGAAGATCCCGAGGTAGGCATTCAACGACCACCTGGACTTAAAAGAACCTTCGACACCCTCAGCAAGGCGGTACGCAAACTAAACCACGAACACCCAAGCGAGTAGGGAAAATGGGCCACACAAGAGAACCACCTAGGAGACTGGGAATCCAAGGCTCTCGGAGATCCACAGGAAGGATCACCCGAACGCAGCCATCCATCTCCGGTTCCCTTCGGCCACCACCTTTCCCAGCCTACTTGCACCCTCACTCACACATCATTCACTCCTCCTAGCGTGGAGTCCATTTCAGGGATTCGACCAGGAGGATCTGTTCTCCTGAATCATCACTGACTTGACCGTCGGAGTGCCCCCGCCGGAATTCCGGGCCCGGGTCACTAACCCTTATTTTACAGGTCCCATTGAGCAGGCCATCCACGAGGAGATGAGGGACGATCCGACGTCGACAGCAGCTACGGGCCACAACGATCCTGGCGGCAATACTAAGTGTGTTACTTAGAGCTAGACATGAATTTAGCGGGAATCTTGACCGAAAGGCATGACAATGTGGATCGATAACACTAGGATATCATAGATGTGATTAATAGAAATCCAACAGTAATGCACGAACCTTGCAAAAGGAGCAATATCAAGTACAAAAGTGAGTGTTAATAAACAAGTATACCTCCTTTAAGCCTATAAATTAAATACATTGATACTGTTCCATGTGCTTTGCCAGTTCTCGGTCTTCTCTCTCATCAGAAGTACTATTCCAGCCTATTCTTATGCAATGCTATTAGCTGAGATAATTTCTTATCCTGGATTTGGTGAACACAAACCTTGGTAGCCACTAAGATCATAGAAGGGAGTCTGTCACATGATTAATATTACTATATTGCACCCTGGACCCATATGCCAGCAAAAGAGGCTTTCGGGGTAACATACATGACACTCATAATTTGCCATCTCCAGCTGTTTGGTCTCTCTGACCCGGTGAGGTGGATATATATAATTATTCTCCGTCGCACCATCTTCAATGGCTGGTTTCCAAGCTTTGAAGGCACTGTAACTGAGCTCAGTGTGCTCATTAGGCCAGGTGGGTGCGATCTGTTATGCTGCTGCTCAATAGCTTGAAGTGATATTCCTGGACTGCCAAGTAACAGCTTAGCATCATGGCTTGGGGATATGAAGAATAAAGGTTAGGCTTCTCATTCTGCTGAGAGGAGACAAGAAGTGGAAACTACATGGTGAGCAACAATTCAAGACATGATGCTGTTTTTTTTTTTTTTTTTAAAAAAAATGAAAATGAAGGTTTGCTAAAGAAATTTAGAAGGAGATGGATAACGAATCTAACTTTGTATTTGGTTGGGATCATGAGATGGAGTATGGATGGGGTTGGAAGGATGCGTATATAGTCTTCATCAATCATTTTGTTGATGGATGGAAAAAGAAGGAAGGATTGTCCATCTACCCGGGCCAACAAATTTGCTTTCTCCTAAATTGGGAGAATGCAAAGAAGAATAGATGGAATACGTGATCGAAAAATGGACAATCTAAATAAAATTAAATTAGATATATTTTTGATTACTTGATGCATAGGCTAGGAATTTTCAAATTATATGATTTTTGATATGTAAGTAGTTTTGATATAGTAGAACATATACAATGACTTGGATCATCGATATAGGATCTTCATTGTAGAGTTTTGACTTGAAATATATTCGCCAAATCTACCCCCCCCCCTCTCTCTGTATATATATTTGCAACTAAGTATCTACATGATTAAACTTTATGTATATATTGTGGCTTATAAATGTGTATGTGTTTTATGATATATATATTGATTTGTAAAGTATTATTCAACCACCTGGTTGTTGATGTATGAATCATATTATTTTTCTATTAGTTATATATATTTGCTCAAAGATACTAGTATAAGTGTAGGGGATTCTTACTGGGTTGTAAAGCATACAACGCTATTTTTTCTTTTAAAGTTGGAGAATGCATAGCCTTGGTTAGGTTGGCCATGGAGTCCGAACAATAGGGCCATTAGTTAGTTAAATTGGGATATTACAAAAATATTTCAATCTTATGGTCCATATTTAATAATGTTTAATATGATTATTTTAGTATTATTGAAGATTTTGTCCATTATATATGCCTTGCATGATCTTTAGGATATTGCTTTAGAATTCATGCAACCATGTTGTATGGCCGATCCGAGTGTTAAGTTCAAGGTACGATATCCACCTTTCCATATTTTACCAAACATATAAGATAATGGATGGAAGATCCATCCATCCTCTCCCTCATCCACCCTTCCTTCTTCATCTATCCTTCCTCCAGTTCATCCTCCGTACCAAACAAAGAAAATGGAGTAACCTCAAGGATTAGTTGAACAAGCAGTGTATCAATCAAAACACGCTCTAATTTGGATAACAAAAAGACAAACTTCATATCCATATCAGATTCCTCAAAGTTGCACGGCATCAATTCCTTGCATCTAATCAGATCGATTATAAAAGCTTATTCTTCACCCATTAAATATATATTAATTTTAGCAATCTTTGTCAATAAAAATTATGTTAATAGAAAAAATGGTGTCTCTCTATATTTTCCCCTTTTTTTCTTGTTTGTGTGCACATCTGACATGCTAAGAGCGCCAACAAACCTGGATTATGAGTACATTGCGTATAAAATGCATTCTCATCACTCAAAGAGAATTTTTCTTTCCATTCCCATGTACTACGAACAACACTCCTAATTTGCACCTACCAAGAGTCGGTCTGCGACACTATTTATTCCTTTGTGCATGAGTTAGATCCCTTTCCATGACCTGCCCCACTAAAACACATAGTTTCTAGTTGGCACTACGATTCACAATGTTTATACCGTGTGTATTTTCTATGAAATTGTAGTGAAAAGAGGTCACAAAGACCGACATTCCTGGAAAGAGACAAGTTGGAACTATTGCATGGATGTGCCTAGATTCCTTGGTCCAGTGGAACAACGCTCCCATACCTTGAGATCGAAGTAACCCATAATTTATAGTAAAGGGCAAATGATTCTTGGGACGTGAATGTTCTCAACTTTATTAACTTGATGGGGCCTACAGTATATACAATACTTAGCAATGAAGCTAGTAGTCCAAAAATCCACATCACTTGCTGATAGACCTCCAGCTTGCAGGATTGGATCCCCAAACATGGCCGGTGACCAAAAGAAAGGGGAGTGACCGTTAAGGTGGTAGCCTGGTTGATAGAGGCCTTGTCTCATTATCAACCGGTCACGGGTTCGAGACATGATCTAATGGATGACTCATTTAAATCCAGAAATTTTTCTGAAATCCACGATCGCTGGTGTAGGTAAAATCAGGATCTTCCTTTTTATCCCCATTTTACTAACCGGTATCTTTGGGAGTGAAATCAGGATCTTCCTTTTTGTTCCCGTTCTACTGACTGGCGTTTTTGTGGTGTCAGGTTGACGTACTCACATTTAGATGGGGAATGATGGAAAATCTGAACCCCATTTTACTAACTGGTATCTTTGTGAGTGAAATCAGGATCTTTCTTTTTGTCCCCATTCTACTAACTAGCATTTTTATGGTGTCAGGTTGACGTACTCACATTTAGATGGGGAATGATTGAAAATCTGAACCCCATTTTACTAACTGGTATCTTTGTGAGTGAAATCAGGATCTTCCTTTTTGTTTCCATTCTACTAACCGGTATTTTTGTGGTGTTAGGTTAACGTACTCACATTTAGATGAGGAATGATCGAAAATTTGAACGTCTTGAATCGAACATTATCTGACGGGATGGAGTCTACGGGATAGCTACAACAGGATTTATCCCCCCTCCCTCCATCCCTTTTGTTTAAAAAAAAAAAAAAAAAAGAAAAAAAAAAAAAAGGGCAGTGGATTCGGATAGAAGAGAAGCACCAGGCCAAAAGACATTCCACATGAGAGGAGAGGAGTGGATGCTGTGGAGCCTAATCTTGGATTTTGTAAACGAGAACTTTGTTGGCAAAGTGCTTACCATCCCTTCCACATCCCTCTCCCAACTGAGCAACACCATGCAATTCCCCTTCATCATCCATTTTTCTTGCGTCAAAAGGAGAGATTGGCCAACTGCCACCAAGGACCCACCTGCCTCCCTGATCCACATGCCCTCAACCTCCACCCATCCCTTGCCTCGCCTATTAAAGTTCATCAAGCAATCAACCATTCTTCTTCAATTTCTTTGCTTTCCAATTTAAAAAGGCTCTCGTAGCATTGGTGCAGCTTTTCCTAGTACTAGTGCTGCATGGCCATGGAGGTAGAAGATGATGCTTTCTTTGATGACCTAAGCAAGCAGATAGCTTTGCTAATTATGGATGACGATGACCAACAACAATTCCCGGTCCAGTATCCCTCGCTTCCAGTTCAGGTGGGTCATGATCCTCTTTCCTTTCTCTGGATGGATCTTGTGGGTATTATAAAGTAATTAACAATGAAAAGATGGATTTCCCAGCAGTCCTCTGCGTGGTTGATGGATTAATTTTTGTTGTCGGTTTGATTGCTTACCATCTCTCGCCTATTTTTGTTAGAAAAGTTCATGACAGAAGATGTGCATGAAATTCTTTGCACTCAGAGTTAGATGTAGACAACCAAAGATTGGAAATTTCGGTCGTTCTCCTTCTACATTTCATTTCAATTCCCCCGGATTAGACTTAATTTTTTTTCTGAAATTAGTTGTTTGATCTCACGGTTGTGGGAAATTGGACATCACATAACTGCTTCTGTATTCTAATAACAGAGTGTTTATAGATATACTTCTGCGATGCTTCCTTTTGTTTCCATGAGGTCCCTCCATGGCCTGTGCTTTGTCCTAACTCATCACTACCATCTCTTAACCTTTCGCATACTTAGTTCTTACCTAGTCCTTCATTTATGGCACATAATTAAGCCATCATCGATGCCCAACATCATGAAACAAAAAGTGTTTTAAATAAAAAAACTTTGAATGTAACTTAGATGGCACATTTAATTTGCTGAAAAGGTCTGTACACAATATGAACTTTATGAAAACAATTGTTTGCTTACTTTTCATAAATTTGTTGGAAAAGGTGAAGCAAATGAATCGATGGCTTATTCACGTAGAATTACGGTATATAAAAAGGATACGGACCTTAAGAAGACAGAAAGGTAAAACTAGGAATGTATGATCACGGTACGTATAAAGAAGATACAGGCCTTGAGAAGGCGGGTCAGTAGAACTAGAAAGGAGAAAATTAAGGAAAGAAAATAATAGAAGATCATATCTATGAAGATTTTTCGATAAAATTCGACATTCAGAAATTGAAAAATCAGAGAAAAAGAAAATCGTCTTTTATAAAAGAATTGCTTGCATGCATGACCATCTATGCATATTAAATTTATCCCACTAGATGGAATATTAACAAGTGAGATAAATATGTTCTTGGCCACAGGGATTCCCTTATATGCCACAAAGCATCATGCAGCCACCATATGGCTATGAGGTGGCCTACAGAAGAGAGAGCAAGGGGACTGGAGTCTTCATTCCCCGGTCGACTCTCCCTGCAAGGAAGAACAAGTCTGGGAGATCCACTCCAATTAACACCAACTCTCACAAGCAGACTGAGAAACCTGGAGTTGAAGTTTCTGGTGTCACCATCAACAAAAATATCATATACTCTGGTTATCACAGTAACTCAGCTGTGCTTAAGAGGCATAAGTAGGTGATGGAGAGATCCTTAGCTCATACTAACCTTAATCTGGTCTTGGTTTGTTGACAATGTCAATGTCTTCTATGGTTACCATATTTCATGCAATAAGAAACCTCTTCCATTTGCTATAGTAATTGAGAAGAGGGCTTAAAATAAGCTTCCACCATCTTCTATAAATTGTATAGCCACACTGATGAAGGGAAATGAAACAGGAAGTGGGACAGATGCTCATTGAATGTATTCTCCACCCTCTTCTATATGGTGATCACTAGATGATTTGCATTGATGTACTGGTGGGTTTGACAATGTGTCCTCATTCAGGTAAATCAAAAAGCCAATCTAGCAGACACTTGTAAAATTTTTCCTTTTTATTTTTATTTTATCTTTTTATTTATTTATTTATTTATTTTTGGATTGAAAGGAGGAGAAGCCATCAAATTGTATTGAGAATAAATATGAACAGCATCAGGTAATGCTAAGGAATGTGGGCTATGGTAAAACAGTCCAGCTAAAAGCATAGAACCAAAAGAGAATGGGAGGTCTCAAAACATCTGAAACAGATGATCAAGACTGTGATACTGTTTACATAGAAAAAAAAAAAAAAAGGACTGCTGGTACAGAAATAAAAATTGGAGAACTAGGAGAGCTCAAAATATGGATGATAGTGGAGGCAGTGACTACAATTTGGAGAACTAGGAAGCTTCTTTTAAACAGAGAAACAGGTCAGCACCCACTTTTGCACCGGTTCAGAGCAAAATGGCACTCGTGATTATATGACAGCTTAGTGAAATATTACATGACCATGTACAGTCTTTCTCTAATGCTACGCGATATCTTAATGAATTGGTTACATGGGTGCTAAGGTACCAACATCAATGGACCAGATCCCATCGGACTATGTATTGTCTTTTGTCTAATGCTAAGAGCATATTATGTAAGGTATGTTTATATGAGGTAGATTGGTAGTATAGGATTTATCTTGGATCGTATATGGAAGATTACAACACAAAATCTAGAACAAAAATAAACGATCAAATAATGTATATCTAAAAGCTTGAAAATCCATGATCTTCGTTGTAGTATCCTGCAGAAGAAGAAAGCAATAATAAGATTGTAGATCTTCCTCTTCTTCTCCTTCTTATGCTTGTTCCTTAATGGGATAGGTACTCTCTTAAGAATATGAAACAAAATTCATGTTCTAGGATTTTTACGAGTGAATATATATAGGAATGGATTGGGAATCTAGCCCAGTTAATAATGTCAATAGATTAACCCATTACAAAATCTATTAACTAAATCAGGCCTATACCAATATTTGTTATATCACAAAATTAAAACAATTAGATCCAAATAATAATAATATGATCATACAAAATTATAGACTCCATAACTATTTATTCGACATCAACTTAGCCCGTATTTTGAAATAAAAATCAAAATCAAAATCAATACATAATCAATGCAAGCCTACCTTATGAGAATCTCTAATATTCTCCTACTTGGACAATATTGATTATTCATTTATTTATTTATAAATATATATTTAATATATATTTATATCTATTTTTAAAAATGATTCATAGGCTAAGTGCATCTCATGTGGCCACATATGCATGTCCTGAATGAACAATTTCTTAAATCCAAATATGGTCCATTAAAATCACTAACATTGAATTATAGCTGTCTTCACATCATTTATCGATATAAGACCCCTTTATGGTTATAAATGTTAGCAATTTCATCGATATGGATTTCGGTTATGTAGTGCAAGTAGTATGAATTTGTATGCATGTGATCAAACTTACAAAGTTCATCATCAGTCTACTTTATATTATAATTTCATCGTATATCTCAAGACGAGTCCTTTATGTGTTCAAGACAAACCATGATCTCAACCATTTCAATTACAGCATTAATAATATAGTTATATTTAAGCAAAACCCTATGCTCAAGACTTTTATTTAATAATATCTTTATGTTTAAGCTATACCTTTAAACAACATTTCCAAACAACTATATGTGTACAAATATAAATATCATAATTCAACATTAAATAGTAAAGAAAATGTTGTAAAATAATGCTTCCACTAACCAAACATATCAAATAGACTGAATCTAATAATTTACTCAAAGAGGGGGGGTGAATTGGGTTTCTAAAAAAAATATTTGCTAGCAGGTGTGCCAATTCAATAATCAATTCAAGTGCTAGTAAGATGAAAGTGTTGTTTGCTTTTAAAGAGTATGCAGCGGAAATTTAAATATAATAAAAATAAGAGTATGTAAAGAGAAAACAATCAACCACAAACACAAGCAAGTATAGTGGTTCGGTGCACTCCAAGGCACATACATCCACTCCTCAAGTTCTACTTGGGAATTCACTATAATCCTATCGATTACAGCCGATTAGTTTTCCAGGCTCACTAATCAAAACCCCTTTGGTTTTCACTATGCTCATCAAAAAAAATCTCTTGGTTTTCAAAGGCTAACCAAAAACCTCCTTGGTTTTCAACTAGGCTAACCAAAAACCTTGTTTTAATAAGGTAAGATAGAAAGTAAAGAATACAATCAAGCTTTCTAATAAAAAGCTATTATCTCTTTGAAGCTTGTTGAAGATGCTTGTCTTCAAATCGATGAAGCCTCAATCAATGCTAAAAAATGATTGGACTTGAATGCTCTTGTTTGCTTTGAATGCTTGGAGGCTTCTTTTTCTTGGAAGTAGTTGCTTTCACTGAATTTGAGTGAATGCACTTGTTTTTCTTTCTCTTTTTCTTTCTTTTTCATTCTCTCTTGTTCCACTTGAATTTAATTCTCTCTTGTTCCACTTGAATTTAATTCACTTAAATACCATCCCAAGGCTTAAATGATGGTTTATGACCGTTGGAGAAGTAGAACTAGCCATTGGGGGCTAAAAGGATCGAGTTCCGTGTTTGAAAAAACTAGCGGTTACTATTCCCAGAACTCCAAGTATTGACACTTCAGGCTGTGAGTCGATACTTAGGGTCGATACTTAATTTTCATGAATCGACACCTAGTTCAAAATTTTGTTTTGAAGCTCTCTAGAAATCTCAGGTGAGTCGACACTTCATCTAATGAGTCGACACTTGAGTTGCATGAGTTGACACCAAGGCAAGTCTTGAAATTTAGCAAGTTCTATAAAAAATATATCTTAGGCTTTGAATCGATCCTTGAGTCGATACTTAGGGTCGACACTTGTGAAGCATGAGTCGATACTTTAACCGTGCCATCTGAAACTCTTTTCTGCATACCGGCTTAAGTTAACACTTGCACTGTCATGAGTCGATACTTTGAGTCGACGCTTGCTGAAACTTTTCAAAATTCGACTGAAACTCTGCTGAATCTTCATTGAACTTGACTCTTAAAACCTTTCGAGCAATTCTCAAATACTTAAGTCTATCAATCTTTACTGTTTCATTCATTTAAAGGGCTTCTTTAATCATTTGACAAGCAATTCATTTTAACCAACATGATGAGTACCTTTTTCTAATAGAAACACACTTTAAAGAACTGTTAGTACTCAAATATACTTAAGTGTTTTGTTAATCATCAAAATCAATAATGGAGTCAACAATCTCTCCCTTTTGATGATGACAAAACCTTTAAGTATACTTCATATAATAAACTTTAAATTTTTTTTTCAATATGTATAGCTCTGTGCAATATGTATCAGAGTAAAGGAAAAATAGAAGGTAGAGTCTAAAGTTGAGTTATTGAAAAATAAGTAACCAATCAGCAAATCAAAATGTTACTAAAATTGACAATTTTAGTACATTTAGACCTAATTATAAATGTTACAATTAATTAATTATGGATTAATTATTAATTAAATTAAATTAGATTTAATTAATTAAGTTAGACTCAAGTAATTGATCCTAATTGAGTTGGGTCAATGTGCTTTTCAAAATGGTTCGATCGGATTTAAAATCAAATTTGATTTGGCTGTCAAATCAATTAATTTGGACCATGTATGAGAGTCCAGTTGTACTGGGACTCTCTCTCTCCTTGTCTCCCCTTGTCTCCACATGCCATAGTGGGCTTCAAGTATTTTGTGCGATAAATAATATGGGGCATGAAAAGAGGAGAACGCTAATTCATAATTGGCATGAAAGGATTTTAAGAAGAGGAGTCCTATTTTTCTCCTCTTAATTTTCATCTAGATAAAATCAAACTCCTTTTATTTTGGCATGGAGGAATTAAAGAGAGGAATTCATCATGAAAATAAATAAGGAGAGGGGTTGGCCAAACTTGTGACTTCTCTTTTGGCATGAATTTTTTTTGGACATCATCTCTCTTGGACGTTCATATACCAGAGAGTCTCTCTCCTGGTTGCCAAGTTTTCTTCTCCTTTTATTTGTTCTTCCTTGTGATCTTCAAGAGTATTGAGATGTCTTCTACATAAGAGAAAGAAGATAGCAAGAGGTCCAAAGATCTTGCATAGTTTGATTTGCAAGATAGAAGCTAGAAGCCGGTGATGCGGGACAGAGATCGGATGGATCGCTGGCGAGCGTAGAAGTCACCAGGGGATTAGGGTTTATCTGGGAGAAGAAAGAAGAGGGCTAAGGGTTCAGAATGATAACTGGGGTTCCCACAGAATCCCCGGGAAGGACAAGAACCCAGTAAAGTTCTCACACAAATGCCCAAATCAGGGATCACAAAGAAACCATGGAAAGAAGGGGAAGGGATCACACAGATATCCTGGGCTCACATAGATGCCCAAAATTAGGGATCACACAGAAATCCTGGGATCACACAGATTCTTCACACAGAACAGGGATCACACAGAAACCCTGGGATCACACAGATCCTTAACACAGAACTCAAGAATTTTTTTATTCATCCATGATTATTCTTCATACATAAAAGGGGTCTTTTTATAATTGACCCTTGCTCTTGGATTACATGGAATGAAAAGCAAAGAGGGAGGGTGTCAACATGTTGCCTTGGGAGGATTTGTATGAAAGGAGGCACCACATATCTTCCATAATAGATGGGCGATACAAGGAAAAAATCTCATAAATCAAGGGAAAGAAGGAGGGCACCCATATGCTGCCTGGTTTGTCCGGACACCATATGAGTTTCTTCCATCTTCTCTTGGGTGGTCCACAACTTCCATATAGGGCGCTGCTCTAGTTCCTTTTGAGCTTGGATGATGTCATGAAGATCTTAGAATACCTAAGAGGGTAGATGACACCTGCTGTGACTGGATTCCACGTGGCTACTATGGTGGCGCACTAAGTGTGGCACTGTAACTGGGATCCTATGTGGCTGTTGAGGTGGCAGGGCTCTCGGGTTCCCATCATTTCCCTGGAATTGGGAGAACTCGGCGGAGGCTCAGCGAGGGTTTGATGGAACCAAAACTAACCAAGTCAACACCTTCCTTTCTTTTTTTTTTGATTTTTTTACTGATTTTTTTATTGACTGCTCTGAGATCTGTGCAGCTATGAAATTCATGCAGTTCTTGTGCAGCACTGAAGTCAGCAATAGTGAAGGGCATTTGCCTTCATGTTCGTGCAATCATCTCGGTATCTTCTTCTCCATGGACCGAGTGCTGGGTGCAACGGAGGGCAGCCCGGAAGGAGAGTTCACCGGCTATGGTACCAGAATGACGGTGGCGGCCATGGCGGAGGAACGCGGCTAGCCGACGGAGAGCATTGAGGCGATCCGGTGGAGCATTCGATCTGAAGCTTGAGGGCACGATGAATCAGGTGTTGGGGGTCGCCGGCTGTAGGCAGGGGAGATGTCGTTGACGGAGAGAAGAAGATGACCGCTGGTGGGCTCGGAGGTGATCTCTCCGGTGAGGTCGGCGGACCAGAGTCTTTCACGGAGCGGCTGGGAGCTGGGGTTGAGGGCGGTGCAGTAGTGCACGGCGTCGACGAGGAGGGAGCTCGGGGACGGACTCGATGCGGTGACCACGGACCGTGACGAGGCAGGGCAGGGCGGAGGCGGCGAGGGCAACGGCGAACGCGATCGACGCGGTCTGGTTGAAGGCTTAGAAAGAAGCAGAACCGGCGGGTTAGATGAGGACGTGAGAGAAGCCTCCACCGTCAGGCAGAAGCAGAGATAGCCAAATCGAATCCATATCTCCGCCCGGTCTGTGAAAGCTTCATGAATCGGTCGGCGATGCCAATAAGCGGGGAAGTCGGTGGAACAGGGATCGGGCATACCGGAGGGATCGGGCACGCGGTCGGTGGCTTTGGAGGCTCATGCAGCCATGGGCATCGCGGACGAGGGCTGAGACATGGGGTTGCTTGGTGAGGTGCTGGTCGGCATTGAACTGGGAGACGGTGGCCTTGATGGCTGCAGGCGGCCGCGGCGGCTAGAGGTGAGCGAGATAGAGGGGGATCTTCCGGGTGGGGGGCCATGGGCAGCCTAATCTGCGACACGGGATTCCATCAATTGCCGGGCGTTGATCGACTAGGAGCAGGGTTTGGGGGCGGCACAGCAGCGGACGATGTCACCGAGGAGGGAGACCCGCTTCCAGTTGGCCCAGTCATGGGCGTGGGGGCTGTCGGCAATTCTTGGAGAGCTTGGCATGGACGAAGCAGAAAACAGGGGTGAGGGCTGGAAGGGAGGAATGGTGGTGGGTGACCGGCTGGGGGGAGGGTGGTCCGATGTCGATGTTGGGGAAGGATCCGTGGACGAGATTTGAAACAGGGAAGAAAGAGAACAGTGGGCCGGTGATGAAACTTTAGCTCTCGTACCATTTGATGTGGGATAGAGATCGGATAGATCGCCAGCAAGCATAGAAGTCACCAAAAAACTATAATTTATCTGATAGAGATCGGATAGATCGCCAGCAAGTATAGAAGTCACCAAAAAATTATAATTTATCTGAAAGAAGAAAGAAGAGGGCTAAAGGTTTAAAAAAATAACTAGAATTCCCATAGATTTTTCGAGAAGGACAAGCATACAGTAAAGGGCTCACACAGATGTTCAAATCAGGGATCACACAGAAATCCTGGAAAGAAGGGAAATGGATCACACAGATACCCTGGACTCACATAGATACCCAAAATCAGAGATCACACAGAAACCCCGGGATCACATAGATCCTTCACACAGAACAGGGATCACACAGATCCTTCACACATAACTCAAGAATTTTTTTTATTCATCCATGATTATTCTTCGTACATGAAAGGGGTCTTTTTATAATTGACCCTGGCTCTTGGATTACATGGAATGAAAAGCAAAGAGGGAGGGTGTCAACATGTTGCCTTATGGGGAGGATTTGCATGAAAGGAGGCACCACATATCTTCCATAATAGATGGGCGATACAAGGAAAAAATCTCATAAATCAAGGGAAAGAAGGAGGGCACCCATATGCTGCCTGGTCTGTCCGGACACCATATGAGTTTCTTCTATCTTCTCTTGGGCAGTCCACAACTTCCACATAGGGCACTAATCTACTTCCTTTTGAGCTTGGATGATGTCATGAAGATCTTAGGATACCTAAGAGGGTAGATGACGCCTGCTGTGACTGGATTCCACGTGGCTGCTATGGTGGCGCATTGAGTGTGGCACTGTGACTGGGATCCCATGTGGCTGTTGAGGTAGCAAGGCCTTCGGGTCCCATCAGCCGGTCCAATTACGGATTGACACAGTTTTTAAAGTAGTTGATTTGCTGAAAGAGAAGAGGGCTGCAAGGATTTAGCAGTCCGGTGCTCTCTACGACTCGGTTATGAGAGCTTCGTGTGGATACCAACAGAGGCCGGGTGATTGTGCGGCTCCGATAGAATCTCGGTTTCAGAAGCGGATCGGCATGCCTTTCAGAGTAGGCCAGGATAGCGATCCAGGTAAGTATTTTATGCTTAAAATAATTTTTATTTCAAATCAGATATTTTTCTTATATATTTCAGCATGTTAGAAATTTATGATAAATAAATTAGATTTATTTATGAATTGTATGATTAGATATAAATTAGTTTTTATATCTGTTTCCACTGTGACAAACTGTTGATGCCGATCATTTGTAATTTATTATTTCTGGGAGAACTCCAACAGTGGTATCAGAGCCACGGTTCTCTTTTAACATGCATGGATGAGAATCAGATCTGAAAAATATTCAAATTAGATAGATAGATTATGATTTTTTAGATCTATGTTAAACATGAGATTGTTATAGTATAGAATTTCATGTTTTGAAAATTATTTCCAAAATTAAAATCATAATTTTCAGATTTGAAATTAAATTTAATAATCTAAAAATTAATTGATTAAGGGTTGCACAAAGTGACATAAGGTTATCCTGCTATAGGATTTACCTCATATAGTGCAAAGGTTGTCCTACTTTGATATATACTTGGTTTTGAAAAAAGATTTTCAAAATGGTTTTGATCGATTTATGATGTTGATGTATGTGATGCACCAAATTAGGATTTAGATATTAAATGTGATTCATGATCATAAGCCATTAAAGTCATGCACTTGAACCTAATTTTAAAATTGATTTGATCTAGAAAATCAAATTAGGTGCATGAGGGTTTGGGTTAAACAAATTAGGTCTAGAGATTGGGCTGCGGTAATTAGGGCTTAATTAGATCAACTAGTAACCCTAATTTGATTTTGAGCAAGTGACTTAACCTAATCGGATGATGATTAGGATTAGGTCAAGTGTGCTCAAAATTAGTTTTAGATGTAGTCTGGTCAGATCGATTCATAATTGTGAATCGATAAGTTAAGACCTAATTTGGCTCAATGATGAGCCAAGATCATTAGATGATCTAATTGAATCTTGTCAGTCAATTGTTGTCTAAGAAAGGTTTCGATCATGGTTTTAATTGGAACTAACTCTTTCTTAACCAACTAGTTTGGCGGAAAGAGGGTATATTGGCAGAACCCTCCCATGGATCAAACTAACCTGGCCAATTTGGTTGATTAATTTTTTAAAAGGGTCACATTTGATTTTAGTTCATCCATGCTAGTTATTTTAGTTAGACATGAGATTGTGCTGATTGAATGTAATTAGTCAGACATGAGATTGTACTGACTTCATATTATTGGTTAGTCATGATTTGGCTGATCAATTTAGAAGAGACCTGAACCTAAGCTCCAAATAAATATTAAGTCATAAGTCTTCCACCATTATAGGTGTGCGCCTACTGGTGTTGATTATTCTTGGCTGGTTACAGTGGTCTAGTTACATCGGAAAGACACAACCACCCTATTAGGCATGAGATGTTGCTAGGCACTGATGGGGTTGGGCCCAATAAATGGGCACATTGAGGGACTCAATGATGGCTTTGTCTAGCAGGAATGGTGGGTTAAACTTAACTAATAATTGGACCAATAAACGGACATGTTGAGGTTCCATAATTTAGAGACCAAGTTGCTACAACTTGTTTTAAATACATTGGATAAGAGTTGGCCACTTATTGGTGTAGCGTGTTACCAATAACCGGGCATGGTGAGGTGCCGCACATCGATGGGATCGTTGCATCCACTAGAAACATAGAGTCGCAGGGTTTCTGCATCTCCACGGGGAGTGTGAGAGATCTGGGAAAATAGTAGGAGTTCTAAAATTATTTCTTAAAGATCCTATAATAATTTTTATAATTAAGTATAAAGCATCTAATTTGAATCTTTTAATCTTGTAGTTAACCATGTCTACTTCAAACCCCTTAGTCCGTATTCTAGAGACAAACTGGCTTGTAGGCTTTAATTTTAAAGATTGGTTGAGAAATATCAAAATTGTTTTGAGCTATGAGAAGTTGGGTTATGTGCTTGACCAGGAACCCCCTGTCTTACCTGATCATCCAAATGCTTGTCAAACGACTGCATATGAAAAATGGATGGAATATGATAATAAGGTTAAGTGTTACATGTTAGCCTTAATGTTAAATGAATTGCAGAGCCAATATGAGGATATGCCAACTGCTAAATCAATTCCGATTCACCTATAAGTGTTATATGGTGAACAAAGTTGGATTGCGCACTTCAAGATGTCGAAAAGGCTTTTTAACAACAAGATGCATGAAGGGCAATCAATCCACGATCATTATTTGACAATGATCAAGGACATCGAACAGCTTGAGAAGCTGGGCATTCCTATTCATAAGGAGCTTCAGGTAGATTTAATCCTCCAATCCTTGACTAGTTCATATGCTCAATTTATTATGAACTATAATATGAACAAGTTGAATTACACTTTGCCTGAATTATTGAACATGCTAGTAAGCAATGAGGAGATCCTAAAGAGTTCAACTGGCTCTATTTTCTCTATGGAGCAATCTTCCTCCAAAAGAAAGTCTACTTGAAAGAAGAAGAAACTTGCAAAGAAGCAGAATAAGGAAATCAAATAGAAGGACACTCCCAAGAAAGTCATGGTTAGCAAAGGGAAATGTTTCCACTACAATACAGATGGCCACTGGAAAAGGAATTATCCTCTCTACCTGGAAAGCGCCTAAAGAAACAGAAGGAGGATGCACCTTCTGAAGATAAGTCCATACTTGTTATTGAATCTAACCTAACGGTTTCATCTACTTCTAGTTGGATTTTAGACTCTGGCTCTATTGCTCATATATGCATTTCAATGCACGGCCTAGAAAGAAGTAGAATGCTGAGAGAAGGTGGATGGTCCTACATATTGGAAATGGAGCAAAAGTTGCTATTCAAGCCGTTGGATCATATTCTCTGGTGTTACCTTTAGGATTTAGATTAGTACTTAGTGATTGTTATTTTATGCCTGGAGCTAGTATAAATTTAATTTCCGTCTCTGTGCTGGCACATGAAGGATGTAAATTTATATTCAATAAAGACTTTTATAGTATTTATTTGAGAAATAAATTGGTTGCAAAAGCTATTTTAATTGACAGTCTTTATCATTTGCATGCCAATACATATTTGAATATTAACGAGAAAATTAAAGTGAATGTCATAGGACATAAACATGCTAGAGATGACCTAAATAATAAATTTATGTGGCATCCTCCCATCTCGGTCAGGCACACCTTGGATTTAATCGAGTCAGCCGCCAGAATAGTGCGCTCTCTTTTCATCCCGGCCACGTGCTCCAAGACGCATCCTGAATTTAATCGAATCACCCGCAGGGATCATACTTCAAACCCGTGATCGGTGGGTGAGGACTTTAAGCCTCAAAAAACCATGTCCTTTGAACTAGATTAGTGGAAAGAGTATTTAAGCTTTTTGTAGTTCTTTCCATAAAATCATAAAGATGGTCCATACTTCTTGTAATTCTTCCAAACTATCCAAACTATAATTATCAAAAATTTTTAATTTTATTTTTTGTGTTTTTTTTATCAAATTTTACATCACAAAATAAAATGTCATAGTTTCTTAATTCGTATCTTTGGGCATTAACTTTCTATGACTATTAGTTTCAAAATCTTACTTTTTTTTCATCGCTTTCATCAAAATTTACATTACAAAATAAAGATTTTATTTTCTAAATTCAATATTTTTCATCAAAATTCACATTACAAAATAAACTGCGAAATTTTCTTATTTTCCCACAACACACACTCTCTCTCTCTCTCTCTCTCACCCAAGCCACCTCCCGCCACCCCCAAATAAAAAAAAGAAAAGAAAAAACCAAAAACTAGTTGTTGAATATTGGCACAGGAACTTTAAAATCATAACAGAGATAGTTCCATATGTTTCTGCTTGTACTTCCTACAACTTGTCAAGGTGGCGCCTATCCTCTTTTACATATAACAGAAGGGGAAAATACCTTAGGAACTACATACAGATGGAAGAATTTGAAAGATGGAAGAAAAAGATGGATTCTTTTTGATACTGTAAAAACCTGGCCTTCAAACTGCATAAATAGACAAGAGTATGAAAGCGACTTGTAGTTCTTTTGATGAAATGAGAGAGACCATTCAAGCTTCACAAGAACAATACATAAACGAGTATTATAAGACATTGAATATTTGAATTAAATATAAAATATTTGAGATATCTAAAATTCAAAACATCATGTAAGCTGCATGAATGTAAGAATTAAGAAACATAAGAAGAAAATATTAAAGAACAAAATTCTTGGTAAATTGATAATAAGATAAGCAATATTGACTACTAATGTGACAGATTGCTCTAAATAATCACTTCCGTTGGTTAAAGCCATTAAGTACTTATAAAATGATTTAAAGATTTTCTGAAATCCATAAAGATAAATTTGGTTGCAAAGAAAATTGCTCAGAAAACTTTTTTTCGAAAAAACTAATTATTTTATTTATTTGCTTATTACAAAATTAATAAATTTGGAAAGCATAAAACTAGTATTCCAAAAATATCCCTGTTCCTTGGCAGCGGCCCCCTTTTCCCACGAAATTCCTTTAAAGCTAAAATACTCCTCATTATAGGGACTTTATGCAGATGATCAAAGATGGTTTAGCTGAATAAACCTAAATAAATATATTAAACTTTATTCAAGCTTAATCACGGACCAAGCAGGCTAAAAGTAAATAATAGTGGCAATATGCCACATCCAAAGAAGTCCAACGGGCAAATTTTAATGGTAAGATAACTAGACAAATATGAGATCCATCAACAGAAGCCCATATATTAGATCCGATAACACAAAAACATACATGGAAAAGACTAAACAGAGCATCATTGTCACACACTTCCACAAGAATTAGTTCAAAAATTAGATTGTCTTAAAATTTCACAGACCCGGGATAAATTGGATGTGCATGGGGCACACCCGCGCGCGCGAATTGGATGTACATGGCACACACGCACACGTGCGTGCGTGCACACACACACAGAGAGAGAGAGAGAGAGAGAGAGAGAGATGAATCATTGGATCGTTATCTTCATATTAACATCTCATGGAATGCATGAGATATGCCAGATCTGAAATAAGGAAAGCAAAATAGGTTACACCGTGATGTTAAAAGAAAACTTCACTGCTGCAGCCCGTCACTCACCTCTCCTCAAAAGAATAATAGATGCACAGTCACATACTATAAGTTACAATTTAATAATACACTACAAAATTTTGCAATGAATATTACATATTATAAATGTGACGTGGAACTGTGATAATTGATAGTCCCCATTTTCGCTTTTGTCATTACACATGCCATTATATCCAATCAAAGCATCTGGGAATATAATGAAACAGTGATAATTTCATGAATAATGCCCTGGCAATCATGAAAATAATTCCATGAATTTAATATACATAGTAGGATCAAATATTACAAAAAAAAGAAACCAGAAAGCACGATGAGATTATTAATTTTATACTATTGGTTCAATATTTTGACCCTAATTTCAGGGCAACAATAAACATTGGCCGACAATAGAGACATGCAATTTTTCGTAGACTATTAAATGGAATGATCAACCAGAAGAAAAGCAAATAGTGTTCTTCTAAGTTTCAATGATGATCAATCTTGAACAAAAGAAAGTTATTGCTACAATGATTTTGCTTGTACCTCTACAAAAATGGACCCTTTTTTTTCATGTTGAATCCTAACATAAAAAGGTCGGATAGGTTTCACACTTCCATTTTTCAAATATTTGTATTTTTCATAAAATATCTGTATATTTTTGTGAGCGAACAAATTAAGAGTTCATCTTACCATGACTGGAACAAATCATCAGTACAACCAAAATTTCCCAGGCAAAAGCTAATCATTTCTGCAAAAATGGCTTTTGGCATATAAGCAACTGCTTGTCACTATCACTTTGTGACTCAATAACTCGAGCATCCCAACGAATTTGATTCACAAGAGCTCTTGCTTTTTTTATCACCTGAACTTCATCATGTAAAACAACCCATCCCTAAACAGCACAGTGCCGAAACATAAACAAGTTAAGAATACCTAAAATACATATGCAAAATTTACCCATATAAAATGGGGGAGAAAGTTTGATTAATGATCAGAATGCAACATGAACCAAAAATACAAAAGCCTATGCTAAACACAAGCGTAAGTGTCAAAATGCAATGATAAAAAGAAAACAATATCTACTATTTAGATGCATTCAAACTGTCCACCACAAATGTTGCGAATGTATGGTCCATGTGCCATTAAGGAATACTATTGTCAATTTTTCTATATTCTAGGCATCAAGAAAAAGGATAAGTAGCCAATGTGAACAAATATGATGGTTAAATTGTTGTCAGACACGTGGGAGAGTGGAATAGATGGTTCTGAAATTTTGCTGTACTACAGAATGAGAGTTACATGCAAAGTAGGCAGAATGCATAAATTTACATAAGAATAAACAACAGATATTTCTAAATTAGGCACAAATGTGAGAAAATCAACAAGCTAGCCAAGTTGACAAAGAGGAAGACTACGAATTCATGCAAAGTGTTATTAAAATGAGGCCAACTTCATATAAACAAAGGTAAGCAGCATGGCAAGGTTAATGAGAAGAAAAAAAGATTTTCATTAAGTCGCAACTGGTGCAAGGGGTTTATCTTTGCAGCAAAGGCATCACATGTTATGACCTGATAGCATCTCAAGATAAGTGTAAATAATTATTACTGATATAACTTTGGTTCCTGATGAACTTTTTAAAAGAGGTACCGAGAAGAAGATGCCTCTGATGACTGAAAAAATGTCATCATTCTAATTTCTAAGAGAAAGGGAATGTGCAAAAAAGTACTCTAAAAATTAAGGAATAAAACTATGGGTTAATACATGAAAAGATTGTTAAAGAATGTTTAAAATGAGTGATGTGAATGTTAGATCATCATTTTGTACATTTAGTTGAGGATAAGAACAAATCTAAATTTTGGCATTTATTGATAAGTGTAAATTGCAGTTACACAATTGGCAGGTTCCACAATTTTCATGTGTCAAGGAAAAAGACCGCTTCTAATGTTTTGTTAAGTTTATCAAAGAGTTGTATGAGTTTGCTAGAACAAGTTCAAAGATCATCCGTGGCATGAATAATGAATTTAAAGTGGCTGGAGGATTACATCAAGGATCAATACTTGAGGTATTACCAAGTTTATATTTGTACGGATATGTTGACTTCAAAAAAGAGACAAACTTCTGGTGTATGTGTTTGGTGATGATCTAGTCTTAGCAACCAGGCTAAAGCAAGAGCAACCATATTGGAGACAAACTTTTGAGGGCGAAAAAAAGCCAAAACAAAATGGGGAACAGGTAAACAACTACGGAAGCAGAGCTACTAAATATGAGGCACCTATCATAACTAATAAACAAGATAATTGAGGGCCTATGATAGATTGGCCATGTAAAATAAAGGATGGTTGGGGTGCCTACAGGAAATGAGGGGCACAAGCATGTGTTTAAGGGGAAAGTGTAAGGGTTTGGCCTAAATGATTGCTTCAAATGAAATGGTTTGATAGATTTCATAAAGGCTAAATTGGACTGCAGACATTGTTATAAACAGTCAATAAATATCAGTAGTACCTAGACCTAGTCCAAGTAGTAATGGTAAATGGTAAATGCAAGGTTAGAAATGTAAAATAGTAGTAGCAGCATAACAGATGAGGTATTCGAGTTAGTGAA
Organism: Areca catechu; assembly: GCA_021397845.1. Classification (NCBI taxonomy): domain Eukaryota; kingdom Viridiplantae; phylum Streptophyta; class Magnoliopsida; order Arecales; family Arecaceae; genus Areca; species Areca catechu. Next base: position 17,859,369 of record CM038043.1, read on the forward strand.
ATGCTCGTAAAGCCTTTCTTTAGTGCCGTGCTCCATAACTAATGTTACATGCTTATCTTAAACAGATGATGCTTCATGACCACCGCTACCACAGCTTGCATATTTGTGGCCTTATGGTGCTATGCACCCCAAGTTACAGTTACCTTCTTCACCGCTCTGTCCACATCATGTTTGGATTCCTATTTCAGGTTCACGATTCACAATATGCTCATAGGATGTTGACAGCTTCATTTATCAAGTTTATATATGTTTTTCTTAGCCTATTTTATAGCAATTCTCCATTGCTATAAAAGTAAATGTGAAATTTATCAATGCTTGTGATTATGAGAAGCAATATATTCCCAGAAATGGAAATGTTATGAAAAAAAAAATTTAGAAATGAATTAGGAAAAAATAATTCTACCCAACATATCCAAATTTCCATCATCATTGAACCTAAGCAAAATAAGTCATAAATTTGGATCATTAACAATTGAAATATGGCCTATGGTTGGGAAAATTAGATAAATCTATGGGATTAACAAGTTAACAAAGAAAACTGGCAGAAAATGAACTCAGCCACGTATTTCCCCTCTCTAAGCCTCTATCTCTCTCTTGGCGCACACGCTCTCGCAATTGGGTGGAATACATCATGGTTCAACATGATTGAACCTAGAATCACAATAGAAGAGCATTGCCTTTGTTGACTAAACCAGCTGGCTTACTAACAAAAGGAAAAACAGTTATATCCCATTTTGAATACGCATAATGTATTGCCCGATACTACTCGAAAATAAACAGAAGTTACAACTGGACTACTCAAAAATAAATTCCAGCCTCTTACTGTCTAAATTTTACCAGTAAATTATTGAGGTCAGAAGCTCACTAAAATTTTGAAGTTAGAGAATAAAGAAAACTTGATGCGGCAGCCTGACATCCTCCAGAAGAAAGTAACTATGAAGAGAGGAATAACTCTTACCTCTGGACGCAAAATACGGTCCATTTCTAATAATAAGGCTGACAGATTGCACTTCTTTAAAATCAGATGATGAGAAAGAAGCCCCATTGCATGAAGCAAATCATATGTTCGGGGATATGTGGGAAAAGGTTCGCACCTGCAAAAGAATGAAGAAAACCTCAACATAAGCAATTGTGTGCATCCAGAAACAATATTTTTTATAGCTACAAGGGATATATCAGCATGCAAAAGTTGCTCAACTAGCTAGATCCAGCAAACAAAGAAAATAAAAGACAAACTTGGAATTCATTACATTAAAAATTTTGATTCATTTTATTCTCAATGCAAGAAAAAGAAATTAATGTCTTTCTTCATAGATGCTTGGAAGCATGATCTCTCTCTCTCTCTCTCTCTCTCTCTCTCTCTCTCTCTCTCCTACTTGCGTGTGTGCGTATGTTCAAACATAGATGAGCATATAAGTGGCATGCATGAATAGCAAGCAAATGCACCCAAGCATACACAAAAGCTCACAAATATTTGTGAATGCACCGACATACACAATAGATTTGGCTAATAAACACCTCCCTCAACATTCTAACCAGCAAATCACCAACAACATTCAGACAATCAGAAGGAAAGCTCATTCCAGTTAGAGGATTTCATATATAGGGTGATTCATGCATGGGAATGTGTACCTTAGCACAAGAACCGTTTATAATAAGAAAGTAGTGCTCTACTTAATTCTAACTATATGTGCTGAGTAATCTAGTTAAGAGACTGTCCCTAAAAATATTACCAAGATTCCATAATCCTTTGTTAGTATTCCATCTAATCCAGCTACTTGGTGTTTAGTTACTTGAAAAGGCCAGTCCAATCTCAATCAAATATATTTACTAAAAATAAAAGATAACCAATCTTGCTCTGACTTATCTAATGCAAACATCATCTAGAATTACCATATGCACATTTTATGCGCAAAAAATACACATAAATGCATGAAAGCTTGACATAATCTAACCCATTTTGTTGTGTATATATATTTTTAAAGCCATAGGCAGCTCATCAAAGTGTGCACAGATATTTAAGTCATTGACATATTTGATTCCTGATACTTCCATTTGTTACCAGTATGGTATTTGACATTGCTAGAGCTAAGAGAAAACATAAAATGTCAAATGCAGTTAATATTTTCTCCAAAAAACAATCAAGACCACAATGCAGTGGACCAGGGCATTTAATATTCTACATATAAATATTAACTTAAAACAAGGACTAAATGTGCAAAGAGGAGGAGAACAAAAGTTACCCACCAGTTATGCAAAACACCAGCAAAACCTCGACCAATTATTAGGGGAAGCGTATTACGAAACCCAGTTGGTACAACATTCATCACCCAAACCGACTTTCCAGACTCCAAAAGTGCAGCATTTAGTCCTCCAAAGTTAGCATTCATGTCCATGACATTGCGCACCATGTTAAATGGAGGTAATGGATCTTCATCACCCGGCCTCTTTGGATGGTCCGAAAATATCAAGGGTGTAAGCAAAGACCAGTAGTCATTCATAGTTGTCTCCCATGCATTTGAGTCCTCCATGAGTTCATCAGGATGAACTTCTGGATAGGGAAACAAGGGCCAATTATTAACTAGGCCAATGTCAATTGCAGTTTGGTACCAGAATATTCTAAGAACAAATAAAAGGCTAAGTGGAATAATGAAAATCAAGTATTTTTGAACAAATACTTTCCATGAATGCCAAGTTCTTCTAAGTTCCATTGGGAGCCAGAAAGCCAGTTGGATGTGTTTTGTACGGGAACCCACCGTTTGTTGGTAGTCCCACTTAAACATGCAAGAAGGGGTTTATTATATGATTCCTTGTCTTCCTCTGTACAGAGAGGTACAGCTCCCTGCTTGCTATAATGTAAATGACAGAAATGACGTTACAATTCTTTCTCAACATGAATGGATTCTAGCTACAGAATTAGAATGACAAGCTTAATCACAACAACAATAACAACTGAAGGAAACTTGGCATTTTTATCCTCACCGAGATGCATAGCAATTGAGATTTGCAGTCTTCTGCCAAATGAAAGTCTCATCTTGCTCTCCTAGTAGAGTCCAACAAATTTTCTGGGCTAGATCCTCGATAAATGCAAAGATGATGCTGTTCCTTGCACCAAGTGAACCTTGAGCTTTGCTGGTAGGTGATGTCAAGACAAAGTAACCTCCTGGCTTAAGTAACCGATCAACTTCAATTAGGAAAGCACCATCTGCTTCGAGGGAGTTGATGAGCATTGACATGAGATATGATACAATCTTCCATTAATTTAACAAATAACTCTCAAGCCTTGTGTCAATTATGTTTGGTTAGTTTTATGAATACTCATCAAATTTGGCACATGCAAGCATGACTTTAAAAATAAGAAAATGTCATGCTACCTATTGCAGTTTCTTATGTGAATAAGTGGCCCAAATTGGCAAAAAAATAATTAAAAACATTTTTTTTGAAAAAAGAAAGAAAGAGAGAGTAAACATATAATTCATAAGTAGGTGCAACTGATATTAAAGGGCAACACGATACCAACGATTAAATAAGTGAAAGCACCATCTGCTTCAAGGGAGTTGATGAGCATTGACATGAGATATGATACATTCTTCCATTAATTTAACAAATAACTCTCAAGCCTTGTCTCAATTATGTTTGGTTAGTTTAATGAATACTCATCAAATTTGGCACATGCAAGCATGACTTAAAAAAAAAATGTCATGCTACCTATTGCAGTTTCTTATGTGAATAAGTGGCCCAAATTGGCAAAAAAATAATTAAAAACATTTTTTTTTGAAAAAAGAAAGAAAGAGAGTGTAAACATATAATTCATAAGTAGGTGCAACTGATATTAAAGGGCAACACGATGCCAAAGATTAAATAAGTGAACTAAGTCAAGTAGGTCTGCAAAGGCTGGTTGTAGAATTAATAATGCTCAGAGATAATGTAAACAGAACTCTAGTAGCCACTTGAACATAAGAATGGAGGAGAAGAATAATTTATGATGCTCAAATTTGGCTGTATAAATATGGATTCCTTGATAAACAAAATCATATGGCCCCATCTGATCAGAGAAATTTTCAAAGAGCATCATTGGACATATTTTTCAGTTCCAAAGATTGAGAATAGTCCGGTATGGTGAGAAATGGATAATGATTTAATAAAAAAGTTGGAGATCTAGCAGAAAGTTTTTAAGAACCTGAGATGACAATCACATGCTTTGGTGCCATAAAAGTTGAAAAGCAAGTTAAGAAAGTGCAGTAAAGGGGCATTAAGCCAAGCATGAACAGGTATAAGAGTAAGAGACATACTTTACCCTTTAATTTTTTCTCTCTTCTTGTCTCATTTTATTTATCTATGAAATATGAGGTGGCTTGCCACCATTTTACCCAAAAAGGGACTAAGAGACGCAAAATACTGCATGACAACTGCGGTATGGATTGCATGGGCAAAAAAAAAAACAATACAGACTGAATTTATTACTCGGTGTAGAACTCATGCACAAGAATGAAATATACGCAAGGAATGTAAACAGAACATACCTGTATGCTATTACAATTTGCAAAAGGCACACTAGCTTTCTATAATGATAAAAAAAGTACTGCTGTATGTATTCATAATAACAAGAGAAGTGACAATAAACAAAAGGAAAACATTGATGACCTCTTTTATCATGTTGCAAATTATGGTATAATTTCAAACTAAGAGCAGAAACAAATTTTCTGCTGCTTAGAAGTTTGTAGTGAAAAGAATACAGATTACAATCAGGCAAACAACAGTAGAAGCTTACATAAGTTGCTGTTTTGAGCGAATTATCTATTCAACATAAATAGACGAAAAGAAGACAATGTATCCAGTACCCTTTTTGTCCCAGATAATTCCACACTGAGCACAATGGACCATATCAAAAGAAAGTGATGGATATGGAAGTTGCCTTGAAACAAAACTCCCAATTATTGCAGGAAAACCCCTTTCAAGGGTTAGTTGAACTTGACTCCCAAATACCTCATAGGCTGCCATGCAAATGGTCATTAATTTCAGTGAGAATAAATGAGCTCCAAAGCTCCCAAAACCACATTCCAAGTCCAAAACTGTCCGGACCTGAAATTATCAAAAAGATTTATCTTCTTAAACTTCATCTAAGGAAATAAATATGACAAAATGTCTTGCTCCTTAGAACAAGAAATAGATGAATGATGCCACTTAAACAAAAAATGATTTTCAAGAATGAAGAAGGCAACAGAACTTGATGGTGAAAAGAAAAATCAATTTACCTAAATTTTATTGCATTTTTGGTACTTGTATTTGTTTATGTAATTTTTAAAGTAGGTTCTACAGTCCAATTTCAAGAATAACTGGTATTAAAGAGTCCTATTTTAGGTGCATATTGGGTTGGGCAATTTATAAAGCAAGGATATGATTTTCCATTTAAGGGATGTTTTGGTGATTAGTTTCTTAGTTTTTGAGAGTCTTGCTTTACTTGTTAAACAAGTTATAGAATATTATAAAAGGGCCTAAGAGGATTGATCATGGAAAGCATGGTACATGATTTTTTTTTTTTTTTTTGAAAGAAGAAAGTATTCCTTTAGGTCAGGTTTGTCCCTACCCTCTCCCTACTTCTCTTCCAGGTCTCCCTTCTATTATATTTCATCTTTTTTTCCTCCTGTAAACCTCACTTTTCTCTTGCTTCCTATATAAACATACTGTGATCCAAATTTCTGTCTATAGGACTACTGGATACCCACCAATCTACAAGTTTTCCTTAGAAACTTGTTCCGTGGACCAGTACCTTATCTAAAGACCAACAATAGAAATCTTATTTTGGCCTTTTGAATGTTGCAAATGCCAAAAACACATTTTCTGCCTTGTTTTCCATGACAAGACAGAAGGTGATTTGTTGGCCCAAACCCAAGTCTCCTCCATTCCCTAGGTCCTCCAATGCAATGCAGGCCATCCCCAATTTGTCCTGCATCAGCACCCCTCATGCTGCAACAACATCCAGAACAAGTATAATACATTATGTAGCAGGTGAGAGGAAATACCAATCAACGCAACAATAATCCAAAGACAAGTAATGAAGTATTTGAACTTAAAAATGCACAAGAACTAAATGGTAACACAGTATTAGTCTAACACAGTTCTGAAGATCAAGTTTGCTTTTCAGCAAGTACTGCATGAAGCTATAAATATGGAACAACTGTAAGGGCAAATGAAGTTGTGGGTTTATCTTATTTTCAAAGAACCTATGTGTTTCTATGCCAACATAGAGAAACAATATTCCATATTGTCTGTCCAAAGCCAGTACTACAAAATTTCCATCCATCAAGATTTGTGCCAAAGAATTAGCCACTGCCAATTATTATCTAGTACGTCAGCAACAGTTTACTGCTCTTCATAATTCTACTTCCATTATGGCCATCATTTTAAGTATCAAATTCACCATCTTTTATGACCTCGAATTATATGAAATGCATATTGAGTTTCAAACTATATTATCATAAAACAACTAGAATAATTTAGCATGTTCATTTGTATATGAAGTTTAGAGTAGTCAAAGATCTACCATTCTCTGTTCAATTTTGCAACCTGAAATGCCATTTTTTCTGTATTAAGTAAATAGGAAACACCTCTTTGTCCTTTTGTCCACAATCTTCATTAACCCAAAAGTAACAATTTACCCAATGGTTTTAGGCAATCTTTTCACCTACCTAAAAAGGGTGTATAGCCCATAAACATAACTTGCAAATTTGTCACAAACATATACAAACAATTTCTCCATCATTTCCTCTATCAAAATAGTCATATCTGCATTCTTCCATGCAATCATTTACCTCACCAATGGTAGCTCTAAAACCCCTTATTCATACCCTCATCCCACAATCCGGTTACCAAAAAAGTCTATCTTCACCTATAATATCCAGCCTTTGCTAGAAATGACTCAAAAGTATACCATGTTAGTATACTATGGTTAGTATGGGGCATACCATACCATACTGATCTGAGACTAAAATCCTCAACCATTAGTAGCAGAGTCTAGAAATTATTTTCAATACTTCAACAATAAAGGATATAGAAAAATGGAGAGATATAAGACAGACAGTACATGGCAAAATGAAGAAGAGAGATGCTACTGCAAGTGAACCAAGAGACAACATTGTATGCCAGGAAAATATAGAAGGTAACTAAAAAAGGCATTGATGCTGTACATGTTAAAACGTCAAGCAATAAAAATGTATGCACATGTAACAGATATGTTAGCACTTAGGAAATATTTATATGAAGTTACAAGAATAGAATAAGAATTATTACTGCTAAAAGTGACAAACAATTGGTTGAAACTGTACAATATATAAAAATTTACCTTTTAAACAAATGAATGAAGTCAGAAGTGATGGTGATTGGACCAGTCCCAGAGAAATAGGGAAGACACAAAGATGTCAAATAAAGAAGAAAAGACAAAAGAGAAAATGTATGCAAGTCTTGGGAATGATACAACATGGAATGTTTTAGAAAGCCTCTTGATGTTAAGCATATAGCAAACAAGGCTTCAAAAGATAAACCCTAAGTTGATGGGATAAAATTTGTGGATTGTTGGACATGATCATTAGATTACACAAAGAAGATCAGGCATTTAAATCTCATCATATTCAAATATTTCAACTAAAAGACCTCTAGAACTCAATGAAATAGCTACTTGATGATCAAAAATGAACCTATGGACAAAGTCAGGCTCACAAACACATTGCCACTTCTACCCAGATCACAATAATTTCTAAATATACAAACAACATAATAAAATATACAAGTCACAAGTAAGAATCCTAGAGATATTATATCTAGTAAATAATAGAATTGCGAATTATTAACCAAAGCAATCAGACAAACAAAATTACTATTTAATGGATCTTGCTCATTTTCCTGATAGTAAGCTTTTCATTTTTTGTGCATTCAGTGTTAACAATATTTATTCTTCCATACTCAAAATTAATGTCCCTTCACCTTCAAAATGAAGAATGGCTACAGCTTCAGCAGATCCATTGTAACATCATCCAATGTTCAAGAAGGATGTGCTCTTCCTAATAACATATGATAACCACCATTTGAGCATTTTTATACTTCATAACATAATCTCCTACTTCCCATGTATGTACACATACATACATACATAAATATGTACATACACACATACATACATGTATACTATATATATGTATGTACTCTTAAACAACTAATAAACATTGTTTGGTTTGGTAGAAGTAGTCTCTGTAGCTAAATATAAAACAACTTTTATTGTTTATATGTTATCTACAGCAGGAAAGAACCTAACTGAGAATAAAAGCTTTGAGTGCAAGAGGATGCACACAATATGGAAGTATCAGAAAGGATCAAAAAGAAAGCAAAACAACTTAGGCAACAAATCCACAAAATTATCATAATCTTGTCTTGCATCTGGAAGATGATTAGTGAAGTATGTTTTATGTTACAGTCAAATAAATCAATGCATATATATATATATATACATACATACATATATATATATATATATATATATATATATATATATATATATATATATATATATATATATATATATATATATATATATATATATATATATATATATATATATAACAGACAGCACATTAACATCAATAGGTAATGCCAGAAAAGAGTTCTTTTTAAAAACAAAAAATGAAAAACTTACACCAGCTTGAAGGAATTCAGAGTCACTTCCTAAGCCTATCATTTCTGCAATTTGACGTGAATAATCTTTGATACCATCAAAAGTCACACCATCCTCATAGTGGAAGGCAATCTGATTATCCTCCAAGAGCATCATCCTGAAAAATTGTAACAAAATTATTATACCATCAGATAAAAGAGGACCAATCAACCATTCCCATATCCTCCTTTTATAATGTAACAAGGAGTTTCAACATCAATGCTGGTGCATGTAAGTTCAGAAATCTTTCAAAATGTGAGCTGGGACAATGACACAGCTGCAGACAATCATCTGAGATTTGCTTAAATGTTATGGGATTCATTATATAATTCCTTGGCTGCAAATAAACATTTCAGTGATACAGGGACTACCTTTTTTTCATGCTGCCAGAAGAAAGAAACTGATCTTTTGTAATCTTCACATTGCCACTCCATATTACATCCTTACCAGCTGGCCACTGCAATGGGATCTTGTAATCCTTTGGAGGACGAATCAAACAACCTATGTCAAGATCATCCACTTCACAGTGTCTATCAAATTCATCCCCATCATGAAACCCAGCTAACAGGTTTGCAGAAACATTGTAACAAGGAACATGGTTCTCTCTTTCTTTCCCACATAACTGAAGCTCCCCCGATGGAGTTATCCCAAGGAAGAGTGCCTGTATTTCTAAAAGATCACTTGTTGTTTGCTCCCTTAATCTCCTGTAATTCTTATATATGTCAGGTACTGGAGATTCGCCTACAGAATTCCAGGTAGCTGGATATGGTGAGCTTAGAACAGTGATTAATGCAACAACAATGATGAAGTAAAGAAGCAATGAATTCAATGATGGCCACCGGCCAAAGTTGACAAAGTTTTTGTCAGCCCAGGGTTTTCTCATGTCCATAACCAACGTGGCTTACAGTGCTCCTTTAATAAATGAAATAAGGCCCACTAGCAAAGTTCCTGTCTCTCAACTTAAATCTCGGTAAATACTGAATTGAAGTAGTCTGGAATGACATCAGATTCAAAACTTCCCTTTTCGCGCAACTGACAATCAGAACAATTCTTACTCCACAAGCAGATTCAGCCCGGAAACAGATACTTTTCACTGATACCGACACTTAATACAAGATTCAAACAATAAAGTGGAGTGAAATACAGAACAAAAAAAAAGGCACAAATGGCAATCAGTTCATACAAAACCTCAGTGCATTAACCAATTGTCGAAACTCGGAGCTCAAATCAGGTCCCATTCAATTTTCATACCATATAATCCTCAAAACTGTACAGAACTTAACTAGAATCAGCCCAGAAGGGGGCATTCAAATTCCACATTGTGACTAGACGATTAAGAAACATGATTCGAGCACAATAAGGCCAGATCTCCAGATAAAGAACGGAAGGTCAGGAAATCCATCACAACGATAACCAAAGAGCAATATCACCAGCACGATCGAAACAAACCCGCATCCAGATCACCGCCTCTCTCAGAGTAAACCAACCCTACCACCCTGATCAACCTCCCACGCCATCAAGAACCGAATCTCCCAGCAATCCCCGACAACCAACCAACTTCCGTAATGGCGAAGAAAAACGATCAGTCAAAACAAGAACAGAAAATCTCACTCACCGGAGCACCAAATCTCAACATTCCGGCGATCTCCGACGTCAAACGCGACGACCACTTTCGTCGGGAGCCTCAAATCGAGCTCAGATCCAATCAAACTACGAATGCGGTAACTTTTTTCTTCAGGAAAAGCACAACAGGAGGAGGCCAAATCTAGGGTTTTCCTCGCTCCCTTATCGCCTTCGGAGAGAAATAGGACGATGATAAACGGTTATATTCCAACGGGCCGCGGATCGACTCTACGCGTCCCTCGCTGCGGAGAAGGATAGAGGCGGGGGTCGGGGTGGGGCTGTGAACGGGATTGGCGAGGCTGCCTTTTATAGGACGAGATTTGTGGGCCCCGCGCTCCGAGACCGAAATCATTTTTACCAGATCCCGTGGGAATTTTCATGCTTTTGTTAAATATAACAATGATGGTGGCGCTATCGGTGGACCGCCGGCCCGCCCTTGCTTAAGTTGGACCCCCAGCCCATGGGCTCCACATCAGCTGCAGGACACTCGATCAAGCCGTCCATCCGCTCGTCGTCCTCTTTGACATGATTAACTTTGCCTGATCCATCGATCCTTATTCAGTTAACGCTGATCAAAAGGTTGATGGTGTCGGTTCTTGACCCAGGGTTTGCCTTGCGGGCGTTGAGATGGTCCTTGGGAACGTTTTAGGGTAAGGCCAGCTGGACAACGATGGGGACGTTGTCGCTGGAGAATAGACCGGCTTTTTATGGCCAACCGGATGGAATCCAAGGGGTTTTTTTTTTTAAATAATATTTTTTAAAATTTTATTTTTTAAATTAATACCTGTCGATATATATATATTTACGTATTTAGGTGCGCGGCCTTAAAATTAAAAAAAAAAAAAAAAAAAAAATGAAATCGCATGTTGAACAAGGGATTTTAAAAAAAATAAAAATAAATAAATAAATACTTGAAATCGTAGGTCCAACCTACGATTTCTCCTCAATTTTTTTTTATTTTAAATTTTAATAAAAAATAATAAAAAAATTTTAAAAAAAATTAAAAAGAAAAAAAATAATAATGTGATACTATAATAATTTTTTTAATTATTATAACCTGCGATTTAACAGTCTGGTCGTCGATTTGGCATCGATCTAATAGCCAGTCTGGCTCCGGCCATTGATCCGATAGCCAGTTCAGTTGTTAAGTCGATGCCAGTTCGATCGCCAGTCTAGCTGTCAGTCCGACCACTGATCTGACAGTCAGTCACCGGTTTGACGGTTGATCTGGTCGCCAGGATCCAGCCACCGATCCGACTGCCGGTCCGGCCATCGGCCTCGTCGTCGGTCCGGTCAACTGCCTCGTCGCCGGTCCGGCCACCAGGATCCAACCATCGGTCCGGCCGCTGGTCTTGCCACCCATACGGTCATCAGTCAATCACCAGGGTTCGGCCCCGGTCCGATCGCCGATGATCGAACCAATGGCCGGACCCTAGCGACTATACCGGTGACTGTATGGGTGGCAGGACCGGTAGCCAGAACCTGGTGGCCGGACCGACGGTCGAACCAGTGGCAGATCCTGACAACTGGATTGACCGTCAGACCGGTGACCGACTGTTAGACTAGTGACCAGACTGGCAGCTAAACCAGCAATCGGACTGGCACCAACCTAGCAGCCGAACTGGCTATCGATCAATGGTCGGAGCCGGACTGGATATCAGATCGGTGGCCAGATCGACAACCGGACTGCAAAATCATAGATTATAATAATTTAAAAAATTATTATAGTATCATATTATTATTTTTTATTTTTAAAACTTTTTTAATTTTTTATTAATTTTTTTAATTTTTTATTTATTATTAAAATTTAAAATATAAAAAGTGGCGAAGAAATCGTAGGTTAGACTTGTGTTCCCTTAAAATAGCAGGTTCAACATGCGATTTCAAATAATTTTTTATTTTTTTATTTTTTTAAATCATAAATTTAGCATGTGTTTTCATTTTTTTATTTTTTTATTTTTTTAAGGCCATACATCTCAATCCATAAATATACTTCGATCTATATTAATTTAGAAAATAAAATTTTAAAAAATATTATTTTAAAAAAAAAACCCGGAATCCAACATCCATGTCGTCAAGGTCGTTTTCCATGAATGGTTGTGAGGCGTGCACAGCGTGTGAAAGTTGTGGCAGATAGTTTTGGTTAGACCTTTGATGGATCCACTTGAGGCTTTTCTTTTTAAAGTTTTCAATAAAATTTAATAGTCCAAACGTCTGACCTAATCAAGCATTAGAAAAAGGATTCATGATGTGACAAAAATTTGTACATTTTTTGGTACAAGGTCGAAGGCATTGCATGCATTAAAATCTATGATAACACACGCCCATTACATTAACTTACAAAATCAATCCTAAAGATTGCGGTATACTTATTTAAGCATTCATCACAAAGCCATCTTCAGTTTCATGACAACACCAACCATACTTATTTAAGTAGATGTGTGCATTGCTTTGTGATAGGAAACGAATTTAATAAAATGGATATGTGGAGCTGTGATCTACTTACTTAGCAACAACATATCAGTATTAGAGCTCCAGATATGGCCGGATTCATGGATATAAGGGATGAAGAATTTCGAGCTAGGAACTAGATGAGCAGAAAATCTAACATCCTTGTACAAGCTTCCTTTCAAAAAAATAAAAGAGAGGATCTAAGGGCATAGAAACCCTCAAACTAGGCTAAGCTACCTTTAAGAACTTCAGATCTAAGGATCAAGAGGGTCTTTTCCCAACAATGAAGAGAAATCAAAGCTCAAATGGAAGGGAAGCACTCACTACTCAAAAATTGAAGACTAGAGACAAGATCTACACTCCCTTCTTGAATACACCATTGGAGCTTTGATCCTTGGCATGGAGCCTTTATCTTCATCTTCAAATCACCAACAAAAACTTGCAAAGAGTCAAGGTAAGTCGAAATTCAAAAAAATTAAGGAAAAAAATGAATGAATCAACAAGAGAAGTGAAGAGAGTTGCAAGAATTTTTGGGCAGCACTTCCTCTTCTTCTTGGACTACTTGGATCTTATGTAGACAAACTTGGAAATGGAATTTTGGCCCTCCAAACTCAATACACTCACTCAAATTCAAGATCAAACTCATCACTCCAACTCAAACTTAAAGGAAAACACTCAAAATTCTAAGAAGAACTAAAGAACTTGGCAAAGTGGAAGAGAACACAAACAAGTAAGCTTTCATTCAACTCAAGTCATTCATTGCTTTACAAGAGGAGGCCTTGGTCCTATTTATAGGCCAAGGAAAGCCATAATGGGTGGGTTAAGGAACCAACTAATTCAGATTTAGTTGGTAATTAATTACATGATAGTTCCTAGTTTAACCAATCATAACAAGAGAAAGTCCTAGAAGCTCCATGTGGCGCCATCTCCTTGCAATACTTGTCTTCATCTAATCCTTCCACATGTTCTTTAAGGTTTGGTCTTTCAATTAGGCTTCAAGATAGAAGATTTCTTCATAGCTTGGCCGGCCCATGGGCTTGGAAAAGGAATCTTCACTTGATTTTGGCTTTAAACAATTCAATATTGCTTCATGGAATTAGGAGTCTTCAAGAGATGCTTCATACATTTGTGGGAATCTGAAAAAAAGAAAAGATTAGACTACAACCAAAGATTATTAGTTTGTAATTTTTTTCCTCTTGCCAATGTCCTCATTAATTCTCCCCGGGTGAAAAGAACTCGGCCCTGATGAGTATGGATCATTTTGGCTTTGTTAGTATTCAAGTATATCTGGATTGATCCTTTGTAGTTCTTCTTAAGTGATCCATGAGTCTTCAGAATCAGGTCTGTCCAATGGACCAAGTATCGTTGATAATCTTTATTTCGAGTAATAACAATCTTGTCATCTATGACCCTTTCAATTCTTTCTCCCCTCTTCGGTAGTGTGGCTAGTGGGCATTCTGGGGTTGGTTCACTCTCAAGGGATGGATCAGGTTTTAGGAACTCACTGGGAATCATTGTGGGCTCCTTGTATCCTACCAGATCTAAGATATTTAAAAGTAGAGCTAATGCCAACGTCAGAAGGTTGGTCCAGCACATAAGCATTAGGTCCTAATCTTTTTATTATTTTGAAAGGACCTGCACCACGGGCGTGGAGTTTCTTCATAATTTCCGGTGGAAACTGTTCAGGTTTTAGCCTGATCATCACAAAGTTCCCTACTTGAAATTCTTTGGCCCTTCTATAAGAATCAGCCATATGCTAGTAGCTCTCATTGCTCATTTGGATTTTCTTGCTAATCTCTCTATGCAAATCCCTAAGATGTTGTGCATATGATCTGGAACACTTATGCATGAATGACACCAAATGACAAAACAAACTCAAATGATACTCGATATGGCTACATCGCTGACGTGGAACGTGTGTCAGATCCAGCTAGATGCCGCCGGTGCCACGTGGATTTTTCTTTCAAAATTTCCCGCTCGGGAAGTAGCACCCTCGCTCCCTCGCCAGGTGGCACCCCAAGACGGGTCCACCTCGGTCGAAGCTGGCGGCCCCCTGCTCCCTCGCCAGGTGGCACCCCAAGACAGGTCCACCTCTGCCGAGGTCGAGCCGGGCTCTCCTGCTCCTTTGCCAGGTGGCACCCCAAGACGGGTCCACCTCGGTCGAAGTCGAGCCTCTCTCTGCCACTTCGTCAAGTGTTCACCCAGGAGGGGTCCACCTCGGCCGAAGCTAGCAGCCCCTGCTCCCTCGCCAGGTAGCACCCCAAGACGGGTCCACCTCTGCCGAGGTCGAGCGGGGCTCTCCTGCTTCTTTGCCACGTGGCACCCCAAGATGGGTCCACCTTGACCGAAGTCGAGCCTCCCTTTGCCACTTCGCCAGGTGTCCAACCAGGAGGGGTCCACCTCGGTCGAAGCTGGCAGCCCCTGCTCCCACGCAAGGTGGCACCCCAAGACGAGTCCACCTCTGCCGAGGTCGAGCCGGGCTCTCCTACTCCTTTGCCAGGTGGCACCCCAAGACGAGTCCACCTCTGCCAAAGTCGAGACTCTCCCTGCCACTTTGCTAGGTGTCCACCCGGGAGGGGTCCACCTCGGCCGAAGCTAGCGGCCCCCTGCTCCCTCTCCAGGTGGCACCCCAAAACGGATCCATCTCTGCCGAGGTCGAGCCGGGCTCTCCTGCTCCTTCTCCAGGAAGCACCCCAAGACGGGTCCACCTCGATCGAAGTCGAGCCTCTCTCTGCCACTTCGCCAGGTGTCCACCCAGGAGGGATCCACCTCGGTCGAAGCTGGTAGCCCCTGCTCCCTCGCCAGATGGTATCCCAAGATGGGTCCACCTCTGCCGATGTCGAGCCAGGCTCTCCTGCTCCTTTGCTAGGTGGCACCCTAAGACAGGTCCACCTCGGTCGAAGTCGAGCCTCTCTTTGCCACTTCGCCAAGTGTCCACCCTGGAGGGGTCCACCTCAGTCGAAGCTGGCGGCCCCCTGCAACCCTCGCCAGGTGGCACCCCAAGACGGGTCCACCTCTGCCAAGGTCGAGCCAGGCTCTCCTGCTCCTTCGGCAGGTGGCACCCCAAGAGGGGTCCACCTCGGTCGAAGTCGAGCCTCTCTCTGCCACTTCGCCAGGTATCCACCGAGGAGGGGTCCACCTCGATCGAAGCTGGTAGCCCCTGCTCCCTTGCCAGGTGGCACCCCAAGATAGGTCCACCTCTGCCGAGGTCGAGCCGGGCTCTCCTGCTCCTTTGCCAGGTGGCACCCCAAGACGGGTCCACCTCGACCGAAGTCGAGCCTCTCTCTGCCACTTTGCCAGGTGTCCACCTAGGAGGGGTCCACCTCGGTCGAAGCTGGTAGCCCCTGCTCCCTTACCAGGTGGCACCCCAAGACGGGTCCACCTCGGCCGAAGTCGAGCCTCTCTCTGCCACTTCGCCAGGTGTCCACCCACGAGGGGTCCTCCTCGACCGAAGCTGGCGACCCCCTGCTCCCTCGCCAGGTGGCACCCCAAGACGGGTCCACCTCTACCGAGGTTGAGCCGGGCTCTCCTGCTCCTTCGCTAGGTGGCACCCCAAAACGAGTCCATCTCGATCGAAGTCGAGCCTCTCTCTGCCACTTCGCCAGGTGTCCACCCAGGAGGGGTCCACCTCGGTCGAAGTTGGCAGCCCATGCTCCCTCGCCAGGTGTCACCCTAAGACAGGTCCACCTCTACCGAGGTCGAGCCGGGCTCTCCTGCTCCTTTGCTAGGTCGCACCCCAAGACGAGTCCACCTCGGTCGAAGTCGAGCCTCTCTCTGCCACTTCGCCAGGTGTCCACCTAAGAGGGGTCCACCTCGGCCAAAGCTGGCGGCTCCCTGCTCCCTTGCCAGGTGGCACCCCAAGACGGGTCCACCTCTGTTGAGGTCGAGCCGTGCTCTCCTGCTCCTTCGCAGGTGGCGCCCTAAGACGGGTCCACCTCGATCGAAGTCGAGCCTTTCTCTGCCACTTCGCCAAGTGTCCACCCAGGAGGGGTCCACCTCGGCCGAAGCTGGCGGCCCCCTGCTCCCTCGCCAGGTGGCACCCTAAGACGGGTCCACATCTGCCGAGGTCGAGCCGAGCTCTCCTGCTCCTTCGCCAGGTGGCACCCCAAGACGGGTCCACCTCGGCCGAAGTCGAGCCTCCTTCTGCCACTTCGCCAGGTGTCCACCCAGGAGGGGTCCACCTCTGCCGAAGCTGGCAACCCCTGCTCCCTCGCCAAGTGGCACCCCAAGACGGGTCCACCTCTGCCAAGGTCGAGCCGGGCTCTCTTGCTCCTTCGCCAGGTGGCACCCCAAGACGGGTCCACCTCGGTCGAAGCCGAGCCTCTCTTTGCCACGTCGCTAGGTGTCTGCCCAGGAGGGGTCCACCTCGGTCGAAGCTGGCAGCCCCTGCTCCTCCACCAGGTGGCACCCCCTGATGGGTCCACCTCGGTTGAAGTTAGCCTTACTCTGCAAAGCCTCGGGGAGGCAGAGGCATGGTTCACAAGGTCGCCACTAGAATCGGCATGTACCGTATCTCGTACAGGGCGCCAGTATGGCCTTCAGCGGTACGCGGAACCTCGTTTACATCAGTTAAGTAGGGCCCCGCAATCGAGGAATAAGATCCTCATGGGCAGGGGCCTGAAACACTGGAAGCCCACCGTCAATGCCCCGAAAGGAGGGCTCCCATGCTTGGCTCGAGATCCCGCCAGTTTTCTCCCTTTCGTGACACACGGTGGACGGGGCATGCCAGCCACTTAAGTCCCAGACTTGAAGGAGAAGGGGGAAGGATCAAGAGATCTCCGGAAGTCTCCGGGGAGGGGATGGGTGCTGGAGGCGGTTCGGCAGTATAAAAGAGACGGTAAAAGCAAATGAAAAGGTAAGCGGACAAGAGGAAAGAGTACCGAGAGAACGATCTTGGGACCCCGGAAGTCCTCAGGCGCGAGCTCGGTGAACCCAGTGCAGGAAGTTGGGCTTCAACCCCTCTCTTCCTTACACTTTTTTCATCTAAATCTCCTCTAAGCACGGGGATCCTTCTGGAACCCGCCTTATTGGACCTGTTCCATCTTGCCGTTCTCTAACTTGATTGTCGGAGTGCCCCCGCCGGAACCCCCGGCCCGGATTTCTAACCTTGTTTTACAGGACCGGAGGCTTAGAGATCTCGAGGTAGGAGAATCCAGGAACCGGTGCCCGCTCACAAGCTATAGGCCACCGTGGTAAGATCGGCAACAGATTGGCACGCCAGGAAGGGGGGCAGAACAGCAATCCCTATACAAGCAAGGTCTCTGTAAGCAAGACTGTACATTAACCATGGTGGTGATGCATGGGCACGAAGCATCCACCAGCCGAGCAGGAGAGGTTCCCTCTCCCCCGGGCCCGTGCAGCCCAGAGAGGGAACTTCCTACTCCACCTCATCCTCCTCAGCCATCCCCGGTGGACGGTCCTTTTGTAGCCATCGTCCAGCAGCTGCAAACACTGACTACGGTCGTGTGATAGCTGCAGCACCAGCAGCACTCCTTGGCCACCCAGCCCCAGCCAGGGACCCCCGTGGCCCGAGCCACAGGTCCCCGTGGAAGCCTACACTCCATCCAAGACAGGCCTTCTCATCCGTGGGCAGTAACCAATCCCTGCGGGAGCCATCAAACTCCCGCGAAGAGAAACCACACCAGTTCGATGGATCACGAGAGTCGATCCCCGGTCGATGACGTTGAAGCAGTACGGCGCAACAAGCGCCATCGGGGCAAGTCCCTCGCCGTGACCGATCGGCACCTCCTTCTCCAGCATCCTTGGTGAAAGGTTCCACCGATGAGGCCATCAGACGCCTGGCCGAGAGGCGTCTGGAGGAGCATGAGCGCAAGTTGGCGGAGCTTTACCGCCGTTTTACCAATATGCAGAGCTCCCCAACCGAGCCAGTGGGCTATAACGCCCAACCACCCTTATCCCGGGAAATCCAAGAGGAGCCGATCCCGAATCGGTTCCGCATGCCTCAGGTGGATCCCTACAATGGGACCACCGACCCCTTGGACCACTTAGAGAGCTATAAGGCCCTCATGCGGGTCCAGGGGGCGACAGACGCTCTTCCATGCATTGCCTTCCCGGCCACCCTCCGGAAGGCCGCTCGAGTGTGGTTCACCCATCTCGAGCCAGAATCCATCAGCTCCTTCCAGCAACTGGAAGGAAAGTTTGTGGCACACTTCTACGCCTGCCGAAAGGTGCCACGGGAGGTGGATAGCCTCTTCTCTATCCGCCAGCAAGACCAGGAGCTCCTGCGGGACTATGTCACCCACTTCAAGACTGCCGCCCTAGAGATTTATAGCCTAAGCGAGCCTGTCGCTATGCTGGCGTTGAAGCGCAGGCTCAAGACCTCCCGTCTGATGTATTCCCTAGACAAGAAGCCCCCCAAGACGTATTCCGAGCTCCTCCTCCATGTCCACAAGTATATCCGTGCTGAGGAGGCCGACCGTACCAGGCGAGAGCTGGACGGGAAGCCTTCGAAGAAGCCTGCCCCAAGGGATGTCCTTGGGACCCGGAGGCCTGGACCACCTGCAGACTTCCATCCGGGTCCGAAGCCGAAGAATGGTGCTGCCCCAGAGCGAGTGTTCACCCCTCTCCTCGCTTCTAGGATGAAGATCCTCATGGAAATTGAGGGTGAGAACTACCTCCACCGACCTCCTCCTCAGAACCCAAGGAACACTCGTGACAAGACGAAGTATTGCCAATTTCATCGTGAGCACAGCCACGACACGGAGGAGTGCCATAATCTAAAATGGGAGATCGAGGAGCTGATCAAGAGGGGCTACCTCAGGAAGTTCGTGAGGAGTGAAGCCCCGGCGAAGCACCAGCCACTCGTGGCCCTTCCCCCCGTCCCCGCGGTTGACAACCGTCCAACAGAGATCCGGTGGGCATGATCTCTTAGGGGATAGGGCGCGTATCGAAGAGAGCCCGAGAGGCAGGAGACTTGGAGAATGTACTCCCCTTTGAAAAGGGGAATGAAAGTGAAAATGTAAACAATGATGCAGTGGTGGTCGAGATGACCATCGTAAAGCATCCTGTACATCGTATTATGGTGGATAGTGGGAGCTCTACTGATGTACTTTTTTATGATGCTTTCTCTCGAATGAATTTATCTCTTGATCAGCTGAAGTCGGTGAACACCCCTCTTGTGGGCTTCACCGGAGATTCTGTAGGGGTCGAAGGAGAGATCACTCTCCCTGTTACCGCTGGATCCCCATCCCGGCAGAGCACAATCATGTTGACGTTTATCATCGTCAGGCTCCCATCACCTTACAATGCTATCCTGGGCCGTCCAGGGCTCAACCAGCTGGACGCGGTCATTTCCACCAAGAGGTTGCTGGTGCAGTTCCCCATCGCTTCTGGGACGGGAGTGATGAGAGGGACGGCCTAACCTATCCCGCATTGCCTGCAGACGGTCCTAAGGGCCCGGAGTGCCGAGCTCGGCTCTGACGTCGACGATCTCGACCTAAGAGCGCAAGATCCTAGGGGGGCCCGTGGAGCGCTTATTGACATACCCTCTTGGATCGGACCCTCAGAAAATAGTGCAGATAGGAGCCCACCTCCCGGAAGATGAGCGGGCTCGCCTACTAGATTTTCTCCGGACGAATGCTGATGTGTTCGCCTGGTCTACTGCAGACATGCCAGGTATCCCCTCGGAGGTTATCACCCACCAACTAAAGATTGATCCAAGGTGCCGCCCAGTCCGCCAGAAGAAGAGAAGTTTTGCTGTAGAGAGATAGAAGGCCATCAATAAGGAAGTGAAAAAGCTTCTCGTCGCCGGCTTTGCACGAGAAGTGCAGTATCTTAGTTAGCTGGCGAACGTGGTAATGGTGAAGAAGAGCAATGGCAAGTGAAGGATTTGTGTGGACTACATCGACCTCAACCGAGCTTGCCCGAAGGATAGTTTCTCCCTTCCTAAGATCGACCAGCTCATGGACACTACCTCGGGGCATCGCCTCCTCTCTTTTATGGATGCTTTCTCCGGGTACAACCAGATTCAAATGCACCCGAAGGACGAGGAGCACACCACCTTCGTCACCGATCGCGGGACCTACTACTATAAGATGATGCCGTTCGGCCTCAAGAATGCAGGTGCCACGTACCAACGTCTGGTCAACAAGATCTTCAAAGACTAAATTGGCCGCAACATGCAGTTGTACGTGGATGACATGCTGGTGATGAGCAAGCCAACTTCGGACCACATCGGTGACCTGGTGGAGACCTTCAGTAACCTCCGTTTTCACCAAATGAAGTTGAACCCCACGAAGTGTGCTTTCGACATATCCGCAGGGAAGTTCCTGGGCTTCATGGTGACCCAAAGAGGAATAGAAGCCAACTCGGAGAAGGTTCAGGTGATCCTGGACATGGAGCAGCCCACCTCCAAGAAGCAAGTGCAGCGACTCACTAGCTGGGTAGCCGCCCTGAGCCAGTTTATCTCAAGGTCCGTTGACCACTACCGGCCCTTCTTCAAGGTGCTAAGGAAGATGCATGACTTTGCTTGGACGAAGGAGTGCCAGGAGGCATTTAAAGAGCTGAAGAAGACATTGGTGTCACCGCCATTGCTTTCCCGACTGGAGGAGGGAGAGGAGCTCCTCCTGTACCTGGCGGTCACACCGGAGGCCGTTAGTTTGGTCCTGGTTCAGATGAACGATAGAGGAATGCAGAGGCCGGTGTATTACACAAGCAAACTTCTCCACGATGCGGAGCTCAGGTATTCTCGGTCTGAGAAACTGATTTTTGTGCTAATCGTGTCTGCCCAGCATCTCAGGCCTTATTTCCAAGCGCACCCCATTGCGGTCCTGACGGATCAACCACTGAAAGCGGTGCTAAGCTGACCTGACATGTCTGGACGCCTGGCGAAGTGGGTGCTCAAGCTCAGCGAGTTCGACATCGCCTACCGGCCAGGTCGGCCATGAAGGCACAGGTACTCGCTGATTTCTTGGTTGAGTGTGCAGGCCTGGGCGAGGGGCTGGAAGAGAGCCCCCAAGACCGACAGCCAGAGCCTGGACCGAAGGAAGACATCTAGATCCTTCACGTAGACGGAGCCTCGAACTCCGGTGGGAGTGGAGCCGGCCTCAACCTTGCCAATGGCGAAGGGGTCGTCGCCGAGTGTGAGCTCCGCTTCCAGTTCGCCGCCACCAATAACCATGTGGAGTACGAGGCACTCCTCGTGGGGCTAAGAGTTTCCCGTGAGCTGGGCATGGCCTGCCTCAGGGTCTTCACCGACTCACAGCTGTTGGCCGGGCAGGTCTCGGGGGAGTACGAGGCACGGGACTCCCAAATGGCGAGATACCTGGAGCTCGTATGAATGAGCGTAGCAGGTTTTAGGTGCTTCAACGTCTCCCATATTCCTCGCAGGGAAAATGCTCGCGCAGACGCTCTCTCCTGCCTGGCAACCCTGCTGGACTCATCACTGAGCCGCGCTTATATCGAGCATCTCAAAGCCCCGAGCTATGAGACACCCATGGAAGTCCAGCAGGTCAACCCAGAGCCCAACTGGATGGATAAGTACATCGAGTATATCACCAACAGCACCTTGCCAGAGGATCGCGTGGCGGCCTGCCTCATTAAAAGAAAGGCCGCATGGCTCGTATTGATGGATGGGCTACTGTATCGGAGGTCCTACTCCTACCCGCTCCTCAAGTGCCTGAGACCCACCGAAGCCGCACTCGTGCTCCAGGAGATCCACGAGGGCATCTGCGGGAACCATGTGGAGGGCAGGACGCTGGCGTATAAGAACCTCCATCAAGGTTATTTCTGGGAAACAATGAGAAAATACATCGCTAACTTCGTAAAAAGGTGTGATCGATGCCAACGACATGCTGTGGTGTAACGTCAACCTGCTGCTCCGCTCTCCCAACTCTCCAACCCATGGCCATTCGCTTAGTGGGGCATGGATCTCCTCGGACCTTTTCCTCTGGCATCTGGGCAACGGAAGTTCTTAATTATGGCTATCGACTACATCACGAAGTGGGTCGAGGCTAAGCCCTTGGCCCGTATCATGGAGGCAAATGTCACCAAGTTCCTTTGGAAGTCGATTATCTGTCGCTTCGGCTTGCCCCACACCATCATCACCGACAATGGATGCCAGTTTGATTGTCGGGAGTTCAAGGAGTTTTGCGATGACCTCGAAATCCATCATCGTTTCACCTCAGTGGCGCACCCTCAAACAAATGGAGAAGCCGAGGTAACAAACAGGACCATCTTGCAAGGCCTTCGGACAAGATTAGACTAGGCCAAGGGGAGGTGTGCAGAAGAGCTCCCGAGCATCCTGTGGGCATACCATACTACCCCGAGGATGGCCATGGACGAGACCCCTTTCAACATTGTCTTTGGAGTAGAAGCAGTTATTCCAGTAGAGCTCAGCCTGCCGACCTTGCATGTGGAACAGTACGACGAGGCAGAGAACCCGGCGTGGCTGCTACTGAACCTGGACCTCCTTGAAGAAATGAGGGATAGGGCCTGAGTTCGGATGGTGGCTTGTCGGTAACGAGTGGCCAGATACTACAACTCCAGGGTGCGACCGAAGTCCTTCCACCAGGGAGACTTTGTGCTACGCCACGTTGAAGCTTCCCAGCCACGGGAGTGCGGTAAGCTCTCCCCAAATTGGGAAGGCTCTTATAGAGTGGCGGAGGTGCTTCCCCACGGGGAGTACTACCTGGAAGAGCTAGGCGGATCCCGGTTCCCGTGGACCTGGAACGCCTCAAACTTGAGGATGTACTGCCAATAGTGTAAGACTCCCTAAACTTTAGCAATAAAATCTTTTTTCATCAAATGCCTATTCTCGTCTCGTAGGACAATCGCCATTCAGCTCTAGTTTTGGCGAGCAAGGGCAAGGCGAAAGATCCACGAAGGCGCGAAGTCCCCTCTCTCAAAAATCCCGGAGTTCAGTCCAGAATGTCGCATGGAATTAAATTCCGACATGCGGCCCCGGAGTTCAGTCCGAAAGAGGTCTCGGAGACTTAGGTCCCGGTCCTACAAAATCCCGGAGAACAGCTCGGTAGGTCGCGCAAGGTTCAATTCTAGCCTGCGGCCTCGGGGTTCAGTTTGGAAGTTCGCATGGAACCTGTTTCCAAAGCGAAGTCTCGGACCTCGGTCTGGAAGGTGGAGCAGAACCCAATTCGCCCACGCAATCCCGGAGTTCAGCCCGGAATGCACCACGGGACTTAGTCCCGGTGGTAAGCGCCGGGGTTCAGTCCGGAAGATGCACAAAAAAAATGGGGAGAAGAAAACAAAAGTGAGAAAAAGAATGAACAAATTAATGAAAGAAGATTTTCATTTCTATTAAAAAGTTTCTTACAAAAGAGGGCCCCGACAGGCCAGGTGACCCAAAGAAACACGAAATGAGTTCATGATAAAAACAAAACAAATGGAGCTGCAGGGCTACTTCGCTGTAGCCGCGTCCTCCTCCGGTTGGGGGGCACCCTCTCCATCGGCGGCGTCGTCAGAAGGCTGTATGGGGATCGCCACCTCAGTAACCATCGTAGTTGAAGCTCCCTCGGTGGGCTCCTCCCTCCGGCCGCCCAGGATGACTTCGTTGAGGTCGAGCTCGGGGAAGAAGGAACTCACCTTTTCCCGGCACACCTCGAAGCCCTTCAGGAAAGAGTCAACCGCCGCCTCGTGCATCTCGGCCATGAACTCCTCAAACGCTCGGAACTTCGGCACGGCCTCCTGCGCCTCCCTCTTGGACACCTCCGGGAGTCCGTTGACATAGCAGTTCTTCTCCTTGGCCGCGCTCAGCTCCTTGAGGACCTCTTTGACCTGGCGCTCCAGCGACCAGGATTGGGCCCCAAGGCGTGACACCTCCATCGCGTCATCCTCAGCACGGCGTTGGTTCGAGATCCTCTCCTCCGATAGAGAGGTCTCGTGCTCCCTCATGCGCCCCTCGGCATGACCCAGGTCCATCCAAAGGGCCTGGTTGTTCTCCTGTAGCTTGACCCCCTTTTCCATGAGGCCCTTGACATCAGCTACGAGTTTGCCGAGCCTCTTCTCCTTCTCGGCATCCTTCTTGGCATAGCCCGAGAGGAAGTTCCTTAGCAACAAAACGTCCGTCCCGATCTGCGTCAGAGAAAGAGATGGGATGTTAGAAGGATCCAACTAAAACTTTAAAAGAGGAGAGCTCGGGACTTACCGTGAAAAGCAGAGGGAGGATCCCTAACAGCGCATCGACGTAGTCCCGGCCGCCCCTCAGATGGTGGTCTCGGGGCATGCTCGCGAACTCCATCATCCTCTCAGCGAGCCCTTGATCACGGATAATGGAGGAGCTGGCGATGAGATCTGGGGGTGGAACACGAGCATCAACAGCAGGCTAGGTGGTCGTCCCTCCACTGGGCAGTGCGGCCGCCGATGGAGCTGTTGTCACCCTGGTGGCCACCGTGGAGACGATCGGCGTAGTGGCCAGAGCAGGCATCGTCCGAGGGGGTTCCGGTCTCCTCTCTCCCCGGACCCTGTCGAGCTCGATAACAGGGACATCGGGTGCGCGAGACTGAGGCAGACCCGTTGCCCCGGGGCCGGTAGTAGCAGAAGTGGGCATGGGCCCCTGGCTCGCCTCAGTACGAGCCCTCCTTGCTGGAGCCTCCTGGGTCCCCTCAGCAGTGTCCCTCTTCCGGGCGCCCTCCATCAAGCTTTCGATGGAGAACTTCATACCTCGAGGAAAGAAATGGTTAGGTCGGTTTGAAAGAAAAGAAGTGCAGAGTAGAAAATGAAGGCGGAAGAAGGAGATTCGGGGTCTCACCCAACTCCCAGATGGGACTGATTCCTGCATCGAATAAATTCTGCTCCGAAAGCAGAACATCGAGAGCCGGGACCATGTCACCCAGCATCTGCATGTAGACCTCTTGGTCCGCCGGCTCAACCTGGGAGTTTCGGTTCGGGGACCGGTCTGGCTCACTCCAGGCCCAGTCGACATCTTCAACTGAGGTGAAGAAGAAGCGGTTCTTCCAACCCTTGATCGATGAGGGGAGGTCGAACCTAAGACACCTAGGCCGGGATGAAATATACCACCAGCCATCATCGGTAGAATAGCACTTCCGGGTGAAGAGGGCCCTGAACAGGGAGAAACGGGCTACAAACCCGTGAAAATGATAGAAGACGATGAAGGCGAAGATGACCCGGATAGCATTGGGAGCAAACTGGGCCGGGACAAGGCGAAAGTGACTGAGAAAGGAAAGAAAGAAGGGAAGAAGGGGGAAACGAAGACCCCCAACAAGGAAGTCTTTGTAGAAGGTGACCCTCCCAGGGCCACTCGAGGTTACTCGGTCCCTGGGTCCTGGGAGTGAAAGACGGATTGAATCCGGGACCCCATAGGTATCCCGAATCCAGGAAAGGTCATCTCCAATCATCGTCGAGGCATAACTGGAGGGACCAGAAGAAGAGACCTCCGCCACCAGAGGAGGAAGAGAGGAAATGGGACGTGCGGAAACTACAGGGGGAGACCTAGGACCCCTAGGGATGCCTACGGTCATGGCCCCCGGCTGAAGCTACCTCCAGACCTTGACCGGAATCTCTTTCCTCTCTGAGGAGGAAGACGAAGGAGTCCTCAGCCGGGAAAGACTGGCCTCGTTCGGGTTTGAAGAAACATGATGGCGACGCGCCATCGAGGAAGAAGAAGCAAGAAGAAGATGAGATTCGTAATGACGCAGAGTCGGGAGATAGAAGAAGAGGAGAAGATGTCGCAGGCACTCACCGGGATGTTTTGTACCGAAAGGTTGGCAACCCCTGAGAGATGAAGGGAGATCGCTGCAACTGCCAGCAAGGTGTGAGAAAGCCGAGAGACCTCGTTTCTAGAAAGTCCCCCTCTTTTTCAAACTCAATCAATAGCAGCCGTACGCCTCTTTCCATCCCGAGCCATCAGATGACCGCCACGTGGAGGCACGCCTGATATCGATGCTTCGGTCCGATGGAAACTGCCTCGGTTTCGAAATAGCGTATTAATGGCCCGTTAGACGCGCGCACGTGGCAACCTCCCATAGGGTCTCAGGTGCAACAGAAGTGGCGGCAGTGATCATGGAAATTATGGCACGAGATTTTTGCCTTTTCCACATCATCTCCGCATTAACTCCCCATGCCACAAGCCACGATGCTTCGATGGGACCTGGGGATGGAGGGCAACTGATATGGCTACATCGCTAACGTGGAACGTGTATCAGATCCAGCTGGATGCCGCCTGTGCCATATGGGTTTTTCTTTCAAAATTCCCTACTCGGGAAGTGGCACCCCCGCTCCCTCACCAGGTGGCACCCCAAGATGGGTCCACCTTGGCCGAAGTCGAGCCTCTCTCTGCCACTTCGCCAAGTGTCCACCTAATATGGGTCCACCTCGGCCGAAGCTAGTGGCCCCCTGCTCCCTCGCCAGGTGGCACCCCAAGATAGGTCCACCTCTGCTGAGGTCGAGCAGGGCTCTCCTACTCCTTCGCCAGGTGGCACCCCAAGATGGGTCCACCTCGGCTGAAGTCGAGCCTCTCTCTGCCACTTCGCCAGGTGTCTACCCAGGAGGGGTCCACCTTGGCCGAAGCTGGCAGCCCCTGCTCCCTCACCAGGTGGCACCCCAAGACGAGTCCACCTCTGCCGAGGTCGAGCCGGGCTCTCCTGCTCCTTTGCCAGGTGGCACCCCAAGATGGGTCCACCTCCACCGAAGTAGAGCCTCTCTCTGCCACTTCACCAGGTGTCCACCCAGGAGGGGTTCACCTCAGCCGAAGCTGGCAGCCCCTGCTCCCTCGCCAGGTGGCACCCCTAGATGGGTCCACCTCTGTCGAGGTCGAGCCGGGCTCTCTTGCTCCTTTGCCAGGTGGCACCCCAAGACGGGTCCACCTCGGTCAAAGTCGAGCCTCTCTCTGCCACTTCGCCAGGTGTCCACCCAGGAGGGATCCACCTCGGCCGAAGCTGGCGGCCCCCTGCTCCCTCGCCAGGTGATACCCCAAGACGGGTCCACCTCTACCGAGGTCGAGCTGGGCTCTCCTGCTCCTTCGCCAGGTAGCGCCCCAAGACGGGTCCACCTCGGTTGAAATCGAGCCTCTCTTTGCCACTTCTCCAGGTGTCCACCTAGGAGGGGTCCACCTCGGCTGAAGTTGGTGGCCCCCTGCTCCCTCGCCAGGTGGCACCCCAAGATGGGTCCACATTTGCTGAGGTCGAGCCAAGCTCTCCTGCTCCTTCGCCAGGTAGCACCCCAAGACGGGTCCACATTTGCTGAGGTCGAGCCTCCCTCTGCCACTTCGCCTGGTGTCCACCTAGGAGGGGTCCGCCTCGGCCGAAGCTGGCAGCCCCTGCTCCCTCGCCAGGTGGCACCCCAAGACGGGTCCACCTCTGCCGAGGTCGAGCCGGGCTCTCCTGCTTCTTCGCCAAGTGGCACCCCAAGACGGGTCCACCTCGACCGAAGTCGAGCCTCTCTCTGCCACTTCGCCAGGTGTCCACCCAGGAGGGGTCCACACCGGTCGAAGCTGGCAATCCCTGCTCCCTCGCCAGGTGGCACCCCAAGATGGGTCCACTTATGTCGAGGTCGAGCCGGCTCTCCTGCTCCTTTGTGAGGTGGCACCCAAGATGGGTCCACCTCAGCCGAAGTCAAGCCTCTCTCTGCCACTTCGGTAGGTGCCACCCAGGAGAGGTCCACCACGGTAGAAGCTGGTGGCCCCTTCTCTCTCGCCAGGTGGCACCCCAAGATGGGTCCACCTCTTTCGAGGTCGAGCCAGGCTCTCCTGCTCCTTTGCCAGGTGGCACCCCAAGATGGGTCCACCTCGGTCGAAGTCGAGCCTCTCTCTGCCACTTCGCCAGGTGTCCTCCCAAGAGGGGTCCACCTCGGCCGAATCTGGCGGCCCCCTGCTCCCTTGCCAGGTGGCACCCCAAGATGGGTCCACCTTTGCCGAGGTTGAGCCAGGCTCTCCTGCTCCTTCGCCAGGTGGCACCCCAAGACGGGTCCACCTCGATCGAAGTCGAGCCTCTCTCTGCCACTTTCCCAGGTGTCCACCTAGGAGGGGTCCACCTCGGCCGAAGCTGGCAGCCCCTGCTTCCTTACCAGGTGGCACCCCAAGACAGGTCCACTTCTGCCAAGGTCAAGCCGAGTTCTCCTACTCCTTTGCCAGGTAGCACCCCAAGACGGGTCCACCTCGACCGAAGTCGAGCCTCTCTCTGCCACTTCGCCAGGTATCCACCCAGGAGGGGTCCATCTCGGCCGAAGCTGGCGGCCCCCTGCTCCCTCGCCAGGTGGCACCCCAAGATGGGTCCACCTCTGCCGAGGTTGAGCCAGGCTCTCCTGCTCCTTCGCCAGGTGGCGCCCCAAGATGGGTCCACCTCGGCCGAAGTCGAACCTCTCTCTGCCACTTCGCCAGGTATCCACCCAGGAGGGGTCCATCTTGGCCGAAGCTGGCGGCCCCCTGCTCCCTTGCCAGGTGGCACCCCAAGACGGGTCCATATCTGTCGAGGTTGAGCCGGGCTCTCCTGCTCCTTCGCCAGGTGACACCCCAAGATAGGTCCACCTCGATTGAAGTCGAGCCTCCCTCTGCCACTTCGCCAGGTGTCTACCCAGGAGGGGTCCACCTCGGCCAAAGCTGGCAGCCTCTACTCCCTCGCCAGGTGGCACCCCAAGATGGGTCCACCTCTACCGAGGTTGAGCCAGGCTCTCCCGCTCCTTCACCAGGTGGCACCCCAAGATGGGTCCACCTCGGTCGAAGCCGAGACTCTCTCTGCCATGTCACCAGGTGTACACCCAGGAGGGGTCCACCTCGACCGAAGCTGGCAGCCTCTGCTCCTCTGCCATGTGGCACCCCCTGATGGGTCCACCTCGGTCGAAGTCAGCCTTACTCTGCAAAGCCTCGGGGATAGAGGCACGGTTCACGAGGTAGCCACTAGAATCAGCATGCATCGCATCCTATACAGGGCACCAGTATGGCCTGCAGCGGTACGCGGAACCTTGTTTACATCAGTTAAGCAGGGCTCTGCAATCAAGGAATAAGATCCTCGCGGGCAGGGGCCTGAAACACTGGAAGCCCATCGTCAATGCCCCGAAAGGAGGGCTCCCATGCTTGGCTCGAGATCCCGCCAGTTTTCCCCCTTTCGTGACACACGGTGGACGAGGCGTGCCGGCCACTTAACTCCCAACTTGAAGGAGAAGGGGAAGGATCGAGAGATCTTCGGAAGTCTCCGGGGAGGGGATGGGGGCTGAAGGCAGTCTGGCGGTATAAAGGAGACGGTAAAAGCAAATGAAAAGGTAAGCGGACAAGAGAGAAGAGTACCGAGAGAACGATCCTGGGACCCCGGAAGTCCTCGGGCGTGAGCTCGGTGAACCCAGCACAGGAAGCTGGGCTTCAACCCCTCTCTTCCTCACACTTCTTTCATCTAAATATCCTCTAAGCATGGGGATCCTTCGAGAACCTGTCTTAGTGGACCTGTTCCATCTTGCCGTTCTCTAACTTGATCATCGGAGTGCCCCTGCCGGAACTCCCGGCCCGGGTCTCTGACCTTGTTTTGCAGGATCGGAGGCTTGGAGATCTCGAGGTAGGAGAATCCAAGAACTGGTGCCTGCTCACAAGCTACAGGCCACCACAGTAAGATCGGCAATAATACTAAAACAAAAGACAAGCTCAAATGGATTTTATTATCTAAGGACTGAATTTTATTGTTAAGCTAGAAAACAAAAGCTCTTAATTTCCAATATTCCCCTTAAAGGCTTCTAAGATTTTTGCACATATCTTCAGGTAAGTGGCAGTAAATCTTAATTTGGCTCCCAATATATGCCATAGAGTCTTAAGAAATAACTATTGAATATCACTGGGAACATATCAATGGTATGGTGGATGTCCCAGCCGGATGGAATAGAAGAGTGAATGAAACGTAATGGTGGATCGGGATGGTGGATGTTCAGAAATGGGAAATCAGGGATAGAAAAATTGTTAGGAAAAATATTTTGCAGGGTTTTCAAGGGCTCTACAGCTTCTTAGGGCTGTCCGTAGGGTTTTGTTCTTTGACAATCAATACCCCAATATGTGATCCTTTATCGATCTCTAGATCTAAACCTTTAACATCAATTAATTCAGGATCTTCTATATTATCCTCAAATTGATCTCCATGGTTTTGTCCTTGGATTTCATTTTGATCATCCCCGTTGTTGATTTCTTTAGGCTGGGTAATTATTTTATCTTCAAGTAATTGTTCTTGATCATATTCATCCATAAGGTTAGACCCAGCTTCATAAACTTCTTCCTTAAGTTCTTTAATGGGTTTACGATTTTTTCTTTCTAGGCCTTCATTTGGATAAGATTTTGATTCTATTTCATCTTTTAATTCTTCAATAGGTTTAGGAGATCTTTCCTCTAAATTCTTAGTGGGTTCAGTCTCTTCTTCATCTCCCTTATACTTATTGAATTTAGCAATATATTCAAACAGTTTTATCATCTTGTCTCAATTTGTACCATTGGATTGGAAGATTTTTCTTATAAGATTTGTCTAGGTACTTTTCCCTCAGCTTACTCTTCATATCTCTCCAAGTAATTATTTTATCCCCACTATAATAACTTTTATGCTCAACATGTCCCTAATATGACTTAGCATGTTGGATTAGCTTTAATTTGGTAAATTGACACTTCTTTTCTTTCGACATTTCATCAAACTCAAAGTACTGATCCATTTTCTTCTCCCAATCGACATATAGCTCAGGGTTTCCATCAAAAGTGGGTGCATAAGGTCGATTGCTCCTAAAGACTCTCTCCTCCTGATCTACAAAGCCTTGACAGGGGTATCTAAGTTTATACTCAGGGGTGAGATCATGACAATGGACTCTTGGATCAATAGGAGGTGATTTAGGATTAGTACGGGTCAAGCAATCTTTTTTGATGTTTTGATTTGATTATTCACTTGCCCTAACTCTTTGTTCATTGATCCTAATTGTTTAGTCAGGGTATCAAATTTTTTAGTCAGGATCCTCGTAAAGAATCCAAGATTGGGGTTCATGGGTAAACTAGACTGAGGGCAAAACTTTGATATAGGACACAGTACAAGGGTAAGAAATACAATGGATAAGCAAACAAGACCTTAATTCTAAGGTTCCTAGACCTAAAAGTTTAAATTACAATACTTAACTAGGTACTACTTAAGTATGTAATTACCCTATCCACTGGCCAGGTAAGAGGTAGGGTTGCAGGAGGCTCCCCTCGCTTTCGCGAGGTCCTAATTAAAAACCGCAAGTCTACTTAAGGCATTTGCCATTTGACCTCTTGCCTTAGACACCAATTTCAAGAATAAGTACAAACTCAAATAATACTTTGTCTTACCTTGCACTTGAACCCGACTTGTGGGTGTCCCTAGTTTAGGTTCCCACTTGATTTTACTTAGGGTTTAGGTCAATGCAAATGTAGATGATTGTTTTAGGCTAAGGAAAGGTAATGACCTCCTTCCCTTATGTAATATTGAATTCCCTTAAGATAGTTTAAAATGGGATGCAAACAATTTCAGCAAGACAAGGAGCACAATCAACTAGACTTAACACAAATACATGAATTTTTAACCCAATTTTGAAATTTCAAAAAATAAAAATTTAAATTGAGTAATTCAAATCTTGAAGTCTAAATCACAGTAACCAAATTATAAATTTTAAATTTCGTAATTTGATTAGAAAATTCGTCCTTGGAAGCAAAGTGGTTAAAAAGTAAATTTCAGCTTCCAACTAACCTCTAGCTAAGTTGAATTAAAAACTCAAAATTTAAAATTTTAAAAATCCAAAAAATTCAAAATAAAACTAATTTGGTTATCTCTCAGATCTAAAATCTTGGATTTAAATTTTGACTTCAAATTAATTCAAATTTTGATTGAGAAGGTAGTTTAAAAACAGTTTCTAAAAGGTTCCAGCAGTTTAGCTAACTCTTAACAACCTGAATTTAAATTTCAAATTTTGAGCTATAAACCTTTCTAAAATTCAAAATTTCAGTGGAAAATAATAAAAATAGAAGTCTGAATCTCAGATCTAAAATTCAAAAATTTTTAAAAAATACTTTTATATTTTTTTGAAAATTAAATGAAATGAAGGCAGAAATAGAATTATGGGCAAAACTTCAGAAATGACCTAAGAACTTACATTTTTAAATCCAAAAATAAAGGGAAATATTTTTTTTGAATTTTATATTTCAAATTCTAACACTAAGGTATTGGGAAAGTATTGTTTTTAATTTTTTAATTAATGTGAAAAATAAAAAAAATCACTGAATCTCAGAAGACTGTGAGACAGAATTCTAGCAGCCTGCAAAGCTTAACCTAGAACCAAAGCTCTGATACCAAAAAATTGATGGGGGACGAATTTGATGAAATGGGTGTGTGAAGATGTGATCTACTTACCTAGCAACAACATATCAGCATTAGAGCTCTAGATATAGCCGGATTCATGGGTAAAAGGGATGAAGAATTTCGAGCTTGGAACTAGGTGAGTAGAAAATCTGACACCCATGTGCAAGCTTCCTTTCAAAAAAATAAAAGAGAGGATCTAAAGGCATAGAAACCCTCAAACTAGGCTAAGATACCTTTAAGAACCTCATATCTAAGGATCAAGAGGATCTTTTCTCAACAATGAAGAGAAATCAAAGCTCAAATATAAGGGAAGCACTCACTACTCAAAAATTGAAGGCTAGAGACAAGATCTACACTCCCTTCTTGGATACACCATTGGAGCTTTGATCCTTGGCATGGAGCCTTCATCTTCATCTTCAAATCACTAACAAAAAGCTGCAAAGAGTCAAGGTAAGTCGAAATTCAAAGAAATTAAGAAAAAAAAAGGAAGGAATCAACAAGAAAAGTGAAGAGAGTTGCTGGAATTTTTGGACAGCACTTCCTCTTCTTCTTGGACTACTTGGATCTTATGTAGACAAACTTGGAAATGAAACTTTGGCCCTCAAAACTCAAGGCACTTATTTAAATTCAAGACCAAACTCATCACTCCAACTCAAACTTAAAGGAAAACACTCAAAATTCTAAGAACTAAAGAACTTGGCAAAGTGGAAGAGAATACAAACAAGTAAGCTTTCATTCAACTCAAGTCATTCATTGCTTTACAAGAGAAGGCCTTGGTCCTATTTATAGACCAAGGGCAGCTTTAATGGGTGGGTTAACGAGCCGACTAATTCAGATTTAGTTGGTAATTAATTACATGATTAGTTCCTAGTCTAACAAATCCTAATAAGAGAAAGTCCTAGAAGTTCCTTGTGGCGCCATCTCTTTGCAATACTTATCTTCATCTAATCCTTCCACATGTTCTTTAAGGTTTGGTCTTTCAATTAAGCTTCAAGGTAGAAGATTTCTTTATAGCTTGGCCGGCCCATGGGCTTGGAAAAGGAATCTTCACTTGATTTTGGCTTTAAACAATTCAATATTGCTTCATGGAATTAGGAGTCTTCAAGAGGTGCTTCATACATTTATGGGAACCTGAAAAAAAGAAAAGATTGGATTACAACCAAAGATTATTAGTTTGTAATTTCTTCCTCTTGCCAATGTCCTCATTACTTTGAAGGTGAAGCAATCCATTTATAGGACATTCATAATTATTGAGTTGGAGTAACTCTATTTGCTGAATATGTATGGTTGGTGTTGGTGCCAAAATTTGTCAGGCATTAAAGATGCTAGAACCAACACCAAGATGCTGTAGGGGAACCTATAAAAAAGAATCTATTTGTGCTAAAATTTATTAGGCACCAAGATGGTGGAGCTAGTGGTGCAAGAAAACCTTCAGAGAATAGAACCTACAAAAAAATTCATGCTAAAAGGTATTTCAGCATGGACCCTCCAACGTTCAAGTTAGATTTCAGAGACGATAACTGTATAAGTACCGTGAGGTAGAAATTTTTACATACCTTAAGGGCTCCTAAAGATTCCTTTTTCTCAGGTAGAAGACGAGGGCATTTTTAAAATGACAAAGATCCCAGGAAATTTGGTCAGAAGTGACAAGGCTTATTATATGGACTATCAAGAATTTTTCATTAAAATGGAATATCTATTTTGTTTTAATTGGAACCTTATCCTTTATTTAGAATTGGCAAGTGACATTAACTACTGCATGAGTCTAAGCACGTTTTGTTCAATTACAAGGATATGATCATGATTAGCAATCATGAGATGTGATATAATATTTTGACCATTTTATCAGAGCATGGAAGTGAGAGTTGATCGTGTTGGCCTTTAGATGGATTAGGAAGTGCTACCTGAGGGTTTGCTCTTCTAGTCAACCATAAAAGGCTTGGTCGACCAAAAGAAGCTCGGTCGATCTGAAGAGGCTTGGTGGGCTAAAAAAGCTTGGTTAGCTAAAAGAGGCTTGGTTGGTCAAAGGATGCCTAGTTAGCCTGAAGGACTTGGTTGGCTAAAGGGTACTTATCGGCCTAAAGAGGCTTAGTTAGCCAAAGGGTGCTTGATCAGCTTGAAGAGGCTTAGTCGGCCAAAGGGTGCTTGATTGGCCTGAAGAGGTTTGGTCGGCTAATATGTAGCAAGGCCTTCCGACCAGGCTTATGGACTTTCATATCTTTGGCCCAAGTGGAATTTTTCCTAATACATACCTCCTACTTCCTAATCCGAGCTATGGTTGAGCTACGGGAGATGCACTCAAGAGATACTAAGTATATGAAGGGTATTCTTGATTAAAAGGCTGCACACAATTTTTGAGGCTGGCATGAAGAGTAGAATGCAATCATATGCTCCGATTTGCAAAATCGATGGATGCCTCGATACTTCAACCAACCATGCTCCTTATCTACATAATATGGATAGTTTCTGCATGTGTCAAGAGGCTAATCAATTGAAATTATCAGAGTGGATCACGTGAATGATAAGACTCAAGTTAAATTCAAAAAGATTGACTAAGTGTGTAGTCAAAGTATGAGGAGGCTTTGGTTCGACATGAAGGTCAGCCACTTGTAAGACTAAGTAAATACCTTAATCTAAAGCTTAGCATGAGGATGCCTTGACCTCTCATGGGGATGCCTCTGTAAGGAAACCATTCCTACTGAGTGAGGGGCAATGCATGCATTTTAAAACTTTTCTAAAGGTATGCAGCAATGAAAAGTGATAAAACTATTTTATCTATAAATGTTAATCTAATTAACACAAGCCCCTACCAGGATCCAGATTATCTGGAGTAATGCAAATATAGAATCATGTAATGATAATTATGTCATACATAATATAAAGACATACCTTAGTGACGTTCACCGAAGGTTGCAACAAAATCCCTGGCTCTCAGTCGCAATCCCAAGGGTGGCTCCAACCTGTGGAAAAGACTCCTGCTCTGCTAGCCGTACACACGTACTGCCTCTATTAGTATCCACACAAGGCTTCTCGTAGCTGAGTCATAGAGGATACTGGACTGCTAGATCTTTGCAGCCCTCTCCTCTTTCAGTAACTCGGGCTTGCTTCAAAAGCTATCCCGATTGACAACTGGACCAACTTCTGGCTTCTATCTTGTAAACTGGCCTTTGCAAGATTTAGAACATTCTTTCCTCTCCTTCCTCTTATTTAAATGACCTCTCAACGCTTGGAAGAAAGACTAAGAGAAGGAGAAAGAATGAATGGAAGGGAGAGGGAACCTTTGGTAGCAAAATGCTTCACACACCCAAGTGGATGATATTCCCTTCTCCCCTTCTCTTCACTCACCCAAGCATTCCCTCGTTCACTCATGCTTGACTGGCCACCCTCCTCCCCCTCTCGTTATATAGGCCACCATCCATTAATGCCATAAGACCATGTGTGTGAAAATATTTAAAGAGGAGAAGAAGATCTTCTCTCTTTTAACGCTTTCACACTTCCATGAAAACCTTCTTAAGCCTTTTCACATGGAAGAGTTTTTTCCTTCTTCTCCACTCCCATTAATAAGGTCAATTCCCCATTTCAAGTCACCACCCTTTCTTATTATGACAAATTAATGAAGGATTTACCAAGTCAAAAATGGGAGGAGACTAGTATGAACACAAGACTTAAGAAAGTTCCAAGTCATAAATGAGAGGAGACTAAGTTTGCTTATGTCATTCCTCTTCATTCATGCAAACATCATCCCATGTGGCGTGTGGAATCAAGGAGAGAGGGAGAGTGCTATGTGGCATGAGGAGAGAGAGTCCCAGTCCAACTGGACTCTAACTCAAGGTCCAATTTCAAATTGATTTGATACTCAAATCAAAAGCCAGATTTAAACCCAATCGAACCTATTTTGAAAAGACTGTTGACCCAACATAATTTGGATTAATCAAATTAAATATGATTTAACAATTAATCCATAATTAATTAGGTCAAGTCTTAATTATAACAATTATAAATAGGTCCAAATAAATTTGCTGATTAGTTACTTAAGCCCTAATGTGTGTGATCCCTCAGGTTCAAACACTAAGCCGATAGCATGGGAACATTTCCAGTATCAGCCAAAGTCGCCATCTAGCAATGACACTCAGTGTCCAGATAGGTTGAAAAATTACAGAGCGACCTGAACCTATCGAATATGGAATAGCATTGAACTTATTCCTTGAATCTCCTAATGCTCCAAATGGTATAGGGTTAAACTACCCAACTCTAATTAATCCATCTCAATATGTCTCAAATAAAGAATTTGTGTAACTCCTTACAATGAATGCCTTGGCCAAGATCTTTTTCAATTGAGGCATACTAAGCATTCAATCCAAACCATTTGGAGAGATCAATCCTATCTCGATTCTACTATCGCTACATAAGTACTTGACTATACCCAGCAACCTTCCATCACCGGATTAGAAATCCGGGTAGTCCGGCATCCAAGCACAGTGAGTTGCTTATAAGCTACCATAGTGATCTCAAGTCAGAGGAATAACTCATATCCACATTCTAATGCAAGACTCTTCTTTGGCAGAAAGAGAATCTCGCATGAGAGTCATGTTCAGTGAAGTGTCAAACACAACACCTGATGACATACCAGCATCTCCATGCTACTTGGTTAAGAGGAAAACCAATAGATATGACATCAATGACCTACTCTTGATACACTATTATCCTGAACAGCGTATCCTTTGGTCACAAACTAATTTATGAACTATACGATGCATCCTCTCTACATCGATAGAAGGCAGCTCAAAGGACATCATCATACAAGAGTTCAATTAGGAAGATGACATGTGATGAACATCCAAAATAAACCTTTTATTCAATTCAATAATTCATACATATATACGGGTTGCACAACCATCGATAGCCTATATGATTGGCTTTGGAACACAATTCCCAACAACTCCCACCTGGACTAAAGCCAATCGAAATAGAATCTAATTCCCATCTTCCATTTGCAGTCATCGAACTCTTAAACTCCAATGGCTTTAGTGAAGGGGTCGGCCAAGTTTTCCTTTCTATCGATCTTCAGAAGCTCGATGTCACCTCATTCAATGATCTCCGGGGACAAGATGATAACGATGCAGAATATGTTTGGTCCGCTGATATGACTTCGGCTCTTTGTCTTGAGCTATGGTTCCAGTGCTATCACAATACACCAGAATAGGGCCATCCAAGGAAGGTGCCACTCCCAGCTCACCAAGGAACTTCCATAACCATATAGCCTCATTTGCTGCATCCAATGCCGTAATATACTCTACCTCGCAAACAGAATCAGCCACTGTATGATGCTTGGAACTTTTTTAGTAGACAGCTTCATCATTAAGGGTAAACACAAAACCAGACATACTTTTGCTATCATCTCTATCTGACCGAATATTGGAGTCAGTATGCCCCATAAGTTTTAAGTCAGAATCTCCATAAATAAGCCATTGGTATTTAGTATTTCTCAAATACTTAAGGATGCTCTTAGCAACTTTTCAATAAGCTTCACTTGGGTCAGACTAGTATCTGCTCACTACCCCTAGTGAGTATGCCACGTCTGGTTTAGTACACACCATAGCATACATAATAGAACCCACTGCCGAAGCATATGGAATCTTACTCATATGCTCTCTTTCCTCAGGAGTTGTCACACAATCCTTCTTGGAAAGAGTAATTCCATGACCTATCGAAAGATAGCCCCTTTTAAAATTTTTCATGCAGAACCACTTCAATACAGTGTCTATGTACATAGATTGGGACAGTCCCAGAAGCCTCTTAGATCTATCTATATAGATCTTCATACCCAGTATGAATGAGGCTTCACCCAAGTCTTTCATAGAGAATTGAGATGAAAGCCAAACCTTCATTCCTTGTAATGCAGGAATGTCTTTTCCGATTAGGAGAATGTCATCCACATACAAAACAAGAAATACAACTACAGAACCATTTTTCCATTTATATATACAAGGTTCCTCTCCATTCCTAACGAAGCCATACGTCTTGATACATTTATCAAAATACATGTTCCAACTCTGAGAAGCCTGCTTCAGTCCATAGATGGACATTTGAAGATTGCATACTTTAGACTCATCTATGAATGTGAACCCTTCAGGCTACATCATATACACCTCCTCTTCCAACTCACCATTTAGGAAAGCTATTCGGACATCCATTTGCCAGATTTTATATTCTAAATGTGCTGCCAAAGCAAGCATAATATGAATGGACTTGAGCATTGTCATAGGAGAAAACATCAAATCATAGTCAATACCGTAATGCTGATGATACCCCTTTACAACCATATAGGCTTCATAGGTCTCTACCTTCCCATCTGCGCCCCGCTTTCACTTGAAGATCCATTTGCATCCAATGGGTTTCATCCCTTTAGGTGGATCAACTAATGTCCATACATTGTTGATTTTCATGGACTCTATTTCGGATTTCATGGCTTCCAGCCATGACTCAGAATCAGACCTTGTCATTGCATCCATATAGGTGATTAGATCCTCGTTATTCTCATCGAGTTCAACAGGATCACCGTCCTGGACCAAGAAATCATAGTATCTGTCTGGTTGACGTGGTACTCTACCAGATCTCCTTAATGGATACACTATGGGCTCTGGATCTGATCTAGTCAAATCCAGTTCTATAGTGGTCTTGAAGTGAGAAGGTTGTTCTATTTATTGAACTTCTGCAAGTTCAACCTCAGCAGCTTGAGTGCCTTCACCAAGGTACTCCCTTTCTAAAAAGGTTGCCCTAAGACTGACGAATAACTTTTGTTCCTCAGACAGATAAAAATAATACCCTTTAGATTCTTTAGGATACCCAACAAAAAGACACATATCAGACTTAGGTCCTAGTTTATCCATCTCCAAATGTTTGACATAAGCCAAACACCCCCAAACCCGAAGGTGAGAGAGAGTCAGCTTCCGTCCAGTCCATATTTCATTTGGTGTTTTGTTAACGGACTTACTTGGAATCCTATTCAGAAGGTAGGATGCTGACTCTAGAGCAAATCCGCAAAAGGATTTAGGCAGACTAGCTAAGCCCATCATGGATCGAACCATGTCCAATAGAGTTTGATTCCTTCTTTCAGACACACCATTTAACTGAGGCATCCCAGAGGAGTCCATTAAGAGAGATTCCCATTCTCCTCAAGATAAGTCAGAAACTTATTGGAAAGATATTCACCACCTCGATCTGATTGAAGGATTTTAATAAACTTTCCGGTTTGATTTTCAACTTCATTATGATAATGTTTAAACATTTTAAATGCATCATATTTATGTCTCATGAGGTAAACATAACCGTATCTCGAAAGATCATCTGTAAATGAAATGAAATAACTATATCCACCTCTTGCACTGATATTCATAGGTCCACATATATCAGTATATACCAGACTTAGAATATCACTGGCCCTTTCACCCTTTCCAATAAAAGGTGACTTGGTCATTTTTCCAATAAGACAAGATTCACAAGTCGGCAAGGACTCACTCTTAGTGAGATCTAGGAGACCTTCTCCCATCAACTTATTTATCCTATTCTTGTTTATATGACCTAGCCTACAATGCCAGAGATAAATATCACTGATCTTATCTATCCTAGGGCATTTATTAGCAGTGTACAATACAGTTACAGGCTGTGACAGTACATATATGTCTTTCTTCAATTATCCATTCATCACATTAGAACCATTCAAAGTGGTGTAGCAAATATCTTTCTTAATTGATAATTCATAACCATCATTGGCTAAAAGGCCTATAGAAATGATATTTACTAAAAAAGAAGGACAAAAATGACATTCATTTAGAATGACAGTACAAGATTCGAAATACAAAGAAACAGTTCCCAACGCCAGAACTGGAGCTTGACTTCTGTTCCCAACATTCAAAAACCTTTCACTGGTTTCGAATCTCCTACTAACTTGAAGTCCCTGTAAAGAATTACAAATGTGGTAAGGGCTTCCGGTATTTAATACCCAGCTAGTAGTATCATAAACAGAGAAACTGCAAGGATTTATCATATAAATACCTTGACTAGCAATACCTTGTTGCTTTTCCTTTCTTTGCCTGTTCAGGTCCAGAGTTGCAAGGTAAGTAGAACAGTTCCGCTTCCAGTGATCCGGCTTCTTGCAGAAGAAGCACTCTGCCTTACTCTTGTTAGCATTTACCCTTCTAGTCTGACTTGTCCTAGCACTTAGCATATTTTTATTCTTTTTCTTCTTCTTCCCTTTCCCAAAGGGACGACGTCCTGCTCCAGAACCTCCCACCAGATTCGCTAACCCCTTGTTGAGGTTATGGTCTCTCTCATAAGTCTGTAGTAACCTTAACATCTCATGATAGTTTACTGCAGTCCTATTCATTCTAAAATTATCAAGAAAGACCTAGTAGGAAGGGGGCAGAGAATTCAGAATTACGTTCTTGCCGAGCTGCTCATGCAAAGGACATCCGAGTTTGCCCAAACGCTCAAATAACTTAATCATGTACATTACATGATTAGTCATCGAAGCTCCGTCACGCATACGCATGTTATAGATGGTGAAAGAGATTCGGTATCTCTCCGTATCATTTGGAGTGCCAAAAGACTCCTTCAACTTTTGAAGAATCTCATCTGGCTGGGCCTCCTCAAACTTGCAATTGAACTTCTCATTCATCGCAGCCAACATTATGCAAAGCACCATGGTACGATCAGAGATCCACTTATGGTAAGTGTCCTTGACAGTGCCACAAGCATTGGAGGCTGGGATCTCAGGTGCCGAATCCGTTATTACATAGAGGATCCATTCGTGCTCTAGGACTATCCTGAGTTTTCGATACTAGCTATCAAAGTTGGATCTAGATAGTTTGTCATTATCTAATAATGATCGGAGCGACAAAGTAGTCGACATTATCTGAAAAAGGAGAACAAGACCTATTAGTATATGAATTATTTAAAATTTTTAAAGACATAGATTTTAGTCTAAAGGTTTCTCCCACTATTTTATTCAGATTGGTAGCCTCTACACTCCAATTCGAAGAATAGCATTTATCCTTTAGCAAGTACTAGGATCCAATAAACTACATATGAGCCCGACTTTGGCTGGCCAACCCAAATGTATCTAAAGATAGGTACAATACCAATTGCTTCTCCAAGTAATTCCTAGTAATTATTTTACCCCAGGGGTCTTCACAATCGGCCTTTGGGCCTCCTATTGAAGGTCCTGGTTAGGTCCAACCATTAACACGATCAAATTCAATGCTTCTAACTAACCCATGATCAAGCCCAACTTTGGCCGGCTCACATGACCATGTGTTAAAATAGTTGCACTAAGCCATCATATGCTGAATGGCAATCCCATTCACCTGATGACCACCCATTCTTTGGAACTGCCGATGATCACCCAACTTATGGACTCATTGCCAATCCAACTTAATGTGAGGCTAAGACTCAGGCTATCTCATAACTTAGTCTTTTTATGGACCTAATAATTTAGAGGATTTTAATTTTGTGACATTTGAGAGGAAGACATGGACCTTGATTAAGAAAACTCCCACCAAACACTTGGAGGGTTTCTAGATCAATTTGGTCCATGGGCACCTATAAACCAGTCAGACTGATTAACCTTAGTTGACATGGGTCAACTCGAATCAATAGATAGTCTAATTTAATCTAATTCACCACATTATTTAGGTAAGTAGGATCAAGGGATGGGTTATGCCAGGTAATCTTCTTACCTTAAACACCAACCATGAGTTGGCCAAGTAAGAGTTAGCCCCAAAGAACCTTGATCACAACTGTCAAACTTACCTTAGACACTAAGTGGTTTACTAGACTTAATCAAAATAACCAAAGACCCGGGCTCACCACGAAGCCATGATCAAGTCCATTTAGATGTATGGCTTGATCTAATAACTATTAGAGAGATCTATAGAGGAGAGACCTAATTCAACTTTTGATTAGTCTTTTCTCTATTTAATCCATCCATCTAAACCTAGGTCTAACCCATTTAAGGACCCAATTCTAGCTAACCCATTCAATCCATGATTTATGAATCATGACTTAAGATTAGAATCATATCCTAAATCTTAAAATTATACATCTTAATTTTCAATTAAGTGTATCACATTATTTGAAACATTTTCAAAATGAAATGAAGCAATTTCATAATTACCACTTGAACTTTTCAAAGTTTTAAATCAAACTTCTTTTAGATCTTATCTAAACATGGTTATAATCTTAGATTAAAATAATTTTAATCTATTAAATTCTTCACTTTTTTTTTCATAAGGTCATGACGTAGCGGCACCCCTACACACTATAGGAGAACCCCTTGGAATGGGAAGAGATGGTTTTTAAACCATGCTTCTCTCCTATGACCGGATGGCCATGGCAAATTCACCTTTATCCGAGTACTACATAAAGGAAATCAAACTGATTTCATAAAAATATTAAACTAGATGCATACACAACCTAGATGTTCTAATACCACTGTAAGGAAACCATTCCTTCCAGGTGAGGGGCGATGCATGCATTTTAAAACTTTTTTAAAGGCATGCAGCAACGGAAAGTGATAAAACTATTTTATCTATAAATGTTAATCTAATTAACACAAGTCCCTACTAGAATCTAGATGCATCTGGAGTAATATAAATATGAAATCATGTAATGATAATTATGTCATACATAATATAAAGACATACCTTAATGACGTTCATCGAAGGTTGCAACAAAATTCCTGGCTCTCAGTCGCAATCCCAAGGGCAGCTCCAACTTGTGGAAAAGACTCCTGCTCTGCTAGTAGCACATGCATACTGTCTCTACTATTTCCACACAGGGCTTGTCATAGCTGAGTCGTAGAGAATACTAGACTGCTAGATCCTTGCAGCCCTCTCCTCTTTCAATAACTCGGGCTTGCTTCAAAAGCTATCCCGATCGACAACTGGATCAGCTTCTGGCTTCTATCTTGCAAACTAGCCTTTACAAGATTTAGGACCTTCTTTCTTCTCTTTCCTCTTATCT
Source organism: Areca catechu (assembly GCA_021397845.1). Taxonomy (NCBI): domain Eukaryota; kingdom Viridiplantae; phylum Streptophyta; class Magnoliopsida; order Arecales; family Arecaceae; genus Areca; species Areca catechu. Next base: position 17,903,421 of record CM038043.1, read on the forward strand.
AAATAACCTATCAACACTTGGAAGAAAGACTAAGAGAAGGAGAAAGAATGAATGGAAGGGAGAGGGAACCTTTGGTAACAAAATGCCCCACACATCCAAGTAGATCATATTCCCTTCTCCCCTTCTCTTCACTCACCCAAGCATTCCCTCATTCACTCATGCTTGGCCAGCCACCCTCCTCCCCCTCTCCTTATATAGGCCAACATCCATTAATGCCATAAGACCATGTGTGTGAAAACCTTTAAAGAAGAGAAGAAGATCTTCTCTCTTTCAATGCTTTCACACTTCCATGAAAACCTTCTTAAGCCTTTTCAGATAGAAGAGTTTCTTCCTTCTCCACTCCCATTAATAAGGTCAATTTTTCATTCCAAGTCACCACCTTTTCTTATTATGATCAATTAATGAATGGTTTATCAAGTCAAAAATGGAAGGAGACTAGTGTGAACACAAGATTTAAGAAAGTTCCAAGTCATAAATGAGAGGAGACTAAGTTTGCTTATGTCATTCCTCTTCATTCATGCAAACATCATGCAAACATCATCCCATGTGGCTTGTGGAATCAAGGAGAGAGGGAGAGTGCGATGTGGCATGAGGAGAGAGAGTCCCAGTCCAGCTGGGCTCTAATTCATGGTCTAATTTCAAATTGATTTAACACTTAAATCAAAAGCCATATTTAAATCCAATCGAATCTATTTCGAAAAGGCTATTGACCCAACATAATTTGGATTAATCAAATTAAATCTGATTTAATAATTAATTCATAATTAATTAGGTCAAATACAATTAAGCCCCTAATGTGTATGACCTCTCAGGTTCAAATACTAAGCTGGTAGCATGGGAACATTTCCAGTACCAGCCAAAGTCACCATCTAGCAATGATATCTAGCATTCGGATAGGTTGAAAAATTGCAGAGCAACCTGAACTTATCGAATATGGAATAGCACTGAACTTATTCCTTGAACCTCCTAATGCTCCGAATAGTATAGGGTTAAACTGCCTAACCCTAATTAATCCATCTCAATATGTCTCAAACAAAGAATCCTTGTAACTCCTTACAAGGAATTCCTGGCCAATGTCTTTCTCAATTGAGGCATACTAAGTATTCAATCCAAACCATTTGAAGAGTTCAATCATATCTCGATCCTACTACTGCTACACAAGTACTTGACTGTACCCAGTAACCTTCCATCATCATATTAGAAATTCGGATAGTCTGGCACCCAAGCACAGTGAGTTGCTTGCAAGCTCCCATAGTGATCTCAAGTCAGGGGAATAACTCATGTCCACATTCTAATGTAAGACTCCTCTTCGGTAGAAAGAGAATATCGCATGAGAGTCATGTTCAGTGAAGTGTCAAACACAATACCTGATAACATACCAGTATCTCCATACTTCTTGGTTAAAAGGACAACCAATAGATATGACATCAATGACCTACTCTCGATACACCATCATCCTGAACAGCGTATCCGTTGATCGTGAACTAATTTATGAACTATATGATGCATCCTTTCTACATCACATACAAGGTAGCTAAAAGGACATTATCACACAAGAGTTCAATTAGGAAGATGACATGTGACGAATAATCAGAATAAACATTTTATTCAATTCAATAATTAATACATATACATGAGTTGCACAACCATCTATAGCCTAAATGATTAGCTTTGGGACACAATTCCCAATAGCCTCAACCCAGCATGGAGATCACCCGATTCCATGAAGGGAGGGAGGCCAAAAGCAGTGCCGAATCTCTTTTGTTTAGAAGTCCCGATCCAAAACAATTATCGAACCTCTACTGTTTGGGAATGCCAATTTGAGGAAATTATTTAAGAATGCTGATCTGAGGCTCATTCGATGGGCCATTGAGAGATTGATGAGGCTCTAACTGATCAAATGTCATTTAGAGTCGGGGATGCTGAGAGGCCACTGAGGCTCTAAAAGATTGAAGGTCTCTTGGAGCCGAGGGCCACTAAGAGGTCTTGGAATTTCAATGGACCATTGAGAGGGTTGTTGAGGCTCTGACCAAAGATCATTTGGAGCCAGGGATTATTGAGAGGCCTTTTAACTTGATGGGTTGCTGAGACACCATTGAGGCTCTCGATCGATCAAGGTCATTTAGAGCTATAGCCACTAAATGGCTTTTTAACTCGATGGGTCATTGAGGGGATGTTGAGGCTCTCAACAAGCTACTAACGAGACCATTGAGGCTCTCGACCGATTAAGGGTTATTTGGAGCTGTGGACACTAAATGGCCTTTTATCTTGATAGGCCATCGAAAGGATCATTGAGGCTCTCGACCAATCAAGGATCATTTGGAGACATGGGTGTTGAATGGTTTTTAACTTGACAGGCCATTGAGGGGGTCTTTGAGGCTCTTGACCGATCAAGGATCGTTTGGAGCCATGGATATTGAATGACATTTTAACTTGATGGGCTATTGAGGGGTCATTGAGGCTCTTGATCAAGGGTCGTTTGGAGCCGTAGGTGTTGAATGGCCTTTTAACTTGATGGGCCACTGAGAAGGTCATTAAGGCTCTTGATCGATCATGGATCGTTTACAGCTATAGGTGCTGAATGGTCTTTTAACTTAATAGGCCACTAAAGGGACTGTTAAGGCTTTCAACTAACCAAGGGTCATTTGAAGCCATGGATGTTGAATAGCCTTTTGTCTTAATAGGCCATTAAGAGAGCCATTGAGGCTCTCAACCGATCAAGGGTTGTTTGGAGCCGTGAGCCCTGAATGGCCTTTTAACTTGATGGGCCACCGAGGGGACCATTAAGGCTCTCAACTGATCAACAATCATTTGAAGCTGTAGGCATTGAATGGCCTTTTAACTTGATGGGCTGCTGAAGGGGCAAGTGAGACTCTCGATCGATCAAGGGTCATTTAGAGCCATAGGCACTAAATGGTCTTTTATCTCAATGGACTACTAAGAAAGCTATTGAGGCTCTTAACTGATCAAGGATTATTTGGAGCTAGGGGCCGTTGAGGGGTCCTTGGATTTAAAAACCAATCGAGGGCTAGCTCTTTCACTTTCCTATTGATTAACAAAAACATACAAATCATCTAATCAAAAATCTTCTTATTGAGAGAGGAAAGACTACATTATTGATACATTGGATGAATTTCATGGTTTGGATGGCGAAGTCCTATCAAGCTCTGGATTCATGATGGAGTTGCCCCCCAGTAATGACTTTTATCATCCTAGTTGTGGCTAGTTTTTCATAACTTTTTATAGGTTTACGGGCCTGCAAGAAAGGATAGAATGACAGATGAGGGCTTTAATGACTCCCACCACAAAATCATTAAGTGCTCAATTTCTTTGGAGCTCAGGATTCATGGAGGCTCAGCTTTTGGGTGGTCATCTTTGGAAGGTCAGCCTCTATCTCGGCCATCACCTTGGCTTTGAGCTCGAAGGCTTAGCTTTAATGGTTTGACATCGGGCACCATGCATGGATCGACTGAAACTAGTTCTCAAAAGATAGGTTATGCATGGCTAGCGAGATGATGTGAAATGCATCAGCCTATCGTGATGGGTCACCAAAAGGGTTAACAAATGGGCTGGAATCACCATCTTGGACATTAATACTGACTAGCACTAGCAATGGCCCAACATCCCATGGTGTGTGGAATATTTATAAACAATGGTGTAAAGAAGAGAAGTAGACACTAATGGTGATGGTTGTGAATCACCAACAGTACTACAGGGGTAATCATTGCAATCCAAACCTCTCTCCATTGAAGGTTATCTTCCCAACTATGCTTTTTATCATATGAAAGTCTACCACCTTCTTTGAGTACTCATAGTTAATATTCCTTGTAAGGCTATCAGATAGAATTGTGACACTAGTACCTCTAATCACAACATCAAGGTCACAACATAATTCCATAGATTATGCTACCCTTGACCTCATTTGAGAGGTAGATGGAGTGTGGAGATGGAGAGGCCCTTGCTGATAGTGGTAGGGTTGGGTTGTTGGCCTGGCATCCCATTGGTCGGGAAGTAGTAGTGTTAGTGTGGTGGGATAGAATTTTTTTGGATAGTATTGTTAGTATGCCTTTAGTTTGTGCTTCCCAAAGTTATATCATGCCCTTCTTTAGCACCAATTTATTGGTGCTAAAATTTGTCAGGCACCAGGGATGCTGGAGCCGATGGTGCAAGGGGATCTCAAGGAGGCAGAACATGCAAAAAAGAATCTGTTAATCTGTCAGGTACCAGGGATGCTGGAGCTAGTGGTGTAGGAAGACCTCTTGGGGGGTGGATCCTATAAAAAAGCTATTGCTAGAAGGTGATCTAGTGTGGGCCCTCCGATAATCATGTCAGATTTCAGGCACGATAATAGTATGAGAAGCATGAGACAAAAATTTTTGCATACCTTGAGGCACCTTCCCTTTTTATAGGCAGAAGACAAGGGCATATTCAGAATGGCAAAGATTCCAAGGGATTTGGTGAAAAGTGATAAGGCTTATCATGTAGGCTATCAGGGGTTTTTTTATTTTTAGAGGATGTCTATTCCATTTTAATTGGAATGTTATCTTTTATATGGAATTGGCCATATTTCTTAATAATAACGTTGACGACTACATGAGTTGAGGCATGCTCTATTCAATTATAAGGATATGGCAGTGATTAGTGATCATGAAATGTGATATGCCTTTTTCACTATTTAATTGTGGCATGGAAGTGAGCATTGGTCGTGTTGGCTTTCAAATGGCTTAAGGAGTGCTACTTGAGGGTCTACTTTTCTGATTGGCTAAAAAAGACTTGGTCAGCCAGAAGAGGCTTGGTTGGCTAGAAGAGGCTTATCCTCGAAGAAGCTTGGTTAGCCTGAAGAGGCTTAGTTGGCCAGAAGAGACTTGGTTGGCCAGAGGGTGCTTGGTCAGCCAGAAAAAGCTTGGTCAGCCGATATATAGCAAAGCCATCCAACCAGGCTTATAAACTTTCATATCCTTGGCCCAAGTAGGATTTCCCTTAATAGTTGGAATCACCATCAATCCATAATTATAATGCTTAAAGCTTGAAAATAGGACACCTTAGCGATGCTCAAGTTACAAGTAGCACAACATAGGGTACAAAACATGAGAAGAGAGTCATGCCCTCAGCACACGGTACTTAAGCATTGGAGTCTCCAATTATGGAACCTATTATTGCTTGAGATCTTCTAGCAGTTTCATCGAAGTTAATTTTCAAGACACCAAGGGAGGGGAGGCCACCTCATATACACATTAGACTTTGGGCCTGGAAATTTAGTAAAAAAGCCACCCCAAGAACTTTGACCATGTTTTGATAAAATTATTGGCTCCACCCAGTGATTTTGATGAATAACAAAACATTGAGTGCATATTGTATTCTAATGAGGATTTCAAGTTGTGAGTTTTCAGGAAGAAAGCACCTCAAAATTTCAAAAACTTATGGTGTATGGCACGCAATGGCATGGAGCAATTCTCACATATCCAGGCATCCTCTTCATTGAAAAAGGGCATGTAATTGTTTAGCTATTATGTGTTTATGTGTTCATGAATTTTATTTTTGTTTTCGAGGCATTTACACTTGAATCTGGATGTTTTCAGTCTCAAGTGTCGACACCTGGACAGTCAAGTATCGACACTTCAGCATTTGGCACAGACAAAAATCCTTGGCACGCCATGTGTCGACACCTTTATTCAAGTGTCGACACTTAGGTTCCAAGTGTCGACTCAAGGCCTGAGATTTTTGAAAATATAGAACTTTGTCGTTTTGAGGATTTTTGTGTCAAGTGTCGACACCTGTGCATCAAGTGTCGACACTTGAATGTTCAAGTGTCGACTCCCAGAAATCAAGTGTCGACACCTGACAGCCAAGTGTCGACACTTGCAGCCTGACAGCTTTAACGGATCTATTTTTCTGGCTTGCAGAAGTTGGTTTTCAAGCTCCAAATGGCTATTTCCAATGCTCCAACGGTCACAAACCATTTTTAGAAGGTTTTTGGTGTATTTAATCTCCACCAACCTCATTTTAAAGTAAGAGAAAGAAGAGAAAGCAAGAGAGAAGTGAAGAGAAGTCTATTCAAGAGCATTCAAGTCCACTCAAAAGCCATAAAGCCAATATTCTCTCCAAACTTCAAATCAAAAGTCTCTTCTAGCTTGATTCCACTGAAAAGCCTACTAGCTCAACCTTACTACATTCCAAAAAGAGGCAACTTGAAGAAGAGTGAAGACAAAGCATCCTTTTGAGCTTCAAAGATTCCAATCTACTCTTGAAGAGAGTTTGTTGTAGCTTTTAAATTTCATATCTGTTTTAATTGTGTTTTGACCTTGCTTTCAAGGGTGTCTTGAAAGAAGGTTATTGTGGTTTGTTGGTGAGCCAAAGTATTAAAACCAACTAGGGTTAACTTGTGAGCCCGAAGACAAAACAAGTATTTAGGTTTGTTGGTAAGCCTAGGTGACAAAACCAACTTAGGTTTTGACTTGTGAGCCTTGTGAAAAATAAGTCAACTGTAATCTGGTGTGGATTATAGTGAAATTCCCAAGGGTGGCTTGGGAGTGGATGTAGGTGCTAGTTTTGCACCGAACCACTATAAACTTTGTGTTTGTGTGTGATTGCTCTTTTTCTCTCGTACTCTTTAATTATTGCTATCATCTTGCATCAAATTTATTATTGCTCACAAGCACCACTGGACCTTCATTTTATTGTGTTAAATTTTTAAAAGACCCAATTCACCCCCCCTCTTGGGCTCCATTTCTGGGCAACAAAAATCATGTGCATAACCAGAAATTACATCCTCCATATAACAATATGAATTTCTTACCGGTTAGAGTTGCGGGTAATAGACCCATTTTGAAATAGGTGCTCATTTCTTGCTGTCCATGACTACTATTCAATGTAAGCCAATTAGATATCTTAGCCTGCTATCTACTTAGGTTTGGCTAACATGATTAATATAGTAATAAAGAAGTAGGAGGAGTATCTGGGCCTATCATTGCTAGTAGTTTTTACAAGCATTGTTGTGTGGATGGATAGCAGCAATCACATGATTGTTGTTGTCGGCATATTACCTTCCACCAGACTGCGATGGTGACTAAGGATTGCCTGATCTTTTCCAGCAAGATAGGGTGTCGCCCTCTGATGGCTCTTGGATAGAGACTGATGTGGCAACATCCATTGATGTGAAGCCTACACAACTGCTAGCCAATAACTGCATGGGTAGGACCTGCCACCTGGACATGGTCCCCAGGTGGAAGGCCAAGGCTAGCCTCCTGTCGAGATCAGCTCTCAACCGGGGTTGAGCTCATGAAGTGAGCCCTTCATCCGAGGTCAGCTCCCGGCCAGGGTTGTACTCGTACTCATGCAGCCGAAGTCAGTCCGCTAGTTGAGGTCAACTCCCAGCCGGGGTCGAGCTTATGGTGTGAGCCCTCCGTTTGAGGTTAGCTCCTGGTCGTGGTCGAGCTCACGATGCCGAAGCCTAGAGTTCCCACCAATAGTGAAGAAGGGAAAGATCAACAAGAATTCAAACCATGGCACGGAGGTCCCTGTCCACTTGCAACCTCTGGAAGGTGGCACATGTCCTGCCACCTATGCCAATTCTGTAACATGTCACCCGCATGCTCTGTGTGAGATAGGCCCCATTAGGCCTATGCCCCGAAGCATGCCGCCATGTCGACTATCGGATGGCCGAAGGATGCCGGTCCATGGTGCGAGGCCCAGAGTTTTCCTAGAAGGAGAATCCTGTTAAAGCTATAGGCCCTGCAACTCTCGGGCGGTCCCTTCGGGAATGGAAACTTTTTGTGATGGCATGGGATTGGAGGGGGCAGCGCTTGCTAAAGGGGGGAAAAAAGAGGAAGCCTCCAACGAGGGAAAGGGGGGCGGGAGCTGGAGATGGAAGAGAGTCGGAGATGGAAGGGAGTCGAAGATGAAGAGGAGAGGGATCTCCTCCGAAAAGGGAGAGAGCCAAAGAGAAGGTAGAAGGGGAGAAGGGAGCATCCCCGGAAGACAGATGAGCATTTCGGGAGGAGAAGGAGCACCTCTAGAAGGGAGGGATATCCTCCAAGAAGACAAAGGGAAGAGAGGGCCCCATGAGGCCCATGGATCACTTCCTCCTCCTCCGAAAGGACCATTCCGAGAGGGGGAAGGGAAGAAGGAGAAGTCACGGGCAGTGGCCGACCCCTCCGGGGATGACACCGTGAGAGGGCACCTCAAGAAGGACATCGAGACCAAGCCCTCGATCCAGTCGGGGCCATCGTACAAGGCATGAGGTAAGAAAGGTAAGAAATAGATGTAGGAGGAGCGGGGAGAGGTAAGCAAGCAAGGCCCCTTGAGAGCGGGGAGTCTCCCAAGCTCTCCGTCCCAGGGATTTTGTTCCCCTTGATCATCCCACGGACTTGATCATCGGAGTGTCCTCACCAAAATCCTCAGCCCGGGTCTTCCCTATTTTGCAGGTCGAGTGGGCCGAAGAGCCAGCCCTCGAGGAGGAGGGAGCGCCCTCGATGAGAGAAGGAGACACCTGACATGGCGGTGACATGCTAGAGCTATGGGCCATGACAATCCAATGGCAACTATTGATGCTCTTAGTGATTTTGATGAATAACAAAGCCTTAAGTACATATTGTATACTAATGTTTACTTTCAGCTATGAGTTTTCAGGAAGCAAGCACCTCAAATTCTCAAAAATTTAAATATCATGGCACGCCGTGGAATGGAGCATTTTATGCAATTTAATACATCTTCTTCATGCAAAAAGGACTTTTACATGTTCAATTATTGATTATTTATGTTCCATTTAAGTCTCAAAATTGATGCTTGTGTCTTTGGCTTAATTTGCACTTGATTATGAATTTTTCAGAACCAAGTATCGACACCTAGAAAGTTAAGTGTCGACACTTTAGTATTTGGCACGCAGAAAAACTCCTTGGTATGCCAAGTGTCGACACCCAGGAGCCAAGTGTCGACACCTGAAACTCAAGTGTCGACACTTAAGTTCCCAAGTGTCGACTCAAGGCCTGAGATTTTTTGAAAATATAGAACTTGGCCAATGGAGTGTTTTTGTGTCAAGTGTCGACACCTGTGAATCAAGTATTGATACTTAAAAGTTCAAGTATCGATACCTGAAAATCAAGTGTCGATACCTGACAGCCAAGTATTGACACCTGACAGCCAAGTGTCGACACTCAGATTCTGACAGGCCTAACAGATCTATTTTTTTGACTTGCAGAAACATCTTTTCAAGCTCTCAATAGCTAGATTCGATGCTCAAATGGTCACAAACTATTTTTTGGAAGTTTTTCTTTATATTTAAGCTTTACCACTTCATTCTTGAGGTATTGAAGTCCATTGAAGTCCAAAAAGCCAAGATTCTCTTAAGAACTTCACTTCAAGAGCTATTTAAAGTTTGATTCCCTCAAAAAGCTTACAAGCCCATCCTTACATCATTTCAAAAGAAGAGTTTGAAGAATATTTCAAGGAGGAGACAAGACAAAGTATCAACTTGAGCCTCAAAGCTTCTATTCTACTCTTGAAGAGAGTTTGTCTTATTTTTGAAATTGTATATCTGATTTTATCTTGTGATTTGACCTTGCTTTCAAGGATGTCTTGAAAGAAGGTTGTTGTGGTTTGTTGGTAAGCCAAAGGGACAAAATCAACTAGGGTTAACTTGTGAGCCCGAAGACAAAACAAGTGTTAAGGTTTGTTGGTAAGCCTAGGTGATAAAACCAACATAGGTTTTGACTTGTGAGCCTTTGAAAAACAAGTCGGCTGTAATCTTGATTGGATTATAGTGGAATTTCCAATGATGGCTTGGGAAGTGGATGTAGGTGCTAGGTTTGCATCGAACCACTATAAACTTTGTATTTATGTGTGATTGCCTCCTCTCTTTCTTGCTCTTTGTCTATTGCAATCCATTTATTGCTTTCCACTGCATTTAATATAATGCATTGAATTTATTACTCACAAACACCACTAGATCTTCATATTATTGCTTTAAATTTTTTAAAAGACCCAATCACCCTCCCTCTTGGGCTCCATTTCTGGGCAACAAGTGGTATCAGAGCACCGGTACTCTCTTGTAGGTCCAAGGATCTTGAGTAAAAGATCATGGCAGCCCCAATAGGAATGGGTGTTGTTGAAGGTCAAGCGTCAAACCGTCCCCTACTTTTTAATGGCACAAATTACACGTATTGGAAAACATGCATGTGCATATTCATTCAAGCAATTGATTATAATCTTTGGAGGATAATCATAAAAGGTCCTCATCAGCCTACTATGTTGGTTAATGGCATTCTCACTCCAAAAATGAAAGATGATTGGGATGAGAATGACATTAAGCAAATAGAGCTTAATGCTAAGGCTATGAATTTGTTATTTTGTTCTCTTGATCCAAGTGAATTCAATAGAATATCTAATTGTCTCTCCGCTAAGGAGATTTGGGACACACTTGTGGTTACCCATGAGGGTACACACTAAGTGAAAACAACTAAGGTTAACATGCTCATCCATACTTACAAAATGTTTAAATGGAACCTACTGAGTCTATTAGTGAGATGTATACTAGGTTCACAAATATTGTGAATGGCATGAGAAGCCTAGAAAAAATTATTTCTAATTGTGAACTTGTAAACAAACATCTCAGGTCTCTACCGGCTTCTTGGGATGCAAAGGTGATAGCTATTAAAGAAGCCAAGGATGTCAACACTCTTTCACTTGAGCAATTGTTGGGCTCACTGATAACTTATGAGCTCTCCCTCAAGCAAAAGAATGTGGAAGTTGACAAAAAGAAGAAAGTAATCGTTTTCAAATCCATTGCAAAAGAAGAATTAAGCGATGACTCTGAAGAAGATGAGACGACTCTAATGGCAAGAAAATTCAGAAGGTTCATGAGGAAGAAGAAGTTCAACTTCAAGAAGAAATCCCTAAAAGATGAGCCAAGTAAAGAGAAAGATAAGGAGCAGCCCACTTGCTTTGAATGAAAGAAACCGGGTCATTTTAAGATGGACTGCCCCTTACTCAAGAAAAGCAAAAAAAAATTAAGAAAGAAGGCCATGATGGCAACCTGGAGTGACAGCGAGGACTCCAGCTCTGAGGAAGAACAACAGGAAGTTGCAAACTTCTGTCTGATGGTGGATCATGATGAGGTACAATCTGAAAATGAGAATGAATTTATATTTGATGAACTACATGAAGTTTTTGATGAGTTAGTTATAAAATTTCAAAAACTAAAATCAAAATATAAAGATTTGAAAAAGCAAAATTTGGATTTAGTCAAAGCAAATAATGAGTTTTCAAATGAAAATGATTGTCTACTTCTTCAAAACAAAAAATTAAATGATAAGATTTCTATTCTTGAAAAGGAGAAAGATGTTTTGAAAAAGAAAAGCCTTTTAGCTTCAAATGAAAATCTTTCAAAACAAAACAAAGAAATTTTGGATGAAAACAAAAAATATAAAGAAGAAATTGAAAAGTTAAAACCTTTTATAGATAAATTTACATATAGTTCTGAAAAGTTAAACTTGCTTTTGAATAATTAAAGGGCTGTTTTTGATAGAGCAGGTTTAGGGTTTAGAACTCAGAAGAAACAAAAACTTTTCAAAAATTTTTTTGCATGCATCTTCATCCATTACTTGTTATGCATGTGGTACTATAGGACATAAATCTTATAGGTGCAATAAAAGAAAATTGAGTAACATTAAGAAAGTTTGGATTCCAAAAGGAACCAATGCCACTAACCTAAAAGAACCCAAGATAACTTGGGTACCTAAAATCTCCACTTGATTTTTATTGTAGGTATACCTTGCAACCAATAAAAAAGAATGTGGTACCTCGATAGCGATTGCTCAAGGCATATGACCGGAGATGTGGAGCAGTTCTCATCACTCAAGTATCCAAATGGTGGCAATGTGACATTTGGTGATAATGGAAAGGGCAAAATTGTTGGTATTGGTAAAGTCCATATCACCCCCTCTACTTACATTGATAATGTATTATATGTTGATGGTTTGAAACATAACTTGCTTAGTATTAGTCAATTTTGTGACAAGGATTTTAAAGTTATTTTCGAATCTTCTATGTGCATTGTTTCTAGTTTAGATGACAATGGCATCAAGTTCATTGATCATAGGCATGGCAATATTTATATGGTTGATCTTGATGATCTTCCTGTTCAAAATGGTCAATGCCTAGTGGCAATGGAAGCCAGGATCAATGAAACTAGTTGGCTTTGGCATCGTAGACTAGGATATACTAGTATGCATTTGATTTCAAAACTTAGCAAAAAAAATTTGATAAAAGATTTGCTAAAACTCAATTTTGAAAAAGACAAGATTTGTAGTGCATGTCAGCTTGGAAAACAAACCAAATCCTCTTTCAAACTAAAAGGAGTAATCTCTATATCTAGACCCTTAGAGTTTCTTCACATGGACCTCTTTGGGCCGACTAGAATATCTAATTTGGGAGGTAAGAAGTATGGTCTAGTTATTGTAGATGATTTATCATGATTTACATGGGTCATGTTTTTAGCCCGCAAAGATGAAACGTTTTCAAAATTTATTAGATTTCATAAATGAGTTTCAAATAAAAAAGGTGTTTCAATCGTATTTTTGAGAAGTGATCATGGAACCGAATTTGAAAATGCTGATTTTGATAAATTTTGTATTGAAAATGACATTCATCACAATTTTTCAGCACGTAGGACACCTCAACAAAATGGGATGGTAGAAAGAAAATTAGAACTCTTGAAGAAATGGCACGCACCATGCTTTGTGAAAATGACCTACCTAGATATTTTTGGACGGAAGCCATAAATACTGAATGCTATGTTTTAAATCGAGTTTTAATCTGATCAATTTTAAAGAAAACACTATATGAGCTTTGGAAGGGTAGAAAACCTTCAATTCATTATTTTCGTGTTTTTGGATGGCGTTGTTTCATTTTAAACAATGATAAGGATAATTTGAGCAAATTTGATGCCAAATCAGATGAGGGAGTCTTTCTAGGCTACTCCATATCTAGCAAGGCATACAGGGTCTTCAACAGAAGAACACTTATTGTTGAAGAATCCATACATATGGTATTTGATGAATCTGATCAGAAATCTTCTAGAAAAAAGATGTGCTTTCTGATAAAATAGGTACCAAGAAAATTGAAAGTGTGAACAATAACGAAGAACCTACCAAGGAATAAGAAGATGATCAAAACACTGAAGGAGATCAAGTACAGGGTGATGAAAACACATCTACTATTGATCCACTACCAAAAGAATGGAGGTATGCTCATGGACACCCAAAAGAACTAATTATTGGTGATCGATCTAAAGGTGTAAGTACTCGATCATCCCTTAAAAATATTTGTGATTATTTAGCATTTGTTTCTCAAATTGAACCTAAAACTATTGAGGAAGCTGAAAGTGATAGTAATTGGATAAATGCTATGCAAGATGAACTTAACCAATTCAAAAGAAACAATGTTTGGACATTAGTAGATAGGCCTTCAAATACTTCAATTATTGGCACAAAATGGGTTTTCAGAAATAAACTTGATGAAAATGGTATTGTTACAAGAAATAAGGCTAGACTAGTTATCAAAGAATACAATCAAGAGGAAGGGATCGATTTTGATGAAACCTTTGCTCTTGTGGCTAGACTTGAGGTAATTAGGCTATTGTTGGCTTTTGCTTGCTTTATGAATTTTAAATTATTTTAAATGGATGTTAAAAGTGCCTTTTTAAATAGTTTTATTGAAAAAGAGGTTTATGTTGAACAACCACCTAGTTTTGAAAATTCTGAATTTTCAAATCATGTTTTCAAACTTCATAAAGCTTTGTATGGTTTGAAACAAGCTCTTAGAGCTTGGTATGATCGTTTAAGTTCTTTCCTGCTCAAAAATGATTTTGCTAGAGGTAATGTAGACAAAACTTTATTTTTGAAGAAAAAGAATAATGATCTCTTAGTAATACAAATCTATATAGATGATATCATATTTGGTGCTACTAACGAATCTCTTTGTCAAGAATTTGCAAAGTTAATGCATGATGAGTTCCAGATGAGCATGATGGGAAAAATTAACTTCTTTCTCAGACTCCAAATAAAGCAAACCAAAGAGGGGATCTTCATCAACCAAGTAAAGTACACAAAAGAAATACTCAAGAAATTTGGGATGGAGAATACCAAGCTTTTAGCTACCCCTATGAGCTCTTCTTGTAGACTTGACAAGGATGAATCAGGTAAATCTATTGACCAAAAATTATATCGTGGCATGATCGGTTCATTGCTATATCTTACTGCCAGTAGGTCAGATATCATGTTTAGTGTATGTATGTATGCTAGATATCTGTCTAATCCCAAAGAGTCTCATCTTTTGGCTGTTAAACGCATACTTAGATATCTATCTAGCTCAATTGAAATTGGTTTGTGGTACTCTAGAGATTCTTCGTTTGAATTGATTGCTTATTCTGATGCTGACTTTCTAGGTGCAAACTTGATCATAATAGTACTAGTGGAACCTGTCAGTTTCTTGAAGTAAATTTGATCTCTTGGAGTAGCAAGAAATAGAATTAAATTGCTCTATCTGTAGCGGAAGCCAAATATATAGCAGTTGGAAGCTGTTGTGCTCAAATCCTTTGGATCAAACAACAACTCGAAGATTTTGGTATTAAACTAATTAAGACACCCATAAGATGTGACAATACTAGTGCAATCAATCTAACTAAGAATCCTTTGTAACATTCAGGAAGTAAACACATTGAAATAAGACATCATTTTATAAGAGATCATGTACAAAATTCTAATATGGAACTTGAATTTATGTGTACTGATGACCAATTAGCTGATGTGTTTACCAAACCTTTGAGTGAAGAGAGATTTTGCATGATTAGAAGAGAGTTAGGTATCATTGATCCATTCTCATAGAACTCTCTCAATTTCTATCCTATCCAAGTTTTTTTTTATCAAAAATTACTTATATTAAGCCCCAAAATGCCTTTAAAAAGTTTTTCTGATTTTTAAAAAATTTTAAATTTTTTTTGGATTTTCTTGGCCAAGTGTCGACAGTTGTGTTTCACGAAGTGTCGACACCTGACCAAGTGTCGACACTTGAGAAATCCCAAGTGTGACACTCGTGGAACTTTTTCTATTTTTTAGGGCAGATTGAATGATTTTTTATTTCATTTTTTCCCCGTCTCTCAAGCTTCAGTGGTCCCCCAAGCTCCACCAACTTCCGAATCGACCATTTCCCTTTTACCCCAACAAAAAACAGGTATTTCCCCTCTCTTTTTCATTATTTTCAAACCGTGGAAGCTTAGGTTTAGGCTTTTTCGACCATTTTAAAGCATTTCAATCAGATTTTCATGAGTTTTGATTCATTTTTGAGACTCCATTTAGGAGGAATCAAGCTTCAATGCATTCCTTTTGGTTTTCCTTTGGATTTTTGATCGATTTCCCTCTCTTTCCATCCGTTTTTGGGAAAATCACTGTTATATTGATTTTCGGCCGAAATTTTCTTGGGTTTTCATCTAAAATCAGATTTTTTGAAACTAATTATTGCATTTTTACTATTTTGGGAAGAATTGTAGTGATGTTTTGTGACATGTTACCCTCATTTCATCCACCTAGCTGTTTAACCTAAAAACCCTAAAATGTTTTAACCTGAATCCCACTTGTTTAGCTAAACTTGGTTTACTGAAGAATTGCATTTTATAGATTTTGCATATGTCTTTCACAACCCAAACATACTTTATACATTTTGGATTAAAGTCTTTTAACCTAAATATGTTTTGTCACGTCTCCACTTTTCGAACTTATTAAAAGCTTTTTACCCTTGATTCTTCATATTAAAGGTATTTTACAAACCTAAATTCATTTTTAATCCCAGTTTTTCAAAACTTTTGTTAGCATATTTTAAAACTAGAATTTCTAGTTTAGAAAGCTTAAGTTTCCTACAGCCTATCTAGTTCTCAACCTAGTTAAATCTGTCCCCCTAGTTTACACTTCTTCAACCTTTCTTGGTCAGTTTGCTGTGATGGGTCCTAGGAAAAGGCTTGTAGTTAGGGAGAGACCTAATTAGGGTACAGAGAGGAGATCCAAGGCTAGGCATGACACTGGGCAGGCTAGCAGTTCAGTGGCACCGAGTTCCCCCTGCAGAGAGGATGGCAGGGAAGGCAGTGGCCTGTGGGAGGAGAGTCGACCTTACTTTCTTTGATCAACACCATTTTCTTATCTGTCAGGTACTCACAGATGCAGGTCTAGTACCCTTCTGCACCATGCAGGAGAAGTACTACCCTCATCTAGTGAGGGAGTTTTACGGTGCCATGGATTGTCGATGACTTCTTTGGACCACTACCGTCAGAGGTGTTGAGATTTCACTATCAGTGGAGTTATTGAGCAGGATCTGGGAGATCCCCCATCGGGGAGTCAGTGCATTCACTGTAGAGGATAGAGAGGCTGTGTTCAGGTGCATCCTTGAGCGAGAGGATGTTCGTGGATTGACGGTAGTCACCGTGAACCAGCTATCATTGGAGATGCGCTTGTTACACCACATCACCGCATGCATTCTTCTATCGAAGTCAGGGAGATTTGATTTCATTACAGAGAGAGAGTTGATGGTGATGACCAGCCTGATAGAGAGGAGACATATTGACTTACCATCCTTGATGCTTGTACAGATGCATGACGCTGCAACCCAGAAGCGTCATTGCCTGCCATACGGTATGGGGTTGACCGGACTTTTTAGAGCTTGTGGAGTTTCTCTAGAGGGGGAGATCCTCAAGTAGATTCTACATACGGACGTCTACGATGAGAGGTCACTTCATTGCATGGGGTATCGATTAGTCGCAGGTCAGTGGGTTTGGAGTGAGTCTGGACAGGAGCCAGATGAGGAGGACGAGATTCGAGAGGCAGAGGCTGGGCCATCTAGGCCAGCTAGCACACCTCCTCAGGATGTTCCAGCATCAGTGGCAGAGTCGGTGACACCTTTTGCTACTCCTTCGACACCTCCTCCGTCGACTAGTTTATCTTTTGAGGAGCACACCAGAGAGCAGCTCGCAGAGGTACGGAGCGAGATTATTGGACTTGGAGTTCGATCGACTCAGATGCGGATCGAGCTAGAGGGCCTTAGAGCCCATACTACTTCTGAGCTCACTGAGCTACGGCGATTGGTGGAGACTGGTTTTGCATGCAAGGAGGCACTTTTCATATCTTTTGCAGCCCTTGCAGCTCCACCAGCTGATGATGATGGTGGTGATGACGGACATGATGGACATGACAGTGGTGATGATGGTACTGGTGATGGTGGTGACCATGCTGAGGGGAGTGAGGATAGAGCTACTGATATTATTGACAGAGACAATGACAGTGATGGTGGCACTGATAGATATAAGGTTGTCGACCGTGATCCTCCAACTACCCCTGTAGCTCTTCCACCAGCTGACTTGGTTGATTCCACGTCGGACTTTATCACACCTGCTGATCTTCTTTCACCCCCTTCCACTAGATCGTCTAGGGTTGTACCCTCTCTAGGACCTTCAGGCCGCACTAGGAGTCGCTGGGCTTTAGCGCAGGGACCTCCTAAAGCTTTGGTTCCTAGGTATAGGATTAGTGCCCCATTTACTCTTGAGATTCCATCTGATGAGGACTAGCCTCATAGATGATTTATGATGTATGTTGTATCTTGACTATTTCTATTTACTATCATTGACTGTTGATGTATCTTGGTATCATTGAATGTTTCAGTATTATTGATGAGTCAGCAAAATTTTGTAACTGAAAACTTTATATTATATATATATGTGTGTGTGTGTGTGTGTGACTCTTTGATACTTACATTGTTTTCCTGATTGTTTCACTGTGATTGATATGCTTAAATTAATATGATACTCTTGAGCTCTGATAAGTTTAGCTATGATTGAATTTAACTTCGTTACTTTTTGTCTCCATGCTTGTTTTGAGGGGGAGTTTACTCCTTTTTCTAATGACTGACAAAAAGGGGAGTATGATTAATTGTTTGTTTGTAATTTCCAATTTGATCTGATACCAAAATTGCATATTGCTTGTTTTGATTAGAATTGTCTAATTAAGGGGAGGTTTATTCTTCCTAACTATGCAAGTTATGGTTTATATGAGCTTAAAATCATATTCATGAAATATCATATCTGAAATTTAAAATTAATGTTGATTTACTTAAGATTTTGTCATCATCAAAAAGGGAGAGATTATTAGCTCTCCTAGTGATTTTGATGAATAACAAAACCTTGAGTACATATTGTATACTAATGTTTACTTTCAGCTATGAGTTTTCATGAAGCAAGTACCTCAAATTCTCAAAAACTTAAGTATCATGGCATGTTGTGGCACAGAGCATTTTTTGCAATTTAAGACATCTTCTTCATACAAAAAGGGCTTTTACATGTTCAATTATTGATTATTTATGTTCCATTTAAGTTTCAAAATTGATGCTTATGTCTTTGGCTTAATTTGTACTTGATTATGAATTTTTTAGAATCAAGTGTCGACACCTGGGAAGTCAAGTATCGACACTTCAGCATTTGGCACACAGAAAAACTCCTTGGCATGCCAAGTGTCGACACCCAGGACTCAAGTGTCGATACCTAAAACTCAAGTGTCGACACTTAAGTTTCCAAGTATCGACTCAAGGCCTGAGATTTTTTGAAAATATAGAACTTGGCCAATGGAGTGTTTTTGTGTCAAGTGTCGACACCTGTGAATCAAGTGTCGATACTTGAAAGTTCAAGTGTCGATACCTGAAAGTGAAGTGTCGACACCTGACAGCCAAGTGTCGACACTCGGGTTCTGACAGGCCTAACGGATCTATTTTTTTGACTTGCAGAAATATCTTTTCAAGCTCCCAACGGCTGAATTCGATGCTCAAATGGTCATAAACCATTTTTTGAAAATTTTTCTTTGTATTTAAGCTTCGCCAACTTCATTCTTGAGGTATTGAAGTCCATTGAAAGCCAAAAAGCCAAGATTCTCTCAAGAACTTCACTTCAAAAGCCATTTAAAGTTTGATTCCCTGAAAAAGCTTACAATCCCATCCTTACATCATTCCAAAAGAAGAGTTTGAAGAATATTCCAAGGAGGAGACAAGACAAAGCATCAACTTGAGCCTCAAAGCTTCTATTTTACTCTTGAAGAGAGTTTGTCTTATTTTTGAAATTGTATATCTGATTTTATCTTGTGATTTGACCTTGCTTTCAAGGGTGTCTTGAAAGAAGGTTGTTGTGGTTTGTTGGTAAGCCAAAGGGACAAAACCAACTAGGGTTAACTTGTGAGCCCGAAGACAAAACAAGTGTAAAGGTTTGTTAGTGAGCCTAGATGATAAAACCAATATAGGTTTTGACTTATGAACCTTTGAAAAACAAGTCGGCTATAATATTGATTGGATTATAGTGGAATTCCCAAGGGTGGCTTAGGGAGTGGATGTAGGTACTAGGTTTGCACCGAACCACTATAAACTTTGTATTTGTATGTGATTGCCTCCTCTCTTTCTTGCTCTTTATCTATTGCAATCCATTTATTGCTTTCCGCTGCATTTAATCTAGTGCATTGAATTTATTACTCACAAACACCACTAGATCTTCACATTATTGCTTTAAATTTTTTAAAAGATCCAATTTATCCCCCCTCTTGGGCTCCATTTCTGGGCAACAGCAACAGATTGGCACACCAGGTAAAGGGACGGGGATGCTAAGGCTGAGGATCCAGGCTTTCCAACCGACGGAACGACCATAGCCATCTCCTTGGGGTGTAGGCAGGGGACACGAGAGCTCCCTCTTGGGGGGCTTCGCCTAAAGAATGAGGAGAGAGGGGTTCGTGTTCCTGGGCTCCTCAAACACCCGCCGCCTCTTGCGGCACTCTCCAGCTGGACCCGGAATCCAGGCATGCCCCTATATGTGGGGTTTCTGTCATCTTATGCGAGCCTAATAGGTAACTCCCTTCCTCGCTACCTTTACAACATGAAAATTGTATTACGATTTTATAGGAAAATCCCCTGCATCACCACAAATGGCAAGCACCACCGCCACGCTCACAGTTTGGAGATGGTAGCGGGGTGCCACCCACCGCGTAGCTCGCAACGGGGCAAACCAACAAGAGATGGAGCCTGATTCTGGGGAGGGCAGCCTGCCAATCGCAGAAGGACATGCCACTGCAACCCTCTAAAAGGACCCCAGCGATGGGGGCGAAGCCAAGCCGGGCGAATCCTACCACCTCGCCAGTCCCGGCGCCTCTCGACGCTCGTAGGCTTGGAACATGAGCAACTTAAGAGAGCGCTACCGGTGATGTAAAACTTCTTCTCAATTGCCTAAGTCCCCTTTTTCGCACAACTTTGTCTTTCACCTGTGCAGGGACATCCCCGTCCGACTCAAAGTCTAGCAAATGTAAAAGCCGGGCCCTCTATTAGGCTCATGCTCACCAGCCGAGCTCACAGCCCGGAGATGGCGGCAGGGCAACCCGCCACCTATCGTGTGACTCATAGTTCGGCATCCTCATCAACAAGCCGGGCCCTCCATCAGGCCCGCGCTCCTTAGCTGTGTTTACATCCCAGAGGCAGCACCAAGATGCCGTCTACCATGAGACTCACAGCATAATAACCCCTCATCAACAACACAGGCCCCTCCATCAGGCCCGCGCTCATCAGCCGAGCTCATAGCTCCAAGGTAGTAGCAGGGCAACCCATTACCTACCGTGTGACTCACAGTTCGATGCCCACCTCATTACACGAATCCCTTCATCAGGCCCGCGCTCCTCAGCCATGATCATAGCCCAGAGGCGGCACCAAGATGCTGTATATCATGAGACTCATAGCATGGCAGCTTATCAACAAGCTGGGCCCTCCATCAAGGCCGTGCTCCTCAACTGCACTCATAGCCCGGACGCAGCACCAAGATGCCATCTATCACGAGACTCACAGCGTGGCAACCCCTCATCAACAATGCGGGCCGATCCATCAGGCCCATGCTCACCAGCCGAGCTCACAACCGAAGGTGGTGGTAGGGCAACCTGCCACTTACCACGTGACTTACAGTTCGGTGCCCACCTCATTATGCATACCCCTCCATCAGGCCCACCTTCCTTAGCCGCACTCACAGCCCGGAGGTGGCACCAAGATGTCGTTTGCCGCGAGACTCAGCATGGTGACTCCTCTACAAGTTGGGCCCTCCATCATGCCCGCCTTCCCTAATTCAACTCACAACCATGAGGTGGCAATAGGGCAACCCACCACCTACCGTGTGACTCATAATTTGGTGCCCACCTCATTATGCGGATCCCTCCATCAGGCTTGTGCTCTTCAGTCATGCTCACAGCCTGGAGGTGGCACCAAGATGCCGTCTACCACGAGACTCATAGTGTGACAGCTTATCAATAAGTCTAGCCCTCCATCATGCACGCGCTCCTCAACCGTGCTCACAGCTCGGAGGTGGCACCAAGATGCCGTCTATTGTGAAACTCACAGCATAGCAACCCCTCATTAATAACATGGGCCCCTCCATCAGGCTCGCACTCATCAGCCGAGCTCATAACCTGGAGATGGCAGTAAGGCAACCCACCACCTACTGCATGACTCACAGTTTAGCGCCCACCTCATTACGTGGACCCCTCCATCAGGCCCACCTTCCTTAGCGGCGCTCACAGCTCGGAGGTGGCACCAAGATGCCGTCTACCGCGAGACTCACAGTGTGGCGACTCCTCAACAAGCCAGGCCCTCCATCAGGCCCAGCTTTACCAATTCAGCTCATAGCCTGGAGGTGGCAGTAGGGCAACCCACCATCTACCATGCAACTTGCAATCCGGCACTCCTAGGCCGAGCCCACTTCATCGACCCTGCACTTCTTGGCCGGGCCCACAACCTCGAGGCGATGACAGGGCAACCCACCATCTATCGAGAGGCCCGTAGCTAGGCAATCTCCAAGCCGGGTCCTTCCAACAAGCCCACACTCAGACGCCCCACTCACAGTCTTGAGGTGCAGTTGGGGATTCCTGGGACCCTGCCATCTACCATGAAACTCATAATTTGGCACCTATAAGCTAGGAAACTCATGAAGCCCCGCATCCACTGCCTTACTCACAGTCCAGAGATGTCTACCAGGAAACTCCAGAAGTCCCATCATCTGCCCCTTGACTCATTGGGTAGTGAACCAGGCCAAAATACTTTGGAAGCCCTGCAATGGATTGCCTTGCTCATGGCCTGGGAATGTTGGTGAGAAATCCCTGAATTCCCATCGTCAGTTGCCTAATTCATGGCTTGGCAAATTGAAGAGACTCCCCAGAGGCAGTCTGAGCCAAAGAAAAAGAAAAGAATAAGTGAAGTTGAGGGAACACAAAGCATTTCAACCGGAGGAAGAAGAAAGAAAACCACCCTCATCGGGATGTCCCTCACTTCAGAGAGAGGCCCCCAACAGCCCGGGAGGCCGAACAACAGATTCAAGCTCAAAAAAAAGGAAGAAAAAGAAAAGAAAAAGAAGAAGAAAGAAAGAATGAGGAACAACAATTATAAAAGAAGAGATGTTTTCATTGATCAAAAGTTTCTTACATCATATGGAGGCTCCCGACAGGCCAGGAGACCTTCTGAATTTCTAAGATACAAGATGAAGGGTGGATGGGTCGGAGCCCCATCTCCGCTCCTTGCCCGGTCAGTGAGCAGATCCCCTTAGCATTGGTGTAGCATCCATCGGAGGGCTCTAGCCTTAACCTCCGTGATCGGCATAGGAGACACCATGGAGGGCACCCTTCCTTAGGAGCTCACCAGATCTCTAGAGCCTAGCATCGCTCCGCCTTTACTTGACCATCCTCCTTAGAATTCACCAATCCCATGATTCCAAGGGCAGCTACAGCAGCTCCGCATCAGGATGGTCTTACCAGCACTACAATGGTCGTGGCCCCTTCCGTAGCGACCATGACCAGGGCCACCACCTCCTTCTATAAGATCTCTGGTCTTGCGAACTGGGAGGTGGCTCCAGACGCCTCCATTTTTGAGGCAGCCTCTTTCTCTGTCCCAATGGCACGATCGGAGGCTCTCCCCCTTCACATCCATGGGGGAAGCTTCGAGCTCGATGAATTTCTTCTCTAAACCAAATGCCCTTGCCTTGACACTGGCCAGTCACCCCCGGAGATCCTTCTCTGGTCCTTCGAGTCTCGAGCTGAAATTCTGAAGTCCACCAAGATCCCTCCCTCAGCACAAGCCGAGGGAGAGGGATTGAAGAAGGAGAACATGGAGGCCAATGCTAGAACAGAAGGGGGCTAAAGAAGAAGAAAGGAAGCTTTGCGGAACCCTGGCCGCCTATGCCCAAAGGCCTCTTTAAGACTCCGCAGCCAACCGGAAGCCACCATGTGACGGTCCTAGAACTCCCCCTCGATGCTTCATTTCACGATACGGGCACCTTAATCCAGCCAGCACATTGATGATTCTTTAGTTGAAAAGCTGAGCACAGTGCCCCATTAATGTAAAGGCGCGGTCTTCGGATAGGGCCAGTCGAGGTATTGATAGTGCAAAAGGTGCATCCCTCCAGGTCAGCTTGGTCATTACTCCCATCGTCCCGAGTGACGCTTCATTCTTTGGACTCGAGAAGGGGGCATCTAATATGGCAACATCCACTGACATGGAGCCTAAATAGCTACCAGCCAATAGCCATATGGGTGGGGCCTGCCACTTGGACGCGATCCCCGGGTGGAAGGCCGAGGTGAGCCTCCTGCTGAGGTCAGCTCCCAGCCAGGGTCTAGCTCATGGAGTGAGCCTTCCGTCTGAGGTTAGCTCCCGACCAGGATCATACTCATGCAACCAAAGTCAGCCCTCCCATCGAGGTCAGCTCCCAGCTGGGGTTGAGCTCACGATGCGAGCCCTCCATCTGAGGTCAGCTCCTGGTCGGGGTCAAGCTCACGATGCCGAAGCCTAGAGTTCCCGCCAATGGTGAAGGAGGGAAAGATCAATCCACTATTCTTGAGGTTTGGAGAGAGTTTGGAGACCACACGGTGCTAAGGAGAGGGAGAAAATTAGGGTTTAAGGAAGCCCTTAAAAACTCAGTCCCGATATCATGAGTCGACACTTCGAAAACGCTCAAGTGTCGACACTTCACATGAGTCGACACTTGGCAATTTTTCAAGTATCGACACTTGATCCAAGAAAAGCAAAATTAATTCCAGAAAAATTCAAAAAAATCCAGGAAAAGATTTAAAGATGTTATAAGAGATATTTTGAAAATCTTGAAATATTTTGAAGGATTTTAACAAGAATTTGAAAGGATTTAGGCAAAAGGATCAATGACACCGAGCTCCCTTCTAATCATGCAAAATCTATCTTCACTTAGAGGTTTTGTAAAAATATCTGCTAATTGATTATCAGTACACACAAAATCAAGCATTACCTTACCATTTGCATATGATCTCTTATAAAATGATGTCTTATTTCAATGTGTTTGCTTCTTGAATGTTGCACAGGATTCTTAGTTAAATTGATTCACTAGTATTGTCACATCTTATGGGTGTCTTAATTAGTTTAATGCTAAAATCCTCATGTTGTTTGATCCATAGGATTTGAGCACAACAGCTTCCAACTTCTATATATTCGGCTTTCGTCGTAGATAGAGCAACTGAATTCTGTTTCTTGCTACTTCATGAAATCAAATTAACTCCAAGGAACTGACAAGTTCCACTAGTACTTTTTCGATCAAGTTTATACCTAGCAAAATCAGCATCAGAATAAGTAAGCAATTCAAATGAAAAATCTTTAGAATACCATAGACCAATATTAATAGAGCCAGACAGATATCTAAGTATATGTTTAACAGCCAAAAGATGAGACTTTTTAGGGGCAGACTGATATCTTGCACACATACAAATACTGAACATAATATCTGGCCTACTAGCAGTTAAATAAAGCAATGAACCAATCATGCCTCTATATAATTTTTGGTCTACAGATTTACCTGATTCATCTTTGTCAAGTCTACAAGAGGAGCTCATAGGCGTACCTAATGGCTTGGTGCTCTCCATCCCAAACTTCTTTAATATTTCTTTTGTGTACTTGGTTTGGTTGATGAAGATCCCCTCTTTTGTTTGCTTTATTTGGAGTCCGAGAAAGAAGTTAAGCTCTCCCATCATGCTCATCTCGAACTCTCCCTGTATTAACTTTGCAAACTCTTGACAAAGACATTCGTTAGTAGCACCGAATATGATATCATCCATATAAACTTGTACTACTAAGAGATCATCTTTTTTTTAAAAAAAATAAAGTAGTGTCTACATTTCCTCTAGAAAAATCATTTTTAAGCAAGAAAGAGCTCAATCTATCATACCAAGCTCTTGGAGCTTGTTTCAAACCATACAAAGCTTTATGAAGTTTAGAAACATGATCCAAAATTCATGATTTTCAAAATCGGGGGGTTGTTCAACATAAACTTCTTCTTCGATAAAACCATTCAAAGAGGCACTTTTGACATCCATTTGAAATAGTTTAAAATCCATAAAATATGTAAATGTTAATAATAGCCTAATTGCTTTAAGTCTAGCAACAGGAGCAAAGATTTCTTCAAAATCAATCCCTTCCTTTGATTGTAGCCTTTGGCAACTAGCCTAGCTTTAGTCCTAGTGACCAAATCATTTTCATCAAGCTTATTTCTAAAAACCCATTTTGTACTAATTATTGAAAATCAGTAGGTCTTTTAACTAAAGTCCAAACATTATTTCTTCTAAATTGATTTAGTTCATCTTGCATAACATTCATCCAATTACAATTAGATTCAGCTTCTTTAATAGATTTAGGTTCTACTTAAAAAACAAAAGCTAGATAATCACATACATTTCTAAGAGATGAACGAGTACTTATCCCTTTCGATGGATTACCAATTATAAGTTCTTTAGGGTGTCCATGAGCATACCTCCATTCTTTAGGAAGTGGATTTTGTATTGAGGATACTTCAACTCCTTGTACTTGTTCTCTTTCATTATCTTAATTGTCATCTTGCTTCTTGGAAGGTTCTTCATTGTTGTTCACTTTTTCAGATCTTTGCATACATGTTTCATCATCAACAACATCTTCTTTTCTAGAAGTTTTTTGATCAGTCTAATCAAAAACTACATAAATAGATTTTTCAACTAGAAGTGTTTTTCTGTTGAAGACCTTGTATGCCTTGCTAAAGTAGAGTATCCTAAGAAGATACCCTCATATGACTTGACATCAAATTTACTGAGAATTATCTTTACCATTGTTTAGAATGAAACAACGGCATCTAAAAATATGAAAATATTTAATAGTAAGTTTTCTGTTTTTCCAAAGTTCATAAGATGTTTTCTTTAGAATAGGATGGATTAAAATACGATTTAAAATATAGCAAGCAGTGTTTATAGCTTCCGTTCAAAAATATCTTGGCAAATTATTTTTGCAAAGCATAGTGCATGCCATTTCTTCAAGAGTTCTACTTTTTTTTTACTACCATTTTGTTGAGGTGTCTTAGGTATAGAAAAGTTATGATGAATACCATTTTCACTACCAAACTTTTCAAAATCATGATTTTCAAATTCTGTACCATGATCACTTCTTAAAAAAATAATTGAAACACTATTTTCATTTAAGACTCTTTTATTTAATTTAATGAATGCAAAAAAAGTTTCATCTTTATGACCTAAAAACATGATCCATGTAAAACGTGAGAAATCATCTACATAACTAGACTATACTTCTTACCTCCCAAATTAGATGTTCTAGTTAGTCCAAAAAGATCCATATAAAGTAATTTTAAGGGTCTAGATGTAGAGACTACTCCTTTAGGTTTAAAAGATAATTTAGTTTGTTTTCCAAGTTGGCAAGCAGTACAAATCTTATCCTTTTCAAAACTAAGTTTTGGCAAATCTTTTATTAAACTCTTTTTGCAAAGTTTTGAAAGCAATGCATACTAGCATGTCCTAGTCTACGATACCAAAGCCAACTAGTTTCATTGATCCTAGCTTCCATAGCCACTAGGCATTGACCATTTTGAACTGGAAGATCATCAAGATCAACCATATAAGTATTGCCATGCCTATGACCAATAAACTTAATGTCATTGTCATCAAGACTAGAAATAATATACATGGAAGATTCGAAAACAACTTTGAAATCTTTGTCACAAAACTGACTAATGCTAAGTAAATTATGCTTTAAACTATTAACATAAAGAACATTATCTATATAAGTAGAAGGAGTGATATGGACTTTACTAATACCAATAATTTTGCCTTTTCCATTATCACTGAAAGTTACATTTCCACCATTTTGATATTCAAGTAAGAGAACTGCTCCACATCTCCAATCATGTGCCTTGAGCAACCGCTATCGAGGTACCACATCTTCTTTTGTTTGTTGCAAGGCACACCTACAACAACAAATCAGGTGAAGACTTTAGGTATCCAAGTCATCTTGGATCCTTCAAGCTTAGTAGTTATGGTTCCTTTTGAACCCAAACCTTTTTAACTTTCAATTTTCTTCTATTGCACAGATATGATTTATGTCCTATATTACCACAAGAATAACAGGTAATAGAAGATGAAGCAGGCACAAAGTTCTTGAAAAGCTTTTATTGTTTTTGATTTTGAAACCTAATCCAGCTTTGTTGAAAATAGTTCTTTGATTATTTAAAAGTATGTTAAGTTTTTCATAACTATAAGTAAATTTCTCCATAAAAGATTTTAGTTTTTCAAGCTCATCCTTGTACTTCTTGTTTTCATGAAAAAGCTCTTTATTTTGTTTAGTAAAATTTTCATTTGAAACAAAAGAATTTATCTTTTTCAAATCTTCCTTTTCCTTTTCCAAAAAGATATTTTAGCATTTAGCTTTTTGTTTTCTTAGAGCAAACAACCATTTTCAATCAAATACTTATCATTTATTTTAAGCAAATCTAGATTTTGCTTTCTTAGTTTCTTGTGTTTTATTTTAAATTTTTGAAATTCGACTACTAATTCATCAAAAATTTCATGCAATTCTTCAAAAGTAAATTCTTTTTCAGGTTCAGACATTACCTCATCACTGTTGGCCATTAAACAGAAATTTGCAATCTCTTGCTGTTCTTCATCGAAACTTGAATCCTCGCTGTCGCTCCAGGTTGCCATCATTACTTTCTTTCTTAATCTTCATCTGCTCTTTTTGAGTAGGGGGCAGTCCAACTTGAAGTGGCCAGGTTTATTGCACTCAAAGCATGTGGGCTGCTCCTTTTCTTTCTCTTTTTCTTTCTCTTTGCTAGGCTCTCCCTTTTGAGGTTTCTTCTTGAAATTGTATTTCTTCTTTCTCATAAACCTCCTAAACTTTCTTGCTATGAGAGCCGTCTCATCTTCATCATTCTCATCTTCAAATTCATCACTTGATTCTTCTTTTGTAGTGGACTTGAAGGTAATTACTTTCTTCTTCTTATCATTATCTACGGTCTTTTATTTCAAGGAGAGCTCATAAGTCATTAATGAGCCCAAAAGCTGCTCGAGAGAAAGTGTGTTGACATCTTTTGCTTCTTCTATGGCGATAACTTTAGCATCCCATGAAGCCGGAAGAGACCTGAGGAGTTTATTCATAAGTGCACCATTAGAAATAACCTTATCTAAACTTCTCATGCCATTTACAATATTAGTGAATCTAGTGTACATTTCACTAATAGATTCAGAAGGTTCCATTCTAAACATTTCATAGGTGTGAATAAGCATGTTCACTTTGGTAGTCTTCACTTGATGTGTACCCTCATGGATAACTTCAAGTGTGTCCCATATTTTCTTGGCAGAGAGACAATTTGAAATTATATTAAATTCACTAGGGTCAAGTGCACAAAATAATAAGTTCATAGCTTTAGCATTAATTTCAGCTTGTTTAATGTCATTCTCATCCCAATCTTCTTCAAGTTTAGGAGTGAGAATGCCATTAACCAAGTGAGTGGGCTGATGAGGCCCTTTAACTATAATTCTTCATATATTGTAATCAATAGATTGTAAATAAATGCGCAT
Organism: Areca catechu; assembly: GCA_021397845.1. NCBI lineage: Eukaryota > Viridiplantae > Streptophyta > Magnoliopsida > Arecales > Arecaceae > Areca > Areca catechu. Next base: position 17,932,358 of record CM038043.1, read on the forward strand.
GCGTATCTTCTAGTATGTGTAATTTGTGCTATTAAACAATGGGGGATAGTTAGAGGCTTGCCCTTCTACAACACCCATTCTAATTGGGGCTACCATGATCTTTCACTCAAGATCGTTGGACCTACAAGTAGAGTACCGGTGCTTTGATACCACTTATTGCCCAGAAATGGAGCCCAAGAGGGGGGGTGAATTGGGTCTTTAAAAAATTTAAACAATTATGTGTTGGCCTTGAAGTGTTTGTGAAATAAATATTAGCTATAAGAGATATGCAGCGGATAATAGCAAGTTAAATGCAAGCAATAAATAGCAAGTAGGAAAGAGAGCAATCACACACAAACATAATGTTTTATAGTGGTTCGGTGCACTCCAAGCACCTACGTTCACTCCCCAAGCTTTCTCTTAGAAAATTCACTATAATCTCTTTAAGATTACAGCTGACTTGTTTTCCAAGGTCACAAGTTAAAACCTAAGTTGGTTTTATCACCTAGGCTCACCAACAACCTTTATAACTTGTTTTGTCTTCAGACTCAAAAGTCAAACCTAGTTGGTTTTATCCTTTGGCTCACCAACAACCTTTACAACCTAGTTTCAAAAACCTTGAAACCTAGGTCAACAAAGCAAGAACAAGAATATAATAAAAAGCACAATAAAAGCTCCTAGAATGAGCTGAAATGAAGATCGTTGAAGTTCTCTTGATTGCTTGAGTTGACTTCTTCTTAAAATCTCTTGAATGCACAATTATGGCCAAGCACTTGAAACCTTAACAACTCAAAAATAAAAAGTTTTTGCAAGGGAATCTCTTTAAACACACTCTTCTTATCTTTTTAAATGATTGGAGTTTGTCTATGTGAATTCACTCTTCCTTCTTGATTTTATAAGGTTTGGTGAGTGTTAAATACCTCAAATCCACTGAAATGACCATTGAAGACCGTTAGAATTCGAAAAATAGCCGTTTGGAACCGTTTGGAAGAAAGTCTAAAATTCTGAAAAATTAGCCATTAGATCTTAAGTCGACCTCATGAGTCGACACTTGATGCATAATCCATAAAACTTGAAGTTCTGTCCCAGAAATTTTCTCAGGCGATGAGTCGACCTCATGAGTCGACACTTGGGCATGCCACTTCAGATTTACTTGCCGGTCTTCTGAAACTTTGAGTTTTTCTTCATGAGTCGACCTTGTGAGTCGACACTTGCTTCTGTCCCATCAAAAAAACATGCCAAACTTGAATTCCTTAAGGATTTGTGCATGAATCCATTTGATCATTCTTCATAAAGTCCAAAGAGATTGTTTTGACGATGTTCCAAGGTGAAAAACTCAATCAACCATAAGAAACTTCTTACTCTCAAAATTTTAAACTTGTTACCTTCTTGTTAGAGAAATTGATGTACCTAAGGCCTGAAATTCATATTCCAATTGAAATATTAGTTCAAACATATACTCGGCATTTTGTTATTCATCAAAATTATGGAGCCAAATCCAACACAAACTGATGCGGGATGACTCTAGGGATGATATATATGCAGAAAATAATAGTAAACTAATTTTTTGTATTTTTTAAGAATTAATCTTAGAGTCTAAAGTCCCGAAAAAGTGCCTAGAATAGTAGGAAAGTATGTAATGACAAGTCCACTATACCCGTAATTAGAATCATGCAGAGTACTAAGAAGATAGGACCTCGAGAATTGAGAAACCCGTGGTTAGGACAGCGTGCCTTCAAAAAAATCAGAACTTAGGAGAGGGTTTGGGTGTTTACCTGGCAACGATGATTGATCCTGCCATAGACGAGGTCGCTCAACACTCTAGATTGGCACCTAGATGATCAGCCTTCTATCCCGTGGATCACCTGAATTTTCTTTAGTTGGTCCAAGAGACAAAGAAGGCCTCTTCCTTAAAGGTGTTCACCAAAAGGATCATGCACACATCACAGGTTAGGCTCACGAGGTCAAGAAAAATAACAAATAGGATGTAGATGGAAGAGGGAGAGAGAGAGGCTATTGGAGATGTTGGAGGCCTGCTCGAGGAAGTGGATGCCTGGCTTGGATGTTGGGCGGCCTGGCAGCAGGGTGGGGTGCCTGAAATGGAGTGCTTGGCAGCCTGGAGGCCAGGGGATGCCTGGAAGGGAGATGGAAGGGGCGGCTAAGGGCAGGAGCACTTGGATGTTGGCGGGTTGATGGAAGATGGAAGATATAGGTGGCAGCTTAGGCTCTTAGGGCTTGGCATGTTTGGGTTTGGTAATGGATCTAGGATGACTAGGGTTTGAGGGAAGAGAGAGGGTAGCAGGGGTGGCTGGGTTTGCACACACATAAAGTAACCACGGGTCTCACACCCACTCCAAACTAGAGGAAACAATTGACTAACTCAATCAAGTATTTTATTTCATGAAAAGAGATGCTCATACAAAAGGTGAGGGATGGGTATTTATAGAGTTATCCAGGTCCCAGGACTCCAAAACAAACTAGAGTTATATTACTTGAGGGCCAACAAAACCCTGGTGGACTTGATCAACTGCAGGCCTTCTTCTTGGGCTAGGGTGCCAGCTTTGGAGGGCTTAGGCTGGGGTGCCAACATGAAACCCTGGGGAGGGCGGCAAGGCCTGGGATGGGGCACCTTCTCTTGATGGGCCAGGGCATCTTGGGCTTGAGGGGAGGTGCCAGCTGGTGTGGACCTAGCAAGGGTGCTGGACTGAAGAAGGGCGCCATTTGGAGGGGCGCCTACACTGGGCTTAACGGCATGAAGGTCCATCTCTTGGGTGCCAAGGCTAGGGGGCCTGAGTAGGGGCCCAAGTACTTGAACTCTGCTCTAGCGGAGGGGCCTGGTGACTCTTGGTGACTCTCCTCTTGGATGAAATCAAAATTACAGGACTCAAAACTCAACTGGACAAAGAACTCAACTGGACTCACATGTCCACTCCTTGGTGACTCTTGGTGACTCTCTTCTTGGATGAAATCAAAATTACGGGACTTAAAACTCAACTGGACAAAGAACTCAACTGACTCTATTGGCTCACTTATATTACAAGACTCAAGTGACACATTACTAAGGATTACATAACTCAGAAATCCTAATCAGTAAACCAGATTGGGCCTAGCAAGCGCTGTCTGATCCTGGTGCCCGCACCACTCAAGATTACCAAATCCCTTGACCTATGGTAATTAACCAATGGAGGATCCTCTGATGCTCAAGTCAATGGAAAGATGAGATAGGCTACAACAATCAGAGCTAAGAGGAATGGTGAGAAAGATGATTTAATGAGCCTATGAGAGTGATGTTAGCATAACTTAAAATACTTGACCAGGGTCCTCTTTTACTAATTAATAAGGTTACTCAGGATAACCAAATTTTGTTAGGTAGGTAGCCTCCACTAACATGGATAACAAACTTCCATTTGGACATTGGGATCTTGTTTGTTAGGATCTTTTTGTTAAGATAGTAGCATCCATTGAGATCTTGTTTGCCATGATCTTCACTAGGACAATTGGAAGTTGCCCGCTTCTATCATCTACTTGAGCATGGCCGATCCTGAGTAGTAGGACAGCTTGTGTTGCATATAGAGGCCTTTGTCATTGCATCCTGGCATACTTGACTAGTGCTATGATGGTAACTTATTGGATTTGAGTATGTACTTGGTGAACATCTTTCATGGTGCGCCCAACTAGGACTATGATGGTAGCTAATTGATGCAGGACTATTTATGCATACTAGTTATTTTTTTATTGTTAGGAATTAAGTTAGAAGTTTATATCCCGAATTTCAAGCCAAGATATTAAGTAGGAATTCTATAAAAAATCTGAAGCACAGGTATGCAAAAATAAATCCTAAAAGTGAAGAAACAGGACCACCAAGGCTAAGAAGCCCTGGTTAGGACTAGCTCTTCTGCAATACTACTATCAGAGGAGCCTAGGGGGTGTACCTAGTAGATATTTATAGATCATTCTATGAAGAGTTCACTCGTCGCTCCCGGATGTAGCCTGAAAAATAAAGCTATCGACCCTGCGGATTCGTAGCTTTCAATCCGGTGACCCGAAAGCTGATCAGATAGAATCCTTGGATTTGTGAACTCTGAGAGACCTGCAAATCACCTATCATGGGTTAAAAACAAGGAAGAAAAGGGTTAGATCATTGAAAGAAAAAGACAGGGAAAAGGTTTGAGGAAGGCAGCCAAGAGATGAAGAAGGCTGGCAGTTTGGAGACAGGGTGCAGGGATCACACAGAAATCCTGAGGGATCACACAGATACCTTTAATCACATAAAAATTCACTCAGAATTTTGAGGAAGACTCAAGAGAAAATCATTCATAACAATTCATAATAATTGATCATTAGTTACAAGAGGGTGGAGGGGTGCGGTATTTATAGATGTTCCCATGCCCTCTCCTAGTTAGGATAGGAATACAAGATTTGATAGGGAGAAAGATGACAAAGTGGCTTATAACTAGGAGTATATAATTTGAGTAGAAATAAAATAGGATCTTCTTGTTAGAATTGGTCTTCTCTCCTTCTTTAACTTGGTCAAAAGCTTCTTCGTGGGCTTGGATGCCTAAATGGACTTGGGCTTGAACTTTAGGATAGAAAGGGCATCCTTGATGGAGACATCAAAACCCATCGGGTTTTTTCTTTTTTTTCAGATTTTTTTTTATTTTAGTTTAAATTTTATCCCAGCTATTCTATCTATTCATGCTATTCCCATTTTATTCCAGACTTATCCCTGACTTATCCCTAGGTTATCCCGGCCATCTTCTTCCTCCCAGAACTTCCATTTTTTCTTTCCACGGTCCCGGATCCGCCATGCCCGACCCGGCGACCCCCCCGACATCCGTCCACCGACCCCAGCGATGGTCTCCTCGTGGGAACGCCGACGAATCCTATGGAATCACCCACAGCCGTTCCCCCCTGAGGCACTACCCACGACCGTCCGCCCCTACGGCTCCATCCACAGCCATCCCTCTTCCCCGCGCCACCGTCCACCGCTGCCCGACCCGTCTCCGCACCGCCTGCAACCGGGAACCCACCGATCAACGCCTCCACAGCCGTCGGCCACCCGTCTCTCCTTCGTTTCCTCTTCTACCATTCTCAACGACATAGTGCTGGAGGTACGATTGCTTGAAAGGGGCAGCATCAACCTGAAAGATGGCACTCTTCACCAGGGTCTGTGTCCTCACAAGCTCATTGTATACAACATCAAGGATTCGAGTCTCACGGGTCACAGCCTCACTTCCCCAAGAGCCTTCTTCTTCCCTCCCATCTCCACACCTCCGTGCCACGCCTCTCCCTCTACGACGTTACCGCCACCATCGCCGCCCTCCACCATCGATGCTACTGTTGATGGCATGTTAGACCCTCTTTGCCCAGATCGCGGGATTCTTCCTCGTCAAGGACCGGATCCTGCGAACTGGTGGCGGATTGATCTCCCGCTCTGATGTCAACGCTCTCTGGGCGACTACCATCGCGAACTGTCCGCCCTCCACCTCGCCCTCGCCGTCCTATCCATGCCCCGTCCTTCATCCAATTCGCTGCGATACCCTGTTCCACGGTCAAAGAAGATGGAGTCCCACAGATCCTGATGCAGAAGCAGCTCTACACGAATCTCAAAACTACTAGTTTAGAAATAAATAAATAAATAAAATAATTTTCCATGTATGGGTCCTAAGTCTTGTATGCCTATAAAAGGCATCCCCCTCTTGTAATGGAGTAATGAAGTTGAATTTTTGAAAAAGAGTTCTTGGTTCTGTCTCCGTCAGGAGTGGGCTTAGGCCCGTCTTGCCTTTGCCTTCGGGCGTCGAGGGGTGTGAGGCCCCAGTTATCCCCATTCCACCTTCTCCACCACCCTTATGTTCCTTGTGATTCACCTTAACGGCTCCATTAGTGAGATGGATAGGATGCCCTAGAGATATGAGATCTCTCCGTACGCTCCATTAGTGAAGTGGGTAGAATGCCCTAGAGGTGTGAGATCTCTCTATACGACTCCATTAGTAGGTGGGTTACCCTAGAGGTGTGAGATCTCTCCGTAAGTGTGAGTCCCAAGGTTCATGAAAGCCCTGACCCCTGTCTTTCACCTCCATTGTTCCTTCACCACCCCATTACAAAAAAAAAAAAAGTTTCCTAATCTATGTGACTTCTAGGCTCACCGATCAATCCTCCCTAGCCCCACCAGTCCCACATCAATCCTCCAATGGGCTTGGGCAGTCTTCAAACTTGGGCGCATGGGCTTGGTCTTGAGTGGCCTCCAAGGTTGGCGCATGGGCCTAATTCATGTCCTCCTAGTGGGCTGGAAATACTAGGCTCCATCTGAATGTAGACTTGGGAAGGCCTAGGGTGCCATGGGCTCCTGGGATTAAGAAGTCTCCTAGGCTGGGGTGCCTAGAATATTTCCGGGTATCATGTGGTGCTTGGAATCTTTATATGTGGAGCTTCATGGGCTTCTACTTTGAGGCTGGTTCTCCTCCTCTTGTATAAAACTGGACTTATACTTACAGGACTCAATTGGACTGGACTAGGCTTGAGACAGCTCAATTGGACTTCTAGTCTTAACTTAGTACAGGACTCAACTTACTTAACTGGACTAGACTTAATGTAGGACTACAGGACTTAAATTGACACATGACCCAAAATGACATAACAAGACCAAAATGACTAAAGACTCACAATGAGCTGACTTGAATAACTAAGCTCAACTGAGCCAAACATAACCCAAAACTTGACTCATAAACCCTAATGGTGTGAGTCGACTCTAAATACAGGACTCAAGTATAACAAGGCCTAAAAAATAAAACTCAAGGCCCAAATACATGACTCAAATGGCTAACATAGCCAGATTATTGGACTCAAAGATAAAATTTGAATCATGACTAAGGGACTCGAACTCAGGGACCCATAGTGAACTAGGGTTGACCTGATGACCCCATCAATTCTCCCGGGATGGGAGGAACTCGACTCCGTCGAATAAGGGTCGCTCTGGCTCTGGTATTGCTCAAAGAGGTCTGGGTCGAGGTGCTGCAGTCCTCTCGAGTAATCCATGAATCATCAGATTCTGGTCGACCTTGCCAACAGACTTGGTAGCATTGATAGCCGCAGCCCCGGGTCATGATAGCTTGATCGTCCAGGATATGCTCGATCTATTTTCCTCTCTTAGGCAAATTTAGTGGACACTTAGGTAAGGTTTCTCTCTCAAAGGATGGGTGAGGCCCAAAAATCTCACTAGGAATCACTGCCGGTTCCCTATACTCAACCATCTTTGCGATATTGAAGGTAGTGCTAATGCCTAAATCTAAGGTCAGATCAAGCACATAGGCATTGAGTTCCACTATCTTTATCACTCTAAAGGGTTCAACTATGCGGGCATGAAGCTTCTTAACCATAACATAATTTCTACATTAAATTTCTTGGCTTTCTTTCAGGAATTAGCCAATTTTTATAGATTTCATTACTTAAATTAATCTTTTGGCTAATGTCCTGATGCAAATGATGTGCAGAGATTAGTGCAGGTGTGGACAAATGAATTAGGTCTGGGGACTTATTGGACTCAAACCAATACTTAATAGACTCGACTAGGCATTCCTATCGGAGAAAATTTATTAGACTCTTTGAATCTAAACCTAACATACTATAGGCTCTCTAAGTTTTTCCCTAGTTTGGCATGCACATGAAAATTTATAATGAACTTCTAGTAAATACCATAGAGTATTTCAGAAGTAAGATGCAAACCTAACATGCATAATGAATGTATGCAGTATAATAATCTCAACAAAATGCAATCTAATGATCCTAGAAATGCTGGAAGTTTCTGGAAAAGGTAGAAAATAAGAGGTGGAGTTAGGGTTAGTCTGGTAGGGTAAGGAATAAGAAGATGGTTCAGGGTTAATCAAAAAAAATAGAATACAAGAAGGGGTTTCAGGGATAAATCCTAGACTAATGAGGTTGACCTTACGGGGTTGAGGTATATCTATGAGGTCTGCATAATGGAAGAACTGGTCACTAATCTTGGGAAAGAGATCTTCAATAGGAACTATAGAAGGGGATTCATCCTGAGAGTACTGATAAGCCAAATCCTCAATAAAGTCTTCTGGTTCATGAAATTTAGGACTGGGTTATATAATTTGGCTTTCTTCTAGTGGCTCCTCAGGTAAGATTCTAATAGAAGGGTCAGGTTCCTTAAGAACTTATTCCTGGACCTCCTCTATGGACAACTCTTGTAAACCTTCACTTTCATCTACTATGTTCGATCCTGGCTCAGTCACTCTTTCAAATTCTATAGTTGGTTCAAGATCTTTATCCTTTGATTCCTCAATGGGTTCACTCTCTTGTTCCTCTTCTTTACATTCCTCCTCAAAGTCTTCTCCTTCGTATTCATCTACTAAACTTGAATCACCTTAGATACTTCTACATTGGGTTCAACAATGGATTCAGACTCATCTTCATCTAGCTCACCTAGGTGTAAGGCGCTGACTGGACACTAGCTAACAAAATGGCCTGGTTTGCGACATCTAAAATACACTCTCCGGGGATTCGAACTCTTCTGAACCCTTATAGACTTGCCTCTATCTTCCCTACAGGCCATAGTGGTAGTGGGCTGGGGTTGGCTTGGGTTGGGCTGGTTAGGATCTGGTCCTGGGCTAGGGGCACTAGTCCTAAAGGGTTTAAGTTGACTAAAGGGAAGTGGACTAACACTAGGCTTATATCTAGGGGTACTGATCTTATAGGATTCGGGTTGACTAGGAGAAAACTGATTGGCACTAGGCTGATACCTAAGGATTATGGATTCTGGAGCTCATAGGATAAGGGTTCAGCTTTATAGGTCTGGGGTTTACTGGACTCATAGGATGTGGATGCAAAAGTTTTAGAGTCATAGGATCTAGAGTTATAAGATCTAGAGTCATAGGATTTTGGCTCAGACCTATAGGTTGTGGATCTCTTGGGCTCAGGGTATGGGTCAAGGTATTGGGCTTTCCTAGGGTGGGACTCAGGTTTAGGTCTAGGATGGGTTTTAGGGGTTTTCCCTAGATCTCCTAATTGGTTCTCTACTTGGTCAAAACTATTGGTTAACTGGTCAATCCTATGGGTTGCTTGATTATTGGATTGGGTCATTTGGTTTATCTGAGCAGTTAACTAGGAAAATTGGTTTTGGGATTGGGTATTGGTTTGGTCAAGCTTGTGGTTCATTTCGGTTTACTGATCAATAAGGGATTTCATGAAAGTTTCAAAATTAGGTTCCATGGTTGAGCTGGGTTGGGTTTTAGATCTTTGGTATTGGGTTCCTAGTCTAGTGGTCATGCAATCAAACAAGTAAGGTGGTATGATGCAGTCAAGCATACAAGGTTACTATGGACTACGGTTTGCTAGACCTAGAGCCAAAATTGAATGGGTCTACTCAACTTACACTTAACTCAATAGCTAATCCTTTCACTAGCCAGGTAAGAGGTGGGGTGGTGGGAATCTCCCCCTGCCTGTGATAGGGTCCTAATTAAAAATCACCAGTCCACTTAGGGTGTTTGCCTCTGGACCTCTAGCCTTAGACACCAGTTTTCAGTAATAGCTGGGAAATTAGGTGCACTAGTTGGCCCATACAATTCGGACCCAACCTGTTGGTGTCCCTAAGCTCACTAGAGCAATTAGATTACTAATAGATTTTAGGTAAGGCTTGGGTTCTGATGCTGGGTGGTTGTTTTGGGTCCAGGATAGGTGATGAAATCCTGCCCTGATCTGAGAGAGGAAATTTTCCTTAAAATTTATTAAATGAAATGATGACACTCAATGAGCCCTAATGCAACTAATAATAAGAAGAAAATAAAATATTTTTTTATTTTTTATGATATGGCAAATTAATTTTAAGTGGGTTAAGTTAGCAAACAAAATTTGAGCTTGCGTGAGATAGGGTTTGGAAGTTGATTAGATTTGGTTTGATCAAGTATGCAGAACAAAAATTAGAGTTTATTTGGAAGCAGAACTTGGTTTAGTTTTTGGTGTAGAGAAAAATTAGAAAAATTTCAGGACAGAGGATGAACAATGCAGACGATATCTACCAAATTTTATGTAGATAAAAATTTGGATGATGATACAAGACCTAGGGCTTTCAGACTGTGTGCAGAAGTTCTGGATTTTTATTAGGGTTTCTAAGATGTAAATTTTTTTATTTTCTGTTTTGGTAAAAATAGTTAAAAATTATGATAATTATCAAGATTGATTAGAGAGTATGCCTGCAAATTTAAATGAAAAATAAAATTCCTAAGATGATGAAATAGACCAAAACTCGGACCCTTAATACAAAGATAGGATGCAGAAGTTTTCGAAGGCAAAAAAAAAAAGTATGCAAAAACTCTACAACCAAAATAAATCATGAGAAAATTCTAAAAATTACTATCAATTATAGGAAATCCAAAAAAGAAAAATCAAAATTTTTTGATCTACTTACATGTAGAAATAATAAAACAACAAACTATGTATAGGAATTACGAGATACAGAAACTAGCCCTAAAACATGCTCTGATACCAAATGATGCGGGACTATTTATGCATGCTAGTTTTTTTTGTTGTTAGGAATTAAGTTAGGAGCTTATATCCTAAATTTCAAGCCAATATATTAAGTAGGGAATTCTATAGAAAATCTGAAGCACAGGCATATAGAAATAAATCCTAAAAGTGAAGAAACAGGACCGCCAAGGCTAAGAAGCCCTGGTTAGGACTAGCTGTTCTACAATACCATTACCAGAGAAGTCTAGGGGGTGTATCTGGCAGAGATTTGTAGATCGTTTCATGAAGAGTTCTCTCGTCGCTCCCGGATGCGGCCTAAAAAAAAGCTATCGACCTTGCAGATTTGCAGCTTTCAATCCGGTGACCCAAAAGCTGATAAGATGGAATCCTTAGATTTGTAAACTCTGAGGAACCTGCAAATCACCTATCAGGGGTTAGAAAATAAGAAGAAAAGGGTTAGATCACTAAAAAAATAATAAAGGGAAGAGGTTTGAGGATGGTGGGCAAGAGATGAAGAAGGTTGGTTGTTTGGAGGCAAGGCGCAAGGATCACACAGAAACCTTAAGGGACCACACAGATATCCTTAATCATACAGAAATTCACTCAAATTTTGATAAAGACTCGAGAGAAATTCATTCATAACAATTCATAATAATTGATCATTAGTTACAAGAGGGTGGAGGGGTGGGGTATTTATAGATGTTCCTGTTGCCCAGAAATGGAGCCCAAGAGGGGGGTGAATTGGGTCTTTTAAAAAAAATTTAAGACAATAATGAGAGGGACTAGTGGTGCTTGTGAACAATGATGAATTCAATGCAAGATGTTAGTAATAATTAAAGAGCAAGAGAGGAAGAGAGTAATCACACACAAATACAAGGTTTATAGTGGTTCGGTGCAAACCTAGCACCTACATCCACTCCCCAAGCCACCCTTGGGAATTTCACTATAATCCAAACTAGATTACAGTTGACTTATTTTACAAGGCTCACAAGTCAAAACCTAAGTTGGTTTTATCACTTAGGCTTACCAACAAACCTTAACACTTGTTTTGTCTTCGGGCTCACAAGTTAACCCTAGTTGGTTTTATCCCTTTGGCTCACCAACAAATCACAATAACCTTCTTTCAAGACACCCTTGAAAGCAAGGTCAAAACACAATAAAACATATATACAATTTAAAACTAAAACAAACTCTCTTCAAGAGTAGATTGGAATCTTTGAAGCTCAAGTAGATGCTTTATCTTCACTCTTCCTTGGAATCTCCTTCAAAGTGCCTCTTTTGGAATGAAATAAGATGAGCTTGTAGGCTTTTCAAGGAATCAAACTATAAGAGGCTTTTGATGTGAAGTATTTGAGAGAATAGAGTATGTGGCTTTTTGGATTTTGAGCAGACTTGAATGCACTTCAATACACTTCCATATCTTTAAAATGAGGTTGGTGGAGGTTAAATACACCAAGAACCTTCCAAAAAATGGTTTGTGACCGTTGGTACCTCGGAAATAGCCGTTTGGAGCTTGAAAAGCAAGTTCTGCAAGCCAGAAAAATAGATCCATTAGAGCTGTCAGGCTGCAAGTGTCGACACTTGGCTGTCAGGTGTCGACACTTGATCTCTGGGTGTCGACACTTGATGCACAAGTATCGACACTTGACAAAAAATCCTCAAATTATAAAGGTCTGTATTTTCAAAATTCTCAGGCCTTGAGTCGACACTTGGAACCTAAGGTCGATACTTGGTATCGACACTTGATATAGGTGTCGACACTTGGCGTGCCAAGGATTTTTGTCTGTGCCAAATGCTGAAGTGTCGATACTTGACTGTCCAGGTGTCGACACTTGAGACTGAAAAATCTCAGATTCAAGTGTAAATACCTCGAAAACATAAATATAATTCTAGAAAACATAAACACATAATATTTAAACATTTAGATGCCCTTTTTCAATGAAGAGGATACCCGGATTTGTGAGAATTGCTCCGTGCCATTACGTGCCATAAACCATAAGTTTTTGAGATTTTGAGGTGCTTTCTTCCTGAAAACTCACAACTTGAAATTCTCATTAGAATACAATATGCACTCAATGTTTTGTTATTCATCAAAATCACTGGGTGGAGCCAACAATCTCTCCCTTTTTGATGATGACAAAACCTTGAGCAAAAAGGCAATATATTTCAAACTTTAACCATTATAATTTATGAATATGAATTTAAGTCCATAAGAGAGGCAAAAACTTCATAGTTAGGAAGAATCAATCTCCCCCTTAATTAGATACTTCTTATTAAGGTAAACTTCAAAGATTCTTACAAGGTGAAAAATCAACACAATCAATACAATTTCTCAACAAATTTATGAATTAACACCTTTTTCTCCCCCTTTTTGTCAGTCATTAGAAAGGGGAATAACCTTCCCCTCACAATGAGCATGGAGACAAAAAGATAGTAGAGAATCAAATAACATAGATATCAGAGCCAAAATTATACTAATATAAAAGAGTATCAAAGCTAAAAAATATACCAAGATAAAAGAGTATCAGAGCCAAAAAATAGTAAATTGATTCATTGAAACACAAATAATGAGTACTGAACTAAATATATATAATAGATAAGTTGTCAGTACAAAATTTGCTGAGTCATCAGCAAGAGCTGAAACATACAGATATCATCAAAGTCATATAAGTATCAAACATACAACATAAGAGCTATAACAAGCATCTGTGAGGCTAATCCTCATCAGATGGAACATCAAGACTGAATGGAGCACAGATCCTAGATCTAGTGGCTAATGCCCTAGGAGGTGCTAAAGCTCGACGACTCCTAGTGCGGCCGGAAAGACCAAAGGCGGGTACAACCCTAGATGATCTAGTGGAAGGGGGTGAAAGAAGATCAGCTGGCATAACAAGGTCCGGTGTGGAATCAACCAAGGCAGTAGTAGGAGCTGGTGTAGTAGGAGGATCTCGACTGACCACCTCATAAACATTGGCACTGCCATCACTGTCACTGTCACGGCCCACTACCTCTGTAGCTCGGTCGTCATCCTGATCACCACCCTCAACAGAATCAGCATGGTTGCTCTGGTGATGGCCGCCATCATCATCATCATCATCCTCATCATCATCATCATCATCTGATCGTGCAACTGCAGGGGCTGCAGGAGGTATAAGGGATCTCAACAGACCCTCAATGCAGAGAATCCCTCCTCATAGATCTGCGAATCTCAGCATACTCCGAGGTAGTATGTGCTCGTAGAAGCTTAACCTCGCTACGTAGCTGAGTCATCTCACCCCTGATCTCTGTGAACTGCTCTCTGGCATGCTCCTCAAAAGATAGTCCTGTAGAAGGTGGTGGAGGAGCTGAAGTGTCAGGAGACAAATGCTCTGCCTATGTCGATGGGATATCTACTGGAGGAAAAACTGCTGGCTCAGATGGTCCAGCCTCTGCCTCTCGAATCTCGTCCTCCTCATCTGGCTCCTGGCCAACTCTCTATGAACCCATCGACCTCCAACTAACATGTATCCCATGTGGTGCAAAGACATCTCATCGTACACATCTGTGTGTAGTATCTCCTTGGGGATCTCCCCCTCCAATGATACTCCACATACTCTGAATAGTTTGGTCAGTGCCATGCCGTACGGTAAATAGTATCGGCGTGTGTCGCAGCATCATGCATATGAGTGAGCATCAGGGATGGAAGATCAATCTGCCTCCTCTCAATCAGGCTCGTCATCACCATCAACTCCCTCTCGATGATGAAGTCAAATCTCCCAGTCTTCGGTAGAAGTATGCATGCTGTGATGTGGTGTAATAGGCATCTCCAATGACAACTGGTTCGCGGTAACTACGGATATACCGCGAACGTCCTCTCTCTCAAGAATGCACCTAAACGCAGCCTCTCTGTCATCTACCGAAAAGATACAGACTCCCCTACGAGGGATCTCCCATACTCTGCCCAGAAGCTCATCTGTTAGTGAAATCTGAATACCCCTGACTGAAGTAGTCCACAGAAGTCGTCGACAGTCTAATGCACCATAAAACTCTCTCACTAGGTGAGGATAGTACCTCTCCTGCATGGTGCAGAATGGTACTAATCCTTCATCAGTGAGTACCTGTCGAATACCAAAATGGTGCCTATCGAAACACTCCAAGTCGACTCTCCTCCCGAGGCTACTAACTTCCCTGCCATCCTCTCCGTAGGGGGGAGCTCGGTGTGGCTGTACTGCTAGGCTGTGCTGTATCAAATCTAGCCTTCGACCTCCTCTCAACACCACGACTGGGCCTCTCCCTAACTGCAAGTCTCTTCCTGGGACCCATTACAGCAAGCTGACCAGGGAAGAAGGAAGATAGGTTTAGAACTAAGGGACTGGCTACAGGTTGAGATAAGGAGAGTTTCATTTCCTTTTTTTAAAAAATGTTCAGAAAGGTTTAGAAAACCAAAGTTTAAACCAATTTTGGGTTGCAAAATACCTTAAACATTATTTTGAAAAAATCGTAAATCAGTTTAAAGTGGGATTTTTACAACTTATACTTTGATTAAATGACAATATTTCGAACATATATTTATAGAAAATATTTTTGTTCGTTAAAACATATTTGAACCTTTGGAAAATAATTTTTGTAAGGCCTAAAAAATCAAAACCCATGGGATTTGGGTCTAAACACTTAGGGTTTTAGCAAATAGGCAAAAATGTCGCAAATATATCATGAAAAACCTTTCTAAATCAACAATAAATGGATTTAGTATGTTTAATTTAGATGAAAACCCAAATTATTTTGGCCAAAATCAATAAAACAATGTTTTTTGCAAAAGTGGATGAAAACGACCAAAAGACGAGGGAAATTCGAGAAAAATATGTTTAAATCACTATTTCCTCAAATGGAGTTTTAGAAATCCGGTTAGATTCATGAAAAACACTCGTAAAACCCCATTCACGGTTGTTTGGTTCAAAACATCAAAACAAAAAATGAGGAAAAATAAAATAAAAATGGAAGGGAGAAATACCTGATTTGTGATGGATTAAAGAGTAAAAGGATGGATTTGGACAGAGGGGACCACTATTGCAAGAAATCGGCGGGGGAAAGAAAATTACAAAACCCTCGATCAGCCTTTTAAAAATAGTTTCTGTTTCGCAAGTGTCGACACTTCGAATGTGTTAAGTGTCGACACTTGGTCGGTGTCGACACTTGACAATTTCCAAGTGTCGACACTTGGCCAAAAAACAATCGAGAAAATTCAAAATTTTTTGAAAAATAGGAAATATTTTGATAAGGTTTTTGGGAATTTAAGAGATTTTGAGCTCTAGGATTTTGGTATAATTAATACTAAGAGAGTTCTAGGAGAATGGATCAATGACACCTAACTCTCTTCTAATCAGACAGAACCTATCCTCACTCAAAGGCTTGGTAAACACATCTGCTAACTGATCATCAGTACAAACAAAATCAAGAATAACATTAGAGTTTTGTACATGATCTCTTATGAAATGATGTCTTATTTCAATGTGTTTACTTCTTGAATGTTGCACAGGATTTTTAGATAGGTTGATTGCACTAGTATTGTCACATCTTATGGGTGTCTTAGTTAGTTTAATGCCAAAATCTTCGAGTTACTGTTTGATCCAAGGATTTGAGCACAACAGCTTCCAGCTGCTATATATTCGGCTTTCGCCGTAGATAGAGCAACTGAGTTCTGTTTCTTGCTACTCCAAGAGATGAAATTTACTCCAAGAAACTGACAGGTTCTACTAGTACTTTTACGATCAAGTTTACACCCAGCAAAGTCAGCATCAGAATAAGCAATCAATTCAAATGAAGAATCTCTAGAGTACCATAAACCAATTTTAATTGAGCCAGATAGATATCTAAGTATGCGTTTAACAGCCAAAAGATGAGACTCTTTAGGATTAGACTGATATCTAGCACACATACAGACACTAAACATGATATCTGGCCTACTGGCAGTAAGATATAACAATGAATCGATCATGTCACGATATAATTTTGGTCTATAGACTTACCTGATTCATCCTTGTCAAGTCTACATGTATAGCTCATAGGGGTACCTAAAGGCTTAGTATTCTCCATCCCAAACTTCTTGAGTATTTCTTTTGTGTATTTTATTTGGTTGATGAAGATCCCCTCTTTGGTTTGTCTTATTTGGAGTCCGAGGAAGAAATTCAGTTCTCCATCATGCTCATCTCGAACTCACCCTACATTAACTTTGCAAAATCTTGACAAAAAGATTCATTAGTAGCACCAAATATGATATCATCTACATAGATTTGTAGTACTAAGAGATCATCATTCTTTTTCTTTAAAAACAAAGTTTTATCTACATTACCTCTAGTAAAATCATTTTTGAGCAAAAAGGAGCTTAAACGATCATACCAAGCTCTTGGAGCTTATTTCAATCCATATAAAGCTTTATGAAGTTTATAAACATGATTTGAAATTCAGAATTTTCAAAACCAGGGGGTTGCTCAACGTAAACTTCTTCTTCAATTAATCCATTTAAAAAGGCACTTTTAACATCCATTTGATATAGTTTAAAATTCATGAAGCAAGCAAAAGCCAACAATAGCCTAATTGCCTTAAGTCTAGCTACAGGAGCAAAGGTTTCATCAAAATCTATCCCTTCCTCCTGATTGTATCCTTTGGCAACTAGTCTAGCCTTATTTCTAGTTACTACTCCATTTTCATCAAGTTTATTTCGAAAAACCCATTTTGTACCAATAATTGAAGTGTTTGAAGGCCTATCTACTAATGTCCAAACATTATTCCTTTTAAATTGATTAAGTTCATCTTGCATGGCATTTATCCAATTACTATCACATTCAGCTTCCTCAATAGTTTTAGGTTCAATTTGAGACACAAAAGCTAAGTAATCACAGATATTTCTAAGGGATGATCGAGTACTTACACCTTTAGATGGATCACCTATAATTAGTTCTTTTGGGTGTCCATGAGCATACCTCCATTCTTTTGGTAATGGATCAACAGTTGATGTATTTTCATCACCTTGTGCTTGATCTCCTTCAGTGTTTTGATCATCGTTCTGTTCCTTGGTAAGCCCTTCATTATTGTTTATTTCTTCAGTTTTCTTGCTACTATTTCATCAGAAAGTACATCTTCTTTTCTTGAAGATTTTTGGTTAGTTTCATCAAATACCACATGTATGGATTTTCAACAACAAGTGTTCTTCTGTTGAAGACCCTGTATGCCTTACTAGATGCGGAGTAGCCTAGAAAGACTCCCTCATCTGATTTGGCATCAAATTTACTCAAATTATCTTTACCATTGTTTAAGATGAAACAACGGCATCCAAAAACATGAAAATAACGAATTGAGGGTTTTCTACCCTTCCAAAGCTCATAAGGTGTTTTCTTTAAAATCGGTCGAATTAAAACTCGATTTAAAATATAGCATGCAGTATTTATGGCTTCTGTCCAAAAATATCTAGGTAAATCATTTTCACAAAGCATGGTGCGTGCCATTTCTTCAAGAGTTCTATTTTTTTTTCTACTACCCCATTTTGTTGAGGTGTCCTAGTGCAGAAAAATTGTGATAAATTCCATTTTCAAATTCGGTTCCATGATCACTTCTCAAAGATACTACTGAAACACCTTTTTCATTCAAAACTCTTTTATGAAATCTAATAAATTCAGAAAAAGTTTCATCTTTATGTGCTAAAAACATGACCCATGTAAATCGTGAGAAATCATCTACAATGACTAGACCATACTTCTTACCTTCCAAACTAGATGTTCTAGTTGGCCCAAAGAGGTCCATGTGAAGCAATTTCAAAGGTCTAGATGTAAAGATTACTCCTTTTGGTTTGAAAGAGGATTTTTTTGTTTTCCAAGTTGACATGCACTGCAAATCTTATCTTTTTCAAAATTGAGTTTAGGCAAATCCTTTACCAAGTTCTTTTTGCTAAGTTTTGAAATTAAATGCATGCTTGCATGTCCTAGTCTATGATGCCAAAGCCAACTAGTTTTATCGATCTTGGCTTCCATTGCCACTAGACATTGACCTCTCTGAATAGGGAGATCATCAAGATCAACCATATAAATATTGCCATGCCTATGACCAATAACTTAATGCCATTGTCATCTAGACTAGAAAAATGCACAAAGAAGATTCAAAAACAACTTTAAAATTTTTGTCACAAAACTGACTAATGCTAAGCAAGTTATGTTTTAAACCATCAACATATAATACATTATCAATATAAGAGGTAGGGGTGATATGGATTTTACCAATATCGAGAATTTTGCCCTTTCCATTATCACCAAAAGTTACATTGCCACCATTTTGATATGTGAGTGATGAGAACTGCTCCACATCTCCTATCATATGCCTTGAGCAACCACTATCAAGGTACCACATCCTTTTCTTATTAATTACAAGGCATACCTGCAATAAAGATCAAGTGGAGACTTTAGGTACCCAAGCCATCTTGGGTCCTTTTTGGTTAGTGGCATTGGTTCCTTTCGGAACCCAAACTTTCTTAGTGTTATTTAACTTTCTTTTGTTGCACATATAAGATTTGTGTCCTTTGATACCACAAGTATAGCAAGTAATGGATAAGATGCAGACACAAAGAAATTTTTAAAGAATTTTTGTTTCTTATGAGTTATGAATCCTAAACCTGCTTTGTCAAATACTGCACTTTGGTTATTTAAGAGTAAATTCAATTTTTCAGAACTGTAAGTAAATTTTTCTACAAAAGGTTTTAGTTTTTCAATTTCTTCTTTATATCTTTTGTTTTCATTTAAAATTTCTTTGCTTTGTTTTGACAAATTTTCATTTGAAAGTAAGTCACTTTTCTTTTTAAAGATATCCTTTTCTTTTTCAAGTACCATAATCTTATCATTTAATTTTTTATTTTGTATAAGAAGGCATTCATTTTCATTTGAAAGGTTATTATTTGTTTTGGCTAGATCCAAATTTTGCTTTTTTAAATCTTTATGTTTTGATTTTAACTTTTAAAATTCTATGACTAGTTCGTCAAAAACTTCATGAAGCTCATCAAAAGTAAATTCATTTTCGGTTTCGAAACATACCTCATCATGATCGGCCATTAGACAGAAGTTTGCTACCTCCTGCTGTTCTTCCTCAGAACTGGAGTCTTCACTTTCACTCCAGGTTGCCATCATGGCTTTCTTTCTCAGCTTTCTTCTGCTTTTCTTTAACAAGGGGTAGTCTACCTTGAAATGCCCGAGTTTTTTTCACTCAAAACATGTAGGATGCTCCTTCTCCTTTTCTTTGTCCTTCTCTTTACTCGGCTCACCTTTCAGAGGTTTCTTTTTATAGTTAAACTTTTTCTTCCTCATGAACCTTCTAAATTTTCTTGCTAACAGAGCCGTCTCATCTTCTTCATCATCTTCTTCAGAGTCTTCGCTTGAGTCCTCTCTAGCAGTAGATTTGAACGCGATTGCCTTCTTCTTTTTGTCGACCTCTCTATTCTTTTGTTTGAGGAAGAGCTCATAAGTCATTAAAGAACCCAACAGTTGTTCCAACGGGAGAGTGTTGACATCCTTAGCTTCTTCAATAGCAGTGACCTTTGCATCCCACGAAGCTGGTAGAGACCTAAGAAGTTTATTCACAAGTTCACCGTTAGAAATAATTTTTCCTAGGCTTCTCATGCCATTCACAATATTTGTGAACCTAGTATACATTTCACTAATTGACTCAGTAGGTTCCATTTTAAATATTTCATATGTGTGAATAAGCATGTTGACCTTGGTGGTTTTCACTTGGTGTGTACCCTCATGGGTAACCTCAAGTGTATCCCAAATCTCCTTGGCGGAGAGACAATTTGATATTCTATTAAATTCACTTGGATCAAGAGAACAAAATAAAAGGTTCATAGCCTTAGCATTAAGCTCGATTTGCTTAATGTCATTCTCATCCCAATCATCTTCCATTTTTGGAGTGAGAATGCCATTAATCAACATTGTAGGCTGATGAGGACCTTTTACAATTGTCCTCCACAAATTATAATCAAGAGCTTGAATAAATATGTGCATGCGTGTCTTCCAGTATCTGTAATTTGTGCCATTAAAAAGTGGGGGACGATTTGAATCTTGACCTTCAACAATACCCATTCCTATTGGGGCTGCCATGATCTTTTACTCAAGATCCTTGGACCTACAAGAGAGTACCGGTGCTCTGATACCACTTGTTGCCCAGAAATGGAGCCTAAGAGGGGGGTGAATTGGGTCTTTTAAAAAAAAATTTAAGACAATAATGAGAGGGACTAGTGGTGCTTGTGAACAATGATGAATTCAATGCAAGATGTTAGCAATAATTAAAGAGCAAGAGAGGAAGAGAGTAATCACACACAAATACAAGGTTTATAGTGGTTCGGTGCAAACCTAGCACCTACATCCACTCTCCAAGCCACCCTTGGGAATTTCACTATAATCCAAACTAGATTACAGTTGACTTGTTTTTCACAAGGCTCACAAGTCAAAACCTAAGTTGGTTTTATCACTTAGGCTTACCAACAAACCTTAACACTTGTTTTGTCTTCGGGCTCACAAGTTAACCCTAGTTGGTTTTATCCCTTTGGCTCACCAACAAACCACAATAACCTTCTTTCAAGACACCCTTGAAAGCAAGGTCAAAACACAATAAAACATATATACAATTTAAAACTAAAACAAACTCTCTTCAAGAGTAGATTGGAATCTTTGAAGCTCAAGTAGATGCTTTGTCTTCACTCTTCCTTGGAATCTCCTTCAAAGTGCCTCTTTTGGAATGAAATAAGGATGAGCTTGTAGGTTTTTCAAGGAATCAAACTATAAGAGGCTTTTGATGTGAAGTATTTGAGAGAATATTGGCTTTTTGGCTTTTGAGTAGACTTGAATGCACTTCAATACACTTCCATATCTTTAAAATGAGGTTGGTGGAGGTTAAATACACCAAGAACCTTCCAAAAAATGGTTTGTGACTGTTGGTACCTCGGAAATAGCTGTTTGGAGCTTGAAAAGCAAGTTCTGCAAGCCAGAAAAATAGATCCGTTAGAGCTGTCAGGCTGCAAGTGTCGACACTTGGCTGTCAGGTGTCAACACTTGGCTATCAAGTGTCGACACTTGATCTCTGGGTGTCGACACTTGAACATTCAAGTGTCGACACTTGATGCACAGGTGTCGACACTTGACACAAAAATCCTCAAATTACAAAGTTTTGTATTTTCAAAATTCTCAGGCCTTGAGTCAATACTTGGAACCTAAGGTCGATACTTGGTGTTGACACTTGGATATAGGTGTCGACACTTGGCGTGCCAAGGATTTATGTCTGTGCCAAATGCTGAAGTGTCGATACTTGACTGTCTAGGTGTCGACACTTGAGACTGAAAAATCTCATATTCAAGTGTAAATGCCTTGAAAACATAAATATAATTCTAGAAAACATAAACACATAATATTTAAACATTTAGAGGCCCTTTTTCAATGAAGAGGATGCCCGGATTTGTGAGAATTGCTCCGTGCAATTACGTGTCATAAACCATAAGTTTTTGAGATTTTGAGGTGCTTTCTTCCTGAAAACTCACAACTTAAAATCCTCATTAGAATACAATATGCACTCAATGTTTTGTTATTCATCAAAATCACTGGGTGGAGCCAACAGTTCCCATGCCCTCTCCTAGTTGGTGTGAGCACCAGGATCTGACTGAGGCTCCTCAACCATCTGAGGATCTCAGATTAGGGTTTCATCTTTTAGGTCATGTAATAAGGCTTCAAGCCTAAGCATTTTATTTTCTTGAGTCATGAATTTAGTCTCAATTGCTTTTGTTTTAATCATGTACCCTGACTAATTTGGTCAAGTTGTGTCTATGGGTCCTGTAATGATTCTAGTCCGAGTCTGTTTGAAGATTAGGCCCAAGCCAGAGTGGTCTTCGAGTCTAGTCTAATTTGTAATGGGTCAAGCCATCTCCCAAGCCATGAAAGATGCCACTTGGCACCACCTCATCCATCCCATGTGGCGCCACATCACCTTGACATGTGGGCGGCCAAGGCAAGAAGGGAATGCTGGAATCTTTGGGCGGCATTCCTTGATTCTTTCTTCCCTTCCCTCCCCCTAGCAAGCCTCTTTCCAAAGGAGCTATGGGTAGCCAAGGAAGGTCAATGGGCAATGAAGGCATGATCCTTGTTTCAAGCCCCATATCAAGACTTCTTCCCAAAGTGCTTGGTCGGCTATGGAAGAAAAGCATTGACCTTCAAATCAAGAAGACAACTCCCTTGTTTCAAGCCTCATATCAAGCCATCTTTCCAAAATGCTTGGTCAGCTATGGAAGAAAAGCATTGACCCTCAAATCAAGAAGACAACTCCCTTCTTTCAAGTCCCAAATCAAGCCACAAGACCTGGGTCGGCCAAAGGAAGAAGAAATTTGAATTTGGGAACCCCCTTCATGAAGCTTTGTATTTTTTTGAAATTTGAATGGATTTTAAGGTGCCTATATAAAGGGCCTTACCCCTCCCTTGTAAAGTTTAATCTTGATGAATGAAAAAAAATATTTTAAGTACTACTCTTCTAGTTATTGCCTTCATTCCTTAAGAACGTCGATCTCCGTGAGGGAGCGCCTTTGCCTTCGGGTGTCGAGAGGTATGAGACCTCAAGTTACCTTCTCTTTCATGCAAGCCATCTTCCATCTTCGAGTTCGGAGGCCATCTAGATGATCCATCTTGAAGCCTAGCAAGAAGATCCCCCATTCACCACCATCTTCAACTTTTCTTCCCTCATTGCTTCTTGTTTCTTGCTAACTCCCAACATTTCTCTTGATTGCTCGTAGGTCCTCTAGGTGCCACAAATATGGAGTCAGTCTCCCTTGCCTT
This sequence comes from Areca catechu, assembly GCA_021397845.1. NCBI lineage: Eukaryota > Viridiplantae > Streptophyta > Magnoliopsida > Arecales > Arecaceae > Areca > Areca catechu. Next base: position 17,955,652 of record CM038043.1, read on the forward strand.
CGCGACCTTTGGACCGAAAGCCGGCGCATCCGCAGGGTTGTAGGCTCGATCATCCAGGCCACATCCGTGAAAGCGAGTGAACTCAGCATCGGGCACATCAAAACTTTATAAGGTTTGCCACCTTAACTCCTAAGTTGGTATTGATCCGAGAGCTAAGTCCTATGAGGTTTTTCAATCCTAAGGTCCTCTTCTTATCCTGTTTAAGGCCTTACTTGCTAGTTGAAGTTATTGTTATTATAGAACCCTAGATCTACTCTTGCTTGTCTTCGGGAATCCTTAACTTCATAAAAAAAATCTAAAAATCATAAAAGAAAAATCACCTGCATCATCCTAGCATCTAGTTAGTTCCCGCATCATCTAGTATCAGAGCATGGTTAGGACCTAGTATCTTCTTAAGTACTTGAATTAGGTGAAAGGAAAACTAGTAGCAAGCATGCTTTGTATTTTAAAATTTTTTCAAAATAACATGCAGCGGAAGCATGATAAAATGATTAACATTTAATCTAAGCATGCTTTAAAACTTTTCTATGCTACTTGTCCCAAGATCTTGCATGAATGATTAATATAAACAGTGAAATCATGAATTCATGCTATGAACATTTCAAAGCAACATATCTATATATGTAAAACCATACCTTGTATGAAATGGAGACGCTCTCCGCTGCGAAAGATCCAGGAGCAGGAGGAAGAACTCTGCTTAGCCGCACACGTATCCGGCCTCTACAGGTGGTTCACACCAGGGCTCTTTCAAAATCTACTTCCACTCCAAGTGCTAGCTTGTTGTGGAACGATTTGATCGGGACTCCTTTTCTTCTTTCAATGCTGGACTCTCCGAATGAATGAAGAAGCTCAAGAGGTGGAGAATGAGTGGTTGGAACCCTTCCCAAACACTCAATCCTAAGACCTAGATCTCTAGGTACAAAAATGCACACTTTTCTCCAAAAACCTCACATCTAAAAACTAGAACTTTTTCCTAGTTTCTTCCCTTTCTTCCCTTTGATTTTTCCAGCATTTATTTGCTGAATTTTTCCTTATTTTCATCCTCCCATTTCAGCCCCATAAGTAGATGGAGAGGGAGAGGGAGAGTGGGGAGTTATAGGTGTGGTAATGGGTAGTTATGGGGAGTTATGGTCATGGGAAGTTACATAACTCCCTAAAAATGAATTTAAACTTATTTAAATTTAGATTAAATGTATTAATTGATTTTAATTCATAACTAAAATCAATTGGGTCAAGTGTGCATACATTGGGTTCAACCCGATTGGACCCAAACCCATTTTGAACCAAATCCTATTTGATTCGTTCCAGATTTTTATAGCTCAAACAAATTGGGCTATCAAGTAATCACATTACTTAATTCACCTCCATGCATCACCAACTATTAGTGAAAATTTTATGTCACAACCTTTTGTGACATCAAGTGTCTACACTTGCGAAATCAACAAGTGTCGACACTTACACAAGTGTCGACACTTTCAAGAATATCAAGTGTTGACACTTGGATAAAGAAAAATCCTTTTTCTCTGTGAGTCCACGAACGATTCCCAATCGTTCTCCGATCACTAGTTCAAGTAGAAACCCCTATGGTGTGTGACCCCATAGGTTTGAACACTAAGCCGGTAGCACTGGAACATTTCCAATACCAGTCAAAGTTGCCATCTAGCAATGACACCCGACGTTCGGATAGGTCGAAGTTGCAGAGCAACAATCAAGAACCAGGAGATATGGAAACCTTGTAATTAATCCCTTTGACCTCAATGCTCAGAAAGACTTAGGGTTTAACTGCCCAACCCATAAAGTCCATCAATAATGTGTCTCAATCTCACAAGTCCTGTAACACTTTACATTGACTACTCTGGCCAAGGTTTTGCTAAATTGAAACACAGTAAGATATCTGCTCCAAACACTTTGGAGGGGTCAATCCCATCTTGATCCGATCACCGCTACACGAGTACTTAACTGTACCCAGAAATCTTCCGTCCCTGGATTAGAAATCCAGATAGTCTAGTACCAAAGTACAGTGAGTTGCTCGCAAGCTACCATGACGATCTCATGTCTGAGGGATAACTACGTCCATATCAAAACTCAAGGCAGAAAAAAATACAGACGGGTCACGTTCGATGAAATATCAAACACAACATCTGCATGCCATACCAGTGTCTCTACACTCCTTGGTTAAGAGGACAACCAACGACTATGGCACACAACGACCTATACTTGATATACTATCATCCTGAAATAAGTGTATCATTTGGTCGCGAACAATTTTAGGACTATATGATATATCCTCTCTATATCACATACAAATAGTCCTAAGGACTTCATCACTGAAGAACTCATTACAGAAAGATGAAATAGTGATGAACTGCCAGAATAAACATTTTATTCAATAATATAATTCATATATAATTACATCAAATGTATAACTGTTTACAGTAGAAATTGGCTTTGGGACACATTTCCCAAACTCCCACTTGGACTAAAGCCAATCAGAACAGTATCGTATACCCATCTTCCATTTACAATTATTGAGTTCTTGAATTCCAACGACTTTAGTAAAGGAGTCAGCCAGGTTCTCCTTTCCGTCAATCTTCAGAAGGTCGATATCACCTCGTTCCACGATTTCTCGCACAAGATGAAATCGGCACAGAATATGCTTGGTACGCTGATGGGACTTCGGCTCTTTGGCTTGAGCAATGGCTCCAGTGCTGTCACAGTACACTAGAACAGGACCATCCAGGGAAGGTGCCACTCCCAGCTCACCAAGAAATTTTCACAACCAAATAGCTTCCTTTGCTGCATCAGATGCTGCAATATATTCCGCTTCGCATACAGAGTCTGCTACAGTGTGCTGCTTGGAACTCTTCCAGCAGATAGCTCCACCATTCAGGGTAAAAACAAAACCAGATACACTCTTGCTATCATCCCTATCTGACTGGAAACTGGAGTCAGTATACCCCACAAGTTTCAAGTCAGGTCCTCCAAAAAGAAGCCACTGGTCCTTGGTATTTCGCAAATACTTCAGGATGGTCTTTGCAACCTTCCAGTGTGCTTCACCTGGGTCAGACTGGTATCGACTCACTATTCCTAATGAGTATGCCACGTCTGGTCTAGTACATGTCATGGCGTACATGATGGACCCTACTATCGAAGCATAAGGAATCCTACTCATACGCTCTCTTTCCTCAGGAGTTATCGAACAATCCTTCTTGGAAAGAGAAATTCCATGGCCTATCGGAAGATAGCCTTTCTTGGATTTATCCATGCTAAACCTTTTCAGCACAGTATCAATGTACGTAGACTGGGACAAACCCAGAAGCTTCCTTGATCTATCCCTATAGATCTTCATTCCTAGTATGAAAGAAGCTTCACCCAGGTCTTTCATAGAAAACTGAGACGACAACTAGACCTTTATTCCTGTAATGCAGAGATGTCATTCCTGATTAAGAGAATGTCATCCACATACAGTACAAGAAATACAACTACAGAACCATTTGCCCACTTATATATGCAGGGTTCTTCTTTGTTCCTAACAAAACCATACGTCTTGATACACTTATTAAAACGCATGTTCCAACTCCGAGACGCCTGCTTTAGTCCATAGATGGACCTACTAAGCTTACATACCTTAGATTCATCTGTGGATGTGAACCCTTCAAGTTGCATCATATACACCTCCTCATCTAGCTCACCATTCAGGAAAGCTGTTCGGACATCCATTTGCCAGATTTCATAATCCAGATATGCAGCTAAGGCAAGCATAATCCGAATAGACTTGAGCATTGCCACAGGGGAAAACGTCTCGTCATAGTCAATACCATAACGTTGATGATAACCCTTGGCAACCAGACGAGCTTTATAGGTCTCTACCTGCCCATCTGCACCCCGTTTCCTTTTGAAGACCCATTTGCACCCAATGGGTTTTACCCCTTCAGGTGGATCAACCAAAGTCCACACTTTGTTGATTTCCATGGACTCCATTTCAGATTTCATGACTCCCAGCCACAACTCAGAATCAGACCTCTGCATCGTGTCCATATAGGTGATTGGATCCTCGTTGTTCTCATCGAGCTCAACGGGATAACCGTCTCGGACCAGAAAACCATAGTATCTGTCCGGTTGACGCGGTACTCTACCAGATCTCCTTAATGACTGGTCAATAGGCTCAAGGTTTGATCTTATCATAACGGGTTCTGTAGCAGTCCTTGAGTGATTTGGTTCTTCTATATGTTGAACTTCAGTAAACTCAACATTGGCAGCTTGAGCACCTTCAGTAAGGTACTCCCTTTCCAAAAAGGTAGCTCTAAGACTGACGAACAATTTTTGTTCCCCAGGCATATAGAAGAAATAACCCTTAGACTCTTTAGGATACCCAACAAAGAGGCACCTGTCAGACCTAGGTCCAAGTTTATCTATTTCCAAACGCTTGACATAAGCCGGACATCCCCAAACCCGAAGGTGTGATAGACTCGGCTTACGCCCATTCCATATTTCATATGGAGTTTTGTTAACAGACTTACTCGGAACTCTATTTAGAAGATAGCATGCTGACTCCAAAGCATACCCCCAAAAGGAAGTTGACAGAGTTGCAAATCCCATCATGGATTTGACCATGTCTAACAGAGTCCGATTCCTCCTTTCAGACACACCATTTAACTGAGGCATCCCAGGAGGTGTCCATTGAGAGAGAATCCCATTCTCTTCAAGATAAGTCAGAAACTCCCCAGAAAGATATTCTCCACCTCGATCTGATCGAAGGATTTTAATAAACTTCCCGGTTTGTTTTTCAACTTCATTACGATACCGTTTGAACATCTCAAACGATTCAGATTTATGTCTCATCAAAAAGACATAACCGTACCTTGAGAGGTCGTCCGTAAATGTAATGAAATATTTATACCCACCCTTGGCATCGACATTCATTGGTCCACATACATCAGTATGTACTAGACACAAAATGTCATCGGCTCGTACACCTTTTCCAGTAAAAGGTGACTTGGTCATCTTACCAAGTAAACAAGATTCACAAGTTGGCAGTGATTCACAATCACTAACGTTTAGGAGACCTTCTCTCACTAACCTGTTGATTCTATTCTTGTTTATATGACCTAGCCTACAATGCCAGAGATAAGCATCATTGACATTATCTAATCTAGGGCATTTGCAAGAAATGTACATTACACCAATAGGCTATGATAAAACATAAATGCCATTCTTAATATGTCCAGTCATAACCACAATATCATTCATAATGACTTTGCAAAAATCACTCTTGATTAATAGTTCATAACCATTACTGGCCAACTGGCCTACAGAGATAATATTTACAAGGAATGATGGACAATAGTGACAATCACTAAGAACAACTTTACAAGACTCGAAAAATAGATTGACAATTCCCAATGCCAAGACTGGAGCTTGACTTCCATTCTCCACATTCAGAAATCTCTCACCATTCTCGAATCTTCTACTAACTTGTAGTCCCTGCAACGTATTACAAATATGATAAGGACTACCAGTATCTAATATCCAGTTAGTAGTATCACAAATAGAAAAACAACAAGGATTTATCATATAAATACCTTGTCCAGCAACCTTTTGCTGCTTCTTCTTCTTCGGCCTGTTCGGGTCAAGTGTAGCTAGGTAAGCAGAACAATTCCTCTTCCAATGACCCGGCTTCTTGCAGTAGAAGCATTCTGCCTGACTCTGGTCAGCCTTCTTCTTAATCTGACTGGGCCCAGCACTTTGCACCATTCTATTTTTATTCTTTTTCTTTTTCCCTTTCTTAAAGGGACGACGCCTTGCCGCACTGCCTCCCACTAAATTCACCAAGCTCTTTTGGAGCTGGTGATCCTTTTCATAAGTCTGTAGTAACCCCATCAACCCATGGTAGTTGACTACAGGCCTTGTTAATCTATAGTGATCTAGAAAAGGTAAGTAGGAGGGAGGCAAAGAATTCAAAATCGCATCCTTCCCAAGCTACTCGTGGAAAGGATATCCGAGTTTGGCCAAGCGCTCGATCATCTCGATCATGTACAATACATGATCAGTGACCGAGGACCCTTCAGTCATTCGAGCATTGAAGATGGTAGAGGAAACCCTGTACCTTTCAACGTCGTCTGAAGCACCAAAAGATTCCTTCAACTTTTGAAGGATTTCCTCAGGTTGGGCCTCCTCGAATCTGTGACTGAACTCGTCGTTCATAGCCACCAACATAATGCACCGCACCGTAGTACGGTCAGAGACCCACTTTTGATAAGCATCTCTGACTGCAGTATGTGCGGTGGGGGCTGGCCCCTCAGGTGCCGGATCCGTTAATACATAAAGGATCTGTTCGTGCTCGAGAACAATTCTCAGTCTTCGATACCAGCTATCGAAGTTGGGTCCCATGAGCTTGTCATTATCTAATAATGACCGGAGTGACAGATTAGTAGACATTATCTGAAAAAGAAAACCAAGACTATTTAGTATATGAATTATTTAAAACTTAAAGACATGGACTTTTATCTAAAAGCTCCTCCCACTATTTTATTAAGACTGGTAGCCTCTACCTCCAATCCGAAGAATAACACTTATCCCTTAGTGGGTACCAGAATCCAATAGACAATATATGAGCCCGACTATGGTCGGCCAACCCATGTTCATCTAAAGGTAGGTTCATAACCAGTTGTTTCTCCAAACAACTCCTAGTAATTTATTTTGCCCTAGGAACACTTCAATCGGCCTTTGGGCTACCTGCTAAAGAAGGTCCCAGTTAGGTCCAACCATTAACATGACTGATCTTAATGCTTCTAGCTAACAAATAATCAAGCCCGACTTTGGCCGGCTAACCTGACCACCTGTTCAAGAAAGTTGCATCATGTCATCATATAATGAATGGCAATTCCAATAGTATGATGACCACCCGATCTATGGATCTGCCGATAATCACCCACTACTGAACTCATTACCAAACATCTTAATGGGAGGCTAAGACAAAAAATTATCATATAATTTCCATCTTTTTAAGGACCTAATAATTTAGAGGTTTTATACATGTTGTGACAGAAGAGAAAGGATAAGTCATGGATTATCTTTCACTAACTTCATATGTTAATGAAAGGGTTACATGAACCACAAAATCCATGGGCACCTAAATCAGTCAAGCTGATTAACCTTATTGGCATGGGCTAACTCGAATCAATGAGCTAACTAATCAAAACTGGTTGACCATATTGGCCAGGTAAGTGAGATCAAGGTTATGGGTTAAGCCATTAACCATCTTTCCTTAGACACCAATATCATTGGCCAGGAAAGAGGTAGCCCCAAAAACCATAGATCAAAAGCCATACTTACCTTAGACACCAATTGGTTCACCAATTTCGATTAGACTAGCCTAAGGAATCGGGTCCTACCACGAAGCCAAGATTAAGTCCATTTAGATGTATGGACCAATCAATCTAACTATTAGATAGATACTAGAGAAGAACCTTAACTCAACATTTGATTAAGTTAATTCTCTATTAAGTCCTATTCATCTAAACTTAGGTCTAACCCAATTAGGACTTAATTCAAGCTAACCCATTTAAACCAAAGTTATGAATATGACTTAGATCTTAAAATCATATCCTTAGATCATTTAGTCACTTAGATTTACTTAATTATAATTAAGTTAATCATACAACAGATTGAAACATTTTCAAAAACTTTATAAAACATTTTTACAAGAAAATCCAATTTTTAAATTTCTGTTCACTGTGAAGTGTCGACACTTCAGTAGCAAGTGTCGACACTAGGTGTCGACACTACGCTGAGACAGTTCGACACACAGAGAACCGATTTCTGTGTTTTTGTTCATGAGTCGACACCTAGAAGGCCAAGAGTCGACACATAGACACCCAAGTGTCGACACTAGGTAAACCAAGTGTCGACACTTGATCAAATCCGAGCACAGAAATGCTGAAATCCAAACTTTGTCTTTTCTAAACTTGAATTTTATGTTAAACTATTTAACATAGCAATCATAAACTAACTTTAGAACATTTCTAAAACATTTTATGAATTCAAATTTAGAACATAATAAAGATCAAAACATTTTAATCTTTACTTTTTTTTCTTTTCTTTTTCTTCTTCATGAGTCCTTCACAATGGCACCCCTACACGCCATAGGAGATCCCTTTGAATGGGAAGTGAGGGTCTTGCAGCCCTACTTCTCTCCTATGACCGGACGGCCTGGTGAGGCACTCAATCCGAGTACTTGCAAGAAATTAAACTGACTTTATAATGTTTATACTAAACATTCATGCTAAAGCAACCTTGTTGCTCTGATACCAATTGAAATGAAAACTAGTAGCAAGCATGCTTTGTATTTTAAAACTTTTTCAAAATAACATACAGTGGAAGCATGATAAAATGATTAACATTTAATCTAAGCATGCTTTAAAACTTTTCTATGCTACTTGTCCCAAGATCTTGCATGAATGATTAATATAAACAGTGAAATCATGAATTCATGCTATGAACATTTCAAAGCAACATATCTATATATGTAAAACCATACCTTGTATGAAATGGAGACGCTCTCCGCTGCGAAAGATCCAAGAGCAGGAGGAAGAACTCTGCTTAGCCGCACACGTGTCCAGCCTCTACAGGTGGTTCACACCAGGGCTCTTTCAAAATCTACTTCCACTCCAAGTGCTAGCTTGTTGTGGAACGATTTGATCGGGACTCCTTTTCTTCTTTCGATGCCGGACTCTCCGAATGAATGAAGAAGCTCAAGAGGTGGAGAATGAGTGGTTGGAACCCTTCCCAAACACTCAATCCTAAGACCTAGATCTCTAGGTACAAAAATGCACACTTTTCTCCAAAAACCTCACACCTAAAAACTAGAACTTTTTCCTAGTTTCTTCCCTTTCTTCCCTTTGATTTTTCCAGCATTTATTTGCTGAGTTTTTCCTTATTTTCGTCCTCCCATTTCAGCCCCATAAGTAGATGGAGAGGGAGAGGGAGAGTGGGGAGTTATAGGTGTGGTAATGGGTAGTTATGGAGAGTTATGGTCATGGGAAGTTATATAACTCCCCAAAAATGAATTTAAACTTATTTAAATTCAGATTAAATGTATTAATTGATTTTAATTCATAACTAAAATCAATTGGATCAAGTGTGCATACATTGGGTTCAACCCGATTGGACCCAAACCCATTTTGAACCAAATCCTATTTGATTCGTTCCAGATTTTTATAGCTCAATCAAATTGGGCTATCAAGTAATCACATTACTTAATTCACCTCCATGCATCACCAACTATTAGTGAAAATTTCATGTCACAACCTTTTGTGACATCAAGTGTCTACACTTGCGAAATCAACAAGTGTCGACACTTACACAAGTATCGACACTTTCAAGAATATCAAGTGTTGACACTTGGATAAAGAAAAACCCTTTTTCTCTGTGAGTCCACGAACGATTCCCAATCGTTCTCCGATCACTAGATCAAGTAGAAACCCCTATGGTGTGTGACCCCATAGGTTCGAACACTAAGCCGGTAGCACTGGAACATTTCCAATACCAGTCAAAGTTGCCATCTAGCAATGACACCCGACGTCCGGATAGGTCGAAGTTGCAGAGCAACAATCAAGAACCAGGAGATATGGAAACCTTGTAATTAATCCCTTTGACCTCAATGCTCAAGAAGACTTAGGGTTTAACTGCCCAACCCATAAAGTCCATCAACAATGTGTCTCAATCTCACAAGTCCTGTAACACTTTACAGTAACTACCCTGGCCAAGGTTTTGCTAAATTGAAACACAGTAAGATATCTGCTCCAAACACTTTGGAGGGGTCAATCCCATCTTGATCTGATCATCGCTACACGAGTACTTAACTGTACCCAGAAACCTTCCATCCCTGGATTAGAAATCCAGATAGTCCAGTACCAAAGTACAGTGAGTTGCTCACAAGCTACCATGACGATCTCATGTCTGAGGGATAACTACGTCCATATCAAAACTCTAGGCAGAAAAAAATACAGACGGGTCACGTTCGATGAAATGTCAAACACAACATCTGCATGCCATACCAGTGTCTCTACACTCCTTGGTTAAGAGGACAACCAACGACTATGGCACACAACGACCTATACTTGATATACTATCATCCTGAAATAAGTGTATCATTTGGTCGTGAACAATTTTAGGACTATATGATATATCCTCTCTATATCACATACAAATAGTCCTAATACTTCATCACTGAAGAACTCATTACAGAAAGATGAAATAGTGATGAACTGCCAGAATAAACATTTTATTCAATAATATAATTCATATATAATCACATCAAATGTATAACTGTTTACAGTAGAAATTGGCTTTGGAACACATTTCCCAACATTAGGTGCTTTACCATGGCCGTCCGGTCATAGGAAACAGAAGGGCTACAAGACCCTCACATCCATTCCACGGGGATTTCCTATGGCATGTAGGGATGCCGATGTGAATTGACCTTTGAAGGGGAACATGAGGAGATAAGTTTTGAATCTTAAAGAATAGTTTAGCATCATTAGAATCTAGCCTCTTTTTATTTCTGCATTTTTTTATTTCAGTACATGGTCTAATATTTTAGTTGTTTTTGTCTGTAGGAACATCATTTTTTTATGATTTTTGTTTTTCTAGACTCTGCATAATTTGAAGTATTTTCTAGAATTTTCTCAGATTTTATTTCAGTATGTAGAATTTCTACATGGCTGATTACCATCTGAGAAAAATTTTACTCTGAAAATTCAGCAAGTGCATCTCTTCCCATTTTCATTTTTCATATAGTGTAATTTTTGCATTTAGGTTCATATTTTTAATTTCCAGCATCTTATTTCTGCTATCATACATCAAAAATCCAAAAACAAAGCTTAGTTACATTTTATTAGATCATGTGTATGCTATCATTCTCATAAATAATTTGAGGACGTCAATATCAAAAGATAAGGGAAGGAAGTCATTTCCTTTCCTTAGCCCAAAAATAACTACCCTTGCATTTCGAACCCAAACCTAATCTAAAATCTAGTAGCAACCTAATAGATTAGGGACATCAACGAGTTGGGTTTGACCATTTTGGGGAAGCTGGTTGCATACAATCCTTCAATTGGTACCGGAAAGCTGGTATCTAAGGCAAGAGGTCTAGTGTCAAACGACCTAAGCGGTGTTGTGGTTCCTTAATTAGGTCCTTGCGAAAGCAAGGGGGGCCTCCCACACTCCCACCTCTTACCTGGCCAGTGAAAAGGCTAGTTGATTGTGCTATGTGTCTTCTACATGGATCATTGTGATTGAACTCCTATGTCTAGCAAACCTGTAACACCTTTCGTTGTGTATTGCATGTCGACTAGGTCAGGAGTCCCCTATCACCCCCATCATTTCTAATGAAGTGAACCCATGGAGAATGATCGTGAGGGTCAATTAAAGGTCATCATTGAACAGTTAGTTAGGTTGAACAATGGGTTTAATAAGTTTGAAAACAAATTTGAAACAAGGCTGAGAACCCTGGAAAAGGGCAATAGACCATCCATTGAACTTGAGTCTGAGTCACCTCCCCACCCTAGGGAATACACTCAATGTGATCCTTCCTTAGAGGCTGAGCCCAGAAGAGTTCCACATCCTAACCCAGCCCAAGAGATTCACCCTAGGAGACCCAATCAGGAGTTTATGGATCATGAAGAACTGCACGAATCTGAAGACCTTTTAGGAGTAGTCAGATGCACCTTACCCAAAACATGGCGCAAGAAAATTAGCGTAAGACCAACATCCTACAAACCTTTGTCAAACTAGGGGATAAGGTGTGCAAGATCATAGTTGATAGTGGGAGCTGTGTCAACGTCATTTCTTTAAGTACTGTCAAATCTCTATGATTGACCCCAGTTCCTCACCCCAACCCTTATAAGGTCTCATGGATAGATTCAACTTCCATACCCATAAAGTCTAGATGCCAAGTCATGATCAAATTACAATCATATGAAGAGATGATTTGGTGTGATGTCCTTCCCATGGGCGTCAGTAGCATTACCCTAGGTCGACCCTGGCTTTACGATCACGATGCCACCCTTTATGGTCGAACCAATACCTGTATCTTTAACCACCATGGGAAGAAATTTACAATCAATCCAATTCAGCTTAAGGACCAGGTTAAAAGAGGATTGAGTAGCCTTAAAGAAAAGAAACCTAGAGTCAACCTAATCAGTGACAAAGAGTTAGAGAAGGAGATTACTGAGGGAGCCCCTGCCACTAGAGAAATTCATGAATCGACACAAAGAGAACCCCCTCAAGAGGTAGTTGAAGCCCTGAAAGTAAAAGAATTTGATGACATATTTCTCGATGAGTTAACTAATCAACTACCACTTGATAAGATTACTGAGGGAACCCTTACTACTAAAGAGATTCATGAACCGATCCAGAGAAAACACCCTCAAGGGGTAGTTGAAACTCTAAAAGAATTTAAGGATGTATTTCCCGATGAGTTAGCTAAGCAACTACCACTTTAGCTAAGCAACTACCACCCAATGATATTACTAAAGGATCCCCTGCCACTGAAGAGATTCCTGAACCGACCCATAAAGAACACCCCCAGGAAGTAGTTGAGGCTCTGAAAGAGTTTGAGGATGTTATACCCGATGATTCACCTGATTAATTACCACCCTTGAGGGACATCCAACATGCTATAGACTCGGTCCCAAGATCCTCTTTAACAGACCTTCCTCACTATGGGTTAACCCTACCAAGCCCCAAGAACTACAAAAATAAGAGGACCATATGACACCCATAGAACAATGTCCAAATTTTAAGATTATCCTGAATACCCAGGGTCTGTTTCATGCTTCCCACTAATTGCCCCAAGACTCTGATTCCTATTTCCTAACCTTCCCTGAGTCTTTTCATGTTTCTAGAGCCATAGGGCTACATTTTGTTGAGATTACTAGATTGCATAAATCCATAGAGTCCATCCCATTTGCTACCTACTTCTGGTATACCTTATGGCATTTGCTAGGGATCCATGGTAATTTTTCATGTGCATACCAGACCAGGGTCAGACCTCGAGAGTCAATAATCTATTAGGTTTAGGCCCTAAAGAGTCCAATAAAATTTCTCTCAATAGGAATACATAGTTGAGTCTGCATTTTGCATCATACTAAAAACTTTGCATTAAGTACACATTTTAAAATAACTTGGCTATTTCCCGAAAGCAAGCCAAAGAATATGAAATAAGGGATTATGTAATGATTAGGCATAGGCCTGCATGGTTCCCACCAGGAACTATTAAAAAATTTCATGCTCGTGGAGCTGGCCCGATTAGAGTGATAAGGAGAGTTGGCCCTAATGCCTTTGTGCTTGAGCTACCCTTGGATTATGGCATTAGCTCGACTTTCAATATCCCAGACTTAGTCGAGTATAGGGAACCAGCAAACATACCCAGTGAGCTATTTGGGCCTAACCTTTCATTTAAGAGCGAACCTGACCCAGAGTGTCCACCTCCAATTTTACTTGAGAGAGGAGAGTGGATCGAGCATGTCCTGGATGATCAAGCTATGACCACCCGGGGTAAAGGCTATCAACGTTACTTGGTCCGATGGCAAGGCCGACCGGAGTCCGATGATATGTGGATTACCCAGGAGGACTTGCAGCACCTCGACCCCGACCTTCTAGAGAAGTACCAAAGCCAAATCAATCCTTACTCGACAGGGTCGAGTTCCTCTTATCCCGGGAGAATTGTTGTGGGCAGCAGGATCTAACTGAGGCTCCTCAACCCTCTGAGGATCTCGGATTAGGGTTTCATCTTTTGGGTCATGTAATAAGGCTTCAAGCCTAAGCATTTTATTTTCTTGAGTCATGAATTTAGTCTCCATTGCTTTTATTTTAGTCATGAACCTTGACCAATTTGGTCAAGTTGTGTCTATGGGTCCTGTAATGATTCCAATCTGAGTTTGTTTGAAGGTTGGGCCCAAGCCGGAGTGGTCTTCGAGTCTAGTCAAATTTGTAATGGGTCAAGCCATCTCCCAAGCTATGAAAGATGCCACTTGGCACCACCTCATCCATCCCATGTGGTGCCACATCACCTTGACATGTGGGCAACCAAGGCAAGAAGGGAATGCTGGAATTTTTGGGCACCATTCCTTGATTTTTTCCTCCCTTCCCTCCCCCTATCAAGCCTCTTTCCAAAGGAGCTATGGATAGCCAAGGAAGGTCAATGGGCAATGAAGGCATGATCCTTGTTTCAAGCCCCATATCAAGACTTCTTTCCAAAGTGCTTGGTCGGCTATGGAAGAAAAGCATTGACCCTCAAATCAAGAAGACAACTCCCTTATTTCAAGCCTTATATCAAGCCATCTTCCCAAAGTGCTTGGTCAGCTATGGAAGAAAAGCATTGACCCTCAAATCAAGAAGACAACTCCCTTCTTTCAAGCTCCAAATCAAGCGACAAGACCTGGGTCGGCCAAAGGAAGAAGAAATTTGAATTTGGGCGCCCCTTCATGAAGCTTTATATTTCTTTAAAACTTGAATGGGTTTTAAGGTGCCTATATAAAGGGCCTTACCCCTCCTTTGTAAAGTTTAATCTTGATGAATGAAAGAAAATATTTTGAGTGCTACTCTTCTAGTTATTGCCTTCGTTCCTTAAGAACATCGATCTCCGTGAGGGAGCGCCTTCACCTTCGGGCGTCGAGAGGTGTGAGGCCTCAAGTTACCTTCTCTTCCATGCAAGCCATCTTTCATCTTCGAGTTTGGAGGCCATCTGTGATGGGGACATCGGCCCAGAATCTGAAGCAGCCTAGATCAAATCTGAAGCCCAGTCCAGAACCTAAAGCCCAGCCCAGCCTAAAATCAGAAGCTAGCCCAACTCAGAAGCCAGCCCAGAACCTAAAGCCCAGCCCAGCCCAAATCCTGGGGGCCCAATATCCTGAAGTCGATGCAGCCCAAATCTTGATGCAGCACAAATCTCGAAGTACACAACAGGATAAATATATTTTTATGGGTGTACGAGAGATTGGATATCTTGAGATTTTAGGATTAGTTTTATCGATTCTCTAGTTTGATTATTTATTTTTTGGATTTACTTTATCCTTGGAGTAGTTTGTTTTTTTAAAATAAATAGTTTGAATTTGTTAGGATTGGGATTGAGATATCTGATCGGGATATCGAATATCTTAGATTAGTCTATTTAAAGACTTTTCTCATTAGAAATAAAATTAGTGAGTGATGAGTTATTGAGAAAAAGAACTTGGGTGTGTCCCGACTTCCTCCCCCCTCTTCTTTCTTGGTGCTATTTCCCTTCTTCTGGTTCTTCCCTCCTCCTGATTATTCTCTCTAGGTTCTTCTTCTTTCTTTCTGGGCTATCTTTCCTCTCTCTGGTGCTTCTTCTCTGTTCTATTTCTCTATCCCCTGTCTTCAACTAGATCCCACTGAAGCAACCATGACTCCCGTGTTCCATCACCTCTCCATCCTCGGCAAACCGCCCTTGCCTTCACACTGATCCTCCGACATCACTGATCGGAACCCCTATGCACAGATCTCCATGCAAGCACTTCCTGTCTCTGCCTGTGCAAGCCGTTGCTGCGGTCGAAGCTCCCTGTTGTCGTGCCCTCCATGACCACTGCACGATCCGTTTGACCGAGCACCCCACAGCTGACCGGATGTCTGACCGAGCGCCCCACTCCACCGACCGGACATCTCCAGCCGGCCATCCGACTCCTCCATTCCCAGTCACCATCCATCTCCTCCGCCCGAGATCGAGCGTGCCGAGCATCTCCCTCCCTCTAGCAGATCTCCTCCGCTTCTAGCCCATGGCTAGAACGAGACCACTGGCCTTGATGGATTCCGGCCGCCCAGCTCATTGCCGCCCTGCTGCCATCTTCGCCCGATCCGTCGATTTCGCCATGGCCGCCACCGTCGCCGTCCCCAACCCCGTCACTGGCAATGCCTGCCAAATCTGCCCCTCCACGGACCGGCACCCTCCCGCACGACCATCAAAGTAGGGAGAAGAGCCCCAGCATGATCCTGAACGCAAACGCAGCGTTCATGGCTGAATTCCCCTCCTGCACTATCCTTAGAGCAAAGCCGGCTAGCATCTACCGACTTTAGGAATAGCATAGCAAAAAAAAAGAAAACCGTGAGAAAAAAAAGTGGAAAAAAAAAAAAGAAAATAGAAAAAAAAGGGGGTTATTTGAATTAAAAAAAGGAGAGAGAATATGAAGAAAAAGAGTGGGTTTCATTTGAATAAAAGAAAAAATAGGGAAAAATAACTTGGATCATGTTTAACTTAGCCTAGGATCATTTCTTAATGACCAACGGTCCGACCTATCTCCTAGAATAATTCTTGATTCGGGATCGCGTCCCGCGTCAATCTGGATGATCCATATTGGCGCCTAGCAAGAAGATCCCCCATTCACCACCATCTTCAACTTTTCTTTCCTTATTGCTTTTTGTTTCTTGCTAACTCCCAACGTTTCTCTTGATTGCTCGCATGTCCTCCAGGTGCCACGAATATGGAGTCAGTCTCCCTTGCCTTCACGACCTTCGGACGAAAAGTCGGCGCATCCGCAGGGTTGTAGGCTCGATCATCTAGGCTGCATCCAAGAAAGCGAGTGAACCCAGCATCGGGCACAGCAGAACTTTATAAGGTTTGCCACCCTAACTCCTAAGTTGGTATTGATCCGAGAACTAAGTCCTACAGGGTTTCTCAATCCCGGGTTCTCTTCTTATTATGTTGAGGGGCTTACTTGCTAGTTGAAGTTCTTGTTATTATAGAACCCTAGATCTACTCTTGCTTGTCTTCGGAAATCCTTAACTTCATTAAAAAACCTAAAAATCATAAAAGAAAAATCACCTGCATCATCCTAGCATCTAGTTAGTCCCGCATCACTAGTTAGGATAGGAATACAAGATTTGATAGGGAGAAGGATTACAAAGTGGCCTAGAACTAGAAGTATACAATTTGAATAGAAATAAAATAGGATCTCTTTGTTAGAATTGGTCTTCTCTCCTTCTTTGACTTGGTCAAAAGCTCCTTCTTGGGCTTGGACGCCTAAATGGACTTGGGCTTAAACTTTAGGGCAGCAAGGGCATCCTCCAATGGGCTTGGACAGTCTTCAAACTTGGGCGCATGGGCGTGGTCTTAGGTGGTCTCCAAGGTTGGCGCATGGGCCTGGTTCATGTCCTCCTGGTGGGATGGAAATCCTGGGCTCCATCTGAACGTCGACTTGGGAGGGCCTAAGGCACCATGGGCTCCTGGGATTGAGAAGTCTCCTAGGCTGGGGCGCCTAGAATATTCCCAGGTATCAGTGGTGCTTGGAATCTTCATATGTGGAGCTTCATGGGCTTCTACTTTGAGACTGGTTCTCCTCTTGTATAAAACTGGACTTATACTTATATGACTCAATTAGACTGGACTAGGGTTGAGACAACTCAATTGAACTTCTAGTCTCAACTTAGTATATGACTCAACTTACTTAACTGGACTAAACTCAATATAGGACTACAGGACTTAAATTGACACATGACCCAAAATGACATAACAAGACCAAAATGACTAAAGACTCACAATGAGCTGACTTGAACAACTAAGCTCAACTTAGCCGAACATAACCCAAAACTTGACTCATAAACCCTAATGGTGTTAGTCTAACTCTAAATACAGGACTCAAGTATAACAAGTCCTGAAAAACAAAACTCAAGACCCAAATACAGAACTCAAATGGCTAACATAGCCAGATCATTGGACTCAAAGACAAAATTTGAATCATGGCCAAGGGACTCAAACTCAGGGATCCATAGTGAACTAGGGTTGACCTAAAGTCCCCATCACTAATCGAGCCCAAGTGGAAACTTGGGAACGCGTGCAAAGGAGGTATCTTGTCAATCGAGCCTAGTCATTTATAGCTACTGGATCAAGGTGTAGTAACTAGTAGATGATATAACCATCTTAGTTATCTCCTTCTCAGTCAGTGATATAGTTGATAATCTAGTGCTCCATAGTTAGTGGCTCGGTTAGTCCTCGAAGCTGAAAAAGTAGTTGCTATAACAATTACCCCCTACTTCCAAGTCTAGAATGCTATCAAGTAATTTATTCAGGCCTTATCATATCTGGATAAAGGGATTAGCCACTTCTTCGATCTCGAAGATAGAGCTGATATTTTTGCCATCTGGGTATCAATTGCCTTCTCGGAAATTGTCGCTAGCTGTCTTACAACCTTTAGTTGATGGAAGATTTAGATTCACTTATATTCTATATGAGTTAGAATTTTATACATATTAGAATTAGAAAAACAATAGTTTATCTTACATTATTCCTCAAAATAATATATATTATTTTAGTCATATTAGAAGTATTATTATAAGGATCATATATTATTATATATGATGATCCTGTAATTTATTTAAAAATCTTTATAATTCTAATTTTAATAATAATAATAATAATAATATAATAATAATAATAATAATAATATAATAATAATAATAATAATGAAGAATATATATTTTTTTTAATATGATATTCAGAGCATTCCTCCCCTTCACAACCCTAATAGCTGCTGCCCTCCTGGCTGCCGCAGCAACCCCCCCTCCTCTATTCCTACCAACCACCCGCCACCGCCCGAAGCACCTTCCCGTCCGCCCATGTAGCCTTCCTTTTCGGTCTGCCCGTGCCAACCTGGTCCCTCCGCCTGTGCCAACTCTCTTCCCCTGCTCTCCTGTCCCTTTCTGGGCCCCCCGCGCCACACAACCCCGCCCACCACTAGCATGGTACCCGTGCACCTCAACGTCTACGATCTGACGCCTACTAGCTCGGTCTCAGCGTCTACCAGTCTGGCATCCAAGTGCACGGGGTAGAGTAGGTGTACAGAATGCATGAACATGCTAGGACGAGGATCTTCGAGGGGCAGCCATGGCAGTGCCCGGGGTTCATCTTTCGAAAGTCGATCCTGATCGGGCGCATGAATCTGGGGCCATGAGAGGTGCAGACACTCATGGAGGAGCTCACCATGGAGTACACCAGCAACACCTACAACCTCATCTCCAAGAACTGCAACCATTTCTGCAACGAGGCCTGCCTCACCGTCACCTCCTCCTCAACTGATCGGCATCGCCGGAATCGCCTGGACTCCCTCTCCCATGCCACCTCCCGTATCCGCAAGAACCTCGCCTCATCGTACCCATCGCCCCTTTCCCCTCGCTGTCGCCACTTTTCCCGGCATCGTCGCCTGTCGCCAGAGCAGCTTCGCCCATGGACCCATAGCCAGAGATAGAGCTATCAACGGATCGGGTCGAAACCCAGATATCTAGATTCGGACTCGATTTTAGTTACTGAACCCAGACCCGGATCCAATTTCAGCTACCGGATCCGAATACCCGACGGATCTAATTTTAAAGTACCAGATCCATACCTGAATGGATCCCGAGTATCCAGACCCGAACCCGGACCCGAATGGAAGGTACCACCATGGCCCATGGACTTGTAAGAGTAAAGAATTCTATTCTTTTTTTCATTCTTTTATGTTCAAAAGATGTGGCAAACCATGTTACTGAAAGCCATAACTTGATTTGCTCAAAACAAGAAAGCCAGAACATAAAAGAATAGCCACATGAGCATAAGACCTAGGTGACTGAAAGCTAGAGCATGATTTACTCAAAACAAGAAAGCCAGAATATCAACCACATTTCTGAAATTCGAAATAAATTATATACAAAACATCCTACGATACTGTGGCACTGAATCACTGATGATCATAGCTATCTACTATTAATAAAAAACAAGGACAAGGCAACAACATCTAACCGAGCATTGTAGCACTGTGGCACTGTAGAAGGCGCTCAGATCCGAGGAAGACAACTTGGGATCCGATGAAAGCAGCGCTGTTGGAGCTGGAGGATGATGTCCAAGACGATGGCCGACGGGGCTCGGAGCTGAGGAAGGGAGAGCCAGAGGGGTAGGCGATGCTCGGTGGTAGGAGGTACCCGGTGGCCGGCGGGGCTCGGAGCTGAGGAAGGGAGAGCCGGAGGGGTAGGCGGTACCTGGTGGTCGGCAGGGCTCGAAGCTGAGGAAGGGAGAGTCGGAGGAGTAGGCAGTACCCAGCAGCCAGCGAGGCTCGGAGTTAAGGAAGGGAGAGCCTGAGGGGTAGGCGGTACCCGGCACTGACGGGGCTCGGAGCTGAGGAAGGGAGAGCCGGAGGGATAGGCGGTACCGTGGTAGGCCAATGTCGGAGGGGTCCGTCGTCGAGGGGGGGAGGCATCGACCGTCGAAGGGGGGAGGCCGATGTTGGAGGCTCAGAGCAGTAGAGCCGGCGGGCAACGGGCGTCGACCATCGAGGGATCCGCCGTCGAGGGGGGGAGGCATTGGCCATCGAGGGGAGGGAGGCGTCGACCGTCGAGGGGGATTTGGGTTTGGGGAATCGGTGAAAGGGAGAACCGGAGAAAGCCAGAAAGGGGCTAGGGCACCGATGGAAGAAATTTTTATAGTAAAAGCAAGATGGATTCTTAACCGTTTGATCATAATCTAACATCCCATATTTATATAAATATATATAAATAAATATAAATATATAAAATATTATTTTATATAATCGGGTCCTGGGTCTGTCGGGTCTGGATATTACATATCCAGACCCGGATCCCTTTAACTATGACTAATCGGGTCCGGGTCCGAATCTGGATAAACGAGTCCAGATTTAGATCCAAACCTAGACCCATTAGATAAATACCCGTGGGTCTCGGGTCCGGACCCGATCTATTGACAGCTCTAGTCGGAGATGGTGAATTGCACTGGACACCCCCTATCGTGGTCAACAGGCCTCACGATATAGAGGGCTTATGTAGACCCGATCAACAGCACCAATAAAAAAAGGAAAGAAAGAAAGCAAGAAAAAAAGGGACATGAAAAAAGATTTAAAAAAAAGATAGAAAACTGTCTAAAGAAATCTCAATTCCATTTTTTTTTCTTTTTCCTCGCATCTCATATAGTAATGTTACATATATATATCAGCCTAGATTGTTATTTTATTTTTTTTAAAAAAAGGTAAAAAAAAGTTAATTGCCACTATAGAGTCGATCTTTACCCATGCGCTCGAATATGCCCTCAAGTACTAGCTCAAGTCCTTCTCCCATGATCAATTCAAGCTCCATGGCTGCACCGCCCAGCTCTCCAATCTCGATATTTATGGTGATTCTCTACATGTGTTATTTATGCTTTATTTATTCCTTCAGGTTGACTAATATGATAGGTTCTCTTCCTTGATCTTCACAACCTCTATGTAGTGATCTAGATTTCTATTTCTCATATTGCTGTCATCATTATCCTCGACTCTTTATGGCATCATCTTCTGAAGTACAAAAGTCTACTCTATTAGACACCACAATCAAGTTAATGGTGCTTATTATATCCTCTAGGCTTAGAGCTTCCATTTCTCTATATCGACGCTTCTTTTGCTGCCTTCTCTTCTTTGATAGCAAGACAATGATGAACTCTATGGACAAGCAGGAAGATGATTATGTAACTCTTACCTGGCAAAAGATGATTATTCAACTCTCACCTGGCAGGAAGATGATTATGCAACTCTTACTTGGCAGGAAAATAATTATGTAACTCTTACCTGACTACAAGTAGCAGGAAAATGATTATGCAGCTCTCACCTGACTACAAGTAGCAAGAAAATAATACACAGCTCTCACCTAAACTTGTTCACTTCCTTAATCTAGGAAAATGATTATATATCTCTCTCCTAATTTTCTTCGGTTACTCTCCCGAACACAAAAGAGAGTGTTATGATCCCATTTCTTGATAACACTTTGTTTTGGCTGAGATTAATTTCTTTAAGTCTATCTCATTCTCCTCTCCTTTCGAGAAGCAAATAGAATCCTTGTTCCGACCTCCTCTTCCAATACTGGCTCCATCCCTACATTATATTCCTTCATTAAATACTGAGCAGCCTTTGAAGACTCTACCGATAGTTCATCATATTTTGCAAAATTTCGATACCTTATACCAGTCAACAGATCAGCTCGCAAACATCTTCACCAGAACTTTCAATTCCACTGGATTTTCTACTATATATTCCAAACTAGACTTAGTTGATGTATAAGCTCTAGCTTAAGGGAGAGTGTTAGAATTAGAAAATATAGCAGCTTATTTTATGTTATTCCTTAAAACAATGTACATTGTTTTAGTCATATTCAAAGTATTAATATAGTCATATTAGGAATCATATATTATCATATATAATAACCATATATTCTATCTAAAGATCTTTAGAGTCCTAATTTTAATAAAAATAATAAAGAACAATCTTTTTCTCCCTCTTATTAATATAGATGCTATAGTTGGCTTCATATTATTATGAGGCATACAGTGACCCTCCATGCCAATATGGTTAAACCATATAAAGAATTTACATCAACAAATTTGTAGGATTATGATCGGTAACCTTCTAATGCGGGATAGAGATCGGGGTTGGATCATTGGCGAGCTGAGAAGTCACCAGGGGATTAGGGTTTGCCTGGAAGAAGAAAGAAGAGGGTGAAGGGTTTAGAAAGATAACTGGGGTTTATATAGATTTTCCAAGAAGGACAAGCACATAGCAAAGGGGCTCACACAGATGCCCTAGGGATAACACAGTTACCCCAAAAAGAGGGAAAAAGAGATCACATAGATACCCTTATGAATAATAGGGATCACACAGATACCCTTCACATAGAAAATCAGGGATCACATAGATTCCCTAAGATCACACAGATCCTTCACACAAAACTCAAGAAATTTTATTCATCCATCATTATTCTTCATACATGAAAGGGGTCTTTTTATAATTGACCCTAGCCCTTGGATTACATGGAATGAAAAGCAAAGAGGGGGGGGCAGTAACATGCTGCCTTATGGGTGGATTTGCATGAAAGGGAGGCGCCACAAATTTTCTATATTTGTGGGTTATACATAGCAATAAAGGGAGAAGAAAATCAGGGACTCCTGCTTGCTTGCTTCTTTTGCCTGGATTGATTGCATAAAATAGGGATGGGGACCACTTCAAAGCTGGGCGCCAAGTTTTTTCCTCTTCTGGATTGCATGAAACACGGGGGGCACCATATGAGACATGAGATGCCATATAATTCCTTCCATTTTTCTTGGACGACCAACATATTCTATAAAGGGTGCTAATCTGCTTCCTTTTGTGCTTAGATGACTTCAAGAAAATCCTGAACTGTCTTGATTGAATAGATGGCGCTTACTATGACTGGGATCCTATGTGGCTACTGAAGTGGCTGGGCTCTCGAGTCCTCATCATTCCCCTGGAGTGGGGAGAACTCGACTCCGTTGAGTCAGGCTCAATGGGGGGTTTGATGGAACCGAAACTAATCAAATCAAAGCAAAAGAGGCTAGGTTCAATTTTTTTTTTCACCTTCTTTTCTTTTCTTTTAATAATCTCTGCTCTAAAAGTCATGCAACTTTGGAAGTCATGTGGTGTTGAAATCTGTGTTGCTCTGGGAATCATGCAGGTTGAAGTCGGTAACACGGGCCGAGAGTGCTTTCACGTTCATGCGAACTCTTCTTCTCCATGGTCTGATGCCAGGGAACAGGGGAGGCTCACGGAGGGGCTCGCCAGCATTGGTGCTGGGCGGAGGATGGTTGGCAGGGTAGCGGTGGTCACGGCATAGTCGGCAGCGACTGGCGATGGCAACAGGGAGGAAGACGGCGACACGGGGGGAGATGGCATCGCTTGATCTCGGGCGATGCGACAGTGAAGATGATGGCAGCTCGATGAGAGGGAGGCACAGCCATGGAAGGGGAGCAATGCTGGGAGGAGACGGTGGAACGGTCGAAACGATGGCCAGCACGGATGGGAAGATGCTGGCACGGAGATTGTCTCGGCCACCCAAGGATCGCTCCGATCGGGATGAAAGTAGTGACAAAAAAGGGGGCTCCGGTTTGAAGGGAGGAGGTTGGCGGGGGGGTGGGGCATCGGTTGCTGGCGGTGAGCAGGAAGAGGGCATCGCGGGTCGACTAGGGTAGTGGCATAGTGGGGAGCAAGAAGAGGGTGAAGCGATGGCTCGGTTGGGGTGGGCTCAGTCTGGGTGGGGTGCTCTGATCAGTGGTGTGGGCGACGGTGGTGGAGGCTGGCGACGAAGGGATCGTGCATGCCGGAGGGATTGGGTGGCTTGTTGGTCACGGTCTGTGGCTTTGGATGCGCATGCGGCCGAGGGCATCACGGATGAGGGCTGAGACATGGGGCTGCTTGGTGAGGTGCTGGTCAGCATTGAACTAGAAGACGATGGCTTTGATGGTCGCAGGCGGACGCGATGGCTAGAGGCGAGCGAGACAGAGGGGGATCTTCCAATGGGGGGCCATGAGCAGCCTGATCTGCGATGCGGGGTTCCATCGGCTATCGGGCATTGATCGACTAGGAGCAGGATTTGGGGGCGGCACAGTAGTGGACGATGTCGCCGAGGAGGGAGACTTGCTTCCAGTTGGCCCAGTCATGGGCGTGGGAGCTGTCGACAGTTCTTGGAGAGGTTGGCATGGACGAAGTAGAAAACAGAGGTGAGGGCTTGAAGCGAGGAACGATGGTGAGTGACCGGCTGGGGAGAGGGTGGTCTGGCATCCATGTTGGGGAAGGATCCGTGGACGGGATTTGAAATAGAGAAGAAAGAGAACAGTGGGGCTGGTGAGGAAGAAGAAAAACCCTAATCCTCTAGCTCTGATACCATGTTGATGCGGCACAGAGATCGGGGTTGGATTGCTAGCGAGCTAAGAAGTCACCAGAGGATTAGGGTTTGCTTGGAAGAAGAAAGAAGAGGGTGAAGGGTTTAGAAAGATAACTGGGGTTCACACAGATTCCCCAAGAAGGACAAGCACATAGCAAAGGGGCTCACATAGATGCCCTAAGGATCACACAGATATCCTGAAAAGAGGGGGAAAGGGATCACACAGATATCCTTAGAAATAATAGGGATCACACGGATACACCAGGGATCACACAAATATCCTTCATATAGAAAATCAAGGATCACACAGATACCCTAGGATCACACAGATCCTTCACACAGAACTCAAGAAATTTTATTCATCCATCATTATTCTTCATACATGAAAGGGGTCTTTTTATAATTGACCCTAGCCCTTAGATTACATGGAACAAAAAGCAAAGAGGGGGGCAGTAACATGCTGCCGTATGGGTGGATTTGCATGAAAGGGAGGCACCACAAATTTTCTATATTTGTGGTTTATACATAGCAATAAAGGGAGAAGAAAATCTAGGACTCATGCTTGCTTGCTTCTTTTGCCTGGACTGATTGCATAAAATAGGGATGGGGACCACTTCAAAGCAGGGTGCCAAGTTTCTTCCTCTTCTAGCTTGCATGAAACAGGGGGGGCACTATATGAGACATGAGATGCCATATAATTCCTTCCAATTTTTCTGGGTGGCCAACATCTTCCATAAGGGGTGCTGATATGCTTCCTTTGTGCTTAGATGACTTCAAGAAAATCCTAAACTGCCTTGATTGAATAGATGGCACTTACTGTGACTGGGATCCCATGTGGCTACTGAAGTGGCTGGGCTCTCAGGTCCCCATCACCTTCAAAGCTATCTAAGACAAGCCTTCAAGGGCATCCATGGAAGATATGTAAAATGGGGTAACGTTCCATGCACCGAGAGAACTTGATACTCTAGACCTTCTGGAACCATAGAAATGGAGTGCCTATTTGGCATTGTTGTTTTTTTGTGTTTTTGTTCGTCTCCATATTAGGAAAGAATCATATGGAGATTGATGTTGGAAACAACATTTCCAATGAACTTTTATTAAGAACTAAATATCTACTACCCAAATCTCTCATGATTTTTCCAACTTTTGGAGGGTGGGAGGGGGGGAAGGGGGGGTGCCGACAAAAATAAAACAAAAGCAAAACCAATGGCTATCCCAGATTACTGTTCTTGAGTAATTCTTTGTACATTAGCCACAATGTAAAAAATCCGACACGGAGTGCAACACATGTCATTATTGGGCCATGTAATTCTTGCATGGCATGGCTAGATTTCTATTCTTCCAATGTCAAATTATAGCAATGAATGAGACACACCAGGGATGTCAGAACTAACGTATATTAAATGCATTACTGGCTTAAAATTTAGAATTTTTATGATAAAAATGTTCTTTCCCTCCAAAATGATCTCTTTTTTTCCATTCTCTACTTGGTGCTAAATCATTTTTGAAGCTTCCCATTCATCCTCTTCTTCCTCCTATTGTTCCTCCTTTCTCTCTTCATCCTCCTCCCTTTCCTCATCTATTTAAGTGCCAGGCATCCGACAGCTCTATTTCCCTGCCATTACTCTGCATCCAAGATTGTTAATAGCAGCTTCTTTTCTTAAATTGCTGTGAGACTACATGTCAGAGCCATCGAGAAGTAAATGATTCCTCCATAGTTATTTTTGTCATGCGGTTCCTTTATTACAGCACCCTCTTCGGTTATTAAACCAAGTTAATGCATCTAGTAAGTTCGCTATGATGTAAATGCTCTCCTCGAAGCAGTCTTTTTTCTCGACCCTTTGATACCTAGTGGCGAGCTTATGGCATTCCCTACCCTTAGGGGTGCAAATGGGTCGAGTCAGATCAGATCATGAGTGATCCCAATCCGACTCAGTTCTTTGATCGGGTCTTAATATTAGACCTAAACCTAACCCACTAGAAAATCGAGTCGGGTTCACTATTAGAATTTTTAACCCAACAGGTCATTCGGGTTGGATCAGATCCATAAATAACCCGATTCTAATCTAAAAAAATTATATCTAAATATGATATGGATAAAATATAGATAACCATATTTCAATTATTACATAGCCAACTATTATTAACTATAAAATAGATAACAAATAATATTATTTTGAAAATAAATTAAGATATAAAAATAATTATAACTCTATTTCTATGTTAATAATAAGTTTCATATAAATTTTAAAATATAATTTAAAAGTCTAAATAGATATGATCCTAATAGTATTAGTATATTCGAGTCGGGTCAGGTCGGGTCAAGTCCAAATTTGGTAAACCCAAACCTGACCTGGAAAATAAAATGGGTCTAATTTTAGGACCCGACTCAGATCCACGGGTTCATAAAAATATGTTGGATCAGGTTTGAACAGGTTGGGTCGTGTCGGGTCACAGGTCAACCTGATCCATTTGCAACCTTACCTACCCTTGACACATGGTGACGAGCTTATGACATTTCTTGCTGTTGCAATAGCATATAACTTTCCATTACCAGTTTATAATACCTTCTTGGCAACTTATGGCATCCATTGCCTGAAATGAGGCTTTTCAACAACTTAAGATCACTTCGCATGTCTCAATTATAATATCTGCTGGCCAACCCATAACATCCTCTGTTCAAACTAACCCTTTTCAATAGTTTAAGATGAACTTATGATATCCCATCCCCAGATAACTTCCCAAACCTTGCCTTTTCAACATTTTATATCATCCCATCCCCAAAAAACTTTACGAACCAATCATTTTCATGTGCTTAGGACATCATGATGCTTGATTATGACACCCTGTGTCTAGTTTATGATATCCTCTGCCCCAAGTGCTCCAGGAACTAACATTTGTCATAATATCATGACATCCGGTAGCTTGATTATGACACCCAGTTGTTCACATTATGACATCCAATCCCTAAATTAGTCCCCGTACCAACCATGTTCACCTATATATGACACCCGAGGCTAACTTATAACATCTCCTATCCAATGTCATGACATTCCTCGATCCAACTACTCCAGGAACAGACCTTTTCACAATGTAATGATATCCTGCGGTCGGATCATAATTCCTCGTGCCTGGCTTATAACATTTCCCTCCCTAACTACTCCTTTATTATGACATCTTGCAGCAAATTATGACACCCTGTGTCCTGGTATGATATCCCCCATTCCAAAATACTCCACCAAGTAACCTTTTTAAAGATTTTAGATATATTGCAGCTCAATTATGGCACCCCATGTCCATCGATGACATTTCCTCCCTGAAATATTCCCTGAGCCAACCGTTTTTACCAGCCTATCGCTCCCGGTGGCTAGCATATGATACCCCATGTCATCCCCATTCCAAAATACTCCCCTAACTATGCCTTCTGACGACCATATGATTTCATGCCACTCATTTATGACAATCTGTGTGCATGTAATGAGAGTTCCCCACCGAAACTATTCTAGGAATGAACATTTTTGGTAATGTTATGACATCTTGTGGCTTTGATCATGACATCCATATTCTCACTTTATGACATCTTTTACCAAAACTACTCCATTCACCCACTTGTTTTACATCCTTATTACGACCCAATCTTCACTCACCCACTTGTTTTACATCCTTATTATGACACCCTCAATTGACCCTATCTCCACTTTATGACATCTCCCGTCCCAACTACTCCAGGAGCCAACCTTTTACAACATTATTATGATATCCTGTGGCTGAACTTATGACATCACATGTCTAGCTTATAACTTTCCTTGTCCCAACTATTCCAGGAACCAACATTTTTTAGAATTTCATAAGATACTATGGCCCAATTATGATATCCCATGGCTACCTATGGCACCCCTCTCTAAAATATTTCCTGAGCCAACCTTTTTACCAGCATATTACTTTCGATAGCCAGCTTATGATAACCCGTGTCATCTCCATTCCAAAATACTCCTCGAACCATTCCTTCTCACAATCATATGACATTATGCTGCTCATCTATGACACTCCTTGTATAGGTTATGACATCTTCCACCCAAACTACTCCACAAACCAACATTTTTATAATATTATGACATACTGCATTCAGATTATAACACCCAGTGGTCCACATTATGACATCTTTCACATGAACTACTCCAAGAAGTGACATTTTTCATGTTCTTATTATAACATCCTTCAGCCTGATTATGATGGTCCGTGTTCATCTTTATGACATCTCCATCTCAAAATACTATCGAGCCAACCTATTTTCATTGTATAATTATATAATATAGTCCCATTATCACACACCATGTTTGACTTATGATGTCCCCTCAGAAAAATGCTCTCCAAAATAAACCTTTTAAAATTATATCTTGACACCCCATCATCAAAAATACTCCATCAATCAACCTTTTACACAACCTTATTACATCTTTTAGCCCTATATGATAGTATGTGTTCACCTTAGGATATCATAGAATGGTTGCAAATATGATTCCAAGACATATTTGGATACCTGGATATCATATAATCTCCTTAGGATCTCATAGAAACCCATTGGAATGTTATATGATGGTGCCAGGCCTGATTCAGGGATGCATTTCGATATCGATAGGCCATACATTCCCCTTTTTAGATGTCATAGATTCTCCTCGGTATGTTATAATAAAGCCTAAATATGACAACTCCTGTGACCTTATGACACCCCCGGCCTAGATAGTAACCAAAACCCGGTATTGACCACCTTATGTCATTTTGGAGTGGAGTATGACTCTTTGTGTCTAGGTTATGACATCTCCCACCCCAAGTACTCCTAGAACATACAATTTTTCATGCACTTGTGACACCCGTGGCCAATTTATGACATTATGCATCCTTATGCATATACTGGCTAAACCTCTCATGGAAACTAACCTTTTTTTTACAACATTATCATACCTTGCTGCCCGATTATGACTCCTCATGGCCCACTTATGAATTCTCTTACTAGAAAACTCCTGGAAACAACCTTTGTTGATGTAATTACTCCCAAAACAAAAATTTTGTGGCAATGTATGATATCCGATGGATCAATTATGACACCCCCATTATGGCTTATGACATCAGCCATGCAAAACACTCAATGAACAAAACCTTTTCACAAAGTCATGACATCCCGTGGCCCTATAATGACACCTTTGTGCCCAGCATGTGACGTTCCCTGCCCAAAACATCTCAAGAAAATAATCATTTGCACCGTATGTCATGAGAACTATTTTTGATACCTGTTAGCCAAAGTACTTAATGAACAAAACCTTGTTACTTCATAACATTGTTAGCAGAATATTTTTGCCTCGCACTAGTAGATTTGACTGGGTCAGCGAGACAGATTTGGTCTTCATGAGATATATGATTGAGGGGGAGGCCCTCAATCTCTCATACATTATGCTGACTGAGATAAGAGATGCAGCCAGGAAGGCCAAGGCATGTTTACCCTATGGTATGGCCTTCACACTCATTTTCAGACATTTTGGTATTGAGCTTGATGGGGAGGACAACAGGTTATTACACCATACTGATACCTACTCAGCTAAAGCACTTCAACGTATGGGTTATCATCAGGTTGAAGGAGCTTGGTTGAAGAAGGGATCAGATCAGAGAGCTGGAGCATCATCAGATGATGATGAGGAGCAGCTACCTGAGGAGATTGGAACTGCTGCTGAGCCTTCTGTACTTAAGGAGACTATAACTACTACTGCTACTGTTGAGCTTACTGTTACTGATGCTAAGGAGTTAGAGCATAGAGAGAGGAGTCCTAGGACTGCACCAGCATCATCACCTACTTCAGTACCAGTACTTCCTATACCAGCACCTGCAATGACTGCTACACCTGCTCCAGGTCCATCTACTGATACCCAGAGACCATCTGCTGATACTCTTAAACCTTTAATGTCTCATGCATTCTTTGCCCAGCAGATGAGACAGCTATCTCAGACTCTGAGCAGCTCCATTGTTTTGATGTTTGGCGAGCTTCGTCAAACAGTCGATACCAAACTTAAGGAGATCTATGGTGAGATTAGATAGCTACACTCCAGGATAGACAGTGTTGAGTCTGCCATACCATAGCCACAGATTGATATACAAGCACTATCAGACTCCCTCAGAATAGCATATGATGACATCCGACAGACTATAGCTCATAGCATTGAAGAATTCAAATCTGAGTTGCGTGTGATGAGCTATAGGATGGGATCTATTGAGCAGAGCAAGAAGATAGAAGATGATTATACAAAAGGAGTGAAAATTCTCATAGTAAAATTTGGAAGAATGAGAGGATTAGCAGAGGCTTTTAATAAAGCTCAGGCTAGTGAGCTCATTGCTCTCCAAGAAGGGAACAAGAAGATTCGGACAAAGCTGAGCACTATATGGGCTTTTCTAGCCAGGCTATCTTCAGACATTAAGGCTCTTAGAGCAGCTAGACCTCATCCTAGTCAGCCTGCACCTCATCCTAGTTAGCCTGCACCTCATCCTAGATAGCCTGTGTTGCTGCCTAGATCGCCATGGCCTGTAGCTGAAGTTGGCCTTGGATCGCACCCTCGTCACTTCGAAATCGACCTGCTCATCAGGACCTGCAAAATAGAGGAGACCCGGGCTGGTGATCCTAGCGGGAGCACTCCGACGCTCAAGTCAGTGACGATCCAGAGGAACATATCCTCCTAGTCGATCCCCTAAGATGAACTCCATGCTAGAAGGAGTGAGTAATGTACTAATGGGTGAGAGTGAGCCGAGAGTGAAGTGAGAGAGGTAAAGGCATGAGAGGATTGGAGCTAGGTGGCTGTGTCCATGATATCCTTCCCGTGGATCTCCGGTAGCCTGGAGTCCTCAATCCCTTCTTTTTCTCTCTCGTGTGCCCTCTTCTTCTTCCTTTTGGGATTGGCTTACCTTTCTTGAGATTGTGGATGGCTCTTTTAATCCATGGTAGTTGTCAGGTGCCTACCTTGGGATCTTCCCCTCGCCAGTAGGTGCGTACGGCAGTGTTTCGTGCCGTGAGCTGGACATCTTTTCTAGTTCGCGATAGAGAACCTAACATGCATGTTGACATTCCTAACGGTCGCTCCATTCTGAAAAATTTGACAGGGCCTCGGTTAGGGAGTCGCCGCCCCCGAGGATTTGAATCTCCCGGTTGACTTCCTTTTCTTGGTGGTAAAGACAGTCGGTGGAGAGCACGGTGCCTTTATCGGGAAGCCTCTCCCTTTATGGTGTAACTGGCAGCTGGGGCATTTATCGCAGACTGGCGGGAGCCCCTTCATGGTGCTCGGGCGGCTTGCCGCCGTCCATGGGAGGTGGCAACATCCTTCGATCACTGGCACCTTTGTCCGAGGTGGGGGCTGACCTAGAGAGGCGGAGCTCGACTCTGGCCCAAGCATCTCAACCTCGCGAGGGTTAGCCTGGCGAAGGAGGGTGGAGCTCGACTCTGGCTTAGGCGGTTCGACCTCGTAGGAGCCAGCCTGGCGAAGGAGGGCAGAGCTCGACTCCGGCCTAGGTGGTTCGACCTCGCGGGAGCCAGCCTGGCGGAGGAGGGCGGAGCTCGACTCCGGCCTAGGTGGTTCGACCTTGCAGGAGCCAGCCTGGCGGAGGAGGGTGGAGCTCTACTCTAGCCTAGGCGGTTCGACCTTGCAGGAGCCAGCTTGATAGAGGAGGGTAGAGCTCGACTCTGGCCTAGGCAGTTCGACCTTGCGGCAGCCAGCCTGGCGGAGGAGGGTGGAGCTCAACTCCGGCCTAGGCAGTTCGACCTCGCGGGAGCCGGCCTAGCGGAGGTGGGCGGAGCTCGACTTCAGCCTAGGTTGTTCTACCTTGCAGGAGCCATCTTGGCAGAGGAGTCCGAGGTGAGATGTCCGTCGTGGTGGCTTTCTCCAACATGGCATCCGACACAAATCACACGTCAGCAGTCCTGCCATATCATTTTCCCCCCACTCCCAAGTCCCATTGGAGTGCAGTGCTCGGGTCAAAGGGAGTAAATGCGGTGCTGACATGGAAAGGCAAAGATTCAGCACAATGATGGCCAAGATCGCCGGTGCTTCGAGAGGTGGCTCTTCGAACCAATGCGGGGGAGCCACGTGGACATGTTCGAGGAGTACTTATTGCCAGCACAGAATTCAAAGCAGCTACAGTTGAAATGGAATGCCAGCCTCGTCGATTGCTGCCACGTGGCGCAGATCCGTCGGTAATGATGTTGTAACGGTACGGTTGTGCACCCGGTCATTTCGAAAGGGGAGGTAGTTTTTTCCAAAACATATCTTCTTTCAAATCTCTCATGCCTGCCATCATACCGGAGCCCTTTCTTCCTCCTTCGACTGTCCTTGTCTTCCCGGGTTCACCAGGTTCGTTTCCTTCTTCTTCCTTTGGACGTGTAGAGGCCTCCTCTAGGGTTAGGGCTCCCTCGGGCTTCGTTTGTCTTCTTCTCCTTCTTTCCTGCCGGTTGCCTTCATCCTCCCCCTTTTTCCTTTTTCTTCTTCTTCTGAAGTGTCTCGCTTCGGTCCCAACTTCCATCCTTTAATCGATCAAAGGGAGGCTGGACCTTCTAGGCTGAGGCTACCATCTTCCTTCGATAAGGAGGAGGACGTGTCATGCTTCGAGCTCAATAGAAGGCCCGCGCCCAGAGGGATAGTGATTAGGGAACCATCGACATCTCCTCCTCCTCCTCCTCCACTAGAACCAGACCATGAACCTTCTCGATTGACAGGTCCCAGTGGGGTCATCTCGACGATCACCTCCAAGGAGCTTGCGACTATCCGAGAGACCTATGGTGTCCTGGACACCATTCGACTTTCAGTCCCTCAACCTGGGGAGCAAGTCACTTCTAGTGGCCCGCACCGGATTGCCCTCTATGAGGAGACACTCACATGGGGCCTCCGGTTTCCAATCCATCCTTTCTTTCTTTCGGTGTTGAGCAATTATCGCCTGGTTCTCGCTCAGCTCGTCCCCAACGCCATAAGAACCATTTTCTATTTTGTAGTTTTTTGTCACTTTCACGGGATTGTTGCCCATTTTTCTTTGTTCAGGGTTTTCATTATCCTGAAGCACCACCCTACTGAGGAGGGGTGGTGGTCTATTTCTTCTCACCCGAAAGGCATAAAATTTGAACTCCCCTCTTCCATCAAAGGATGGAAGAGCAAATATTCATTCGTCTCGGTCGAGGGGGTCGACTGGGTTTGGAGCAATCTGGATCGGTCTCCCAACCAAAACTCTACGGTCGACTCAGCCGATCGGGAGGTGTATGACCAGCTCCGTGCTGACCAGGTCCCCTCCCTGGAGGTTATGTTGTCAGAGCAGAACCTCTTCGAAGCTAGAGCCAGCCCAATTCAGTAGTTGGGTAAGTTCGGTTCGAGCACTGTATCTCTATGCCTCCTCTCAGATTTTTCGAGTTTAGAACAAACATCTTCTTCTTGTGCAGGCATAAAGTTCACTCTAGATGATCTCCTCTCTTTCTCCCGGGAGAGGGGTGTGTCGAAGGAGGCCAGCGAACCCTCCCCGAAGAGGGCTCGTGTCGAAGGCGACACGGGGACTGCTCCTGTCACACCAGCCGAGCCAAGAATGGCAGTGCTCGACCCCGAGCGGAGCAGAAGGGCGACCGAGCCTGCTCCCGAGCCGAGCAGGAGGATTGTCGAGCCCGCTCCAGAGGTGCCGAGGTGAGCCGACCCGCTCCCTGCCCAAGAGCCCGAGGTCGTTGTCCGAGCTAGGTCTACTGCAGCCACAGCCATGATGGTACCCCCTCCCAGCGCGCCCCAGATGCTTCTCCAACTGGGATGGCTGAAGATTCCATGTCAGCGAAAGGCAGGAGGGATAGGGATTACCACCGGGTCCCCTTCAAGCTGGCACCAAACATCTCCCTGGTTCGGGACCAGAGGCTTGCCGAGCGCATGATGGACTTTGTCGTCCAGTCATGCGATCGGCGAGACAAGGCCAGGAAGCTTCTTAGCAATGCCATCAGGAGCACCTTCGCCCAGCTCTTCTCAGTAAGTGCTCCTTTATTTGGCTTCGCCTTGCCTTTTTTCCCTTGCCTCTAGGACTGCTGACACTTTCTTTGGTGCAGCTTGGTGCTGAGCTCCTTTTTATCAGGGACTTCTACCAAGCTTGGGCCAAGAGGGACAGGCTGTAGGGAGCGGAGCTCAAGTCCTTCAAGGAGGAGGTGAAACAGATGAACAATGATGCATAGGAGGCTTCCATAAAGATCAAGGAGCTTCGAAGCGAGGTCGCCAGAGCCAAGAGATAGATTAAGGATCTCGAGGAGTCCCTGGATCGGGAGAGAAATCGGACCAAGGGCAAGTCCAAAGAGCTCAGGGCCAAGGAGGTCAGGCTGAAGGAACTTGATGTGGAAGCCGCCAAGGAGAAGGGATGGGCCCAATCCCTCCTGGTAGAGTTAGAGGCGGCGAAGGATCGGGGCACTGCAGCCGAGAAGAAAGCCGCCACCGCTGAGAAGACGGCCGCGGGCACGGAGGAGAAGGCTGTCGTGGCAGTCAGCTCGGCGAAGGTTGTGAAGAAAAGGGCCATCGAGGCGGTCGAGCAGATCGAGTCCGCTAGGAAGAGGGCTGCCGAGGTAGTGGTAGAATACAAGGCCTCCCAAGAGTTCAAGCTCAAATTCAAGGAGGCGGCGACGGACTCATTCCTTCAGGGCTTCATGTATTGCAAGTCCCAAGTGGAGGAGTTCATCCCAAACAAACACGTCGGCAGGCTGAGGCTTCCAGGCTCGGCGAGCCCGGATCCGACCCCTGACTCGGGTGAGGCGGGTGAACAAGCTATCGTCGTTGGTTCACCCAGACAAGCACGTCGGCAGGCTGAGGCTTCCGAGCTTGGCAGGCTCGGATCCGACCCCCGACTCGGGCGAGGCGGGTGAACTAGCTGCGTCGTTGGTCCAACTGTGCTGGCTGAAGCAGCCGAAGCCAAAGCCCCTCCACCGGAGGCTCCAGAAGGCGGCACCCCTTCTGAGCACCGTGCCAGGAAGGCACCAGTCGGATAGTTCAGGGGGCTTTGTAATTTTTCTTTTCCTTTTTTCTCTGACATGGGTTAGCTGGCATGTCGGGGCCCAGGATATATGTAAGAACTTCTACAAGTATCAATGAAATCCACTTTTGGTCACTTCAACTTGTGTTCTTATTTTCTTCCTTTCTTTCTTGCACTTTGCCGATCTTGCCTCCCTCGCTTCTCAACTACCCGTGTTCACATACTTCTGTAAGTGTCAGGCTTTTAAGTGCCAAGGATCCGGGCCCTTCGCTATTGAGTCCCGGGCGTGCTGGGCAGCTTGGAAGGATTTTCTTTGCTTGCTAGGCCACACCCACTTCGCGGGTGAGGCGATTGCAGGACTCCGAGCCTTTGCTTGAAGAGGTCTATTGGACCTTGGCTTGGACCGCTCCGAGCGTGCGTTGCAAGGCTGAGCTCGGGGGTTGAATTCGTTGATCTCACTAGGTGTCTGCAAGGTGCCGGGCTTCAGGAGTTTCCAAGCTTGAGTGCTAGAGAGCTGGACTCCGATCTTTGGCACCGGAGAGCTAGACTCCGAGCTTGAGTGCCAGAGAGCTGGGCTCCGGGCTTTGGTGCCGGGCTATCCAATTTTTGGTGCCCGGAAGCGAGGCTCTAGGCTTCAGTGCCAAAGAACTAGGCTCCGGGCTTTGGTCCTAGAGAGCATGGGATCCGGGCTTAAGTGCCAGAGAGCATGGGATCCGGGCTTGAGTGCCGGAGATATCCCTACAAAGCAAAAGAAGATTGCACAAAAGAGGATCTTTATTATTATTAGGAAGAGGCCTTACATTACTGATAGTATTTTCTCAGGTTACAGGCATTCCACGTCCGTGAAAATCTGGCACCATCCAAACTCGCAAGATAGTAAGCTCCACGTGGGAGAGCTTCGACCACCTTAAAGGGGCCTTCCTAGTTTGGCGAGAGCTTGCCACACTCTCGGGGTTGAGACGCTTTAGCTCGGCTCAGCACCAGGTCGCCGGGGTGGAAGGCCTTCGGTTTTACTCGTGCATTGTAGTATCGGGCTATGCACTACTGGTAAGCCTCCATTCGGAGTTGGGCCTTGTCCCTGGTTTCCTCAAGGAGGTCCAAGTTGAGAAGGAGGCGCGCCGGGTTCTCTGCTTCATCATATTACTGTACCCACAGTGTAGGCATACCGAGCTCAATCGGAACAATGGCTTCCACACCGAAGACGAGGCTGAAAGGCATCACATCTATGGTCATCCGGGGTGTTGTGTGGTAGGCCCAGAGAACACTTGGGAGTTCTTTCGCCCACCTACCCTTGGCCTAGTCCAATCTGGTTCTAAGTCCTTGGAAGATAGTTCGATTGGTCACCTCGACCTCCCTGTTGGTCTAGGGATGAGCCATCGAGGTGAAATGATGCCGGATTCCAAGCTCGACACAGAATTCTTTGAACTCTTGGTTGTTGAATTGTCGTTCGTTGTCGGTGATGATGCTATGTGGAAGCCCAAAGTGGCAAATGATCGACTTCCAGAAGAACTGGCGGACCTTGGCCTCCGTGATCTGTGCTAGTGGCTCTGCCTCTACCCACTTGGTGAAGTAGTCAATGGCCACTATGAAAAACTTCCATTGCCCAGATGCAGGTGGAAATGGACCCAGGATGTCCATCCTCCATTGGGCGAAGGGCCATGGGGTAGAGAACTGGGAGAGTGGAGCTGCTGGTTGACACTGTATGTGGGTGTGGCGTTGGCACCGGTCACACCTCTTCAGGAAATCAGTGATGTCCTCCCTCATGGTCTCCCAGTAGTATCCCTATCGAAGGCCCTTGTATGCAAGTGTCCTCCCCCCGACGTGATTTTTACAAAGGCCTTTGTGTATCTCTTGGAGCACAAAAGTTGCCTCTGCGGGTCTTAGGCATTTCAAGAGCGGATATGAGTAAGATCGGTGGTAGAGTTGTCCTTCCATCAAGACGAACCGCGAGGCCTTCTTCTTGATAAGGCCAGCCTCTACGCGATCTTTCGGCAGGATGCCTTCGGTGATATATCTGATGTACCTATCCATCCAGCTCGGCTCCGGGGTGACTTGTTGCACCTCTGTGGGAGCTTCGTTGCTTGGATTTTCAAGGTACTCGATGTGGGCTCACCCTAGAGATGAGTCCAGTAGGGTCGCGAGTCTTGACATTGTGTCGGCGTGAGCATTCTCTCCACGGAGGATGTGGAAAATGCTAAAGCACCGGAAACTTGCCATGCTCGAGCGGACCCGCTCAAGGTACTTAATCATCTGGGAATCTCTGGCTTTGTGCTCCTGGGAAACTTGTCCGGCCACCAATTGGGAGATGGTGAAGACTTTCAGGCTTCGTACACCTAGCTCGCAGGAGACTCTGAGGCCTGCGATGAGTGCCTCGTACTCCATCTGGTTATTTGTGGTGACAAATTTGAAATGGAGTGCACATTCGGCTACAACTCCATCGTTGTTAGTGAGGATAAGACCTGTTCCGCTTTCGCTCACGTTGGATGCACCGTCGACATGGAGGATCCAAGACTCCTCCTCAACTCAGGGCTCCACTTGGTGCGCCGGGGTCGTCTGCTTTAACTCCTCAGCGAGTCCTGCACACTCGACCACAAAGTCGGCCAGTACCTGTGCCTTCTAGGATGACCTTGGTCGGTACGTGATGTCGAACTCGCTGAGCTTTAGCGCCCACTTGGCCAAACATCCAGATGTGTCAAGACGACTGAGCACAGCCCTCAGGGGCTAGTCCATCAAGACCATGATCGGATGCGCTTGGAAGTACGGCCTGAGATGCTGATTATACACGATAAGAGCAAAAATGAGTTTTTTGGATCGGGTGTACCTGATCTTGGCATCCCGAAGGATCTTGCTGGTGTACTACACCAGTTTCTGGCATCTATCCTGATCCGCACAGACGAGGACCGATCTAACGGCTCCAGGAGAGACCACCAGGTATAGCAAGAGATCCTCCTCTACCTCCAGCTTGAAAAGCAGTGGTGGTGATGCCATGAAGTCTTTGAGCTCCTCGAAGGCAATCTTGCACTCCTCAGCACGACAATGCGACCCATCAGGCATTGCACCTGCTTCTTTGAGGTTAGATGCTCCATGTTGATGATTGCCTAGATGTTGGCTTTGACTCCTTAGTTTTGATGATTAACAAAAGGTTGAGTATATGTTTGGACTAATGTTTCATCTCTAGATAAAAGTTTCAGGACTTAGGTTATTCAAAAAGAGTATCAAAAGTACATTGATGAAACTAAGTTTACCTGATTTGGAAAAGAGCTCTTCTACCTTGGACAAGATCAAAATACTCAAATTGGACCTTCTTGTTAAGAAATTATTGACAAAAGAAACAAAGGCTTAGAGAAACTCAAGCATGGCACGCACATCTCAAAGAGTTTCAGAAAAATTCAGATCAGAGGTCGACCACCAGAGGTCGACACCTTGTCAAAGGTCGACCACCAGAGGTCGACTCATGAAGAGAAGAAAAGTTCAGCATGGCCGGCACGGCAAAATCTCAGTGGCACGCTCCAGAGGTCGACCACCAGAGGTTAACACCTGTCCAGAGATCGACACCAGAGGTCGACTCATAGCCTGAGAACTCAAAATGGGCAGAACTATGGTACTCTGAACTTTTGCCTAAAATATACTGGAGGTCGACTCATGAGGTCGACACTTGATCCAGAGGTCGACTCATGAGGTCGACTCATGGCATAACGGCTAGTTTTTCTGAACTTCTGATTTGATTTCTAACGGCCATATTTTTGAATCTAACGGTCTTGTGGAGTTGTTTCAGCATGAATGAGGTATTTAACCTCCACCAAACTTCAAAAAAGGCAAGGAGACAAAGTGAAAAAGTATAGGTTCAAAGTACAAAGCCTTCAATCACTTCCAAAACCAAAAAAGTGTGAGAAAACCAAGAGATTCCCTTCCCAAAAGCTTTCCATTTTTGAGGAATCCAACATTCAAGTGTTTGGCATTTAGTGAGGTCCAAGATTCCAAGACAAAAGGCTTGAAGAGTCTCCATCAAGAGCTTCAACGAATTTATATTGCTCAAAAGGAGTTTGTTTAGTTTTCATTACTTGTATTCATACTCTTTTGTCTTTAGCTAGTTTCAAGGAAATTTGAAATTAGAGTGAGGTTTGTTGGTGAGCCAATTGATAAAACCAACTAGGGTTGCTTGTAAGCCCGAAGCCAAAACAAGTGAGTGAGGTTTGTTGGTGAGCCAATTGATAAAACCAACTAGGATTGCTTGTTAGCCCGAAGCCAAAACAAGTGTGTAAGGTTTTGACTTGTGAGCCTGGTAAAACAAGTCGGCTGTAATCTAAAGATTATAGTGGAAATTCCCAAGTGGAGCTTGGGGAGTGGATGTAGGTGCTGGGTGCACCGAACCACTATATTTCTTGTGTGTTTGCATTGGTTTGCTCTTTAGCTTCTTTAGCTCGTTAATTGTCATTTTATTTCGTTGCTTCCGTTGCACAATTATTAAAGCACTATCACTCTTCACCTTAAAACCTGATAGCACATATATTGCCTTAAATTTTTTTAATACCCAATTCACCCCCCCTCTTGGGCACCATATCTGGGCAACAAGTGGTATCAGAGCACCGGTACTCTCTTGTAGGTCCAACGATCTTGAGTGAAAGATCATGGCCGCCCCAATTGGAATGGGTATAGTTGAAGGACAAGCATCAAATCGTCCTCCTTTCTTTAATGGCACAAACTACACTTATTGGAAAACTCGTATGCGTATTTATTTACAAGCTGTAGATTATCATATTTGGAGAGTAATCACTAAAGGGCCTCATCAGCCCACTCACTTGGTTAATGGCATTATCACCCCAAAATCTGAAGAAGAATGGGATGACAATGACATCAAACAAGCTGAGTTAAATGCTAAGGCGATGAATTTGTTATTCTGTGCACTTGATCCTAGTGAATTCAACAGAATATCAAATTGTATTTCCGCCAAAGAAATTTGGGATACACTTGAGGTTACCCATGAGGGTACACACCAAGTGAAGACCACTAAGGTGAACATGCTCATTCATACGTATGAGATGTTCAGGATGGAACCAACAGAAAGCATAAGTGAAATGTATACTAGATTTACTAATATAGTAAATGGTATGAGGAGTTTGGGAAAAATTATATCTAATGGTGAACTGGTTAACAAACTTCTCAGGTCTCTTCCGGCTTCATGGGATGCGAAAGTTACAGCCATAAAAGAAGCCAAGGATGTCAACACTCTACCTCTCGAGCAGCTTCTTGGATCACTGATGACCTACGAGCTTTCACTAAAGCAGAAAACAGTGGACAATGACAAGAAAAAGAAAGCCATAGCCTTCAAGTTCACTACAAAAGAAGAGTCAAGTGATGAATCTGAAGAAGAAGATGATGATGATGAGACAACCCTAATTACAAGAAAATTTAAAAGATTCATGAGAAAGAAGAAGGGCTTCTACAAGAAAAGACCACAAAAAGGTGATCCAACAAGGAGAAGGAGAAAGAGAAAGAAAGGGATCCACCCATCTGCTTCGAGTGCAAGAAGCCTGGACATTACAAAACGGATTGCCCTTTGCTTAAAAAGAGTAGAAGGATGTTGAGAAAGAAGGCCATGATGGCTACCTGGAGTGAGAGTGAGGACTCCAGCAGTGAAGAAGAGCAGCAGGTAGTCGCCAACCTATGTTTCATGGCCAATGAAGATAATGAGGTAAATTCTGAACCTGAAACTGAATTTACTTTCAATGAACTGCATGATGCTTTTGATGACTTAGTAATGGAATATGAAAAATTAAAATTAAAAAATAAGAAATTAAGAAAGCAAAATTTTGAGCTTATCAAAAATTCAGAAAAGTTTTCAAGTGAAATTGAAAATTTAACTCAAGAAAACATGAAATTAAAAGAACATATAAAGACTTTGACAAATGATAAAGATAATCTTTTTAAAGAAAATAATTCTATAAAAAATAATAGAAGTCTTAAAACTAATGAGAATATTGAAAAACAAAATAAAGAACTATTGCTTCAAAATAAGAATTACAAGGAAGAGTTAGAAAAAGTAAAACCCTTTGTAGAAAAGTTTACCTTTAGTTCAGAAAAACTAAATATGCTTTTAAATAGCCAACATGCAGTGTTTAATAAAGCTGGACTTGGATTTAAACCACACAATCAGCAAAAACTTTACAAAAACTTTTTCATACCTGCATCTTCTAATATTACCTGCTATGCATGTGGTAAAGTAGGTCATAAATCATATGTTTGTAACAGAAGAAAATCAAATACCTTTAGAAAGATTTGGGTTCCAAAAGGAACCAATTTGACTAACCCTAAAGGATCCAAGATGACTTGGATACCTAAAGTTTCAACTTGATCATTTTTTTGCAGGTGTGCCTTGCAACCAAAAATAAAAGAAGAATGTGGTATCTGGATAGTGGTTGCTCAAGGCACATGACTGGGGATGTGAAGCAATTCTCATCACTAGCTGCAATTGATGGTGGAAATGTCACTTTTGGTGATAATGGAAAAGGCAAAATCATCGGAATTGGTAAAATCCATATCATCCCTAATGCTTATGTAGATAATGTATTATTTGTTGATGGATTGAAGCATAATCTTTTTAGCATTAGTCAGTTTTGTGATAAAGGTTTTAAAGTAATTTTTGAATCATCTTTGTGCATGGTATCTAGTATAGATGTCGATGGCATCAAGTTCACTAGTCTTAGACATGGAAACATTTACATGGTTGATCTTGATGATCTAGCCATGGAAAGTTGTCAATGCCTAGTGGCTAAGGAAGCCAAGGCAAGTGAAACTAGTTGGCTTTGGCACCGTAGGCTAGGGCATGCTAGTATGCAGTTGATTTCAAAATTAAGCAAAAAGAATCTTGTAAAAGAATTGCCAAAACTCACTTTTGAAAAAGATAAAATTTGTGCTGCATGTCAATTTGGAAAACAAACTAAGTCTACTTTCAAACCTAAAGGAGTAGTATCTACTACTAGACCCCTTGAATTATTGCATATGGACCTCTTTGGACCAACCAGAACCACTAGTTTGGGAGGTAAAAAATATGGGCTAGTAATTGTAGATGATTACTCACGATTTACTTGGGTGATGTTTTTATCTCATAAGGATGAAACTTTTTCAGCTTTTGTTAAATTTTATAAAAGGGTTTCAAACGAAAACGATCTCACTATTGTTTCTTTGCGTAGTGATCATGGAACTGAATTTGAAAATCATGATTTTGAAGCTTTTTGTAATGAAAATGGTATTAGTCATAATTTCTCTGCACCTAGGACACCTCAACAAAATGGGGTGGTAGAAAGAAAGAATAGGACACTTGAAGAAATGGCACGCACAATGCTTTGCGAAAACGATTTACCTAGATATTTTTGGGCAGAAGCCATTAATACTTCCTGTTACATTTTAAATCATGTTTTAATTCGACCTATTTTGAAGAAAACACCATATGAGCTTTGGAAAAATCGAAAACCTAATCTCAAGTATTTTCGTGTGTTTGGTTGCCGCTGTTTCATATTAAACAATGGCAAAGACAATATCAGTAAATTTGATGCCAAGTCAGATGAAGGTATCTTTCTAGGATACTCTACTTCTAGCAAGGCATACAGGGTCTTCAACAGAAGAACACTTCTGGTTGAAGAATCAATTCATGTAGTGTTTGATGAATCTAACGAAAAATCTTCTAGAAAAGAAGATTCTATTGATGTTGAAACAGGTACAAAGAAACTTGAACAATTGACAATCAATGAAGATGAGCCCAAAGGAGATGATGATCAAGAAAGTCAAGATCAAATTCAAGAAATCAATGCAACTTCACCAATACCATTACCTAAAGAATGGAGGTATGCAGATGGACACCCTAAAGAGCTAATAATAGGTGATCCATCAAAGGGGGTAAGTACACGCTCTTCTATTAGAAATGTTTGTGATTATTTAGCTTTTGTATCTCAGATAGAGCCTAAGTCAATAGAAGAAGCTGAAAAAGATTATAATTGGATTAATGCTATGCAAGATGAACTAAATCAATTTAAAAGAAATAATGTTTGGACTTTAACTGAAAGACCCCTTAATGTTTCTGTAATTGGCACAAAATGGGTTTTTAGAAATAAACTTGATGAACATGGTATTGTAATTAGGAACAAAGCTAGACTTGTTGCTAAAGGCTACAACCAGGAAGAAGGAATCGACTTCGATGAAACCTTTGCTCCTGTTGCTAGGCTAGAAGCAATTAGACTTTTACTTGCTTTTGCTTGCTTTATGGATTTCAAGTTATTTCAA
Source organism: Areca catechu (assembly GCA_021397845.1). Classification (NCBI taxonomy): domain Eukaryota; kingdom Viridiplantae; phylum Streptophyta; class Magnoliopsida; order Arecales; family Arecaceae; genus Areca; species Areca catechu. The sequence goes on from CM038043.1 coordinate 17,999,635, forward strand.
ATGGATGTAAAGAGTGCCTTTTTAAATGGATTTATTGAAGAGGAAGTTTATGTTGAACAACCTCCTGGTTTTGAAAATCATGAATTTTCTAATCATGTCTTTAAATTGCATAAAGCATTGTATGGTTTAAAGCAAGCTCCTAGAGCTTGGTATGATAGATTAAGTTCATTTTTGATGAAAAATGATTTTTCTAGAGGTAATGTAGATAATACATTGTTTTTGAAAAAGAAAAATGATGATCTCTTAGTAGTACAAATATATGTAGATGATATTATTTTTGGTGCTACTAATGAATGTCTTTGTCAAGAATTTGCGAAGTTAATGCAGAGTGAGCTCGAGATGAGCATGATGGGAGAACTCAACTTCTTCCTCGGACTCCAAATTAAGCAAACCAAAGAGGGGATCTCCATCAACCAAGCCAAGTACACAAGGGAAATTTTGAAAAAGTTTGGGATGGAGACCACAAAACCAATAGGTACCCCTATGAGCTCTTCATGTAAATTAGACAAAGATGAATGTGGTAAATCAGTAGACCAAAAATTATATAGAGGCATGATTGGTTCATTGCTATATTTAACTGCCAGTAGACCAGATATAATGTTTAGTGTTTGTATGTGTGCACGTTTTCAGTCTGCTCCTAAAGAATCACATCTCTTAGCTGTAAAACGTATACTTAGATACATATCTGGGTCTATCGAAATTGGTCTTTGGTACTCTAGGGAGTCATCATATGAATTAATTGCATATTCTGATGCTGATTTTGCTGGGTGTAAACTTGATCGAAAAAGTACTAGTGGAACTTGTCAATTCCTAGGAGTTAATTTGATTTCATGGAGCAGTAAGAAACAGAATTCGGTTGCTCTATCTACGGCAGAAGCCGAATATATAGCAGCTGGAAGCTGTTGTGCTCAGATTTTATGGATCAAACAACAACTCGAGGACTTTGGCATCAAACTAACTAAGACACCCATAAGATGTGATAATACTAGTGCAATCAATTTAACGAAAAATCCTGTTCAACATTCAAGAAGCAAACATATTGAAATAAGACATCACTTCATAAGAGATCACGTTCAAAACTCTAATATATTGTTAGAATTTATATGTACTGATTATCAATTGGCTGATATATTCACAAAACCATTGAATGAAGATAGATTTTGTATGATTAGAAGAGAACTGGGAGTCATTGATCCTTTTGCTTGAAACTCTTCAATTTTCATCAAAATTCTTCAAAAATGGTTTATAAATTCTCAAATATGTTTAAAGGTTATTTTTCTAAATTTTATCAATTTTTTAAAATTTTACAGAATTTTATTTTGGGTGATTTTTTGTTGGTGGTCGACACTTGAGATTTTCGGAGGTCGACACTTGAGGTCGACACTTAAGTTTTGGAGGTCGACACTTGAGGTCGACCCCTGAAAATTCTCAGAGGTCGACACTTGAACGAAAACCTGCTTTTTAAAAACCCGTCCGCAAGCCTTTTTTTCCCATTGTTTTCTTTACCTCTTCTTCGTGTGGTCCCCCTACAACTTCCCTAAACCTCCAAATAGTGGATTTCCACCCCTCTCCTCGATCTTTTTGTGAAATCCTCACCTCCTCTCTTGCTTTTCTTGGAATCAACCTTCTATTTGACCGTTTTCTTGATTTTGGACAACCGAAAGCCCTCGAATCTTTCTACCCTCAAATCTCGGCTATTTTTCAATTGAAAACATGTATTTCTTTCGTCCGTTACTTACCTTTTCCTCATTTACTCTCGATTTCCTCCAATCTCACAAACCCTATTTCACTATTTCACATTCTCCGCTTTTTCCCAATTAGTGAATCTCTCTTAGCCTTACTCCCTAAGTTACCCCTCATCCTTACACATGGGTCCGAGAAAACACCAGGCAGTAAGGAAAAGGAGATTGGAATAGGGGCAGGGTAGTACTGAGCGGCGAAGGAAAGTCCGACATGAGCGTGAGCCGACCCCAGAGCCACCTGCACCAGTGCCAGCCAGCCTAGTCCGAAAGAGCATTGCTAGTGGGAGGCGCGTAGATATTCCATTCTGGGATCAGCATCACCTCTTCATTGGAGATGTACTGAGAGATGCAGGTCTGGTTCATTTTTGTACCATGTCCGAAAGATTCTACCCAGACCTCATCAGAGAGTTTTATGGATCCATGGCCACTGATGGCATTGGATGGTCCGCTACAGTTCGAGGGATTGAGATTCCAGTGACACCTGAGGTCATCAGTCGCATCTGGAGGATTCCACTTCATGGCACTGCTGCCACTACGATCAGCGACAGAGAGCACGCCTTCAGGTGTATCCTAGAGCGTGAGGATGTTAGCGGCATTTCCACAGTGTCCGCTAACCAGCTTTCACTGGAGATGAGAGTGCTGCATCACATCATCGCCCGTATCTTGATTCCGAAGAGCGGGAGATTTGATTTTATCACTGAGCGTGAGCTAGTGTTGATGGTGTCCCTGAGCCAGCGGACTCCCATCAACCTTCCCAGGATCATGCTTCAGCAGATGGGTGAGGCAGCTTCTCACAGGAGACTTGTGTAGCCGTACGGGATGGGACTGACTCAGATATTCAGAGAGCATGGTGTCTCATTCGACGGCATACCCTTCAGTCAGCTACAGCACTCAGATACTTATGGAGAGAAATCCCTACATAGAATGGGATTTCGACTGATTGGCGACCGATGGGTACGACGAGAGTCTGGCCAGGAGCCAGATGAGGAGGATGAGATCCGAGCTGCTGAGGCAGGGCCTTCAGGGCCTACTGATCATGGTACACCTCCTCGCCCAGCACCGGAGATAGAGACTACGGAGCCTGAGCCATTCACGCCACCACCTTCATCAGCTCCGGTACCTACTGCTACACCACGGAGGACTTCAGTGAGGATATCGGACTTCGAGCAGCGAGTGACTGATCAGATTTCAGAGGTCCGGACAGAGATCACTGGTGTACGGCAGGAGTTTCATGATCTGCGGATACACACAGACACACGCATTAGTGCTCTCTCAGCTAGTATGGATACAGGATTCAGACAGATCCTCAGCTTACTGAGATTAGCACTGCCATCAGGGACTGCAGATCCGACAGTATCTCCTCCACATGATGATGATGATGATGATGGTGATGATGATGCTGATGACTCTAGTGAATACAGTGAGAGTGATGGAGATCAGCCTGGAGCAGGTAGATCTGATGTTCCACCTGCAGAGCCGATTCCAGAGATTCCCCCTTCAGCTGATCCTCCTTCCACTGATTTTCAGAGTTCAGATCCTCCAGCCACAGCTGTGCCAGTTGATATTGAGCCTACAGAGTCACTATTTGAGACTATCACTGGGATTCCGGATGACATAGATGAGCATACAGAGACAGACATCGATGATCCCACAGCTTATGAGCTAGTCAGCAGGCAGACTCCAGCTCAGTCTACTCAGCATGCTGATCCGTCCACTCCTTCAGCTACTGCCTCTGTCTCGACTTCTGTGGAGCCCTTACCTAGGACTTATAGATCTCGTAGGACTACCCCTAGGTCTGGTCCCTCTCTGAGGACTCGGAGTTCCTCTCATAGGACTCCAAAATCCTCATCTAGGATCATGGCTCCTATAGCTTTTGACATACCTTCTGATGAGGAGTAGCCTCATAGATTTACTTGTTGTATTTAGTTTGCTTTGTATGGTTTGTTGTATCTGTGTTTCGTGCCTACCTTGTAAGCAATTTTGTAACTGAATACATTTGTTTTTGTCTACATCATGCTTTTATCTATATTGTGCCATTTTATCTGATACCAGCTCTTAGCATTTATCTTCTTAAACCCTCAAGTTAGAATATTTTGTTGTATGCACAAAGTGAGGGGGAGCATATATTTTATACTTTATTGTAATTCAACATTAGTTTCATTAATATATCTTTCCTACAAAAATGACTTTTTGATTCTTGACAAAAAGGGGGAGTAGAAAAGTATATATGTATTTATGAGACTCCATCTTATGAGTAGTAAAGTTTATATGATTCTTATCTTTTTGACTTATGAGAATGTTTTCACAAAAAGAAAGAAATAAATGAAAAGTAAAATCTTTTTGACTCTTGAGAATATTTTCACAAATTTTTATGATACACTCTTGCATGAAAGGATACTTTGAAAATTTTTATTATTGCTATATTTTGCTCTTGGACTTAATTGCATATATACTCAAGGTTTTGTCATCATCAAAAAGGGGGAGATTGTTGGCTTTGACTCCTTAGTTTTGATGATTAACAAAAGGTTGAGTATATGTTTGGACTAATGTTTCATCTCTAGATAAAAGTTTCAGGACTTAGGTTATTCAAAAAGAGTATCAAAAGTACATTGATGAAACTAAGTTTACCTGATTTGGAAAAGAGCTCTTCTACCTTGGACAAGATCAAAATACTCAAATTGGACCTTCTTGTTAAGAAATTATTGACAAAAGAAACAAAGGCTTAGAGAAACTCAAGCATGGCACGCACATCTCAAAGAGTTTCAGAAAAATTCAGATCAGAGGTCGACCACCAGAGGTCGACACCTTGTCAAAGGTCGACCACCAGAGGTCGACTCATGAAGAGAAGAAAAGTTCAGCATGGCCGGCACGGCAAAATCTCAGTGGCATGCTCCAGAGGTCGACCACCAGAGGTCAACACCTGTCCAGAGGTCGACACCAGAGGTCGACTCATAGCCTGAGAACTCAAAATGGGCAGAACTATGGTACTCTGAACTTTTGCCTAAAATATACTGGAGGTCGACTCATGAGGTCGACACTTGATCCAAAGGTCGACTCATGAGGTCGACTCATGGCATAACGGCTAGTTTTTCTGAACTTCTGATTTGATTTCTAACGGCCATATTTTTGAATCTAACGGTCTTGTGGAGTTGTTTCAGCATGAATGAGGTATTTAACCTCCACCAAACTTCAAAAAAGGCAAGGAGACAAAGTGAAAAAGTATAGGTTCAAAGTACAAAGCCTTCAATCACTTCCAAAGCCAAAAAAGTTTGAGAAAACCAAGAGATTCCCTTCCCAAAAGCTTTCCATTTTTGAGGAATCCAACATTCAAGTGTTTGGCATTTAGTGAGGTCCAAGATTCCAAGACAAAAGGCTTGAAGAGTCTCCATCAAGAGCTTCAACGAATTTATATTTGCTCAAAAGGAGTTTGTTTAGTTTTAATTTCTTGTATTCATACTCTTTTGTCTTTAGCTAGTTTCAAGGAAATTTGAAACTAGAGTGAGGTTTGTTGGTGAGCCAATTGATAAAACCAACTAGGGTTGCTTGTAAGCCCGAAGCCAAAACAAGTGAGTGAGGTTTGTTGGTGAGCCAATTGATAAAACCAACTAGGGTTGCTTGTTAGCCCGAAGCCAAAATAAGTGTGTAAGGTTTTGACTTGTGAGCCTGGTAAAACAAGTCGGCTGTAATCTAAAGATTATAGTGGAAGTTCCCAAGTGAAGCTTGGGGAGTGGATGTAGGTGCTGGGTGCACCGAACCACTATATTTCTTGTGTGTTTGCATTGGTTTGCTCTTTAGCTTCTTTAGCTCGTTAATTGTCATTTTATTTCGTTGCTTCCGTTGCACAATTATTAAAGCACTATCACTCTTCACCTTAAAACCTGATAGCACATATATTGCCTTAAATTTTTTTAATACCCAATTCACCCCCCCTCTTGGGCACCATATCTGGGCAACACTAGACCTTCTCCAAGTTTGCCTCGATTCATCTCTGGGTCACCATGAATCCAAACAAATTCCCTGCTGCCATGTCGAAGGGGCACTTTGCCGAGTTCAGCTTCATCTTATGCTCTCGGAGGTTGTGGAAGGCCTCCGTGAGGTCGGCAATGTGGTTCGAGCTTGGCTTGCTCATAACAAGCATGTCGTCCACGTACACTTGCAAGTTCCTGCCAACCTGATCCTTGAAGACTCGATTCACCAGTCGCTAGTATGTGGCATCAATGTTCTTCAAGCCGAACGGCATCACCTAATAGCAGTACATCCCCCGATTGGTGACGAAGATAGTGTGCTTCTCGTCCTCCGGGTGCATTCGGATCTGGTTATATCCGGAGAATACATCCATGAAGGAGAGCAAACGGTACCCCGAGGTGGCATCCACTAAGTCAATTTTTGGCAAGGAGAAGCTGTCCTTTGGACAGGCTCGATTGAGGTCGGTGTAATTTACATAGATCCTCTACTTTCCATTATTCTTCTTCACCATAACCATGTTCGCCAGCCAGCTCAGATATTGCTCTTCTCGAACGAAGCCGGCTGCGAGGAGTTTGTCTACCTCCTCGTTGATCGCTTGTTGCCTCTCTAGGATAAAACTCCTTTTCTTCTACCGAACCGGGCGATACTTTGGATCGATGCTCAGCTTATGGGTTATGATCTTAGGCAGGATCCCAGACATGTCGGTAGCCATCTAAGTGAACACGTTGGCATTCACCCAGAGAAACTCCAGCAGGTGGGCTCGCTCATCATCTTGCAGCTGCGCCCCTATTTGCACCATCTTCGCCGGATTGATTTTGAGAGGATACGATAGCAGGTAGTCGATTGGGCCACCTCTAGGGTCCTGCACCCTTTGGTTGAGGTCGTCGGTGCTGGGGTCATCCTCGGCAGCCTTGGCTCCATGGATGGTTTGGAGGTAATGTTGAATTGGCTGAGGTGCCCCCCTCATCTCCCAGATACTGTAGGGAGTTGGAAATTGCACCAACAACCGCTTTGTGGAAATGACCGCGTCGAGCGGGTTGAGCTCGAGTCAGCCAAGGATCATGTTGTAGGTGGAGGGAAGCCTTACAACTATGAAGTTCATCATTACGGTACTTTGTCGAGGTGGCATCCTGACAGTAACGGGGATAGTGATCTCCCCCTCGACCCCTACAGAGTCACCTATGAAATCGATGAGGGGTGTGTGCACAGGTCTGAGCTGAGCAGAGGATAGGTTCATCCTGGAGAAAGCATCGTAAAAAAGTATATCGGTAGAGCTTCCACTATCAACCATGATACATTTTACAGGATGCTTCACGATCATCATCTCGACAACCACGGCATCATTGTTTATATTTTTATTTTCAACCCCCCTTTCCCTAATAAATGGAAGTACATTCTCAAAAATTTCCCCACCCCGAGTCTTCTTAGAAGCGCGCTCAACTCCCCAGCATATCATCCCCACCGGCTTCTTGGTAAGGCGGTTGTCGACTGTAGGGACTAGAGGTAGAGCAGCGAGCACTTGAGGTTCCACAGGGGGTCCCCCCACGAACCTTCCGAGGTAGCCCCTCTTGATGAGTTCTTCAATCTCCCTCTTGAGGTACCAGCAGTCCTCGATATCGTGGCCATGGTCGCGGTGAAATTAGCAGTACATCATATCGCGACCGGTGGATGGCCTCAGCGGAGGTGGGTGCTTCAGATAGTTCTCAACCTCGATCTCCATAAGGATCTTCGCCCTTGGGGCAAGGAGAAGTGTATAACTCTCTTTCGGGATGGGGTCTCTTCTCGGCTTTGGCCTTTGGCAGAAGTTCGGTGCGGCTGGTCCGGGCTTCCGCACCCTGGAGGTCTCCCCGGGGGCCAGCTTCTTCAGAGGCCTTCCGTCCAGCTCCCTCCTCGTGCGATCTGCCTCCTCGGTGTGGATGTACTTCTAGACTCGAATGAAGAACTCGAAGTAAGTTTTGGGGGATTTCTTGTCAAGAGAGTAGGTCAAGCGAGAAGTCCTGAGCCCTCTCTTCAGTGCTAGCATAGTGACTGTCTCATCAAGGTTGTAGATCTCCATCGTGGCAACCTTGAAATGGGCCACGTAGTCCCACATGAGCTCGTGGTCCTGCTGCCTGATGGTGAAGAGGCTGTCCGCCTCTCGTGGCACCTTCCGGCAGGTATCGAAGTGAGCCATGAACTTTCACTCCAGCTGAGTGAAACAATTGATGCTCTCCGGCTCTAGGCGGGTAAACCATACCTGAGCTACCTTCTGGAGAGTAGCAGGAAAGGCGATACAGAAAAGAACGTCAGTTGCCCCCTGAACTCTCATGAGGGCCTTGTAACTCTCAAGGTGATCTAGGAGGTCAGTGGTCCCGTTGTAAGGATCCACCTGTGGCATGCGGAACTGGCTCGGAATCGACATCTCTTGGACTTCTCGGGAGAAGGGGAGACGGCCATCGTAGCCCGCTGGCTCGTCGATGGAACCCTACAGATTTGCAAACCGACGGGATAACTCCTCCAGCTTGCACTCTTGTTTCTCCAGGCGCTTCTCGGCCATGCACCTGATAGCCTCACCAGTTGAACCTTCCACGGAGGCTGATGGAGCTAGAGAAGGTGACATGTGAGGTGTATGATGTGGAATCTTGCCTTTTCGACCTCGACGGTGTCTAGCTGTTACCTGCTTGACGGTTGGGGATCGGCTCTCCCGATCGACAGATCCGGCCCATTGCCTCTTCGCCGGGGTCTGGTGACTACCCCGATGGTCAGTGGTAACCCGCAGTTACGAAGGCTTTCCTTGGAAGGAATGCAAGCTATCGCGGGGTGCTGCAGCATGGGCGTGGGAGTCCCATGCTGCTGGTGGGTAGCCAAGGACTGGTGCTTGAGCTGGCGCACTGCTGCAGTGAGAATTTGCATCTACTAGGCGAGTGCGGCCAGCTGAGTGTCCGTCGGAGGTGGTTGAGCTAGAGCGGGGGGCTCCCCTTCTAGACTGTGTGGGTCTCCATAGGAAAGGGGATCTCCCGCATGGCTGGTGGAGACTTCTCTCGCTCGCGTCATCACCATCCTCCCGATGAGCTACTTGCAGGGGGACTGGGTTGGATCAAAATGCATCCTGCTTCGCCCCCCTTCCTGGCGCACCAATCTGTTGCCACCTAGATCGTCGTGGTCTGTACCTAAAGTCGGCCTCGGATCACACCCTCATCGCTTCGAAATCAACCTGCTCGTCGGGACCTGCAAAATAAATGAGACCCGAGCCGGTGATCCTGACAGGGGCACTCCAACGCTCAAGTCAGTGATGATCCAGGAGAACAGATCCTCCTGGTCGAGCCCTTGAGATGGACTCCATGCTAGGAGGAGTGAGTAATGTACTAATGGGTGAGAGTGAGCCGAGAGTGAAGTGAGAGAGGTAATGGCTTGAGATGATTGGAGCTGGGTGGCTGTGTCTATGCGATCCTTCCCGCAGATCTCTGGTAGCCTGGAGTCCTCAGTCCCTTCTTTTTCTCTCCTGTGTGCCCTCTTCTTCCTCCCTCTCGGATTGGCTTACCTTTCTTGAGACTGTGGATGGCTCTTTTAAGCCATGGTAGTTGTCAGGCACCTGCCTCGGGATCTTTCCCTCGCCAGCAGGTGCGTGCGGTGATGTTTCATGCCGTGAGCTAGATGTTTTTCCCAGATCGTGATTGAGAACCTACCATGCATGCTGACATTCCTTCCGGTCGCTCCATTCTAGAAAATTTGACAGGGCCTCAATTAGGGAGCCGCCGCCCTAGGGGATTTGAATGTCCTGGTTGACTTCCTTTTCTGGGTGGTGCAGACGGTTGGTGGAGAGCATGGTGCCTATATCGGGGAGCCTTCCCCTTTTCGATGTAAGTGGCAGTTGGGGTATTTATTGCGGACTGGTGGGAGCCCCTTCATGGTGCTCGGGTGGCTTGCCGCCGTCCGTGGGAGGTGGCGACGTCCTTCGGTCACTAGCACCTTCGTCCGAGGTGGGGGCCGACCTAGAGAGGCAGAGCTCAACTTCGGCCCAGGCATCTCAACCTCGCGGGGGTCAGCTTGGTGGAGGAGAGCGGAGCTCGACTCCAGCTTAGGCGGTTCGACCTCGCAGGAGCCAGCCTAATGGAGGAGGGCGGAGCTCGACTTCGGCCTGGGTGGTTCGACCTTGCGAGAGCCAGCCTGGTGGAGGAGGGCGAAGCTCGACTTCGACCTAGGCGATTCGACCTTACGGGAGCCAGCCTGGCGAAGGAGGGTGGAGCTCGACTCTGGCCTAGGCGGTTCTACCTTGCGGGAGCCAGCCTGGCGGAGGAGGGTGGAGCTCGACTCTGGCCTAGGCGGTTTGACCTCGCAGGAGCCGGCCTGGTGAAGGAGGGCGAAGCTCGACTCTGGCCTAGGCGGTTCAACCTCGCGGGAGCCGGCCTGGCGGAGGAGTCTGAGGTGAGATGTCCATCGTGGCGGCTTTCTCCAACGTGGCATCCGACACAAATCATATGTCAGCAGTCCCGCCACATCAGCTTGCACCTCACTTTAGACAGCCTCCATCTCAGTCTACTCAGCCACCACCTTTTGTACCTCCTGTTTTATTTGACCCAAAACCTATCTCTTCCAGACCACCACCTGAAACATCCACTAGCACTAGAGGACCTTCTTATCAGTGTAGATCTTGGCAAGGTAAAATAGAACCTATTATAGAAGAGCCTAGTGATAGTGACTAGACTAATGTTTGCATATCTGCTTTCAAACTTTTGTAAGATGTATTGAACATTTTGAAAGAAATGAAAATATCTCCTTTATTACTTCTTATTGTGTTTATAATGTGATTTGTGGAATGTGATAATGATTTTTAAATTAGATTATCAAAATTTCTTTGAGAAAGTGAAATTATCTCAAACAATTTGATAATCTTCTCTTTCTATTTCAAAATTCAAGATAGTGTACTTAACAAAGGGGGAGAATGATTTTTTTTTAATAGCTTTTTGATTATTGACAAAAAGGGGGAGAATGGTATTGATAATATATGCATGGAAAAATGGCAAAAGAAAGAATGAAAAAGAATGTTTTTTAATGAAACCTCATGTTGTTTCAAAATTTTCAGAACATACAAAAAGGGGAAGAAAAATCGTTGAAATTAAATGGCTTGAATTCATTTACATTTGCTCTCAAATATTTACAAATTTGCTCTGATTAGATCTTGATATAAGCATTTGTTGATTTTTCAAGACCTGATACCTTTTGCCAACCTAAAACTCTGATACATTTCTGGCAAAAACAGTCTTTGATAAGTGTTTATTATGATATACATCGGACTTATTTCAAAAGCTCTGAAACATTGTCTATATGCAAGCTCTGATACATTAATTTCAAATACATTCTTCGTATACAGCTCATACATGTTAATATTTACTTTCAAAAATATTTATACATGTATTTATAAAGTTTTTTCCATGCTCGGTGTTTTGTCATCATCAAAAAGGGGGAGATTGTTGATCCCTTGAGTGACTTTGATGATAACAAAACATTGGAGCATGCATTTATCTTACTAACAACTCTTCAAGTACATTACAAGTTTTTGTAAGATGATCTTAATGCCTAATTACAACTCCTACAACTTTGTTATATGTCTTGTGTAATGTTGCAAATGTTTCATGTAAAGAAGAACCCAAAGAAAGATTACTATAATATTCATGAAAAAGGGTTACTTCTATGTTTTTCAAGCTTAAATTTCTTTAGAATTTGTTATTAGTTAAGTTGGGAAGAGTCTTAAGTGTTGAAGAGTTGCGGGATGAATTCTGGAGAAGAGTTAAAATTTTTATTGGAAATTCACTCGAGTCGACTTGCATGAAGAGAGCCGACTCTAATCCATGGCATGGTTGAAGGATTCTGGCACGCAGAGATCCGAGTCGACTCGAAGGAACCCAAGCCGACTCGTCTAGAGCATCATTTCTTGAATTAGATAGGCGAGCCGACCCGAAGGCAATCTAAGCCGACTCAACTATTCAGTCAGGCATCCGGGTCAACCCTTTAGTAATCCAAGCCGACTCCTCTAGAGTCCAGGAAAAATATGTTCTGAGAGAATAACCAGGAGAGCTGACTCAAAGGAACCCGAGCCGACTCCTCTAGAGTACCACTTTGAAGACCTGAGGATCTGAGCCGACTCGACTGAGGCGAGCCGACTCAACCAGAGTGAGAAATCATTGATACTGAGGATCCGAGCCGACTCGACCAGAGTGAAGAATCAACTCTCTGAGAATCCGAGCCAACTCGAGGCATCCGAGCCGACTCGAACGTCGATTCCAGGCAAGTAACGACTAGTTCCAGAACTTCATTTTTGAACTTCACCCCCCCTCTTGGAAAAGCCACATGGGCAACAAAATATAAAAAACAACCTCTCCTTAATCTACTTATCTTTGGATTCCAAGCCTTTCCTCGACTATCTATTGGCATCTAGAGATTTCTATCATCTCGTAACTTATTTTTTATCGGTTCGCCATCCGTATCATAGTTGGTGGTATATTTCTAACCCCCCAGAATAGCATCCATGATAGAGTATCTTGGCTTAACCACCAGTATAATATTCATTTGTTTCAAGGCACTATTCGATAATTGAGGGGTTCACTCTTCATCTTGGAAAGGGAGGTATTGGAAATGGCACCCCTTCACTATTATGGAGGGGTCCCAAAATACTTTCCTAGTGTTGTTGGGATTCTCCAAAGAGTCGAGCATATGGAATGGTGGCCATCTTTCAAACTATACTTTAGAAAATCATTTAATAATGAACTATGGCCATGAAGCTACAAAATCATGTTATCAATATTTATTAATAAAATCATAAACTCATCATTTCTTTTCTTTGAGCTTATCTCCTATATGTTGATTTCCAAACCTATTTTAAGCATATTTTCGATTGAATAACAGATTCTATGACATGAAGATGGGTTTGCATGACATCACTTATGGTATTCTATGACACCCAGGTATCCGTATAGCTCTCAAAATAACCTATGTGACCAAAGAAGTACCTAGAATAATGGATTGTATGACATCCCAATGGTATACTATGTCATCCTGTGGAGATTATATGACATCCGAGATTGCAATTATCTCCCGGAATCACATCTCATAGCAACTCATTAAATCCTGATGGGTTTTTATTCATGACATCCCTAGTTGATTATATGACAACCAGGTATATTACTACAGTGACGATACCTTTCTACCATTATATGACATCTCTTGAGGCATTTATGTCATGCAGTCCTGAACATATGACATTCCCCTTCCAAAACACTAGGTTAACCAAACTATTTTTCATTATGATAGCTAAATTATGATATGAATCACCACTTTTATGGTGTATATCAACCAACCAACAATGGATGCGTGTTATCGGAGGAATGAAGTATCCTTTTTACCCCTATTTTATTTACTATAAAAATATGGAAGGGAAAAAAATACTTAGAAGCAAATTCTTCTTTCAGAGTCTTCTAGTTTTCTGCTATAGTTGTTTGCATTGTTTCAATTAGAAACCATAAATCCTTCTCTTCTCTACTTTTTCTTTCCATCCGTCCATCGTATTAAGCCATCGGTGAAGCCGAGGGACAATCTCATACATCAAATTCGTAAAGGAGGACTCTATCCACATGTCAACAATGCCAAATTCCTCCGTCTCTAGAATTTGCTATATGGGCTTATCTTTTTGCTTCACCTGTGCGGCTCCATCTTATCTCCATTTCATTTTCATCAAACCACCATCTACTACTAGATGTTAGGCTGAAAAACATCCCGTACAACAAATTTGATGGTGAGAGCTATATGAATTATATCTATTGTATGGGATTTTCTATTGCCTTCAACTATGCCATTCATTGCTTGATTTTTTTTTTTTTAGAAGAAAGGGTAAGGGAGGTTTTACCCCGATGTAACGTCCCATTCTGGCCCCCAACCTGTTAGGCCTTTGTTCGATACACGCCACAATTTTTTGCGTACCTTCTCCACCCTCCGGGGTTTATCCGAACGGGTGAGTACGTCAGCCTAACCCCTCTACGACGTCGGAGTTATAGCTAGTCCACCTCCCAGTCACGTGCACCAGAAAATTCTGGAATTTTAATCGAGTCACCCATTAAATCATTCCTCGAATCCGTGACCAAGCAAAGGAGGAGCCAAATCTTAACCAACCGCACTACCCCGTAGAGGTATTCATTGCTTGATTTGACATGACCAGAATTCATTATATAGTCATGATTTCTTTTCCAGCAATCCACCATCCACAGCACCTTGGATGTATGCTACTAAGCATGGGTGTTAGCATTTTTTGTGTGAAGCAACAATATGATAAATTATTTTATTTTTATTTTTTAGGACATCCTTTCACATTTTTTTATTTTTTAGACATCCTTTCACATTGGAGGGGTTATCTCCCGGAAGGACACTTCGTAGTGAGATGGATATTCATCTTGATATGGGACGTATAGGAAGTGGCTGATTTCATAGCATTTCCCTGCAACTGTCACAAATAATCCTCACCATTTAGTTCAACCTCCTCGCCAACCCGACATCAGTGCAAATGGTGCAATGCATCTCGGCAGGGTCATGTGCTTCAATTATCAATGACGTCTCTTGCATATATAGGAGGAATACATGGAACAATGTAATATTATTATGAGACTAAGAAAACATGTAATAAAAATGTTTTAAGGAAATGAACATCAATACATATTCTTGTTTCTACTTATTTATGATAAACTGAGTTCTCAAATGCTTCCGTCTCATTATTGCATATCATGAATGGATGCTATGATATCTGAAGTGCATTCTATGACATCATCTATGGTTTGTAAGACATCCATATATCTGTTTTATGACATCCAAGTATCCAAATAATTTTTTAATTAAACTTAGGTCATCAAGTTAGACATCTGGAGGGGATTCTATGACATCCAAAGATGGTTTCTATGATACCGATATATCAAAATATGTTTCGGAATCACCTATGTGTCCTACACCTTTTATTTCTTGGTATTTTATCAGGTTTGGCACGTACTTATGACACACCTAATGGATACTATGACATACAGGCCTTTCTTCTATGATACCACTCTATAAAAATTGGACCCGATATGAGTTTTGACATCACATCATTACATCTTGAAGGAATTTCATTACATACTATAGGGATTCTATGATACCTGGTATTAATATAGTTCCCTGGATAATATTTTTAACCAATTCATGACATCTAGTGGGTTATACGTGACACAATTAAAGATGTCTCGTTGTGATGTTATGACACCATCATGACATAACATGACACCTCTTGCCCTATTCATTCTACGCACGCAACTTTTTCAACGTCCAATGGGACATTTAATAAACCTTTTTTAATAAATTAATGACATTTTGATCAAATGGAAGGAACTTTCATTTGGGACATGAATTAATCCCAGTATATTAATGCAAGGAGGAAACATTTTCACCTTTTTTTTATTATTATTAAAAAAAAATTATTATGACATCCCTAGGCAGGTGTATGACATCCCAGAGTGTTAAACTTTTTCATTTTATATTAGGGCCATTATGACAGCTAGATTCCAATATGGGAAATCCTATTTTTTGCAACCAATTGCTATTGGATGCGTGTTATAAATAAGAAGAAACTATCCATTCTAACCCATTATCATTTAATATAAAATAATTAGATCGGGAAAAATAAACAACTTCTTCTAGAGTCTTCTGGTCTTCCATAATAGAAATCATAAATCCTCCTATTCTATCCTTTTGCTTTCCATTATTTCACCATCAATTGTTTCTTCTCTTCTGCTACCGATGCATTTCTTGCATATATAGTGATGATAGTTCGTTCTATCATCTTGTTAGCAGATTATCATCGATGAACCATCCATGACATGTTGGCGGTATGGTTCAAACACCTGAAGCAGCTACATGTTAGAGTTTTTAATGATTAGCTGACGATATGTTATATGTTCATTCCAGGACACCCTTTCATGTTGGAGTGTTTGGAAGTCTCTTCGAAGTCACATGGATATTTAACTTGAAATGGAAGGTATTAAAAATGATTGGCATGCTAGCTTCATCAAAACCAATGTTGCCCGATGGAGAAAGAATTTGAAAAAAAGGAGGCAACTTCCTTTGGAGTGCAATCGTTACACAATGCATCCTTGGTGGGGTCTTTGAGGAGGAAAGCTCTGTCCATGAACCTTCCTCATGCAATGCATCAAAATGGGGTTCTATCCTTCGATCGGCATCCTCCATTTCTATGCCACTACACGTGGCATTCGAGAGCTTCAGAAGAGTCAAGTCATTTGAATAGCAACGTCGTCTTTTACCTGTACATGATAAATATAAGGAGAAATGTAATCTTGCAATGAAATCCTATAATCAAACTGTATTGATGAATAGAATAATTATTTATATATCTTGTTTCTACTTATTTCTTATTTTTTTGAGTATCAAAAGTAATTTGCTTTCACTGTCCCGCCTCCTATAGGAATGCTATGACATCCGTAGGTTATTATATGACACCCGGGATGGTTTGTTTATCACTCCAGGTATCTATTCCATGACAACCATATGTATCCAAATATGTCTTGAAATCAATCATGTGACGTACACCTGAGGTTCAGATGGGTTACCATGATACTCGGATGGGGTACAATGTCACCAGCATATCCATATACTAACTGAAATGACCTATGTCGCCAACTCATAATAATCAGAGTGCCTTTTATGACATCCCAATGAGATTCTTTGTCATCTTGTAATCCTAAGCAGGTCCTGCAATAAAGTTTGGCATTATGACATCCCACCTCATACGCCCGTTCGGATAGTCTCCGATCAAATCGGTCCTGGCATCCGATCGGTTGGTCCTCGCGAAGTTTGACTCCCCGGTCGACTCATCCGAACAGCCAGCCCGGAAGCTTTGAAAACTGGTAGGCATCTTACCGCCTGTGTGACGGCCCCTCTGGATGCTCCGATCGGCTCCTGGAGACATCGCTGGGCACCTCGATAGGCTTCTGGAAGATCAGCCGGCCCACGGTTGAAAGATCGCTCGAAGTTTCCAAGAACCTCTTCTCTCCTGCAACTCTGACATTCCGTTGTAACAAATTCTAGTGCATGGCCACTACTCTGATACACCTGACACGCCGCCACCCACGATCTCGTCGCCACCCACGATCTCGTCACCACGCCCATCATCTTGGAGGTATATCCGGGCTTTCCCAGCCTGTTCTCCCAACAGAATTTGGCAGCCCTGTGTGTCTATAAAGCGCACCCGCAGGATCTCCACGAAGGGTAACGTTCTTCTTCTCCATTGCTTACTTTCCTTTCGAACTTTTTCCCGTTCTGTCGCTCCAGCCCTCCTCTAACTTAACCATCGGAGTGTCCCCTGTCGGAGCCCCTTCGGCGCTCAGGAACTTTTTGTAGGTAGGCCGATCAAGGAGCCCTCCAGCGCGCCCGCCGAACCCGTTCCTAGAGGAGTAGCAGCAACACCACCAATTGGAGATTTTATGATAACCTGGCGAGATTATATGATACTACTAAATTTAAATAGGTTATTAAATTAGCTTTTGAAAAAAGCCATGACATTCCATGGCAAATTTATGATAACTAGAGGAGATTATATGACATCCGGTTTATCATAAATGGTCCCAGAATCATGTTTGAAACAATTATTGTGACATTCAGAGCGGCTTTTATGACATTTAGACTGGGTTATTTGACTTCCATTTCCTCTTCTGTCCCATAATCAGGTTTGGCAACATGGGATGACATCAAGAAGAGTTTTTATAACACCCGGATGGGTTTATATGGAGCTATGAAATTTGAATTATTTTTCAAATGAGTTTTCACTCCAAGTCTTGACATCCAGCAGAGATTTTATGATATTTTGTCAAGATTTTATGACATCACGGTAATGCAAATTGTCTTGGAATCATCTCACAAAAAATTTGTGACATTCGGAGTATCTTTTATGACACCCCAATGGGGTTATTTGACATCCCATGCACGGCAGGGTCCCTAAATAGGCTTGGCTTCACATTAGGATAGCTGGTTTCAATATGGTAGCATGATTTGATGTTTTCTGTATGGATTACCGATCACAATTGCATGTATATTTTTTTTAAAAAAATGAAGGAACAATCAATTCTAACCACTTATCATGTACTACAAAATAAAAGACATGCAGCTAGAAATATAAAACTTTCTCATCCTCGATCTTCTTATCTTTGTATTCCAGTCTTTTCGTTGACTCACCGTTGACCTCCAACTCGAACTCGTTCTCTCCTCTCTCATCTTCTTATTTATCAATCAACCATCCACAGCATAGTTCATAGTATCATCGTAACCTCCTCGGAGTAGCAGCGATGTTAGTGTATTTTGGCTTAACCATCATCATGATATTCCTTTGTTGTAAGGCACCGTTCCATGATGGAAGGGTTCTCTCTAGTAAGGTAACCTTGAAATGGACTGGATCTTCATCTTGGAGTGGGAGGTATTGAAAATGGCACCCCTTCAATATGGAGGGGTCCCAAAAATACTTCCCTGCTATCGTTATGGGCTCGATGGCTTGGTTGCCTTTGGCGAGGTAACTTCGAAGTTGTATTGCTATTTACCTTGAAATGGGATGTATTGGAAATGGCCTATACGTCATGAAAGCATTGAACAATGTAATATTGTCATGAGCCTACGAACTCATGTAATGAAAATATATTAATGAAATGAGCATTTATTCATATTTCTTGTTTCTGCTAATAAATTATTTTTGGATTTCTCAAATGTTGTTTGTCTCATTATTGAGCATACCAATTGGATGCTATGACACCCAGAGTGGATTCTATGACACCCAGGTATTCGTTCTATGACAATCATGTATCCAAATTTATCCCGAAATCATCTAAGTCACAAAGGCATGACATCCAGAGGGGATTCTATGATACCATGCGGAGAATATTATGACACCCATGTATCCAAATATGTTCTAGAAATAGGGCCAAGTATTAGCTCTGATAATATGTAGTTACATCCTGTGGCAGCTTTATGATATACTAAGGGGTTTCTATTATACCATGGTATTGACATTGTTTCCAAAATAATGTTTATCACCTTTACATGACATCCATATGCCTATGTATGACACAACTAATGATATCTCGATGCGATATTATGACTCCATTTCATCGTATGACATCTCCTACCCAACTCATTCAACAAAATAATTTTGTCCACTTCCATCACCTAGTTGATTATATGATTTTTTGAGTAATTAATGGCACTTTGATGCTTTGACCATGTCATTGATTATTGCAACCTCCAATTGATGAGTCTTTTCAAAGCAAGAAATTGTCCTTATGAGAATCTATTAATCCTGGTATATTGCTACAAGGATGAAACCTTTTCACCTTCATATGCATCCCTTGAGATGTTTATGACACACGGTCATCAACAAATGACATTCTCCACCCAAAACTATAAATGAACCAAAGTTTTTTAATTTTCATCGGACCCATTAGGACAAGGCTTTGCATCGCATCTAGCAAAACCATAAATACTTCTCTTTTCTCCTAATAGTTTCCATCAGTCGACCATCCATTCTTTCTTCTCCTCTTATCCCACCAGATTTTTTCTAGCATCTCCGGTGATGAGGGTTTGCTCCCTCAACTCTTAGTATATTATCATCGATGGACCATCCACGGCACCATGGTCATATGGCTCCAACTGCTAAAGAGGTGACATGTTAGAGTACTTGATGGTTACTCCATAGTATGTTGTTTTTTTTACGGGGCACTATTTCACGATGGAGGGGTTATATCTAGCAAGGTCACTTTGAAGTTAGATGGATGTTCAACTTGGAATGAGCAGTATTGGAAAATGACCGGTGCTCCAGCTTCATCAAAATCCACTATTGCTAGATGGAGAACAGATTTGAACAAAGGAAAAAATTCCATCCGCATGCTTCATTATGGAATGCATCCTCAGTGGGGTCTATGATATGACAGAGAAGCAACATGCTCACCAGGGCATCGGGTGACAGTCAGTTGTACCATTCCCTAGACATGATATAGGGGATTATATGTCGGCTTCAGGCCAGCCTTTATCACCTACACAATGTACCTCGTCCATGGCTGTGGTGCTGCACAAGTCGCTCGGAAGTGTCGAAGGAGTCCACCCCTTATGAAGGGGTGATGCTTCAAGCATCTTCTTTGGCTAGAGGTGTTCCTAGCAAGCTTTATCAGAGTCAAAAATATATGTTTTGGTTGTAATAATAGCACTATGTTTTGCCATTGTATTCATGTTGTTTATGTTTTAGTGAAGTTTTATGGATTATTACCTTGAAAAAATTGTAAATATTAAAAATTTGATTTTTATAACATGCCAAGTAGAATTTCTGACACCCAGATGGTATTCTATTATATAAAAGTATACAAATTGGTCTAGAAAATCATGTTTGCACCTCCACGTGACATCTCGAGTGCATTTTATAACATCTGGAGTGTATTCTATGATACCCCAGTAAGCAGGTAGGTTCTGAAATGAGGTTTGGGGAAAAAGCATAAGATCCTTAAGGGATGGAATGACACGCCGTTAGAAAATTACTTACTCGAATGATGTTTGGCACCAAGGCATGACATCTCCAATGGATATTCTGACATGCAGATTTAATTCTAGATTTTTGATAACCAGAATAGATTTTATGATACCCCTGTATTAACCTAGTTCCTGAAAAAATGATTATCATCAAGTCATGACATCTAGATGGGTAAATGAAATACCTTAGAAACTGACTCACGACATTGTAATGGCTTGATTATGATACACCCATGGCAGCTTAAGACATCAGCCTACAAAAATTAATAAAGGAATCACATATGACAGGTACTTATAACATCTAGAGGAGATTCTATGAAACCTGAGAAGATGTTATGACATCCTTAGAACGATATGTAAATAAATCAATATTGTCACCAAATGATTACAACTTAAGGGCATACTATAACATCTAGAGGTGATTTTATGACACCCGTTATCGAAATAACTGCTAGAATCGAGTTTGGAATGAACAAATGACCTTCCAAGGTGATGTTTTGACATCTTGAGGGTATTCTATGACATATAGGAAAAGAAAATAGTTTGAAGAATAAGTTTAGGCACAAACTAATAACTTGTCCTGCAGTTTTAATGATTATGGTATCCAAATAGGTCTTGATATCACCAATGTCATCAAGTCAGGACATCTCAAGAGATTCTATGACATTGTCATTTCTAAGTACATCTCAGAATCACATTTGCATTCAACTCATGACACGTACATTTTCAATTATGATACCTCATGCATAGCATATGACATCTTCCAGTCAATATAATTGAAAAGTCAAATTGTTACATTATGCCTACAATATATATTAGAGGTTTATAGCTACAATATGCAATCACCTCATTTACAATTATGGCATCAACTGTGGTGACAAGTCCATCCACATTCCTCCTTCCTCACATTCTGCAAACTATTTCCTTCAAAAATTTAATCATGAATATTACATCTTCTGCATTAGTTGGCTTTAGATATAAGCAACAAACTCATCCATAAGTGGATTAGCTGATGGTTGAATGATTTCATTTATTAGTTAGACTACCTCCCCAGCTTTATGTGGAATTCTCCTTTGTCTTTTAGCATGCCTTATACTATTTCTGTTGCCAGCTGGATCACCGGATGTCTTCTTCAATTATTTATTTGCCCTCTTTAATTTCTTTTCAACTTTGCTTTTAATTCTCTTCTCCCTTGGCTGACCCTTTATTGCGATATTCTCGGTATCTCGGATAAGTTCTAAAGTTGGCTATGCTAAACAATTAGCATCTACAGCTCTTCTGAATAACAAAGTCAGATCAGTTATAACTAAGTTAAAGGCATCTTCAGATATGGAGACAATCTCTGTGAGCTTCATCATCCAACAACTCAATAAAGCATACCTACATGTGGAAGAGATGTACTAATATCTAACATTAAGTTGTTAATATCAAATGGGATACTATAATTTTACTATAGAATGATATACTTGCTTTTCCTAGTGCTCTTATCACAAAATTATACATCGCAATTAAAATCATCAAATCAGTATTTCATGTCCTTGCACCATCTCTTCAGGAAAAAATATTGAGAATAGAAGAAATTTCGTGTTGATGGAGAACCAATAAGGCATGCTTACACAAGTACTCCTAAACTAAAATGATCAGCACTAGCATTTCACTTCATCAAGTCATTAGAGAATGAAATAATAAATTTGTTGACAGTAGGCTTTTCAATTTCATTAACTTGAATTCTCTCAAAAGACTTTACAAAATAAACTATGCAGTTGCCAATTTCTTTGATTAAATTAGCATTAGATGCAATCATCTCAAGGACCTCAGTCTAAAATTTTTTGAATATGCACTTCGTATATATTATTACTGCTTGCCTCTCAAAAGGTGATGATGTTTTTAGAAAAGTATTAATTTGCAAAGACTTATTTTCTTCCTCATGTTCGGCTTCATCTCTCTTTTCCAACACATCCTTATACTTCTTGATGAATTCTTTTGAGGTAGTCTTCGAATTGACAGACCCATCGAAAAAATGGTTCATTCTCTTACTCCGCTGGAGGAAGACATGCCTATAAAAGATGTCATAAATATAAAAAATTAGTCCATAAAGTATCGCGGCATGTCATACAATGATAATAAGTCAACAATGCACATCCAAGCATAATCCCCTTTCTCACTAATTCATGACATCCAAAATGATTCTATGACATCCCGAGTGGATTCTATGACATGTGAAGTGGATTCTATTCTTAAATAAATAAAATTATATATGATAATAAGTCAATATGTATCAATCCAACGTATCCACAAAGAATGTATCCTTGACATAAATCGGAATCCATTTATCATGGACTTCATAAAGATCATGCAACCAATCATCAAACTTGTATTCTTCGTATTTGTCCATGAGCTATGCCCATTTTTTCTTGAAATCTACTATCATAATAGTGTCATAGATGGCCTCATCAAACTCAACCATAAATGTTGGATGTGCTATGCATATAAGGCCTATCTTCTCTATAACTTTTTTTTAAATGTGCTAGAGACAAAATTGATGATGTACAAGTTGGAAACATTTCCTTGACAATGGACTCAATAGCTTTATCTTTGTCAATGATCATGGCATTGGGCACTTGACCACCATTTGCATTCGCCACGGCTGGAATATCCATTTAAAGGTTTCAGTCATTTCGTCTGACAATAATGCATATCCAAGTAAGGTAGATTGTCCATGGTGGTTAACTCTAATAAATGAATAGAATAGTATTTGGTATGTATTCGTCAAGTAAGTAGAGTTAAAAGTAAATACATCACCAAAGTAAAAACATGACATTCTTGACCTTGGATGGATCTAGAACATGATCCTAAGCTGACCATTCCTATTCAAGTCTAGTGTGTAGTAAAAAAAATTTATATTTTTAGCTTGCATTTGTACGTAGATGACCATTAACTGTGCATCTCCTTCTTTCAGTTGATTTTGACATTCCCGATAGATAAAATTATGAGCATCCTTCTCTGTAAACTCTAATTACCTTCTAACCCCTTTCCTTCTTGCCATGACCGAGTAAATTTGAGTTGTGGGTACATTTGAGGCATGCATGTTGCTAATATCTATCTTCTCTAGTGTGTTGATCCTTTTATGGAACCATAACCAATGGTTGAAACATAATTGCTTTTTTTTCATTTGATATGCTACATATTAGTTGCATATCCACTGCAGAAATTATATCCACTGCAGAAATTATACATATCGGTTGCTGAATCGAACTTCATTCTAATAAAAGGTTCAGCATTATGATTATCTGCTTGTAGTGCAGTGGAATAAGGTGGATCATCATGACAAACACCACCAATATGGTCATCAAATTGATTATTTGCTGCATTCTTTGTTGAATATATAAAGATGAGTTGTTATCGACATACAACATAATGTAACTCATATATTAGATGGATGGTTCTGATAGTATTCTAGAGATGAGATGTCATAATCTGTAGCATAATGTCATGATTATGCTATAGAATGTCATGATTAGGTGAAAAAGGTAGTAATTTGGGAAGGGGATGTCATGAAGATGGACACGACTTGTCATAATCAGGGCAAAGGATGTCATAATAAGTTCATGAAAAAGGTAGGTTTCTGAAGTAGTTGGGACGAGGAAAGTCATAAGTTGGTAGCATGATGTTATAACTTTGAGAAAAATGTTCTCTCCTGAAGTAGTTGGGGCAAGGGATGTCAAACTGCTGGACACGAAATGCCATAAGTTCATCTCGTGGTGTCATATATAGGTGAAAAGGATTGGTTTGGGGAGTGTTTTGGGGAGGGATGTCCTAAGGTAAACATATGGATATCATAATAGGGCCATGATATATAATAAGGTTATGAAAAAGGTTGGTTCATGGAGTATTTATGGTGATAGGGTGTAAGGATGTAAATTTAAAAAGGTTTATTTTTGAGAGCATTTTTGTGAGGGGATGTCATAAGTCGGCCACAACATATGATAATTGGGTCGTATTATATCATTAAAAGTAGGTGAAAGACGTTGGCTCAGTAGTATTTTTGGGGAGGGAATGTCTTAAGGATGGACACGGACTGTCATAATCGAGCCAAAGGATGTCATAATAAGTATGTAAAAAATATCGCTTCCTAGACTATTCAGGGTGAGGGAAGTCATAAGCTAGACCCAGGGTGTCATAAGTTGGAAGCATGATGTCATTATGTTGAGAAAAAGGTTGGCTCCAGGAGTTGTTGGGGTCGAGGATGTCATAAAGTGGACATAAAATTCACTTATAGGGTTGTCATAATAAGCTTGTAAAAAAGATAGCTTCTTAGAGTAGTTCTAGTGAAAGATGTCAAAATGTGGACCACTGGATGTTATAATCTGGTCGCAGGATGTCATAATATTGTGAAAAATATTGGTTCATGGAGTAGCTTGGGCAAAGGACGTCATAACCTGTACAAGGAGTGTCATAAATGAGCAGCACAATGTCATATGGTCATGAGAAGAAATGATTGGGAAAGTATTTTGAAATGGGGATACACGAGGTATCATAAGCTAGCCATCGAGAGTAATATGCTGGTGAAAAAGGTTAGCTTAGGAAATATTTTGGGAAGGGGATGTCATAGGTAGCCAGAGTGTGTCATAATCAGGCCACAGTATCTAATAAATTTTGAAAAAGGTTGGTTCCTGGAGTAGTTGGGGTGGGGCAATCATGAGCTGGACACGGGGTGTTATAAGTTCGGCCATAGGATGTCATAACATTGTTGTAAAAGGGTTGGCTCTTGGAGTAGTTGGGGCAAAAGATGTCATAAGATTGAGTTAGGGTCGATTGGGGGTGTCATAATCGGGCCATAATAAGGATGTAAAACGGATAGGTTGATGGAGTAGTTCCGATAGAAGATGTCATAAAGTAAAAATATGGGTGTCATAACATTGTCAAAAATGTTCATTCCTGGAATAGTTTTAGTAGGGAACTCTCATAACCTGTACACAAACTATCATAAATGAGTAGCACGATATCATATGGTCGTGTGAAAGCATGGTTCGGAGAGTATTTTGGAATGGAGATGACATAGGGTATCATACGCTGGGCACTGAGAGTGATAGGCTAATGAAAAAGGTTGGCTCAAGGAATATTTCAAGGAGGGGATGCCATTGATGGACACAGGGTGTCATAATCGAGCCACAGTATGTCATAAAATCCTCAAAAAAGTTGGTTGGTAGAGTATTTTAGAATGGGGGATGTCATAACCAGGACACGGGGTATCATAATCTGGCTGCAGGATGTCATAATAAAGGAATAGTTTGGGCGAGGGATGTCATAAGCTGGGCACAGAGTGTCATGATCTGGCTGCAGGATCTCATTACATCATAAAAAGGTTGGCTCCTGGAGTAGTTGGGTTGGGGAATGTCATGATGTTGGACACAAGGTATCATAAGTTCGCCTCATGGTGTCATATTTAGGTGAACATGGTTAGTACGGGGATTAATTTGGGGATCGCATGTCATAATGTAATAATTAGGTGTCATAATTAGGCCACCATATGTCATTATATTATGACAAATATTGGTTCCTAGAGTACTTGGGATAAAGGATGCCATAAGCTGGACATGAGGTGTCATAATTGGGCATCATGATATCCTAAGTACATGAAAATGGTTGGTTCGTGTGGCTTTTTGAGGACAGAATGACATAAAAAGCCGAAAAGGCAAGGTTCAGGAAGTTATCTGGGGATGGGATGTCATAAGTTTATCTTAAGCCATTGAAAAGGGTCAGTTCGGGTAGGGGATGTCATGGGTTGGCCAGTAAATATCATAATCGAATATCGATGCATGGAAAGTGATCTTATATCGTTGAAAAGCCTCATTTCGAGTAGGGGATGTCATAAATTGCCAAGAAGGTGTCATAAACTGGTAATAGGATGTCATACGCTGTTATAACAGCAGGATTCGGGCAGGGAATGTCATAAGCTCACCACAAGATGTCATAGGGTCGGAAAAAAAAACTACTTCGAGAAGAGCATTTATGCCATGATGAACCTATCAAATGCATTAACTTGGTTTAATAACTAAAGAGAGTGCTGTAATAAAAAAATTGCATGACAACAAAATATAAAGAATTATTTACTTCATGATGATTTTGGTATATAGTCTCACAACAATTTAAAAAAGAAATTACTGCTAATAATTTCGGATACAGAGTAATGGCAGGAAAATAGAGCTGTTGGATGCCTCAAATAAGGAAAAGGAGGACAGAGAGAGAAAGGAGGAATGGCAAGAAGAAGAAGATGATGAACAGGAAACTTCAAAAATGATTTGACTTAGAACAAGAAAAAAGGAATCATTTTAGAGGGAAAGGACATTTTCATCGTGATAATTCTGAAATTTCAAACCCATAATGAATTTAATACTGGCCAGTTCTTACATCCCCAGTGTACCTCTATTTACCGCTTCGATTTAATGCCAAAAGGGCAAATCCCGTCGCGCCATGCAAGTGCAATGTGGCCCAATAACAATGTGCAATGCGCTCCGCGTTGGATTTTTTGCACTGCTTACAAAGAATTACTCTGCGATTCTTTGTTCTGGCTGCTATACCCCACCCTTTGAGGGTGACACCAACTAGAATCAAACTTGACCTTGTCCAAGTGGCGAGAAGTGATACCATTTGATTTAAAGTTCGATGGTAACCATGCAATCATGTCATTAGAAGAGGAGAGAGAGAGAGAGAGAGAGAGAGAGAGAGAGAGAGAGAGAGAGAGAGAGAGAGAGAGAGAGAGAGCACTGAAAAATCTTCCACACCTTTGATTTCAACTGCACTACTAAAAAACACACAAAGAACCATACCAGCAAAAGCCATTTTCTGACAGTCGCTTGAATATGGAGAACAGTACAATAGAGCAAATCACAGGCATTTCAAGTCGCATTCCCAATGAACCAAACACATTACAAATTATTTATCATTCTTGCAGGTTTTATATGAGTTCAGTGAAAATTTAGCAACAACTTCTGGAGTTGGAAAACTGGATATACTTGTACACATTTGTGGAGTAGAGGGTTAGACGACCCTTCTACATTTGTGTAGTGAGCATCTCTTCCTTCCAGGAACTGGTGACTTCATACAAATAGAACCATTACTTAAAGTAACACCACATGCAGATGATGATCTGCTCGCTGCGCTAGAGCTCAGTATGCTTGTCATTAATCCAGGTAATGCGACCCTCCTTCCTTTGTGCTCTTCACATCTTTTCCTTCCTGACACTGGTTTCCTCTTACAAACATATCCATCATCATAGACCACTCCACAGATATCATAGGGCTCATCAAGGTTGCATTCTTTTTTTGTCATCCAATCTTCATTTGTTAATAATTTAGTTCCAGCAATTCTCTGTCCTTTATGATGCGCGCACCTTTTTTGACCTGAAACAGGCTTTTTCCTGCAAATGGACCCATCACCATAGACCACTCCACAGATGTTATATTCCTGGTCAACATTATGTGTCTCTTGAACCAGTCGAGATTGGAGTTTACTATCAGATGATATGTGGAGATGAGGTTCAGAAATCCTTCTACCTTTGTGCAATTCACACCTCTTTCTTCCATGAGTTGCGAGCATGGAACAAACAGAACCATCTTCTGAGACAAAACCACACATAGATAATTTCTCTGAGGTTGTTGTGACTTCTCTGCTAGTTATTTTATCAATGCCAGTAATCCTCATTCCTTTATGCTCTTTGCACCTTTTTCTTTCTTTAACTGGTTTGTTTCTACAAACTAATCCACCACCAATAGCCACACCACAAATGTCATGATCCCCAGGAATGCCATTCCCCTCTTGAATTAATCGAGGGCGGAAATTAACAAACTTGAACACTTCTGGGAGCAAACTGTTCCTACCATCAGATGATCTCACTTTATCAAATGGCATGCTTCCTTTGATTTTGATCCCTTCTTTCTTATCAAATACAGTCATCCACTGTTGTAGCTTTCCATAGGCAGATAAGATTAGGCTGGAGCCTGCATTATCTAACTTTAAGAGGATATCTTCTTGGCGACAGATGCCATTTCCACGTCTATTCCAGGCATAGTCAAAGACCTTAAGCAGGCTGGCCTCTGTCTTCTCAGCTTCTTTTTTGTCAGCCATCTGTCAAATTCAACAAGATTCGTTTAAGAACTTAGAAGGTAATAAAGCAGCAGCTAAAATAATGAAGAGACCTAAAAATTTCCAAAGGTGTTTTAGATATGCCAAAACAAGTTCTATGAAGTACGGAAAACACATGTTCGATAGCATTGAGCAATAGAACTTGTTTGACATATGGAATGGATCAAGCTTTTCAGATGTTCACAATCAGTAATGATGTGCATGTGGGTCTTCTTCTCAGATGCATTTATATATTTATTTACCAGTAAAACTTCCACGAGTTCTACCTTAGATAAGATACAGATAGAAGACTTAGTTATATATGCATTTGATGAATATACTTCTATTATTAATCAAGGTGTCATCATCATTATCCCTTGTTATATCCTAGTTCCAGGATTATCTAATAGAATCT
Source organism: Areca catechu (assembly GCA_021397845.1). Classification (NCBI taxonomy): domain Eukaryota; kingdom Viridiplantae; phylum Streptophyta; class Magnoliopsida; order Arecales; family Arecaceae; genus Areca; species Areca catechu. The sequence continues at coordinate 18,028,450 of CM038043.1, forward strand.
TTTAATACTGAAAAAATGTTCCAAAACAATTTACATCCTTGGTACCATATGATTGTATTATTTCTTGCATGTTCTTTTGAAGTGCTGCAAGATGGTTTTCATGCTTCCTTGACTAAAACATTGAAATGCCATAGTTCCTTGGATCACCTTTTAATACCTTCCATTGTGATATCCAAAATTCATTGGTCATCTAAAGCATTAAGAAAAGAGAAGGAAGCATAAATGAAAAACCACCATACCGGAACCCATCTGAACATGATGGAGTGTCCCCTTGAGAAAATCTCTTTGAACAGTCCTGATCCACTCCGAGTAAAGGGGAATTCAATTTTATCTGCATAAGTAATTGAATTTCTATGGTCCAAATGAGCTCCTGCACGGCCATATTGTTGGAGCCTTGTTCTAACATTATCAGCTTGCCCAAGGTACACAACAGTAACATCATCTGAAGCATGCCTGTGAGTCCTATTATCTTCACCTCCAGTATTTGAAGCTATGCCTAACTCATAGAGACCGGGGCATGCACTATATATAGGAATATTATGGATCCTGTACCTTTCCACTCCATCTTTTCCCAAGGAGTAGTCCTCCCAATCAGATGGTCCAATAAGAACCTAAGCAGATATAGAGGAAAAAAAACATTAGCAACTTACTTAAAAAGAGTGAAAAATGAGCTTGAGAGGAGACAAAATTTTATATACATACAAATGTACATCTGTGAGAATATGTCTACAACGTATGTTAAAAGAGTGTACGCTCTTAACATTATTTTGGAATGGCAATTCTGTCACTTGTAATTCAAGTTTGATAATATCATGTATCCAGCAATTGTTAGATGATTCAAAGCGTCATATTGCTCCATGCCTCTTGCACAAAGCATTACAAAATGCTCACACAAAAAGATATGCAAGCTTTGAAATATGTTATAAAAGAAGATACAGTTTGAAGCATTTATTTGCCATTTCCTCCCATCCAGATTGTCTGAGAGAATTGTTCAAATTGACTTGGAAATTAGAAAATTGACCAAATATGCACATGCATGTACATAGGCATGCATACACTTACATAAATACATGCACACACACACACACACACAAGATTTTGGTTCAAATCAAAGTGGAAATAAATTTTATGATAAGTGAGGACTTAATCTGAATGTACTTTTTAATTATACGGATATAAAATCATGGCTACTTTGATATTGCCATGAAAGATTAAAAATTCAGTTTACTCTATATGCATATTTCTTTTCTTTTGAGAGAGAGAGAGAGAGAGAGAGAGAGTATTGCATGTGCGTTCCTAACTAAGCCATAATTGATGATACACAAACAATGCCAATTCATCTCCAATAGAATAAGAGGTTTGTACAGACAAGTGAGATCAAACTCAGATGTACAAATGTATGTCTTCAATTCCTAGATTTACTTCCAATTGCTATCAAAGTATTAGACAAAGGATTCATGCTTGAAACATCCACTAGAAAGTGTTGGGCTTGCACTGGTGGAAATTCATAGATATCTTGAGGATCCAGATTTTGGATTCACTATTCCTGAATTTGTATTAAGTAACATTGATAGGTATTGCTGACTGATTATCACTCAAACTTGGCAACAATGCCACCATTCATTACCAGAAGTTCCTCGATTGGGAAAATTCAGGGATTTTTTCTGCTTGTTGAGAACTTTACAAATTCATGCCCAGATAACCATTTTTTGAAGTTGATGGGTGGTTTCAAAAAGTTCACTGATGGGTAGCCCATTTCATATTATGGGTTTTAGCATGTCAGAAACTCCATTGGAAAATCATATTTGCATGCTCATATAGTTATTCTATCAACAGTCATCTTGTTTCTTCATGAATAAGAAAAACAGCTAGTGGTTAATATTATGGCTAGTATTTTCTTTAAGTAAGATTAGACCTAACCCTCCTACAAATAGATTGATGGTGGTTCCCGCCCATGATACAACAAACTTCAGGCCTTAAGGTGCACTTCAATAAATTTACTAATTGTGAATCTGAACCAGCTTTAGCCCAGAAGCAAAAGGAAAACAAACATAAAAGAACTCTGAAAGTTGGTAATGAAATCCAGAAAACCTTTTCTGCCTTTCAATAATTTTATTGTAAAAATAACTAGATACATGTTATAGTTTAAACATTGAAGACCCATACTTTGAATAATATGCGGTACATATAACCAAGGTTTTTTATGGCCCGATGGGACAAAGGGTGTCCTAGCCATTCCATTCCCTTTCTATGAGAAAACGAGACCGGGACAGATTCAAGACTCCAAAACCCATCATGCTAGGAGAGAAGAAGAAAGAGAAAAGAAGGAAAGGAAGAAAAGATGAAGAAAAAGAAAACATAAAATAAAGAAGAAGAAAAATGAAAAAAAGAAAGGAAAGGAGAAGAAAAAGAAAGAGAAAGGAAAGTAAAGAAAGGAAGGTAAAAGAAAAGAAAGAAAAAGGAGGAAAGAAAGAAAGAAAAAAAAGGAAAGAAATAGATGAAAGAAGGGGAGAGAGACAAAGGATAGGTACCAATTGCATGATTGGGCTTGTTGTTGAGATGGGATGGGATGGGATAGTGGGGCATCCCATTCCATGGCAAAATCGGGACACCTTTATTCCACGGGATTTAAAATCTTGCATATAACAAACATATATCCCAAGCTCCAAATTGGTTTTGAGGCTTCTAAGGATATCACAGAAAGTACATCTCAAAGTTCATGTGAATCTAGGATGATTTATATTTATCGTGTAAGTAAATCTCAGGTTTCAAAAGCTGATTTCTACAGAAACTTCACTGTAAACTGCAAATTTAATAAGTTTCTTCAATACTATCAGCAAAAATCTACTGAAGATTGTATGAGGAAAGGGAAAGAAATTAATTGCATGATTCAATTACATATGACCTCTAGAATCAATTTCAGAGTTAGTGGAAACAGTATTCAGGTAAATAAAATGTGACAATATAAAAGTATAAAGCAATGAAATTAAGGACACTAAGAAGAAGGAAGTGGTGAGGGAGGAGAAGGAAGGGATTATGATGAGTGATACTAAGAGAGAAAGATGGGAAGGAAAATAAGCTAAACATGGCTATTCTTTGTTTTGGTTGACACAATACTCTTAAAACTGTCTGGTTAAGATAGGAGCCATGTGCACTATTTCTACTTAAAGTAGAATCTAAGAAGCTAAAAGAATCTGAATCACTAAAATTATAGTAAACTGCTTATCCTTCTTATCATTTACCTCCATGAGATCTTCACAGTTTCATAGTGGAGAGAAAACAATGCAACTATCATATGATGGTTAGGTTTATCTTAATCATATCACCATCTATCATCAAGTTTACAATAAACTTTTCAAACCCTTGGGATCCTGTAAGGATAGGGTCATCATATCATGGGACCTTGACCGACCTTGTCAACCTTGTCAAAATAAGTGTGAATCTCCTGTCCAAAAATTGTATCATATGGATGATGCATCCTTGATAGATCAACAAGGATTGATTATACCATTACTTGCCCTAAATCAAGATTAAACTACCAAAAATGCCCTTATGCTGTTTATACCAAGGTTTTCAATCTGGATACACGAACCCTTATGGTAGCTTACTAGAATAGGTCAGGGCAGCATGCGAGACCCCTTAACCAACACATGAATATATGACAGCAGCTGTAACATGTGCAACCTAGTATTGTATGAAGCCCCTATTATTGTACCACTAATGTATTATGTTGGTGTGGTATACCTGGTAACCAGGAGTTATGGGTCACTATAGGAAACCTCAGTTTATACATCAGAAAAGCTTAAAACATGAACTTTTTAAGTAATTTAAGCTCCAATCACAGCCACTTGAATCCCAAGGCCTATATATGGTTCTGTATTCCAGCTTAAGTATTTGGAACCTTAGATGAGATTTTCATCATTTCAAGCATCAAAAGAAAAAGAACTTTACCGATGAAGGATGTGTTAATAGAATCTCAGATCTAGCTTTTAAAAAAATCAACCTTAAATATTATTTACTCAGTTGGATATATCATATGATTGAACATAAAAAAATTCTTTGATTGCAGCTTCTAAAGATCGGTAAAGTGATGGATTCATCTAGTAACTTATTTGACCTTCCACAAAGAATTCTTTAAATTATTTGGGAAGATTGGATGATAAACAAGGGACAGAAGTCATGTTGGTTGCTCCTTATATTCACCTAACACACCTCTCCCCCTCCTTAAAATAAACTTTGGAAGTACATCAATGGACCCTGCTTCAGAGGCTTCTCCCTCTTAGAAGTCCCAAGTCTTGCAATCGAGATCTTGAAACAAGCTCCAATTTGATGTTCCTGGAAGGGGGGCCTTTGATGTTCATTTAGGGGGGCATATTAAGTCAAGATGAGGTCAACCAATATAGAAATAGTAGTATTACTAAGAGAACTCTGGAATTAGTGGGTGCCAATGTGGCTTATCCCTTGAGTATAATCTCTTATTGTTGGGATTTGGAACAGAGTAAACATCTTCAATTTTGACATCATGAACACTTTTATGCTGATCAATTATTGGCAGTAGTTATTTCAATTCAACTTTGTGGAAGCTACAGATCATCCCACATCTGCAAGTTTGTAATCCACATAAGCCTCAAAGAAGTCAATTAATTCTAAGGGCTTGACATAAATACTATGCTAAGAATGAGCTACGCGAACAAAAAAACCTTTCTGTAGGGGTATCTCTCTCCAAAAGACAAACACCTACAGACATACAAACACAAGCAGACATGTCTCCTATCCACTTTGCTCAACTATGACACTTCCAATTTGTAAGAAAAGGCAATATGGCACTTCCAATTTGTAAGTAAAGGCAAGGCACCAAACAAAGACTAAGATGCAAAAACAAGAGAACCCACACAAGGAAGAAGAGAGAAAAAAACAATAAGATAAAGAGATTCAAGTCAATCCAGTATGAACTCTTAAAAAGACAATACAACATGGTGATACATTGAATAAGATCAAGGTATAAAGATGTAGTTTCACAAAATCCCTAAGTAGGCATATAAGTCATGCCAGGTTTTGCAAGCCTTAATGTCAAGATATGATATGTTTCAGTTATTGACTATGAGTCCAATAAGCATAATGAATTAATACTCCTTCCTTTTTTTTCTTTTTTGATAAAACAGAGCATCCATACAAGCCTAGTATGAATATAACCCACAAAATTAGAAAATAAAATATTTCTAAACAGACCAGGAGCAGAATCTATGCAAGTCCAAATCACATCATTGGAATGCTGTACAACAAATAAAGCAACCCAATTAGTATCAGAGTTTGCTTCGCAGTAAACATGTCGAATCACTGGTGAAGCAGCACCCCCAAGCAAAATCCGATATCCTGTAGTAGAGATGAGTGGCGGATCCCATGGTGTAGGACTGAATCCAGCCAATAATAGTAGAGGAGTCGCTCCTTCTAGTTTCAAATGATCAAATTCATGACTATCATATTTAAAAGCAAAACCATGTGGAAAGCTCTCAAACAAGCTAGCAGCTTATAATAAGTTCTAGCTTCGCCAATATTGGATCAAATTAAACTCTACATCTCAACATTAACTCATTTGTCTGCATCCTATCATTGTTCCAGCCTAACTGTCAAAGTCTGTCCCCTAAATTCCTATGGTATATTATTCAGTCTCCTAACTGAGTGCACACTAGACAATGCTTCCCAGATACCCTTTCAATGTTTAGCGCAACTAAGAAACAAGTTTGGTGTCATGATCCTCCAAGGGTAACCAGCTAGGTTAAGACCTCAACCTGTAGTTTTGCCTCAAAATTTTCTCCCTCCCGAGAAAAAGATTTTAATAAAACAGTTTTACAACAATTTTCTGTAATCTCCTCTCTTCACTTAAAATACGAGGCCTTGTAATCTATAAAACAGAAGCTAATTAATGACGGAATTTTCTGACACAGTAACATCCATAAAAGAACATGTTTTACAAGAATCTGACCTGACCAAGATCGCTCCTTTTTTTTCTCTTTTTTGGCTGAATCTAAAGTTTTTTTATTTTTAATTTCTCATTAATATTCTTGATGCACCACTGAATCAAATTTTAACACAAGAAGAGCCATGTAGCCACAAGTCAACTCAAATTCAAAACGACTCAATCGTATAAATAGATCAAAGTAAAAAGAAAATCGAATTGGATGAAGGTAAAAAGGAACAAAGATAAGAGGGGGGAAAAAAGAATGCTGGAAACGACACGATCTCCGTTCTTCTTCAAAGAAGGACAAGGAAAGAAAACATGACAAGGAGTCGATAGAAGATCAACACAAGAAAATATATTTCAAACAAACCTTCCATTTGGAGAAGAGGGAGTCGTGCTTGGTTCGCGTGCATTCCTCTCTCTTCAATCTGGGAGACATCTTCTCCCACCGCCCCCAGATTCACCGAGACGACCGTAACAGTAGTTGCCATGGTGTTTCTTCGATGGTCGTGGCGCTCTACTTTACCAAAGCGTGGTCCCGCTACGTTCCCCCTTGCAGGGATTGGAAGTGACCGTGCTACCCCCGTTTTTTTTTTGAACTGATTCGACCGTTACTGTGGCTCGGCCAGATCACAACCGCTCATCTGCTGTTTCAGAACAAAGTGCTGCTTGATGCCTTACAGCTGGAATCTAAGATTTGCGCTCATGCATGATTCATGTCATGTGAAACCATTTGAGATGATTAGCACTGGAAGGCATAAATTAGGAAATAACAACTAAAGTAACATTTTTAACAGCTGAAATATTTTACTTTGGAGAGGAGTAAAACCATTATAAGAGCGGTAATGATAATATATATATATATATATATATATATATATATATATATATATAAATATAATAATGCATGTCACATAGGATGTAATATATAACTATTTTAAATATGATAAAATGTATATGATGACAATAATTATTATTTTATGATATATTTTTTCTTGAATGAATATATATATATTTTTACCGCTAAGGTGGTAGCCCGGTTGGTAGAGGCTTAGCCTCACCTCCCACCGATCATGGGTTCGAGGCATGATCCTCGCGGGTGACTCGATTAAATCCCATTACTTCAACGTGTCGTACTCATCAATGATGGGGAGGTAGCTACACCGGGATTTATCCCCCCTCTCCTATTGTTTATCAAATATATTGTTTATCAAATATATATATATATATATATATATATATATATATATATATATATATATATATATATATATATGGATATGATATAATCATTATTAGTAGTATGATAACTATATTTACAATATATCTTATGAAATTAGTAAATATTATTATATAACTTATTTCTATTATTATTTTATATAAATAATATACCATAATGATAATTATAAGAATGTATATACACACACATATATATATATACATATGTATATATATATACATATGTATATATATATACATATGTATATATATATGTATATATAATTGGTATCAGACGGGGAATATTTGGTATTGCAAGAAGTTGGGAGGTTTCTTAGTTAGAACCTGAATCTCTTCGAATAAGATAAGGATATGTGAATTCTTCGTTCCTTCTTTCAGATTAATAGCTTAGTCCTAAATCTTAGCAATTCTTATAGACCCTGATTCTCCTATCTCCTTTAATTGCATTGCTACAGGCCATTTTGCCAAAGAGGTGTTAAGGCCATTTTACATAAATCTTTGACCATGGTGTTAGAGAGAAAAGCCTATAAAATTTGCTAGGATTTAGGCAAGCTGTTTGTCTGAAAGTAACCCTTAGGATCCCTGGTCTCTATCTTGTTCCTTGAGGCTTTAGTTCAAAATGAGTAACCTCTCTAGGTCTTACTCTATTGGCTCCTATTCTTTAGGTGAAGAATTAGGGATGGAAGGATCCATCATCAAAAAAGAGATAGATAATTGGGCTATCCCAAAGTGCTCTAAGAGTTTTGTTTACAAACATATATAGTGGTTTAGGCTTGCTTCCAGATCACCGAGTCACAATAAAGGAAAGAACTATGTTAATCTTCTCCAACCATGAAGTAATCCCTATGATCACTTCTGAAATGGTCAAAGCCCACAAATAGAAATATGAGTTCATGCACATTGGACTCATTCAAGTAGTAGTTAAGCCTTTGATAAGGAAAGGGCTGGATACGGCAATACTCTTATGTCTTAAAGATAGCATATTAATCAATTTTCAGGATTCCCTAATTAGCATGTTAGAAACCAGCTTGTATAAAGGGCCAATTTACTTCAACTGCTACATAGATTTAATGGTAAATTTAAGGACAAAAATATCTTCAAAGCTATAGAATTAGTATCAAACTTCATGGTTTTAATTTTCTACTAGGATCATTTCCTGTTATAATAATTTATAGAATCTACTTCAAAATAGTGAATAGTCTTGATCATGTAAGAGCCATTAACAAAAGACTAGTTGAAAATCATTTTCTTTCATACTGACCTGGACAAAGGGAATGTCCATGTCCCTAAAATCCTAATATAGGATCAAGTTACCTTGAAGATTGGTTACTCAAACAAGCTATTCTAGTTATTGGAAAAGAAAATAGTACCTTAGAATCCATCACTACCTAGCCTAAGGGAGATGAGTCCATCAAGTTCCACAAAACTTCCCTCAGGAGCCATAATTATAGACACAAGAAAACACAACCTCCTCCCATTCCAACAAGATATAGCTATTCCAACCCTTCAATTATGGCTCGATACTCAGTAGCCTCGATACTCAGCCAAAAATCCACAAACTCAGTATAAAGAATCTACCTAATCTCTTAAAATTTCCTCTACATATTCTCAAATTATTGAAATTAGAGATCCTAATGACTATATCAACACCATATAAGATAAATAAGCCATGGCTAAGACAAGAATTTTATTCAAATGCGACTAAGCTAAAGAAAGAAAGATTCTTTAAAAGATAATCAAAAGAAAAGAGAGACCAGTTGCAAGCTAAGTTTTATGATTACCTTATTAGGAACCAAATTCATCAACATTTCTTTGACTAGCTTGAGATGTAGAAACCCGAGTCTAAGGAAGTCAATATGTTACGGGGAAAAGCTATAGTCTCATGGCAAGATGGTAAGAGTAGGGTCATAGAAAGGATCTATCCTCCCTTACAGGAAATCAAGATCACTATCAGAGATATCCAAGTAATTGCTGTTAGGAAATATGTCCTAAAGTCAATCATCTAAGTTATAGATAGTTAAGCTTCTTGTAATTTATACATGAATTATTAATAAATAAAAATTATTGTTGGTAGTTCATCATATTTTTTTAATATCTTTATTTGAACTCTTTTGTGATGAATTCCATAGAGCTTCTTTTATTCGATAAAGGAGGATTTGTCATATAATTCTTAAACCTATTTATGACCAAGTGATACGTTGTTACCTATGATGACAACATTTATTGAGTACAGATTGTTGAATATCATATGAGTTGGTTATCCACATAACCAAAGAATATGGAGATACTGGTATATATGCAAGTAAATGTAAAAATACAATGCACTAAATATGACTAACTCTATAGAGTACTCTACTGTGAAGAGTATTTCTCAGAAGGATATGGTATAAGTGTCCCTCCAACCTGAGATAATCATGATGACTTGCAAGCAACTCATTATACTTAGATGCTGGACTACCTGAATTTCTAATCTAGTAATGAAAGGTTACTGGTATAGTTAAATACTTATTAAGTTAGTATGTGAGTCCAAAAGGGATTGACAACTCCAAGATGTTGAAAAAAATGCTCTGTAGTGTTTTTAATTTAGCAAAGCCTTAGCCAAAGTAATCCTTATAAGGAGTCACAGGAATTATTAGATTAAGACACATCTAGATGCACTATTCAGGAATTGGTAGTTGACTCTGAAGTCATTCTAAGCATTAGGTCAAAAAAATGAATTATACGGTAATCATATAACTGAGTTCTTGAATGTTGCTTTACAATCATTCGACATATCCGGATATCGGTTACTATTACTAGATGATTATATCAATTAATTCAAGAATTGGTTTCTGGACTACAAGCTTAGTGTTCAAACCTATGGATCACACATAAAAAATTTCTGATCGATCATGATGACTGATTAACGATTAAGAATCGTTCAGGAATAAAATTATAATATGATTAATAATTAACCCTATACAAATATTATTAATTAATTATAGGATGATTAATTAGTAATTAGATTGTTAATTGGCTCAATTTGATTGACCAAAAAATTTAGGTCAAGCCTAACTAAATTTGATTCAATTAAATTTTATCCAATTAGGTTATTCGATGACCTAATCGCTAAGAGATATTTAATGCAGGTTTAATCCTGACTTAGACTTGATTAATTTCTAATTTGATTAGAAATTAATTAAGTTAGTTTGGAGTTGATTAGATTATATTCAAGTTGGTTAAATTAGTTCTAACAAAATTAGTTTCGGTTCCTAATTAATTTTGGTCAAATCTTGGTCAAACCCTAACCTAGCCTAACTTGTTTTCTTTACTAAAAATTCTCCACACCTTCTAAACTTTTTTTTCATAAATTCTCTATCAAAAAAAATATTTTTTTTATTTTTCATCATTTCCATTTATATTTGGATTGGTTTGAATTAAATCTAGATTTATTTGAATTCAAATTGAAGGAGTTTGATTGGGAATCAAACTCCTAGTCCCATTCAGTATCTAACTCCTCTAATCCTAATCAAAATCACCTCACCATATTTTTTATTTATTTTTCTGGGGTTGTGCAACTAGAGGGGAGTGGATTAATCGTGAGATATCTAAGAGAGAAGCCATGAAAGAAATTGTGGAGGGGTGATTTAGCATGAAAAGAATAGTGGGGCATGGTCTTTCTTCTAACACTAGGTTTTGGGAGCAAGGAAGGAAAAAAATAAAGAGGGGTTTCTTTCTTGTTGTTTCTATTTTCTTCCACCTTTAAACCTCTTAATCCTCCTCCTCTTGATCTTCTTGGAGAATTCAAGAAGATTCAAAGAAAATTTTTATTTTAGTCATTCAATGGTCATCACGTGAATATAGCAGTTCGAGAAGATTAATCGCATCGGAGTTTCATGTCGACGATTCGTAGAGGCCGAACATTCTGTGGGGCTACGAAGCATTGTGGAGAACCCTTACTACGTGCCATCAGTAGTGGCAATCATTGAACTACTCTAAGATATGAAATTAGATTTCATACTGTATGTAGATTTAATCTACAACATGCATTGGTTAGATTGATTCATGCTAAATTTATTTTCAGCAATTTTAATTCCTTTCATATCATATTAGATCCTTTTGGTAGAGTTTTTTTAGATATAATCTAAGTACTTATAATCTGATTAAAATTAGTTTAATCTAATTTTCCTCTATTATAATTTTTATAAAAAAAATATATGCATGCAACCCTACATCAATTTTTAATAATTACCTCACCCTTCGAAATAAAATCTGACCCTCAAGAAGTTCCAAATGGTAGAGATATCAAGAACATCCTGGAACAAAATAATTTTACAAATCAAAACCTAATAACTATTGGTGATCAATTGACTAGAGTTGAAAACTTAGTTAGAATAGAAAAATAGAGTCAAGCCAAAGCAAAAGTAACTTCTATCTTCACTCATGAAATCCCTCAAAATTTAGCAACCTAGCTTGCCGAGCCAAATCTAATGGTCAAAATTGATAAAAGGCTTGCAACCCTCTTCCCAACCATTGTTGATGCTCCCAAACAATTCGTTAAGCAATGCTCCATTGCTGTTTTATGTAGAGTAGTGATAGCAAAACCGAGGCCCATACTGATGAAAGCAATAATACTGATCTCCAAATAAATCATATCAATTTTAATAGACAACTTGGGAAGTACTTCTATCTAAAGCCTACTTTACCTAACATGGTTATGGAAGAAACATAAATCTTAAACAAAATCAATATTCTACCAATGCCATTTATGAATGGAACATAAATGGTCTAATAAAATACAAAATCATGAACCTACTCCAAAAAATGACTAGGTATCCATTGCATGTAGAACTAAGCAAGGCACTTTTGATCATGCTGTTGCCCAAGCCCTTGTTGCCAGTTTCACAGGCCAATTAAAAGGTTGGTGGGATCACTACCTAAATACTAATGATAGGAAAAAAGTTCTTACAGCCATTGGGAGAAATCCTGATAGCTCCATCATCAAGGATGAATGTGGCAAATAAATTCAAGATGCTGTGCCAATCTTAATTTATACCATTGTAAAATATTTCTTGGGAGACCCTCTAAACTCAAAGATTGTATCTTTGAAAACTTAGCCAATCTTAGATATAAAAAATTTCAAGATTTTAAATGGTATAGGGATGTCTTCCTAACAAAAGTAATGACTAGAGATAACTGCAACCAATCCTTCTAGAAGGAAAAATTTATTGCAGAACTTCCTAGTATTTTTTCTGAAAGAATCAAAACCAAACTTAGGACCTAATACAATAACAAGATTCCTTATGACAAACTAACTTACGGGGATCTAGTCAATATCATCAATAATGAAGGACTTACTATTTACAATGATCTTAAGTTAAAACAATAATTAAAAAGGGAATAATTGACAACCAAAAAAGAGGTTGGAAGTTTTTGTGAGCAATTTGGTTATAAATCAAACAAAAAGGCAAAAAGACTACCGCTTACAAAACTCATAAATACTATAAAAACTACATAAAAAAAGCCTAATTCCATACCTAGTAGATTCAAAGAACCAAACTATAGAAAACCGAATTAGAAATCCTTTCAATTCAAAATTATGGAACCAAAATCCAGTACTAGTAAGACTAAACTGACCCAAAGAAATAAACAAAATTATTAGAAATGTGATAGATCATGCCACTTTGCTAATAAATGCTGGCTTCAAAAGAGAATTAATAAAATAGAACTAGATGAGTCCAATCTCTAAGACTCTCTAAAGAAGCAATTAGAGAGAATTTTGATTAATTTAGATCTTGATCTAAAAGATGAACCTATAGATAGCCCGCCCTCAAAGGAGAAGCTTTATCAGGAGGATATTATATCCAGCTCTAAACTATTCATGATAACCAAAAAGTAAAATCTCCTCCTCGACTTCATTGACCAAATAAATGACCAGGACCTTAAAAAAATATATCTTATGAAACTCGAAGAATCTATTGAAAAAGACCAATTCAAAACCTCTTCCATCCAAAATATATATGATCTTGAGATAATTATGACTAGATTTTATCAACCCAGTGAAAATCCTGTCACCTTACAAGATCTCCAATTTGATATCGATCGACTAAAAATTGAATTCAAAAAAATTAAAGATCAATATGTCCAACTTCAGGCAGACAAGGATGAAACTCCTCTTGATGAAAAAGGCTCTTTAGAGACTATCTCTAAAATAAGTATTCAAAGATGGTGTGTAAAAATTTTTTATTAATTGAAGAAAACTTCAAACTATAAACCATTGCCCTTATTGGTATAGGAGCTGATATGAACTATATCTGGAAAGGGTTACTACCTTCTAAATATTTTGAAAAATTAAAGAAAACCTTAGCATAGTTGATGGAACAAAACTTAAATTCAATTATAAACTTATCGATATTTATGTTTGCAACCAAGATACTTGCCTTAAAACTAGTTTCATTCTTGTCAAAATCTTAAAAAATTTGTTATTTTAGGAACTCCTTTACTAAACATAATTAAACAACTTCAGGTGATTGACTATGGAATTGCCTCTAATATCCTAGGAAAATCTTTGGAATTCAAATTTATAGACAATGAGTTCTATAAAGATCAAGACCTCATAAAATCTTTATCAATAAACCAAGGTAAAATTACATAAAGTAAATTTGAATTCATGAAAGAAGAATTCTAATTCAAGAGAATTGAAGAACAACTCGATCATCCCCAGATTTTTAAAGAAATTCAAGAAACTAGAAAAAGATTGAGAAACTAGCATGCTCTGATCTATTAAATGCTTTCTAGAATAGAAAATGCCATGATATGGATTTACCCTATGAAAAAGACTTCAATGAAAGGAGGATCCCTATTAAAGCCCGTCCTATCTAAATGAATCAACAAATACTAAACTATTGCATACAAGAAATCAAAGATTTAGAAAATAAAAAGTTAATCTGACCCAGCAAGTTATCTTGGAGTTATGTGCATTCTATGTTCAAAAAAATTTAGAAATTGAAAGTGTGGGCCCCAAGGATTGGTTTTGATGAAGAACAAAATATTTAAATATATAATGTAACAATGAGTTGGATAAATTTATATTTCAAAAAATGTTAAAGTACTAAAATAAAGAATAAAGGGTAATAATTTTTTATATGAAAGATATGTTTTTGAAGATCCAAAGGAAAAGAAAAGCTAGTAAAATTCAACTAAAAATAGTGTATTAGGATATGAAGTTAAAATTTTTTTGAATGATTAAAGTTTTAACCCGATATGAAAGAGTTTCAGCTTGGCACAAAGAGTTTCAACTGACACGCTACCGTGCTAACTTGAATAGAAATCGAGTCAACTAGACAAGGAAAACTAAAAATATATAAGCTATAATTTTGGAGGTTGATAACCGAGTCGATCTAAATGGCAATTGAGCTGACTCAGATAGAAACTAAGTCGGTCCCAAATATCTAAGTCGACTCAATAGTGCCCTACAGAAGGTTGATTTTCTGATAGAATGGAAATCGAGTCAATCCCAACAATATAAGCCAACTCAATAATGAAAAATAGAAAGATTAATTTTGGTGAACCGAGACCGAGTCTATTCATTTGAGGACCAAGCCAACTTGGATAGAATCTGAGTCAACTCGAAGACTGCTGACAAATATAATAGCTACTTCTGCAAAAAGTTTAGAATGATCCAAATTTGAATCTAACAGCTCTATCTCATCCTTCAATGGTTAGAAACAATCATTTAGACTTTGAAAACATGTTTAAAGCTTACCAAGCTTATTGAAGATCAACAATAATTAAAATATTCCAAGTTTCATCAAGAGAAAGTCAAGAACAAATAGAAAAAAGCCAAGAGCATTGATTTGAGAGCTTCCACTCCCAACTACCTGAAAATTCTTTCAATTATTGGCTTCTCAGCAATGGGATAAGTTTTGAAGATTCCATATATTTTTAGGAGTCTCCTTTTTAGTGCATTATTATTTTATTTTTGCTCACTTCAAGGACCTTTGTATTCGTATTCTTCTTTCTTGGTTCTTTTATTTTCTAACTTTAATTGGAGATTGAAGGTATTTAACTAAGCATTGGCTGTAAAGAATTTTGGATTGTGAGCCAGGTAAAATAATTCAGCTATAACCTTTAAAAGATTATAGTTAAAGTTTTTAAGGGAAGGCTTGGAGAGTATATGTAAATATTAGATATACTGAACCACCGTAAAAATCATGTATATTTGTATGTACTTTCTTACTTACTTGCTCTTACCCTTAGTAATCTATTATAGAATGCTATAGTATATATTTTTGCTCACCATTACTCTACAAGTTTTTAAGGATATCATATATTTGAGTTGAATTTTTAAAAAATCTAATTTACCCCCCTCTTAGATTGTTTAGTTGGGCAACAGAAAGGGATGCACCAAGGCTCGTTATAAATTACAAACCCTTAAGATGGATTAGATATCCTATTTCCAATAAAAGAGATCTTCTGAATAGGATAGTTGAAGCTAGAATCTTCTCAAAATTTGATAAAAAATCTAGATTCTAGCAAATCCAAATTAAAGAGTCTGATGGATACAAAATTAATTTCAACATTCCATTTGGCCAATATATATAGAACGTAATGCCATTTGGACTAAAAAATGCTCTCTCAGAATTTCAAAGATTAATGAATGAGATATTTATAGATTATACCAATTTTTCTAATATCTACATTGATGATATACTTATATTCTCCAAAGCCATAGATCAACACTTCAAGCATATCCAATTATTCTTAAATGTTGTGGTCAAAAATGGTCTTGTCCTATCAAAAACTAAAATCTCATTATTCCAAATGAAAATTCAGTTCTTGGGCCATGAAATTATCCAAGGAACTATTAAACCCATTCAAAAGTCTATTGACTTTGTAGACAAATTCCCAAATCAAATTTTAGATAAAACCCAACTGCAAAAATTTTTAGGAAGTCTAAACTATGTCTTTAACTTCTACCCAAACCTCAAAAAATTATGAAACCATTCTATCAAAGGCTCAAAAAAACATATGTCCTTGGACTATTATCCACACTAACATAGTTAGACAGATAAAAATCTAAATCAAGACCTTACCTTGTTTAGCTCTAGTAGATCCAAAAGCTCCTAAGATTGTTGAAATGGATGCCTCTAATCTAGGTTACGAAGATATTCTAAAACAAATGCAAAATATGTATGAACGGTTAGTCTAGTTTACCTCCAAAATCTGGAACTAAATCTAGCAAAAGTATTCTACAATCAAAAAAAAGGTTTTGGTGATTATTTTATGCATTTCAAAATTCCAATCAGATTTACTTAATCAAAAATTTGTTTTTAGAATCAACTACAAATTTGCCAAGTATATTTTAAAAAAAAGATGTTTAAAATATATTTTTGCTAGATGGCAATCAATCTTATCATATTTGATTTTGACATTAAAAATATTCAGGAGAAAAACAACTCCCTTCATGATTTATCATCTTATGAATTCTTGTAGGGAATAGCCAATCATCAAAATGCCTCCCAAAAAACTGACTACCATTATAATCTAAAAACAATCCAAGGCTAGCTATGCCCAATCCTCAGCCTAAGCTATATTTATAGCCCAATCCTCATGGTCATCAACTAGCCAAATCATACCAGGTTCATCAAAACTTACTTGGTATGACATTATGGACCCAAAAGAAGAATTTTAAAAGAAGGATGTATAATTTACCCCTATACTGAAAACTCCACCACCATCTACAAAATAATTAGCTAATTTAGCCAAAACAAACCCAATCTTTTTGGAGCTCGAGGTTTTTCAAAAAGTGGTTGCAGAATTCGAAAAACTGCAACCTTTTGAATAAACTCAAAACAAAGCATTAGGAATTTTCGATCCTATGCCCCTTCAAAAGGTTTCTTCTAAAATACCCATGACATAATACTTTGACAAACCATGTCCATAGCCCATCATGACCGTAGAAGATGACTATTCCAAAAAAAACAAAACAACAAGTTGATAGTGGAAAAGATCTTTACTCTGACTTGCCATTTTTAGCCAAAAGATTTCTACAAAAATCAAAGATTTTATGAATTTATCCTTGTAGATACGGATTCAATCAAAATAAAGCATTACAAAGATAAGACCAACCCATCAATTACAATACATTCCATTGCACAAATCTCGAAGGTTTTATCACCCAGTGATTGGGGTGATAACCTTAGCAATTTAAGGTAATTTTTCCAATCCTTTGATCCACCTTTTTTCAATTACTAGGACTATCAAAATGCTTGATAGTTGTGTTTCTTGTTTCGAAACCAAATTTCAAGAATTCGTAGCTTTTCTATTTTAAAACTAGAGTCCCTTTTCATTTTCTATACCGGTTCGTCAATTGGTAGGATTACTATGGACCAATTCCTAAAATTCTTCCTCCTATTTTATTAAAAGGCCTTGAGGTCTATTAGTAAAAAATTTACTTTTCCAAAAGATCTAAACAGTTTCTAATCCTCTTAAATTTTTATTCCCAATTTGTGCTTTCTTAGATTACATATTGGGATTATACTTTTATCTAGAACAATGATCTCCCATTTATTTTAGCAAGAAAATTTTGTATCAAATGGTGGTAAGAATTTAATCCAAAAAGAGCCACCAAACCAAAAGTTATTAAATAGTTTGCAAAAAATCATCAACTATCTTTACAAATGAAGCCATCTATTGCAAAGTTTCTTCAACACAAATCAATTACAAGTTCAAAATTGTCAGCAGCAAAATCAAAAGCTGAGTACAAAAAATTCTTTCTAGAAACTCTCTCGAACTAGAAAGTAAGGGACAAGAGGAAGATGACAATGATTTACTCGATCTTCTAAAAGAACACCATCATACTAAAGAAGATGAGGAGCAAGGAGATTTTTCATCCATCAATGTCTAACACCGATTCCAAACCAAAGAACATAGCAAAATTTTGATATCCCATCCGACTCAGAAAAAGACTAGGTCTACCTCAAAAGCATATGCAGATTACATCAACATCAACCCAAAAATAGCCTCAAAAGTTGACACCAATCGTTCACCAGATAGATAAACAATAGGACCATCACTTTGTGTCAACAAGACCATCACTTTGTGTCAGAAGAAATCCAAAACCAGGGGCCACCATTGATTTTGAAAAGTAGTATAACCCAGGTGCCTAATGACTAACCATAAGATGCCATAACCCTTTATAGCTGGAAGCATCTTTGCAAAACTGTCTGCCAAAGCCTTATGATCCCTTCTATAGAAGCAAGACCATGGACTCCATCAATTCTAAAGTCTAAAGCCTACAAATGAGGAAAGAAACAAGCATCAAGGGCAACACTTTCTTCACGAAGTCCTATTCGTGAAGCCATCCTAGCCCTCTTTAGAAGATTCCTTTTTTGAAAGCCTCTCAAAACTCTCAAAATTTGTGCCAAAAATATATACCCAAATTTATCCCAAAACTTTCAAAAATCATTATCAGTATTGCCAATTGTACCAAAACCCAATCTCTCACGAAAGGGTGATTATATCAATTTTCTATTTGCAAAAAAAATTGTGAATTTCAAATTCATTTATGATGTCTATGCTGTTGGTTTATGCAGAAGGTTACCATTTATTATTCAATCTTCTTTGAACAAATCAATATTAATTTATCTCTGTTATATTTCAATAATTACAAATAGTTTTTTATGATTTATTATACAGTAAGCTTCCTTATAGTAGTCTCATTTCAAAATCTTTCGGCCATTGCTCACAAGGGTCTATTTCTGATACAAGGTTGACATTCTTTGATTATGATTGATGAAAGCCGATCAGAGTGCACGGTTGTCCTAGATACAATCAATTATGAGTAATTTTGCTGAATTACAATTTCAATTAATCTATTTATTTATTTTTAAAATTATAGAAATAATTTTGATTTATGTTGTCACACATGATCCTTGGCTTCATCAATGCCTAGATGACTTAGCTAATTATATCAGAAATAATTATAATTTCTAGTAAGCAAAACATCAACTCTAAATCCTGATCTCTCCCTTGTAAATTTGATCCTTTTCTAAATTGGTATGTGTGTGTATATATAACTTCTCCATATATCAAACAATATATTACAATAATAATTGGTTACTACTTTATATTTTAAAGATATAATCATTAAAACTATAAATATTATAATATATGTTATATATTAGAATATATTATATATTAGCCTCAATTATTTATCTAGAAATACAATACCAAGGATTGCAGTATCATTTTACTGCTTTATGTAAGAGCCTGATAACGTACTAGAATTAACATTTCCATTTGTATGTTAATTATTGAACATGGAATAGGTTAGAATTGTAAACTATTATAAATTTTTACATCCATTCTAATGCAATAAAACTGGCCTAAATGTATGGATCATTGATGGAGCAAGGATATTTTTATGAATAGAAATGCATAGGGGATTGAGTATTAAGCCATAGATATATGACCAAGACAAATCAATATAAACCGAGATATAGAAAGTATCTATTCCAATCTATAAACAATTTTGGAATTTATCACCAATTACCTTTGAAATTATTATGAAAACCTGTTCTTCCCACTTATTGATTTATCAATAAGTTTAAAGATTAATAATTTCATATAATAAAAGAAATAAAATAAAATAACATTTCTGCTATAAATTTGTCCAAGTATTAATATATAGTCCAAAAAATAGTTGTCTACTCGAAAGGATTACAACCGACCGATTGGGTTCCTTATGGATCATGAAAATTATACCCAAGTTGATCAATCTATACATTCCCAATTAGATCAGCCAAAAAGTAATGTAGAATTTTAAATATAAATCACCTACTAAAAGGATGTCAAAACCAACATGACAGATAATTTGAATGATAAACTTGCAAAACTTAAATCCAAAGTCAACTTGAATACGATATAAGTACAGCTAAACTTATAGCATATCCCCACTATGTTACTTGGATCGTTGGTTTGGTAGGCCTGGTTTCAGAATCATAATTCAGTATTTGTTGCCTACTAATGTTTAATTTTATTCAAGAAAAATACTTGTTGGAATATAACATAATTACAAAATTTTATTAAGAAAATAAAAGTCTTAATTTATAATAAATGATATAAAGAATATGAATTATTTGGATTGAAGTCTATACAATTGTTATCTTTTATATAAGGCTTCTATATTTTGATTAGAAAGTGTTATTCCCCACTCTCTTGTCAATCACCCTTGTTTTTTGAGGGCACTAACTTACGGTCCATTTTTGGAGTGCTCCCTCACCTTTGAATCCCCTTCCTTAGGCCTGGATTTTTTAAAAATCTTGGGCCTAAGCTTAGCCTGAAACCTAAAAACAAAAAAAAAAAAAAAGAGAAATTCTTTGTACACCAGGGTGGTGTAAAAAAAATACGCTACCAAATATGATTGGGCCATGTAACTCCCACTTTTTAATGAGCATTTAATGTCTATATTTTATCTTTTTTAAAAAAAATTTGAATAATGAAAATATCCCTCGCTTTATGAAAAAATTATGATATTCTGTAGCCAAATTATGACACCCCGTGGCCAAGTTATGAATATTGTATCATAATTTGGTCACAGGATATCATAAGACATAAAAGTATTTTTGTCATCAAAAAAATTTTAAAATTCTTTAATGATAAAAATATCCCTCGGTCTTATGACATCCTATAATCGAGTTATGATATCTTGTTTACAACCTAGCCATAGAATATTATAATTTTTAGATAAGGGGAAGGGCATTTTCATCTTTTAAAATTTTCAATGAAAAGATAAACTATAGGTATTAGATGCATGTTTGAATGATACAAATGCCCTACCTTCATGAAAGAATTATGATACCTTGTGACGAGTTATGACACCCCGTGGCCGGGTTATGACACCAGGTGTCTGAGGGATATTTTCATTATTGAAAAATTTTAAAAATTTCTCAATGACAAAAATATCTCTCTAACTTATGACATCTTATGATCGAGTTATTATACCCTATTCACAACTCAGCCACAGGAATGTCATAACCCAGCCATGGAGTGTCATAACCCAACCACAAGATATCATATTTTTTTATAAAGGGAGGGGCATTTTTATCATTTAAAATTTTTAATAAAAACATAAAACTATAGGCATTGAATGTACGTTGAAAAATGGGAGGTACGTTTTCCAATCATATTTGGTGGTATATTTTTTCTACATTGCCACCGATATACAAACAATTATTCAAAAAAAATTTAAATTGGGCTCAAGTAGAAATGTGGCCCAGCCCAACCTGGCCTATGTGCAGCCCTAGTCACATAATTATAGAGATGGAACAACCATGACATGCATCCAAGAAACTAGAGCAAGATTCAAAACCTTTTAAGTCTACTCATATGTATATTTTTCTTTGTTCATTTAGCAAAGAAATAAAGAAATAAATAGGTACCAAGCTAAACTTTTAGGGATTATTTTTTATTATACAGTGTTATTAATCAATTGTGTTGAATTGTAAGTAGATATATAATATTAAGAATATATGTTAGAAATTTTTTTCACTCAATTAATGAAAGATGCTTTAGCACACACTATTCAATCTACATTTAGCAAATCATACTATAAATAAGCTGATTGAACATTAAAAACAATAAAAAATTTATATGCTTTTGTGAACTCTAGCTGAGCTTAAGCTTACCATTGTACCCATGAAAAACCAAACGTCTAGAGAACCATTTTACAAATTAACTTGCTCAAAATTTGTAATATCATGATAATTTTAAAGTTTTTTTTTTTACCAAATGATAATAAGAGCATACATAGGACAAATAGTCAAGTTCAAAATCATGAATAAACTTCCACTCATGAGAAATATACTATGATGATATTAAGTTGATTCAATGAAACAATGAATGTAAATCAAATTAACATGTCAAAATTACCTTTCCCTTTTTGGTATGGAACATTGTTATTGGCAAATCAGGAGGTTAAAATATCTCGGATAGATGAATCGGTGAAACTAATAGGGTGGTATTATTTTCTTAATAAAAAAGACAATCTCTCCACATAATAGGTTGTAACAAGGTGCTCTTCCTAATTAAAATAAAAATCTATGATCTCCATCAGTCATATATACCATCTATTGCATGCAAGATAAGATGTTTTGAGCTTTGATATGACAAATTAATGACACCATTTGTTAGATCTAAAATTATCCATCAATGTTTATATGATGGAATAAGTATATTCTAATACTAGAAATATTAAATTAAAAAAAAAAGATAATTTTTAACTAACACCAATTACTTGATAAAGAGAAAAGGATAATAGTCGAATACCTCATATGATGATAAGGAATATGAGAAGGCAAAAGGTGTAGGATAGCTTAGCCATATTCTTTAACAAAATTATTTACTAGTTTTGCCCTTGCTAGGTGGATGACATAATTTCTAATATTAAATATTTATAGTTATAAGATGCATGCTTATATAACTTAATAGAGGTGATTCAATCAAAAGTCTCTAGATTGAGCCTTCCATGAAATTGAATAAACTCACTTTTGATGTTGAAGAGCCTATTGCTCTCTCCTCAAGCATAGAAAATCAACTGGTCCTCCAAACAAAACATGATCATAGAAATGATAAGGTGCTTAAAAGATCCTATCCTATAATAAGTGGTACTCATGGCAAACCATATAATCATTCTCCACCTACAGTTTGCTGTTATTTTCTTAACTATTACCTCTTTATATCTTTTAGATCAATATCTTCTGGATTTATATCTGGTATTAGGGCGTTGCAAGTATTCTGAAAAACTATGGATTTTATGCAAATATAAGAACTACTTTGACACTAAGATAGTATATACAACGATCTTTATCCTTTGAAGAGGAAGAGACCTTCCCAATAATATAGTAGCAAAAAAGGAAAAGAAATAGAAAAATAAATCCCAAACATATAGAATAGTAGAGCAAAGAAATAGAAATTACCACCGGAGAGTGGTGCAGTTGGTTGTGAGACTTGGATAAAATAAAAAATAAAAAAATAGTCCAAAAATAAAATCAAAAAAGAGAAAAATTAATAAAATAATCCTGGAGCCCCTGTTGGTTGGTGGTAGTGAAAAAATTAGGGATATATATAATAAATCCCGTTTACTCGGCTGATGCCAGTGGTAGTCAGGTTGACGTACTCACCTTCGGATGGGGAACGGCTGCGGAAAAATTAATATGCACCGTGCATCGAATATTCCCTGGCTGGGGTTGGGGGACCATCTGGGAGTAGCCATGCCCAGAGTCTAACTCCTCCCCCCCCCCCCCCCCCCTTTTTGTTTTATCAAAAAAAAAAAGAAATAGAAATTTATTTCAACTCAGGAAATCTCCCTCATAATTTTCTAAGTATATATAGAATGAACTTCCTTATGATCAAATAGGATTTGATAATATCTGTATGTTAGATCTTGATATTGGGTTCTTCCAAATTTGCCTAGATTAATTCAATGATGTTAATATTTTCTCTTCATACATTATGAGCCTTATTTTCCCAATCTGCATTAATGTTCTAAAACCATCTTATTTCCAAATCTAATAACAAACTTGTTTGCTTCTTTGGTCAATTTCGATCATGGCAAGTATGTCCTAGTTAGGTCTACATAACATACATCTTTCATTTCCAAAAGGAAGTATATAATCATAGATAATCAATGATCTTCCAAGTATATAGCCTATTCGGAAACAAAAATATAGTAGGCTAGAAGTACATTGATTTCTTAATCATCTATTGGCACAAAGCTCTTTTTGTAACATTAGATGGGCTCCACTCTAGGAGAGAGAAGGTACAAGCCAACTATGATAAAAGGCATGTTAGGTCCTAGTTGATTAAAGTTATTTGGCAACTATAAAAGTAGAAATTCTACCGGAAAAGAGTTTGGATGTTTCGAATTTTTTGGTTCTTTTTTATAAAGTTGATGTTTTTGCTTTTGTTTAGTTTGAAAAGTTTCTATCTTGATTTGTTCTTATTGTGTATATTATGGACTACATTTATCTTCTGGATAGATAAAAACTTTTGATTTATTTTTTAATTATTAAGACTAGAAAATTAAATATCTAACCAACAGCTATCATTTTCAGCAATTAGATGGTCTTGACATGCCTTTGGAATCTCCTACTTTGATTATCAAACATGAGCTTGATAAAATCCTTGCCTATCTTTATAAGGAGGATACATGACTAGCTAGAATGGTTAATTATAAAGGTCGACATGGAGCTAAGAGAGAACAAGAAGGAAAGCCAAATTAGCAATTAAATATATAATAAAGTGTCAAGCAAATAAGATTGACACCATAAAATTATAAACTACCAATTGTAAAATGAGTTTGTCAGAATTATTAGGTTCTTCTTTTTTTTTTTTTCATTTTTCATTTTTTTTTTTTTTTATGATTCTATCATGTTTTACATTCACTATCAAGTAATGCATTTCTATTTATGATTTGCATTGAATTGAAGTTCTTCCAATTATTTAGTTTGAGAACTGATGGAGATGTTAACTTATAAATTCTTCAAAGATCTAAGACAATTATTTACCATATTTTATAGATCAAAGACAATTGTACCCAAGTCAATAGACTGCCATATGCCTTATTAGACCCACCAAACATTTGTTCGAAATTTCAATATGAATCACTTAATCAAGCGGACACCCAAACTAGCATAATCCATAAATCGTAATATAGTGGTGTAAAGCTTAAAGCCATTGTTAGTTCAGATAGGATGTCTATAAAGCTAGATTTGGACCAGATCCAACCCACTTGTAGGCCTACTCAGTTCTAAAGCTTGGATCTGTGCTCATAACCATGGGTTTAAAGAATTTAAAGCATTTAAAGGCCTACCTATATCTATATTATTTTTTTCTTTGTTTTGTTGGATAAAGAATTTTATGGTCTTTATGTTGTCTCTACGTATAAGACTGAAGTTTACAGTTCAACATAGAATTTTCTTTGTAAATTTTATATTTTTATGCATGTTTTGTGATGCAGATATCATCCAGCACTAATTTTGATGTAGATGGATATAATTTTGGGTATGTTTATGTGTGTATGGGGTATGGGATATTTATCTCCGAATCATAGAAAATGATTAGATGGGAGTCTTTTAGGATAGTTTGTTTTGGAGATTAGTTTCTTTTAGGATTTGCTTTTATCGGGATCCCTCAGTTTGCTCTTGTTGTTTGACATCTAAAGTTATTTAAAAAGGTTGTAAGCCTCTTGAAAGAACATCATCATTTTGAATAAAAAAAAAATTCGAGTATTCTTCTTTCTCCCGATTACCTATTCCTCCTCTTCTTCCTTCTTCTTCTCTTCCCCTTCCTCCTCTTCTTCTTCCTATGTCTCTACTTCCCCTTATTATCTTCCTCTATTTCTTCTTATTCCCTTCCCCTATTCTCATCTTATTCTTCTCTTCTTATCCCTCTCATCTTATTCCTCCTCTCTTCTTATTCTATCTTCTCCGTTGCTAAAAACTATCGAGGATCATTCCTTCCAAAGCTTCTGTAGTCTCCTTTGTTTTAAATCATGCCCATAGATCCCTCGCCATCATCGACAATCCATCTCTGCACATGCCAATTTAGCCATTCCCATTGTCATACCAGCCTTCCTCCCACCCGTGCCAAGTTCTGGACCCATTGTTCCAGTTTCCAGGGAGGTTTCATCCCTCCTTGTACGACTGCACTAGCTTCAACCTTATGTCAACCACTGATTTCCAGAACAAGGAAAGCTTAGCCATCATCATCAACCCAATGCCTATCGCCGACTACCTTCCATTCGCCATCACCGATGCATTGCCTGAAGACGAGTGCGTCACCCCGACTCTGCCTCCTCCCTCTCATCTGGAGCCCCAAAGACATTCCCTCTTCCGTCTCGCTTATCTCATGGCCACTGTCAAATCCTCGAGCCACCGCCCCTTCTCCGGCAATGGTTCCTACGAGGACACCGGCGACATCCCCACTGGATTCCCCTCTAAAGAGCTTCTCCTGCCAGATTTTCCTCTCGGCAATCCTTCCCCTGTTCGGCATGATCATGAAAGCACCCGAGGCTTGCACGACCGTGAAAGTAATTACACTTCCTGTTGCCGACTTTAGGCTAAGGTAGGGAAAGAAAAGAGGAAAAAAAAAGGAAAAGGAAAAGAAAAAGGGGTTTGGATTTGTTTGATTAATTGGATCTATCCTTGAGTTAAGCTAACCTAGCCTAGTGGTCATTTCTTAATGACCAACAATCCAACCTCCTAAAATAATGATCAAGTTGTTCTGCATCATTTTGGCTCGTGGATTTCCCCATCACTGATTTCATTAGAAGACCTGAGGTTGCTAAGAAAGCTATGAGCCAGTGGAAGTTGATAACTGGTTTCTCTTGACACTCCATAGGAGATATCAAAGATTGGTAGAAGTACAAGCAGTGGATCAGAAAAATTTCCAGACAAAATCCAAAATTATACAATTTTAAACCATGTGTTATGGATTTCAAATCAAGCTCTCGATACTCTATTAGGAACTGGCAAAAAAAAGGAAAAGTAGCATTCCCTGAAATCTAGCGGATGCGAGGGGTATCTTGTTTCATTACTAGGGATTTGATGCATTAGACCAAAGGGAAGTTCCTCAAATAAAAAAGATTCATATGAACAAGGTACACCATCTCAATACCGGACTCCATACCGATGCTACCCTATAATTGTGTAGGTACACCCGATATGGAGGTTGGTTCAACATACTAAATATCAATATGCTTTCCATACTACATATCAGTACCGAACCAGTATGATACCATATTCATAATATCACTCAATTCGGTATGGTATGATCTCCGTCTAGAAGTAAAGCCATTGGCAAGTTGGGATCACTTGTGACAGGAAGAGCATAACACAATTGTAGTTGCAATATGTTGGACCATGCGACAGAAAATCCTTGATCTGAATCCAATCCATTTATATCTAAGTTAGTTTCGAATACATGAATGCATGCATACATACTATGCTTCACTACATCACTTTCCCATTTGCAGCACCAACAGGATGATTGGACTTTTTTAAAAATAATATGTTTTAATACTTAATTTTGAAAGCTGGTTGAGGTCTTGTCTCGTAACCAATAGGTCATAGATTCGAGACGTGACTCTGTAGAAGGCTCGATTAAATTAGAGATTATCCCTTGAGGTCTGTGACAGTTGGGTGAGTGGAGGTCAGGATCCTTCTTTCCCGTTTTGACCGACTAGCACCTTGGTGATGTCGGGTTAACATACTCACCCTTAGATGGGGAAGGCTATAAAAATCTAGCGCCTTGAATCAAACATTTCCTGGCATGGTGGGGGCCTGCAGGGGTAGCTACGCCGGATTTATCCCCCTATCCCTTTTGCTGACCAAAAAAAACATGGTTATTTTGAATTTATTTATAGGTCTATCATTGTTTTTGATGAGGGACGTGATTCTAATATGATGCAGGATGATATACAATAGATGAACATGAAGAAAATCATATTAAAGCAAGCAAATATTTTAGATTTTTCTTATGGTTTTATTTCCAAAACTAGACAATATTAGGTTAGAATTATCATGTATCAATTAACATCCTACCCACATGCTAGTTCAATCAAAAAGAAAAGAAAATCAGGATCCTAGGTCTAAGAAGGTCTATTAAGATCGGTGCTTGGATGATCCGGTCACTTTTCCATGAATCTACTGGCTTTTTATCATATTCGTTTGGAGGCAAAGAAAACATCATCCAAGGAGCGTGGCACCGGAGGGATCCTGCAAACGTCAAAGGTTAGAGGCAAACAAAAAGGAAAAAATAAGAAACTAGAGATCGGGTTGAAGGATAGTTGGAAGATGGAGTTGCAGGGGGTTGGCAACCTTGGAGCGGAAGAAGATGCCTGGCTGGTATGGTCGATTAGGGCTCTTGAGCTTGAGCGTGTTAGGGCTTGGATGAGGGATGCTTTGGGTGGCTGGGGTTGGAGGGATTAGGGCACTCAAGTCTCACACTTACTTCAAAGAAGAACACAAACTAACACAAGAAAATTTTACCAGAGTTTATTTCATGAATAAGAGATTATCCTACAAGAGGAGAAGGGGTGGGGTATTTATAAATTCACCCAGGGCCCTTTCCCTGTCAAAATTGGATTACAAGTTTGTATAGGACAAGGAGTACAAGGTTTAACTAGAATTAGGAGTACAAAGTTTGATTTAAATTAGGAGGCCTAAATTCTAGTAGGACTTAGACATTGGACTCCTTGTAGAACTTGGAAGCTTTGACTTTTCTCCATGGGCTTGGGCTGGGATGAAATCCTCTTGAGCTGCTTTGACTTTTCCACTCCCTGCTGGGCTTGGACTTGGGCTTGGGCGCCAACCTTGGTGGACCTGGACTGGGATGGGCGCCAACTGCAAGAATGGGCCTAAAGGGCACCAGCTCCTGATGGGCTTCTGGACTGGGGCACCTGGAAGAAAGAATATTCCCCTGGGGTGCCAAGTATCTTCAAATATGGGGGGGTGGCATGGGCTTGGGTAGCATGAAAGGCCCAGGGTGGCTTGAGCAGGGTGCAGATGCAAGGTCTCTAGCTCCTAGGTGAGGCCTGATAAACTCTTGATCTGGAAATTCTCCTTTCTTGTATTTGAAAATTACAGGACTCAAGTAAACTCACCAAACTTTCACAAGTGGACTCACTCAACTTACAAATGGACTCAAATAATAGGACTCAAGGGACTTATGAGGTTGATACAAGGGATTCACTGGACTCAATTGGACTTCTTGCCTCAACTTATTACAAGACTCAATTGATGGACTTTATTACAAGACTTAGCAAAATTGACCAACACATGACTTAGAGAACAAATTAGAGCTTGAAGTATATGTCTAATTTGATGTCCTCATCAATTTTTTCGGGATGGGAGGAACTCGACCCTATCGAGTAAAAGTCGATTTAGCTCTAGTATTGCTCTGACGGGTCTGGGTTGAGGCATTGCAGATCCTCTCGAGTGATCCACGAATCCTCAGATCTCGGTCGACCTTGCCAATAAACTAAGTGATCTAGTAGCCTTTGATCCAGGTACTAATGGCTTGGTCATCCAGGATATGCTCAATCATTCCTCTCACAGGCTAAATTGATGGTGGACACTCAAGGTTGAGTTCGCTCTCAAAGAAAAGGGTTAGGCTTAATAGGCTTTTGGGTATCATTGCCGGCTCCCTATACTCTACTAAGTCTAAGATATTGAAGGTTAAACTTAATGCCTAATTAGGTAACTGAAGCACTAGGTCCAACTCTCTTTATCACTTTGATGGATCCAGCTTACAGGTATGTAGCCTAATTGTTACAAAATTTTTCTAGTGAACTCTTAGACTCTTTTGGAGAATTAACCATATTTTTATAAAAACATTGCTTTCATTAATCTTATAATATTCCTCATGCAAATCTCTAATCATGTAGTGCAAAACTCATAACAACACCTAATGACATATAGGTAAATGACTCATGCCAACACTTATTGATATGCAGATTTGACTAAACCCTAAGCTACGACTGTGGGTTTGACCCTTTGTCAGGAGGGTGACATGCAAATGAAAATGGTGCATGGACTCCTACTAGGTGCCATAGGGTCCTCCAAAAGTAAGATGCAAACATGACATGCTCAATGAATGAATGCATTACGCAAACTTCTACAAAATGCAATCTAGTGGTTAGAGAAACATGAGAAGCTTCTAGAGAGGGCAAAAAATAAGAGGTTAGTTCAGGGTTAGTTTGATAGGGTAGAAAGTAAGAAAAGAGTTCGGGGTTGATCGGATAGAATAGGATACAAGAAAGGGTTTCGGGGATTAGTCCTAGACTAATGAGGTTGACCTTATGGGGTTGATGTATACCTACAGAGTCTACATAATGGAAGAACGGGTCACTAATCTCAGGGAAGAGGTCTTCAATTAGGATCAAAGGAGTGACTTCATCCTAAGGGTACTGACTTAAAGAGATCAGGTCCTTAATAAATTCTTCTGGTTCTTCAATCTCAGGATCGGGCTCTATAATTGGGCTCTCTTCTAAAGTCTCCTCAGGTGGTGCTCTAGTAGTAGGATCTGGGTTCTCTTCCACTACAGCTTCAGTTTGGGTAGGGTCAAGGTCAACTAACCTTGGGTTGGCTTCTATCTGGGTATGGTTAGGGTAAACTAATTCTGGGTTGGTTTTGGTTTGGGTATCTACTGGTCAACTAATTCTAGGTCTTCTATAGGTAACTCTTCTTCTTCTTCCTCATACTCATCCACTAAGCTCACATCAGCTTCATATATCTCCTCTTCAAGGTCATTCTGGTGAACTAATAGGATGGTAAGAGAGGGTTGGTTAAGGAAAAATTGACTAGTGTCTGGGGTAGCAGGGGTGGGTTGACTAAGAGGTTCCTGACTAATACTAGGCTCATATCTAGAAGTATTAATCCTATGGGGTTCAGGTCGACTAGGGTTGACTTGGCTCGGGCTAGATTGGCTCGGACATACTTGACTAGGTGCTAGGGTCTGGCTAGGGGTAATGGGACTGGGCTGGTCTAAAGGAAGTCGGCTAGGTCTGGGCTTGGATTTAGGAGGGTTACTCTTGTTGGACTTAGACTGACTGATCATGAGTTCCCTCTTGTTTGACTCGAATTCCTTAGCTATGTGATAGGCTTTCTCTAGGTCCTGAATTTGCCATTGAAATAGTTTCCACTAGATGTCCCTATGTAGGCCAGCTCGAAACCTCAATATGATCTTAGACTCAGGTTCAACTATGTAACATGTCCTATAAAACTCATCAAATTGGTCAATGTATTCAGACATTTTTTTTACCCTGTCTCAATTTGCACCATTGTTCTAAAAGTTTGTGCTCATAGGACAAGGGTACATAGGATCTGGGTTCAGGGCTATGGGCTATGGGTTCCCTGGACTCATAGGATGTGGATGCATAGGTTTTAGAGACATAGGATCTAGAGTCATAGGATCTAGGTAGGTACTTTATCCTTAGTTCGAGTTTCATATTGTTCCAAGTAGTTATGGGTTCATGGCCTTCTTGCCTAAGTACTCTCTTAAACTTATCCCAGTCTACCTTAGCCTGGCGAACTAACTTACGTTTAGCATATCTGAACTGACATCCTCCATACATTTTATCTTGCTCAAAATACCAATCCATATCTCTTTCCCAAACAAGATAATCCTCAAATTCAGGATCACCTCCATAGTTAGGTGCTTCCATCATAATGTACCTAGTGGCTCTCTTATCCTGGTCAAAGAAATCATGATTGGATTTTCTAGAATTGGGCTCATGGTATGGGTCAGAGTATGGGGCTCTCCTAGGGTTAGGCTCCAAGTATGGGTCATGGTATGAGATTTCCTAGGGTTGGGCTCCAAGTATGGGTCAGGATATTGGGCTTTTCTAGGGTTGGACTCGGGTTTGGATCTGGGATGGGTTTTAGGGATTTTCTCTAGGTTTCCTATCTGGTCAAACCCATTAATTATCTGATCAAACCTATTGTTCATTTGGGTAGTAAATTGGGCATTCATCTAGCTCATCTGGATGGTCAATTGGGCACATTGTTCACTGAAGGTCTTCATTAAGATCTCAAAATTGGATTCCATGGTTGGGTTGGGTGGGGTTGAGACTACTGGTTGAGCTCCTGATCTAATGCAAACAATCAATCAAGGGATTATGATGTGGTCAAGCATACAAGATTAACACGTACTAGGGTTTGCTAGACCTAGAGCCAAAGTGGAATGGATCGACGCAACTTACACTCAACTCAGCAACTAATCCTTCCACTGGCCAGGTAAGATGTGGGGTGGTGGGAGGCTCCCCCTACCTATGACAGGGTCCTAATTAAATAACCACCAATCCACTTAGGGCGTTTGCCTCTAGACCTCTAGCCTTAGATACCAGTTTTCAGTAATAGTTGAGGAATTGAATGCACTAGTTTATCCACACAACTCAGACCTGACCTGTTGGTGTCCCTAGCTCACTAAAATAAATTAGGTTGCTAGTTGATTTTGATTAAGGTTGGGTACGTATGCAAGGTGATGGTTTTGGGCCCAGGACAGGTAATGACCTCCTGCCCTGATCTGAGATAGTGAGAGTGCCCTTAAGATTAGTTTAATGATATGATGCATAATCGATGAACCCTAATGCAATCTAATAACAAAAAAGAATAAAAAAAGATTTTGAACCTTTTATGAGGTGGCAATTTAGATTTGAGTTGGTTAGGTGATCAAACAGAATTGGCTTGGGTTTGGGGGGGGGATTTGGATGTAAGTTAGGTTTGGTTTAGTCAGGTAAGCAGGAATCACAGAAACTGAAATTGTAGGTCTATTTGGATGCAGAAATGAACATGGTTTTTAATATAGAAAAATTCTAAAGAATTTATAGAAAATAGAATGATGTATGAGGATGCTTCCTACCAAATTTTATACAAAACAAAAATGGTATGATGATGCAAAACCTAGGGTCTCTAACTGAGTGCAGAAAAACACAGAATTCTAGTTAGGGTTTCTAAGATGCAGATTTTAATTATTTCTTTTGACCTGTAAAAATTAACAAAAATGCTGAAAAAATAGAGGACTCAACAGAGAATACGTGATTCAAATTTCAGAGAAAGAAAATATGCCTAAGTTCATGAAAAGATCTAAACTCGGACCCCTAATGTAGATGATAGGATGCAGATTTTTGTTAGGGTTTTATTTTTTTTATTTTTTCTGTATATTTTTGGATCTGGAAATTTCCACAAAAATAATAGAAAAATAGAGGACAAAATATAGGATATTCACTGTGAAAACTAGAAAAAAAACAAAACATTTGATGAGGAAAATAGTCCTATATTTTGAGGGGTTATGCAAAATTCAGGATGCAGAAATCTAAACTAGGATGCAAGAACATGTCCTAAATTATGCTCTCATACCAAAATTGATGAGGGATGGGATCTAATATGATGCAGGATGATATGCAAGGGATGAACATGAAGAAAATCAGATTAAAGAAAGTAAATATTTTAGATTTTTCTTATGGTTTTATTCCCGAAACTAGACAAGATTAGGTTAGGATTATCCTATATCAATGAGCATCCTACCCACATGTTAGTTCAATCAAAAAGAAAAGAAAATAAGGATCCTAGGTCTAAGAAGGCCTATTAGGAGCATGTTCAACTTCAAGAAATCAGACAAGAAGAGATAGGAATTAGGTTTAACTTACCAGGCAATAATTTCTAGTTGCTGTAGAAGAGATCGCTCCACTTAGATCGATGCCTGGATGATCCGATCACTTTTCCACGAATTTGTCGGCCTTTTATTAGATTCGTTCGGAGGCAAAGAAAATATCATCCAAGGGACGTGGCATCGAAGGGATCCTGCAAATGTCAAAGGTTAGAGGCAAACAAGAAGGGAAAAATAAGAAACTGGAGATCGGGTTGAAGGATGGTTGGAAGATGGAGTTGCAGGGGGTTGGTGGCCTTGGAGCGGAAGAAGATGCCTGGCTGGTATGGTCGACTAGGGCTCTTGAGCTTGGGCGTGTTAGGGCTTGGATGAAGGATGCTTTGGGCGGCTGGGGTTGGAGGGATTAGGGCACTCAAGTCTCACACTCACTTCAAAGAAGAACACAAACTAATACAAGAAGATTTTACCAGAGTTTATTTCATGAATAAGAGATTATCCTACAAGAGAGGGAGGGGTGGGGTATTTATAGATTCACCCAGGACCCTTTCCCTGTCAAAATTGGATTACAAGTTTGTATGGGACAAGGAGTACAAGGTTTAACTAGATTAGGAGTACAAAGTTTGATTTAAATTAGGAGGCCTGAATTCTAGTAGGACTTGGACATTGGACTCATTGTAGAACTTGGAAGCTTTGACTTTTCTTCATGGGCTTGGGCTGGGATGAAATCCTCTTGGACTGCTTTGACTTTTCCACCCCCTGCTGGGCTTGGGCGCCAACCTTGGTGGACCTAGACTAGGATGGGCGCCAACTGTAAGAATGGGCCTGAGGGGCGCCAGCTCTTGATGGGCTTCTGGATTGGGGTGCCTGGAAGAAAGAATATTTCCCTAGGGCGCCAGGTATCTTCAAATATGGGGGGGTGACATGGGCTTGCATGGCATGAAAGGCCCAGGACGGCTTGAGCAGGGTGCAGATGCAAGGTCTCTAGCTCCTGGGTGAGGCCTGATAAACTCCTGATCTGGGAATTCTCCACTCTTATATTTGAAAATTACAGGACTCGAGTAAACTCACTAAACTTGGACAAGTGGACTCACTCAACTTACAAATGGACTCAAATAATAGGACTCAAGGGACTTATGAGGTTGAGATAAGGGATTCACTAGACTCAATTGGACTTCTTGCCTTAACTTATTACAGGACTCAATTGATGGACTTTATTACAGGACTTAGCAAAATTGACCAACATATGACTTAGAGAACAAATTGGAGCTTGAAGTCTATGTCTAATTTGATGTCCTCATCAGTTTTGGCCAATAAGATGCCACATAGAAAATCACATTTCGAACCTGTGATTTGTTGGATCCACATGGCTACTGAAATAGGTTCAACTTGAGACCTCTTAAAATTGTAGGTTCAACCTCAGATTTTTCTTTGTCGTGGCATCCAACAAGCCAGCATACTGAAATCTCATGTAAAACTTGCAACTTTAAGAAGTCTTGGGTTGAACATGAGATTTTTGAAAATTTCATAACTAATTAAAATTATAAATAAGTTTAAAACTGAATCTAAAGAAAATTATTATTAGTAGATGGACACATTTTAAAAAAATCAATTGAAAGTAGATAGACACATTTTTAAAAAATCAAAAAAAATAGCTACAAAAATATTTTACATTTAAAAAGTTATTATGGAGTTTTTTTTGAAACTAGCGAGATAAGGTAAAATTTGAAACCAACTACATAAGTTCAATTCAATAGCTAAACAAGGTAAAAAAAAACTTAAACAAGATGAATACAAAGTAAGCTGGATTAAAACAAAAATGTTCTGTACAACCATGGTAGAAAGTAAATACAAAATAAGATAAACACCATAAATGTACTACATAAAAGGAATCTTAAAATATATATCCTAAATCCCACATAGTGACCATCTTTTTCTCCATTCAGGTTGACTGCGATGATACATAATAGTAGCTAACTTGGCCCCTCCTAGTCCACTTCCTAGGGGAATACACCTAGCTAAAGACGAGTATGCTAATCAACAACATGGAGAATAGTGTTGCATATGTCCA
Source organism: Areca catechu (assembly GCA_021397845.1). Classification (NCBI taxonomy): domain Eukaryota; kingdom Viridiplantae; phylum Streptophyta; class Magnoliopsida; order Arecales; family Arecaceae; genus Areca; species Areca catechu. The sequence goes on from CM038043.1 coordinate 18,063,867, forward strand.
TAATTGGCTGCAAGGCCTTGGATATAGAATCAAGATAAGCTGATGTGTCCTTGTGTATAGAATCAAGATAAGTAAGCTTATGTGTCCTTGCCATGCCATCACTCTGACATATACAAGTACGCAATAAGCAATGCAAAATAAATTAATAAAAATGAATAATATTTAATAAAAATATCCTAAACCCATACCAAAAAATTGAATATCACACCACTACGACTAATGAATTGTTGGGTAATGCCATGGTACCACTGCATGTATAGATCATGAAAATCCATGATACCACATATGGGATCATAAGGTATGATATAATCTCGATGTCTCTCCAACATCTAAATATAGTATTGATGAATGATGGACTAATCCTGATCAACTTGCTCTCTCAAGTCCATAGGGTGCAGCCTCATATCTATGTCACACTGCTCTAGAATGGGCTGCTAGATTCCAAACTGTCACAATACTCTATCATTGAAATGCCACTCTATGATATGGAAACAAATAAGTGGTAATCAGGTCACCATATATCCTATCCATTTAAATAATAATCATGTAGCCTAGCCATAACTCATGAGTATATGGTTGCCATATCACCTGCATATAAGGAAGGTGGAATGTAAGGTATTTAACAAGTTAATATATACAAACATATAATAACGATATGAAAATATGCATATATAATCCTTACATACTCCAATCTCTATCGACTGAAGTAGTATCAACAAGAATTGAGCACCTGCATCAATACCTCCACCATCAAAAAAGCATCTCCCCATTTGTACATGTATCAGTATACACGAATGATATAAAAGTTGTACATTATATTCACTAAAAATCAATTATAATCTTTCCTCACCTCATCCCCAATGGACTGGTGGAGGAGTTATGTGGAGCACAGGGAGCCATGGCCCCCCTCCCCATGGGTACAACCTATATAATTTTCTATAGTTTTTTTTTTTTTTGGTAAAATGGGAAACTAGTGGCCATGCATCGAGTTAGCACAAGCTAAATATATTAAAGTACATATAGATAGATAGAAAGTAAAAAAAATATAGACGACCTCTTTAGAAACAAAAGCAGAGTAGTACATCATACAAGTATCTAAGCATACCTTAATATATAACAAATAATTAAAAAGTACAACTAGAAACTAATAAAGTTGCAAAGCATAACAATATATTTCATTTCATCCATTTCGTCCAAACCCCATCCACCCCCACGCGTATATTGTACATAGGCCTTTTTATTTTTTTAATAGGATAAATGAAAGTTATGAAACAATATCCATTTTGTTCAAACTCCATTCCTCTATCATGTTTTATTTTTTAATAGAATAAATATAACATCCAAACTCTCCCCTCCTCCATGCCATGCATGATATAATTAGCTTGTAAAAAATCCAACAATCATCAAAAGCCAGCATCAATATCCTACTAGCCTTCTACCATTATCGGGCATTGTCACCTCAACCAACCAAAGAAGGTGCAGCAATCTAATTAAAAAAATTCTTAAATTAAGAATTTAAATTGAGTAGTTTTTAAATAATTTATATTCTATATATATTATTTTGGCCCTTATAACTTAATTTTCTGGCTCCGTCACTATAATGGATCCCCACTATCATGTAGATCCATTAAAGGATCTACAACATGCCGGCCTAATCTGTGGCATGCTAAAAAGGGAAAACCTATCATAAGCCCATAACTGTAGTAGTATAAGTGGCTAGGCAATTATATATGTAGCTGATCTACTTGCCCCGCACATCTTCCTGTATAACTATGCAAGGCCTACACTGCTCCAACTGTAATGTCCCATAGACTTAAAATTCTCGAGTAATAGAAGAAACATAATATGCATATGGCTACCTCACTTGTCTGTGAACAAATTCCCACCTATGAGCTACAAAATGTATGCCCTAGCAAAATGCTATATTGTCACCTAATCAGCATCAGGTGATAACTCTCTGAACTGCTCCACTAGTCAGGTCATGCTAACTATGACCCCTAGAGTCTACCTCGTGGTGGGATAACACCTAACAACTGCATGCAAATCTTGGCCCAATCAACCTGTGTACTGCCTATTATCAGTAGATAGTCAATGTGTAAACCTAGCTGGAGGATAACTCTTATAACATGATGGTACACTCTCTCTAGGGCAGATGAAAAATGTTGATCCCATAAGTGATTTTGATGATAACCAAACATTGGAGCATGCATTTGTTTTACTAACAACTCTTCAAGTATTTTACAAGTTTTTGTAGGATGAATTCATTGCTCAATTTCAACTCCTACATTTCTATTTCTTTTGTTGAGTTGTATTGTAATTGAATCTTGTAAAGAAGAACCCAAAGAAAAGGTTAAATAAAAATCATAAAAATGGGTTACTTCTAGATGTGTTTCAAGCTTAAGTTTCTTAGAAATTTGGTTAGAAGAGTTTGAAGGTATCTTGAGATTTAGAAAACTTGGTGGATGATTTCTGGAGAAAAACTGATATTTCACTGAAGATTTCATCCGAGCTGACTCGAAGAAAAGAGAGTCGACTCTAGCACATGGCACGCATGAAGATTTATGGCATGCAGATATTCGAGCTGACTCTAAGGGACCCGAGCCGACTCATCTAGAGTACCACTTCCTGAATCAAACAGGCGAGCCAACCCAAAGGGAGTCTGAGCTGACTCTATCATTTAGTCAGACATCCGAGTTGACTCTTCAGAGATTCTAGTCGACTCCTCCAGAGTCCAAAAAAAGAGCTCTGAGAACTACAACCAACTGAGCCAACTCTAAAGAGAAAGAGCTAACTCTTCCAGACTACATTTTTGAAGGCTTAAGGATCCGAGTCGATTAGAATCAAGGTGAGCTAACTCTTATAGAGTGAGCAATTAGAACACTGTACAACTGAGCCAACTAGATTAAAGAGAGTCGACTTAACCAGAACTACTCTAAGGATCCGAGCCGACTCGAGTAATCCAAGCCGACTCGAAGGTCATTTCAGACTTATAACAGCTAGTTTTAGAACTTGGAATTTAAACCCAAAAAGTGATCCAACAGTCAAATGTCACATCCCAATGATCTACAATGACTAAAATCATCTGAGAAGAGTACAAGACTATATATTTAAGGGATTTGAACTACTTTGAATAAGAGATGATGAGTAAACACTAAATTGAATGTCCAAGCTACCTTGGAAGCAAGAGAGCATTGCAAGAGCATTCAAGACAGTCTTCAAGCCTCACCAACTACCAACTAAAGCTTGAAGCATTTATTGAAGAAGTTGAAGAAGCCAACCAAGTACATTGAAGTGCAATCAACTGGGCTTCTCTCGAGCTGCATCGGCAACCATCCAACAAAATTTGTTTGTCATTCTGTTACTTTCCTTTTACAATTCTATTTTGAATTGTTGGGTTATTTGTGAGCCCAGTTTAAAAACCAAATAGGTTTTTGATTAGCCTCTGTTAAAACCAAGTGTTAGGTTCTTGGTGATCCTGGTAAAACCAAGTATTGGATTTCTTTGGTGAGCCCGGTTTAAAAACCAAAGTGTAGAAGTTTGAATTATGAGCCTGTTAAAACAATCCGACTGAATTTCAGTGGGGGATATAGTAGAAATCCCAAGTGGTAATCTTGGATAGTGGATGTAGGAGCTGGGTTGCTCCGAACCACTATAAAATTTTTGTGTTTGTATTATGCATTTTCTTTACATCCAGCTTCTACTTTTAGTTATCTCAATCATAGCACTTAACACTTCAAGGGATTTTCAAAAAGCACATAATTACTTAAACTTATTAAATTCCTAATTCACCCCCCTCTTAGAAAAGCCACCTAGGCAACAACTGGTATCAGAGCAGTGTCTCTGAATACATTTAAAGTAAAGATTGATGGCTCATCCCATGAGTACATCCTTGGTCAAAGGCCAATCTACTAATAGACCACCACTCTTTACTGGTACAAATTATTCATATTGGAAAGCTAGAATGAAAATCTATATTCAAGCTATCGATTTTCAATTATGGAAGGTCATTCTAAAAGGGCCACAAATTTCCATTATCAAAATTAATGGCATGGATATCCCAATGCCTGAAGAGGACTGGGATGAACACGACATGAAGATGGGAAAATTAAATACCAAAGCAATGAATTTACTAAACTATGCTTTGGATGCTAACGAGTTCAATCGAATTTCCACTTACTCTTCTGCAAAGAAAATTTGGGATAAACTCGAAGTGACCCATGAAGGAACTTCCCAAGTGAAGACTTTGAAAATTATTCTTGTACACAGTTACGAACTTTTCAAAATGGAACTAACTAAAACTATCTCTGCCATGTTTACTCGATTTATAGATATTATTAATGGTTTGAAAAGTCTTGGCAGGGTTTATTCAAATGCTGACTTAGTACAGAAGATCCTCAGATCACTTCCGGATAAATGGAACCCCAAAGTGACTGCCATCTAGGAAGTCAAAGATCTAAACACCTTATCTCTAAATGAATTAATGGATTCACTCATCACACATGAACTTGCCATGCAGTATAAAACTGATGATGATCAGAAGAATAAGATAATAGCCTTCAAAGCTGCATTGGATTCAACGAAAGATGATGAATCGGAAGATGACTGCACCTCCTCCGAAGATGATCTAGAAGATGAAGATATTACTATGGTCGTGAGGAGATTTAGAAGGTTTATGAAAAAGAAGAAAGGAAGATACTATAAAAAATTTTATAAACGAGGAGAGCACTCCAAGGACAAGGACAAGGATAAAGAAAAAGAAAAAGAACAAGTGCCCATATGCTATAAATGTAAGAAACCAGGGCACATTCATCCTGACTATCTTTTGTTAAAGAAATTTTTCAAGAAAAAGAAAAAGAAAGCTATGGTTGCTACATGGAGTGACAGCGATGAGTCAACTTCATCTAAAGAAGAAGAGACCATGAAAACTGCTAACTTATGTCTAATGGATCTCGAAGACGAGGTAACATCCCCTGAACCTCAATTAGAATTCACTTTTGATGAATTGAATTCTGTTTTTCATTATCTATTATCTGAATTCAAAAGGCAGGAGTAAAGATAAGAACTTTAAAGAATATCAATGATTCTTTTCAAAAAGAGAAAGAAGAGATTTCAGAAAAAAATAATCTATTGCAAAAGAATTTACATGTCTTTTCTGAAAAATACAAAGCTTTGAAAACTGAAAATAATGCATGTCTTGATAAGAACAAAGCTTTAAGTGTTGAAAATAATGACTTGAAAAAGGAGGTTGAAAAACTCAAGCCACTAGTTGAAAAACTTACTTTATCTTCAAATAAGCTTGAGCTGATTTTAAAAGATCAAAGAGTTTCAGGAAACAAAGCTGGAATTGGTTTCAATTCTTCAATTTCAAATGGAACTTCAGCTACTAAATTCATACCTTCAAAAGCTTATGTTTCAAAATCAATATCTCAAGAAGCTTTTGTTTCTAATCCTTCTGCATCCATTATTAGATCTTCAATGTATGTACCTAAGGTTATAAATAGAAAATCTATTATATCTGCATCAGCATCAACATCATTTCAGAATTCTAGAATTATATGTTATGCATGTCATGGAGTTGAACATAAATTCTTTCAATGTAATTCATTAAAGAAAAATGCATATTCTAATAATAGAATTAAAAGAATTTGGGTTCCTAAAGGAACCACCTCCGCTAACCTGCAAGGACCCAGTTAGCTTGGGTACCTAAAAGAACTTCTTGATTATCTTGCAGGAATGTCTTGCAACCCAAAAATTGAAGAAAAGATGATATCTCAACAGTGTCTGTTCAAGGCATATGATGGGTGACAAGGATCAATTTATCATCTTAGAGATGAAAGAAGGAGGTATGGTTACTTTTGAAGACAATGGCAAGGAAAATTAATCGAAATTGGTAAGATCAAAATAACCCCCTGTACTTTTATTGAAAATATATTGCTAGTAGATAAATTTAAGCATAATTTGTTAAGCAATAGTCAATTATGTGATAAAGGCTTCAAGATTATCTTTGAATCATTTGTGTATTGTAACAAACTCTCTTGATTCTAGCAGTAAGTTCATTGGACATAGAATTGGAAACATTTATGTGGTAGACCTTAATGATCTTGCCATGTCAAGTAGTTCTAGTCTAGTTGTAATGAATACTAAGACCAAGGAGTCTTGCTTACTTTGTCATAGACGATTAGGTCATGCTAGCATGCATACTATTGCTAAGTTAATTTTCAAGAATTTAGTTAGATGCATGCCTAAATTTAAAATAGATCTTAATCATGTTTGTGATGCATGCCAAATGGGTAAACAAACTAGGGAAAGTTTTAAACCCAAAAATATGATTTCAACTACTAGACCCCTTGAGCTACTTCACATGGACTTATTTGGACCAACTAGGTCCACAAGCCTAGGTGGTATGAAATATACTCTTGTGATAGTAGATGATTTTTCTAGATTTACTTGGATTTTGTTTATCGCTCATAAAGATGGAACTTTTAGAGTCTTTCAAAAATTTTACAAAAAAGTTTCTAATCAGAAAAATCTTTCAATAGTTTCAATTAGGAGTGATCACGATATCGAATTTGAAACTCAATTTTTCGATGATTATTGCATAGAAAATAGCATTGATCACAACTTCTCCGCTCCTAGAAAACTATAATAAAATGGTGTTGTAGAGAGAAAAAATAGGACTCTGGAAGAGATGGCCCGAACAATGTTATGTGAAGGCAATCTTTTAAGATACTTTTGGACAGAAGTGGTGAATACTACTTGTTATATTTTGAACAGTGTTTTGATTCATCCTATTTTGAAGAAAATCCCCTATGAGCTTTGGAATGAAAAGAAACCCAACATTAATTACTTCATGTATATGGTTGTAAATGCTTTGTGCTTAACAATGGTAAAAATAATTTAGGAAATTTGATGCTAAATCTGATAAAATAATTTTTCTTGGTTATTCATTACATAGCAAAGCATATAGAGTATTTAACAAAAGAACTCTTACTGTAGAAGAATCTATGCATGTTATTTTTGATGAAACTAACCCTTCACCTTCTAAGAAAAAAGAGTGTATAGACAATGATGCAGGTACACTTCAAAAGAAAATGGAAGACATGAGCATACAAGAAAGACCAACATAAGAAGGAGAAGAAATGGTAGGTAAGGATCATGTTGATCTACCAAGGAAATGGAGGTATGTAACTTCTCATCCAAGAGAATTAATTATTGGTGATCCTTCACGAAGTATTAGGACTAGGTCATCACATAGAGATGCACATGATTACCTAGCCTTTGTATCACAAATAGAACCTCATACCTTAGAAGAAGCTGAATTTGATCCAAATTGGATGATGGCCATGCATGAAGAACTAAATCAGTTTGAAAGAAATAAGGTATGGACTTTAGTTGAAAGACCATCGACCATCCCATCATAGGAACCAAATGGGTCTATAGAAATAAGTTAGATGAACAAGAAAATGTAGTAAGAAATAAAGCTAGATTAGTGGTTAAGGGATACAATCAAGAAGAGGATATAGATTTTGATGATTTTGATGAAACATATGCACCTGTAACAAGATTAGAAGCCATTAGATTACTTCTTGCATTTGCTTACTACATAAATTTCAAACTTTTTCAAATGGATGTGAAAAGTGCATTCTTGAATGATTTTATATCCGAACAAGTTTTTGTAGAACAGTCACCAAGTTTTGAAAATCATGCTTTTCCAAATTATGTTTTTAAACTCAAAAAAGCATTATATGGTTTGAAACAAGCATCTAGATCATGGTATGATAGACTTAACACCTTCTTGATTGAAAATGATTTTTCAAAAGAAAATGTTGACAAAACTCTTCTTATCAAGAAGAAAATAATGATTTATTAGTTGTACAGATTTATATTGACGATATTATATTTGGTGCAACTAATAAAATTTTTTTAAAGAATTTGCTAAGTTAATGCAGGAATAATTTGAAATGAGCCTATTGGGTGAACTAAACTACTTCCTTGGACTTCAAGTGAAACAAATAAAGGAAGAAATCTTCATTAACCAAGCCAAGTACACCAAAGAAATAATCAAAAAGTTTGGTATGGAGTCAAGCAAACAAATGAGCACACCCATAAGTCCAACTTGCAGATTGGATAAAGATAAAGATGGATCCAACATTGACCAAAAGCTTTATAGAGGTATGATCGAATCCTTGTTATATCTAATTACAAGTAGACCTGATATCTTATATAGTGTTTGTGTATGTGCTAGATTCTAATCTAATCCTAAAGAATCACATATGCTTGCTGTTAAAAGAATTATAAAATATTTGAAAGGAACAAGTAATCTAGGTCTATGGTTTTCGAAACATTCTTCATTGAATTTAATTGGATTTTTGGATGCTGATTATGCTGGTTGTAAAATTGATAAAAAAAGCACTAGCGATACATGCCAATTTCTAGAGTTGAATTTAATCTCATGACATTGTAAGAAACAAAGCTCGGTAGCACTATCTACTGCTGAGACAGAGTATGTTGCTACAGGGAGTTGTTGTGCACAAGTGTTATGGATTAAACAATAACTAGAAGACTTTGGTATTACACAATCTAAAATTTCCATCAAATGTGATAACACAAGTGCTATAAATTTGATAAAATATCCAATTCAGCACTCAAGGAGTAAGCATATCGAGATTAGACACCATTTTATCAGAGATCATGTTTTAAATGGTGACATTGAACTAGAATTCATCCCTACTGAGAGCCAACTTGCTGACATTTTCACTAAGCCACTCAATCAAGATAGATTTAAAATGATTAGAGGAGAATTAGGTCTTTGTGATCCTTTCTAAGTTTTCCTATCCTAATTCCTTCAAAATTAAGAAAAAATTATCTAGAAAATCTCCTACATCAATTCAAGTTCTTTGAATAACTTTTCTTGAGATTTTATCAAATTAATTTCAATTTCTGAATCATCTCAACTTTTGTGGAAAGTTTCTATTCGAGACGACTCGGGCAATTTGGCTTTAGTCGAGCCGACTCGAATCTCTGTTGTTTCAGTTTTTGCTCTGGTCGAGCCAACTTGGGCAATTTAAGGTTATTAGAGCCGACTCGGATGTCAGGCAAACAGTTTTTTAATAGAACCGTAGAGCCTTTTTTGAATTTTTCTATCTTTTGTTTTCGCTCTAAACCTTAGAACTCCACTTAAAACCTCTTCCAAAATCTCGGAAATCATCTCCCTTGAGCTCCTTTCCTCCAATTTCTCCCAATTCTTGCAATGGCACCGAAAATGGCTGTTAGGAAGAGATCAAAAAGAGTTGCACCCTCAGTGAAAGTAGAAAGAAGAGCAAAGCATCGACAAGAGAAGCTGACTCGAGCAGTTGAGAGGCAAGAAGAAGAAACAGAACAGTTTGCCTCTACTCACTCTCCAAGACAGGTGATTTCAATGTCTAACCGGCCTGTTACTATTGGTAGAAGGATTATTTTCAAGTTTCTTGAAGAAATTGGACTGAAAATTGGGGATTTAATTGATGAACAAGGCTGGTCATTCTTCTGCTCTCTGAATTTATCTACATATCCAACCCTTATTAGAGCATTCTATGAAAACCTGAAAATTCAACCCTAACACATTGAATCCACAGTAAAGGGAAAACGGATTATAGTGACAGAGGAAATGCTCAGCACAATATTGGAAATGCCTGCTACAGGGACTAAGCACTTAGTTTTGAAGGATAGAGAGAAAACCCTTCAAATAATACTGGGCAGGACAGATGTTTGTGGAGTGGGAACTGTCATGGCAAACACACTTTCACTAGAAATGAGACTACTCCACAACTTTATCAGTAGAATATTTCTTCCAAGAACTGGTAGATTTGATTGGGTAAGTGAACGTAATCTCAGCTTTATGGAATACATCATTCACGGGGAGGCATTAAATTTATCCTATATCATGATAATGCAAATGAAGGAGGCTGTCAGAAAAGTTAAGGCATGTTTACCTTATGGAATGGTTCTAACCTTGTTGTTTCAAGCCTGCAGGATCAGTTTAGAAGGGGAAGATGGTAAACCCCTTCATCACACCGATACTTATACTTCCAAATCTCTACTCCGAATGGGATATATCCTTAGTAAAGGGATGTGGAAGAAGAAGGGAACTGAAGAGAAGGCTATAGCAGCCTCCAGCAGCAGCAGCAATAGTAGTACCGAGGATAGTGATAGTGAAGACCTTCCTAGGGAGATCTCCACTGCAAGGCCTTCAGCACCTGAGTACATTGTTGATGTTTTAGTTGGCACTTCTACTAACTTTGCTAGCATTTCTGAGCCAGCTGAGACTACTGTACCTGGATTTGCACCTATTGAGACTGAGCATGCTACATTTGAGGCTGTGGAAATAGTGCACTTTGAGTATGAGACTCCCTTACCAGCATCTCCACTTGTGCCAAATAATACTTATGTTCCTCCTGCACCTTCTGTTCCAGGACCACCTACACATTCAACTGGACCTTCAGTGACACAGGACTTCATAGCACTGCAGATGAAGTCACTAACAGAATCTTTGACTACTTCCTTGGCTACTATATTTGGTGAGTTTCGCAATCAGTGGACTGTAGACTGGATCACATTGATAGTGAGGTCAGGGAGTTAAGAGGCAGAGTTGAATCACTTGAGATCTCCAAGCTAGGGATGGCAATGGGCCGGGTTCGGGCCGGGTACATAACTACCCAAATCCAAACCCAAATATTCAATAAACTATCCAAACCCGGCCCAAACACTATCGAGACTAGGTTTTTTTTATCCAAACCAATCTCAATTGGGTATCGGGTAATCGGGTTTACCCGGACCGAACCCAATTGAGTCATATTAAATATTTTTTTATTTTTATCAACTTTAAAATTATCTACAATTTTATAAATTATACATACATTAAACAAATAAAATTTAACTACATATTCAATCAAAATTTATATTATGAAGTTGGTAAACAATTAATTATGATCTCGTTTTGAATTCACCCTGAATAGAATAGGATGAAAAAAAAAATTCAATATATATATATATATAATGATTAGGGTATAGGGTTCAAGTATTTTAAAATTTAATAACTAATAATTATAATTAATAAAATTATATATTAATTATATATATTTAAATATTAAAATAACTCGGGCTGGGTTCGGGTCGGGTATATATCTACCCAGTCCCGGTCCAAACCCAAAGTTAAGCATTCGGGTTTTACCCAAACCTGGCCCAAATCCAGTCAAAGCGTTGACTACCCGGCCCAATCGGGTCGGGTTGGGTCGGGTACCCATGAATTTGGATTTTATTGCCATCCCTAGTCCAAACCTACATCTCAACCTAATCTGTAGCCTATCATTGATACCATATCATCTGGTTCTGATTCAATCAAGAAAACTATTGATCAAACTTTGGAAGAATTCATAACAGAGTTAAAGGAGATAAAGTTCAAAATGGGATCATTGGAACAGGGAAAGAGGATGGAAGAAGATTACACAAAGGGCATAGGATCTTAAGGTTAAAATTTGGGAGATTGCGAGGTTCTGTTGAAGCCTTTGCAAATGCGTAAGCTGCTGAATTAATTGCATTGAACATTGAGGTAAAAAAGCTTCATGAAGAGATGGAGGTGGTTCAATTTTAACTTGATCAGCTCAAAACCACTATCATTGCAGCATTTGCCACTCCGAAACCTAAACCTATATCTACACATGGACTCTGCTACACATCCTAAGCAGCCAGCTCCTCATCTTAGGCCCCAAGTTTCTGAACCACAATTTGTGGACCAAATTGCATATATGCCATCTTTTGGTCCATCCTTTGTAACACCTTTTGGGCCATCCAATACTACTCAACTAGATAGTGATAATGAATAGACTTTTTATCTTAATCTTTTGTAATTTGTAATGACAATTTTATGAATGCAATGAATACATTTTTTGCATATCTTTTGTGTATAAATTGAGCTTGTGCAATATTCTCAATGATACTATCATTTGTACAATGCTAATCAACATAAATTTTAATTAGAATATCAAAGTTAAGAAGAGAAAGTGAAATTATCTCAAACAAATTTTATCAACTTTCTCTTTTTATTATAAAATTTGAGCTTTAAAAGATCAATTAAACACCTTTTTTGATTGTTAACAAAAAGGAGGAGAATGTTTAAAGTTGCATGAAAAAGAAAGAAAGATAAAGAGAGAATAAATATGAAAGAAAACGGGGGAGAATGTGATTAAAAACTGTGAAATTGCTTATATAAGTAAGAGGGAGAAAAATTGTTGAATCTAAATTACTTTAGTTCATGCTCTATGCTCTCAAAAACTTGCACACATTTCTTGAAGATCTTAAAGCATTAACTCCGATACTTTTCAACTTTGATACATTTCTGAAACTTTGTAAAATTGAGCTTTGATACCTTGCATACCTTAATAGCTCTGATACTTTATGAAAGTGCTAGCCTTAACATTCTAATACATATAAAAGCACTGATACTGTATAGTTGTTCTTTCCACAAAAAGCTCTGATACTTACTTGCAAATACAATTAGCTTTGATACATGTTAATGCTCACTTTCAAATTCAGTTATACATGTAATTGTAAAGATATTATTTCATGCTCAGTATTTTGTCATCATCAAAAAGGAGAGATTGTTGATCCCATAAGTGATTTTGATGATAACCAAACATTGGAACATGTATTTGTTTTACTAACAACTCTTCAAGTGTTTTACAAGTTTTTGTAGGATGAATTCATTGCTCAATTTCAACTCCTACATTTCTATTTTTTGTGTTGAGTTGTATTGTAATTGAACTTGTAAAGAAGAACCCAAAGAAAAGGTTAAGTAAAAATCATAAAAATGGGTTACTTCTAGATATGTTTCAAGCTTAAGTTTCTTAGAAATTTGGTTAGAAGAGTTTGAAGGCATCTTAAGATTTAGAAGACTTGCTGGATGATTTCTGGAGAAAAACTGATATTTTACTAAAGATTTCATCCAAGCTGACTCAAAGAGAAGATAGCTGACTCTGGCATATGGCACGCATGAAGATTCTAGCACGCAGATATCCAAACTGACTCTAAGGGATCCGAGCTGACTCGTCTAGAGTACCACTTCCTGAATCAGACAAGTGAGCCGACCCAAAGGGAGTCTAAGCTGACTCTATCATTTAGTCAGACATCCGAGCTGACTCTTCATAGATTTGAGCTGACTCCTTCAGAGTCCAGAAAAAGAGCTCTGAGAACTACAGCCAATCGAGCCGACTCTTCCAGACTATATTTTTGAAGGCCTGAGGATCCGAGTCAACTAGAATCAGCCGAGCCGACTCTTATAGAGTGAGAAATCAGAACACTGTACAACCGAGCCGACTAGATTGAATAGAGTCGACTCAACTAGAACTACTTTGAGGATCGGAGCCGACTCGAAGGTCGATTTCAGACTTATAATGGCTAGCTCCAGAACTTGGAGTTTGAATCCAAAAAGTGCTCCAATGATCAAAAATCATATCCCAACGGTCTACAACAACTAAAATCATCTGAGAAGAGTACAAGACTATATATTTAAGGGATTTTAACTACTTTAAACAAGAGATGATGAGTAAATGCTAAATTGAATGTCCAAGCTACCTTGTGAGCAAGAGAGCACTACACGAGCATTCAAGACAGTCTTCAAGCCTTCACCAACTACCAACTAAAACTTGAAGCATTTATTGAAGAAGTTAAAGAAGCCAACCAAGTGCATTTAAGTGTAATCAACTGGGCTTCTCTTGAGTTGCATCGGCAACCATCCGACAAAATTTGTTTGTCATTCTGTTGCTTTCCTTTTATAATTCTATTTTGAATTGTTGGGTTATTGGTGAGCCTAGTTTAAAAACCAAATAGGTTCTTGGTTAGCCTCTGTTAAAACCAAGTATTAAGTTCTTGGTGATCCTGGTAAAACTAAGTGTTGGGTTTCTTTGGTGAGCCCGGTTTAAAAATCAAAGTGTAGAGGTTTGGATTGTGATCCTATTAAAATAATCCGACTGTATTCCAGTGGAAGATATAGTGAAAATCCCAAGTAGTAATCTTAGGTAGTGGATGTAGAAGCTGGGTTGCTCCAAACCACTATAAAATTTTTGTGTTTGTGTTGTGAATTTTCTTTACATCCAGCTTCTGCTTTTAGTTATCTCAATCACAGCACTTAACACTTCAAGGGATTTTCAAAAAGCACATAATTGCTTAAACTTATTAAAATTTTAATTCACCCCCCTCTTGGGAAAGCCACCTGGGCAACAAAAAATATAAGTCTCTAGGTGCCATCACTCTATAAAAGCTGTGATAAAATGCTAATCTAATTATATGAATCCAATGTGGGCTAGTCTATAGAACTCAGCCATCCTCAAGTAAGGCACTATGTGTATGTCCAAGGGTGTCGACTTGCATAATGCTAGCTCCTTACATCAACACATAAGAAATAAGGATTCCTACCAATTTTCAAAAAAATAATGCATGAAGATATAATTGTGTCATACATACAAATATTACTGAGTTAAATATAAACATAACCATCCCATACTATCAAAGAATGTTGAAGAGCTTGGGCATATAGCACTTGCAAGAAGAGATATACCAAGATCTGTAGTATGAGATGTGCTAGGAGGTGCAGAAAGAGTTACACCAGAGGTGCAGCAAGGGATGGTTCAAATGAAGAAAGAGATGATGCAAGCAGTTCAAGCTATGATGTCGAAAGTCAATCAACCACATTCCTCTTAGATGAAGACTATCTAGATGCATGATAATTTATTTTAAATTTTAAACTATTTTATTATGAGACTTTAATGAAATTTAATGTAATATTTTATACTATAAGATATTAATTTTTACCTTGATATTTATAATTTTTGAGAAAAATATCATGCATGCATGAATGAAATTATTATGAATTAGTATTTACTTTATATTTGTTATGATTTAGTTTATTACATATTTTAGTGATAATATATTTTTTAAAAAATTATGGTAAAATTTTGATGGAATTTGTGATAGAATTTTGTGATTGAAATTTTGATAAAATTTATAATAGATTTGTGACAGATTTGTGTTTGATCATTAATGAAATTTTGTAACAAATTTATAATAGAAATTTGTGATGAAATATCTGTCACAAATTTGTTACTAAATTTCATCACTAATCCATATAAATATGTCACAAAATATCATCACAAATTTGTTGCAAATTCATCCCAATTTATTCCATCACTGATCCATCATAAATCTATCAAAAAATGTCATTGCAAATCCATCGCAAATTCATCCCAATTTGTGATAAATTTTGTTCTAAATATCAATTACTATTTATGATGGAATTTTTGATGAGAATTTTCATCACAAATCTATCACAACATTCCATCACAAATGTATCACACATTCATCACAATTTGTGATAGATTTTGCTTTGGATTTCAATTACTATTTATGACAAATTTAGTGATGGAAACTTTTGTCACAAAACTTGTGATGAAAATTTCCATCATAATTTTTTTTATGAATAGGGCTTTAGTGATGGATTTTTTCATCACAAAATTCATCACAAAAAACTATCAGTGACAAATTCTTAATCTTTAATGATAGAAAAATCTATCACTGAAGTTTTGTTTTCTCATAGTGGAAGTCATGTACTTGGGCTTGCTCTATATAGATTGTGGCATTATAGATGAATATCCCATAATTAACATAGTAAACTATTAGTACTCCAAACAATAGAATACATGTTATATATGTTACATTAAACAATTAGTATAGTACCGCTAAGGTAGTAGCCCAGTTGGTAGAGGCCTTGCCTCACTACCAACCGGTCGTGGATTCAAGGCATGATCCCGTAGGTGACTCGATTAAATCCAGGAATTTTCCTGGAGCCCGCAATAGTTGGTGTGAGTGAGAGGTTAAGGTCTCCCTCTTTGTCCCCATTCTACTAGCCGGTGTCTTAGTGGTATAAAGTTGATGTACGCACCTTTAGGTAGGAAAAGACTATGAAAATCTAAGCGTCTTCTATCGGACATTACCTGGCGGAGCGGGGACCTGCAGGGGTAGCTACACCAGGATTTATCCCCTCCCCATCCCTTTTATTTACCAAAAAACAATTAGTATAGTAAAATGTACTGGAACAATACATGTCATGCCCCAGGTCAAAAGCATGTAACCAGGAGCATAAAAATTCACTGCATAATTGACTTATCCATTTTGTGGTTGATAATTAAAGTCATACATCTAATCCTACAACATAACAATCCACTTCAAAACTTATATTTAATCTAAAGTATTGTAAACCAATATCAAGACTAAATAATTATATCCAAAATTTTTAAGAATATATGTAAATGTATACATCAAAAGCATACATTTAACTTATCAGTCCATACAACTACGGTCATATATATCCCTGTGACCCAAAATATCATATTTAACCACTATAGAATAGATCCAAAGTATCAAAATTATAAAATAAATCATGTTTAGAGTCAAAGTATAACCCATGTATATTAGGATCCAAAATACCATACTTAATCCCTACAGTGTGGGTCCAAAGTATCCATTCAAGATTATTCAATACCAAAAAATAACATATAAATCACATTAGCAGGGTCCAAAATATAGGTGGACTGTGACCTCCATATTTGTTCATAAATTTAATTATTACTATCATCAATGACATATATGCATGTTTGTACATTATGTAACTTCAAGGATCTGTACCAATCTCAAATTGCATAAATATAATGAATACTTAGATCTAAAGTGCCAATCATATTTCATGTGAGTTCCAATTTAATATATCAATGAATAATTTAAATTTTAGAAATTGGTAGTTCTGAATTTAACATTCATATCAACTATATTCATCCATCACCGAGCATGTTTACCTTAGTTAGGTAATTGTTACTTACCTTATATTTGTTAGGAATCATCACATGATCCCAGAAGTTGCATGCATAGTCTTTTCAAAAAATTTTAACAAAATAGTGGAATAAAAACTAATCTAGCATGCAAGAGATCTAATCTCTATAGGATCCACATCATCAAATAAATAAGATCTGAAAAATTAGAAAGAGTAGACCAAATCTACATACCTAGAATTGCTTTTCCTTTCTTCTTCTCGGATCATATCTGATGGATGTCTTGGATTTCTGTCAGAGCCACTAAATGCTGTTGTACGGTTAAAAATAATAACCACCTCAAATTATATAAATAGAGTGAGTCGAAACCGCATCCATAAGGATCAATGAGATTATATTCACATTTTAATTAAGATTTTATTAGAGTTTTAATTAGATTGTAAAAACTAAAAATAGGAAAAAAATGGAATATGATTGAAACTAGAAATAAGAATTAAATTATAACTAGCAAGCAAGAGATGAACTAGAATATGAAAGATATCTCTGGGTTTCAATTTAGTTATTAATATAATATCAGATACTTCTTTAATATGTAATTATTAAAAATATGATTAATCTCTAAGCATAACCTATCTTGCTAGGTATGGATCGTAGTATCTTGATCCAACCCTATGTAGCCATAGGCTATTCAAAGGCTCGAATCATAAAAATAAAATAATCTATAATTAGATTTCGAGCATAACCTATTTTACTGAGCACGAATCATATTCTCGGATCATGAGTTATCTCTATGCAGTCATAGGCTATTCAAAAATCTAAATTATAGTCTAGATAATAAGCACAAATTTTTAAGTAATGAAAAAAAAAATATTCATGAAAAAAATTATTACAATCGACTTTAATTACATAACGAAAAAGTACAAAATATAATATTAAAAAATCTCATCTACTTCCTGGAGATAAAGATCCTTAGCCACACAAGATCTTTCCTTCCTCTCCCTCTATACAAGGCTCTAGAAGGATTCCAAGATTCGTTGATCAAGGTGGAGTTATAGGATCCTTTATAGGTGTTTGAAGGGAAGAGGTTTTTATGATTTTAGATGTGGGACTAAAGGAAAGGAATTATGAATGGCTAGGATTTATTTTTACAAGGAATCAATGGGTGGATGGGTGTTAAGTAATAAATAAAAGAAAAGAGGGACTTCTCCCTTGAATAGTACCCAAATCCCAATCAAATTGGCATTTAAATCCTTCTCCAATTGAGGTTTTGACTAACCGAGGCTTTTTCTGCCATTGAATATTGATCAAATGCCCAAAAAGCTACTGCATCATGCTTGATCAAACCCAAATCCCATCAAAATCAATTCAAAGATATTGGATCATCATGTAGATTTGTTTTAGGTTGTCAGATAACACCCAAATAGCTAGATTGGTTCCCAGCAAACCGGCAACCTTTCTCCACCATCGGATCATCATCTAGATCTTCTTTTGACTGTCAGATAATGCACAACCATCACCCCTCATATGAATTTATTTGTGAGCCACGATAAACACCACACAACCACTATTCATATGGATCACGTGGTGGCCTCCGTAGATCCAATAGCCGATCCACGATGGGCTGACTACTTTAAAATATGATGTTATGCCATTTTGGATGGTTTTTGGGCCATTTTGTGTCCAATTTTAGGCTGAACTTGGACTTGAACTTTGCATCTTCATTCGGGATATATTTTGGATCCGATTTGAGTCTAATTTTCTTTTTTTTATCCAGTGAATTGGGATTGATGAGAATCTTTCTTAATAAAAGATAAATAAAAGGTCAATTCTTAAAAAATAAAATGAATTAATCTATAAATTGATGCTTTTGTAGATATATTTAATATACTTATCACATCCTTAACTAGAGCTTTTCTCATTCTTGAGTAAAGTAGATAGATTAGTAGTGTGTACAAACTCGTCATTGAATTGAAAGTTATCCTAGGCATTCCTAAAGATAGCTGATACCTAGACAGACCATTAAAGAGATATTTTATTAGATTATTAATTCAACCCAATTAGTAGTTAAGTTGAAGTCTGTAGAAATTTCTAGAGTTTTTCTTTCGCTAACTTTCCACCTCACTCTTTAAGTCCTCTAACTTGCTATAGTTTTGGTATTGTGTCTTCTTGCAATTTAGTCTCCTTATTCCCTTTTTTAAAAAAAAATCTAGTACGATGTCTTAACCTATAAAATCTTGGCATCCCTACTGTTTAATATGAACCATAATGCTTACTTAGGCAAAAGAGCATGGTTACTCAATGAGACACCATTCTTTAATAGATATCTTAGCATCCCTGTCTTTTGATGCGAACCACAATGCTTACTTAGATGAAAGAGCCTGGTTTCTCAGTAAGAGTCCAAGAAAAGCTGTGAGATGAGATTGACTCTCTAACAGATCTCTTGATATCCCCATCTTTTAACATTAATCATAATGCTTATTTAGACAAAGAGGCTCGGTTACTCAGTGAGATACTGCCAAAACCCTTTTTTTTCTTTTTTTTCAAAATCTGAGGAGTTTTGCATACATCTACCTTTCCATCCATATTCCTATAAAGTAGATTCTTCATCGAGATTAATAAATAGAAGGTTCTAGAATCGCTCTAAAATTTTTTTAATCTAAACCCTACCATTTATTGAGTTTTCTTAATAATTTATCCCTAGGTACCTTTAAAATTATCTAGACTATTAATTGCTCATTAATAAAAATGCCTAGTTAACTTCAAATCGAGATAAAATTTAGATACACAAAATTAATTATTTCTGACCATACTTGAGGACTTAATTAAATTAGTTCTCCTCCCTCCAACTTAGTTAACATTATCCTCAATGGAGAAAGGAAGTAAAGAGTGCAATGGATAAAAATGAATAGGAAAGAGTATACCTAACTTAATGTGTTCTCAATCCAGCAGGGGTCTTCAAATATCCTTGAAGATTTGATTCTCCTTCCAACCTAACTATCAGTCTTAAAAAAAGTAAACAAACTAAAAAGATAAATTAAGTAGAGAAATTGGGTTGCCTTCTATGAGAACTAAGTTTAAAGTCTTTAGCCAGACTATGGAGATCTTCTAAATTATTCCAACTAATATATCCACTAAATTGCTGGGTGCACTTAGCCATGGTGAATGGTTTGATGAAGTCCAATTGGTAATATTCTGCACTAGCGTCCTTGATATTCTTCTTGTGTCCTGATTATCGATAGCAAGAGGAGGCTTGGATTGAAGGATAGGCATTGATTCTAATGCAGGGGACAGATTGATACCAGATAATTCTAGAAATGGCTCATGATCTGTTATCCATGGTGGGTCTAACAGATCATTCAGCTTCTCTACATCATTGATTCTAGAATAGTTTAAAAATTTATGTGAAAGATGCTCAGTAAGGTTTTCAAGACTAAGTTGCTTCATGATTATAGTACTTGATTCTTGAGATAGCACTCAGTTTGGGCAGTTTATTGGTAGTTTGGTGATTGTCCTTTTAATAGCTTCTTTGTATTCTTTTCGTATACCTATAATTTGGATTTCCTGGTCAGAGGTTACATCAAGTTCTATGAATGGATCTTCTAACATAACTAGGAGTGGCATTTGTTCCAATGTAGGTGGGGTCTCCGATAAAGGAACTATTGGTGTGTTAGAGAAAGGGAGTATTTGCTCATATTTCATGGTCTATGGAGGAGTGAAAATAGGTGGTTCTAACAGTGCACTCACTTCTTCCACGTACCTATCTATGTCAAAGTTGTCCGTATCAAAATAAGCTAGACAGGCTTACAGAAGGTCTTGAGAGGATATGGTAGGGGTAGCTTCTTCTAC
The DNA here is from genome assembly GCA_021397845.1 of Areca catechu. NCBI lineage: Eukaryota > Viridiplantae > Streptophyta > Magnoliopsida > Arecales > Arecaceae > Areca > Areca catechu. The sequence goes on from CM038043.1 coordinate 18,084,566, forward strand.
AAGTTCCTCTAGCACATTTACTTCACTAAAAAACTCATCGCTTTGTAGTCTCATGATAGCATTGAACACATTCAACCTTAGCTTTTTATTTTCAAACGATATATCCATGGCTCCCACCTATAGTTGATGTAAGCATTAGCTATTGCAAGAAAGAGTCAGCCTAAAATAATTAAAATTTGGCTAGGGTTGCTTCTTGATTCCATATTTAAACAATAAAGTCTATAAAAAAGCAGAACTCATCCACCTCAACTAGCACATTCTCAATTATCTCAGTAGTACCTTAACAGATCTATCAGCTAGTTATAAGGTTATCGATGTGGGTTTCAGTTCTTCAAATCCAAAAGTTTATATACTAAACTTAGGAGAAGATCGATACTTACTTCCAAGTCCAATAGGGCTTTCTTAATAGTTAGTCCTCCTATGATACAAGAAATGAAAGAGGTACCAAGGTCTTTGAGCTTTGATGGGATTGTGTGTTGGAAGACTGAGCTAGCTTGCTCAGTGAGGTGGACTTTCTTTGGGATGTGTGCTTGAGATCTATATTTTTAGATGCACAAATCCTTCAAAAACTTGGCATAGATTCAGACTTGCTTGATGTCATTAAAAGAGGAAGGTAGAGGTGCTAGGAAGCTTGGTTCATCTTGATCTCCATTTTGTCAAAAGGTAAAGGTGTTTCTAGATTACTTGGAACTGAAACTCTAAGTGCAGGTGCTGGGAAGCCTGGTTCATCCTCTTCCTAGGATTGTCCTTATTGTGAGGTAGTTTGGGTTTAGACTAAGTTTGGGTTCCTGACATATTGACCCATTATGGTTGTTCTAAGATCTTTCCACTTCTAAGGGCCATCACAGATCTAGCAAGCTCAGGAAAGGTTTCATGGATGTTGGAGCTCTCAGTAATATATTGCCCTTTTGGGTTGCTAATAGGTTGGCTGGATAGTTTCCCTTCCTCTCTTCTACTGATAGTTGTAGCTAGTTAGCCGACTTGTATCTCTAGCCTGGCTATGGTTTGCATATGGGAGTCAAGAGTTTGAGAATTGGTTGCTATCCTCACCAATATTTGTAGAACCTTCGCCTCAAAATCAGAACTATAATTGCTAGGATAAGGTTGTGTGGCATCTTGATATCAAGGGTATGATGTATTTTTGAACTGCATCCCTTGGTGATTGGTTCTGTGGAAAGCTGGGTTGACCATAGGTTGTGGTTTTCAATAGAAGTTTGGGTGATTCCTTCTTGGATTATACATGTTGGAGTATGGGTCATTTCATGGTCCAGGAACAGTATAGGTTTGGGCTTGGTAGGCTTGCTCCTATAAAAGCTTAAAAAATTGATGGGCTGCAAGGCAATCATCGATAACATGAGTAGGACTAGAACAACTTATACAAACATCTTGTAACTATGAAAATGGGGAGACACGTGATCGACTTGTAATAATTAGTCAACTTTATGGGATAGTGCACCACAGTCTGGGATAGTGCATCCACCTTGTTGTGGATGCCTATGGAGTGGCTTAGCTTATACATTCCACCTCTTTTGGGATTTATACATTCGATCTCTTTTGGGATTTAACCTGAAAGTTTCTCGAATAGCTGTCAAGCTTCATATTCGCTTTTGAGCATGAATGTCCCACCACATGAAGAGTCAACCATTTATCTGTGCTTTTCTAACAATCTACCATAAAAACATTGGATCAATTGTTATTTGGATATGGCATGGTGTAGATAATTGCAGATGAGATCTTTGAGTCTCTTCCAAGTTTCAAGGAACATTTCTCCATCCAACTGAAAAAAACTGATTATGGCCTTTTCTATCTGGTTTGTTTTTCTAATTAAATATATTTCTTAAGAAGTTCTTCTTGTAATTGATCCCAGGTTGAAATCATCATAGAATCTAATGAATGTAGCCAATATTTGGCCTTATCTTTAAGTGAAAAGAAAAATAGTTTCACCCTTAGGGCCTCATCAGAGAGATTATGAATTCTAATAGTAGAACATATCTCAAGAAATTCATCCAGATATTTATACAGGTCCTTATAACTGAGTCAATATGAGGATGGTAGCATTTGGACAATACAGGATTTAATCTTATATTGAGTCACCTCTATAGGAGGCATCTAGATACATAGAGAATATGTATATGATGAAAGAGTAAAGTACCCCCTCAATTAGTGTATTGGGTCAGGCTCCCTATATGAATCCATAGTCTTAGTGTGGTTTACTCTAAAAGTTCTCTTGATTTAGGATTTAGGGATCGTTGTTTAGGATGTAGTGATCTACGACCGAGCATGCAACCACAAAATTAAAGTAACCCTGGTTTATGTATATTTTTATAAGAGGAGAGGGAGAAGAAGAAAGAAGAAAAAGAGAAAAGAGTTCTAAAAAGAGAAAAATTAATTAAGGTTTGATATTAATTACAGTCAAATTAGCATAAAGTAGACTCTCTATCTTAGGGTTAACCTAGATCTAAACAGCCCTCCCGTTGCTTTCCTTAGATATCAAATAAATTAGCCAGGTCAACGAACAAACTAATTAAAGAACCACCTTACTTCGGGAACCACTTGCCTAGACATCAATTAACTGATCGACCATAACCGGGTCCAACTCTTAGGGTCCCTTATTCTAGTGAGCTCAAAATATCTTAGGGGTTAACATCTAATTAGTTTTAGATTAAAGACTTAGGTCAATGCAATATAAAGGGTGGTGATTTTTGGACTAAGGAAGGATGATAAAATCCATACCTTATGTTGATTTCCTTAAGATAGTTTATGAAGATGCAATGCAATATAAACAAGATGTCCAAAAAATTAATTTAATATTTTAAATATCTAAAAAAACCCTAATATATTATGCTAATTTTTTAATTAATTAATTAATTAATACTTCAATGAAATAGTCGTGCCAATGATTTTGGTAATGGTGCCAAAATTTGATCACTGTCAGAGATGGTTAAAAATAATAATCAGCTCAAATTATACAAATAGAGTGAGTCAAGATCATACCTATAGTAATTAATAGAATTATGTTCATATTTTAATTAGGATTTTATAGAGTTTATTTAGATTGCAAAAACTAAAAATAAGAAAAAGTGGGAATATGATTGAAACTAGAAATAAGAATTAAATTATAACTAGCAAGTAAGAGAGAATTAGAATATGAAAGATGTTTTGGGATTTTGATTCAATTTTTAGTATAATATTAAGTATTTCTTTAATATGTAATTATTAAAATATATCAGATCCCTGAGCATAATCTATCTTGCTGGGTATGGATCATAGTACCTTGATCCGCCCGTGCATACATCATAGACTATTCAAAGTCTTGAATCATAAAAATAAATATATAATCTGATTTGATACATAACCATCTGCCTAAGCATGAATCGTATTCTTAGATCATGACTCATCTCTATGCAATTATAATCTATTCAAAAATCTAAATTATAGTCTAGACAATAAGCACAAAACTTGAAGTAATGAAAAAAAATTATTTATGAAAAAATTATTATAATCAAGCTTTAATTACCTAAAGAAAAATTATAAAATATAAATACTAAAAAATCTCATCTACTCTTGAAGACGAAGATCTTTAGCTGCGCATGATCTTTCCTTCCTTTTCCTCTATGCAAGGCTCTAGAAGGATTCTAGGATTTGATGATCAAGGTGGAGGTATAGAAGCCTTTTTATAGGTGTTGGAAGAGAGATAAGATTTTTATGATTTTTTGATGTGGGACTAAAGGAAAGGAATTATGAATGGCTAGGATTTATTTTTACAAGGAATCAATAGTTGGATAGGTGTTAAGTAACAAGTAAAAGAAAAGAGGGACTTCTCCCATGAACAGCACCCAAATCCTAGCCAAATTGGCATTTAAATCCATCTCCAATTGATGTTTTGATTAGCTGAGGCTATTCTATGATTGGACCTTGATTGGATGCCCAAAAAGCAATCACATCATGCTTGATCAAAGCCAAATCCCATCAAAATCGGTTCATGGCTTTTGGATCATCCTGTAGATTTGATTTGGGCTATTAGATAGTGCCTAGAATAGATGGATTAGTTCCTAGCAGATTAGCAACCATACTCCACTGTTGGATCATTGTCTAGATCATCTTTCGGCAAGGATAGTGCACAACCATCACCCCTTAAATGAATTTATTTAAGAGACGTGATAAACACCACATGGCCATTATTCATGAGGACAACGCGGTGGCCTCCATTGATGATGGGGACATCAACCAGCCCAGCCCAGCCCAGAATCAGAAGTCAGCCCAGCCCATAACCTGAAGCCAATCCAAATCCCGATGATCCCGAAACAGCACGAATCCCAGAGCAACAACAATCTCGGAGTAGCATGAATCCTGATGCACATCCAGATGAAGATAAATGTGATATTTTTTTGGGTGTACGTGATTTGGGATATCTTAGATTTTTAGGATTAGTTATTTCCATTGCTTTTAGGATCAAGTTGTTTTAAAATTTATTTTATCGCAGTTTTAGGATTTATTTGGATTAGTTTGTTTTTAAATAAATAGTTTGAATTTGTTAGGATTGAGATTGAGATATCTGAGATCAGGATATCGATATTAGATTAGTCTATTTAAGATGTTTCGTCATGGGAATAAAATTAGCAAAAAATTATTGAAAAGAGGTCTTTTGCTTTGTTTCTCTGGGTAGAAGGGCGGGAAGCCCAACCTTTGTTTCTCCGGGTAGGAGAAGGGCATGAAGCCCAACCTTTATTTCTCTGGGTAGGAGAAGGGCATGAAGCCCAACCTTTATTTCTCCGGGTAGGAGAAGGGCATGAGCCCAACCTTTGTTTCTCCGGGTAGGAGAAGGGCATGAAGCCCGAGTAAGAGAAGGGTGGGAAACCCTACATTTTTTTCTCTTCCTAGATCGTTCTCCGTTTCTTCATCCTCGTCACTATTCTTTCCCCTTCTCTATTTTCTTTCTCCAATCTGTGAATCACCCAACCGAAGCAACCACCCTGCGACTCCCATGTTCCATCGCCTCCATCAGGACCGCCAGATCCGCCACCTCCTCAGTTCTGCCCAACCATCAGTCCTTCCTCAGATCCACCCGACTGCCATCTCCCGAATCCGCCCGAACACCAGCCAACTTGCCTACGCCCCTGCTACGAACCGCCGATCGCCCAGTCCATCATCATCACCCCCGTTCGAGCGGAATTCACCGTTGGCCTTTTCCCAACTAATAGCCGAGACCACCGCCATCCATTCCGCCGTCTCTGCCTAGTGCTGCTACTGGTGAAACCCCTCCGAAGCTGTTCCCTGCCACAACACCCAATGCCTCACCTCCGCCGAACTCCATCGCCACATGTGCCGTCACGTGTTCCCCGTGCCGTCGGCCGCTTCCCATCATCAATATCGGTGAAGGCCATCGGTTCCATTGAAATCACCGGTGAAGTCCGCCTCTATCCCTGGTTTCCATTCATGGAGAAGAAGGATGACGCGCATGAACATGAAAGCATCTCCCACCCCTGTTGCCGATTTTAGAGACTCGCATGCATTTCAGAGCCATTCCGGGCACTAATGCTGACTTTAGTTTAGGCAGGAAATAAGGGGAAAAAAGAGAAAAAGAAGAGAAAGAAAAAAGAAAGAAATAATGAAAAAAAATGAATAGAGAAAAAAAATTGGGGAAAAATAAATTGGGTTTGACCTAGCCTAAAGGTTGATTCCTAGTGACCAATGATCCACCCTTCTCTAAAATATTCCTAATCGAGGTTTGTCCCGCATCAGTTTTGGTATCAGAGCTTTGTCTCGCATCAACTTTGGTATCAGAGTGAGGGTTAGGTTAGGTTAGTCAATTTTATTTTAATTGCATTTGAATTATTTGTAAAAAAACTAGTCTACAGGCCATGCACATCCTGGAGCCAGAAGATTGTTGAAGCCTGACTCGACGGAGTCAAGTTCTCCCCACCTCAGAAAAATGATGGGGACATCAGCCAGCCCAGCCCAGAATCTGAAGTCAACCCAGCCCAAAACTTGAAGCCAGCCCAGATCTCGATGCAACACGAATCCCAGAGCAGCAACAATTTCGGAGCATCATGAATCCTGATGCACATCCAAATGAAGATAAATGTAATATTTTTTTGGCTGTACGCGATTTGGGAAATCTCATATTTTTATGATTAGTTGTTTCTATTGTTTTTATGATCAAGTTGTTTTAAAATTTATTTTATCATTGTTTTAGAATTTATTTGGATTAGTTTGTTTTTAAACAAATAGTTTGAATTTGTTATGATTGAAATTGAGATATCCGAGATTAGGATATTGATATCTTAGATTAGTCTATTTAAAATGTTTTATCATGGAAATAAAATTAGCGATGAATTATTGAAAAGAGGTCATTTGCTTTGTTTCTCCCAGTAGGAGAAGGGTAGAAAGCCCAACCTTTGTTCTCCAGGTAAGAGAAGGGCGTGAAGCCTAACCTTTGTTTCTCCGGGTAGGAGAAGGGCGTGAAGCCCCAACCTTTGTTTCTCTGGGTAGAAGAAGGGTGGGAAACCCTATAATTTTTTTCTCTTCCTAGATCGTTCTCCATTTCTTCATCCTCGTCACTGTTCTTTCCCCTTCTCTATTTTCTTTCTCCAATCTGTGAATCACCTAACCGAAGCAACCACCCCATGACTCTCGTGTTCCACCGCCTCCGTCAGGACCACTAGATCCACCACCTCCTCGATTCCCGACCATCAGTCCTTCCCCAGATCTGCCCGACTGCCATCTCTCGGATCCGCCCGAACACCAACCGACTCGCCCACGCCCCTGCTGCGAACTACCAATCCCCCAGTCCATCATCACTGCCCCCGTCTGAGTGGAATCGCCATTGGCCTTTTCCCAACAGCAGCCGAGACCACCACCATCCGTTTCGCCATCTCCGCCCAGCGCTGCCACCGGTGAAACCCCTCCAAAGCTGTTCCCTGCCACAACGCCCGATGGCTCACCTCTGCCAAACACCGTCATCGGCTGTGATAATGAAAAAAAAAAAGGGGTTCCTTTTGAATAATTAGGAGTTGAACTTAGCCTAAAGGTCATTTCCTAGCAACCAACGATACACCCTTCTCTAAAATAATCCTGATAGGGGTGCATCCCATATTAGTTTTGGTATCAGTTTTGAACAGTGAGTATGCTTTGCAAGATGGCTACCTCTTCAAGAGTAATAGGTTGTGTATTCCTAGAACCTCCCTTAGAGAATTTCTAATTTGGGAGACCCATGCAGGAGGTCCAACTGGTCACTTTGGTAGGAACAAGACCATTCTAGCTGTTGAAGACCAATTTTGTTGGCCAAGTTTGAAAAGGGATGTAACTCAAGTTGTAGCTAGGTGTCGAACTTGCGCTGTTGCAAAACAGTAAAAGAAAAACACAAATTTGTATATCCCTTTACCTGTACCAGACTGTCCTTGGCAAAACCTTAGTATGGATTTCGTGTTAGGTTTGCCCAAGACTTTAAGAAAACATGATTCCATCTGTGTTGTGGTCGATAGGTTCTCTAAGATGGCAAATTTTGTACCCCATTCACAAACTTCTGATGCTTACAAGGTAGCCAAAATTTTTCTTGATAGCACATGATCTTCCTAAAATCATAGTGTCTGATAGATATCAGATTCACAAGTTACTTTTGGAAAACCCTCTGGCACTTGTTAGGAACTAAGCTTAAATTTTCTACATCCTACCACCCCCAATTCGATGGTCAGACAGAGGCAATAAACCGAAGCCTGGAGAACTTGCTTAGATGTCTTGTAGGTGGAAACACTGGAAATTGGGATCTTTTACTACCTAGAGCTGAATTCGCCTACAACAGTTCAGTCAATAGGTCCACAGGCAAGAGTCCATTTGAGATTATCCATGGGTATAAACCTAGAAAGCCTTTAGATCTTATTCCCTTGCCCATGCATGCACACATTTCTGAGTCTGCAGAGTCATATGCATAGCATATTAAGGAATTGCTAAATAAATAAGTACAAAATTAAAACAAGCAATGAATCATATGAGCATATGGCTAACTCACTTAAATGTTTCAAAGAGTTTAATGAATGAGACTTTGTCATGATCAGGCTTCGACCTGAACTGTTCTCACCTGGAACCATAAAGGAACTACATGCTTGTAGTGCAAGACCATACAAGATCATAAGAAAAACTGGGTCAAATGCCTATGTATTAGAATTACCACCTGAATTAGATATTAGTCCAACCTTCAATGTATCAGATCTTGTTGAGTATAAGGAGCCAATAACGATATCTAGTGAGCCATTTGGGCCTAATTCCATTTTTGAGAGTAAACCTATCCCTGAGTGTCCACCGGCCAAATTACCATAACGGAGAGATAAGATTGAGCAGATTTTGGATGACAAAACTATTACCGCTAAGAGTAAAGATTATCAGCGTTACCTGGTTCGATGGCAAGGTAGACCGAAATATGATGACTCATAGATCACTCAAGAGGATCTACAAAGAATCAACCCAGACTTGCTAGAGCATTACCAGAGCAAAGTTGACTCATACTTGACAGGATCGAGTTTCTTCCATCCCGAGAGAATTGGTTAAGGACACCAGAGCTAGGAAGAGATGTTAGAACCCTTCTAGCTCATTGTGGATCACCAATGAGCAGCTTGTCTTAATTCAATCATGAATAATTGAGTTCTTGTAATTAATTGGGTCCTATAATTAAAATTAGTTTGCTTTGAGTTGCAAATTGGTCAAGTTGAGTCTTGTAATTAGTACTTGAATTAGTCAAGGGGGTTCATAAGTTAGCCAAGGTTCAAGTCCAATTCATCAGCCATGTCATCATGCCATGTCATCACCTTATGCCACATCACCATGTCATGGAGCCTTGTCACCCACCACTTGGAATAGTATGCCTCATCACATCACCTTGGATGACCAACTCAATGTCAAAAGAAGGTTATCTTTCATTTTAATCAAGACATCAAGACAGACATCAAGACATCAAGATATCAAGACATCAATATGTTAAGACAACATTTAAAACCTAGGTTTATCCAAGAAGGGTGCCCATGAATTCCAAGTTGTCGCCATTTTAAGAGAAGTAAGATGGAAGGACTCTCATCTCATTTAGCACCTCCCCTCATCCTCATTTTGTCGCCCACATGAAGAGGAGCGCCTCATCCATTCAAAATTCAAAGCCGGTTCTATCCTCATCTCATCCAAGTTCCAAGATAAAATGAAAGATTATCTTATCTACCTTTCAAATTTAAAAAGATCAAGGAAGAGTCTAAGAGGAGTTGACACCAAAATGAGAAACAATTGTCGTCCAAAGAAAAGTTGATGCCAAAATGAGAAAATAATTGTCGCCATTTTCATTTTGTCACCCTTTTCATTTTGTCGCCCATCATGGAAGAGTCCCAATCCAAGGGGTGCCTACTTATTTTGAATTCAGAAATTTCATCCAATCTCAAGAGAAGATAGGAGTCCAATGTTATCCTCTCAAAGGGCCCTATCCTTATCTATCTTGTATTCAAAGGAATTTGTTTTATTACCTCGTATGGAGGGTCTATAAATACCACTCCATCCCCCCTTGTAACTATCTCATGATTTATTAATGAAACTATGTTAGTTTTTTTTTTACAATTGCTGGGTAAGCATTGTATTTGTGAGAGTGCTCTGTTGGGTAAGCATGGTATTCATGAGAGTGGGGTGCTGAAGCCCTAGTTATCTTCCCAAATCTGAGTTCTAGGAAGCCAAGGCGCCATCTTCAACATCCAATCCAGATCCAGATCCAAACTGACCATCCCTTTTTTCCTCTCTCTTTTCAAATTTCCACTCCTTTTCCACACCACTAATCATAGATCTCTTGCAGGATCCCTAGTGCTCTCGATCAGAAGAGGAGGTTTTCCTTGCCATCCAACCATCAACGAGAAGATCTGTTCTGAAAGAATTGAAGTTTGCAATCCTACCACGAGATCTTATGAGTTGAATCCAGATCTGCTACAATGGAGGAGGGAAAATCATTATTGATAAGTAACCCAACCGAATCTCATTAGATCTGATTATTTGAAACAAGGAAGTCCTAGTTTTGGTGGTTTCTTAATCATCGGATCCAGGGTTCTTTATATGATTGCATGTTAATACATTGCAGGTAGCTAGTAATAATTTTTAGTCTCTCTTTCTTAAATTCTTGAAAGTTTATTTGAGTTTACTGCCATTGTTCGTTAAAATTAAATTCTTAATCTTTAGATTAGCCCTTGCATCCATCTCGCATCATTAGATCGAGCGGTCGGTCCACAATAGATAGGCTACTTTAAAATCTACTATGGGACAATTTTGGATGGTTTTCGAGCCATTTTAAGTCCAATTTTGGGCTGAACTTGGGCTTGAACTTTGCATCTTTATTCAAGATCTATTATGAGTCTGATTAGAGTCCAATTTTCTTCCTTTTATTTAGTGAATCGGGCTCTCTGTAATGATGAGCATCTTCCTTGCAAAAGATAAATAGAAGTATCAATTTTTTAAAGAATAAAGATGAATTAATTTATAAATTTATGCTTTTGTTGTAACCACCATGCTCATGCGTGGATCTAAGGATACCGGTGAAAAAGCTCTTTGTCAAGTTTCATGATAATCTGATATCATTTGGGTAGCCAGATACCAAACCCTAGATCGCTGCGCATCAAGAACCTTGCTATAGTGACCCAGTTCATGTCTCCATGATTCATCAAACCTTGGATGCCCTTCCAGGTCTCCATCCCTAAATACCTTAGGAACTAGGGCTAGAGGCATGGTACCTTGGGGCTTGAAATCTAAACAAAAAACCATGGATAGACGAGAGTCCTGGTGTGAAAGTACTCCTTGGCAGCATCTTCCTGTAGCAGCCTTGATGCCTAGAAGCCTTCAAACTTGTCCAATACCTCACAAACCTTCCAGATCACTTCCAAATCTAAAAAATCTTGTTTGGGACCTCAAACCAGCATAGAATAAGCCCTCCAAGTCTCCTGGTCGAACTCCAAATAGGTGGGACAAATGGCAGCCCCAAATTCTTGGATGCTAGGGATTCCTAGTTTGACTTGGAATCCTAGTACTAGCCTTTCCTCTTCACCAATGCTTGATACACCTCTTGTTAGAACCTTGAATCAGTGAGAAAACAATCGGGAACACCTTAAATCGATTGGAAATAAGAAGGGATGGCATTAAGATCTCCTTAGGTGCTAGTCTTCATGCCGCATGCCCCCTCTTGGAAAAAAAGGGGAGCGTGTGAAGTCTCCTTCCACTACCTTGCTACTACTCCTTGTATGGCACGAAATACTAGAAAGAGGGGGGGAGCAGGGAGAAGATCGATTCTATTATTCCTTTCATGTTAGGTTTACATATGGTACCCTTTTATAGACCAAAGGGTTCTTCTAATCCAAATAGGACTAGAAGCATAATTATAAACCTAACTCTAATTCTTCCAAGACTAATCTAATTAGGAAAGCACTCATCCAAATCCATGTACACTTTGAGTTGACCCACTCTCATATTTACTTGGACTTAAACTTGATCCAACATAGATTATCTCCCTTAAGATCTAAAATCCTGGATCTCGAGCATTCCAAAATCCTGGATCTCGAGCATTCCAAAATCCTGGATCCCAGTCCTAGTCATAGGACCTAAATTGATCCTAGACTCTAAAGCCATTGCCATAACTCCTCTTTTAGCCTTCCAAGACTTGGGAGTACCATACCTATGCCAATAGCTTTCATAAAAATATTTAATATACTTATCAGCCATGTACATGCCCAGCCTCTACTGGTATCCACATTGAGATTGACTGATCAAAGTACCAAGGCCATCGGAGTGCTAGTACCTTACAGGCCTTATTTCAAAACTTAGATCGGACCTCTTCTTCAAGAAGTTGAAGAAGAGGAACCCTGCACAAATCTTTCGCACTAATTCAAAGAAAATAGAACTAGGATGCCTAAGATGAAAGAAATCTTTTCTTCCTCCTATTATGTTCTCTCTTAGATCTCTCTCTCATGGATTGGCATGTGGAATAATTAAGAAGGAGAGGGCGGTAGAAGATAGTTAGAGACAAAGAAAATAGATTCTTTTTTTAGCACTAACCTCTCTTCTTTTATTTTGTCACACAAAAACAAGTCCATGCCCCAATAGAACTCTACGCCCCATGCTTCTCTAGATAAGATCTCATCTTATCTAATTTGAATCGAATTCAAATGAGATGGGGTGTTGGGTTAGAGATGGTGACAAAAAATAATAGCATGAGGAATTTTCCCAGTGCTACTTGTTTGTTTCTTCTTAAAACCATCGACCCTAATCCACTTCCATGCCAAAACCAACTCTCAATCAGATAAGAACCCAATTCTAATCAAATTAGAATTTAAAACATTGAGCTTTATCCAAATAGGAGAGAGAACCCCATGAAAGGAGGGGTGCCAACTATTGGTGTGCCTCTCCTCTCATGTGCACATGCTAATTAGAAGGGGGTGCAATTTTCAGCACCCCCTCTTATTTTATCACCAAAATCAAAAGAGAGGTTAGAGTCTCCCAGTCCAACTAGGACACTGGCTTCCTATCCTAATTTAATTTTAATTTGGATTTATTTCAAATCCAATTTGAACCCGACTCAAATCTAATTCAAACCAACATGAGTCCTAATCTAACCAGGATTCTAATCCAAGTCCCACTTGGTTTATGAAACCCAATTAGTTTCAAATTAGATAAATCCTAATTAAATTAAATTTGATTTAATTCAATTAGGATATGATCCAAAATTTAATCAAGCCCAATTACATTACAACACTTGTAACTAAATCCCTTGGCTAACAATTAGCAATTGCTAAATATGTAATCCTTACTTAATTAGCAATTACTAAATATGTAATCCTTGCATATTTAGTAGTTTTCAAATATATAACTCTTACATATTTATCCAATCGCATAATCGAGTCAAGCTCCCTTTGTATGTTATCCCTCAGGTTCCATTGTCTCATAGTGAGATATACCATGATGTCCAACATATTATTATCAAAACTCTTTTGATGGACTGGAACAATTTCAACTCACCCCATCAAGGATCATTGATCCAAAATGATCTTAGTAAGTTTCCACAATCTATCAGTGGTACATAGCATTATATAGTGGTAATCCAATAGAATAAAAAAAATCAAAATGCCTAGCTATAGTTATCATATGATTAAGTTTTTCTATCGAGTCTCGAAAAGATGCATGTTACGAAACTCGTCAAACTCTAAGCATCTCTCATAGGCAAGATTCAATTAGCTCAGGTCCAAATAGTGAAAACTCATGAAAACCTTTTTCCATCATTTACATTACCATGGCTATAAGCTTAGGACTTAGCTTCTTATATAGCATAGGACTACTCCTTAATTACTAAGGTCGAAAGATCCCTTATAAGTACACACCCTATTTCTATAGTGAACTTACTGTAGCCAACAAACACTGCAAAGATTCAAATGGCTAGGGACCATGTTTATGTGTTATCAAATTACAACAATCCTATTATGAGCAACTGAGGCATCGCAGGTCAAAGAACTACTTACACAACTATAGCATCGAGAAAGTCACTAACGAGTGAGTAGACATTCAAGTGACTTCTCATGTTTATCAAACTTGGTACTATTATTCGCTAACAACCACTTGCACTCTCGCTCCGGCATCTCCATACTATAGACCCGAGATCCATCTAACTTAAGGAAAGCAATCTATGCACCAATTTAACCCAATCAATCACTATTCTTGTGATGATCTTACGGTCGAAAGTAATTTACGAGTTAATCTATAATAACATATATCTTAAATTCTCAACTCTTGAGAATATGTATCATTATCCATTAACTCCTTGGACAATACATGGACTTATGTAATATATATGGATAAAATATCTCAATTTAGAATATTAAATATAAAATTATATCCTAGACAAAAATATGTATCTACCAGATTGACTTCTAAAGTATGCGTCTAATAATCTCCTACTTGCACTAAAGCCAATCAGCAATACATTTCAGCTCCATCTTCTCAAGATGTGCTTCAATCTTCTACTTGCTAAAGCTTATTATACTAGTGGGTCTGCCATATCTCATGTGTAGATTACTCTATATACCTCAATAATGTAGTTACGAATAAAATTATCGCTTTATGTATTCAGACTTCTTGTGAGATCTTATTTGCTTAGCTAGAGCCATGCTACCATTATTGTTATAGTAGAGTGTTATGTCATCCGATGATATCTCACTCATTTTTATAATAATCAATTAACCAAAATACATCCTTGTATCTTTAGAAGCGATAATATAGTTAGCTTTCTTGGTCAAACCTATAATGATCGATTCTTTAGAACTATTATAAACCATCATTGTACAAAAATACATCTTGATGTAGGCCTTCTAACATCATCATATGACACATAGTCTTAATGTATGTATCATTATTCCCTCAATTTTTTCACTCTAAAGATCAAAAATATATCTTTTGTACTTCTCAAGTATTAAAGAATGTTTTTATAGTTATCGAGTACTCATAGCCTAGATTTTACTGAGATTTGCATAGCAAAAATCAGGTCATGTATATGGCATGGTTTATATGAGGCTTCTTATGGCCAAAGCTTAAAAAGATCTAGATCATATGCAAAATCTTTTCAAATGTGTTAGAGTATATTTTATTGAAAAGATTAATTCTATGTTTAAGAAGTAAAATCTTCTATTGATGTTTCCTGCTGAACTTCTTCAGCACTTCCTTAATGTACAAATTCTATGATAGACTTAGTATGCTTCTAGATCTGTCACATAGACCAACATTCCCACATGTAGGATACTTTCCAAATATCTTTTTTGAATAATTATCTAAATAATCATAACCTAACCTAGGTCAACATAAGAATCACATTCCTAATAGGAGAATATTATCTACATACAATACATGTAATTATACACCCCATTAACCTTTCATAAATATGCTTCCTCTTCTCGTTCTTGGTAGAATCAAATGATTTGATCATATCATTAAAACAAGTATTCCAACTCTGAGCTATTTGCTTTAGTCTATTTATATAGATCCCTTATAGCTTGTAGACCTTATGATCTCCATCACTATCCATCTACCAAATCTCATCATGGTGAACTGCAGATGCAATTAGTATAGATTTTAGCATGGTCATATATAAAAAGGTCTTCTGATGTCAATGTATTGGCACTAACTATAATCTTTCACCTAAGCCTTGCCTTATAGATCTCTATCTAATTTTCTTTTATAGATCCATTTGCATCCATAAATACTATGCTTGTGGATCTATTAAGGTCCACACTTGATTAGAGCACATGGAGTCTAACTGCATGGTATTTAATCATTTCTCAAAATCGATGTCTGACATCACTTTGTTATAGGTTTTTAGAATCATCTCTATGTTCCTTATCTTCCATAAGGAATATTTTTTCTATATCCTCTATAGGCATACCTAAATATCTTTCAAAAGGATGGGAGATCCTATTAGATCTACGAGGTAGAGGAACAACATGCACTAGCTCTACTCAAATGGGTTCTATAGGTTTTATGGCCCGTTACTCTTCAGAGACTCTCTTTGAGCCTTATTTCCTCCTACTACTATATTTAGGATAAACATTTAACCATAAATATAGTTATTGGATTACAATAATTTGTAATCTATTGGAAAGTAGTATCCTAACAACTTTTTAGGATATCCAAAAATGCTATCACTAACCTAAACTCTAACTTGTTCACCTATAGTCATTTGACATATGCTGAACATCCCATAATCCTAAAATGATCAAGACTTGACTTCTTACAATGCTATATCTCATACAAGTATGTTAAGAATGAATTAGAGTAAACCCTATTAAATAGACAAGATGAGTTATATAAACATATTCTTAAAGATAAATTAGTGATTATTATAATTGATTGAACCATATCCAATAAAGTTCAATTACTCTGCTCAAATATTTCATTGAGCTTGATATGTAAGAGAAGTCTATTGTGAGACTATGCCAAATAACTTGAGATGATTCTAGAATTCTCCTCTAAGGCATTTACTTTCTCAATCCAATCAAAAAACCTAAAAGAGTTTTCTTATTTTACATCTATACTTATTATCTAAACTTCTTAAACTTTTTAAAAGCTTCAGATAAACCAATAAAGATAACCTCCCTAGTCTACATGTCGAATCTGCTACACACATCAATATATACCGAGGCAAGTATATCAGTGGTCCTCACCTATACCCTTTGTCTCATAAAAGATAGCTTAGTCAACATTTTTCAAGATAGAATTCATAAATTAGAAATGACTTAATAGTCAATTAGCTAAAAAGCCCATGTTGCTCATGGTTTTCAAATTATTTGTCCTTTCTTTTCAACACAACCAAATCTGAGGTGCCACCTATATACTTCAGGTTAACGTCATCTCACTAGATCTCTCAAATCCCATGGCTCTCTCTAACTACTTAGCAAATGCATCCATATGCAAGCAATAGAGAGTGACATTTAAAAATCACCTATATCTAATTTATTTCTAAATTAAATTGATCAGTGATCTTTATAGAATTTTCATGCTAAATAGAAATCAATTTTTTACTCTCAGCAGGTAATAGTCTCTTTAACCAAAAGGTCATATGTCAACAATAGCAACTATTGCCATGTTATCTATCCATAAGATATCTCAGTCCTTTACTTTTTTGTAAATCTTATATAGAATCTATAACTCAACTGGAAGTAAAAGAAATCATAAGTTTTGAGCAGCTAACTTACATGAATCCTAATCTAACTAAGATTTTAATTCATGTCCGACTTGGTTTACGAAATCCAATTAGCTTCAAATTAGGTTAAGCCTAATTAAATTAAATCTAATTTAATTCAATAAAGACTTGATCCATAATTTAATTAAATCTAATTGCATTGCAATACTTACAATTAAATCTCTTGGCTGGTAATTAGAAGCTATTAAATATGTAATCCTTATATATTTAGTAATTTCTAAATACATAACTCTCACATATTTAGTAATTTCTAAATATGTAACCCTTATATATTGATCCAACTGCATAATCAAGTTAAGCTCCTTTTATATATGAGCCCTCAGGTTCCATTCTATCTAATAGTGAGACATACCATGATCTTCATCACAGTATTATCAAAACTCTCTCAATGGACTGAAATGATTCTAACTCTCCCTATTAAGGATCGTTGATCTGACATGATCCTTATAAATTTTTACAATCTATCAATGATGCCTAGCAGCATATAGTGACAATCCAGCAAAATAGAAAAATCGGAATCCCTAAGTATACTTACCATGTGATTGAGTTCTTCTATCTAGAGTCCCAACAAGATCCAGGTAATGGAAACTCATCAAATTCTAAGCATATGTCATATACAAGATTCAATTAGCTCAAGTCCAAATAGTAAAAATTTATAAAAATTCTTTTTCATCATTTACATTACCATGGCCACAATCTTAAGGACTTAGCTTCTTAAATTATATAAAACTACTTCTTAACTACTAATGTCGATAGATCTCCTATAAGTGTACACATTCTCCTACAGTAAACCTATTGTAGCCAACAAATATCACAAGGACCTAAATGGCTAAAGACAATGCTTATGTGTTGTGAAACTATAGCAATCCTACTATGAGCAGCCGAGGTACCACAGGTCAAAGAATTATTCACACAACTATAGTATCGAGAAAGTCACTGATAGATGAGTAGACATCCAAGTGACTTCTCATGTTGGTCACATTCAGTATCATTGTCCTCTAACAATTATCTATACTCTCATTCTAATACTCTCATACTGTAAATTTGAGACCCATCTACCCCCAAAGAGAAGTAATCTATGCAATAATTTAACTGGATTAATCACCATCTCCAAGTTAATCTTACGATCAGAAGTAATTTAGGAGTTAATTTATAATGACAAATGTCTCAAATTCTTAATTCCTGAGAATTTGTATCATTATCCATTAATTTCTTGGATGATAAATAAAGACATATGCAATATATATGGATAAAATAGCCTAATTTAGAATATTAAATATAAATTTATACCCTATAAAAAAATATGTATATGTTAGATTGGCTTCTGTAATATATATCTAACAAATAGATATTTACCTTGGTTAGGTAACGGTTACTTATCTTATATTTACCCACAAATAGATAATCCAAATGCTTTACTTGAACTCCTTCAAACCTAATAATTTCCAAATACCAATATAATTGAAACCAATACCATGTCACTTTTATAATAATAATATAAAGTTTTTAATAATTCGAAAATCTTAATTTCTAGCTAGCTGCCCATCTTAGCATAACCATCCCATATCGATTTTTATTACCCTAGCAAATAGTATTTAAAAATTTTCAAACTTGCTAGATGGATTGAACAATGAATTGACTATTTCCAACTAAATTTCATATCAAAATAGTCAACCATTAAGGAACTAAAAATCCTAGACTACTACAAGCAAAATCTATCCACCCAAGATCAACATCAATTTTTTGTCTAAAATTTGCCTTCCCCTCAATTTAACTATATCCCATCTTTCCAAAATTATCAAAACTATGTTATCCATTACTTTAACAAGTTTAGAATTAAATCCTAGATCTGATAAATCAAATTCAAAGGAGGAGAAGCTTATCAAAGTTGAGAAGGGATGGGAAAGGTAGTAACTAGCCTAAAGAAAGGGAAAAAAAAGGAGAAGAGGAGGAAGAGGAGAGAGGGGAGAGAGAATTAGGAGGAAGAGAGCATGGAGGAGAGAGAGGATGCAGGAGAGAAAAGGATGGCGCTAGGAGGAAAAATGCAGAAGAGAGACCAAGAGGGAGAAAGAGTATGGGAGAGAGAGAGAGAGAGAGAGAGAGCATAGGGAGGGGAAAATGTGAGATCGAGAGGAGCTTGGGATTCTTAAGTGAAGCTTGGAGAGTGGACGTAGGTGTAGAGTTACACCAAATTACTATAATTTTTTTGTGTTTATGCTGTGATTTATCCTTCTTGCTTTATATTCTTGCTTTGCATTCATAAATTTAATTTCACTATTAGTCATTGCATATATTTCACAATCACTTAAGTCAATTTGATTAGAGCACATATTTATTAGATTTGCTAAAATTTTTTAGAACTCAATTCACCGCCCCCTCCCCCTATTGGGTTGCTACATCTGAATAATATAACATAACTAAAAAACTAAATTTAACCAAGCAAAACTTGTATTTATCCAATTCTTATTTCTTGTGTGCACAAAAATTAGTCTAATAATCTTATCTATTAATCATAACAACATTTCAATAAAAATTAAAATATAGTATAAAATAAATAGCATTTAAATAAAGAAGAAAATTTATCAAAAAAATACTTACGAGAAAGAAGAATCATGGATAGGAGGCCGCGAAAAGGATAGAGAAATGGGTTGAAGGCTACCTAATGGGTAGACAAGTGAGGGGAGGCTACTAATGGAGGAAAAGAGGGTGGATGGCCGGCAAAAGGAATGGTAGGGGACTATGAAAAGGGAGGAGGAAAGCTGGGTGGGCCACGATGAGAAATCTTAGGTTCAATATAAGATTTCTTATTATCGCCCACCCAACTTTCCTCATCCCTTCTTATGGTCCACCATCATTTCTTTCCTGTTTGCTGGCCACCCACCCTCTCTCCACCCACTAGTAGCCTCCCCTCCCTTGTCCACCCATTAGGTGGCCCCCAATCCATTTATCCACCCTTTTCATAGCCTTATCAGTTCTTTGTAATTTCTTTTATCCCATAATTATTATTTTGATAATTTTTTCTTTATTTAAATGCTATTTATTTTATACCATATTTTATTTTTTGTTGAAATGTTGTCATGATAAGTGGATAAGATTACTAAATTTTTTTTTTTGTGCACAAGAAATAAAATTTGGATAAATACAAGTTCTTTTTCATGGTTAAATTTAGTTTTCTAATTATATAAATTAATTATATTTGATTTATGGCATGCCTAATTTATTGTATTGATTAAACATGCGAAAAATGAAAGAAATTGTCATGGCCCTATGTTATATTAATGATTATATGGTTGATGGACCATATGGCATTGAATACAGTCAGAGACTATGAAAGGCTATTAGAATGAAATATGAAGAGTTGGAGGATAAGTTGCACAAAGTGTTCTGCATTAATAGTAAAAGAAATAAAATAGTGATAACATATAAATATCCACAAGTTGTCCAATTAGCAATATTAAAACATGTACTTATTCCTATTATCAAAGATGGAGATATAGAGATAACCTTTATAACTGTGAGTTCACATCCATATTTATCAAATGCAAAGTTGTATATAAATGTGCTACCCATTAATGACACCAAACTTGAATGGGATAATTATGAAAGAGTTGGCCAAGATTTGGGAATAACAACTCAGGTTAATGAACAGATTGTTTCATACTCTAGTCCATACATTATGCAACATATTCTAGTGAATGCTAGTTTGAGATGTACAAATGATCAGTTTGCTAGAGTAGATAGTCATGTGCAAGAAATTGTTATCAGACAAGTATCATGTTACACACTTGTAGATGATATTGTTCATGTAGATAATCGATTTTTTCATGAAGATGATATGGCAAGCTGAGATGATATTGAAAATGAAGCTCAGCAAGCCAATGCATCACATAATATAGGAAGTCCACATGACATAGAAAACTTACAACAGGAGTTTCAAATTATGTAGTGTTTGAAGCTCTTTCTAGAATATTGAATCAAGTTGATAGGGTAGCTGATGATGTATCAATGCTTTCGACATTGGAAGCATAGTATATTGCATGGGAAAGAGGTGATGACTTATGTAAAGGACTTTATTTTATTGATAAGGCAGAATTGCAAACTGCGGTGAAGCAGTATTCAATTGATAAGCATCATGATTTTAAGGTTATTGAATCGGAGCCAAAACCTTGGATTGTCAAATCTAAAAATAGGGAGTTAGGATATCAATGGATGTTTCGAGCAATTAAGTGATATGATTATTTTGAAATCACATGATAGTGGATACCCATACATGTATATCTACTATGCTTTCTCAGATCATTATGGACAGGATTCCAGTTTTATTGTTAATGAAATACGTAATCTTGTGAAAGAAGTGCCTACTAATTCTATCTCTATATATGGTATAGTATTAAAGAGTAGGTTCAACTACACACCTAGTTATAGGAAGTTATGAAAGGCCAAGCAAAAAGTAATAGCCCCCATATTTGGAAATTGGGATAAGTTAAATGAACTATAGCCTGAGTGATTACATGATGTAGAGTAATTTAACCCCAAATAATGAGTGAAATTCATCAACACTCTTACCGGTTACCTAGCATGTGCTACATTTGGCCATATTTTCTAGATTTTTGCACCTTCAATTGAATGTTCAAGTATTGTTAACCTATGATTAATATCGATGCTACATTCTTATAAAAAAAAGCATCAAAAAAAGATGATGATTACAATTACTGTTGATAAGAATAATTAAATTCTTTTACTTGCCTTTGGTATAGTAGATGAAGAGTCTATCAATACTTGGGGCTGGTTCTTAATTTGCTTGAGATTCTTTATCATCTCATGTCAGAACATCTACCTTATTTCAGACTGATATTTTGGTATATTATTTGTAGTAGAGAATGAATATTTTGGTTGGCAACCATCCAATGCATTTCATTATTCTTGCTTGCATCATGTGAAAGCAATTTCAAGACATGGTTCCGAGATGCAAAATCAAAGGATATGGTAAAAAAAACTGCATGCAAATACAAGTTAGAAATTTGATAAGTATATGAGAATAATTGAAAAACTTAATCCTGAAGCTTTTTAGTGGTTAAGAGAAATCCCTTTAGATAAATAGATATATGCACATGATGGTGGGTGAAGATATGGAATTAGGACTACTAATTTACCATAGAATACTTAAAAATGCTCGCTTCCTACTAAAAACTGCATTGGTGCAATTAACTTTTTTCTGACTTGTACATATTTTGATGTTCGACATGCTCAGGCAATTGATGCAATGAATAAAGGTGAAAGATTTATTTCTTTTGTTATGATTCATGTAATTGCCAAGCAATCCAAAACTACATCATAAAGCATTACAAGATTTGATAGGCCTAATAAAATGTTTCAAATAGAAATGGCATTGCATGGGCCATACATGAACAAGGGCAACAATATCCAGGTAAGTAGTATTGCAAGTACATATTTCTTGATTATTCATATTAATTACTGAATACTCGTTTAATATAACAATATCGATGCTACATTCTTATATCAAAGTACCAAAAGAAGATAATGATTATAATCATTGTTGATGAAAATAATCAAAATTTTCACTTGCCTTTGGTATAGGTAGATAAAGAGTCTATCGATACTTGGGGCTAGTTCTTAATTTGCTTGAGATTCTTTATCATCTCATGTCAGAACATCTACCTTATATCGAATTGATATTTTGGTATATTATTTATAGTAGAAAATGAATATTTTGGTTGGCAACCACCCAATGCATTTCATTATTCTTGTTTGCATCATGTGGTAAGCAATTTCAAGACATGGTTCTGAGATACAAAATCAAGGGACATGGTGAAAAAAGCTGGCATACAAATACAAGTCAAAATTTTGAGAAGTATATGGGAATAATTGAAAAACTTAATCCTGAAGTTTTTTAGTGGTTAAGAGAAATTTCTTTAAATAAATAGACCTATGCACATGATGGTGGGTGAAGATATGGAATTAGGACTACTAATTTATCATAGAATATTTTAAAATGATTGCTTCCTACCAATAACTACATTGGTACAATTAACTTTCTTTCGACTTGTATCATATTTTGATGTTCGACATGCCCAGGCAATTGATGCAATGAATAAAGATGAAAGATTTACTTCTTTTGTTATGATTCATGTAATTGCCAAGCAATCCAAAACTACATCACACAGCATTACAAGATTTAATAGGCCTAATAGAAAGTTTCAAGTAGAAATGGCATTGCATGGACCATACATGAACAAAGACAATAATATCTAGATCAGTAGTATTGCAAGTACGCATTTCTTGATTATTTTATATTAATTATTGACTACTCATTTAATATAACATGCAAATTGTACGACTTCAAAATATACATGTATTTGTCAGAAATGCTACCATTTTCCATGCTCATGCTTGATGGCTGCATATGCTCATGTGGTGATTGATCTTTAGTGATATGTTGATCCATACCATAATTTAAATGATTACTATCAAAACTATGATCCTCGGTTTCAACCCATTCCACGTCAAGAATATTGATCACGACTAAATAACAACTGCATCATAGTGCCAATCAATCCCGCTTGCAATAGAAGGGATCATGCTCCTTAAGAATTTTAAATCAAATGGATTGGAAGGAGATCGGCAACAAGCCTAGATGTGGAATCTATCAAGAGGAAGGGCATGATATGTGAACATGTCCAAGAACAAGAACTAATTAAGGGATAGTATTATATGACCAGTTTGCTAAATTGATTATGGATTTGCATGATACTACTATTTTACTTCAGTATTATAATAATGTTTTGCTATTTTGCTTTATTGTAAGACTTGCATGCTTTAGTACTATTTGTAGTTAAGTATTGTCCTGGTATGTTTTAATGTACTAATTTTTTAATGTAATATGTATTATATTGTTTGTAGTACTAGTGGTTTATTGTATTAATTATAGGATGTTCATCCATGATGCTACATCTATTGGAGCCAGGCCCAATAGATGACTCCATATTATATGCCTGGGCTCTTCATCATTCTTGGACAATATGGGATAGTCCAATATGAATTTAACTCAGGAATGTTTGTATGTATAACATTGTATTGATCTTTAGCTAGGTGTCTTAGCTCATGACTTTGAAATAGAGGACGAGACTCCTTCACCATTCATATATCCATCGTTATTAGTAGCACCTCCCTAGCTTGGCAAAGATGAGATATTCAACAATATAGTACCTCTTCACATCCAATGCCAGTATTTTCTTTGTTCATGTAATACATATCTATCACCACTTGCATTGACAACAATGTAAGCTAGTTCATATGTACTGATATTGTTTCTATGCGTTTTGCATATGCAGCAGACAACATGACCCATCACAGATACTTGTATGATGGAGGAGAGTATATGGCTCAGGGAGTCCCCTCAAGAGGCTGTCACACAGGTAAAGCATTCAATAATGGACTAGGAAAGGCCGAGTCAGCCGAATATTACGTATCGTCAAAGGCAACCTAAATGGAGGAAGAGACAACCACCATGTAAGACTTAGAATATGTATTTTAGGATTCCCTAATACATTTATGGTATTTATCTTATTTTGTATTTACTTTCTAACATGGTTGTACATAACATTTTTTCATAAATCCAACTTATTTTGTATTCACCTTATTTATGTAAGCATTTTTACCTTGTTTAGCTATAGGATTGCACTTGTGCAATTAGTTTCAAATTTTACCAAATCTTGCTGGTTTCAAAAAAATAACTCCATGGTAAATTCTGCATGTAAAATAATTTTTGCAGCTAATTTCATGATTTTTTTAAATGTATCCATCTACTTTCACCTTATAAATACAATGATCTCTAGGTTCAATTTTAAATTTATTTATAATTTAATTGCTTATGAAATTTTCTGAAATCTCCGGATAAGATTTCAGTATACTCGCAATGAAAGGGGATCAAAGGAGGAAAGTGGGATGGGCCACGACTAGCAGGTGAGGAGAGTTAAGAAAGCCGAATAGGAGAAGACCATGTGTGTGATGTTTTATGATGAAAAATCTAAGGTTGAACATGAGACTTCCAAATAGAAGTCTCATATTTAACTTGAGACTTCTAAATGCCATGCAGACCAAAATATTGCATGTTGAACCTGGAATTTCCTATGTGGCATACTGGCCAACAGAATGACAGATCCTTAAAAACTTTTTTTTCACCCTTGTTTTGGAATTAAGTATTAAAAATATTATTTAAAAAAAAAAAAATCCATCCGTCACTAACATAATGCCAATGCATCACACCAGTTGCCATGCGAGACTGGTGCAGCGGGCAGAGAAATGAGCGGTGCTGCAAAGCAGAAACCATTCCAAAACAAACCTGAACGTAGAAAACCTTCGCCCGACCTGTTTATTCCGGGCAGGTTGGCGAGGCCAACTCAGAAATTGTAACTCCTGCGCAGCTAAACACTTGCAAACTGCGAATGAAACATTGGAGTATCAGAATGATGGTACTAATAGCATAACCTAATTCAGCTAGTTGACAGAGGCAGAACCGTAGAACATCCGCGCTTCATGTCTATAAAGAGGAAGAACAAAATCTTAAAACCTTGTCTAACATAGCCCTGATTGGTATCACTCCCAGTTCCCAGCTTTTAGTTTTTATTTTCAGAAGCACAGAAGCCGTCACAGAAATAGCATTAGGCAATGCCACCTGAAACCTTAGATTGTCACGAGAGATTACAGGAATCTTGTAACCCTTGAATTAAAGCTTCAAGCCCCAAATACATAAGATGATTTCTGACTTGTTGCAGGAGGACATACTCTCCCCATTGGTTTCCCATGCTTCAACCCATTAGATTAAGTTCCTTGATCACTTAATCATATGCCGAAAGAAGCGATCCTGAACTAAAACAAGTCCTCTTACCAATCATCCAATAAAATCAGGCTGTACACCCCGGAAACTGATGATTATATCAGGGCCACCTTCCAAGCATGCAGCCTTTCAACAATAGTAGAGGGAAACAATTGAGCATTAACACTGATCTTTCAGCGCTGGTGTTTAGAAGCACTTATCTTTCTCAAAGACTTGGTTTTATGGTAGCTATTTCTTTATAGCGGGCTTTTTGTTTCATGATAACCATCTGACGTCCTTTTCCTGCATAAGAAATCAAATAAAATTTTTGTAGCACTACCAACATTGTCTGAAGCAATAAGTTCTATAAGTCGTTACTGGCGCCAAGAAAAATTAACAAACAAAAAGGAAGAGAAAACGTAGATATCAACAGTAAATCAATGCAATAAAAGTATAAGCTTTAGACAAACACGGTTTCGACAATCAACACCTTGATTAAATAATCATCAGCAATAACTAACAGAGAAGCAAAACACTACAACGTAGGAAATTATTGCTCTGAAATCTCTCCAACTGTAATGTTGTACGAATTGGATTTACACGTAATTATGGGTCTGAAGATGTAACAACAGATTTTATAAATTACAACAACCATAATGTACATCTTACATACCTGCAATAGAGGCATCATGTAAAGCAATCCATCCCCAGCCACTGATGCCATGGTATAAGTTGAAAGCTCATGATCAATAATCTCACACCTCATACTTGGCATGGGGTGGATTTCCAACATAACTTGATTTACAAAACTGGCAAGTTCATAGAGTAGTTTCAAAGTCTTAAGAAATGCAACTTCGTGGCAAATTAATCATACAGCCCCATGATTATAAAACTGTTCATGAGGGCCCAGTTTATAGAATATTCAGACTGTCAAGGAACTGTAGGAAACCATATCATCGCATCACAGACTCCTTTACGAAAGATCGACCTCCTGAGCTGAACCCAAAAAGAGAGGCACATTAGTTTGCTGCAGTACAGTGTAAAAATGGTTCAAACTTAAAATAATATAATTTTGCAACTCACGAATATTCAAGGTGAATATTAAGGAACCGTGCGTTCTCCTTGCTCTGAGTCAATGTAACAGAACACTCTATTATCTGATCTTGCTTCAGTTCTATTGGCTCATATAAGTATAACAAGGTCTGCAAGAATGTAGGGGTGATTTTGTTTCAGAGGTAGAAATAAGGTAGTATCCGACGTAAAATTATTGGGAAAACGGAACTAAAGAATACTCAATTTACCTGCTGCCAGTGTGTTGGAGCATCCTCAGGTGCAGTGGACAGCACAATAGTTTCATCAGATTTTACCCGTTTCTTGTTCTGGCTAGAGCTTTGTGAATGTTGATCAGAAGATGGACTTCCTGAAGGAAATTGTAGATGGTTGTTGGAAGGAGAAATTGCAGGTCCGTTAAACTCAACATCAAACCAAAATGCGAACCCATGTAGAGGAGCTTCAGGGGCAGGGGAAAAGGAGGACAAAAAAAAGTTAACCTCTCAGTTTATCCAGCAAAAGTAAACCCTTTTTTGACAAGAAATTTAGATACAAAACAAATACAGAATGTTAGGATAACATTTATATCCAGGTGATATCCAAAAGAAAAGACAGATGAATTGAACAGGCAAAGACAATTAACTAAAGAACAAAGATTGCATGCTTCCATCTCAAAAATGAACATGTGTGCATTGCGACAACTGCACCGACTCGTATCAAGTATTCAAGTTATCAAATGTTGCAGTCTAGGACGCCGTGGCCTGCAGCTGAAGACGGTCTCGGCCGTGCCCTTGTCGCTCGAGACCCTGCTCGCGTGGCTGGACCTGCAAAACAGAGGAGACCGGGGCCGGTGATTCCGGCGGGGGCACTCCGACGCTCAAGTTAGTGACGATCCAGAAAAACAGATCCTCTTGGTCGAGCCCCGTAAATGAACTCCACGCTAGGAGGAGAGAAATATGTGCTTGGAGAGTATGAACTGGTTTAGAGTAGAGCAAGGGAAGTGGCAGCGGAGGAGAGTTCAGGCTGTTGGCGTCTCTGGTAGACTAGAGCACTTGGTCTCCTGGATGCTCTCATGTATGCCTCCCTCTTGTTCGTGACTTACCTTCTCTTGGAATCTTGGAAAGCTCCCTTTAACCAGGATGGCCGTCCGATGGCTGTCTCGATATTCCCCCCTTTGCCGGTGATACAATGTTCCTTACCGTGCGCGAGGCACCTTTACTCATTCGTGATAGGGAACATCATCGTACGCTCTGATCCTCCTTCTGATCGCTCCGTTTTGAGAAACCTGCAAAGCCTCGATCAGGGGGCAACCGCCTCCTGGATTTGAATCTTCTGAGTTGACTTCTTTTAGGTGGCGCAGACGATTGATCGGGAGCGTAGCGCCTCGATCGGGGACCCTTTTCCCTTTTGGTGTAAATGATAGCTGGGGACAATTATTGCGATCTGGCAGGCGCCCCTCCATGGTCCTTGGTCAGCTCATCGCCATCCAAGGAAGGCGGCGATGCCCCTCAACTGCCATTTCCTTCGTCCGAGGTGGGCGAGCTCAGGGAGGCGGAGCTCGACTTCGGCCAAGGCATCTCGACCTCAAGGAAGCCACCTGGAGAAAGAGTCCGAGAAGAGCGGGAGCTCGACTTCGATCAAGGCATCTCGACCTCGAGGGAGTCCCCTGGCAAAGAGCTCAAGAAGAGCAGGAGCTTGACTCGGCCAAGGCATCTCGACCTCGAGGAGCCGCCTGGCGAAGGAGCTCGAGAAGAGCAGGAGCTCGACTTCGACCAGGCATCTCGACCTCGAGAAAGCCGCCTGGCGAAGGAGCTCGAGGAGAGAAGGAGCTCGAGAAGAGCGGGAGCTCGAGGAGAG
Source organism: Areca catechu (assembly GCA_021397845.1). NCBI lineage: Eukaryota > Viridiplantae > Streptophyta > Magnoliopsida > Arecales > Arecaceae > Areca > Areca catechu. The sequence continues at coordinate 18,113,053 of CM038043.1, forward strand.
CCAAGGCGTCTCGACCTCGAAAGAGCCGCCTGGCAAAGGAGCTCGAGGAGAGCCAAGGCATCTCGACCTCGAGGAAGCCACCTGGCAAAGGAACTCGAAAAGAAAAATCCAGCATGGTAGCTTCCTTCGATGTGGCATCTGACTGGGTCTGACATGGGTTCCACGTCAGCGATCCCGCCTCATCATTTGCCCCCCACTCTCGAGTCCCGTTGGCATGCGGCTCTCGAGGCGAAGGGAGTAAAAGCGGCGCTGACGTGGAAAGGCAAAGATCCGGCGCCATAATTGCCATGATTGCCAACGCTTCGTGAAGCGGTTCTCCAAGCCAATGCGGGGGAGACACGCGGACTTGTCCGAGGAGCTTTTACGACTGGCGCAGAATTCAGAAAGGTTGTGGTTGAAACGAAGCATCACCCTCTGCTGATTGCTGACACGTGATGCAGATCCGACGGTGGTAGCTTTGTAACAGTACGGTTTGACATCCGGTCACCTCGAAAGGAAAGGCAATTTTCCTAAAACACATCTCCTTTCAAACTTCACGTTCCCGCCATCATACCAGAACTCTTTCTTCTCCCCCGGCCGTCCCTTTCCTCCAAGGTCTAGCCAAGTTCGTCCCCTTCTTTAAGTTGGGTACAACTTCTCTTTGGGGCTAGGATTCTTCTGGACTTCGTCCGTCTTCTCCTCTCTCTGTCCTTTGTCCTCCGTCTTCCTCTAGATGTCTCGCTGGGATAGGAACTTCCATCCTTCGACCAACCCCAATGAGGCCGGACCTTCTAGGCCGAGGACACCTTCCTCCGATGAGGAAGAGGTGCGCTTCGAGATCAGTAGAAGGCCTCGCCCCACAGAGATTGTCATCGGGGAACCTAAGATTCGTTCCCCACCTCCACCTCCACCCGAACCTTTGATTGAAACTTTTCGATCGAGTGGTCCCGGCGATGTCGCTTCGACGATTACCGGTGAGGAACTCTCGATCATCCGGGAGACCTATGGTATCCCGGACTCCATCCGGCTCTCGGTCCCACGACCAGGAGAACGGGTCACCTCCAGTGGCCCGGGCTGGATAGCCCTCTACGAGTCCCTCGCAGGGGATCTTTGTTTTCCTTTTCATCCATTTTCTTTCTGTCCTCAGCAACTACTGCTTGGTTCCGGCTCAGCTAGTTCCAAACGCGGTCCGGACCATCTTCTGCTTCCTCGTCCTGTGTCACTTCCATGGGATAGTTGCCGAATTCTCTCTTCAAGGCTTTTTTCATCCTGAAGCACCACCCGACCGAGGATGGGTGGTGGTCTATTTTTTCTCGTCCGAAGGGCATTAAGTTTGAGCTCCTCTCTTCCATCAAGGGATGGAAGAGTAAGTATTTCTTTGCTTCGGTCGAGGGGGTCGACTGGATTTGGAACGACCCAAACCGGATCCCGAATCGGAATTCTGTCGTCGAAGCGGCTGATCGAGAAATCTATGCCTAGCTCCGCGCCGACCAGATCCCCTCCCTCGAGGTTATGCTGTCAGAGCAGAACTTATTCGAAGCCGTAATCAGCCCAATGCAGGAGTTGGGTGAGTTCAGCTCGAGCTTTGTTTCCTTTTGCTTTCATTTTATATAATCTAGCTCAGAACTGACCTCGTCCTTCTTTGTGCAGGCATGAAGTATTCTATGGATGACCTCCTTGCACTCTCCCGGAAGAGAGGTCTGCCGGTAGGGGTCAGAGAGTCCCCGTCAAAGAGAGCCCGGGAAGAGGACGGTGCAAGGGCTGCACCTGCCGCACCTGCCGCACCAGTCGAGTCGAGCAAGGGGAGGGCCGAACCTGCCCCCGAGCAAGGCAGGAGGAGAGCTGAACCTGCCCCTGAGCTGAGCAGGACGGTTGAACCTGCTCCGGAGCCGAGACAGCGGGAATTGCCCCCGGTGCGAGTCTGACGTGGTCGCCCGGGCCAGGTCCCCTGCTGCTGCCGCCGCTACAGCGCCTCCATCTCCTAAAGTCGTCAAGGTGGATGCAGAAGAAGAGCCGGGAGGATAGAGCTGCCGTCAGCGACAGCGCCGTCCGGAGCGGCGCCGAGCACCCACCGCGCCTTCGAGGCCTCGACCGAAGGAGGGGGCGACGCCGTGTCATCGGCAAAGAAGAGGGAGAAGAATCCTCGCAAGCTGCCCTTCAGGTGGCACCGAATGCCTCGCTGGTCCGGGATCAAGATCTCGCCGAGCGCATATGGACTTCGCCGTCCAGTCGCGTGATCGGCGGGAGAAAGCGGGGAAGCTCCTGGCCGATGCCATTCGTGGCACATTTCCTCAGTTCTTCTCGGTGAGTATTCCTTTCCTTTCCTCTCATCTCTTCCCTTTCTTCTCTCTCTTTATTTGTGTAGCTGATGCCTTCCTCGATGCAGCTCGGGGCTGACCTCTTGCTCATCCAAGACTACTGCAAACACTGGGCGAAGAGGGACCAGCAGCAGGCTGCACAGCTTGAGTCCCTGACGACCGAGGCCAAGCTGAAGTCGAATGCCGCCTGGGAGTCCGAGCTGAAGAATAAGGAGCTGAGGGGCGAGGTGGCAAGCACTGAGAGGCGCATCAAGGAGCTGGAAGAGTCCTTGGATCGGGAGAGGAGCCGGTCCAAAAGCCAGGGCGAGGAGCTCAAGGCCAAGGAGGCCAGGGTGAAAGAGCTCAGCGCCGAGGCTTATCGGGAGGAGCAGGCCCAATCCCTCCGGGCCCAGCTGGAGGCGGCGAAGGAGCGGGCTGCTGCCGCCGAGAAAAAAGCTGTCGCCGCCGAATAGAAAGCTGTGGCCACCAAAGAGAAGGCCGCGGCGGCGATCGATCAGGCAGAGGCTCGAAGGAGGCCGCCGAGGCGGTAACAAAGTACAAGGCCTCGGAGGAGTTCGATGTCGAGTTCCACGGACTGGCCACGGACTCCTTCAAGGGGTTCATGTATTGCCAGTCTCAGGTGGTGGGGCTTGTTCCAGACAAGAACCTGGACAGGCTCGCCTTCTCGGCTGCTCCGTATGAGAGCCAAACACCAGACTTAGCCGAAGTGAAGAAACCAGCGAGGAACCAGCGGCTGCTTCCGATGCAGCTCCACTGCCGGAGGTCCCGGAAGAAGACGCCCCGCCTGTGCGCCGCCCCGGGAAGGAGCCGGCCGAGTAGCATGGGGGCTCCTATACCTTCTTCCTTTTTATTTTTTTCTACTCTGGGCTACCCGACCTATCGGGGCCGGGAGGCAATGTAAAAACTTCAAGTTTATCAATGAAATTTCTCTTTACCTTCTCCACTTGTGTACTATTGCATTCTTCACACTTTGCCAATCTTCCTCCCTTTGCTTCTCAACTGCCCATGAACATGTTTTGGCCGAGGAGTCTTGCCTTGAGGCTCTAAGCCCCTGAGCTCTTTCCTACCGAGCTCCGGGTACGGGAGAAGCCTAGGAAGGTCTTTGATTTGTTGAGTCGTTCCCACCTTGCGGGTGAAGTGATAATAGGGCTCCAAGCGCTTCCTTAGGAAAGGTGCATTCGACCTCGGATGGAATCAACTCCAGGTGTGCACGGCAAGACCAATCCCGGGTGCTATGCTCGTTGGACCCATATGGTGACTGTGAGGTGCCGGGCTTTGAAAGTTTCCAAGCTTCAGGAGTTTCCGGGCTTGAGAGTGCCGGGCTTCAGGAGTTTCCGGGCTTGGCTTGCCAGACCTGGGGTCGGGCGGCGACATTCCTGCAAGGCAAAGGTGATTTACACAAAAAGGATCTTTATCATTAATGGAGGAAAGCCTTACATCATTGATAATACATTCTCAGATTGTCGGCATTCCAAGTCCGCGAAAATCTGGCGCCGCCCAGCTCCGCTAGGTAGTAGGCTCCATGGAGAAGAGCCTCGACCACCTCATAAGGGCCCTCTCAGTTCGATGAGAGCTTACCGCACTCCCGGGATTGTTGGGAGGCGTCAGCCCGGCACAGCATCAGGTCGCCTGGGCGAAAGGTCTTTGGCCTCACCCGTGCATTGTAGTACCAAGCTACTCACTGCCGGTAGGCCGCCATCCGGAGTCGAGCCTTGTCTCTGGTTTCTTCAAGGAGGTCCAAGTTGAGAAGAAGGCGGGTCGGATTTTCTGCTTCATCATACTGTTTTACCCGCAGTGTAGGCATGCCGAGTTCGACTAGGACGACGGCTTCCGCACCGAAGACGAGGCTGAAAGGCATCTCATCCGTGGCCGTCCTAGATGTCGTGTGGTAGGCCCAAAGAACGCTGGGGAGTTCTTTTGCCCACCTACCCTTGGCGCGGTCCATCCTGGTTCGGAGTCCGTGGAGGATAGTCCGATTGGTTACCTCAACTTCTCCGTTGGTCTGGGGATGAGCCACCGAGATGAAGCGATGTTGAATGCCGAGGTCGGCACAGAACTCTTCGAACTCTCGATTGTCGAACTGCCGTTCGTTGTCGGTGATGACGCTGTGGGGAAGCCCGAAACGGCAGATGATCGATTTCCAGAAGAACTGGCGGACCTTGGTTTCTGTAATTCGAGCTAGTGGCTCTGCTTCTACCCACTTGGTGAAGTAGTCAATAGCCACTACCAAGAATTTGCGTTGTCCGGGCGCAGGAGGGAAAGGATCAAGGATGTCCATCCCCTACTGGGCGAACAGCTAGGGTGCGGAGAGTTAGGAAAGCGGCGCCGACGGTTGACGCTACATGTGGGCATGGTGCTGGCAGCGATCGTACTTTTTCACAAAGTCGATGGCATCCTCTCTCATGGTCTCCCAGTAGTATCCCTAACGAAGGGCCTTGTACGCTAGCATCCTTCCTCTAACGTGATTCCGCAGATGCCTTCGTGTATTTATTGGACCACGAAGGCCGCCTCCATAGGTCTCAGGCACTTCAGGAGCGGATAGGAATAGGATTGGTGATAGAGCTGCCCATCCATCAAGACGAATCGCGTGGCCTTCTTGATGAAGCCAGCCTCCGTTCGATCTTCTGGTAGGGTGCCATCAGTGATGGATATGATATACTGGTCCATCCAGCTAGGCTCCAGGATAACTTGCTGAACTTCTCCGGGAGCTTCGTAGCTTGGACTTTCCAGGTATTCGATGTGGGCACGCCCCAGTAACGAGTCCGGCAAGGTCGCGAGTCTTAACAGCATATCAACGCAGCGTTCTCTCCGCGAGGGATGTGGGAGATGCTTAAGTGCCAAAAGCCTGCCATGCTCGAGCGAACCCACTCTAGGTACTTCATCATCCGGGGGTCTCTAGCTTCATACTCCCCGAAGACCTGTTTAGCCACCAACTAGGAGCCGGTGAAGACCTTAAAGCTGGGTACACCCAGCTAGCGGGAGACTCAGCCCCGCGAGTGCCTCGTACTCTGCTTGGTTGTTGATCGCCACGAACTTGAAGCGGAGCGCACACTCGACTACAATTCCGTCATCATTAGCAAGATGAGGCTTGCTCCGCTTTCGCCCGCATTGGACGCGTCGTCCACGTGGAGGATCCAAGACTCCTCACCTTCTGGCTCCATTTGACGCTCCGGGGTAGTCTGCTCCACCTCTTCAGCGAGTCCCGCGCACTCGACCAAGAAATTGACCAACACCTGGGCCTTCTAAGACGACCTTGATCGGTACGCGATGTCAAACTCGCTGAGCTTCAATGCCTACTTGACCAAATGTCCAGATGTATCAGAGCGACTGAGCACGGCCCTCAAGGGTTGGTCTGTCAAGACCATGATCGGATGCGCTTAGAAGTATGGCCTGAGATGCTGGGCAGACATTATAAGAGCAAAAATTAATTTTTCTGATCGAGTGTACCTAATCTCCGCATCTCGAAAGATTTTGCTGGTGTAGTACACCGGTTTCTAGGATCCATCCTGATCTGTGCGGACAAGGACCGAGCTGATGACCCCCGGGATGACTGCCAGGTACAGCAGGAGTTCCTCTCCTTCCTCCGGCCTAGAGAGCAGGGGTGGTGACGTGAAGAAATCTTTCAACTCCTCGAAGGCTGCTTTGCATTCTTCGGTCCAGACGAAGTCGTGCATTTTGCGCAGCGCCTTAAAGAAAGGAAGGCAGCGGTCGGCCGACCTTGAGATGAACCAGCTCAAGGTTGCAATCCGTCCTGTTAAGTGCTGGACCTGCTTCTTCAAGGTGGGATGCTCCATGTCGACGATTGCCTGGACCTTCTCCGGGTTCGCTTCGATTCCCCTCTGGGTGACCATAAAACCGAGAACTTACCTGCTGCTACGCGAAGGCGTACTTTGTCGGGTTCAGCTTCATCTTATGCTCCCGAAGGTTATGGAAGGCTTCCGCCAGGTCGGCGATGTGGTCGGACTTTGGCTTGCTCATGACGAACATGTTGTCTACATACACTTGCATGTTTCGACCAATCTGGTCCTTAAAGACCCGATTGACCAACCGCTGGTACGTGGCACCAACATTCTTCAAGCCGAACGACATCATCCGACAGCAATACATCCCTCGGTCGGTGATGAAGACAGTGTGCTCCTCATCCTCCAGATGCATCCGCATTTGATTATATCCGGAGAATGCATCCATGAAGGAGAGCAAGCGGTGCCTCGAGGTGGCATCCACCAACTGATCGATCTTCGGTAGAGGAAAACTATCCTTTGGACAGGCTCGGTTGAGGTCGGTGTAGTCCACGCAGATCCTCCACTTCCCATTGTTCTTTACCATAACTACATTTGCCAGCTGGGGTATTGTACCTCACGGACAAAACCAGCTGCAAGGAGCTTGTCAACCTCATTAATCGCCCGTTGCCTCTACGGGATGAAACTTCTTTTCTTCTGCCGAACAGGATGGTACTTCGGATCGATGCTCAACTTGTGGATGATGATGCCAAGGAGAATCCCGAGCATATCAGCCACCGTCCAGGCGAACACGTCTACGTTTGCTCGAAGAAATTCCAACAAGTGGGCCCCCTCTTGCAACTGGACCCCAATTTGCACTGTCTTCGCCGGATCGATTCCGAGTGGATACAACAGCAGGCGCTCGACCGAGCTACCCCGGGTCCTGAGCCCTTTGATCGAGATCGTCGGCACTGGGGTCATCTTTAGATATTTGTGGCCCCAGGAACGGCTTGGAGACAATGCTGGATCGGCTAAGGTGCCCCCTCATTTCTCCAACACCGATAAGGGGTGGGAAATTGCACCAGTAGTCGCTTGGTGGAAATGATCGCGTTGAGCAGATTGAGCACGGGTCGACCAAGAATCACGTTGTAGGCTGAGGAAAGCCTAACCATGAAGATCATCATGACGGTGCTCTGCCGAGATGATGTCCCGACAGTAACAGGGAGAGTGATTTCTCCTTCGACACCTACGGAGTCACCTGTAAAACAGACGAGGGTGTGTACAGGTCTAAGTTGAGACGAGGACAGTTTCATCCTAGAAAAAGCATCATAAAAAAGGACATCAGTTAAACTTTCACTATCGACCATAATCCGTTTTACAGGATACTTCGCGATCGTCATCTCGACGACCACGGCATCATTGTTTACATTTTCATTTTCAGGCTCTCTCCTTACAAAGAAAAGTACATTTTCAGAACACTACTCCCCAGGCCCTCTTGGGGGCGCGCTCAATTCCCCAACAGATCATCCCCACAGCTTCTCGGTAGGCCAGTTGTCAACTGCAGGGACTGGAGGGAGAGCAGCGAGTGCCTGAGGTTCCGCCGGTGTCTTGCCCCCCACGAACCTTCCGAGGTAGGCCCTATTTATGAGATTTTCAATCTCTTGAGATGGCGGTACTCCTCGATGTCATGGCCATGGTTGCGATGGAACTGGCAGTACTTCATCTTGTCGCGACCATTAGATGGCCTCAATAGAGGTGGGCTGCAGGTAGTGCTCGCCCTTAATCTCCATAAGGATCTTCGTCCTTGGGGCCAAGAGAGGTATCTTTCTTTTGGGATGGGACCGCTCTTCGACTTCGGCCACTAGCGGAAGTTCGGTGTGGCCGATCCAGGCTTCCGCACCCCGGACGTCTTCCCAGGAGCTGGCTTCTTCAGCAACTTCCCGTCCAGCTCCCTCCTTGTACGGTCCGCCTCCTCAGCGCGGATGTACTAGTGGACACGGAGAAGCTCGGAGTACGTCTTCGGTAGCTTCTTGTTCAGCGAGTAGATCAGGCGGGAAGTCCTGAGACCTCTCTTCAACGCCAGCATGACGACTGTCTCGTCTAGAATGTAGATCTCCAGCGCGGTAACTTTGAAGCAGGCCACATAGTCTCGCAGGAGCTCGTGGTCCTGTTGCCTGATGGAGAAGAGGCTGTCTGCCTCTCGTGGCACCTTCCGACAGGCATCGAAATGGGCCACGAACTTTCGTTCCAGCTAAGCAAAAGAGCTGATGCTTTCGGGCTCAAGACGGGTGAACCAGACTCGAGCCGCCTTCCGGAGGGTGGCTGGAAAAGCGACGCAGAGGAGAGCGTCGGTTGCTTCTTGGACCCTCATGAGGGCCTTGTTGCTTTCAAGGTGATCCAGGGGGTCAGTGATCCAGTCGTAAGGATTCACTTGCGGCATGCGGAACCGACCTAGAATCGATTCCTCTTGGATCTATAGGGAGAAAGGGGGACGGGCATTATAGCCCGCAGGCTCACTAGAGCCCTGCAAGTTAGCAAACTGGCGAGATAACTCCGCTAGCTTGCGTTCCTGTTCTTCCAAGCGCCTTTTTGCCATGCACCTGATGGCCTCGTCAGTCGATCCTTCCGCTGAAGCCGATGAAGGAGGTGAAGGTGACATTTGAGAGGGGTCGCGATAGGGGCCTTGCCTCTGCAACCTCGACGGTGCTTCTCAGCAGCCTGCTCAAAGGTCGGAGATCGGCTCTCCCGATCAGCAGACCCGGACCATTGTCTCTTCGCCGAGATCCTGTGGCTTCCCCAGCGGTCTGTTGTGGCCCGCGGCTACGAAGGCCTTGGAAGGAACACAGGTTGTTGGGGGTGCGGCAACTTGGGCCACGGAAGTTCCTGGTTGTTGATGAGTGGCCAGGGATCGGTGCTAGTGCTGCAACTGGTGCACCATAGCAGTCAGTAGCTGCATCTGCTAGGCGAGTGCGACCAACTGAGCATCCGCTGGAGAAGGTTGCGGTGGAGCAAGGAGCTCCCTTCCTGGACTGTGCGGATCCCCACGGGAAGGGAGATCTCCCACACGGCTGGTGGAGACCTCTCTCGCTCGTGTCATCACCATGCTCCTGGTGGGTTTGCTTGTGAGGGAATTGGCTTGGATCAAAATGTGTCCTGCCCCCTACCTGGCACGCCAATCTGTTGCCGCCTAGAACGCCGTGGCCTACAGCTGAAGACGGCCTCGAACCGTGCCCTTGTCACTCGAGACCCTGCTCGCGTAGCTGGACCTGCAAAACAAAGGAGACCCGGGCCGGTGATCCCGACGGGGGCACTCCGACGCTCAAGTCAGTGACGATCCAGGAAAACAGATCCTCCTGGTCGAGCCCCGTAGATGGACTCCACACTAGGAGGAGAGAAATGTGCTTCGAGAGTATGAACTGGTTTAGAGTAGAGCGAGAGAAATGGCAGCGAAGGAGAGTTCAAGCTGTTGACTATGTCCGTCGAGACCTTTCTGGCCAGTCTCCGATAGCCTAGAGTACTTGGTCTCCTAGATGCTCTCCTGTATGCCCCCCTTCCTCTCGTTCGTGACTTACCTTCTCCTGGAATCTTAGAAAGCTCCCTTTAACCAGGATGGCCGTCCGATGGCTATCTCGGTATTCCCCCTTTGTCGGTGATGCGATGTTCCTTGCCGTGCACGAGGCGGCTTTCCTTATTCGTGATAGGGAACATCATCGTATGCTCTGATCCTCCTTCTGGTCGCTCCATTTTGCAAAACCTGGCAGAGCCTCAATCAGGGAACAACCGCCTCCTGGATTTGAATCTTCTGAGTTGACTTCCTCTTGTAGGTGGCGCAGATGGTTGATCGGGAGCGTAGCGCCTCGATCAAGGGATCCTTTTTCCTTTTAGTGTAAGTGGTAGCTAAGGGTAATTATTGCAGCCTGGCGGGCACCCCTCCATGGTTCTTGGGCGACTCACCGCCGTCCAAGGAAGGTGGCAACGCCCCTCAGCTGTCGATTTCTTCGTCCGAGATGGGCGAGCTCAGGGAGGCGAGCTCAACTTCGGCCAAGGCGTCTCGACCTCGAGAGAGCCGCTTGGCGAAGGAGCTCGAGAAGAGCGGGAACTCGACTTCGGCCAAGGCATCTCGACCTCAAGGGAGCCGCCTGGAGGAGCTCGAGAAGAGCGGGAGCTCGACTTCGGCCAAGACGTCTCGATCTCGAGGGAGCCGCCTAGCAAAGAAGCTCGAGGAGAGCGGAAGCTCGACTTCGGACAAGGCGTCTCGGCCTCGAGAAAGCTACCTAGTGAAGGAGCTCGAGAAGAAAAATCCGACATGGCAGCTTCTTCCGATGTGGCATCTGACCGGATCTGATATGGATTCCACGTCAGCGATCCCGCCTCATCACCAGACATCAGTTGAAACTAATCTAATACAAGAGCAGAACAAATATCATATATTGTGGAGGATCTAAGAACACAAGAATTGACTGGTTTCAGTTTAATTTCAGACCTCCAACTGATTGTTTGAATCTAATCAGACTTTGACGGTACTTCTGGCTTCCACTCAAAACCAATCATTAGACAGTCATGATGATAAGGCCCTTTATTTTCATTTGCAACTTTTTTTTATCAAAACTGAGCCTAGCACTTCACATTTGTTCCAGAATTTGTTTGAATGGATCTTGAACATGGATGGTACTTTCCATTCGGTTCCACCTGGTCTATCCCATGCTAAGTATGGTGATTCAGAAAACCTTAAATAAGCTAATTCAACCACTTTATACGGTTCACAAATCAACTTATATTTTACAATGTCCAAGAAGAAAACTACATGGTCATTATTGCTGTTGAGAACTAAGTTGGAAAGTCAAAAAAGATTTGAAGTCCCAGGCTCTTTAAAACATGGAGGTGGTAAATATCAAGAAAAAAGGAAAGGCCAAAAACAAATAATGGAATACATGACTGGGTATACTGCAAATAGTCAACAAACTAAGCAAATAGCCTGTTAAGCCTGAGGACTAATCTCTTCAACAAACTAGAAATAGTTTATTTGCAAAATGACCTATCACATATTGCTTTGCTCAAAATTGTCTTTTATTTCCCTTGAAAATTAAGCTTTCTTTGTTTTCATAACAAAGTTTTCATTATATAATTCAATTCCTTACTTTACATCGACTAATTGCAAGAAAACTTGTGAAGATACATCTCACACTCCAATGCTTTGGCTAAAACTTTGCTCAAAAGAGTCCATAGCCTGCATAGAGTTCTAGATTCATCTAGAATCAAAATTTATTTATGTTAAGGCTGATATAGATTGTTGACCGACCCATTCCTTAACAGCTTAAGCTTTTAGGGCCATCCATTAGTTAACACGACATCGATGCTAAGGTTGTTGATATTCCATGGTTCAAATCCCCTTCCAGTAAATTATTTGTTAAACTAGCCTACTCGCCATGTCAATTTGTTCTTCTCATTTGTCCCCTCCAAAATGCACTCTCCAAGCACAAATGAGCAGAGTGTTAACCCTGATATGCATTATTCTTCCATTCCAAAAGCTTTAGTGTTCAAGCAATGAGTTAATAATTTGACCATCTCTAGAAATTACAAGGAAATTCATTATACATGAATGTGCAATATTCTCAACACACCAATCAACAAATGAAAAATGACCACTTTTGTGAAAAGGATGATTATAGTTCCTTCGCATTTCCAAAATATACAATTTAGATTCCTCTAGCATAATTTTTGGATTATTATAAAACCACTGTCACTTGATAACTATAAGAGCATTCAATAAATCAACAGATCTAGAAAAATATGGTACAGTATGTTATTGCAGTACTCAAAAAGGAACAAAAATAAGAAATGCATTCACATATTTTAGCTAAGATGAGAAATGCAATTAAACAAGGATACCTTACCATTTAACATTGATGAAAATCTGTGTTTCGCGGTGACAGATTCAAGCTCTTGAACTTTGATTGTATAGCAATCCACTTCCATAACCTGCTAATTAAGTCCAGAAAAACAATTCATATGAAAGGAGAATAAATCCATTCTTCTACATGCAATAGTATCTATGCTAACAGAAAACAGGAAATCTCAATGAGGACAACTGCTTTTCTAATTATTACTTCAGCTTACAATTTTTCACTTCAAAAGAGCTATAGAAGAAAATAGCCATATTAAATGATTATTATTTCTCATGAGTTATAGAGGCACTCTCTCCTTATATGATAGATAAGTTGTCTAAAGAATTTACTTACATAAGAGGTAAATATAACTCTTACATTCCAGAACCCTTTTATTATAATATATTTAAAGTTCATCATCCTATCTTCCCCATTTACTGCTACCCCATAAATCAAATAAAAGTTCAAAACAAGCTATTACTGGAGATGACACAATATCCTTGGAAATATACGTTTGAGAACAACCAATGTATGCCATACCATCCCAAATTGCCTGGTTCAACATGTACCAAATTGTATTGCCCCTAAACCGAGACAGTTCGGCATTTCGGAACGGAACAAGGCCCCAACCAGGCAGTTCCAACCCAAACCATGTGGCTATGACCAAACAAGGCAGTTCAGACCCAGACGAGGAAGTTCAAGGTGGTTTGGGTCCTGTTCCACCTTAAATAATTGAAAGGAGGTAGATAAGGCCTCTCATGCCTTCTTTTATCTCTCTCCATTTTCCTCACCCCACTCAAAAATAGTGAAAAAGAGTGGATTTTCACTCAAATCCAATCCAAAATTAGGTAAAGAACCCTCTCCACTTCCCTCTCCTCTCTTTTTTCTTTTTCATGCTGAAAATCAGCAAAATGGAAAAAATGAGGGAAGATCATGCTAAAATTTTGGAATTTAGCATAATTTCATAATATGCTGAGGATCTATAAATGAACAATGCAATGCAGCTAAATCATAATTTTTTATTAAGTACATGAATTTTAACAAAGAAAATATATATTTTCATAAAAAGAATAATAATAAATAAAGGTTCCAAGTCCACCTAGGCATATCCAATCTCCAAGAGGACCTCGTAGGTCAAAGAGGAGGTTGGCAGATGCAACAATCGGATAGCCTCTATGTTTGGAACCTTTCCCAATAAGAAGGGGACGAAGTCCAAAGACATACTACCAAGCAAGGTTTTAAATCCCGTGAAATGAGGCTGTCCCGGTTTTTTCATGGAATGGGACATGCCACGATCCCACCCTATCCCAATACTTGGAATAGGGGATGTCCTATGATGTCCCGATCGAAATGCGAGGACTCCATTGGGACAACCCTATCACAACACATAGGATGGTACCCCAACTCAATGTCTCATGGAACCTCTCACCGGGACTTGAATCCTTGCCAACAAAGACACTATTCATGATGTAGATCTACATGCCTTTCCTGGCAAAAGTTCTAAGCAACAAAGAAATGATACCATGCTTGTAAAGGATATAAAAAAAGGATATGTCGAGAGCTATGCATCATTGTTCAACTTAAATCATATCCTTGCAAATGCAATAGACAACACGTACTATTGGTCTACTATCAACTCCATTCAAAAAGCCAATTCGAGTGCAAAACTGCCTAGGCTAAAGAATATATATGGTGAGCTGCTAGATAATGAGTTAGAGAAATAGATAGCCTCCTACCAATGAAAGTGGGACATCCACGGACTAACTATGATGTGCGATGGTTGGACAGGTCCCAAAAAGCAAAGCATCATCAATATCCTGATATATAATGATATGAAGATATTTTTCCAGAAGCTAGATGATGCTTCAAATCCAGTGCAAAATGTCTGTTATATCCTCAAGTTGGACAGAGGAAGTTATCGACCAAATAGGGAAGCAGCATGTCATGCAGGTGATCATGGATAATAGACCATAATATAAGATTGTCGATGAGATCCTGATCAAAAGAGATTCTAACGACTGGTTGACCAAATTTTCTGGACCATATATGCTGCACACTGCATAGTTTGATATTGGACATCAAGAAGATCCGTAAGGAGAAGCACATTGTCAAGACAGCCCAATCCATTACTAGATTCATATACAACCATATATGGATTCTATCTTTGATGAGGAAGTAAAGAGTGAGATATTGAGGGCAGTCGTCATCCTCCTTGCCACAAGTTACATTGCACTCCATAGTCAAATCAAGAAGAAAACAAGCTTGTGTCAAATGTTTGCAAGTGCCAAGAAGCAAGAGACTGGGAATGCTCGGGCTGACAAGGCAGCCACATGAAGGGCTTAGTCACGAGCCAATAGTTTTCATAGCAGATCAAGAAAATTGTTAACTATTACATCAAGCACTAACGATCGCGGACAATGAGCAATACTCTGAGATAGGCTTCCTTTAGCACATGATGTTGATTGCTATGGCTGAGAGCCTAAGATCAGGTAGGCAAACCCAAAGCATGCACAAGAATACATTTGCATCATTGAGCAAAGGTAGGATTATCATATAGGTAGAGAATTACATCTAGCAAGTAATGGTTTGTTCATTATTATACTTAATTATTCCTATACAATAAAATCAAAGTATATATCATTCGTTCATTACCTACATCAATTGCAAAATATATTGACAGCCTACAACCTCATGCCAATGTTCCAGTATAATGTCCCAAGAATAGACATAGACAAGGAACTTCTGACCACCCTATGCAATGTGATCTACAAGATGGAGCATGATCCAATAGTTGCTGCCTAATGTCTAAAGAGTAAGTTAGTTTTAATAGCATGCGAGATCATTACTTTGTCAACTCAAGCAAATGATTGACATCATATAATGTGTAGGGATGGCAACAGGTAGGGTACCTGCAAAATTTGCCCTACCCGTATTCAAACCCATCTAAAATATTATGACCCGAACCTGTCCCAAACTTCATTATGACATTTAAAATTGGTGTACCAGCCGGGTACCCAAACCCGCCCAACTAACCCTTATTTATATCCATATTATCATGAGAACAGACCACAAATTGGGAATTACGTAGCCAAAGAAGAATCCTTTTGATCAAAATCCCGGAACCCTAGAAAACATCATGCTTCTACCAAGATTAAGCTCTCAAAAACTCAAGCACCAACTCACACTGTCACAACTTGCACAAAATCCCATTTGCTTGAGAAAAACACCAACCAGAACCTAAGAAACAATCTCCCTCAGGTGCTCTCCTTACCCACACATCTCCAAAAAAGGGAATGGAATGAAAAGAAAACAAAGCAAAAAAAAAAATGATAATCTATGTGGGAAAAGGTCTTACATTTTAATTTTTTCCGTCTTTCCTTTGTTTTCATGTTTTCATTGATTTTTCCTTTGTTTTCTTCCAATTTTTCCTCTACTTTTTTCCTTCCTTAGGAGTCTCAATCAAGTGGGAGGCTTGGAGCGGCCAAATAGGGAAGCTTAGATGATGGCTAGGGTTTTGTGTTGGTATTTATATATTATAGTTTAGAGGGTACCAATATAATATCAATCAACTTATTAATAAAGCTGAATCGTGCCTTATTGGTCAAGGTAATAGTTAGGCAATCCAAGGATTTGAAGTTCAAATCCTCCTATTATATAAAAATTTATAAAATACATATAATCGGGTTCAAGTAGCAGGTGCTCGAGAGGGAAATCCCAAACTCAAATATGTTTTAATTTTAAGTTTCAAACCTATCCAAAATCCTAAAGGTATGCTAAACAGGTCCTATTAAGATTCGAAACGAATCAGGCATCCGAAAAAACCTGCCCGACTGCTAACTGCTATCCCTAAAAGCGTGTATTTCCTAAATTAAAGCATTTAGGGAAGGCTCCCACAACTTCAACCACAAACCCAATGTGGCAAGTAAAAAAAGAAGGAATCCAAGAACTTTCACCAACCGACTGTAGCCAGTCTAATATTTGATGACAAGTAGTGTATGATAGGCAATTTGCTTGATTGCATTTGAAGCTAAGTGGCGGTTCCATTTTGGGCAATCATCGAAAATCTTGAGGTTGGCAATCAGATCCTCTCACAGATGGTCTCTTCCGATAGCTCAAGCACCACCAATCTACCTTCATCTAATCAATTGGAGACAAAAGAACCATGTCACATGGAAGTGCTTAAATGACTTCATATATATTCAATACAACCTAATGCCCAAATTGAAGCGTATTGAAAAGAACTGGGGTTGGAGTATGATGATATACTTCATAATGATTTCACATACAATGAGAACCTTCCAATAATCAATTGGCTTGAGAGCCAATAGCAGCAACAACAATAGCAGCAGCAAGAGTTCGAAGAGCTAGGATCGCCTCCTCGACCAGCTAATTTCATAGCACGAGATTGGGATGGATGCATAACAATGGGTAGAATAACACATGACACAATCATATCTTGTCGAGTAGCCACAAAAGTCAAGGGATAGCCCCTCATCATCATGAGAGACCATATCCGAGACATCCTCCCGGAAATTTGATAGAAAGACGTTGAGAAGAGGCCATTATGGTTTCGGTCTAGTTAAGTAGATAGGGCCCATCAAGGTTGTGGGTGTAGGCAAACCACCCAACAGGCAGGAGCATCCAGGGAAAGAAAGCAATTCCACAAGTCAACAAGAATGGGAGAAAAAAAGGAAATTGTAGTTCCATTGGGGAGAGTAGATTAAAAGTTTTTGGAACCAGACCGAACTAACTGGTTCACAATGTTTCGAACCACACTGGTGCCAAACCGGGACGATTCTAGCATGGAAAACTGAATACCGAATGTGAGAGAAGAAAAGAAAGGGAAAAAGAGAGGAAGAGAAAAGGAAAAGGGTGAACAATGCCGCTAGGAGGCCAGCGGTGGCCCGTTGAGATCGCCAAAGGGCCATAAAGGCCTCAGTGGCTCCGCGTTGCCCCTATCTATTTTTATAGAGAAAGATAGAGAGAAGGGGGGAGCAAGGGTATCAGAGTGCAATGAAGGCATGGGAGGTGCGAAGAGCCACCGGGCCATGAAAAAGCTCTTGCGGCCTTTGCATGTTTGAAATAAGAACGAGAAGCCCTTGTTCTTCATCGTTTTTAAGAAAACGATCATGAACAATGGCTTCTTTCCCTATTTGAAGTAAAACTGGCAAACACATTGCCAGCTTCACTGTTCATTGTTATTTTTAAAAAACAATGCTGAACAGTGGCTTCTCACCCTACTTGACTGCTATAGCTCCGTGGAAGCCCCCATCGCCCAGCGGTCCTTGGCGACTCTCCAACTACCATCTCTAGCACCTTTCCTATTGTCTGACACCTTCACTTCCCCTCTCTCTATCTCCTATAATTGAAAGCCCTACCAAGCGACATGGAGCCACGGAGGCCTCCATGGCCCTCCGGCAACCTCGTAGGCCATCATCGACCCTTTAGCGGCGTCCTCCCCCCTTTCCCTCCCCTCTTTCTCTTCATCTCTTTCCCTCTCTCTTTTCCTCCTCCCCAATTCGTCCCTTCATTTTTGTCGATTCACGCTGCTCCGATATGGTATGGACTGTACCAACTCGTACCGCCAACTGACTAGAACAATCTCCGGTACTAGTTCCAAAAATCTTGGTTCACCATTTCAAAGACCAGTGAGACCTCGGATGACCAATTGCCCAAATCACCTTACAAGACCAGCAATAATGATAATGACAGTTCAAGAGACAATGCATCTAGTGGCCAGGAAGGTAACCATGGATATGATATGGCTATATATGACTCATAACCCTAGGATCTTCAATTCATGAGTCTTTATTTAGTCATGCCACACAAGATAGGGATCATCATGCATAATTGAGTAAAGCCTGCAACAATACCATTCCATATAGGAAATGTCCCCTTGAGGCCGTAGAGACAGTGCTGCGGTTGTAAATGACCCCATTCATGTAGTAGGATCCTCGGAGATAACCGGATCCTATTCTACATAGCCAAGCTATGACCCATAGATATCCATGGTCCAAGATGTTGTATTAGAGTGGATACCACCCTTCGTAGTTCATAGTCTTGGTAACTTTCAAGACAGATTTCACTACTATGATCTTCAGATGGCCAATCCAATATCAAAGGATCAATATCAAGGTGGCTATCCTGTAGAACAAGTTACGGAATGCAAAGATATGGGACAGATTATCTAGAAAGTTGAACTAAGATCCCGGGTGCTGCACATTGTCATTGGTTTAAACTTCTAAGGTACAGACCCT
The DNA here is from genome assembly GCA_021397845.1 of Areca catechu. NCBI lineage: Eukaryota > Viridiplantae > Streptophyta > Magnoliopsida > Arecales > Arecaceae > Areca > Areca catechu. The sequence goes on from CM038043.1 coordinate 18,131,211, forward strand.
ACCAATCACAGGCTGGTACGGTACACACCACAATACACCCCCTCCCCCCAACTGACACCAAGGTTTCAACCAGCATGGCTGGTACAGTATCTGGATAGGACAAAAATGTTGATACTTGAGTCGTTTTATATTATGTTTTTATAATCATATAGCAAAAATAAAATATTAGCTATAAGAGATGATTAGCAATCAAAACCATATAATTAGAAGGGCCTTAGTTAAACTAGCAGTCCATTTGATGCAGTTTCACAATAGAGTGACAGCTAAAATAACAACTGGATTTTTTTTTCTTTTAAATAAAGCTGATGTGGCTATTTGTGTTAGGCATTTGAGACTTCACATCTAATTCTTCTGCATGTAATTATTTTGTGATTTCTTAGGTTGCCTAAGTGATGAAATAACTAATGCAAGGAAAACAGCTATCACAAATGCCACAACTACAATTCATAATGTGGGACTCACCATGCATGGCCATGTCAAAATATTTTCTCCTGTAATTGTCTCTATGCATGGCTCTTCAAATGCACTCTGTTTTGCAAGCGGCAGCATGGCAGACACTGCATTCATTGACAATAATGATATTTTCAGTATATTTAAACAAGTTATGATTATAATTATCTTTTTCCCTACTTCCATGTCCTTTTTAGACCTGGTAATTCCAATGCCGGTTGCATGACATGGGAATCAAATGACTGAACCGAATCATTGAATCAACCTTATCCAGTAATTCATGCAAGTCCACCCATTACCCTTCAAAGTATCTAGTAGTACTTGCAGTTAACTTACTCTTGATTCCATAAACATCGCGCCAGAAATCAATGCTTTCACTGTACCTCCCAGTATGTGTAACTGGTGCCATATAAAGCTGCAAGACGTGGAAGAGCGTGCATAAAAATTTTTGTTTTTTGGATTCCACTACCTCAACTTTTATGAAAAACAAGATCAAAAGAGAAAACCGCAATGTTGCTGCAGGCATAATAAAATTTAACATTGAATCATACATCAGGATTATTCAACAGCTCATAAAATTAACTCAAGTTCACATAATTGAAATTTATAAGAGATGGAGAAATTTTGTAGAAAATTGATATTTATATAATATCATTCAATCAAATATATACACTATACAAAATAAAGACCCAGATATTGTGAATTGTTAAGTTTTAGTTCTAAGAATTTTCGATTTTGACATTCTTTTGCTGGTTTATTAGTTTTACTAGTATGGAAACAAACCAGAGCAGTACAATGGAGCTAAATTTATTATAACCAGGATAAAATAAGGAATGATGTTTGAGATGTCATATCAACAGTAGACTATGTCAAAAGCTATGATTCGGTAAAATTATAACAGGCAAGTAAGACTTGGCTCATTAGGCAAGTGGCACATGAAGTGGACAGGAAGTGGTAACAGAACATTGCACAGGATGTCATATGAATCAACATGCCATAGGAGAGAGCTACCATGATGGAAGTCTTTTAAGAGACACTTAAACTGGATAGTCATTTTAAAAATAGGAAGGATAACAGATCTATATGCTCATTAAGTACACTCATAAGATTCTAAGCATTACCAACTTAGGCAAATCAAAAAAAAAAAATCAGACGTAACCCAGAACGCTATGCAGCATACATAACAATGGGTACACAAATTGAGGTTAAATTTAACCAATACCTTGTTTCAGAGCATTTGATTTTAATAAGATTTAACTAGAACTTGGATATAAGGATTTAGCATGCTAAGGGTTGCTTCCAAGATAACGAAGAGCAGCTGAAAATACCCTTATCAAAGAACAAAAGAAAAAATTTTACATCCTAATTCATCTAAAGCATCTTCCTTTCATTAGTGTAATGATGTCAAACATACAGCAGTAATCCAATTAATAATCTAGATAATTAACCACCATCATCAACTATATAGTATTAATTGAACTAGATCCACATCTTTAATGTTCAAACCATAAATGAAGAACCGACAATTATCACACTTACAGGAGACACAGTGGACAAAAAACAAACCAAATCTACAATAATCAGTATGAAATACAATAGTAGAGAATACCTCTGTAATAACATAACAAATCAAAAGACCACAAGTTAGCAAATCATTGATCCTGGAGTCTTTCTTCCAACAGAACAACCTTATGAGTACAGCGAAACCACTATTGATATATTTGTTATTCATGAACTGATTGGTTGAAGGACAGAACCTGATGGAGGATCAGCACTTGCATAATTGCAAGTATGATAAAATATGCTGGAACAGGAGAGTAGGAAAACAGTTTGACAGCATGTATATGCAAGTTATCCATTGTATAAATGCTAGAAGCTGACTTAGTAAAAATTGAGATGGACAAATGTTATCTCAGAGTACGATGTAAAACACAGCTAATATCAGATGGGACTCTCATATATGGCAAAAATAAACATACAGATGAGAAACATACTGAAGTAGAAGTACATACACAAAAACATTGGATACCTATAGAAGGAAGTGCTTGGACAGATGGGTGATTAAAAGGGTATAGTAAAAAAGAAGCACAAATTTGATCTCAGACATGGTTGAGTAATTCTTTTCAATAGGTCAAATGATAAGATTGTATATTTGACCATGAAATAATATTGTCATTCTCAGATCAACCAAATTGAAGACATAAATATTGACCAGTTGAAAAGTGAAACTTTTGCTTTGCTTGTTCGATTGCGAAAAAAAATAAAGAACAGTAGGAGCCTATAGGTGTTAAGAAAAAGAAAAAGGACTTTTTTTTAGTTTACATTACTATGTAAAGAAACAACAATGATTTTTTGTAAGCCCTCATGACCAATAGAGATGTTTCATAATCACCAAAACCATGACTTTCAATTACAAACAACAATGTTCACCAAACCATCCCAAACTAGCTAGTTTGGGGCATGCCAAACTGTACTAGCGATCAGCCGGCACAATTCCCGTGTAAAAAAGGTACACTGGTGAGGAGGGAGAAGAAAGGAAAGAAAAAAGGGGGGAGGGAAGGAGAGGAAGGGCCAGAGAGGCCATCGGAGGCTTGCCAAGGCCACTGGAGGGCTTCTACGGCTTTCGAAGCTCCACCCTCCTCCGTAGAGAGGAGAATGGAGAGATATAGAGAGAGAGAGAGAGAGAGAGAGAGAGAGGGAATGAGAGGGAGGAACAGAGGGAGAGGGAGAGAAAGGGGGAGGGGGAGTGGGCGGGAGGGAGCAAAAGGGCAGAGAAAAAGATCTCGCCCTCCTGGAGCCTTTGCAACCCTTCGATGGCTATCGCTAGCCTCCCTGCCCACTCCACCCTCCATTCCTCTATCTTCCTCTATCTCTATCTCTCACCAGTTCTCACTCTCCTCTACTTCGCCGGGTCAATCCAGGCCCGATATCGAAAATAATTCGGGGCATGCCAAACCATACCACCAACCAACACATGATCCAGTTCCAGCATAGGAACCTTGATAAAAAGTTTTGATCTCAAGATTGATTTAAAGATTAAGGGTCCCAATTACCTTTAGTCTTTTACCAAATATAGTATGTGCATGGTTCATATAATTCGACACTTTTTTCAAAAAAATGATAAAAAAATAACTCAAGCCAAGATGAACTTTTCTGCCTCTTCTTTCTCTTGTTAAAATTAGTTCCAAAAGCTAAACATGGATCTTGTATAATAAGAAGAAAATTCTATTTACAAATTCATTTTGCATCCATCAGACATGAATCATAAAGAGTGTTTTCAAACATGGACATATGTGACTCTGTTCAGGTTTCCCTAGAATGATAGCTAAACAAAATCAAGGGATGCTTGCAATAAGTATCATCCAAATTCATAGTCAAGATCTGGTGTGACAACTACATGGCTGAACCAAGCCAAAGAAAGCAAAATGGTTGGGCATAATGAATAATGAGTAAAATTTATAAAATTTCATGAATCACTTACAATGAGTAAAGTTATACAAAAAAAAAAAGGTAAATAAATCATATACTTACAAATTAAAATCAACATAAAAGCTCGTGTAGAAAAACCATGTTGACTTTCTAATACCAAAAAAATAATGATACGACCAGAGCACTATCTTGACCTTAGATACTGGTGCCATAAGAGTACAAGGAGTCAAGTAGCCAACACTGGTACAAGGCGTTAGTACCTTTATATCCTTAAAAATGCAATATTCTAGGACACAAATGTAAAAATATTAATGAGTCTTATCAAGTCACAATAATCATATGAAAAACACCAGCATTTAGCTTTCAAGAGAATTTGGTATGTTAGAAATGTCAACTATTAAAATTTAAAAAGCACCCAAAGCATCAAACCAAAACCATCACTGGCACATCGAAAAGAGGTGAAAAAGAACTAATGCAATGAAGTCAAGATCTTTTAATGCAAACTAAACTAAACTTTAAACAAAGATTGTCTACTGATTTTACAAAAATATTTAGGTATTACATGTTTAAGCAAAACAGAACCTCATAAAGAGCATTCACAAGATGGAGTTTTTAAATAACCTAAACTTAATCTCCAACATTGGTTTATATGTTCAAATAATTCATAAAACTAATATTTTAAAGGATACAAACCAATACAGAATAAACTGAATGGCTGGATCATGGAAGCATCATCTATTTGATGGACCTGCATTTCTCCAGCCTCAGGCATCCATTAAGTTAGTCCAAAAGAAGTAGTTCAACTTATAAAGGTCACCATCAAATTTGAATCATGCATCACATTGACAAATGGAATGGCATAAAATTTTCAAAGCACATAAAACAGCCAATTTTTGGCATAAACATCATCAATGAATTTCAAAGTAACATATAACTTGTATGCTTCCAACTTAAGTCATTACAAAGAAAATCTTTTATTGGTCCATAAATAAATACTTTTAAATTTGGCAAGTAAAACTCCATTCGAATGTGGTAAAACAACATCAATATTAAATTCTATATTAGGAATCTGGGGATCAGCTATTTATTTGATAATATCAGGGCAATTTTTTATTTAAAGAATAGTAGTGTAACATCAATTTCACATTCCATTATTCATACTTGCTAACAAATCTACATGTAAATTCAAAATAGCCTCTGCAGATTCAATTCAAAAAAAATATCTAGCAAGAAAATTTTACCGTGGCATGAGAAGGAAGAATAAGCCCGCCTGGTTTGAGCCATTTATCCCTGGCAAAAATTATACTAGGCAACATTGTCTACAAACAATAACAAATATGGAATTAGCAAAATTAAATAAGTCAGACAAAAAATAAAGCCTGTGTAAAATTATAAGAACAAAATTGCCATCTAAATGCCACATGCAATTTCACATATCTGTCAAGCTACTCCTAAGACAAAATTTCTGGAAAAATAAATCAGCATATGCACCTCATAAAGGAGCATGTAGCCCATCCATTCAGATATAATGACATCAACATTCTCTTCAATGTTGACATCCTGCATTAATGAAGATCAAGAATAAGGACATGAAGCTGCCAAACATAAAGAAAAATAAACAATTGTAAAAAACACAAAAGTCAGATGCAAACTGAGAAAGCAAAAATCCATTAACCACAGTAAAACAAGTTTCCTCCAGGAAGCCCCTGAAGGAATAACAAGTTGGAGACAAATAAATGTTTATCGGAAACCCAGAGCACCCTGAGATAATTCAGGAAGCATGGACACAGGCCCCGCCTGATTGGCTGACAAAGTCAGGTGGGGTCAAAGCCGATCAAAAACTTTTCAGAATCATAAGGCTTCAGACCAGGACAAGCATAAGACAGACCCAATCCATATGTTAAGGGTTAGATTGGTTTCAGGTTGGATGGGGTCCTTGTTAGGATCAATCATTTAGTTAACTTGATTAATTTTTTTCTCCTTTCAGAAAATACCAGCACTACTCTACATGCCTGGAAATAGAAAACAGCTAATTAGAAATCATATGAAAATGCAGCAAGAAGACCAGTTCACAGTAAGATTATTAGGATCAATAAAGATCAATCAAGAAATCAGGATATAAAAAACCTGCTTATATCAGGCACAAAACAAGACTCGTAAACAGGAAAAAAAATAATCATTGTATCAGTCACATGATAGCAGTGTATATGGGCTGAGATAGGGGTAGGGCCTTCCATGGCATCAGGTAACCATCCGCAGAGGAGGAATGATTTAGCAACTGCACCAACAAATAATAAAGAGGTGCACAGAGCAAATATGGAGCTGACCCCATTATCATGGATCAAGTTATTAGCTATTTCAATCAAATCCTGACATTACAAACTAAAGATTTAAGATTCCTAATCATAAAACAAAATCTCCTGCATGATTAGTTACACATGCTTTTTGACAAGCACTTGCAACACTCAGTCCTATGAACCAAAACCCTATTAACAAATATGCACGCATTCCCACTAGTTCCCAAAAAATATGAATTTGTATCAGATTAAAACTGGTGACTAATCCCAACATGGAAGTATTGAAAATTCATATAAGCAAAAAATCTTTGATATCCTTGGTCATGAGATATATAAGTGTCACTATAAATAAGAATCATAATTCCAACAGTAGTAACAAGTATTGAAATAATAGTAATAAGTGGATCAGTCAAGTATCCAAACTTTAAGGAAAATTCATTATCTATGGTCCAAGCCCATAAAAGCTTCCATTTATTTGTTGAATAGATGGATGGGCCAAAAATCCCATAGCTATACTTCATAGAAAAATACTAGGAAAAGCAGTCCAAGAAAAGTTACAAGGATGCAGGGTTAGTTCAATTTTCACAAGAGAGCAAGCTTGAAATTACGCAACTTTTTGAACAGTTTTTTTCATCAAAACCAGAAAATAAAACAAGGTCATTGAAATAATTTAAGAGAAATTGCATGTATGTAAATTATTAATGCCAAAACAGAGGAAAGTAATAGCAATCAAGTTGTGTAACAGTAGAAGCATACCTCGACTCGTCCAAGCATAACAATGACCTTGTCAGATAAATTATTGTCTTTCACAATTTCATTAGCCTGTTAAGATATTTACAAAAACAACATTTCTTAATGCATTTTCACTCATATAGCAACATTTATAATATGGAAAATAGCAATCTGATATAGGCTTTAAATACCCACAGTCACAAATACAATGAAGACCAATGAAGAATTGCCAGAGCTACAGACTAAAAAAAGAAGTCTATAATTCATTTTTTGAAATGGATGGCAAGGATCTACTCTTTAGAAAAAAAATTCTAACAGGATATACCTCGGAGATGGTGGTTGAAAATACCAGTTTTATTGGAGCTACTACCAAAATCGAAAATTCGATTTTGTTATTAATGAGCATGGCAAGATCAAGCAAGGCCAATCTCACAGGATCTTCTCCCTTTCTTTATCAAAGTCTTCTATTCAGTGTATTAGGCATTTTTCTTTGATAGAACTTCTGAGGTCCAGACTCTCTGGTGCTCCACTTTAAAAGGAACCTCGTAGGAAGATTCAAACCAATGCTCTCGGCTATCCCTCCCTCTCTCTCCTGAAGAATGCCTTAGCTATGAGAATCAGGAGGAGATTCAGCTTCAAACAGTTAGATCGAGCAAGCTGGAAGGAGGGACACAGGGAGAACAAGCCCAGCAGACTCCAACTGGGGGCAGTGGCTCAAGCACCGGTTTTCTTTTATTTTTGGAGGCCAAGTTGGTGTTGAGAGGGGGATGAGGATGGAGATGAGCGAGCAGGCATCCAATGATAGTCTTCATAGAAACAGATTGAGAGAGAGAGATCAATATCGATCTATCAATAAAATAGACGCTCCATCCTTGTTATGCAGCACTGGAGGAGAGGAGGCTCAAAAGCCATCCCTCTCCTCTCAGCCTCTCTCTCCCCATCTCTCTGCCTCTCCCCACCCTCTCTCTCTTTTCCTCTCTTTCTTTCTCGCACTCCACCTCCCCCTTCCTTGCCGGTGTCTCGAACCAGGGAGCAGACTAATAGCCGGTATCTCAAACTAAGGGGCACAACCAAGGCTTTAAATATGGTAGAACAGGACTATACTGGTTTTTCATGGAACAGGATGTACCACCATCCCAATACTTGGGACAAAGTATGTCCAAAACATTCCGATCGAGATACTGGGACAATGGCAAGACGGTTTTGTGTCAACACATGGGAATATACCTCGTCCCAATGTCCTGCAAGATGTCTCGTTGGGACCTAAATCCTTGGATGTAACTATGCCAGTCAACCGTCAATACGACTCAGTATGCCCCTGGTCGGATGGTTCAAGGCAGTAAAGTGAACCATGGTCCCAAACTGAAGGGGCAAACCATCCCGATTCCGCCTACATTTGCCTATGTCCCAAACTGAGAGGTTCGAAGCGGTTCAACATACCATGATTCCAAATGATCGTCCACAATGCATAAGATGATTTACAACATCCACACAGAGCAAAATTCATGTAACTCTGATCCCATTATCCTATGCACTAAGTTTCCTAAAATTGAAAAACATATAGTATAATGAACATCCAAAATATTTGAGTTTTGGTTTATATGTATTTTAAGACACTTAAATTAAGATCTATCATTTGGATTCACTAACTCCTATAACAATTTAGCACAATATCACTATTCATGAAATCCATTTTGGACAACTTAATGCCTAGGAAATAGGTCTCTTTGTACAATTTAAATGTCGCAAGACAACAACTTTTCTCAAAATTTTAAATATATTCTTCCATCTTAAGTATGAACCAAAGAACCTTCTTAGCATTAAAGGACCTAGGCATTAACATTGTTTTTTATCATGAACATTTCTATAATCAAATTAAATCTTGAACACAGCAACTCCAATCACCTTCATCACATCCAACCACAAGTATTGGAAATATGAGACTCTAGCTTTTCTAGCTACCCAAAAAATTGTGTTATGTGTTCTATAGCAACTAATAAGCATCAGTTACATTATGCTCAGATGATAGAAGCTGATGTTGAGATTAGTATATTTTCCATAGTGGTATAAGACATAAGATGCCAATACCATGTAACATGCAGAAATAGCAAATACAAAACCCAAGATTACTATTGTTGTGGCGGGAATGACCTGTCCGACCTCAGGTAACATGGCAAGCATGCGCCGGGCTTGACAAGGCCAGTTGATGGCTGAGCATGGACCAAGGACAGGGGGTCGGGAGATCACTCGGTGACTGCTGCGGATGGATGCTTGACACATCAGGATGGCATCAGCAGGTTACCAACCTTATGGACAGTATGTGACTGATGTCCATACTAGGGCCCTCGCCAACACCCTCGAAGATGAAGAAGACATCGCTAAAAGACTCCCACGGCTACTTCGTGGCCGACCAAAGGCCGAAACAGCCCGCGCTGGCAAGGGCGCGTCAACAACCCCTGCTCCACTACCTTTTGTTCCACTACCCCTGCAGCCACCATCTCCTGCAATTGGCGGCTTTGTGGCAACCGGCAACAATTCTCCACTCGCTCCTGCAGGGAACTCCTATAACCACCTTCTGGCAGCCCACTGCCAGCAACCAACCCTAATCCTCCAAATCATGGCAGAAAAAATCCCCCTATATCAAGAGGGAAAAGGGGGAAACCTCAAGGCCTAAGTTCTACATTCTAAGCCCTCACTCTCACCCTCTTTCTACTATTTATGATCTGATGCTGACTTAACCAACAGAGGGTCCCCCACCAGAGAACCCCCTCCAGGTTCGAGCAAACTTCCTTTTGCTGGTTCCTGAAGGGAGTGATCCCCGCTGCTGGTGTCCGATCTACCTCCCGCTAGGCAGGAAGCTATCCCCATCATCACCAGCTGGAGTATTGCTGCAACAACTATGATTATAATATGAGATAATTTTCTCTGAAGAAATGATCAACTAATAAGCAATAAGGCAAAAGGATGAAGTGCTTTGTTGACAAAGAACAAGGTGTAGGCAAACCATAGATCACTTATGTTGTCACGTATGTACACCAAGGTGCATTTTATAATGATTTAACTAAGAACCAACAAGGAGATCTTTAATATAGATATATGTATAACAATGAAGGATGAAAGTATTGCTTCATATGCTGTTATTTTGTATCATATCATGCAAAATAATGAATCGGCATGATAATTGATAGTATTATGATGTTGTAGGAGTGTCTGCCTGTATCACATAAATTTGCTAATATAATTAAGAATCACACAGCTGCATTATAGCAAGGAACATAATGACATAGGTGCATTTCATGGTTACTTTCGCATCATATGCAACTCATGATGAGAATTTAAGCCTTGTCAATGTCAACATGTTTAGAGCTCATTAATCATGAGCAACACAGGCCCATATTATGAATTAGGATGTCCCAGAAGAAAACCTTGCTTAAGGTTCAAAAATTTTATGCCTTCTATCAGAAAGAAATCAAAAAAGCATGGTCAAAATAAAAGGACTATAGTAGCATATTGGAACATGCCAACTGGATATATTATTTGTTGCTAATGCATGGCAAATTGGTAGCATAACACAACACTTTGTGCCAAGACCTTAACCAACATGGGTATTGTTGCCATCAAATCGCCCATCACTGGACTCCGGCGGCAGTGGAAGGTGCTCCGATCCTCTCTGGCAAGGATGGAAGGCTATTCTCGGGCGCTCCACTATGGGGACCTACAAGAAAAGTTCCAAGACCAGGATTTTCGGCGGGGGAGGATTTTCGATGCTCAAATCAGTAGATAGAAAATGAGAGACTACATCAACCGGAGCTGAGAGCTAATGATGGTCCAATGATGAGCATATGAGCAATAGTGTGGGAAGTATCCAACGTACCTTGCTGGGGTCCCCTCTTATCTATTTGTATGGTTACATGAAGTAATAGAATGCCATTGCAGAGGTGACCGTCTTTAACAGGCATAACAAACTCCACTGAGGTGGCAGGATCTTGTCTCCCAGGATCTTCACTATTGGCATCTTTCCGTTATGGTATCAAAATCCATTGAAATTTTATCTGCCACGATTTATGCTAGAACAGTTATGATCGAGTGGGTTGCTAGCTACTTGAATGTCGTGAACCCCAAGTAGAAGAAGAACTTAGCCCCGTACATGCTAGCTTGGTCTACCAGCAAGCTAGTCCATCCTAAGTAGGAAGTTGGTAGATAAGCACTATAAATGCTGTGCTAGTCAGACATGATGGATCTGCTACTCGACTTAGGAGGGGCTACTTAGTCTGGGTGTGATCAGCTACTCGGTTGACTTCGTAGCCTGTGTGCTCACATCGGTGAAGTAGTCGATGCCGGTGTCCCTTCCCTAGTCGGTAGCCTAGTTATTCCGAGTCAAGTGTCCAGGTCCACCGCTGCCAGCGGCATAGCCAATGATCCGGCAAGTTGCCAAGGCTAAGTCAGTAGTTGCCACATCAGGTTCAATGCATGATACTGCAGTCTTGGTAGAAAGTAGAAACATTTTTAGAACATGCCAATTGGATATATTATTTGTTGCTAGTGCATGGCAAATTGGTTGCAATGGCATAGCATGGCACACTACTTTGCTAAGACCTAACCAACATGGGCACGATACATGATATTGCAGTCCTGGTAACATCATTTTTAGATATTATAGGGACACTACTAATTTGAGCTGAAGATATGCAAAGCAGGAACACTTCATATCTGGAAAAAGAACAAGTCATGGTTGAGAATGTCATCCTGGATTTTTTTTTTCCAAGTTGACTAGTTGAAACATGTCATCACAAAATTAAAATGAGGAATAGCTGTAAAGCAACAGAGAAGAAAGGAATATGATAATCAAATATAAGTTTCTTCAAACCAAATGCAGCAAACACTTTTTGAAACTCATGAAAAATGCTGGGTTGCAAGAATGTACCTGCAATGCTATCTCACTTGCATCTACTGCATAGACCTGACAGAATATAGAAGTAAATCTTACAGCATATTTTACCTTTTATATGACCAAATAGTTACAGCGAAACATCCAAAAAGGTAGAGTGAATCCATTGATGCAAAACGACGGAAAAGGAATAAAGATTATTATTAAAAAACAGATACTATAAATCCCTAATTGAAGAACATCATCAAATACCAGTTTACCGATAGCAGGCTTCAATGGGATGTCATGCATTTCCATGAGTCACACCAATATTGTGTATGTGCTGGTCTTGTTATAATTTTCTGCAACAAAATTGTAATATTTTACTGAGTAGATGATGAATCTAGGAGACTAACTTCCTTGAAACTTGACAAGTTATTGAAGTCTTGATTCTATAGTTCATTACTATTCTTCAACCTCTTTCTCAGGCTCAGGCAGATAAATTTTATCCAGATTATTTATTTCACTTGAATTGCAGCATTGATTGTATTTTAGATACAGCAGTACAAGTGTTTGGAACCAGGTCAGCACCAAAACACCATGCTGGCCAGGTCACCAGGTCCCAGCTTGTCCATGAGTCAACTGGTCCTCCAGATCTACTCATTGAGAGAGCAATCCCTCCCCTTTTCTATCCTCATGATGCCCTATTCCATGTCATTCTTAGTCTCTCTTCCCTCCACTTCCCCCTCCCCTCCTCATACACATCTCAATCCCAAGTGCAAGAAGGGGAAGAAAAAGAAGGAAGAGATCCCAGTCAGGCAGCAAAACCTCCATTCTCATGAAATCTAGCACCACCATCTCCGTTGAAGAAGATCTAGCATTCATTCCCGGCAAACTCCTCCTCATGGGATCCAATGGCCCAACTCCAATACCCAAGAAATCCAGTGCCCTCAACTCCCTCTAAGTGAGATCCGGTGGTCCACCTCTGTTCCTATGGGACCAACTGGTCAAAGCCCCTTTATACACAAGATCTCATGGCTTCATCTCCATCCCATTAGAACAGGCTCACCCATGTCTGGCCACACGAGATCTAGCTTCTTCGCCCCAACCATAACTACCCAATCTCATAGGGATTACAAGTTTGATGCAGAGTGGGCCCAGAAAGAATATTTTTCCTTTCCTTTTATGGTTGACCCAGGTAGAATTTATGAACCATCTGACAATGGATGGTTCAACAGTGAATGCTTGGGTCAGTGGTTCAATGGTGGGTTGAACTGGCTTGCTGAATCATGGGTTGTATGACCGGACCCGCTAGACCCTGTGGGTGACAGGTCAGGGGTGGGGGTGGTCAATCCGATCAACCCATCCAGGTTACTAAACACTAAATGCAATACTAGTTTATTTCATTTGTTATTTAAGGTTCACTACTAATAACTGATTTGACCTTCGCACATGGCAAAAAATATTAGTTTTAGTTCATGTCTAATTGTGTATTAAAAATTTCCATATAACTCCAAGATGACCATATGTATCATAGAATAAAGTAGCTTCGTGCTCCAAACATGACTTTTCTATATCATATCAAGCTTATCATGGTGCACCTCAAATTCTTAACAACATGTCCAGCAAATCTGTTTTATGTCTGACTACCACCCACCCCAAACACAACAAGCACAGTGGAACCATAGAGCAGAAGCACTAGTCAATAGAGTCAAACAGGAAAGCCACGGTTATAAAATCTTAGCATAGGCAGCAGTAATCATTATTAATTACATAACAGATCAAGTAAGCTATAAATATTTAGAATGTATATCATGCAACTTGCCACCTAGTAGCAATATGAATGCTAGTTTACAGACTTACAAATATGGGCACAACTCTTACTATTTCAAACTTTGCACTACAATAGGAAATATAAATCATAAAAAATATGTTTCATATTCAAAGTAAATTTGAAAGGTATGAATATTGTGTCAGATGCAATTACCCGCCTAGCACCAGCAAAAGCACAAAATATGGCAAGAATTCCAGTGCCACAACCAACATCCAACACAACCTACGAATAACTACTAGTGAGAGTAAGAAACAATATATGATAAATATTGTGTTAAAGGAAAAAAAAGAGCCAAAATCAACTTCTAAATACTAAGGATAAAGGACCTGTTTGGATGATTGGGCCCAAAATCCCATGGGATTCATGGGTTGGGCTAATACAACTACAAAAAATCAGCCAAGGCTAGGCTTATATTCACAAATACCCAAGAGCCTTTGGAGTGGGCCAATCATATAGGGAGAACAAAAAAGGCTCAGCATATTCTTTTTCTCTCTAAAGGATTTGGGCCAGCCCACTCCAAAGGTTCCTGGGTATTTATGAATAGCCCAGGCTGATTTTTTCTAGTTGTACTGGCCCAACCCATGAATCCCATGGAATTTTGGGCCAGTCATCTAAATAGGCCCTAAAGGAGAAAAGGTATGCACCTTGCCCTCAATTAAATTTTGATATCGCATGATAGCAGCTTTGTAAGTTCCAGTTCGCACATGATCCTATAATATGATCAAAAAATATCAGCATATTTCTACACCAAATGAATAAATGCTATTGAATAATAAAATTTCTTCACCACAAGCTCCAAGGAAATGATTAATATATGGTTAGAACAAGAAAGTGTAATGAAGTGAAATAAAAAAGAAGAGCTAACTACACATATCATGTTAAAAAGAGAAGATTGGCTGCAATACTATAGTATATGATGATACAGCTCTCTGCTGTACATTTGGCATGCTTCTTTGAACCACCATAAAAAAGCGACTACACGAGTTGCCCAAATAATCACTTTCATCACATAATCGAAACCATACAGTCCACAAGTACTCCCGAAGATATCAATTATACTTAAAGACAAACAAATACTTGTCAAAAATGTTCAACTTGTCAAGCAAGGAAATAAAATAACGGAAGAAAGCAAACAGCCTCCTACTCTCCAATTTTGTAGTCTTCCATTTTTTAAGCATTTTCCAAATATAATGACCTAAGCCTACAAAGTATGGAAAATATGGTGTGTTGATCATGTTTGTTTTAAGAAACAGGCTTCTTAGAAAAATTGTAACAAGACCAGCAGTCCAAGTGACTCAGGCTAATGAGGACCTAAATCATAACAGGCTCAAGTTGTTCCCTGATAATAGACCTAAAGGTTGGTTCTATGTGCAGAACTCGGCTCATTTGCTTTTCCAGTTTGCTTAGGCATATCTGACTCGCCTTAAACAAAATCAGATGTGAAGCACAAGGGGACTTGAATGGACTGCCCATATATGACCATCTTTAACCTGAATGACAAGGACTATATTAAGATTAGCATTTTAATTAAAAATATTATTAGAAGTTGATTACTATTCAATAAAGCAGCCTTATAAGGCATAAATCACAAGTATGAAGTTTTATTATGATGGGGCCCAGAGCTCATTAGTCAATGCCTATTGACGTATAAGCTCATGAAATATAGATATTCAAATGTTGGTCAATGTGGAAAAATGCATCTATATCTAAATTCTAAACACAATACCTATCTAGAATTGTTGTTGCCTATTATCTGTTTGAAAATTTAATGCAATTACCTAAATAAACCATGCCCTCTTCCCCCTCTACATGGACTGTTATTTCCAAATCAAGGGAAATCTTAGAGAGTTGCTTCCTGAATGTGTAAGTTCCAACTGCACAATCATAATCATAAGGTAGGTCTTTTTGCTTGCTAAATTACATAGTTTCAGCATAAGCTACTCTTACCCAAACTTGTTGTGGCTAGGAATTTGGCACTGATCCAAAGAGTTGATATAAAGTCAAGAACTAGATTTAAAGTCTCAATATTGGTACCCATGTCATTCTTACTCATCCATAAGTTACCATACCAAAAACAATGTGTTTGTTGGTGCAAACACATCAAAAGTGAGATGTCATATCATGTGTCAATTTTTTTTTTTTTTTTTGGCGGGGGGGGGGGGGGGAGTCTGCAGGTAACCAGTACATTACCAATATATTTGGTACTCTATGGTACTTTAATCCATGTATTAAACATTATTTGCACTTTGATGAATAGTACTGGTACTTTACCAGTATGGTCGGTACATTAAAAGCATTATTTGCACTTTGATGAACAATCCCCTGATACATAAAGGCAAACCTAGATATATGGCAGGAGGCTTGTTGGTTAAGGTTTATTTTATCATCATTAATTGTTGTTTTGTTATTTTAGAAGGCTACAAATCGTAAGTATTCAAAAGTTAATTATTATAAAATAAATAATTATAAATAAATATAATAAATATTCATTTATACTAATTCATATTGGAGTTGTGGCACAGTTATTGATTATCAGTTGACTAGTTATATGGCTCATAAAATTTTAATTACCTAAACTTAATTGTCACAGATATTGGAAAACATAAAAGGCAAAAATTGTAACTTGCTCTGATTTAGTTTAAAGCTACAGATTTGTCATATAAACATTGATAGTCCATGTGCCAACCAATATTTCTACTACTCACAATGGAACCAAACTTGACCTAAAGCACCAACATGAGCCCAGCATATAGTGGGGTAGATATAATTTCTTGGAGTTAAAGCCTGAACATGCAGACCTAATAGCTCCATCTCTGAACAACCAGACACAGCATGACTAGGCACCAGCCCAAACAAAGATCACAGGTACTATGCCAAAATTTCAATCAAATCTCACTCAGGTCAGGTAAGAATCGTGTTAGGCATGAACATTACACAATGTCTCAATCTAATTGTTTTCCTAGCCCAGGCCACTTCTTTTTCATCCAAAACTAAACTCTGCTTGCGATCTGACTAAATTTAACTACAAAGATGCAGCAGAGGCCTAGAGCTCTAGCTCTAAATAAGGCATTAATTCTTTTTATATACAAGTGCTGTGCTCTTGAGTCCCTGCAGCTTCCAGGGAACCAAGTGCTAAAACTGTCCAAGCATGTTAGAAATGAAAAGTTTGAATTTAGCAGCTATCTCATACTCGCCCAAATTAACATGCATGTGAAAAAAACCTATCATAAATTTATAGGTTGAATTCTTGACCTTGCTTAAGAATATGTAAGGGTGGCAATCAGGTCAGGTTGGATACATGATAGATCAAAATCTGACAATCCAAATTCTACCTATTTATTAAATGAGTCAAAAATCCAGACCCAAACTTGACCAGTATATTAAACAGGTAATCTAACCCAATCTACAACAAGTTGAAACAAGTTAAATGGGTTAAATGGTTAAGCATTGTCAGCCCTAAGAATACATTAGGCATGAGTATTTGACCAACTTAAAACCAATGTGTCATTTCACCTTTAACAAACATGTTCACTTGTAGCAAACACAAATCCACCACAAATGGCAGCAATATTGTCTTGGTAATAATCATCATAATCATAATCACCTAGCCTTTTCCCAACTATTTGGGGTCAGCAATATTGTCTTTTAGTATATTGCTTCCAATCACAAATTAACTAAAGAGCTCTACATATTTTAAAAAAAAACTAGGGGAAAACAATGTACAAAAGTATAGCCAAAATACTATAAAAATATGATGCATTAACCTCTCATTCCATGTCTGGGAGATTGGATAAAGTAGAATCTAAAACCCTTGAATCTAGGGCAGTTCATTAAGGAGATAAATGTGGAAAGCAGTAGGGTTTACCTGTAATCCATGATAACGTATAGTAGGTTAATTCACGAGAACTGCCGATATCATGAGAAGATTGATCAGCATCATTCTTATTGAATTTCAAACCCATACTCACTGATAGCCTAAAGTATTCAGTTCAGTAAAAGGGTTTTGCATGATTGGGTTGGGTTCAGATCCACTTATTTAAAACCAACAAGAAACTAGTACAACCAAGTTAAGCTTCTCCAACCAACATGCTTAGAACTAGAAGCATAAAGATAGAGATGCTTTGCAGCACATGAAAAAAATTATAAGAAGAAAAAATCTGCACTTGTATGGCACAAAACTGGAGCAGACCCGACATGGGAGCACTGCTAGCCGATACTTCAGGACCACAATCCACTAGGATTAGCCAAGTCTACCAGTTCTAGCCAATCCTCATTAGAAAGAAGACTCTATCAACTACTTGATAATTATGCAGGTAAAAGATTGGAACTTTCCGATATAACTTTTGACTGCCAACTAAGTGCAAGTTGTCAAAACTTGGCACATAATTACTCAACGCCAACCCATTGACAACCATTACTTTGATGATTTTATAATATTTTAATTCCAAACCTCCACTACAAAATGAGGTTAAATGTCCTTTGCATAAGCATGCTTTGTTATGTTATGTTCTAAATAAATTTTCTAGTTCCTAAATTCGGTGCATTGCCAAGATTCTGAAGGAATGATTCCAACAAGGCATGATGCAAACATCCCCTAGGCATGATTCCTAGGGTTAGTTACCTTCCCAGCTTCTTATTTTCTCATTTCCCATTTTCTATTCAGCTTTTCTAATACGTCCTTGGATACAAGGAAGGCTGTATCACCCCAAACCACCTAGTGCATGGAAGACCGGCACAGTTCTGCCCCTTGTTTCCAGAAACTGACAAGGGAAAGGGAAAAGGAGAAGGAGAGAGAGGAAAAGAAAGAGGGGGGTAGAGGGAGGGGGACAGAGGGCTTTCAAAGCCTTGTCTCCTACGCAGCATCGTAATAGGGGCAAAGCCCCTATTCCAAAATGAAACAAGGGCTTTGGTCTCTCTTTTTTTTAATTTTTTTAAAGTCAACAGAGCACCAAAGCCTTTGTTGCAATGCCATGAAGGAAAGAAGGCTTCGAAAGCCCTCTCTCCCCCATTCCACCCACCTCTCTCTCTCCCTCCCTTCCTCCCCCTCTCTTTTCCTCAATCTCCTTTCTCTACCCCTCCCTCCACATCTCTCTCTCTCTCCACGGCCCTCTCCCTCCCTCCCTCATCCTACCTCCCTCACTCTCCCTCTCTCTTCCTCTCTTTCTCCATTTTCCCTTCCTCCCTGGTTCCTCTTTGTCAGTATGCATCAAAACAGCATGGCACAAAACCATGCTGTACTATACCGTCAGCCTTCCAGCACAAATGCCAGTTCGATATTGTGGACCTTGCTTCCATATATCTAAATCTTAAACCTGTTCAGCTTCTACACTCAAAACCAAAACCTCACCTTGTATAATTTGATATAACAGTCAGTTGCTGCATCACATAATTAGGTCTACATTTTATTGACCCCATACCATGAGCTGTATCAACACATGAGATATCTTTTGTTTCAGCATGCTATAAATGGAAACATCGAATTACACAGGGCAACTTAGGGTAGGAAGCATGGATAGCTGAAAAACAGTGTCCTCATGATATCTAAAACATATAGGATACAAATACAGGTCCGGATACATTTCCGATGAGGAAAAAAATAAGTATCTGAATATTTTAAAATGTATTTGTGGATTAAATACTTGATGAATATGCCGGACACTTCTCAGATATGGCGAAGATAGTTCTAAGATCGTTATTGATTTTTCTATTTTACCAACTCTATTATTTTTTTTTTAGAAGTTCAAATTAATACTGCCAGGCAAAATTCTAGCTCGGCCCCTGCGCACACTGGAAACTAAATCCATAATGCAGCTACATATCTCGATCATATTTAAATACCTCACACTCGAGGAAGGCCTAAAGCATCACATGCAGAAACGCATTGCCGACTAGTTGGTTCCCAAAACTTCTAAGCAGTAGAACTCAAAGCATGCATCATCATGCTGCATTAATTAAATCAAAAATAAGCTATATCAACGATAACAAAAACTAAAAATCCTTCGGATATAAAATTATCTACTCCTCTAACAACAGGATCTACGAATCACTGATCCAAAAACACAAAAAACAAACCGAGAGAAACAGTCAACCCTATGATATTAACTTCCAAAACAAGGTGAGAAAAGGGGAAACCTTGATCATCTCCTCATGGACACCGATATGCGAGTAGGCATGGAAGTACGCCTTGTCGAATTCCGTGCACGGCCGAGCCGAAGGCCGCTCTTGCTGCTGCAGCGATCCCCGGAACGAGTCCCTCAACCCCCTCGTCCTCCCCCGCCGGGTCCGAGGCGTGTGGCCGTTGCTGAAACCTGGGCCCCCGGGCAACATTGCGCGAGAGAACAGGATCGGAGGTGAAATCTTTCAGAAGATTCCTCCTCCTCGGATGCTGCTCCGGTTTATCAGAGCCAGAGAGAGCGAGAGTGACCAAAATAGAAGCTGGGACTGAGAGCGAGTACAGGAGCAAACAAAAAGGGGTCGTTCGCAGGAGGAAGGGGGGAACGGGGTATTGCGAGGGATCGGTAACTTGTTTGGAGGCTCGCCGAATCGTGGGGCGGATGGACCGGTGGTTTTCCACGCTGCGGAATCCCTAACACCGCCCTAGGAAAGACCGCGGGCTGATGCGTGCGCTTGAGGGGCGCATCAAAGGGAAAGATACTGTACGGATGCGTTCTCCATCGTCGGGTGGGTGGAGGCCAGGGTGGCCTCGCCTGGTCGACCGTCGTCCATCCGTAAAGCCTCATCATGGCTAGCATCGTCTGATGGATGGTCTTCATCAACCGCAAGGAGTCATCTTTTTTGTATTATTAATTATTCGGGGCTGTGTTGCCGGATCGTGCTCCGAATAGCCGATATGCACGAATCGAAATTATGCTTCCATGTGGATGAAGAATATATCCAGAATTGGCTGCGAGCCTGGTCCCTTGAGATCGAGTGGATATGTGACGTTACCTTTGTAAATAGTTGGGATGGTTTTTTTAAAAATATATATATTTTTTAATTTTTTAATAAGTGGATAAATATATTAATTTTATATAAGTACGATCTAAGCCTAAAATATCATGTAATATCCAAGAATAAATATTACTGCACCACCGGTTCCAATCACTAATATGGTTGGTAACAAAAAATAAAAAAATAAAAAAAAATAATCCAATCAATAAAGGAATCAATTGGTGCAGTTGATTACGAGATTTTTTCACAACCAACTGATGTCGATTGATGGTAGTGAAAAAATTAGAGATATATATAATAAATCTCGTTCACTCGGCTGATGCCAGTGGTAGCCAGGTTGATGTACTCATCTTCGGATGGGGAACGGTTGCGAAAAAATTAATATGCGCCATGCATCGAACATTCCCTGACTAGGGTTGGGGGACCGTCTAGGAATGGCCATGCCCGAAATCTACCTCCTCCCTCTTTTTGTTCCAACAAAAAAATAAATAAATAAATAATAAAAATAAAAAAATAAAGGAAACAATTCAATTACTGTAATGTTTACCTCATGAAAGATATACCAAAATAATTATCATGATAACAAAAAAAAGTTTCAGATATTTTAAAAAATTGGATGGATCTCAAGATGCTTGGTATAATAAGTATTGTTGGTACTGTTATACCGAACTGGCTCACCACCAAATCGGACCGTCACTCTTGTGGAAGTCCGATCGGGCAGCTCTTCTGAAGTTTGACGAACGTTGTCCTTCGGAGGTCCGACCGATCCACTTCTGATGAGGTCCGACCCATCCACTCCTGTCGAAGCCTGACGGGCGCTCTCCTTCGGAGTCCGACTGGTCTTCCCGGTCAAGATCTGATCGACCTACTTCAATGATTCAAAAGACTCCAGAAGCCTCTTCTAGATGGTACCAGAATTCTGTTATCTGCCACATCAGCACCACTACTCTACTATTCCTACGATGTTGCCTCATCTTGGTACCACGTGGCCACTCATCCGATGCACCTAGAAGCAGATCAGTCTTTCTCGGCTTCTCTCCTAATAATTTTGGACTGTTCCGTGCCTATATAAGATAATTGGAGTGTCCTCGCCATAATATCACCGGTCCATGAAAACTTTATTGCAGGAATCGAGAGAAAAGTACTCAGCATAGCCGGTCGAGCTCGGTCGGACGGAAGAAGTTACGGCAATAGGTACAATAAATCTATAAAAGATAAACTATGCTGGATGTGATTACATACTCCTGTACGAACTATGTTATAAAAGATATCTACCGCCCCCATCTATGATGCTTGGTTGGAGTGATTTTATTATAGATAAAAAATACTCCCAATGATGCATTTTAGAAGATTTTGATTAAGCCAACTTTGCTGGTGATGGCTCCTTGGAATCATTCGAGAGGAGGGTGAATGAGTTGATGAACAATGACCTGGACTCTAATGATTCCACTAAGGATAATTTCATTGATGACCATATATGCTAATCTTTTTTTTTTTTTTTTTTGATGAACAAAAAGGGGGAGAGAAGTTAGATCCCGGGCATGGCCATTTCCAGACGGTCCTCCAATCCAGCTAGAAAATATTCAATATAATGTGTATATTAATTTTTCACAGCCATTCTTCATCGAAGATGAATACGTAAATCTGATTATCACTGGCGTCAATCGAGTGAACGGATTTATTATATATATTCCTAACTTTTTCACTATCACCTACCAACATGGACTCCAAAATTATTTTATTTTTTTTTTAATTTTATTTTAAATTATTTTTTTATTTTTTATTTTATTTCTAGACTTTCTGATTGAAATATGATATGCTTAACCTTTCACCCAAGGTGTGGTATGGTGTATGCTACCTCTGTATCATTCAACTTAGATTGACATTGCTAAAATATCGTAATTGCTTAGAGATATGGACGGCTTTAATTGTTTGTAATACAACTTTAGCGCTTTATGATAAATAAAGATAAGGATAGGTACGTACATGATTGAGATTTTTGTTTTTGGTAGATTTTAAAAAAAAAAATTATAATCAGATCTAGCCAATCTATCCAGTGGTGGCATAATGACGTCACGGACTCCATGTTGCAATGGTGGCTATCTCTTTTAACGGATTTTCTCTTTAAATATTATTTTCTAATACTTATTTCCAAAGTTATGGTAGGTTTGAAGTTATTTCCTAAACCACCGTTCTCGTGTTGACTAAGATGCCACTCCATGAAATTATGGTCAACCCACAATTTCAATAGCCAACTATGGATTGAATGCAATTTGAAAATGAAAACCTTCCTATATATTAAAATTGAAATTATGATTTGAACACACAATTTCTATTCCAGCCAATTAAATCCTTGTTCCAGCCAATAAAAGAAAAATGAAAGACTCCAACGGTCATATTATGAAATTATGGGTTCAACCCATAATTTCTATTCCAGCCAATTAAATCCTTATGCAATTAAAATTATAGGTTGAATTTATAATTTCAAAATAAAATTTACACTATCACATTTTAAAGTTTTCAGTTCAACCCATAATTTCTATTCCAACTATTAAATCCATATGAACCAACAATTTCTATTCCAGCTATTAAATTCCCATTTAATTGAAATTATGGATTCAATCCATAATTTATATTCCCGTCATTAACCACTTATAAAATAGAAATTATAGGTTGAACCTATAATTTCAAATATAACCCATAAATTTCAAAATTTCATAACAGTCATAGCGATCATAATTTTGCAACGACTAGTTAAAGAGACTATTTAATATACTTCTTCCTCTCTTCTATTCCAACTTATCTTCATTTCTAGATTTCTCTGCTTCTCTAAAATCTTTAAAATCTTCACTGATATGGCAAGACTGCTGACGTAGAGCACACCTCATATTCGGCAGACAGCAAGGTAGGCAGATGTCGCCACGTCGGATTTCTTTCCCAGTTCCTTTGCTAGGTAGATCTCCAATGGTCAAGCCCACCTCGGCCGAAGTCGAGCTCCCTCCAGCCAGATAGCTCCCCAAAGATCGAGCCCACATTGGTCAAAGTCGAGCTCCCTTCAGCTCCTTCGCCAGGTGGCTCTTCAAGGGTCGAGCCCATCTCGGCCGAAGTCGAGCCCGTTCCTTAGAAGCATCGCGAAAGGAAAATGTCATCAACACCAAATCTGCAATCGAAGCCGACGCGCACAATATAACACATCCAGTGTGACGTCCCAAAGCTAGAAAGGTGTACCTACCACCGTTTGCACCATTCGGGAAGAAGTGCCCCGATCGAAGCACCAAGTCCTACAGCTGGCCACTTGCACCACCCACAAAAAGAAAGCCGCGTTAGGGACCTCAAACTCAAAGGCGGCTGCCCCGGATCAAGGCACTGCTAAACCTCCCCAAATGTGATAATCCAACGGAAAAACAAGGGTTGCCATGTAACTCCCTACTATAAGGGAAAATGACCTCAGGAGCGCGACCACAGATGCTGTTGACCCTCGAGCACCCAAGAGGAGGAAAAACCAAGACAAGAAGGGGGAAAAACCGACGATCTAAAAGGAGGACCCAATGGGCAAAAACAAGGTAAGCATGGAAAAAGATGGAAAAGGGGACTCAAGTGAGGAGAAGGCTCGAAGGCCCTCCAAGAGACTCCGGGAGAGAGTCCAAATAGACACAGCCTCCCCAGCTCGAGTCTCGCTCCTCTCCTACCACTCCTACTCAATCTTTACCGAATACTCTCCTCCAAGCGTGGTGATCGAATAGGAACCCACCTTGGAGGATCTGTTCCTCTTTACCGTCCGCTGACTTGATCGTCGGAGTGCCCCCGCCGGAATCCTCGACCCGGGTCTCTAACTTTGTCTTACAGGATCGAGAACCACTGGATTTCGAAAGATGGGGCTAAGATCCGGCACCGCATCAAAGCTCCAAGCCACGATGATGAGGACGGCAACAGATTGGTTCACCAGGTAGGGGGAGAAAGTCTTTGTTCGAGAAAGCTGGTGCGGGCACCAGACTCAGAAGAAGACTTCAGAGCTCCATCTGGATCTCTGATTAACCTTGCCCGAAGAATTAGGGTTTTTTGGCTTGTAATAAGGGTTGACTTGATCAACGCAATTTTAGCTTGAGTCTATATTACCTGTATTTTTTATTTTATTGAGTCATGTTGACTCAGTAGTGGACTAGGGTTTCAACCTGGGGTGTTACATTTTCTCCCAAGGCCAAGTAAGTGGGCGCCACACTCCCAGCCACACTCCCAGCGCCTGAGTCCAGGGGGCGCCACATCTCCATCCAGCAGGCTTTGGTCCCCACACCACAGATAGCAGCTCCCCTCTTTCATGCACCAATTGAGGAGAAATCCACCAGGGGTCCACAAATCAAGGGGGCGGCCCAAGACTTCCCAAAAGAACCAAACTATAAAAGGGAAGAAATTCTCTTGGAGAGGAATTCAAGGAGGCGCCCATTACCTGCCAGAAATACTCAAAACAAAGTTAGAAGGAGCCATAACTTGGGGAGAAAGAAAAGGAGGTATCCAAAAAGGGTTGAGCCATGGAAGGAAGGAGATTTCTCTTGAAAAGCAAGGTTAGGAGGCGCCTAATCATTCCAACTAAAGCCAGATATAAAAGGCAACAAATTTTCTCTTGGAGGGCAAGGTTAAGAGGCACCCAAACACTTCCAGATAAGGCCAAGCATAGAAGAAAAAAAAATATTTTCTTGGAGGTCAAGACAAGGAGGCGCCACCCACTTTCCTTTTTGAAGCTTCAATCAACTTTGGAATTAATTGGCCGGCCATATGAGTAGGGATTGATATCCTAATTTGAAGATCCCCTCCTTTAGTCCCACATGGGAAGATGTAAAACCCTACTCTCTTGTAATGGCCTATAAATTAAACCCCATGTAAGTTTGAAAAAAATGAGATGAATGAAGCCAAATTTTTTTTGTGAGCAAACTTTGTGTTTTCTCTCTTCCGCACTTGCATCCAGTGTTGAGCTCCATGAGGGAGTAAATCCGGGTTCCCCAGGAACCTTGAGGAGGTGTGAGATCTCCAAAACCCAAACCCTAGGTTAGCCACTCCACTCCCAAACCCTAGCCGCCATCACCCTTCTCTTTCCACCAAGCCCTAGCCTATCCCACCTCTCACGGCCACCCTCTCCAAGTCCAGGCCGACCACCAGCATCCAGCTCCAGTCCAGATACTTCAGATCTACAGCAATTCTAAGAGGAAGTCAGATCAGCCTCCAGGAGAATCCTGATTTCAGCAACTTCAGCTTTCAAGTTCTTCAACCTGGTAAACCTTTTCTTGAGTATCTGAATTCCATCACTTGTTCCTCTTCTTTCCCAGATCTTGAGTCCAGGAGAAGCCAACCAAACCACAAGACCAGTATTGGAGGATCCATTGTGAAGATAGCCGACTCCGAGGATCCCACAATCTGCTCGAGAGAGTTCTTCCACCCAAATTCTGAGAAGATCACTGTCTGGTTGGTAAACCATCTCTCCTCTCTATTTCTGTTCTGTTGAAAGTTCAGAGCGAAACCCTAGGTCTGGGAGTTTCTCAACCCCCAGCATCCGTTACTTCTGAACTACTCTGATAATTTAGTTTCATCTAAATTGTGCTTTCAATCCTTACCTAGTTTCCTTCAACTTAGTTTAGCTTTACTTTGAGTCAAAGCCAATTTTTGAAATATATAAAAAAAAAAAAAAAATTAATCCTAAATTTACTTCCGCATACGCTTCTTTGTTCTTTGTTCTGCATCATTTTTGGTATCAGAGCTTTCGTTCTGCATCATTTTTGGTATCAGAGCTTCCGTTCTGCATCATTTTTGGTATCAGAGCCCTGTCTAGGGTTTCTGTTTTGATTGCTTGTTTGAGTCTCTCTCTTTTTACTTTGTCTGCTCGAAGTAGACTCCCCAGGACGTCCGGTCCGAGAAACGAAGCGAGGTGCAAACCTCCTCTTCCCATTCCACGGGGTGTTCCTAGGGCGTGTAGGGGATCCGTTGGGTTATAACTTCGTAGCAGGAATTGTAAACGAGGAAGTACTCTATTTTCAGCCCGTAATTATCTTGTTGCAGGAATTATTTCTCACTGCAGGTAACTCCAAATTCGGTGATTTTTGTTTTGCTGAAACCAATATAATTGAAACTATTTTGCATAATTTTCTGTGATTTATTGGTTTCTGTGGGATTTCTGAGGATTAAATTACTACAACTCTATTTTTGTGTTTCTGCAATTCAATTATTTTTGAGTGATCATCTCTTAATTCATCTTAAGGGCATTTGAGCATCTAAGATAAGGGGAGGAGTTGATAACCTCTCCTTTGCCCAAAACCACCACCCACTCATTCGAACCTAAGCCTTTAATCTTAAAATTAATTAGACCTAATTTGCCCTAGTGGGCTAGGGACATCAACAAGTCGGGTCAAGGCTAGTGTTGAGTCAGTTTGTCTGGTTACTCTGTGTGTGCTTTGTACTCAGTGTCTAGAACGGTGGTTCAGGGATTCCATCCCGAAGGGCTTGTGTGCTGGTCCGCCTACCTGGCCAATCACTGATTGGTGTCTAGGATTGGCATCTAGGGACCTAACACTCCCCTTACACCTGCCTGGCTGAGTCCTGAGTTACTACAGGCTAGCTTGCCACTCTGATTGGGCATCTAGTTTGGGCTCTAGGCCTAGTTAGCCCGTAGTCGTTTCAGTTGAGTCTCATTCTGTGTGCTTGCTTGCATCATCATGTCTACCCGGAATGGAGTACCCTACCAACCTAGTCAAACCCAACCAGATTTAGAGGCCATGGTTAGAAATCTTACCGAAAGTATGACCAAATTGAGTCAGGACATGAATGAGGGTTTTTCCCAGTTTAGGGATCGAGTCCAAGTACTTGAGAAACGTAGACATCAAAATTGGACCTCTGATCCAAAATTTAATAGGCCCCAACCTCACCATGCCAGGAACCTAGGAGGACCTTATACCGTGATCCCGAGCATAACCTTAGGAAGCCTAACCATGATATCTATAGTGTGGATCGTGTCTATGAGAGGTCCTTACAATATTCTAGACCAGTCACTCAACAACCCAAGTCTTATAGATCAAACCATTTAGATCCACACCCATGCCCAAGTAAGGTCTCTACTAGCTTGAAACCCAGTGTGACCCAGGTTCCTATATCTCAAGAATGTTTGTTTTGTGGAGAAAGAGGCCATAAATCTAGTCAGTGCCCATGCATAGGACTAGCTTGTGCACAGCTAAGTGGTAAGAATCCTAAGGATGACATTAATGAGGGAGAACCCAAGCCTACCAATGAGGAAGAACGGTTAGGTATGACAAGCCTAGAATCAGTTGACCCGATTACCACTGACCCGAAACCCATTGGAGATGGCATCGAGGAAGTATATGATGCTGGCTTAAGTCTAGTTGATGAATATGAGGGGGAAGAACTTGAAGAATGTGACATTGATACTATTGGTTCCTTACCTGAGGAGACCTTGGAAAGCAACCAACGGGTAGGACCTAGTTCAGAAATTCAAGAGATTTGTGAGAACCAGGTTCCTTTAGTCAAATACCCCAGGAAGAACTCATAGTGTTAGCCCGAGCTATTAGTTCGTACCCTCTAATGACAGTCATTCCCCAAGTACCAATTGAAGATCTTTGCACTGAAATGTTTAAGTTTGCCCACCCTATGGTAGATCCTCTCCTTAGGATGACTGAATCAAGCCTCTTACAATTGGACCTTGTCCCATGCCCAGCCACTAAGGTCTCTCCCGTAATCTCAGTTGAACATCCTTGTCTTGAGCGGATTGATTCACCCAGTCCTGTAAAAGTCTCCTTATGGCCCCAGACCCCTTCCTTCGCATGACTGACCTACCCTTCTATAGAGTATACCTTTCCTCACCCATAGGTCAAATTTCAAGTCTTGAGGTCATCATCCATAGGCCCTTCCATGAATCATTCTCTAATCCATTTCTTGGGAAAGTGGATCATTATTTGCTTAGAGAACAAACCTTAACTGTTGCAATCACATGTCCTAGGCTACTCCCCGAACCATCTCTTGATCCATTCCTGGGAGTAGCAAACTTTTCCTTTCGTAAGGATGACCAGTTGACATTCATAGATCACCATTCAAACCTTCAGGTCACCACCTTTAGCCAGCAGGTAATTCGAGACTCCACCTCATATTTCCTCCCTTTCTCTAGGACTTCCAATGCTTCTTACATCATCCAAGTATACTTTGTCAAAGTCTTTAGAGTGAATCACGTGTCAGAATCTATTAGGATTGCCACCTACTTCTGGAAGACCTTATGGCACCTACTAGGCACCCATGATAAGTTTTCATGCTCTGCATGCCATCCTCCGACCCAAGGTCAAACCTAGAGAGCCGTAGTTTGTTAGGTTTAGACCTAGGGTTCCTTTGAATAAGGTCCATTCTTTATGAATGCATCGTCAGTCGAGTTTAGGACATTGTCTCATATTTTGATTGAGTGAGAATACCAGGAATTGGGATTTGTATTTACCCAGGGCTAAATTTGCATATAATGTTTCGATCAATAGGTCTATAGGCTAGAGCCCCTTTGAAATTGTTCATGGATACAAGCCTCACACACCACTTGATCTGATTTCACTATTAGTCCACACACACAAGTCTCTTGATGCACTTGCATAGCATGTAAAGGACTTGCATAAAGAAATTCATGCCAAAATAAATTTAAGTAATGAAACTTATAAGAAGTTGGCTGATTCTCAAAGGCGAGTCAAAACTTTTGTTGAGGGAGACTATGTAATGATTAGGTTAAGGCCTGAACGGTTTCCTCCTAGAACCGTTAGAAAGTTACATGCTAGAGGAGCTGGACCATTTAGAGTGGTGAAGAGAGTAGGATCCAATGCCTATGTGCTCGAGTTGCCTCCAGAACTAGGCATTAGCTCTACTTTCAACATTACAGACCTAGTAGAGTATAGAGAGCCAGCTGTGATTCCCAGTGAGGCTTTTGAACCTAATCCTGCTCTTGAGAGTGAACCCAACCCTGTGTGTCCACCAACAAATTGGCCTGTGAGGAAAGAGCAGATTGAAAAGATCCTGGATGATCAGGTTATCTCTACTCGTAATCGAGGATACCAAAGATACCTGGTCCGCTGGCTAGGAAGGCCAGATTTGATGACTCTTGGATCTCCCGAGAAGAATTACAAGAGCTGGACCCAGACCTCTTGGAGAGATACCAGAGCCAACTTGATCCATACTCGACAGGGTCAAGTTCCTCCCACCCTGGGAAATTGGTGCGGGCACCAGACTCAGAAGAAGACTTCAGAGCTCCATCTGGATCTCTGATTAACCTTGCCCGAAGAATTAGGATTTTTTGGCTTGTAATAAGGGTTGACTTGATCAACGCAATTTTAGCTTGAGTCTATATTACCTGCATTTTTATTTTATTGAGTCATGTTGACTCGTAGTGGACTAGGGTTTCAACCTGGGGTGTTACATTTTCTCCCAAGGCCAAGCAAGTGGGCGCCACACTCCTAGCCACACTCCCAGCCATACGCCTGAGTCCAGGGGGCGCCACATCTCCATCCAGCAGGCTTTGGTCCCCACACCACAGATAGCAGCTCCCCTCTTTCATGCACCAATTGAGGAGAAATCCACCAGGGGTCCACAAATCAAGGGGGCGGCCCAAGACTTCCCAAAAGAACCAAACTATAAAAGGGAAGAAATTCTCTTGGAGAGGAATTCAAGGAGGCGCCCATTACCTGCCAGAAATACTCAAAACAAAGTTAGAAGGAGCCATAACTTGGGGAGAAAGAAAAGGAGGTATCCAAAAGGGTTGAGCTATGGAAGGAAGGAGATTTCTCTTGAAAAGCAAGGTTAGGAGGCGCCCTAATCATTCCAACTAAAGCCAGATATAAAAGGCAACAAATTTTCTCTTGGAGGGCAAGGTTAAGAGGCACCCAAACACTTCCAGATAAGGCCAAGCATAGAAGAAAAAAAAATATTTTCTTGGAGGTCAAGACAAGGAGGCGCCACCCACTTTCCTTTTTGAAGCTTCAATCAACTTTGGAATTAATTGGCCGGCCATATGAGTAGGGATTGATATCCTAATTTGAAGATCCCCTCCTTTAGTCCCACATGGGAAGATGTAAAACCCTACTCTCTTGTAATGGCCTATAAATTAAACCCATGTAAGTTTGAAAAAAATGAGATGAATGATGCCAAATTTTTTTTGTGAGCAAACTTTGTGTTTTCTCTCTTCCGCACTTGCATCCAGGTGTTGAGCTCCGTGAGGGAGTAAATCCGGGTTCCCCAGGAACCTTGAGGAGGTGTGAGATCTCCAAAACCCAAACCCTAGGTTAGCCACTCCACTCCCAAACCCTAGCCGCCATCACCCTTCTCTTTCCACCAAGCCCTAGCCTATCCCACCTCTCACGGCCACCCTCTCCAAGTCCAGGCCGACCACCAGCATCCAGCTCCAGTCCAGATACTTCAGATCTACAGCAATTTAAGAGGAAGTCAGATCAGCCTCCAGGAGAATCCTGATTTCAGCAACTTCAGCTTTCAAGTTCTTCAACCTGGTAAACCTTTTCTTGAGTATCTGAATTCCATCACTTGTTCCTCTTATTTCCCAGATCTTGAGTCCAGGAGAAGCCAACCAAACCACAAGACCAGTATTGGAGGATCCATTGTGAAGATAGCCGACTCCGAGGATCCCACAATCTGCTTGAGAGAGTTCTTCCACCCAAATTCTGAGAAGATCACTGTCTGGTTGGTAAACCATCTCTCCTCTCTATTTCTGTTCTATTGAAAGTTCAGAGCGAAACCCTAGGTCTGGGAGTTTCTCAACCCCCAGCGATCCGTTACTTCTGAACTACTCTGATAATTTAGTTTCATCTAAATTGTGCTTTCAATCCTTACCTAGTTTCCTTCAACTTAGTTTAGCTTTACTTTGAGTCAAAGCCAATTTCTGAAATATAAAAAAAAAAAAAAATTAATCCTAAATTTACTTCTGCATACGCTTCTTTGTTCTTTGTTCTGCATTATTTTTGGTATCAGAGCTTTCGTTCTGCATCATTTTTGGTATCAGAGCTTCCGTTCTGCATCAAAAGCCCCCCGCAATTTTGAAAATAGCTCCGCTCGAAGCATGGTGGTAACTTGCGCATAAGAAGCTTCCACCAGTCGAGTAGGGGATGCCCCTTCCCTGCGGGCCCGTATAGCTTGGAAAGGGAGCTCCCCGCTCCAATACAACCACCCCCGGCAGACGCCCAGTATGCTGCACTCACCCAGCAAATGCAGGCACTAGCCATAGTCGTGAGGCAGCTGCAGCACCAGCAATGCACCCTGGTCACCCAGCCGCAATCAGGGACCTCTGCAGCCCAAGTCGCTGGCCTCCGCGGTAGCCTGCGCTCCATCCAAGGCAAGCTATCACATCCATAGGCCACAATCATCTTCGAGGGAGTCAATAGACCCCCGCAAAGAAAAATCACTCCGGGTCGGCTGACTGAGAGAGCCAATCTTTGGCGGACGGCAATGCCATCATCAAACACGGCAAACGCCACTGGGGCAAGGCCCCCCATCGCAACCCTTCTCCAACTGTCAACCCCACCTTCTCCAGCAACCTCAGTGGAAGGTTCCACCAACGAGGCCATTAGGTGCATGGCTGAGCAGCGCCTAAAGGAACAAGAGCGCAAACTGGCGAAGCTCTCCCACCAGTTCGCCAATAAGCAGGGCTCCTCCAAGGAGCAAGCAGTCCATGATGCTCGATCCCCCTTCTCCCGGGAGATTCAAGAAGAATCGGTCCCGAGTCGGTTCCGCATGCCTCAGGTGGATCCCTACGACAAGACCACTTACCCCCTGAACCACTTAGAGAGTTACAAGGCTCTCATGAGGGTCCAGGGAGCAACGGACACCCTCCTGTGCATCGCCTTCATGGCAACCCTCCGGAAGGCCGCTTGAGTTGGTTCACCTGCCTCGAGCCTGAAAGCATCGACTTTTTTTCACAACTGGAGAGGAGGTTTGTGGCCCACTTTAATGACATCGGAAGGTACCACGAGAGATGGATAGCCTCTTTTCTATCAGGCAACAGGATCATAAATCCCTGCGAGACTATGTGACCTACTTCAAAGCTACCGCTCTTGAGATCTATAGTCTAGACGAGCCCATCACCATGTTGGCATTGAAGAAAGGGCTCAAAACATCCCGCTTGACCTACTCCTTGGAAAAAAAGCCGCCGAAGACATACTCCGACCTCCTCCTCCGCGTCCACAAATACATCTGTACTGAGAAGGCTGACCATACCAGAAGGAACTGTATGGGAAGCCCCGGAAGAAGCCGACCCCAAGAGAAGTACCTGGGACGCGGAGGCCTGGGTCATCCACGAGCTTCCGGCCGGGGCGAAGTCGAAGGATGGCCCCATCCCGGAAGAAACTTTCACTTTCCTCCTCGCCTCGAGGACAAAAATCCTGATGAAAATCGAGGACGAGTGCTATCTACACCGACCTCCCCCACTGAGATCGTCGAATGGCTGTGACAAGATAAAGTATTGGCATTTCCACCACGATCATGGCCACGACACTAAGGATTGCCGCAACCTCAAAAAGGAGATCAAGGACCTGATAAGGAGGGGGTACCTCAGAAAGTTCATGAGGGGCGAGGTCCCAGCGGAGAACCAGCCACTTGCAGCTCTTCCCCCCATCCCTGCAGTCGATAACCGACCACCGAGAAGCCTGTGGGTATGATATGTTGGGGGATGGAGCGCACCCGTAAGAGAGCCCGAGAGGGAGAGAGTCTAGAAAATGTACTCCCCTTCATGAAGAAAAGCGAGGAAGAAAATGTAAATGATGATGATGTCATGGTCGAAATGATCATTGCCAAGCATCCTGTAAAATGGATTATAGTCGATAGTAGGAGCTCGACTGATATCCTTTTTGACGATACTTTCTCTCGAATGAACTTACCTTCTGATAAACTGAGATCGGTGCACACGCCT
This sequence comes from Areca catechu, assembly GCA_021397845.1. NCBI lineage: Eukaryota > Viridiplantae > Streptophyta > Magnoliopsida > Arecales > Arecaceae > Areca > Areca catechu. Next base: position 18,164,702 of record CM038043.1, read on the forward strand.
ATCATAGATTTTACTGGAGATTCTGTGGGAGTCAAGGGAGACATCACTCTTCCCATCATGGCCAAGTCACCACCCCGACAGAGTACGATCATGATGACCTTCACTGTGTTAGGCTCCCATCACCTTACAATGTAATTATTAGGCACCATGGGCTCAACTTGCTTGACGGATCATATCCACCAAGCAGTTGTCGGTGCAGTTCCTGACCCCCTACGGCATGGGAGAGATGAGGGGAGCACCTCAGCCGGTCCAACATTGCCTTCATGCCATCCCCGGTACCCGGAGCATCGAGGATGATCTCGCTGTCGACGACCTCGACCAAAGGGTGCAGGACCCTAGGGGTGGCCCCGTCGAATGCCTTTTGGCGTATCTCCTAGGCGCGGACCGCTGAAGATGGTGCAGATAGGAGCCCAGCTGCCGGAAGAAGAACGGGCCCGCTTGCTTAGTTTTCTCCGAGTGAATGCGGATGTGTTCGTTTGGACCACGATCGATATGCCAGGGATTTCTCCTGACGTCATCACCCACAAGATGAATGTTGACCCGAAGTACTGCCCAGTTTGATAGAAGAAGAGAAGCTTTGTCTCAAAAAGGTAAAAGGTGATCAATGATGAAGTGGAGAAGCTCCTCGCGGGCGGATTCGTTCATGAAGTACAGTACTTCAGCTGGCTGGCGAATGAGGTCATGGTCAAGAAGAGCAATGGAAAGTGGAGGATCTATATGGACTACACCGACCTCAACCGTACTTGCCCGAAGGACAGCTTCCCACTTCCGAATATTGACCAACTTATGGATGCCACCTCGGGGCACCGCTTACTCTCTTTTATGGATGCGTTCTCTGGATACAACCAAATCCAAATGCATCCAGAGGACGAGGAGCACGCTGCCTTCATCACGGACCGCGGGATGTACTATTATAGGATGATGCCTTTCGGCCCAAAAATGCTGGCACCACGTACCAGCAGCCAGTCATAAGGTCTTTAGAAACCAGATTGGCCGCAACATGCAAGTTTACGTGGACGATATGCTCGTCATGAGCAGGTCAACCTCGGACCACGTGGATGACCCGGCGGAAATCTTTCACAACCTTCACCTACCCAAATGAAGTTGAACCTGGCAAAGTGTGCTTTTGGTGTGGCGGCTAGGAAGTTCCTTAGCTTCATGGTCACTCAAAGCGGAATCGAGGCCAACCCAAAAAAGGTCCGAACAATCCTTGATATTGAGCATCACACCTCCAAGAAGCAGGTCCAGCAACTCACCGGCCGTATAGCAGCCATGAGCCATATCATCTCGCGATCCACCGATCGTTGCCAACCCTTCTTTAAGGCACTGCACAAGATGCATAACTTCATCTAGACAAAGGAGTGTCGAGAAGCCTTCGAGGAGCTGAAGAGAACCCTGGCATCACCACCACTGCTCTCCCAATCGGAAGAGGGAGAAGTGCTCCTCCTGTACATGACGGTCACCCCGAGAGCTGTCAACTCAATCTTGGTCCACATGGACAAGGACAGAGTCCAGAGGCCAGTATATTATACTAGCAAGCTTCTTCGTGATGCTGAGGTCAGGTACTCTCACTCTGAGAAGTTAATTTTTGCACTCATCATGTCTGCCCAATGCCTCAGGCCCTACTTCCAAGCACATATGCTCACGGTCTTGACAGATTAACCACTGAAGGCCATACTTAGCCGCCCCGACACATCCAGACACCTGGCAAAGTGGGCACTAAAGATCAGTGATTCAACATTACCTACAGGCCGAGGTCGTCCATGAAAGCACAGGTATTGGCTGACTTCCTGGTCGAGTGTGCAGGCCTGGACGAGGAACCGAAGGAAATCACCCAGAAGCAGCAGATGGGACCCGAACCAGAGGGTGATATCTAGGTCGTGCACTTGGACGGAGCATCCAACACCGGTGGTAGCAGAGCCGGACTCATTCTCGCCAACAGCGAGGGAGTCGTCGCTAAGTGCGCGCTCTGTTTCTAGTTCATGACCACCAACAACCAGGTGGAATACGAGATGCTCCTCGCGGGACTAAGAGTCTCTCACAAGCTGGGCGTACCCAACTTGAAAGTTTTGACCGACTCATAATTGGTGGCCGGGCAGGTCTCGGGAGAATTTGAGGCCCAGGACCCTCAAATGTCGAAGTACCTGGAGCTGGTATGCACAAGTGTAGCAAGCTTCAGATGCTTTAACATCTCCCACATTCCACGTGGGGAGAATGCTCACACCGATGCCCTCTCCAAGCTGAAGACCCTACTGAACTCATTATCGGGGCATGCCCATATCGAGCATCTCCAGGCCCCAAGCCATGAGGCATCCGGGGAGGTCCAGCAAGTCACTCCGGAGCCTAGCTGGATGGACAAGTATGTCCAATACATTATCGATTGAACTTTGCTCGAAGATTGCATAGAGGTTGGTATAATCAAGAGGAAGGCCATACGCTTCTTGCTGATGGACAGGCAACTCTATCGAAGGTCCTACTCCTACCCACTCTTGAAGTGCCTGAGACCCTTGGAGGCGGCTTTCGTACTCTAAGATATACACGAGCCTTTGCGAAAATCACGTGGGGGCCAGAATATTGGCGTACAAGGCCCTTTGACAGGGATACTACTGGAAAATCATGAAGGAGGATGCGGCTGACTTTGTAAAGAAGTGTGACTGCTGCCAATGCCATGCCAATGTGCAACGTCAGTCGGATGCACCACTCTACCAGCTCTCAACTCCCTGGCCATTCGCCCTGTGGGGCATGTGAAGGTGAAGTGCATCTACGAAGCATACCAATATGCAAACATGCATTCACGAAAGCAGGGCAGAAAATATGTATTTTAAAACATGCATAGCGGAAGGCTCGGTAGATAAATCTAAATGATCTACCAATCTGCCCGCAACAGGATCTAGCATAATGTAATAGCATGCATCATAACATTAAAGCAAGATATAAACACAAATATAAAAGTATCATACCTTTATACTGGAGAAAAGCTGTAGAAGGAGGAGGGCGCTCGAGCCACACACGTGTTTGACCTCTACAGGTAATCCACACCTGGGCTCAACTCTGATCAACTCCCTCGGAGTGCTAACTCTTCGGGATCCTTGGGCCGATCTTCATCTTTCGGGAAGACTAGAGGAGAGCGGGAACCCTTTTCCAAGAGAACTCTCTTCCCAAGACCTAGCTAGAATGTTAAGATTCTCACACCCAATCCCTAAACCTCTCACAACCCTTCTCTATCTTCTCTCTTTTTCTTGTTATATCTCTCTAGTTGTTGTTGTAACCTCTGCAGCCTATAGAATGACCTTCATTTATAGGTGCAACCATGAGAGGGAGAAAGAGGGAGGAGAGATGAGGGGAGAGAATGGAGGAGAGGATCAAGGCCATACCAAATGGGTCCAATCCAAGAAGGTAAGTATGACTATCATACCAAATAACCTTGGAGCCAAAATTGGTTTGAATTCGAAATTCAAATCAGATCAAAACTTGCCCAAAATCCTCCAAAGTTTCTTCCTAGAAATCTGCTCGTCACAGGAAGTGTCGACTCATGAAAATTGCCAAGTGTCGACTCAAGCAAAATACCAAGTATCGACACTTGGAACAATGTCAATCATATTGACCTCCGGTGATGGCAAACGATTCTCAATCGTCAATCAGCCTTAAGATCAAATAGAAATCCCCTATGGTGTGTGACCCCATAGGTTCGAACACTAAGCCAATAGCACTGAAACATTTTCAGTACCAGTCAAAGTCCTTCTCTAGTAATGATACCCGATGTCCGGATAGGTCGAAGATGTAGAGCACCTCACAAGAATCTCTGGCATATGGTTGCCGCATAATTCATCCCTTTGATCTCATAATACTCAAGATGACCTAGGGTTCGATTACCAACCCTAATTTGGTTTATCCAGATCATGTCTCAACCTCACAAGTTCTGTGACTCCTCACAAGAACTATCATGGCCAAGGTTTTGCTAAATTGAGACATAATGAGTCATTCACTCCAAACTATTTGGAGAGATCGATTCCATCTTGATCCATCATTGCTTCACAAGTACTTGACTGCACCCAGAAACCTTCCGTCACTGGATTAGAAATCCAAGTAATCTGGTACCAAAGTATAGTAAGTTGCTTGCAAGTTGTCATGGTGACCTCAGGTTTGAGGGACACATATACCCATATCCCTTTGCGAGCAACCCTTTGGCAGAAGGGAGCTCCGTAAATGGTCACATTCAGTAAAATGTCATACATTTCACTTACATGTCACACCAGTGTCTCCACACTCCTTGGTTATGAGGACAACCAACAAATGTGACATACAACAACCTACACTTGATATATTGTCGTCCTATAACAATGTATCCTTTGGTTGTGAACCACTTTAAAAACTATATGATATATCCTCTTTATATCAAAACAATGTAGTTCTAAGGACCCCATCATACAAGAGTTCATTTCAGGAAAATGTAAATATGATGAACAGCCAAAAAGGAATAACTTTTATTCATTAGAAAATCATATACAGTTACAAGATAGCACAACCATCTACAGCCTAGATGATTGGCTTTGAGACACAATTCCCCACAACTCTACTTGGACTAAAGCTAATCAGTACAAAATCTCATTCCAATTTTTCATTTACAACAGTCGAACTTTTGAATTTCGATGGCCTTAATGAAGGGATCAGCCAGGTTCTCATTTCCATCGATCTTTTGAAGGTCAATGTTACATCGTTCCGCGATCTCTCGTACAAGGTGATAGCACCGCAGATTATGCTTTGTGCGGTGATGAAACTTCGACTCTTTGGCTTGAGCAATGGCTCCAGTGCTGTCACAGTACACCGAACAGGACCATCCGGAAAGGTGCCACTCCCAGCTCGTCAAGGAACTTCGCAACCACACAGCTTCCTTTGCTGCATCTATGCTACAATATACTCTGCTTCGCAAACTAAGTCCGCCACAGTAGGCTCCTTGGAGCTTTTCCAGTAGACAGCTCCTCCGTTTAGGGTAAAGATAAATCATGACACACTCTTACTATCATCCTAATCTAACTGGAATTGGAGCTAGTATATCCCACAAGTTTCAAGTCATATTCTCCATAAATTAGCCATTGGTCCTTAGTATTTCGTAAATACTTAAGGATGGTCTTTACCACTTTCCAATGAGCTTCACCTAGGTCAGACTGGTATCTACTCACTACGCCTAATGAGTATGCCACGTCTGGTCTAGTACATGTTATGGTGTACATGATACAACCCACTACCGAAGCATATGGGATTCTACTCATACACTCTCTCTCTTCAGGAGTTGTCGCACAATTCTTTTTGAAGAGATCAATTCCAGTGCCTATCAGGAGATAGCCCTTCTTGGAATTTTTCATGCTGAACCATTTTAGCACGGTGTCGATGTACGTAGACTAGGACAATCCTAGAAGCTTCTTAGATCTATCTCTATAGATATTCATACCTAATATGTAAGAGGCTTCATCCAAGTCCTTCATAGAGAACTGATACGATAACCAGACATTTATTTCTTGTAGTACTGGGATGTCATTCTCGATTAAAAGAATGTCATCCACATACAATATAAGGAATACAATCACAGAACCATTAGCCCATTTATAAATGTAAGGTTCTTCTCCGTTCCTAACGAAGCCATACGACTTGATACACTTATCAAATCGTATGTTCCAACTCTTGATGCTTGCTTCAATCCATAGATGGACTTTTGAAGCCTGCACACCTTTGACTCATCTGTGGATGTGAACCCTTCAGCTTGTATCATATACACCTCCTCTTCTAGCTCACCATTATGAAAAGCTGTTCGGATATCCATTTGCCAAATTTCATAATCAAAGTGTGCTGCTAAAGCAAACATAATCCAAATGGATTTGACCATTGCCACAGGAGAGAACGTCTCGTCATAGTCAATACCATAACGTTGACGATACTCCTTGGTAATCATATGGGCTTTATAGGTCCCCACCTGCCCGTCTATGCCTTTTTTCTTTTTGAAAATCTATTTGCACCCAATGGATTTTATCCTTTCAAGTGCATCAACCAATGTCTATACATTGTTGATCTCCATGGACTTCATTTCAGATTTCATAGCTCCTAGCCATTTCTCAAAGTTGGACCTCTGCATCACATCCATATAGGTGATTAAATCCTCATTGTTCTCATCGAGTTCAATGGGATCATTGTCCTGGATCAAGAAATCGTAGTATCTGTCCGGTCGACTCGGTACTCTACCGGATCTCCTTGATGGTTCCTGAGTGTGCTCTGGGTATGATCTAATCACAGTCGATTTTATGTTGTCCCTTAAGTGTGCCGGTTCTTCTACTTGTTGAACTTCACTAAGTTCAATCTTAGAGGCTACAATCCCTTCACTAAGGAACTCCTTTTCCAAAAAGATAGCCCTAAGATTGACGAACAACTTTTGTTCCTAAGCAAAATAAAAGTAATACCCCTTATATTCTTTTGGATACCCAATAAATAGGCACCGGTCAGACCTAGGTCCAAGTTTGTCCATTTCCAAAATTTTATATACACCGGGCACCCCCAAACCCGAAGGTGTAATAGTGTCGGCTTACGTCCAGTCCATATCTCATATGGTGTTTTACCAACGAACTTACTTGGAGCCCTATTCAAAAGGTAACAGGCTGATTCTATAGCATATCCCCAAAAGGATACCGGTGTTGACTTTGGTCTTAATTTTGATGATTGACAAAATATTTAAGTATATATGAGTACTAATGAATGCTAAACGTATTTATCAGTTTTAGGTACTCATTAAATATTGAAAGATTGAAAGATTGTCATTCAGTTGAAGAAGTCCAAATTTAGATGAAAAATTTACTCAAAGAAAACTTCGATAGTTGAAGATTGCTTGAATAGATATTTGAGTTCAACACAGATTTGATTTAGCACAGGTTCAGAAGTTTTAAGAGAATCTCAATAATGTGTCGACTCAAAGTATCGATACATGATTCAAAGTGTCGACACATGACAGTGAAGTATCGATTCAAGCCGGCACGCAGAGATAGTTTCAGTTGGCATGGCTGAAGTGTTAACACATGGATGTGTTGTATCAACTCAAAGTGTCGACACATGGATTAGCTCATCGCTTGAGATTTTTGTGTCACAGAACTTGCTGAAGTTGAAGACTTGCCTGAAGTGTTGACACATGGATGACAAGTGTCGACTCAAAGTGTCGACTCATCAGATGAAGTGTCGGCTCACCGTGCAAAACAGAAGACTTCAGAAAATATTTTTTTGGTCAAGTGTCGACTCACTGTTCCAAGTATCAATCCTAAGTATCGACTCATGACCTGAAGTGTCGACACTCGAACGGACGACAGCTCTACAACAGCTAGTTTTCTGAAGAGCAAAACTTTCCAAAATATTTGTAATGGCTAGTTTTTCCTCTCCAATGGTCTCTAACGGTCATTTAAGGTTTGGAGAGCTATATAATCAACACAAATCAAATAAAGAGGTAATCATTTGAGAGAAAAGTTTCATACACTTTAAGGATTCATATTTTAAGAGAATTGAGCCTTGAAGCATCCAATTTCAAAGAGAGCTCCAAGTCCACAACATCAAGCTTCATTCAAAGGCTTCAACAAATTGAAGACAAGCTTCTTCAACATCATCCAAGAGCTTCAAAGAGATATTTGCTTTATTTTAAAAAGCTTGATTATATTATTTACTTTCATTCTTACTTTGTTATAAAGGTTCTTGGTTAGCCCAGAAAATCAAGGAAGGTTGTTGGTGAGCTTTAAAACCAATTAGGTTCTTGGTTAGCCTAGAAAACCAAGGGAGGTTATTGGTTAGCCCACAAAACTAAGAAAGGTTGGTGGTGAGCCTTAAAACCATTTAGGTTATTGGTTAGCCCGTAAAACCAAGTGAGGTTTGACTTGTGAGCCTTGTGAAAACAAGTCGGGTTTTGATTAGTGAGCCCGAAAAACTAATCGGCTATAATCAGTTGAGATTATAGTGAATTTCTAAGTGGATCTTGGGGAGTGGATATAGGTGCCTTGGAGTGCACCAAACTACTATAAATTTGTTGTGTTTGTGTGATTGCTTTTACTCTTATATTTACTTTATAATTTCTGCTGCATATTATTTTGAAATACACAAACACTTTGGCAAAATACTAGCACTTGATTTGAATTGACACATACTTGTTTCATATCCATTGAAATAGTTTAAATAGTTTTTTAAAATCCAATTCACCCTCCCTCTTGCGTTGCATCATCACTGGGTAACAATTGGTATCAGGGCCCGGTACTCTGTTTGAAAATCTAACGATTTTGAGTAAAAGATTATGGCAACCCTTGTAGGTATTAGTGTTAGACCACCATTTTTCAATGGCACTAATTACACATATTGGAAAATACGTATGCGCATTTATATTCAATTATAGATTATTATCTTTGAAAAATGGTTGTTAATGGTCCACATATTCCTTCAATATTTGTTAAAGATATTTCTATTTCAAAAATCGAAGAGAATTAGGATGAAAATGACATTAAGCAATTTGAGCTTAATGCCAAAGCAATGAACTTGCTTTATTGCATATTGGATCTTAATGAATTCAATAGGATCTCCACATGCAAAACAGCAAAGAAAATATGGGACACAATTGAGGTTACTCATGAGAGTACTCTTCAAGTGAAGAATACTAAAATTAATTTGCTTGTACATTCTTTTGAAATATTTAAAATGCTGCACTATGAATCTATATCTGATATGTATGGAAGATTTATGAATATTATTAATGAATTGAAAAATCTTGGCAAAGTCTATACTAATGCTGATTTGGTTAATAAAATTCTTAGGTCTTTGCCAATATCATGGGATCCAAAAGTAACGGCGATCCAAGAAGCCAAAGATATTGATACTTTGCCTTTGGAGAGCTTATTGGTTCACTTATGACCCATGAGCTGAATTTGTGGCACAAAGAAGTGATTGCTGATCAAGAGAAGAAGAAGATAATAGCCCTTAAGCCAAAATGAAATTCGAGGCAATGATGGCAACTTGGAGCGATAGCGAAAATTCTAGTTCGGAAGAAGAACAAGAAGTTGTCAATCTTTGCTTCATGGAAAATAAGGAAGAGGTATGTGCTAAAAATGAATCTAATTTTACCTTTGATGAATTACATGATGCATTTAATGATTTTGTGTACGAATACAAAGTATTAAAAATTGAACACAAGAAATTAACAGGACATGTAGATTCTTTTTCTCTTGAGAACACCAATCTTGCCAATAAAATTGATGATTTAAATGCCAAGATTGATATTTTGAAAAATGAAAAAAATAATTTTTCTAAAGAAAAAGAAGTTTTAGAAAAAGAAATTTTGATTTGAAAGAATTATGCAATAAGTTTTCAAATGAAAAAAATATTTTATTAAATGAAATAGAAATTCAAAGAAGATCCAAGATTTTTGTATCAAATGATGAGCTTTTAAAGAAAAACAAAAATCTTGAGTTGAAAAATAAGAATTTTTTGTTGCCACTTCTTTCAATATTGCATGCTTTAATTATGAAAAATTTGGACTTAATGCATATCCTTGTAGATTAAGAAAAATTTGGATTCCAAAAGGAACCATATTTACTAACCCTAAAGGATCCAAGAAAGTTTGGGTACCAAAATTATCCACTTAGTATGTTTTGCAGGAATGTCTTGCAATCCAACAAGAAGAAAGAAAGTTTTTTATTTAAAAAATAGCTGTACAAGATAATTTAAAGAAGTGGATCTACTATATTTTGGACTAAATGGTAAAGGAATGATGATACATATTGGTAAATTCTGAATATTTCCTTCCATAATTAAAATATAGTTGAATATTTGTTATAAATGTTGCATCAATTACTTTGAAAATTATTTTAAATATTTATTAGAATCAAGTTTAGACTAATAGTTATTTGTTGTGATCATGAACTTTTTGATATTAATGGATGTCATGCTCTCATGATTAAACTTGTGATTATTAGACTTTCACTTGATTTTGATTAATATAGTTTTAAACTATTTTAAGTGAAATGTTATAATTTATGTGCTTTCATTTTTGTATCTATGCTTAAACTAGAAATTATTTGGAACAAGTATAGAACTGGCAGTTAAGGGTTATATTTAAGAAGGTATGTATATAGATAAATCCTTAATCCAGTAGCTAGACTTGGTATCATATTACTTCTAGCATTTATATGGATATCAAATCATTTTAAATGAATTTGAAATCATGCTAAAAGTTTTTAAATGATCAATTCCTTGTATTTTGAAAATTATATATCTTAAAAATTCAAATCTTGATGCTTGTGCTTTCATATTCCATTCCTCAAATGAATGCATATTTTTAAGGAAAAATAATATTTAGGGGGAGCATCCAAAGATTTGTTGTCATTATATACATGTATGATGCTTTCAATATTTTCTTGATATCATACTTATATTATTTTGATACTCCTCCTTGTTTTTCAAATCTATTTTTTCTTTTTTCTTGAGGAGAGTTACATTCAATTGATGTCAAGATTTATTTTCATTAAGAATCTAAAAAAAAGGGAAGAGGTCTTGGTAACTACTTTGGATTGGGTTAGTCACCATGGCTATCCGAATATAGGAGCTAAGTAGGATTTAAAGACTCTCTCTTTTCATTCAATGGGATCTCTTATGACGTGTTGGAGTGCCACTGTGGCCTTATCCCATGAACAAGTGAAGTGAATGGATTGTTATCTTATCATACCTTGATTATTATATTATAGCTAATATACATTGAAATTATTTCTTGCATGTGCTTATCATTTTGTGGTATCATGTTCAAATAGTATCATATTTAATTGATATCATATTGATTTTGATGATCTAATTGCTATTCTTTCCACCTTCATTCCTATTTTGTATTGCCTTTCACCTTTTTTCATGATGACAAAAAGGGGAGAAAAATGTTAAGTATGAAAAGGAAAGAATTAGCAAGGGGAGAATGTTTAAAAATTTTGAATGATTTTTGAAAATATTTTTGAAATCATATTTTGAGGGAGAGCTTGATACTCATTGATTTTGAGCTTACATGTTTATCTTATTGTTAATCTTTTTAAGCTTATCCTGTTCATATAATTAAAGTTTTGTTATCATCAAAAAGGAGAAGATTGTTGACTCTGATCTTAATTTTGATGATTGACAAAATATTTAAGTATATATGAGTACTAATGCATGTTACAAGTATTTATCAGTTTCAGGTACTCATTAAATGTTGAAAGATTGAAAGATTGTCATTCAGTTGAAGAAATCCAAATTTAGATAAAAAATTTGCTCAAAGAAGACTTCGACATTTAAAGATTGCTTGAATAGACATTTGAGTTCAACACAGATTTGATTCAACACAAGTTCAAAAGTTTTGAGAGAATCTCAGTGATGTGTTGACTTAAAGTATCGACACATGACTCAAAGTGTCGACACATGACAGTGAAGTGTCGACTCAAGCCAGCACGTAGAGATAGTTTCAGTTGGCATGGCTGAAGTGCCAACACATGGATGTGTTGTGTCGACTCAAAGTATCAACACATGGATCAGCTCATCGCCTGAGATTTTTGTATCATAGAACTTGCTGAAGTTGAAGACTTGCCTGAAATATCGACACATGGATGACAAGTGTCGACTTAAAGTGTCGACTCATCAGATGAAGTGTCGGCTCATCAGTACAAAATAGAAGACTTTAGAAGATATTTTTTTGGTCAAGTGTCGACTCACTATTCTAAGTGTCAACCCTAAGTGTCGACTCATGACCTGAAGTATCACACTTAAACGGATGACAGCTTTATAACGACTAGTTTTCTGAAGAGTAGAACTTCCCCAAAATATTTGTAATGGCTAGTTTTTCCTCTCCAACGGTCTCTAACGGTTATTTAAGGATTGGAGAGCTATATAATCAATACAAATCAAATGGAGAGGTAATCATTTGAGAGAAATGTTCCATACACTTTAAAGATTTATATTTTGAGAGAGTTGAGCCTTGAAGCATCCAATTTCAAAGAGAGCTTCCAAGTCCACAACATCAAGCTTCATTCAAAGGCTTCAACAAATTGAAGACAAGCTTCTTCAACATCATCCAAGAGCTTCAAAGAGATATTTGCTTTATTTTAGAAAGCTTTATTGTATTCTTTACTTTTATTCTTACTTGGTTATAAAGGTTCTTGGTTGGCCCGAAAAATCAAGGAAGGTTGTTGGTGAGCCTTAAAACCAATTAGGTTCTTGGTTAGCCCGGAAAACCAAGAGAGGTTATTGGTTAGCCTCGGAAAACCAATTAGGTTCTTGGTTAGCTTGCAAAACCAAGGGAGGTTGGTGGTGAGCCTTAAAACCATTTAGGTCTTGGTTAGCCTGTAAAACCAAGTGAGATTTTGACTTGTGAGTCTTGTAAAAATAAGTCGAGTTTTGATTAGTGAGCCCAGAAAACTAATCGACTGTAATCGATTAAGATTATAGTGAATTCCCAAGTAGATCTTGGGGAGTGGATGTAGGTGCCTTGGAGTGCACCGAACCACTATAAATTTATTGTGTTTGTGTGATTGCTTTTACTCTTATATTTACTTTATAATTTCTGCTGCATATTATTTTGAAGTACACAAACACTTTGGCAAAATACTAGCACTTGATTTGAATTAGCACATACTTATTTCATATCTATTGAAATAGTTCAACTAGTTTTTTAAAACCCAATTCACCCCCCCTCTTGGGTTGCATCATCACTGGGCAACAATTGGTATCAGAGCTCGATACTTTGTTTGAAAATCTAACGATTTTGAGTAAAAGATCATGGCAACCTTTGTAGGTATTAGTGTTTGACCACCATTTTTCAATGGCACTAATTACACATATTGGAAAACATGCATACACATTTATATTCAATCTATAGATTATTATCTTTGGAAAATGGTTGTTAATGGTTCGATTCCTCCTCTCAAAAACTCCATTTAATTGAGGTGTCCCTGGAGGTGTCCACTGAGAGAGAATCTCATTCTCCTCGAGATATGTCAGAAACTCACCCGAAAGGTATTCACTGCCTCGATCGGATCGAAGGGTTTTGATATACTTTCCAATTTATTTTTCTACTTCACTACGATATCGTTTGAATATTTCAAACAACTCAGATTTATGTCTTATCAAGAAAACATAACCGTACCTCGAAAGGTCATCTATAAATGTAATGAAATTACCGTACCCATCCCTGGCACTAACATTCATAGGTCTGCATACATCAGTATGTACCAAACTTAGAATTTCTTTGGCTCGTTCACCTTTTCCAGTAAAAAGTGACTTAGTTATTTTTCCAAGAAGACGGGACTACAGGTTGGAAGTGAACTATCTTCACTAAAATCGAGGAGACCCTTGCATTGCAATCTATTTATTTTGTTATTGTTAATATGACCTAGCCTACGATGCCACAGATACGCTTCGCTGACATTATCTATCCTAGGACATTTGCTAGATGTATACATTATACTAATAGGTTGCGACGTACATAAATGTCATCATGCATTTGTCCATTCAAAATTACAGAACCATTCCAAATGATTTTGCAAACATCATTCTTTATTGATAGTTTATAACCATACATGGCCAATTGGCCTATAGAAATGACATTCAAAATAAAGGATGGACAAAAATGACACTCCTTCAAAATGACAGTACATGACTCGAAAACAAGTTTGAGGACTCCCAACGCCAGGACTGGAACTCGGCTTATATTTTCCATGTTCAAGAATCTCTCGTCGTCTTTGAACCTTCTACTAACTTGAAGTCCCTTCAAAGAATTTCAAATATGAGTTGGACTTCCAGTATCTAATACCTAGTTAGTAGTATCGCAAACAGAGAAACTACAATGTGTTATTATATAAATACCTTGTCCAGGACCATCCTGCAGCTTTCTCTTCTTGGACCTATTCAGGTCAAGGGATGCAATATAAAGAGGACAGTTTCTCTTCTAGTGACCCTGCTTCTTGTAGAAGAAACACTCTGCATGACTCTGATCAGCCTTCACTTTCTTGGCCTGATTGGGCCCAGAAGCACTTAGCACCTTTTTTTCTTTATTTTTCTTCTTACCTTTCTTAAAGGGACGACGCCCTCCAAAAGATCCTCCCACTAGATTCACCACCCCTTTATTCAATTGGTGGTCTTTCTCATAAGTCTGCAGCAACCCAACAAACCATGGTAGTTAACTGCAGGCTTATTCATTCGGTAATGATCAAGAAAATCTAGATAGGAAGAAGAGAGGGAATTCAGTATCGCAACTTTTCCAAGCTGTTCATGAAGGGACAGTCGAGCTTGCCCAGGCACTTAATCATCTCGATCATGTGCAATACATGATCAGTGACCGAGGCCCCATCACGCATCCATGCATTGTAGATAGCACACAAGACCCTGTACCTCTCAACATCGTCTGGTGTTGCAAAAGACTCCTTCAACCTTTGAAGGATTTCTTCCAGCTGGGCTTCCTCGAACTTGCGACTGAACTCGTCGTTCATTGCAGCCAACATTATGCATTGGATAGTGGTCTTGTCAGAGAGCCACTTATGATAAGTGTCTTTGATCGAACTTCGAGTATTAGCAGCAGGGATCTCAGGTGCCGGATCCGATATCACATACAGGATCCGTTCATGCTCCAGGACAATCCTAAGCTTTCGATACCAGCTATCGAAGTTGGGTCCATTGAGCTTCTCGTTGTCGAGAAGAGACCAGAGAGACAGGTTGAAAGACATCTGAAAGGAAAATCAAAGCTAATTAGTGTATATAAATTATTAACCTAAAGACATGGACTTTAGTCTAAAGGTCCCTCCCACTATTTTGCTCAGACTGGTAGCCTCTACCTTCAATTCGAGGAATTACTTTAATTCCCTAGTAGGTACTAGAGTCCAATAGATAACACATAAGCTCGACTTTGGCCGGCCCACCCATGCGTGTCTAAAGGTAGGTTCTTCAACTGATTACTTGTCCAAGTAACCTTTAGTAATTGGGTTTTGCTCCAAGGTACACTTCAATCAACCTTTGGGCCTCCTATTGAAGGACCTGGTTAGGTCCAACCATTAACTTGATAAAATTCAATGCTTCTAACTAACGAATAGTCAAGCCTGACTTTGGCCGACCCACCTAACCACCGTTAAGAGAGTCACATTGAGCCATCATATTAGAACATCAATTCTAATAGCCCGATGAACACCTGATCTTTGGATCTGCCGATGAACACCCAACTACTGGACCCATTACCATCCTACTTAATAGGAGGCTAGGACTAGGTTATCCCTATAACCTTGTCCTTTTAAGGACCTAATAATTTAGAGGGTTTTTAAATAATGTGATAGATGAAGAGATGAGAAGACATGGATAAACCTCCTACTGACCATATCAGCAAACAAGGAGGGTTACACATAACAAATGATCCATGGGCACCTAAAATCGGTCAAGACTGATTAACCTTGGATGACAAGGGTTAACATGAGTTAATAAGCTATCCAATCAATCCTGATCGACCACATTGGCCAAGTAAGGAGATCATGGATTGGGTTCCGCCATTAACCATCTTACCTTAGACACTAACATAGTTGGCTAGGTAAGAGGTAGCCCCAAAGAACCATGATCAAAATGCCAAACTTATCTCGACACCAATCGGTTCATCAGACTCAATTAGATTAGCCTAAGGACTTGGACTTTCTACTGAGCCACAAATTAGGTCCATTTAGATTATGGACTAATCAATCTAACTATTAGATAGATCTAGAGAAGAAATCCTAACTCAACATTTGATTATATTAGTTCTCTAATTAGTCCAATGCATCTAAACTTTGGTCTAACCCAATCAAGGATATAATAGAAGCTAACCTATGACCCTTAAGGCTTATTGAAATGACTTAAAATCTTTAAATCATATTCCTAGAGTTCTTAGTCATTCTTAATTCTCAATTAAGTTCAACAGCCTTAATTAAATTAAAACAATTTTAATTTACAGATGTAAAACGATTTTACAAAAAATTCAAATTTGAATTTACTATTTTTTTGTATTTTCATCCCAAGTGTTGACTCACCAGGAGCAAGTATCAAAACCTAGTGTCGACACTTGGGTCGACTCAAGGCTTGAGACAGGAGGAAAATAGAAAACCAAGTTTTTTGGCAAGTGCTCATGAGTCGACACTTACAAGGCCAAGTGTCGACTCACGAGCCTAAGTGTCAACACTTCCTGGTTAAGTGTCGATACTTCAGTCTGTTACAAGGAAAAAATAGAGCCTATATCTCAGAAAATTTTCTCATGAGTCAACACTTACAAGGCCAAGTGTCAACTCATAGCCTGAGATAATGAAAACACAATGATTTCAAATCCAATGTTTCTTCAAACATTCAATCAAAACCGATTGTTGATCCCATAGGTGATTTTGATGATAACCAAACATTGGAGCATGTATATTTATTTCTGACAACTCTTCAAGTATTTGACAAGTTTTTGTAGGATGGATTAAATGTTCAAACTTCAACTCCTACACTTCTGTTTTCTTATTTGAGTTGTGTTGTGATGTGTTTTTGTAAAAAAGAACCCAATGAAAAAGCTAAGAAAAAATCATGTGAAAAATGGTTACTTCTGTGTGTGTGCCTTAAAATTAGTTTTGAGTTGGTATGCTTGAAAATGTAAAGAGTTGATAAGAGTTTTTCTTTAAGTTCAAGTATAAAAATCCTAAAGAAGATACTCGAGTCGACCCAACTTATTGAAGAGCCAACTCTGCTTACTGGCACGTAGCAAGGATTCTGGAATGCAGCAATCCGAGCTGACTCGAAGGTAACCGAGCCGACTCTAATGAATCTGAGTCGACTGGAATCAGTCCGAGCCGACTCTTCCAGAGTCCAATTTCTGAAGATTTCTGAGAATAGTCAAGCAAGCCGACCCGAACCAGAAAGAGCCGACTCTACTATACCTAATTTTGAAAGCCTAAGAAATCGACCCGATCCGAACTGCATCGAGCTGACTCTTCCAGAGTGAGAATTTCTGAACCTGAGAAGAAGAGCCGACCCAAGCTAAAAGAGCCGACTCCTCAAGTTCATGTTTTTCAAAGAAAGAAGTTCGAGCCAACCCGAGCTATAAAGAGCCGACTCGTCCATAGTGATGTTTGCCATCCTGAGACAAAGAGCCAATTGCAATGAAGATTTGGTGACTCGACCTATCGACTCGAAGATTCGAGCCGACTCGAATGTCGTTTCCAGATATTTAACGGCTAGTTCCAGAATTTATTTTTGAATGCTAAAAGGTGCTCCAACAGTCACAAGTCACATCCCAATGGTCAAAAACATCTCTAACTACCTTGGAGTGATGGAAGACTTTATATTTGAAGAATTTGAATTTCCTTAAAGACAATAAAAAAAGAGAGTTCTAAAAAGTTAAGAGAGCTTCATTGAATATCCTACCAACAAACAGCAAAAGAGCACAAGAGCATTCAAGCTAGACTTCAAGACTTCACCAACTCTAATTTGAAGTCTGAAGTAACTTTGGAAAGAAGCCATTGAAGTAATTAAAGCTTATTCAAGTACATTCAAGTGGACTTCCATCAAGCTACACCGGCAACTATCCGACAAATTGAGTTTGTCATTTTTGTTGCATTTCTTTCAATTCATTTTTGAATTGTTGGATTATTAGTGAGCTTGGTTGAAAAACCAAATAGGTTCTTGGTGAGCCTTGATAAAAACTAAGTGTTGGGTTCTTGGTGATCCTGGTAAAACCAAGTTAGGTTTCTTTGGTGAGCTTGTTAAAACCAAAGGATATTGGGTTTTCTTTGGTGATCCCGTAAAATCAAAGTATAGAGGTTTTGGATTGTGATCATGTAAAACAATCCTACTATATTTGGGTGTGAATATAGTGAAAATCCCAAGTGGTATCTTGGATAGTGGACGTAGGAGCTGGGTTGCTCCGAACCACTATAAATTTGGTGTTTGTGTTGTGCTTCTTTACTTCTTTTTAACTTCTGCAATTTATAACTCTGTCACAGCACCAACACCTTCTAAGGGATTTTAATTGCACATTACTTGCTTTAAATTTTTAATTTCACAATCACCCCCCTCTTGGGTAGCCACCTGGGCAACAACTGGTATCAGAGTAGTGTCTCTGATTATACTAGAGTAAAGATTGATGGCTCATCCCATGAGTACATCTCTGGCAGAAGGCTAGTCAACTAATAGACCTCCACTGTTCACAGGCACAAATTATGCATATTGGAAAGCACAAATGAAAATCTATATTCAAGCTATTGATTTTCAATTGTGAAAGGTCATTCTTAAAGGGCCAAGTATTTCCATGATCAAAGTTGATGGCGTGGATGTCCCTAAGCCTGAAGAGGACTGGGATGAACACGACATGAAATTAGAGAAATTGAATGCCAAAGCAATGAACTTGCTTTACCATGCTTTGGATTCAAACGAGTTTAATCAAATTTTCATGTGCTCTTCAGCGAAGAAATTTGGGATAAACTTGAAGTGACCAACGAAGGAACTTCACAAGTGAAAACTTTAAAGATAAATCTTTTAGTGCACAATTATGAATTGTTTAAGATGGAGCCTAATGAAAGTATTTCTGCCATGTACATTAGATTTACAGATATTATTAACGATTTGAAAAGTCTTGGTAGGGTATACTCTAATGCTGATTTGGTACAAAAAATTTTGAGATCACTTCCTGATAAATGGGATCCTAAAGTCACTGCTATCCAGGAAGCTAAAGATTTGAACATTCTATCAATGGATGAATTAATGGGATCTTTCATCTCTCATCTCTAGTTGTTGTTGTTGTAACCTCTGCAGCCTATAGAATGACCTTCATTTATAGGTGCAGCCATGAGAGGGAGAAAGAGGAAGGAGGAGAGTGAGGGGAGAGAATGGGGGAGAGGATCAAGGCCATACTAAATGGATCCAACCCAAGAAGGTAAGTATGACTATCATACCAAATAACCTTGGAGCCAAAACTGGTTTGAATTCGAAATTCAAATCAGGTCAAAACTTGCCCAAAATCCTTCCAAAATTTTTTTCCAGAAATCTGTTCATCACAAGAAGTGTCGACTCATGAAAATTGCCAAGTGTCGATACTTCCCCAAGTGTCGACTCAAGCAAAATACCAAGTATCGACACTTGGAATAAAGTCAATCATATTGATCTCCGGTGATGGCAAACGATTCTCAATCATCGATCAGCCTTAAGATCAGATATAAATCCCCTATGATGTGTAACCCCATAGGTTCGAACACTAAGCCGATAGCACTGGAACATTTTCAGTACCAATTAAAGTCCTCATCTAGCAATGATACCTGACATTCGGATAAGTCGAAGATGTAGACACCTCACAAGAACCTCTGGCATATGGTTGCCACATAATTTATCCCTTTGATCTCATAATGCTCAGGATGACTTAGGGTTTGACTGCCAACCCTAATTTGGTTTATCGAGATCATGTCTCAACCTCACAAATTCTATGACTCCTCACAAGAACTATCCTGGCCAAGGTTTTGCTAAATTGAGACATAGTGAGTCATTCACTCCAAACTATTTTGGAGAGATCGATTCTATCTTGATCCACCATCGCTCCACAAGTACTTGATTATACCAGAAACCTTCTATCACTGGATTAGAAATCCAGGTAGTCTAGCACAAAGTACAGTGAGTTGCTTACAAGCTGCCATGGTGACCTCAGGTCTAAGGGACACATATATCCATATCCCTTCGCGAGCAACCCTTTGACAGAAGGGAGCTCCACAGATAGTTATGTTCAGTAAAATGTCATATATTTCACTTGCATGTCATACCAGTGTCTCCACATTCCTTGGTTAAGAGGACAACCAACAAATATGACATACAACAACCTACACTTGATACATTGTCATCCTATAATAATGTATCATTTGGTTGTGAACCACTTTAAGAACTACATGATATATCCTCTCTATATCAAAATAATGTAGTTCTAAGGACTCCATCATACAAGAGTTCATTTTAGAAAAAAGTAAATATGATGAACAGCTAAAAAGGAATAACTTTTATTCATTAGAAAATCATATACAGTTAAAAGATAGCACAACCATCCACAGCCTAGATGATTGGCTTTGGGACACAATTCCCAATAGCATGGACATCCTTGGTCCTTTTCCTCCCATGCCTGGGCAGCACAAGTTCTGATAGTCGCCATCGACTACTTCATTAAGTGGGTCGAGGCAAACCCCTAGTGCGGATCACGGAGGCCAATGTCAGCAAGTTTATTTGGAAATCAATTATATGCCGCTTCGGATTCTCTCATACAATCATATTGATAACGGACGGTAGTTCAACAATCAGGAGTTCAAAGAGTTCTGCGATGGCCTCAACATCCGCCATCGATTCACCTCGGTGGAACACTCCCAGACCAAAGGAGAGGTTGAGATGACCAACCGGGCCTTCCTTCAAGGACTCTAGACCAAGCTTGATCAGGCGAAAAGCAGACGGACCGAAGAACTTTTCAGTGTCCTGTGGGCGTACCACACCATGCCCAGGGCTGTAACAGATGAGACGCCCTTTAACCTCATCTTTGGCATGGAAGCCATGATCTCAGTGGAGCTAAGTCTACCCACCTTGCAAGTTAAACAATATGATGAGGCCGAGAACCCAACTCGGCTCCTACTCAA
This sequence comes from Areca catechu, assembly GCA_021397845.1. Classification (NCBI taxonomy): domain Eukaryota; kingdom Viridiplantae; phylum Streptophyta; class Magnoliopsida; order Arecales; family Arecaceae; genus Areca; species Areca catechu. The sequence goes on from CM038043.1 coordinate 18,185,359, forward strand.
CCTGGACCTCCTTGAAAAAACAAGGGATATGGTTCGACTCCGGATGGCGGCCTACTGACAATGGGTGGCCCAGTATTATAACTCCAAGGTGAAGTCGAAGATCTTCCGTCCTAGCGATCTGGTACTGCAACGGGCAGAAGCCTCCTGACCTCGATAAAGCGGCAAACTCTCTCTGAACTGGAAAGGCCCATACAGAGTAGTCGAGGCGCTCCCTTATGGGGCTTACTACCTCTCCGAACTCGATGGGGCCCGATTCCCTCGAACTTGGAATGCCAGCAACTTGAGGATGTACTACTAATGATGTAAAGCTTCCTCTCATCAATAATAAAATTCCTTTTTGCACAACGATTGCCCTTCTTGTCTCGCAGGAATACTTTCGCCCGACCCCAGGTGTGGCGATCGAAGATGGGAGGTCTAGAAGTCCTGCAAACAAGTTGCTTGAACCTAGTTTGGCGAAGTCAAGACCGGAAACTCATGAAGCCCGGCACCTCAAGATCGAAAACTCATGAAGCCTGGCATCTCAAGACCGAAAACTCACGAAGCCTGGTACCTCAAGATCGAAAACTCATGAAGCCCAGCACCTCAAGACCGGAAACTCACGAAGCCCGGCACCTCAAGACCGGAAATTCATGAAACCCGGTATCTCAAGATCGGAAACTCATGAAGTCTGGCACCTCAAGATCGGAAACTCATGAAGTCCGGCACCTCAAGATCGGAAACTCATGAAGCCCGGTACCTCAAGACTGGAAACTCATGAAGCCCGGCACCTCAAGACCGAAAACTCACGAAACCCGGCACCTCAAGACCGGAAACTCACGAAGTTCGACATCTTAAGACCAGAAACTCACGAAGCCCGGCACCTCAAGATCGGAAAACCATGAAGCTCGGTACCTCAAGACCGGAAACTCACGAAGCCCGACACCTCAAGACCGGAAACTCTCGAAGCCCGGCACCTCAAGACGAAAAACTCTAGAAGTCTCGCACCTGCAGCCCTACTCACAGCCCTGGGCCCACAGTTTGGCCCCTTGAAATAGGGAGCTTCTAAAAACCTGCGTCTAAACCAACAGCTGAAGTCAAGCTCCCTAGAGAGATCATGCTCCCCACCAAAGTCACAGCCCATCTCCCGGCATGGACGGAAGGACCACTAAACAGGCCGTCGCCCCTGGGCGGGCCCTCGGAGTCCAGTGAGCTCCCGGAGTGCTTCAGCAGATGCCTCAGTCCTGTGTAGATGATCCCTCGAGAAACTTCCAGATCTCTTCTAAGTCATCTACTACAACTAAGGCCTCCCAGGGAAGATCAAAATTTGGAGTCGGACAAATCTAAGTTTGTGAAATTGCAAAAGGGCACACAAAGCACAATAGAAGACGGAAAGGACTCTGCTTGTAAGAAGAGTATGAAGGGGAAAACTTCATTACATTCAAAGGATTTTACAACTTAAGAGGATCCCCGATAGGCCGGGTGATCCTAAAACAAAAAACAAAGTTGAAAATCCTATTACAAAAGTTTGAGGGTAGAAGGCCCTTGGAGGTCACTGCATCGTCAGCTCCTTCCCAGGCCAGTGCACTGGTACATCATCATTCCCTGGGGCATCGGCCAGCGCAGCCATCTGCTCAGCCAGCATGGCCATCTGCTCTGTTGACTGCTCAGTGGTCACTGCCTCTATCGCCTCTGAGGGAGCCCCCACCTCTCCAGATTGCTCCTCGGCACCGCCGATGGCGACGCCCTCCGGGTCAAGCTCCGGGAAGATCGAAGCCACCTTCTCCCGGCAGGCTTCGAATCCCTTGATGAATGAGTCCATGACCGCCTCGTGGACCTCATCCTTGAACTCTTATGACTCTCAGAACTTGGGAACGATTTCGAGAGCCTCCTTCTTGGCAGCCTCCATCAATGCCAAGGCCCCTTGTGCCTTGTCATTAGCCGCCGCCAATTTGGCAAGGATCTCGTCGACCCTGGCCTCGAGAGTCTGGGATCATCCTTATAGGCGAGATATCTCCGTCGTGGACTCCTCCTCATGGTGGCTCATCCGTGCCCTCTCCTCGGCCAGGGTTGCCTCAAGTTCCTTGACATGCCCCTTGGTTCAAGACAGATCACGATGAAGGAATTTGTTAGTTTCCTTCATCTCCTACCCTTTCTCCATCAGGGTCTTTACGTCAGCCACAAGGTTGCCCTGCCACTTCTCCTTCTCGGACTCCCTCTTGGCCCATTCGATGCAGAAGTCCTGAAGGAGCAGTACGTCGGTTCCAATCTGTAGCAAAAAGAAAAAGTCAGTCCCAGTAACTCCACTAGGAGATTAAAGAAGCGGGGCACTTACCGAGAAGAGTTAAGGGATTATGCCCTGTAAGGATGTCAAATAGTCCCTGCCTCCCCTCGAGCGGTGGTCCCAGGGTTGAATGGTGTACTCCATCATTCTCTCTGCCAGGGCGGGGTCTCGGATCACCGAGGCATTCAACGGGACCCCCATCGGTGCGTGCCAGGGTTCAGAGGATGATGGTGCCAAAGCCTCCCTGATGCTTGATGACGAGGCCGATGGAGGCACCTCGATCATCGCTGGAAGGCTCACCGCCATGGTCGGTGGCACAGGTGGTGGGGTAGGACGCTCGCCTCTCCTCACCCTCTCAACATCGACAACTTCTGGTGAGGGGGCTCGCTACTGTGGAGGCCAGGGTGTTGGATCAACCGCCCTCACCTCCAAAGATGGAATGGACCTGGACCCTCGACCGGTCTCCACCCGAGCTCTCTTCAGCATAGTCTCCCTAACCCTGATCGATGAGCTCCTCTTGCAGGCAGATTCTATCAGATTCTCTATCGAGTACTTCATCCCTGCAGAAAATAAGGAAAGATGGTCAGCCCCTAGTCAAAAAAAAAAAAAGAAAAAAAAAGAAGAGAAATGACACGTCAGATGAAAACCTACCGAGCTCATGGATCGGGCTGACCCCAGCCTCAAACAAGTTTCACTCCGATAGCAGAACTTCGAGGGAGGGGAGCTGGTCACTGATCAATTCGGTGAAGACCTTCCGGTCAGCGGACTCCACTTGGGAGTTATGGTTCAGGGCCCAGTTCGGAACATTCCAGACCTAATCAGTACTCTCGACCGAAGTGAAGAAATATCGATTCTTCCACCCCTTAATGGAAGTAGGAAGGTCGAACCTAAGGCACTTGGGCCGGGAAGAAAGAAACGACCACCCGTCATCGGTGGGGTGTGCTTCAAGGTGAAGAGAGCCCTGAACAAGGAGAAACGGGCGACAAACACATGGAAGTGATAGAAGACAATGAAGGTAGCGATGACCCTGTTAGCATTAAGGGCCAACTGAGCCGGCACGAGATGGAAATTACTGAGAAAAGAAAGAAAGAAATGGTGTAGAGGAAGATGAAGTTCCCAATGAGGAACTCTACATAAAAAGCAATCCGACCCGGACCGCTTGAAATGGCCCGCTCCCCTAGCCCGGGAGCAAGAACCGGATGAAGTCCGAAATCCTGTACATCTCCCGGATCATAGAAAGGTCCTCTTCAGTCATCGTTGAACGATGTCGAAGGGACCAGTCGGAGCCGCTGTCGTCGAAGGAGCGACAACAGGAACAGAGGAAGTAGGGGATCCCTGGGACTTCCTATGATAATCGCGGTGGGATGCTGGCACCTCCGGACTTCGAGGGAAACTTTGTCCTCCTCATCAAAGGATAAAGTCCTCAGCTGGGAGGGGCCTACTTCATTAGGATTACTGGAGGATCGAAGGAACCGGCCCGAAGGAGCCATTCGGAAGAGAAGGGATGAAGGCGAAGAGGACGGAAGACCTAAGACAGGGTTTCGAAAAGACTTGGACACTGCCAACCAGGAGGAAGAAGAAGAAAAAGGAGGAAGGATGAGTGACTCACATGTTTATCTTGAAGAGGAAAGACAACAAAGGAAGAAGAAAACTTTGAACTGTCAGCGAGCACGAGAAGTTCGAAAGAGCATGTTTGGGAAAAGTCTTCTCTCGTTTCAAAATTGATGGACAGCAACCGTACGGCTCTTCGCATCTCCGCCATCAGATGAGTGCCATGTATGGGGGCAACCAGCGGCGATGCTTTGGTGCACTGAAAATCACCTCGGGTATGGTACCAGTAATTATGGTTTCTCGGACTCGCGGACGTGGCGCCCCCGTATTGGATCTCAAAACACGACCTGCAGAATGGTGGAGATCGTGACAATTAGGACACCAGATTTTTCATCCTTCTAGGTCAGATCCGCATTAACTCCCTCTCCCCAGTCGTAATGTTTCGATGGGACTCGAGAATAGAGAGCAAATGATGTAGCAAGACTATTGACGTGGAGCACACCTCAGATCCGGCAAGCAGCAAGGTGGGTAGATGTCATCATGTCAGATTTCTTTCCCAGCCTATTTCTTAGAAGCATCATTGATGCGAGACAACTCTAAGATTGCTAAATATACAAGAAAAATAATAAACTAATTTTTTATAATTTTTTAACATTAAATTTGCATGCTAAAATTTCAAAATTAAGTAAGAACTAGCAAGATAATCAGCAATGCAAAGAATCATCATATCGCAGGCATACTCATGCAAAATAATAAGAACTAGGACTCGAGAATTGAGAAACTCCTGGCTTAGGATAGCTAATCTTCATCAAATCATAAATCAAGAGTAGGGAAGGATATTACCGGTCAGAGATTGTAGAGTCAGCAATTGAAGAGATCACTCACACTCTTATTGGAGCCTGGATGATGAAGCTTCTGTTCCCTTGGATTAGATGGCTAATTTAGGTGGTCCTGGAGGCAAAGAAGGCCTCCTTTGGGAAGGGGAAACACCTCGGAGATCCTACAAGTGTTAGAGGTCAATCAAAATAGCAAATAATAAAAGGAAAAGAAACTAGGGTTTGAGTTGAAGCAGGATTAGGGTTAGAAGCTAGTGGCCGGGAGAAGAAGGGGTTCCTTCACTTGGACGGCAGCAAGGGCACTCTTCTCTTGGGCGTGGATGATCTTCTAGGACGCAGAAGGATGCTAGGGCACCAGGGGTTCGGCCAAGCACAAGAAGAACACTCCACAAAACACACAAAACTCCAACACAAGAACAATACTCAAGACAAATTTTAGCAAAGTTTAATTCATATGATAAAAGTTGATTGCAAGAAGAAGAGGGGTGGGGTATTTATAAAGTTTCATGCCCTCTTCAAAAGGGATTACAAGTCTTCTCCTAGTTAGAATAGGTTTACATAATTTAAATAAGAGGAAGACTTCAAAATAAACCTAGAACTAGGAGTATACAACTGGAATGAAACTAGGTTTCCTTCTTTCATTTGAATTCTTCTTCTTTGTTTGGACCAGGTCAACAAATGGGGATGCCTCCTTTGAATGGCATGTTGGGCTTATGGGGTAGCAAGGGGCCGGCCAAGATGGGTTGGGCGCATGGGCTTTGGGCCCTGGAAACTGGGATGGCCTGGTAGTTGTGATATTCCTTGGAATCTTGCTTCTTAAGGGCTTGGGCTTGGTGCCTGGACTGCTTTCTTTTGGATGGGGTATAGATGGACCTTAGGATTCATGATGTGACCTGGTCTAGAAATATACTCTAGTATCTAAAGGAGAATTTGGGCATCTGGAAAACATATAGAGGGGATCAAGGTATCTGGAAGGCATCTTGGATCCAAAGGTGTCATACAAAATCCAATAAGCTGATATAGTGGCCTCTGACTCCTAGATGAGGCATGGTGGAACTCCAAAATAGGGTAACCTCCTCTCTTGTACAAACATTAGACTCATTCTGGACTTATACTAAAATACAGGACTCAATAGGCTGGACTATGTTGAGACAAATCAACTAGTCTTAACTTATTACAGGACTCAATCTTACTTGATTACAAAATTGTGATACATGACTAAATAAACTAGATAGGGTCTAGTAATCTGTGTCTGATCCTGGTACCCCCACCAATTCTCTTGGAATGGGAGGAACTCGACCCTGTCGAGTAAGGGTCAATTTGGCTGCTCAAGGAGGGTCTGGGTTGAGGCACTGTAGATCCATGCCAGCATTCCATAAGTCCTCGAATTCTGGCAGACCTTGCCACCGGACCAAGTACCACTGACATCCTCCATCCCGGGTATTGATGGCTTGATCGTCCAGGATTCTCTCAATCTTTTCCTTACCAAAAGGCTAAAGTGTATGTGGTCGCTCTGGGGTGGGTCCACTCACAAAGAAAGGGAGTGGCTCAAGGAGCTTGCTGGGTATCACAAAGAAAGGGAGTGGCTCAAGTGCATAGGCATTGAGTCCATTACTCTTCATTATTTTGGATGGGCCAGCTTCACGAGCATGAAATTCCTTTACAATCACAAAATTTCTGCAAAAATTTCTTTATCTCTTTTTTGGGATTTAGCCAATTCATTACTTATGTTCAGCTTTTGACTAAGTTCCTGATGCAAATGCTGTGCAGAGGCTAGTGTAGGTGTAGACATGTGATTCTGGGCTGTGAATTTATTAGACTCAAAATTAATACCTAATAGACTCGACTAGGCTTTCCTTATCGAAGGAAATTTATTGGACTTCTTTAGGTCTAACCTAATAACTATAGACTTTCTAGGTTTAACCTTAGCATGGCATGCCATGAAAATCTACTATGGACTCCTACTAAGTGCCATAGGGTTCTCCAGAAGTAAAATGCAAACATGACATGCTCAATGAATGAATGCAACATGCAAACTCCTATAAAATGTAACCTAATAGTAAAAAAAATAGAAATTTCAGGAAATGGTAGAAAATAAGAGGTAGGTTTAGGGTTAGTCTGGTAGGATGAGAAATAAGGAGATGGTTCAGGGTTAACCAGAAAGAATAGAATACTAAAAGGGGCTTCAGGGATCAGTCCTAGACTAATGAGATTGATCTTATGGTACAGGGTCTACATTATGGAAGAATGGATCATTAATTTTAGGAAAAAGATCAATTGGAGGCAATAGAGGAACTTCATCCTTAGGGTACTGATTTAAAGAGATCAAGTCCTTAATAAACTCTTCTGGCTCATGAAATTTAGGACTAGGCTCTACAATTGGGTACTCTTCTAAAGTTTCTCAGGTGGTGCTTTAGTAATAGGATCTGGGTTCCCTTCCTCTAACTGCTCTTCCATTATTGCTTGGGTGTGATATGGGCCATCTAACTCTGGGTCGACTTCTACTTGGGTATCTACTGGATCAACTAACACTAGATTGGCTTCTACCTGGTCCAACCTATTGGTTACTTGGTTATTGGTTTGGGTCATTTGGTTGGTTTGGGTGGTCAACTAGGCAAGCTGGGTTTAGAGTTGGGTATTGGTTTGGTCAACCTTGTGGATCATTTGATCGAATCGTTCAATCATGGTCTTCATGAAAGTTATAAGATTGGATTCTATAATTGAGCTGGGTTAGTTGTACTGGACTTCCGACTCAACTAACTCCGGGTTGGTTTCTATCCGGGTTTGGTCATAGTCAACTAATTCAGGAGGGATGGGTTGACTAAGGGGTTCCTGATTAATACTAGGATTCTGACTATGGGCACTGATCCTAGTGGGTTTAGATTGACTAAGAGAAAGTAGACTAACATTGGGTTCATATCTAGGGGTACTAATCCTATTGGGCTCATAGGATGTGGGCTCAGATTTATAGGTTGTGGATCTCCTGGGTTCAATTCTATAGGTTATGGGTTCCTTGGGCTCATAGGGCTAGGGTTCAGCTCTATGGGTCATGTGTCTACTGGGCTCATAGGATATGGGTTCATAGGTTCTAGAGTCATAGAATCCAGGGTCATAGAATCTAGGTAGGTACTTTTTCTTAAGTTTGCTTTTCATGGCTGTCCAAGTAGTTATGGGTTTTCCTTCTAGTCTAGCCATTCTCTCAACTTCATTCCAGTATATCTTAGCCTGGCGAACTAACTTAGGTTTAGCAAAATTGAATTGGCTTCTGTCAGAATAGAAATCATTATGATTTTCAAAATACATATCCATATCTCTTTCCCATCTAAGATAATCATCAAACATAGCATCACCACCAAATTTATCTACTTGTAACACAATGTACCTAGTGGCTCTCCTAGGGTTGGGCTCCATGGTTACACTAGGTTGGGTTGGGTTGAGGCTATTAGTATGGGTTCCTAATCTAATGGTCATGCAAACAATCAAACAAGGTGTCATGATGTAGTCAAGCATGCAAAAGGCTAATACAAGCTAGGGTTTCCTAGACCTAAAGCCAAAACTGAGTAGGTCAGCTCAACTTACACTTAACCTAGCAGCTAATCCTTCCACTAGCCAGATAAGGGGTGGGGTGGTGGGAGGCTCCCCCTGTTTGTCACAGGGTCCTAATTATAAACCACCAGTCCACTTAGGTCACTTGATTCTGGACCCTCAGCCTTAAACACCAGCTTTCAGTAATAGCTAAAAGATTAAATGCGCTAGTTGGCCCACACAATTTGGACCCGACCTGTTAGTGTCACCTAGCCCACTAGGGCAAATTAAGTCTAATTAATTTTAATTAAGGTTTAGGTGAGAATGCAAGAAGATTATTTTGGGCCCAGGATAAGTTATGACCTCCTGTCCTGATCTGAGATAGAGAAAGTGCCCTTAAGATTAGTTTAATATGGATGATGGCAATCGATGATCCTGATGCAATCCAAAATAATCAAAAAAATAAAATATTTTATGTGTGTTTTATGAGGTGGCAAGTTAAGTTTAGGTTGATTAGGTTAGCAAAGAAATTGGGCTTGGGATTGGGGTGTGTGGAAGTTGGTTAGATTTGGTTAAGTAAAAGTGCAGAAATAGCAGAATTCAGAAAATTAGGATTTCAGATGATACAGGTTTTGACATAGTTACTGATGCAAAAAAAAATCTAAAAAATTATAAAATAGAGAATGGATGGTGTTGATGAACTCTACCAAATTTGATGCAAAACAAAAATCAGATGATAATGCAAATTCTAGGGTTTTTAAACTGATGCAGAATTATCAGAATTTTTGTTAGGGTTTCTAATATATCAAATTTTAGTAAATTAGGTTTTTTATAAAATTAATTAAAAATTATGAAAATTATAAAGATAAAACAAAGGACATGACACGAAAATTTCATAGAAAAATAAAATTTCTATGTAGTCAAAATTAGATAAAAAATAGATAGCTAATGCAGCTAGCAGGATGCAGAAATTAGGGTTTGTGATCCTAATGCAGATGAATGCTATCCTAAATCCGCTCTGATACCAAACTAATGCGGGATGACTCTAAGATTGCTAAATATACAGAAAAAATAATAAAATAATTTTTTTATAATTTTTTTAACATTAAATTTGCAGGCTAAATTTTTAAAATTAAGTAAGAACTAGCAAGATAATCAGCAATGCAAAGAATCATCATATCGCAGGCATACTCATGCAAAATAATAAGAACCAGGACCCGAGAATTGAGAAACTCCTAGCTTGGGATAGCTAATCTTCATCAAATTATAAATCAAGAGTAGGGAAGGATATTACCAGTCAGAGATTGTAGAGTCAGCAATTGAAGAGATCACTCACACTCTGCTTGGAGCCTGGCTGATGAGGCTTCCGTTCTCTTGGATTAGATGGTTGATTTGAACAGTCCTAGAGGCAAAGAAGGCCTCCTTTGGGGAGGGAAAACACCTCAAGGATCTTGTAAGCATCAGAGGTCAATCAAAATAGCAAATAATAAAAGGAAAGAAACTAGGGTTTTGGTTGAAGCAGGATTAGGGTTAGAAGCCGGCGGCAGGGAGAAAAAGGGGTTCCTTCACTTGGACGACAGCAAGGGCACTCTTCTCTTGGGTATGGCTGATCTTCTGGGATGCAGAAGGATGCTAGGGCAGTAGGGCTTCGGCCAAGCATAAGAAGAACACTCCACAAAACACACAAAACTCCAACACAAGAACAACACTCAAGACAAATTTCAGCAAAGTTTAATTCATATAATAAAATTTGATTGCAAGAGGAAGAGGGATGGGGTATTTATAGAGTCCCTTGCCCTCTCCTAAATGGATTACAAGTCTTCTCTTAGTTAGAATATGTTTACATAATTTAAGTGGGAGAAAGATTTCAAAATAAACCTAGAACTAGGAGTACACAAGTTGAATGAAACTAGGTTTCCTTCTTCCATTTGAATTCTTCTTCTTAGCTTGGACCAAGTCAACAAGTGGGGATGCCTCCTTTGAATGGTGTGTTGGGCTCATGGGGCAGCAAGGGGCTGGCCAAGATGGGTTGGGCGCATGGGCTTTGGACCCTGGAAACTGGGATGGCCTGGTAGTTGGGATATTCCTTGGAATCTTGCTTCTTAAGGGCTTGGACTTGGCACCTGGGCTGATTTCTTTTGGGCTGGGGTGCAGATGGACCTCTAAATTCATAATATGACATGGTCTGGGAATATACTCTGGCATTTGGAGGAGAATCTGGGTATCTAGAGAAAATCTGGAGGGAATCAGGTGATGCGGGACCAATATGCATGCCATTTTTTTTGTATGTTTTACATGTTGAGTTAGGTGATTAATTCCCAAATTTCAAATCAAAATTATTTGTAGAGAATTTTGTATGAATTTTTGAAGATCAGCATGCAGATTAGGACCTAGAAAAGTAGCAAAGAAGGACCGCCGGGGCTGAGAAGCCTCGGTTAGGGCAAGTTCTCCTACAATAAAACTACTGGAGGTAGAGGGGTGTACCTGACAATGTTATGAAGATCGCAGCAAAGGGATCTCTCGTTCCTCGACGGATGCGGCCTGGAAAACCGAGCCAAAGACCCGCGGATACCCGGCTTTCTGCTCGGTTATCCGATTGAGGCTTGGCTGGAGTCGTTGGATTCGTAGGAACTCAGGGACCTACAAACGACCTGTCAGGGGTTAGAAAGCTCACAAAGAAAGAAAACAAAGTAAAAACAGCAAGGGAAGGCTTCTTTTGGAGTGGGCGTCCAGGATCTGGAGGGTTGTTGGCAGCAGGAAGATGATTGCAAACACCGGGAAGAAGAACTCTCACAAACCCTTTATGCACACAGCAGGGTATCACACCACTCAATAGAAGAACTCAAGGTTTTCATTCATCAAAAATCTCCTCATACAAGAGGCTAGGGTCCCTTAAATAGACCCTTAACCTTGGGCTCCAAGTAAGGGTACATAAGTCTTTACATAAGAATCCTTTTCCCTCTCAAACCCTAGCTAGAAAATAAGGAAATATTAGGTAGAAAAATCCTAAAAATTTTCTTGACTTGGTCAAGACTCCAAGGACGTCTAGGGGGGCATGTTGGGCTTCTAGGAGCAGCAAAAGGCCGGCCCAAAGGAGCTCGGGTGCATGGGTTTGGGCCTCTGGAAGCTGGGGTGGCCTGGTAGCCAGGTAGCAGGAATATTCCCTGGTATCTTGCTTCTTAGGGGCTTGGGCTTGGCACCTGGGCTTGATTTCTTTGGGCTAGGATGAAGATGGACCTCTGGAATCATGGATGCCCTTATTTATGAATATACTTTGGCATCTGGAAGGGAATCTGGGCATCTGGAGGGCATTTGCAAGAAATCAGGGTTTTCTGAATTTTCTCCTGGGGTCTTCAAATCTTCAAGCTGGGTTGGACTTGGGCTATACTTCCATGTCTTCAATCTAGTTGGACTTTGTCTTCACTTGTATGATATAGTCTTGAGTCTTCAGTATGCTTGGACAGGACTCAAAAAAATAAAATTAGCTCAACATGAGCTGACTAGCATTGGACTGAACTAGCTCAACATGAGCTGACAAGTATAGAACTGAAATAACAACTCAAAATACTCAAATAACAACTAAAATGGACTCAGATGAGCTAAGCCCTTATTACAGATGGACTCATAAATTATTGATCAATTCACAGAGGATTGAAAAGCCTCTATCTTATTCTGGTGCCTCCGGTGTCCCCACCAATTCTCCCGGGGTGGGAGGAACTCGACCCTGTCGAGTGAAGGTCAGACTGGCTCACATATCTCTCGAGAAGGTTTGGGTTGAGGCGTTGCAAGTCCTCTCGAGAAATCCATGAATCGTCCGACTCTGGCCGGCCTTGCCATCGGACCAGGAAGCGTTGATAGTCATGGCCCTGGGTCGTGATGGCTTGATCATCCAGGATACGCTCGATCTGTTCTCCTCTCTCAGGCCAAATTTATTTGTGGACACTCTAGGTTAGGGTCACTCACAATGAAAAGGAATAGGTCCAAAGGCCTCACTAGGTAGTGCTGCCGGTTCCCTATACTCAACCAGGTCTGTAATATTGAAGGTAGAACTAATGCCCAAATCCGAAGGCAAGTTAATACCTAGGCATTTGATCCAACCTTCTCTATCACTTTAAAAGGTTCGGCTCTGCGAGCATGAAGCTTCTTTTAGGCCTAAGCCTAACCAAGATAGAATCCACTACATCAAATTCTTTGATCCATCTTCGAATTAGCCAGTTTGTTTAAAATTAGTATAGATGGTGAACATGCTGGGCACATGCAGACTCCTAACAAAATGATGCAAAGGACTCAAACTAACACCTAATACACTCGACTTTGCATTCCTATCGAAGGAAATTTATTAGACTTTTATGGGCCTAAACCTAAGAGACTATAGACTATCTAGGTCTGACCCTAGTGTGGTGTGCACAAGAGTATTTACAATGGACTCCAAGCAAATGCCAGAGGGTATGCCAGAAGTATAATGCAAACCTAACATGCGTAATGAATGCATGCAGTACGCTAATCTCAGTTAAATGCAATCTAATAATCCTAGAAATGCTGGAGGTGTCAGGAAAGGGCAGAAAATAGGAAGTGGGTTCAGAATTAGTTTGGTAGGGTAGAGAAAAATGTTCAAGGTTAGTTGGATAAAGTTCGATATAAGAAGGCATGTCAAGGACTAATCCTAGACTAATGAGGTTAACCTTACGAGGTTGAGCTATATCTACAGGGTTTGCATAATGGAAGGATGGGTCACCAATTTCGGGGAAGAGGTCCTTAATGGGAGTTATAGGAGGGGACTCATCTTGAAGGTATTGATTCAAAGAGATCAGGTCCTTAATAAATTCTTCTGGCTCTTGTATTTTTGGACTAGACTCTATAATTTGGCCCTCCTCTATGGTTTCCTCAGGTAAGGCTCTAGCAGCAGTACCTAGGTTCTCTTCCTCTATTTGTTCTTCCATTATAGCTTTAGGTTGGATGTGGTCAAGGTCAACTAGCTCTGGGTTGGTTTCTACCTGGGTATCTACTGGGTCAGCTAATTCTAGGTCTACTAAAGGTGTATCCTCTTCTCCTTCATACTCATCCACTAGGCTCGCATCAGCTTCATACACTTCCGCGTTAATGTAAGCCTTGTCAATCTCAGGAATTGTTGGAGAAGGTCGGCTAGGGAAAAATTGGCTAAGTCCTAGTTTCTGATTATGGACACTAATCCTAGTAGGTTCAGATTGCCTAAGGGGTAGTGGCTCACTACTGGGCTCATATTTAGGGGTACTAATCCTATGGGGTTCAAGTTGACTAGGGGAAGCATGACTAGTACTAGATTGATACCTAGGGGTTATGGGCTCCCTAGGCTCATAGGATAAGGGTGCAGATCTATGGGTCAGGGGATTATAGGATCTGGGGTCATAGGATTTTGGGTCAGCTCTATGGTCAGGTTCTAAGGATGGATCATGGTATGGAGTCCTCCTAAGGTTGGGCTCCCTATATGGGTTAGGATATTGGGTTCTCCTAGGGTTGGACTCCCTATATGGATCAGAGTATTGGGTTCTCCTAGGATTGGACTCCCTATATGGGTCAGAGTATTGGGTTTTCCTAGGTTCAGTATCATAATAAGGGTCATGGTAAGGGGTTCTTCTAGGTTCAGTATCATAATAAGGGTCATGGTAAGGGGTTCTTCTAGGTTCAGTATTATTGTATGGGTTAGGCTGAGGGGCTCTCCTAGGTTCAACCTCTTGGTATGGATCAGGGTTTGGGGTCCTCCTAGGTTGAGGGGAATTTGGATTTGGCTCAGACTGTGACCCATGGGTTCTTTGTATGGTCTCTACATGGCCTTCTAACTGGTCAAACCTATTGGCAAGATGGTCAATTCTATTGTTGATTTGGTTAGCAGACTGAGTTAACTGGGTAGTCATCTGGGTAGCCATCTGGGCCATTTGATCAGCTAGGACTTTTATTTGGGCTTGTAAGTTTTCCTTGGGTTCAGACATTTGTGAAGGAGGTGGGTGATATGAAACTCCTGATCTAGTGCTCATACAAGACTCGATCAGACCGACTATAGCTGACTAGACCTAGAGTCCAAACTAGATGCTCAATCAGGGTGGCAAACTAGCCTATAGTAACCTTGTACTCAGCCAGGCAGGTGTAAGGAGAGTGTTAGGTCCCTGATTGCCAATCCTAGACACCAATCAGAGATTGGCCAGGTAGGCAGACCAGCACACAAGCCCTTCAGGATTGAATCCCTAAACCACCATTCTAGACACTGAGCACAAGGCACACATAGGTTAACTTGACACAGTGATCTAACACTAGTCCAGACCCGACCAGTTGGTGTCCCTAGCCCACTAGGGCAAATTAAGTCTAGTTAATTTTAGGTTAAGGCTTGGGACCGAATGCAAGGGATGTGTTTTTGGGCTAAGGAGAGGTGATTAAATCCTCCCCCCATCTGATATAGCAAGAGTGCCCTTAAAAGTAAATTATGCAATGATGGCAGGCAGATGAGGATGCAAATTAGGGTTTTGATGTTTTTGGTATTTTTGGAGAATATGTATTTTTTTTTATAATTTCTTAAATAGAAGAACACTTGCAAATTATGGCCTAATATGCAAGAAATATACTAAAATTAAAAGATATGCAAAAAATGCTAGATAAAACCCTAAAACTTCCAAACTTGTCTTGCTGAAAAAAAACAGAGCCAAAATTTAGGCTGTATTTCGGCTTGCAGAAAATTCACAAGCCATAATAAAATCTAAAAAAATTATGAAAATTACTGTGAATTACGATGAATCCAACAAAATAAATCTTAATTTTTTTAGAGTTTTTAATAGGAAGAAATAATTTAAAAAACAAAGTATATACGACTGAAAAATTGCAGAAAACAAGTCCTAATCTAAGCTCTGATACCAAATGATGGGGGACCAAAATGCATGCCATTTTTTTTGTATGTTTTACATGTTGAGTTAGGTGATTAATTCCCAAATTTCAGATCAAAATTATTTGTAGAAATTTTTATGAATTTTTGAAGATCAGCATGCAGATTAGGACCTAGAAAAGTAGCAAAGAAGGACCGCCGGGGCTGAGAAGCCTCGGTTAGGGCAAGTTCTCCTACAATAAAACTACTGGAGGTAGAGGGGTGTACCTGACAATGTTTGTGAAGATTGCAGCAAAGGGGTCTCTCGTTCCTCGATGGATGTGGCCTGGAAAACCGAGCCAAAGACCCAGATACCCGGCTTTCTGCTCGGTGATCCGATTGAGGCTTGGCTGGAGTCGTTGGATTCGTAGGAACTCAGGGACCTGCAAACGACCTGTCAGGGGTTATAAAGCTCACAAAGGAACAAGAAAACAAAGTAAAAACAGCAAGGAAGGCTTCTTTTGGAGTGGGCGTCCAGGGATCTGGAGGGTTGTTGGCAGCAGGAAGATGATTGCAAACACCGGGAAGAAGAACTCTCACAAACCCCTTTATGCACACAGCAGGGTATCACACCACTCAATAGAAGAACTCAAGGTTTTCATTCATCAAAAATTCTCCTCATACAAGAGGCTAGGGTCCCTTAAATAGACCCTTAACCTTGGGCTCCAAGTAAGGGTACATAAGTCTTTACATAAGAATCCTTTTCCCTCTCAAATCCTAGCTAGAAAATAAGGAAATATTAGGTAGAAAAATCCCTAAAAATTTTCTTGACTTGGTCAAAACTCCAAGGACGCCTAGGGGGGCGTGTTGGGCTTCTAGGAGCAGCAAAAGGCCGGCCCAAAGGGGCTCGGGTGCATGAGTTTGGGCCTCTGGAAGCTGGGGTGGCCTGGTAGCCAGGTAGCAGGAATATTCCCTGGTATCTTGCTTCTTAGGGGCTTGGGCTTAGCACCTGGGCTTGATTTCTTTGGGCTAGGATGTAGATGGACCTCTGGAATCATGGATGCCCTTATTTATGAATATACTTTGGCATCTGGAAGGAATCTGGGCATCTGGAGGGCATCTGCAAGAAATCAGGGTTTTCTGAATTTTCCTCCTGGGGTATTCAAATCTTCAAGCTGGGTTGGACTTGGGCTATACTTTCATGTCTTCAATCTAGTTTGACTTGGTCTTCACTTGTATGATATAGTCTTGAGTCTTCAGTATGCTTGGACAGGACTCAAAAAAATAAAATTAGCTCAACATGAGCTGACTAGCATTGGACTGAACTAGCTCAACATGAGCTGACAAGTACAGAACTGAAATAACAACTCAAAATACTCAAATAATAACTAAAATGGACTCAGATGAGCTAAGCCCTTATTACAGATGGACTCATAAATTATTGATCAATTCACAAAGGATTGAAAAGCCTCTATCTTATTCTGGTGCCTCCGGTGTCCCCACCATCAGGGTATCTGGAAGGCATCTTGGATCCAGGGGTGTCACACAAAATCCAATAAGCTGATGTAGTGGCCTCTGACTCCTGGATGAGACCTGGTGGAACTCCAAAATAGGGTAACCTCCTCTCTTGTACAAAAATTGGACTCATACTGGACTTATACTGAAATACAGTACTCAATAGACTAGACTAGGTTGAGACAAATCAACTAGTTCAACTTATTACAGGACTCAATCTTACTTGGTTACAAAATTGTGACACATGACTAAATAAACTAGATAGGGCCCATTAATCTGTGTCTGATCCTGGTGCCCCCACCAATCATGAAAGGAAAAAGATCCTCAGCATCAAGTCTGCAATTGAAGCTAGCGCACGTAGTACGATGCATCCGGTGCGGTGCCCCAAAGCTAGAAAGGTGCACTTACCGCTGTTTGCACCATTCAGGGAGAAGTGCCCGATCGAAGTACCAAGTCCTACAGCTAGCCACCTGCACCATCCATAAAGAGAAGGCCGCATTAGGGACCTCAGACCCAAGGGTGGCTGCCCCCGGATCAAGGCCCTACTAAACTTCCCCAAATGTAATAACCCAGCGGAAAATAAGGGTTGCCACGTAACTCCCTACTGTAAGCGAAAATGACCTCGGGAGCGCGGCCATAGATGTTGTTGACCCTCGAGCACCCCAAGAGGGAGAAAAATCGAGGCAAGAAGGGAGAGAACCGGCGATCTAAAAGGAGGACCCAGTGGGCGAGAACAAGGTAAGCATGGAAAAGGGCAGAAAAGGGGACTCAAGCGAGGAGAAGGCTCGAACGCCCTCCAAGAGACTCCCGGAGAGAGTCCAGACGGGCACAGCCTCCCCAGCTTGAGTCTCGCTCATCTTCTACCACTCCTACTCAATCTTTACTGAATACTCTCCTCCTAGCATGGTGACCGAACAGGAATGTGCCTTGGGGGATATGTTCCTTTTTACCGTCCGCTAACTTGAGCATCGAAGTGCCCCTGCCATAATCCTTGGCCCGGGTCTCTAACTTTGTCTTGCAAAACCGGGAACCACTGGATTTCGAAAGACGGGGCTGAGGTCCAGTGCTACATCAGAGTTGCAGGCCATGACGGTGAGGATGGCAACACCCTCTAATCCCCTAGATCAATGCAATGGCATCAAAAAAAGGTAAAGGTATGTCAAAAAATAAAGAGATATCGATAGAAAAAGGAAAATAACATTTAAGTATGTATAAAAATAATTTATTTTTGAATAATGAGTGTAGTAAGAAGTTTAGATTTTTTTTTTCTCGAAAAAGAGTTGTTGGAGGAAGAATAGTAGACTTAAATTATTTTGATAATTTTCAATTTGAATTTTTATTTGAAAGGGCCAATAGCATCGATCGAGTCTAAGGCAAGGAAATGTGGGATAGAGAATCTTATATATTTTATAGCAGCTTTAAAGCTAGAGGTAGATAAGCCATCCTGGTCAGTGCAGCGCATTTAATAGAAAACCAAGAAGTAGAATTAAAAGGAGACTTAATTCATAGAAATATAGGCATTACGACATATACGAGGAATCATATGCCTTTTAGCTAGAAGAGACTTTGGATTTGAAGTTTGGAGAGAATATTGGCTATATGGCTTTTGAGTGGACTTGAATGCTCTTGAATAGACTTCTCTTCACTTCTCTCTTGCTTTCTCTTCTTTCTCTTCTTTTTTTCTTGCTTTAAAATGAGGTTGGTGGAGATTAAATACACCAAAAACCTTCTAAAAACGGTTTGTGACCATTGGAGCATTGGAAATAGCCGTTTGGAGCTTGAAAACCAACTTCTGCAAGCCAGAAAAATAGATCCATTAGAGCTGTCAGGCTGCAAGTGTCGATACTTGGATGTCAGGTGTCGACACTTGGCTGTCAGGTGTCGATACTTGATTTCTGGATGTCGACACTTGAATGTGAGCTGTCAGGCTGCAAGTGTCGACACTTGGATGTCAGGTGTCGACACTTGGCTGTCAGGTATCGATACTTGATTTCTGGGTGTCGACACTTGAACATTCAAGTGTCGACACTCGATGCACAGGTGTCGACACTTGATACAAAAATTCTTAAAACAGCAAAGTTCTGTATTTTCAAAAATCTCAGGTCTTGAGTCGACACTTGGAACCTAAGTGTCGACACTTGGTGTCGACACTTGAATATAGGTGTCGACACTTGGCATGCCAAGGATTTTTGTCCGTGCCAAATGCTGAAGTGTCGACACTTGACTGTCCAGGTGTCGACACTTAGACTGAAAACATCCAGATTCAAGTATAAATGCCTTAAAAACAAAAATAAAATTCATGAATACTTAAACACATAATAGTTAAACAATTATATGCCCTTTTTCAATGAAGAGGATGCCCGGATATGTGAGAATTGCTCCATGCCATTACGTGCCAAACACCATAAGTTTTTGAAATTTTGAGGTGCTTTCTTCCTGAAAACTCACAACTTGAAATCCTCATTAGAATACAATATGCACTCAATGTTTTGTTATTCATCAAAATCACTGGGTGGATCCAACAATCTCCCCCTTTTTGATGATGACAAAACCTTGAGAAAAAGAGGCAATATAGTTCAAACTTTAACCATTTAATTTATAAATATGAATTTTAGTCACAATAGAGGCAAAAACTTTATAGATAGGAGGAAACAATCTCCTCCTTAATTAGATATTTCTTATTAAGGTAAACTTCAAAGATTCTTGCAAGGTGAAATCAATATAATCAATATAATACACCTTTTTCTCAATAAAATCAAAGTCAATACTTGTTCTCCCCCTTTTTGTCAATCATAAGAAAGGGGAATAACCTCCCCCTCACAATGAGCATGGATACAAAAAGATAGTAGAGAAACAAGTAACATAGATATTAGAGCTGAAATTATGATAACATCAAAGAGTATCAAAGTTAAAATATACCATTATAAAGAGTATCAGAGCCAAAGAATAGTAAACTGAAGCACAAAATCTTCAAGATAACAGAGTACTGAACAAAAACACATATATATAAGATAAATTTCAGTACAAAAGAGCTGAAACATATATATATCATCAGAGTCAAATAAGTATCAAACATACAAAATAAGATCTGAGACAGACATCTGTGAGGCTAATCCTCATCAGATGGAACATCAAGACTGAAAGGAGCAATAATCCTAGATCTGGTGGCTAATGCCCTAGGAGGTGCTAAAGCTCTAAGACTCCTAGTGCGGCCGGCAGGACCAAAGGCGGGTACAACCCTAGAAGATCTAGTAGGAGGTGAAAGACGATCAACTGGCGTAATAAGATCCGGTGTGACATCAACCATGGCAGTAGTAGGAGCTAGTGTATAGGAGGATCTCGACTGACCACCTCATAAGCATCGGCACCACCCACACTGTCACTGTCACTGCCCACTACCTCTGTAGCTCTGTCAACATCCTGATCACCACCCTCAGCAAAATCAGCATGGTCGCTCTGGTGATCATCGCCATCATCATCATCATCGTCATCATCGTCAGATCGAGCAAGTGCAGGTGCTGCAGGAGGTATAAATGATCTCAACAGACTCTCAATGCGAGTAAATCCCTCCTCCATGGATCTACGAATCTCAGCATGTTCCGAGGTAGTATGTGCTCGTAGAAGCTCGACCTCGCTACGCAGCTGAGTCACCTTACCTCTGATCTCTGAGAACTGTGCTCTGGCATGCTCCTCAAAAGATAGTCCTGTAGATGGTGGTGGAGGAGCCGAAGCGTCAGGAGACAAGTGCTCTGCCTGTGTCGATGGTACATCTACTGGAAGAAGAACTGCTGGTCAGATGGTCCATCCTCAGCCTCTCGAAACTCGTCCTCCTCATCTGGCTCTGGCCAGACTCTCTGCGAACACATCGACCTCCAACTATCCTGTATCCCATCCGGTGCAATGACCTCTCATCGTACACATCCGTGTGCAGTATCTCCTTGGGGATCTCCCCCTCCAATGATACTCCACAAGCTCTGAAAAGACGGGTCAGTGCCATGCCGTATGGCAAACAATGTCGGCGCTGAGTGGCAGCATCATGCATCTGTGACAGCATCAAAGTGGGTATATCTAGCTGTCTCCTCTCAATCAGACTGGTCATCACCATCAGCTCCCTCTCGGTGATGAAATCGAATATGCCAGTCTTCGGTAGTAGGATCCGTGCAGTAATATGGTGCAGCAGGCGCATCTCTAATGATAACTGGTTCGCGGTAACCACTGAAATATCGCGAACATCCTCTCGCTCAAGGATGCACCTGAAAGCCGCCTCTCTATCATCTACAGAAAAGGCACAAACTCCTCTCCGGGGTATCTCCCATACACGGCTCAGAAGCTCATCAGTCAAAGAGATCTGAATACCCCTGACGGATGTCGTCCACAAAAGTCGTCGACAGTCCAGTGCACCGTAGAACTCCCTCACTATGTGAGGTAGTATCTCTCCTGCATGGTGCAGAAGGGTACTAGTCCTGCATCTGTGAGTATCTCCCTAATGCCAAAGTGGTGCCTGTCAAAGCACTGCAAATCAACTCTCCTCCCTGAAGCTACAGACTTCCCTGCCATCTTCTCTGCAGGGGGGAGCTCGGTGTGGCTGAACTGCTCGGCTGTGCAGGATCAAATCTGGCCTTCGATCTCCTCTCAGTACCATGACTGGGCCTCGCCCTAACTCTAAGTCTCTTCCTAGGACCCATTACAGCCAACTGACCAGGAAGAATGAAGAAAGGTTTAGAACAAGGGACTGGCCATAGGTTGAGATTAGAAACAAAAGGTTCAGATAGGTTTCGAAAACCAGAATCAACAAAGTTTGAAAAATTACATTTTGATCAAATGACAAATTTTCGAGCAAAATTTGTAGGAAAAATTTTTGTTAGGTATAACACATTTGAATCTTTGGAAAAATAATTTTTGTAAGGTCTAAAGATAAAAACATGTGGGATTTGGATCCAAACACTTAGGGTTTTAGCAAATAAGCGAAAATGTCGCAAATGTATCATGAAAAACCTTTCCAAATAGTCAATAAATAAATTTAGTAAACTTAATTTAGATAAAAACCCAATTTATTTTGTCCAAAATTAATGAAATAGTGATTTTTGCGAAAAAGGGGTGAAAAACGTCCAAAAGATAAGGAAATCCTAGAAAAATAAATCTAAAACATTATTCCCTCAAATGGAGTTTTAGAAATTCATTAAAATACGCAAAAATCTGGTTAGATTCAAGAAAAATATTCGGAAAACCCAAAACACGGTTGTTTGGTTCGAAAACAACAAAATTAAAAAACAAAGAAAAATAAAACAAAATTAGAAAGGAGAAATACCTGATTTGTGAAGGATTGAGGGGTGAAAGGATGGATTAGGACAGAGGGGACCACTGTTCCAAGAAATCGGGGGGAAGAAAATTTCAAAAAACCTTTGTTTGGTCCGTTTAAAAACAGTATCAGATTCGCAAGTGTCGACACTTCGGATTTGTCAAGTGTCGATACTTGGTCAGGTGTCGACACTTGACACTTTCCAAGTGTCGACACTTGGCCAAAAATTCGAGAAAATCTGGAAAAAATAGGAAAGATTTTGACAAAGTTTTGGGGTTTTAATTAGTAGGTTTTGAGCTTTAGGATTTAGGTAAGAATATACTAAGAGAGTTCTAGAAGAATGAATCAATGACACCTAACTCTCTTCTAATCAGACAGTATCTATCCTCACTCAAAGGCTGTGTAAACACATCAGCTAACTGATCATTAGTACAAACAAAATCAAGAATTACATTAGAGTTTTGTACATGATCTCTTATGAAATGATGTCTTATTTCAATGTGTTTACTGCTTGAATGTTGCACAGGATTTTTAGATAAGTTGATTGCACTAGTATTGTCACATCTTATGGGTGTCTTAGTTAGTTTAATGCCAAAATCTTCGAGTTGTTGTTTGATCCAAAGGATTTGAGCACAACAGCTCCCAGCTGCTATATATTCGGCTTCCGCCGTAGATAGAGCAACTGAGTTCTGTTTCTTGCTACTCCAAGAGATCAAATTTATTCCAAGAAACTGACAGGTTCCACTAGTACTTTTACGATCAAGTTTACACCCAGCAAAGTCAGCATCAGAATAAGCAATTAAATCAAATGAAGAATCTCTAGAGTACCATAAACCAATTTCAATTGAGCCAGATAGATATCTAAGTATGCGTTTAACAGCCAAAAGATGAGACTCTTTAGGATTGGACTGATATCTAGCACACATACAGACACTAAACAGATATCTGGCCTACTTTCAGTAAGATATAACAATGAACCAATCATGCCACGAAATAATTTTTGGTCTATAGACTTATCTGATTTGTCCTTGTCAAGTCTACATGTAGAGCTCATAGGGGTACCTAATGGCTTAGTATTCTCCATCCCAAACTTCTTGAGTATTTTTCTTGTGTATTTTGTTTGGTTGATGAAGATCCTCTCTTTGGTTTGCCTTATCTGGAGTCCGAGGAAGAAATTCAGTTCTCCCATTATGCTCATCTCGAACTCACCCTGCATTAGTCTTGCAAAATCTTGACAAAGAGATTCATTAGTAGTACCAAATATTATATCATCAACATAGATTTGTACTACTAAGAGATCATCATTCTTTTTCTTTAAAAATAAAGTTTTATCTACATTACCTCTAGTAAAATCATTTTTCAGCAAAAAAGAGCTTAAACGATCATACCAAGCTCTTTGAGCTTGTTTTAATCCATATAAAGCTTTATGAAGTTTATAAACATGATTTGGAAATTCAGAATTTTTAAAACCAGGGGGTTGTTCAACATAAACTTCTTCTTCAATTAATCCATTTAAAAAAGTACTTTTAACATCCATCTGATATAGTTTAAAATTCATGAAACAAGAAAAAGCCAACAATAGCCTAATTGCCTCAAGTCTAGCCACAGGAGCAAAGGTTTCATCAAAATCTATCCCTTCCTCCTGATTGTATCATTTGGCAACTGGTCTAGCTTTATTTCTAATTACTATTCCATTTTCATCAAGTTTATTTCGAAAAACCCATTTTATGCCAATAATTGATGTGTTTGAAGGCCTATCCACTAGTGTCCAAACATTGTTCTTTTTAAATTGATTAAGTTCATCTTCCATAGCATTTATCCAATTACTATCACATTCAGCTCCTCAATAGTTTTAGGTTCAATTTGAGACACAAAAGCTAAGTAATCACAAATATTTCTAAGAGATGATCGAGTACTTACACCTTTAGATGGATCACCTATAATTAGTTCTTTTGGGTGTCCATGAGCATACCTCCATTCTTTTGGTAGTGGATCAACAGTTGATGTATTTTCATCACCTTGTGCTTGATCTCCGTCAGTGTTTTGATCATCATTCTGTTCCTTGGTAAGTCCTTCATTGTTGTTTATTTCTTCAGTTTTCTTGCTACCTGATTCATCAAAAAGTACATCTTCTTTTCTTGAAGTTTGGTTAGTTTCATCAAATACCACATGAATGGATTCTTCAACAACAAGTGTCCTTCTGTTGAAGACCCTGTATGCCTTACTAGATGTGGAGTAGCCTAGAAAGACTCCCTCATCTGATTTGGCATCAAATTTACTTAGATTATCTTTACCATTGTTTAAGATGAAACAACGGCATCCAAAAACATGAAAATAACGGATTGAAGGTTTTCTACCCTTCCAAAGCTCATAAGGGGTTTTCTTTAAAATCGGTCGAATTAAAACTCGATTTAAAATATAGCATGCAGTATTTATGGCTTCCGCCCAAAAGTATCTAGGTAAATCATTTTCACAAAGCATGGTGCGTGCCATTTCTTCAAGAGTTCTATTTTTTCTTTCTACTACCCCATTTTGTTGAGGTGTCCTAGGTGCAGAAAAATGATGATGAATTCCATTTTCAATATAGAATTTATTAAAATCGGCATTTTCAAATTCAGTTCCATGATCACTTCTTAAAGATATTACTAAACACCTTTTTTATTTAAAACTCTTTTGTGAAATCTAATAAATTCAGAAAACGTTTATTCTTTATGTGCTAAAAACATGATCCAAGTAAAACGTGAGAAATCATCTACAATGACTAGACCAAACTTCTTACCTCCCAAACTAGATGTTCTAGTAGGCCCAAAGAGGTCCATATGAAGCAATTCCAAAGGTCTAGATGTAGAGATTACTCCTTTAGGTTTGAAAGAAGATTTTGTTTGTTTTTCAAGTTGACATGCACTGCAAATCTTATCTTTTTCAAAATTGAGTTTAGGCAAATCTTTTACTAAATTCTTTTTGCTAAGTTTTGAAATTAAATGCATGCTTGCATGTCCTAGTCTACGATGCCAAAGCCAACTAGTTTCATCGATCTTGGCTTCCATTGCCACTAGACATTGACCTTTCTGAATAGGGAGATCATCAAGATCAACCATATAAATATTCCCATGCCTATGACCGATGAACTTAATGCCATTGTCATCTAGACTATAAACAATGCACAAAGAAGATTCAAAAAAACTTTAAAATTTTTGTCACAAAATTGACTAATGCTAAGCAAGTTATGTTTTAATCCATCAACATATAAAACATTATCAATATAAAAGGTAGGGGTGATATGGATTTTACCAATACCGATTATTTTGCCCTTTCCATTATCACCAAAAGTTACATTGCCACCATTTTGATATGTGAGTGATGAGAACTACTCCACATCTCCTGTCATATGCCTTGAGCAACTGCTATCAAGGTACCACATTCTTTTCTTGTTGGTTGCAAGGCATACCTGTAATAAAGATCAAGTGGAGACTTTAGATACCCAAGCCATCTTGGATCCTTTTTGGTTAGTGGCATTGGTTCCTTTTGGAACCCAAACTTTCTTAGTGTTATTTAATTTTTTTTGTTGCACATATAAGATTTATGTCCTTTAATATCACAAGTATAGCATGTAATGAATGAAGATGCAGGCACAAAGAAATTTTTAAGGAGTTTCTGTTTCTTATGAGTTCTGAATCCTAATCCAGCTTTGTCAAATACTGCTCTTTGGTTATTTAATAGTAAATTTAATTTTTCAGAACTGTAAGTAAATTTTTCAACAAAAGGTTTTAGTTTTTTGATTTCTTCTTTATATCTTTTGTTTTCTATTAAAATTTCTTTGCTTTGTCTTGACAATTTTTCATTTGAAAGTAAGTTACTTTTCTTTTCAAATATATCCTTTTCTTTTTCAAGAGCCATAATCTTATCATTTAAATTTTTATTTTGTATTAGAAGGTATTCATTTTCATTTGAAAGGTTGTTGTTTGTTTTAGCTAGTTCCTGATTTTGCTTCTTTAAGTCTTTATGTTTTGACTTTAATTTTTGAAATTCTATGACTAGTTCATCAAAAATCTCATGAAGCTCATCAAAAGATAATTCATTTTCGGTTTCAGAACATACCTCTTCTTGATCGGCCATCAGACAGAAATTTGCTACTTCCTACTGTTCTTCCTCAGAGCTGGAGTCTTCACTTTCACTCCAGGTTGCCATCATGGCTTTCTTTCTCAGCTTTCTTCTGCTTTTCTTTAACAAGGGGCAGTATATCTTGAAATGCCCGGGTTTCTTACACTCAAAACATGTGGGCTGCTCCTCCTTCTTTTCTTGTCTTTTTCTTTACTTGGCTCACCTTTCAGAGGTTTCTTTTTGTAGTTGAACTTTTTCTTCCTCATAAACCTTCTGAATTTCCTTGCTATCATAGCCGTTTCATCTTCTTCGTCATCCTCTTCAGAGTCTTCGCTTGAGTCCTCTCTGGTAGTAGATTTGAACGCGATCATCTTCTTCTTTTTATCCACTTTTCCATTCTTCTGTTTGAGGGATAGCTCATAAGTCATCAAGGAACCCAACAGTTGTTCCAGCGGGAGAGTGTTGACATCTTTTGCTTCTTCAATTGCAGTGACCTTTGCATCCCATGAAGCTGGTAGAGACCTGAGAAGTTTATTCACAAGTTCACCGTTCGAAATTATTTTTCCTAGACTTCTCATGCCATTTACAATGTTTGTGAACCTAGTATACATCTCACTGATAGACTCAGTAGGTTCATTTTAAACATTTCATATGTGTGAATTAGCGTGTTAACCTTGGTGGTTTTCACTTGGTGTGTACCCTCATGGGTAACCTCAAGTGTATCACAAATCTCCTTTGCGGAGAGACAGTTTGATATTCTATTAAACTCACTAGGATCAAGAGAGCAAAATAAAAGGTTCATTGTCTTAGCATTAAGCTCAATTTGCTTAATGTCATTCTCATCCCAATCATCTTCCATTTTTGGAGTGAGAATGCCATTAATCATCATTGTAGGCTGATGAGGACCTTTTACAATTATTCTCCACAAATTATAATCAAGAGCTTGTATAAATATGCGCATGTATGTCTTCCAGTATGTGTAATTTGTGCCATTAAAAAGTGGGGTCGGTTTGAAGCTTGACCTTCAACAATACCCATGCCTATTGGGGCTGCCATGATCTTTTACTCAAGATCCTTGGACCTACAAGAAAGTACCGGCGCTCTGATACCACTTGTTGCCCAGAAATGGAGCCCAAGAGGGGGGTGAATTGGGTCTTTTAAAAATTTAACACAATAAAATGAAGGTCCAGTGGTACTTGTGAGCAACAATAAATTTGATGCAAGATGATAGCAATAATTAAAGAGTATGAGAGGAAAAGAGCAATCACACACAAACACAAATTTTATAGTGGTTCGGTGCAAACCTAGCACCTACATCCACTCCCCAAGCCACCCTTGGGAATTCCACTATAATCCACACCAGATTACAGTTGACTTGTTTTTCACAAGGCTCACAAGTCAAAACCTAAGTTCGTTTTGTCACCTAGGCTTGCCAACAAACCTAAATACTTGTTTTGTCTTCGGGCTCACAAGTTAACCATAGTTGGTTTTGTCCCTTTGGCTCACCAACAAACCACAAAAACTTTCTTTCAAGACACCCTTGAAAGCAAGGTCAAATCACAATTAAAACAGATATGAAATTTAAAAGCTACAACAAACTCTCTTCAAGAGTAGATTGGAATCTTTGAAGCTCAAAAGGATGCTTTGTCTTCACTCTTCTTCAAGATGCCTCTTTTTGGAATGAAGTAAGGTTGAGCTTGTAGGCTTTTCAGTGGAATCAAGCTAGAAGAGACTTTTGATTTGAAGTTTGGAGAGAATATTGGCTTTATGGCTTTTGAGTGGACATGAATGCTCTTAAATATACTTCTTTTCACTTCTCTCTTGCTTTCTCTTCTTTCTCTTCTTTTTTTCTTGCTTTAAAATGAGGTTGGTGGAGATTAAATACACCAAAAATCTTCTAAAAATGGTTTGTGACCATTGGAGCATTGGAAATAGCATTTGGAGCTTGAAAACCAACTTTTGCAAGCCAGAAAAATAGATCCATTAGAGCTGTCAGGCTACAAGTGTCGACACTTGGATGTCATGTGTCGACACTTGGCTATCAGGTGTCGACACTTGATTTCTAGGTGTCGACACTTGAACATTCAAGTGTCGACACTTGAACATTCAAGTGTCGACACTCGATGCACAGGTATCGACACTTGACACAAAAATCCTTAAAACAGCAAAGTTCTGTATTTTCAAAAATCTCAGGTCTTGAGTCGACACTTGGAACCTAAGTGTCGACACTTAAATATAGGTGTCGATACTTGGCGTGCCAAGGATTTTTGTCCATGCCAAATACTGAAGTGTCGACACTTGACTGTCCAGGTGTCGACACTTGAGACTGAAAACATCCAGATTCAAGTGTAAATGCCTTGAAAACAAAAATAAAATTCATGAATACTTAAACACATAATAGTTAAACAATTATATGCCCTTTTTCAATGAAGAGGATGCCTGGATATGTGAGAATTGCTCCATGCCATTACGTGCCATACACTGTAAGTTTTTGGAATTTTGAGGTGCTTTCTACCTGAAAACTCACAACTTGAAATCCTCATTAGAATACAATATGCACTCAATGTTTTTTTATTCATCAAAATCACTGGGTGGAGCCAACACTTCCTCTCCCTCGTACTCTTCCAACAACTGATTTTTGAGATCATAGACGTCCTCCTCAGGTTCGATGATTGGTTCGGGTTCAGTCTCAGTTGGTTCTTCTATGCGTAGGGCAGGGGTGATGCACTGACTAGCAAAATGTCCAGGTTTATGACACCTAAAGCATTTACCTTGGGGATCGGGTCTCCTCTGGACTTCAATAGCCTTACCCTTTTCCTCTCTACTGTATTGGGGTCGGTTCAGGCTGGGACGACTAGGACTGGGTCGGGCTAAGTTTGGTCGACTTGGGTCAGTTCGGTTTGGGCTTGGTCAACTCGGGTAAGCATGGCTGTAACTTTGGGTGGATCCAGGGATTCAGTTCTGGTTCCTAAAGGGCTCAGGTCTTATGTAGTGGGAGCTCTCTGGAAACGCTCACAGAGCCTAGCAACTTGGTAAGCCTCTTCCAAGGTTCTGGTTGCTCTAAAGTACAGCTCTCTCTGAATGTCTAGGTGTAGGCCAGCCTAAACCTAGACAGGGCTATCTCAGGTGATTCAACAACCTTACATCGCATAACATATTCATCAAACTTGGCGATGTAATCATCCACACTCTTATTCCCTTGACTTAAGGTTTGCCATCGGTCCAACAGTTTTTGGGTGTAGGATGCAGGTAAGTATTTCCTTCTAAGCTTATCTCTCGTTTCCCCCCAGGCGGTGATGGGTAATTGACCTTTCTGTTCTATATAATTTTCAACACTATTCCAGAACAACCTAGCTTGGTGAACCAACCTAAGCTTGGCAAACTTAAACTTAGTTCTTTCTAATATAGAGTACCAATCAAAATACTGCTCCATAGCAGATTCCCAATCTTCATACACCCTGGGATCTAAGCTACCATCGAAAGTGGGTGCCTCAAGCTTGATGCTCCTAAGGGCCCTTTCTTCACGATCCTCCAGATTGGGTCTCCTAGGACGGGTATCAACAAAGGGGTCAGGGTCTCTCCCAAAGTCATCCTTAAAGTAAGGGTCTTATGGCAGGTTTCTCCTGGGATGAGGGGACTCAGGACTGGGTTCAGGTCGGGGCCTAGCAGCTTCCTCTAGGGGTCTCAGTCTAGCCTCTATTTGATCCAGTCTATTATTCAACCGGTTGCCTAACTGGGTCATGGATTGAGTTAGGGCTCCAATGTCAGCTCGCAGTTGGTCCATGGTTTCGGTAGAGGGTGGAGAAG
Source organism: Areca catechu (assembly GCA_021397845.1). Classification (NCBI taxonomy): domain Eukaryota; kingdom Viridiplantae; phylum Streptophyta; class Magnoliopsida; order Arecales; family Arecaceae; genus Areca; species Areca catechu. The sequence continues at coordinate 18,215,079 of CM038043.1, forward strand.
GTGGGTGAAAAGAGGTTCCTGATCTAGTGCACATGTAACAAAACGATGCTACGGTTTGCTAGACCTAGGAGATCTCTCCAAATGTAAAGTCAAGAAGATGAACCTGGAAGTAGTAACTTGGCACCTGGCCAGGTAAGTGTAAGGTTAGTGGAGGTTCCTCTTTGCTTGCCTATACACCAATTAGAAATTGGCCAGGTAAGCGAACCAGCCCACTTCCCTTCGGGCTCTAGTCCCTGAACCACTTGCCTAGACACCAGCTACTCAAGCACACACCAACAAGCAATCTAGCTTGGCTCGGCACTTGGGTCGACCCGACTTCGTGGGTGTCCCTAGCTCACTAGAGCAGATTAAACATCTAATCGATTTTAGTTAATGGCTAGGGTTCGATATGTCGGGTGGTGGTTTTTGGACTAGGGACAGGTAATGAAATCCTGACCCTATGTTAATTTGACGCCCTTAAGATACGTTATGTAAAATGAAGCACAAAAATGATTAATGAAATGACTTAAAATTTTCTTGTTTTTTTTTTTTGTGTGTCTTTTAGATGTGTGAATGCCAAACAAAATGCAGGAATTAAAATATGCCCCTAAATGCAAGAAATAAACTAAATGGATGAATGAGATGCTTGCTGAAATTTCAGACCTGAGATTTTCTCAGGTAGTATTTTAGCTTGTAGAAATTCTACAAACTGAAATAAAATTGAGAAAATAGACAAAAATACTTTGAATTCAAGGCGATCTAACAGAATAGAAATCACAAAATTTGGAGGTCTCTACAGAGAGAAACAATCCAATGATCAAACCATATACGGGCTGACCAGAATGCAGAAAATGAAAGAAAACAAAGTGCACTAGTCCTAGCCTTGCTCTGATACCAAAAATGGTGTGGAATGAGGGGCGGGCTAGGATGCTAGGATGGATGCTAGTATGGATGCTTATGATGCAAAGGAGTTTTTTTTTATAGTTAAAGAGTTTTATATGTTTCTTAGGGTTTTGATTCCCGATTACAAGTAGAAAACTAGAAATAAGAGAAATGAGTACGGAAGCTTACACTAGCAGTTCAGATCCCTAAGCAGTGAAAATGAGAACAGGATCCCGGGATTAAGAAATCCCGGTAGGATTAGCTCGAAACACAATACCTACTTGGGAGATAGAGAAAGCAAACCTCACACATCTAAAGTGCCTAATGTAGAGATCGCTCAACTTGGTGGATGCGGCCTGAATGCTCGAGCAATCGAACCCGTGGTAGCACTGGCTTTCAGTCGGAAGGTCACGATGGCAAAGCCGACTGTCTCCAGTACCCGAGATGCCAGGGAGGACCTGTAGGCAAACAAAATAAGGATTAGCGAACTGGAGAGATGCACAGAAATGGACTGAGATGGGGTTGAGAAGGGGCTTCGAGCCCGGTGTCCGGCTGGATTTCGAAGTCAAAGATGGAGATAACTTGGGGCCTTGCACCCCGCGACGTCCCGGAGGATGAAGGATTGTGGCATCACACCACGCGACGTCCAGGAGGATGAAGGATTTGCGACGCCCTGGGACGACGGACAGGTGGCCTCACACCACTCGACGTCCCTGGGGACGAAGGCAACTTCACTCAACCTAGTCTAAGGGACAAGAGTTGGAAGATAGAAGACTCAAACTCTTTTTTCATTAATCATTCAATAGCCTTACAAGGGTGGGATTAGGTCCTTTAAATAGGCACCCAAGGCCCATTTGAATTTCAAATGAAAACAAATTACAAACTCTCTTGGGTGGCGCCAAAAACATTTGACCTTCTCTTCTCTTTGGCCGACCAAAGGTGATTTGAATTGGGCGTGGCATGTGGGAGGGCTTGGAGAGGGGGATTGGCCACTTGACTTCCTTCATTTGCATGCTCATTTTGGGAAGAAAACGTGAAACAAGGCTTGCTTGAAGGGATGTGCTTCCTTGGATCCTTCAACGCCCACTTTGGAGTGATTCTTGGCCGACCAAATGGAGGGAGCTTTGGGCGTTGCAAGGTTGAAGGCTTGGAGAGGGGAGTGTGTCCTTTGACCTTCCATTCTTGCATAAACACTTTGGGAAGAAGGCTTGGAAGAGGGCTTGCTTTGTGGCTTGGTCTCTTCAAGGATCTTCAACGCCCCACATTTGATGGATCATGGCGTGATGTGGGGGAGGGAAGAGGGAGATGATGTCTCCTCCTTCCAAGGTCGCCCAAGAGAAAAAGGCAAGGGGAGGGCGTGTGGAAAGCATGAGGGCGCCACCTTGTTTCCCTCCTTGGATGCCCAAGTGGCAACTGATGTGGCACCACATAGGTGGCTGAGGTGGCACCTGAGTTGGCATCTTTCCAAGTGAAAGAGGTGGGTTGGCCCACAAGGACTTGACTTGGTCTTGAAAGCCAGGTTGACTTTAATTGGGCTTGGGCCCAATCCAAACTCAACTCGAACCAAAAACAAATATAGGACTCATGACCTAACTTGATCCAAATTGGTCAAGGTACAAGACTAAATGAACTTAGACAGTTACATGACTAGAAATTATGAAATTGCTTTGGCTTATAGCTTCATTACAAGACTCATAGAAGTGGAACCCTAATCTGAGATCCATAGAGGGTTGAGGAGCCTCTATCGGATCTTGGTGCCCACACCATGACCTCCACGTCTCATGGGAGTTGAGAAGGCCAAGATCCGGGGAAGATGGTGCAATTCCACTCGTTTCTCCTGGAGCCCATTCTTGTCATTGTTGCTTCTTCCGAACCTCCTATCTGTGCTGAGCATGGAGTCCCGATTTGGCCCTTACCTCAACCCGTCCCTCCTTCGTGGCCAGTTCGGCACCTTAGCTAGCCCGGCTTTGACCACCTCGGCCGGCTCATCGGCATCGTTGGAAGGCAGCATGATGCTGCGCACACCTAGCACGCCTTCCCATCCAGACTGTCCATCTCGTGCATCGCAGGGGGCAGCGCGCCCAGCCAACCCACTCCGGCCATGCATGGAGCCCGATTCCATGGCAGCATGGCTGTGCATCGCTAGGGAGTGGCCACGTCCGTTTCCGCCCCACTTCGGTCTTGTCCAACACGGCACTCTCTCCCACGTGGAGTCCAGCCAGTCCGCCTCCATCCAGGCGGCTCTCCGTCCGACTTGGAGTCCCGTCCCCCTCTGTGGCTAGTTCAGCGCGTCGGGAGCAGCACACGCCGGGAGCAGTGCGCGCCGGGAGCAGCGCGGCCCTGATCGCCCTAGTCTGGCATAGCCCCATCGATGGGAGGCAGCGCACGAGCCAGCTCTGCCCGTGTCCAGCTTCGCCCGTCCAGTTCGGGCAGGCGCCTTGCACCCGACTCCACCCGATGGGGAGTAGCGTAGCTCCGCCCTGCATCCGGCTCTCCCGAAGTCTCCGTCCATCCCGGGCACGCTCTGGAAGCTCTCAGGTTCTATTGCAGCCTCAGTCCGATGTGGAGTCCTACCTCGGCTCGCGCTCTAGCATGGTAGGGGAGGAGTCCTGTCCCCATAGCCATCTTGCAGCTTCTTTGGGGAGCGGTTTTGGCTCCGCCCGTATGGAGTCCGTCTGCCCAGCCAGCCTGGCATGCTCACCTTGCCTCAGTCCATGCGCATAGGGAGCCTTTGCTCGCCTCACCTCAGTCCGGCACCTCCTCAGCCCGGGCTGGACCAGTTCGACATGCTGGGGAGCGGTCTTGGCTCCGCCCGCATGGAGTCCGGCTCCGTGCATGCCTCAGCCCACGTGCATGGGACCTCTACCCACCTCACTCTGCATGTCTCGGTCTACGTGCATAGGAAACCTTTGCCCACCTCGATCCGCATGCAGGGAATCTCTACTCGCCTCACCTCACTCCGCGTGCAGGAGGACCTGGACGGCAACCTGGCACGTAAAGTTTGGCGCACCAACTGTACCCCTGCAAGCCTCACAGGCCTACCCTTGTCTCACAAGCATATCTTAACCTCCCAGGCCACTACTAACATCATTTGGGAAAGGGCACTCCATCCAAGGTGCTGTGCTCCCTTACCAACCTTCTGGACCACCCAGAAGAGGAAGATTTACCGATCCATCTTAGCCTCAAAGGCCTATCCTAGCCTCACAGGCCTTTGTCAAGAAGAGCATGCCTCCCCAAATGACAGGAGCAATCTCATTGATAGGTAAGAGGGACCTCCGACCAAGGTAAGAAAAACTACCACACGTTCATTGACTGGCTCTAAGGCCATTATTTTTCCTACACAGCTCCGGCTGTTCCCCCAACTGACTTGAGCATTGGAGTCTCCCCGCCGGTACCCCGGCCAGGACTTTTTGCAGGTCTCCATTTGCGAGGAGCAACGGGAAAAAGGATTTTTCCCCACCAGAGAGACCTACAGGACGACCAACACAGTTCCAAGCCCCTGGAAGGCCGGCGATATTGAAACAAGCCAGAAGGAGTCAGGATAAGGACAAGGGAATGTCTGAGGACTCTTCCAAAAGACTCCTACCACTCTCATTCTCATAACGACCCCTCTGAACACGGTGACTCCACCAAGTCCCGTGAAGGAGGGCCTATTTTCCTTGATCGCTCCGATCGGTGAACCCGGTGATGTTGGCGGGGAGTCCACTCATCTAGGACACGTAAAAGCTACAGGTTACAACGATTTAGACTGCAACATATATTATGTACAAAATCATTGACGATGACATCCTCCAACAAAAATTAAGATACCATAATTTTTTCCAAATCTATATTATTTAAGATCTTTTCCGGCTTAAAAAAATAACATTATTATTTCTTATTTTGCACCTCTACTAATCTATTATTAATTTTTTTAATCTTTTGTTTAATTTGAGCATGGAAATTTTGAATGATAAAGGTGATGTACCATTATGGTGATAGTACGATTGGTAGAAGCGCGGCTTCGTCTCTCTTTGATCACGGGTTCGAGAGATGATCTCATGGATGACTCGATTAAATTTCATATTTTTGAATGCACGTGACTGAGGGTGTAGCGGCTGCTACTTCGGCGTCGTAGTGGAGTTAGGCTGACGAACTCATCGGTTAGTGGGGAGGTACGCGAAAAATTGTAGCCCGAATCGAACAATCATGAATGAGTTGGGACCCGAGTGGGGAGCTATACCGGGATTTATCCCCTTATCCTTTTAGTTTATATATATATATATATATATAGGCTGATGTAATTTTTTTAATCATATTATTTGTATAATTTAAAATCCTCTGTATACCGCGGGCCGCACTGTAGTGTAATGTTTTTTACTTTTTTGCCACCCTCGGGATTGTGCACATGCGTTCGCTCGTGCCAAACGCATCATCTTTAGCCGTCCATTCTCACTTTCTCCCTCCTCCCGGCGTCCCCTTCCCCAGGGGACGGCCCTCACTTCATGCTGTCGAGAGCTCCGGTTCTATCGTTCCTCAAAATTTTCCCTCCCCCACCTCCTCCCTTCCTTAGCTCCCTCCCTTTCTCTAAATCTAAAACCCTCAACCCCTACGCCCTCCTCCGCCTCTCGTCCGCCGGCCGCACCGCCATGTCCGCCCGCCGGACCGTTGCCGAGGCCCTCATGGGCGGCGCCCGTGCCGCCGCAGCCCGAAAGAAGGCCAAGAATGACAAACCCCCAGCCCCCTCCCCGCCCCCGGACCCCTCCCCTCCTCGCCCGAAGGGCGCCGCCGCAGCCCGAAAGAAGGCCAAGAATGACAAACCCCCAGCCCCCTCCCCGCCCCCGGACCCCTCCCCTCCTCGCCCGAAGCCCGCCAAAACCCTAGACACCCCACCGGACGAGAAGAAGAAGAACGCTGCCCTCGAGCTCCGGAAGAAGTGCTCCGATTTCGACCCCAGAGCCGCCGCTTACTGGAAGGACGGCGAGCCGGTCCCGTTCTCGTTCCTCGTCCACGCCTGGGAACTGATCGGAAAAGAGTCGGGCCGGATTGCCATGACGGAGATCCTCTGCAATGCCTTTCGGACGGTAATCGCCACCACACCCGGGGATCTTCTTGCCACCGTTTATCTCACGGCGAACAAGATCGCTCCGCCTCATGAGGGTCTTGAACTTGGAATTGGAGAAGCATCTGTCGTCAAGGCGCTCGCCGAGGCTTATGGTCGGAAGGAGGAGCACGTGAAGAAGCAAAACAACGTTAGTAGATGGAATTTGCGTCACTTGTCTATCGTTTTCTGTTAAATTTTTTTTTTTCTTTGTGCCCCACATTGTAGTATATGGTGGCAGGAATTGGGTGACTTGGGTCTTGTTGCAAAAGCAAGCCGGTCGACTCAAAAGTTGATGTTCCAGCCTAAGCCTTTGACAATCGACAAGGTTTTCAATACATTCCTGGCCATTGCAAAGGTTTGTTCTCTTCTTCTCTTGATTAGAGTAACGAAGATTTGCTCAAGATTTCTATGTTTCGCGTCCTTGTGGGAAATTTACGATCACATTAATTGGGCTTTGAGTTCTCACCTTCTTGCCTTTTCTTGTTCAGCAACTTCTAGAATCACATAACTTGAGTAAACACCCTTTCACAATCCGTAACTCTAAAAGCATGCCCTTCCTTGTTATCTAGCATCCCATCATCCCATCATCCCATCATGGTGATGGCACTTGACCTTTTATGGGGCAAAGTAACAGTCATCTTAAAGTGTCTTGTGACTCTTGTCACTTATAATCAAGGTTCATACCTTGCTTTTTCATTTTTTTGATGAGCAAATATAGCATGGGAATTATTCCTTTCAAACATGAAATATTGCTAACTATTGAATTTGCTTAGTAGTCAAATTGGTAAACGTCTGTATACATTTTGTATGGCATGCGAAGTTTCCTTTGTCATGTGTTTGAAGATCAAGTTGTCAGATGCTTGAGGAGACTTGGTTCTTATGCCAATTGTCTAGGCAACACTAAATCTCTGTAAACTTGAAACAATATATTGTTAAGTGCCTCCTTTCTGCCTTGTACAATTAAAATAAGGTTGAGGCTTAATTTTTCACATCATCGTGCATGCTCGGTATTTCTTACAAGTTAGGAAAGCAATTTTGGAGCTGCCATCTATCCAATGATATTGGTCCATATACTCATAGTAAAGGTTCAAACTAAGCAACAAACTGTCTATATGTATGATTTTCACATAAACAAGCGACCACAAATGACAGCTGCTGCATGGTCATTAATAAACTTGAATGCATGATTATACTGGAGAGTTTTGTTGTCTACCATTTGTTATTTGTGTCATTAGTTTAGCTTTTGTTTGTCTTTTTGTTTCAATAGGAATCTGGGGCAAATAGTCATGACAAGAAAAAAAATCATATAAAGGGACTTCTGGTTGCAGCAACTGAATGCGAACCTCTGTATATAACTCGTCTTCTACAGGTTATAAATGTCAACTTTCTAGAATACGTATTTATTTATTTTTTTGCTATTTTGAAAATTCTAAAGCACATCCTGCAGTCAAAAATGCGTATCGGTTTGGCAGAGAAAACTGTCCTTGCCGCTCTTGGACAAGCAGCTGCATATTCTGAAACATGTCCAAGGCCGCCTTTGCAAACTCAATCTCCCCTTGAAGAGGTTGGTGTGAATATGCATAACTTATGAAAATTTTGCATCTGAAGAATGATATTCTGTGGCTAAATTATTGGAATATGCTAGCTTTATAATTATGCTAATGGTAGTGCATTAGCAACTATATAAATCTTATAAGATGTTTGTTCAAATGTTTTCATATTAAAATATTAATCTTCCTTGTTAATTTTGTTTTGTTGATGGCCAATCATTAGATTTTAGCTGATATCATATGAATGGTGGATTCTATGATCTCCTTCCTAAGTTTGTAATGTATGTTGGGAGAAATGATCATTTTGTAGACTATGTGCTAGTGTTTCCTTATTCAATCTATTGATTATAAATGATTTAATTGAAGCTGTGAAACGGTTGCTAATTTGTCATCTTCCATCCGTAGAAAGTTGCTACTATCACATGGTTTGAAGTCTTAGTTGCTCTCCAAGTCTATCAGAGAATTCACCTCAGTTTGAAGCAAGCACTTGAAGATTCAGTTGGTTTTTTAGCTTGAACCAGAGTATGCTTAACCAAAAATAGTGTTTCTGTGGTAAAGAGACCTAAATAGAGGAAACACAATTATGTGGTTTTGGAAGAACTTGTATTCATTCTTTTGCATTTAAACCTAATTGTAGCAACAAGTCTTATACCACTATTTGGTTGAGGCAGTAGGAATTTATTTAAACTTAACAAGCTTTATTGAACAGGGATCCTCCTGTCCTCTATCCCAGACCCAATAGCATAAAGCTGAGCCCCTCTCATCACTGCATCCTCTTCATATCTTATTTGTATTTTGTAATCTATATAGGAATTTGGTCTTTTCCTGACTAGCCAGAATCTTGATCATTTGCAGTCAATGCTTGCAATTAGTTATTCAGAGGAAATGTGTATTTGCATATCTGTAATAGCTTGGAAGAGCTATGAAGTTGTCAAGGATTACTGAACTTTAAAATAAGCTGATGTTGGAAGCAAGATTTATAATTCAATATCATGTTGTATACATAGTGATATCACTGATCTAAAGAGATCTAAAATTTTTAATCATTTGCAACTTAATATGTCTTCCACAAATTGCTAAACAGACTGAACTTTAAAGGCTATTGCTTTTTGGAAAGGTTAAGGCTGTGGCTGCAACGATCCAAGCTGCTCATGTGCAGCTCGGGATCAGCTTGACAGCAACTCATTTGTGCTTTGCTCAGCTTGGAAATGAGCAGAGCTCAAACACATTTTAAAGCCTGGCTCATAAGCAAGTGGAGTCTGAGCCCCTGGGCATTTGTAGAATCAAATGAAATCTCATGGCAGCCTGCTAAGAAACTCAGCTTACAGCTTGTATGAGGTGAGCTTGACCACTTATATACTAGGCTCAGCTTGACCTTGGGCTCAGCCCAAAGAGCCTTGTTATGTGGCGAGCCAAGACTGATCAGCCTTTGGATTCTTAACCTAAGGACCAGACATGATCAAAATAGTAATTCATTGATTCTCAGCTCTGTGCAGCTTGTTATTGTTGAGCTTTATATCATGTATGAATCAGCAGTATATTATTTTGTGTCCCAGTTTCCTTAGAGCTGAATGTTATGCATAATGTTTTTACAGTTGACATTCTTTCTTGCATCACTAGTTTCCGAGAAAATGTTTGCATTATACTGTTGCTAATTTTGTATGGAACTAGGCATGATTTGAATGCATTTTGTATTGACCTATTTTTTTTCTCTCTCTTTTTTTTTCCTGACTTATCTTGTTTATCTCATTATGCATCCAAGGCTGCAAAAATCATCAAACAAGTATATTCTGTACTTCCTAGCTATGACAAAATTGTCCCTTCTCTTCTTCAAGTTGGGGTGTGGAAACTTCCAGAGGCATGCAATTTTACATTAGGTGTGCCTATTGGACCTATGTTAGCAAAACCAACAAAGGCTGTATCGGAGATCATTGACAAATTCCAGGGAATGGAGTTCACCTGTGAATACAAATATGATGGTGAACGTGCACAGGTATTCCTGAGTCCTCACTGCCTAATTTTATCACTATCATCTCCATTTATGTTTTATGTATTTTTATTCTTAACCTGTAATGTGAAATGCAGATACATTACATGGAGGATGGATCAGTTGAGATATACAGTCGTAATGCAGAACGGAATACTGGGAAGTACCCAGATGTTGTCAGTTCTATCTCAAGGTATACTTGCCTTGCAGCTTTCTTCCTTAGCACTTGCACATATTTTTAAATGCATGCTCACTCTTGAAGAAGCGAAATATGTTCGCATATCTGTCAATTTCTACTGAACTCGTAGTGTTAATTGAAAATAAATTGATATTTTCTTTCATCAATTATCACGCAACTACACTCTTTCGGTTCATAATTTCATTTTATTGGCAATACTTCTGTAGTTTTGTTACATGTCTAGGAATATGACTTTACTATTTAATGGATTTTGGGATTTTATGCCCATGTATACAGTGGGCTAAGAGTGTGACTGGTTGAAGAAACAGCTTTTGTTATTAAGCTTAATAAGACATTTTGAACTCCAGCCAACCAACATAATGTGAGATGGTTTGTTGTTTACTTGTTTAACCATTGATGCAGGGTTTCAGCAACCTGTTGTTATCATGTTACTGACTTCTTTTTGTGCAAGCAAGAACTTGCAGAAAGGGTAATGACCACAATTTTCTATTGGAACTCATATATGCATGGGTACTTTTAACCTTTCAACTGGTTTGGAAGGAATCAAGGAAATCATGGTTAGCATCACATTCATCATTTTCCAGATAGGATGATTTTGTAAAACATCCTTGTCTTCAGTTGAATTATACCTTTTGCTGACCTGCAATTCCAAGATAGGGATAAAAAATGGTGGCCCAATGCACGAGGCTCCACCATTGTTGGGGGACTTAGATGTACATTGCCTTATCCCTGCATGCAGAGAGGCTGCTTCCGTTTTGCAAAGTTGTGACTTTTAGGTCACAATGGAGCAACCTTATTGTTGCGCCAAGGCTCACCCTCTAATTCCATGATAGGGATGAATCTACATTTCTTCAATATATTGTGTCTATATATGGTATTAGCATGGGTTGGATTATATTGAGATGACACATTATTGATCTTAATATGCTATTTTGGATATGATTGGAGCTCTATTTCTCATTGTATGATAAGTTCATGATAGGGATGAATCTATATTTCTTCAATATATTGTGTCTATATATGGTATTAGCATGGGTTGGATTATATTGATATGCCACATTATTGATCTTAATATGCTATTTTGGATATGATTGGAGCTCTATTTCTCATTGTATGATAAGTTCGTTATCAGCTAATATGAAATGTGAAACTACATGACTATTTTTGAATCCGTTGAACAGATATCTGCAAGTCCAGCCGATAAAAATATCTTGGCTTTAATTTTTTTCAGAACATTTAGATAAATATTTGAGTTGTTCAATGAGAGGCCCAGACATGTTGAGGTCAACTGCCATTTTATTAGCTAGAATTGAATGCTCGGAAGTCTGCACTTTCCACGCAGTATTATAATTTATAAATCAATTTGCTGATATGCACATTTTTGGTTGCCCAGGTAAATTAATTTTGATAATTATTTTTCTTGTGCAAGCTGCATGAAGCTGCTCATCTCTTGCTGATTGTTAATCTGTGTCTTATCTTTTGTGGATTGACATAGTTCAGGGAAAAATTTGTTCCTGCTATTTGCAAACCAACCAATTCATCCAGTGCTGTCCTGTATGTATCATTTGACCTTGAACATCTATTTTATAGTGATAAATAATTTTAACTTCTGACTTGCAGATTCAAAAAGGATACTGCAAAATCATTTGTGTTGGATTGTGAAATTGTGGCTTATGACCATGAGAGGCAGAAAATCTTACCTTTCCAGGTATGATAGTCAAACTGTTTTATTATTTTTTAACCTTCTTACCTAATCTTATGCAAGCTTGCACCAGAACATGTCTTAAGGGAAACAAAGTTTATGTTTTTTCTGGCTTATATTTTCTGATTATCTTTACATGAAATTTGATGAGTAACTCTGCAGTGAATGGTCTTTCGTTTACTTTATTCCCTTTCAAGTGTATTTTCCTATCATATTAAATTTCATAAGATTTTGCTTTGAACATTATTTTCCTAGTAGATATATTTCATATTTTTTCTGTTAATATACTTCAAGTGATGTACACATGCAGACCAAAATTAGGAAATACCTAGCATTTCTTTGTGGATCTAAGTACAACAATGTGCATGTTAGTTATGTAAGAAACACTTTGCCTAAAAAACATAATATATTAACTGATCATTCAAAAAGAAAAGCTCTATAATTCAAGTAAGTCAATGCAAAAAAGGCATGTATGCTAAATGAGAAATTAATCATACAAAGTTGGAAACAAACAAGAGAGTAATCCAAATTTGAAAGAGATATGGGGTTTTAAAACTTAAAATGGTTTTGCTGATCCACCTGCTGCAACAAACCTTGTGAAATAACCAACCGGTTCAAGGAGACAGTTGATAAGTGTAAAAAAGACTGAATCTGGTCAGGTTTGGCAAGAATGTAACTCGGACACGACCTTTTTGGTTTTTCCTTATTGAATTTGATTTGATATATATTCATAATTGGAAATTAAATTGCTATAGAAGAATAATTTTCCAAAATTAGTGTTTTCATTGATGGTTTTGCTTGTATCTTTGGGTCTCATGTGACAATCTTTTCTTAATGAAACAATTGGTATTGTAGCCTTTGATAACATTATTTGTAACATCATTTGGATACTCGAGGTAATTTCCTCCTAACTCTACTGATGACCATGACTTTTTTTGTAGTGTTTCATCTCAAATTTGATGGTATTGTTTAAATCTAATGAATGATATATGTAATAAATCAAAATGCGATAGGAGAGGATAAGTGCCTATTTTGACATGAATTCCGTGAATATATACATATACGCATACACTATTATATATGTAAAGTATTATCAAACTTTTAGTTTGCTGGATCTGATAGTCTTCCAAACACAATAAAATAGGCTGATTGGTCTGCAGACCAAACTTGCTTACTTCATAATAGTATGCTTGGGTTTTCAGATTTTCTGTCCTAATTGTCCTAACCCAACTAGTCTTTGACATCTTAACCTGGGTGTATTTCTTGGGGTCTTGTTCAGCAATTGGACCTCACATCATGGTTATCTAAGCTACTAAATCACAAGTAGTTAGCTAGAGTCCTGCCTAAGTGTAGGCATTGCCTAGACAGCTCGGGAGGCTGCTTATTGAAACACTAGATGCCTAACAACCAGTCAAACTCCAGCCATACTGTCAGGATTGGTTTTACATTGGACTCGTACAAATAATCCATATCCTTATTTAAATGTTTGCAGGGGTCACTTTTTTTTAGGTGATTCTTTATATGTAACTGCAGTATGCATCTTGGATTATTTGTACAATTATTTTGAGGATCTCTTGCAACTTCTACAAGTGGAACATAGGCAGCTTCTTTGGTATACAATGAGAGCAGCTACCAAACTCTAATAATTAATGGCTATTCTTCACCCAATTCACTTTGAAGTTAAAAAACCCCCTGCATTTTAACCCAATTTGCAAATAGCCTCTTGCTTAAAAAAAATTCGGTAATGTCTACCCTACATTTGTCAAATTGTTGTAATATACCCCACTGACCTCCTAACTTGGGGCATGATGCTGATGTATTAAATTATTTAGGCTTAGATGGTTGATGTGGTTTTTGCTGGATTATTTTAAAATAAGGTGAAGCATGATGTGGACTCAACAAAGTGAAATGACAAAAACAACCTTATCCCCATCTTCTTCCCTAACCCTTTCCCCTAAGGTATCCATAGAACCCTACGAGGACCTCCTGGCCACCGCAGCTGTTGCCTTCATCCCCTCAATTGCTGGCATCTTGGTCCTTCTTTCCTTCTTTCTTTGTGTGTTAAGGAGGAGACGGATGAAGCCATGGAAAGAGAGGAAGAAGAGGAGATGGGAGAGGGAGGAGGAACAAGGAGAGGAAATTACAATATAGTAGCGATGGTAGTCTCTGTTTTAATCAATCAATTAACCTTCCCAGGTTCAAAACTTGTTTCTTGCCAGACAGTTCGCAAGAACAAGTTTGTTGCTCCATGCTCAAAATGGAAGTGGGTAGTTTGGAAGAGGGAAAAATTAGCATTTTGGTTGAAATTTAGTATTACCTTGGCCAAATCTTTGTACATTTCCTTGTTTCATTAAACAAGTTAGAGATTTTTTCTTAGATATTTGTAGCCAATCCAGTTGTAGGAGTGGAAAGAAAGAGAGAGAGAGGAACGAGGATTGAATTTATTAGTGCCTATTAGAAGCTGTCCTTTTCCCTTGTTAGGTTTATTAGTTCCTATAAAGTTCTTAATTTCTTGGTTTGACTTGTTGAAGAGTCTAGTGTTTAAGATGTGTGAGCAGAAGGATCACAATGATTCAAAGCAAGAAATGCCAATAGTTCACAATGATCTAGAGCAAGAAATGCTAGAACTTCCTAGCAACGACCTTAGGTCTGGATATTGAAGATGAGGACTTTCAATCTTTGCTGCAAAACCATGTAGATGAGCAAAACTCTCAGTTTCAAGTAGAGGTTAATTTCTTTTACAAAAAAAAAATAGAGGTTAATTTCATTAATGGCTCTAGGTTTTTAGGACATTCTTTAGAACCTGATTCAGCTGAGCAGAACATCTAAGAGCTGGTGATGAACTTCATGCTTTTATGAATAAGACAGAGTGATTCTGAAAAAACTGGTGATGGAGATTTAGTTCTCTGAATCAAACAGAGAACAATTCTGAAAAAACCAGTGATGACATTCCATTCTTTATGAATCAAGCAGAGAATGATTCTAAATGAAGTGATGCTCTTGATGTAAAAAATGTAATGGAGGTGAGATAGTGAACACATCGTTAGACGATGGCAGTAATTCATTAGAGTCAGATGCAAAGGTAGCTCATTCAGAAGATAATTACAGCACTGAGACCCCCTTGAAACAGGAAAGAGCTGTGGGAGAATAACCAGCTCCCATCAAGAGTCCTAATCAGTCTTTTACATTTGACTATTTTTTGGATGGTGATGATTCCGGGACTGAGGAGGAACAAGCTGCTTTCATGAAGGAGCTGGAGAATTTCTTTAGAGAGAGGAGCATGGAGTTCAAGCCACCTAAGTTTTATGGGGAAGGGCTGAACTCTCCTCTTCTCTCTCTCTCTTTCCATGGTTTCATCCCTCTCCTCTTTAACATGTAGAGATAGAAGGAAAGGAGGACCAGGACAATTGTGGCTGGAGGGATGGGGGCAACGACAACGGTGGCCAGGAGGTCGCTGGCAGGGTTGTATGGACATTTTAGGAGAAAGAATTGTGGAAGAAGATGAGGCTAAGATTATTTTTATCATTTTACTTTCTTGAGTTTACATCATGCTCCATTTTATTTTAAAATAACCCAATAAAAGCTGCCTCAACCATCTAAGCCTAAATAATTTGTCATGTAGGCATTATACCTCAAATTAGAATGTCGGTGGGATACATTGCAATAATTTGACAGTTGTAGGGTAGATATTGCTGAAATTTTTTATGCAGGGGGTATTTACATACTGGGATAAAATGCAGGGAGTTTTTTACTTTTTACCTTTAAATCTTTCACCCAAGGTTCTAGTCAGTCTATGCCAACCTAGCACTAGGTGGTACATATAGTGCCATGCCTATGCTTGTCCTTGTGCTAGCATGGTGTGTGTTGCATGATGCAAGGTGACAATGCCCCTATCCATTAAATGAATTAATATCAGTTTTAATTCAATGCATTATGCTTTCTACTTTCTAGTAACTCCATTGATCTTCAATAACTTTTTGGGGGGTTTTTTGATCTTTAGTATTGGCATTTAGCTCTTGGGCCTTTTTTAATATTTAACTTGAGGCTTCTACTCATCATCATTTTCTACACCATACTATTTGATATCTAAAGCACTCATTTATGGTTCTCTTCTATCTACTTGTACATCGTTTAACCTCATTTGGCATTCTGATGTAGATCTTAAGTTGCTTATAAATTATTGAATGCTTGGTCACTTTCAAACTACTTGATGTTTAGTATTTTACCCGTTGCCCTATGATTCTTGATTCAGCTTAATTGTAGTTTGTAGAAACCTAAATTTTGGATATGCCTATCTTTAATGCACACCTAGCTTGTTGGTCTATGAGGGTAGGGGTGGTGGGCTTTTGATTTTTTAGGTTCAAACCAAAGCAAAGTTTTGAAAAAGCGAACTTTTGAATTTGCATTTAGTCGAACCAAAAATCGAATTGAAGTAGCCTAAAATCGAACAAACCAAACTGAAATAATTTTGGTTCGATTTGGATTGGTAATTCAATTTTAGAATTCTTTGTGTTGGGCTTTTGGTTTTGATTTGGACTTATAAAGTTCTTTAATAATTTCATTATTTGGATTGTAGAATTACACTTGAACTTAGTATTGTTATTCAAATTCAAATCATTAATAAACCATTAAAAAAAATAATTTAATAAAATTATCTCGAGCTCTTTGCAATTTACCTATATAATATTTATCATAAGTCTAGTAAGGGCAAAGATGGCTTTTTATTGCATTTTATAAATTTGGTTTTTGGTTAACCAAAGTTCTCAAATTAAATACCGAAAGCTGAACCGATTAAAAAACTTTGCTTTGGTTTTAAACTGAAATCAAAATTTTCATGAAAAAAATGGAACCACATACCAAAATAATTAATGGTTCGGTTCGGTTTTCGGTAAACCGAGCGATTTTTGCACACCCTTATATGAGGGACTACCTTATAAATTAGTGTAATGTATTTGTACAATTTGCATACATCATAATGCTTGTGAAATGGGGGAATACCTCAATGGCATAGTAGATCAATGGCTATGCAATGTTTGCAATGTCGTTACCAGGAATGTATCGGTCAAAATGCTGATATGGTACCGGGCCAAACTGAATCATACTAATAGTCGACATGTAGAAATGTATTGGTTCGATAGTAGTATACTATATATATTTTTTTTCTTAATTTTTTATTTCTAAGATTATTAAGATCTATGGATCTTTGAATTATGATTTTGAGGTGTTTCGATATTATTTTATTTCATATTGGTCTTGAAAAATTGTATGATTGCATCATGGATGCAATTGTAATAATTAAACATAGATTTGTAATAATTAAATATAGATAAGAGATTGATACATATATCAAATTGGTTTGAATTACAAAATATATATCCATATTTGGCCCTCACAGAGTGTCTATATTGCTCGTAGACGTCAAGATCTTGTTCATAGTTGGAGGCGGGACTTGACTCCAACTTACTATGCCCACCCTATGTCTAATTATCTGGTCTTCCAGTATATCCACCCTGATATTAATCCTGTATCTGACACTGCACTGGCCATCCCACTCCCCTCCGAGAGAAAATCATGTTAGTGTAATTTGATCCATAATCCAACTGAGGCGATGGAGGGTAGCAGCTTTTGGAATATGTCTTAGATGGAGGACATGCATATGAGTTGTACCTTGCTTGTGTAGAATAGGATCCAATTTACAATGATATATAGAGATGCCCAAGGATCCTACTTCACATGATCTGTTATTAGCTACATTAGTATTATGTCGTGAAGCATGTGGAGGGGCTCGTCTTATATGCTATTCCTCCCATGTCCTATGACATGTATCATTGCCCAAATTTTGCATGACATAAGTGAAATACGACATGTCAATCATTGGAATTAGGGCAGGCGGCTGAGTCGTTGCACCCCTACCATGCTATTTGCTGTTTTCATGGCCACCGGATGCATCATCGCTCCAACTATCATTAGTATTATCACTCGTATCATGAGATGATCTTGGCAACTGGCCATCTGGGAGGCTCATCAATCTTAGAATATCAGTGAGCATTTTCATCAATCTTCTCCCATGGATCTGCAACTTTCTTTCCTTGCATTTTCTTGTTCTTTGAGAAACTGCTTTCTTTCCCCCTTGTCCCTTTTGACTAGTTCTACTGGCTAGCTTGACCAGGTCCACCACCTTGACTGGTGCTCTCTCTTTGACTAGACTTGGTGCCATGGTGATCTCTCAGCATCTTCTTGCCATATCTTTGGGTGGATGTCTCAGACATTGTGCCTTGAATCCTGATTGGCTCCATACTGATCTTTGTTTATGCTACTGGACATCAGCTGGTTGTGAGCGTGGCATGTGTTGCTCTGCCTATTGCTTTGCATTCACCATAGTTTTCTTTGCTATGTCTCTAGTTGGTTGAGGAGGCGGTCCTAGCTTGTATATACTTTTTACAGCCCACGAATAAATCTTAATCACCATTTATTTTTGAAATTTATTTGAATTTGGGCTTTAGGTTTAGGCTGTCGTGGTCATGTCCAAACCTAAATAAATTGCTGTCAAAATAAGATGTCAAGTAATATGCATACTCCCTAGACATGCTCCTATTTTTTTATATTTCAAACATCATTTTATTTATTTATATTTTAAATCAAAAATATATTTTTAATCTAAAAAAATACATGATTTTACCAATTTCGGCCCATTTTAGGTATGAAAATGAAATAAAGGGAAAATTGAATAGGAGAGTGGATTTTAGTTGGTTTGGTTTGGATTGGGCTTAAAACCAGCAAAACTCTCTACTCATCTTTTTTTTTTCAGAAAACCCACCCTTCCTTTCATGATTTTTAAAGAAAAGAGAGGAGAATGGCATCTTGTGGCCTTCTCCTCTCTTTTTGGTTAGGGATACCCTGAATCGACTCAAACCTGAAGTTGTTCTGGTTGGATTGCTCAGAGTCTCAAATCGATAGGCTAAATTTACCCAACGCCGCACTGGTTATGCTCGGTATGCCATGAATTGGATGGTACAGGACAGGTTTGGCAGATGCTGTGGCTATGTTCACCGCTCAATATATACTTCATTGGCAAATCTAGCTTTGATGCTATGTACCATGTAGCAAACATAGCTAGAAGTTATGGTTAAATAAAAAATTTCCCTATATATATATATATCCAACTAGCACTTCCAATTCATAAAATTAATCTTGATGGTCTTAACTCTTATGTGTGTGCTTTGTTTAGATATAGCTATTTTTCAAGAAGTCTTGTGTTTTGTTTGTGGTTCCTTC
Source organism: Areca catechu (assembly GCA_021397845.1). NCBI lineage: Eukaryota > Viridiplantae > Streptophyta > Magnoliopsida > Arecales > Arecaceae > Areca > Areca catechu. Next base: position 18,233,736 of record CM038043.1, read on the forward strand.
TGGAATATATTTCTTTACGAGCCTTAATGCATTAACAAATAACTTCTATAATACAAAAACTTTCCTTAAACACTAGTTGGAAGTTATACACTATGGAGCATTTGCTTTTCTTTTTTGGCAGGTCCTTAGCACTCGTGCTCGTAAGGGTGTGATCTTAAGTGATATAAAAGTCACGGTCTGCACCTTTGGCTTTGATATTCTGTTTGTAAATGGCCAACCTCTTCTCCAGGAGCAACTCAAAGTTCGTCGACAGGTATCATACTGCCCAATTGAGGAAAGAAAGTTTTGTTCTTGTCTAAATTTTGTTACCTATTGCAAATATATGTTCCATGGATCATTACCTTTTTCAATTGATTTCAATTAAGGTTAAAAGCTGTGCCTTTTGAATACCCTCTTTATCAATGATTTATGTGAATGTTGGAGTATCTGAAACAATTTCTTCTGTTAGACATGTTTTTTTCCGAACATAATAACTATATCCTAGAATGCAAGAACCTATCATTGACAACAAAAAATAATAAAGATATTATGCAGGATGTTATATGTATTTGAAAGTACAAAGTACTTATGCAATAGATTTCTATAGTAGAAAAGACTAGTGTGCATTGATTGGATTCATAAAATAAATTTCTATAATTACTCATGTTCCAACTTTTCATGGTATTGCACAATTGTAATTTATACACCATAGAATTTTACTTACAAGTTCTTAGTCCTCACTGAATACCTGCATCAACGTTTACTGTTAATGTGCATCAGACTATGGTTGTCAGAAAACCCCATGTCCTATGTATCATAAGTTCATAACATTTTCAAAGAACTTGCCTCAGAAACAATTTCAACCGAGGCTTAAAAATATTAAAATAATGACTCTTAATGGTTTCAGGCTCCTTCAGTCACATTACATATGTCTGTTATACTGTGTTATTTAGCATTATAACAGCCTGTTATAACACAAATAATGGCTGTTATTTTCATTTATATTGTTTCTTTAAATAAAATGGTATGTCTTTTCCAATTTCAATTATTCTTCTAATTTTCCCTTCAAAAGAGATTCTACAGCTTGGAAAAATAACAACTTTTTCATGAACATTGCTTTTGGAAAACAAAGGTGTTATTTTTCCATTGTTGCCAGTTATTTTCTCTAGCAGCTGTTATAACATTCATTTTTTTAATACCAAAGAAAGTTGAATTCAAACTTTTAGGGCATGTAATAGTTGTTATAAGTTATAATCATTATAATAGTCAAGAATTATCTTGGTAGGGTCTGTTATAATGGAATACCACTGTTATTGCAACCTTGGTGTTGTCTCAGATACCAAAGGGAAATGCATGGTGATACCAGAAGACTAATGGAAACTACTGGAAATCATGGTTATCCAGTTTCTTGTCGGCTTCCGTTTAACTTGTTGACATCTCCTTTACATTTCCTGCATATTTTTATGTCATGGTTCTTTGTCTCCATCTTTGGAAACTCTTTTGATTTGTCCCTAGCTTCTATTTTATCTATAATTTCTAGCATTGGTTGGTTTCTTGAACTGTGAAATATGTGACTGTTTGGAACTTTGGATATTGTCTCTGATGGTTTGATAGCTGGTACATTCTTTTTGTCTTAGTTTACATTCTGGGACTGTAAGTTTGTTTGATTATTGAAATTGGTATAATGTAAGAAAAGGAAAAGAAAGAGTATAAAGAGGAGACCAGGACAAGGAAAATTTCTACAGATTTTTGCTATAGAGAGAGAGAGAGAGAGAGAGAGAGAGAGAGAGAGAGAGAGAGAGAGCACGTACTGATGATTCAACACAATGGTTGTTGATGCGGGATGGGAAGAGATCATGCATTCATGATGGATGGAGATTCAAGCAAGATGATTAATAAGCTAAATTGAGCAATAAATTCACAAAAAAAACGAGTTAAATTAATCCAAGAAAAGAATTTTCATGAAAGAGACTAGTTGATCTAAGTTACAACACCCGCAATGTAGATCTTAGTTCAAAACAAAGAATAGGACATTCATGGCAAGGAAACCATTACTACTAGGATAAGTTAACTTTCAATTGATTAGATCTAATAAAGCTTAGGAAGGGTTTTCCTACCAACAATGATGGCTAAATATTTGGTGGAAGGGTTCACTCATCACTCTAGGAAAGAGGTTTAGATTGTAAAACTAGAACTCCTTCAATTTGTGAACTCACCTTGCATTTGGATCATGGCAAAGAACCTTCATCTTCAACTTCAAATCAATCGAGAGAACCTGCAAAGAAAGTGATATAAGGCATGGAAGCAAGTTGAAAGAAGGAATGTAACAAAGAAAAGCAAGGAGAAGAAAAGTTGGGGATGGATTGAAGCTAGGCCGCAAGCTTTGGGTCTCACACCCTCTCCCTCTTGGAGTGTACTTCAAGGATCTTGTTAGGACTTCTTTGAAGTGGAAAATAGGCCTCTCACCCTCTCCTTCAAGGAGTGACCTAGCTCTAGGACTAGGGAACGAAGAAAACTAGCTAGATTAAGGGCATCTCACCCTCTCCACACAAGGAAAAACCTAGACTTGAATTCAGCAAGAAGATAGAAAACCAAACTCAATATCATGCATCAATTGAATATCAAATGGAAATTGATTACAAGAAGGGAGGCTTGGGCCCTATTTATAGGCCAAGAGGCTCCACTTAATTCAGCCAAGAGAGTGTTATCCCATAATTAATCCCTAGATTAGTCAGAACTAACTCCTAACTAATCTCTAGATTAGTTTTTCTAACAAGAAAGTAGTTCCAACAATATTTCCTTCTAGAAACTCATCTCATGTGGTGCCAAGTGTCCTCCATGTGGCTCTCCTTGCTGATGTAAAGGCCTTGATGGTTGATGAAGTGGGGGACCAAGTGGCATCTTACATGTCATGTTAGTTGAAGATTTGTTGAAGACTTGATGGAAAATTTGTAGGTGGTTTCTTCCTCTCATGTGATCCCCTAAAGAATCTTGATGAAGTGGCCTCCAAGTGGGAATGTCCTCCAAGTGAATGTGATGAGGTGAACAAGAAATGCTGCCATGTGTCATTAAGAGTTTCTTCCAAGTGTTGTTCAAAAAGGACCTCCAAGTGTCATTGAGGGGATCTTCCACATGTCATCCAAGGGTGCCTCCAAATGTAATTAAAAGGGAACTCCCAAGTGTCATAAGGGAATGGCGTCCAAGGCCCTTTCAAGGGTGCTTCAAGTGGCGCTCCAATAAACTTGCAAATGGCGCTCCAATAAACTTGCAAGTGGCAAATAAAGAAGATTTGATAACCATAAAGGTGTCGACTCAAGGACAGGTTGAGTCGACTCAAGGTGCATGAGTCGACTCATGAAAATTGGGGCTCTCCTTCTTGAGTCGGCTCATGGAAGTAGCTTCTTTAAAAGGAGTTGCTTGAAATCTATTTGCCTTTGCTTGATGTCCCCATCAGCTGTAGTGGTGATGGAGGTAGAGAACAGGCTCTTCACCATAGCTTCCTTTCTTTCCCTTCTTTCTGTGGTTTCTTTGATGACCCTTATGATGAGATGAACCTGCAAAGGAGTTTACTTATTTTTAGAATATTACAAGGCTTTAAAGTACTTTCCTTAATAGGAATCTCCAGAAAATGTTGTACACTATTTAGTTAAGCATTGTGTGTAAATTACTTCTACCTGTTTTATGCACCATAAGAATATATATATTATGTGTCGACATATAACATAGTTTATTTACATTTTTATAATTTAAAAGTGTCACTGCAATGAAATACAATTTATTGAATATTTTTGTTTTTGTTGTTTGTCCATTTTACTTTTTCCTCGAGACTAATTAAATGCCCCAACACATATTAAGACTTGGTTCCATCTGTCTGTCATCTGCTTTGAGATGCTGATGCCTTAGGTGACTCGTGAAAATTAATACCCACTTTTATCTTCATAAAGCTGACCTTGATGATTGTTGTCATTTTTTTAAGCCCCATTTCTTTGCTCCTTGCAAGTTGGACTTTGACCTATCTATTCATTTTTTCTGTGGACTAGCTATTGATATTGGTATCTACATGCATCCTATTCTGTTTCTGCACAAATGTTTTGAATTTTAAACAATGTTACTGTCACACCCCCGAGTCGGATTCACAAACTAAGGATATGAGCAGCCACCATATACTCACAGGGAACTGTACCTATAACCATGCAAGGCATTCTACCTATCATGTAATCAAGAAATAATGTACTTGATGCACAAGCAGTGGTGCTTATTAGAACAACTAACTACTGTGACTATATTTCAAACCTTTAATATTTAAATCATTCATACATCATCCACATGTTAATGCATATCAACTGATCTAAGGAACTATCTACCATCTACGGATCAGTTTTGCCTCTAAGTATATGCCCCAGATGTTGATGACTGCCCTAAAAAATTAGATCCCTGAATCTGAAAAGTATGTGAAGATTATGAGCTCCACAACTCAGTATGTCACAAATCCACTTTATAAAGTTAAATCAGTCAAAATTATATAATGCAGCTTTAATCAAATTATATAAACATGATACATCAGTACAATAGAATTCATAATATTTTCTTTCGATAATATCCATATGCTGAAACAATGCAACTTATCTTTTTAATAATTTCATGTGATGAACTGATACATCATGCCATATGCTAACATGATATACTTCAGCTTTCCATACTATGTCCATACCCCACAGGCCTTGTCCATATGGCATGTGCATACAATGTATGAAGATGCAACACTGTTGTAGTCTATATGTTGCATATTGCATGCTTGTACGATCATATCATGTGTATACTTGGTATGCTATCACATGATATCAATGAAAAAAACTGCTCTATCAATGTATTTTCTGTGGATGCTTGGTGATTTTGATAGGTGATGACATTATCTACTTAAAACTTGATTATGAAGTTATATTCTGAAAAGTTTGGTAGAATTTGCGCCTTTAAGTTCCACATTTGATTCTTAGAAACAGATCATATGATGAACCCTTTGATTTATGCAATTTTATTCCTAATATGTCTCTCTCAAAAGACGGATACTGCACTATCTTAATGATTCCAAACTTAGTTTGAAGATTCAAAGTTTCAAACTAACCTTGAAAAGTTACTTTTTCTTGGTCCTCTGATATTATTGTAATGATGCAGGATTAGCAATATCTTAACCATGACTTTGTATCAGAAACACTGCTCTTTGTAGAAATGTTATAGCTAACCTACTGTCATGTACATCTAGACATTGCCTGCAAAGCACTGAAAGCATATGACAATTATTATGTTAAATTACAAGCTGTTTGGTTCTCTTTTAAGAACCTTGGTCAGGATTCTGATTCTTTAAAAAGTAATATAAATGACAAATAGAAAAATCAAAACATCATCTGGAATTGGCAGCATGGTCTTGAAGTTGTCATCAGCGGTTTTGGTTTTTTAGTTTCTTGATCTATTTGTATACTCTAATAGCACATTTACCTCCTTGCTATGAGCTGTAAATTTATTATTTACACTTGTTTTCAATATTTTTTGTAGGGTAAGCAAAATGCGACCTGACCTACTCACCCGATCCATATTCAACCTGTCTTAAACAAGCTTGGGATTGGACCAAACGGGTTTGGGTCATAAATAGGTCAACCCATTTAGATATTTGGGTTGGCTTTAGATTTTTAAACTTCTAACTGGTTTAACCCGTTTGTTGTACGGGCCAAGTTGGATCATGTCGGATCTACCTGTGTATAGGTTTAATCCACTAGATTTTTATGTAAAAGAGGAAGGCGGCAATAGACCATGATGTTTAAAATTTAAATGCTTAAAGCCTCGAACCTGCTGCCCACTGCCCACAAGGTCACATCGTCGCTCCTTAAATAGCAATTCATCAGTTGATGTGACATCCATACCCTAAAATCACATGGCCCTTGGGCCTTGGCCCTCTCCTCTTTTCTCACGGATTCCAGAGCCTCCCATTCCATCGAGCATCGACCGGAGGTTCGAGGCGATGGAGATCATCCGATCTAACTTGCTGCCCTCAGCCCTCCTCTTTTCTCTTGTTGCCCTCAAAGTCCTCCTCTCCTCCTCTCTTTTGTTTGGTGTCTCTCCACTGCCCTTGGCATCACCCCTGACTTCTTTGACATGTTTGTCCTTGCCTTCCACGAACGCCTCTTCCGCCCCACTTTGCGCAAGGTTCTTCTTCTTGCTTGCTGGCGAGCTTTCTCTCCGCATTTCCCTATCTCTTCTTCCTTCGATTCAATCCAATGTGATGATGGCAGGATGATTTCGTCCTTGGGAAGAAGTTGGGCGAAGGTTCCCTTTAGCGTTGTCTACAAAGTTTCTTTGGTTGATCCCAAGGCTGCATCCAAGGTCTGTTCATTTTGTGCTAAAAAATCTTGTTCAAGTGTTTTGGCCCCATGTTTTGATCTCGTCTATCATGTGTTCAATTCTTTCTTTCTAAGTTGAGGCTTGGCCATTGTTTGCTATTGGATGGATGTTGTTGGTTGCCAAAGCAAGATGATTTGGTATTGAAGAAGGTGACAGAATATGGTGTGGTGGAGATATGGATGAACGAGCGCGTGCAGAGGGCCTACGGTGATTCAATCGAGAGCGGGGTTGAGGGCCTTGAGGCAGCTGAAGAGGTTGGCGAGGGTGGAGGCCGGAGATTCACCAGGTTTTTATCTTTGCCTTTTTTTAAAAAAAAAAACTAGGTCATAAACGGGTTTTTTTTCCTTAAATTGGGTTGTAAACGGATCGTGAACAGGTCGGGCCGGGTAACCTATTTATTAAATAGGGCATGTTTGTTTTTCAAAACTTGACTTGTTTAATAAACTTGTTGGGTTCAATTTTAGACTTTTTTAACTTGACCGATATTTGACCCGACTTGATTGCCACCCCTAATTTTTTGAACAATAAGATTTATTGCCTCTCTCCTTTTGGCAGTCATCATCTTTAATTTAATAAAGTAGCAAAAGAAAATCTCATCATTCTTCATTAAGACAAGCATAATGTTTAAAGCCTATAATAAATTTAATTAAGGTACTTTTGGATTTGAAAACTATATTGTTAACTATGAAGTGATGGATATGAAATAGCTACTAATAAATATTAGTAAATCATTATATTTTGCTGCTGGGTTCTGCAAATAGTTTTCTTCTTCCTATATTTCAAAGAGTCAATTCTTGTTCTTTTGTTCCGTGTTTCTGTAATTATATGAATTTATTTGTGTATGCCTTCTCATGTTGATTGTGCAAATTGGAATTACATTTTATCATTTTGTACAAAGCTTGCTTTGGCTTGGCATAGGGTAGTGTGTTGTCCAATTCCTTTAGTATTTGCATTTTGTTTATGAGATAGTATATTCTTCTTCTTTAGAATCAAATTTTTGATAAGACATAATTCCGTTATGGTTTATGACATTCCTTTCTACAGCATCTCTACAGTTCTTTTGAGGAAGTGCCAGGAGTATTCCGGTTTGCAACTGCTACTACAACAAACGATGTTGAGGAAATACAGAAATTCCTTGAAGCAGCTGTTAACTCCAGGTATTATATTAGAAACGACAATATATGCATATTTTGATGTGATTTTCAGTAAGCATCTTCTGATCTTCCAGTTTGTCATTTTTATTGAAGTTGCTGCTTGTGAATGGTAATGAGCTCTTTATCTTCTATGATGCTGTGCTCATCTATGTTTCTTTTGCCACCTTTTGCCTGTCAAGAATTTTGTGCATGCTAACCTTTTTTAGAATCTAAGTTGGAAATTGGCTTTATGAGGATGGATTGTTCAGTGCTTAGTTTAGCCTTGTCACAGGGATCTCATTTCTATTTTCACAGCAATGAATTAAGGTGTGAATTTTGTTGGATTAAGGATAGTTTTGACATGTTCATGGCCATAGCTGGTGGTAGAAGTGAGAGGAACAAGAGAGACATCTTTAATTTGATGGGTATATAATTGTGGGACTGGAAGAAGATGGTAGTAGATAGGAGCTTCAAAACTTGTTATTGCCTTCTAATTGAAATAGCTAATTATATCTTGCAAGCAGAGATGAATGGCTGCATAACAGTGCCATATTTTTTAATAACTATCTCATGTTCATTCTGCTCATGATCTATTAGAGTACTGAACTAGTTGGTAGTAAGTTTTCAAGATGCAGATTTGTGTGACATTTCAGTGCATATCCCTCCTTTGGAACAAAAGAAATGTCAGTTTTCTTTATTTTCTCTCGGGAGGGGAGTGTAAAATTGCAGTTACAACTTATGATGGCCTGACATTTTACTTTCTCATTACCTCTTAACTGACATAAACATGTTATACATCAGAAAAGACTTAAGCTTATTTATGAAGTTGAAAGTCTGCCAAAGAGCTCTTAATGTAAATGGAGCATATGATATTGGGACTGCTGCATGGGACATATATACAAGAACATTCAAATTGATTAACTGGGTTACCTCTATATTTGAGATATTATTTAATAATAAAGCATTCAGGATGGCCTTGGAGATAAACAGCTCAAAACCCCAGTTTATGGTCTGTTATATCTATGCCTTTTCCATGTACAAGTCCTTATTCAGAGTGAAAGGAAGATGAGGACAAAATGGTGAATTCAGAATCATTAAAAATAATAAAATTCAAATTCATAAATAAACAAGAAGCATATCGATATTAAGATGCATCAGTCTGCAGGTGATGCCTGGACAGGGGAATGGATTGTTCTTTTTTGTTTTTACTTATGACATCAGATATTACTACTATTTTCACATGAGAGTGCAACATAGATTTGTGTTTTACTTCTTGTTCTAACCCACATCTTTTTATTCTTGATGAGGATTTATCTCAAAATGTATCATTTCGTGGTATATGAGAATTGACACTTGCATGGACAAATACATTTATTGCTGGCTTGCATAATGAGGAAACACACGTCAACTATATGAGAATATATTTTAGTTTGTCTGCTATGGGTCTTTGCTTATGGCTTATGGTAGTTGAGGCGGGTGTCTTGCTCTGCCTGCTTCTATGGTCTTTTTCAAGCAGATGATGATACTCTAGTTAATCTGTTTTCCTCTCCAGGCATCATTTGTACAAACAACTATGATCAGAGTTTTGACTTTGTATGCTGCTGTAGGAAGCATGAAATTTCCTTTCCTATATCATCTGCTCGGCTATAGCCTTGCACTAAGAGTTCTTTTATAGGCATTACACTATTGTCATGCAAACAGGATTTTTCACTTGCTTTGGTATCAATGGTTAGTCCTTGACCACTTCCTCATAGAGTTGTAGTCCTATAATTTGGTCAACATTTGTTCAGTATTTATTTGTATATCCTTTTGATGTCCATAAGTATTACAAAATTTTGGATTCAGTAGTCTGTTAATCACTTCCTTGTAGTTCTGATCAAGGTTTGTAAAATCGACCTCAAGCAGCCGGTTCTGCTTGGTTTTAGATTCTTCTGTGAGTAAAAGGGGAGAAGGCATCCTGATGCGATTCTCCTCTCTTTTCTGCTGAGAACATGAAGAGAAGGGTGGGAAGGTGAGGAAAATTAGGGGAGGAAAGATTTGTTTTGTGGTGTTGAGTCCTAATCCAAGGCAAGATTAGGTACAATCCCCTCCCTCTTGTTCAATCTTCTCTTTTTTAAAACCTAAAATAGGTTAAAAAATGGTAAAATAAATGTAAATCATGACAACTTTTATTTTTTCATGATTTCATGATATGTTGTAGATCCAGGAGTGATCTATGTATTGAAGAACAAATCATCATTTTTCATTGATCAGGTAATTTTTTAGAGATTTTTTGTTTAAAAAATAAAAAAAAATAATATTTGAAATTAAAACATGGCAGCGTGCATTTGGATGCGCATGTTACTTGCTATCTTTTTTGGCTGCAATTTTTTTAAATTTGGGCATTTGTTATGGCTACCTGAACCTATACCCAAATTCAAATAAGTTTCATAAGTGGTGATGAAGGTATACCTACGGGCTGATAAACTATTTGGTATACCTTTGGTAGGGTCCTACAATAATCAGAATTTGAGGTTTTTAAATAAAAAAATTAATATTATTTTTAATTATAATTAATTAATTAAAAAAATTAAAAATTAGTTTCCTTTATAGATAATTTGGAAATATTTTCTGAAGTAATTCAGTTATTTTTTGCATTATGATGTAAGTCATCAGTTTATTAAGTTTTTAAATTTTAATAACTTAAAAATTACTAATTCAACTAAAAATCTTGAAAAATATGGCAATTTATATTAGTAATAGGGATTTTTTTTTGGCTACGATAACTTGCATGGTTTTTATTATCTTATAAATTTCTACATTTATTGAGTGAAATTAAATTATACAAGTCAAATGTCTAAAAGTATGTTATATAATTTTTTTATAAAAAAGTAGATCCACTTTGTGTAATTCATGGTGATTAATGAGGTGGTTTATGATGTGTGGTTGTCAAGCAATCATAAGTCTCTAGGACCAATATGAAATTAAATAACATAAAACCAATCTTAAATTCTCATTTCCAGGATCCCTAAATCTTAAAATGACACCAACAACCAAAAAATGGAAAAAAAAACAGTGAACCGATACCATATGTACTGAGTGTCATGTACCGTGCTATATCAACTTGGTACCAAATGGTATGGTACCCAATATTGAGATTGGCAACCTTGGTCTTGATTACTTAGTCAACGTTTGTTCTGCATCTATCTGTACATCTTTTTGATGCCATAAAAATTTGACAATATACTGAATATAAGTGGTTTTTGGGCTGCCATATTATTCCTTTGTTTATATGTAATTGCCGTGTTTTTGTGTATGTATTTATTTTTCTTTTTTGATGCAGTTGTGAAGGATTGATTATCAAAACATTGGATAAAGATGCCACATATGAGCCTTCAAAGCGGTCTAACAACTGGCTGAAGTTAAAGAAAGATTACATGGACAGGTAAAATGCTCTCTGTTTTTATTTTGTGACCCGAGAAAGGTCTAGCTGACCATGTTTTCAATTCTCACTAATATTTGCCTTTGATTCTTCATGCAATATTTCCTAATGAATGTCTCTCTTTCTCATCACTGATGATAATTGAATTTTCCAATTCTAGGCACAATCAATTCATGCAATTTAGTGTTCTCTTACAGCCTGTCCTCTATTGATTTTACTCTGTCTTTCCCTTCATCTTTTTCACTCTAGCAATTTTTGCAGCATTGGTGACTCACTAGATTTGGTGCCTATTGCTGCATTCCATGGTCGTGGAAAACGTACAGGTAAATATCTAGTGTGTACCTTGCCTGAACCAAGTATGTGTGAAGTCTGAACTTTCAACCTAGAAGTCTTTTACTTAGTGTAAGGCTTAAATTAATTCTTTTGTCTATTCATAAACATTTTTACTACTTGTTTTTCAGATTCCTCTTAGGGTTTACTACATCTTTTTCATTTTCTCTTGCAGGGGTTTATGGTTCGTTTCTTCTTGCTTGCTATGATGAACACAATGAAGAATACCAAACCATCTGTAATATAGGTCAGTAATTTTTGACACAGATATCTTTCAAACTCCAAATAAAATTAGTGCTCTATAGAATTCTCATTTGATGCTTTACAGGTACTGGATTTTCTGAGTTACAACTTGAAGAGCGGTCTGCAAGCCTTCGCAATAAAGTGATTCCTACACCGAAGGTGATTCTACATCCTTACTAAATTTTACTTGAAACTTTTATGAACCTGTTGACTGTACTCTGTGCTTCTGTATTCTCTTATAAACTGTATTATTTTTGTATTCCCATTTTCAGCCATATTATGAGTATGCTGATACAGTGAATCCGGATGTATGGTTTGAGCCAGCAGAGGTAACTACTAGTTAATCAAGAGAGTCTCATTTTTTAAATTTGTTTTAGTATCATTGCATCATGACATTTTTGCATGCAAGTACTTCTGGCCTCTTCTTTTGTGTGCTGATGTAGCTTTTAGTGTCTATATTGATGAATGAGCATCGAAGCCCGTTGATATTTAACACGGAAAGGATGTGAAAGAAATATTATAAATGAACTCCTTCATGTTGATAGGTTTTTTCAGTCCCCTACTATTTTCTGCTTCATACATAGACTTACCACAACTAGTAAGCTACCAGCTTCCATTTCCTTTCAGTTTGTCAATTAATTTCTTATTCAAGTGACAAGAGAAAAAGTATAATGTATTCAGGGGAAGGTCCTTGTTGTAAATTGGATCAGTGACAGGCTAGCGTTATCTCCTTGCATTGCTAATAGGGTCGAGAGCAAATTAAGCAAAAATTATTGGGGAAGAATCAATACGAGGACACATGAAGGAGAGAGAGAGAGATTCATCAAATGACTCGAATGGTTTTGCTAGTGGGAAAGATTCCAGTGCTACATGATGGGTGTAGGTTTTGAGATAGAGCTGCACTGCATGATCTGGTACTGATTTTGTTATGGCATACGATCTAGCAATTGCAAGTGCACCATGTGAGGATTAAGTTGTTATCTAGTCATGCTTTTTCCAAGGAGTTTCTAGAGGATCTGAATTCTAGTGAACTTACCCTATTTTACTTGATCCAATAATCAAAGCCACTACTGTAAATACTTATTACCCTGGTGTATCAATGATAAAGTAAAAACACTCGGTTAGCACTTGAGCAGGCAAAGTTTTCTATTTCAGATTATCCTATTTTCCCCCGCCCCCTTGCTATCGAGAAATTTACATTAACGCAGAAAATTTTATTGTCTGCAGCAGACCATACTCTATTCATCTCCATTACAACTAAGAGACGTTGTCCACTGTCATCAACTCCTCATCAATACATTCCTGACTTCTACCTAGATTTAAATTCATGTAGCAAGAGGAACCTTTTATGTTACCAATGACCTATTAATGTCATTATATAGATTGAAGTTTATTCAAGAGAGATGTTGCAAGAAAATATTTTTTTGGAGATCGTTATAATCTAGTGCCAATCAAATGCATATTCTTGTATTCCTAATATCAAATAATTTTTAACTAGTATGAACTTGGAAAAAAATGCTTTCCTGATCTTTTGGTTTTCCCACAAAAAATTATTGTACATATGTATATATTTTAATTATGTACATTTCAATCTTACAGTTAAAGATTTCTAGCCTGTTTACCTTTTTGACCCTGTTATTTTAGACTCTTATTTTCCTCCTGTTTCATCCTTGCTCCCTCTATTCTGCTCCACTAAGGCACTATGATTTGCTAGAAAAAAAAACTAAAACAAACTTTGGTAATCTTACTTTAAATTAATAAGTTAATATCCTATACTGTTGTCGGCAGCCATATTATTGAAGTGTTGATGCTGTAATGTTGTAATGTACATACTAAAATTGTTCAATGTGAAACACTATAATTGAAACAGAAAGCATGGTGCACTTGCCTTGAAGTGTTGATGCTATAATGTCCATGTAGGAGCAAAAGATGGCTATCCAAAAACAAATCTCAAATCTTATTTTTGAAGTATTTTTTTAAACATTACAGAATCAAGGAGCATGATCACGTTTAGGAGTCTAAATATCAGTCCCCAATATCAGTCCCCAATCAACAAATATCAACCTTAAAAGAAGATGGAGGGTAGGAGAAGAAGATAACTCCCTTATTTGTCACAGCAAAATTTCTCTCGTTTATCATCATTACCAAAATGTGTCTCCTATAATAATGAGGATAACTCCCTTATTTGTCACAGCAAAATTTCTCTCGTTTATCATCATTACCAAAATGTGTGTCCTATAATAATGAGGACTCTTCCTTCCAGAACTTGGATAGATTCAAGACCATGCTAATACACTTTCCCTTTTTTCTTAAAAAAATTCAGACACTTAACCTAGAGCTAGGGCACAACCTGCAAACAGTATTTGTAACTCTCTTTCAAAAGACCATTTCTCCTAATGACTGAAAATTAGCAAATAAAGACTCAGTTTGGAAATTTCTTGTACCTAAAATCTCTGGGGCTTCTCCATGAATATGTGATCTTCTATGTTGATTTCATCAAGCATGTTAAAACTTAAAAGTATGACATGAAACTTCTTTCAATATGGACAATATATGAAAATCTTGATATTTTAAAATCTAATATTGCTGCTGACAGACTCCCTACTTATTTTGTAATAGTTCCTTGATTTTTCATTTATCGTGCATTTGATGAGAAAATAAATTGCACTGTCCTTGTGAATAATATATGCAACCTTCTAGTTCCGCATTTCAAAATCAGGTACCAAGCTTTCCATTTTTTTATTAGATGCAAAACTCTGTTTATTTGGATCTGTTTAATGTTGCAACAGTGTTTTAAACACTTTATCACAGTCACATGTCATTGGTTGTACAATTTTTCACAGTTACTTTGAACGGACATAAATTTGATTTAAAGTATTCCAACTACTTGATGTCTCAAAGTGAAAACCCTTAGTCTGTTGAACTACTTTAGATCAAACATGAGCTGCTAATAGTGAAATGGTCTGAACGAAAATAATATTCGCATCTGAAATATGAGCAACCAAATGTTTTGCATTAAGAATCCTCTTATCATGGGAAATTGGATATTGCAACTTCATTTAATAAACTCCTGAGACTAGTTGTTAAGTAGGCTAGGCAAACCTAGGTGACGGACCCTCCTATAGCATAGGTGATTATGCAACCACGTAGGTGAAGGATTTTTTACAACATAGTTAAACAGTTTATATCTTCATATATTTCAGTTGTTAACTACAATTTTCTTCATTCTCAATAAATTGTCCATTTCACATGATGGAAAGATACTTCAACAACGGTTAATGTTTGACTTCTTATAATATAATACTTCAAAGTCTATTATGATATTATTGTTTTATATAAACTTATAGAATACAATTATACGACTATTGAAGATTATTGTTGATTGGCAGATGTTACAAGTATGACAATTGTGGTGACACTAGTATGTTGGTACTATTGGAAATGTATGAAAAGAATGTAAAGCAAAGTTTCTTCTTTCTACAGCATATCACGGCAACTAGAATCAATGATAAATATGAAAGGATCACTAGTCCGAAAGAGAGTCATGATTTTTTTTTTTTTAAAAAAAAAACAGAGAACAGTAAAATCGGAAAAAAAACACAGAGATCCTAACGTCTCATGATGCTGTCACAATGTTTGTCATATCATTCTAAGTTGATGCAATTATATGAAAAATATACTATCATTGAGGACATACAGAAGCAGATAAAAAAAAATATATATATAGAAGAATATTTCTAACAACCTTTTAAAATAAAGAAAAAAATTACAACACATTGAGAATCTAAGGCACACAATATATTCTAATGTTTGAATAGAACCAATGTTGCCCTGCAGTAACAAATATAGGCTATGGGAGAACATTCTAAGCTTTTTGACAGACATCGAGGGGGAAAGAAATAGTAGTTGCAGCCTATTTTTTAGCTGGGGTTGACCCTGTTCCTTACAGGAATAGCAAGTAAAGGAAAAAACAGAAAAGGAAATGGAGAGGGAGGGCAGAAGAAAGAGTGGGGGAAAAAGGGGGGGTGGGGGTGGCGTAGGGGCAGGAAGGGAGGGAGAAGAACTCACTGCAAGTAGGTAGCGATGAACAAAGAGGTCAACCCTGACCCTCACATGTCTTTCTTGCTTGCTGCTATCTATTGAGATTCGGTGAAAAGAGGTACGAGAATGAACGTGAGAAGTAGGTGAAGTGAGACCTCTGTCATGCCCTAAGTTGAATAAGAGTCCTTACCAGCTGTCATTGAAGCCTCTTGCTGGGAGGGTTGAATGGGATCTAAGCTAGAGGGATCGGATGAGAGTAAGAACAAATATTGATGCTCTAGGGGACAAATTACAATGAGAGGGGTTGATTGAGATCACCCTCCTTATGTTTCTTTTTTTCCCCCTTTTTTTCAGTTTTGGTTTGACCCAACCAATTCATGTCAAGCGGACTCAATTCCAATATGGACTGTGGTCCTATGAGTTGGGATGGGTGACCATCCATCATGATTGGGTGGCCAGGCATGCACCCAAGCTACTGATGTTTAGGGCTATTCAGGCAGGGCCTCGCCTAGGCATTCTAGGCCTTGGCAGGTGCTTAGCAGGTGTCCATGATGCAATGCTCCGGGACATATCCATTTCTCAGGATTAAACCTAAATATTGCATGTGTAATTAAGTCATGGAATATGAAGTATAGAAATATTGTGCTTAATCTTGGAAATGGGTTGTCTACTAATTGAATGCTTGTGGGTGTCATTGACCACATGTGATTCAATCAAAGTAGAGGCAAACACATCATCAATAAGGTCTGCTCATTGGTCATGATGGATTATCATATAAAGTTATTCTCTCTTAACAGTGTTCATACAAAATTGTCTTACTGCATGGTCCAAGAATTGCTTAATGGACAATATATATGCAAATTTGTTCTAAATGATTGAGTTTTAAATACCTCATAGCAAGGGGCTATTAATAGTGCCCCTACATTTTGCATATAAACTTTTGTTCGGTGCCTACCTTCTTTTTGCAACTTGACCATGCATACATAAGACCTAGTTTAGTGTAAAACATAAGGTCACCAAAAATGTGTTATATATTTTCATCCTAGTAAAGAAAAGATAATTATTTGGAATTCTACATTTGTCCCGGTAGAAACAATCCATAACATAGAGTTTGTACGTAAGTTTATAGCCTTAGCTTGAGGTAGGCTGCATGGGGAAACTCACCTATCTGATCAAATAATTGTACTTAGACATGATTCAGTCTTGTGTGAGGGATCAGTCGCAGGTTCATGCTTAGCTTTATCATTAATCATGCCCCTAGGCTCAATCGTCTATGACTAGCACATACATGCTTTGTCTTGTCTTGCTTCCGGTTGGGATGACGTCTCAATGCACGTACCTAGTTAGGCCCAGGCGTGGCTTTGTTTTTCCTAGGCGAGAACTTTTTCTTCCCTTTGAGCATTTAATGTGGTGGGATGGCGTAGCGAGCTATGACATAGTGCACAGCAGAAGCATTTAATGCATGGTGTTTGTGGTCCGAAGGGAGGGCAGTCCATAAGGGCTTAACGGTGCACAAACGGCCAATCAATGCGGCCAATTAGTGGTTGACGATCAATTAATGCAGGCTATGCACAATAGAGGCATGATGAATGGATAGGCGGCTTTCCAGCCTTGATCCAATGGCCAAGTACATCCCTCGGTGTGATCCAATAAGGATTGGGACTGCTACACGCGGTCTAGCCCCATTTAGCATGGTTTTTGGTGTGATCGAGTGCAAGTTGATAGTTAGAAGTGGATCTGTAGTTAGACTGGTGTTGGAAGATTTACATGACTTCAATTTGGATATGGTTTAGACCGTTGAATTTCTAGTGAGACGCTTTTTACAGCAGAGGCTATAAAACTATGTAGAGAACTATGCTGTGTATGAAGATCAAAAGAGTGGTGAAGGGTCTCTATAAAGCTTGCGGGAATTGTGCATTGAGAGCTTGTGCGAGGGATTTTGAGATTCCTTGTTAAGAGACTTGTACGGGTTTGAGAGTGAAAATATTTAATTTTGTAAATTATTTTTTTCATAGTAAAATCTTACATGCCTATCTAATTGTCTTATATTTTATTTTATTTCTTTTTTTTACAGTATCGACATCAATAATCATGATTCTGCGAATGGGGATCCGTATTTCGTACGAGCGATCCCCTGAAGAGTGGTATCGCTACAGTTAGTACTACAACAATTGGTATTAGAGTCCCAGATTGTCCGTGATTAATCGAGATTGAAGATGGCGAGTACAATCAAAGTCGACATCAACCAATTTGATGAGAAGAGCAGTTTTTTCCTTTTGCAGGCGAGGGTGAAAGACGTACTTATCCACCAGAGATTGATCAATGCCCTCTTATACGAGATCAGCTACCTTGGGAGAGAAGATTTGGAGGCGGCACCAGATGTAGACGTTGAGTACGATCCACTTATACTTGATGGATGAGGTGGTGATTCATGTACAATAGGAGACTTCTTTGACAATGCTATGAGTGAAGCTTGAGAAGCTATACATGGCGAAGTCCTTCACCAAGATGATGTTCCTTTGGAAGCAATTCTATCAACTATGGATGATCGAGAGGTAAAGCATGTAGGAGCACCTAAGTAGCTTCCAGAGGATCTTACCGACCTTCTCAGTGTAGATGAAAAGGTGAAAGAATAGACTAGGATGTTGGTCTTGCTGTCATCTCTATCATAGTCCTTTGAGTCCTTGGTGACTGCTCTTCCAGTAGGAAGAAACCATCAAGATGGAGGTCATTTTGATAGTACTCCATAATGAGGTTCTCAAACGGGAGAATCTAGTTTCAAGTTCAGGTGAAAACTTAGTATTGACGCTTTTTGGATAAGCGGCAGAAGGTGGAGCGATAGAGAATCGCGAGGTAGGCAATCCAGATCGAAGGATGCAAGCAAGATCAAATGCTTTTGGTGTGACGAGCTGGGGTATTATGATAGAGATTACCCGCAGCTCAAAGATCGGACGTGGGCTGCTATGGCTGTGGTCGATGGTAGCAATGACGGATACATTAGTGATGTACCCATGGTTTCGATCAGGTATTTCTTTTTTAGTGAATTTTAGATTTTGCATGTCCATATTATATTTGTTGTAGAGAGCTGTTCGACTCTTTGAAGAGCAGAGAAGGTGCTATCCACTTGTAGATGGGTTGAGCTGTGCGATCTTGGACATTGAGATAGTTAGCTTGAAGATTGATAATGAGACAGTGAAAAAATTGGATGAGGTCTGATGCGTATCCAATTTTTGCAAAAATATAATCTTCCTCATTAAACTGGATTCAAACGGCTACACGTGGAGAGTCGGTGATGGAATCTTGAAGGTCTTGCATAGAAATAGGATCGTTCTACGGGGAAAGAAGCATGGAGGTCATTATTTTTGACAAGGAGTTCAATGCGAGGAGGAATCCCTAGTGTAGATAGGAATGCAGTACGAGATAGAGTTTCGAGAGTAGGTGGATCGAGCACGAGATTAAAGTCTCGAGAGGATAACATATGACGTCGCAAGGTTAAGTTTCTATTGCTACAGGCGCTTTTCCGAGTAGGTCTCAGGTTGAAGTGAGCATAGCACGTGATGGAGATGGGATCGAGCGACCTGGTTCAATTTTCATCTTTGCCTATCTATGATCAGGCATTTGTTCCAGGCAAGGATCCCGGTACTGGTACTAGGACCCGTACTAGCACTGGGCCGGTATGGTATTAGTACCATACCGTACCATATGTCAGTACGGTAGGCTTGCCGATTGAACCAATATGCTTATTTTTTTTAGGATTTAGGGTTTAGGATTTAGTATTTAAGGTTTAGGGTTTAGAGCAAGGTTCGCCGAACCGGTACCGGGACCCCTACCGATTAGCGGGCGGTACGGTATGGTCCGTACCGTAAGGTGTATCGGTGTGCCATCTTAAATAAAAAAAACAATCTTTCTCCTCCCCTCTCATCGAACCGACCCGAACCGAGCCCGAATCGACCCGAATCGACCCGAATCGGGCGGTTCGTATCGGTACGGTACCGTACCGGTATGAATTTTTTTTTGTTTTTGTCAACGATTCGGTGTCCGGACCGTTTTTCGGTGGTGAACCGTACGGGCTCTTGGCCGGTACGGTACGGAACGCCCCGTACCGAGCGGTACGGGATGGTTATGGGAACCCTGGTTTAGAGTTTAGGGTTCAGGATTCAAGGTTTAGGATTTAGGATTTAAAAAATGCTAATACATTAAAGTAAGCTTTTAATCATTAATTTTAATTAAAGATATAAAATTATAATTAAAGTAAGATTAACAGCAATTAATGAAAGTAAAAGATAAAATATAAACATAATTATATATCGATATTTAGAATTAGAATTAGATCGAGTGTCGATATCTATAAATTTCGGGATCATTTATATACTGAGAAAAATCAGTAAATCCCTCTAATCAAACAGCATGATACTTCTGTAAGCTCATCCCTGGAGGTATGCGTGATGGATTGTAACTCATCGCAGATCCCTTACTGAGGTCCCGACTCTGATAGGTATCCATAAACTGATGATATGGCTATATAGGGGTCAATCCAAATATACTAGTAGCAAAATCAGATCTGTAAGATGTTCCGGATAGTATGGAATAATAATAATTAGAAGATAATGTCTCGGATGCATCATATGGACCATATGGATCACAAGCTACCGGTAGTTGCGGGTAAGAGAATCCTGAATATGATAATGATCCTGATATAACCAAGGATCCTACTTCACGTGCAAGAGCTGCAGCTGTATCGTGTTCTAATTGATTTCGTAGAGCCCGTTGTCTATATGGAATCGTATCACCATGGGATCTACTAGCTGGTACACCATGGTCTGTATCTTATGTGGCATGATTAAACTACGACTTACTAGTGAATCGAAGATGAATAGGCAACAGCTTCTCCTATTCTCCGATCCCTCCTTGATCACTAGATTCCCTACTATCTGAAAAAGTACTAGCACCACTCTCTCTAGTATCTAAATCTGAATGAATTGAGTGCTTCGGTGGAGATGCAATTGCCTTTTCTTTTCCTGTTCTGGATCGAATAGATGGTGGGGAGAGATGATGTGATGTATCTGTTAGAGTCCTATGAGGAATATTGCTTATTGTCCATTGTTTAGCATCCATTTCAGCCTCGCTAGCTACAAAACTGGCTAGTCGAGGAGGCGATCCTGACTCATCAAGCTCTGGCTCTTGCTGCTGACTTATGGTCCATCCAATCATCAGTTCTTTATCCTCATCAACAAAATACTTGTAGTGGGATCAAAGTATTTCAGTTCAACTTTCTTCTGGATGCACTTTAGCCTTTACCTTAAATTATAGTGTACATAAACAAAATCATTGAGGCGTTTTTATTTTAGACGGTTCCTCTGCTTGGAGTAGATAAGGCCAAATGTAGACTAGTTGTGCTCACATTCACTAGATGACATCGTTTGGGAGAGGATTTTGATAATAAAAATTTTTAGATGTTTTACAGATCTATCAAAATGCACCCATCATTCAGTTGCAAAAGATATTAAATCATTTAGAATTTTAGATTCAACAAAATTCAAAATTAATTTGAATATAATATTAAATTTAGTACTTAGTAGTACTTACCAGGATTCATCTTTGATTTATTTCTAATAGCTACAGTGGATCCAAAAGAATCTGTCCTTTCTAAAAAATTATCTGAAAAAGTGTTATCATGCGTTCTTGAAATTAGTGCTGATAAAAATTACTCAATTTCAACCTTACTTTTTCAGGTATATAGCTGCGACGTCTTGATCAGGCTCCATCTTGTATTCATTTCATAGGGCAGACATAAGTTGTTCATCCATGACAATATCCGGTATGAAGTATTGAAATTTTGGATTCAGATAGTAAGCTGCACATATTTTAAGAGTTAGTCAAGTATACTTGTACAAATATAATTTAATTTAAAATTTTAGAAAGTTCATGATTTACTGCGTACTTGCTAGATTCAAATCCAAACTCATTTGATAACTCCACCATCCATCAATGATCCGGATATATTCAATAATATGTACTGGATCTGCTTTTTAGATCTTTTTCTGTCATTTGCATTATATAATACAGGAAGTCTATTTGAGCATATCTCTCAGAGTCCACAGCTCGAAGTACCTTATATAGAGACTTAATAGCCTCCACTATTCTTTCAGCCCGTTGCCAGAATGTCTATTTTATCACTAAATTCTCCATATTGCTCTTCTTAGTATTTGTTCTGGCATATCTGCTCTGTTGCCATTCTTGACCGACAAACATCTGACATAGCTCTACTTTCTTGCTAAGAAGATTATTAAGTGCTATATAATTTGTAATACAGGAAGTTCATTTGAGCATCTCTCAGAGTCCACGGTTCAAAGTATCTCATATAGAGGCTTAATAGTCTCCACTATTCTCTTAGCCCGCTGCCAAAATATCTGTTTCATCACTAAATTTTCCATATTACTCTTCTCAGTATTTGTCCCGGTATATCTACTCTGCTGCCATTTTTGACTGGCAAACATTTGACGTAGCTCTACTTTCTTGCCAGGAAGATTATCAAGTGCTATATAATTTGTAGCAAACCGTGTGATCCCTGGTCTTAATATTTCTTTTCTAGTAAAGCTTCTTATCAATGATAAGATCCATGTATGGTTATAGATGAATATGGTGATAGTCTGTGTTAATTCAACTATCTTTTGTATTTTACAGATTTTTTCAATATCCATCAACATGAGGTCAATACAATGTACAGCACAAGAAATCCGAAAAATATATGGTCACCGTTGCATCAAGAGCTGCCTTGCAGTCCTGTATTGTGATCTATTATTTGTGATGACCTGCACGGCATTCTCTCTCCCACCTGATCTATCATTTCCACCAATCTGAGGATATAATTGTTGTCGTGTACCTGATTTGAAGCATCAATAGATTTATGAAAAAAAGTTTTTTCATCACAATAAGTCAAGAAAATGATGATGTTCCGTCTAGTAGGATCAGTCCAACCATCACACATCACTGTCAATCCATACATGGGCCACTTGCTCTGATAGGAGGCATTTCAATTTTCTAGTTTTTTATTACTGTCTAGAAGCTGACCATAAATATTCCTCGATCATGGAGGATTTATACTTACACCAGTAAGCTGTATAGATAAAATAGTAGAGCGATAATATGGATTGTCTGCTGTGTATGCTGGGATATGACTAAAATGAAACCAGGATCCGATGGCCTGCTGCATCCTTCTTTTTATCCTCTTTCAGCATGTTATCAATCTTCTGTTACTTGAAATCTCTGCCAGGAAGGGCATGTGGATCGATATTATGGGTAGTGGCTTCTGCTTGAATGTTTCTGGAAGACTTCCTTTTACTGCTAAATACTTCTAACATGGATGCAATACAGCTGGTGCCTCTTTTGACAGGCTCTTTGGCTGAGAAGGTCCTTCTAAATTGTTTTAGACTCTTTTGCAACACTTGTAGAGCACGATCTTGCTCTCGACTCAAAAGTTGATGGTTTAAATCATTGTCTCTGTCTGGTCATCTTCTCCGTCTCTGCTCATACAAGCTCGCGTGAATGACAGTCTCCATCTATGTCTCTTCATCAGAAGGAATAGATGCTCTTTCTGACTTTTTGGAGTAATAAGCAGGTAATTCTGCGACTCTGTGGTCTATCTCTGCTTTATTCTTTGATGTTCTTTCGTTTCTTGCTTTGAAATCAACAAAATGCTTTTTCATCAACTGACGGACCTCCTGTAGATATGGTCGGTATGTAGATACATCAGAACAGCTGCCAGTCCAGTGCTGCTTCAATCTTGTTACCTCACCATCTTTGAATTTTACATTGCACCATTTACGCCTCCAGTGATACCGACTCGAGAGCATTTCTTCATGCAATCAACCAATATCACGCTCCGGATCCTTCTTCCTTCTCGATGGATCCATTTCTTAATATTTAAAAAGCACATAAGCTCAATAATTATGTATATTAATTAGTACTTTGTTAACATAATTTTTTATTTAAATAAATAATTTTTTATATTTTAGATTTTTAAAAATATAAAAAATTAAAATATTATAAAAAAATAATTTGATCTTAGATTCATGTAGGATCCTATCATAGATGCTATATATATATTTTTAAGATACTAGAAATGCATTAAAAGTCACTTTTTCTTCAATATTAGATCTAAACCACTATTCATAAGATGCGTCAAAATTTGGATAAATTGATACGAAATTTATAGTGAAAGTAGCTTACGAGCCTTATAACAATAATTTATAATTATAAATTTTATTTTTTAATAATTTTTTAATTCAAAATTAATTTTTAATTTTTTTAAAAAATATATTTAACAAAAAATCAAGATCTTAGCATCATTGTGTAGATCTTTCGTAGATCTATAACATACTTTAAAATCATGCCAAAAAAACTTTGACAGCATTTTTTCTTAATTTTTTAATTTTCATGAATTAAAAAAAAATAGGAAAGAGGGAGAAAGAAAGGAAGCTATATGTATCTTAAATCTACCTTTCTCTCGAATTATTTGGCATTTGATTGGCTTGAAATCAGGAAAAAATGGAGTTTGTAGCCTTCGTTGAAGCCTTTGGTCCAATAGAGAATCCAGAGAGCTCTCTATTTTTTTAAAAAGGCCCCCTATCAATAATTGCACAGTAGCCAAAAGAAAAAAACCGGTCCGTGCATGTCCGAACCATCCTGGATCGGCCGAACCGACCGGTTTGGCACGGTTCGGGCCGGTTCGGATCGATTCACCAATTTTTTTAATTTAGAAACCGGAGAACCGATTTTTTGAGCCGAACCGTGCCGGTTGGCCACCGGTTCGATTCAGTACGGCTCGAACCGACCAGTACGGCATGGTTCGGGAAATCTTGGTTCCAGGGTATGGGGACGTGAAATCCTTCAAGAAGTTCTCAAAATCAGGTAGAGGTTGAGCGTCGAGTTGAGATGGAGGTTGTTGGGACGATGTCTCGATGCATGTATCCACGTAGGCCTAGGCATGGCTTTGTTTTTCCCAGGTAAGAACTTTTTCTCCCCTTTGAGCATTTAATGTGACGGGATGGTGTAGCAAGGAGCTATGACATGGTGCACAGCTGAAGCATTTAATGCATGGTGTTTGTGGTCCGAAGAGAGGATAGTCCATGAGGGCTTAATGGTTCACAAACGACCAATCAATGCAGCCAATTAATGGTTGCGGTCAATTAATGCAGGTTATGCACAACAGAGGCATGATGGATGGACGGGTGGCTTCCAACCTCGATCCAATGGCTAAGTGCATCCCCCGGTGTGATCCGATGAGGATTGGGACTGCTATGTGCGATTTGGCCCTATTTTGCATGGTTTTTTATGCGATCAAGTACGATCCGACCGCTAGAAATGGATTTGCAGTCAAACTGGTGTTGGAGAAGCTATAGGACTCCAATTTGAATATGGTTTAGATCGTTGGACTTCTGGTGAGACGCTCTTTACAGCAGAGGCTATAAAACTATGGGTAGAGGATCAGGTTGGGTGTGAGAGTCAAAAGAGTGGTGAAGGGTTATCAGAAAGCCTGCGGGGGCTGTGCATTGAGAACTTATGCGAGGGATTTTAGAATTTCTTGTTAAGAGATTTTTACAGATTTGAGAGTGAAAGTTTCTAATTTTATAAGTTATTTTTTCTCATAGTAAAACCTTGCATGCTCATCTAATTGTGTCTTGTATTTTATTTTATTTCTTCTTGCTCCTACAAATATTGACATCGATAATCGCAATCCTGAGAATAGGGATCCATATTCCGCATGAGTGATCCCCAAAAAGTGATATCGGTACAGTTGGTACCATAACAACCTCCTTATCATAAATTCTCTTCCATTCAAAGTTCCTTGCAACCAGGATGGTACCATTTATTAACAATTAAATTAGAAAAGATGGATCTAGTCAATACAGTTATTTTGCCCCTGCTAGCCAGTCCAAGTAGTAATATAAAGTACCAACCACAGGTTTCCATCCGAAAACAAAATCCTGAACACGAGGGAGAGGTATATTACCAATGCATCCCATTGAATTTGAGGCAAGTTCTGCAACTCCCTTATCCTCATTTGTTGATGAAGAGGATGTGGACTTTCTAGAGGTATGATGCCACTTTGAAGCAAGTAGGCATTTAACATACTGGTTCATACATCTCATCTCCGTGCAATCAACATCCAAAGATGAGGAAGAATAGAAAGCAGTAGTTGAAAAATCTTCATACTGGAAGATCTCTATGATGGTATATTGTTAGCTTGTGGAAGACAGAAATGCTATTGCAGTGTGATGGATGGACTCATCTCAAAGCTTAGTTGAATGGAGTTTTTTTAGAGGATTTTGGATCCAATATAGAAAGGGATATCAAGCCCTAATTGTTGGCCTTGCCAATTTTGTTGGGATCAAGATTGTGCTGTAAATCAAATAATATCTTGGATCACATGATCCTGTTGATTTCTTTCAAAAATATAAAAAAATATGAAGTGTTGTGAAAATTATAAAATTAGTCTATTGTAATGTAGATGAACTAGATTCTAACAAATTATCGTGAGACCTTGAAGATTTGTCCCTTGCTTTTAACTTTAGAAATTCTAAAACTTTTTTTTCTTGACTTCTTAGAAGCTAAATGCCTTGATGGGCTTTTCTAATCTAATGTGGTTAAGGTTTGTTACCAATAAGTGACTGTTGAAGTCATATGGTCGATTCAATTATAGAAAATGGATATCCATAGGGTTCAATATATAAATAAGATGTTCAAGTTCGATTATGTGATCTCAGGAATTGTATAATCCAAGGTAGGCGATACAATCTTGAATGGCTTAGTTCAAGGCGTATTGAGTTGTACTGAGGGTAGATCGGCATAGTTCAACCCTCCCAGTCCGAGAAACTTGCAGGGGTGGGGGAGAAGGAGAAGGGGAGAGAGGAAGAGGGAGGGGGGAGAGAGAGATGGTGGTGGAGGGGCAGACGAAGGAGAGAGAGGAAGAGAGAGATGAGGGGAGGGAGGTTGAGAGAGGGAGGAGATGGCAAAGAGAGGCATAGGCCAAGGGAGGGGGAAGAGAGTGCTTTTGAAGTCCTCTCTCCTCTATGCATCAAAATAGGGGTGGAGCCTCTATCAACTTCATTTTAAAAAAGGGGGCTCCATCCCCTTTTTTCTGATTTTTTTAAAAATAAAATCGGCAAAGAGGCTCCGCCTTTTCTCAGATGTGTGGAGAGAGGGCTTCGAAGGCCTTCTCTTCCCCCTCCATCGCCTCACCCCCGCTCCCTTCTCTCTCTTTTTATCTCTTTCCTTCTCCCTTTCACCTTCTCTTGCCAGGTTTTCTTTATTGGTACATGCCAGAACGGCATGGTACTGTATTGTACTATGCTGTCAGTTTACTGGCATGGGTGCCGGTTCGGTAGTATGAACTTGGGTATAATCCATGAAATGGATCTAACCTTAATATCCTAAAAAGTCCTTATCAAGGTCCTGGATTGTAAAATTTTAACAGCAACAGGCTCTAGCTCTATAGGGTAGTGGTAGAGTTGGTTCGAGTTTGTAACTTCACCACCTTAATTTGGCCTAAGGTGTGATAGAGATCGAAAATCACATCATGATGGATTAAAGGGCAGTAGAACTTATGATTTCTTCAGATTTGTTTTATTTTTGAATTTTCTGAAATTCTCTTTTCTTTCTATATTTGTGGGTTATTTTTAAACAAAGCGTTAAGATTAATTATTCTTTGATATCATTTAACCACATACTAGGACTAATTTTTGGCATTGTTCATGATGCTTTTAACCATGAATAGTAATCACATGCTATGACGGTAATTTAAGGAGTCATATTAGGGTTCCTTTTGTTATAAATAAGGGTCTTAGTCTTTTTTGTAAGAGGGTTGTATAATTGTTAATGAATAGGATGTTTCCTTCCTTTTTCTCTTGTGGTGACTCAATGGAGATATGAGACCTTACAAAACCTAGATATGGTTCCTAGATACTGGTGTGGTTCCACTATTATCCTTCCTCTTCTGTTCAGTGTTTCCCTGCTTTTCTTTTCATTTTTCTTTTTCTACCCATATTCTACCTTTCTTTAATTGTTCTTCATCAAAAACACCCTTTTATTTCTCGCAGATCATTCATATCATGAATCATCTTAGTTTTTTTTTTTCCAAGAAAATTCCAACAAGCATTTGATTTAATTGTTCAATTGCATAAACCCTTAAAACTGTAGTCTAAATCATATAAACCTGAACCCTAAGTTAGATACTAGTCATTGGCTAGCTATTTTCTTCGTAGACATAACCTTTTTGGATAAGTTATATTGAAAACTCAGGTCTTAACCTGAAATTCCTGCAATATAGTTTTCGACCCTATGCTAAATCTCTTCCCTCATCTGTGCTACTTTAAGCTGCCAATGATGACTGCAAGTGCTTTTATTTTTTATACTAAGTTATGTAAGCATCCTTTTAGGTCCTTCTCACTTACACTGTTGATTACTTGGATTCTACTTCAAATTCTCTCCAAGTGCTGTTAGATCCTTTTCTGGTTATGTATTTATGGTTGATCCCATTTATAGGTTTGCTTTTATGACAGGTTTGGGAGGTGAAAGCAGCAGATTTGAGCATCAGTCCTGTTCATCGTGCTGCTAGTGGAATAGTCGATCCAAATAAGGTCAGCACAGTAGTAAAATTTTTCTGTGATTTTATTTACAATCCTGTTGTTACTCTGCTATTATAGGAAATTTACTGATGGATGCACATTGCATTAAAATCTTTCCATCATCTTTAAAAGGGTATTTCTCTTCGATTTCCTCGTTTAGTACGTGTTCGAGATGACAAAAGCCCTGAACAAGCCACAACGTCTGATCAGGTAAATTGATGACATTAATCTTAATCTCTGAAATCTGATCTATGGTTTGGATGGATCTTTTTAACATTGTTGGGTTAAATTTCTGTAGGTTGCTGACATGTATCGTGCTCAAAAGATTAACCATACAAATAATCACGAGGAAGAGGATGATGACTAACTTATGTGCATTCTTTTATACAGTTTTTGATGGTTCTTTAAGGTCAGTATTTTCATCTGCACAGCATGCATGTCTCATGCACTCATATGATCGGTATTGTTCCTTCAAATTTCAACCTTTTTTGTGAGGATAAAGTTGCAACATTTGTTATGGTAGCATTTCTTGAGAAATCTCTTTTAGAATTGTATTGGTTTGCACAAGAGTTCACTATATCACTTGAACTTTTCGATTGATTCTCCATTTGAACCTGTTTTAGTGGCTTTCACAAAGATCCTTCCATCCTATAGTCAAACACCATGGTTTTGAATTTAGCTCTCTGAAAGAGTAACTCAAGGTGGGGATAAAATCTCAATATATGCTGAATTAAATAATTACTGATTTTCTGGGAGTTCTTTGCTAATACTAGATATGATGAAACACATAACCACCATTTTCTTTGCAGTTGTGCTTGCCTCCATAGCAAATTTGTATAACCATGAGAGCTGCATTTAGTGAATTAGTATATCATCAAAAGCAATGAGTTGTTCGTTGTGTTTATATATATGTAGAATCTCAAATTTGAGTCTGGATATTCTGTTTTAGTATACTAAGATATTACCTTCCAGGTTTATATGACACTAGCGCAAAAATTTAAATAAATTTAAACATTTGATTTAGGTGGCACAGGTCGGTCCCATTCACAGCCCAAGTACTATGACTTGGTAAAAGCCTGATTTGGAAATATAAAGTTGGCTAGCTTTAACCTGTCTTGGATCTTGGATCAAGCTGGCAGGACTTTTTCCCCCTTTATTTTATTTTATATTATTTTCATTTTTGGGTTTTATAAAAGAGGGTGGGTGATTGAGCTCATGACCATAGGGTAACATTTATAAGATTGGCTGGTCTCTTTTAATACTACTTTTTCACCTTAGTCTTGTAATATTACTTTTCTATCTTGGAATTGGGTTCAGCAATAATCCTGAGATTTGGGTCAGTTCAGATTTGGATCATGGTTTGTCAGGTTGTGTTAGATTTATCAAGATCAATCCTTGTGCAGATATTGGTTGAATAGTTCCAAACCATTTTATTGCGGGTCAGGTATGAATTGAAGTTGTATCAAGTATTATTATTATTTTAACTTAACTGTCTTGACCTGGCCCAGCCCAACTAGCTTTCACCCATTAAGCAACATACAGATAGAATGATATACAAGTGTTTCAAAGAATATAGCAATTGGAAGACATTATAAAATGCTACTATTCAGTAATTATGGTTAACGGTAAAGGGGCAGCCTTGTGCACGAGCCTTCTACCATTGGGGATATGTAAGGGTCAAATATATGCAGCCTAACCTCTAATGCAGAGATGCTGTTTCCATGTTTTGAATGCATGATCTCCAGGTCACAATGGAACAACCTTACCTTTGTACCAAGGCTCACCCTCAACGATTACTGTTAATAGTCATAGATTAATTTTGTATTGGTTAACCTGCCTACTCAGATCTATGGAAGGGGTTGAGTTGGAGAAGTTTCCAGGTCTTCTTAGGTCATCAAACTCTGATTAATGAACCCTCTATCACCATGGATCAAATTTACATCGTTAATCTCAACCTTGACTTGTGTATGCCTTGGTCATACAAGCCTGTTCAAGCATGTATTTGCCCTCATCTGTCTCGAGGCTGGTGCATTTGAGTTAAACAACCGTTCAACTTTTTGTTGGAAATGCCTCGAATATTGGTCCACATGCCATGCCTCCCAGACTTTTAGGCTTAATGATAACAATTCCTTATTACATTAATATAAATATGTAACCCTTGTTGCAGTTTGATGTATTAGGTTATCTCATAATGCTTACTATTATTTTATTGTTGATGCACCTGTAGGGCGTTAATCAGACAGCTGTTCAGTTCAGGGTGCCCATTGCTGATTCTGACAACTTGATAATCATATTGTCCATGAAGCAGGCATCGGTCTTCATTCTTCAAGAATGCAAGATATCATCATAGATGTTGTGGGAAGATGAACTGGTCTGATCAAGGAATGATGGTGTTTCTCACCTTTTTTGTGTGTAAGATTGCTTAGCCTATTCAATTTGAGAACATCTATCTGAAATATCTGTTGTACTGATGAACAAACAGGTAGGTATTCTGTCTTGACATCTTTTTGTGTGGAAAAGTTTTATTGTTGTTGTTAATGGCATCCTACTAGTTCAGTTATAATCCATAAGGGTGATTCAGTGAGGTGGTAGCAAGAGCATCTTAGGTTAATGATAATTGGTGTTACTACCGAGTTAAACTGAAATAACTTAGACTGGATTTGAAACTGAGTTGAAATTGGGTGGAATTGAAATTTGGTGGTTTGCCAAAAAATAAAAAGAATGCTACGAGTTTTCAGTATCTTAATTGCCTATATGCTAAAAAATTCTTGAACTCATTTGGTGGACGGGAAGTGGAGAGGGGAAGTGGCAGTTCTTGGGAACCGGAGAGTAAGTGTTTCTTGTTTGGTTGGAGTTTTAAGAAGGTAAAATGTTTTTTTACAGATAGACATTTTCCATATGTCATAGAAATTAAAAATCCAGGGAGGAAGTGGATTTTAAAATTTTTCAAAAGATGGAAAGTGATGATGCTTTTTTTATTTTCAAAAATATAATATTCAAAGATTAAGGGCTAAAATTTTATAATTAATAGATGAATGATTAGGATGAAATAATGAATAATAATATATATCAAAATTATATATTTTTTTAATAATTATGTACGTCAAGATCATATATTTATATTAATATAATATTTTCATTAATATTAATATAGTTCTTATATTAATATATTAATATGTATATTAACATAATATTATATTTATATTTATATTAATAAATATATTATATTAAAATATTAGTGTTATATTAAATAATGAATTATTACGATATAATATTATATTATGATATATCTATATTATATTTATATTATTATAAATATAAAATTATTATTTATATAAAGTTTGGAAGTAAAAATATATGATCATATTTATTAAGGATATAATAGATATTTTATATAGTCTTCTTGGAATAGTGTATGGGTAATTAAATATAAACTATTTTAGAATAAGTTTTTTTTTTGATCAATTAAATATATTAAAAATATTTTTCTAGAAAATAATTTTTAAAAAGTTATTTTTCAGAAAATTATTTTTTAGAAAAAGGTGTTTCTGGTAAACCAAATGGGTCCCATGTGTTCTAAAATCTTTTATTGATGAATTAAATGATGCAAAAAGAACTGAGCATATGCTTGAAATCGAAAACAGATCATATGCTTTGACTCGAAACCATTTGTCTTGATATAAACATCTTAAAATGCATAAAAACTGTTTTTTAAAATACTCCTGGTGCTTCTTAGCCTTTAAATCAGATCAAAATGTTTTATGCTATTTAAACTGTTCATTTACGAGAATTTGATGTATAAGCAAGGGCTTGCAGACGTGATTTTGTGGCTAATGAGTAGTTTAAAAATGGTAGACCAAGTTTCATGATGCAGATCTTCGTTCTAAATCTACCATATCTGTACTTGACCTTAAATTTGGTTAATATTTCTCAAATTGTTTTTTCTGGTAAAGATGTAATAACCAATTGAAGGTTAATGCTCCATCAAATCACTTGTATAATGCTCCATTAAATCACTTGTACGCCTAAAGGTTGGCGTCCGCTAGTTTTGTGCAGCAGCGGAAACAACACTTGTGATGCTGCCTTTATGAATCCCAATTACGAATAGCATGTTCGGCTCCTAGTAAGCCTCAAGAATTCATATTGCAGTGTCTTCTAGTTGACCATCTACTCTGATACTAATTGTAATGAATCATGACCTTATCCAAAAAGATTAGTCATGAGATGCCATTTAGATTTTTTGAGCTTATGTAAGTACTTTAGATTTCTCGGGCATAAAATTAACATGGACTAAATGCATGTGCACACAAGGTCTTCTTTTAAACCCTTGTGAGGCTGTGGGTTCAAATACAGTGAAATTTAATGAGTCATCTTGGAAACAAGCAAGAGTCAGCCTTTCTTAATTAATCAACATAGTGATCCCTCAAATAATAGGGATGTAGATCCAAAAAGTACACGCTAGGATTCATTCAATTGTGGTTGGAGTAGCAACTTTGCTAAATGGTTGATTGTTTCCCTGAAAGATGGAAATGTGCAGCTGGAAAATTGCAATAAATCAAAGAGAGCTACCGGACCCTTTTATTATGGGGGAGTGAATGCAACGTGCTTTGTATTTCTAATGATTTTTCGTTGAGTTCCTTAGGTTCATGTAACATTTCCGAGTAGTCTCTCATGCCTTTCTTGCCTTTTCTTTTTCTTTGTTTTCTTTCCTGAACTTTGGAAATCCGTCTACTGTGACATTAAATTACTCAGCTTTGTTGGCTGCTTTAAGTTCAGCATAAGAGTGATCATATCTTCATATGACTGCGTATGATTGAGTCCTTCGGGGCGAATTCATATCTTGAATCCATGTTTTAATAGCAACACGCATTTCAGGATGAACAGTTGTATACCTGGATGATTGAGAGTACGGAATTATGGGTAGGGAGATATAACTCATTGGCAAGTTATGTTCTTGGATGCATTTCTTTATAAGGGATGCCCTTTTATAATTATCTGGGGACCATACCAGCAGAACTTGTAAGATAACATTTTCCAAATATGGAAAATTGTTGAAGTAGGACAATGGGCTCGGCTAGCTTTCTTCCTTTGATTGGATGTAAAGATGGATGTTTACTTAATTTTGACATTCATATCCTCATCCTACTCGTCTCATTTCGATATTGGCTTTTTTATATAAGAAGTAACAACAAGAAAAAGGAGGACATTCTTTTCAAAAGCATGAGTTTTTTTTTTTTTTTTTTTAAATAATATTTTTTATTAAATATTTATGAAATTGGTGCAATTTCAAATATATTTTCTAAATTTAGTGTTTTTGAATATGTGGAAAGTCCATGCAGGAGGAAAAAATTTATATAAAAAAATCATAGATTGTACCTACAATTTTTTATTGAAATCACAGGTACAACCTACAATTTTTCACTTCAAAATTTAATAAAAAAATAATAAAAATCTTTAAAAAATAATAATTTTTTTAAAAAAATTTAAAAAGTAAAAAATAAATATAACATGATATTATAATAATATATTATGATATATTTTATATTATAATAAATATTTTATATTATAAAATAAAATAAACATATTATAATATATTAAATTATATAGCATATATTATGATATAGTATATTTGTTGATGCACGCATACCGATCTCAACAAATATATATTATTTTATATATTATATATTATAATATATTACTTATAATATACTAAGTAATATCTACTTATATTATAATATAATATATAATATACTGTATATTATATATTATAGTATAAAATATATAGTATATTTATTGTTCAAATAATAATATAGTATATTATATATTATATATATAAGTAATAATATATATTATTATTATTTATATTATGGTATGCATAAGTTTATCCCAATGGTTCTTGATAGCATATACTGCAGCAACCACAAAGAGTGGAATAGAAGTGTCAAAATTTGGTTTGAGAACTTTCATGAAAGGAGGATATCAACTTACTAATCTAGGTAGGGGCTTCAAGTAGATATAGAGAGGCACTTCTAGTATTCTAGAGCCATGACTGGTTTGTAAATTGGAGATGCTTAGAGGCATATTGAAGCCAGATTATGGAGATAACCTACTTAATTAACTGATTTGCAGTAATACTTCCATTATTAAAAATTCTACCATTTTGAGCCTTCCAGAGTTGCTAGGGCATATGAATAGCATAATATTTGAGTTTGCTGTCAATTTTTGATTGAGATATTAAATGCTCCCAAGTCCTCCGAAACATAGGCTACTGCCATAGACATCCCGAATGGTCCTTAGTTCCTCGGCGGTAATCATCAAGGCGACCCCGCTAGGACCTGTGGACTGGGCGGACTCAGAAACGAGAACAGGAGGAGGGAGAGAAGGATCGGGCCCTGGCTCCCTGATGAGCACAGGACCGGGAGGACGCCTCCTACTGAACTCGAAATGAGTCGCGCCCACCTCCCCACCAGAAGAAGAAGAAGACATCGACCTCCACTCAGAAGGACCGGCCTCGCCCTGATCAGTGGAGGGGCGGAAGCCCGGGCCAAAATGGGACATCCTCAAGAGCAAGGGGAATGAAGGACTCGAAGTGAGGGATGAAAGAGCAGACTCAACTCGAAGAAGACCCCAGCCCCGGAGAAAGAACCCTACTCCAGCGCGGGGAGAAGGAAGAAGAGACTAACCTGGTTCCTTAGAAAATCTGAGGCAACTGTGAGGAAGAAGAAAGCTTGGGCAGCAGCAACAGACACGGAGAATTCAAAAGAATGGATGTTTAGGATAAAGCCCTCCTTTCATTTCGAAATGACCCGATGGATTCGTACCGATCCGGCCCCTCCACCAACGGATCCACGCCATGTGTTACCCATCGATGAAAATGGCATCCTGGTCACTCTGAATTCTGTGCCAACATTAACTGCTCCTCGGACGTGGCCACGTGGCACCCCTGCACTGGCCTGCAGGGCCATCTCTCGAAGTGCCAGCAATCATGGCCATCATCACGCCAGATTTTCGCCTTTCCACGTCAGCACCACAATTACTCCCTTCGGCCCAAGCACCGCGTACTAACGAGCCTCGGGAGTGGGGGACAAATGATGTGGTGGGACCGCTGACGTGGGAAAATCGACGGCACCACGTCAGGGGGAGACACTGCGTCAATCCTCTAGTTCGGACTCCACTGCCAAGCTGAGCTGAGCTCCCTCGAGATAGCGAGCCGAGCTCCGTCTTGCACCAGGTCGGGCCCACGAGCTCGGGACACCTAGGCCGGAGCCGCATTCCGCCCTCCAGAGTGAGATCCTTGGAGGTTTGAGCCCTGTGATCAGAGTCGATCTCAGCACTCCTCCGCCACGTGGAGCCTCTCCGAGCACGAGCCCTCTGGACTGGGCTCGCATTCCGCCCTCCAGAGCGAGACCCTCGGAGGTTTGAGCCCTGTGGTCGGAGTCGAACTCAGCACTCCTTCGCCACGTGGAGCCTCTCCAAGCACGAGTCCTCTGGACCGGGCCCGCACTTCGCCCTCTAGAGCAAGACCCTCAGAGGTTTGAGTCCTGTGGTCGGAGTCGAGCTCAGCACTCCTCCGCCATGTGGAGCCTCTCCGAGCATGAGCCCTCTGGACCGGGCCTGCACTCCGCCCTCCAGAGTGAGACCCTCGGAGGTTTGAGCCTTGTGGTCGGAGTCGAGCTCGGCACTCCTCCGCCACATGGAGCCTCTCCGAGCGCGAGCCCTCTGGACCGGGCCCGCACTCCACCCTCCAGAGCGAGACCCTTGGAGGTTTGAGCCCTGTGGTCGGAGTCGAGCTCAGCACTCCTTCGCCATGTGGAGCCTCTCCGAGCGCGAGCCCTCTGGATCGGGCTCGCATTCCGCCCTCCAGAGCGAGACCCTCGGAGGTTTGAGCCCTGTGGTCGGAGTCGAGCTCAGCACTCCTTTGCCACGTGGAGCCTCTCCAAGCGCGAGCCCTATGGACCGGGCCCGCATTCCGCCCTCTAGAGTGAGACCCTCGGAGGTTTTAGCCCTGTGGTCGGAGTCGAGCTCATCACTTCTCCGCCACGTGGAGCCTCTCCGAGCGTGAGCCCTCTGGATCGGGCCCGCATTCCGCCCTCCAGAGCGAGACCCTCGGAGGTTTGAGCCCTGTGGTCGTAGTCGAGCTCAGCACTCCTTCGCCACGTGGAGCCTCTCTGAGCGCGAGCCCTCTGGACCGGGCCCGCATTCTGCCCTCTAGAGCGAGACCCTCGAAGGTTTGAGCCCTGTGGTCAGAGTCGAGCACAGCACTCCTTCACCACATGGAGCCTCTCCGAGCATGAGCCCTTTGGACCGGGCCCGCACTCCACCCTCCAGAGCGAGACCCTCGAAGGTTTGAGCCCTGTGGTAGGAGTCGAGCTCAGCACTCCTCCGCCACATGGAGCCTCTCCAAGCGCGAGCCCTCTAGACCGGGCCCGCACTCTGCCCTCCAGAGCAAGACCCTCGGAGGTTTGAGCCCTGTGGTCAGAGTCGAGCTCAGCACTCCTCCACCACGTGGAGCCTCTCCGAGCACGAGCCCTCTGGACCAGGCCCGCATTCTGTCCTCCACCAAGATGACCCCACAAGCTTGGGGCATCTAGGTCGGAGCGACCCTCGCCATTCTAGCTCAGCCCCGGCTCGGACATGGACCCCACCAGCCCAGAACATCAATGAACCATCCGAGGACTACACTGGAGCATCTCCCAGACCGTACTGACCGCCTGCAGCCATCGGTTATACTAGAAAGAGAAGAAGCACACTGATCGAGACACCACGCTCCCCACCAACTTCCTGGATCATCCAAGAGAGGAGGCCAACCGGGAGATTCGAATCTCGGGGGTAGCGGTCCACCGTTTGAGGTATTGCCAGGTTTCTCAGAATGAGGCGATCAAGAGAAGTGTCGGAGCGCATGATAGCTCTCCTTATCACGAATCGGGAAAGGCTCCTCGGGACACCGCCGCACGTTCCTGACAGCCTGGTGGAGATCCCGAGGCGGACGCCCAACGGTACCCTAGCTTGCAACAAACTTGGAGGTAACACAACGAAACCAACACACAGGCAAAACACAACTGAGAGAGAACAAAAAAAAAAGGAGACCCGGGCTTCCGGTGGTGTCGCCAACGAAACCAACGATACCAAAGATACATACACACACATATATCTATATATATATATATAGATACATATATACATACACACACATATATATATACATATATATATATATATATACATATATATATATATACATATATATATGTATATATATATATGTATATATATACATATACATATACACATATATATATATATATACACATATACACATATATATATATATATACACATATATACATATATACATGTATACATGTATATACATGTATACATATTGTTGCCGCCAAGATCGTCATGGCCCGTAGCTTCCGGTGGTATCGGACCGCTTGCCCTCTTCCCGGGAGCTCCTCGCTCTTTGAGACCTGCAAGAAACAATGTTAGAGACCCGGGCCGGGAGTTCCGGCGGGGGCACTCTGACGGTCAAGTCAGTGACGATCCAGGGGAACATGACCTCCTGGTCGAGCCCCTCTCGATGGGCTCCATGCTAGGAGGAGTGAGTGCGGTGTGAATGGAGATGAGTACGAGTTGGGAGAGTTTGTGACCGAGGTGGAGAGATCCTCCTCTGTGGGCTTTCCTCTTTTCTCATTTTCTGTGAGTGATCTTGCATTGTTTTGCTTACCCTCAATGGTTTCTTTTTAACTGAACCTGCTTCAGGATACTCTCCCCCCCCGCTGGAGCATGCGGCGGGGTACCATGCCATGGACGGAATGTCTCTTCTGACATTCGGTGGGGAAAGCCTCCGTGCATTCTGACATTCTCTCCGGTCGTCCCATTCCTTGAAACTTGGCAATGCCTCGATCGGCGGGCAGCCGCCCTCGAGATTTGTGCCTTCTAGCTGGTCCCTCGCTTCTAGCTGTATGGACGGTTGGTGGAGGGCATGGCACCCTGGTCAGGGAGCTTTCTTCTCTTCCGACATGAGTGGCAGCGGCGGGGAGTTATTGCGGTATGGGGGGCACTGCCTCGCGGCCCTCGGGAGGCCTGCCGTCATTTTTGGAGGGAAAACGCTGCTTCCTTGGTGGTTAGCGCTCTGGTTGAGGTGGTTGCCGAGCTGGACCGTAGAACTTAACTTTGCCAGGCTTGACTTCGGTCCACGAGACTCGACGTCGGGAGGCCTGGCTTTGCCGAAGTGGACGGCACGCGGCCCCGGGCTGGAGGGCTCGACCTCAGGGGCACCCCACGCATCGGAGGGCTGAGTTCGACCTTGGACCGTGGAGCTCGACTTCGTGGGGGTCGACCTGGGAGATCGCTTGGCCCAGGCTTGGGCGGTCCGATCTCCCGGGATCCGACCTGCGAAGGACAGTGCCCGATCTCAGCGGGCGGTCTCAGCTACCTAAGGGGGCTTGGCCCGGCGTGCGAGTCCGGTCCGAGAAGCGGGCCCGGGAGGCAGTGTCCACCGTGGTGGCATACTCCATCCTGGCAACTGGCAGGTGTTCCACGTCAGTGATCCTACCACATCATTTGCCCTCCACTCCCGAGGCCAGCTAGCACGTGGCATTCGGGATGAAGGGAGTAATTACGGTGCTGACATGGAAAGGTGAGAATCCGGCGTAGTGATGCCCGCGATCGGCGATGCTTCGAGAGGCGGTCCCCGGAGCCAGTGCGGAGGCACCACGCGGCCATGTCCGAGGAGCAATTATTGCGGCCATGGAATTTTGAGCGTCCGCAGCCGAAATCAGGCGCCTGCCCCATTGATCGATGACACGTGGCGGGCGTCCAACGGTGGGGGACCAGTAACGGTACGGTTGGGCGCCTGTCAGTTCAAAGAGAAAGGTAGCCTTTTCAAAACTTATCTTTTTTTAAATCTCTCATGCTCGCAGACGTGCCGAAGCTTTCCTCTCATCTTCTCCCCCCGGTGGTTTCTGTTTTTCCAGTCCTTTAGCAGGTTAGTCTCCTTTCTACTCCTATCGGTCGAGTAGGGATCCACCTAGGTCTTCCCCCACCTCCTTCCCTTTCCTTCACCATGTCTCGTTTCGGTCCATATTTCCATCTTTCTTACCAAGCCGAGGCCGGGCCTTCCAGGCCAAAAACTCCTTCTGATGAGAAAAGGGAGGCGGCACGGTATGAGTTCAGCCGGAGGTGCCTTGTTCCAGGTCCCGTAGCGATTAGGGAACCGAGTCCGTTCCTCCACCTCTCTTGTCTCTCCCCCCTGCTTCTGTGCCTGAACGCTCTTGGTTGTCGGGTCCCGGGGGGATCGCCTCGTGATCACTGCTGCGGAGCTCGCAACCATCCGGGATGATTACGGCATCCCGGACTCCATCCAACTCTCGGTCCCTCGTCCGAGGGAATGAGTCACCTCTAGCGGCCCCAGTAGGATAGCTTTCTATGAGGAGACCTTTGCTGGGGGTCTCCGATTTCCTCTCCACCTATTTTTCCTCTCTGTCTTGACAAACTATCATCTTGTTCCTGCCCAACTTGTCCCAAATGCCATCAGGATGATTTTTTGCTTCATCATCCTGTATCACTTCCACGGGATTGTTACCCGTTTTTCCTTGTTCAGGACCTTTTTCACCCTGAAGTGCCACCCCACTAAGGAGGAGTGGTGGTCTCTATCCTCCCATCCGAGGGGTATGAAGTTCGAGTTACCCTCTTCCATCAAGGGATGGAAGAGCAGGTACTTTTTTGTCTCGATTGAGGAGGTCGACTGAGTCTGGAGCGACCCGGACCGATCCCCTAACCGGAATTTCTCGGTCGAGGCAGTCGACCTTGAGCTGTACGAGCAACTTCGCTCCGCCAAAATCCCTTCACTGGAGGTATTGCTGTCGGAGCAGAATCTCCGCGAGGCCGGGGTCGGCTTGACACAGGAGTCGGGTGAGTTCGGGTCGACCTCCCTTTTTCTCTTTCTTTCTTCTCTTTTCTTTCTTTCTTTGTTTTTTTTTTTTTTTTGAGGTCGGTGACTGACAATGTCTCATCTGGTGCAGACATGAAGTTCTCAATGGACGAGCTGCTTTCCTTTACCGAGGAACGTGGCTAGGCAGTGGAGGCTAGCGAGCCCGTCCCAAAGAGGGCCTGCACGGATGACGGTGCAAGGCCGGTGTCGAGCGAGCCAGAGGTGCCAGTTGCTGAGTGGAGACAAAAGAGGGCAGCGGAGGCCGTCATGGAGCCCTCGAGGCGGCGTGATCTGGCTCCGTCTCCTGAGCCTGAGGTGGTGGCCCGGGCCAGGTCAGCCGATGCCGTGGCTGTGGCGACAACCACTCCGGAGGTTGTCGAGGTCGAAGAGGATGAGCAGCTGGGAGGCACGAGGCCGGTGGCAGCGACACGGTCCGAGGTGGCACCGAGCCCACAGTCCGACCCGGTAGCTTCCCTCGTCGAGGATGAGTCCGCGTTGGCGCAGGGAAGAAAGACAGGGACTATCACCGGGTTCCCTTCAAATTGGGGCCCAATGTTTCGCTGGTGAAGGACCCGCCCCTTGCTGAGCGGATGATGGACTTCTCCGTCCAGTCCTGCGACCGGTGGGAGGGGAGCGGTAGGCTCATCGACGACGTTATCAGCACGCCCTTCTCCAACCTGTACGCTGTAAGTCTTCCTTCGCTCTGTCCCAATCTCTCTTTTTACATCTGTGATCGGTGTGGTTAACGTGTCTTCCGTCGCAGCAAGGTAGGGAGCTCATCCTGATCCGGGATTTTTTTTGCAACTGGGCCAGGAGGGACAGAGAGCGGAAGGCGGAGTTCGAGTCCCAGACGATCGAGCCTAGGCGGAAGAACGACGAGGCCTGGGAGGCCAATCTGAAGGTCAAGAGCCTCACAGGCGAGGTCGCCAACACCGAGCGGGCCAGGTGGGAGCTTCAGGAGGAGCTCGACTTGAAGAGGACTCGGCTGAAGGAGCTCCGTGCGGAGTCAGAGGCAGCCAGGGAGCGAGCTGCATCCATTGATAGGAACGGCCGTTGAGCAGAGGGCCGCAGATGTAGAGGTGAACGCTTCCGCCGCCGCGAGCTCGGCCGAGGCAGCCTAGAGGGGGATGGCTGAGGCTTCTTGTCGGGTGGAAGTCACAAGGAAGGAGGTGGCCGAGGCCACCTGACGGGCCGCGGATGCGGAGCAGAGGGCCCTGGAGGCAACTCGCAGAGCCAAGGCCCTCGAAAAGGGAGCGACTGATGCGGTGGCTATGTTTAAGTCCTCCCCGGAGTACTTGCACGACTTCAAGGAGGCGGCGACGGACTCCTTCTACAAGGGGTTTGCATATTGCCGCACCCAGTTGCATGGCATTCTCTCGGAGGAGCGGTTGGCCGCCCTTCGACTTCTGGGCTCCAAGAGTTCCAAGGTCTCGACTCCAGCACTGGCGGTGGCGAGGGAGAAGGTGGCTGTCATGGAGCCGGTCGCGCAAGCATCGTAGTTGAGCCGACCCCACCGACCACGGTGGTCGAGCCAGCTCCGCAGGTGGCAACGGTCGAGCCGGCTCCAGTAGCAGTAGGATCCAAATCAACTCTATCCGTGGCGGCGACCGTGGAGCAGGCTCCGGGCGCGGAGATGGAGGAGAGCAGGGTGCCAGCTGGTCATCGTTAGGGGAAGGCACCGGTGGAGTAGGGTAGGAGTTTTGTACTTTACTTTTTCTTATTGTTGACTCGGGCTGACTGGCATGTCGGGGGCTTGAGCACACTTGTACATGAACATACCTTTTTAAATGAAATGGAATGGAGTTCTTCATTTGCCAATGCTTGAGCGTCCTTCTCCCCTCCCCCTTCTCCTCTTTCTACCTTATTCTTCTTTTCTGTGTTTTGCATGTGGAGGAGTTAGAGAGGGAGGACTCCTTTCCGCTTGAGAATTAGGCTTCAAGCTCGAGTATGGAAGTCTTTGTGGGTTCGGAGGCATTGGCGGCCGGAGGGCTTGGCTCCGAGCTTGATGGCCTGAGAGCTCGGCCCAGGGCTTTGATGTCTCGGAGCTGGGCTCGAAGACCTGGTGGCCGGAGGACTTGGCTCCGGGCTTGATGGCCTGAGAGCTTGGCTCAGGGCTTTGACGTCTTGGAGTTGGGCTCGAAGACCTGGTGGCCAGAGGACTTGGCTCCGGGCTTGATGGCCTGGGAGCTTGGCTCAGGGCTTGAATGTCTTGGAGCTGGGCTCGAAGACCTGGTGGCCGGAAGACTTGGCTCCGGGCTTGGATGTCTTGGAGCTGGGCTCGAAGACCTGGTAGCCGGAGGACTTGGCTCCGGGCTTGATGGCTGAGAGCTTGGCTCAGGGCTTGAATGTCTTGGAGCTGGGCTCGAAGACTTGGTGGCCGGAGGACATGGCTCCGAGCTTGGATGTCTTGGAGCTGGGCTCGAAGACCTGGTGGCCGGAGGACTTGGCTCCGGGCTTGATGGCCTGAGAGCTTGGATGTCTTGAAGCTGGGCTCGAAGACCTAGTGGCCGGAGGACTTGGCTCCGGGCTTGGATGTATTGGAGCTGGGCTCGAAGACCTGGTGGCCGAAGGACTTGGCTCCGGGCTTGGATGTATTGGAGCTAGGCTCGAAGACCTGGTGGCCGGAGGACTTGGCTCCGAGCTTGATGGCCTGAGAGCTTGGCTCAGGGCTTGAATGTCTTGGAGCTGGGCTCGAAGACCTGGTGGCCGGAGGACTTGGATCCGGGCTTGGATGTCTTGGAGCTGGGCTCAAAGACCTAGTGGTTGGAGGACTTGGCTTCGGGCTTGATGGCCTGAGAACTTGGCTCAGGGCTTGAATGTCTTGGAGCTAGGCTCGAAGACCTGGTGGCCGGAGGACTTGGCTCCGGGCTTGATGGCCCGAGAGCTTGGCTCAGGGCTTGAATGTCTTGGAGCTGGGCTCGAAGAGTCACTTACATGGAAGAAAGCCTTTATTACTCTTGCAAAGGGGTCTTACATCATTGGTAGTATTTCCTCAGGTTACAGGCATTCCACGTCCGAGGGAATCTGGCACCGTCCGAGTCCTGGAGGTAGTAGGTGTCGTGCGGGAGTGCCTCAATCACCTTGTAGGGACCCTCCCAATTTGGCGAGAGTTTACTACATTCTCAGGGTTGAGATGCCTCGGCTCGGCATAGCACCAGGTCACCAGGTCGGAAGTTCTTTGGCCTCACCCGTGCGTTGTAGTACCGGGCCACTCGCTGTCGATATGCCGCCATCCGGAGTCGGGCTTTGTCCCTCGTCTCTTCCAAAAGGTCTAAATTGAGTAGAAGATGCACCAAGTTCTATGTCTCGTCGTACTGCTGCACCCGAAATGTGGGTACGCCGAGCTCGACCGGGACAATCGCTTCGGTATCGAAGACGAGGTTGAAAGGTGTTTCGCCCGTCGCCGTTCTGGGCATTGTATGGTAGGCCCATAGG
This sequence comes from Areca catechu, assembly GCA_021397845.1. NCBI lineage: Eukaryota > Viridiplantae > Streptophyta > Magnoliopsida > Arecales > Arecaceae > Areca > Areca catechu. Next base: position 18,277,272 of record CM038043.1, read on the forward strand.
ACACTTGGAAGCTCCTCTGCACATCTGTCTTTTGCTTGGTCCAGCCTGGTCCGGAGCCCCTGAAGGATGGTCCGGTTGGTCACTTCCGCCTCCCCATTCGTTTGGGGATGAGCCACTTAGGTGGACTGATGCTGGATGTCGTGCTCGGCACAGAACCCTTCGAATTCCCGGTTATCAAACTGTCGTCCATTGTTGGTGATGATGTAGTTGGGGAGCCTGAAGTGATAGATGACTAACTTCCAGAAGAACTGGCGAATGTTGGCCTCGATGATTCGTGCCAGCGGCTCGGCTTTGACCCACTTGGTGAAGTAGTCGATCGCAACTAGCAGGAACTTCCGCTATCCCGGCGCAATGAGGAATGGCCCCAGGATGTCCATCCCCCACTGGGCAAAAGGTCAGGGGGACGAAAGCTGAGAGATCGGCGTCGCCGGCTGGTGCTGTATGTGGGAATGATGTTGGCATTTGTCATAGGCTGGTGCTGTATGTGGGAATGACGTTGGCATTTGTCATACTTCCTGACGAAGGCGACCGCGTCCTCCCTTATAGCCTCCTAGAAGTAGCCCTGACGAAGGGCTTTGTATGCCAGAGTCCTTCCCCCCACGTGGTTCCCACAAAGGCCTTCGTGTATTTCCTGGAGCACGAAGGCCGCCTCTGCGGGCTTGAGACACTTCAGGAGTGGGTACGAATAAGATTGGCGGTAGAGCTGGCCTTCCATTAGAACGAACCGGGAGGCCTTCTTCTTCACAAGGCCGGCCTCCCTGCGGTCCTCCGGTAAGGTGCCATTCATGATGAACTTGACGTATTTGTCCATCCAGCTCGGCTCGGAGGTTACTTGCTGCACCTCCTCCGGGCTTTCATAGCTAGGATTTTCGAGGTACTCGATGTAGGCGCTTCCTAGTGACGAGTCTGGCAGGGTCGTGAGCCTTGACAGTGCATTCGCACGAGCGTTCTCTCATGAGGGATGTGGAAGATATGGAAGCGACGGAAGCCTGCGATATTTTAGCGGACCTTCTCCAGGTACCTCATCATTTGGGGATCTCTGGTCTCGTATTCTCTTGAGACTTGCCCGACAACCAACTGGGAGTCGGTAAAGACTTTCAGGTTCTGCACGCCCAGCTCGTGGGATACTCTTAGGCCCACGAGGAGTGCCTTATACTCTGCCTGATTGTTCATTGCGGCGAACTTGAACCGGAGGGCGCACTCTGCCACAACTCTATCAGAATTGGCAAGGATAAGGCCCGCTCCACTCCCACCAGAATTGGAGGCGCCATCCACGTGGAGGATCCAGGGGTCCTCCCATGGTCCAGGCTCGATTTGGCCTTCCGGAGTCGTCTGTTCCAGCTCCTCGACAGGCCATGTGCATTCGACCACGAAGTCGGCCAGGACTTCGACCTTTTACGACGACCTCGGTTGATAAGTAATATCAAACTCGCTCAGCATCAGTGCCCACTTGGCCAGCCTCTCGGAAGTCTCGGGGCAACTCAGTATGGTCCTCAGCGGCTGATCGGTCACAATCGCAATGGGGTGCGCTTGGAAGTAGGGCCTGAGGTGCTTAACAGACATTATTAGAGCAAAAATAAGTTTCTTAGAGTGAGTATACCTGATCTCTGCATCATGGAGGATTTTGTTGGTGTAGTACACCAGCTTTTGGGACCTGTCTGCATCTGTACAGACGAGGACCGAGCTGATGGCTCCAGGAGTGACCGCCAGATAGAGCAGGAGTTTTTCCCCTCCCTCTGGTCGTGAGAGTAGAGGGGGAGAAGCCAGGAATTCCTTCAGCTCTTCAAATGCTGTCTTGCACTCCTCCGTCCAGGTGAAGTCATGCATCTTGCGCAGCGCCTTGAAGAAGGGGAGACAACGATCGGCCAATCTCGAAATGAACAGCTCAAGGCTGCAATCTGCCCCATCAGGTGCTGGACCTGCTTCTTGGATGTAGGGTTCTCCATGTCGATGATCGCCTGGACCTTCTCCGGATTAGCTTCGATGCCTCTCTGAGTGACCATAAAGCCGAGGAACCTCTCGGCCGCCACCCCGAAGGTGCGCTTCGCTGGGTTGAGCTTCATCTGGTGCTTTCGGAGATCACAAAATGCTTCGGCAAGGTCGGCAACACGGTTGGAGTCCGGCTTGCTCATGACCAGCATGTCGTCCACGTACACCTGCATGTTTCTGCCAATTTGGTCATTAAAGACTCTATTGACCAAACGTTGGTACGTGGCTCCAGCATTCTTTAGACCGAAGGACATCATTCTATAGCAGTACGTCCCTTGGTCGGTGATAAAGGCGGGGTGTTCCTCATCCTTCGGGTGCATCCGTATCTGATTGTATCCAGAAAATGCATCCATGAATGAGAGCAGGCGGTGCCCCGAGCGTGTCGCAATGCTCCGATTTAGAACCTTAATTCCATTACTCTAAAGGGTAGAATAGCGGGAGTAAGGGTCGATCCCACAGAGACTTTGGGATTATTTTGAAAAAGAATTTTTCAATATTAACATGAAAGTATAAATCAACTAACTAAAATAGATAATAATAAAACAAAGATAAAATCTCGAAACTCCAACTGGTTACTTGTTAGGTGGGCTGGCACTCCACTTCTATGAAATTTGTACGTTCCGATCCAGATATAACCTATTCTTGGTGATGACGACCCGTACCTATTCGATCATGGCCCGTTCCCCTGGAATATAGATTAGTCAAAAATCAGACACATGCAAATTAATAAAATCCTTTTTAGAAATAATTTATTCCAAGAGTACAAACTGTTCCTATCGCGAATACAGCTTGTCCCAAGAATATAAACTATGCCTAATAATAATTCATAAAAAATATTGACAAGAAATTCTTTTATTTCATAGAAAAGGAGTACAAAAGATAAAAAATAATAAAATAAAACCTCCTGTGCCAAGCACTACAATGGAATCCCGAGAAAAGAAATACGAGAATTGGAAGTGAAATGGGGTGAAGTCTCTCCCCAAATCCTCCTCGAGCGTAGAATGACCCGAGATATTTATAGATGGGAAATACCGTGTCGGGCCCGTGTAGGAACCGCGGTGATTTTCTCATCTCAATCTGCTTCTGAAACTTATCGCTATCTTCTCATCCGAACTCCTTTGCGATCATATCTCCATCTCAAAAATTAAACTTAAAAATCCTATCGCATAATCCCGCGTCCATCCAGCGTCGTCCGACATCTCTTCTCGTTCCGATACTCATCCTTGTTTTCAGACAACGAACGTCCTTCGTGGCAGCATGGACACGACCGTGACGATGGAAATTCTTGACCATGGGAGGAGATGGCTGGCAGCAGCAGTTGAGCGATGACTGGCTGGGCGCTGGACGAGACGACAGACGGCTGCGGAGCTGGGAGCGGGAGGAGACGGCTGGGCAGAGACTCCGTGGTGGCTCGCGGCAAAGCCGGAATAGCAGCGGGACTAGGAGCGGGCTACGAGCACGGCGGAGCGGACGACGACGACTGGCTGGGCGGAGACGGACGACAGCAGGCGGCGGGCTTGGGCGGACAGCGTGCACAGCTGCAGGTTGGGCAGACGGTGCTGCAGGGATGGTGGCTTGCATGCTGGGCGGCGAACACGGCTGGGCAGATGGCGGCTGGAGGGTGGACGGCGGTGGGGAAGGTGGACGGACACGGCTGCGGCAGGGCGGAGGCGCGGACACGGCAGCGAACGGCGGCTGGAGGCGGACATGGCTGCGGCAGGGGCGGCGGAGGGTGGCTGCGCAGGGGCGGACAGCGCTTTGAGTTGGGCGGACGGTGTGGTCATGGGCGGTGGGCGTGGCCGTGGGTTGGTCGGCTGCAGGTTGGACGGCGCCGGGGCTGCAAGCGGACGGCGAACATGCGGACACGGCAGCAGACGGTGGAGGGGCGGACATCGACATTCCGGCCATTTTTTCGGCCGAACGGGGGCTTCTCCGACCGAACGGGGTCGACGGTAGCTTGGGCAGCGACGGGGGAAGCTCTCCGGCAAATTTCGGAGCAAACGATGCACGGTGGTCCACGGCTCTGCCCGTGGACCGGCAGCAATGGCTGCCGTGGACCAAGAGGTCATGCGGTGGACCATTGAGCCGGTCCACCGTGAGCCAGCAAAAAGCTTTAGGGCCGCTCCAAAAATCATGCAGCTTTGAAATCTGTGCTAAAATCTTCTAAATTCCATTTCGGGCCCGTTCGAAGTCCAAATTACATTTTGTTTGCGTCGTTGGACTCCTAAAATCAAGATCTACACGTTTATGGAGTCAATTCCTACAAAGTATCACAAAAAGTATCTATTTTAATCAAATAAATTTGGGTTAATTTTTATTATTCTAATGTCTAACACACCCCCCAACTTAAACTTTGCTCGTCCTCGAGTAAAGGAAATGGATGAGTCTTGTGTACTAAGATGGTCAATGAAATGAAAATTATCGTACTAACCCTAAAATCAAAGGATACCTGGTTAGGCTATTAAAAAGGTACTTCATTGGATTACCAATTCCATCCATTTAGTAGTAGAATAAAGTCCATAGAAGTTTTAAGAGTTTTTTCTTATTCCAACTTTCTATCTTACTCTCTAAATCTTCCAACTTACTTTGGTTTTGGTGTAATATTTATTTAGTCCCCACTTTTTTTTTTTTTAATGTAAAGTTAGTGCAATGTCCTGACACCTTGCTTTCTAATTAACCCTTGTAGTGAGCTTTAAGCCAATGACTCCCAAACCAGTTGGCTTTAGGGCATTAGGTGTAAAACACCCCTCGGATTTACTGACTCGAGTCAAAAAGGCTAAGTCAAGACTAACTCTACAAAAGATTTCGTTACATCCCCACCTTTTGACGCGAACAACAACGCTTACTTTGGCGAAGGGGTCCAGTTACTCAGTGAGAGATGCTAAAAATCTTTATTAACCTCAGGAATTTTTAAACTGGGGACTTTTTATAATGCCTATTCCAAAATAAGTAAGATTCATTATTAAGATCAATAGGCTGAAGGGTCTGGAATTACTCTTCTAAAATTTTCTGGACTACACTCTACCACTTATAGGGTTTTCTTGATAAATCATCCCTTAGTATCTCTAAAATTTTCTAAACCATTAATCACTCCTCATTTAGTGAGCTTGATTATTTTCAATTCAAGACAAATTTTTGTACACAAAAACTAATTAAAATTTTACTCGAGGATTAGATTAGATTACCCCCAACTTAATTTTCATTGTCCCCAATGGAAGAGGATACTAATAGCGTAAAGACAAGGAAGGGTACAACCTGGTAAGGTAGTCAAGCATTGAACGTCCTTCTATCACCATATTCTTGCAATCTTCTTTTAGTACTCCATTTATTCTAAAAACAAAGAACTAGAAGTTAAAACGACAAACATGAGCTAAGGAAAGAGCTGGGCTGCCTCCCAGGAGCGCTAAGTTTAACGTCTTCAGCCAGACACTAAGAGGGAGTGTTAGCGATATTGAACGTAGGTACATCCCTCGAGAAAATTTTTAGAAGACAGGCTAATCAGGAGGCCTTGTCAACATGGCAGAAAAATGTTCGTAGTGTATCCTACAACGACGATTATCTCTGATCCAGAAAATACTGCTAGACCAAAAGTGAAAAACTTTGGAACAATTTTGTTGAAGAGTAAGAAGGGAGTGTATAGGTTGGGCCGAGAGTGGGGGCGGGGGCTTAAAAATTTTTCTATCTCTAGAAAGGTCTACCCTAATCCCATTCTTAGATATGATATGGCTTGACATTATCCCATCCTGATGGTACTTTATCTTTATCTGGGTTAATTGTAGGTTCTGACTAATTTCAAGCCGGTCTAGTACTTGTAAAAGCTTTTCTTGAAGAAATAGGCTATAAAGACTAGGAGAAGGTTGATAATCTGAATAAGAGAGATCGTAATAAGAAGCATCTACGAACGAAGGTCTTTGGGATACCAGGACAACTACTGGGTGTGGTTGCCATGAAAAATCTAACTAGGGTACCGGGGCAACTACTGGGTGTGGTTGCCACGAAAAATCAAATTGAGCCTCCCAACCTGAGTTATAAACATCAAAATTTTGTCCTGGTCTATATGCCATATGTGTTTGATCTTGATAAATTTGGTCATATCTAGACTCAGAAAATTGGTACATGGTTGGGTATTTTTATATTTTATATTTATATTTTATTTTAAAAAGAGGAGGAAGGAAAGAAAAGGTCTAAAGGAAAAACTTCTAAGAGAGTCCTAAACTAAAGAGAAAAAGAAAAATGTTATTATTATTATTATTATTTTAATTTTTCAAACAAGTGAAACAAATCAAAATTACTATCCCAGGGTTAACCTGGATGTAGACAGCTCCTAACTGATCCAAGGTTACCTTCGAGCACTCCAAGCCTAAGATCAATTAACTGACTTGGCCAGGTAAGTGTAAGGTTGGTGAAGGTTCCCTTATCGCTTGCCTTAGACACCAATTAAAAATTGGCCAGGTAAGCGGAACCAACTCACCTCCCTTCGGGCTCTAGTCCCTGAACCACTTTCCTTAGATACCAAGGAATTAAATGATCTGAACCCGGTCCAACTCTAGGATTTCCTTGTCCTATTGAGCTCGAAATCCTTAGGGTTGACGTCTAATTAATTTTAAAATTAGAGGCTTGGGTCAATGCAGATGCTGGATTGATGATTTGTGGGCTAAGGAAGGGTATTGATCACCCCACCTTATCTGATTAATGGGTTGTGCCCTTAAGTATATTATGAAATTATGAAATGCAACAGCTAAGGTGTCCAAAAAGTTATAAACAAATAAAATTAAACTTAAATTTTTTTTTTAATTTTGATGATTAAGTCTCTGATCCTAATAAATTATGAAATGCCTGGGTAATATTTTTTTTGGTTTTGCAAAAAAAATAAATTTACCTAAGTGAATCTAAAATTTTTTTTTTTTGTTCAACCTTTTTGTATCCTGGGACAACCATTCAACATAACCTCCCAGTTATGCCAGGGCAACCTTATGTCAGGGCACTCAAGATTGGAATTTGAATTTTAATTTTTTTTTTTTGAAATTTGAATGTAAAATTTTGAAAATTGAAATTTTTTTTTGGATTTTTAGATTGTTGATTATATATATATTTTTTTCCAGAATAATGCCGAAAGTCCCCGGCAACGACGCCAAAAATCTGATGCGTGTCGCAATGCACAGATTTAGAACCTTAATTCCACTACTCTAAAGGGTAGAATAGCGGGAGTAAGGGTCGATCCCACAGAGACTTTGGGGTTATTTTGAATTTTTTTTTTCAATATTAACATGAAAGTATAAATCAACTAACTAAAATAGATAATAATAAAATAAAGATAAAATCTCGAAACTCCAACTGGTTACTTGTTAGGTGGGCTGGCACTCCACTTCTATGAAATTTGTACGTTCCGATCCAGATATAACCTATTCTTGGTGATGACGACCCGTACCTATTCGATCACGGCCCGTTCCCCTGGAATATAGATTAGTCAAAAATCAGACACATGCAAATTAATAAAATCCTTTTTAGAAATAATTTATTCCAAGAGTACAAACTGTTCCTATCGCGAATACAGCATGTCCCAAGAATATAAACTATGCCTAATAATAATTCATAAAAAATATTGACAAGAAATTCTTTTATTTCATAGAAAAGGAGTACAAAAGATAAAAAAATAATAAAATAAAACCCCCTGTGCCAAGCACTACAGTGGAATCCAGAGAAAAGAAATACGAGAATTGGAAGTGAAATGGGGTGAAGTCTCTCCCCAAATCCTCCTCGAGCGTAGAATGACCCGAGATATTTATAGATGGGAAATACCGTGTCGGGCCCGTGTGGGAACCGCGGTGATTTCCTCATCTCAATCTGCTTCTGAAACTTATCGCTATCTTCTCATCCGAACTCCTTCGCGATCATATCTCCATCTCAAAAATTAAACTTAAAAATCCTATCGCGCAATCCCGCGTCCATCCAGCATCGTCCGACATCTCTTCTCGTTCCGATACTCATCCTTGTTTTCAGACAACGAACGTCCTCCGTGGCAGCATCGACATGACCGTGACGATGGGAATTCTTGACCATGGGAGGAGATGGCTGGCAGCAGCGGTTGAGCGGCGACTGGCTGGGTGCTGGACGAGACGATAGACGGCTGCGGAGCTGGGAGCAGGAGAGACGGCTGGGCAGAGACTCTATGGTGGCTCGCGGCAAAGCCGGAACAGCAGCGAGACTAGGAGCGAGCTATGGGCACGGCGGAGCGGACGGCAATGACTGGCTGGGCGGAGACGGACGGCAGCAGGTGGCGGGCTTGGGCGGACAGCGTGCACAGCTGCAGGTTGGGCGGACGGCGCTGCGGGGACGGTGGCTCGCGTGCTGGGCGGCGAACACGGCTGGGCAGACGGCGGCTGGAGGGTGGACGGTGGCTGGAGGGTGGATGGCGGCGGGGAAGGCGGACGGACACGGCTGCGGCAGGGAGGAGGCGCGGACACGGCAGCGGACGGCGGCTGGAGGCGGACACGGCTGCGGCAGGGGCGGCGGAGGGCGGCTGCGGAGGGGCGGACAACGCTTCGAGTTGGGCGGACGGCGTGGCCGTGGGCAGTGGGCGTGGCCGTGGGTTGGGCGGTTGCAGGTTGGACGGCGCCGGGGCTGCAGGTGGACGGTGAACGCGCGGACACGACAGCGGACGACGGAGGGGCGAACAGCGGCATTCCAGCCATTTTTCCGGCCTTATGGGGGCTTTTCCGACCGAACGGGGTCGGCGGTAGCTTGGGTGGCGACGGGGGAAGCTCTCCGGCGAATTTCGGAGCAAACGGTGCACGGTGGTCCACGGCTCTGCCCGTGGACCGGCAGCAATGGCTGCCATGGACCAAGAGGTCGTGCGGTGGACCATTGAGCCGGTCCACCGTGAGCCAGCAAAAAGCTTTAGGGCCACTCCAAAAATCGTGCAGCTTTGAAATCTGTGCTAAAATCTTCTAAATTCCATTTTGGGCCCGTTCGAAGTCCGAATTACATTCCGTTTGCATCGTTGGTCTCCTAAAATCAAGATCTACACGTTTATGGAGTCAATTCCTGCAAAGTATTACAAAAAGTATCTATTTTAATCAAATAAAGTTGGGTTAATTTTCATTATTCTAATGTCTAATAGTGGCATCCACCAGCTGGTCGATCTTCGACAGGGGGAAGCTATCTTTCAGGCAAGCCTTGTTGAGGTTGGTGTAGTCAACATAGATCCTCCACTGTTGCTTTTCTTGACCATCACCACGTTCGCCAGCTAGCTCGGATACCGTACTTCATGAATGAAACCGGTGGTGTAGAGCTTATCTACCTCCTCGTTGATGGCCGCCTGCCTCTCTGGGACGAAACTCCTCCTTTTCTACCGAACCGGTCGGTACTTCAGGTCGATGCTCAGTTTGTGGGTGATGATATCAGGGGGGATGCCCGGGATATCCGCCGTCGTCCAGGCAAATACATCGTCGTTCGCCTGTAGGAATTCCAGCATGTGGGCCCTCTCCTCGTCGGGTAGCTGGGCCCCAACCTGCACCGTCTTCGCCTGGTTGGCCCCGAGGGGGTAAGACAGCAGGCGTTCGACCGGACCATCCCTTGGATCCTGAGCCCTTTGGTAGAGGTCGTCCGCCTTGGGGTCGTCCTCGGGGATCCTGGCCCCTGGAACGGCTTGGAAGCAATGCTGCACTGGCTAGATCGCCCCCCTCATCTCCCCGACACCATTGGGAGTTGGGAACTGCACATGTAGCCTTCGGGTGGAGACGACGGTGTCGAGTAGATTAAGCCCGGGCCACCCAAGGATGACGTTGTAGGCCGAAGGGAGCTTGACAACGGTAAAGGTTATCATCACGGTGCTTTGCCGAGGTGGAGTTCCAGCAGTGACGGGGAGAGTGATCTCCCCTTCGACCCTTATAAAATCGCCCGTGAATCCAACGAGAGGGTTGTAGATAGGTTGAATTTGAGTAGGGAAAAGATTCATCCTGGAGAAGGCATCGTAAAAAAACACATCGGTGGAGCTCCTACTATCAACCATAATACGTTTTACAAGATGCTTTGCGATTGTCATCTCAACGACCACGGCTTTGTTATTTATATTTTTTCTCCTATTTTCCCCGTCCCTCATAAAGGGGAGTACATTTTCAGAACAGTCTGCCCCCTGGGCCTTCTTAGGTGCGTGCTCGTTTTCCAATATATCATCCCCACCGGCTTCTCGGTGGGTCGATTGTCGACTTCCGGCACTGGTGGGAGAGCGACGAGCGCCTGAGGTTCCGCCTAGGATCTGCCCCCCACGAACCTTCCGAGGTAGCCCCTTGATGAGTTCTTCAATTTCCTTCTTGAGGTTGCAGCATTCCTTGGTGTCGTGGCTGTGATCGCGGTGATAGCGACAATATTAGATCTATCACGGCCAGTGGAGTGCCTTATCGGAGGTGGGCGCTTCAGGTAGGGCTCGCCCTCGATCTCCATGAGAATCTTCGCCTTAGGGGTGAGGAGAGGCATGTAGCTCTCTTCAGGGGCGGGGGCGCTCCTCGGTCTCGGCCCCTGCCAGAAGTTCTGAGTTGGAGGTGCTGGTTTCCGCGCCCCGGACGTCTCGGCGGGGGCCAGCTTCTTCGATGGGTGCCTGTCGAGTTCCCGCCTCGTACGATCCGTCTCCTCGGTGTGGATGTACTTCTGAGCTCGGAAAAGGAGCTCGACGTAAGTCTTGTGGGGCTTTTGTCAATGGGGTAGGTCAGGCTGGAGGTTCTGAGCCCTCTTTTTAGTGCCAGCATGGTGACTGGCTCATCAAGGCTGTAAATCTCCAGTGCGACATCCTTGAAGCGGGCCACGTAGTCCCGCAGGGGCTCGCTGTCCTGCTGCCTGATGGAGAAAAGGCTATCTGCCTCTCTAGGCACCTTCCGGTAGGCATTGAAGTAGGCCACGAACTTCTACTCCAGCTAAACAAAACTTTCGATGCTCTCTGGCTCGAGGCGGGTGAACCACACTCGGGCCGCCTTCCAGAGAGTAGCAGGGAATGCGATGCAAAGGAGGGCGTTGGTTGTCCCCTAGACCCTCATTAGGGCTTTGTAGCTCTCGAGGTGATCCAGGGGATCGGTGGTCCCGTCGTAGGGGTCCACCTGCGGCATGCGGAACCGGTTCGAAATCGGCTCCTCTTGAACTTCTCGGAAAAATGGGGGCCAGGAGTCATAGCCCGCCGGCTCTCCCGTGAGGCTTTGCATGTTGGCAAACCGGTAGGAGAATTCCGCCAACTTGCGCTCGTGCTCCTCCAGGCATATCTCTACCATGTGCCTGATAACTTCATTAGTAGACCCCTCCATCGAAGGAGACGGAGGGTGTGACCCGAGTATATGGTGTCCGCAACGGGGGGTCTTGCTTTTTCTGCCTCGGTGGGGCTTAGATGCCCCCCGCCCAAGGTTCAGCGAGCAGCTCTCCATGTCGGCGGACCCAACTCGTTGTCTCTTCGCTGGGGTTTGATAGCTACGCAGGTGATCAGAGGCGGCCCGTGGCTATGACGGCCTTCCTTGGAAGGAGCGTAGACTGTTGCGGGGCACTATGGCGTGTGCGACGAGAGTCCCTGGCTGTTGGTGAGTAGCTAAGGACTTTTGCTGATGCTGAAGCTGGCGCACCGCCGTAGCTAGAACTTGCATTTACTGAGCAAGTGCGGCCAGCTGGGCTTCCACCGGAGGTGGCTGGATTAGAGCGGGCGGTGCCACTTCCGGATCGTGCGGGTCCCCTCGGAAGGGGGAATCCCCCGTGCGATCGGTGGAGGCTTCTCTCACTCGCGTAGTCACCATTCTCCGGATAGGTTTGTTCACGGTGGGGACGACCCTTCGAAGCAAGGGGATGCTTCTGACGGTTAGTCCCTCGGGTCTCCTCATCCCTCTTCCTGGCGTGCCAATCTGTTGCCACCAAGATCGTCGTGGCCCGTAGCTTCCGGTGGTGTCGGACTGCTTGCCCTCTTCCCGGGAGCTCTTTGTTCTTTAAGACCTGCAAGAAACAACGTTAGAGACCCGGGCTGGAGGTTCCGGCAGGGGTGCTCCGACGGTTAAGTCAGTGACGATCCAGGGAAACAGGACCTCCTGGTCGAGCCCCTCTTGATGGGCTCAATGCTAGGAGGAGTGAGTGCGGTGTGAGTGGAGATGAGTACGAGCTGGGAGAGTTTGTGACCGAGGTGGAGAGATCCTCCTCTGTGGCCTTCCCTCTCTTCTCGTTTTCTGCGAGTGATCTTGCGTTGTTTTGCTTACCCTCGATGGTTTCTTTTTAACTGAACCTGCTTCAGGATACTCTCCCCCCCCCGCCGGAGCGTGCGGCGGGGTACCATGCCGTGGACGGAATGTCTCTTCTGACATTCGGTGGGGGAAGCCTCCGTGCGTTCTGGCATTCTCTCCGATCACCCCATTCTTGAAAACTTGGCACTGCCTCGATCGGCAAGCTGCTGCCCTCGGGATTTGTATATATATATGTGTGTGTATATATATATATATATATGTGTGTATATATATAGTATATATATAGATATATATATGTGTGTGTATATATATATATATATGTGTGTATATATATATATGTGTGTATATATGTGTATATGTGTATATATATATATATATGTATATATATATATATATATATATCTATATATATATGTATATATATATATATATGTATATATATATATATATATGCGCATTTGGTTTGTACCTTCTTCACATCTTTTACTCTTTGTTTCTGTGTACTTCAGAAATTACGTGACCACAATAGGATTGAGGATATATCTACTCACAAGCGTGCATGGTTCTCAGGTAGATCCTTTAGCTCTACTGGCTTCTCGTCCTCTTAACCTTTTTCCCTCTAGTTCTAAGAGATCATTCGCCCTCCAATGTATGCTGCTTTCTTATTGGTCAAGCTAGTCTTCATAATAGAACTCTATGCGCAATGCATGTTGATTAATCAAGCATTTGATGGATCATCTTGAACAAAGAAAATATTATTACCATGAACTAACTACCTCTTCGCATTGCTAATAACTATTACTTTTTGGATAAATATATCCTTGTGCGTATTTTTGAAAATAGAAAAACAAAAGTTGTTCCTCAAAAAAAAATAAAAATCTATTTATCAAATAAGATAAATTATGAAAAAAAAAGGTTTTCTCATACCGAGAAACCACGTTCATGAATATAATTAGTTAACATGCTGGACAAAACTAATTAAAACCAAGTTCTTAAAGTCGGCCAATTATCACAAAAAATACCTGCACCATGGCATGAGGCCTTTTGCAATTCATGGTTGGGTCTTGCAAACCGCCAACATATCCATGCCATGTTGGTCTTGGTAAAAAAATTTCTCTTGTTAGCTTGATCGGTTGGCAATTTGTTACAGGCCTGTTGCTCTTTGGTTCCACATTTCTCATTTTCTTTTGGTAGAACAAAGAACTACATCAGTAGAGCACTGTTAAACTTACACCAGATAACAAACATATATGCTACTTACATGTAACAAAATAGCAGCGGAAAAGGATAACCGAAATAATACAAAGAAGTATATTGATACAAGCTATCAACTGAGTGACCATAAGTAGAAGTAGACATATGAAGAAGTTAACTATAAAAATACAACATAGTCCAGAACTGAGCACAAGTGAAATTTATATTATTATGAAGCTGGGAGGTAAAGCAACGGCATAGAAACCATTCTGTGCATGAGAAAAGTTGATATGCAGAGTGATTGCATGAAAGATCTGAAAGTGAAAATAGTAATGTAGAAATAGACAGAAGGAGATAATGAAGATAACTAGCTCATGAGCTATAAGATGAAGATGGTCCAACTCCTTGGAAGCAGAAATTGTTGATTTTGAAAACTAAGGACATGAACCAATAACTAACATAGCAACATCCACAAGCAATATAAAAATAGCAGCATCCACAACCAACATAACAGTAATAGGCACAAAGCATCATTAGCAACATAACAACATTCCAATATTAAGCATTCATATCTAAAACATCTAAAACAGGAAAATCTATAAAGCAGCATGACCAACAAAACAGCATCCAACTTTGTAACATATAAGATTGTGATGTAACCATGATTTGCAAAAAAAGGAAAGAGATAAGATAAAACTTGTGATGTAGCTTTAAAAATAGATAGTATGCATATGAGAAATAGCAGTGATGAATGACTGTGTAAGTATCCCGAACATGCTGTGTCTGAAATACACGAGCATCAATAGAAATTTAGTATGTATTGACTTCCGGTTGTTGATGTAGTATTCACATATAATCTAAAGACTTGAAAATCCTATAAAGTAGTTTAGATACACAGTAGCAGAGCAATGATTTAGAAACTGGACCTGCTCATAGAATAAACAGATAAAGTAAACACAAGTCCAATATTTTCCCTCCTCTTTTTCCATGTATTGTCTTTTCCTTTCTACAATTCTTTCCGGTTTTTTCACATATCTTGTTAGTTTTTTCTTCCATGCTGTTCTAGCTTAAGAATTTTTTTCATATTTAGCACATCGAGCAACTATAACAATCTGAAGCCTTAGAATAGGGAGTTGGATTCCGGTCCAAACTTGAATGAAGGTAAAATATATAAGATGCTTGGTGAGGGCATCAGGATCAGACATAGATTACTGGATCCCATATAGTTTACTGATTAGGGTTTAAAGTCTTAGTCATGTGTCACAATTTTGTAATCAAGTAAGATTGAGTCATGTAATAAGTTAAGGCTAGTTGATTTGTCTCAACCCTAGTCCAGTTATTGAGCATTACTTGAGTATTAGTCCAGTATAGTTCAATTTTGTATAATAGAAGAGGTTACACAGTTTTGAAGTTCCACCAGGCCTCATCCAGGAGCTAGAAGTCTTCATAGCAGCTTATTGGCCTTATTTGCCACCCCAGGGTCCAAGATTCCTTTCAAATGCCCCAGATGCCCTCCAGATACTTTCCAGATGCCTTGATACCCTCCAAATGCTAGAGAATATTCCCAGATCAGGACACCTCATAATTTCAGGAATATGCCAACACCCAGGCCAAGAGATTCCAAGCCCAGAAGTCAAGCCCATGAGCCCCAGAATCAAGATTTCAAGAAATATGCTGATACCAGGGCATCCCAGTTTCCAGGGCCCAAAGCCCATGCATCAAGGCCCAAAGGAGGACACCCCCTTGCTGCCCATGAAGCCCACACACCCAAGCCCAATACATGTAGGCATCCAAGCTTTTGACCAAGTCAAAGGAGGAAGGAAATCCAAGTAGAATAAGGAGGACTAGTTTCATTCAAAGTGTATTCTCTCAATCTTAATCAAACTTGTAATCCCTTTTCCTCTCTACTTTGTATTCCTATCCTAACTAGGAGAGGACTTGGGGAACATCTATAAATACCCCACCCCTTCCCTTCTTGTAAGTAATCTTTATTCATGATATCAAAAACTCTGGTAAATTTTATTTGAGATTGTTCTTGTGTTCTTGTGTTGAGGTGTGTGTCCTTGAGTGCCCTAGTATTCTAAGCCCTAGCCGATCAAGCTTGCTGCCTTCAAGCCCTAAGATGCCAAGGAAAAGGAAGCCCTAGGCCACCCAAGCATAGAGTTCATCTTCTACCATCAAGTCACCCACATCCAAAACCCTAATCTCTTCCTTTCTAATCCTAGTTCCATAATTCCACTTTTTATTTGTTCTCAAACTAATCCTCTGACACTTGCAGGATCCCCGTGGTATTCACCTCCGAAGAGGAGGCCCTCTTTGCCTCCAGGACTGATCCCTAATAGCTGCCTGAATCGAGGAACCGAAAGCTTATCTTCCAGGCGCCAATCTCGAGTGCTGTGTGATCTCTTCATCGATCGGATCTTCAAATCCTGTTTGGTACAATCCTTTCCCCTCCTAATTTCTGACTTGATGAAGGTATGCTATCCTAATCAGGGATTTCTCAATCTTCGAGATCCTATCTTTTATTATTTTGCATGGGTCTTATGCGGGTATGCTAGTTTCTTTCATTACTAGTTTTCTAGTTATTCTTTACTTGATTTCGAGAACTTTAGTCTGCAAATTAAAACCCTAAAAAAAATTTCTAAAAATTTAGTTTCTATTTTCCTGCATGCATATGAGTCTTAGGATCATCCCGCATCAATTTGGTATCAGAGCTAGTTTAAGATAATTTACATCTTCATCAAAAAACAATAAACATTCATTGTTATTTTTTCTGCATCCTGTCATCTGTAGTAGGTCTCCAAGTTTTGGTCCAATTCATCATCATAGAAATTTTATTTTCTATTTAAATTTGCATGATAGAGTCTCTGTTTAGTCATGATAATTATCATAATTCTTAATTAATTTTACAGAAACTAAAAAGTCCTAAAATTTGGCATCTTACAAATCCTAACTAAAATCCTGAGATTTCTGCATCAGTCTGAAAACCCTAGGATTTGCATTATCATATGATTTTAGTTTTGCATGAAATTTGGTACTGATCATCACCACCTCCATCCTATGTTCTATAATTTTTTAGATTTCTTTCTACATCAAAATTGTGTCAAATTCTGTATTAAACAGAATCCTAAATTCTGTTCTGCATACTTGTTCAAACCAAACCTAATTAACTTCCAAACCCCTCAATCCCAAGCCCAATTTTGATTGCTAACCTAATCAACTTAAACCTAACTTGCCATATCATAAAACACCCAAAAATATTTTTATTTTTTTGATTATTAGTAGATTGCATCTGGACCATCGAATGTCATCATCTGCATTAAACTAATCTTAAGGGCACTTTCACTATCTCGGATCAGGGCAGGAGGTCATAACTTGTCCTGGGCCCAAAAACAACCTCCTTACATTCTCACCCAAGCCTTAACTAAAATTAGTTAGACTTAATTTGCCCTAGTAGGCTAGGTGACACCAACAAGTCGGGTCCGAATTGTGTGGGCCAACTAGTGCATTCAATTCATCAACTATTACTGGAATCTGGTGTCTAAGGCTGGGGGTCCAGAGTCAACCGACCTAAGAGGTGTTGTGGTTTTTAATTGGGTCCCTGCGAAAGCAGGGGGGCCTCCCACACTCCCACCCCCTACATGGTCAGAGAAAGGATTAGTTATTGAGTTGGGTGTAAGTTGAGCTAACCCACTCAGTTTTGGCTCTAGATCTAGGAAATCCTAGTTTGTACTAACTCTTACATGCTTGGCTGCATCATTTCACCTTAATTGCTTGTTGAGTGCATGATCACTAGACTAGGAACCCAATACCAAAAGTCCAAACCTCAACTCAGTACAATCATGGAGTCCAACCTTGAAGCCCTCCTAAAAGCCATGAATGAACAGATGGTTGCCCAATTAATCACCCAGATTAACCAATCCAATACCCAATTGAACCACAAGTTCGATCAATCCAATACCCAGATCAACAATCGACTTGATCAAATGATCCAATCAAATAACCAAACAACCCATAGGTTAGACCAAGTAGGAGATCAGTCAGGAAACCTAGACAAGACCCATAAAGTTGAACCCATGTCCTATGAGCCCCAAGAACCCATAGTCCTAGGTATCATCCTAGTGCTAGCTAAGTCAACCCTAGTCAACCTGAACCCTATAGGATTAGTCCCCTAGAGATGAACCAAGTATTAGTCAGGAACCCTTTAGTCAACCCACCCATGTTACCCTAGACATTAGTCAATTTTTCCTTAGCCAACCCCCTCTTACCACCTCATTGGTTCACCAGAATGACATTGAAGAGGAGATATATGAAGCTGACATGAGCTTAGTAGAGGAGTATGAGGAAGAAGAAGAGGAGTTTCCTATAGAAAACCTAGAATTAGTTGACCCAGTAGATACCCAGGTAGAAACCCATCTAGAGTTAACTGACCCTAAACACACCCAAACTATAGTGGAAGAGATATTAAAGGATGAGGAACCCAATCCTACTATTACACTCTTTATTGAGGAGCCACTAGAAAAAAGCCCAAGTGTAGAGCCCAGTCCTGAATTTCTTTAACCAGAAGACTATATTAAGGATTTGGCTTATCAGTAGCCTCAAGAAGAATCCAATCCTATAGTTCCCATTGAAGAACTCTTCCCTGAGATCAATGATCCATTCTTCCATCATGAAAACCCTGTAGGTACTCATCAACCCCATAAGATCAACCTTATTAGTATAGGACTTATCCCTGAAACACCTTCTTGTCTCCTAGTCTATCCGATCAATTCCAACCCCTTTTCTTACTTTCTACCTTACCAGACTAACCCTGAATCCACATCGTATTTTCTGCATTTTCTTGGATTTTCTTATGCTTCTTTAATCGTTCATCTGCATTTTATAGAGGTAAGTATAATACATGCATTCATTGAGCATGTCATATTTGCATCTTACTTTTGGAGGACCCTATGGTACTTAGTAGGAGCCCATTATAAGTTTTCCTGTGCATATCAAACCAGGGTTAAACTTAAAGAGTCTATAGTCTGTTAGGTTTAAGCATCCAAAGAGTCCAATAAGAATGTATAGTCGAGTTTGCATGTTATTAGGTGTTAGCATGAGTCCCCTGCATCATCTGTTAGGAGTCTGCATGTATCCAGCATATTTGCATTTGCATCAGAAACTTAGCCAAAGATTAATCTAAGTAATGAAACATATAAGAACTTGGCTAATTCTCGAAAGAGAGTTAATGAATTTTCTGTAGGAGATTATGTGATGATTAGGGTTAGACATGAGTGGTTCCCTCTAGGGATCGTAAAGAATTTTCATGCTCACGTAGCTGGACCATTCAAAATAATGAAGAGAGTTGGATCCGATGCCTATGTGCTCGAGTTGCCAACCGAATTAGGTATCGGTTCCACTTTCAGCATTTTAGACATTATGGAGTATCGGGAGCCAGCAGTGATATCTATTGAGCATTTTGAACCAATTCCTTTCCTTGAGAGTGAACCCATCTTAGAGAGTCTACTTCCAAATTGGCCTGATAGTAAAAAAAGAATTGAGCGCATCCTGGACGACCAAGCCATCAGTACTTGAAACACAGGCTATCACCAGTATTTGATCCATTGGCAAGGTTGGCCGGAATCTGAGAACTCGTAGATTACCCGTAAGGATCTGCAGTGCCTCAACCAGAACTTCTTGAACTATATGAGAGCCACATTGATCTTTACTCGATGGGGTCGAGTTCCTCCCATCCCAGGAGGATTGGTGGGGGCACCAGGATCAGACACAGATTACTGGATCCCATATGATTTATTGATTAGGGTTTAGAGCCTTAGTCATGTATCACAATTTTGTAATCAAGTAAGATTGAGTCCTGTAATAAGCGAGGTTAGTTGATTTGTCTCAACCCTAGTCTAGTTATTAAGTCCTATACTTGAGTATTAATCCAGTATGAGTTCAATTTTGTACAAGAGAAGAGGTTACACAGTTTTGAAGTTCCACCAGGCCTCATCCAGGAGCCAGAAGCCTTCATAGTAGCGTATTGGGTCTTGTTTGCCACCCCAGGATCCAATATTCCTTCCAGATGCCCCAGATGCCCTCCAAATGCTTTCCAGATGCCTTGATACCCTCCAAATGCTAGAGAATATTCCCAGATCAGGACACCTCATAATTTCAGGAATATGCCAACACCCAGGCCAAGAGATTCCAAGCCCAGAAGTCAAGCCCATGAGCCCCAGAATCAAGATTTCAAGAAATATGCTGATACCAGGGCATCCCAGTTTCCAGGGCCCAAAGCCCATGCATCAAGGCCCAAAGGAGGACACCCCCTTGCTGCCCATGAAGCCCACACGCCCAAGCCCACTACATGTAGGCATCCAAGCCTTTTGACCAATTCAAAGGAGGAAGGAAATCCAAGTAGAATAAGGAGAACTAGTTTCATTCAAAGTGTATTCTGCCAATCTTAATCAAACTTGTAATCCCTTTCCCTCTCTACTCTGTATTCCTATCATAACTAGGAGAGGACTTGGGAAACATCTATAAATATCCCACCTCTCCCCTCTTGTAAGTAATCTTTATTCATGATATCAAAAACTCTGGTGAATTTTATTTGAGATTGTTCTTGTATTTTATTCTTGTGTTACTTTATTCTTGTGTTGAGGTGTGAGTGTCCTTGAACGCCCTAGTCTTCTAAGCCCTAGCCGATCAAGCTTGCTGCCTTCAAGCCCTAAGATGCCAAGGAAAAGGAAGCCCTAGGCCACCCAAGCATAGAGTTCATCTTCTACCATCAAGTCACCCACATCCAAAACCCTAATCTCTTCCTTTCTAATCCTAGTTCCATAATTCCACTTTTTATTTGTTCTCAAACTAATCCTCTGACACTTGCAGGATCCCCATGGTATTCACCTCCGAAGAGGAGGCCCTCTTTGCCTCCAGGACTGATCCCTAATAGCTACCTGAATCGAGGAACCGAAAGCTTATCTTCCAGGCGTCAATCTCGAGTGCTGTGTGATCTCTTCATCGATCGGATCTTCAAATCCCTGTTTGGTACAATCCTTTCCCCTCCTAATTTCTGACTTGATGAAGGTATGCTATCCTAATCAGGGATTTCTCAATCTTCGAGGTCCTATCTTTTATTATTTTGCATGGGTCTTATGCGGGTATGCTAGTTTCTTTCATTACTAGTTTTCTAGTTATTCTTTACTTGATTTCGAGAACTTTAGTCTGCAAATTAAAACCCTAAAAAAAATTTCTAAAAAATTTAGTTTCTATTTTCCTGCATGCATATGAGTCTTAGGATCATCCCGCATCAATTTGGTATCAGAGCTAGTTTACGATAATTTACATCTTCATCAAAAAACCATAAAACATTCATTGTTATTTTTTCTGCATCCTGTCATCTGTAGTAGGTCTCCAAGTTTTGGTCCAATTCATCATCATAGAAATTTTATTTTCTATTTAAATTTGCATGATAGAGTCTCTGTTTAGTCATGATAATTATAATAAATCTTAATTAATTTTACAGAAACTAAAAAGTCCTAAAATCTGGCATCTTACAAATCCTAACTAAAATCCTGAGATTTCTGCATCAGTCTGAAAACCCTAGGATTTGCATTATCATATGATTTTAGTTTTGCATGAAATTTGGTACTGATCATCACCACCTCCATCCTATGTTCTATAATTTTTTAGATTTCTTTCTACATCAAAAATTGTGTCAAATTCTGTATTAAACAGAATCCTAAATTCTGTTCTGCATACTTGTTCAAACCAAACCTAATTAACTTCCAAACCCCTCAATCCCAAGCCCAATTTTGATTGCTAACCTAATCAACTTAAACCTAACTTGCCATATCATAAAACACCCAAAAATATTTTTATTTTTTTGATTATTAGTAGATTGCATCTGGACCATCGAATGTCATCATCTGCATTAAACTAATCTTAAGGGCACTTTCACTATCTCGGATCAGGGCAGGAGGTCATAACTTGTCCTGGGCCCAAAAACAACCTCCTTACATTCTCACCCAAGCCTTAACTAAAATTAGTTAGACTTAATTTGCCCTAGTAGGCTAGGTGACACCAACAAGTCGGGTCCGAATTGTGTGGGCCAACTAGTGCATTCAATTCATCAACTATTACTGGAATCTGGTGTCTAAGGCTGGGGGTCCAGAGTCAACCGACCTAAGAGGTGTTGTGGTTTTTAATTGGGTCCCTGCGAAAGCAGGGGGGCCTCCCACACTCCCACCCCCTACATGGTCAGAGAAAGGATTAGTTATTGAGTTGGGTGTAAGTTGAGCTAACCCACTCAGTTTTGGCTCTAGATCTAGGAAATCCTAGTTTGTACTAACTCTTACATGCTTGGCTGCATCATTTCACCTTAATTGCTTGTTGAGTGCATGATCACTAGACTAGGAACCCAATACCAAAAGTCCAAACCTCAACTCAGTACAATCATGGAGTCCAACCTTGAAGCCCTCCTAAAAGCCATGAATGAACAGATGGTTGCCCAATTAATCACCCAGATTAACCAATCCAATACCCAATTGAACCACAAGTTCGATCAATCCAATACCCAGATCAACAATCGACTTGATCAAATGATCCAATCAAATAACCAAACAACCCATAGGTTAGACCAAGTAGGAGATCAGTCAGGAAACCTAGACAAGACCCATAAAGTTGAACCCATGTCCTATGAGCCCCAAGAACCCATAGTCCCTAGGTATCATCCTAGTGCTAGCTAAGTCAACCCTAGTCAACCTGAACCCTATAGGATTAGTCCCCCTAGAGATGAACCAAGTATTAGTCAGGAACCCTTTAGTCAACCCACCCATGTTACCCTAGACATTAGTCAATTTTTCCTTAGCCAACCCCCTCTTACCACCTCATTGGTTCACCAGAATGACATTGAAGAGGAGATATATGAAGCTGACATGAGCTTAGTAGAGGAGTATGAGGAAGAAGAAGAGGAGTTTCCTATAGAAAACCTAGAATTAGTTGACCCAGTAGATACCCAGGTAGAAACCCATCTAGAGTTAACTGACCCTAAACACACCCAAACTATAGTGGAAGAGATATTAAAGGATGAGGAACCCAATCCTACTATTACACTCTTTATTGAGGAGCCACTAGAAAAAAGCCCAAGTGTAGAGCCCAGTCCTGAATTTCTTTAACCAGAAGACTATATTAAGGATTTGGCTTATCAGTAGCCTCAAGAAGAATCCAATCCTATAGTTCCCATTGAAGAACTCTTCCCTGAGATCAATGATCCATTCTTCCATCATGAAAACCCTGTAGGTACTCATCAACCCCATAAGATCAACCTTATTAGTATAGGACTTATCCCTGAAACACCTTCTTGTCTCCTAGTCTATCCGATCAATTCCAACCCCTTTTCTTACTTTCTACCTTACCAGACTAACCCTGAATCCACATCGTATTTTCTGCATTTTCTTGGATTTTCTTATGCTTCTTTAATCGTTCATCTGCATTTTATAGAGGTAAGTATAATACATGCATTCATTGAGCATGTCATATTTGCATCTTACTTTTGGAGGACCCTATGGTACTTAGTAGGAGCCCATTATAAGTTTCCTGTGCATATCAAACCAGGGTTAAACTTAAAGAGTCTATAGTCTGTTAGGTTTAAGCATCCAAAGAGTCCAATAAGAATGTATAGTCGAGTTTGCATGTTATTAGGTGTTAGCATGAGTCCCCTGCATCATCTGTTAGGAGTCTGCATGTATCCAGCATATTTGCATTTGCATCAGAAACTTAGCCAAAGATTAATCTAAGTAATGAAACATATAAGAACTTGGCTAATTCTCGAAAGAGAGTTAATGAATTTTCTGTAGGAGATTATGTGATGATTAGGGTTAGACATGAGTGGTTCCCTCTAGGGATCGTAAAGAATTTTCATGCTCACGTAGCTGGACCATTCAAAATAATGAAGAGAGTTGGATCCGATGCCTATGTGCTCGAGTTGCCACCCGAATTAGGTATCGGTTCCACTTTCAGCATTTTAGACATTATGGAGTATCGGGAGCCAGCAGTGATATCTATTGAGCATTTTGAACCAATTCCTTTCCGTGAGAGTGAACCCATCTTAGAGAGTCTACTTCCAAATTGGCCTGATAGTAAAAAAAGAATTGAGCGCATCCTGGACGACCAAGCCATCAGTACTTGAAACACAGGCTATCACCAGTATTTGATCCATTGGCAAGGTTGGCCGGAATCTGAGAACTCATAGATTACCCGTAAGGATCTGCAGTGCCTCAACCAGAACTTCTTGAACTATATGAGAGCCACATTGATCTTTACTCGATGGGGTCGAGTTCCTCCCATCCCAGGAGGATTGGTGGGGGCACCAGGATCAGACACAGATTACTGGATCCCATATGATTTATTGATTAGGGTTTAGAGCCTTAGTCATGTATCACAATTTTGTAATCAAGTAAGATTGAGTCCTGTAATAAGCGAGGTTAGTTGATTTGTCTCAACCCTAGTCTAGTTATTAAGTCCTATACTTGAGTATTAATCCAGTATGAGTTCAATTTTGTACAAGAGAAGAGGTTACACAGTTTTGAAGTTCCACCAGGCCTCATCCAGGAGCCAGAAGCCTTCATAGTAGCGTATTGGGTCTTGTTTGCCACCCCAGGATCCAATATTCCTTCCAGATGCCCCAGATGCCCTCCAAATGCTTTTCAGATGCCTTGATACCCTCCAAATGCTAGAGAATATTCCCAGATCAGGACACCTCATAATTTCAGGAATATGCCAACACCCAGGCCAAGAGATTCCAAGCCCAGAAGTCAAGCCCATGAGCCCCAGAATCAAGATTTCAAGAAATATGCTGATACCAGGGCATCCCAGTTTCCAGGGCCCAAAGCCCATGCATTAAGGCCCAAAGGAGGACACCCCCTTGCTGCCCATGAAGCCCACACGCCCAAGCCCACTACATGTAGGCATCCAAGCCTTTTGACCAATTCAAAGGAGGAAGGAAATCCAAGTAGAATAAGGAGAACTAGTTTCATTCAAAGTGTATTCTGCCAATCTTAATCAAACTTGTAATCCCTTTCCCTCTCTACTCTGTATTCCTATCATAACTAGGAGAGGACTTGGGAAACATCTATAAATATCCCACCTCTCCCCCTCTTGTAAGTAATCTTTATTCATGATATCAAAAACTCTGGTGAATTTTATTTGAGATTGTTCTTGTATTTTATTCTTGTGTTACTTTATTCTTGTGTTGAGGTGTGAGTGTCCTTGAACGCCCTAGTCTTCTAAGCCCTAGCCGATCAAGCTTGCTGCCTTCAAGCCCTAAGATGCCAAGGAAAAGGAAGCCCTAGGCCACCCAAGCATAGAGTTCATCTTCTACCATCAAGTCACCCACATCCAAAACCCTAATCTCTTCCTTTCTAATCCTAGTTCCATAATTCCACTTTTTATTTGTTCTCAAACTAATCCTCTGACACTTGCAGGATCCCCATGGTATTCACCTCCGAAGAGGAGGCCCTCTTTGCCTCCAGGACTGATCCCTAATAGCTACCTGAATCGAGGAACCGAAAGCTTATCTTCCAGGCGTCAATCTCGAGTGCTGTGTGATCTCTTCATCGATCGGATCTTCAAATCCCTGTTTGGTACAATCCTTTCCCCTCCTAATTTCTGACTTGATGAAGGTATGCTATCCTAATCAGGGATTTCTCAATCTTCGAGGTCCTATCTTTTATTATTTTGCATGGGTCTTATGCGGGTATGCTAGTTTCTTTCATTACTAGTTTTCTAGTTATTCTTTACTTGATTTCGAGAACTTTAGTCTGCAAATTAAAACCCTAAAAAAAATTTCTAAAAAATTTAGTTTCTATTTTCCTGCATGCATATGAGTCTTAGGATCATCCCGCATCAATTTGGTATCAGAGCTAGTTTACGATAATTTACATCTTCATCAAAAAACCATAAAACATTCATTGTTATTTTTTCTGCATCCTGTCATCTGTAGTAGGTCTCCAAGTTTTGGTCCAATTCATCATCATAGAAATTTTATTTTCTATTTAAATTTGCATGATAGAGTCTCTGTTTAGTCATGATAATTATAATAAATCTTAATTAATTTTACAGAAACTAAAAAGTCCTAAAATCTGGCATCTTACAAATCCTAACTAAAATCCTGAGATTTCTGCATCAGTCTGAAAACCCTAGGATTTGCATTATCATATGATTTTAGTTTTGCATGAAATTTGGTAGTGATCATCACCACCTCCATCCTACCTTCTATAATTTTTTATATTTTTTCTACATCAAAAATTGTGTCAAATTCTATATTAAACAGAATCCTAAATTCTGTTCTGCATACTTGTTCAAACCAAACCTAATTAACTTCCAAACCCCTCAATCCCAAGCCCAATTTTGATTGCTAACCTAATCAACTTAAACCTAACTTGCCATATCATAAAACACCCAAAAATATTTTTATTTTTTGATTATTAGTAGATTGCATCTGGACCATGTCATCATCTGCATTAAACTAATCTTAAGGGCACTTTCACTATCTCGGATCAGGGCAGGAGGTCATAACTTGTCCTGGGCCCAAAAACAACCTCCTTACATTCTCACCCAAGCCTTAACTAAAATTAGTTAGACTTAATTTGCCCTAGTAGGCTAGGTGACACCAACAAGTCGGGTCCGAATTGTGTGGGCCAACTAGTGCATTCAATTCATCAACTATTACTGGAATCTGGTGTCTAAGGCTGGGGGTCCAGAGTCAACCGACCTAAGAGGTGTTGTGGTTTTTAATTGGGTCCCTGCGAAAGTAGGGGGGCCTCCCACACTCCCACCCCCTACATGGTCGGAGAAAGGATTAGTTATTGAGTTGGGTGTAAGTTGAGCTAACCCACTCAGTTTTGGCTCTAGATCTAGGAAATCATAGTTTGTACTAACCCTTACATGCTTGGCTGCATCATTTCACCTTAATTGCTTGTTGAGTGCATGATCACTAGACTAGGAACCCAATACCAAAAGTCCAAACCTCAACTCAGTACAATCATGGAGTCCAACCTTGAAGCCCTCCTAAAAGCCATGAATGAACAGATGGTTGCCCAATTAATCACCCAGATTAACCAATCCAATACCCAATTGAACCACAAGTTCGATCAATCCAATACCCAGATCAACAATCGACTTGATCAAATGATCCAATCAAATAACCAAACAACCCATAGGTTAGACCAAGTAGGAGATCAGTCAGGAAACCTAGACAAGACCCATAAAGTTGAACCCATGTCCTATGAGCCCCAAGAACCCATAGTCCCTAGGTATCAGCCTAGTGCTAGCTAAGTCAACCCTAGTAAACCTGAACCCTATAGGATTAGTCCCCCTAGAGATGAACCAAGTATTAGTCAGGAACCCTTTAGTCAACCCACCCATGTTACCCTAGACATTAGTCAATTTTTCCTTAGCCAACCCCCTCTTACCACCTCATTGGTTCACCAGAATGACATTGAAGAGGAGATATATGAAGCTGACATGAGCTTAGTAGAGGAGTATGAGGAAGAAGAAGAGGAGTTCCCTATAGAAAACCTAGAATTAGTTGACCCAGTAGATACCCAGGTAGAAACCCATCTAGAGTTAATTGACCCTAAACACACCCAAACTATAGTGGAAGAGAAATTAAAGGATGAGGAACCCAATCCTACTATTACACTCTTTATTAAGGAGCCACTAGAAAAAAGCCCAAGTGTAGAGCCCAGTCCTGAATTTCTTTAACCAGAAGACTATATTAAGGATTTGGCTTATCAGTAGCCTCAAGAAGAATCCAATCCTATAGTTTCCATTGAAGAACTCTTCCCTGAGATCAATGATCCATTCTTCCATCATGAAAACCCTGTAGGTACTCATCAACCCCATAAGATCAACCTTACTAGTATAGGACTTATCCCTGAAACACCTTCTTGTCTCCTAGTCTATCCGATCAATTCCAACCCTTTTCTTACTTTCTACCTTACCAGACTAACCCTGAATCCACATCGTATTTTCTGCATTTTCTTGGATTTTCTTATGCTTCTTTAATCGTTCATCTGCATTTTATAGAGGTAAGTATAATACATGCATTCATTGAGCATGTCATATTTGCATCTTACTTTTGGAGGACCCTATGGTACTTAGTAGGATCCGATTATAAGTTTTCCTGTGCATATCAAACCAGGGTTAAACTTAAAGAGTCTATAGTCTGTTAGGTTTAAGCATCCAAGTCCAATAAGAATGTATAGTCGGGTTTGCATGTCATTAGGTGTTAGTATGAGTCCCTTGCATCATCTGTTAGGAGTCTGCATGTATCCAGCATATTTGCATTTGCATCAGAAACTTAGCCAAAGATTAATCTAAGTAATGAAACATATAAGAACTTGGCTAATTCTCGAAAGAGAGTTAATGAATTTCTGTAGGAGATTATGTGATGATTAGGGTTAGACATGAGCGGTTCCCTCTAGGGATCGTAAAGAATTTTCATGCTCACATAGCTGGACCATTCAAAATAATGAAGAGAGTTGGATCCGATGCCTATGTGCTCGAGTTGCCACCCGAATTAGGTATTGGTTCCACTTTCAGCATTTTAGACATTATGGAGTATCGGGAGCCAGCAGTGATATCTATTGAGCATTTTGAACCAATTCCTTTCCTTGAGAGTGAACCCATCTTAGAGAGACTACTTCCAAATTGGCCTGATAGTAAGGAAAGGATTGAGCGCATCCTGGACGACCAAGCCATCAGTACTTGAAACACAGGCTATCACCAGTATTTGATCCATTGGCAAGGTTGGCCGGAATCTGAGAACTCGTAGATTACCCGTAAGGATCTGCAGTGCCTCAACCAGAACTTCTTGAACTATATGAGAGCCACATTGATCTTTACTCGATGGGGTCGAGTTCCTCCCACCCCAGGAGGATTGGTGGGGGCACCAGGATCAGACACAGATTACTGGATCCCATATGATTTATTGATTAGGGTTTAGAGCCTTAGTCATGTATCACAATTTTGTAATCAAGTAAGATTGAGTCCTATAATAAGCGAGGTTAGTTGATTTGTCTCAACCCTAGTCTAGTTATTAAGTCCTATACTTGAGTATTAGTCCAGTATGAGTTCAATTATGTACAAGAGAAGAGGTTACACAGTTTTGAAGTTCCACCAGGCCTCATCCAGGAGCCAGAAGCCTTCATAGTAGCTTATTGGGTCTTGTTTGCCACCCCAGGATCCAATATTCCTTCCAGATGCCCCAGATGCCCTCCAAATGCTTTCCAGATGCCTTGATACCCTCCAAATGCTAGAGAATATTCCTAGATCAGGACACCTCATAATTTCAGGAATATGCCAACACCCAGGCCAAGAGATTCCAAGCCCAGAAGTCAAGCCCATGAGCCCCAGAATCAAGATTTCAAGAAATATGCTGATACCAGGGCATCCCAGTTTCCAGGGCCCAAAGCCCATGCATCAAGGCCCAAAGGAGGACACCCCCTTGCTGCCCATGAAGCCCACACGCCCAATCCCACTACATGTAGGCATCCAAGCCCTTTGACCAATTCAAAGGAGGAAGGAAATCCAAGTAGAATAAGGAGAACTAGTTTCATTCAAAGTGTATTCTGCCAATCTTAATCAAACTTGTAATCCCTTTCCCTCTCTACTTTGGATTCCTATCATAACTAGGAGAGGACTTGGGAAACATCTATAAATATCCCACCTCTCCCCCTCTTGTAAGTAATATTTATTCATGATATCAAAAACTCTGGTGAATTTTATTTGAGATTGTTCTTGTATTTTATTCTTGTGTTACTTTATTCTTGTGTTGAGGTATGAGTGTGCTTGAATGCCCTAGTCTTCTAAGCCCTAGCCGATCAAGCTTGCTGCCTTCAAGCCCTAAGATGCCAAGGAAAAGGAAGCCCTAGGCCACCAAAGCATAGAGTTCATCTTCTACCATCAAGTCACCCACATCCAAAACCCTAATCTCTTCCTTTCTAATCCTAGTTCCATAATTCCACTTTTTATTTGTTCTCAAACTAATCCTCTGACACTTGCAGGATCCCCGTGGTATTCACCTCCGAAGAGGAGGCCCTCTTTGCCTCCAGGACTGATCCCTAATAGCTGCCTGAATCGAGGAACCGAAAGCTTATCTTCCAGGCGCCAATCTCGAGTGCTGTGTGATCTCTTCATCGATCGGATCTTCAAATCCCTGTTTGGTACAATCCTTTCCCCTCCTAATTTCTGACTTGATGAAGGTATGCTATCCTAATCAGCGATTTCTCAATCTTCGAGGTCCTATCTTTTATTATTTTGCATGGGTCTTATGCGGGTATGCTAGTTTCTTTCATTACTAGTTTTCTAGTTATTCTTTACTTGATTTTGAGAACTTTAGTCTGCAAATTAAAACCCTAAAAAAATTTCTAAAAAATTTAGTTTCTATTTTCCTGCATGCATATGAGTCTTAGGATCATCCCGCATCAATTTGGTATCAGAGCTAGTTTAAGATAATTTACATCTTCATCAAAAAACCATAAAACATTCATTGTTATTTTTTCTGCATCCTGTCATCTGTAGTAGGTCTCCAAGTTTTGGTCCAATTCATCATCATAGAAATTTTATTTTCTATTTAAATTTGCATGATAGAGTCTCTGTTTAGTCATGATAATTATCATAATTCTTAATTAATTTTATAGAAACTAAAAAGTCCTAAAATTGGCATCTTACAAATCCTAACTAAAATCCTGAGATTTCTGCATCAGTCTGAAAACCCTAGGATTTGCATTATCATATGATTTTAGTTTTGCATGAAATTTGGTAGTGATCATCACCACCTCCATCCTATGTTCTATAATTTTTTAGATTTTTTTCTACATCAAAAATTGTGTCAAATTCTGTATTAAACAGAATCCTAAATTCTGTTCTGCATACTTGTTCAAACCAAACCTAATTAACTTCCAAACCCCTCAATCCCAAGCCCAATTTTGATTGCTAACCTAATCAACTTAAACCTAACTTGCCATATCATAAAACACCCAAAAATATTTTATTTTTTTGATTATTAGTAGATTGCATCTGGACCATCGAATGTCATCATCTGTATTAAACTAATCTTAAGGGCACTTTCACTATCTCGGATCAGGGCAGGAGGTCATAACTTGTCCTGGGCCCAAAAACAACCTCCTTACATTCTCACCCAAGCCTTAACTAAAATTAGTTAGACTTAATTTGCCCTAGTAGGCTAGGTGACACCAACAAGTCGGGTCCGAATTGTGTGGGCCAACTAGTGCATTCAATTCATCAACTATTACTGGAATCTGGTGTCTAAGGCTGGGGGTCCAGAGTCAACCGACCTAAGAGGTGTTGTGGTTTTTAATTGGGTCCCTGCGAAAGCAGGGGGGCCTCCCACACTCCCACCCCCTACATGGTCAGAGAAAGGATTAGTTATTGAGTTGGGTGTAAGTTGAGCTAACCCACTCAGTTTTGGCTCTAGATCTAGGAAATCCTAGTTTGTACTAACCCTACATGCTTGGCTGCATCATTTCACCTTAATTGCTTGTTGAGTGCATGATCACTAGACTAGGAACCCAATACCAAAAGTCCAAACCTCAACTCAGTACAATCATGGAGTCCAACCTTGAAGCCCTCCTAAAAGCCATGAATGAACAGATGGTTGCCCAATTAATCACCCAGATTAACCAATCCAATACCCAATTGAACCACAAGTTCGATCAATCCAATACCCAGATCAACAATCGACTTGATCAAATGATCCAATCAAATAACCAAACAACCCATAGGTTAGACCAAGTAGGAGATCAGTCAGGAAACCTAGACAAGACCCATAAAGTTGAACCCATGTCCTATGAGCCCCAAGAACCCATAGTCCCTAGGTATCAGCATAGTGCTAGCTAAGTCAACCCTAGTCAACCTGAACCCTATAGGATTAGTCCCCCTAGAGATGAACCAAGTATTAGTCAGGAACCCTTTAGTCAACCCACCCATGTTACCCTAGACATTAGTCAATTTTTCCTTAGCCAACCCCCTCTTACCACCTCATTGGTTCACCAGAATGACATTGAAGAGGAGATATATGAAGCTGACATGAGCTTAGTAGAGGAGTATGAGGAAGAAGAAGAGGAGTTCCCTATAGAAAACCTAGAATTAGTTGACCCGGTAGATACCCAGGTAGAAACCCATCTAGAGTTAACTGACCCTAAACACACCCAAACTATAGTGGAAGAGAAATTAAAGGATGAGGAACCCAATCCTACTATTACACTCTTTATTGAGGAGCCACTAGAAAAAAGCCCAAGTGTAGAGCCCAGTCCTGAATTTCTTTAACCAGAAGACTATATTAAGGATTTGGCTTATCAGTAGCCTCAAGAAGAATCCAATCCTATAGTTCCCATTGAAGAACTCTTCCCTGAGATCAATGATCCATTCTTCCATCATGAAACCCTGTTGGTACATCAACTGTTGGTACTCATCAACCCCATAAGATCAACCTTATTAGTATAGGACTTATCCCTGAAACACCTTCTTGTCTCCTAGTCTATCCGATCAATTCCAACCCCTTTTCTTACTTTCTACCTTACCAGACTAACCCTGAATCCACATCGTATTTTCTGCATTTTCTTGGATTTTCTTATGCTTCTTTAATCATTCATCTGCATTTTATAGAGGTAAGTATAATACATGCATTCATTGAGCATGTCATATTTGCATCTTACTTTTGGAGGACCCTATGGTACTTAGTAGGAGCCCATTATAAGTTTTCCTGTGCATATCAAACCAGGGTTAAACTTAAAGAGTCTATAGTCTGTTAGGTTTAAGCATCCAAAGAGTCCAATAAGAATGTATAGTCGAGTTTGCATGTCATTAGGTGTTAGTATGAGTCCCCTGCATCATCTGTTAGGAGTCTGCATGTATCCAGCATATTTGCATTTGCATCAGAAACTTAGCCAAAGATTAATCTAAGTAATGAAACATATAAGAACTTGGCTAATTCTCGAAAGAGAGTTAATGAATTTTCTGTAGGAGATTATGTGATGATTAGGGTTAGACATGAGCGGTTCCCTCAAGGGATCGTAAAGAATTTTCATGCTCACGTAGCTGGACCATTCAAAATAATGAAGAGAGTTGGATCCGATGCCTATGTGCTCGAGTTGCCACCCGAATTAGGTATTGGTTCCACTTTCAGCATTTTAGACATTATGGAGTATCGGGAGCCAGCAGTGATATCTATTGAGCATTTTGAACCAATTCCTTTCCTTGAGAGTGAACCCATCTTAGAGAGTCTACTTCCAAATTGGCCTGATAGTAAGGAAAGGATTGAGCGCATCCTGGACGACCAAGCCATCAGTACTTGAAACACATGCTATCACCAGTATTTGATCCATTGGCAAGGTTGGCCGGAATCTGAGAACTCGTAGATTACCCGTAAGGATCTGCAGTGCCTCAACCAGAACTTCTTGAACTATATGAGAGCCACATTGATCTTTACTCGATGGGGTCGAGTTCCTCCCACCCCAGGAGGATTGGTGGGGGCACCAAGATCAGACACAGATTACTGGATCCCATTTGATTTATTGATTAGGGTTTAGAGCCTTAGTCATGTATCACAATTTGTAATCAAGTAAGATTGAGTCTTATAATAAGCGGGTTAGTTGATTTGTCTCAACCCTAGTCTAGTTATTAAGTCCTATACTTGAGTATTAGTCCAGTATGTGTTCAATTGTGTATAAGAGAAGAGGTTACACAGTTTTGAAGTTCCACCAGGCCTCATCCAGGAGCCAGAAGCCTTCATAGTAGCTTATTGGGTCTTGTTTGCCACCCCAGGATCCAATATTCCTTCCAGATGCCCCAGATGCCCTCCAAATGCTTTCTAGATGCCTTGATACCCTCCAAATGCTAGAGAATATTCCCAGATCAGGACACCTCATAATTTCAGGAATATGCCAACACCCAGGCCAAGAGATTCCAAGCCCAGAAGTCAAGCCCATGAGCCCCAGAATCAAGATTTCAAGAAATATGCTGATACCAGGGCATCCCAGTTTCCAGGGCCCAAAGCCCATGCATCAAGGCCCAAAGGAGGACACCCCCTTTCTGCCCATGAAGCCCACACGCCCAAGCCCACTACATGTAGGCATCCAAGCCCTTTGACCAATTCAAAGGAGGAAGGAAATCCAAGTAGAATAAGGAGAACTAGTTTCATTCAAAGTGTATTCTGCCAATCTTAATCAAACTTGTAATCCCTTTCCCTCTCTACTTTGTATTCCTATCATAACTAGGAGAGGACTTGGGAAACATCTATAAATATCCCACCTCTCCCCCTCTTGTAAGTAATATTTATTCATGATATCAAAAACTCTGGTGAATTTTATTTGAGATTGTTCTTGTATTTTATTCTTGTGTTACTTTATTCTTGTGTTGAGGTGTGAGTGTGCTTGAATGCCCTAGTCTTCTAAGCCCTAGCCGATCAAGCTTGCTGCCTTCAAGCCCTAAGATGCCAAGGAAAAGGAAGCCCTAGGCCACCAAAGCATAGAGTTCATCTTCTACCATCAAGTCACCCACATCCAAAACCCTAATCTCTTCCTTTCTAATCCTAGTTCCATAATTCCACTTTTTATTTGTTCTCAAACTAATCCTCTGACACTTGCAGGATCCCCGTGGTATTCACCTCCGAAGAGGAGGCCCTCTTTGCCTCCAGGACTGATCCCTAATAGCTGCCTGAATCGAGGAACCGAAAGCTTATCTTCCAGGCGCCAATCTCGAGTGCTGTGTGATCTCTTCATCGATCGGATCTTCAAATCCCTGTTTGGTACAATCCTTTCCCCTCCTAATTTCTGACTTGATGAAGGTATGCTATCTTAATCAGCGATTTCTCAATCTTCGAGGTCCTATCTTTTATTATTTTGCATGGGTCTTATGCGGGTATGCTAGTTTCTTTCATTACTAGTTTTCTAGTTATTCTTTACTTGATTTCGAGAACTTTAGTCTGCAAATTAAAACCCTAAAAAAAATTTCTAAAAAATTTAGTTTCTATTTTCCTGCATGCATATGAGTCTTAGGATCATCCCGCATCAATTTGGTATCAGAGCTAGTTTAAGATAATTTACATCTTCATCAAAAAACCATAAAACATTCATTGTTATTTTTTCTGCATCCTGTCATCTGTAGTAGGTCTCCAAGTTTTGGTCCAATTCATCATCATAGAAATTTTATTTTCTATTTAAATTTGCATGATAGAGTCTCTGTTTAGTCATGATAATTATCATAATTCTTAATTAATTTTATAGAAACTAAAAAGTCCTAAAATCTGGCATCTTACAAATCCTAACTAAAATCCTGAGATTTCTGCATCAGTCTGAAAACCCTAGGATTTGCATTATCATATGATTTTAGTTTTGCATGAAATTTGGTAGTGATCATCACCACCTCCATCCTATGTTCTATAATTTTTTAGATTTTTTTCTACATCAAAAATTGTGTCAAATTCTGTATTAAACAGAATCCTAAATTCTGTTCTGCATACTTGTTCAAACCAAACCTAATTAACTTCCAAACCCCTCAATCCCAAGCCCAATTTTGATTGCTAACCTAATCAACTTAAACCTAACTTGCCATATCATAAAACACCCAAAAATATTTTTATTTTTTTGATTATTAGTAGATTGCATCTGGACCATCGAATGTCATCATCTATATTAAACTAATCTTAAGGGCACTTTCACTATCTCGGATCAGGGCAGGAGGTCATAACTTGTCCTGGGCCCAAAAACAACCTCCTTACATTCTCACCCAAGCCTTAACTAAAATTAGTTAGACTTAATTTGCCCTAGTAGGCTAGGTGACACCAACAAGTCAGGTCCGAATTGTGTGGGCCAACTAGTGCATTCAATTCATCAACTATTACTGGAATCTGGTGTCTAAGGCTGGGGGTCCAGAGTCAACCGACCTAAGAGGTGTTGTGGTTTTTAATTGGGTCCCTGCGAAAGCAGGGGGGCCTCCCACACTCCCACCCCCTACATGGTCAGAGAAAGGATTAGTTATTGAGTTGGGTGTAAGTTGAGCTAACCCACTCAGTTTTGGCTCTAGATCTAGGAAATCCTAGTTTGTACTAACCCTTACATGCTTGGCTGCATCATTTCACCTTAATTGCTTGTTGAGTGCATGATCACTAGACTAGGAACCCAATACCAAAAGTCCAAACCTCAACTCAGTACAATCATGGAGTCCAACCTTGAAACCCTCCTAAAAGCCATGAATGAACAGATGGTTGCCCAATTAATCACCCAGATTAACCAATCCAATACCCAATTGAACCACAAGTTCAATCAATCCAATACCCAGATCAACAATCGACTTGATCAAATGATCCAATCAAATAACCAAACAACCCATAGGTTAGACCAAGTAGGAGATCAGTCAGGAAACCTAGACAAGACCCATAAAGTTGAACCCATGTCCTATGAGCCCCAAGAACCCATAGTCCCTAGGTATCAGCATAGTGCTAGCTAAGTCAACCCTAGTCAACCTGAACCCTATAGGATTAGTCCCCCTAGAGATGAACCAAGTATTAGTCAGGAACCCTTTAGTCAACCCACCCATGTTACCCTAGACATTAGTCAATTTTTCCTTAGCCAACCCCCTCTTACCACCTCATTGGTTCACCAGAATGACATTGAAGAGGAGATATATGAAGCTGACATGAGCTTAGTAGAGGAGTATGAGGAAGAAGAAGAGGAGTTCCCTATAGAAAACCTAGAATTAGTTAACCCGGTAGATACCCAGGTAGAAACCCATCTAGAGTTAACTGACCCTAAACACACCCAAACTATAGTGGAAGAGAAATTAAAGGATGAGGAACCCAATCCTACTATTACACTCTTTATTGAGGAGCCACTAGAAAAAAGCCCAAGTGTAGAGCCCAGTCCTGAATTTCTTTAACCAGAAGACTATATTAAGGATTTGGCTTATCAGTAGCCTCAAGAAGAATCCAATCCTATAGTTCCCATTGAAGAACTCTTCCCTGAGATCAATGATCCATTCTTCCATCATGAAAACCCTGTAGGTACTCATCAACCCCATAAGATCAACCTTATTAGTATAGGACTTATCCCTGAAACACCTTCTTGTCTCCTAGTCTAACCGATCAATTCCAACCCCTTTTCTTACTTTCTACCTTACCAGACTAATCCTGAATCCACATCGTATTTTCTGCATTTTCTTGGATTTTCTTATGCTTCTTTAATCATTCATCTGCATTTTATAGAGGTAAGTATAATACATGCATTCAATGAGCATGTCATATTTGCATCTTACTTTTGGAGGACCCTATGGTACTTAGTAGGAGCCCATTATAAGTTTTCCTGTGCATATCAAACCAGGGTTAAACTTAAAGAGTCTATAGTCTGTTAGGTTTAAGCATCCAAAGAGTCCAATAAGAATGTATAGTCGAGTTTGCATGTCATTAGGTGTTAGTATGAGTCCCCTGCATCATATGTTAGGAGTCTGCATGTATCCAGCATATTTGCATTTGCATCAGAAACTTAGCCAAAGATTAATCTAAGTAATGAAACACATAAGAACTTGGCTAATTCTCGAAAGAGAGTTAATGAATTTTCTGTAGGAGATTATGTGATGATTAGGGTTAGACATGAGCGGTTCCCTCTAGGGATCGTAAAGAATTTTCATGCTCACGTAGCTGGACCATTCAAAATAATGAAGAGAGTTGGATCCAATGCCTATGTGCTCGAGTTGCCACCCGAATTAGGTATTGGTTCCACTTTCAGCATTTTAGACATTATGGAGTATCGGGAGCCAGCAGTGATATCTATTGAGCATTTTGAACCAATTCCTTTCCTTGAGAGTGAACCCATCTTAGAGAGTCTACTTCCAAATTGGCCTGATAGTAAGGAAAGGATTGAGCGCATCCTGGACGACCAAGCCATCAGTACTTGAAACACAGGCTATCACCAGTATTTGATCCATTGGCAAGGTTGGCCGGAATCTGAGAACTCGTAGATTACCCGTAAGGATCTGCAGTGCCTCAACCAGAACTTCTTGAACTATATGAGAGCCACATTGATCTTTACTCGATGGGGTCGAGTTCCTCCCACCCCAGGAGGATTGGTGGGGGCACCAGGATCAGACACAGATTACTGGATCCCATATGATTTATTGATTAGGGTTTAGAGCCTTAGTCATGTATCACAATTTTGTAATCAAGTAAGATTGAGTCCTGTAATAAGCGAGGTTAGTTGATTTGTCTCAACCCTAGTCTAGTTATTAAGTCCTATACTTGAGTATTAGTCCAGTATGAGTTCAATTTTGTACAAGAGAAGAGGTTACACAATTTTGAAGTTCCACCAGGCCTCATCCAGGAGCCAGAAGCCTTCATAGTAGCTTATTGGGTCTTGTTTGCCACCCCAGGATCCAATAATCCTTCTAGATGCCCCAGATGCCCTCCAAATGCTTTCCAGATGCCTTGATACCCTCCAAATGCTAGAGAATATTCCCAGATCAGGACACCTCATAATTTCAGGAATATGCCAACACCCAGGCCAAGAGATTCCAAGCCCAGAAGTTAAGCCCATGAGCCCCAGAATCAAGATTTCAAGAAATATGCTGATACCAGGGCATCCCAGTTTCCAGGGCCCAAAGCCCATGCATCAAGGCCCAAAGGAGGACACCCCCTTGCTGCCCATGAAGCCCACACGCCCAAGCCCACTACATGTAGGCATCCAAGCCCTTTGACCAATTCAAAGGAGGAAGGAAATCCAAGTAGAATAAGGAGAACTAGTTTCATTCAAAGTGTATTCTGCCAATCTTAATCAAAATTGTAATCCCTTTCCCTCTCTACTTTGTATTCCTATCATAACTAGGAGAGGACTTGGGAAACATCTATAAATATCCCACCTCTCCCCCTCTTGTAAGTAATCTTTATTCATGATATCAAAAACTCTGGTGAATTTTATTTGAGATTGTTCTTGTATTTTATTCTTGTGTTACTTTATTCTTGTGTTGAGGTGTGAGTGTCCTTGAATGCCCTAGTCTTCTAAGCCCTAGCCGATCAATCTTGCTGCCTTCAAGCCCTAAGATGCCAAGGAAAAGGAAGCCCTAGGCCACCAAAGCATAGAGTTCATCTTCTACCATCAAGTCACCCACATCCAAAACCCTAATCTCTTCCTTTCTAATCCTAGTTCCATAATTCCACTTTTTATTTGTTCTCAAACTAATCCTCTGACACTTGCAGGATCCCCGTGGTATTCACCTCCGAAGAGGAGGCCCTCTTTGCCTCCAGGACTGATCCCTAATAGCTGCCTGAATCGAGGAACCGAAAGCTTATCTTCCAGGCGCCAATCTCGAGTGCTGTGTGATCTCTTCATCGATCGGATCTTCAAATCCCTGTTTGGTACAATCCTTTCCCCTCCTAATTTCTGACTTGATGAAGGTATGCTATCCTAATCAGGGATTTCTCAATCTTCGAGGTCCTATCTTTTATTATTTTGCATGGGTCTTATGCGGGTATGCTAGTTTCTTTCATTACTAGTTTTCTAGTTATTCTTTACTTGATTTCGAGAACTTTAGTCTGCAAATTAAAACCCTAAAAAAAATTTCTAAAAAATTTAGTTTCTATTTTCCTGCATGAATATGAGTTTTAGGATCATCCCGCATCAATTTGGTATCAGAGCTAGTTTAAGATAATTTACATCTTCATCAAAAAACCATAAAACATTCATTGTTATTTTTTCTGCATCCTGTCATCTGTAGTAGGTCTCCAAGTTTTGGTCCAATTCATCATCATAGAAATTTTATTTTCTATTTAAATTTGCATGATAGAGTCTCTGTTTAGTCATGATAATTATCATAATTCTTAATTAATTTTACAGAAACTAAAAAGTCCTAAAATTTGGCATCTTACAAATCCTAACTAAAATCCTGAGATTTCTATATCAGTCTGAAAACCCTAGGATTTGCATTATCATATGATTTTAGTTTTACATAAAATTTGGTAGTGATCATCACCACCTCCATCCTATATTCTATAATTTTTTAGATTTTTTTCTACATCAAAAATTGTGTCAAATTCTGTATTAAACAGAATCCTAAATTCTGTTCTGCATACTTGTTCAAACCAAACCTAATTAACTTCCAAACCCCTCAATCCCAAGCCCAATTTTGATTGCTAACCTAATCAACTTAAACCTAACTTGCCATATCATAAAACACCCAAAAATATTTTTATTTTTTTGATTATTAGTAGATTGCATCTGGACCATCGAATGTCATCATCTGCATTAAACTAATCTTAAGGGCACTTTCACTATCTCGGATCAGGGCAGGAGGTCATAACTTGTCCTGGGCCCAAAAACAACCTCCTTACATTCTCACCCAAGCCTTAACTAAAATTAGTTAGACTTAATTTGCCCTAGTAGGCTAGGTGACACCAACAAGTCGGGTCCAAATTGTGTGGGCCAACTAGTGCATTCAATTCATCAACTATTACTGGAATCTGGTGTCTAAGGCTGGGGGTCCAGAATCAACCGACCTAAGAGGTGTTGTGGTTTTTAATTGGGTCCCTGCGAAAGCAGGGGGGCCTCCCACACTCCCACCCCCTACATGGTCAGAGAAAGGATTATTTATTGAGTTGGGTGTAAGTTGAGCTAACCCACTCAGTTTTGGCTCTAGATCTAGGAAATCCTAGTTTGTACTAACCGATACATGCTTGGCTGCATCATTTCACCTTAATTGCTTGTTGAGTGCATGATCACTAGACTAGGAACCCAATACCAAAAGTCCAAACCTCAACTCAGTACAATCATGGAGTCCAACCTTGAAGCCCTCCTAAAAGCCATGAATGAACAGATGGTTGCCCAATTAATCACCCAGATTAACCAATCCAATACCCAATTGAACCACAAGTTCGATCAATCCAATACCCAGATCAACAATCGACTTGATCAAATGATCCAATCAAATAACCAAACAACCCATAGGTTAGACCAAGTAGGAGATCAGTCAGGAAACCTAGGCAAGACCCATAAAGTTGAACCCATGTCCTATGAGCCCCAAGAACCCATAGTCCCTAGGTATCAGCCTAGTGCTAGCTAAGTCAACCCTAGTCAACCTGAACCCTATAGGATTAGTCCCCCTAGAGATGAACCAAGTATTAGTCAGGAACCCTTTAGTCAACCCACCCATGTTACCCTAGACATTAGTCAATTTTTCCTTAGCCAACCCCTCTTACCACCTCATTGGTTCACCAGAATGACATTGAAGAGGAGATATATGAAGTTGACATGAGCTTAGTAGAGGAGTATGAGGAAGAAGAAGAGGAGTTCCCTATAGAAAACCTAGAATTAGTTGACCCGTAGATACCCAGGTAGAAACCCATCTAGAGTTAACTGACCCTAAACACACCCAAACTATAGTGGAAGAGAAATTAAAGGATGAGGAACCCAATCCTACTATTACACTCTTTATTGAGGAGCCACTAGAAAAAAGCCCAAGTGTAGAGCCCAGTCCTGAATTTCTTTAACCAGAAGACTATATTAAGGATTTGGCTTATCAGTAGCCTCAAGAAGAATCCAATCCTATAGTTCCCATTGAAGAACTCTTCCCTGAGATCAATGATCCATTCTTCCATCATAAAAACCCTGTAGGTACTCATCAACCCCATAAGATCAACCTTATTAGTATAGGACTTATCCCTGAAACACCTTCTTGTCTCCTAGTCTATCCGATCAATTCCAACCCCTTTTCTTACTTTCTACCTTACCAGACTAACCCTGAATCCACATCGTATTTTCTGCATTTTCTTGGATTTTCTTATGCTTCTTTAATCGTTCATCTGCATTTTATAGAGGTAAGTATAATACATGCATTCATTGAGCATGTCATATTTGTATCTTACTTTTGGAGGACCCTATGGTACTTAGTAGGAGCCCATTATAAGTTTTCCTGTGCATATCAAACCAGGGTTAAACTTAAAGAGTCTATAGTCTGTTAGGTTTAAGCATCCAAAGAGTCCAATAAGAATGTATAGTCGAGTTTGCATGTCATTAGGTGTTAGTATGAGTCCCCTGCATCATATGTTAGGAGTCTGCATGTATCCAGCATATTTGCATTTGCATCAGAAACTTAGCCAAAGATTAATCTAAGTAATGAAACATATAAGAACTTGGCTAATTCTCGAAAGAGAGTTAATGAATTTTCTGTAGGAGATTATGTGATGATTAGGGTTAGACATGAGCGGTTCCCTCTAGGGATCGTAAAGAATTTTCATGCTCACGTAGCTGGACCATTCAAAATAATGAAGAGAGTTGGATCCGATGCCTATGTGCTCGAGTTGCCACCCGAATTAGGTATTGGTTTCACTTTCAGCATTTTAGACATTATGGAGTATCGGGAGCCAGCAGTGATATCTATTGAGCATTTTGAACCAATTCCTTTCCTTGAGAGTGAACCCATCTTAGAGTGTCTACTTCCAAATTGGCCTGATAGTAAGGAAAGGATTGAGCGCATCCTGGACGACCAAGCCATCAGTACTTGAAACACATGCTATCACCAGTATTTGATCCATTGGCAAGGTTGGCCGGAATCTGAGAACTCGTAGATTACCCGTAAGGATCTGCAGTGCCTCAACCAGAACTTCTTGAACTATATGAGAGCCACATTGATCTTTACTCGATGGGGTCGAGTTCCTCCCACCCCAGGAGGATTGGTGGGGGCACCAGGATCAGACACAGATTACTGGATCCCATATGATTTATTGATTAGGGTTTAGAGCCTTAGTCATGTATCACAATTTTGTAATCAAGTAAGATTGAGTCCTGTAATAAGCGAGGTTAGTTGATTTGTCTCAACCCTAGTCTAGTTATTAAGTCCTATACTTGAGTATTAGTCCAGTATGAGTTCAATTTTGTACAAGAGAAGAGGTTACACAATTTTGAAGTTCCACCAGGCCTCATCCAGGAGCCAGAAGCCTTCATAGTAGCTTATTGGGTCTTGTTTGCCACCCCAGGATCCAATATTCCTTCCAGATGCCCCAGATGCCATCCAAATGCTTTCCAGATGCCTTGATACCCTCCAAATGCTAGAGAATATTCCCAGATCAGGACACCTCATAATTTCAGGAATATGCCAACACCCAGGCCAAGAGATTCCAAGCCCAGAAGTCAAGCCCATGAGCCCCAGAATCAAGATTTCAAGAAATATGCTGATACTAGGGCATCCCAGTTTCCAGGGCCCAAAGCCCATGCATCAAGGCCCAAAGGAGGACGCCCCCTTGCTGCCCATGAAGCCCACACGCCCAAGCCCACTACATGTAGGCATCCAAGCCCTTTGACCAATTCAAAGGAGGAAGGAAATCCAAGTAGAATAAGGAGAACTAGTTTCATTCAAAGTGTATTCTGCCAATCTTAATCAAACTTGTAATCCCTTTCCCTCTCTACTTTGTATTCCTATCATAACTAGGAGAGGACTTGGGAAACATCTATAAATATCCCACCTCTCTCCCTCTTGTAAGTAATCTTTATTCATGATATCAAAAACTCTGGTGAATTTTATTTGAGATTGTTCTTGTATTTTATTCTTGTGTTACTTTATTCTTGTGTTGAGGTGTGAGTGTCCTTGAATGTCCTAGTCTTCTAAGCCCTAGCCGATCAAGCTTGCTGCCTTCAAGCCCTAAGATGCCAAGGAAAAGGAAGCCCTAGGCCACCCAAGCATAGAGTTCATCTTCTACCATCAAGTCACCCACATCCAAAACCCTAATCTCTTCCTTTCTAATCCTAGTTCCATAATTCCACTTTTTATTTGTTCTCAAACTAATCCTCTGACACTTGCAGGATCCCCGTGGTATTCACCTCCGAAGAGGAGGCCCTCTTTGCCTCCAGGACTGATCCCTAATAGCTGCCTGAATCGAGGAACCGAAAGCTTATCTTCCAGGCGCCAATCTCGAGTGCTGTGTGATCTCTTCATCGATCGGATCTTCAAATCCCTGTTTGGTACAATCCTTTCCCCTCCTAATTTCTGACTTGATGAAGGTATGCTATCCTAATCAGGGATTTCTCAATCTTCGAGGTCCTATCTTTTATTATTTTGCATGGGTCTTATGCGGGTATGCTAGTTTCTTTCATTACTAGTTTCCTAGTTATTCTTTACTTGATTTCGGAAACTTTAGTCTATAAATTAAAACCCTAAAAAAAATTCTAAAAAATTTAGTTTATGTTTTTCTGCATGCATATGATTCTTAGGATCATCCTGCATCAATCCTGAATCTACACATAAAAAGAATAAGATAAGTACACACTTTTTTTATTTTTGCTTTTTTCCTTCTCCTTTTTGTTGTATTTTCTTTTTAGTTTTTGAAATCTTCATATTTTTTCTCTCCATAAGTTTCTTTGTAATGTGAATTTATTCTCTTTTGCACATAAGTCTGATAGTCGAAGATTGACTATCCAATATTCAAGTAGAGAAGTGGACAATGTACAGCTAGTTAATGCCATCCATTGATGTGCCTTAACCCTTTGATATATTAAAGAGGATCTTGGTATTTTAAGGAATGTGATTTGAAAAAGATCTTGATAGCTGTGGATTAAGCCATCCTTTCCACACTAGGGAAGAAGTAAAAGTATGTTGACTCCATATTGGACAGAATCACCATTCCTGCTATAGAGAATGCATGAATTTGTTTGTATGCAGACTATTGTGCGATAGTTTATAACTATTGAAAAGAAGTGTTGCTTTAAGATAGTTTAGGTACACTATATCAAAGGAGTAGTTTAGTATACTCACCTGCACAAATAATAAACAAACAAAGTAAACACAAATCCAATATCAATTTATTTTCGCCTCTTTTTCTTTCTATTCTCTTTTTATTTTCATAATTCTTTTTTATTTTTCTTTCCAAAATTTTCTTTGTACATGTTTT
This sequence comes from Areca catechu, assembly GCA_021397845.1. Lineage (NCBI taxonomy): Eukaryota > Viridiplantae > Streptophyta > Magnoliopsida > Arecales > Arecaceae > Areca > Areca catechu. The sequence continues at coordinate 18,321,582 of CM038043.1, forward strand.
CTTTTTCGTATAGAAACAAGAAATTAAGTAACCGATTTCTCTATTTCTACTTTTTTCTCTCTTTTTTCAAGTATTTTCTTTTTGTTTTCTCAAATCTTGCTGAATTTTCTTTCCACAACTTCCTTCGTACCGTGATTCTACTTTTTTTGCCCATACTCCTGATTTTTTTTTTTGATAACCCGAATCATTTAATATACAATCCTTGAATGAGTACAATTCAAAAGGTCCGCCAACAAAATATCTCTAAACTGTGTAGGCGTATCCTCCAGAAGAGACCAAGAAACCTCTCCTGAGTGATTCGTCACAAATGAGGCCACCCAGTCAACAGATGAGTTGGCTTCATAGTAAACATGCCGGACAATAATCCCAGTACAGCCACATAATAGGATAACAATATCCCGAAGGTGAGGGAGAGAGGGAGTAGAGCGAAATGCACTCTGGATCCAGGAAATAACCGTCAAGGAGTCTCTCTCAATAATAAGACGATCAAGGTGAAGGACCCTCCTGGCATACCTGATCCCAGCCCATGCACCATAAAGCTCCGCCATGGAAATAGTAGGATCAAAAAGACGGATACCTCCTGCAGCAAGAAACCCGACGCCCGATGCCCGGATCACAAAAGCAACCCCAGCAATGGATCCTCTAACACTCCCATCAAAGCTGATAGTAGCATAGGACAGAGGAGGAGGCTCTCAAGAGATAAAAATCCGACGAGGTGCTCGAGGAGTAGAACTGGAGCCCCAGATCTCAGAAGTAGCTACCATCGTACCCTGATATTCATCAGCATAAGTCTTAGCTCTCTCGATAATAAATCTAGCCGAACATCTGTCAGAACTGAAAACTATGGTATTCCGGGTGATCCATAGATGATATGCTAAATAAACTATAAATCCCGGAGAAGCCGAAGCGGGAGGAGAGCGAAGGACAAGAAGAAAGGTATCGACAACATCTCACCACGATAAAAGAAAGCTCTGCAGCCTGCCAGGGACCAAACCCGCCAAGCTCTCAAACAAAAGAATAAAGTATGATCAATCAACTCCTCATGAGCTATACAAATCAAGCAAGGAGGAAGGTGGACCCCACGAGCGCTCGAGAAAGATCTCGTGGGAAGCCGTCGCCAAGCCACCTTCCAGATAAAAAGTCTCACTCTTGGATGCACTAGAAGAGACTAGATCCAAGCAGCCTAAAAATCCCTCTGACACTCCAGATAGTAGATGGAATAAAGATCCAACAACGGAGTTGAAGAAGATGATGAAGAACCCTAGACTCTAGTGTCAGGGCAAGGAGTCACTGGAATCCCAATGGAAAAAATTCTTTCCTTTAGGACTTCCGCAAAATAGTGAGAGAGCTGAAGAGAATCCCAGCTCTGCACCCCTGGGATGATAAGATCAGCTACAGTAGTGGAGGCCAACAAATCAGAGGATAAAAAGGTAGGCCACCTATCCAAAACGATATCTGAAATCTACGGTCAGACAAAACCCTGATAGATCTCCTATCCCCGACAATCTATCTCATGTGCTAAATGACATCCGGAGCCCTCCTCCTAATCTCCCTCCTTAGAGCAGACCCACGAGTGGGATGAGAAACCTTCCCTCTCTCCAAAGATCACAAATCATATCTACGGCACATGAAAGAAACCCAAAGACTGTCAGGGGTCAAGAAAAGCCTGGTAACATGACGAGCCAAAAAAGCCTCCCTCCTCCCTACAAGGGAATGGATACCCAGCCCTCCATCTCTAACAGGCTGACAAACTGACTACCATCCCACCAGATTAACACCCTTGGGAGCAGCACTTGTTCGCCATAGAAATGCATGAAGAATCCGCTCCACCTCCACAATAACCTTAGGGATAACAGTATTGGCTAGTAGGTATATCAGTAGAGATGACAACACAGACCTGATCAAAATGAGTCTACCATGGCCGATACTCCTGATTGATGATAGTTAAAATTTTAATGAATCCAATGAAATGCCATCCATTGATGCACCATAGATAACTGCAATATAATAAACCTTTGTTGCACGAGAACCCTTTGATATATAGTAAGCCTTTAGTGTAAAATAAGGCTTTGATGGGTAATAAGCGTTTGATGTATAGGCCTTTGAATAAGATGCTGATTTTTTATAGGGTGAATTTTGAGAACATATAAGGAAGAAGATGCATGGAAATGAACTGAAGCAACCTTTGATATAATGAACTGAAGCAGCCTTCCCATAAACTCTTGACCAAATAGTGTTCAGTTCGGTTTGTCACTTCGATAACCCGGTTATGTGGCATTTTGGATTGGTTGTGTTGCGAGGCCAGCCATTAATTTCTCCCCCTTTAGGTGAAGAGTAGGCCAATGTTCTATATATTGACACTTCAGAGGGGCAACGTGGCAGTTTAGGCTCAGTTGGAGAGAAATCATTTATTGGGACCACTCTACCATAATTATTGATCAGAACTATCGTAACATTTGCATCCTGGACCATCTAATAAAAACCAACATATCATTTGAAATATTTTTATTTTTTATTTTTTTTTCAAAACGGTGAAACATGCCAGCTAGCTTGAATCTATTTCATTCAAAAAAAATCTAACCAATATTAGATAATAATATTTTTTAATAATAAATAATGTATTAATTTTTATTAAATGGTTCAATATATACATGGTAAAATAGTTCTAACTGATAATTTCTATCAATTGGGAATATTATTGTAGAAACTGGGGCCGATGTTGAGGTCGGTCTGGCACCTTTGGGAAAGCTTATGTTGTTGCAGACCTCAGGCTAGTTTCGAGGTGAGGCTGGAGGTCTTCAGTGGATGAGGTGGAGAGGATGTTGCTGCTACTAAGATGTTGAAGCCAAGGTTAGCAAAACAAATTTTGGCTAGAAGATTTTCTGGCAAGGATCCTCCGATACTCAAGTTAGTTTGGGCTATGAGAATAGAGAAAGAGAGCCGAGGAGAAGAAAATGAGCATTTTTGGAGGTTGAAGATTTACCTAGGAATCCCCTTTTCCCCTCTATTTACAGGGGAGGAGTCTTGACAAGACATACTACGGTCGTTGGCCATTTCTAGAAATGCCCAAGGATCATGCTGGCGATGTCACGTTATGTATTCATAATGTGAAGTTGGTTGGTAGTTATCTTATTGGTAGTTAACAAAATCTGGGCAATTAAAGCTAACTTATTTGGTACACAGATACTTGGAAAAAGATTGCTTGCCAATAATGGTGGATCCGGCAAATCATAGTCAAGACCTTAGTCAGCATAACATTGGCCATAGCTGACCCTGATGCACCTTAGCTAAAGTTAAGATCCATATCTATCGAGGCCAAGATGAGCACTAGTAATACTTTCCCCCTACTCTTGAGTCTAAGATCATACAAAGTCGGCTAAGGAGAGTAAAAGCTTCTGAATTGAGGTTGTCTTGTTGTGCACAATTAATACTTCTCGATGAATGGTCTCTTGGGGTGACCTCGTTTGGCCATGTGTCATCATGCCGACCATTTAGTTTTTTCCAATCTTTGAATTTGAGTTGTAGGGAGCTTGGATCCATATGAGCTTGATTTGGCTTATCAAGAGCTACCACTTGGTGGGCATCGATTGGAGGTAGCTGAATTGCCATTGGGTCAGAGCCATTCAAGCTCATATAAATGGCCCCGTCCTTCCATATTTTCACTCTTACCCTTCTAGTTTAGAGCAAGGGAAGGAGAGGTGAATAAGTTGGATAATTTCCAGTGATCGTCACCAGCCACCCAGCCTATTCTTGGTTCACTGAAGTTCAACTAAACTCGAGATTCTTCTATCCTCGGTGAAAACCAACCTTCGAGGTCAATCCAAAGCCAAGTTTCCGAGCAACATTTTAAGTCTTTCCATGGATTAGTTTTCCTTTTTTCCTTTTCTTTTTCAGTTCCCTATAGATGAGTGAGTTTGGCTTGTTTGTGAGCAGTTGATCCACTAACCAGGACCCTGCTAGTGAAAGAAACTAATCTTAGGGAGAATCCTCTTTGGATAATTTGGAGGTCGAGGAAAGGCCAAACTTCGGTCCATTCCAAGTAGCTTCAATCCTCACCTACAAGGACTAAGAAATTTTTTGACTCTAATATATATGGTGTTCCTTCCTAATTCACCTTAAAGCTTGCCGGTCCCAAGGACAGAATCACCAACCCCCCACTTGGCTAGATTGGACTTTACAAAAAGTATTTTTGGGCTAGGCTTAGGTTACCTCTTCCTCCCTTTGTTGTAGAACTCTTTAGTCTCTTCCACATCGCTCCTTGTTGCATTGTGCCAAACTCATGGTGATCCATCATTGCCTTTCTTTTCCATTATTTTCTCTTTGGCACTGAACCGACCATCCACCTTTTCTGGGCATGCTTTTATTTCAAGGAGCACCCTAGAGAGGTCGGATGGTGGTATGCCTCTCCCCGGCTAAGGCGATGCCTCATCAGGGGCTCCTTCTTTAATGCATGGCTGGAAGGAGGGGTTTTTCTTTGTATTGGCCAAGCAGTCTTAGAACTTCAACGCTTCATAAAATTGACCTTGACAGTTGCAGAATAGAATGACGAGGCTCAAAGATGCTGAGGAGGTCTTGTAATTTATTTATATATGCCCTGCTCTTGTTCTACAAGTATTTCTTTTTGAGTAGATCTTCTATAAGGATGGCTTGAGTTTGGCTGGCCCTTTAGATGGGTTCATAACTATTGTTCATTTAACCTTGGATTTATTGATTTAACTCCTTTTTCATTTTTTAGAAATGAGGCCTGATGAGCTTAAGGCTATTCACTATGCTGCCTAGAAAAGGAAAAAAGTCCTAGCCAGCACCTCCATGCCCAAGAAAGCTTGAGTTGAGGTAGTTCTTGCTTAGCTAGCTCCTAGTTCTTCTTAGAGCTCAACCTTAGGGAGTGCATCGAAGAGGGGAGCTCCCATAGGGGTGCTAGATGTTCTCCCCTCTGAGTAGCCGCTCCAGGGGATCCTACCCCACCTTCGACTTTCACTTCTTTTCGAGGTTCAAGGGCACATTGGAGATCACTAAATATTTATTGCATCAGTCCATTCCAATGGCCCTTGCTCCATAAAGGTACTCGATGGAGTTTGAATAAGAGATCCCAGATCTATAGTCGGGCCTGTGGTATACCAAGGTTGCTCATAGGTTCTTTTGGGTCACATTCCTTTCGAGTGATGCCAAAGCCATCGACACCGAGGTCCAGGTTATTGTATTAGAAATTCATATGATTCCCTGCTATGAGTATGTCCAAGCTCACCTTTCTATGAGTTTTTATTTTTTTAAGTCTTAACACCTTTCTTTTCTAGATCATCCACCATGTGCACTATTTTGTAGGACTTTTAAAGGAGTCCAGGCAAACATTGGATGAGGTCAAGGCAAGGCCACTACAATTGAGTAAAAGGTGGCTGAGGCTCTCAAGTTATAGAAGGTGGCTAAGGCTACTGCGACCGAGGACAAGGATGCTCTAATCAAGGCCGAGAGGGAGATCCAATCCCTGAAGGTGAAGGTCAAATTCGCTAAATCCAAAACCAAGGCCTAGACTGAGGTGAGGGTGATCGAATCCCTCCATCCTATCATTGTTTAGTGTGAGAAGAAGCTTGAGGCTGAAAAGACCAAGGCGATCGAAGCCTTCTACATTTTGGCTAGGTTTAAGGAACTGATGGTGGGATGTAATGCCGACTCCTATTTGGTAGGGTTTGCATATTGCCAAGCTAAGGTGGAGGCTCTATTTCCTAGCCTCAATGTCGCTTAGCTTAATGCAGAGAAAACCCCGAAGGCCTAGGAGATGGTAGGGTTGGTTGTGGCTGAGGACACACCTATTGAAGTAACCGTCGAAGCTGCTCGCAAGCTTGCACCAGTGATCATAATGGACGAAACTAGGGCCTTGGCTTAAGGGATTATTACCCTAGCTATGTTTAGGCCTTAGGATTTTTTTTTCTTTTTTTCTTTTTGTATAGATGCTTGGAAAATATTGAGCATGTTCTAAGGTTGGATTTTAGATATTCCTCGGCTTTGGCCAAATTGATTTTTTGTACTTGGCCTAACCAATTGGATGTAAATACTTTTTAATTAATGCAACGTTCTTACTTCCCCAACTTTCGGCTTTGTTGTGATTGGTCCATACCTTGTAGTCATTATCACCTAAGTATACTAGTTGGGTTGGTCCTTGACATAGCTTGAGCTTCCATTATTTCACACCATGGTATTCCCCAAGTCTAGGAGATTGGAAAATCCCGAGCTTTCATCTAGCTTGTCTAAGAATGGGGAACATTGATTGACCATTATAACACAGATTTTTCTATGGTTTGTGTTTTCCATTTACATATCTCTCTAAAGTTATGGGGGTAGATCTCTAGTGGGCTCATCCATGGATGAGGAGTCTAGGTGGAAGTATCCTACAAACTTAAGCTTAGGTCGAATATTTATGAGGTGTTGGCTTAGTTCGTCCAAAGACGAGATGCACCGACTGACCGCTCATGGGATCCTAGAGGATTAGCCCCTTCACTCATTTTCTTAGGCCTCCACTTAACTTGCACGAGAAAGAGGAGTGCTAGTTGGCCAAGCATGTCGGGTCCTCGGAGGATTAGCCCCTTTGTTCATTCTCTTGGACCTTTGTTCAACTTACATGAGGATGAGGAGTGCTAGTTGGCCAATTGCATAAGGTCTTCGAAGGTCAGCCCCTTCATTCATTCTCTTGGACCTTGGCTAGACTCGCATGAGGATGAGGGTATCAGTTGGCCAATCACATGTATCACCCATTCATTTGCATTAATGAGAAGGCAACACGAGCTGCACAAGAGAAGAGACTTTAATTTCTTTTAAAGGTGCTGATTATATCATTAGTAATAAATTCATAAATTTTTTGTATTCCAAGTTTGAAGGACCATGGTCCCATCTAGGTGGTGGAGTCGATAATCTCTCGGGCATGCCTCCACATCAATTTGATAGAGTTTTTCCTAGTTTGGTGACAATTTGCCTTACTCTTTAGGGTGAGACACTTCAGCTCTTCATAAGATGAGGTTTCCCACTTGAAAGATTTTCTCCCTAACTCTTGAGTTATAGTATCGATCCATCCTCTATTGGTAAGTTGCCATTTGAAGCAGAGTTCGTTCTCTTGTCTCTTCTCTTCTAATAAGTCCAAGTTTGCATTAAACTTATCTATTCTAAATGAAGGAAGACCAACTTCGAGTAGTTTGATGGCTTCAATCCCAAAAGCTAGGTTGAAGGGGGTTTCTCCAATGGGGATATGTTGCATCGTTCAATAAGCCCATAGTATGCTATAGAGATCTTCCATCCACAAGTATTTAGCTCGGTCAAGCCTTATCTTCAATCCCCATAACAAAGTTTGATTAGTTATTTATTTCCCTGTTGCTTTAAGGATGCCCAATTGAGGTCAGATGATAGGCAATTCCAAGGTCCTTGAAGAATTCTGCAAACTTTGTATTATCAAATTGGTATCCATTATCCATAACAATGGCCTATGGCAAGCCAAAACAATAGATGATAGATTTCTAAACAAAATCACGAGTCCTTATTTTGGTGATACATGCGAACGCTTCTACTTCTATCTACTTCATGAAGTAGTCAATTGCATTGCTGTTATAACTAGGAAAGGCCTGAGAATATCCATTCTCCATTGGACAAAAAGCTAAGAAGCAGTGATCGGCACACATGGTATTATAGGTCGGCACTATATTTTAGATTTTCTTTGGCATTGTTGTACCTTCGAACTAGGTCAGCTATATTGTACCATAAGGTCGGCCAAAAGTAGCCCTCCACAGCACCTTATAGACCAGAGCTTTGCCCTTTAGATCATTGCTATAGATGCCTTCGTGCATCTCCCATAAAGCATAGCCAGTTTTGGATGGGTGCAGACATTGGAGTAAGGAAAGTGAATAAGAGCTCTTGTACAGCTTTTCATCATAAATCAAGTATCAAGATCCTTCACCTTTTGCAAACATTTAATCATAGTGGATTCTTGCACCTCATACTCACCACTCACGTGTCTAATGATGAGTTGAGTCATTATAAACCTTTAGACGCTGAACTCCTAGGTCTTTGGCAATCTTGAGCCAGTGACCAGTGCCTCATATTCAGCTTTTTTGCTTGAGGCCTTGAACTCAAAGAGTAATGCATACTCAACAACCACTCCTTTTGGGATGGTGAGGATCGATCTAGCTTTCGGACCCCATAGTGCTAGAGGATCCATCAACATTGAGGACCCAGAATTCCCTAATCTCCTTGGTCTTGGACTTAGGACTAGGTTTGGGACTAGGCTCAAATTCTTTAGAGATGGTGCACTTCAAAATGAAATTCACAAATACTTGAACTTTTATATATGGTTGAGGGAGGTATTTTACATCAAACTCCTTCAACTCATAGCCCATTTGGCTAGCTAACCCAAGATCTTAGGTTGGTGAAGGATTGGCCTAATCGGTTGATAGGTGAGAATAGCTACCATGTGCGCTTGGAAGTATAGGCATAGCCTTCTCACCAAGATCATAAGCATGTACATCACCTTCTCTAAGCTTGTGTACCTAGTCTTTGTATTGTGGAGAACTCGACTAACATAGTAGATTGATTTTTGGAGCATACCTTCTTGCTTGATCAGTACCGAGCTAATTGCCAGGTGTGATACCATCAGGTACAAGTACAGGATCTCATTTAGTTTTGGCTTATTAAGAAGTGGTGGAAAGCTAAGGTTCCTTTTCAACTCACCAAACTTAACTTGGAATTCATCGGTCCATTAGAAGTTTTTTGGTTATTTAAGTGCTTAGAAGAATGGCAAGCATCTTTTGGTCGATCTTAATAGGAATTTAATGAGAGATGCTATCCTTCTCGTGAGGCATTGTACTTCTTTGATCGTCCATGATGGTGCTTTCTCTCAAAGGTCTCGTATCTTCTCTGGTTTGCTTTAATTTCTCATTATGATACCATAAATCTAAAAAATTTGCCAGAAGTGATCTCAAAGGTATACTTACTTGGATTGAGCTTTATCTGAAAATGCTAGAGTATTGCAAAGATCTCCTCAAGATCGATGATATGGAGTTTAACAACTCTAATTTTTACAAGCATATCATCATGTACACCTTCATGTTCCTTCTGATATACTCCTTGAAGACCTTGTTCATGAGTCTTTGGTAAGTTGCCCCTACATTCCTCAAGCTAAAGGGAATGATCCTAAAACAAAACAAGCCTTTGTTAGTGATGCGCATCGCTACGCACCGATTATAATACCTTATTTTTACTATTCTTTTGTAGAGTAGCGGGGGTAAGGATCGAATCCACAGAAACTTTAAGCAATTATTTCAATGATAATCTTAAAGAGTAATAATAGCAAGAATATTAAAACTATTTAACTTGAAATAAGTAAACAATATACTAAAGACTCAAATGAAAGAGTAAAGGCCTTGGAATTTCAATGGACTACTTGGCAGATAGCTAGTACTCTCTTCCTATGTGAATACTCCTATCAGGATAAAATCTATCCATGGAGATCATGACGCGTATCTGTTAGATTATGACCCGTTCCCCTGAAGTACTAATAGTCCAGATAAGATGTATAAAGTAAAAGAACTCCTATATTAAAAATAATCTATTCTAAGACTATGAATCGGATCCATAAAGCATGATTTATCCCAAAAATATAGATCATTGATGTAGAGAATAAGATAGGATTTAGAAAGGCAAATTTTATTTCATAAAATAGAGAGTACAAATGATAAACAAAACTACAAACAGCTTGCAAGTACTCAGTGACTTTCCAAGAAACTGAGATTTAGCCTTCCAAGGGTGAACTCCCCGTCATCATCCTCTCGGACATGCAGATATAGAATTGGGGATAGCTTGATGGCGGCATCTTGGATCGACAATAGGAAGGAAAGGTGATGCCGGGCATTGAGGATGATCGGTCACTGAACAATGGTGAGGCAGTGGCATTGGCTAATGGCTGCACAGTGGAAGATGGCTTGGACTGATGATGGGGTTGGGGAAGACAAGGATGATGATAGGCGACGGGAAGGATGATTGGATACAGTGATAACAGGCGATGTGATGAGCAAATTACATGGGGCTCTCGGTCAATAGGTGGAAGGGAGAATGGCTAGGAAAGAAGAAGATGGAAGACAAGCAACTTCTGGTGACTTTTCCTGGTTGAAGAGCGGTGGCATGGTGGCAAGCTTCATGGCAGACTGGGCCAAGGAGATGATGATTAGTGATGTTGAATCGGGACAGAATGGCCATGAGGAAGGAGGAGAAGTGCAGATGATAGTGGCAGGTAGGCTAGTGGTGTCTTGAGTAGGAGGATGCAAGGACGGTGGCTCCAGCGGTGGCTCCATGATAAATCTATTAATTATCCCAATTTAATCATTAAAATAAATATTAATTATTTTATATTTATTAAGAATTGATAATTTTTATTAATATTTTATAGAAAAGGCATCCATAGATTGAATGAGATCAATTTTTGAAGTCCAACGGTGTAGACGATACTCAAATCGGAGTTCGAATGAGTCCAAAATTCAAATTTGAAATTTATTAATGGATCGCATAATTCTTAAAAAGTTGGTCTACCATGGACTGGCTGCTAGGTCTACAACACGAAGATTGATCCACCGACAGCGATTGCTGCCGGTTCATGACCCAATTCCATGGACCACCAACCTTCCTGGGCACCACTTTCACAGGAGAAGCCATCCGGTTGCCGTCCATTGCCAGAGAGCTCACTGGAAGACTATTTTCTAGAGTTGGCCACCCTCTTCCATTAAGATTTCCAGCTGCCTGTTGCTCCTTCGTCCACTGTCACCATCCATGGTTGGTTGACCACCACCAAACACCACTACACACCACCCCCGTTTGGCCCCCCTCTTGCTAGTCGGAGAAGCCCCTTTCAAGCCTCCCGTCACTGGTAGCCATCCTTTCTCTGGATTGACCATTGGTTGTCCTCTTCCCCTCACTATCAACACTGCCCATCACCATTTTCCACCCCCATCGTCGGCCTCTACTTTCCATCGCCCTCCATCCACTCTACCAGCATTGGGAGAAGCTAGTTCGAGTCCCATTCAAAAAAGGAATCTGGGATGCAGTGAGGAGAGTCCAAATCGGACTCTATTCACTCGAGAAGGAAGGAAGCATGATTCTCGATCCAAGCTAAAGCCTGTGATGCAAAATGGATAGCTGAGAATTTTTCATGAATATCTGGCCGATCTTGAGCCTGATTGATTCTAAATTTGACTAAAAAAAAGCCCTATATGAGCTCTATAAAAGGAGGACCCCGGGCAATAGTCCAGGATCAATTTCTATAATAGTTCTTGTTGAACCATGAAGTGATTTTGATGATAACAAAACATTGGAGCATATATTTGGTTATCTAACAACTCTTCAAATGATTGACAAGTTTTTATAGGATGACTACTTTGACATATTTTTTTTAAATCCTACATCCTTTATTTCTTTGTGTTGAGTTGTAAGTAAGTAGAATCTTGTAAAGAAGAACCCAACAAAAAATTCCCATTGAAATCAAATATAAAGGGTTGCTTCTACTATGTTTCGAGCTTCAATTTTTCTTGACTTTGGTGTAAGAAGATCTTAAGGAAGCATTCAAAGCTTGACATGAGAGTTCTGGAAAATTGGAATTGGTCTGAGTGTAGAACCAATCTCGAGCCGACTGGATGGAGGAACCAGCTGACTTTGGCACTGGCACAAGAAAGAATATTTCTGGCATGCCAACCCAGCCGACTGGCCCCAAGTCCCAACCGACTCGTCCAGAAGTTGGTTGAGAATGTTCTGAGAACCTCAGGGATCCGAGCTGACTAGATTTCAGCCTAGCAGACTCGTCCAGAACTTAGTTGTAAATATTCAGAGAATCTCAGGGATCTGAGCCGACTGGATTTCAGTCTAGCCGACTCATCCAGAGTGAGCCTTTTTCTCAATTGTGGAACCTAGCCGACTGGTTTTCTACCCAGCCGACCCGAACCTGATCCTAGCTGACTCGAAGAATCTCCGAGCTGGCTGGAATGACGGGCTCACTTCCAACGGCTAGTTCTAGATTTCTGAGTTTGAATTCCAAAAGTGCTCCAACGGTAACCTGTCACTTTCCAACGGTCTACAATGTTCAAAATCAAGGAAAAGCAGTTAAAGTCTTTATATATGAGATATGAGAACATCCCTAGAGAGACTAATGAGTTATTAAATATTTATTGAAGTAAGAAGATAGAGCACTTGAGCTTTGAAGTCAGTCTTCAAGTCTTCACCAACTCTTATCAGAAGTTTGAAGCATCTTTTGAGGAAAGCAAGGAAGCCATTGAAGTGTATTGAAGAGTATTCAATTGAGCTTCACTCTAACTGCATCGGCAACCATCAGACAACCTAGTTTGTCATTTCTGTTGCTTTTTATTCTATTCTTAGAATACTTGGGTTATTGGTGAGCCCGGTTGTAAAAACCAAATAGGTTTCTGTGGTGAGCCTACTGAAAACCAAAGTATAGAGGTTCTAGGTGAGCCTGTGAAAACCTAGTGTGGGTTTCTTTGGTGAGCCCGGTTTAAAAACCAAAGTGTAGAGGTTGGGATTGTGAGCCTGTAAAACAATCCGATTGTATTCCGGTTTGGGGGATATAGTGGAAATCCCGAATGGTGAACTTGGGTAGTGGATGTAGGAGCTGGGTTGCTCCGAACCACTATAAACTTGCCTTGTTTATGTTATGCTTTATTTACTTTTCAGCTTCCGCATCTAATTCTGATTATCACAACACTCCACCACTAAAAGGAATTATTTGTGCACATATTTGTAAAAATTTTATAATTCCCAATTCATCCCCCTCTTGGAAAAAGCCACCTAGGCAACAGCTGGTATCAGAGCAGTGTCTCTGATTATTTGAGTAAAGATTGATGGCTCATCCCATGAGTACATCCTTGGCCGAAGGCCAGTCAACAAATAGACCTCCACTATTCACAGGCACTAATTACTCTTATTGGAAAGCACGAATGAAAATTTATATTCAAGCTGTAGATTTTCAATTGTGGAAGGTCATCTTAAAAGGGCCACACATTTCCACGATCAAAATTGATGGCGTGGACATCCCTAAGCCTGAAGAGGACTGGGATGATCATGACATGAAAATGGGGGAATTGAATGCCAAAGTAATGAATTTACTATACTGTGCTTTGGATGAAAACGAGTTCAACCAAATTTTCACTTGCTCTTCAGCAAAGAAAATCTGGGACAAACTCGAAGTGACCCATGAGGGAACTTTCCAAGTGAAAATCTCAAAGATAAATCTTTTAGTTCACAACTATGAACTGTTTAAAATGGAACCTTCTGAAATAATTTCTGTCATGTTCTCTAGATTTACAGATATTATTAATGGTTTGAAGAGTCTTGGTAGGGTATACTCAAATGCTGATCTAGTTCAGAAGATACTTCATTCTTTACCTGACAAGTGGGATCCCAAAGTGACAGCAATCCAGGAGGCCAAAGATCTCAACACACTACTATTGGATGAACTATTAGGATCACTCATAACCCATGAGCTGACTATGCAGCACAGAACTGAAGACTAATAGAAGAAAAAGAAAACTATAGACTTCAGAGCTGCTGCTGAATCAAAGAGGGATGATGAAGAGTCTGAAGAAGAAAGCACCTCCTCCAATGATGACCTAGAAGATGATGATATCGCTATGGTTGTGAGGAGATTCAGAAAATTCATGGGAAGGAAGAAAGGAAGATTCAACCGAAAATTTCATAGGAAGGATTATGGAAAAGAAAAAGAAAATGACAGAGAGAAAGATAAAGAAGTAGTCCCCACATGCTATGAATGCAAGAAGCCGGACACATTCGTCCAGACTGTCCTCTGTTGAAGAAATCCTTCAGACAAAAAAGAAGAAGAAAGCCATGGTTGCCACATGGAGCAATAGTGAAGAATCATCTTCATCTGAAGAAGAAAAGACCACAAAGACTGCAAATCTGTGTTTAATGGGTCTCGAAGATGAGGTAACATCCCCTAGCAATTGCACTGAATTTATATTTGATGAATTAAATTCTGCATTTTATCATCTATTATCTGAATTTAAGAAAGCTGGAGTAAAGATAAAAATGTTGAAAAATATGAATGACTCTTTACTCAAATAGAAAAATGAAATTTCAGAAAAAAAACCTTTTATTGCAAAAAAAACTGCATGACTTTTCTGAAAGAGTTGAAAAGCTGAAAAATGAAAATCTTTTATGTGAGAGGAAAAATAATGATTTACTTGCTGAAAACATTGAACTGAAAAAAAAGGTTACAAAACTCAGCCATTAGTTGAAAAACTTACTTTATCTTCAAATAAGCTTGAGTTAATTTTAAAAGAACAGCGAAATTCAGGAAACAAAGCTGGAATTGGTTTTAAAACGTCTGTTATGAATGAAATTTCAGCAACTACTTTTATGAAATCTAAAGCACATGTTCAAAACATTTTATCACGAAAGGTCTTGGCTCCACCAAAAACTGTTTCAACTTCAAAATCTTTATTGTATGTTTCTAAGAATTTGAGCAAAAAGGCTTATATTTCAAAAGGTTTAAAATCTGCATCAAGTCCATCAACTTTTAGAACTTCTAATTCTGCTCCTAATAAAAACTCTAAAGTTGTATGCTATGTTTGCAAAAGAATAGGACATAAAGCTTTTGATTGCAATAATTTTAGAAATGTCCATAAAAATGTAAGAAAAATCTGGGTTCCTAAAGGAACCATCTCTGCTGACCTGCAAGGACCCAAGGTAGCTTGGATACCTAAAAGAATTCATTGACTGTTTTGCAGGAATGTCTTGCAGCCCAAAAATTGAAGAAAAGGTGGTACTTAGACAGTGGCTGCTCAAGATATATGACGGGTGACAAGGACCAGTTTATCATCCTTGAAATGAAAGAAGGAGGTATGGTCATCTTTGGAGACAATGGCAAAGGGAGAATAATCGGTACTGGTAAGATCAAAATAACTCCCTTCAGTTTTATTGAAAATGTTTTGCTAGTAGACAAGTTGAAGCATAATCTCTTAAGCATAAGTCAATTATGTGATAAAGGCTTCAAGATTGTCTTTAAATCTTCTATGTGTATAGTAACTAACTCTTTAGATTCTAGCAATAAGTTCATTGGACATAGACTTGGAAATATGTATGTGGTAGATCTTAATGATCTTGCCATGACAAGTAGTCCCAGTCTAGTTGCAATGAATGCTAAGACCAAAGAGTCGTGTTTACTATGGCATAGACGACTAGGTCATGCTAGCATGCATACCATTGCCAAATTGATTTCTAAAGATCTTGTTAGAGGCATGCCTAAGTTTAAAGTTGATTTTGATCATGTTTGTGATGCATGCCAAATGGGTAAACAAACTAGGGAGAGTTTTAAATCAAAAAATATAGTTTCTATAACAAGACCACTTGAACTACTTCACATGGACATTTTCGGACCTACTAGGACTACAAGCCTAGGAGGTATGAAATATGTTCTTGTGATAGTAGATGATTTTTCAAAATTTACTTGGATTTTGTTTATTATTTCAAAAGATGAAACCTTTCATGTTTTCAGAAAATTCCATAAAAAGGTTTTAAATCAAAAGAACTTAACTTTAATTTCAATTAGAAGTGATCATGGAACTGAATTTGAAAATCAATTTTTTGAAGATTATTGTACTGAATTTGGCATTGATCATAACTTCGCTCATAGAACACCTCAACAAAATGGTGTTGTAGAGAGGAAAAATAGGACATTGGAAGAAATGGCTCGCACAATGTTATGCGAAGGCAATCTTCCAAAGTACTTTTGGGCAGAAGCGGTGAACACTGCTTGTTATATTTTAAACCGCGTTTTGATCCATCCTATTTTAAAGAAAACCCCCTATGAGCTTTGGAATGATAGAAAACCCAATATCAATTATTTTCATGTGTTTGGATGCAAATGCTTTATGCATAATAATGGAAAAGGTAATTTAGAAAAATTTGATTCTAAAGTTGATGATGCAATTTTCCTGGGTTATTCATTACATAGCAAAGCATATCGGGTTTTTAATAAAAGAACTCTTACTGTTGAAGAGTCAATACATGTTGTATTTATTGAAACTAACCCTACACCTTCTAGACAAGAAGAGTGCATAGATAATGATGCATGTACATTGCAAAAATGAATGGAGGACTTGAGCATTCAAGATAAAGACACTCAAGATGGAGAAGAAACGGTAAGCAAGGATCATACTGATCTACCGAGGGACTGGACATATGTTACATCTCACCCTAAAGAATTAATCATAGGAGATCCTTCACATGGTGTTAGGACTAGGTCTGCACATAAGGATGTACATGATTACCTAGCCTTTGTATCACAAATAGAACCCAATAGCATAGAAGAAGCTGAGACTGACCCAAACTGGATGATGGCAATGCATGAAGAATTAAACCAGTTTGAAAGGAATAGGGTATGGACACTTGTAGATAGACCTACTGACCATCCAATAATAGGAACCAAATGGGTCTATAGGAATAAATTAGATGAACAGGGAAACATAATAAGAAATAAAGCTAGATTAGTGGCTAAGGGTTATAACCAAGAAGAATGTATTGATTTTGATGAAACTTATGCACTTGTAGCAATACTAGAAGCCATTAGATTACTACTTGCATTTGCTTGCTACATGAATTTCAAACTTTTTCAAATGGATGTAAAGAGTGCATTTCTTAATGGTTTTATCTCTAAACAAGTTTTTGTGGAACAACCACCAGGTTTTGAAAATCATACCTTTCCAAACCACGTATTTAAATTAAACAAAGCATTGTATGGTTTGAAACAAGCACCTAGAGCCTGGTATGATAGACTTAGCACTTTCTTAATTGAAAATGATTTTTCAAGAGAAAATGATGGGGACAACGGCCCAGAATCTGAAGCAGCCCAGATCAACCCAGAAGCCCAGCCCAGAACCTGAAGCCTAGCCCAGCCCAGAACCTGAAGCCTAGTCCAGTCCAAGCCTGAAGCCCAACCCAGAAGCCCAGCCCAGAACCTGAAGCCCAGCCCAGCCAGCCCAACCCAAACCTTGGGGCCCAAGATCCTGGAGTCGATGAGCACAAATCCTGAAGTCATCATCAACACCGATCCTGATGCAGATCCCGATGCGATCCAGCATAATTTAAATTCAAGATTTGATTGGGATATTAGGATATTAGGATTTATCTTGATTGTTTGAAAAATTGTTTTAGGATTTGATTATTTGCTTTAGGATTTATCTTATCGGTTGTTTTAGGAAGGATCTTATCAGTTGTTTTAGGATTTGTTCCGATCTCTTTCGGAGGTTTATTTAAGAACATGTTTCTTGATGAATAAAATTAGCGATGAATAAAAATATTTGAGAAATCATCTGGGTGCGTCCTGACTTCCCCCTTCTTCTGGTTCTTCCCTCCCTCCTCCTTCTTCCCTTCTCCTGATTATTCTTTTTCTCCGGTATTTCTTCTTCCTGGGCTCTCTTATTCTCCCCTCTCTTCTCTCTTCTGGTATTTCTTCTTCCTCAGGATTCTTCTCCTTCTCTCTTCCTTCTCTTCTCGATTACTATTATCTTCCGTGAAAAATCAACATCCTGTGAATTAATTCTCCGGAGCACACCATTGCCAACAAGTCCCTTTCCGATTCCCCTCGATCTAGCATGCCACCACCAATTCCCATCTTACAACCAGAAAGAGCATTTTCCCACGTGCCTCCATCTTCACCGAGTCCCAGATGCTCGCCCACGACCAAATCGAGACTGCCGGCCCTGATGAATTCCGGCCGTCCAACTCCTTCGCTCCCAACCCACGCCGTAGACCTCCATGGCTGCCAACATCTCCTCCGCCCGTGCAACCCATTGCAGTCGAAGCCCCTCCTGTGATGCCGCCCACCACCAGCGCCAGCCCTCACCTTACCGCCTCCGCTCCCCATCTCCACTCGCGATGCCTCACGGACGTCACTCGGCCGCCTGCTGCCATGACGCCACTCGCTGGAGAAGCCGGCCGGATCTCCTCCCTGCTGTCGTGTCACCCACAGCCACTGCGATGCCTCACCGCCCCAGTCGATCGTGAACGTCGTTCCGCCCGTAGCCCCTCCTCCAGTGCCATCGTTCGCCTGCAACCCGTTTCACGCCCGGGACACCTCACCGGCGCCCACCCAGCCCCTGCTATCATGGCGCCCGATGATCGCCTCCAAGCCGGCACCCCCTATGCCGCCCGCGTCACCTCCAAGCCGACACCCCCCTGCGCTGCCCGCGTCGCCTCCAAGCACCCCAGCCGACCGTCCGACTCCTCTGCTCCCAGCCGGCTGTACATCTTCCCAAGCCGTCGCCGCCCTCCCCAATGCCGACACCGATGGAGCCACCCTGCAAGCCCCTCTAGTTCGAGTCCATGGAGGGAAGAAGCTTCACCTTGCACGATCATAAAAGCAAGGAAAAAGGGTGGCACGCTTCTTAAAGCAAGACGCCCCTGTATTGCCAACTTTAGGAATAGCAGGAAAAAAAAAGGAGAAAAACCATGAGAAAAAAAAGTGAAAAAAAAGGGAAAAGAAAATAGAAAAAAAAAGAGAGGTTATTTGATTATAAAAAAAAGAGAAAAAATATGAAAAAATAAGTGGGTTTCATTGGAATAAAAAATTAGAAAAAAAATTAATTTGGTTTTGGTTTAGCCTAGCCTAGGGTCGTTTCCTAGCGACCAACGGTCCGTTTTTCTTGGAATAAATATTTTTCGGGGCATCGTGTGCCGCGTCAAATTAAATATGTTTATTTGAATAAAAAAAATAATTTGGGACTGTTTATCCTAGCCTAGGGTCGTTTCCTAGCGACCAACGGTCCGACCTTCTTGGAATAAACATTGATCCGGGGTCATGTTCCGCGTCAGGAAATGTAGACAAAATCTTATTTATCAAAAAGAAGAATAATGATATCTTAGTTGTACAAATATATATTGATGATATCATTTTTGGTGCAACTAATGAATCTCTATGTAAAGAATTTGCTAAGCTCATGCAGGGAGAATTTGAAATGAGCTTGATGGGTGAATTAAACTACTTCCTTGGACTTCAAGTAAAACAAACAAAGGAAGGCATCTTTATCAACCAAGCCAAATACATCAAAGAAATTATCAAAAAGTTTGGTATGGAGAGTAGCAAATCAATGAGCACACCCATGAGCCCAGCTTGCAGATTGGACAAAGATGAAAATGGATCCAATGTTGACCAAAAGCTATATAGAGGTATGATCAGATCCCTATTGTATTTGACTGCAAGTAGGCCTGACATATTATATAATGTATGTGTATGTGCTAGATTTCAGTCATCACCAAAAGAAACACATGCTTGCTGTTAAGAGAATAATTAAATATTTGAAAGGAACAAGTAATTTAGGAATTTGGTATTCTAAACATTCTACCCTGAATTTAATTGGATTCTCTGATGCTGACTATGTTGGTTGTAAAATAGATAGAAAAAGCACTAGCGGTACATGCCAATTTCTAGGGTTGAATTTAATTTCATGGCACTGTAAGAAGCAAAACTCAGTAGCCTTGTCCACTACTGAGATAGAGTATGTGGCTGCTGGTAGTTCTTGTGCTCAAGTGTTATGGATTAAACAACAACTAGAAGACTTTGGTGTATCACAATCTAAAATTCTAATTAAATATGATAACACAAGTGCTATCAATTTGACAAAGAATCCAATTCAACATTTTAGAACCAAGCACATTAAAATTAGACACCATTTTATTAGAGATCATATTTCAAATGATGATATAGTGATTGATTTTGTTTTTACTGAAGATCAATTAGCTGATATATTTACTAAGCCACTTAATCAAGATAGATTTGAACTAATTAGGAGTGAATTAGGATTTTGTGATCCCTTTTAAATTCTCTAACCTAATTCCTTCAAATTTAAGGAAACATCATCTAGAGAACCTCCTGATTTCATTCTCTATCATAGAACCTGACTTTCCTTAGAAACTTTCTCCAAAATTTCTCAGAATTGTGATCGAAATCTTCAAAACCCTGATTTCTCTGATCGAGTAGACTAGTTTTTAAACCGAGTCGACTGGATTTTCTGCATGTTTTGAATGAGTTCTGGCCTAGCCAGCTCGAGCTTTTTCGAGTCAACTAGATTCTTTGTGTGTTTTGGGCAAGTTCTGGCCTAGCCGACTCGAGCCTCTCTAGGGATTTTTCGAGTCGACTGGATTATCACACCTGAGTTTTTTTATTGTGGGGCATAAACCCCATTCCGAGCCATTTAACCTTCATTTCAACCTTCTAACAGTTCGTTCCTCTCCTAATCCTGTTCCAAAAACTCCTATCTCCCTTCTAAGCTCTCCAATCTCTCATTTCTTCCTCTTTCCTAGCAATGGCTCCAAAACGTGCTACTGGGAAACACTCTATTAGGGCTACTCCATCCGTGGAAAGGGAAAGAAGGACTAAGAGGCATCAAGAAGAGCCAACTGCCATTGTTCATAGTGAGGAACTTGTGGAAGAACCTGCAAAGGCTGCTCCCAGTGCTCCAAGCCAAATCCCTTCAATGTCCACAAGACCGATAACCTCTGGCCGTCGCATTAACTTTGAATTCATTAAGGAGATTGAGTTAAAAATTGGTGATTTGATTGAAGATCAAGGTTGGAGAAGATTTTGCTCCCTAAATGAAAAGACCTACCCCTCTCTTGTTAAGACATTTTATAAAAATTTGAGATTGGGGACAAATCATGTAGAATCTACAGTTAAAGGAAGAAGAATTGTTATCAATGAAGAATTTCTACATGGCCTATTGGACTTACCTACTGATGGAGTGAAATTCTTAGTAATTTAAGATAGAGAAAAGGCTTTAAGAACAATCCTAAACAAGGAAGAAGTCTATGGGATTGAAACTGTTTTTGCCAATACATTATCTCTTGAAATGAGGTTGCTATATAATTTCATTTGTAGAATATTTTTGCAAAGGACAGGAAGATTTGATTGGGTAACTGAGAAGGACCTGAGCTTTATGGAGCATATCTTAGAAAAGACTCTTGTAAACTTATCACATATTATTATTATGCAAATGAAGGAGACTGTTAGAAAGGCTAAGGCTTGCTTACCCTATGGAATGATGCTAACCCTGCTGTTCAAGTCTCAAAGAGTGAATTTGGAAGGTGAAGATGGAGTTGAACTGCACCATATAGATGTTTACACCTCCAAATCACTAGAAAGAATGGGTTACTTTCAAGTTGAAGGTGTTTGGAGAAAGAAAGGAACCAATGTCAGGGCATTAGGTAGTTCAAGCAGTGAAGGAGATGAAGAAGAAAATGAGGAACCTGTTGATACTGCTGCTGCTGAAGCTGAAACATCTACTGCACCTGCACCTGAGCCTGAATCACTTATTTCTGAGCCTGCTGCCACTTTTGAGGAGGCTGATGTATCTTTTCCTGATCTTGATATGCCTGCACCAGAATTTGATTTACCTATAGCTGATATACCTTTACCACACTTCACTCCGGTAACTACACATCCTCCAAACATTCAAAGTCAGATTGAAGTTCAAATGAAAACTTTAACTGATTCACTGACAGGGACTATTACTGCACTTTTTGGTGATCTAAAGCAATCAGTGGATAGTAGACTTTCTAAACTAGAAGAACATGTCACAAATTTGCAAGGAAAGGTTGAAGCAATAAAAACCTCAAGATCTGCACCTCAAGTGGAACTTCAACATATCTTAGACCTTATATCTTCTAGTTTTGAAAGCATAAAGAATTCAGTTGATGCAACATTAAATGAGTATAGAACTAAATTGAATGAAGCAAAAGGCACATTGGGAACAATTGCAGAGACTAGACAAATAGCAGATGACTATACAAGAGGCATTGGGATTATCAGGTCAGAACTTGGAAGACTTAGAGGATCTGCTTAAGCTTTTGCTAATGTCCAAGCTTCTGAGCTTATATCAATGCAAAAGGAAATTGGTGAAATGAAGGAGGCTGTGAACAAGGTACCTACAAGCCTCAAGGACATGGAACAGCAACTTGGTGCAATATGGATGGAGATGGTTTCAATCTGTGGCACTGTTAGATCCTTGGAGATCACTGCTAGGACTAGACCTCTTTATGATCCTTCTATTTCCTCTAGGGGTCCTACCACTTCTCACCATCCTAGAGCACCTCCACCTCATGCATCTTCTAGTAGACCTCCTAGACCTGCTTCTTGGTATGGTACTAGTATGCCTACCAATGTATCTAAAGAAGAATCTGATAGTGAGTAGGTCCTTAGAAATTTCTGTATTTTCTGGAGACTTTTTGATTGTGTAATGATCAATGTACTGAATCTTTTGATGAAAATACAATGGATATCATTTTGGATACTTGTGTTCATTTCTTTTATCTTGTTAACACTCTCTAATATTTTTTAAATAAGATTCTCTCTCTAATTTGAGAAAGTGAAATTATCTCAAACAAATCTTAATACAATCTCAATTTGCTTAAAATCTGAGCTTAATTCTATAACCTTTTTGAGTTGATGACAAAAAGGGGGAGAACTATTATACAATAAAGTGCATGAAAGTAGAAGCTTAATAGAAGTGCAATAGATTTGTTAAAGTTAATTAGATAGGGGGAGCTTAATGAATATTGCATACTGTTTCTGCTAAAGTAAATGATAAAGGGGGAGAAATTTCACATTGATTAGAAATTTTATAATAAGGGGGAGAAATACATGTTTAATTTGCTTCAATGAATACTATTCTGCTCTCTACTAATTACATCTAACTATCAATACTTAATGTTCTTAATATACACAAGCACTTATTCTTTGACACTTACACTTAATAGATTTGACCTTGTGTATAACTGTATAGCATACATTGATACTCATTTGAGAATATAGTTAATATTGTGATTTGACAAATAAGTGTAAATGCTTACTATGATATACATCTATACTTGTTAATATAATAGATTTTTTCATGCCCAGTGTTTTGTCATCATCAAAAAGGGGGAGATTGTTGAACCCTGAAGTGATTTTGATGATAACAAAATATTGGAGCATATATTTGGTTATCTAACAACTCTTCAAATGATTGACAAGTTTTTGTAGGATGACTACTTTGACATATTTTTTAAATCCTACATCCTTTATTTCTTTGTGTTGAGTTGTAAGTAAGTAGAATCTTGTAAAGAACCCAACAAAAAATTTCTCACTGAAATCAAATATAAAGGGTTGCTTCTACCAGGTTTCAAGCTTCAATTTTTCTTGACTTTGGTGTAAGAAAATCTTAAGGAAGCCTTCAAAGCTTGACATGAGAGTTCTGGAAAATTGGATTTGGTCTGAGTGTAGAACCAATCTCGAGCCGACTGGATGGAGGAACCAGCTGACTCTGGCACTGGCACAAGAAAGAAGATTTCTAGCACACCAACCCAGTCGACTGGCACCAAGTCCCAGCCAACTCGTCCAGAACTTGGTTGAGAATGTTCTGAGAACCTCAGGGATTTGAGCCGACTAGATTTCAGCCTAGCAGACTCATCCAGAACTTAGTTGTAAATATTCAGAGAATCTCAGGGATCCGAGCCGACTGGATTTCAGCCTAGCCGACTCGTCCAGAGTGAGCATTTTTCTCAATTGTGGAACCTAGCCAACTGGTTTTCTACCCAGCCGACCCGAACCTGATCCTAGCCGACTCGAAGAATGTCCGAGCCAACTGGAATGATGGGGTCACTTCCAATGGCTAGTTCTAGATTTCTAAGTTTGAATTCCAAAAGTGCTCCAACGGTAACCTGTCACTTTCCAACGGTCTACAACATTCAAAATCAAGGGAAAGCAGTTGAGGTCTCTATATATGAGGTATGAGAACATCCTTAGAGAGACTAATGAGTTATTGAACATTTATTGAAGTAAGAAGAGAGAGCACTTGAGCTTTGAAGTCAGTCTTCAAGTCTTCACCAACTCTTATCAGAAGCTTGAAGCATCTTTTAAGGAAAGCAAGGAAGCTATTGAAGTGCATTGAAGAGCATTCAATTGAGCTTCACTCAAGCTACATCGGCAACCATCAAACAACCTAGTTTGTCATTTATGTTGCTTTTTATTCTATTCTTAGAATACTTGGGTTATTGGTGAGCTCGGTTGTAAAAACCAAATAGGTTTCTTTGGTGAGCCTACTGAAAACCAAAGTGTAGAGGTTCTAGGTGAGCCTGTGAAAATCTAGTGTGGGTTTCTTTGGTGATCCCGGTTTAAAAACCAAAGTGTAGAGGTTGGGATTGTGAGCCTGTAAAACAATCCGACTGTATTCTGGTTTGGGGGATATAGTGGAAATCCCGAGTGGTGAACTTGGGTAGTGGACGTAGGATCTGGGTTGCTCCGAACCACTATAAACTTGCCTTGTTTGTGTTGTGCTTTATTTACTTTTCAGCTTCCGCATCTAATTTTGATTAACACAACACTCCACCACTAAAAGGAATTATTTGTGCACATATTTGCAAAAATCTTATAATTCCCAATTCACCCCCCTCTTGGGAAAAGCCACCTGGGTAACAGTTCTTGTACTAATTTTTTTTATTTTTTTGTTTATATCATTGTAGTTTAGGCTTAGGAAAGAGGAGAATTATAGAGAGGATGCTAGCGGCAGCGATGCACGACTAGAGTACTTCAACTTGGGATGAAGAAGAAGCCTCTAACCAGGTTCTACTCTCTTTTTGTACTTAATTTCTATGCAATAAAATTCATGTCCTTCTTTCCTCTATCTTTTGAGTTATTTATCTAATCATTGATTTGATCTAGCATACATGGCCTATACCCTCTATCAACTTGCCGTGATCTTAGGATACGATATGTGCCTGAGAGAGGTAGATCATAATATGGTAGATTAGATCCCTAACTTTACAAATCAGTTAGATAGTTTATACTCTAAGTGGACGTGTCGTGACCTCTGGATATGGCCCATGCCCAACAAGAAAAATTATTTTAATCCTAAAATTGCAAGAATTATTGATATTGCAATATAAAGAAAAGAAGATAAAACCTGTTTGCGTGGTAGATTTGGATTCCTAGGTAACTTCTCCTACTATCTCGATTTAATCAATTAATTAGGTGTTATCTTTTAATCACTATTGCTCTTAATCTAATCCTCCACAATAACTTTCTTTTGCTTTTTTTTCCCATGGAATAATTATCCTGATACGGGATGACCCGATCAGATTTTAGTTATAGGAGTTAGATCATTGGTTATTAAGAAACAACTACTAGGCTAGGTCAAACAAATCTAAAATTCTTTTTATTCTTTTTTTCACTGCATTTTTTTATTTCCTTCCTGTGCTTGAAGTCAGCAGGGATGGCTGACTATGCTTTAAAAAGCATGTAGAAGGACTCCCTACTTTCACGTTCGTGCGGGCATCTTTCTTCTCTACGGATCAAAGCGAGGAGGCGGAATGATCTGAGGAATAGCACGATGGAGGAGGTGATCATGATGATGATGAGGGATGGAGAGGGTGTACCGGTGGTGAAGGTGGGGTTCGGGGCAGGAGCTTTGGTCGCAGCGGCTCTGCCGGTGAGGAAGATGACGACGAACATGGACATGAGGAAAGAGGAATTACGTGGACCGAAAATGATGCAGTAGCACGGTCGTTCTCCATGTGCATGATGTGGTTGAGCTTAGCCTGGGTGAGCTTCAGAGGAGTTGGCATCGTCAGTGGTTGCACGGAGTAGGGAGATCCAGTGGGTGGCATCGCATGGATCTAGGGCTGGGGTGGTTCCGGTAGCTATTGATTCGGGTAGAAGAGGGTCGGTGGCTATCTGTGGCTTCACAGGTGGATGACGATGGTGACTCAGGCGATGATGATCAGTGACAGGGAATGGAGTTCTTCTAGAGGGATTGGGGTAGAGGGGTTTCCACTCGCTGGTGTGGGCAACGGAGAGTGGAGGAAGGGCGGTGGGTGACGATGAT
Organism: Areca catechu; assembly: GCA_021397845.1. Lineage (NCBI taxonomy): Eukaryota > Viridiplantae > Streptophyta > Magnoliopsida > Arecales > Arecaceae > Areca > Areca catechu. The sequence continues at coordinate 18,347,486 of CM038043.1, forward strand.
GGTGGAGCGTGGGCGGCGCGGAGGCAGATTGGTTTGGAGGTGGGTTTGGTGGTCGGGAGTTAACCGAGGGGCATTAGATGGAGGGGAGGTGGAGGTCGACGATCAATTTTCGACGGTGACGAGGAATCTGTGGGCGGGATTTGAGACAGAGGACATGACGGAGAGGTTAGAATAAGAAGAGAGGAGGAAGAAGACTAGAGGAATAAAGAAAGGAATAAGAAAGGGAATAGGAAAAGAATAAGGGGAGGAGAATAAGAAGAATAGGGGTAGAGACTAAGAAAAAGAGAGGGGAAAGAGAGGGAGAAGGAGAACCAGGAAGAGGAGAAGAAGAGGAGAGAGACAAGAAGGAGGGGGGAAGGGAGTCGGGACACACCCAAACTTTTCTCAAATATTCTCTTTGCTATTTTTTTATTCTAACGAAGAAACACCTTAAATAAATTTTAATTCTAACAGACTCCAAACAACCGATAAAGATAAATCGTAAAGAAATAGACTGATCCTAAAGATAAATCCAAACAGACTCCAAACAATGAAACAACCGGAAAGAGTTTCCGATAAAACAAATCCTAAACTATCCTAAAAATTCTGATCCTGAAATAACCTATTCTCGAATTTGAATTTATCTGCATCAAGAGCGGTATTGTGCTACATCAGAATCTATGCTGCATCAGGATCTGTGCTGGTCGATGTCCCTATCATATCCTTGATTTCCGAGGATACGATCTTGACTTATCACTAGCTATAGTAGTGAGTAAGTTTTATTTTTGACCGCTTATTGATGCGTGTCGTAATGCACCGATTTAGAACCTTAATTCCACTACTCTAAAGGGTAGAATAGCGGGAGTAAGGGTCGATCCCACAGAGACTTTGGGGTTATTTTGAAAAAGTATTTTCTTTTGACTTAAAATAAACTAAAATTAACTAGACTAATGCAAGAATTAAATACAAATAATAAATCTGTGAAAATAATTTAGATATGACCTATCTCAAGAGTATGGCCCGTATCCGTGGATCACGGCTCGTCCCTTAGGTATAGGTCAGTCAAAACTAATTCACTACAACTTACCTTAAACGCTAATCCAACATGACTCCAGCATGACTAAAATAAAAATAAGCAGACATGGATTAATATAAAATAAATAAATTTTATTGCATAAAAATTGGAGTACAGAGAAAATAAAAGTAAGGGAACAAGGGTCCCTTTCTCCCTTTTTATACGACTCTGACTCTCTGTCACAGCAACAGGTGGAACTACGGACAGACAGCAAGTGGAACCTCCCAAAAATTCCCTTTCCCCGTAGAAAAGAATCACCGAGGTATTTATAGCTGAAAAATACCGTGTCGGGTCCGTGTGGAAAGCGCGGTGATTTCTTCATCTCAATCCGATCTCCTTATCTGATTTTTTTACGATCATCCCCATCTCAAAAATCAAATTCAAAAATTCTATCGCACAACCCCGCGTCCATTCAGCGTCGTCCGACATCTCTTCTCGTTCCGATGCTTCCTTGTTTTCAGACATCCTAGTCTGAATGACGATGACGCTGTGAGCAGAGGCGGAGACGGACTTGGGCTGCATGGCCGGACGTGGCGCAGGGACGGACAGCGCTCGGCTCCAGCTGGACGGTGGCGTGGCCGTGGGTGCAGCAGGCTTGGGCTGAGAGCTCGGCGGACACGCGGCGAACGGCGCGGCGGATGGCCTTCGGCTGGAGCTCGGCGGACACGCGGCATCGCCGTGGGCGTGGCACAGGGGCGGCTCGGGTGGACGGACGCGCGGCGAAGCTCGCGGCTTCGGGCTTGGGCGGAGCCGGGGCTGGGCGGAAGACGTGGACGCGGCATCGCGAACAGCTGGGCGGTAGGCGCGGACGGCGCGGCGGCAGCATGGCGGACGGGGAGCGGCTACGGCGTGCACGCGGGCGTGGCAACAGGGCCGCGGCGGACACGGTGCAGGCGGCGTGCGGGCAACTTCGGCTGGCTGAGGTGGCTGCGGCGGCGAGCGAAGGGGCGGAGGCGTGGCCGTGGGCGGCTTGCGGACGGGCGGCAGGACTTCGGCGTGGCCGTGGGCATGGGCGGAAGACTTGCGGACGGGCGGCTTGCGGCGCCGGAGGCGGAGGCGTGGCCGTGGGCGGCGGCGTGGCGGCAGCAGGCGGCTGGGCGGCGGCGCGGCGGAGCTCGCGTGGGCGTGGGCGGAGCTCGCGGGCTTGGGCGGACGGGCAGCGGATTCCGGCCATTTTTCCGGCCGAACGGGAGCTCTCCGGCCGGCGGGAAGGTTACCGGCGGCTTCGGCGGCGCCGGGGGAAGCTCTCCGGCAAGTTTCGGCGCGATCGGAGCATGGTGGTCCACGGCTTCGCCCGTGGACCGGCAGCAATGGCTGCCGTGGACCGACAGCTCATGCGGTGGACCATTGAGCCGGTCCACCGTGAGCCAAACAAAAGCTTTTAAGGGTGCTCCAAAAATCGTGCAGCTCTGAAATCCGTGCTAAAACCTTCTAAAATCTATTTCGGGCCCGTTTGAAGTCCGAATTACATGCCGTTTGCGTTGTTGGACTCCTAAAATCAAGATCTACACGTTTATGGAGTCAATTCCTACAAAGTATCACAAAAAGTATCAATTTTAATCAAATAAAGTTGGGTTAATTTTCATTATTCTAATGTCTAACACACCCCCCAACTTAAACTTTGCTCGTCCTCGAGTAAAGGAAATGGATGAGTCTTGTGTACTAAGATGGTCCATGAAATGAAAATTATCGTACTAACCCTAAAATCAAAGGATACATGGTTAGATTATTAAAAAGGTACTTCATTGGATTACCAATTCCACCCATTTAGTAGTAGAATAAAGTCCATAGAAGTTTTAAGAGTTGTTTCGTTCCCAACTTTCTATCTCACTATCTAAATCTTCCAACTTAGTTTGGTTTTGGTGCAATATTTATTTAGTCCCCACTTTTTTTTTTTTTTTTTTTTTTTTTTTTTTTTTTTAATGTAAAGTCAGTGCAATGTCCTGACACCTTGCTTTCTAATTAACCCTTGTAGCGAGCTTTAAGCCAATGACTCCCAAACCAGTTGGCTTTAGGGCATTAGGTGTAAAACACCCCTCGGGCTTATGACTCGAGTTAAAAAGGCTAAGTCAAGACTAACTGTACGAAAGATTTCGTTACATCCCCACTTTTTGACGCGAACAACAACGCTTACTTAGGCGAAGGGGTCCGGTTACTCAGTGAGAGATGCTAAAAATCTTTATTAACCTCAGAAAAATTTTTAACTGGGGACTTTTTATAATGCCTATACCAAAATAAGTAAGATTCATTATTAAGATCAATAGGCCGAAGGGTCTGGAATTACTCTTCTAAAATTTTCTGGACTACACTCTACCACTTATAGGGTTTTCTTGATAAATCATCCCTCAGTATCTCTAAAATTTTCTAAACCATTAATCACTCCTCATTTAGTGAGCTTGATTATTTTCAATTCGAGACAAATTTTTGTACACAAAACTGATTAAAATTTTACTCGAGGATTTGATTTAATTAATTACCTCACCCCCCAACTTAATTTCCATTGTCCCTAATGGAAAAGAATATTAATGGCATGGAAGGATACAACCTGGTAGGGTATGGAATTAGACGTCCTTCTATCACCATGTTCCTGCAATCTTCTTTTATTACTCCATTTATTCTAAAAATAAAGAACTAGAAGTTAAAATATGAACTAAGGAAAGAGCTGGGCTGCCTCCCAGGAGCGCTAAGTTTAACGTCTTCAGCCAGACTAAGTTCATCATCACAGTAACACTGGTTGTTCAAGATCAAGAGTTTCAACAACTTCTCCATCACTGATTCCTTCAATATACGGTTTCAACCGCTGGCCATTTACCTTAAAAACATTCCCTTGCTTAGGATCCTTAAGTTCAACAGCTCCATGGGAAAATACTTGAGTTACTATAAAAGGTCCATCCCATCGTGAGCGGAGTTTTCCGGGAAAAAGACGTAACCTAGAGTTGTAGAGCCATACTTTTTGATTAGGCTCAAATGATTTTCTATTAATAAATTTGTCATGATAAGCCTTCGTTCGAGCCTTGTAAATTTTCGAACTCTCATACGCTTCATTTCGTAACTCTTCCAACTCACTTAACTGAAGTTTTCTATGGAAACTTGCATTCTTCATGTCAAAATTAAATCGCTTGATAGCCCAAAATGCACGGTGTTCCAATTCAACAGGTAGGTGACAAGCCTTTCCAAACACTAACCGGTACGGAGACATTCCTAGAGGGGTCTTGAAAGCAGTTCGGTAAGCCCATAAAGCATCATCCAAACGTTCGGACCAATCTTTCCTATCGGGTCTTACCGTTTTCTCAAGAATGTGCTTGATCTCTCTATTCGAAACTTCTACCTGACCACTAGTCTGAGGATGGTATGGTGTGGCTACTTTATGGGTAATTCCATACTTTTTCATCAGTGCGTCAAAGTGTCTATTTGTGAAATGCGCACCTCCATCACTAATAATGGCCCTTGGGCACCCAAACCGACTAAAGATGTTATGTTGAATGAACTTGATCACAACTTTGTGATCATTAGTTCGAGTTGCCATAGCTTCAATCCATTTCGAAACATAATCGACTGCTACCAAAATGTACTCAAATCCAAAGGAAAGAGGAAATGGTCCCATAAAGTCAATACCCCAAACATCAAAAATTTCAACAACTAAAATGGGGTTTAGGGGCATCATATCTTTTCGTGAAATATTCCCCCTTTGTTGACACTTGAGACAATTACGGCCAAATTCATGTGCATCTTTAAAGAGAGTTGGCCAATAAAATCCACTTTGCAGCACCTTTGCTGCAGTTTTTCTTCCACTAAAGTGTCCCCCACATGCAAGAGAATGACAAAAATTGAGTATACTCTTGAATTCACTTTCATGGACACATCGCCTGATCACTTGATCTGAACAGTGTTTAAACAATTCCGGTTCCTCCCAAAAATAATATTTGATTTGCGAAAAGAACCTATCTTTTTCTTGTTGTGACCAGTATGGAGGAACTTGCCCTGTTACCAGATAATTCACAATATGGGCAAACCAGGGGAGATTACTGGTAGAAGAAATTGAGAATAGTTGCTCATCAGGAAACCTATCTCCAATAATTTCCTTGTTGTATTCTACTAAGATCCTAGAAATGTGATCTGCTACCATATTTTCGGAACCTTTCTTATCCAAAATTTCTAAGTCAAATTCTTGTAACAAAAGGATCCATCGAATCAGTCTAGGCTTGGTATCCTTTTTGGATAGGAGATGTCTTAATGCAGCATGATCAGAGTAAACTAGGACCTTAGACCCTAATAAATATGATCAAAATTTTTCTAGGGCGAATACAACTGCTAGTAACTCTTTTTCAGTAGTGGTATAGTTCATTTGTGCATCTGAAAGAGTTTTACTAGCATAGTAAATGACATGGGGTTCCCTATTGAGCTTCTGTCCTAAAACAGCTCCTACAGCATAATCAGAAGCATCACACATGATTTCAAATGGCAGAGTCCAATCTGGGGGCTTGATGATAGGTGCAGTGGTCAAAGCAGTTCGAAGAATGTCAAAAGCGGTCAAACATTCTTTACTAAAATCAAAGGACTTGTCTTTGGCAAGTAAATCACACAATGGTCGAGAGATTTTGCTGAAATCCTTGATGAATCGTCTATAAAAACCAGCATGGCCAAGGAAGGATCGTACTTGTCTAACCGAGGTCGGGGGAAGTAATTTCGAGATTAATTCAACCTTAGCCTTGTCAACCTCAATCCCTCGCTCAGAAACAATGTGTCCGAGTACAATTCCCTCACGAACCATAAAATGGCTCTTCTCCCAACTTAAGACTAAGTTGGTTTCTATACAGCGTTTCAATACCTTAGCCAAATTATGGAGGCAGTCCTCGAATGAAGATCCAAAAACAGAAAAATCATCCATAAACACTTCAAGGAAATGACCAACCATATCGGAGAATAAGGCCAACATACATCGTTGAAAGGTGGCTGGTGCATTACAGAGACCAAAAGGCATACGCCTGAATGCAAACGTTCCAAAAGGGCAAGTAAAGGTGGTCTTTTCTTGGTCCGCAGGAAATACTGGAACCTGGTTGTATCCTGAATATCCATCCAGGAAACAAAAGAAACTCTGCCCAGCTAGTCGTTCTAGAATTTGATCAATAAAAGGCAGAGGGAAATGATCTTTCCTAGTAACAGCATTCAGTTTCCGGTAATCTATACACACTCTCCAACTAGTGGTTGCTCGGGTAGAAATTGACTCACCCTTTTCATTCTGAATGACAGTAATACCTGACTTTTTAGGTACTACCTGAGTTGGGCTGACCCATTGGCTATCCGAAATTGGATAAATAATACCGGCATCCAACCATTTAACCACTTCTTTTTTAACAATTTCTCGCATGTTTGGATTTAGCCTCCGTTGCATGTCCCTATGTGGTTTAGCTTCTGCTTCACAGTGAATGTGGTGCATGCAAACAGAAGGGTCAATTCCCTTAAGATCAGCTATTGTCCATCCTATTGCCTCTTTATGTTCCCTAAGTACATTCATCAATTTTTGTTCCTGATCAGAGGTCAAAGTAGATGCAATGATTACCGGAAGGGTATCATTGGATCCAAGAAAAGAATACTTTAACTTGTCAGGAAGAGGCTTCAATTCCAGATAGGGTGGTGCTTCTAAGGATGGCACTAAAGGGCTTGATTGAGTCGGTAATGATTCAAATTTCATAGTCCAAGGAGGAATGGTACTAAACTTGGGTGGCTCTAACAAAGCATTCACTTCATCATCAATATCAAAATCGTCAGTTCCTAAATGTGTCAAACATGCTTGCAAAGGATCCGAATTAAGCAACACAGGAAGATTCCTATTTACTACTTCTTCTATCATGTTTACTTCGTTATGATCATAAGATGGTGGTCCTTGGCATGCATTGAAAATATTCAACCGCATTTTCTTATTCCCAAAAGAGACGTCCATAACCCCTGTTCTACAATTTATGCAAGCATTAGCGGTAGCTAGGAAAGGTCTTCCAAGAATGATGGGTATCTGACTAGGGCTACCGCTAGACTCCATGTCCAAAACAAGAAAATCAACCGGGAAGTAGAACTCATCGACTTTTACCAACACATCCTCGAGCATTCCACGGGGTGCCTTGACGGATCGATCAGCTAACTGTAAGGTCACCGTCGTGGGTTTTAATTCTCCGAATTTAAACAGATCATACATTGATCCTGGGAGAAGGTTTACACTCGCACCTAAATCTAACAAGGCTTTCTTGATTGTAAGGTCCCCTATGACACAAGAGATAATTGGGGTACCTGGGTCTTTGAGTTTAGGTGGAGCTATTTGCTGAAAAACTGAGCTGGCTTGCTCAGTTAAGAGGATTTTCTTAGGGATATGTGCCTTAGATTTTCGTTTTTGAGTGCACAAATCCTTAAGAAATTTGGCATACGCCGGTACTTGCTTGATGGCATCGAGGAGAGGTAAATTGATTTGGACTTGCTTGAATAATTCAAGCATCTCATTCATTTTTAAATTTTTCTTATCCAATGGTAAAGGTGATTCCAAAGCTCTAGGGAATGGAGCCTTAGGTACGGGTGCTTTACCAATGGATTCCTTCTCCTCTTCATTCTTTTTCTCTGGCTTAGCCAGTTCTACTTCTTGGGTCGGGTCAGGTTGATCTAACGTTTTTCCACTTCTTAAGGTGATAACAGATTTAGCGTGTTCAGGAAAATTTTCAGGTCCAGTGGAACTCTCAGCCATGTATTGACCCTTGGGGTTGATAATGGGCTGGCTAGGCAACTTACCTTCTTCTCTCCGATTAAAAGCTGTAGCTAGCTGACCTATCTGAATCTCTAGCTTGGCAATGGATTGGGTATGGGAGTGAAGGATTTGGGTATTCATGTTCAGCCCCTCCTTCAAAGTTTGAAGGATCTTTTCTTGAAAGGAAGGATCAAGATTGTTCGGCGGAGGTTGTGGAGGCTGTGGGGCATTTTGATATTGAGGGAATTGCATGCTTTGAAATTTGGTCTCCTGATTATTTGGCCTAACAGAAAAATTGATTCCGGATTGGGGTTTCCAAGAAAAATTCGGGTGATTGCGCCAGCCAGGATTATATGTGTTTGAATAAGGATCGTTTCCTGGTCTAGGAGCCATTCGGGTTTGAGCTTGATGAGCTTGCTCCTGAAGAAGCTCAGGAAATTGATAAGCTGATGGACAATCACCTAAGGTGTGGGTGGAACTCGAGCAGATAATACAAACTTCATGAGTAGGATGAGATGAGGAGGAATTATTTCCAGCTTGCAAAAGTTGGTCGAGCTTCTGAGATAGCTCATCAACCTTGCTGTAGATGTCTACAGCACGACCAACTTCATACATACCTCCTCTCTTAGGTTCTACAGGACCTGTGGGAGGATCTCTACGGGCAGCTGACATATGATGTAGAGAATTTTCACTTAACGTTTCAAACAACTGCCATGCCTCATGTTCATTTTTGAGCATGAACGTTCCTCCACATGAGGCATCCACCATTTGCCGGTGCCTTTCTGACAAACCGTCATAAAAGCACTGGACTAATTGCCATTTGGGTATGGCATGGTGAGGACATTTTCTAATTAGCTCTTTCAATCTCTCCCAGGTTTCATGAAACATTTCTCCATCTAATTGGGAAAAACTAGTAATGGCTTTTCTAATTTGATTCGTCTTTCCTATGGGAAAATATTTCTTAAGGAACTCCCTCTGAAGTTGATCCCAAGTTGAAATTGTCACGGTGTCTAGGGAATTCAACCAATATTTGGCTTTATCTTTCAGAGAAAAAGGGAATAACCTAAGCCTTAAAGCATCATCGGAGAAATTTTGGATCTTAACAGTGGAGCAGATTTCTAGAAATTCATCTAGATGTTTATATGGGTCTTCAGTCGCAAGTCCGTAAAAAGAGGGTAACATCTGAATCACACTGGACTTGATTTCGTATTGAATGGCATCTACAGGGGGTACTTGGATACAAGGTGAATAAGTGTATTTTGAAGGAGTGAAGTACTCCTTCAGCGGAGGGTCAATTCCTTGATTAGGATCCATAGTACCTGGGCTGGTTGCTCTACTGGAGCCTTCAATTTTCGGATCTAGGGATATATGTTTAGGTTCTCGAAGTCGGCGCCTAGAATATACTAACATACACCCTCCCTTCTAAAGCAAAGAGCAATAAAAGATTTTTTAAATTTTTTTTTTAATTGGAAAGCGGAAGAATGAGAAGAGGTCTAAAGAGAAGTTCCTAAGAGAGTCCTAAACTAGAGAGAAGAAAGTTAATTAATTATTTTATTATTTTTTAATCAAACAAGTAAAACAAATCAAAATCACTATCCTAGGGTTAACCTGGATCTAGACAGCTCCTAACTGATCCAAGGTTACCTTCGAGCACTCCAAGCCCAAGATCAATTAACTGACTTGGCCAGGTAAGTGTAAGGTGGGTGAAGGTTCCCTTATTGCTTGCCTTAGACACCAATTATAAATTGGCCAGGTAAGCGGAACCAACTCACGTCCCTTCGGGCTCTAGTCCCTGAACCACTTTCCTTAGACACCAAGGAATTAAATGATCTGAACTCGGTCCAACTCTAGGGTTTCCTTGTCCTATTGAGCTCGAAATCCTTAGGGTTGACGTCTAATTAATTTTAAAATTAAAGGCTTGGGTCAATGCAGATGCTGGATTGATGATTTGTGGGCTAAGGAAGGGTATTGATCTCCCCACCTTATCTGATTAATGGGTTGTGCCCTTAAGATATATTATGAAATTATGAAATGCAACAGCTAAGGTGTCCAAAAAGTTATAAACAAACAAAATTAAACTTAATTTTTTTTTTAATTTTGATGATTAAGTATCTGATCCTAATAAATTATGAAATGTCTGTGTAATTTTTTTGGTTTTGCAAAAAATAAATTTACCTAAGTGAATCTAAAATTTTTTTTTTTTTTTTTGTGTTCTAAAATTTTTTTGTGTTCAACCTTTTTGTACCCTAGGACAACCATTCAACATAACCTCCCAGTTATGCCAGGGCAACCTTATGTCAGGGCACTCAAGATCGAAAATTGAAAATTGGAATGTAAAATTTTGAAAATTGAATATTTTTTTTTTTCAGAATAACGCCAAAGATCCCCGGCAACGGCGCCAAAAATCTGATGCGTGTCGTAATGCACCGATTTAGAACCTTAATTCCACTACTCTAAAGGGTAGAATAGCGGGAGTAAGGGTCGATCCCACAGAGACTTTGGGGTTATTTTGAAAAAGTATTTTCTTTTGACTTAAAATAAACTAAAATTAACTAGACTAATGCAAGAATTAAATACAAATAATAAATCTGTGAAAATAATTTAGATATGACCTATCTCAAGAGTACGGCCCGTATCCGTGGATCACGGCTCGTCCCTTAGGTATAGGTCAGTCAAAACTAATTCACTACAACTTACCTTAAACGCTAATCCAACATGACTCCAGCATGACTAAAATAAAAATAAGCAGACATGGATTAATATAAAATAAATAAATTTTATTGCATAAAAATTGGAGTACAGAGAAAATAAAAGTAAGGGAACAAGGGTCCCTTTCTCCCTTTTTATACGACTCTGACTCTCTGTCACAGCAACAGGTGGAACTACGGACAGACAGCAAGTGGAACCTCCCAAAAATTCCCTTTCCCCGTAGAAAAGAATCACCGAGGTATTTATAGCTGAAAAATACCGTGTCGGGTCCGTGTGGAAAGCGCGGTGATTTCTTCATCTCAATCCGATCTCCTTATCTGATTTTTTTACGATCATCCCCATCTCAAAAATCAAATTCAAAAATTCTATCGCACAACCCCGCGTCCATTCAGCGTCGTCCGACATCTCTTCTCGTTCCGATGCTTCCTTGTTTTCAGACATCCTAGTTTGAATGACGATGACGCTGTGAGCAGAGGCGGAGACGGACTTGGGCTGCATGGCCGGACGTGGCACAGGGACGGACAGCACTCGGCTCCAGCTGGACGGTGGCGTGGCCGTGGGTGCAGCAGGCTTGGGCTGAGAGCTCGGCGGACACGCGGCGAACGGCGCGGCGGATGGCCTTCGGCTGGAGCTCGGCGGACACGCGGCATCGCCGTGGGCGTGGCACAGGGGCGGCTCGGGTGGACGGACGCGCGGCGAAGCTCGCGGCTTCGGGCTTGGGCGGAGCCGGGGCTGGGCGGAAGACGTGGACGCGGCATCGCGAACAGCTGGGCGGTAGGCGCGGACGGCGCGGCGGCAGCATGGCGGACGGGGAGCGGCTACGGCGTGCACGCGGGCGTGGCAACAGGGCCGCGGCGGACACGGTGCAGGCGGCGTGCGGGCAACTTCGGCTGGCTGAGGTGGCTGCGGCGGCGAGCGAAGGGGCGGAGGCGTGGCCGTGGGCGGCTTGCGGACGGGCGGCGGGACTTCTGCGTGGCCGTGGGCATGGGCGGAAGACTTGCGGACGGGCGGCTTGCGGCGCCGGAGGCGGAGGCGTGGCCGTGGGCGGCGGCGTGGCGGCAGCAGGCGGCTGGGCGGCGGCGCGGCGGAGCTCGCGTGGGCGTGGGCGGAGCTCGCGGGCTTGGGCGGACGGGCAGCGGATTCCGGCCATTTTTCCGGCCGAACGGGAGCTCTCCGGCCGGCGGGAAGGTTACCGGCGGCTTCGGCGGCGCCGGGGGAAGCTCTCCGGCAAGTTTCGGCGCGATCGGAGCATGGTGGTCCACGGCTTCGCCCGTGGACCGGCAGCAATGGCTGCCGTGGACCGACAGCTCATGCGGTGGACCATTGAGCCGGTCCACCGTGAGCCAAACAAAAGCTTTTAAGGGTGCTCCAAAAATCGTGCAGCTCTGAAATCCGTGCTAAAACCTTCTAAAATCTATTTCGGGCCCGTTTGAAGTCCGAATTACATGCCGTTTGCGTTGTTGGACTCCTAAAATCAAGATCTACACGTTTATGGAGTCAATTCCTACAAAGTATCACAAAAAGTATCAATTTTAATCAAATAAAGTTGGGTTAATTTTCATTATTCTAATGTCTAACACTTATGATAGAGATCACTCCATGGTGGAGGAAGACGGTGTTGAGAGGCAATAGGGGATGGAAGAAGGAGAGATGGTCACAGTGGGCTTGGTTTGGATTTCTTCGATCATAGGCTGGTGCTCGGTGGGTTTTCCAGTTATGGACAGCTTCACGATGGCCAAGGGAAGGGTGTCGATGGCTCTCTGATGACAAATCATCTCGAGAAGGATGATGGTCCATGGAACAGGTTCATGGATCGACAATAATGACTATCGTGGATCGAGCAGGCATCTTGTGAACCAAGTAGTCAGTCCACCATGGACCGGCTGCTTTAAACTTCATGCGAATCATTTAATGAATTTTAAAATTTAATTTTGAGTTCGTTCGAACTTCAATTTGAGTATTGTTTATGCCGTTAGATTCCAAAAATCGAGCTCTTCATGTTAGCAGTATTCTTTTCTGCAAACAATACATAGAAGGATCAATTTTAAATAAATAATATTAAATTAATTATGTAATTATCATATCCCGTAACTTAAACTTTGCTCATTCTCAAGTAAAGTAGATAAATTAGTCATGTGTACTAACTTATCCAAGAAATGAAAATTATCTTGCTAATTCTAAAATCAGTTAATACCTGATTATACCATAAAAAAAGATCTTTTATCGGATTATCAATTCTACCCATTTAGTGGCCGAGTAAAGCCCATAAAAACTTTTAGAGTTCTTTTTCTGACTTTCTACCTTACTCTTTAAATCTTCTAACTTACTTTGGATTTGGTGTAGTATCAATTTATTTAGTCCCCCTCTTTTTTTAATTAATGTAGAATCAATGCAATATCTTAACATCTTGCTTTCTAGTTGACCTTTGTAACGAGCTTTAGGTCAATGACTTCCAAACTAGTTGGCTTTAGGGCACTAGGTATAGAACACCTTTTAGGCTTACTAACTCGAGTAAAAAATGCTTAATAGAACACTTTTCAAGCTTACTAACTCGAGTAAAAAATGCTATGTGTTAAGACTGTCTCTATAATAGATTTCTTTATATTTTCACCTTTTGATGCAAACAACAACGCTTACTTAGACGAAAGGGCCTGGTTACTTAGTAAAAGATGCTAAAAATCTTGTTTATTAAACTTTAAGGAGGACTTTATGATTTTTTTGATATTTTCACGTATACCCTAATAAGATTGATTCTTTATCGAGATCAATAGTCAGAATGGTCTAGAATTATTCAAAAAAAATTATGGTCTAAACTCTACCATTTATCGTGCTTCCTTGATAATTCATCCCTTAATATCTCTAAAATTATCTAAATCGTTAATCATTCATCATTTATAAAGTTTGATTATCTTCAAATCAAGATAAATTTGGTATACAAAACTGATTAAAGTCCTATTCAAGGATTTGATTAATTTAATTACCCTCCCAACTTAATTTCCATTGTCCCTAATGGAAGAGGATACTAGTAATGTAAAATAAATGACCAGGAAAGATACCACCTGGAAGGGTACTTGAGTAATGGATTTGTTATAATTTGTTCCTTTGATGCCATACTCCTTCCAATTTAACTTTATTGTTCTTCTCGAGTTTCTTCTAAAAATAAAAGTAGATGGTCAAAAATAAAAACATAAACTGAGTTGCCTTCTAATAGTACTAAATTTAAAGTCTTTGTAGGCCAAGGTAGGCAACCCAAGAGGGGGGGTGAATTGGATTTTATAAAACTTTGAACTATTTAATGATGAACTAAAGCAAGTATGTGCTAGATCAATTCAATGCTTGTGTTTTAGCAATGTATTTGTGTACTTCAAAATAATATGCAGTAGAATTAACAAAGTAAATGTACAAATAAAACGATCACACAAATACAAAGAAATTTATAGTGGTTCGGTGCACTCCAAGGCACCTACATCCACTCCCCAAGATTTTCTTGGAAATTCCACTAAGTTTGGTTTTGTAACCTAGGCTCACCAACAACCTTTATAACTTGTTTTGTCTTCGGGCTCACAAGTCAAACCCTAGTTGGTTTCAAGGTTACCAACAACCTCCCTTGGTTTTACGAGCTAACTAAGAATCTAAACAACTTGTTTTGGCTTCGGGCGCACAAGTAAAACCCTAGTTGGTTTCAAGGCTCACCAACAACTACTTTTGGTTTTCCAAGGCTCACCAAAAACCTCTTTGGTTTTCCAAGGCTCACCAAAAATCTCAAGTAAAACAATGTAAGAGCAAATATAAAAGAATATAATTAAAGATTTTTAAAATAAAGCAAATATCTCTTTGAAGCCCTTGATTGTTGATGAAGAACTTGTCTTCAAGTTGTTGAAGCCTTTGATTGATGCTTGAGGATGTGAACTTTGGATGCTCTCTTTGAAACTTGGAAGCTTGAAGGCTTGAACCACTTAACTCTTGAATCCTTGAAGAATATTCAATGATCTCACCAAAGGATTGCTTCTCTATTTGATTTTTGATGTTTTTATAGCCTCCCAACACTTAAATGACCGTTTATAGCCGTTAGGGAGGAAAATATAGCCGTTTGAAGCAAGTTGAAGAAGTTCTACAGTTTTTGAAAACTAGTCGTTACTGTTCAAGTGTCGACACTTCACCTCCAGGTGTCGACACTTCAGCTCCAGGTGTCGACACTTCAGCTTCAGGTGTCGATACTTCAGTTTCAAGTGTCGACACTTCATTTCCATGAGTCGACACTTGAGGAAAAAACCTCCAGATGGCATAGTTCTGTATTTTCAAAAAATCTCAGGCCTTGAGTCGACATTTCATTCTTCAAGTATCGATACTTGATCCTCAGGTGTTGACGCTTCATTTCTAGGTGTCGACACTTGCCTGTGCCATTGCTGAAACTTGACCAAAATTAAACTTTAACCTCTTCAAGTTCTTTCATATCAATTCCAAAGTCTATATACTTGATTTTCCATTGATTTAAGGACTTTCTTCAACTGAAGTACAAGCATTTCTTCATTCAACATGGTTGAGTACTAAGATCTGAAAAAATATACTTAAAATATAATTAGTACTCATATATACTTAAATATTTTGTCAATCATCAAAATCAAGACCAGAGTCAATAATCTCCCCCTTTTTGATGATGATAAAACCTTTAAGTATATGAATAGGATAAGCTTAAAAAGATTAACAATAAGATAAACATGTAAGCTTAAAATAATAAGCACCAAGCTCCCCCTCAAAATATGATATAAAAAATCTTCAAAAATATTTTTCAAAATATGCAAAATTTTTAAATTTTCAAAATTTCTTCTTCTTACTAATTCTTTCCTTTAGATAAAAATATTTTGCATTCTTCTTCTCCTTTTGTACTTTCTTTTATTTCTCAAATGATTTTTCATGTTTATCTAATCTTTCCCTTTTCATACTTAACATTTTTCTCCCCCTTTTTGACATCATGAAAAAGGGTGAAAGGCAATACAACATGGGAGTGAAGGTGGAAAGAATAGCAAGTAGATCATTAAAATCAATACATAAAAGTAATTTATCATGATACCACTTGAAATTGTTATAGATTGAACATGATATCCCCAAAAAAAAAATGATATGCACATGCCAAAAATAATTTAATATATATAAACTTTGATATGCAAATTTTTCATTCACTTCACTTGTTCATGGGATAAGGTCACAGCGGCACCCCAACACGTTATAAGAGACCCCATTGAATAGGAAGAGAGGGTCTTTAAATCCTACTTATCTCCTATGACCGGACGGCCATGGTGATTAACCCAATCCAAAGCAATTACTAGGAGTTCTTTTAAAAATAAATTTTGATACCAATTAAATATGATACCACTTGAATGTAACTCTCCTCAAAGGATTAGATTTGAAAACAAGGAGAAAGAGTATCAGAGCAATATAAGTAAAGCATGATATCAAAAATATTGAAAGCATCATATATGTATATAATGATAATAAATCTTTGGATGCTCCCCCTAAATGTTATTCCTCCTTAAAAATATGCATTCATTTGAGGAATACAATCATGAAAGCACATGTATCATAATTTCAAACAATTTAAAATATGAACATAAATTTTAAATCTGAAATCAAAGATTTGAAATTTCAAGATATGCAAGATTTTTAAAATGCAAAACATTGATCATTTAAAGATTTTTTAGCATGATTTAAAATCCATTTGAAATGATTTGATATCTATACAAATGCTAGAAGTAATTTAATAGCAAGTCTAGCTACTAAAGCAAGGGCTTATCAATATGCATACATTCTTCTTAAATGTAACCCTTAACTACCAGTTCTATACTTGATCTAAATCATTTCTAGCTTATGCATAGATGCCAAAAATAAAACACATAAATCATAACATTTTACTTGAAATAATTTAAAAACTATATTAATCAAAATCAAGTGAAAGTCTAATAATCATAAGTTTAACCATGAGAGCATGAAATCAATCAACATCAAAAGGTTCATGATCATAACTAATGACTATTAGTTTAAGCTTGATTCTAATTAATCATTTAAAACATTTTTGAAAGCAATATGCATCTTTAAAATATTTTTCATGAAATAATTTAAGATACATTAATCAAAATCAAGTGAAGGTCTCATAATCATAAGTTTAATCATGATAGCATGAAATTCATAAATATTAAAAAAATTCATGATCATAACCAATAACTATAAATCTAAACTTGATTTTAATTAAACATTTAAAAGCAATTTTTCAAAGCAAATGATGTAGTATTTATAATAAATATTCAACTATATTTTCAATTATGGAAGGAAAAGTATAGAAATTACCAATATGTATAATCCTTCCTTTACCATTTTAGTCCAAAATGTAGCTTGTCCACTTCTTCAAATTATCTTGTATGCCCACCTTTCAAAAACTTCCTTTTTTCATATTGGGCTACAACACATTCCTGCAAAATATACTAAGTGGACAATTTTGGTACCCAAACTTTCTTGGATCCTTTAGGGTTAGTGATTATGGTTCCTTTTGGAACCCAAACTTTTCTTGATTACAAGGATATGTATTAAATCCAGATCTACAAGTCAAATTGGAAGAAGCAGGAATAAGCAAATTCTTCAAAAATTCTTGCTTCTTTTCTTCAATCAAAATATTTTTCTTATTCAAAAATTTATCACGTAAATCTTTCAAAACATCATTTTCTTTTTCTAAAAATTATTTTTCTTTAGAAAAACTATTCTTTTCATTTTTCAGAATATCAATCTTGGTAATTAAATCATCATTTTCATTAGCATGATTGGTATTCTCAAGAGAGAAAGAATCTGCATGTCTTTTTAATTTCTTGTACTTAATTTTTAGCAATTTGTATTCATGCACAAGATCATTGAATGCATCATGTAGTTCATCAAAGGTAAAATCATAATCATTTTCAGAACATACCTCTTTCTCATTTCCCATGAAGCAAAGATGGGTAACTTCATCATCTGAACTTGAATCTTCGCTATCGCTCCAAGTTGCAATCATTGCCTTGAATTTCTTTTTGGTCTTGAAGGCCATTATTTTCTTCTCTACATCAGCATCCACTATCTTTTGTCATAAGTTCAACTCATAGGTTATGAGTGAACCGATAAGCTCCTCCAAAGGTAAGATTTCTACATCTTTAGCTTCTTGGATCGCTGTCATCTTTGGATCCTATGATATTGGCAAAGATCTAAGAATTTTGTTCACCAAATCAGTGTTAGTATAGATTTTGCCAAGACTTTTTAATTCATTAATAATAGTCATGAATCTAGTAAACATGTCAGATATGGATTCATAATGCATCATTTCAAAAATTTCAAAAGAATGTACAAGCAAATTAATTTTAGTGTTCTTCACTTGAAGAGTACCTTCATGAGTAACTTCAAGTGTATCCCATGTTTCCTTCGTCTATGTGCATGATGAGATTCTATTAAATTCATTTAAGTCCAATGCATAATAAAGCAAGTTCATTGCTTTAGCATTGAGTTCAGTTTGCTTAATGTCATATTCATTCCAATCCTCTTCGAGCTTTGGAATGGAAATGCCATTAACCAAAATAGAACGAATATGTGGACCATTAATAATAATTTTCTAAAGATGATAACTAATAGATTGAATATAGATGCGTATGCGAGTTTTCCAAAATGTGTAATTTGTGCCATTGAAAAACGTTGGTCTAACACTAATACCTACAAGGGTTGCCATGAACTTTAGCTCAAAATTGATAGATTTTCAAACAGAGCACCTGCTCTGATACCAATTGTAGGCTGAGGTAGGCAACCCAAGAGGGGGGGTGAATTGGGTTTTATAAAATTTTGAACTATTTAATGATGAACTAAAGCAAGTATATTCTAGATCAATTCAATGCTTGTGTTTTAGTAATGTATTTGTGTGCTTCAAAATAATATGCAGTGGAATTAACAAAGTAAATGCACAAATAAAACAATCACACAAATACAAAGAAATTTATAGTGGTTCGGTGCACTCCAAGGAACCTACATCCACTCCCCAAGATCCCCTTGGGAATTTCACTAAGTTTGATTTTGTAACCTAGGCTCACCAACAACCTTTACAACTTGTTTTGTCTTCGGGCTCACAAGTCAAATCCTAGTTGGTTTCAAGGCTTACCAACAACCACCCTTGGTTTTACGGGTTAACCAAGAACCTAAACAACTTGTTTTGGCTCCAGTCTCATAAGTAAAACCCTAGTTGGTTTCAAGGCTCACCAACAACCACTTTTGATTTTCCAAGGCTCACCAAAAATCTCTTTGGTTTTCCAAGGCTCACCAAAAACCTCAAGTAAAATAATGTAAGAGCAAATATGAAAGAATACAATTAAAGCTTTCTAAAATAAAACAAATATCTCTTTGAAGTCCTTGATTGTTGATGAAGAACTTGTCTTCAAGTTGTTGAAGCCTTTGATTGATGCTTGAGGATGTGAACTTTGGATGCTCTCTTTGAAACTTGGAAGCTTGAAGGCTTGAACCACTCAACTCTTGAATCCTTGAAGAATATTCAATGATCTCACCAAAGGATTGCTTCCCCATTTGATTTTTTATGTTTATATAGACTCCCAATACTTAAATGACCATTATAGCCATTAGGAAGAAAAATATGGCCGTTTGAACCAAGTTGGTGAAGTTTTGCAGCTTTTGAAAACTAGCCGTTACTGTTCAAGTGTCGACACTTCATCTCCAGGTGTCAACACTTCAACTCCAGGTATCGACACTTCAGTTTCAAGTGTCGACACTTCATTCTCGTGAGTCGACACTTGAGGCAAAAATCTTCAGATGGCATAGTTCTGTATTTTCAAAAAACTCAGGCCTTGAGTCGACACTTCATTCTTCAAGTGTCGACACTTGATCCTCAGGTGTCGACACTTCATTTCTAGGTGTTGACACTTGCCTGTGCCATTACTGAAACTTGACCAAAATTAAACTTTAACCTCTTCAAGTTCTTCCATATCAATTTCAAAGTCCATATACTTGATTTTTTATTGATTTAAGGACTTTCTTCAACTGAAATACAAGTATTTCTTCATTCAACATGGTTGAGTACTAAGATCTAAAAAAATATACTTAAAATATAATTAGTACTCATATATACTTAAACATTTTGTTAATCATCAAAATCAAGACCAGAGTCAACAGTCTTCAACCAGACTTAGTGGATCTTTTAAATTATATCAGTTGATACATCCACTAAATTATTAGGTATACCTAGCTATGGTGGATGTTGGACAAAGTCCAATCAGTAATGTTCCACATGATATTTCTTTTACATATATATATAAAACATATCTCCTGATAATTTGTACCAAGAGATAGCTTAGTGTGCAGGATAGATGTTGGTTCTAGTGTAGGGGCTAGGTAAGGATTGGAGGATGTTATAAATTGCTAATACTTTGATATCCAAGGTGGATCTAATAGGTCACTTAGCTCCTCCATGTTATCAAGTCTAGTACAGTTCAGATGTTTGCAAGACAGGTCCTCAATAAAGTTATTAGGGCTATCATGCTAAAAGACTGCATTACTTGATTTTTGAAGTGATATTTTGGTTGGGCGGTCTATTGGTATATTAGGGATTATCTTTCCAATAGCTTCTTTGGATTCGTTTGGTAAACCTACAATTTGGGTTTCCTAGTTAAAGGTTGCATCATGTTTAAAAAATGGATCCTTTAACATGACTAGGAGTAGCTCTTATTCCAGTGTAGGTAAGGTCTCTAATGAAGAAGCTATTGGTATATTAGAGGAATGGGCCATTTACTCATATTTCATTGTCCATGGGGGAGTGGTGCTAAAATTAGGTGGCTCTAATAATGCATTTACCTCTTTCATATATCAATCAATATCAACATCATCCACTTCAAAATGTATTAGACATGCTTATAAAGGATCCAAGTCGAGCAAAATAGAGATTTTATTATCTATAACTTTCTGTAGCATGTTCACCTCATTAAGGTGATACATAGGTGGTCCTTGAAATGCATTGAAGAATTTAACCCCGGCTTCTTGTTTTCAAAAGATACATTCATAACCATCGTCCTATGATTTATACAAGTATTAGCGATTGCTAGAAAGGATCTTCCAAGGATGATGGATATTTAGCTGGGATTATCGCTAGATTCTATATCAATATAAGAAAATCAATAAAAAATAGAATTCATCTACTTTCATCGACTTGTCCTCTAGCAATCCACAAGATACCTTAATTGATCGGTCTGCTAATTGTAAAGTTATTGTCATGGATTTCAATTCTTCGAATCTGAATATGTCATTTATTAACTCAGAAGAAGGTTAACACTTAAACCAAATCTAATAAAACTTTCTTAATTATGAGGTCCCCTATGATACAAGATAATTGGGGTACCAAGATTTTTAAGTTTGGATGGGGCTATTTACTGAAAGACTAAGCTAACTTGCTCAGTCAACTGGATCTTGTTCGGTATGTGTGCCTTAGATCTTCGTTTTTGTGTGCACAAGTCTTTAAGAAACTTAGCATAAGCATGAACTTGCTTGATAGCATTAAGAAGAGATAGGTTTATCTGAACTTATTTAAATAGCTCAAGCATCTTATTCATTTTTAGACCATTCTTATCTAAATATGGAGGGAATTCTAAAGCACTAGGGAATGGAGCCTAAGTATAGGTACTGAGCTAATGGGTTCCTTACCCTTAATATTTTTCTTTTCTAGTTTAGCTAACTGTAGTTTTTGAGTTATGTTAGGCTCATTTAAAGTTTTCTGACTTCTAAGGGTTGTGACTGATTTGATACATTCAGGAAAAGTCTCAAGGCTAGTGGATGATGGGGACATCAGGTCAACCATAGTTTACTATGGGTCCCTGAGTTTTGAGTCCTTTAGTCATGATTTCAATTTTGTCTCTGAGTCCAATAATCTGGCTGTGTTAGCCATTTAAGTCCTGTATTTAGGCCATGAATTTTATTTTATAGGCTTTGTTACACTTGAGTCTATACCTTGGCATCTGAATCTCATTTTGGGCCTTTTTACATTTGAGCCCTATAATTAGAGTATTAAGCCAAGTTTTGGATGCTTAGTGAGCCTTATGAGTCCTGTAAGTTTTGAGTTTTATGAGTCCAGTTCAATTTTGTAAGTCTTATACTGAGTCTAGTCCAATTTTGTAAGAAGACTCAAGTTACTTATGAAGCCAGTTAGCATAATACTCCAACCACTACAAGGAATCCAATCATCCACATAATTGTGCCACTTGGAAAGCATGGAAGGAGTCTTAGAGCTATCATTGAAGACCTGGACGACAAGTACATCAGCCCACAAGGAGGAGATGGACATCAGGAGAACCCTAGAGCCTGCCCAGCACTAAAATGGGCCACCCAAATCCCTGGCCCATCCTTAAATTCAGCGCCCTCCTTATGGTCACCTCTCATGTTGGCACCCCACTTATGGTCACCTCCCTTGGACCAAGTCAAAGAGAAGGAGAGGAGTAATCCTAGTAAGAAGAGGGAGTTTGAACTTATTTGGAAGAGGAGATCTCTATGTATTTGAGTAGGAAAAGGATTAGTGGAAATTCTCTTGTATGCCCTTACTTGGAGCCCAATTTTGTAAGCCTATTTAAAGGCCCCCCTCTCATGTATATTGGATGTTAATGATTATGAAAACTTTCTTGAGTTCTTCTCATCTCTTGGTATGAATTCTGAGTGAATTTGTGTGATTAAGGATATCTGTGTGATCCCTCAGGGTATCTATGTGATCCCTGCGCCCTGCCTCCAAGCCGCCAGCCTTCTTCATCTTTTGGCCGCCTTCCTCAGGCCTCTTTCCCTTCTTCTTCTTTCAGCCATCCAGCATATTTTTCTTGTTTTTCTAACCCGTGTTAGGTGTTTGCAGGTCTCTTAGAGTTCACGAATCCAAGATTCCAATCGGCAGCTTTCGGGCCATCGGATTGAAAACCGCGAATCCACAATGTCTCCGGCTTGTTTTTCCATGCTGCATCCGAGAGCGTAGAGCGAACTCTTCATGGATCGATCTCCAAATCTCTGCCAGGTACATCCCCTAGACTCCTCTGGTAGCAGTATTGCAGAAGAGCTAGTCCTAATCAGGGCTTCATTAGCCTTGGCGTTCTGTTTCTTCACTTTTAGGATTTTATTTTGCATGCTCGTGCTTCCAAAAATTCTATAGAATTTTCTACTTAATAACTTGGCTTAAAATTTGGGATACAAACTCCTAACTTAATGCTTAATATATGAAAAATAATTGGCATGCATAATTAGTCCCGTATCATTTTGGGGGACATTAGGTCAACCCTAGTTTACTTTGGATTCTTGAATTTTGAGTTCTTTAGCCATGATTTCAATTTTGTCTTTGAGTCCAATAATCTAGTTGTATTAGCCATTTAAGTCCTGTATTTGGGCCATGAGTTTTGTTTTATAGGCTTTGTTATACTTGAGTCTGTACCTTGACCTTTGAATCTCATTTTGGGCCTTTTTATATTTGAGTCCTGTAATTAGAGTATT
Organism: Areca catechu; assembly: GCA_021397845.1. Lineage (NCBI taxonomy): Eukaryota > Viridiplantae > Streptophyta > Magnoliopsida > Arecales > Arecaceae > Areca > Areca catechu. Next base: position 18,370,495 of record CM038043.1, read on the forward strand.
GAGTCAAGTTTTGGATGCTTAGTGAGCCTTATGAGTCCTGTAAGTTTTGAGTTTTATGTGTCCGGTCTAATTTTGTAAGTCTTATATTGAGTCTAGTCCAATTTTGTAAGAAGACTCAAGTCACTTATGAAGCCAGTCAGCATAATACTCCAACTACTGTAAGGAATCAAGTCATCCACATAATTGTGCCACTTGAAAGTATGGAAGGAGTCTTTGAGCTATCATTGAAGACCTGGATGACAAGTACATTAATTCACCAGGAGGAGATGGACACCAGGAGAACCCTAGAGCCTGCCCAGCACTGAAATGGGCCGCCCGAAGCCCTGGCCGATCCTCAAATTCAGCGCCCTCCTTATGGTCACCTCTCATGTTGGCACCCCACTTATGGTCACCTCCCTTGGACCAAGTCAAAGAGAAGGAGAGGAGTAATCCTAGTAAGAAGAGGGAGTTTGAACCTATTTGCAAGAGGAGATCTCTATGTATTTGAGTAGGAAAAGGATTTGTAGGAATTCTCTTGTATACCCTTACTTGGAGCCCAAGTTTGTAAGCCTATTTAAAGTCTCCCCCTCTCATGTATATTGGATGTTGATGAATATGATAACTTTCTTAAGTTCTTCTCAACTCTTGGTATAAATTCTGAGTGAATTTGTGTGATTAAGGATATCTGTGTGATCCCTCAAGGTATCTATGTGATCCCTACGCCCTGCCTCCAAGCCGCCAGCCTTCTTCATCTCTTAGTCACCTTCTCAAGCCTCTTCCCCTTCTTCTTCTTTCAGCCATCCAGCCTATTTTTTCTTGTTTTTCTAACTAGTGTTAGGTGTTTGCAGGTCTCTCAGAGTTCACGAATATAGGATTCCAATCAACAAGCTTTCGGGCCACCGAATTGAAAGTCGCGAATCTGCAGGATCTCTGGCTTATTTTTTTAGGTCGCATCCAAGAGCGTAGAGCAAACTCTTCATAGATCGATCTCCAAGTCTCTGCCAGGTACACCCCTAGACTTCTCTGGTAGCAGTATTACAGAAGAGCTAGTCCTAACCAGGGCTTCTTAGCCTTGGCGGTCCTGTTTCTTCACTTTTAGGATTTAATTCTGCATGCCTGTGCTTCCAAAGATTCTATAGAATTCTATATTTAGTAACTTGGCTTAAAATTTAGGATACAAACTTCTAACTTAATGCCTAATACACGAAAAATAATTGGCATGCATAATTAGTCTCGCATCAGTGGAGCTCTTAGCCATGTACTGCCCTTTTGGATTATTAATCGGCTGGCTAGGTAGCTTACCTTCCTCCCTCCTACTGAAAGCTATAGCTAGCTAACCTATCTAGGTTTCTAGCTTTGTGATAGATTGTGTGTGTGAGTGAAGGAGTTGAGTGTTCATTTCTAGCCCCTTAAGTACTTGGAGCACTTTTTTTTCAAAGGTAGAATCATGATTACTTGATAGGGGTTAGGATTGTGGGGCACTTGAGTATTGAGAATAGGTATGCTTCTAAACTGGGTCTCCTGATGATTGGGGGTCTCCTGATGATTGGGTCTGATTGATTCTGGGTTGACAACAGGTTAAGATTTCCAAAAAAACTCAGGTGATTTCGCCAGCCTAGATTATAATTATTAGAATATGGATCATTTCCTGCTCTAGGAGCTATTCGGGTTTGGACTTGGTGGGCTTGCTCCTAAATAAGCTCATGAAATTGGTATGCGGCTGGACAATCATCTATCAAATGGTTGGGACTTGAACAAATGATACAAAAATCATGAACTTAAGCATGTGGGGAAGAGATATGTCAGACTTATAGAATTTGGTCAAGCTTTTGAGACAATATATCTACCTTACTATAGATATCTATAGAATGACCTATTTCATACATTTCTCCATTTTTAAGTCCTATGGGAGGATCTCTATGGATAGCTGACATATGATGCAAGGAGTCTTCACTCAGAGTTTCGAAAAGCTACCATGTCTCATGTTCATTTTTTAGCATGAAGGTCCCACCATATAAGGCATCACTTATTTGCCGGTGCCTTTCTGACAAACCGTCATAAAAATATTAGACCAATTACCATTTGGGTATGGCATGGTACAAACATTTTCTAATCAGTTCTTTTAATCTCTCCTATGTCTCATGAAACATCTCTCCTTCTATCTGGAAAAAATTTGTTCTAGCTTTTCTGATTTGATTAGTTTTTCCTATAGAAAAGTTTTCTTAAGAAATTCTCTCTAGAATTGGTCCGAAGTTGAAATTGTTATAGTGTCTATGGAGTTTAAACAATACTTGGCTTTATCCTTAAGGAAAAAAGAGAACAACTTAAGTCTAAGAGCATCATCAGAGATATTTTGAATTTTTACTATTGAACATATTTCAAGAAATTCGTTTACGTGTTTGTAAGGGTCCTTATTAGTAAGTCCATAAAAAGAAGGTAATATTTGAATTACACTGGACTTAATTTCATATTGGATAGTCTCTACTGGAGGTACTTGAATACAAGGAGAGTAGGTATATTTTGAAGGAGTGAAGTACTCCTTCAATTGCCATGGTGGATTAGTTTCATGATTGGGGTCTATGATTCACGATTTGTTTGCTCTACAAGTTTGATTTATTTCTGGATCTAGGGATACGATTTCAGGTTCTAATAATCGATGACTTAACATACACCCTATAATAGTACTTAAATAGTTGTTCAAAAAAATTTTATAATTTTTTAATTAATTAATAAAATAGAAGAATGAAAGGAGGTCTAAAGAGAAGAATTCTAAGGGAGTCTTAGACTAGAGACAAAAGATGAGAGAGTTATTTTAATTTTTTTCTTCAAACAAGTGATGCAATCAAAATTAACTCTATCCTAGGATTAGCCTAAGTCTAGATAGCTCTTAATTATTCTAAGATTATCTTTGAGCACTCCAAGTCCAAGATCAATTAACTGACTCAGCCAAGTAAGTGTAAGGTTGGTGGAGATCCCCCTGTTGCTTGTCTTAGATGCTAATTAACTTGGCCAAGTAAATGAATGGAACCAATTAAAAAATTAGCTTTCTTCAGACTCTTGTCCCTGAACCACTTGCCTTAGACACTGGGCAACTAACCAATCTAAACCCGGTCCAACTCTAGGATTTTTTTGTCATATTAAGCTCGAAATTCTTAGGATTGACGTCTAATTGATTTTAACAATTAAAGCCTGGGTCAATGCAAATATAGGGTGATGATTTATGGACCAAAAAAGGATGATCAACTCCCCACCTTGTATGATTAATGGGTTATACCCTTAAGGTTAATTATGAAGAAATGCAATGCAACATATAAGATAGCCAAACTTTATGATTATCATACAAGCAAAATTAAATTAATTACTTTTTTAAAAATTTTATGGCTAAGTCTCCAATCTCCTAATAACTTATAAGGATGTCAATATTGTAATTTTTTTGAGAATTTTTTTATTTTTTTAAAATTTAGAAATTTTTAAGTCAGTTCAACCTTTTTGTATTCTAAGACAACTATTCAACATAACTTAAAGTTATGCCAGGGCAACCTTATATCAGGACACTCAAGATTGAAAGAAAATAATTATTAATTTTTATATTTTTTGATTTGATTTTTTTATTTTTAATTTTTTTTAAAAAAAAATAATGTGCCAAAAGTTCCCAACAATGGTACTAAAAAATCTAATGTACGTCGCCATGCACCGATTATAATACCTTATTTTTACTATTCTTATATAGAGTAGCGAGAGTATGGGTCAAATCCATAAGGACTTTAAGCAGTTATTTCAATAGCAATCTTAAAGAGCAATAATAGCAAAAATATTAAAACTATCTAACTTGAAATAAGGAAATAATATGCTAAAGATTCAAATGAAAGAGTAAAGGCCTTGAGATTTCATTGGACTACTTGGCAGATAGTTGCTACTCTTTTTTAATGTAAATACTCCTATTAGGATATAATCTATCTGTGAAGATCACGACTCGTACATATTAGATCAGGATCCATTCTCCTGAAGTACTGATTCATTAAGATTAGATGTATAAAGTAAAAGAACTTCTATATTAAAAATAATCTATTCTAAGAGTATGAATCGAATCCATAGAGCACGATTTATTGCAAAAATATAGATCATTCATATAGAGAATAAGACAGGATTTAGAAAGGCAAATTTTATTTTATAAAATAGAGAGTACAAATGATAAACAAAACAACAAACAACCTGCAAGTACTTAGTGACTTCCTGAGAAACTGAGATCTAGCCTTCCATGGGTGAACTACCCGTCATCATCCTCTCAAACATGCAGATATAGAATTGGGGCAGCAGAGATAGAGAGGTAGAAGCCGAGACAATAGATCGGAAGATGGAGCAATGGTGGAGCAGAGGTGGAAACTGGGGAAGTAGATTTGGATGGGAAGTTCAAAGGGGGAGGAGAAATGGAAGTGGATGGAAAATCGAAAGGGGGCTATCGAAAGAAGAACTGAATACTCCTCTTTCGAGCTGCGATGCTTCTTTTAAAGGCAGAGGAGAGCATGTATGGACCATGTTGGTTTCCATCGCAATCCATCCCAGCAATCCTCAATTTCATATGAGTTATCTGCTCAACCATTGCACCCGCTCAACCATCGTGCATCTATGTTTTTTATGATCCCTTATCCATCTTTATTCCATTCCAACCATATTTTTCAAAAATTAAACTCCGTTCTGTTTTGCCAAACAACCCAAAAACCCGTAGAGTAGTTTCTTACTTCTGACCATTCCTCTTGTTCAGACATCATTGCTTTGCTTAAATACTAGTCCAGCTCCCGATCCCGATAGCTTGATGGTGGCATCTTGGACTGGCAACAAGAAGGAAGGGTGGTGCTGGGCATAGAGGATGATCGATCATTGAATAATGGCGAGGCAATGGCATTGGCTGGTGGCTGCACAGTGGAGGATAGCTTGGATTGATGATGGGGTTAGGGAAGACAAGGATGACGGCCGGCGACAGGAAGGATGATCGAAGATGGTGACAACAGGCAGCGGTGATGAGCTGATTACATAGGTCTCTCAATCAATAGGTGGAAGGGAGAATGGCTGGGGAAGAAGATGGAAGATAAGCAGCTTCTGGTGGCTTTTCCAGGCTAAAGAGGGGTGGCATAATGGCATGCTTTGTGGCAGACCGGGTGGAGGAGATGATGATCGATGATGTCGAATCAAGGAAGAACAACCACGAGGAAGGCGGAAGCATGCGGATGATAGTGGCAGTCCGACCAACGGTGTCTCGGGTAGGAGGATGTATGGACGGTGGCTCCAACGGTGGCTCCACGGTGGAGGAAGATGGTGTTGAGAGGCAATAGGGGATGGAAGAAGGAGAGACGGTCACAAAGGGCTCGATTTGGATTTCTCTGATCATAGGTGGGTGCTCGATGGGTTTTCCAGCCATGGGCGGCTTCTCGACGACGAGGGGAAAGGCGTTGGTGGCTTCTCCGACAACGAATTGGCTCGGGATAGTCGATGGTCCACAGAATAGGTTTGTGGACTGGTAGCAATGGCTGCCATGGACCGAGCGGGCATCCTGTGAACCAAGCAGTTGGTCCACCATGGACCGGCTACTTTAAACTTTGTGTAAATCATTTAATGAATTTCAAATTTCAATTTCAAGCTTGTTTGAACTTCATTTTGAGTGCCATTTGCACCGCTGGATTCCAAAAATCAAGCTCTTCGTATTGACGATATTCTTTTCTATAAACAATATATAAAAGTATCAATTTTAAATAAATAATATTAAATTAATTATGTAATTATCAGTTAGTTATAAAAGTAGTTTTTTTTTTGTTGTCAAGTGTCATGAAGATCTGGTTGTAACCTAAGAAAGCATCTATAAATGAGAGGAGTTGGTAACCCGAGGTAGCATCCACCAATTAGTCAATCTGAGATACTAGATAGCTATCCTTTAGGCATGCCTTGCTAAGGTCGATATAGTTGATATATATGTGCCACTTTCAATTTGCCTTCTTGACAAGTACCACATTTGCTAAACACTTCAGATAATTCACCTCTCAAGTGAAGCCAACCAATAGGAGTTTATGCACCTCTTCTTCTATTGCCTTATGACGCTACAGTGTGAAGCTCCTCTTTTTTTGCCAAGCTGGCCCATGTCTTTGGTCAACATTCGGGTGGTGCATGATAACCTTAGCATCTATGCATGGCATGTCGGCAGCTGACCATGTGAAGATGTCTATGTTCGCATGGAAGAATGTAACAAGATGTTGATGGTCTTCCTCATTTTTCTAAGAACCAAATTGAACCATCTTGTTTGGGTCAGACTCATCTAGCATCACATACACAGGGTCCTCTACGGGCTCTCCTCGTTGCCCTATCAACTCGTCTTCCACATCAAGCTCTTCTCCAAGTATAGGCTTCACAAGGGCTTCACCTTGCAAAGTTGCCATATAGAATTCTTTAGCTTGCACTTGATTTTCTCATACATTGTTAATCCCTTGTGGAGTTAGGAACCAAACCAGTAGGTGGTCGATCAACAACATAGCCCGAAGGGCATTTAACCCAGAACTACCTAATATGGCATTATAGGTGGATGGAACTTCTATGACTAGAAAATTGATTTCGATAATTAGCTACTTTGGTACTTTGTCTATGGTCAATTTTAGAGAGATGGCCCCCTCTATAGGTACTATTTCGAGAAAAGTCGACTGAAAGAGAATTGAACCTCTTTAGCTGATTTTGAGACAAGCCTATTCTAACAAATATATTAAAAAATAATGTTTATCAAAGTTTTATTATCAATCAAAATGCAATGTACATCATAATTTGCAATATTTAAAGTGATTAAAATGGGATTAACATGGGGGCATTGCATATCTTGAAGGTCAGCATTTAAGAAGGTGATTTCTTCATCTTCAATCCTCCATTTCTTCAAAGCTTCTTCTTCACTTTGGTCAGGCTCAGAGGTGGGGCAGTCAAGCTGCCCCCTGAGAGCATGCTAATCTCCCCCACCACAAGTCCATTCTCTTGGGTGCCTTCTAGCCAAGGTAGTTTGGGACTAGCATCATTCTGGTGCTGTCATTGCTCTACATATTGCTTAAGCCATCCATGCTTGATGAGTGCCTTAATTTTATCTTTTAACTACTGGCATTTATCGGTATCATGTTTGTGGTCGCAGTGGCACTAGTAATACTTTTCCTAGTCTCACCCATGAGATGGGGCCAACATTCTCCTTGATCACAGTAAGTCTCATTGGTACTCAATCTCCATCAGGATTCGTATTTGAGGTATATTGAGCAAAGTGTAGCTCTCAAACTTCCATGATAGAAATTGAGTTTGGTAATGCAGAGGTGGAGTCCTTGTCCAACTATGAGGTGGTGTATGAGATCACAATTCCCTTCTATCACTTTGGCAATGTTCATGCTTATGCCCCTTGCTCTTATATCTGCCATTTTCCTTCTTCTCCTGGGGATTATCATTGGGTGACTATCTATGTCTAGCCCATATTTCCTTTGTATTTGCATACTTTTCTACCCCTGCCAATATTTCTATGAAGTTCATAGGGTACCTCTTCGTTAGCAAGAAGAGGAAGGCATTTTTTTAAAGTCCACCTTTGAGGGCGGTCATGGCAATTGATTGATCCAAGTCTCTAACCTCAATAATGATAATGTTACAATGGCTAATATATTCTCAAAGAGACTCGCCTTCTCTTTGCTTAATACTGACGAGTGAGTCCAAGCCATGACATTATCTCTAGTTGGTGACAAAGTAAATGGTGAACGACTTGCTGAGCTACTCAAAAGATCCAATTAAGCTTGGTTGAAGGCACAAGCACCAATGTTGGGCCACTTTCCATAGGGTGGATGGGAAGGCATGGTAGATAATGTTGTTAATTACTCCATGCATGAGCATCAAAGCTTTGAATCTCTCTAGGTGGCCAAAGGGATCGGTGGTCATCATAAGGTTCTAATTGAGATATTTTGAATCGAGGTAGAATTGTCTTATCCAAGACCCTCCTAGCAAATGGGGAGTCGGGGTTCAAGCGGAGCTCCTCAGTATACTGCTGGATTCTACCTTGTAGTGCCTCGATACACTACTACATCTCTTGAAATCTTCTCTCTATTTCGGCATCCTGAGTAGTATAGGGACCTTGATGCTGAGGAGAGATGTTGCTTGGGATAGAGACCTTCCTTGATCTAGGGGTTGGTGAGTGTTGGTTCTCTGAACAGGATCGCTGCAAGCAAGTCAAGGTTCAAAGCTCGATGCAGCGGAAGATAACATATAAAATAATTTTATATCTAAGCATGCAGTTTATAAATAAATCTAATTTATTTATAATAAATTTTTAAACATACTAGAATTAATCAAATATAATTCATATATGAATATAAAATTATTTTGGATGAGAAATACATACCTGGATCGCTATCCTGGCTTGCTTTAAAAACTATGCTGATCCGGATCTGGACTGAATACTGGATTCTCGGGGTTTTGCTCGAGCCGCGCAATCACCCGACCACTACTGGTATCCACACGTAGCTCGTGTAACCAAATTATGGAAAGCACCGAATTGCTAGATTCTTGCATCTCTCTCCTCTTTTAGGAACAGCTTCTATTTTATGAATCGGAGTCACAAGATCTTGGACCTCTCTCTTTTGATTTTCTCTTTTAATCTCTCTTTTCTCTTTTTTCAGATTTTGAAGACCTTCTCTAAGATTTTTGGGTGAAAAGAAAGGTAAAGAAGAAGAGGAATAACAATACTATATGTTACGATCATTTTCTCCTCACCTATGCGCTCCTTAGATAACCCACGCCTAAAAATAAAATCCAGCCACTTATTATTTCGAGATTATTATGGATCTTAATCAGGATTAGGATAAGAGAGAGTCCTAATTAAATCCATAATTGATTAGATAGAGTTTTGGTGGAGAAGGTTACTTAAAGCAGAAGGACTCTTCCTTCATATTTGCATCACAAAGTTTTCACATAAAAATCCTCCACGCCTCAAGTGTTTTGCACCACATTTTTTTGCTGGATTAAGGTGGGTCCCATCTAGATTAACATTACATAAAAGTCCTAAATTAATCCATATTCTATGGGATAGAGTTTGGGATGAATTAAGAGTCCCAAAATAGAAGGACTCTTCTCTTCTTGTACCAACTTATTCCTTGCCGCACAAAATATTGCGCCATTCTCATTTTTGGCATGTGGAGAGGAGAGAGAGTCCCAGTTGATGTGGCGCAATCGTTGACATAGGGGAGCTGATAGGCGCCACATCAAAGGAAGCTGCCACGTTGGATGCCATGTCAATTCTCCTGCCCGGACTCCTCCACCGAGCTGAGCTCCCTCGAGACAATGAGCCGAGCTCCGTCCTCCGCCAGGTCGGTCCGGTGAGCTCAGAATGCTTAGGCTGGAGCCGCACTCTGCCCTCCAGAGCGAGACCCTCGGAGATCGAGCCCTGTGGTCAGAGTCGAGCTTAGCCCTCCTCCGCCACGTGGAGCCTCTACAAGGCTGAGCCCTTTGGACCGGGCCCGCACTCTGCCCTCCAGAGCGAGACCCTCGGAGATCGAGCCCTGTGGTCAGAGTCGAGCTCAGCCCTCCTCCGCCACGTGGAACCTCTCCGAGGCTAAGCCCTCTGGACCAGGCCCGCACTCTGCCCTCTAGAGCGAGACCCTCAGAGATCGAGCTCTGTGGTCAGAGTCGAGCTCAGCCCTCCTCCGCCACGTGGAGCCTCTCCAAGGCTGAGCCCTCTGGATTAGGCCTGCAGTCTGCCCTCTAGAGCGAGACCCACGGAGATCGAGCCCTGTGGTCAAAGTCGAGCTCGGCCCTCCTTCACCATGTGGAGCCTCTCCGAGGCTAAGCCTTATAGATCGGGCCCGCACTTTGCCCTCCTCCACCAAGGTGATCCCGTAAGCTCGAGGCGTCTAGGTCGAAGCGAGCCCTGCCATTCCAGCTCAGCCCCAGCTCAGACATGGGCACCACCATCCCAAGACACTGGCGAGCTGCTCGAGGACTACACTGGGACACCTGCCAAACCGTACTGACCGCCTGCGACCGCTGGTTACACCAGAAAGGGGAGAAACTCACTGATTGAGGCGCCACGCTCCTCACCAACCGCTTGGACCACCCGAGAGAGGAAGTCAACTAAGAGATTCAAATCCCAGGGATGATGGCCCATCGATCGAGGTACTACAAAGTTTTCCAGAATGAGGCAACCAAAGGGAATGTCAGAGCACATGACAACTTCCCTTATCACGGATCGGGAAAGGCTCCTCGGGATACCGCCGCACGTGCCTGACAGCCCGGTGGAGATCCCAAGATGAACGCCCAACGGTAACCTAATCTACAAAATTTGGAGGTAACAACCACAATACAAGCAAGGCACAAGCCATACCACTGGAACACAAGTGCAAGCTCAACCAAAAAGAGCACGGCACCACCAGCATCCTCAAGCAAGGTCGGGCAGAAAGGCCACTCAGAGACTCTCTCTAGCCAGGCCACTCTTTTCCCGACATACTTGCATCCCACTCTCACACTAATTACTCCTCATAGTGTGGAGTCCATCAAGAGGGGCTCGACCAGGAGGATCTGTTCCCCTGGGTCATCACAGATTTGATCATCAGAGTGGCCCCGCCAGAAACCCCGGCCCGGGTCACTAACCCCTGTTTTGCAGGTCCAGGACCACCGGACTGTGAGACAACGAAGGAGTTGTGTTCCGACGCCGACAACAGCTACAGGGCACGGCGATCTTGGCAGCAACAGATTGGCACGCCAGGTAGGGGGGAACGTGAGCAGTCCTTAATCCAGGTCAAGCCTTCCACCTCTTCTACAAGCAGTCCGATGGAAGGATGGTGACAACACTAGCAAGGGAGGCCTCCACCAGCCATGCAGGGGACTCCCCATCCCGGGGGAACCCGCATCGCAAAGCGGTGGAGCCACTTGTCCCGGCTCAACCACCTCCGCTGGAAACCTAGCTGGCCGCACTCGCCCAGCAGATGCAAGTCCTCGCCATGGCAGTGCACTAGCTTCAGCAATAACATCGGTCCCTGGCTACCCACCAACAGTCGGGGACACCCGCGGCCCATGCAGCGGCCCCCCGTGACAGCCTGCGTTCCTTCCAAGGAAGGCCTTCGCAGTCGTGGGCCACCACTGATAACCGAGGAAACCATCAAACCCCGGCAAAAAGGCAACGAGCTGGCTCTGCCAACAAGGAGAGCCGCTCACCAAATCTCGGGCGGGCGGTGCCCAGACCCCACTGAGACAGAAAGAGCAAGACCCTTCATCACGGAGATCGTGCACCCATGTCACATTCTCCGTCTCCCTCAGCGGAGGGGTCTACTGATGAAGCTGTCAGGCGCATGACGGACAAGCGCTTGGAGGAGCATGAACGCAAGCTGACGAAGTTTTCTCGCCGGTTTACCAACATTCAGGGCTCAGCTAGCGAGCTAGCGGGCTACGATGCCCGTCCCCCTTTCTCCCAAGAAATTCAAGCAGAGCTGATCCTGCACCAGTTCTAGATGCCGCAGGTGGATCCCTACGACGGGACCACCGACCCCCTGGACCACCTGGAAAGCTACCGGACCCTCATGAGGGTCCAAGGGGCCATCGACGCTCTCCTTTGCGTCGCCTTTCTCGCTACTCTCCGGATGGCGGCTTGAGTGTGGTTCACCCGTTTGGAGCCCGAGAGCATCAACTCTTTCGCCTAGCTAAGGCAGAAGTTCGTGGCCCACTTCGACGCCTGTCGAAAGTTGCCACGAGAGGCAGACAGCCTCTTCTCCATCCCGCAGCAGGACCGCGAGCCCCTACGGGACTACGTGGCCCATTTCAATACTGTCGCGTTGGAGATTTACAACCTTGATAAGCCAGTTGCCATGCTGGCACTGAAGCGAGGGCTCAGGACCTCCCACCTGACCTACTCGCAGGACAAGAAGCCCCCCAAGACTTATTTCGAGCTCCTTCTCCGAGCCCAAAAGTACATCTACACTGAGGAGGTGGATCGTACAAGACGGGAGCTCGATGGAAAGCCACTGAAGAAGCCAGCCCCCACCGAGACACCCGAAACCCAGAAGCCAGCACCCTAGGCTCTGAACTCCCAGAGGGATCGACCAAAACCAAAAGGAGCGCCCATTCCTGAGGAGGGTTACACCCCTCTCCTCGTCCCGAGGACAAAAATCCTCATGAAAATCGAAGGCGAGGATTACCTGAGATGCCTACCTCCAATGAAATCCTCCACTGGCCATGATAAAACGAAGTACTGTCGCTTTCACCGCGACCACGGCCACGACACCGAGAAATGCCGCAACCTCAAGTGGGAAATTGAAGAACTCATCAAGAGGGGCTACCTCAAGAGGTTCGTGGGGGGCAGACTGCAGGTGGAATCCCAGGTGCTCGTCGCTCTCTCCCCGGCTCCAGCTATTGACAACTGCCCTACCGAGAAGCCGGGGGGCATGATCTCCTGGGGAGCTGCGCATGAGCCCAAAAGGGCCCGGGGGCAGGGGATCGTGAGGATGTACTCCCCTTTATGAGAGAAGGGGAAGATGGGAGGAAAAATATAAATAATGATGCTGTGGTCCTCGAGATGACGATTGTGAGGCACCCTGTAAAATGCATCATGGTTGATAGTGGAAGCTCCACAGATGTGCTTTTTTACGATGCCTTCTCCAGGATGAACCTTTCTCCCAATCAACTCAAACCTGTGCATGCACCCCTTATCGGTTTCACGGGTGACTCCATAAGGGTAGAGGGAGAGATCACTCTCCCGGTCACCGTCGGGACCCCACCTCGGCAGAGCACCGTTATGATGACTTTCACGGTTGTCAGGCTTCCTTCCACCTACAACGTGATCTTGGACCGACCTGGGCTCAACTTGCTCGATGCCGTTGTCTCCACTAAGAGGCTACTTGTACAGTTTCCCACTCCCTACGGTGTCGGGGAAATGAGGGGAGCACCCCAGCCGGTGCAGCATTGCTTCCAAACCCTTCCTGGGGCCAAGGTCCCCGAGGATGACCCCAAGGTAGACGATCTCGACCAAAGGGCCCAAGACCCCATGGGCGGCCCGGTCGAGCGTCTACTCTCTCATCCACTCGGAGATGATCCCACGAAGATGGTGCAAATTGGAGCCCAGCTACCCGAGGAGGAGAGGGCCCAAATGCTGGAGTTTTTACGTGCGAGCACGGATGTGTTCGTCTGGACAGCAGCGGACATGCCAGGTATTCCTCCTGACATCATTTCTCACAAATTAAGTGTTGACCCAAAGCACAGGCCAGTTCGATAGAAGAAGAGAAGCTTCACCCCGGAGAGGCAGGCAGCTATCAAGGATGAAGTTGACAAACTCCTAGCTGCCGGTTTTGTTCGAGAAGTCTAGTATCCGAGCTGGCTGGTAAATGTAGTCATGGTGAGGAAGAGCAATGGCAAGTGGAGGATCTGTGTAAACTACATTGACCTCAACAAAGCTTGCCCAAAGGATAGCTTCCCTCTGCCGAAGATTGACCCGCTGGTAGATGTTACCTCTGGCCACAGGCTACTCTCCTTCATGGATGCATTCTCTGGGTACAACCAGATCTGCATGCACCCAGAGAACGAGGAGCACACCGCCTTCATCATCGACCAGGGGACGTACTGCTACAGGATGATGCCTTTCGGTCTGAAGAATGCAGGAGCTACATATCAGCGCTTGATCAATAAGGTCTTCAAGGACCAAATTGGCCGGAACATGCAAGTATATGTGGATGACATGCTCGTCATTAGAAAGCCGAGCTCAAGCCACATCACTGACCTCGTTGAATCCTTCCACAACATGTGGCAACATCAGATGAAGCTGAATCCGATGAAGTGCGCCTTCGAGGTAACCAATCGGACCATCCTCCAAGGACTCAGGACCAGGCTGGACCAAGCTAAGGGCAGGTGGGCGGAAGAACTCCCAAGCGTTCTGTGGGCCTACCACACAACGCCTAGAATGGCAACCAACGAGACGCCCTTCAACTTTGCTTTTGGTGCCAAGGCGGTCATCCTGGTCGAGCTCGGCGTGCCCACGCTACAAGTGCAACAGTATGATGAGGTACAGAACTCGGCACACCTCCTGCTCAACCAGGATCTCCTCGAAGAAGCAAGGGATAAATCACGGCTATGAATGGCGGCATACCGACAACGAGTAGCCTGGTACTACAATGCCCGGGTTAGGCCAAAAGCTTTCAAACCCGGAGACTTGGTGCTACGTCGGGCAGAGGCATCTCAACCCTAGGAGTGTGGCAAACTCTCACCGAACTGGGAAGGCCCCTATAAGGTGGCTGAGGCCCTCTCACAAGGGACCTATTATCTCGAAGATCTCAACGGTGTCAAGTTTCCTCGAACATGGAATGCCTATAACTTGTGGAGATACTATCAAAAATGTAAGGTTTCCCATCAATAATAATAATAATGGTTTTTCCTTGTGCAAGTATCTATCTGTCTTGCAGGAAAACATCATCAATGTCTTCGAGCTCAGCTCCGAGATGCCAACCCAAGATCGGAGTTCAGATCTCCGGCCAAGGGACCTTCGAGCCACATTGCTCTCAATCATCAACATCTCTGAGCCCAGCTCCAAGATGCCAACCCAAGACCAGAGCCCAGATCTCTGGCCAAGGGAACTTCGAGCCAAGCTGCTCCCAATCATCAACACTATCGAGCCCAGCTCCGAGATGCCAACCCAAGACCAGAGCTCAGATCTCCGGCCAAGAAACCTTCGAGCCAAGCTGCTCCCAATCATCAATGCCTCTGAGCCTAGCTCTGAGACGCCAACCCAAGACCGGAGCCCAGATCTCCGGCCAAGGGACTTTTGAGCCAAGCTGCTCCCAATCATTAATGCCTCCGAGCCCAGCTCCGAGATGCCAACCCAAGACTGGAGCACAGATCTCCGGCCAAGGGACCTTCGAGCCAAGCTGCTCCCAATCATCAATGCCTCCGAGCCCAGCTCCAAGACGCCAACCCAAGATCGGAGCTCAGATCTCTGGCCAAGGGACCTTCGAGCCAAGCTGCTCTCAATCATCAACGTTTCCGAGCCCAGCTTCGAGATGCCAACCCAAGACCGGAGCTCAAATCTCCGGCCAAGTGACCTTCGAGCCAAGCTGCTCTCAATCATCAACGTCTCCGAGCCCAGCTCTGAGATGCCAACCTAAGAACGGAACACAACTCTCTAGCCAAAGGATCTTCGAGCCAAGCAGCTCCTATCAACACCTCGAGCCTAACTCCAAGGTGCCAAAGACCTGAGCCCAGCTCTCAGGCAATCCCTAGATCGGGGCCCAGTGCTCCAGCCAGGAAGGTCTCGAGCCTAGCTCCAGGGCATCCAAGACCTGAGAATAGCCCTCAGGCACCTTGGACCGGGGCCCAGCTCTCCGGCTAAGGAACCAACGAGCCCAGCTGCTCACAACTGCCAGAACCTTGCACCCGATTCGCCGACACCAAAGCCTGGTAATTAAGCCCCAGGCAAGGTGAGACCCTCTTCTCTGATCTCCCCACTCATCTAAAAAAAAACAAGAAGAAGTAGAAGAAAAAGAGAAAGAACAAAGAAAGAGAGGGAGGGGAGGGAAAGAAAGAGAAAAAGAGGGAAGGACGAGTTGCAAGAAAGTTCAAATTTTATTGATCAAGAGCCAGTTACAAATATTTTACGGGCCCCCGACATGCCGGGTGACCCCGACCAAGCATAAAAAGAAAACAAAGTACAAAATAAAAGAGAAAGGACTACTCTGTATCGGCTGGCTCCCCTGCTGAGCCTTGAGGCTGAGAGGTCTCGCCTTCAGGGACCTCCGGCTGGATGGCTCCGACCTCGGATGGCTCAGCCTCGGTTGGCGTCAGAGGCTCGAAAGCCATAGCTTCCTCGATGACGACCTCCTCATCAGGCTCCGCATCCGAGGTTGAGGGGTACCTGAGATGATCGCAATCTTTATCGGGAATAGATGCCTCGATCTCGCCGTGCAAGAACATGAAGCCTTTATAGAAGGAGTCCGACATTGTTTGATGAATCTCGGCGATGAACTCCTTCGAGGCCTTGAACTTGGCAATGGCCTCCTCAGCATCCTTTTTGGCCTCGGCAGCCCCCTTCTTTGCCTCGACAGCCTCCAACCTGGCAGCCTCCATCGACTTGGCCGCCATTTTGCCACCTTCTCAGCCATGGCCAACCTCCCTTTCCCTACCGCCAGCTTTGCCTGGGGAGTTCGTGAGGCCTCCTTATGCCGATCAGCCTCAGCACTGTACCACTTCAGTTTCTTCTTGATGGTGGAGAGATCGTCGACAGCCTTCTTTGAGCGACTCCGCTCCAGGTCAACGGCCTCCAGGAGTTTCCTCGCTCGCCCCTCAACATCGACGAGTTGCTTCTCCAGGTCCCCGACCTTCTACTCAAGTGCCCCGTTCGCCCCAGCCTTCTCCTTCATATCGATCTTCAGAGACTCGATCTCAGTCGCTCGTTGCCGCTCGATATGCTCCCAGTTTTGATAGCAGCCCTTAATGAAGAGGGCCTGGGTACCAATTTGCACCATGAAAAGAGGTCAGCAAAAACAAAAAAAGAAGAAAAAGAGAAGAAAGGGATAACTCACCGAGTAAAGATGGGGGAAGATGGCGCTGAGGATGTTGTTCAGCCTAAGTCTGAAACATCTCCTCCCGGTCGCATGTCTGGATTGAAAAATCCATCATGCGCTCGGCCAGTGTGGGGCTCAGGAGGACAGAGCTCCTCGACCCCATCTTGAAGGGGAGACGACGTCGCGCCTCCTCTTTCCTACTCACTCCTGGAGTTGGCGGCCTTGCTCCACTAGCCGTAGGGCCCCTGGAGGCAAGCTGAGGAGCTGATACCGGTGCAGGCAGTGCCTCAGTCACAGCCTTGGTCGTGGCTTGAACCTCCTCATCCCCGACCTCGATCACAGGCGGACTCGGAGGACAGAACGACGCAGCGGTAGTAGCTGCAGCCCTTGCCCGGGCTACTACCTCGGGCTCCATGGCAGGGGCCGCCCCCTGACGACCGAGCCACTCTGGGATCTTTTGGGCCTCCTGCTAGACCAGCCTCGGCACCGCAGAGACCGCCCTCTCCACTGGTGCAGGGGCAGCTGATGGGGGACAGGAGTAGGATCATTGGTGAGCCTAGAAGTCACCTAGATTAGGGTACCACTATTTTTTTGAATTTTTTTTGTATGGGGTGGTGAGGGATATAATGGGACTGGAAGACAGGGTTTGGAACTCATGAACTTTAGGACTCACCCTAACGAAGAGACCTCTCACCTCTAGGGCATTACACCCTACTCGATACTTGGAGGTGCTAGGATGAATTTCAAAGGTCACGAGGGGATAAAAAGATGGAATGGGAAGGGGGATAACTAGGGCATCATGCCCATGCCCGAAGGCGAAGGCAAGAAGAATCACTCTTCTAAAGACTCAAAAAAAAATTTTCTCAAAAATTTTTTTTTTACAAAGGACTGAGGATGGTATTTATAGACCTGTCCAACCCTCATTTGAATTTGAATACAGGATAAAAAATAGAGATGATTCAAATTCAAACACAAGATAGGATAAGATAAGCCTATCCATATCTCAATCCTAACCAACCAAATCCTAATTTAAATTTCAAACAAAAGATAAATCCTCAATAAATATTATTCAAATTTAAATTTATTTGCAACTTCAGGACCAGGGCTACTCCAGGATTAGTGCTGCTTCAAGATCCCATCAGCAGCTCGGGTCACCCCTGAACCCTGACCAACCGGAGCAGCAGGGCTCGGACTAGCCACCGCGGCAGGAGCGCCGCAGGCGCGCTCTCGCCTCGGACTCGCCTCGTCGGAGGATCCTCGACCAGCTCAATTAGTGACCTCTTCCGAGTGATTGCTAGCAGGTCACTCTCTGTAAAAATCATCCCTGCATGCAAGTCACACAACGGTCAGAGCCCGTAAGAAGCAATGTAAGAAATGCAAGGAAGAAAAATAAATGTTCAGGTCGAACTCACCCTACCCATTCGTTGTCGGCCCCGGCATCGAAGTGGTTATGCTCTAATAATAGGACCTCGAGGGAAGGGATCTGGGCGGTGCGGAGCTGCTCATAGTCATCCCGGTCAGCCGCATCGACCACAGAATTTCGGTTGGGGGACTGGTCCGAATCGTTCCAGACACAGTCGACCCCCTCAATCGCGACAAAGAAGAATTTGCTCTTCCATCCCTTGATGGAAGAGGGGAGCTTGAATCTAACGCCCTTCGGGCGGGAGGACAAGGACCACCACCCGTCCTCAGTCGGGTGGTGCTTCAGGACAAAGAAAGCCCTGAACAAAGAGAACCGAACAACAAACCCGTGGAGGTGACAGAGCACAACGAAGGAGAAGATGACCCTAATGGCGTTTGGCACTAACTGGGCAGGGACCAAATGATAGTTGTCCAAGACGGACATGAAGAAGGGATGGAAGGGAAAGCGAAGACCCCCTGAAAAGGTCTCCTCGTAAAAAGCAATGCGGCTTGGGCCACTGGAAGTGACCGTTCCCCCGGACAAGGGATCATAAGCCGAACAGAATGTGGGATGCCATAGACATCCCAAATAGTCCCCAGTTCCTCGACGGTGATCGTCGAGGTGACCCCGCCAGGACCTGTGGACCGGGCAAACTCAAGAACAAGTATAGAAGAAGGAGGGAGAGAAGGACCGGATCCCGATTCCCTGATGAGCACCGAACCGAGAGAATGCCTCCTACTGAACTCAAAGCGAGTCGCATCCTCCTCCAACCGGAGGAAGAAGAAGACGTCGACCTCTGCTTGGAGGGACCAGCCTTGCCCTGATCAGTGGAGGGGCGGAAGCCTGGGCCAAAGCGGGATATCCTCAAGAACGAGAGAAGTGAAGGACTCGATGTGGAGGACGAAAGAGTGGACTTGACTTGAAGGAGACCCTAGACCCAGAGGAAGGACCCTACTCTGGTGAAGGGAGAAGAAAGAGGGGACTAACCTGGTTCCTTAGAAGATCTGAGGCAACTGGGAGGAAGAAGAAGGCTCGAACACAACAGCAAGCACGGAGGATTCAAAAGAATGAATATTTCGGATAAGGCCCTCTTTTCATTTCGAAATGACCCAATTGATCCATACCGCTATGACCCCTCCGCCAACTGATCCACGCCACGTGTTGCCCATCAACAAAAATGGCATCCCGGCCGCTCTGAATTCTGCACCAACATTAACCACTCCTCAGACGTGGCCACGTGGCACCCCCGCATTAGCCTGCAGGACCGTCTCATGAAGCGCCAGCAATCATGGCCATCATTGTGCCAGATCTTCGTCTTTCCATGTCAACATCACAATTACTCCCTTCGGCCCGAGCGCCGTGCACTAACGAGCCTCGAGAGTGGGGGGCAAATGATATGGCGGGATCACTGACATGGGGGAGCTGACAAGCGCCATGTTAAAGGAAGCCGCCACGTCGGATGCCACATCAATTCTCCTGCCTGGACTCCTCCATCGAGTTGAGCTCCCTCGAGACAACGAGCCGAGATCCCTCGAGGCAATGAGCCAAGCTCCGTCCTCCGCCAGGTCGATCCCGCGAGCTTGGGATGCCTAGGCCGGAGCCGCACTCTACCCTCCAGAGTGAGACCCTCAGAGATCGAGCCCTGTGGTCAGAGTCGAGCTCAGCCCTCCTCTACCATGTGGAGCCTCTCTGAGGTTGAGCCCTCTAGACCGGGCCCGCACTCTGCCCTCCAAAGCGAGACCCTCGGAGATCGAGCCCTGTGGTCGGAGTCGAGCTCAGCCCTCCTCTGCCACATGGAGCCTCTCCGAGGCTGAGCCCTCTGGACCAGGCCCGCACTCTGCCCTCTAGAGCGAGACCCTCAGAGATTGAGCCCTGTAGTCGGAGTCGAGCTCAGCCCTCCTCCGCCACGTGGAGCCTCTTCGAGGCTGAGCCCTCTGGACCAGGCCCGCACTCTGCCCTCCAGAGAGAGACCCTCGAAGATCGAGCCCTATGGTCAGAGTCGAGCTCAGCCCTCCTCCGCCATGTGGAGCCTCTCCGAGGCTGAGCCCTCTGGATCGGGCCCGCACTCTGCCCTCCTCCACCAAGGCAATCCCACAAGCTCGGGGCATCTAAGTCAGAGCGAGCCCTGCCATTTCAGCTCAACCCCAGCTCAAACATGGGCACCGCCATCCCAGGACACTGGTGAGCCATTCGAGGACTACACTGGGATACCTGCCAAACCGTACTGACCGCCTGCGGCTATCGGTTATACCAGAAAGGAGAGAAACCCACTGATCAAGGTGCCATGCTCCTCGCCAACCTCCTGGACCACCCGAGAGAGGAAGTCAACTAGGAGATTCGAATCCCAGGGGCGGCAGCCCACCGATCGAGGTACTGCCAAGTTTTCCAGAATGAGGCGACCAAGGAGAATGTCAGAGCACATGACAGCTTCCTTTACATGAATCGAGAAAGGCTCCTCGAGACACCGCCGCACGTGCTTGACAGCCCGGTGGAGATCCCAAGACAAACGCCTAACGGTAACCTAATCTATAAAATTTGGAGGTGACAACCACAATACAAGCAAGGCAGAAGCCATACCATTGGAACACAAGTGCAAGCTCAACCAAAAAGAGCACGGCACCACCAGCATCCTCAAGCAAGGTCGGGCGAAAGGGCCATATAGAGACTCCCTCTAGCCAGGCCACTCTTCCCCCGACACACTTGCATCCCACTCTCATACTAATCACTCCTCCTAGTGTGGAGTCCATCAAGAGGGGCTTGACCAGGCAGATCTGTTCTCCTGGGTCGTCACTGACTTGATCGTCGGAGTGGCCCCACCGGAAACCCCGGCCCGGGTCACTAACCCCTGTTTTGCAGGTCCAGGACCACCGGACGGCGAGACAGCGAAGGAGGTGCGCTTCGACGCTGACAGCAGCTACAGGCCACGACGATCTTAGTGGCAATGCCAGTCAAATGGGACTCTGAGTTGTAGGTCCAATTAAAATGATTTGATAATCAAATTGAAGCTAATTTCAAGCCCGATCGAACCTATTTCGAAAAGGCTATTGATCTAATTCAATTAGGATTAGTTAACCGAGTCAAATTCAAATAAATAACCCAATTAGAGTCAAATTAATTAAATTAAATCTGATTTAATTCAATTAATGACTAATCCTTAATTTAATTAGACCAGATATAAATTATAACACTTATAATTAGGTCCAAATGTACTAAAATTGGCAGGTGCCAAATTTTGCAACATTTTGATTTGTTGATTGGTTAGTTGAGCTCCTAATGTGTATGACCCCTCAGGTCCTACCTTGTCTGGTAATGAGATATGCTATAATCTTTATTATACATCATTGAAACTCTTTTCGATGGGCTGAAATAATTTTAGCTCAATCCTAATTAGGATCGTCAATCCATAAACGATCCTAATGGGCTCTCATAATCCACCAATGACACCTAGCAGTATGTAGTGGCAACCCAACAGGATAAGATTGGAATCCCTAGGTATAGTTACCGTGTGATTCAATTTCTGTATCAAAAATTCTGACATGGTGCAGGTCATGGAAACTCGTCAAACTCATCAGTCATATGCTTAATTTAATCGACTCGAGTCGAATGTGATACTAATGAAACTACCTTTTCATTATCACTATGCTATGACCATAGACTTATCGACTCAGTCTCACTAAGTTACATAGGATTATTCTTACTACTAAGGCTGATAGATCCTTACAAGTGTGCATCCTACTACAATAATAAATTTACTATAGTCAACGAACACCGCAAGGTCCCAAATGGATAGGAACCATGTTTATGTGCTGTCAAACTACAGTAACCTTACTGTGAGTAGCTGAGAGACCCTAGGTCAAAGAACTATTCACACAACTATAGTATCAGGAAGTTATTGACGAGTGAGTAGTCATCTGTATAACTTTCTATACTTGGTCATGCTCAGTACCGTTGATCTTTATCAACTACCTGCACTCTCACTCCAGTGTCACCACACTATAGATCAGAGACTCATTTATCAATAAAGGGAAGTGATTTGTGTACCGATCTTAACGGATCAATCACCGTCCTCGTGATGTTCTAATGATCAGTAGCTTTTAGGAGTTAACCTATAAAAACACATGCCTCGGATTCTCAACTCTTGAGAATATGTCATTGCCCATTAACTCCATAGACGATTTATAGACACACCAATATAAATGAAGTAAATGCCCTTTTTATTAATTATAAAAATTAAGTACAAAATTCATGCCTTAAAAATATAATGTGTCAAACCAACTTGGCTTTTAGGGCATACATCTAACAGTGAGCACCTACGTTACCTTCGGGCAGGGCTTCTAGGTTTACGAGGAGATTATTGCTGAGTTATTGGTTGGGCTCGATCCTGATAAGGTGCCTCAAGTGTAGGCGAAGCTGTAGTTACTTGCTACGTTCCCTACACTATAGTAGTTAGGGCCTGCACCTGCTAGATGAGGCTGTTAAACTGGTCATTGGTGACCACATGTATTAGTTGAGGAGGTGGTGCTTGGGTTAATTCTAGCAGCAATAACCTCCAATTGGAGGTCATTATGTTGAATATCATTAGAACAATATGAAGTATTCGATGCCCTCTTCTTGGTCTCATGGTGAAGCGCTCTATCTTTGAAATGGACTTGTGCAAGTTGGCCCTTCCTCTAAAGCCAATTTATTACTGCAGAAACCTAGTCTGACACAGAGGTTGGAGTAGCACCTTCGAGAAAAACTGAGAGGTTGCAGACCTCGACTAGTTTCGAGATGGGATTGGAGGTCTTTAGTGGATCAGGTGGAGAGGATGTTGTTGTTACTAAAGTGTTGGAGCTGAGACCTGCAAAACAAGTCCATGGCTAGAAGGTTTTGCGGTGGAGACCTTCTGATGCTCAGGTTAGTTCGGACTTTAAGTATAGTGAGAGAGACTTATCTGGGACTTTAAGCACAGTGAGAGAGAGCCGAGGAGAAAATGAGCATTTTTTGGGATTCGAGACTTATCTGGGATCCCCCTCTACTTATAGCGGAGGAGTCTTGGTAAGGCATGCCTGGACATTGGCCATTTCTATAAAATGTGTGAGTATTGCATTACATGTTTGCGATGTAGAGTTGGTTGATAGTTGCCTTTTTGCTAGTTGGCGAAATCTAGTTAGTTAAGATTACCTTCTTTGATGCTCGGATGCTTGGGAGAAGATCGCTTATCAAAAATGGTGGTTCTTGTAGCTCATAGTTTGGACCTCGATCAACATGAGGTCATCCATGGCTGACCCTAATGCACCTTGACTAAAACTGAGATCTAGGTCAACCTAGACCGATGTGAGCACAATAATAGGGGCAGAACTTATTCCCTACATTACGAAAAATTATTGGTTGTAATTGTTCTACGAGATGTATCTTGGTCCACTCAACAAAAAGTTGGTATATCATCCAAAAAAAAAATGAATCCTGTCATACCCAACCGGCTCACTGCCAAACCGGACCGCCACTCTTGCTGAGGTCCAACCAAACCGCCCTTATGGATTTCTGAACACTCTCCTTCGGAGGTCGGATTCATTCCTTCTTTGAAGATCCGATGGATGTTCTCCTTCGAGGGTCTGACTGACCCACTGAAGTAGAGGTCCGGCCAACCTTCTATTGCTGAAGCTCCGACGAACGCTCTCCTTCAGAGGTCCGACTGGCCCTCCCTAGTCGAGGTCCGTACGACCCACTATTATGGAAGTCCGAGCCCCCCTCCATTGGAGGTCTGACAGAGGTGCTCTTACAGGGATCTGGCTAACTCTCTTCATCAGAAGTCCTGCCGGCTCTCTATAGTCGAAGTCCGACCAACTCACTCCAACTCCAGAAGTAACTCAAAGACTCCAGAAGCCTCTTCCAGCTGGTACCAGAATTCTGTTATAACAGACACCACGACGTGGCCATGTCCTGGTGCCACCTGGCCACTATTCTGATTCTCCTAGGGGTAAATCGAACATTCTCTGCCTATCCCCTAATAGAATTTGGCAGTATTCCATGCCTATATAAGGTAAACCGGGGGACACAGAGGGTAAGCAAGCTAACATAGACACTCTTCCTTCTCCATATACTGTCTCTTTGATTCCTCCATTCTGTTGCCCTCAAGCTCTCGCTAACTTAAGCATCGAAGTGTCCCCCACCAGAACACCACCGTCCTTGGGGACTTTGTTGCAAAAATCGGGAGAAGAGCACTCCAGCCCAGCCATCCGAGCTCGATCCAGGAGAAGTTGCAGCAACAGATTGGTGCTAGAGGAAGGGCACACCCTTCTCTAAAAGAAGGAATCCATCCACTAATTCAAGTAATGGCAAAGGAAAGAGTCCAGAACACCTCCACCAGGAGATGTCTTTCCCCATCCAAGTCCGAGGGACCTCCCAGGGAAAACGATGCTGCTAAACCCACTGTTACTCTGGGGCTGCAGCAGTTCCAGATGCTGCTGAACCTCATTGATACACTTACTATTATGGTTCAGCATCTTCAGGAGATGGTTAACAACCGGCAACAGCCGCCTGCTGCATCTCGCACCAACCATCAACCTGCTGCTGAGGGAAGCTGACCGCAAGAAGTCCCCCAGCTTCGTTCCCATGCTGCTCTAGAGCCTCGAAGGTCTTTGGAGGCTCGTGCTGACGGGAAGAGGGCAAGGTCTGCCTCACCCTCCTTCGTTGACTCTGTCCCTGATGGCGTTCGGCACCCTGTCGAACTTTCGAGAGACTACACCAACAAAATCCTGTGCATGGAGGAGCGCATTGCTGAGCTCGCTGACCGGCAGAAAGCCAAAGGGGGGCTTAATCTTGGCTTCGTGGTAGGACCCGATTCCTTTGGCTAGCCTGATCGAAATTGGTCAACCAATTGGTGTCTAAGATAAGTATGGCATTTGATCTATGGTTTTTGGGGCTACCTCTTTCCTGGCCAATGATATTGGTGTCTAAGGAAAGATGGTTAATGGCTTAACCCATAACCTTGATCTTACTTACCTGGCCAATGTGATCAACCAGATTTGATTAGTTAGCTCGTTGATTCGAGTTAGCCCATGCCAACAAGGTTAATCAGCTTGACTGACTTATGGTGCGGGCACCAGACTCAGAAGAAGACTTCAGGGCTCCATCTGGATCTCTAATTGACCTTGCCCGAAGAATTAGGGTTTTCTGGTTTTGTAATAAGGATTGACCTGATCAACTCAATTTTGAGTCTGTAATTTTGTCATTTCAATTTTTGTTGGGTCATGTTGACTCAGTCCAAGTCCAAGGCCCAGGTAGGTGTCATTCCCTTTGCTATAGGGCACCACATTTTCCAGCTATAAGTGGGTGCCACACTCCCTGCCACATCTCCATCCAGTGTACCTTGGTCCCCACGCCTCAAGTAAGCAGGTTCTTTTTTCTTGCACCACTTGGGGGAGAAATCCATCAAGATACCTCAATCCAAGGAGGAGACAACTTCTTTCCAGATAAACCCAAACCAGGATGGCAAGAATTTTTCTTGGAGAGAGGATCAAGGAGGTGCCCCACAATGTTCCATAAAAATCCAAGTTATAAAAGGGAAGAGAGCATGTCTTGGGAAGAAAATCATGGAGGCACCCAAAAGTCTCCAAAAGTGCCAAAGCCATGAAAGGAAGAAGCCTAAACTTGTGGAGCAAGACTAGGAGGTATCCAAATGAGCCAAACCATGAAAGGAAAATCCTTGATTCATGGAGAGATACTAGGAGACACCCCCATAACCTGCCATTTGGAGCTGATTTTCAAGTTTTCTTGGAGTTCTTGGGTTGCCCACTCATGGAAGGAGTCTTGGGAAGAGAATTTGATGCCTAAAGTGTGGGTTAGTCCTATTAGTCCCACATGGGAAATGTATAAAATTTTATTTCTTTGTTATGTCTATATATTCAACTCTATGTAACTCTTGAATTTAATGATGAATGAAATCAATTTCTTTGTGAGCAACTTTGTGTTTCTCTCTTCCGTACTTGTATTCAAGTGTTGAGCTCCATGAGGGAGTAAATCCGGGTTCCCTAGGAACCTTGAGGAGGTGTGAGATCTCCAACCCCAAAACTCTAGCTTAGTCCACCCATCTCTACTCCACCACCACGAAACCCTAATTTTCCATCTACATCCCATGGCCCCTCTCTTCCACATAGAGGCCGGCCACCAGCATCCAGGTTTAAATCAACTGTTTCAACTACAGAGCAAGTTCAAAGAAGAGTCAGATCAGTATCAAGATCTCCGGAACTTCTACATCCAACAATCTTCATTAAGTCCTCAGGTCAGTGTCTTTCTTTGAGTTTCTGGTTCTTTTTTTTTTGTTCTTCTTCTTCCAGATCCTGAGTTCGAGAAGAAGGCCAACCTTGCCATAGGACTACAATCCGAGGATCCATTGCGAAGATGCCCCGTCTCCAAGGATCCTACAATCTGCTCGAGAGTGTCCTTTAATTGAAGCAACGAGAGATATCACAGTCAGGTATAAAACCTTCTCTTCTCTCTTCGTCTGTTTCTTGAAAGAGGAGTTAACCCTAGGTCTGGGGGTTTCTCAATCCCCAGCGATCCTACTTCTGAGTTACTCTGATAATCCACTCCTTTTAATTGTGATTTCTAACATTTCTTAGTTTCTTTCAACATTAGTTTATCTTTCCTTTGAGTCAAAGCCGACTTCTGAAAATAAATAAATAAAAAAAAATACATTAATTTTAATTTACTTTCGCATCGCATCATCTTTTTTGTTCTGCATCATTTTTGGTATTAGAGCTTTCGTGCTGCATCAATTTAGGTGCCCATGGATTTTGTGGTTCATGTAACCCTTTCATTAACAGATGAAGTTAGTGGAAGATAATCCATGACTTATCCTTTCTCTTCTATCACAACATGTATAAAACCTCTAAATTATTAAGTCCTTAAAAAGATGGAAATTATATGATAATTTTTTGTCTTAGCCTCCCATTAAGGTGTTTGGTAATGAGTCCAGTAGTGGGGTGATCATCAGCAGATCCACAGATCGGGTGGTCATCATGCTATTAGAATTGTCATTCATTATATGATGGCTTAGTGCAACTTTCTTAACAAGTGGTCAGGTTAGCCGGCCAAAGTCGGGCTTGATCATTTGTTAGCTAGAAGCATTAAGATCAGTCATGTTAATGATTGGACTTAACCGGGACCTTCTTTAGCAGGTAACCCAAAGGCCGATTGAAGTGTTCCTAGGGCAAAATAAATTACTAGGAGTTGTTTGGAGAAACAACTGGTTATGAACCTACCTTTAGATGAGCATGGGTTGGCCGACCAAAGTCGGGCTCATGCATTGTCTATTGGATTCTGGTACCCACTAAGGGATAAGCGTTATTCTTTGGATTGGAGGTAGAGGCTACCAGTCTGAATAAAATAGTGGGAGGTACTTTTAGACAAAAGTCCATGTCTTTAAGTTTTAAATAATTCATATACTAAATAGTCTTGGTTTTCTCCTTTTCAGATAATGTCTACTAATTTGTTGCTCCGGTCATTATTAGATAATGACAAGCTCATGGGACCCAACTTCGATAGCTGGTATCGAAGACTGAGAATCGTTCTCGAGCACGAGCGGATCCTTTATGTATTAACGGATCCGGCACCTGAGGGGCCAGCCCCCACCGCACATACTACAGTCAGGGACGCTTATCAAAAGTGGGTCTCTGACCATACTACAGTGAGGTGCATTATGTTGGTGGCTATGAACGACAAGTTCAGTCGCAGATTCGAGGAGGCCCAGTCGGAGGAAATCCTTCAAAAGGTGAAGGAATCTTTTGGTATCCCAGACGACGTTGAAAGGTGCAGGGTTTCCTCTACCATCTTCAATGCTTGAATGACTGAGGGGTCCTCGGTCACTGATCATGTATTGTGCATGATCGAGATAATCGATCGCCTGGCCAAACTCGGATATCCTTTCTACGAGCAGCTTGGGAAGGATGCGATTTTGAATTCTTTGCCTCCCTCCTACTTACCTTTTATAGATCACTATAGATTGACAAGGCCTGTAGTCAACTACCATGGGTTGATGGGGTTGCTGCAGACTTATGAAAAGGATCACCAGCTCCAAAAGAGCTTGGTGAATTTAGTGGGAGGCAGTGCGGCAAGGCATCGTCCCTTTAAGAAAGGGAAGAAGAATAAGAATAAAAGTAAAATGGTGCAAAGTGCTGGGCCCAGTCAGGCTAAGAAGAGGGCTGACCAGAGTCAGGCAGAATGCTTCTACTGCAAGAAGCCAGGTCATTGGAAGAGGAATTGTTTTGCTTACCTAGCTACACTTGACCCGAACAGGCCAAAGAAGAAGAAGCAGCAAAAAGTTGCTGGACAAGGTATTTATATGATAAATCCTTGTTGTTTTTCTATTTGTGATACTACTAACTGGGCATTGGATACTGGTAGTCCTTACCACATTTGCAATACGTTGCAGGGACTACAAGTTAGTAGAAGATTCGAGAATGGCGAGAGATTTCTGAACGTGGGGAATGGAAGTTAAGCTCCAGTCCTGGCGTTGGGAATTGTCAATCTATTTTTTGAGTCTTGTAAAGTTGTTCTTAGTGATTGTCATTATTGTCCATCATTCCTTGTAAATATCATCTCTGTAGGCCAGTTGGCCAGTAATGGTTATGAACTATTAATTAAGAGTGATTTTTGCAAAGTCATTATGAATGATATTGTGGTTATGACTGGATATATTAAGAATGGCATTTACATTTTATCACAGCCTGTTAGTGTAATGTACATTTCATGCAAACGCCCTAGATTAGATAATGTCGGTGATGCTTGTCTCTGGCATTGTAGGCTAGGTCATATAAACAAGAATAGAATCAACAGGTTAGTGGAAGAAGGTCTCCTAAATGTTAGTGATTGTGAATCATTGCTAACCTGTGAATCTTGTTTACTTGTTAAAATGACCAAGTCACCTTTTACTGGAAAAGGTGTACGAGCCGATGACATTTTGTGTCTAGTACATACTGATGTATGTGGACCAATGAATGTCGATGCCAAGGGTAGGTATAAATATTTCATTACATTTACAGATGACCTTTCAAGGTACGGTTATGTCTTTTTGATGAGACATAAGTCTGAATCGTTTGAAATATTTAAACGGTATCGTAATGAAGTTGAAAAACAAACCAGGAAGCTTATTAAAACCCTTCAATCAGATCGAGGTGGTGAATATCTTTCTGGGGAGTTTCTGACTTATTTTGAATAGAATGGGATTCTCTCTCAATGGACACCTCCTGGGACGCCCCAGTTAAATGGTGTGTCTGAAAGGAGGAATCGAACTCTGTTGGACATGGTCCGATCCATGATGGGATTTGCAACTCTGTCAACTTCCTTTTAGGGTATGCTTTGGAGTCAGCATGTTATCTTCTAAATAGAGTTCCGAGTAAGTCTGTTAACAAAACTCCATATGAGATATGGAATGGGCGTAAGCCGACTCTTTCACACATTCGGGTTTGGGGGTATCCGGCTTATGTCAAGCATTTGGAGATAGATAAACTTCGACCTAGGTCGACAGGTGCCTTTTTGTTAGGTATCCTAAAGAGTCTAAGGTTTATTTCTTCTATATGCCTGAGGAACAAAAGTTGTTCGTTAGTCTTAGAGCTACCTTTTTGGAAAGGGAGTACCTTACTGAAGGTGCTCAAGCTGCCAAGGTTGAGCTTACTGAAGTTCAACATATAGAAGAACCAAATCACTCAAGGACTGCTACAGAACCCATTATAATAAGATCAAACCCTGAGCCTATTGACCATTCATTAAGGAGATCCGATAAAGTACCGCATTAACCGGACAGATACTACAGTTTTCTGGTCCGGGATGGTGATCCCGTTGAGCTCGATGAGAACAACGAGGATCCGATCACCTATATGGACGCGTTGCAGAGGTCTGATTCTGAGTTGTGGCTGGGAGCCATAAAATCCGAAATGGAGTCCATGGAAATCAACAAAGTATGTACTTTGGTTGATCCACCTAAAGGAGTAAAACCCATTGGGTGCAAATGGGTCTTCAAAAGGAAACGGGATGCAGATGGGCAGGTAGAGACCTATAAAGCTTGTCTGGTTACCAAGGGTTATCGTCAACGTTATGGTATTGACTATGACGAGATGTTTTTCCCTATGGCAATGCTCAAGTCCATTCGAATTATGCTTGTCTTAGCTGCATGTCTGGACTATGAAATCTGGCAAATGGATGTCCGAACAGCTTTCCTAAATGGTGAGCTGGATGAGAAGGTGTATATGATGAAACCTGAAGGGTTCATATCCACAAATGAGTCTAAGGTATGTAAGCTTAGTAGGTCCATCTATGGACTAAAGCAGGCATCTCGGAGTTGGACCATGTGTTTTGATAAGTGTATCAAGACGTATGGTTTTATTAGGAACAAAGAAGAACCCTGCATATATAAGTGGGCAAATGGTTCTGTAGTTGTATTTCTTGTACTGTATATGGATGACATTCTCTTAATCGGGAATGACATCCCTGCATTACTGGGAATAAAGGTCTAGTTGTCATCCCAGTTTTCTATGAAAGACTTGGGTGAGGCTTCTTTCATACTAGAGGTATGAAGATCTATAGGGATAGATCAAGGAAGCTTCTGGGATTGTCCTAGTCTACGTACATTGATACCGTGCTGAAAAGGTTCAGCATGGAGAATTCCAAGAAAGGCTATCTTCTGATAGGCCATGGAATTTCTCTTTCCAAGAAGGATTGTCCGACAACTCCTGAGAAAAGAGAGCGTATGAGTAGGATTCCTTATGCTTCGGCAGTAGGGTCCATCATGTATGCCATGACGTGTACTAGACCAGACATGGCATACTCATTAGGAGTAGTGAGTCGATACCAGTCTGACCCAGGTGAAGCACACTGGAAGGTTGCAAAGACCATCCTGAAGTATTTGCGAAATACCAAGGACCAGTGACTTCTTTTTGGAGGACCTGACTTGAAACTTGTGCGGTACACTGACTCCAGTTTCCAATCAGATAGGGATGATAGCAAGAGTGTGTATGGCTTTATTTTTATCCTGAATGGTGGAGCTATCTGCTGGAAGAGTTCCAAGCAGCATACTGTAGCAGATTTTGTATGCGAAGCGGAATATATTGCAGCATCTGATGCAGCAAAGGAAGCTGTTTGGTTGCGAAAATTTCTTGGCGAGCTGGGAGTGGCACCTTCCCTAGATGGTCCTGTTATAGTGTACTGTGACAGCACTGGAGCCATTGCTCAAGCCAAAGAGCCGAAGTCCCATCGGCGTACCAAGCATATTCTGTGCCGGTTTCATCTTGTGCGAGAAATCGTGGAGCGAGGTGACGTCGACCTTCTGAAGATCGACGGAAAGGAGAACCTGGCTGACCCCTTCACTAAAATCATTGGAATTCAAGAACTCAATGATTGTAAATGGAAGATGGGTATACGATACTGTTCTGATTGGCTTTAGTCCAAGTGGGAGTTGTTGGGAAATGTGTCCCAAAGTCAATTGTCTACTGTAAACAGTTGTACATTTGATGTAATTGTATATGAATTATATTATTGAATAAAATGTTTATTCTGGCAGTTCATCACTATTTCATCTTTCTGTAATGAGTTCTTGAGTGATGAAGTCCTTAGGACTATTTGTATGTAATATAGAGAGGATATATCATATAGTCCTAAAATTGTTCGCGACCAAATGATACACTTATTTCAGGACGATAGTATATCAAGTATAGGTCGTTGTATGCCATAGTCGTTGGTTGTCCTCTTAACCAAGGAGTGTGGAGACACTGGTATGGCATGCAGATGTTGTGTTTGACATATCATCGAACATGACCCGTCTGTACTTTTTCTGCCTAGAATTTTTTATATGGACGTAGTTATCTCTCAGACATGAGATCGTCATGGTAGCTTATGAGCAACTCACTATACTTTGGTGCTGGACTATCTGGATTTTTAATCCAGGGACAGAAGGTTTCTGGGTGCAGTTAAGTACTCGTGTAGCAGTGATCGGATCAAGATGGGATTGACCCCTCCTAAGTGTTTAGAGTAGATATCTCACTGTATTTCAATTTAGCAAAACCTTGGTTAGGGTAGTCTCTGTAAAGTGTTACAGGACTTGTGAGGTTAAGATACATTATTGATGGACTTTATGGGTTAGGCAGTTTAACCCTAAGTCTTCCTGAGCATTGAGGTCAAAGGGATTAATTACAGGATTTCCGTATCTCCTAGTTCTTGATTGTTGCTCTGCAACTTCAACCTATCCGAATGTCGGGTGTCATTGCTAGATGGCGACTTTGACTGGTACTGGAAATGTTCCAGTGCTACTGGCTTAGTGTTCGAACCTATGGGGTCACACACCATAGGGATTTTTACTTGATCTAGTGATCGGAAAATGATTGGGAATCGTTCGTGGACTCACAAAGAAAAATATTTTTCCTTACCCTAGTGTCGACACTTGATATTCTTGAAAGTGTCGACACTTGTGTAGGTGTCGACACTTGTTGATTTCGCAAGTATGGAACTTGATGTCACAAAGGTTGTGACATAAAGTTTTTCACTAAAAGTTGGTGATGCATGGAGGTGAATTAAGTAATATAATTACTTGATAGCTCAATTTGATTGAGCTATAAAAATCTGGAAGGAATCAAATGGGATTTGGTTAAAAATCAGTTTGGGTCCAATTGGGTTGAACCCAATGTATGCACACTTGACCAAATTGATTTCAGTTATGAACTAAAATTAATTGAGACATTAATCTAAATTTAAATAGGTTTAAATTCAGTTTTTGGGAGTTATGTAACCTCTCATGACCATAACTTCCCATAACCACCCATAACCCCTCCATAACCACCCATAACTCCCCACTCTCCCTCTCCCCCTCCACCTATATGATGGGCTGAAATGAGAGGACAAAAATAACTGATAATTTAGTAAAGAAATGCTGGAAAAATCAAAAGGGAGGAAAGGGAAAAAACTAAGAAAGGTTCTAGGTTTTGTATGGGTGTGAGGACTTTGGAAAATTGTGTGCATATTTGTACCTAGTGATCTAGGTCTTGGGATTGAGTATTTGGGAAGGGTTTCAACATGTCATTCTCCACCTCTTGAGTTTCTTCATTCATTTGGAGAGTCCGGCATCAAAAGAAGAAAAGGAGTGCCGATCAAATCGTTCCATAACAATCTAGCACTTGGAGTGGAAGTAGATTTTGAAAGAGCCCCAGTGTGAACCACCTATAGAGGCCGGACACGTGTGCGGCTAAGCAGAGATCTTCTACCTCCTCCTGGATCTTCCGCAGCGGAGAGTGTCTCCACTTCATACGAGGTATGGTTTTACATATAGAGATATGTTGCTTTGGAAGCTGTTCATAGCATGAGTTCATGATTTCATAGTTTATATTACTCATTCATGCAAGATCTTGGGCTAAGTAGCATAGAAAAGTTCTAAAAGCATGCTTAGATTAAATGTTAATTTTCTTTATTATGCTTTAGCTGTATATTATTTTGAAAAAATTTTAAAATAGAAAGCATGCTCGCTACAGTTTTCCTTTCAAGAAGATCCTCCTGAAAATTGAGAACGAGACCTTCCTGTAGTCATGTCGGTGGTGATTGCCAACTACGATGTAAAAAGGATTCTTATACATAATGGAAGCTCCATGGAGGTATTATTGTATGATTCTTTTGTTAGAATGAACATGTCTAGGTCAAAACTGCAAGAATCCTCCATGCCACTGACAGGCTTTAGGAGAAACTCTATCAGAGTTGAGGGAGAGATAACTCTACCTGTGACCATCGGGATGGAGCTTTTTCAGAAGACTCTTTCTATCAATTTTGTGGTCGTATGTACGACCTCGACTTACAATGCCATTCTCGGCCGATCGACCCTCAACAAGTTTCGGGCCATCGTCTCTACCTTTCATTTGCTAGCAAAGTTTCCGACCCGGAACGGGATCGGAGTTATGAGGGGAGATCGCAGGATGGCCAGATAGTGCCTAACTATCCAAGACCGGCAATCAGATGGTCATTCTACTCTAGATCAACTTGACCCAAGGGCCGAAACCAACGGGCAGGGCCAGTCGGTCGAGAGGATCCTGTTTGTTCCCCTTCGAGAGGATGACCCCACCAGGGTCCTCCAAATTGGGAGCACACTTAGCGAGGAGGTCAGATTGGAGCTGATTGACTTCTTGAAAAGTAATGTTGACATTTTTCCTGGTCAGCGTCGGACATGCTAGGCATCTCGTCGGACGTCATCACTCACCAGCTTAAGGTGGATCCGATCTACAGACCCATCCGGCAGAAGAAGAGGAACTTCGCTCCTGAAAGATAAAGGGCTATCGATGTGGAGGTCAAGAAGCTCTCTGATGCATGCTTCATCAAAGAAGCCCATTACCTTGACTGGCTATCGAATGTTGTAATGGTAAAAAAGGCAAATGAAAAGTGGAGGATCTGTGTGGACTACACCGACTTCAATAAGGCTTATTCGAAGGACAGCTTTCCCCTACTGAAGATTGATCAGCTGGTGGATGCCATGACCGGCTATCAGCTTTTGAGCTTCATGGATGCCTTCTCCAGCTACAACCAGATCAAGATGCACCCAGAGGATAAGGAGATGACGGCCTTTGTCACTGACAAAGGATTGTATTGTTACAAGATGATGCCCTTCAGCCTGAAGAATACCGGTGCCACTTTCCAAAGGCTGATCAACCGGGTCTTCGAAGGATAGCTCGGGAGAAACATGGAGGCGTATGTAGAAGATATGATAGTCAATAGCCTCCACAAAGCCGACCACATCAAAGACTTGCGGGAGTCCTTTAACACACTGAGACGTCATCGGATGATGCTGAATCCTGCCAAGTGCACCTTTGGGATGACTTCCAGAAAGATCCTCGGCTTTCTGGTCACACAAAGAGGAATTGAAGTCAACCCTGACAAGATCAAAGCTGTTATTGAGATGGGACATCCGACCAATAAGAAGCAAGTGCAAGAGTTTATAGGCCGTATAGCATCTCTCAACCGATTCATCTTCTGGTCGCTGAGAAGTCCCTACCATTTTTCAAGACCTTGCATCGGTCGGACCGCTTCCGCTGGATCGATGAATGTCGGTCAACTTTTGAAGCTTTGAAGGATTATTTGAAGAACCCTCCATTATTAACCAAGGCAACGGAGGGGGAGGCATTATACCTGTACCTATCGGTGTCGGACGAGGCGGTTAGCTCTGTCCTTGTGCGAGTGGGAGAAGATGGTCAACAGAAACCTGTCTATTATATCAGTAAAGTCCTCGATGATGCCAAAACAAGGTACCCTAAAATGCAGAAGCTTGTTTATTCCTTGGTCATAGCGGCCAAGCGACTCCGACCCTACTTCTAGGTGCACCCGATCGTCGTGCTATCCGACCAACCCCTTAAGGCGATCCTTCAGAGGCCAGACACCTCCGGTCGGCTTGCCAAGTGGGCCGTCAAGCTTGGCGAGTTCGACATCTCTTTCCAACCCCGATCGGCTATGAAGGCTCAGGTAATTGCTGATTTCATTGTAGAGTGTACCTGGAAGCAGGAAGCATCCTCTCAAATGGCTGAAGCACCTGAAGCTGACGCCAGTGGTGAAGCAGAGCCCACTTGGACCCTTTACATAGATGGAGCATCCAACCTTGCTGGCTGCGGGGCCGGCCTGATCCTAGTCGACCCCGATGGAGAAAGCTTGGAGTATACTTTGCACTTTTCATTTCAGGTGTCAAACAACCATGTAGAGTACGAAGCCCTTCTCGTAGGACTAAGAATAGCCAATGAGTTGGGAATCGATCGAATCAGGACTTTCTCCGACTCTCAGCTAGTGGTAAATCAAGTGAAGGGTGAATTCGAGGCGAGAGACTCGACCTTGGCCAAATACCTGAACAAGGTACAAAACCTTATATCTCTACTTAAATTCTTCGAAATTGTCCATATACCTCGATTGCAGAACTCCCGGGCGGATGCTTTATCATGATTGGCCACGGTCATCTCCAACACCTCCGACCGAACCTTCGTGGAGTATCTGCAGTGCCCAAGTATTGCTGAAGAGCCGACCGAAATCCACCAAGTTGAACAAGAAACTTCTTTGATGGACCCAATTCTCGCATTTCTTGTCGGAGGAACTCTACCGGAAGATCCGACTGAAGCCAAGCATGTACGTTGGATGGCTTCGAAGTACGTCATCCTCGATGGCATCCTCTACAAGCGGTCATTCTCACAACCACTGCTGAAGTGTTTGGGGCCAACTAATGCAGACTACGCACTCAGAGAAGTTCATGAAGGCATCTGCGGTGACCACCTTGGAGGAAGATCCTTGGCTTACAAAATTATCTGACAAGGATACTATTGGCCTACAAATCAGAAGGACGCGTCGGACATCGTCAGAAGGTGCGACACGTGTCTGAGATACTCCAATATACAAAGGAGGCTTGCCAGTCAGCTGACTCTGCTCACTGCACCTTGGCCATTCGCACAATGAGGGATGGACATCCTGGGACCCTTCCCTCCAGCATCCGGCTAGCAAAAATTCCTGATCGTAGCTATTGATTACTTCACCAAATGGGTGGAGGCCGAACCACTGGCACAAATTACAGAAGCTAAAGTGAAGAACTTTGTCTGGAATAGCATCATCTTTCAATTCGGCATTCCACAGATGATCATCATCGACAACGGAAGGCAGTTCGATAATCCCAAATTTTGGGACTTCTACCAGCAATATCACATCTCCAATCGGCTTACATCAGTCGATCACCCTCAGTCCAATGGAGAAGCCGAAGTCACCAATCAGACAATCATACACGGACTACAGGCCTGACTGAATGATACCAAAGGACTTTGGGCAGAAGAGCTCCACTCAGTGCTTTGGGCTTATCGGACAATCGCCCGAACGGCGATCGGGGAGACTCTATTCAACCTAACCTATGGAAGTGAAGTAGTTATCCCTGTGGAAGTCTCCTTGTAATCCCTACAGATTGATCACTACATCGAACAGACCAACTTAGAGCAACGGAGGGCTGACCTATATCTACTTGAAGAGACCAGGCTCCAAACAAGCTTGAAGATGGCAACCTACCGTTAGAAGATGGCCAGATATTACAACTCACGAGTCAAGGCTCAAACTTTTCGGGTCGGAGATCAGGTTTTGTGAAGGAAAGAAATATCAAGACCGATCGAGTATGGGAAACTCTCCCCCAACTAGGAAGGCCCTTATTGAGTCATTGAAGTAATTCGAGCCGGAACCTACCGACTCGAGCATTTGGATGGATGACAAGTAGCGCGTCCGTGGAATGTAGACAATATTTGCAAGTATTATCAATAAAGGCCACAACTTCTTTCTTGACCCTCTTTCGAAAGTCCGACTCCAATCGGCAGAGGCTTTATGGCAGCCCACTTCTGAAAGTCCGACTCTGGTTGGCAGAGGCTCTATGATAGCCCACTTCCGAAAGTCCGACTCTGGTTGGCAGAGGCTCTAGGATAGCCCACTTCCGAAAGTCAGACTCCAGTCGGCAGAGGCTATAGGGCAGCCCACTTTCGAAAGTCTGACTCCGGTCGGCAAAGGCTCTAGGGCAGCCCACTTTTGAAAGTCCAACATCGGTCGACAAAGGCTCTAGAGCAGCCCACTTCCAAATGTCCGACTCCGGTCGGCAGAGGCTCTAGGGCAACACACTTCCGAAAGTCTGACTCCGGTCGGCAAAGGCTTTAGGGCAGCCCACTTCCAAAAGTCTGACTCTGATCGACAGAGGCTCTAAGATAGCCCACTCTGAAATCTGACTCGGGTCGACAATAGCTTCAAAAAAAAACTCACACGGAGATCTGGTCTCAGGTTCGGGCGAGCCGACAAACCAACACTTAGAAAAATTCCTAAGTGTCTAGGTTTGGACTGAGCTATTGTCCAGCAGTCACTTCTGAGATTTCGAGTTCGGACGAGCCGATGGACCAACACTTAGAAAAACTTCTAAGTATTTGGGTTCGGACTGAGCTACTATCTGGCAGCCACTTTAGAGATTTTGAGTTCGGACGAGCCGACGGACCAACACTTAGAAAAATCTCTAAGTGTTTAAGTTCGGACTGAGCTACTGTCCGGTAGCCACTTCAGAGATTTCGAGCTCGCACGAGCCGATGGACCAACACTTAAAAAAATTTCTAAGTGTCTAGGTTCGGACTGAGCTACTGTCCGGCGGCTATTTCGAAGTGTTTGTGATCCTATGAAGCTGACCGTCAACACTAAGAAATATTTTAGAAAAAAGAACTTCGGTCAATCCGACCGACCCAACAACATAAACATATACAAGAGATATGATAAGTTCTATTATATTATAAAAGGAGTTCTTCACAAAAGAGAATGTCAGACCTTTACGAACATCCTAGGTCTGACCCCCTCGAGATACAGACACAACCTCGACTTTGGCCCCCTCGGCCTCCCCCAGAGCTCCGACTGGGACGTCTACCACCCCAACCTCGGCTTCGGCCTGGGCATCGGCTCCGGCCTTCTCTATGCCAGCTTTAGTCCGGGGCTCAGCCCCTCCGCCAGATGGACTCGCTTCTTCTTCGGCGCCTTCCTCTTCTGCCCGTTTTGGTAGCTGTAGAAAGGCTAAGTCAAGCTCCAAAAAAGCATTACAGACCTTCTCTAGGCACTCTTCGTACACATAATCGAAGCTATACGAGCTGCCCTTGTTCATCTCCTCTTTAAAGTCATTGGAGGCCTTATATTCCTTTATGGCTGCTTCAGCCGCCGTCGTCATCAGCTCCCGGGTTGTCTTCAACAAACCCTTATACCTCTTTGCCTCAGCCTGGTGGCCCCTTGAGCACCTTTCAGACTCGGTCAGGCGTCCCTCCTCCTCGGTCAATCGATGGGCCAGGGATTTCACCTTCCGCTTCTTGCTTTTCAGCCTGGCCTCCCGGTCAGCCTGTCGGGCCAGGAAGTCTTCTATCTGCTTCTTTTGAGCCTCTGTCTCAGCCCGCAAAGCAGATAGCTCTCTACGGCGTCTCTGGCCGCCTCGGCTACCTCAGCCCTCTTGGTCGAGTGCTCCTTCAGGTCCAACAGCTCGTCCAGGTCGTCATCCATTAGCAGCATATCTTGAAGGAGCTGCAAACAACAAGACGACGTTAGTGACTCATAGGCAAAGGCCAAAAGCTCGAATATGAGTGGCTTACCCCCATCATATTGTGAAAGGAACTCCTTGCAGCCTCGTTCACTATCCGCTGACCCGATTGGTTCTAATCGATGTCTGCTACAGCCCTCTTTAGCTGGTTTTTGACCTGCTCAGCATCATGTATGGCGCCCCATTTCTGATGCACCTCTTCGCTTGTCTCGCCGGCCTCCCCCCTGCCGGCCCCTCTTCCTTCTATTATTTTTTCCCCTCCGACCTTGGGGGAAACCTCCTCGATCGGCTCGATGTGGGATGAGATAGGAGCTGTCTCTGGATCAGCCAGGAATAATCAGCCTTCTCTTGTCCGGGCAGCCAACTGCCCGACTGAAGATGAGCACTCCACCACCTTCGCCGCTAGGTGCTCCGAAAATAGCATGTCTTCATAGGACTCTACATAAACAACGGTGGCGGTCTGCTCCTTTGCATGTTGTTTTGCTAGCCTCTCGGACACCGGGTCTTTCGCCCGTGGCCTCTTCGATTTCTCGGGCACTGAATCAATAATCCAAACGCCCCTCCTCTGCGCCACCCGTGCTGAAATGGTTGCTCGGTCCGGCTTCATTCTACTACCTGCCGTCAAACAAAATCAGAGTCAGCAACAAACAAACAAAGCCGACGGTGAAGAATAGAAGACCTACGACAAGCGACTGCTACCCTACCTAAGATTTGCTGCTGGCTGATCCCAGCCAGGTGGAGGTTTTCCTCTCGGAGCAAGTCATGTACAAATGTTGGGTCATCTTCATCCAGTTTGTTGAAGTCGGCCTCGTCGGCCCTCAACACTCTCCTTCCATCTACTGCTTTTGGCCTGGGCTCTCTTCACGTCGGCTCAAAATTCCAGGGCTCCAAACTATCTACAAAGAAGTACTGGGACTTCCATCCATGGATAGCTGATGGAAGCCCCCCTAATGTTCTCCGACCAGGGCGGGGACTGAATGATGTGGGCACTAGAATCAGGAAAAGACTCCAACCAATTCAGGTCAAGTCCGAGTCCTTGTGGTTGGAGTAGCAAAAGAGAAGTCCTGTAATTTTTCTTTTTTTTGAGTCCAAATAATCTTGTAGTTAATTTCGAGTCCATGTTGGGTCTGGTTTAATATCTTAGTTAACCCTGCAATTGAGAGTTGGGTCCAGTTAAATCAAGCCCAATCCATGAGTTCATGAAGCATCAAGACAAGAAGAAGCCACCTCATCAAGTGACCCCCACCTTGTGCCACATGTCAAAAGATCCAATGGATGTCGCCACCTCAACAAGTGGTCCCCACTTTATGCCACATGTCAAGAGCTCCAAAGGACACCGCCACCTCATCAAGTGGTCCCCATCTTGTGCCACATGTCAAGCTTTGAAGGAGTTTCAAGCAACAAATGCCACCATATCCTCCAACTCCCCACATTTCAAGCAACAAATGCCACCATATCCTCCAACCCCCCTTGTAATCCTCCTAATCCTATGGGTTTTCAAATTTTAAAAATGTTGTAAGGCTTCTATTTAAGCTATGGGATGCCCCTTGAAAAGGACGGTTAATGAATGAAGTTGGTATTTTTTTTCTTCTATGTGTTGTTTTCTATGTGTCTATGTGGTAGCTTAGCCTTTCTCTTCCTCCACGCCAACCCTAATCTTTCCTTCTTCCATTCCCAACGCCAAAGACTTCCTCTTCTTTCATAACTTCAAACTAGCTCCAGCATTCAAGGGTGAATCAAGAAGATCATCACAAGGCGACCAACCTACTCCACTTCAAGCATTCCACCATGACGCCAAGATGGATCTCCTTCGATGCCTCTTCCACCCTTCTTTCTTTTCTCTAGTTGATTGCTTGTTAAGTCACTCATCTTAGGGTTTCTTTGTTGCAGGGTTCTCCAGGATTCCGGCTTCAAGAGGAAGGTTTACTTGCCATAGATCCAGAAAATAAGAGGGGCCTTCAGTGGTATTATGTTCATGTCATCCGGGAGACCTCTTCAAGAGTGAATCTATTCTAATTGAAGGGCCAATGTCAGGTATGTCTAGTGTTGATTAAGTCTGCAATGTTAAATTAGACCTAGCTTGGCTTGCGTGGTTCTCTTCTGGTCCTATTCCTTTCTTATTCTGAGAGTCTCGATCACTAGGTTTATGTTAGATCCTTCGAGCTTCTTCACTAGATCTCTTTGATAGTTTATGTTGAGTTGTTTATATGCAAATAGGGAATTGCTTGGTTAATCATTTGCTAATCTCCATTAGGGTTGCATAGTTTCATTTTACATTCTACACCATTCTTGGTATCAGAGCATGGTCGGATAATTTCCTGCATTTAGATATGTTGCATGCATACTTGTTATCTAGTTATTTTTTTAAAATCCAAGCAAGATCTAAAATTCACACCTCCTGAGCGGGTGTACTCCAGTACACTGTCACGACCCATGGAAATAATGAGCCCCTGGCCGGACGTGAATTTTTAGATTGAAGTTTGGGTAAGCCAATGCACTTGTTTGATTAGGTTCTGTTTATTAAAAATTTGCATCTGCTTACTGTAATCCATCTGCAGCTCCAAAGACAAGTCGCTAATTTCTCGTTGAAATATTTTTTTCTTGTTCCTTTTTAAGTCAGTTATCACCATATTAAATTTCATCATCAGAAAAAAAATACAAAAAAATAAAAATAAAAATTCCTACTTCAATCTTTTGTCCTGCTGAAATAGTCTACAGTACATGGTTTGTTGTTTTTATTGTTTCTCTTTATATAAAGATCTAAATTTTCTAATTTTTATTTTTCTTGGATACTCATAATTCATATTATTTTTCAACAATTTTTAAGATTTTATTTCAATTGTTAAAATTTCTAGCATTCGAAATACTCTCTGAGATTCAGTCTGAACTGAAATTCCAGCAAGAACCAATCTCAGAAAATTTTTTGAATTTGAAGTTCAAATTTTAAATTTTAAAATTTTGAATTCTGACATTCTAGAATCTGAAGCTTGAAGTTTGAAATTTAAAATTTAAATTTTAAGTTTGAATTTGAAATTGTTTGAAAACTAATCAAGTCAAATAATTAAGTTAGCTCATAAAACAAAAAAATATATATATATTTTTGCATTCATTTGAAAACATCTTAAGGGCATCAATATGACATGGGGGCAAGAATTCATCACTTGTCCTTAGCCCAAAACCATAACCCATCATCTCGATCCCAATCCTTAATTAAAACCAATTAGACCCAATCACCCTAGTGGGTTAGGGACACCGAGTCGGGTTCGGATTAGGGTCAAGTTAATTGTGTCCACTAATTGGTGTGTGCTTACGGGCTTGGTGTCTAGGACTGGTATATTAGGGCTTGTGGGTTGGTCTGCCTACCTGGCCAATCACAGATTGGTGTCTAAGGTTGGTAGAACAGGGACCTCCACTCCCCTTCCCACCTACCTGGCCAAGTCACGTAAGTTACTACTA
Source organism: Areca catechu (assembly GCA_021397845.1). Taxonomy (NCBI): domain Eukaryota; kingdom Viridiplantae; phylum Streptophyta; class Magnoliopsida; order Arecales; family Arecaceae; genus Areca; species Areca catechu. Next base: position 18,412,913 of record CM038043.1, read on the forward strand.
GCTAGTTGGTCCTTTTAATTAGATCTCTAATTCGTACTCTAGGTCTAGAAATCCTTAGCCCAAATTTGAGTCTAATTGTTTGTATGACAACTAGATCAGGAACTCCTTACCACCCTTCACAAGACCAACCAAGTTCATCCATGGACACTAGTATGGAAACCCTTATGAGATCTATGATTGAGCGACTGGAACGTTTGGATGCTAGGTTTGATCAGTTCGAGGAAAGGATAGGAACCCTAGAGGAATCTAGGTTGACCCCAACTGAACCACCTTCACCCAGATTACCTTCAGTTCACCCTAGAGCCCAACGACAAGAACATACACCTGATCCAATTCATAGAAGGCCACATCAGGATTATGCTGATCACACTCCAGAGCCATATCCTAGAAGACCTCGCCATGATACTTTTGATCAGGATGATCGGGCCTTAAGGAATATCCATCTAGATGCACCAACCTTTGAGGGAAGCCTAGATCCTAAGGTGTACATAGACTGGGAGGCTGACATGGACCAATATTTTGACTGGTATGATATGTCTGAAGAGAGAAGATTCAAGTTTGCCAAAATCAGACTAGTCCGTCAGGCTAGGTTGTATTGGGGAAATGTCGAACGCATAGCTAGGCAGAGGGGGAGACTTATCTATAGCGACCTGGAGAGACATGAAGAGAAAGCTTAGAGAGGAATATTTGCCTATGTCTTATCAGCAAAGGTTGTTAGATCGTTGCTTTCAACCCCTTCCCTCCATCTCTTTCCCCTTCTGGATCAAAGAACCAGGCGGCTTCCCCGCCTTGCTTGTCGAGCCTAGCGAGGAAAGAGTAAAGGGAGGGCGCCGGTCAGACCGCCGACCAGACCTTGGGCTGAGCGCGAGCGCTCTTCTTCCCAGGCACCGACGATGCCTGTTATTGGGTCCTGTTTTGTTAGGACTTCGCCTCTCGACTACGGGGCCTGTCGGGTCGATGTAAGCGATGTTTCGCGTGTCGCTGCCAACCGTACGGGCGCTACTCTCGGGGTACGGCATGCACGGCTCGAGGGGCAATCTTGGAGCTCGTGCTCCTGCTCCTCGGAAGCTTCTCCGCACAGGTTGGCCTGCCTCGACCGAGGTGGGACCATCTCAGGGCGCCACCCGGTGAGGGAGCAGGGGGGCCGTTGGCTTCGGCCGAGGTGGACCCCTCCTGGGTGGACACCTGGCGGAGTGACAGAGGGGCGCCTGACTTCGACCGAGGTGGTCCCGTCTCCGGGTGCCACCTGGCGAAGGAGCGAGGGGCCCGGCTCGACCTCGACCGAGGTGGGACCATCTCAGGGTGCCACCTGGCGAGGGAGCAGGGAGGCCGCTGGCTCCGGTCGAGGTGGACCCCTCCTGGGTGGACACCTGGCGGAGCGGCAGAGGGGCGCCCGACATCGGTCGAGGTGGTCCCGTCTCCGGGCGCCACCTGGCGAAGGAGCGAGGGGCCCGATTCAACCTCGGCCGAGGTGGGACCGTCTTAGGGTGCCACCTGGTGAGGGAGCAGGGAGGCTGCCAGCTTCGACCGAGGTGGACCCCTCCTAGGTGGACACCTGGCGGAGCGGCAGAGGGGCGCCCGACTTCAACCGAGGTGGTCCCGTCTCCGGGTGCCACCTGGCGAAGGAGTGAGGGGCCCGGCTCGACCTCGACCGAGATGGACCCCTCCTGGGTGGACACCTGGTGGAGCGGCAGGAAGGCCTGGACCGACCTCAACATCGACCGAGGCGGAGCCACACCTGACTTTGCCAAAAAACTCCATGTGGCTCGAATCATGCCCAGCGAAGTCTGAGACATGCCATGTCATCATTACGGCCGTAACAGTTGCCCTCTATCCCCCCGTTCCGTTGAGGCATCATGGCTCGGAACGTGGGGATTTAATGCGGAGATGACGTGGGGGAGGCGAAGATCTCGCGCCATGATTGCCACGATCCTCATCGCCGTTCCTCGTTGCGCCCAAAGCCCTATAAGAGGTCGCCATGTGTCGCCCTTCCGGTCGCAATTAATGTGTCGCTTCGAAACAGAGGCCGTTTCCCTGCAACCAAAGCGTCGGTGTCGGGCGTGCATCCACGCGGCATCCATCTGATGGTCCGGAATGGAGTGACGGGTATGGCTACTGTCGATTGAATTTGAAAAGGAGGGGACTTTCCGGAACGAGACCCTTTCCCTTGCTCCGTCGGCGGTTTGCAGCAGGCTATCTCCCACTCCCCCAAGTTGCCGCCTCTTTTGCACAGTGCATTTCGGTGAGTGCTTCTATTTTCTTCCTCGCTCCGTCCCTTTCCTTTAGCATCCTTTCCTCACCACCTTCTTCTCCATGGCGCGCCGCCACCATGTTTCGTCTAACCCGGACGAGGCCAGTCCGTCCCGGCTGAGGACTCCATCGTCTTCCTCCTAGGAAGCGCAGATGATCCCGGAGGAGACCCGCAGGTGACTCCAGCCTGGGGGTATCACCATAGGCATCCCTAGGGATCTTAGGTCTCCCCCCGTATTGTCTACCCGTCCTATCTCTTCTCTTCCTCCTCCGGCCCTTCCTTTTGTCGGTCCCTCCGGTCACGTTTCAACGATGACCGAAGGTGACCTTTCCTTGCTATGGGGAGTCTATGGCATCCCGAGGTCGATCCATCTTTCTCTCCCGCGGCCCGGGGATCGTGTCACCCTGAGTGGCCCCGGCCGCATATCCTTATACGAGGACTTCCTCCTTGGGGGTCTTCGGATTCCTCTGCAACCCTTTTTCCTTTCTTTCCTTAGTCATTTCCGCCTGGTCCCAGCCCAGTTGGCTCCGAACGCCATCGGGTCATCTTCTCCTTCATCGTTTTCTGCCACTTCCATGGGTTCGTTGCCCGTTTCTCCCTCTTCAAGGCTCTTTTTACCCTGAAGCGGTACTCCATCGATGATGGCTGGTGGTACATCTCGCCCCGGCCTAGGTGTCTCCGGTTCGACCTCCCTTCCTCCATCAAGGGTTGGAAGAACCGGTTCTTTTTCGCCTCGGTTGAGGACGTCGACTGGACCTCGAGCGAACCGGATCGGTCTCCGAACCGGAACTCCCAAGTCGAGTCGGCGGACCAGGAGGCTTACTCCCAGCTATTGAGCAACGTGGTCCCCTCACTCGATGTTCTACTCTCGGAGCAGAACTTGTTCGAGGCGGGGATCAGTCCCATCCGAGAGCCGGGTGAGGCTCAGCTTTTTCTCTTACTCTACACTTCCCCCCTTTCTCCCCTTCTTTCTTTAACCGGGCTGACCGACCTCCTTTCTATTGCAGGTATGAAGTTCTCCCTGGAGAACCTTCTGGAGGGCGTGGCTCAGAGGGACACCGCCGAGGGAGACGAGCCCGCAGCGAAGAGGGCTCGCACCGAGGCGAGCCAGGAGGTCGTGCCGGCGCCTACGCCTGGTCCAGCAGTTGCAGCTCCCTTGCCCAGGCCACCTCGGGCCCGAGCCGCCGACGCCCCCGTCATCTGTCTTGACGGGGCTGCAGAAGAGGGAGGCCCGGTTCCCTCCCGGGTAGTGTCCGCCTCCACCGCAGCTCCGACGGCGCCGCCCGCAACTCCAGCCACTCCGCCGGTGGCAGTCCCGCCCGGGGGGGCGGTCGCTCCTGCCACCGACCTTTCCGCCCTGCCGCCGACCATCACGAATCTATGCTCCGTGATCCACGACCAGGGGCTCTCGGAGAAGGTGATGGAGTTCGCATGCACCTCCCGGGACCGCCGACTGAGGGGCGGCCTGGACTACACCGATGCTCTGCTTGGGATCCTCCCGCAGCTCTTCACGATAAGTCCGAGCTCGGATCCTTCTCCTTTACAATTCCAGCTAACCCCTTACTGACCAATTCACTTCTTCGTGCAGATCGGGACCGACGTGCTACTATTGAGGAATTTCCTCGTAGGGTACACCAAGAAAGATGCCGAGAAGGAGGAAAAGCTCGGCAAGCTCGCAGCTGATGTGAAGGACCTCATGGAGAAGGGGGTCGAGCTGCGGGGGAGCAACCAGGCCCTGTAATCGGACCTGGCACGCACCGAGGGGCGCATCAAGGAACTGGAGTCCTCTCTATCCGAGGAGAGGATCTCCAATCAGCGGCGCATGGAGGAGGATGCGACGGAGAGGGCTCGTCTCCGAGCTCAGTCTCAGTCGCTAGAGCGCCAGTTGGAGGAGGCCCGGAGGGAGGCGAGCGCGGCCAAGGAGCGGAGCGCCTACATCAATGGGCTCCTGGAGGCTTCGAAGCGGGAGGCGCAGGAGGCCATCCCGAGATTCCGGGCCTCCGACGAATACGTCTCGGAGGTCCGGGAGGCCACCGTGGACTCCTTTCTGAAGGGGTTCCAGGTGTGCTGGGAGAAGGTGGGCTCCTTCTACCCCGAGCTCGACCTCAGTGGAGTGGTGCTTGGGGGTAGAAGGCAGGAGCCCACCGGCGAGGCTCCAGTTGCGACGGGCGACGCGGCTGCAGCTCCAGAGCAGCCCTCCGAGCAGCCAGCCACCGACGGAGAAGACGGGGAGCGCGCACCCTGGCTCGAAGATTCTGCCACCGCGCCGAACTAGGCCCCTAGCTGTATCTTCTTTTTCTTCTTCTTCTTTTTTGTTGAGGACTCTCGGCCTGTCGGGACTCCTTTGTTGTAGCACTTTTTCGAAATAATGAAAGCCCTGATTTTTGTTAAGTCTCGACCTCGGCTCTTTTTTCTTTCTTTTTTTTTGTGTGTCTTGTCGAGATGTTTGTGTCGAGTGCCGAGACGAGGTCCCGCGGCTTGCTCCGGGCTGAGTTTGCGGGTAGACTGGGTCCCATCCAGCATTCAGATCAAAGTTCGGAGCTTCCGGGTGGGGCGATAGTAGAGCGGGCCTTGCGCGAGTCCTTCGGGTTTACCGTGCTGCTCTCCATGATCGCGTGGGCAAGCTGGGCTCTGCCCCGCCTTCCAGACCGAAGTCTGGGACTTCCGGACTGAACCGCGGGCCGCAGGCTTTAACCAAGCCTTGTGCGGCTTGCCGAGCTGTTCTCCATGATCGCATGGGCGAGCTGGGCTCTACCCCGCCTTCCAGACCAAAGTCCGGGACTTCCAGACTAAACCCCGGGGCCATAGGCTTTATCCAAGCCTTGCGTGGCTTGCCGAGCTATTCTCCGTGATTGTGTGGGTGAGCTGGGCTTTGCCCGGCCTTCCAGACCGAAGTCCGGGACTTCCGGACTGAACCCCGGGGCCACAGGCTTTATCCAAGCCTTGCGTGGCTTGCCGAGCTGTTCTCCATGATCGTGTGGGCGAGCTGGGCTCTGCCCCACCTTCCAGACCGAAGTCCGGGACTCCTCGCTTTCTCAGGTCTCCGGCCATAGCCGTGTTTGCCGAACTCAGAGCCACGCACCCGTTTTCCTACGAGACGAGAAAAAGCATTTGAAGTAAAAGAATTTTATTGCAGGAGTTGGAGGAACCTTACATTATCGATAATACATCCTTAGGTTTGAGGCGTTCCAAGTCTGAGGGAATCTGGATCCTCCTAATTCCTCCAGGTAATAGGCTCCGTGAGGGAGAACTTCTGCCACCCTTTACGGGCCTTCCCAGTTCGGGGAGAGCTTCCCACACTCTCGTGGCTGAGAAGCTTCAGCGCGCCGGAGCACCAGATCTCCAGGGCGAAAGGACTTTGGTCACACCCGGGAGTTGTAGTACCTGGCCACTCGCTGCCTGTACGCTGCCATTCGGACTCGAGCCTTGTCCCTCGTCTCCTCAAGAAGGTTCAGGTTGAGCATCATCCTGGCGGGGTTCTCCGCTTCGTCGTACTGCTCCACGCGCAGGGTGGGTAGATTGAGCTCGATCGGGATAACCGCCTCGGCTCCGAAGACGAGATTGAATGGGGTCTCGTCGGTGGCCATCCTCGGGGTGGTGTGGTATGCCCACAGGATGCTTGGGAGCTCTTCTGCCCTCCTGCCCTTCGCCTGATCCAGGCTCGTTCGGAGGCCTTGCAGAATGGTCTTATTCGTGATCTCGGCTTCTCCATTTGTCTGTGGGTGCGCCACCGAGGTGAAGCGATGGTGGATGCCGATGTCGCTGCAGAATTCTTCAAACTCCTGGCAGTCGAACTGACGCCCGTTATCGGTGATCACGGTGTGGGGGAGGCCGAAGCGGCAAATGATTGACCTCCAGAAAAACTTGGCGATGTTTGCCTCTGTGATCCGCGCCAGGGGTTCGGCCTCAACCCACTTCGTGAAGTAGTCGATGGCCACGATCAGGAACTTCCGCTATCCGGACGCCGGGAGAAATGGTCTTAGGAGGTCCATTCCCTATTGGGCGAACGGCCATGGAGCCGAGAGCTGGGAGAGTGGAGTGGAGGGCTGCCGCTACACCACGGCGTGCCGTTGGCACCGGTCACACCTCTTTACGAAATCGGTGGCATCCTCCTTCATCGTCTCCCAGAAATAACCTTGGCGGAGGGCCTTGTAGGCTAGTGCTCTGCCTCCCACGTGGTTCCCGCAGATGCCCTCATGGATTTCCTGGAGCACGAGTGTGGCCTCCGCAGGTCTCAGGCACTTAAGGAGGGGATAGAAGTAAGACCTCCGATACAGCTGCCCATCCATCAGGACGAACCGCGCGGCCTTCTTTTTGATAAGGCGGGCAGCCGCAAGGTCCTCCGACAAGGTGCCGCTGGTTATGTACTCGGCGTACTTGTCCATCCAGCTGAGCTCGTGGCTGACCTGTTGGACCTCTACAGGGGTCTCGTAGCTCGGGGCCTTGAGGCGCTCTACATGAGCGCGACCCAAAAACGAGTCCGGCAGGGTTGCCAGCCGGGAGAGAGCGTCCGCACGGGCGTTTTCCTCGTGGGGTATATGGGAGATGCTAAAGCGCCGAATTCCGGCCGCGCTCGTTTTGACGAGCTCTAGATATTTCGCCATTTGAGGGTCGTGCGCAGCATATTCTCCGGAGATCTGTCCGGCCACCAGCTGGAAATCAGTGAAGGCCTTGAGGTCGGCTACGCCCAGCTCGCGGGAGACTCGCAGCCCGGCAAGGAGTGCCTCGTATTCTGCCTGGTTGTTGGTTACGGCGAACTGGAAACGGAGTGCACACTCGGCGACAACCCCATCGCCGTTTGCAAGAATGAGACCAGCTCCGCTCCCGCCGGAGTTCGAGGCTCCATCTACATGAAGGATCCACGCATCCTCTTCGGGCTCCTCGGGGCCTGGTTTCAATTACGGATGCTGAGAGTCCCCCTCTGGCTCCTTGCCCAGGTCTGCGCACTCGACCAAGAAGTTGGCCAGCACTTGCGCTTTCATGGCCGACCTCAGCCTATAAGCGATATTGAATTTGCTGAGCTTGAGTGCCCACTTCGCCAATCACCCCGATGTGTCGGGACGACTGAGTATCGCTTTCAGCGGCTGATCAGTCAGGACGACAATGGGATGTGCTTGGAAATAGGGCCTGAGATGCTGAGCAGACACTATTAACACAAAAATGAGCTTTTCGGGCTGAGAATACCTGAACTCCGCATCGCGGAGAAGTTTGCTGGTGTAGTATATCGGCCTCTGGACTCCCTGGTCGTCGGTCCGAACCAGGACCGAGCTGACGGCCTCCGGGTGACCGCTAGGTAGAGGATGAGTTCCTCTCCTTCTTCGGGCCTGGAAAGGAGTGGGGGCGATGCAAGCGTCTTCCTCAGCTCTTCAAATGCCTCCTGGCACTTCTCAGTCCAGGCGAAGTCGTTCATCTTCCTCAGCACTTTGAAAAAGGGTCGGCAGCGGTCGACCGACCTTGAGATGAACCGGCTCAGGGCGGCTATCCGGCCAGTGAGTCGCTGCACTTGCTTCTTGGAGGCGGGCTGCTCCATGTCCAGGATGGCCTGGACCTTTTCCGGGTTGGCTTCAATCCCTCTTTGGGTCACCATGAATCCCAAGAATTTTCCGGCGGAGACGCCGAAGGCGCACTTTGCCAGGTTCAGCTTCATCTGATGAAGTCAGAGATTGCCAAAGGTCTCCGTCAGGTCGGCAACATGATCCGAGAGGGGCTTGCTCATCACTAGCATGTCGTCCATGTACACCTGCATGTTGCGGCCGATCTGGTCCTTAAAGACTTTGTTGACCAGTCGCTGGTACGTGGCCCCGGCATTCTTGAGGCCAAATGGCATCATCCTGTAATAGAAAGTTCCGCGATCGGTGATGAAGGCAATGTGCTCTTCATCCTCTGGGTTCATTCGGATCTCGTTGTACCCGGAGAAAGCATCCATGAAAGAGAGGAGGTGATGCCCCAAGGTGGTGTCGACCAGCTGGTCAATCTTCGAAAGAGGGAAGCTGTCCTTTGGACAAGCTCGGTTGAGGTCGGTGTAGTCCACACAGATCCTCCACTTGCCACTACTCTTCTTTACCATGACCACATTCGCCAGCCAGCTGGGATACTGAACCTCCCGCACGAAGCCGGCGGCGAGGAGTTTCTCCACTTCTTCGTTGATGGCCCTCTGCCTCTCCGCGACGAAACTCCTCTTCTTCTAGCGGACCGGGCGGCACCTCGGGTCCACGTTCGGCCTGTGCGTAATGACCTCAGGGGGAATGCCCGTTATGTCGATCGCGGACCAGGCGAACACATCCACGTTCATGCGGAGGAATTCCAGCAGGCGGGTCCGTTCCTTGGTGCGGGCACCAGACTCAGAAGAAGACTTCAGGGCTCCATCTGGATCTCTGATTGACATTGCCCGAAGAATTAGGATTTTCTGGTTTTGTAATAAGGGTTGACTGGGTCAACTCAATTTTAGTTTGAGTCTGTATTTCCCTATAATTTAAATTTTGTTGAGTCATGTTGACTCAATACAAGTCCTAGTAGTGGTCTAGGTCTTCTCCAAGGTGCCACATTTTCTCCCAGGACCAAGCAAGTGGGCGCCACACTCCCAACCACATGCTAGAGTCCAGGAGGTGCCACATCTCCATCCAGTGTGCCTTGGTCCCCACACCACAAGAAAGCAGGTTCTTTCTTTCATGCGCCACTTGGGGGAGAAATCCATCAAGATACCTCAATCCAAGGAGGAGCCAACTTCTTTCCAGATAAACCCAAGCCAGGATGGCAAGAATTTTTCTTGAAGAGAGGATCAAGGAGGTGCCCCACAATGTTCCATAAAAACCCAAGTTATAAAAGGGAAGAGAGCATGTCTTGGGGAGAAAATCAAGGAGGCACCCAAAAGTTTCCTAAAGTGCCAAAGCCATGAAAGGAAAAAGCCTAAACTTGTGGAGCAAGACTAGGAGGTGTCCAAAAGAGCCAAACCATGAAGGGAAAATCCTTGATTCATGGAGAGATACTAGGAGACACCCCCACTACCTGCCAAAAATGTCCAAAACAAAGATGGGAAGGGCCTTGACTTAGGGAGGAAGAAAAGGAGGAGTCCAAAAGAGTTGATCCATGGAAGGAAAGAAATCCTCTCTTGAAGACCCAAGCAAGGAGGTGCCATCTACCTGCCTTTTATAACCCAAATCAAATTTTTTTGGTACCTTGGCCGACCATATGTGTATGGATTATCCTGATTTGTAGATCCCCTCCTTTAGTCCCACATGGGAAGATGTAAAACCCTACTCCCTTGTAAAGCCCTATAAATTAAACCCCTCTTGTAAGTTTAAAGGAATCAGATGAATGAAGCCAATTATTTTTTAGCAAACTTTGTGTTTTCTCTCTTCCGCACTTGCATCCAGGTGTTGAGCTCCGTGAGGGAGTAAATCCGGGTTCCCCTGGAACCTTGAGGAGGTGTGAGATCTCCAAAACCCAAACCCTAGGTTAGCCACTCCACTCCCAAACCCTAGCCGCCATCACCCTTCTCTTTCCACCAAGCCCTAGTCTATTCCACTTCTCACGGCCACCCTCTCCAAGTCCAGGCCGACCACCAGCATCCAGCTACAGTCCAGATACTTCAGGTCTACAGCAATTCTAAGAGGGAGTCAGATCAGCCTCTAGGAGAATTCTGATTTCAGCAACTTCAGCTTTCAAGTTCTTCAACCTGGTAAATCTTTTCTTGAGTATCTGAATTCCATCACTTGTTCCTCTTCTTCCTAGATCTTGAGTCCAGGAGAAGCCGACCAAACCACAGACCAGTATTGGAGGATCCATTGCGAAGATAGCCAAATCCGAGGATCCAACAATCTGCTCGAGAGAGTTCTTCCATCAAAATCCTGAGAAGATCACTGTCTGGTTAGTAAACCATCTCTCCTCTCTATTTCTGTTCTGTTGAAAGTTCAGAGCGAAACCCTAGGTCTGGGAGTTTCTCAACCCCCAGCGATCCGTTACTTCTGAACTACTCTGATAATTTAGTTTTATCTAAATTGTGCTTTCAATCCTTACCTAGTTTCCTTCAACTTAGTTTAGCTTTACTTTGAGTCAAAGCCAATTTCTGAAATAAAAAAAAAAAAGAATTAATCTTAAATTTACTTCCGCATACGCTTCTTTGTTCTTTGTTCTGCATCATTTTTGGTATCAGAGCTTTCGTGCTGCATCATTTTTGGTATCAGAGCCCTGTCTAGGGTTTCTGACTTGCTTGCATGTTTTGAGTGTCTCTCTTTTTTACTTTGTCTGCTCGAAGTAGACTCCCCAGGACGTCCGGTCCTAGGAACTAAGTGAGGTGCAAGCCTCCTCTTCCCATTCCACGGGGTGTTCCTAGGGCGTGTAGGGGATCCGCTGGGTTACAACTTCGTAGCAGGAATTGTAAACGGGGGAAGCATTCTGTTTTCAGTCTGTAACTACCCTGTTGTAAGAATTTTTTCTCATTGTAGGTAACTCCAAATTATATGATTTTTATTTTGATGGAACCAGTGTAATTGAAAATATTTTACATAATCTTACTATAATTTATTGGTTTCTGTGAAATTTATGAAAGTTAAATTACAGCAATTCTGTTTCTGTATTTCTGCAATTCAATTTTTTTGAGTGAACATCTCCTAATTCATCTTAAGGGCAACTGAGCATCTAAGATAAGGGGAGGAGTTGATAACCTCTCCTTAGCCCAAAACCATCACCCATTCATTCGATCCTAAGCCTAATTTTAAAATTTATTAGACTTAATTTGCCCTAGTGGGCTAGGGACATCAACAAGTCGGGTCAAGGTTAGTGTTGAGTCAGTTTGTCTAGTTACTCTGTGTGTGCTTTGTACTCAGTGTCTAGAATGGTGGTTCAGGGATTCCATCCCGAAGGGCTTGTGTGCTGGTCCGCCTACCTGGCCAATCTCTGATTGGTGTCTAGGATTGGCAATTAGGGACCTAACACTCCCCTTACACCTGCCTGGCTGAGTCCCGAGTTACTACAGGCTAGCTTGCCACTCTGATTGGGCATCTAGTTTGGGCTCTAGGTCTAGTTAGCCCATAGTCGTTTCAGTCGAGTCTCATTTGGTGTGCTTGCTTGCATCATCATGTCCACCCGGAATGAAGTACCCTACCAACCTGGTCAAACCCAACCTGATTTAGAGGCCATGATTAGAACTCTTACCAAAAGTATGACCAAATTGAGTCAGGATATGAATGAGGGTTTTGCCCAGTTTAGAGACGGAGCCCAGGGACTTGAGAAACGTAGACATCAAAATTGGACTCCTGATCCAAAATTTAATAGGCCCCAACCTCACCCATGCCAGGAGCCTAGGAGGACCTTATACCGTGATCCCGAGCATAACCCTAGGAGCCTATATCCATACTTGGTTGACTCAGAAAAGGGACCTGTTAGGAACACCGAACCTTATGCACCCACTTTTGATGGAAGACAAGAGACATATATTAAGTGGGAAGAATAAATGGATCGATATTTTGAGTGCACTAACATATCGGAATTAGGACAAGTTAGGTTGGCCAAAACCAAGTTCACCAAACATGCTAGGTCGCATTGGTATGCTATTGAGCATGAGTGTTATCAAAGAAAAGAGGAAATATATACTTGGAGAGATATGAGAAGTAAGTTGAGAGATAGGTACCTAGGTAGATCCTATGAGAAAAGACTTTTAGACCAATGGTACCAATTGCAACAAGGTAATAGGCCTGTGTCTAAATATATTGAGGACTTTCAGTGGTATGACATGAAATGCAATACCATTGAGACCGAAGCTCAGATCACAACGAGGTTTAGGGTTGGGTTACACCCAGACATTTATAGGAAGCTATGCCTTGAAAAGACCAATAAGTTAGACCGAGCCTACCAAGAAGCCCAAGACTATGAGTGGTCTTTAAGATATAACCAATCAAGTACTTTGGACTTAAAGCCAACCTCTACCAACTTGAGTCAAGTTCCAATTGATCCGACACCCGTAGTGAACCAGACTCTTGTTTGTCAATTCCCACTTGTGTCACCTCTTGACCAGAAGGATAACACTGAGAAGGAGTTAAGCATGGTCATCCCAAAATTAGTTGACCCGACCAGAGCCGTACTTAAAGAGGAATCAAAGGAGAATAGATTAGAACCTTTCAGTGAGATTGAGGAAGAAATATATGAGCCTGACATAAGTTTGATAGATGAATATGAAGAAGAAGAATTTGAGGATATCTCTCCCGATAATTCAATTAACCAACTCCTACCTAATGGGGTTATTGAGGGGACCCCTGCCACTCAAGGAATTCAGGAGCTAACCCTAAGAGAAGACCCTTTTGAGGAAGTTCAGGAAGAAGAAATTATACCCAATGAAAGTTTAAGTGAGAATACCCCTGAACTCATTGAGGAATCCAAAGAAGACACCCCTGAGTCAAATCTGGTAGAGAAGTGTGAAGAAGGAAGGGGTTCACAAGAATTGCCCATTGAGAAGGTCCAAGAACAAGAAAAAGACAGTAGCTTAGAGGACTTTTTAGATAAACATTCCAAAGACCTTCCTGATAACCTTCCACCTTCTAGGAGCACCCAGCCTACCCTAGAACTTGCACTTGTAGACCCTCCTAAAGCAAATCATGAGGTTTGGATGAGTGCACCTATAGAACAATGTCCTCATTTTAAGGTCATCCTGAATAACCAAGGTTTGTTTCTTGTTTCTGATAAGCCACCTCAAAACTCTGATTCTTATTTCCTACCCTTCCCTGAATCTTCTCATGTTTCTAGAGCTATGGGATTGCACTTTACTGAGATCTCTAGGTTGCAAGACTCCTTAGAACCTATTAGGTTTGCCACCTACTTCTGGAAGACCTTATGGCACATACTAGGCATCCATAATAAGTTTTCATGCTCTGCATGCCCTCCTCCGACCCAAGGTCAAACCTAGAGAGCCTTAGTTTGTTAGGTTTAGACCTAGGGTTCCTTTGGAATAAAGTCCATTCTTTAGGAATGCGTCGTCAGTCTAGTTTAGTTTTTCTTGACCCTTTACTAGGCTTTGGCTCTGATTTTGGTTTGATTGAGAGCACCAGGAATTGGGATTTGTATTTTGTCCAGGACTAAATTTGCATATAATGTTTCGATCAATAGGTCTATAGGCTAGAGTCCCTTTGAAATTGTTCATGGATACAAGCCTCACACACCACTTGATCTGATTTCACTATTAGTCCACACACACAAGTCTCTTGATGCACTTGCATAGCATGTAAAGGACTTGCATAAAGAAATTCATGCCAAAATAAATTTAAGTAATGAAACTTATACGAAGTTGGCTGATTCTCAAAGGCGAGTCAAAACTTTTGTTGAGGGAGACTATGCAATGATTAGGTTAAGGCCTGAACGGTTTCCTCCTGGAACTGTTAGAAAGTTACATGCTAGAGGAGCTGGACCATTTAGAGTGGTGAAGAGAGTAGGGTCCAATGCCTATGTGCTCGAGTTGCCTTCAGAACTAGGCATTAGCTCCACTTTCAACATTACAGACCTAGTAGAGTATAGAGAGCCAGCTGTGATTCCCAGTGAGCCTTTTTGAGCCTAATCTTGCTTTTGAGAGTGAACCCAACCCTGTGTGTCCACCAATAAACTGGCCTGTGAGGAAAGAGCAGATTGAAAAGATCCTGGATGATCAGGTTATCTCTACTCGTAATCGAGGATACCAAAGATACCTGGTCTGCTGGCAAGGAAGGCCAGATTCTGATAACTCTTGGATCTCCCAAGAAGAATTACAAGAATTGGACCCAGATCTCTTGGAGAGATACCAGAGCCAGCTTGATCCATACTCGACATGGTCGAGTTCCTCCCACCCCGGGAGAATTGGTGCGGGCACCAGACTCAGAAGAAGACTTCAGGGCTCCATCTGGATCTCTGATTGACATTGCCCGAAGAATTAGGGTTTTCTGGTTTTGTAATAAGGGTTGACTGGGTCAACTCAATTTTAGTTTGAGTCTGTATTTCCCTATAATTTAAATTTTGTTGAGTCATGTTGACTCAATACAAGTCCTAGTAGTGGTCTAGGTCTTCTCCAAGGTGCCACATTTTCTCCCAGGATCAAGCAAGTGGGCGCCACACTCCCAACCACACGCTAGAGTCCAGGAGGTGCCACATCTCCATCCAGTGTGCCTTGGTCCCCACACCACAAGAAAGCAGGTCCTTTCTTTCATGCGCCACTTGGGAGAGAAATCCATCAAGATACCTCAATCCAAGGAGGAGCCAACTTCTTTCCAGATAAACCCAAGCCAGGATGGCAAGAATTTTTCTTGAAGAGAGGATCAAGGAGGTGCCCCACAATGTTCCATAAAAACCCAAGTTATAAAAGGGAAGAGAGCATGTCTTGGGGAGAAAATCAAGGAGGCACCCAAAAGTTTTCTAAAGTGCCAAAGCCATGAAAGGAAAAAGCCTAAACTTGTGGAGCAAGACTAGGAGGTGTCCAAAAGAGCCAAACCATGAAGGGAAAATCCTTGATTCATGGAGAGATACTAGGAGACACCCCCACTACCTGCCAAAAATGTCCAAAACAAAGATGGGAAGGGCCTTGACTTAGGGAGGAAGAAAAGGAGGAGTCCAAAAGAGTTGATCCATGGAAGGAAAGAAATCCTCTCTTGAAGACCCAAGCAAGAAGGTGCCATCTACCTGCCTTTTATAACCCAAATCAATTTTTTTTGGTACCTTGGCCGACCATATGTGTATGGATTATCCTGATTTGTAGATCCCCTCCTTTAGTCCTACATGAAAAGATGTAAAACCCTACTCCCTTGTAAAGCCCTATAAATTAAACCCCTCTTGTAAGTTTAAAGGAATCAGATGAATGAAGCCAATTATTTTTTAGCAAACTTTGTGTTTTCTCTCTTCCGCACTTGCATCCAGGTGTTGAGCTCCGTGAGGGAGTAAATCCGGGTTCCCCTGGAACCTTGAGAAGGTGTGAGATCTCCAAAACCCAAACCCTAGGTTAGCCACTCCACTCCCAAACCCTAGCCGCCATCACCCTTCTCTTTCCACCAAGCCCTAGTCTATTCCACTTCTCACGGCCACCCTCTCCAAGTCCAGGCCGACCACCAGCATCCAGCTACAGTCCAGATACTTCAGGTCTACAGCAATTCTAAGAGGGAGTCAGATCAGCCTCCAGGAGAATCCTGATTTCAGCAACTTCAGCTTTCAAGTTCTTCAACCTGGTAAATCTTTTCTTGAGTATCTGAATTCCATCACTTGTTCCTCTTCTTCCTAGATCTTGAGTCCAGGAGAAGCTGACCAAACCACAGACTAGTATTGGAGGATCCATTACGAAGATAGTCGAATCCGAGGATCCAACAATCTGCTCGAGAGAGTTCTTCCATCAAAATCCTGAGAAGATCACTGTCTGGTTAGTAAACCATCTCTCCTCTCTATTTCTGTTCTGTTGAAAGTTCAGAGCGAAACCCTAGATCTGGGAGTTTCTCAACCCCCAGCGATCCGTTACTTCTGAACTACTCTGATAATTTAGTTTCATCTAAATTGTGCTTTCAATCCTTACCTAGTTTCCTTCAACTTAGTTTAGCTTTACTTTGAGTCAAAGCCAATTTCTGAAATAAAAAAAAAAAGAATTAATCTTAAATTTACTTCCGCATACGCTTCTTTGTTCTTTGTTCTGCATCATTCCTCCTCCGGGAGTTGGGCCCCCACCTGCACCGTCTTCAGAGGGTCCGAACCGAGGGGATAGGTCAACAGACGCTCTACGAGTCCTCCCCTGGGTTCCTTTTCCCTTAGGTCGAGGTCGTCGACGTCGGGGCCGAGCTCGGCGCCCCGGGCACCTGGGACCATCTGAAGGTAATGCGAGACTGGCTGGGTCATCCCCCTCATCACCCCAAGTCCGAAGGCTGTGGGGAATTGCACTAGCAACCGCTTCGTAGAAATCACGGCGTCCAGCTGGTTGAGCCCCGGATGCCCGAGGATCGCGATGTAAGGCGAAGGAAGCTTGACGATGGTAAACGTCATCATGACTGTGGTCTGTCGAGGTGGGGATCCAGCGGTGACCGGGAGAGTGATCTCCCCTTCGACCCCCATCGAGTCCCCGGTAAAGCCTACCAGAGGGGTGTGCACTGGCCTTAGCTGATCATGGGACAGATTCATTCAGGAGAAAGTGTCATAAAAAAGCACGTCAGCAGAGCTTCCACTATCTACCATAATTCAGTGTACAGGATGCTTTGCGATGGTCATCTCGACCACCACAGCATCGTTATTTACATTCTTGTTTTCATTCCCCTTTTCAGAAGGGGGTACATCCTCTGGGTTCCCGACCTCCCGGGCTCTCTTCGCCGCCCGCCCGATTCCACAAGAGATCATGCCGACTGGCTTCTCCGTCGGATGGTTGTCGATTGCGGGAACCAGGGTTAAGGCCGCGAGCGGCCGTCCCTCCGCCGGGACCTCATTCCTCACGAACTTCCTGAGGTAGCCTCTTTTGATCAGCTCCTTGATTTCCCGCTTCAGATTACGACACTCCTCCATGTCGTGGCCATGCTCGCGGTGGAACTGGCAGTACTTTGACTTGTCGCGGGTGCCTCTTGGGTTCTAAGGAGGAGGTCGACGGAGATAGTGTTCGCCTTCAATTTCCATGAGGATCTTCGTTCTGGGAGCGAGGAGAGGGGTGAACCTCCATTCTGGGGTGGCCTCGCCCTTCGGCCCCGGATTCGGATGAGGGTCAGCGGATGGCCCAGGCCTCCGGGCCCCCGGAACATCTCTCGGGGCCGGCTTCTTCAAGGTCCTCCCGTCCAGCTCTCGGCGGGTGCGATCGGCCTCCTCCGCTCGGATGTACTTGTGGACACGGAGGAGGAGCTCGGAGTATATCTTGGGGGGTTTTTTATCCAGGGAATAGGTCAGGCGGGACGTCTTGAGCCCGCGCTTTAAAGCCAGCATGGCAACGGGCTCGTCCAGGCTGTAGATCTCCAGGGCAACGGTCTTGAAACGGGGATGTAGTCCCGAAGCAGCTCCTGTTCCTGCTGACGGATAGAGAAGAGGCTGTCCACCTCTCTTGGCACCTTCCGACAAGCATCGAAGTGCGCCACGAACTTTCCTTCCAACTGATGGAAGGAGCAAATAGATCGGGCTCGAGACGGGTGAACCAGACTCGAGCGGCCTTCCGGAGGGTAGCGGGGAAGGAAATGCACAAAAGAGCATCCGTGGCCCCCTGGACCCTCATGAGAGCCTTGTAGCTCTCCAGATGGTCCAAAGGGTCGGTGGTCCTGTCGTAGGGATCCACCTGCGGCATGCGGAACCGGCTCGGAATCGGCTCCGCCTGGATTTCTTCGGAAAAGGGGGGATGGGAGTCGTAGCCCGTCGGGTCCACCGAGGAATTCTGCAGATCGGCAAATCGGCGGGCGAACTCCGCCAATTTGCGCTCGTGCTCCTCCAGGCGCCTCTCGGCCTGGTACCTGATGGCCTCGTTAGTGGAATCTTCCACCGAGGCCGCTGGTGAAGGGGGCGCCGATCGGTCTCAGTGCACGGTCTTGCCTCGGCGTCGCTTGCTGCGACGCGCTGCCTCGGCTTCATCGGCCGGGGATCGACTCTCGTGATTCGCCAAACCGGAGTAATTTCTTTTCGCGAGAGTTTGGTGGCTCCCGCGAGGATTGGAGGCTGCCCGTGGTTGGGATGGCCTGCCGTAGATGGAGCGCAGGCTCCCGCACGGCCCCGTGGCCCGAGCCACGGAGGTCCCTGGCTGAGGCTGCGTGGCCAAGGAGCGCTGCTGATGTTGTAGCTGCCGAACTGCCATAGTCAAGGTCTGCAGCTGCTGGATGACAGCCGCAAAAGGTCCGTCCGTCGAGGTCGGCTGCGGTGGAAGAGGAGGGGGAGCAGAGAGCTCCCTCTCCGGGCTGTGTGGGCCCTGAGGGGAGGGGACCTCCCCTACTCGGCTGGTGGATGCTTCGCGTCCACGCGCGACCACCATGGTCGGAGCGCGCTTCGTTCACGGAAAGCTAGCTCCCACCGGGGGTGTTATCCTGCCCCCTACCTGGCGCGCCAATCTATTGTCGATCTCGCCGCCGCGCCTGTGGCTTCGGAGCCGCCGATCCGACTAGACCGTCTTGCCCCTGGGGTCTCCTGGCTCTTCGAACCTGCAAGGCAAGGTCAGAAACCCTGGCTAGGGGTCCTGGCGAGGGAGCTCCGACGATCAAGTTAATAAACGGCGAGAGGGAACAGAATCTCCGAGACGGGCCCCCGAAGGAGTCCCAGACTTAGAGATCGTACTAGCAAGATAGATCTCAAGAAGGATAGAAATCCGGCCGAGTTCCTCCGCCAAGCTCACGCCAAAGGTCCCCTCTCGGGATCTTGGATCCTGCTCTTGGAATGGAATCTCCTCTCCCAGCCTTTGTTTCTTGCTTACCTTGTCGTCTACTCTCCCCTTCCTTTTAACTCCTCATGCTGCCTTTTCGTTTGCTGCCCTTGGGAGGCTCCTTCGTTGCTTTCAACCCCTTCCCTCCATCTCTTTCCCCTTCTGGATCAAAGAACCAGGCAGCTTCCCCTCCTTGCTTGCCGAGCCTAGCGAGGAAAGAGTAAAGGGAGGGCGTCGGTCAGACCGCCGACCAGACCTTGGGCTGAGCGCGAGCGCTCTTCTTCCCAAGCACCGACGATGCCCGTTATTGGGTCCTGTTTTGTCCGGACTTCACCTCTCGACTGCGGGGCCTGTCGGGCCGATGTAAGCGATGTTTTGCGTGTCACTGCCGACCGTACGGGCGCTACTCTCGGGGTGCAGCACGCACGGCTCGAGGGACAATCTTGGAGCTCGTGCTCCTGCTTGTCGGAAGCTTCTCCGTACAGGTTGGCCTGCCTCGACCGAGGTGGGACCGTCTTAGGGCGCCACCCGGCAAGGGAGCAGGAGGGCCGCTGGCTTCGGCCGAGGTGGACCCCTCCTGGGTGGACATCTGGCGGAGCGACAGAGGGGCGCCTGACTTCGACCGAGGTGGTCCCGTCTCCGAGTGCCACCTGGCGAAGGAGCGAGGGGCCCGGCTCGACCTCGGTCGAGGTGGGACCATCTCAGGGTGCCACCTAGCGAGGGAGCAGGGAGGCCGCCGGCTCCGGCCGAGGTGGACCCCTCCTGGGTGGACACTTGGCGGAGCGGCAGAGGGGTGCCCGACTTCGGCCGAGGTGGTCCCATCTCCGGGCGCCACCTGGCGAAGGAGCGAGGGGCCCGGCTCGACCTCAGCCGAGGTGGGACCGTCTCAGGGTGCCACCTGGCGAGGGAGCAGGGAGGCCGCCGGCTTCGACCGAGGTGGACCCCTCCTGGGTGGACACTTGGCGGAGCGGCAGAGGGGTGCCCGACTTCGGCCAAGGTGGTCCCATCTCCGGGTGCCACCTGGCGAAGGAGCGAGGGGCCCGGCTCGACCTCGGCCGAGGTGGGACCGTCTCAGGGTGCCACCTGGCGAGGGAGCAAGGAGGCTGCCGGCTTCGGTCGAGGTGGATCCCTCCAGGGTGGACACCTGGCGGAGCGGCAGAGGGGCGCTCGACTTTGACCGAGGTGGTCCCGTCTCCGGGCGCCACCTGGCAAAGGAGCGAGGGGCCCGGCTCGACCTCGGTCGAGGTGGGACCGTCTCAGGGTGCCACCTGGCGAGGGAGCGGGGAGGCCGCCAGCTTCGACCGAGGTGGACCCCTCCTGGGTGGACACCTGGCGGAGCGGCAGAGGGGCGCTTGACTTCGGCCGAGGTAGTCCCGTCTTCGGGCGCCACCTGGCGAAGAAGCGAGGGGCCTGGCTCGACCTCGGCCGAGGTGGGACCGTCTCAGGGTGCCACCTGGCAAGGGAGCGGGGAGGCCGCCGGCTTCGACCGAGGTGGACCCCTCCTGGGTGGACACCTGGCGGAGCGGCAGAGGGGTGCTCGACCTCGGCCGAGGTGCTCCCGTCTCTGGGCGCCACCTGGCGAAGGAGTGAGGGGCCCGACTCGACCTCGACCGAGGTGGGACCGTCTCAGGGTGCCACCTGGCAAGGGAGAAGGGAGGCCGCCGGCTTCGGCCGAGGTGGACCCCTCCTGGGTGGACACCTGGTGGAGCAGCAGGAAGGCCTGGACCGACCTCGACTTCGACCGAGGCGGAGCCACACCTGACTTTGTCGAAAAACTTCACGTGGCTCGAATCATGCCCAGCGAAGTCTGAGACATGCCACGTCATCGTTACGGCCGTAACACGATGCAACGTAGTCCAGTCTGAGGCAGCCACTTTATCGAGGTTTAGATCAGGATTGAATGAAGATATAAAAGGGGAATTATTTTTGAGAGAAGTCCATGATTTAGAACAGGCATACCAAGTTGCCATGGACTATGAGAGGTTTCAGAGGAGAGCTTCATTTAGGCGACTAGAGCCCACTAGGTTTAATCCTCCTATTAGTCGACCTAGTTCAGTCCCTAATACAGCCAATAGACCAAGACCCAGCTCGAATCCAACCCCTAGACCCAACCCTGCCATTCCTCCAATTCCTAGAGAAGACAAAGGAAAGGGCCCTGAAGTTCGAGGTGAGAGGGAGCGAGTCTGCTATAAGTGTCGTAAACCCGGTCATTTCCTGAGCCAATGTCCCTCTATAGCTTTACATATAGGGGAGGCAGAAGAAGAAGAAGAATCAGAACCCCTAGAGAATAATGAAGAGGAGGTTTATGAAGCAGGGGATTGCTTAGCTGATGAGTATGAAGGAGATGAAGAAAATGTAGACTCATCAGATGTGTTAGGAGTTGTGAGATGTATCATGACACAGACCAAAGAGCAGGAAGACTGGCGTAGGACTAGCATCCTACATACATTTGTCAAAATAGGAAAAAAGGTCAGTAAGATCGTGATTGATAGTGGAAGCTGTGTCAACGCCATTTCCACTAGCGCAGCCAAGAGTTTAGGATTATCCACTGAACCACATCCCAATCCATATAAGGTATCCTGGATCAATTCCACTTCTATCCCAAACAAGCAGAGATGTCAGGTCCGAATCCAACTTCAGTCCTATCAGGAACAAATTTGGTGTGATGTGCTCCCTATGGGAATAAGTAGCATCATCCTAGGTAGGCCATGGCTGTTTGACCATGATGTGACAATTTTTGGTCGATCAAATTCCTGTGCTTTCAATTTCAATGGCAAGAAAATTGTCATTCATCCAACCCAGCCTAAGGACAACACTAAAAGAGGAGTTAGCAGCCTGAAAGAAAAAAAGACTGGATTAAATTTGATAGGTGCAAGAGAATTAGAAAAAGACATTAATGAGGGAGCACCTATTTGGATGGTAGCTGCTAAGGAAACTAAGGACCACACCCCTATAAAATACCCGCAAGAGGTGGTCTAATTATTGAAAGAATTTGAAGACGTGTTTCCCGAGGACCTACCCGATAGTCTTCCACCTTTAAGGGACATACAGCATGCCATAGATTTAGTCCCTGGCGCGACTTTACCTAATTTGCCTCATTATAGGATGAATCCAACTGAACATCAGGAGTTACAAAGGCAAGTTAGTGAACTTCTTAGAAAGGGGTTTGTTAGAGAAAGTTTAAGCCCATGTGCAGTCCCTGCCTTGTTAACCCCTAAGAAGGATGGCACCTGGAGGATGTGTGTAGACAGCTGTGCCATCAACAAGATTACTGTCAAATATAGGTTTCCAATCCCAAGACTGGACGATATGTTAGACATGATAGCCGGATCAACGATTTTCTCCAAGATAGACTTAAAGAGTGACTATCACCAGGTTAGGGTTAGGCCTGGAGATGAATGGAAGACCGCTTTTAAGACTAAAGAAGGATTATATGAGTGGTTAGTCATGACGTTCGGTCTGTCCAATGCACCCAGCACCTTTATGAGAATTATGAATCAGGTGTTGACAACTTTCATCGGGAAATTTGTGGTGATCTACTTTGATGACATTCATATCTATAGCAAGATTAAGGCAGACCATTTAACCCACCTAAGGCAAGTTTGCCAAGTCCTTAGAAAGGATAGCCTCTATGCCAATATCAAGAAGTGTGATTTCTTAACACATAGAGTTATCTTTCTAGGATTCGTAGTCACATCTGAAGGAGTGTCCGCTGATCCTGCGAAAATTAAGTCCATAGTAGAGTGGCCTGTACCCAAAAGCATCCATGATATCCGTAGTTTCCACGGTTTAGCCACCTTCTATAGGAGATTCATTAGAGGGTTCAGTACGATAGTCGCTCCAATCACTGATTGCATTAGGAAGGGAACTTTTGAGTGGACTAAAGCAGCAGACAAAGCCTTCCTAACAATTAAGAAAAAATGACACACGCACCCATCTTGAGGTTACCCGATTTTACCAAAGTGTTCGAGGTTGCTTGTGATGCTTCTGGGGTAGGAATTGGAGGTGTCTTGAGTCAAGAGAATCACCCAGTAGCATATTTCAGTGAAAAGTTAAATGAAGCGAGACTAAGGTATTCCACCTATGATAGGGAGCTGTATGCGGTAGTTCAGGCATTACGTTATTGGAGGCATTATCTTCTACCACAAGAGTTTGTCCTATTTTCTGACCACGAAGCTCTTAGGTTCCTTAGTTCTCAGAAGAAATTGAACCCTAGGCACGGGAAATGGGTAGAGTTCATACAAGCTTATACGTTCGTACTGAAACATCGTGCCGGTACTGAAAATAGGGTTGCCAATGCATTGAGTCATCGTTCCATGTTGTTGACTTCTGTGAGCACTGAGGTAGTAGGGTTTGATAGATTGAAAGAGGAGTATCCTACATGCCCTGATTTTGGTAACATCTATCGATCCCTTCAACAAGGACCATCTAGTAAGCATAGTGATTATACCCTTTTAGATGGTTATCTTTTCAAAGGAAATCAGTTGTGTATTCCCAAGACCTCTGTTAGGGAATTTCTGATCTGGGAAGTTCATGCTAGAGGCTTGTCAGGACATTTTGGTAGGAATAAGACCATCTTAGCAATAGAAGACCAATTCTTTTGGCCTGGTCTCAAAAGAAATGTGGCCCAGATTGTAGCTCAGTGACGTACCTGTGCTGTTGCAAAACAGCAAAGACAGAACACCGGTCTATACACACCCTTACCTGTCCCTGATTGTCCATGGCAGGATATCAGCATGGATTTTGTAGTAGGCCTCCCTAAGATGTCTAGGAAGCATGATTCTGTCTTTGTGGTTGTCGATCATTTCTCCAAGATGGCTCACTTCATTCCTTGTTCTCAAACTTTAGATGCTTCGAAGGTGGCCAAGCTTTTTCTCGATCAAGTCGTTAGGCTTCATGGTTTACCCAAAACCATTGTGTCCGATAGAGATATCAAATTTACTAGCTATTTCTGGAAAACCCTCTGGCACATGTTCGGTACCAAGCTGAAATTCTCTACTGCCTATCATCCTCAAACCAATGGCCAGACAGAGGTAGTAAACCGAAACTTAGGAAATCTGTTGAGATGTTTAGTTGGTGACAACCTAGGAAACCGGGACCTATTACTTCCTCGTGCTGAATTTGCCTACAACAGCTCAGTTAATAGGTTTATTGGGAAAAGTCCGTTCGAAGTGGTCCATGGGTACAGACCTAGGAAACCTTTAGACCTAGCTCCATTACCCATACATGCACGAGTGTCTGAGTCTGCTGAGTCATATGCACAGCATATTAGGGAATTGCATAAGGAGATTAGCCAAAAGATCCAATCGAACAATGAACTCTATAAGCATATGACTAATTCACATAAACGGTTAAAAGAATTTAATGAAGGGGACTCCGTTATGATCAAATTTAAACCTGAAAGGTTTCCGCCAGGAACTATGAAGAAACTCCATGCCCGGGGAGCCGGACCTTTCAAAATAATAAAGAAAATTGGACCTAATGCTTATGTATTAGAATTACCACCAAGTTATGGCATTAGTTCAACATTTAACGTTTCAGACTTAAAAGAATACAAAGAACCTGCATTGATACCTGGTGAGCTTTTTGGTCCTAATACTTCTTTTGAGAGTGAAGCCCCAAAAGAATGCCCACCACCGTGTGTTCCTGAGCGAAGGGAGAAAATTGAAAGGATCTTGGATGACCAGATCATTACCACTAGAAATAAGGGCTACCAACGTTATCTGGTTAGATGGCAAGGATGTCCTGATTCTGAAGACTCCTGGATCACCCGAGAGGACCTACAACAAATCGATCTAGATGCATTAGAAGCTTATCAGGCTAATCCTTACTCGACAGGGTCGAGTTCCTCCCACCCCGGGAGAATTGATGTGGGCACTAGAATCAGGAAAAGACTCCAACCAATTCAGGTCAAGTCCGAGTCCTTGTGGTTGGAGTAGCAAAAGAGAAGTCCTGTAATTTTTCTTTTTTTTGAGTCCAAATAATCTTGTAGTTAATTTCGAGTCCATGTTGGGTCTGGTTTAATATCTTAGTTAACCCTGCAATTGAGAGTTGGGTCCAGTTAAATCAAGCCTAATCCATGAGTCCATGAAGCATTAAGACAAGCAGAAGCCACCTCATCAAGTGACCCCCACCTTGTGCCACATGTCAAAAGCTCCAATGGATGTCGCCACCTCAACAAGTGGTCCCCACTTTATGCCACATGTCAAGAGCTCCAAAGGACACCGCCACCTCATCAAGTGGTCCCCACCTTGCGCCACATGTCAAGCTTTGAAGGAGTTTCAAGCAACAAATGACACCATATCCTCCAACTCCCCACATTTCAAGCAACAAATGCCACCATATCCTCCAACCCCCCTTGTAATCCTCCTAATCCTATGGGTTTTCAAATTTTAAAAATGTTGTAAGGCTTCTATTTAAGCTATGGGATGCTCCATTGAAAAGAATGGTTAATGAATGAAGTTGGTATTTTTTTCTTCTATGTATTTTTTTCTGTGTCTATATGGTAGCTTAGCCTTTCTCTTCCTCTACGCCAACCCTAATCTTTTCTTCTTCCATTCCCAACGCCAAAGACTTCCTCTTCTTTCATAACTTCAAACTAGCTCCAGCGTTCAAGGGTGAATCAAGAAGATCATCACAAGGCGACCAACCTACTCCACTTCAAGCATTCCACCATGATGCCAAGATGGATCTCCTTCAATGCCTCTTCCACCCTTCTTTCTTTTCTCTAGTTGATTGCTTATTAAGTCACTCATCTTAGGGTTTCTTTGTTGCAGGGTTCTCCAGGATTCCGGCTTCAAGAGGAAGGTTTACTTGCCATAGATCCAGAAAACAAGAGGGGCCTTCAGTGGTATTATGTTCATGTAATCCGAGAGACCTCTTCAAGAGTGAATCTATTCTAATTGAAGGGCCAATGTCAGGTATGTCTAGTGTTGATTAAGTCTGCAATGTTAAATTAGACCTAGCTTGGCTTGCGTGGTTCTCTTCTGGTCCTATTCCTTTCTTATTCTGAGAGTCTCGATCACTAGGTTTATGTTAGATCCTTCGAGCTTCTTCACTAGATCTCTTTGATAGTTTATGTTGAGTTGTTTATATGCAAATAGGGAATTGCTTGGTTAATCATTTGCTAATCTTCATTAGGGTTGCATAGTTTCATTTTACATTCTACACTACTGAACATCTACCACTCCTGGCTTTGGAAGTCCCATTTTAGAAGAAAGAAATTAGAGAAAAGAGACAGTCTGAGCTCGACTCCAGCCCTCTGACAGATGACCATGAAACCGCAGATCGCCCGAATGCTGTTCGGGGTCAGCTGTGCAGGGGTAATTCTATAGCTATTGAAAATTTGTACAAAGAGATTGTGAAGAGGGAATCGAAGGCCGGCCCTAAGGTGGTCTTCATATACAGGAAGGTCTCCTAGGTTCAGAGGGCCATTCACCCTTCCCTCCAGGCTGGGAATAGTCAAATGCAGTACTGGAGAAATGTTATATACAACCCTAAGGTTCTCTACCCTTTCTCGGGTCATGCCCGATGGAATGTCATACGGACCTGGTTCCCTATTCCCGTGGGCGGAGCTCTAGCTACCAGAAGCCATTCTAATGGAAATTGCAAAAGAAAGAAGGGACGGGTGTGAAACTAACCTGGTGGTCGAAATTCCTAAAGGAGGCGAGAGCAATGGAAGAAGAAGGTTGTTTCTCTCCAAATGCAAGTGCAGCAGAAGACTCCCTTCGGGCTTTCACCCCTCCTTTTAAAGACGCTGAGGGGCCGCTTCCCAGCGCCCCTCAAGCACCGCGATCCATCGTCAGACGACGCGACTTCCGATCCGATGAGGAAGCCGATGAGATGCACCGAATCATGCCCAACCGCGATCTGCGTGACCACCCAACCAGCGGCAGATGAGTAGCTTCGGGTACTGCGCCAACCTCTCATATTTCGCCACGTCGCCCACATCGCGTCAGGAGCCCAACGGACGTGCATTTCAGGCTGACAGCCCATCATTGTGCCTTACCTGCATTAACTACCCCTACCACCGCTTCCAATGCAGTGCTAACACTTGTCCTAGGGGCAGGGTTTCGGAGTGGAAGGCGGCCAGCCGCGGTATGCCGGATCAGATTCGCAATCATTCCATAGATTGGCACATTAAATTCCAAGTGATGCTCTCGTCCTTCAAAGCTGCCGGACCGCTCCAAGGCTAAGAGCAAGGGGGGCAACCGTCATACCCAACTGGCTCACTGCCAAACCGGACCGCCACTCTTGCTGAGGTCCAAGCGGACTGCCCTTATGGACTTCCAAACACTCTCCTTCGGAGGTCGAATTGTTCCTTCTTTGAAGATCCGACGGACGTTCTCCTTCGAGGGTCCGATCAACCCACTGGAGTAAAGGTCCGAACGACCCACTTCTGTTGAAGTCCGGCCAACCTTCTCCTGCTGAAGCTCCGACGGACGCTCTCCTTCAGAAGTCCGACCGGCCCTTCCCAGTTGAGGTCCGTACAACCCACTATTATGGAAGTCCAAGCCCCCCCTCCATTGGAGGTCCGACATAGGCGCTCTTACAGGGACCCAGCTGACTCTCTTCATCAGAAGTCCGACCGGCTCTCTATAGTCGAAGTCCGACCAACTCACTCCAACTCCAGAAGTAACTCAAAGGCTCCAGAAGCCTCTTCCAGCTGGTACTAGAATTCTGTTATAACAGACATGACGATGTGGCCACGTCCTGGTGCCACCTGACCACTATCCTGATTCTTCTAGGGACAAATCAGATATTCTCTGCCTATCCCGTAACAGAATTTGGTAGTATTCCATGCCTATATAAGGTAAACTGGGGGACACAGAGGATAAGCAAGCTAACACAGGTACTCTTCCTTCTCTATACACTGTCTCTTTAATTCCTCCATTCTGTTGCCCTCAAGTTCCTGCTAATTTAAGCATCAGAGTGTCCCCCGCTGGAACACCACTGGTCCTTAGAGACTTTGTTGCAGGAACCAGGAGAAGAGCGCTCCAGCTTAGCCGTCCGAGCCCGGTCCGAAAAAAGTTGCAGCAACAAATCCTTTTCACTCAAACTACCAAAAATTACAACTATTGTTTAAAATAGAATATTTCCAATTCACAATTTTCAATCTTAAATTATAATATTATTTTTTAAAAATAAATAATGTATCAATTTTTTATTAAATATTTCAAGATATATGTTGAACAATCCTAATTAATAACTTCTCTGCATTTATAAAGGTGCTCCTTTTTGCAACGGTGCATCGAGATAAATGCTTAATAAGTGGAGCCCACATAAATCATTGACTGATTGGTTGCGTGCGTGGATAAGATGGTATATACAGTATAGAAAATTTAATTTTAATTTTTAAAAGATGCATCATTTAATAAAATAAAATCTTTTTTGAAAATAAAAAAATTATTAGCTGATCAATTATAATTAATAATATTTTTTTATTTAAAATTTTAAATTAAATTCAAATAATAGTTTTTTTTTTTTTTAAATGATAGATGAAATAGTGGTTTTTTATCGGATGATGGAGGGTTTACGCGGTGGTTCTAGCCAATAATTTCTCAGTTTCGCTTCGCCCCGCCGCACGTCGGCCACCCTGGTTGTGGGAGGGCAAATTTGTTCAGCTGGACCAAAAGTGAGAGAGAGAAAACAAAAGTTAGCGAGAGAAGGGGAGGAGAAGACATGGCATCGGCGTTGGTGAGTTCGAGGCGATCGGCGGCGCTGCCGTCTGCGGCGGTGATGGCCCTCCGGCGGGCCTTCGCGGCGGCCTCCGTGGGGTGCGACATCGTCTCCGCCGCGCCCGGCGTCGCCCTCCAGAAGTCTCGTAGCTGGGACGAGGGCGTCTCTTCCAAGTTCTCCACCACCCCTCTCAAGGATATCTTCCAAGTCTTCTCCTCCCTCACCCCTCTCTCTCTCGGATTGGTCTATTTCTCTCTATGTTTGCTATTCATTTGATTTTTTTCCCCCCTTTAATGTGTTTTCAGGGGAAGCAAGTTGTCGTCTTTGGATTGCCTGTAAGTCTGTTTACAATCCCCTTGCTTTTTCGTTTTATTTGAGGAAATGATCAGAAATATATATAATTTTGATTAATTTTTGAACCGGAAAGGAGAACTTTCAGAGAAATTAGTGTCAAGGTGCGATTTAATGTGAGTTTCGTCGGGCAAAAACTAGTTCCGTGACTGTGATTTTGGAGATTGTATACTGGCATCTTTATTTAGTGTTGGCCTGAGAGACGAAAGGGTGCGAGTCCTTCATTCAAAGGAAATCTTCTTGATGAAGATTCAGATGAATTTGAGAAGTTTTTAATGTTTTGTTTCCTAGATATGGGATTTTCTTGGCAAATATGTCTCTTTCTGTTAGATGGAATCGTGTTTTCTCATTTATTTTGCAGTTGATAGTGTAGCCTAGATAGCAATCAGAGCTTAGTAGAAATATATCCTTTGATCTACTGAAGGGAGAAAGATTTCATTGGTTGATTCTACACTGAGAAAGATTTCATTGGTTGCTTCTACACTGTCACTTCATTTGATCTGCTTTGAAGCTTGGTGCTTAACTTGGTTAACTTGGTCCTTTTGTATTGGAATCAGAGGTTTGAAAACTGTGCTTCACACTGTGGTATAGGCTAGATTTTCTTGTTCTGCTTGGAGGTTTTCTCTTGTCATGTTTGGCTTACGGTGCTGAGCTTTTGGGTTTTGGTTCTCATTTGTATTTTTAGATGTCCTCGCCCCACTGAAGAAAGGCAAACACAAGAAATCGTTCATTTCAATGTTTTGATTGTTTCCGTAACTTTATGATATTAAACTAGTTTTTTGAAGGGACGTCTATATATATAACATGTGATTTGACTGGCTGTTTTTGCAATTCTTTTTTTTATAAAGATACGATGTCCTGCAAAGTGCACATCACCGGAAATCAAATTCACATGTTCTATGATTAAAGAGAATGAGATAAGGGTTTAGTATCTCATCAAAGACTAATAGAGAGTAATCCTGCATTGTACTGAAAAAGAATTGGAAGAGATATTCTAACTTAACTAACCATCAAGTGGTTGTGGGATACAAATGACTCTGAATGACTCTGATTTGGCTGGTGAAGTATTCTTGTATGAGTTTATGCTTGAGAGCACAAGAACTGCCTCAAGGTTGGGAACTGAAATAGAAGTATATGAATTCTAATGTTTGTCGTGGCATCCAAACTGAAATAATGACATTAGCCACAAAAGGATGTCAGAAGTGGGTAGCTAGGTTGCTCGGGATGCAGAGATAATGTTTTACCAATTAAAATATTTTGTGTAATTTATTGTGAATTATTGGAAGAACTTAACACAAAAGTATTAGTTGTTTTTATTTCTTTCTTTGTTATTTAAGCTATTTATTTATATTTGCTGTGCATATGATACCCCTTTCAGATCTTCACTTATTGTGTTCAAGCTAGCCAGGTTTCTTCTCTGTGCACTTTTTTTCAGTATTTATATATTATCTATATGCTTTTTTAGCAGATGGTAGAGAGTCATTCTTAAAAGATTTTGTTTGATTTTTGGGGTTAGTGGGCGGTGACAGTTCTTTTACTGTATTCATGTTTGTGTTCATATTACGTGTGATGGAAATGACAATCATTGAGTCACATTGCTGTATTACTGGGATGAGCTATTTAGGAGATGCAAAGGTTTTAGTTTGTTATTAAAATGCTAACTCTTCATAGTCTAATTCAAAACTTTCTTTCCACAGAGTAGTAGATTAATTGTCTCTCAAATGGGGGCTTAGTATTTTCATTTTGCTTGTTTCATTTTGTAATGGACTCTATATCATTTGCTTGGCAGCAGCCTTACGTGTCGTATTCTTGTACTTAAATCAAATGTACTTATGCTTTCAGCTTCAAGTTAATTTTTGGTCATAGTTACTTAAATTGCATTAATTTTTACTAGGGAGCTTTCACTGGTGTTTGTTCAACACAGCATGTGCCTAGCTACAAGAACAACATTGACAAATTCAAATCTAAAGGGATTGATTCTGTAATTTGCGTGGCTGTCAATGATCCATATGTTCTGAATGGTTGGGCAGAAAAACTGCAGGCCAAGGAAGCAGTAAGCATTTTTATCCTTCTTTCGTGCTTTTATTTTTGTTAAATGTGGCTAGCCATATAGATTGAAGAACATACTGAATAAAAAGGATTTTATTTCTTTTCTGTTGCTTAAAATGATTATAGATACAACGTCATTGATAATCATATCCACATATATATTTTGGAATTCATTTTATATTACTTTATCATCTACAGCATTCAGGGTGTTCTTATCACATAACAAGTCCACAACTTGATTTGTAGCTGGCTTTCTCATGTTAACAAATAGTTTACGTGCAAGTTATGTGTACTTACATGGATGCCAGTTTACTTTGAATCTTGAGTGCATTTATATATGCTACAGATATGTATGACATATATGTGTATGCCTATGCAAGAAAACATATGCATGCCAGCATGTAAGTTTGCATTTAAGTCTGTGAATGTGCCATTATTTGTTGTACATATTGTTACGGCCGTAATGATGACGTGGCCGGGCTCAGATTCTGTCAGGTATGATCGAGCCACGTGGAGGTTTCTTCGGCCGAGTCAGCCTCGGCTCCCACGCTACCGAGGTCGAGCTCGGCCCTTGCCCCCCCAGGCTACCTCGCCAGGTGATATCCCGAGACGTTACCGCCCTCGCCGAAGTCGAGTTCGGCATAGGGCTCCTCCTGCCACCTCGCTAGGTATCCACCCAGGAGGGGTCCACCTCGGCCGAGGTCGGTTGCTCCCCCGCTCCCACACCAGGTGGCGCCCATAGACGGTCCCACCATGGCCGAGGTCGAGCCGGGCCCCCTTCGCTCCTTCGCCAGGTGGCCCCCGGAGACGGGTCCACCTCGGCCGAAGCAAAGCGTCCTCCTGCCACCTCGCCAGGTGTCCACCCAGGAGGGGTCCACTCGGTCGAGGTCGGCTGCTCCTTCGCTCCTTCGCCAGGCGGCCCCCGGAGACGGGTCCATCTCGGCCGAAGCCAAGCGTCCTCCTGCCACCTCGCCAGGTGTCCACCCAGGAGGGGTCCACCTCGGCCGAGGTCGGCTGCTCCCTCGCTCCTTCGCCAGGTGGCCCCCGGAGACGGGTCCACCTCGGCCGAAGCCAGGCGTCCCTCTGCCACCTCGCCAGGTGTCCGCCCGGGAGGGGTCCACCTCAGCCAAGGTCAGGCCGCCCGTACGGAGAAGGTCCCGAAGAGCGGAGGCGCAGGTTCCGAGGTTGGCCCTCGAGCTGTGCGCATCACAGACGGCACCCCGTACAGATGGCGGCGGCACGTGAAACACCACTTACGTTGGCCCGACAGGTCCTGCAGTCGAGAGACGCGGTTCTGACAAAACAGGGCCCATCAAAGGATAGCGCCGGCACTTAGGAAGGAGAGCGCCCTCACTGGGCCCGAGGTCTGACCGGCCACCCTGCCGGCGCCACCCTCCTTTTCTTTACCCTTTCCCCGCTGGGCTCGGCGAACGAGGTCGGAAAGCCGCCTGGCCCTCAAAACCAAAAAGGGAAAGAGAAAAGGATGGAGAGGGGAGCCTCCCAAGAGCAGAAGACAGGCAGGCAGCGGGAGGAGATAAAAGGAAGGAAATTGGAGGCGACCAGGTAAGCTGGGACGAGTAAGAAACAGCGGCCAAAAGCCCCGCTCCGAGAGTAAGATCGAGGGTCCCGAGAGGGGATCGCTTGGCGTGAGCTCGGCAAGGAGGCCCGGCCGGGTTTCTGGTCCCTACAGCACCCTTCTAGCTAGTAAATTCTCTGAGTCTGGGACTCCTTCGGGGGCCCGTCTTGGAGAATCTGTTCCTTCTCGCCGTCTACTAACTTGACCGTTGGAGCTCCCTCGTCGGGATCCCCGGCCAGGGTCTTCTGACCCTCTCTTGCAGGTTCCCTCCGGCCAAGAGGCCCCAGGAGCAAGGCGGTCTGGTGGGATCGGCGGATCCGAGGCACGGGCGCGGCGGCGAGATCGGCAACAGATTGGCGCGCTAGGTAGGGGGGCAGGACAACACCCCTTAGCGGGAGCCAGCTTTCTGCAGGTACCGCGCTCTCCGACAATGGTGGTCACTTGTGGGCGCGAGGTGTCCACCAGCCGTGTGGGGGAGGTTCCCTCCCCTCAAGGGGCCCACAGCCCGGAGAGGGAACTCCCAGCTCCCCCTCCTCTTCCATTACCGTCGACCTCGGCAGACGGGCCCCTCGCGGTCATTATCCAACAGCTGCAGACCTTGACCTTGGCGGTCCGGCAGCTTCAACATTAGCAGCGGTCCCTGGTGACGCAGCCACAACCGGGGACCCCCATGGCTCGGGCCGCGGGGCCGCGTGGGAGCCTGCGCTCCATTCAGGGCAGGCCATCCCACCCGAGGGCGGTCTCCAACCCCCGCAGGAGCCACCAAGCTCCCGCAAAAAGAAATTACTCCGGTTCGGCGGATCACGAGAGTCGATCCCCGGCCGATGAAGCCGAAACGGCGCATCGCAGCAAGCGACGCCGAGGCGTGACTTCGCGCCGTGACTGATCGGAGCCCCCTTCGCCAGTGGCCTCGGTGGAAGACTCCACCGACGAGGCCATCAGGCGTCAGGCCGAGAGGCGCCTGGAGGAGCACGAGCGCAAGTTGGCGGAGTTCGCCCGCCGATTTGCCGACCTGCAGAACTCATCGGCAGATCCGGCAGGCTACGACTCCCATCCCCCCTTTTCTGAAGAAATCCAGGCGGAGCCGATCCCGAGGCGGTTCCGCATGCCGCAGGTGGATCCCTACGATGGGACCACCGACCCTCTGGACCATCTGTAGAGCTACAAGGCTCTCATGAGGGTCTAGGGGGCCACTGACGCTCTTTTGTGCATCGCCTTCCCCGCTACCCTCCGGAAGGCCGCTCGAGTCTGGTTCACCCGCCTCGAGCCCGGATCCATTTGCTCCTTCCACCAGCTGGAAGGAAAGTTTGTGGCGCACTTCGACGCTTGTCGGAAGGTGCCAAGAGAGGTAGATAGCCTCTTCTCCATCCGCCAGCAGGACCAGGAGCTGCTACGGGACTACATCACTCGGTTCAAGACCGCAGCCCTGGAAATCTACAGCCTAGATGAGCCCGTCGCCATGCTGGCCTTGAAGCGCGGACTCAAGACGTCCCGCCTGACCTACTCCCTGGACAAGAAGCCTCCCAGGATGTACTCCGAGCTCCTCCGTGCCCACAAGTACATCCGAGCGGAGGAGGCCGACCGCACCCGCCGAGAGCTGGACGGGAGGACTCCGAAGAGGCCGTCCCCAAGGGATCTTTCTGGAGCTCGGAAGCCCGGGCCACCTGCCGACCCTCGCCCGAATCCGAGGTCGAAGGGCGAGGCCATTCCGGAGCGGAGGTTCACCCCTCTCCTCGCACCTCGGACAAAGATCCTCATGGAAATTGAGGGCGAGCATTACCTCCGCCGACCTCCTCCTCAGAACCCGAGGGGCATCCGGGACAAATCGAAGTACTGCCAGTTCCACCGCGAGCACGGTCATGACACGGAGGAGTGTCGCAACCTGAAGCGGGAGATCGAGGAGCTGATCA
This sequence comes from Areca catechu, assembly GCA_021397845.1. Taxonomy (NCBI): domain Eukaryota; kingdom Viridiplantae; phylum Streptophyta; class Magnoliopsida; order Arecales; family Arecaceae; genus Areca; species Areca catechu. The sequence goes on from CM038043.1 coordinate 18,447,028, forward strand.
AGAGGGCTACCTCAGGAAGTTCGTCAGGAACAAGGTCCCCCCGGAGGGGCAGCCGCTCACGGCCTTACCACCAGTTCCTGCGATCGATAACCGCCCGACGGAGAAGCCCGTGGGCATGATCTCACTTGGGGTCGGGCGAGCGGCGAAGAGAGCCTGGGAAGTCGGGAACCCGGAGAATGTAACCCCTCCTAAGGAGGGGAAGAATGATGAGAATGTAAACAACGATGCCGTGGTGGTCGAGATGACCATCGCGAAGCATCCTGTACATCGAATTATGGTGGATAGTGGAAGCTCGGCTGACATGCTTTTTTACGATGATTTCTCTCGGATGAATTTGTCCCACGATCAGCTGAGACCGGTGCATACCCCCTGGTAGGTTTTACTGGGGACTCCGTGGGGGTCAAAGGGGAGATCACTCTCCCGATCATCGCTGGATCCCCACCTCGGCAGTCGACCGTCCTGATGACGTTTACCGTCGTCAGGCTCCCTTTGCCTTACAACACCATTCTCGGGCGTCCCGGGCTCAACCAACTGGACGCCACGATTTCCACGAAAAGGTTGTTTGTGCAGTTTCCCACGCCTTCCGGGCTCGGGGTGATGAAGGGGACAACCCAGCCGGTCCCGCATTGCCTTCAGACGGTCCCGGGCGCCCGGGGCACGGAGCTCTGCCCCGATGTTGACGACCTCGACCTAAGGAAGAAGGAACCCAGGGGGGCCCGTAGAACGCCTGTTGACTTATCCCCTTGGTTCGGACCCACTAAAGACGGTGCAGGTCGGGGCGCAACTCCCGGAAGAAGAACGGGCCCGCCTGCTGGAGTTCCTCCGCGCGAACGCAGACGTGTTCGCCTGGTCGGCGGCCGACATGCCGGGCATTCCGCCCGAGGTCATCACGTACAGGCTAAACGTGGATCCGAGCTGCCGCCCGGTCCGCCAGAAGAAGAGGAGCTTCGCCATGGAGAGACAGAAGGCCATCAACGAGGAGGTGGAGAAACTCCTCGCCGCCGGCTTTGTGCGGGAAGTCCAGTATCCCAGTTGGCTAGCGAACGTGGTCATGGTAAGAAAGAGCAGTGGTAAGTGGAGGATCTGTGTGGACTACACCGACCTCAACCGAGCTTGCCCGAAGGACAGCTTCCCTCTTCCAAAGATCGACCAGCTGGTCGACACCACCTCGGGACATCGCCTCCTGTCATTCATGGACGCCTTCTCTGGATACAACCAGATCCGAATGAGCCCGGAGGACGAGGAGCACACCGCTTTCATCACCGACCGTGGAACTTTTTGCTACAGGATGATGCCATTTGGCCTCAAGAACGCTGGGGCCACGTACCAGCATCTGGTCAACAGGATCTTCAAGGACCAGATCGGCCGCAACATGCAGGTGTACGTGGACGACATGCTGGTAATGAGCAAACCCGACTCAGACCACGTAGCTGACCTGGCGGAGACGTTCGGCAACCTCCGGCGTCATCAGATGAAGCTGAACTCTGCGAAGTGCGCCTTCGGCGTCTTCGCCGGGAAGTTCCTAGGATTCATGGTGACCCAAAGGGGAATTGAAGCCAACCCGGAGAAGGTCCAGGCCATCCTGGACATGGAGCAGCCTGCCTCCAAGAAGCAAGTGCAGCAACTCACCGGCCGGGTTGCGGCCCTCATCCGCTTTATCTCCAAGTCGGCAGATCGCTGCCGTCCCTTTTTCAAGGTGCTGAGAAAGATGAACGACTTCGCCTGGACCGAGGAATGCCAGGAGACCTTTGAAGAGCTGAAGAAGACGCTCGCATCGCCACCGCTGCTTTCCCGGCCCGAGGAGGGGGAGGAACTCATCCTCTACCTGGCGGTCACCCCGGAAGCCGTCAGTTCGGTCCTGGTTCGGACCGACGACCAAGGAGTCCAGCGGCCGGTGTACTATACCAGCAAACTCCTCCGCGACACGGAGCTCAGGTATTCTCGGCCCGAGAAGCTCGTTTTTGCACTAATAGTGTCTGCTCAGCGTCTCAGGCCCTATTTCTAAGCGCATCCCATCGCTGTCCTGATGGATCAGCCGCTGAAAGCGGTGCTCAGCCGACCCGACACCTCGGGGCGATTGGCGAAGTGGGCACTGAAGCTCAGCGAGTTCGACATCGCGTACAGGCCCAGGTCGGCCATGAAAGCTCAGGTGCTGGCCGACTTCTTGGTCGAATGCGCGGGTTTAGACAAGGAGCCCGAGGAGGATCCCCTGCACCAGCAGCTGAAAGCGGGCACCGAGGGGCCCGGAGAGGACGCGTGGATCCTCCACGTAGATGGAGCCTCGAACTCTGGCGGGAGCGGAGCCGGACTCATTCTTGCCAACGGCAACGGGGTCGTCGCCGAATGTGCGCTTCATTTCCAGTTCGCCGCGACAAATAATCAGGCGGAGTACGAGGCACTCCTCGCTGGGCTGAGGGTCTCCCGTGAGCTGGGTGTGACTAACCTTAAGGCCTTCACTGACTCCCAGCTCGTGGCAGGACAGGTCTCCGGGGAGTATGCCGCGCACGACCCCCAAATGGCGAAATACTTGGAGCTCGTCAGTGCGGGCACAGCCGGTTTCCGGCGCTTCAACATCTTCCACATCCCCCGCAGGGAGAACGCCCGTGCGGACACTCTTTCCCGACTGGCGACCCTGCCGGACACGATGCTGGGTCGCGCTCACGTGGAGCACCTTAAGGCCCCAAGCTACGAGACCCCAGTGGGGGTCCATCAGGTCGACCGTGAGCCCAGCTGGATGGACAAGTACGCCGAATACATAACCAGCGGCACCTTGCCAGAGGACCGCGAGACGGCCCGCCTCATCAGAAAGAAAGCCGTGCGGTTCGTCCTGATGGATGGGCAATTGTATCGAAGATCCTACTCCTACCCCCTCCTCAAATGCGTAGGACCCGCAGAAGCCAGACTCGTGCTCCAGGAGATTCACGAGGGTGTCTGTGGGAACCACGTGGGGGGCAGAGCATTGGCCTACAAAGCCCTTCGTCAAGGCTACTTTAGGGAGACGATGAAGGAAGACGCCGCAGATTTCGTGAAGAGGTGCGATCGGTGCCAGCGTCACGCCACGGTGCAACGGCAGCCCTCCAACCCAATCTCCCAGCTTTCAGCTCCGTGGCCGTTCGCCCAATGGGGGATGGACCTTCTGGGCCCATTCCCGCCGGCGTCTGGACAGCGGAAGTTCTTGATCGTGGCCATCGACTACTTCACGAAGTGGGTCGAGGCCGAACCCTTGGCACGGATCACCGAGGCGAACGTCGCCAAATTCTTCTGGAAGTCAATCGTTTGCCGCTTCGGCCTCCCCCATACCGTGGTTACTGATAACGGGCGCCAGTTCGACTGCCGGGAGTTTGAAGAGTTATGCGGCGACCTCGGCATCAGGCATCGCTTTACCTCGGTGGCGCATCCTCAGACCAATGGAGAGGCCGAAGTCACGAACAGGACCATTTTGCAGGGTCTCCGCACGCGGCTGGACCAGGCCAAGGGCAGATGGGCCGAGGAGCTCCCCAGCGTCCTTTGGGCATACCATACCACCCCGAGGACGGCGACCGACGAGACCCCGTTCAACCTCGTCTTTGGAGCCGAAGCGGTCATCCCGATCGAGCTCAGCCTACCCACACTGCGTGTGGAGCAATATGACGAGACAGAGAACCCCGCCAGAATGATGCTCAACCTTGACCTTCTTGAAGAAACGAGGGACAAGGCCCGAGTTCGGATGGTGGCGTATAGGCAGCGTATGGCCAGGTATTACAACTCCCGAGTGCGGCCGAAGTTTTTTCGTCCCGGAGATTTGGTCCTCCGGCGCGCTGAAGCTTCTCAGCCACGGGAATGCGGCAAGCTCTCACCAAACTGGGAAGGCCCGTACCGGGTAGCAGAAGCCCTCCCTCACGGCGCCTACTACCTGGAGGAATTGGGAGGGGCCAGGTTTCCCCGGACGTGGAACGCCTCGAACCTAAGAATGTATTATCAGTAATGTAAGGTTCCCCACTCCTGCAATAAAGTTTCTTTGCTTCAAACGCTCTTTTCTCACCTCGTAGGGAAATCGACGCATGGCCCTGGGTTCGGCACGCCCGATCGTGGCCGACGGCCGAAGGAAGCGAGAAGTAGCTTCGGCCTGGAAGGCAGGGCAGAACCCAGTTCGCCCATGCGAGCACGGAGAACAGCTCGGCAAGCCGCGCAAGGCTTGAGAAAGCCTGCGACCCCGGGGTTCAGTCCGGAAGTTCCGGGCTTCGGCCTGGAAGGCGGGGCAGAACCCAGTTCGCCCACGCGAGCACGAAGAACAGCTCGGCAAGCCGCGCAAGGCTTGAGAAAGCCTGCGGCCCCGGGGTTCAGTCCGGAAGTCCCGGGCTTCGGCCTGGAAGGCGGGGCAGAACCCAGTTCGCCCACGCGAGCACGGAGAACAGCTCGGCAAGCCGCGCAAGGCTTGAGAAAGCCTGCGGCTCCGGGGTTCAGTCCGGAAGTCCCGGGCTTCGGCCTGGAAGGCGGGGCAGAACCCAGTTCGCCCACGCGAGCACGGAGAACAGCTCGGCAAGCCGCACAAGGCTTGAGAAAGCCTGCGGCCCCGGGGTTCAGTCCGGAAGTCCCGGGCTTCGACCTGGAAGGCGGGGCAGAACCCAGTTCACCCACGCGAGCACGGAGAATAGCTCGGCAAGCCGCGCAAGGCTTGAGAAAGCCTGCGGCCCCGGGGTTCAGTCCGGAAGTCCCGGGCTTCGGCCTGGAGGGCGGGGCAGAATCCAGTTCGCCCACGCGAGCATGAAGGCATTCCCAAAGATGGACCTGCTCGAGGCCTACTCCGACGCCACGTGGTCCGGAACGTCCCAACCTTTGTTCTGAGCGACGGACGGGACCAGATCCACCCTCGTTCCGGCATTCCACATCAACATCTCAAGAAGAAAAAAGAGGAGATGGGAGAGTGAGAAAGAAAGCGAATTCGAGACATGGATAAATTGTGTTTTCATTGATCCAAGAAGGAGAAGTACAAGCTGGGAATCCCGACAGGCCGGGAGTCCCCAAAAAAAAAGAAAGAGAGAAAAGAAAAAACAACGGCGACAAAGAAAAAGAAGAAGATAAACGGCTCAGTTCGGCGTGGTGGCGGGGCCCTCAGCCTGGGTCGCAGGTTCCACTCCCTCGCCGTCGACGGCTGCTGGCTCGGGGGGTTGCACCGGGGCTTCGGCCGTGTTGCTCGTCGGGGGCGCAGCTGTGGCCTCGACCGCGCCGGAAGCCTTTCGGTCGGGTCCTTGCCTCCTACCTCCGAGCACCACCCCACTGAGGTCAAGCTCGGGGTAGAGGGACCCCACCTTCTCCCGGCACATCCGGAACCCCTTCAGGAAGGAGTCCACGGCTGCCTCACGGACCTCCGAGATATACTCGTCGGAGGCCCGGAATTTTGGGATGGCTTCCTGCGCCTCCCGCTTCGCGGCCTCTAGGAGCCCGTTGACGTAGGCGCTCCGCTCCTTCGCCGCACTCGCCTCCCGTCGGGCCTCCTCCAGCTGGTGCTCCAGCCACTGGGAATGGGCCTGAAGGCGAGCCCTCTTGGCCGCGTCCTCTTCCGCGCGGCGCTGGTTGGAGTCCCTCTCCTCGGACAGAGAGGACTCCAAGTCCTTGTTCCGCCCCTCGACGCGCGCCAGGTCCGCCTGGAGGGTCTGGTTGCTCGCTCGCAGCTCGACCCCCTTTTCCATAAGGTCTTTGACGTCAGCCGCGAGCTTGCCGAGCTTCTCTTCTTTCTCGGCGTCTTTCTTCGCGTACCCCGCGAGGAAGTTCCTCAGCAGGAGCACGTCGTTCCCAATCTGCACAGCAAAGCAATCGGGTTAGTGTAAAAGCTAACCGAGGCCAAGATAAAGAAGCCTGAGTTCAGACTTACCGTGAAGAGCTGCGGGATGATCCCGAGCAGGGCGTCGGCGTAGTCCCTCCCGCCTCGAGATCGGCGATCCCGCGCAGTGGAGGCATACTCCACTTTCTCCGCGAGCCCCTTGTCGCGGATCACGGAGCAGCGGTTGGTGAGCGCCGGTGGCGGAGCCGTCAGGTCGGCTGCGGCGGCGACTGCCCCTCCAGCAAGAATCGCCGTCGATGGTGCGGCGGAGATTGCGGGCTGCGCTGTCGGAGCCGCGGCAACGACGGGGCCGGCGTTGGGCGGAGCTGCTGGCGGTGGAGCCCCCTCGTCAGCGGCACCACCGGGTCTGATGGCAGGCGCATCAGTGACCCCGCCCCGAGGCAGCCTGGGCGGGGGAGCCGCGGCCACCGGGCTGGGTACGGTCGCCGGCGCGACCTCTTGGCTCGCCTCTGTGCGAGCCCTCTTCGCCGCGGGCTCATCCACCTCGACGACGTCCCTCTGGGCCGCGCCCTCCAGAAGGTTCTCCAGCGAGAATTTCATCCCTGCAACACAAAAGAAAAGAAGGTCAGCCAGCTCGGCTAAAGAGAAGAAAGAAGACAGAAGTCAAGGGAGGACTGAGTCTCACCCGGCTCACGGATGGGACTGATCCCGGCCTCAAACAAGTTCTGCTCCGAGAGCAGAACCTCGAGCGCCGGGACCACATCACTCAGGAGTAGCGAATAGGCCTCTTGGTCCGCCGACTCGACCTGGGAGTTCCGGTTCGGAGACCGGTCCGGTTCGCTCCAGGCCCAGTCAACATCCTCGACCGAGGCAAAGAAAAACCGGTTCTTCCAGCCCTTGATAGAAGAAGGGAGGTCGAACCGGAGATACCTGGGCCGGGGTGAGATATACCACTAGCCGTCGTCAGTGAAGTACCTCTTCAGGGTAAACAGAGCCCTGAAGAGGGAGAAACGGGCAACAAACCCGTGGAAATGGCAAAAAATGATGAAAGAAAAGATGACCCGGATGGCGTTGGGAGCCAACTGAGTCGGAACGAGATGGAAATGGCTAAGGAATGAAAGGAAGAAGGGGTGCAGAGGAAATTGAAGACCCCCGAGGAGGAAGTCTTCGTAGAAGGCTATGCGGTCGGGGCCACTCATGGTGACGCGATCCCCGGGCCACGGAACAAACAGACGAATTGATCCCGGGATGCCGTAGGCCTCTCGGAGCAAAGAAAGGTCGCCTTCGGTCATTATGGAACCATGACCGGAGGGACCGGCAGAAAGAAGAGGTAGAGCAGGAAGAGAAAGAAGCGGAAGAGCGGAAGCGACAGGAGGAGACCGGACATCCCTGGGGATGCCGATGGTGATACCCCCAGGTTGCAGTCGCCTGCGGATCTCCGCCAGGATCGCTTCCTCCTCTGAGGAGGAAGAAGACGGAGTCCTCGGCCGGGACGGACCGGCCTCGTCCGGATTAGAGGAAACATAGCGACGGCGCGCCATGACAAAGAAGAAGGAAAAGAAGATTCAGAGAAGAAGAAGAAGAGGGAAACTAGGGAGAAAATGGAGGCACTCACCGAAAATGCACTACACGAACGCGGGGCAGTAGAAATTGGCCTGCAGCAAACCGCCCACGAAGCAAGGGAAAAGGCCTCATTCCGGAAAGCCCCCTCCTTTTCAAACTCAGTCGGCAGCAGCCGTACCCGTCATTCCGCCCCGAGCCACTGGATGATCGCCGCGTGGACGCACGCCCGACACCGACGCCTCGATAGCAGGGAAACGGCCTCTGCTCCGAAGCGACGCATTTATTATGGGAAAGTGGGCGACGCGTGGCGGCTTCCTATAGGACTTCGGGTGCACCGAGAAGCGGCGACGAGGATCGCGGCAATTATGATGCAAGATCTTCGCCTCCCCACGTCATTTCTGCATTTAATCCCGATGTTCCGTTCTACGACGCCCCAACGGAACGGCGGGCTGGGGGGCAACTGTTACGGCCGTAATGATGACATGGCCGGGCTCAGATTCTGTCAGGTATGATCGAGCCACGTGGAGGTTTCTTCGACCGAGTCAGCCTCAGCTCCCACGCTACTGAGGTCGAGCTCGGCCCTTGCCCCCTAGGCTACCTCGCCAGGTGATATCCCGAGACGTTACCACCCTCGCCGAAGTCGAGTTCGGCACAGGGCTCCTCCTGCCACCTCGCCAGGTGCCATCCAGGAGGGGTCCACCTCGGCCGAGGTCGGCTGCTCCCCCGCTCCCTCACCAGGTGGCGCCCATAGACGGTCCCACCATGGCCGAGGTCGAGCCGGGCCCCCTTTGCTCCTTCGCCAGGTGGCCCCCGGAGACGGGTCCACCTCGGCCGAAGCAAAGCGTCCTCCTGCCACCTCGCCAGGTGTCCACCCAGGAGGGGTCCACCTCGGCCGAGGTCGGCTGCTCCTTCGCTCCTTCGCCAGGCGGCCCCCGGAGACGGGTCCACCTCGGCCGAAGCCAAGCATCCTTCTGCCACCTCGTTAGGTGTCCACCCAGGAGGGGTCCACCTCGGCCGAGGTCGGCTGCTCCCTCGCTCCTTCGCCAGGTGGCCCTCGGAGACGGGTCCACCTCGGCCGAAGCCAGGCGCCCCTCTGCCACCTCGCCAGGTGTCCGCCCGGGAGGGTCCACCTCGGCCAAGGTCAGGCCGCCCGTACGGAGAAGGTCCCGAAGAGCGGAGGCGCAGGTTTCGAGGTTGGCCCTCGAGCCGTGCGCACCACAGACGGCGCCCCGTACAGATGGCGGCGGCACGCGAAACACCACTTATGTCGGCCCGACAGGTCCTGCAGTCGAGAGACGCGGTTCTGACAAAACAGGGCCCATCAACGGACAGCGCCGGCACTTAGGAAGGAGAGCGCCCTCACTGGGCCCGAGGTCTGACCGGCCGCCCTGCCGGCGCCACCCCCCTTTTCTTTACCCTTTCCCCGCTGGGCTCGGGCGAACGAGGTCGGAAAGCCGCCTGGCCCTCAAAACCAAAAAGGGAAAGAGAAAAGGATGGAGAGGGGAGCCTCCCAAGAGCAGAAGACAGGCAGGCAGCGGGAGGAGATAAAAGGAAGGAAATTGGAGGTGACAAGGTAAGCTGGGACGAGTAAGAAACAGCGGCCAAAAGCCCCGCTCCGAGAGTAAGATCGAGGGTCCCGAGAGGGGATCGCTTGGCGTGAGCTCGGCAAAGAGGCCCGGCCGGGTTTCTGGTCCCTACAGCACCCTTCTAGCTAGTAAATTCTCTGAGTCTGGGACTCCTTCAGGGGCCCATCTTGGAGAATCTGTTCCTTCTCGCCGTCTACTAACTTGACCGTCGGAGCTCCCTCGCCGGGATCCCCGGCCAGGGTCTTCTGACCCTCTCTTGCAGGTTCCCTCCGGCCAGGAGGCCCCAGGAGCAAGGCGGTCTGGTGGGATCGGCGGATCCGAGGCACGAGCGCGGCGGCGAGATCGGCAACACATATCATTCTCATGCATGTCTTTTGGGTGCTATATACATTGGAGATGAGCATCACACCATTTGGTTTTGGGTGCTAGTGCAAACCTGAAAGATATTTGTTCATCCATCTATATGCATTATATAGCCAACACATGATACAGCTTTGACACAAATAATCCATTTGGCTAAACGATTAACATCCTTTGGGTTTATAGTTGCAGGGGAACTTCGTATAGAAGGCATTTTAGTGATTCCCAAAGTATGTGAAATATCTTCCTGTTACAATAGCTCTACCTACATGCATTGTAAATGCACATTCATACAACCAAGTTCTTTTACATTGGTCAAATATATTAGAAGAATGGAAGAAAACAAGTGCTTAGAAGGTGAAATAGTGAAAGACATACAAAAGAAGTATATGGTACTAGTACAGGGTTTGGTACCAAGATGACGAACCTTGGATGTGGTTAATATGGATAAGTACTTTTGTGGTGACAAGGGAACATTTTGGGAGATACTTGTCATGCAATTAATATTTTATGGGTTTGAACAAAATGCTGTAAAAGGGTCTAAGCATATGAAATGTCCTTGTCTATTTTATTTGAAACTTTATTACTTCCTTTAGATACTGCTAGGGTACCTTTGTCACTAATGCAAATTTTTAAAACAGCGAAGGCATAAGGTGAGTATTTAGGGGGCACTCAATGCTTAGGGGCAGGGGCACTTAAGTGACCGCTTGTTTGCAATCAGTGCTGCTACTTTTGACCTGGCAATGATAGCCCCATAAGGAGTAGAATCACCACCACTAGTGGCATCGTAGGCATCAATGGCAGTAGCAGAACCACCACCATTGGTGGTGTTGCAGGCACCACTAGCAATGGCAGACCCACCACTATTGCTATTGGTGCTAGTCCAAGCACCCATTCAAAAAAAAGAAAAGAAAAAAAAGGGAAAGCAGAAGAAAATAAGAGGAAAAAAACTTGTCTTGGTGATCCATTGCCCTTCACCTTTTGCTGCTTCACCACCAGGTCGACCACTTCCACCTCATGACTTCGTCACCATGGCCCTTTGTTATTTCTTAGCTCTGATAAAGATCCCACTTTATTCTCCAAGCAAGCCAACCTTTGCTTCTCCATGATACCAAAGTTTTATGGGCTAAAAAGACAGCTTGTGTAATGGATCTGTGGCCACGTAGTGGCTTTTTTGGTGGGGAGCTTTCTTCGTAGATTTCCCTATTTTTTGATGGATAAAGGTAGAGAGAATAGAAAAAAGTGGATGTGTTTACTTTGAAGGAAACCACGGCCTTCAAGACAAGCTAGGAGGTTGTCTTTTGGTTTTTATCCATACCTTCTATTCCATGCAATTGTCTCCATTTATACACATGACTTCAACTAAAAGTAGCTAAAAACAAGCTAAGAAATAGCAACTACATGCTAACAAAAAGCCAAAACTAGCTCCTACTAAGACTCCTTGACCTTATCATGTGCTAACTACCTTGCTCCTTCAATCCATGACTCCAATGTGGACTAACCCATAACTCAAACATGCTACTGAAACCATGGCCTTGAAAACCTGTTTTTGCATGAAAGTAGGACATGTAACAAGCTCCTAATAGTTGTAGAGAGATATAGAGGTTAATCTTGCTCTTCCCAATCAAGGAACAAAAATCTTTCACTAAAATTATTTGTCAGAGCTTGTCTTGCATGCAACTTAATTCAAAGAGCAAACCTCCAAAAACAGTTAGTGGACTCACCTTTGAAGGTTACTTTTCCATGCACTTAAAGCGAAGAATGCAGTATGAAGAAAATTGTCCATTGCCTGGGCTTTCACATTGAGATGAAGTGATTCAATTTACCCTCTACCCTTATTCTCCACAAGCTTCCCTTTCCTTCAATATATCTGGATATGCAGGAGAGGCTTCTTGTAGGCTAGCAACTCTGGATCATGATCCTTTTGTAAAATAACCCATCTCGCTATCTCCTCCTCCACTTTAGATTTTGCTAGTATATTTCCCCTGATCGGCTTATTGTAAATGTCTGTAAACAATAGATTCTGGTGGTTCCTTGTTTTAATAGCTTTGGCAGAGGCATTTGAAGCATTTCTTAGTCTTAAATTTATGGTTATCTGGATCTCCATGCCTTTTCTAGGCTCATATTCCTTTTTTTTTTTTTTCAATAGCCTAACTTCCACAATTACAAATTTCTCCTTTCATACTGTTCTCTTGTTACAAAAAAGTGGAAATTTGGATAATAACAATCGATCAGAACTCTGAACTAGCTTCCACCGGACAAGGTCAATTCCCATATCAATTGTCATTGTGCGGTTATTAGTTTGCAATTTTTGTTTATAACAAAAATTATCCTTCTTTCATCCAACAAACATGTAACAAGAAGTTTGTTTATAGTGGGACAGTCTAGTTCAATCTGCAATCACATATGATCATAAATAAAGGACAAAAATATAAAGCATAACTGATTTGTTCATATATGACAAATCATTAATATATTTTAAACTAGAAAATTACCATCCTTGGATATGAAAATGATGGAAGTATATAAGTGTATATTTAATCTGGACAAATAATGAGGCAACTCTATTATGTAATGGTCCGAAATGGTTTGTTCCATCCTAGTCGTCTAGCATCATTTGGATGTCAATTAAGCAGTGTCAGGTTGTGAGTGTACCTCCTAATTAACATGGTTTTTGTACATATTTTTTTCATGGTGTATGAAGCTCCGCGTAAGCAATATCATGTCATATTCTGTAATTATCTTGTGCAAGCACAATGGACCTGTGACAAGTAAACTAAATGCAGTACATCATTGTTTTTATTCTTTGCCCTTCATAGATTGATTTTTATGGTGACTTTGATGGGAGCTTCCACAAGAGCTTGGAGTTAGATTTGGATCTTTCAGCTGCTTTGCTTGGACATCGTTCTCAAAGGTAGACAGCCTTTATGACACAGCATGTACTTATTTAGTGATTTTTCATGTTATATAATTAATATATGCTTTTAAGACTATGTTGACAACATGTTTCATTCTTAAGGTATCACAATGATTCGAATAACATGATTTCCTTAGCCCATTAGCATTTGATTCTTGGTTTAGCCATTGGTGCGTATGCTAAAATTTCATTCATGACTGATTTTCTGGGGCATAACAAAAAACTTGCAACAATCTAGCAATTGACAAGTAAACTAAAGCTAGAATTGAAGTGAGTATATGTTTATATATATATATATATATATATATATATATATATATATATATTGCTTAGAAGAGTGAGGAGTATATGGGAGGAGAGAAGAAAGGAGATGATAAGAGGTTCATGGAATTAAAAAAGAAAAAAGGTAAGCTGTTGAGATGCTTAGATTAAGGTTAGCTGTATTTTATATCATAAGTTACTGATAATATATTGTTCTTTATTATATGAGTTAACTTTTCATTTGCATTGTATTGTGTGAAACTTTCATTTAATATTATTCTTTCAGCCAATTTGGGCCATTTTTTTTTATTTCAAGTAGGAGTAGAATTGTAATTAGAGCACTTTTATTCTAACTTCATTATGTTTCTTGGTTAACATTTTAGATTATAATTTTCGAGGTTTCTAGTCTCAATTTTTCGGTAATTATTGTTGAGAAGTCCTACTATAATTGTATACTGGTTTAGGGAGATCTAAACTAAATAAATAAATCTTTTGAGTGGTTTTAGTTGCTTCTTATATTTTGTCAAAAAAAGTTTTAGCTTGTGCAAGGGTTTATAGATAGAATTAAGTCTACAGGAAGGAGGCAGGTCCTCTCTTTAGTGCATTCCTGATTTTTTTCATTGAAGAATTTCATGCCTCTTTTCATGTTGTGATTGCTTAATCAAAGTTGTGATGGTCTCAAACATTTGTTTGATGAGATCTTTGATGGTGCAAGGCCACCAGTTTATCCCTTTTTAAGGTCATCCACTTGAGAGTTGAGACCATTGTATTTCTCTCAAACTCCATCCAGATCTTTGTCTCTTAATAAAACCTGCTTCTTAATTCCTTAAATCTTTCCACACATCTGCACATTGTTTGCTCAATTTTCATGGTTCAAAATTCTGCAGATTTGTAGGATTGCAAATTTTCAACAAATTCCAAAACAAAGATTCAAGTTATGATCCCAATACCTGTGCTAGTTTGATCTCAGGTTAGTGCAATACCAGGCACTCATCCCAACACTCGAGATATTTGTCATCTTGGTACAGCATTGGGTGCCAGTTTTTCCTTCTCTTAAAAAAATCTTCATGTTTAATTTATTTATATTTGATGAAATTGTATTGGGTGCCAGTTTTTCCTTCTCTTAATGTCATCTTGGTACAGCATTGGGGCTTTACCTCTTTTTTTGAAATTTTTTAGGTGAAGTTGGTGGAGCTCCTTTTTTTAGAGCCCTCTCTCTCTCTCTTCAATGAAACCAGGGCTGCAAAGCTATTTTTGTGTGGCCAATGGAGATGGGGCTTGAAACCCCTCTCCCTCTCTCCCTCCCTCCCTGTCCCTTTCCCTCCCTCCCTTTCCCTCATCCTTTCTCTCCTTCTCCCTCTCTTTCTTCACCTGATTTTTTAAACCGAGGGATGAAATAGTATCGCTCTACCGCTAGTGCGGCTTGGTACATCTTGAATTGGACATTTGAAAGTGGTACAGCATTCTATGGTCCATGCTGAGCTCTAGCTTTGGAAACCCTTGTTTCAACTCGAATCCAAACTTAAACCTAACCAAAGAGTATGTATTTCAGGGCATGCCTTAAACAATGTGTATTCCAAGCTAAGCTTGATCAACTAGGAACCATGTGTACGTAATTTCTTACTATTTTATGTAAGAATCATGGCATTTTGTGGCTTTTATTCATTCATTCATTTTTGGGAAAGAGATGGGGAACTATTAACAAATTACAAAGTTATAACTTTTGCTATAATTGGGCATCAAGTCCAGCTTTTTGAAGTGAAGAATCCCCAGGTGATAAGGACTTCAACGTCCATTCCTAAGCCCTAGCATGCCCTACATCCCTAGTATAACAGATAGCGAAGCTATCAAGCCTTTTGGAAAATGACAATGCCATCTGCTGAGTTCCCAAGGTAGCACCAAATCTGCCACCCACACTGCCAGTTGATTCTTGTAACTAGAAAACATGAGAAATCCTCACATCCTGGAATTGTTGCAGATTGTTCTTCATCTTTAGCAAATAAGGAATATGTGCTGTGGATGATCAGCCTGTAGCCACTCGATGACTGTGCTAGAGTCCCCTTCAATTGAAAGTTTAGTAGCATGTAGATCAAAAAATGTGACACTTTCCTATCAAATAATCTCAGACAAAGATTTTGGTTATCCTTCAGCATAATGTATTATGGTTCTTTCTACTTTTAGTATTCAAAATCCAATCCACTGCTATGTTGGAGCAACTCTTAACCAAAATATGATAGTCTTAAAGATTCTTATCACCTCAACATCTTCCTCCTGATCCATGAAGCTCTTTTATTTCCTTTGATTGCATAGGTAAATGAATAAGGCCTACCAAACAGTTTGCTTCTTGATGATTTCTAACTATAAATTCAGCCCATGCTTTTTTGGACGATATCTTTGACTCCATCCAAGTTGATCTTGAGCCATTTCTCTGTTGAGGGCATCCATTTGTCAGGAACAAATTTTGGATTTGAATGTCCTCGAGAAAGAGTTGATGAAGATAATCAATTAGACAAGATTTTAAATCCCATGGGACAAGGCTGTCCCAGTTTTTTTATGAAACGGGATGCATTGGCATCCTGTCCCATCCCGACACTCGGGACAGGGGATGTCCCAAGGTGTCCCGATTGGGATGTTGGGATATTGGTGGGATGTCCTGTCCCAACACATGAGATGGTATCCCGTCCTGGTGTCCCACGGGATGTTCCGCCGGGATCTAAATCCTTGCAATTAGATCCTTTTTACTTATTTGCCATACCCACATATAAATAGTGTGCCCGCATATAATACACTATTTACATGTTGCATGTTTTTTTAGTTTTATGTATGCCTCTAGCACTCTTTAGGAAATAGACGTACCTGAGTGTATTGGAACACTTAAATTCTTTGGCAACTTGGAAAGGGAAGCCTCTGCATCATTTCCTTTAATCTCTTATGTTTCCAAAATTCTGCTATAATGTGTAAGCTATCATTATCTGCTTTCTCCATCAAAAAAAAATTCTTGTTATCTTTCTGTTCATTAAAATTATGCAGATGATCTACTGTTGATCAACAGAAAAGGTGGCTTAAACATTTTGAGAAATTCAGTTGGAGGATAAAGGTTAGAATATCAGTAGATTTGTATGACCTTGACTTGGATTTATATGGATTTATATCTTAACAGATCAACTGAATCCTGTATGTAAAAAAACATCTTCCTTTGTTGGTTAATGACCAATTCTGGGGAGACCAACATATGTGTTTTCGAGGTTTTTGTCTCCAGATTTTCTTACTTCAAAAGAAACATAATATCGCATATTCAAAGTTCAGCCCTATGGATTGGATGAATTTCAAGTTGAGACCCAAACTTTAGCCCCATTGGATATGATCTTGCAGCATTTCAATCTCCCAATGAAGAGTAAGTGAAAAATCCTACTATTTCCTCTTAAACTTAGACCTGATTTAGACCAGAGCTAGAAAGAGTTTAATGCGACCTAGCTAGTTCTACCCAGCTAGTTCTAGTTGGATTTGTTTCAAGCTTGATCCCACATCCACTGACCTAAGCCATTTTCAGCCTGCTAATTGAATTATTCAATGTAGGTTCATGGGTCTGTTAAAATTGATGGAGTTGGTGATTATCAAACTCTATTTCCTTAGTTTTTATGGAAAAAGATAAAATACAAGGATATAAAAAGGGTTAAAAATCCATCATGACCTATAACATCTTCAGTCCTTGGATGTGCTTTGGTTTTGTGTTGAATCTGGAAGCATGCTTTTCTATTTGTTTTGTGAATATGATTCATGGAAAATGCCTAACCAAATGATATAGAAGGATATTGGTCAATAAAGCAGTATCCTTAAGTGCAAGGCTATGATCAACTTGTACCATTGTGTCGCAGCATATGTGAAGGATTTTTTTCTTCATTGAAATTGCAATGTTATTTGTACTACCATCTCCAATATGGTTATAATATGACAGCAATGTGGGCCACCCCACGTTGATGCTTAATTAAGACTCTGTTCAGTGTCATGCAAGTCAATTTATTTTTTTCCAACTTCATCATTCTTTTCATGTTTAATGCTTATATAGGATACTTACAAACTTAATCTAGAAAACATGGCACTAAGGTGGTTGGTGTTTTGTTTGTATCTAAAGCTCTTGCAATGTGAACTGAAGTGCAGATGATAAAATTTGCCGCTGTTGTTTTCATTATTATTTATTGTCTTCACCTTAGACAAAATCTACGGTATCATAGTTGTTTTGGAGTGTTATGGCTTATTGACTTGATGGAACAACTGCTTGTTGTGCAGGTGGTCAGCATATGTTGTTGATGGTAAGATAAAAGTGTTTAATGTCGAGAAAGTCCCTTCAGAATTCAAGGTTTCTGGTGGTGAGGTAATCTTGGGTCAGATTTGATCTGTTTGAGGGTTCATGCATCTTTGACCGTAATATGATTTTGGGTGACAAATAGAGACCTTAATAAGTGAAACTTATGAAGGGATCAATGAACTCTGCCTTTAAATTCTCGTTCGATTTTATTATAATAACTACATCAATTATGATACGTTTGTCATTGTTGATGGCATTTTGTTGACTGTTGTCACAAAGAGACTGCCTGTTTCGGGATGAACCTGACAGGATATTGTTGAAATCCATGCTAAGCTTTTTGATATAGAAGCAGCAAGGAAAGTTTTTAGTTTCACATGATAATATATAATTTGACCTAATTAAAGTCCTCACGCCACTTGTGGTCATGGCCAAAAACTCATCAGGGTATCTATTTACCTATTTACCCTATTTTTCATAGAATGTGCCTGTGTAGCATGCCTGGTATTTGAGCCCTCGTTAAAAAGGTATTATGTTTGGAGCTACAAGACATCTGGATATTTATTTTGTTGGGTTGCGTTTGGAGGGATCGTATATTTTGTTGACACTAGCAAGTTGATGAATGGTCTACTTAGTGCATGCTACTTTGTTTAATAAGCCAATATATATATATATATATATATATATATATATATATATATATATATATATATATATATAAACAGAGAGTGAGAGAGAGACTTGGTTTCTTTTTGAAAGGATTTGAAATTCAAATCTTTTTAGGTCAAACTTTATAATGAAGGTCTTAATTCAAGTTATTGGATGTGATATACTATATCAAAATTATTTACGTATCAAAAATCTTATGATTTGGAAATTCTTAGTCTATGTATTAAGTGATCAAAAAATGGACAATCTAAATAAAATTAAATTAGATTTATTTTTTGATCATTTGATGCATAGGTTAGAGATTTTCAAATCATAAAATTTTTGATATGTAAGTAATTTTGATATAGTAAATCATATTCAATGATTTGAATCATCGATATAGACCTTTATTATAAAGTTTTGACTTGAAAGAATTTGGCTCCAAATCCTTTTGAAAGGAACTAAGTCTGTCCACACACACACACACATATATATATATAACAAGATGATTTCATTTAACCGTTTATTTTTGTATAATATTATTGGTTCTTCTCCATGTCCATAATAAATTTACAAGAAAGGTGAAGAGGAACTGGTCCAAGTTGATATTGTATTGGCTCCATGTTTGGCCGGTGAATGAGCATGTATAATAAGAAACTCAAATTGAATGCAAGTTCAGTATGAGATTTCTATCAGCAGGTAATTATTGCCTAATTGCTAAGGGTACTTTCTACAAGCCTTTGAAATATTTCAGAGGGGGGGTAAGAAATGAGGGGTGGGGGTTTGGCTTATCACTGATTAAAAAATAGACCTTCCTTTTTTATTATTATTATTAATTGATTTGGTGGGTACCAGGCCCTGCGATCCCTTGGCCACTCCTCTCTGATGCTTCTTTCCTCTCTATGGGCCCTGGTTGGATTTTAGCATATCGTTCTATTATATGCTCTAAGGTAATGCTTGGATATCCAAAATTTATTTCTGAAATAGGAATATAAATTCTCTGAGAATAGATATACATCTTTGTTATTTCTTTTTTTTTGTTTGGTTGGAAATCTGGGATAATAACTTTATTTCAGTATAATTAATATGGTATGGTTCATCATATTAGAAATAAAATGATCTGAATAAGTTATTTTATGATTATTTTATGGTTCAACTATGAATTCTAGAATAAGGGCCATTAGCTAGAATAGCTTAAATCAAGGTGGTCAATTATAAATTTTTTACCTGTTTGGAAAAATAAGGTAGAATAAATCTTTATTCCATCCAGGATAAGCAAAATCAAACACCACCCAAAAAAGCAAATGTTCATATATTTCTGATCCCTGAAAGCACGTTGGATTTGTGGGATCAAATACAGGGACTCTTAGGTTTACTTTTTGGACATGTGAAGAGGATGCTATGTATGTTCTCTTGAAGGGATTTATAAGCCGATTTGGCAATAAAGGCACCATGAGGTGTTTTGATCCATATCGGAGAAGGCCTTTATGTCAACCCCCATGCTTGTGACCTAATACTTGAAATTACTGTGTGATGATTGCATCAAACAAGTCCAAAATAAAGTCATTGTTCCAATGATTTGTGGAGGGTTTGATCAAACAACTTACCTTTTTAACATTTGTGGATTTCTTCTAGGAATGGCCATGAAGTTTGGCAAGGCAGGGAAACATGACTCGAGAATGCCAAGGAATTAACCGGTTCCCACTTGCCAATCTATTTTACCAAAACCATCCACCAATGGCGTAAGCAAGAATTGCATGCTGCCCTGTTGACTGACTTTATGATTGCCAATGCAGAATGTGAATTGAAGTCTGTTGTAGAGGATTTGAACCTAGATATTCTTGTCTTGGATGCCTATGACTAATTACTAATTAACTTTTTTATTTGCTCAAAGAAAAAGACTAATTAACCTTTTAAGGAAGATCTTACTTTTTCTATAGGGAGCATATACATTTATGAGCCTTCATTGTGCACAAAGTTTCCTGCAAATTTCTTTTCAAATAATTATTAGGACAAAAAGAAGCACCAACAGTCCAAGTAGTGGCAAATAATCGGTAATAGGTTTGAACCCTTCAATCAACAGGAAGCAATTTACAACAAACCGAAAATAGGAGATTGCAAACCAAAAATTGTTGCAACTTATTGGATACTTAAAAGTTCGAGTTCAGGAATTAAGAGCAATGTGCCAGAGGTACAGAGTTCAATCATAACAGTTGATAAGAACGCATGGGATGCAGAAAATTTAATATCGAATGCATCAGATGCAGGAAGTTCCACTGATTCGGCATACAAGAAGGAAACAAGATGTAATGATAAGAATTGCGGTACCATCCCGTACTATTCAGTGCAGGACATATCATACCATACCGGTTAAGAGCCGGTACGTTTCACATATTAAAAAAATGGTCCGATACTTTGGATGGTTAAAAAAAATTAAAAAATTATATTTCGTACAGTACGATACTGTATTGTATCGTCTGATTTGGTCTAGTTTGGGCTCGGCTCAATCCGGTTGGGGTTCCGGTTTGTGTTCAATTTAAATCAAACAATATTTTGATAGAGATAGAAGGAATTTTTAAAAAAATTTATAGATCTGGTACGAAATCCGGTATTGTATGATATACATACTGTACCGGTCGGTGACCGGTATGAAATCCGGTATCGGTTCGATGTTCTTTGGGTAATGGACTTGCAATGACACCGAAGAGAATGGTAAAGCATGTGGAAAAGAGAGTGTGACTGGCTACGATGAGATATGGGCGGGCGATGATGGCTATGATACTGACGAGCAGATGTTAGTGATGAATTATAAAAGAACTGTTGCAATTGTTTTCACCATTTGTCTTTTTTTTTTTTCTTTTTCTAAAGCAAGAATTTTCCACTAGAACTTGCCAACACCATATTTAGGAAGAAGGCCAGTTGGTTGATTTGAGCTTTATAATCAATTTTTGTGTAAAATCTAGTACGCTATTTTAGGTAGCTTGTGCATCGCTAACTTGGATTTTGCTTTGTAATATCATTTCTTATATTTGATTTTGTTGACTTTGTAGAGGAGCCCCCACCAGGGAGGATAATTACGGTCCGAGGAAGTAATAATTTCTTTTTTTTTTTATTGCCAGCACTGAGGTTTCCGACGACACTTTACTCACTTTGATCAAATAAGGCTTTTCATAAAAATTAAGTACGACTTTTTCTTTAGGAAAAAGAAAAGAAGAGTCCCTGTTCTAATCCTCCTTTTGTACATCTCCTCCTCAAAATGTAGACGAGAAGTTGCATTCCTGGCCAATAGTCATGTTTTTAGAACATTTCTCTGCATCATATCGTTAGGAAGATTTTTTTTTTTACGCTAGAAATTATTACAATGGATGAAAAACAAGGTTCTGTAACAAACTTTTTGAAACGTGATGTTGTTGATTACCCAAACTGTTGAGCTAATGGCATGCAAAATCGCCAAAGAAGTGCTTGTGTCTAAATGTTATACTTTTACATCAAATTCAAGCTAGAATGTCACGCAGGCTAGAAAGAATGTTAATGCATAACTTCCCGTCCTTAACGTCTTCTGTGAATCCTCCTGCAGGCTGTGGATGTCACCAAAAGCACAATTGGACAGGAGATATAAAAATGACAGGTACAAATGGAAATTTGTTGGAGACTCAGCCCTCTCATAGCTAAGAGCAAATGAGCATGGCAGACTTGGCCTGCCATAAGGTTTTAGATGAGTAATTCTTTGTACACCGCCCCGAGTGTAGTAAATCCGACATGGAGCACACCGCTCATTCTGATTGGGCCACGTTGTGCTTGCATGGCATGACTGAATTTCCATTCTTTTGGCATCAAATCAGGCATAAGAAGCGGCGAAAAATGGAGGCGCATGCAGGATGT
Source organism: Areca catechu (assembly GCA_021397845.1). Classification (NCBI taxonomy): domain Eukaryota; kingdom Viridiplantae; phylum Streptophyta; class Magnoliopsida; order Arecales; family Arecaceae; genus Areca; species Areca catechu. Next base: position 18,468,309 of record CM038043.1, read on the forward strand.
TAGACCTGATCAGAATTTAATGCATTCCATAATTGAAATTTTGAAAATTGCATGACGAAAATGTCCTTTTCCTTCAAAATGAGCCTTTTTTTTCATTTTCTGCTCGTGCCAAAATAGTAGGCGAGTTCTTGTTCTCTCTTCTCCCTCTTGTTCTTTCTCTATCTGAGCTCTATGCATCCAAGCTCTATTTTCCTACCATTACTTTGCATCCAAGATTATTAGTGTTGCCTGCTACTTTGAGAGATGGTGTTAACTTGAGCTTGACTCGGACCGGGTTGGAGTTAATTAATATGGCTACTATCATGGAGCCGGGTATCGCAGGGTCCTATCATCGGGAGTTGGTTCTGCAAGACAAAGAAGAGTAAAAAGTCTGATACATAGAGGGTAGGTTTCTAATGGTGAACCCTCCGATGCTTAAATTAGTTTCCTGCAAAGACAAACAGAGGAGGCTTGGAATCCCCTCTGGGTATAGAGAGTATAGTGGAGTTCGGAGAAGCCAGAGAAGAGGCTAAGGGTGGCAAGGTAAAGTGTTGTCTATGAAAAAAGGGGCACTCAATATGTATGAGTCTTGCTTCCTAAGAGATGATACACTAGTGAGTGGATTTACAGAGGCCAGGACACTCTATGAGCGATGGAAAGTATATAAAGAGACCTGCAAATATCTTGATGAAGACTCTGATGGATACTCACAAAATCAAACAGCCATAGGTGTGTCTTTCAGAGGGGCTAGCAATGAGTTCTTGGCTCCAGGTAATCTTGCCTCCCCTTTGGAATATCTCCTCTCTTGCTTCCTCTTCTTTTTTGTATGCTTACCTGGAGGGTCTCAAGGAACTAATTTATAGATGTATACCTAATGTCTAAAGGCAGAAAATAATGGCTGGCATATTCTGGTTGTTGCAGGCATGTCCGGAATGGGGGATCATGCTGCGGTTGGTGAGGCAGGGAGTGGTGATTAGCATAGCATGTCCCTATGGCAGGACATCCCTTAGGTGGCAAACATTAATGGCCACGACACTAGGAGTACGCATGACTGGATGGGTGAGGCAGGCCTGTAGCAGTCGATGCATATGCAGGAAGTTGGTGAGCTCATATCTCAGTATCTAGGTGGCAAGGTATAGGGGGGTAGTTGAATGACATATGTTTAGAGTAGGTCGGAGCCTGGGTGCTATATTAGACCAGCCAAATCCTGACATATTGGATTCCCCCCACTTTCGAACTTGACATATCGAATTCCCCCCACTTTTGAACCCAAGTAGCTTGGCTTCTAGGGCCTTGAGTGAAGGAAGTGGAAACCCAATTAATTTAGTAGGACATAAGGGCCAGCTATGCAGGATGAAGTTGGCAAGGGAGGTGCTGCATGAGGCTCGCAATGAGGCTATGCTGGGCTAGGTAGTTCGCGGCGAGGTTGCACTAAGCGAGGCAGCTCACGACAAGGCAGGTGAGGCTACGCTAAGTGAGGCAGCTCGCATTAAGGCAAACGAAGTTGTGCTCATCAAGATCCGTGTCCTAATTGGGCACGATCCTTTGGAAGGTGATATCATCCGAAGCAGCGGTAGTTTTAAAAATTGCCATGGCAGTTTAAACTTCTAGGATGTTACGATATGCCTCTCAAGATGGCCCTTTTAATAATGAATCGACGTGGGATGCATTGATCAGCAAGGTTGAAATTGGTGCCCCTTCATCGAGGAATGAATGGGTCTTTTCGATGAGTATATACATGCATACGAGGGTTGGTTAGGCCTCTTCCATTAGTAGTGTTTGGGGTGGTCAAGAATAATGAAGCTGCATGATGAGGACATCACCTAGCACAGATCTTGATGCACATCTTTGAACAGACATTTACATTTTTTATTTTATCTAGGTGCATGGGGATTGAGCATATTATTTTATTTTTATTATTCTTGTATCCAGCTCATATACGGATCTCAGAGTATGAACATTGGATTAGTCTAGAATCTATTTTAGATTAAGCTAATTATTTCAAATTGGTTTGAGTCTTAGAATTTTATTTTATCTGGTCTCCAATTTATTGGAGAGTCCCAGAGTTTCGGTCTCCAATTTATAGAGGACTAATGCCTATATAAAGAAGTCTCATGTATTACTTGAAGCATCGACAATAATTGAATAAAAGTATTTAGATTTCTCGACTCCTTTCTCTTCTTCTTCTTCTCTTCTTCTTCTTCCTCTCTTCTTCTTTCTCTACTTCTTCTTTCTTCTCCTTCTTCTTCCTCCTCCTTTCCCTCCTGGCTATTTTCTTCTTCCCCTTCTCTTCTTCTTCTCCCTCCTCCTTTCCCATTTGGCTATTTTCTTCTTCCCCTTCTCTTCTTCTCCCGTTCTTCCCTTCCTCTTCTCCTCTCCTCTTCTTCTCTCTTCTCTTTCCTCTCTCTTTTCTTCTCCCTAATCTTCTTCTTCTCCTGCTATTCTGAGATACAAACACTCGGATCCCCTTCAACTCAACATCAAGTATCCCAAAACTATCCAAAACCCTCTACCCATCTCCCCTGTTCTCCCATGCTACCAGCGATCATCCACACCGCCACCTCCCTTCTGGCCTTGAGGAGCTCCTCACATATCCTCTAAGCCCAAATCCACTTCCATCGATCGGAAAAGTCCCATCCTCCCACCATGCCACTCCTTCGACGAGTCTTCTTTCTATGACATTCGACCATCAACCCACCATCGAATGGTTCCAGGTCCTTCTATCTGTCTGTGTCGAGTTCAGCGTGCCCAACATCGCCACCTCTCCTCTGCCAGCCATCGTCAATCCCTCCTCCGGCGAGATTCTCCCGGATCCAAGGAAAAATCACAACAGTCTGGCCCCCCATCCACCGCCGCAAACCATCGAAACCAAGCCTCGCCACCTACTTTTCATGCTGCCAATTATTGACCGTGCTGCCCCCACTCCAGTGTCGACTCCTTCGAGAATGCCGGTGAAAATTCACCGGATTTTCCTTCAAAAATGGCCCTCTATTTTGGGCACGATTGTGAAGGCATCACATGATAGTGAAAGCACGGTCGATCTACATTGCCGACTTCATGCCAAAAGAAAAAAAAGGAAAAAAAAAAAAGAAAAGAGGATAATAAGAAAAAGAAAGTAGGAAAAAATTGGATTTTAAAGTCATTATCTTGGGCTTCAACACATTTCCAAACATCTTGATCATGATCAAAGAGTCCGAACATTTTTTCAGAGCAATTCTAGAAGACTGCACCAACTATAATTTTGGATTTATTGGATCAAATCTAACTTTGTCCTATTTTTTTAAAAAAATTCTGATTGCTTATTGTCTTTTGGTATTCCAGGTCCAAGGACTTTACCGAACTCGCCATCTAGCCAGGATCATAACCTAACTTGGTCAACACCTCCTCTTTCAATTTCGACCACGATCAAATTTGTGAGCACCCTTTCTACTTAAAATACTTAATTGATATTGGTAGTGAGTTTTATTCTTTAATTTTATTATATTTATATATTAATTGATTGTGCTTAGCCTAAATTTATAGGTAGTTTCTCAATTATCCATGATCCTATTTTTTTAAGATCTAAGGCTTTCATTGTTGCTTATAGTTATTTTTAAAAAAAATTAATTATAGCTTAATCCCTTCCATATTCAAAAAAATAGTTGCTTTTGATTTATAGTTCAGTTTGCTGACACAAAAAAATCTGCATTAATCTTATTTTTGCATCCCTGGATCAGGTTGTCCAGCATCACTGCAGGAAAGAGGAGAGGAGTCTTTAATTGGTTGAAGTGCCATACCAGCAGCAACCTGTGATGGATTCCTCTATCTTTCCTTCTTCCTTCCTTCTTTTTCCTTTATATCCAACACACAACGGTCATGGGGGTGGAAGAGCCGGGCTTGACACCTAAGACCATGACCTCCATCTTAATGGAAGAGAAGGTCCGCCAGCCGGGAGAGCGGTTTATCCTCATGGCGGGCATTCATCTAAAGGTTCCTAAGGAGGATGAGCATATCACTGAAGGGATGGTGATAAGGTCGTCCTTCAAAAGGAATCACTAAATACAAGTCTCAGGATCCCCATGCTTCCGATGATGGCAGATCTGCTACGGTGGTATAACCTATGTCCAACGTAATTTATCTCCAATGCCTAAAGGACCATCGTTGGATTCTTCATCTTAATGGTCCACCACAGTATGGAGCCTAGGGTAAGGATATTTTGCCATTTCTTTTAGATAAAGACTTTCCAAGTATGGTGGTATGTCTCCCCTTATAGAGGATTCAGCTTTTTGACCAGTCTAGCAAAGTTGCAGGGTTAGAAATCATGATTATTCTTTGCAACTTCTCCATCGTCATGGCTGTTCCTCAAATGTTGAGGTGGAGTCTTCACGGTTGCTGGATCCCCTAGTGCTGCAGGAGTAGGAATTGATCCTGGTGGATGAGCTGTCACCAGTACAGGTCCCACCATATGATACTCTTCTATCAGAGAATTGATTGGAGGCTTTCTATATAATGGAGATTTCTTTATCCTGAGATGGGCTCTCCACCAACTTTTATAGACAAGTGGATTGACTCCGTTCTTTGATGCAAGTTTAAATGTTTGTAGCGGGCCACTAGTGGCAGATATCAGTGAGCTTTCTTCACCACCTTTGATTGATCCAAAGGGGAAGAGGGCACGTTCCCTATCTTCAATGGAGGGGGTAAGGAAGGCAAAGAAGAAAAGAGGGCCTCCTCCCCCTTCAGACCTCGCTTCTAGCTCTAGCAAGGCACCTGTTATAAAGGTGAAAGAGGAAGTCAAGGCATTCCTTGACTTAGGGGATGCCCCTCTAGCCGGTGCAAGCAAGGCTTTAGAGGGAAGAGAGGAGGGGCTGGTAGCTATTGTGGAGACTCGAGTAGAGGTTAGCAAAGCTCGAGTATCAGCAATGGAGTATTTGATGCAGGTAACCAGGTTAGCCATGAAGGCTAAGGTGGTCGTGGCTAAGGTGAAGTGGGCGGCAGCTTCTATGGCAAGCATGGTTGAGGGTGAAGAGGTGAGGCATTCCACTACTCAAGAGGGTGTTCCCATCCCTAGCAAGATTCATCTGCTAGGTGTGGATAGGTGCCTCAAGTTTTTGGATAACTCCATCTCTTTGAAAGTCAAGGAGGAGGCACTCAAGAGGCCCATTGGGGAGGGCCTACAGTGGTTCATCCAGATCGCCATATCAGTAAGTCTTCTTCCTGAGGGCTCTTAATGCTGATTCTCCTTCAGGGATATAGGGCCCTTCTAGAACATGGCATTTCAATGCATGGCTATATGGCGGTATAGGATCTACTGCAATACATGGACTGCCTTCTCAAGGAGGCAAAGCAGTTGTAGAAACTCATCAAGATGGTGGAAGGAGAGCACGACACAACAGTCCGGGAATTCAGTTAGTCTAGTGATCAACTGGTGACTGTGAGGGTGAGGGGGGATATAGCAGAGGCCTCTCTAGCAATCATGTCAACTTGCCTCAATAAGAGCACAACAGAGTGCATAGAGCTTTGTTGCATGTTGGTAGAGGTGCGAGACCAAAAGGAGAGCGACCTCGCTGGAGTGCAAAAGATGCTTGGCGAGGTTGAAGCAAGGGCTGCCAAGGTAGAGAAGGTGCTTGGTAAGGCAGAGGCTAAGGGCATCGTGGCTGATGTGAGGATCGCCAACACTGAGGTGAAGGTCATAGAGGCTGAGGTGAGGGCTCGGGCAATGAAGAAAGTGCTGTGCAAGGCCAAGGACCAGGCCTCGACCGCGAAGGAGGTGGTGCTAGTAGCAAAGGTGTTGACCTCCAAGGTAGCAGCGGAGGCAATCGAGACCTTCAAGGTTGGAGAGGAGTACCGTCTAGAGGTATTGGGGACCAGCAATGATGCTTTCTAGTAGAGCTTTGAGTTCTTAATGGGACAGGTCAATGAGTTATTCTCAGATATTAATGTTGAGAAGCTGAAGATGGAATTACCTTCAAGTAGTGGCGAGGACTCTGCAAACACCAGTCAAAAGGACCTTGCAGAGGAAGAAGATCAGGCTAACCTCCCATGATCATCTCGTACATCCTTTTGCTTCTTCTTTTTCCTTTCTTTTGCATTGGCCACTGTGGCTCATACAAAATACTCAAAAATCCATTGAAATAAAATTTAATTTCGATAAACTCTGATTTCAATGCATTATACTTTTTATTTTCCTTGCTTGTAGGTTGATCTAGCTCACTGTTGTGTTGTTTAGGCAATGAGGTTCAAATTCATACTTAAGGAATTACTCGATGGTCCTAACAAGGAGTCATGGAAGAGAAAGAGAAGTGACGGAGAGGTTGTGACAGAGAAGGAGGACACTACCATGGGCAGAGAGGTGCCAGCTTCTTTGGGGGGCATTGTCAAAGTAGGCTTGGGGATGCCTGCCACTAATCCTGAGGTGGATGCTCCTATCGAAAGGACAGGGGTGGCTCCACCCATCCCAATGGATGTCAAGGTGGTGGAGGTAGCTTTGGCGGTTGCCTCTCCTGCACTCTCCACGATTACAGAAGAGGAGGTCTAGGTAACTGAGCTCCCGGTATCTACAGTGTCAATAGAACCGATCACTACTAGGATAGCCGAAAAAGAGGTACCCATCATGATGGGTTCGCCGACAATCAATATTGTGGCTGGAACTCTCCTAGCTGCTATTGATGCATTGACAGGCAAGGCGGTAGGAGAGGCAGAGGTGCCTGCCAATAGTCTAGTCGGTGGCCAAGGTTCTCTCAGTTGCCTTCAAGCTACTAGTGGTTGAGACTATGGAAAGATGGGGGTCGAGGTTAGTGCACATAGAGAGGCTGCACCTTATATGGTGGCATCTCCAGGATGGTTCATCCAGTGGAGATATTCTCCATGGCGATCGGGGATAGCAGCAGTGATCAGCTTCATGACTCCCCACCTTGCACTAGCTGAATGCCTAACCCGCTACCCTAGAGGTCAATTGATTACCTCACCCAGAGCTTGCTAGTTGGGAGGTGCCTATTACTATTGTGAGTTTTCTCCTTTAACCTAGTTGATCATTTCATTTCCCTAGCAGGTTGTAGAGACTAGTGCCATGCGGCTTTGGGAGGTCAAAAGTGCAAAGAGAAAACTTATTGATGGCAGGCGTAGGTTGAAGACATAGAGAACATATGCACTTTTATAGAGCATGACCGGTCTATGGCTGAGGAAGCTAGGCAGACGGTCGAGCACCGGCTGGACCTGTATATAGGCATGAACAAGGACTTGACTCAGGAGCTAAAAGCCATCCACTAAAAGTTTGCCTGGTTTTCAAAGGGTGCCGGGACAATGTCTGGCATGGGTGAAGCTTCTGTATGAATGGCTAAGTTCTCCATGGGTATGCAAATGAAGGATCTCAAGGTTCTTGTGAGGGTCAACATGGCGACCTAGATTGAAGGCATTGGTTGAAGGTCCAGGTCCCATAGCAAGGGATTCTGGTCCATCGGTGGAAGGCATGCTTCATGGGCATGGCGCATTATCCGGTGTCATCAATAAGGCTATAATGGTGGAGTTTTCTTGTGAGCAGGGCTCACTATCCAGTGCTGCTAACGAGGTATCCATAGAGGAGGGCGAGGTACCTTGTGAGGCGAGCACGCCCTTTGGCATCGTTGATGAGGTGTCCACGGAGAAGGGTAAGGCAATTCCTCCCCTGGGAAGCAAGGCTACAGGTAATGGAAAGGGCTCAGGGAAGATACGGTGGTGTGTTGAGCCCATCGAAGACCTGTAACATGAACTTGCTCTTTTGCAAGAAAGGCTAATAAATGTAGAAGAGGCCTTGCCTCTAAACGGGCCACCAAGGCAGATGAAGATGAAGTTCGGCACTTGATGGCACTATGGACACAAGTGGCCAAGGTAGAGATGAAGGCCGACCACCTAGAGATAAAGCTCTCTCATGCCTCAGAGAGTCATCGAGGCACAAGCATTATAGAGGAGAAGCCTCCAAAGAGCATGCATGAACCTCTCGTCATTACGAAGTCCAGGGCTTGTTCAGGGCAGCAAACAAAACACACCTGCAAGGGTACAACTTCGACTTCAAGTGTGTAAACTCATCATATAGGATTGCTTTCTCGAAACAGGAGGGGTGACCGAGCCACTTGTTCCCTGCAATGTTATGCTTGAGAAGATTGTAAATGCTGTGAGGCATAGGAGGGAAAGATTAATGAGGGCCTTAGGGCTTATTAACTTTGTACCCCGCCCATCTTTTTCTAAGAAATGAATGAGAATTCCTTTTCCTTTGACTTCATTTCTTTGTGTCCGGTGCTTTATACTATGATGCCTTGTGCATCTTTGCAGCATATGATGCATTATCGCCTGAAGAATACTTTTGCATGGGTCTTAAGGTGTCTCTAGGGCTTCTAGATTTGATCATACTTGCAAGCAAGATGTCGAGGCTTGACTTGCCCCCTAATCGTAGGGTAAAACATGGCCTGACACACCGCTTGATATAGATCCTATTCTGATGAGGTTTCTAGATGGAAGTGACATGGTGCTTTCATGGTATCACCTTGGCTGAAGTGCAGAGGGTAGTGAATGCATGACCTCTGAAGAGAATGTCAACCCTGGGGAAGCTGCTCGATGCCTTGTCTTCTGGATCCATGGGAGTGCTTGCCTGATTGATGGGATAACGCCACCTATCGCATGCTGATTGGTCATTGGTGCGGCGACCTTCTTCCTTCCCTTTATAAATAGGAAATTATTGCTGCTAAAATCACCGTGGCCTATAGCTCTGATACGTCGGGTTCCCGTGTGGTACTTGGTCCTCTCTTCTGGTCGACTCCTTGGTGGGATGATTTGCAAAATAGAGGAGACCCAGGTCAGGGATTCTGACGAGGATACTCCGATGATCAAGTCAGTGGGATAATCGAGGAAAACAGAACCTCTATGACAGAGAGCTTGGAAACTCTCCACGTAGAGGGTGAAAAATGGAATGGAGATGGGTCGAGAGAAACGAGAGAGCTAGGGAGGTTCACTTGAGTGGTTTCTTGTCCCTTTTCACCCTTTGTTTGCTTACCTCCCCTTGCATCTCCTCTCCCTGACCTTGTGTATGTGGGGTGGCCCAGAGCAGGTCTGGGGCTTTGGCCAGGTATCCCTTTCCATGTGCCCTCTCTAGGAGGGGGCTTATCATCGCATGCGACCTCCTCTATGTCCAACCAGTCCTTAGGGGGAAGCCCTTACGTTGGGGGTGTATGCCGATATGGTCTAGGTCTTGTCTTTCTAGTGGTATGGCTCCCCGTGGAAGGGGCGGGTGCCATGTGGCAGAGCCCCCTGCCATGGTGAGGTGCTTCCATTCCTAGAAGGACTGTCGGAGCATCACAGGGTCTTAGGGCCTTATAGGAGTACTCTTCTCAGGGGAGGTTCGGGCATCGTGTTGCTGGATTTGAGGCCCCTGACTGCACGGTCATCGACATGGTGGCATGCTTAGGGCCCGAAACTTGTCAAGCTGCACGCCGCTTAGGGCATGGGGATGGTGTGTTGCAGAGTTTGAATTTATGGTAGGACGTGCGCCACCCTTCGAAGGTTGCAGGCGGTCGGTAATCTCCTTGCCATGGTTTGAATTCTCGCTATCTCTTCTTTTATCACCAGCGAGAACTTTTGAACCCCTGCGAGGCAAACAGAAGGGGGAGAGTCTCGCCCTTGGCAGCATGAGCATGACCTCGACCGGGAGTTGGCCTCAGATGGAGGGCTCGCCTCATGAGAATGACCCCAACCGGGAGCTAACCTCGGCAGGAGGGCTCACCTTGGCAGCATGAGCATGAGCATGAGCATGACCCTGGCCGGGAGCTGACTTCAGACGAAGGGCTTGTCTTAGGAGCACGACCCCGGCTAGAAGCTGACCTTGGCAGGAGGGCTCGCTTTGACAGCATGAGTACGATCCCGATCGGGAATTGACCTCAGATGGAGGGCTCGCCTCATGAGCATGGCCCCGGCTGGGAGCTGACCTCGGCATGAGGGCTCACCTTGGCAGCATGAGCATGACCCCGACCAGGAGCTGGCCTCAGGTGAAGGGCTCATCTCATGAGCATGATCCCGGTTGAGAGCTGACCTCAGCAAGAGGGCTCGCCTTGGCAGTATGAGCACGACCCCGGTCGGGAGCTAGCCTCAGATGGAGGGCTCACCTCATGAGCATGACCCCAGCTGGGAGCTGACCTAGATAGAAGGGCTTGCCTTGGTAGCATAAGCACGACCCTGGCTAGGAGCTGACCTCAAATGAAGGGCTCGCCTTATGAGCATGACCTTGGCTGGGAGCTGACCTCGACAAGAGGGCTCACCTTGGTAGCATGAGCACGATCCCGGTTGAGAGCTGACCTCAGACGGAGGGCTCACCTTATGAGCACGATCCCAGTAGGGAGTTGACCTCGACAGGAGGGCTCGTCTTGGTTCTTCATCAGGCCACCGTATCCAGGCAGCGGGTCCCCTGCCATCATGGCTGTCAACATGGGCTTCACATCCATGAAAGTGCCATGTCAGTGGAATTGCCATATCAAATGCCTTCCACTCCCGAGCCCAGAGGATGAAGCGGTGCTCGGGATGATGGGAGTAATGACCATGTTGACGTGGAGGGGCACGTCTCCTGCAACATCAATGCCTCGCACATCGATGCCCTAGAGACTATGCCCCCGCACCAACAGGGCGATGTCACGTCGCCCCTTTTCGAAGGGGCCATAATTATCGTGCCAGGCTTGAAGAAGTTGCCTCCAAAATCAAAATGCCGCTTCCAACGGATCCCAACACGTGGTACCCTCCAGCTGGTTTGGGGCGAGATATGGCACACGCTCTCAATAGGTATGAGGCGACGGGGGCTCCAGGACATTTGAAAGGGACTTGCCCTTTTGTTCCTCAGGGGTTTTTGAGTGGCAAGGACAAAACTTCTTCCATAGAGTGATTTTCCTCCATTTTCTTGAGCAAGGTTGCAAGGTCTTCGTAGGTTAGACCCTCTCTTGCCCTTTCTTCGCCTCTTTCTCCCTTACTCCGGTTCAAGCTGGGGGAGCATTCCTGCTAGGTCCTCTAGGTTTCCTCCTTCATTTTCTCTTCCTTCCTTGGTCTTGATGAGTCCCTCCGGTAGTGGGCACCACCGCCAAGGTCCCTCTGATGGGGTGGGGTCATCTCAGCCAAGGCCTCCTTCCTCAGAAAGTGAGGAGGAAGTTCCAGTTATGTTCTGCAGGGGTCCCTGCCAGCCGGGGATCATCATTGGGACTCCTGCAACTCCCCCTCTGCTTGCTCCTTCTGCTAGGGTGCCTGGTGGTCCAGCCAGCGTTGCTTCGATAATAACTGGCAAGGATCTCCTCCATGTTCGAAGGATGTTTGGGGTCCCTGACTCCATTCGACTCTCCATCCTCGAGGAATGGATCACTTCTGGTGGCCCAGGCCGTATAGCTTTATACGAGGACTTCTTTCTCAGAGGTCTTCGTCTCCCTTTCTATGTCTTCTTCCTTTCTTTTCTCGATCATTATCGCCTGGTTCCGGCTCAGCTCACTCCTAACACAGTCCGGACCATCTTCTGCTTCATCATTCTTTGCAGTTTCAACGGGATCGTCGCCCGTTTCTTCCTCTTCAGGGCCTTGTTTATCTTGAAGCGTCACTCGACCGACAGCGGGTGGTGGTTTGTGTCTCCCCGGAAGGGGGGTCTCAAGCTTGATCTGCCCACATCCATCAAGAGATGGAAGAGCAAGTTTTTGTTTACCTCGATCGAGGGGGTGGATTGGGTATGGAGTGACCCGGACACCTCCCCCAACCGACAATCTGTAGTCGAGTTGGCTAATAAGGAGATATTCGACTGGCTCATCCAGTTTTGCTGAAAAAACCTTTAAAAGGGAGAGAAAAGGCTAGAAGACTTTAAGACCTTTAAGTGGGGAAGAAAGGTTTGGGTTTGGGTATGTGCTGCCTAGTGTTCTAGGCTTGGGAAGAGTGTCTTGAGAGGGGTTCTTGAGTGCACTTCCTAAATCCTTCATAGTACTTCTTCATCTCCTGGAGTGTCCCGGCGAAGAAGAAAAAGAAGAAGAGTCCATAAGCCATTTCATTCCAACAAAGCTAGTACTTCAAAGGAAGAAGGTCAAGGAAGAACTTTGGTATGGATTTCCTGTAGAGACCGGACACGTGTGCGGCTTCCAGAGTGATTATCTTCCTTGGTGAGCTTTTCTTCAACCCGACGAGTGTCGCATCGGATTAAAGTAAGGTTCTTGGTGAGTTTGCTAAAGAAGTGTGCTTTAGCATGTGCATCGAACATAGAGTGGTTCTTTGTGATGCACGACTTTGTGTGCTTATGTTTTCTTTCATGTGCGTGTTAATATTCATACATGATCCTATTTGTAGGCCTATATTAGAAATGTTCTAATATTATATGTTGATTAATATGATTAATCTAGTCTTCCACTGCGATGCAAGGTTAAAAAGATTTTAAAGTTGCATGACTATTGTCTACATAACGTTTCCTTACACTTATGATGTCACTTAAGCCAATTATGACACCCCATTATCCAACATATGACATCCCCCACCATAAAACTCTGGAACCAAACCTTTTCACCTCTGTGAGCCCCATTATGATAGCTGGTAGCAAATTTATAAAATTTGATGTTTTCTATGTCAATTACCTAACCACCATTGGATGTGTGTTTTCAAAGGAATAAACTATCCATTTTACCCCCATTTCAAGTACTATAAAAGATATGAATGGGAGAAAAAAACCACTTCCTCTTCCAAAGTCTTCTTGTCTTCTGCTATCAATGTTTTCATCGCCTCTCCGATGACCAGAGATTCTCTCCTTTTTGTTTTCATCAGTCCACCATCTTCTACCATAGTTGTAGTCTAAAGACTATCCCCTACATCAAATTTGAGGAGCAGAGCGTGCACCTCCATCTCCATCTCGGGCGATAGTCAAGAGTACCAACCCTGGAATTTGATATAGGGGATGGTCTTTTGACTTCAACTATGTCATTCCTGGCTCACATCTTAGGTGACTAGAGTTCGTTCTATTGTCTCAATTTCTTTTTCATCACCATGCCATGCGTAGTACCTTGGTGGTATGGTTCGAACCCCTCAAAACGGGATCGATGTTAGAGTATTTTGGTTAACCCATACTATGATATTTGTTTATTATAGAGCACCCTTTCACGATGGAGGGGTTCTCTCCGGGGATGTCACTTCGAAAAGAAGATGGATGTTCACTTTGAAAATGGAGATATTGGAAATGGCCGATGTTCCAACTACATCACTGCAACTATCATTGATAGAAGGATGGAATTCGAGGAGTAAAGCTCTGTAGGCATGCCTTCCTCATGCAATGCATCCTCAGGTGGGGTCTATTAAATCGGTGGAGAAGTGGCATACATACCACCACCTCGGGTGACAGTTAGATTGTACCATCCCTATACATGATGTAAGGGATGGTCTCTCGGCTTCCCTGCTGGTGTTCCTGGCTTGCCAGCTTCTTTACCTCCATCCACGTTGTGGGTTGACCTATGCTCTTGATCACCTCTATACCATGTGAAGGAGAGTTGCATCAGTGCTTCATGCCGGCCATCCTCGCCTTTATGATGCACCTCATCCTTTGTGGTGCCGATGCACGACACTCAGGAGTCTTATAAGAGTCAAGCCCTTCAAAGGGCATTGCTGTCTTTTGCCTATACTTGAGGAATCCATGTAACAATGTAATATGGCCATGAGGCTACGAAATTATGTAATCAAAATTAATTAATGAAATGAACATTTCTTCATATTTCTTGTTTGTGCTAATTTCTTGTATGTTGAGTTTCAAACTATTTTGGTGTCATATTTGCACATTTCGAAGGATTTGTATGACATCTCGATTTGATTCTATGACATCTTGAGAGAATTGTGTGACACCCGATAACCCAATAGGTCCCAGAATCATCTATGTCACCAACTCATGACATCTTGAGGGGATTCTATGATACCTTGGGGGATTATATGACACCCAGGTATCCAAATAGGTCCAGGAATCACCTTTGACACCAACTTATGACATCCCTAGGAGATACTATGACATCCTAAGGTTATTCTATGACACCTTGTTATCCAAATAGGTATCAAAATCAAATTTGGAACAAACTCATGACATCTCGAGGGGATTTTATGACTTCTTGAGGGCATTCTATAATACCATGGTATCCAAATAAATCCCGGAATCAGGTTTAGCATGAACTCATGATATATTGAGACGATTTTATGATATATTAAGAAAATTCTATGACATCTTGCTATCCAAATAGATCACAAAATCAGATTTCGCATGAACTCATGACATCCTGAGAGGATTTTATGACATTCTGAAAGTATTCTATGACAACCTGTAATCCAAATAGGACCTAGAATCAAGTTTGGCACAAAGTCATGACATCTTAAGGATATTTTATGACATTCTGAGGGTATTCTATGACATCTGGTATCCAAATAGGTTTCAGAATCGGTTTGTCACCAACTCATAACATCACGAGGGGATTTTATAACATCTTGAGGAGATTGTATGACACCCTAGTATCCATATAGGTCCCGGAATCAAGTTTGTCACCAACTCATGATATCTTAAGGGGATTTTATGATATCATGAAGGGATTCCAAGGTCCCAAGCATTTTATGATTAGGAAAGCAACTCATAATATCCTGAGGGGGTTCTATGATTAAAAAAGCAATATTAGACATGATAATAAGTCAACATGTATCAATCCGACAAACCTGCAAAGAATGTATCCTTGATATAAACTTGAACCCATTTATCATGGCATTTGTAAAGATCATGCAACCAATCCACATACTTGCATTCTTCGTATTTGTCCATGAACTATGCCCATTTTTTTCCAAAATCTTCGATCATAACAATGTCATATATGGCCTAATTGAACTTAACCATAAATGTATGATGTACTATACATATATGGCCTATCTTCTCTAGAACTTTTTTTCAAAATGTGCCAAGAAAAAACCGATGGCATACATTGGAAAACACCTTCCTAACAGCAGCCTTGATAGCCTTATCTTGGTCAGTGATTATGGCATTGGGTGCTTGACCACCATTTGCATCCAGCCAAGGCTGGAATACCCCTTTAAAAGTTTCAGTCATCTTGTTTGACAACAATGCATGTCCAAGTAAGGTAGACTATCCTAGGTGGTTAACTCCAAGAAATGGGTAGAATGGCATTTGGTAGGTATTCATTGAATAAGTGGAGTCAAAAGTCGTCAATACATCATTAAAGTAAGAGCATGCTATTCTTGACCGTGGATGGATCCAAAATACAATCCTAACTTATCTATTCCCATTCAAGTTCAATGTGTAGAAAAACTTTATATTTTTAGCTTGTATTTGTGCAAAGTGGATTACCATTGACCGTATATCTCCTTCTTTCAGCTGATTTTGATATTCCCGAGAGATAAAATTATTAGCATCCTTCTCTATAAACTCCAATTATCTTCTACCCCCTTTCCGTCTTGCCATAATAGAGTAAATTTAAGTTGTGGATATATCTGAGGCATGCATATTGCTAATCTCTGCCTTTTTTAGTGTACTAATCCTTCTATAGGACCATAGATAACCAACATTTGATATGGAGAGCTCGTGCTTGTATTCTAGAATAACCTCATCTAATCTCCACTTACCAGTCTTCGAATTAAGTCCAGCCTTTATTAAGGCCTTGCAATCAATTTTGTTTATGTCCCTGTGATTCATAAAAATATCCTTTTTCCTAGACTTTCCTTGCCTCTAGCATGTTAGATGCTTGAAGCATAATTACTTTTTTATCATTTAATTTACTACATAAGTTGTGATTCCAAAATCTAGTTTTTTTTACATAACTTTTATAGAAATTATACACATTAGTTGCCGAATCGAACTTTATTCCAACAAGATGTTCAACATTTCATTACCTATATGCAGTGTAGTAGAACAAGATAGATTCTCAGGATAATCACCACTTGTAGGATCATCAAATTGATCATTTGCAACAAACTCTGTTGAAGATGTAAAAATGAATTATTATCAACAAACAACGTAATGAAATTCATAAAATAAATTAGGCCAGCAGGTATCATAATTAGGCTATAGGATGATATCAGAAGCTATTGAAATGGCTCGATTGAGTAGAGAATGTCATAAGTTAGCCAGCATGTGCTACAATCGATCCATGAAATTTCATATGCTGGTGAAAAGACTTGGTTCGAACATGAGATATCATAAGGTCACCAGGTATCATAGGGTCAAGAAAAAAAAAAAAACTACTTCAGAAAGTATTTATGCCATTATAACCTACCAAATGCATTAACTTGATTTAACAACCAAATAAGGTATTGTAATAAAGGAGCATCATAACAGAAAAGAAAATACAAAGATTTTATTTACTTCATGATATCTTCAATATATCATCTTGCAGTAATTTAAGTAGCAAAGCTGCCACTAATAATCTGGGATGCAAAGTAACGATAGAAACTAGAACTCGAACGCTCGGCACTCTGAAAGAGGAGGAACAGAAAGAAACGTGAAAATAAAACTTATCTACTACTTTGGCACGAGCAGAAAATTAAAAAATAATAATAATAAATAATAATAATAATAATAATAATAATAATAATAATAAATACATTTCATAGAAAAGGATATTTTTATCTTCTAATTTTTAAAAATTTAATTATGAAATGCATTAAATTTTAGCCAGATTTGACATCCCCCATGCACCTTCATTTTCTGCTGCTTCTTACATCCGATTTGATGCCGAAAGAATAAAAAGTCAATCACGCCATGAAGTGCAATATGGCCGCCCAACCAGGATGAGATGCACCCAATGTCAAATTTACCATACCAGCGGCAGTTTACAAAGAATTACTCGGTTTTAGACTCTCTTCTACGAGGAACCTAGGCAAATAGGGATGGTAACATGGTATCCTTCGCAACCAACGGCAATACCACTTCAGTAACCACTAATGCATACATGCACACGCCATTGTGCACACACTTACATGTGGGGCAAAAAGAGTTCCCTAACCACGAATACATACATGCACACGCCATTGTGCACACTTACATGCGGGGCAAAAAGAGTTCACAAGATGTTGCTCATCAGTTGCTTTTCATTTGTTACTTGTACACAACAAGCTACGTTGCCCATCACGAAGCTTTGCATTCATGAAATACAACAAATCAGCAGTTTTTACACCCCAACCACCCCCCCATAAAAAAAAAAAAAGGATACACAATGGCATCTTGTACACAGATTCTGGAAATCGAAACAACAGTAGCTCCTCCATCCAAAATGAACAATCTACTTTCCTATCATCAGGCCACAATGATTGATTCTGGCTGGCTTTTGTGCACTTCAGTGGAGTTTTAAAGCAAGCCGGACCTGAGCGTTGGGAATTTACAAATATAGGCCTTCCCAATTACATACTAATATAGGAATTCAATGCAATTGTAACTGATATAAAGCAGACATTTTCTTCAATGTTCTAGAAATAAAACCAATACAGAACATATTTTCTCTATTTCAATCCTGTATTTTCCTTTTAACATGTGATTATGTACACAACAAGATGAGGGCATGCGGCATCATCAGTAAAACTAATATCAATATGATAAGAAATTGAGGACCTCAGGATATTACAGCAATACCTGTCATGGTGTCCTTTTTCGCCTTAATGGACGCATAGCACTTAATCGGGGCTTGACCTCACCATGTAATGGCAACAAACCATCTAAAACAAGGTCCTCTGAACCAGCAGTACCGGTCATGGTTTCCTTCTTTTTCGTCTTAGTGAAGGCATAGCACTTAATCCAGGCTTTACCTCACCATGTAATGCCAACAAATCATCTAAAACAAGGTCCTCTGACACTCTCTTTGTACCTTGTTGTCCAGAAATACAACCCGAATCCAAATTTTGAGTATCTTCAGAAACACAGGACATTTCCCCTATAGGACTGACTGAATCCATGACCAGACTTGCAGCTGGCTGAATTGCTTCACCTTGTAGGTGGCTTTCATCCATGCAGAACCCACCTCCACTGCGAAGGAAGTCATTAGATAAATCGCCCTTCAGGGAGATTTCTTTGCTACAATCAAGGCCAGAGGCTTCTCCAACCCAATCCTCATCTTTGCCGGATGAACCTGGCATTTGGCCATCGCCTGGCTGGAATGCATCTTGCGCATCACTTTTGTCCGCACAAAATCCACCTCCCCTTAGAAGGTAGTCTCTTGAGAGGCTATCCTCAGGGTGGCTCCCACCTATGTCAAGCACAGTGTCTCTAATTGTACTATCATCTTCTTCAGCCAGTTTGTGCTCCACTGCAACTTCATGCAAGTCATTTTCATCCATCCGGTTTGATGAAACATTAAGCTCCTCAACTTCTAAAACCTCTTCTGCATATTTTACATGCTTCCATGGCCGCGTCGACTGGAAAAATTAGCAAGTACAAAGGATCAAAATAGTGTAAATGGAAGAAAAAAAGTGGCAGGACTGAAAGCATGCTATTTACTTAGGATTTTTACAAGGACATTGCACTAAACAAATACATAGATTAGGTTAATGTACCATCAATTAGCACACCCATCAATACAGATTTATAACAGGTGTGCAAATGCCCCTTTAAAGATTCAAAAAAGCTACACCAGCTCATGATCATTATCATCCTGAAAGTAGGTGATATTGTATCTAAGGTTGTCTCACCAGAACAACTTCAGAACTTTTAAGGCATAGGTAGAATGTTAGGCAACCATCATATTGCAGCCTTACCCCAGTTATTCAGGAATTTTAAGAATCTATCTTCCCTGGGAATATTTCAAATAACTTATCCTTTCAAATATCTTAAACAATAGCAAGTGTGAATAATTATGTGAAAGAGAAGATGAGCACATTCAACAACAAAATAGCATACAGGATTGTGTAACTTAAGTTACCCTGCGTAATTCTGATTTGGCTTCTGGTACCTTGGTGTGACTCTCCGAAGCACCTGAGCAAGCAGTATCATCACCAGGCTCATAATTAAGCTTTTCTTCACTTATTCCCCTTCCTCTTCCCCTGCCTCTCACTCTTCCTTTTCCTCTTCCACTTCCTCTCATGTTTTCACATAATCCACTTTGATTACTTCTT
Organism: Areca catechu; assembly: GCA_021397845.1. Lineage (NCBI taxonomy): Eukaryota > Viridiplantae > Streptophyta > Magnoliopsida > Arecales > Arecaceae > Areca > Areca catechu. Next base: position 18,487,365 of record CM038043.1, read on the forward strand.
CCAGATTCATCAAGAATAACTGATTCTACAGCCACATCTGCAGGATGCATATTTTTGCTCTTGGTATTCTGTTTTCTTGGTTGCTTTGAGACTTGCCTTCCTCGTTTAGTCTTAGTATTGGAACGATTATCAGATGCACTTCCCCCTGGTATAGAAGGGCTTAATCTTCTTTTTTTTCTGGAACTGGAGCCTTCTTGTACAAGATCATCTGTCAAATCTGAAGAAATAGTGCCTGTAATTCCTTTCAGGGCCTTCTTGATTCGCTGACTACGAATCTTTGCAAATCTCTCATTGAATGTATAAAATGCCTCCAGCCGCAGCTGAGTCTGTATGAGAGAACAAAAGCAACAGAAGCTGCATTAAAAAATGTAGAACACATTTCCTGTCTTTGAGCATGAGAATCAAACACCTACAGCACTGCTAGTTGGCACCATGGTGCCAAAATCCAGTCAGCAAGAGCGATGGAAAAGCAATTATCATGTTTGGAAAAATCATTTCAATCGAGTAAATCATAAAGACTTCAACTGAGCGAGAATCATGTGTATTGAAATGGTAAAGTTCTCATTTGTGAGACATAAGCCTTAATTTTACTGCATAAACATGGTAACCTAGAAGATTTTTCATAGGGGACCAGAAGATTTCTAAGTTTCTAGCATTAAACTTGCAATGGTCATTGGTTACTGCATCCCTTATATGAAAAGATCATGGCTCAATACCAGCCATTATAGAAAATGGAGAACAATACCCCTGGAACAAAAGTCTACAGATAACTTCTAAGCTGTATGCCTGAACAGGAGTATGAAGAAAGATTATTAAGGAAACAAATGCTTTGCATTATTTTCTCACAATAATAACATATTCATTTGTTATTTCCAGGAAAATAACACAGATGGTAAATTAATTAACAAGAAAAAAAGGATTATAAATAAGCATGAAAACTATAAAGCTTTCACTTTCAATGTAGTAATTTCAACCGAAAAGTTGAAAATATAAGCAGACAAATTATGAAAACATAAAGCAATTGCAAGCAGAATACTAGTAGGAAAATGTACAAACTCAGGAACAGCATGAAAATCAATTATGGCAAATCAGATTTTTTGTGAAATAGGAGGAAGGGAAGAGGAGACAGATAAACTAGATAAATTTTAATTGAAGATGGGAATATAGACAGGCAAGCTATATAAACCTCAAATCAATTAAGAGGAATCAAATCATCAGCCACTTTTAATAATTGATATAAGGCATTTACCTCGTGTTTGTTGTATTCGTTTAAAACAGGTATAAGCAATTCATCAGCCTTCTGGTTACCCCACCCAAACCTTTCCCAGCATAACCTGAACAACATAGGTGTCAAAGAAAGGTATAATATTAGACATAATTTTAAGATGGGATTTGATACACCAGCTTCATTTCTTTTTTCCAATACAAACTTTTTCCACATATTTCTCCTTATCCTTGTCATCTTCTGTTTTAAAGTCTTTTGACTTCAGATAAGGAAACCTTCTCAAATCTGACCATATACCAACTTCCAACTGATGTTTCATGAATCCAAAATCCTAACCAATGCTAACCATGACACTTTTTAAAAAAGAAAGCACATTTTCAATAATATGTTTCAATATAACAGAAAATCCTGCTAAAAAGACAATGGATAGCAATGTATCACTTGAACAGCCAAAAAGCTAAAAGATATTTTTCCTAAAGTCAATAGATCAATTCATGGAACAAGTAACAAGTAGATCGTCTTCACTTGTTAAGATGATCTATTCTTGCTTCATAAGATAAGATACCAAATAAGGTGACAATGCCGAAGTCATGGCAAGAGCACTCGAAGATGCCATAGTATATGGTTTTAACAAAGCATAACAAAAGGATATAATGACTCTAGGGCTTTCAAATATAAGAAATATATAAGCAATTTCTTTAAAAAAAATAGATGATGTTTAAACCTAAAAAAGATAGTGTTATGCCTAGATAACATCATAAATCATTTAGCTAAAGAAAGAGGCATTAAACAATATACATGCCGAAACGTGATTCTTCCATCTCTCAAAACAAACTTGGATGGGAATGAAAAGTTCTACAACCTGACAATATTAGCTTGTATACAAATGATTAAAATTTGATACGGCCTCAAGTTTCTCTTCCTCAAGCAACATTATTATGAGCACAAACAATCACTGTCAGATTCTCCAATGAATAGCCTTAGTCCTTGTATCAAGTAAACTACCATTTACTTCGATCTAGAATTTTTAAAAAGCTTATGGAATTACTAGTTTCCTTTGGAAGGACATGAGATAACCATTTCAGATTTAGATCTGGATAATCAAAAGCTTAAAGAAATGGAATTCCATAGGCACAATCACTACAACTTGTGTAAAAGACTATTTCCAATCTGTAGACACCTCTGATAAGGTGTCAATAGGCATAATATGCCTATAAAGACAGTGATCAAACCAATAAATTCATAAAAGAATTTTAAAACAAATTGCATTGCCTCATATTTAAACTAATGCACCATCTACAGTATCAGAATATAAATCTGTTAAGTATAAACAAATGGTTCGGAACTAGCACAAAAGACTTTTTTTAATATATAGTCAAGTAGGGTTAAAGGCATTTCATGTCAAGATAACATAACGCCTTTTACACTTACGAAGTTAAACACTATTATAATTAGAATTTATACTTAAAACAAATTAATATTGAAAATAATAAGAAATATCAGATGGTCCTAAACAATTGAAATGGAAACTCAATCTAAGATCCCTTTGTGAACACAGTAAAGTAATGCTGTCACTCACCTGCGAAGTAGAACCAAATCTGGCTTTCCCCATGAGAAAGGCTCTGTTGATTCATCAACTTGTGGAGAAATGTAAGCAATAATAACTGAGTCACTAGGAAAAGATTGGGGAATGTGCCAGTTCTTGCTCACATTTCTCTGTAATTTAATTCACCATCAGATGTAACAAAATAATCAATTAATAACAGAAAAATGAAAAGAAAGAAAAAAGGGGCAGACAAAATTTAAACTCACATGCTTACTCATGAAGACATCTTTAATGTCTTGAGTGCCACTAACAGATGGTTGATCATCATGGTCTCCTGAGACAGTTTCTTCAAATGTAGACAGTTCAACATTTTTTCTCATTCCATCTGCCTTCTCTTTGCTTGCTTTTGACGACCTTTTCCTAGAACTGCCTCCAGCATGAGAATCAAGTTTCTCCAGAATAGCTGGATCTGGAGATTCAATCCATTCCCTGAATTTTTTAAGGCCATCTTCCTCAGGAAATGCATTTACAACTTCAATGGCATTGACTATTCCAATTCCACTGCATCATAAGATATTCAATAGTTTAAATTTTAAATAGAAATGCCCAATTTTGCACTTCGCAGGTGACAATGGAAATGTTTATTAACCATTATTCCTTAAACATATGGCATAAGCGCCAAGTTCCGAGCATATCTGAGCATCCAGCACTTCAATCTTGGAAAAATTGTTAGAAGAACCAACACTTCCAGACACATCATGTACAAGCATATGTTGCATTATGCAATTGAAGATATGGGGAAAAGAGAGTGACACTTCAATAAAAGTGTTAGATTGGAGGGTCTGGCATTTAAAAATTTAAAATGACCAAGACTTGGTGCTATTTTGTTGTACCTACTGTCCTACTGACTGATATAAAGCAGGATGCCTTTTAGGGTGACAATGACCAAGCATGTCTGTTCATATCAACCAAGCATCCAAAAAGTTTCAGCAATCAAAAAATCAAGTGTACGGTAATTCTGATTATGAGACAACAATTTCATATTGGAGAATCCATGGTGGCTGGTTATCTTATAACTGAAACCATATTATTAAGTCAACACAATTTTTTCTTGAGATGCTTTTGGTATCTTAAGTCAAAGATGATTAGCCCCTTCTGCTAAGATCTTATTTTATACCTCTTCAGTCTTATCTTTTTGTGCCCGGTTGACAAAAACTTCTGTGCAAATAGTATTCCAGCTTCAAAAGGAAAAAGGAAAGATGAAAATAAATATAAAAGACTTGTTGATGGTGAAAAGTACAGATCCACGAGCCAAACATTGGTGGAAATAAGATCATACCCCAGAATTAGAAAAACTAGAAATGCAAAGTATATTGAAAATTACGGAAGATTATAGTAAAACAAAAGTGCAGCATAAAATCATTTTACACAAAATATTACTTGAAAAAAATGGTAAGAAATTTATTTATAGGAGGAAAGTTGAGATATAAATCATAGTAGATTCATTGCAGCTGAGGATTACACCAGAAGATTTTGAGATCATGGGGAACTACAGCACTTTTCAAAATCATTAAAAGAGATTTTACACAATGAGTATATGGTTGAATGGAGTTCCATACCTAGGTGGGCAACAAATTTATTTGATAGAGTTACAAGGTTTTAAGGACTAATAGAATGTCACACAAGTGGTGGAACAGTGATACAATTTGTACAAATGAGTAAGACAGATATAATTGCAAACTATAGAAGGAATCGACTTTAAATAGATTTTGTAATCCACCCTTCTAATTTAGCTTATACAATTTCGACGATGTCAAAAAAAATTCTTATCTTAAAAAGATATGACCAGTATTTTTAATATCCAATATCTTTCCCTTGAGAACTCAATGAATACACAAACGCATGGCATGTAAATGACTATTACAAGTACTTCTCCCTTATGGTGCAGTATTTTTTAACATTTCAGAAGTTCCATAAAATCAAAGTTTTTGAAGTACTTTTCTAGATACCCATACTAAAAACAGAACTCTCATAAGATTTATCAAAATTAATATAGCTCTCTCCAGAAAGTGGCAATCTGTTTGCTTCGCATTTTTTCCCCTTTTTTTTGGTAGGGAAGGTGGGGTGATGACCAGGGTACAATATCTTGATGTTATCCTTTTAATCAAATTTCAGGTTAATCTCTCAATCAAAAAGTTTATTTTGTCAACTTTTAGTAATTGTCGCATGTTCTAGAACATCAAATGCATGTGCAATGTTACTGCAACAACCAATGAAATTTCGCAATTCACTGACAGAAAGTGCACTGCTGTAACTTACCTGACTCCTTCTGTGTAATCACTTCCAAGAAGCAGCGCCATGCGGATAACTTTCTCTCTGTTTAATCCAAGCTCACTTTCAATATCCTAATACAGCAGAAGCAATGTCATGCAAGGTCATAATTGAAAAGAAATATGTGTACATGTTGCCATATAAGCACAAGAAACTAAGGCTGTGTTTGGAATAGTTATCACTTTTTAAAAAATTTTAAAAAAAAAGAATCAGGAAATCTGTTTCTGCTTTGTTTTTCAGATTTCTGACAATAGAAACATGTTTAGTGGTCACTATTTTGTCCCCTAACAACAGAAAGGGGAAAAAAACTGTTTGGTAAAAGCAAAAGTGAAAAATTCAAAACAATTGTATTTTCTCTACTATTCTACCATTCATCTACTATAAGACCTACAATGAGTAATTGACATCATGCTTAACAGGTCCAAATTCAGTACTTGGTGACTACTAAAAATGTTTTAAAAACATAACAATGTTTTAAAATGTTTTAGAGGACCGTGTTTCTGGTTAAATTGAACATATCCATTCTTACTTCTTATTGATCAGATCACCTAGGTGTTACAAGCTGATTTAAAGTTAATATTTGTGGTGCCTAGATTGGGCTGGAAGATGATGACTTCTTCAGAAAATACAAGAAATGTAGAAACCATTTGGTCAACATCTTGGACTGCTTCAGCCTGCATGGACATTTCATTGTAAACCATTGTTAGGGACTATCGGCACTATGGGAGTGACTTAAACAGAGATGAATAACCATCGAAGTCCAATCCATCAGAACTTGGACCCTTGGTGATCCTAACTGGTGCACTTGCTGATCCATAACAGGGCAGCAATTATAAAGATGCCAAACAATAAACCTCATGGAATACAATGCTGAGCTCAAGTGGTGTGCTCTTGACTCTGCTCCAGAGGTGGTGAGATTAGAGCCTACCGAGGATCCAACACATGAGACTGGATCTGCCTTAGGGGAGAACAGTAGAGAGAGGTAGGATCTACCATAGGCCAGAGCATCTGAGGGCTGCGGCAAAGTGCCTAAGGGCCAGGGCGGAGCATCGGAGGGCCGTGGCAGAACATGGATTAGGTTGTGAAGCAGGCAAAGATGGGAGTCCGGAGTCACAAATAGGGGAGTCCATCAAGTTTAAGCTACTTAAGAAGAAACTGGAAGTGAAAATTTCTCACCTCCAGATTTTTCAGAAATAGTGTAAGTTTTTTTTTTAAAAAAAAAGAAAGATGCATACGAAACATGTTTCCTGCTTTAATTTCTATGTTTTTCTTAGACAAAAAAAAGAGGAAAAAAATCATAACAAATGGGACCTATGTCTCACCAAATAGAAGGGAAAAAATAGAAGTGGAATGTCGAAATACTGCCAAACTTATTTACAGAAAATACAACCGTAAGGAAAACTAAATGAACACTCGTTCGATATATAGATTCTCTGACTAATATTTCAAAATGCAATCTACGTCTTGTAAGACAAATCCAGTTGCAAACCTTACAACTACCAGAATCAAATTTACAAGGAAAACACAACTTAATGCTTGAGAGATTACAGGTGCAAACCTTCATGAAATATGTCTCGACATATTTTCGATCATCAAAAATATTCTTGTAGACACTCCGAGCTCCAAATAAAAAGACATCAGAATCATCAGTTACAACACCATCAACAAGGTTTGTCATTTCCATATATGCACACTGAGCTTCTGCTTCCATAGGTGCAATTATATATGGCAACCCAAACATTTGAAGCAGTTCCTACAATTAGTCAGTATAAGAAAGGAAACTTAAGGCTTACTCATTAACATCATCAGCTTATGTATGAAAATAAGCAAGCATTCTGTGTGTTCATATTATCCCATCAAGCTCCAAGACTGACATGAAGATAAAAATAAAAAAAATCATAGCAGTGAAAACTATTCTCAATTCTTCTCATTTGGGGAATTTTGGTTTTTGTCATGGTAGCGGGAAAAGTATTTGATTGTGAAAGACAGAGTACATTGACCGCAAGCACTGTCAAGGTCATGATGGTCATAGATACAAATGGAACTTTGATATTTCCAACACTCAGCATTAGATGAAAAAAAGGAAAAAAACTAACTAATTTACTTTCATCCTTCGATTAACAATTCTAAAAAGAGGTGACTTGGAATTATTAGAGGATTGCTTCTTGAAAAAGATATTTCCCTTTATGTTCCTGCTTTTGATTAATTTAATGGCAGAGACATAAAGCAAATAACAATCAGGGGTATTTTGTTGGAATGAATAATAAGATAAAATATTTTTTGAGCCACAGAAAACTGGCATATAATTATGATTGCTGTAGAAAGAATCAAATTATCAAGCAACTTTGACAATATTCGAAAAAGGTGCTAAGAAACACCTGGCATTCCGCAAACATTTCACTGCTAACAGTTTCTGCGTTCCGCTCTAGCTTCCGCTGTTCATTTCCAAGGTCAAAGCATTCTTGCCTAAGAAGTGAGATTTCATTATCCAGATTAGCTTCAAAGAGCTCTATGTCATCATTCGGGTACTCCTGAATGGTAGTTTTGCCTCTGACAGAATCAGGAATACTGTTTTTCTCAATAACTTGTTCTGGCTCTTCACAATTGTTATCGACTGCTTCTTCCACCAAGGAACTCTTTTCAGAATACACATTATTATTACCTTTTCCAAAAGAAAGACTTGATTGGGAAGCTGCACAGTCATCATGGTGAGCAGCTGAAAGAGCAGCATCAGGTACACTACTTGTGTTAACACTAATGTCATAACTAGTCTCAGCAAATTCATTTGTGGACATTAAACTATGTTCGTTTTTGGCCACTTCAGAATTATCCAAGCAGCATTGCTTTATCTGACTTAGGTGACCATCAACAGGTTCTGCAGATGGAACATTTATTTGAGACAATGTCCTGCTCTCATCATCTTTCGAATCATTCATTGCAGATGATATTCTATTAGCTTCAACTCCAGATGAAGTTGATGGAGAAAGATGCTTCTTCCCAGAATCTGTCATCTGCAGAACATCCTTTCTGCTAGCAATATCATGGTGCCCTTGCACATCCACTGTAGCACACAGTGGCAGACTTCTCCCAATATGGCTTTCTAAAGAAACATCAGTGTCCCCGCCACTTTTTGAAAGTATTGAATTGTTAAAAAGGGACCCAACAAAGCTTCTATCTTCACTAGATTTCCCTAAGACTTGATTTTCTGAAGTCATTATTGAAGATTTCTGTTTTCCAAAATCATCGAGACTTCTCCTTATAGCTTCCTGTAAATCAGCTTCTTCCTCCAGCAATCCAATGGAAACAGCCTTTTCAGGTTTAGCTTGCCTGGGAGAAGCAACATTAGGAACATGGCATACCCCATGGTCCCCATCCTCCCAGTCCACTTCATCCTCTACATAACTGTTCCTTTCTGCCAAAAATGATTGACTTTCCTTGTGGCCACTTCTTTGACTTCCAGCATTTCCCTCTACCATCCCCTCCTCCCAAATGCATTCCGATTCAGATTCACTTGTGCTTCGATCTGGATGGGAACTTTGATCAAATAACTTTGATGTTGGACTTCCAGAAACTAAATGAAGAAATAGATTATCATCCATGTCTTTCATTCCATTGTCATCATCTACAAAGGATATCTCAATCGCATTCTTGTTGCCAAGAATAGGTGACTCATCAAAATGATGGCTTTCGTCTTCTAGAATTGATGCCCCATTTTTTGTGCTGGTGGTTTCTCCATTTCTTTCATTACTTATACAAGCATTGAGATTCAGACTATTCTCAGAAAGACTCTTTGAAACATTAGGAACTTCTTTGGCATTGGTAGGCTCTGGATCTTTGCAGCTCTCTCCCCGTACCTTTTCTCGCTCATACTCTTTCATCAAGTCCAAATTCCTTTGTATATCACGAGTCATATGCATACCAAGTCCTCTAACTCTGCTAACTCGAACACGCCCCCTCTCATCACGGTATGTCTCAACATCAGGTCCAAATTCCCTGATAAGTTCACTAATTGAAACTTCTGTAGCAGATTTAGACTGACTAGCTGGATTTGAATTCATAGGCATTTCCACATTTCCACTATTTTCAACTCCTCTTGACATAAGTATCCTGATTCAAAGAAGGGCACGAACATATGGAAAAATAAATGAACAAGAATTCATATAAAGACAATCATGATATGCGTAACCAACCCTACAATTATCTAAATGCATCACACAGCTAAAACCCAAAAAGGTGCCTTGCATAAGACGTTGATGATATATGCACATCAATATATGATATGATCAACTAGCTGTGCACAGAAACGGCAATTAACAAGGAAAATATTATAAAATAATGCTTACTGTTTATCACCAGTAAATGATGATGAAAATATGAATTCTCTATTGGCTTCAGAAGCTATCCTTGATGTTTGCACACCTCCTAATCCCCTTCCAGCAGCTTTCTGTACTTCGTCTATCTCCCGGCGGAAAGCAACAGTTTTAAGATATGATTGTATTTGTAGTTCTGAAAATTTTGCAGGGGCCTGAAAGATGGAAAAGTAATCAACGTACATGTTCAATAAATTACCAGCATGCTTAATCAAAACCAAAAGTAGAACTATATCACATGGAAGAAATGGAATTACATAGATTCAACTAGCCAAGAAGAAGAAAGTTTTGCACATGGATGCAACAAGAACAATAATTACAGTCAAATAGTTCAATTTCCAACTGCAGTTACTAAACTTCCATGATGTTGGAAAGTTAATTGTTGAGCTATTGATAGAAGAACTCACACACTGACATGCACATAGACTATTTACCCACGCACATAATTCAAGAGGGTACCTCTTCCAAGCAAGGTTGGCCAAACCATGTCAAACCAGCTAGTTCAAGGCATACTAAACCGGTTGGTTTGAGGCACAGAGAACTAGACCAGTCGGACCCCTCCTCTCCCAGCCCACTTGCTTTGCTCAAGAACCCCCCCTCCCAATTGCTCGTTCAAGTCCCCCCCTGCCTGGCCCACAATCACCCCCTCCCCTCCCAATTGCTTGTGATGATCCAAAAGCCTCCCCCACCGCCCCCCCCCCCCCCCCACCCACCCCACCCAAAAAAAAAAAAGCAATCTTCTCTCTCTCCATTCGGAACTCTCTACCTCCCCTTCTCCTCTTTGATCCTCCCTAGCAGGGTTTTAACTTTTAAATTCCATGGGACAGGAATGTCTCGATTTTTCAATGGAACGGGATGCGCCAGCATCCCGCCCAGTCCCAACACTCGAGACAGGGGATGTCCCAAGGTGTTCCAATTGGGATTGCTAGGATGCTGGCGGGACATCCAATCCCAACACATGAAATGGTACCTCATCCCAACCCCGTCTCAATGTCCCATGGGACATCCCGCCATGACCTAAATCCTTGCCCCCTAGGTTTTTCCGACTCCAAATCCTCTCTCTCTCTCTCTCATTCAAAGCTCTCTTCTCCTCCACTTCCCCATCTACTCTTCGATCCCTACTAGGGTTCCCTTCCAACCCCAAATCCTTCCTTTCTTTCTCTTCTTCTTTCCTTTTCTCTCTCTCCCGCTTCCCCCTCCCTCTACGCTCTTCTTGTACTGGTACGCCCTAGAACAACATAGTACAAATCCATACCATTTCGAACTAGTTGCTAACCAATACACCCTTTAGTACTGATTTGGTGAATCTTGCTTCCAAGTACAATAAAATGTATATTACAAAATAACAAAAGTCAGAACAAAAAAATATAAGACAAAAGAAAATTATTTTGTATTATATCTTTTCAATGAGAATATATAGAAGAGAGGAGGTAATTTAGTTACCAGATGACTGACAATGACTAGATAGCTAAAACTAGAATGGGCTTATAGGAAAAAAAATCATGGAAGAGTTGTCAAGACAAAATTGTATAGAGCCTACATCAGAAGTCCAAAAACACAAGAAAATTAAGAGGACTCAACTATCAACCAAGTTTCAATCATGTCAAAGCCTTAATCAAGTCCAAGAGTCAAATTTCGGGGCTTGGTAACAAATTGTCAATTAAAGAAACAAAACCTTTATAAAACACCAACAACCTAGCAAGGTTTTAAATCCCACAGGATGGGGCTCTGTTCCAATTTTCTTATGGAACGAGACGCGCTGCCATCCTGTCCCATACCAACACTTGGGATAAGGGATGTCCCAAGATGTCCCGATTGGGATATTAGGACAATGGTGGGACGATCCTATCTCAACACATGGGATGGTACTCCATCCCGATGTCTTATGAGACATCCCACTAGGACCTGAATCCTTGCAACCTAGGTAGAGTATCATGCATATTTATGTATATATAAAGATATACAAAAAAACATAAAATAGAACTACATCATAATTCATGATCTAGCATGATTAGAGACATTGATAGATTATACTCTAAAGTTTGCACCATGATTAAAGCAATAATCAAACAAAAAATATGTGAGGAATCACTTTAGGATTTAATGTACAACTATCAACTGTGGTATCTAGGTCTCAATAACAATAAGAACAGATGACGATGAGCAAGTCAAGATGGTGGTGTAGGACTACTAAGTAATATGTGCAAGGCTTATTACCAGGTCTCATAAGCTTTTGACACATTGGCCCATCTTTGCCCCATTTTGGTCTAACACGCATTCCATCTTTGTCCTTTTTCTTATAGCAATTCATATGAAGGCATGGCCCCTCTGTACATCATAGTAAGCACAACCATGTATTCTCATGGACTTCAACATAGTGCAACAAACAACTAGGTTGTGTTGTCTTCCACCAGATATGACCAGATATCCAACTTTGACAGATCTAAATTAACTAATGCCAAATAAGATAACAGAATGATGGAATCCAGAAACAGTTGTTGACTCTAGTTAGTCCCTGGAACGTAGTATTATCAAGTGCTGAAGCAAGTTCACAAAAATGTTGTTTACATACACACACACACACAACAAAAAAAAAAAACTTCACAACTTAATTTTGACATAAATATACAAAGGACTGGCATTTTAAGACTCCAACCATATGGATGTTCTGGTCTAAAACCCCATTGACATAGAACAGGACTTGACTGCAAAAATGCCTATCTTGCTAATGAACACCAATTATCAATGATTGTGTAAATAGCATCTAACCAGTAGCTAATACCTTTTAGTTGTCTTCAACATGCTTCTCTGCCCATGTCCAAGATGACTACAGGAGAGATCCCCAGCTTACATCTACTTGTTGACATGATGAAATTCCAAAATATGGCAGTTGACAATGCTGAGGTGGTAACCTAAGAACTCATGAATCAGAGGGACTCATTGAAAGGACTCATTGAACCAGAATATACAATCTTCCCAAGTTGTTCAACCATACAAAGGATAAGTAATCTCTTGCACAAGTTGATATATTTTGTTATTTATGCTGACTATGTTGTTGGAGCTGAAATATCTCTTGCCATGCCCATAGACCGTTTTCTTTCTGCATGGTATATATAAACAATGCATCCACAATCTCTTTATATGTGAGTTCCCTACCAACATCAAAGTATTTGCTCAGTTAAAGCATTGTTTATAAGATATTTTATTTGTCAAAAAAGATTATTTTAAAACACTTAGCCATCTTACAAATGCTCGTTTGTCGATCAGATGCATAACACTTAGCCATCTTACAAATGCTCGTTTCTTGATCAGATGTGCAACAGTAACAAATTAAACACTGTAACTGAAACAATATACAGGAATTTGGTTCTAACGATGAAAACAATTTTAATAAGATACCACACATAAGAAGTCCTTTGACCAATGTGTTGCAAGCTCATTTTATGCTCTTTCTTTCAGATAAGATTTGGAACCCAACATAAGGGTTCTGTAACTCAATTCCTATGTTTCCATCTTCCATAATGAAACAATACCATCCTCTGTACTGACAATTTTATGTTCAATTGCCAGCAGATCTCTATGAGATGAGAACAATCATATCCTCTGTAATTAGCATTGAAGATTTAGCTGGTGAAAAATGGAGGAGAGGTGTCATGGCAAAAAGAGTGACATGTGCTTAGTAAAAGATGTGGCATAATCCCAGGAAATCAACACCAGCTGATGAGATTATTTATCAAGCTGATGTTCACTCACAAAGAAGAAAATATATTTTCATAAAACAAATGACCGTTCGACTGCAAAGTTCTATATTTTCACATTAAGTTCAAGTTGGGAAAGCAAAGCTTGTCAGCAATGCTTGTCAGCTTTTATTGAACGAGTCAATCAAATTCTTAGCTCTTAGTTTTTATCCCAAGAATGATAGAACATGCATTGCTAATTCCATGAATTTCGATAATGATAAGCCTCTGTGAAGTTTCAAGATATTTATATGCAAAGAAGGATACTTGCTCAAGTTCAAATCAATATTTAAGAATTATTTTTTTATTACCAACTTTAATAGGGCATTCATGTTAAACAGAAAAGCCAAATTAACTAGGATGACCTAATTTTAGGTAATAAAAAAGCAAAAAACACATATATTTCTAGACACAAGCAAAATAATGATGTATGTAATATCCAAAACTATTCATTTTTTACCCAAGAATCTTTTGGAACAACTGCACCAAACAACTGACAACAGTTTTCTCAAAGACTCTTAAAGTCATATCTATTTCTCAGTCAAAGAAGTTCAAAATATGAAAAAGAGTTAAATTTCTAAATTCTAAAGAACTAGAATATGTCTTTCTCAGCAAAAAGTATCAGTAGTATTCAACAAATAAAAACATGAATATACCTAAATAATGTTACTGTCTCAAACTACCATAAGATATAAACCATCTATTTAAATAAGGCTTTCAGGTTACAATACATACTAAATCATCTATTTACATCAGAGCTTACACATGCAGCCAAAATCTATAAAACTATATAATAATCAGTAATGACAGAAAATTTGCAGTTCAGAAAAAGAGAAAAAAAAGAAAGGAAGAAATAAATGGAGCTCCTAAGACATGATATCACTAAAATAATTACTGATGATCGGAAGTTACTAAAGAAGATTAATGGTCTTCATTTCTATACCTTCTTAATTTTCTGGTACCTCTGCCTGTTTTCAGCCATCACACTCTCCCTCATCTGTATAAGAGAAAAACCCAAAAATAGATGTTGGAATCTGAAGTCAAAATGAAGGATAATGTGATGATTAGCAGATAATGGACATAGCCAACAAAGCTTGTCAGTTGTTCTCTACCTGAACAAGGAGATCCAACTGCATTGATGGAGGCAGAGAAGCTAACACTGTTGGGTCAATTTTACCATTTGCAATTGGCTGCAAGAACCAACAAAAATCCCCTATATTACAAAATATTGCAAATATAAACAATTCATGTAGCCACTACTAGACTTGATAGCACTGCTACATTGAAAATATAAGATTATTAATGTTTATTTTTAAAAAAAAAATAGTGCACTAAATCAGCTTGATCTGTATTTAAAAAAAAAAAAAAACTCCCAAAACACAAAAGAATGTATCCAAAATGCCTGACTATTAGAACAAGTGAACAAAATCCTCATAAGGCATTGACCACAAAAGGTTTTGCAAGCATTGTTTCTAGACAAAAAAGAATAGGAAGTTTCATTAGTGTCGACGCCTGCCTGCCACTAACAGTGAACACACTGCAAAACCCTCAGAATCGAAGGTTTGAAATCTCGGCATTGGTTGGTTTCAACTAAAACACCATGAGTTGGTTTGGCAGTTTTAATCATTACCAAATTTTAGCTACATTTTCCATAATATGGGAAAATGTTTTAAAACTTAAGATTATTAAAAACTAGGTAATGGATCTTAATTTTATATTTCTCAGTAGTCAGTAGTACTATAATGCTGGTTCAGATTTAGTAATATTTTCTTTAAGTTTTGAGAGTTAGGAGTATTTTTATAATTTTCCAGATTTTCTGGACACGAGCTGTCACATGGCTCATGGGTTGTATGTTAGGTCTATTTATGTTTGGGGGCTTTATTTATGGTCTTTAGTTGGGCTTTACTAGTCAAGGTTACAGATTTATTATTTGGAGTGCACGTCCTAGTAGAGTATTACAACTCTATAAATAGGTTGTAATCTCTCATTATGAAGGCAGTCAAAATTTCAGAGATTTTTCCTAAGCAATCATGCTTTCTTTTAGAGTTGTGTGATGTGATTCTAACCCTAGTTGTGATGCCCATGGGATTCAATGTAAAATCTATCTATTTTCTTCTTCTTTTTTTCATTACAGCACCCTTAAACCTCAAATTTGGATCTGATTCCATCCCCACTAAACGCTAGCAAACAAAAGCGACAAAACCCATAGCCACCCACCTATCAATTAGCCTCTAAATTCACAAAACAAACAATTTTTTTTATTCCCATTTTATTATTTACATAAAACTCATAAAATTTCATTTTTTCCCTCTATTTTGCACCTAAATCGTTCCTCATCCATATACTAAAATGAACCCTAGCTTCCTATACAATTTCCCTACCCCTTTTGCCAAAATGACTGATTAAGCATCCCTGAAGTTTCCTAATCAAGGTTGTGCTCCATCACTAGGATTTGTAAAAAAAATTAAAAAAAGGGAGAAGAAAAGCAAAACAGTCAAGAAAATAAATTAGACATAAATTTTGTATATGTTCTATGTCTAAGACCACATATACTGTATTATGTTCACTCCTTTTATCCAACAGCTGTAAAAAAAATCATACAATAAAATAAAGATGACAAAAATCATCATCCACAAATTTTAGAGTGTCATATAATATTAATTATTTATCATTACAATGATGGTCTAACATTTAAATATTCACGAGACCTAAACTTAGCATAATCTTTCAGCACATTTATATCTATAACTATAGTTTAAAGTCCCTTTAAACTAAATATCAAGATGCCTTTAGCTCTTCTCAAAAACCTGAAAAACTCACAAAGATATGGAACTTGCAGAAGAGCCACAGAAATTATGCTACCCATAATAATTGTGTCCCTATAAGTTGATTTTAAGCAAAACTCCTTAACCAACCCAAATATTAGGTCAAGTCCAACTCAAGCAGCAATGTTGTAGCAGTGTTGTGTTTTCACTTTTCAGTTTTAGAGTTTCAACTAAAACTTCAAATTATCCTTGTCACCATGATTTTCTTCACTTTCATGGCAAGTGCTCTATCTGACCTCCTTTACCCTTTTAGGAGAACTTAAGATTTATTATTTAGAAGGCAATGGAGACTGATTGTAACTTAATGATCATAACATGTCAACTGTATGCCATTGCAATTATTGGTTTCAAAAAGAGCTTTAGTGACCTAGTAATATTTGCTGATAACCATTATTATAAATGAATAAAATGGAGTGTAATAGAACTTCATTCCTCTTCTCATGAGAAAATTCTTCATCAGCTACAATTGAAGTCTATAAAACAAAGACCACTTCAGTGAATCAAACATTCAACATCAAAGTGTCTTGTTATACATGGCGCTCACACAAAACTGCAGCATTGAGAACAATAAGACCATCACCGTCATTGCACAATGCACCATATTTTGTGCTTTCATCAAAGGTAGTGACCAGCCTGTAAGATCAAATGCAAGGACAGAGGAAGAGTTCCTCCAAATGAGCTGACTGAAGTCTACTTGCAACTCCTTTGTAGCCTTCTACACCAAACCACATTTTGCACACCTTCACCAAGCTATCTGTAAGCCAAAACATTTTCCATGTGCCTAATCTAATTGTTGTACAACATCACCTGGGTGCTGGTTTTACTAAAAGTTCACAAGATTATTTATCACTACACGATGATCTTCAAGAGATACTGAGGTTATCATACAGAAGTTAGCACATGAGACACTGATGGCAAGGATTCTCCCACTAGTGCCCATCTAAAGCAGTTTATTCAAATACAACTTGAGATGAAGTGATGAACCTTTTCCCTCATTACTTTTCAGGTTGCAAAGCTGACTATTTGTCATGGATATCTCCATCTTGTTTAAAATCCATCTGTATTTCTAGTAGATTCATCATTAAAAAATAACAAGATTCAATCAGTCACATTTGGCTTTGGCACTATCATTCCACCTTAAGAATAGCAACCCCAATTCTTACTTTCAGTCATTTGTCATAACGTCCTTCGCAAATATTCCAAGCTTCAGTTTAATGGGCAAAGAAAGGTACTTAGATTCATTTTTAACAAACAAATCACTTGAAAATATTATCACATCCACACTACTAGTGAAATGAGAAGCTTCAACTTCCTAATGCGCCATGCCTTTATAAACACCCTAACAATTTGTACTTGAAATTCTAACACTTCCTTCTCAGGCCTGTGTTATGTAATAAGAAAAGTTGTAAATGTACGCAAAGGCAGATGGAAATCGGTCACTGAACCACTTCATCATTCGCTTAATTTAAACTAGACTTACAAAGATCATCTCTTCGTTCTCTTCATCATCATCATCCCCTTCCTCGACAGATGGTCCATCCCCAGCAGATGCCAGTTCACTCTCGTTAAAATTCGCCTCTTCTTCAGCTGCAAGCGATGCTGCCAGCCTAAAAAAAGCACAAAAAGCAACTTCGTTACCAAAAAAATGGACCTTTTGCATCGATTGAGAAAGACAAGACAATCCAAGGTCCCAATTTTTTGGTACTCACAGCTCATCCAGACTCTCCAGAGTGGAACCCCCTCCAGCTTTCTCCCCACTCTGTCCACCACCGCTTCCCCCTGCCCCACTTTCCTCACCCGACAACAACACCTGCTTTCCCTTCGATTCATCCATAACCTTCTTGCCCTTCAAATCATCATCCTGCCGCCTGCTGTTCTTGATCTCCGCTGCCAATTCTTCAAGTTTCCTCGCCTTGAGCTGCGATAATCAAGAACTAATCAATCAATAAAGAGGAGAGAGAGATGAATGAATGCTGCCCCAAAGGTTGAAAAGAAAGAGAGGAAAAATTTTGATTTTGAGGCAGGGGAGCGGACGTGATTGAGGAGAAGCTTCTCTGCGGTCTTGCGGATCTTGGCCTGGGCGTTGTCACGGTGGCGGCGGCGGGCGGCGAGGGTGCGGCGCTTGAGGGCGGGGGTGGCGCCGTCGAAGACGAAGACAGGCTTGGTGCGGAGGAACAGGAGCTTGCAGATGCGACGGAAAAAGCCGAGGAGGTGGGCGTTGTTGACCATCTCCCCCTTCTCGTCCCGCATCGCCTTCATGAACTGCACCATCCAAATGCTCGCGTCGATCGCCAGTTTCTTCCCCGCTAGGGTTTCCACCGACACCCGCCGCCCCACGGGGGCCAAAAGCTCCCACAGCCCATGGACTCCCATGACGGCGGATTTGGATTTTGTTCTTCTTCTCTGTCTTCTCTTCCCTTCTCCTCCGAGGTTGTCTGAGTTCAAAAGCTCTTGTCTTTCATCTTCGGCTTTCCCGGTTTCTCCTCACGGGTTGCCGCCTAAAGGAGTGCGCCGGTTCCGGTCCGCGTCCTATGTGGAATGTGGGGATGCCCCCGAATAGGAGCGTAACCGTTGTGGTCCACGTTCAATCGTTTGCCCGCATGCTATGCATGTGACATTAAAGTTCTAGAAAAGCTCCCAGCTATCTCTTCCGGTTTTTTTTTTTTTTTTTTTTTTTTTTTTTTTTTTTTTTTTTTTTTTTTTTTTTTTTTTTTTTTTTTTTTTTTTTTTTTTACAACGGGCACGTAGCTATGACACCATGACAGTTTAAAAGATAAAAAAAAAAATTTCTAAAAGAATAGAGGAACACTATCATCCTATGATCAGAACCAATCAGTAGAATACTGAGCAACATAGAAGGCAATCTAATTTACAACATAATTTACCTCCCGATAGATATGGCGGGATGTAGCTATAATAAAAAGTTACAGAAATTTCTAAATATCACGAGAATGGGCATCACAGCGATTCAACCTATCATGAATCTAGGTAATAACAATGTAAAAGTCACTCTCAATAATAATCTTGTGAGCATGCAGATCAGCTCATGCAGCTCTAAGCTCCGCTTCTGGGATAGATGGATCATGAAAAAAAATCTTCTCACTCATAAGAAGCCTCCCATTATCATCTCAAATGACATACCCTGCACTACCATCAACACCGCGAATACTGCCATCAAAGTTCACCTTGATAAATCCCAGAGGAGGGGGTTTCCAGAAAATGTAAATAGCTCTCCGGGCCGCTATCAAGATAGCATGGGAGTCCAAGAAATCTGAGGTTATAAGGAAGGCGATATTGTCAAACTGGTGATACTCCATTGTCATGAACTTGGCTCTCTGAAGAATTCGATTAGCCAGGATGGCCTCGGTCTCAAAGATCATCGCATTTCTAAATAGCCAAATCTAATAGGCAATGTAAGCAATAAGGCAGCTCTCCTGTGCCAAACTTTAGTGGAGAAAATCAAGGAAGGAGCACAGCCATAAACCATCATCAACATCCTAAGGCCAGCTCCCAGCAAGCCTCCAAATCAACCTCACTCTGGGATAGTTCAAGATTGCATGCTCAGTGGACTCATCCTGACTACCACATACCAGGCAAGACATCAGCAACTCCATACCTCTGTGCCTAAGAAGAGTCTTCGTAGGAAGACGATCCCAAGCCATCTTTCAAAGAAAGATGCACTCTCAAATGAACATGAAGTCTCCATATCCAAGTCGCCGCAAATCTCGTTTCAGAATGTTCCCTGCACAAATCATAAAGGGTGCTCGAAGGAGCCTTGGGGCAACAAGAAGGGCCCCAGACCCTCAGGTCCTGGCCTTAGTGAATCAAAATCGGGATAGCAAGAATCTAAGAGGCCAGCTGGCTCCCAAAAAGTCTAGATATCTCCTGAACTCTCCAAGCCCTACCATCATTCGTCACAAATCACAAACCTGGAGATTGGCACCGACCTCCGTACTCACAAAGGTTGGCCACCTAGATAGAGGTAGAGTAGAAATCCATGCATCTTGACTGACAACAATCATGGTCCCATTACCAACCAAACATCTGATATGGGTCATCACAACAAGGGCACAGGTACAAATCTCCCTCCAGATACAAGAACAATAGTGGATCATCTGAATCTGGGATCCCTGACTCCAAGCACCATAGCGGGCTCTCATCACCCTGCTCCACAGATAGTTAGACTGGAGAAGAGATCTAACAGCATGTCTGGTAATGAGAAACTCCCTCCTCACTAGGGATTCCGAGACCACCATCCCTAACTGGCCGGCATATAATATCCCAAGCCAACAAATGAACACCATGGCTATCATATCTGGGCTTCCATAAGAAGTTACGGAAAATCTGCTCCATCTCTCTCAAGCAGGAGCTAGGAATCACAGTGTATGCCAGGAGGTAAATAGGAATAGAGCTAAAGACAGACCTGATAAGAGTAAGTCTACCTATCATAGATAGAGTAAAAGCCTGTCAGCCCTCAAGACGATCATGAACCCGCTGCACCATGGGCCTATACTCTGTCCTTCACAATCTCCCCCCAATCATAGGGATGCCAAGATAAGTAAGAGTTTCGAACTACTCTGAAATCCTGAGTCTAGCCAGGATATCCAACTTCGTTCGAATCTTTGTTCTGGGGTCGAAAATAATAGAGGATTTCTGTAAATTCACAAGCTGTCCATACCCATGGCAATAGGACTCCATAACATAAGCAAAGGATCTTGCATTTTGAAGAGAGGCCTGACCAATAAGGAGACAATCTTCTGCAAAAAGGAGATGAGAGAGAGGATTGGCCCCAGGAGCAGTCCAATAAGGCTCCAATAAGGAATTTTGGACCGCACCCCTCAGAGCCCAAGAAAGAGCAATAGCATATAAGATGAACATGTAGGGGGACAGGGGGCAACCTTATCGGAGACCGATCATCGAAGGAAAGAAATGAGTTGGAGCACCATTCACCAAAATAACAAAAGTAGGGTCTTCAACATAGTCCATGGTCCACCTGATCCACTTGTCCTGGAAGCCGAAGTCATGAAGAGTCCGTCAAAAGAAGTGCCAGCTCATTCGATCATAGGCACGCTCCATATCAAGCTTGATCGCCATGAGACTCCTCCGAGATGGGGCATACCTGAGATCATGCATAAATTCCTGAGCAAGGAGGATATTATCGGTAATACAGCAACCACTGATGAAGGCTCATTGCTCAGGATTGATGGATGAGGCACAATCATTTACAACCACCCGACCAAAATCCTTGCACAGATTTTATAAAGAGTGGTATAGAGGCTGATCAGCCTGAAGTGGCTCGGAGTTGAAGCATCATGTCTCTTCGGGATCAGAGTAATCAGAGTTTTCTTTCACTCAATAGAGGTACCAAAACCCAAAGTCGCATGTGCAGCCTCGACAACCTCACCTCCAATAATGGACCAATATCGACGGAAGAAGAGGGGAGGGAAAATATCCAGGCATGGAGATTTATCCTTCCTATGGGACCAAAGGGCATCCCACACCTCCAAAGAAGATACAGGGAGAATGAGATTCGAGTTCTCCTGATCAAAGACACAATCCAGCGGATAAGGACCCTGGAAAGACACATCCTCCCCAAGAGGAAGGTCCATCTAGATATGAAATACTGGAAAATCCGTTTACTGATCACATCACTATCGATCACCATAGTGTCATCCTCCTCTCTCAGCTGCCTAATACGATTAAACAACATCCGGATCATAATAGCCTGATAAAAAAATCTGGTATTTCTATCTCCTTCCTTAATCTATTGCACTCTAGATTTTTGCCTCTATAAAGTCTCTTGCTATCTCAGAAGAGAGTGGTGGGAGGAGATACAACGATGAAGCATACCCAGGTCAGCCTCCTAGAGACCTCCCTCTTGATCCTCCCACCTCTGAAGCTCAGTAATATCACTCTCCACCTCCTCAATCCATCTAAGAATGTTACCAACCTCCATTCTATTCCACCAGATAAGCCTTCGCTTAGCCAACTCCAACCTCTAGGTCATCTAATACCTTGCATCCCCACGAATCAGCAAGCTCCAAACTGCCCTGATCAACTTTCAGGACCTAGGGTAGAAGGTCCAGAACTTCTCAAAATGAAAAGGGGGCCTAGATAGATATGTACCATCAGTAGTGATCAGGAGAGGGCAGTGATCATCGGGAGGTACTAAACTTGGTATCCAGGAAAGCGTTGCATCCAATCAGTCGATCCAAAAGCCGATTGATCCTCTTCCAAACTCTGGTACTACCATACCGGTTATTTTACTAGGTGAATCGAGAACCATAATGACCCAAGTCAATCATGCCAGTATTACCCATAAACTCCCTGAACTTTCTGGAGTCGAAGCTATCCACATACTGCTTGCCTGATGGGGGACTAATATGCATGCAATTTTTTTTTGTATGTTTTACATGTTGAGTTAGGTGATTAATTCCCAAATTTCAGATCAAAATTATTTGTAGAGAATTTTGTATGAATTTTTGAAGATCAGCATGAAGATTAGGACCTAGAAAAGTAACAAAGAAGAACCGCCGGGATTGAGAAGCCTCGGTTAGGGCAAGTTCTCCTACAATAAAACTACTGGAGGTAGAGGGGTGTACCTAACAACGTCTGTGAAGATCGCAGCGAAGGGGTCTCTCGTTCCTCGACGGATGCGGCCTGGAAAACCGAGCCAAAGACCCGCGGATACCCGGCTTTCTGCTCGGTGATCCGATTGAGGCTTGGCTGGAGTCGTTGGATTCGTAGGAACTCAGGGACCTGCAAACGACCTGTCAGGGGTTAGAAAGCTCACAAAGGAACAAGAAAACAAAGTAAAAACAGCAAGGGAAGGCTTCTTTTGGAGTGGACGTCCAGGGATCTGGAGGGTTTGTTGGCAGCAGGAAGATGATTGCAAATACCGGGAAGAAGAACTCTCACAAACCCCTTTATGCACACAGCAGAGTATCACACCACTCAATAGAAGAACTCAAGGTTTTCATTCATCAAAAATTCTCCTCATACAAGAGGCTAGGGTCCCTTAAATAGACCCTTAACCTTGGGCTCCAAGTAAGGGTACATAAGTCTTTACATAAGAATCATTTTCCCTCTCAAACCCTAGCTAGAAAATAAGGAAATATTAGGTAGAAAAATCCCTAAAAATTTTCTTGACTTGGTCAAGACTCCAAGGATGCCTAGGGGGGCGTGTTGGGCTTCTAGGAGCAGCAAAAGGCTGGCCCAAAGGGGCTCGGGTGCATGGGTTTGGGCCTCTGGAAGCTGGGGTGGCCTGGTAGCCAGGTAGCAGGAATATTCCCTGGTATCTTGCTTCTTAGGGGCTTGGGCTTGGCACCTGGGCTTGATTTCTTTGGGCTAGGATGCAGATGGACCTCTGGAATCATGGATGCCCTTATCTATGAATATACTTTGGCATCTGGAAGGGAATCTGGGTATCTGGAGGGCATCTGCAAGAAATCAGGGTTTTCTGAATTTTCCTCCTGGGGTCTTCAAATCTTCAAGCTGGGTTGGACTTGTGCTATACTTCCATGTCTTCAATCTAGTTGGACTTGGTCTTCACTTGTATGATATAGTCTTGAGTCTTCAGTATGCTTGGACAGGACTCAAAAAAATAAAATTAGCTCAACATGAGCTGACTAGCATTGGACTGAACTAGCTCAACATGAGCTGACTAGTACAGAACTGAAATAACAACTAAAAATACTCAAATAACAACTAAAATGGACTCAGATGAGCTAAGTCCTTATTACAGATGGACTCATAAATTATTGATCAATTTACAGAGGGTTGAAAAAGCCTCTGTCTTATTCTGGTGCCTCAGGTGTCCCCACCAATTCTCCCGGGGTGGGAGGAACTCGACCCTGTCGAGTGAAGGTCAGACTGGCTCACATATCTCTCGAGAAGGTCTGGGTTGAGGCGTTGCAAGTCCTCTCGAGAAATCCACGAATCGTCCGACTCTGGCCGGCCTTGCCATCGGACCAGGAAGCGTTGATAGTCATGGCCCTGGGTCGTGATGGTTTGATTGTCCAGGATACGCTCGATCCGTTCTCCTCTCTTAGGCCAAATTTGTTTGTGGACACTCTAGGTTAGGGTCACTCACAATGAAAAGGAATAGGTCCAAAGGCCTCACTAGGTAGCGCTGCCGGTTCCCTATACTCAACCAGGTCTGTAATATTGAAGGTAGAACTAATGCCCAAATCCGAAGGCAAGTCTAACACCTAGGCATTTGATCCAACCTTCTCTATCACTTTAAAAGGTCCGGCTCTGCGAGCATGAAGCTTCTTTTAGGCCTAAGCCTAACCAAGATAAAATCCACTACATCAAATTTTTTGATCCATCTTCGGGAATTAGCCAGTTGTTTTAACATTAGTGCAGGTGGTGAACATGCTAGGCACATGCAGACTCCTAACAAGATGATGCAAAGGACTCAAACCTACACCTAGCAAACTCGACTATGCATTCCTATCGAAGGAAATTTTATTGAACTCTTTGGATCTAAACCTAATAGATTATAGGTTCTCTAGGTTTGATCCTAGCTTGACATGCACATGAAAATTTACAGTGAACTCCTAGCAAATTCCAAAGAGTATGCCAGAAGTAAGATGCAAACCTAACATGCGTGATGAATGCATGCAGTATGCTAATCTCAGCTAAATGCAATCTAATGATCCTAGAAATGCTGGAGGTGTCAGGAAAGGGCAGAAAATAGGAAGTGGGTTCAGAAGTAGTTTGGTAGGGTAGGGAAAAATGTTCAAGGTTAGTTGGATAAAGTTCAATAAAAGAAGGCATGTCAGGGACTAATCCTAGACTAATGAGGCTAATCTTACGAGATTGTGGAATATCTATGGGCATGAAAAGGTCCATGCTATGGAAGGATGGGTCAACAATTTCTGGGAAGAGATCTTCAATAGGAATGGCAGGAAGGGATTCATCCTGAGGGCAATGGGTTAAGTAAGCCAAATCCTGAATAAAGTCTTCTTGTTCATGCAATTTAGGAATAGGCTCTACAATTAGATCCTTTTCTAGAGTTTCCTCAGGTAAAATCCTAGTATCATAGTTCTCTTCCTCTAATTGTTCTTCCACTATAGCTTTAGGTTGGATGTGGTCAAGGTCAACTAGCTCTAGGATGGTTTCTACCTGGGTATCTACTGGGTCAGCTAATTCTAGGTCTACTAAAGGTGTCTCCTCTTCTCCTTCATACTCATCCACTAGGCTAGCATCAGCTTCATACACTTCCGCGTTAATGTAAGCCTTGTCAATCTCAGAAATGGTTGGAGAAGGTCGGCTAGCAGAAAATTGGTTAGGTTCTGGTCTCTGATTATGGGTACTACTAGTAGGTTCAGGTTGTATAAGGGGTAGTGGCTCACTACTGGGTTCGTATTTAAGGATACTAATCCTATGGGGTTCAAGTTGACTAGGGGAAGCATGACTAGTACTAGGTTGATACTTAGGGGTTATGGGTTCTCTAGGCTCATAGGACAAGGGTGCAGATCTATGGGTCATGGGATTATAGGATCTGGGGTCATAGCATTTTGGGTCAGCTCTATGATCAGGTTCTAAGGATAGATCAAGGTACGGGGTCCTCCTAAGGTTGGGCTCTCTATATGGGTCAGGATATTGGGTTCTCTTAGGGTTGGACTCCCTATATGGGTCAGAATATTGGGTGTTGGGTCTACTAGGCTCATAGGGTGTGGGTGCATAGGATCTATGATCATGGGATCTAGAGTCATAGGATCTAGGTTCATAGGTTATGGATTCATAGGTTCTAGGTTCATAGGATTTGGAGTCATAAGATCTATAGGTTGTAGGTATACTAGGCTTATAGGGAGAGGGTAAATAGGATCTATCTTCCTGGTCTATAAAATCCTGATTGGGTCTTCTAGGACTAACCTTAGGGATTGGGTCATGACGATAGGCTCTCCTAGGTTCAGCCTCAAGGTATGGATCAGGGTTTGGGGTCCTCCTAAGTTGAGGGGAATTAGGATCTTGCTCAGACTGTGACCTATGGTTATTTTTTGGAGTCCCTACCCGGACTTTTAACTGATCAAACCTATTGGTAAGATGGTCAATTCTATCATTAGTTTGAATATGAGACTGAGTTAATTGGGTCATCTGGGTAGTTATCTGGGTAGCCATCTGGGCCATTTGATCAGCTAGGGCTTTTATTTGAGCTTGTAAATTTTTCATGGGTTCAGACATTTATGAAGGAGGTGGGTGATATGAAACTCCTGATATAGTGCTCATGCAAGACTCGATCAGATCGACTATAGCTGACTAGACCTAGAGTCCAAACTAGATGCTCAATCAGGGTGGCAAACTAGCCTATAGTAACCCCGTACTCAGCCAGGCAGGTGTAAGGAGAGTGTTAGGTCTCTGATTGCCAATCCTAGACACCAATCAGAGATTGGCCAGGTAGGCGGACCAGCACACAAGTCCTTCGAGATTGAATCCCTAAACCACCATTCTAGACACTGAGCACAAGGCACACACAGGTTAACTCGACACAGTGATCTAACACTAGCCCGGACCCGACCAGTTGGTGTCCCTAGCCCACTAGGGCAAATTAAGTTTAGTTAATTTTAGGTTAAGGCTTGGGACCGAATGCAAGGGATGTGGTTTTGGGCTATGGAAAGGTTATCAACTCCTCCCCCCATCTGATATAGCAAGAGTGCCCTTAAAAGTAGATTATGCAATGATGGCAGGCAGATGATGCAAATTAGGGTTAGATATTTTTGGTATTTTTGGAGAATATGTAATTTTATTTTATTTTTTTTTTGGTATTTTCTTAAATAGAAGAAAACTTACAAATTATTGCCTAATATTCAGGAAATATACTAAAATTAAAAGATATGCAAAAAATGCTAAACAAAACCCTAAAACTTCCAAACTTGTCTTGCTGAAAAAATAGAGCCAAAATTTGCAGGCCCTATTTTGGCTTGCAGAAAATTCACAGGACATAATAAAATCTGGAAAAATTCTTAAAATCACCGTGAATTATGATAAATCCAAGAAAATAAATTTCAGAGTTTTTGGAGTTTTTAACAGGGAGAAATAATTAAAATAACAGAGTATATACAAACTGAAAAATTGCAGAAAATAAGCCCTAATCTAAGCTCTGATACCAAATGATGGGGGACTAATATGCATGCAATTTTTTTTGTATGTTTTACATGTTGAGTTAGGTGATTAATTCCCAAATTTCAGATTAAAATTATTTGTAGGGAATTTTGTATGAATTTTTGAAGATCAGCATGTAGATTAGGACCTAGAAAAGTAGCAAAGAAGGACCACCGGGGCTGAGAAGCCTCGGTTATGGCAAGTTCTCCTACAATAAAACTATTGGAGGTAGAGGGGTGTACCTGACAACGTCTGTGAAGATCGCAGCGAAGGGGTCTCTCGTTCCTCGATGGATGCGGCCTGGAAAATCGAGCCAAAGATCCGCGGATACCCGGCTTTCTGCTCGGTGATCCGATTGAGGCTTGGCTGGAGTCGTTGGATTCATAGGAACTCAGGGACCTGCAAACGACCTGTCAGGGGTTAGAAAGCTCACAAAGGAACAAGAAAACAAAGTAAAAACAGCAAGGGAATGCTTCTTTTGGAGTGGGCATCCAGGGATCTGGAGGGTTTGTTGGCAGCAGGAAGATGATTGCAAACACCGGGAAGAAGAACTCTCACAAACCCCTTTATGCACACAGCAGGGTATCACACCACTCAATAGAAGAACTCAAGGTTTTCATTAATTGGTGGGGACACCTGAGGCACTAGAATAAGACAGAGGCTTTTTCAACCCTCTGTAAATTGATCAATAATTTATGAGTCCATCTGTAATAAGGGCTTAGCTCATCTGAGTCTATTTAGTTGTTATTTGAGTATTTTTAGTTGTTATTTCAGTTCTGTACTAGTCAGCTCATGTTGAGCTAGTTCAGTCCAATGCTAGTCAGCTCATGTTGAGCTAATTTTATTTTTTTGAGTCCTGTCCAAGCATACTGAAGACTCAAGACTATATCATACAAGTGAAGACCAAGTCCAACTAGATTGAAGACATGGAAGTATAGCACAAGTCCAACCCAGCTTGAAGATTTGAAGACCCCAGGAGGAAAATTCAGAAAACCCTGATTTCTTGCAGATGCCCTCCAGATATCCAGATTCCCTTCCAGATGCCAAAGTATATTCATAGATAAGGGCATCCATGATTCCAGAGGTCCATCTGCATCCTAGCCCAAAGAAATCAAGCCCAGGTGCCAAGCCCAAGCCCCTAAGAAGCAAGATACCAGGGAATATTCCTGCTACCTGGCTACCAGGCCACCCCAGCTTCCAGAGGCCCAAACCCATGCACCCGAGCCCCTTTGGGCCAGCCTTTTGCTGCTCCTAGAAGCCCAACACGCCTCCTAGGCATCCTTGGAGTCTTGACCAAGTCAAAAAAATTTTTAGGGATTTTTCTACCTAATATTTCCTTATTTTCTAGCTAGGGTTTGAGAGGGAAAAGGATTCATACAAAATTTCCTACAAATAATTTTGATCTGAAATTCGGAAATAAATTACCTAACTCAACATGTAAAACATACAAAAAAAAATTGCATGCATATTAGTCCCCCATCATTGCCTCCCATCTTCTCATGAGAACCTGCAATGAAATTAAAATCACCACCAATAAGAGAAGGTAAGCCCTAGGTAACTAACTTAGAGATCTCATGCCAAAGCCTTCGCCACTCCATATACTCAATGCTCGTGTACATGCCGGATAGAAGCCATGGGCTATCCATCTAGTCCAAGATCACCATGACCACCTGCTGCTCACAACTATAAAAAGTATCGACCCTTATAGAGCTCCGCCTCCACATCACCAAGATACCTCCTGAAAGGCCCCTTGACTCAATGGCATAGGTTCTCCACATGGGATGAAGCCGCTATCTTACCTGATCTAGGCTCCTCCCAGATAGATGAGTCTTAAGAAGAACACAGATATCAAGGAAGTACTGGTGAACCAATCTACCAAAAGTAGTTCGGAATGTAGGTTTCCCTACACCTCGGGAATTCCAAATCAGGAGCCTCAAGGTGACACTTGATATGGAAGGGGGTCCACTCCAGAATACCCCTCAGTTTGCTTCAGTACATCCCTATCTGATGAATCCACCATCCTGGAGGTCCCATCACCTACCTCCTAAATGAACTATCTTGGTCTCCCCACAGCCTCTTCATGAGACAAACCTTGTGCTCCACCACCATCGCAAGCTCTTGTGTCGGAGATTCAGATTCAACCCGAGACTCCAACACCTGCAGAGTCATCTAGGTTGGGATGTTAGCCCCCTCCCGTGAGCCACCTGCTGAGAAGATGAAGGTCCCCTGATCATCCCTTGCAGCCAAAAGTAGAACCTTAGCTTTAGGATGCGTAGATCTATGGCGACATCCTTGTTCTTCCTTTCAGGTTCCTTGTCGGGTTTTGATATCTTGGACTTTGTAGAGCTATGCTTCCTCCCCGCTAGGATCAGATGATTCATAGGAGACCGGGCACGCTTTGAGTAGCCTAGATCCCTACTAGTTTCCCTACCTGGTTCCTCCTCCAATTTGTCCAATCCAAAGTTTCCAGAGTCACCTTGCAATAGCCCAAATCGGCCCAATAACCTAGCATTCAAACTCGCACCCCCTTCCTTCAAAGATGTTGAAGGATGAGAAGGGGACCACCAACGGGCAATCTTCGCTGGCTTGGACCACCCCTCGACATCCAGAGCACTATCAAATTTTTTCCCCTAGGCTTACAGGTTCTTTTCCTTTCCTTCACGAGCTTGAGTCTTGATCACCCTTGATGTCCTCCTTCTTCTCTGAACCATCCACCTTGTCCATAGATGGTAGCCATTGCCGAATAGCAACTAGCCAAGGGCCCAAGCCATGTCCACCCATGCTCTCTTCCTCCCTTTGCTCATCAGCACTGGCCAAATTATTTGGTTGAAGCTTTGCCGGTACTTCACCAATAACCGAACAAGCATCACTGATAGTGTGAAACATCCCACATTTGAAGCAGATCTTGGACATGTTTTCATAGATAAATCACTACCATCGACTACCCTCCGGACCACCAACCAAATCTCCTAGCCGCAATGGATGAAAGAGGTTGATGCGAACAGCAACCCTGGCAAATCCCAGTCGCTGATGTTGAGCAATGCATTCATCCAAAAAAACAAACTCACTAGCCCAGTTGGTAATCCGTCGTAGTGTCTCCATCCCCCAAAGTTTAACCGGAAGAAGTAGGAGCCGTATCCAAACCATGGCGGTCTGGATCGCCATCTTCATCGGGATGAAGCATGGTCATGACGGCTTAAGAGTAAGAACATAGCCATTGACGACCCAAGGCTAGCGTAGAATCCCATCATGGTCTCCCGATTCCTTCGACCGGAACAACAGGAAGCCATTATCAAGATTAAAGCCCTCCACATCACCCTTCAAGATCCCTCGTAGCCAGAACTCATGAACAACAGCTTCCATTGGGAGCTTCCAATCGAGGGATTTAGCCACAAGTCCCTTAGAAATCCAATCATCAGTTTCATGCTTGATCTCCTTATCTTGCAGTTTGATGACCTTTAGGAAGTGGTGGATGAGCTCCTCGATAATGTCCAGCGGGGTTCCAGAGAAACCCATATCGACCGACCGGAAGAAGCCTTAATCCCACCAGAAAAATGGTGATCCCCTGACACCGATGAGCCACCGACATTCGTCTTGCTGCTCGCCATCCTCCACTGTCGATGATCGCTTTAGAGTACGACGTAGTCGCCGGCGATCGAGCACCGAAGAAGCGGAGCACGAATCTTCAAGTTGGCAACGGTCTCTCAATAGGTAGTTTGGTGTGGACACCAGGGCCAGAAGAAATCGACAGGTCGAATCCACATCTCTGTGGATCACCTATGAATGAAGCCCTAAGCCCAAGCCCCAAATCACTTGTAAATAAACCATAAGCCCCAATTTTAAAATCCTAATTTCAATATGGGACTTAGTTATTTTTTAAAATTCTATTATTTTGGCCTAGTTGGGTTTAATCTCAAAACTATTTACCAGCTTGAGCTTGTATTTATTTTTGTTATGCCTTTTGATCAAATTAAGTTCCAATTGATCAAGTTGGGCTTGAAATTAGTTACAATTGAGTCCTTATAATTAGTTGGTTGAGTCATGTAATTAATTATTAAGTCCTGTAATATAAGAGGGGACCCAATTAAAGACCCCATATGCACCATGTGCCAACCCAAGTCAATCTATTCTTGGCGCCACGTGCCAACTACCTCTTGGCGCCACCTCATCAAGTTTTGGACATCACTTGCTACATCATCTGGGACATCATCACATGACATGTCACTTATGTTCTGGACATCACTTGCCATATCATTCGGGATATCATCACATGCCATGTCACTTACCTTTGGTTGGCCACATGAAAGAATGAAGTTATCGACATTTTTAAGATGAGTAAAGCAGGAGTCCAAGCCTTATGCTGCCCATCCCTCTTCTCAATTTTGTTGCCAAATCCAAGAAAAGTCAGCCAAAGAGAATGGGACGAGTTGGGAGAATTCAACCGGGTTCTTATCTATCCTATCATGAAGAGTCCAAATCCAAAATTGGAGCTTATCCTAATCTACTTTCAAATGCAAGGAGAAGACCAAAAGAATTCATGCCAAGAAGAGAGAAGGATCACGCCAAGATAGGAAAAAATTACCGCCCACTTGAGAAATATATTTTGTCACTGATTTTAAGAGGAGCATCGCCGATTTTAAGAGGAGTAAGCAAGAAGGACTCCTCATTTCATCACCCAAATTCAAAGGATTGACACCCACTTTGTTTCAAGAGATGTCGCCCACCTCATCCCATGTTGGCGCCCAACCTGAAGAAGCCAATCCAGTGATGTTGCCTAGCCTGGATGAAGTCCGAGGAAGGATCAAAACCAAGAGTCATGACACCAGAAGAAGGGATTCAAGGAGTTGCTGCACAAGAAGAACTAATTCTACTCTTTGTAACCATTACTTCTCATATTGGTGGTCTATAAATACCACCATCAACCCCTTTGTAAATTCAATGATTATTGATGAAATAAAGCTGACATTTTGTCAATTCCTTAGATGTGTGCATCGTGGGGTGTGAGGCACTTTCTTTGTTCTTCGGAGCATCGTGGGGTGTGAGGCCCTACATATCCAACAATCAGAAAATCCAAGCCACCATTTTCCAACTCTCTTTCCTTCTTCCTTTTCCATCTTCTTCCTCTTTCTACAACCATCCAACTTGAGTGTTTGAAACTAATTGCAGATGATCGTGATCGAAGTAATGGTTATCTTTGCCTTGGAACCAGTCAAGTTGAAGATTGGAGCCCAAGGATCGACAATCTTGAAGTGCTGCCGCAAGATCCCAGAGTACCGATCCAGTTCCACATCAAAGAAGCGACAAATCTCCATTGGTAAAGTAAAACCCTTCACTAACTCTTAATTTCTGATTCTTTGAAGGTTAGAACCCTAGTTTACGGTGGTTTCTTAATCACCAAATCCTGTTTTTTATTTAGATTTGTTAGATCTACTTTGCAGGTTTCTAACTAGTTGACTAGTTTTGCTTTATTGATTACTTTGAGTCTTTAATCTGAAAAATCCAGAAAAATTAATCACTGTTAATCTTAGATAATTAGTTTAATAATCAGTAGATTAGTTTCGTATTTTATGCTGCATCATCTTTGGTATCAGAGTCGGGTTAAACTAGGGTTTAATTGCTCTTATGCTGACATTTCTGCATACCTAGTTAGGCTAAAATTAAAATTACATACAACCAGCATAAAAAACATAAAAAAACTATTAATTAATTTGTTGTTAATCCTCTATTAGTCTATTGTCTAATCTCAGAAAAAAATAAGAAAAAAAATTTATTGCATAGTTTTCTGGTGGAAGGAAATCACGCCTCCTGAGCGGGTATACGCAAGTATAATTCACGACCCATGGAAGTAATGAGCTACGGCCGGATGTGATATCCCGAGATCAGAAATCTAAAAATTAATTAAAACTAAAATTTAATTTTTAAGATAAAAAAAAAAATTAATTATTATTTTTTTGCTATTTTTTTTTATTTTAGCTTCATTACATATTAGGGTTTCATATCGTGTGATTGCATCATCTTAACCTAATCTTAAGGGCACTTGACTATCTAAGATTAGGACAGGATTTCATCACCTATCCTAGGTCCACAACAACCACCTTTTGCATCGAATATAACTCTAATTAAAATCAATTAGAAACCTAAAGCAGTTTAGGGACACCAACAGGTCAAGTCCCAAGTATTGTGTGAAAGCTAGTGCACCCAATCCTTTGATTATCACTTGAGTCTGGTGTCTAAGTCTAGAGATCCAGAGGCAAACACCCTAAGCGGACTCGTGGTTTTTAATTAGGACCCTGTGAAAGCAAGGGGAGCCTCCCACGACCCCACCTCTTACCTGGCAGTGGACAGGGTAATTGCTAAATTGGTTGTCAATTGAGCTGACCGATTCTACTTGAGCTCTAGGTCTAAGAGACCCTAGTTCAATTTTTTGTGTCTGCATTGCATAACTATTAGATTAGAAGTATAACCCAACTAGTAGTCTCACCCCAACCTAGTGTGACCATGGAGTCCAGCTTTGGGACCTTCCTTAGGACCATAATGGAACAATTTGCCCTGATGAACAATAAATTTGACTGAATAGATGACCGATTAGGTAACCTAGAAAAAATCCGTAAGACTCATCCTGAACCTAAACTTGAGACACCCTTACCCACACCTCCCAACCCTAGGGTAGCCCCTCGCCATGACCCAATATGGGATCTTAGTGCAAGGAGACCCAATTATGATTTCATAGACCAGGATGAGAGAGCCACTAGGAATTTTAGGATAGAAGTACCTAAATTTGGTGGTGATCTTGATCTTGAGGATTATCTTGATTGGGAAGAATGTATGGATCTATATTTTGAGAGGAAATTAATGTCTAAGGAATGAAAATTTAAGTTTGCTAGGTTTAAGTTAGTTCGCTAGGCTAGAATCTATTGGGATAAGGTTGAAAGAATGACTAGAAATATAGGAGAAATCTCCATAGCTACCTGGAGAGCCATGAAAAGCAAACTTAGAGAGAAGTACCTTCCTGCACCCAACCATCATAGATTCTATAAACCTAGATCCTATGAATCCAAGGAACCCATAACCCATATATCTGAGCCTATCCTATGATCCCAAAGAACCCATAGTCTATCAACCCGAACCCACTAGGATCAGTGCACCTAGTCAGAACCCCCGAATCAGTCCACCTCCCCTTAGTCGACTAGAACCCCATAGGGTTAGCACCCCTGAGTGCAAGCCAAGTCTTAGTCAGGTACCCCTTAGTCAACCTATACTTGCTATCCTAGACACTCATCAATTTTTCCTTGGTCGACCCACTCCTACTACCCCATTAGTTCACCAAGATGTTATTGAAGAAGAAGTTTATGAAGCTTATGTGAGCTTAGTAGATGAGTACGTAGATGAGGAAATATAGGAGGTAGACCCAGAGTTAGATAATCATGACCATACCCAAACTAAATCTAGCCCAGAGTTAGTTGATTATGACCATACTCTGACTGAAACTGTACTGGCAGGATCCTTAAAAAAAGAGATCCATAAGGAACCTAACCCTACTGCTGAGACTTTGTTGCCCAGTGAAGATGCAACCCAAGAGGGGGGGTGAATTGGATTTTATAAAACTTTCAAACTATTTGCAATAAACTAAAGCAAGTATGTGCTAGATCAATTCAATGCTTGTATTTTGGCAATGTATTTTTGTACTTCAAAATAATATGCAGCAGAATTAACAAAGTAAATGCACAAAAAAATAATCATACAAGCAATCACAAACACAAAGATATATAATGGTTCGGTGCACTCCAAGGCACCTACATCTACTCCCTAAGATCCCCTTGGGAATTCCACTATAATCAAATCGATTACAGTTGATTAGTTTTCTGGGCTCACTAATCAAAACCCGACTTATTTTTACAAGACCAATAAGTCAAAATCTCACTTGGTTTTACGGGCTAACTAAGAACCTAAATGATTTTAAGGCTCACCACCAACCTCTCTTGGTTTTGCGGGCTAACCAAAAATCTAATTGGTTTTCAAAGGCTCACTAATAACCTCCCTTGATTTTGCGGGCTAACTAAGAACCTAATTGATTTTCAAAGGCTTACTAATAACCTCATTGGTTTTTCAATAGGCTAACCAATAACCTTTACAATAAATATGAGTTTGAAATAAAGAAACAATGAAAGCTTTCTAAAATAAAGCAAATATCTCTTTGAAGCTCTTGGATGATGTTGAAGAAGCTTATCTTCAATTTGTTGAAGTCTTTGAATGAAGTTTGATGTTGTGGACTTGGAAGCTCTCTTTGAAATTGGATGCTTGAAGGCTCAACTCTCTCAAAATATGAATCCTTAAAGTGTATGGAACTTTTCTTCTCAAAGGATTACCTCTCCATTTGATTTGTGTTGATTATATAGCTCTCTAGATCTTAAATGACCGTTAGAGACCATTGGAGAGGAAAAACTAGCCGTTACAAACATTTTGGAAAAGTTCTGTTCTTCAGAAAACTAGCCATTATAGAGCTGTCATCGGTTCAGGTATCGACACTTCAGGTCATGTGTCGATACATAAGGTCGACACTTGGAGCAGTGAGTCAACACTTGATCAAAAAATATCTTCTGAAGTCTTCTGTTTTGCACTGATGAGTCGACACTTCATCTAGTGAGTCAACACTTTGAGACGACACTTTGAGTCTATGAGTCGACACTTGACCAAATCCTGAAATTATCTCATTCTGTCTTTTATTTGGTCTCAGGCCTTGAGTCGATACTTCACTGTTCATGTGTTGACACTTGGTTTCTATGTATCAACACTTCAGCGTACCGGATGAAATTTTTTTTCTGCGTATCAGTCCATGTGTCGACACTTCCATGTGTCGATACATGACTTGACCAGTGTCGAAACTTGTCCAAATTTAATATTTGAGTCCTTCAAGATCTTCAATATATGTTCCAAGGTCCATAACTTGAAGTTTCATGGCTTCTTCAACTGAATGACAATCTTTTCAATCTTTCAACATTAATGAGTACCTGAATCTGATAAACACTTTTAACATGTATTAGTACTCATATATACTTAAATATTTTGTCAATCATTAAAATCAATACCAGCATCAACAATCTTCCTCTTTTTGATGATAACAAAACCTTTAGTATAAAAATAGGGTAAGCTTAAAAAAGATTAACAACAATATAAACATGTAAGCTCAAAATCAATAAGTATCAAGCTCCCCTTCAAAATATGATATCAAAATATTTTTCAAAATATGCAAAATTTTTAAATTTTTCTTCCTTACTAATTCTTCCATTAAGATTATAACATTTTGCTTTCTTTTCCCCCTTTTTTGTACTTTCTTTCATTTCTTATATAATTTATCATGTTTATCATATCTTTTCCCTTTTAATACTTAACATATTTCTCTTCCTTTTTATCATCATGAAAAAGGGTGAAAGGCAATACAAAATGAGAATGAAGGTGGAAAGAATAGCAAGTATATTATCAAAATCAATTCATGAAATCAATTAATCATGGTATCACTTGAATATGATACTAATTGAATGTGATATAGCACTTGAAATATGATACCACTTGAAATATGAATTGAATATGATACCACAAAAATAATATGCACATGTCAAGAAATAATTCAATACACTGATATGCATATTATCCATTCACTTTACTTGTTCATGGGATAAGGTCACAGCAGCACCCCAATACGTCATAAGAGACCCCAGTGAATGGAAAGAGAGGGTCTTTGAACCCTACTTAGCTCCTATGACCGGACGGTCATGGTGACTAACTCAATCCAAAGCAGTTACTAGGAATTCTTTTTTAAAAAGTAAATTTTGATACCAATTGAATATAATTCCACTTGAATGTAACTCCCCTCAAGGAAAATAGATTTGAATGTAAGGAGGAGTAATACAGCAATATAAATAAAGCATGATATCAAAGAAAATATTGAAAGCATCATATATGTACATAATGATAATAAATCTTTGAATGCTCCCTCTAAATGTTATTGTCTCTTAAAAATATGCATTCATTTTGAAGAATAAAACATGAAAGCACAAGTATGATACTTTCAGATAATTTTAGATGTAAACATAAATACTAAGTTTAAAAGTAAAGATTTGAATTTTTCAAGATTTTCAAAATGCAAAGCATTGAACATTTAAAAACTTTTAGCATGATTTCAAATTCATTTAAAATGATTTGATATCCATACAAATGCTAGAAGTAATTCGATAGTAAGTCTAGCTACTGGATTAAGAATTTATTAATATGCATACTTTCTTCTTAAATGTAACCCTTAACTACCAGTTCTATACTTGATCCAAATTATTTCTAGCTTATGCATAGATGCCAAAAATGAAAATACATTTCACTTGAAATAATTTAAAAACTATATTAATCAAAATCAAGTGAAAGTCTAATAATCATAAGTTTAACCATGAGACCATGAAATCCATCAACATCAAAAGGCTCATGATCACAACTAATGACTATTAGTCTAAGATTGATTCTAATTAAACATTTAAAACATTTTTCAGAGAAATATGCATCTTTAAAAGTATTTTTTATGAAATAATTTAAGATACATTAATCAAAATTAAGTGAAGATCTCATAATCATAAGTTTAATCATGATAGCATGAAATTCATCAATATCAAAAGTTCATGATCATAACCAATGATTATAAGTCTAAATTTGATTCTAATTAAATATTTAAAATAATTTTTTAAAAATAATTGATGCAATATTTATAATAAATATTCAACAATATTTTCAATTATGGAAGGAAAAGTTTAGAATTTACCAATATATAATCCTTCCTTTACCATTTAGTTCAAAATGTAGTAGGTCCACTTCTTCAAATTATCTTGTACATCCACTTTTTAAAAACTTTCTTTTTTCATGTTGGGCTGCAAGACATTCCAGCAAAATACATTAAGTGGACAATTTTGGTACCCAAACTTTCTTGGATCCTTTAGAATTAGTGAATATGGTTTTTTTTGGAACTCAAACTTTTCTTGGTCTACAAGGATATGCATTAAATCCAGATCTACAAGTCAAATTGGAAGAAGTTGGAATAAAAAAATTCTTCAAAAGATTTTGCTTCTTTTCTTTAATCAAAATATTTTTCTCTTTCAAAAATTTATTACATAAATCTTTCAAAACATCATTTTCTTTTTCTAAAAGTTCTTTTTCTAAAAGTTCTTTTTCTTTAGAAAAAATATTCTTTTCATTTTTCAAGACATCAATCTTGGCATTTAAATCATTATTTTTATTGGCAAGATTGGTGTTCTCAAGAGAGAAAGAGTCTACATGTCTTTTTAATTTCTTATTCTCAATTTTTAGCAATTTGAATTCATGCACAAGATCATTGAATGTATCATGTAGTTCATCAAAGATAAAATCATAATCATTTTCAGAACATACCTCTTTCTAATTTGTCATAAAGCAAAGATAAGCAATTTCATCATCCGAACTTGAATCTTCGCTATCGTTCCAAGTTGCCATCATTGCCTTCTTTGTATATTTTTTTTTAGCCCCTTTTCTCAAGAATCTTCGAAATTTATGAGCCAAAACTTCCATCTCATCTTCATCTTCACTGTCTTCCGACTCCTCACTTGAAGACTCATCTTGTGTAGTGGATTTAAAAGCGATTATTTTTTTCTTTACATCAGAATCCACTTCCTTTTGCTATAAGTTCAACTCATAGGTCATGAGTGAATCGATGAGCTCCTTTAAAGGCAAGGTTTCTTCATTTTTAGCTTCTTGGATCGCCGTCACCTTTGGATCCTATGATATTGGCAAAGACCTAAGAATTTTATTAACCAAATCAGCATTAGTATAGACTTTACCAAGACTTTTCAATTCATTAATAATATTCATAAATCTTCCATACATATCAGATATAGATTCACAGTGCAACATTTTAAATATTTCAAAAGAATGTATAAGCAAATTAATTTTAGTATTCTTCACTTGAAGAGTATCTTCATGAGTAACCTCAAGTGTGTCCCATATTTCCTTCGCTGTTTCGCATGTGGAGATCCTATTGAATTCATTAGGGTCCAATACACAATAAAGCAAGTTCATTGCTTTGGCATTAAGCTCAGATTGCTTAATATCGTTTTCATCCCATCTTCAAGTTTTGGAATGGAAATGCCATTAACCAATATTGAAAGAATATGTGGACCATTAACAATCATTTTCCAAAGATAATAATCTATAGATTAAATATGAATGCGCATGCGTGTTTTCCAATATGTGTAATTTGTGCCATTGAAAAATAGTGGTCTAATACTAATATCTATAAGGGTTGCCATGATCTTTTACTCAAAATTGTTAGATTTTCAAACAGAGTATCGGGCTCTGATATCAATTATTGCCCAGTGAAGATGCAACCCAAGAGGGGGGGTGAATTGGATTTTATAAAACTTTCAAACTATTTGCAATAAACTAAAGCAAGTATGTGCTAGATTAATTCAATGCTTATATTTTGGAAATGTATTTGTGTACTTCAAAATAATATGCAGCGAAATTAACAAAGTAAATGCACAAAGAAAAACATCACACAAGTAATCACAAACATAAAGATATATAGCGGTTCAGTGCACTCCAAGGCACCTACATCCACTCCCCAAGATCTCCTTGGGAATTCCACTATAATCAAACCAATTACGGTTGATTAGTTTTCCGGGCTCACTAATCAAAACCTGACTTATTTTCACAAGGCCAATAAGTCAAAATCTTACTTGGTTTTATGGGCTAACCAAGAACCTAAATGGTTTTAAGACTCACCACCAACCTCCCTTGGTTTTGCGGGCTAACCAAGAACTTAATTGGTTTTCAAAGGCTCACCAATAACCTTCCTTGGTTTTGTGAGCTAACTAAGAACCTAATTGATTTTCAAAGGCTTACCAATAACCTCCCTGGTTTTTTAATAGGCTAACCAATAACCTTTACAACAAATATTAGTTTGAAATAAAGAAACAATGAAAGCTTTTTAAAATAAAGAAAATATCTCTTTGAAGCTCTTGGATGATGTTGAAGAAGCTTGTCCTCAATTTGTTGAAGCCTTTGAATGAAGTTTGATGTTGTGGACTTGGAAGCTCTCTTTGAAATTGGATGCTTGAAGGCTCAACTCTCTCAAAATATGAATCCTTAAAGTGTATGAAACTTTTCTTCTCAAAGGATTACCTCCTTATTTGATTTGTGTTGATTATATAGCTCTCCAAACCTTAAATGACCGTTAGAGACCGTTGGAGAGGAAAAACTAGCCGTTACAAATATTTTGGAGAAGTTCTGTTCTTCAGAAAACTAGCCATTGCAAAGCTGTCATCCATTCAGGTGTCGACACTTCAGGTCATGTGTCGACACATAAGGTCAACACTTGATCAAAAAATATCTTTTGAAGTCTTCTATTCTGCACTGATGAGTCGACATTTCATTGAGTCTGTGAGGTGACATTTGACCAAATCCTGAAATTATCTCGTTTGTCTTCTGTTTGGTTTCAGGACTTAAGTCGACACTTCTAGTTCATGTGTCGACACTTTGAGTCGACACTTGGTTTCCATGTATCGACACTTCAGCATGCCGGATGAAAATTTTTTTCTGCGCATCAGTCCATGTGTCGACACTTCCATGTATCGACACATGACTTGACCAGTGTCGAAACTTGTCCAAATTTAATATTTGAGTCCTTCAAGGTCTTCAATATATGTTCTAAGGTCCATACTTAAAATTTCATGGCTTCTTCAACTGAATGATGATATTTTCAATCTTTCAACATTAATGAGTACCTAAATCTGATAAACACTTTTAACATGCATTAGTACTCATATATACTTAAATATTTTGTCAATCATCAAAATCAAGACCAGAGTCAACAGACTTTACCTGAGGAAATACTAGAAGAGACTCAAGTCATAGTGCCTAGTCCTAAAATTCAGGAACCAGAGAAGCTTATTGAGGATATGATTTCTTTAGTCCGGTACCCTCGGGCTGAAGTCACCCCTTTGACTCCAATTGAAGATCTCTTTCCTGAAATTACTGACCCATTCTTCCATCAAGTGGACCTTTTAGTGCCTGTAGATGTAATTCAGTGTCTAAACTTTAAGATCAACCCCATTAGTCTTGGACTATTCCATGAGCCCTTTTTTTATTTTCTACCCTACCAAGTCACCCCCGAATCCATTTTTGATTTCTTACCCTTCCCTAAGATTTCCAATGTTTCTAGAACCATTAGGTTACATTTTGTTGAGGTTAGCATGTTTCATCAATCCTTTGACCCTGTTAGATTTGTCACTTATTTTTGGAGAACCTTGTGGCATCTATTAGGAGTATATGTCAAATTTTCATCTGCATGTCACCCATCAACCAAGGGTCAAGCACAAAATTAAAATTAAGAACTTAAAAAGATAAATAAATAAATTTTCTTTACTAGTAATGCATATTGAGTCTATTAGACATTTGCAGAGTCATATACGCAACACATTAAAAAAATTGCATAAGAATTATATGGCTGATCCAAGAAAAAGACTCAAAGAATTTAATGAAGGAAACTTTGTTATGGTTAGGCTATGACCTAAACAATTTTCACCTGGAACCATGAAAAAGTTACACGCCTGTAGTAGTGGACCATACAAAGTTATTTGAAAAATTGGATCTAATGCCTACGTGCTTGAATTACCACCTGAACTAGACATTAATTCTACTTTCAATGTTTCAGAACTTATAAAGTATAGGGAGCCAACGTTGATACCTAGTGAGCCTTTTGAGCCTAATCTAATCCTTGAGAGTGAGCCAACCCATGTGTGTCCACATGCCATACTACCAGCTCGGAGACAGGATCAAGTGGATCTTGGATGACAAGATTATCGCTACTTGGAGTAAAGACTATCAATGATATCTGGTTCATTGGCAAGGACGACCCGAGACTGACGATTCTTGGATCACCAGAGAGGAATTGCAAATAATTGATCCTGACTTACTAGAGCACTATCACAGCAATGTTGACCCATACTCGACAGGTCGAGTTCTTCCCACCCGGGAAGAATTGGTATGGATACAAGGGCCAGAAGAAATCGACAAGTCGAACCCACATCCCTGTGGATCACCTGTGAATGAAGCCTTAAGCCCAAGCCCCAAATCACTTGTAAATAAACCCTAAGCCCCAATTTTAAAACCCTAATTTCAAAACCCTAATTTCAATATGGGGCTTAGTTATTTTTTAAAATTCTATTATTTTGGCCTAGTTGGGTTTAATCCCAAATTATATTTACCAGCCTGAGCTTGTATTTATTTATGTTATGCCTTTTGATCAAATTGGGTTCCAATTGATCAAGTTGGGCTTGAAATTAGTTACAATTGAGTCCTTGTAATTAGTTGATTGAGTCATGTAATTAGTTATTGAGTCCTATAATACAAGAGGAGACCCAATTAAAGATCCCATGTGACACCATGTACCAACCCAAGTCAATCTATTCTTGACGCCACATGCCAACTACCTCTTGGTGCCACCTCATCAAGTTTTGGACATCACTTGCCACATCATCTGGAACATCATCACATGACATGTCATTTATGCTCTGGACATCACTTGCCACATCATCCGGGACATCATCACATGCCATGTCACTTACCTTTGGTCAGCCACATGAAAGAATGAAGTTATCGACATTTTTAAGATGAGTAAAACAGAAGGAGACCAAGCCTTATGCCGCCCATCCCTCTTCTCATTTTTGTCGCCAAATCCAAGAAAAGTCGGTCAAAGAGAATGGGACGAGTTGGGAGAATTCAACAGGGTTCTTATCTATCCTATCATGAAGAGTCCAAATCCAAAATTGGAGCTTATCCTAATCTACTTTCAAATGCAAGAAGTCCAGGAAAATTCATGCCAAGAAAAGAGAAGGATCACGCCAAGATAGGAAAGAATTACTGCCCACTTGAGAAATATTTTTTGTCGCTGATTTTAAGAGGAGCATTGCTGATTTTAAGAGGAGTAAGCAAGAAGGACTCCTCATTTCATCGCCCAAATTCAAAGGATTGACACCCACTTTGTTTCAAGAGATGTCGCCCACCTCATCCCATGTTGGCGCCCAACCTGAAGAAGCCAATCTAGTGATGTCGCCCAGCCTGGATGAAGTCCAAGGAAGGATCAAAACCAAGAGTCATGACACAAAAAGAAGGGATTTAAGGAGTTGCTACCCAAGAAGAACTAATTTCACTCTTTA
This sequence comes from Areca catechu, assembly GCA_021397845.1. NCBI lineage: Eukaryota > Viridiplantae > Streptophyta > Magnoliopsida > Arecales > Arecaceae > Areca > Areca catechu. The sequence goes on from CM038043.1 coordinate 18,530,734, forward strand.
TAACCCTTCTCATATTGGTGGTATATAAATACCACCATCAACCCCTTTATAAATTTAGTGATTATTGATGAAATAAAGCCGACATTCTGTCAATTCCTTTGTTGTGTGCATCACGGGATGTGAGGCCCTTCCTTTGTTCTTCGGAGCATCGTGGGGTGTGAGGCCCTACATATCCAATAATCAGAAAATCCTAGCCACCATCTTCCAACTCTCTTTCCTTCCTCCTTTTCCATCTTCTTCCTTTTTCTACAACCATCTAACTTGAGTGTTTGAAACTGATTGCAGGTGATCGAGATTGAAGTGACGGTTATCTTTGCCTTGGAACCAGTAGAGTTGAAATTGGAGCCCGAGGATCGACAATCTTGAAGTTTTGCCACAAGATCCCAGAGTATCGATCCAGTTCCATATCAAAGAAGCGACAAATCTTTGTTGGTAAAGTAAAACCCTTCCCTAACTCTTAATTTCTGATTCTTTGAAAGTTAGAACCTTAGTTTATAGTGGTTTCTTAATCTCCAAATCATATTTCCTATTTAGATTTGTTAGATCTACTATATGGGTTTTTAACTAGTTGACTAGTTTTGCTTTATTGATTACTTTGAATCTTTAATCTGAAAAATCCAGAAAAATTAATCTCTGTTAATCTTAGATAATTAGTTCAATAATTAGTAGATTAGTTTTCATATTTTTTCCCGTGTCATAGTTCTCTCTCTAGAAAGTTCCTGACAGGTTGCTCTAAGCAACTCCTTTCAAAAAAAAAATCTTGATTTATCTCACAGTGATGTTATAATTAGCATATTTGTTTTAAGATTATTTTATCTATTAGCCATTGATTGATGGTTGCATGTTACAATAATTGGAGATGCAAATACCTAAAATTGAATATATATATATACAATTATTGACCCCTAGAATGATTTTGATGATTACAAAATATTGGAGCATGCATTTGATACTGATGCTTTTTAAATATTTAAGAAGTTTTTGTAGGGCATTTCTAATGAACAATCATCAACCCTATGTTTCTCAAAATCATTGGAATGCATCAATGTATTCAAGAAAAAGTTTCATGTATTTGAGAGCCCTAAGTAAATTCAATTGTATATTCATGAAAAAGGGCCAAATCGATATAATTTTAAGTATAAATATTGTAGAATAGGTTTAGAATTTGTTTGGAAGAAGTTTGAAGCTATTTGGAAGTCCTTGGAGAAGTTTTAACTCGAGCCAACTCTAATGAATAGAGCTGATACATTTCTTGGCACGGCATAGCACTTTTCTGATACAGGACATCCGAGCCGACTCTCATAGAGTCACAAAAAGTTACTTCTGAGATTTCAGTCAGCCAAGCTGACTCTAAATTGACAGGAGTCGACTCTCATAGACTGCAGAATGACTACACTGATCATCCGAGTTGACTCAAGTCCTTCTAGTTGACTCGCCTCCCATTGATTTCATCTGTAACTAAATTGACAGGAGTCAATTCTCACAAACTGCAGAATGACTACACTGATCATCCGAGTTAACTCAAGTCCTTCGAGCTGACTCGCCTCCCATTGATTTTATTTGTAACGGCTAGTTCTAGAACTCAAATTTTTTGAATTTTAAGATTTCCAATTGCTAGTTTTCGATTCCTAAGAGATTTCAACAGCCATATTCATATGGAAATACTTCAAGAAGCTATAAAAGATGGATTTAAGAGAAGAAAAAGAGTTTTAATGAGGGTATTGATAGGGATGGAAATTTTTATCGATCCGATGGATATTCGACCCGATCCGACCCGACCCTAATGGGGCGGGTAAAACCCGACCCGTCTAATTTAGAAATAGATATGGGTCATATAAAAAAAACCCGACTCGGGTTCGGGTCGGGTATGAGTAGTAGTACGCCCCACCCCAAACTTGACCCATTTATATATAAAAAAAGACTATGTTTATAAAATATTTAAATAAATTGGATATGGGATGGATATACTCGACCCGACCCAACCTGTTTAGACTTAAAATAAACTAGGTTTTATGAGTTCGGGTATACCTGACCCGACCCGATTCAAACATGATTTTTTTATACCTGACTCGCCACGGGTATGGGACGGGTATGGGGCGGATAATTTTTTAGCGAGACGGGTATGGATTTTGGATGACCCGATCCAAACCCGACCCGTTGCCATCCCTAGGTATTGATCATTCTAAGAGCTTTCAAGTAGAAACTCAAGTTCTCAAACAACTTCCAACTAACTTCTTAAGTTAATATTTGAAGAATTAAGAAAGGCTTGAAGAGCATTGAAGAAGCATTCAAGAAGGCCTCATTAAGAGCTTCTGTTGCTGCCAAGATCGTCGTGGCCCGTATCTATTGTCGATGTCGGATCGCCCCTCATCCTCTCGGGGTTGTCCTGTGCTTCAGGACCTGCAAAACAAGGTCACATACCCGGATCGAGGATTCCGATGGGGGCACTCCGATGGTCAAGTCAGTGACGATCCAGGAAAACAGATCCTCCTAGTTGAGCTCCTCTTGATGGACTCCACGCTATGAGGAGTGAATGGTGTAAGAGTGGGGGTGCAAGTGTGCTGGGAGAGGTGGTAGCCGAGGTGGGTTGGCCCTCCTGTGTGGCTTCCTCTTCCTCACTCACCTGGATGAGTGTTTTGCAATTAAGCTTGTATTTGCGTACCTCTCCACTGGGGGTGTCGAAGGTTCTCTTAAGTCCAAGTGATTGTTGGACGACTACCTCGAGATTTTTTTTATGTTGTCAGGCGCGTGCGGCGATGTTTCGTGCCGTGGATGGGACGTCTTTCTGGATTCGTGATAAGGGAGACTGTCGTGCATTCTGATATTCCTTCCAGTTGCCCCATTCCGGAAAGCCTGGCAATGTCTTGATTGGGGGTCGCCGCCCCCGGGATCCGAATCTTCTAGTTAACTTTCTCTTTCGGGTAGTGCAGGTGGTTAGTGGAGAGCGTGGCACCTTAGTCAGGGAGCTTCTTCCTCTTCTGATGTAAGTGGTGGCCGCAGACAGTTATTATAACTTGACAGATGCTTCCTTGCGGCTTCGGGTTGCTCATCGGTGCCTTGGGGAGGTGGCTCCGTTCCCTTGGTGGCCAGTGGTATTGTCCGAATTGGTTTCCAAACTGGAGAGCCTGGACTCGGCTCCAACTCGGGGGGCTCGAACTCTGAAGGGCCCGACCTGGCAGAGGAGGCTGGGCTCAACTCCGGCTAAGGGGGCTCGACCTCTGAAGGGCTCGACTTGGTGGAGGAAGGCTCGACTCCTGCTCGAAGGGCTCGGCCTCGGAGGGGCTCGACCTGGCGAAGGAGAGCTGAGCTCGACTCTAGTCCATGGGGCTCAACCTTGGAGGGGCTCGATCCGACGGAGGAGGTTGACATGCGACTCCAGCCCAGAGGGCTCGACCTCGGAGGGGCTTGACCTGGCAGAGGAGGGCCGAGCTCAACTCTGATTCAGGGGGCTCAGCCTTGGAGGGGCTCGATTTGGCGAAAGAGATCGCTCGGCTTCGGCCTAGGTGCCCCAGGCTTACAGGTAATGACCTGGCGAAGGATGAAGCTCGGCTTTGACGGGCCATCTCATTGATCTGGGGGCAGCTCATCCCGATCAAAGGAGTTTGAGATGGGGTGTCCGTCATGGCAGATTTTCTGACATGGCATCTGATGGGGATTACACGTCAGCATGTCAGCTTCTTGCCACATCATTTGCCCCCCACTCCCAAGTCCCGTTGGTGGGTGGCGCTCGGGGCGAAGGGAGTAAATGCAATGCTAACGTGGAAAGGTGAAAATCCGGTGCAATAATGGCCACGATTGCCAGTGCCTTGCGGAGTGGTTCTCCCAGCCTATCCTAGGAAGCCACATGGATACATTCGAGGAGTAGTTATTGCGGGCACAGAATTCAGAGCGACCGTAGTCGAAATCAAGTACCAACCTCGTCGATTGACGACATGTGGCACGGATCCACCGGTGGGGGGCTGTAATGGTATGGTCGGGCACTGGTCATTTCGAAAGGGAAGGCCACTTTTCCCAAAATAAGCCTCCTTTCAAATCCTGTGTACCACCTCTGTCCCAAAGTTTTCCCTTCGCTCCCCCGGCCATTTCTGCCTTTCCAAGTCTTGAGCAGGTTAGTCTCCTTCCCCGTACTTGTTGAGTAGAGACCTTCTCTTAGGGCTAGGTTCTTCTTTGGATCCCTATCCATCTTCCTCTTCTTTCGGTTCCTTGGCCTCCATGTCTCGCTTTAGACCAAGCTTCCGTCCCACCACCAACCAGGGTGAGGCCGAGTCTTCTAGGCCGAGGCCGCCTTCTTCTTCCTCTGACGAGAAGGAGGATGCGGCCCACTTCGAGGTCACCCGAAGGCCCGTGTCTGGGGGAATAGTAATTAGGGAACCTGCGTCCTCTCCTCCACCTCGTCCTCTTCTTCTTCCTGCTTTTGCACCCATTCCCGAACCTGCTCGGTCAACAGGTCCTGGTGGGATTGCTTCGGTGATCACTGCTGTGGACCTTGTGACCATCCAGGATACCTATGGTATCCCGGACGACATCTGGCTCTTGGTCCCTCGACCGGGAGAGCGAGTCACCTCCAGTGGCCTGCGTCGAATTACCTTCTACGAGGAGACCTTTTTGGGGGGCCTTCGATTTCCATTTCACCCATTCTTTCTCTCTGTCTTGAGCAATTACCACCTCGTTCCTGCCCAACTCGTCCCAAACGCCATTAGGACGATCTTCTCCTTCGTCATCTTGTGTCACTTCCATGCGATTGTTGCTCGTTTCTCCTTGTTCAGGGCCTTCTTCATCCCAAAATGCCACCCTGCCGAGGAGGGGTGGTGGTCTCTTTCCTCTCGCCCTAGGGGCATAAGGTTCGAGCTTCCCTCTTCCATCAAAGGATGGAAGAGTAGATATTTTTTTGCCTTGATCGAGGGGATCAACTAAGTTTGGAGCGACCCAGATCGATCCCCCAACCGGGATTCTACAGTCGACGCAGCCGACTGGGAGGTGTACGACCAGCTTCGCTCTGCCGCGATCCCTTTGCTCGAGGTCCTGCTGTCAGAGCGGAATCTTCATGAGGCCGAGGTCGGCCTAATACAAGAGTTGGGTGAGTTCAGTTTGAAAACCTTCTTCTTTTTTCTTTTCTTATTTCCTTCTTCTTCTCTTTTTTTTTTTAATTGACGCCTTCTTTTGAAGTTCTCTATGAAGGAACTCCTCTCGTTCTCCGAGGAGAGAAATCAGGCGGAGAATGCCGGTGAGCCTGCCCTGAAGAGGGCTCGGGTGGATGCTGGCGCGAGCGCGATGCCATCCGTGCCAGCCGAGCCCATCCCTGAGTCGAGGAGGAAGAGGGCTGCTGAGTCCATCCCCGAGCCTCCAAGGCGATGTGATCTGGCCCCGGAGTTGGAGCCCGAGGTGGTGGTTCGGGCCAGATTTGCAGCCGCTGCTACCACGGTGGCATCCCCTCCTCCGGAGATCATCAAGGTCAAGGAGGACAGGGAGCCGGAAGGTGCGGGGCTGACTTTGGTGGTCCCGTCTGAGGTGGCACCGAGCTCTCAGCCCGCACCATCAACCTCCACCACCGATGGAGCAAACGAGCCCGTACCGGTGGCGGACAAGAGGGACAGGGACTACCGTCGGGTTCCCTTCAGATTGGGGCCCAACATATCCCTTGCTAAGGACCCGGCACTCGCCAAGCGGGTGATGGACTTCTTTGTCCAGTACTGCGACCGGCGAGATAGGAGCGGGAAGTACCTGGTCGATGCCATCAGCGCATCCTTCTCCAACCTCTATGTCGTAAGTTGATTTTTGATCTGCCTCGCTTCCTCTCTTACTTCCTTGTTGACTAACATTACTTTTTGATACAGCAAGGCATCAAACTCCTACTGATCTAGGACTATTTCCATAACTGGGTCAAGAGGGAGAAGGAATGCGAGGCAAAGTTTGAGTCTTCAAAGATTGAGCTGCGGTGGAAGAGCGATGAGCTCTGGGAGGCCAACATGACTGCTAAGAACCTTCGGGGCAAAGTCGCCAGTGCCGGCCGACATTCTCGTGAGCTCGAGGAAGAGCTCAAGTCAAAGGGTACCTGGCTGAGGGAGCTCCAAGCGAAGCTGGAGGCTACGAAGGAGCGGGCTATCTTCGCTGAGAAGAAGGTCGCGGCCGCCAAGCAAAAGGCTACCGAGGCAAAGAAGAAGAACTCATGAACCGTTGATTCAGCTAAGGCCGCAAGAAAAGAGGCCATCGAGGCCGTCCACAAAGCTGAGGACGCGGACAAGAGGGCGGCGGAGGTGGACAGCCGGGCAGAAGCCTCCAAGAAGGAGGTCACCGAGGTGGTGGCCAGCTATAAAGCCTCTAAGGAGTTCAAATTGGACTTCAAGGAGGTGGCAACAGACTCCTTTCTAAAGGGGTTCGGGTACTGCCAGTCTCTATTATGCCCGATACTTTCGGACAAGCAGATGGCCTGCATCCGTCTTCCGGGCTCCGCGGTGGGAACACCCTTGCCCTCTGTGGGAGTGGCGACAGAGGAACGTGCGGCCAAGGTAGATCCGGCATCGAATACAGTGGCGATTGATCCGACTCCGCAGGTGGCGATTGATCCGACCCCGCAGGTGGTAGCAGCCGAACCGACCCCACAGGTGACGGCGGTCGAAATGACTCCACCAGCATTGGCGGTTGAAGGAGAGGTCCCGGCCGTGGAGGTTGAGGAGGGTGAGGTTCCAGCTAGGCACCATCCGGGGAAGGCACCGACTGAGTAGAATAGGGTTTTTCTTTCTTTTTGACTGTAACTTTTCCTTTTTGCTTCCTATCCTGGGCTGCCCGGCATGTTGGGCCCCTGGAGCACTGTAGCTTTTTTGTTGAGTAATGAAGAAATACTTTTTGTCAATTCATCTTGCTCTTTTTCCTCTCCTTTTTGTACATGTGGTGAGATCAGAGGAGAGATTTCTCCTTGGTTGCTGAGGTTCCCAAACTTCAGTGTTGGAGAGTTAGGGTCGGAGACTCGATGATCGGGGAGTTCGGCTCCGGGCTTTGATGTCTCGGAGCTGAGCTCGAAGACTTGGTAGCCAAAGAGCTTGGCTCCGGGCTTTGGTGTCTCGAAGCTGGGCTCGAAGACTTGGTGGTCGGAGAGCTTGGCTCCGGGCTTTGGTGTCTCGAAGCTGGGCTCGAAGACTTGGTGGTCGGAGAACTTGGCTCCGGGCTTTGGTGTCTCGGAGCTGGGCTCGAAGACTTGGTGGCCGGAGAGCTTGGCTCCGGGCTTTGGTGTCTCGGAGCTGGGCTCGAAGACTTGGTGGCCGGAGAGCTTGGCTCCGGGCTTTGGTGTCTCGTAGCTGGGCTCGAAGACTTGGTGTCCAGAGAGCTTGGCTCCGGGCTTTGGTGTCTCGGAGCTGGGCTCGAAGACTTGGTGGCCGGAGAGCTTGGCTCCGGGCATTGGTGTCTTGGAGCTGGGCTCGAAGACTTGGTGGCCGGAGAGCTTGGCTCCGGGCTCTGGTGTCTCGGAGCTGGGCTCGAAGACTTGGTGGCTGGAGAGCTTGGCTCCGGGCTCTGGTGTCTCGGAGCTGAGCTCGAAGACTTGGTGGCTGGAGAGCTTGACTCCGAGCTTTGGTAGCCGGAGATCTGAGTCCTGGGCTTTGGTGTCTCGAAGCTGGGCTCGAAGACTTGGTGGCCGGAGAGCTTGGCTTCGAGCTTTGGTGGCCGGAGATCTGAGCCCCAGGTTTTGGTGTCTCGGAGCTGGGCTAGAAGACTTGGTGGCTGGAGAGCTTGGCTCCGGGCTTTGGTGGCCGGAGATCTAAGCCCCGGGCTTTGGTGTCTTAGAGCTGGGCTCGAAGACTTGGTGGTCGGAGAGCTTGGCTCCGGGTTTTTTTGGTCGGAGATCTGATCCTCAGGTTTTGGTGTCTCGGAGTTGGGCTCAAAGACTTGGTCATCGAAAAGCTTAGCTCCGGGCTTTGGTGTCTCGAAGCTGGGCTCGAAGACTTGGTGGCCGGAGAGCTTGGCTCCGGGCTTTGGTGGCCGGAGATATGAGCCCCGGGCTTTGGTATCTCAGAGTTGGGCTCGAAGACTTGGTGGCTGGAGAGCTTGGCTCCGGGCTTTGGTCGCCAAACCTGGGGTCGGGCGGAGATTCTCTTGCAAGGCAAAAATTATTTGCACAGGGGGAACTTTGATCATTGGTGAGAAAGGCCCTTACACTATTGATGCGGGGAGCTAGGTCCCGGGCTTCAAAGTCGGAGAGCCGGGCTCTGAGTTTTATTATTGGAGGGCTCAGATCTGAGCATTAGTGCCGGAGGGCTAGGCTCCGAGTTTCGGTGCCAGAGAGCTAGGCTCCAGGCTTTGACGTCGGAGAGCTGGGCTCCGAGTTTTGGCATGCCAGACCTTGGGCCGGGTAGTGACATTCCTGCAAGGCAGAAGGCAATTTGTGCAAAGGAGGGTCTTTATTATTTTAAAGGGTGAGCCTTACATTACTGATAATATTTTCTCAGGTTGCAAGCATTCCATGTTCGTGGGAACCTGGCACCGTCCAAATTCTTGAGGTAGTAGGCTCCATGTGGAAGAGCTTCGACCACCTTATAGGGACCTTCCCAGTTTGGCGAGAGCTTGCCGCACTCCCGGAGTTGAGATGCTTCAGCTTGGCAGAGCACCAGGTCGCCAGGTCAAAAGACCTTGGGCCTTACTCAGGCGTTGTAGTATCGGGCAACTCGTTGCCGGTATGCTACCATCCGGAGCCGAGCTTTATCTCTGGTCTACTCGAGGAGGTCCAAGTTGAGTAGGAGGTGCACCGAGTTCTGTGCTTCGTCATATTGCTGCACCCATAGCATAGGCATGCCGAGCTCGATTGGGACCACAGCCTCGGCACCAAAAACAAGGTTGAAGGGTGTTTCGTCCATCGCCGTCCTGGGCATTGTGTGGTAGGCTCGGAGAACACTTGGAAGTTCTTTTGCCCACCTGCCCTTGGCCTAGTCCAACCTGGTCCTGAGTCCTTGGAGAATGGTCCGGTTGGTCACTTCAGCTTCTCCATTTATCTGGGGGTGAACGACAGAGGTGAAGCGGTGCTGAATGTCATACTCGGCACAGAACCCCTAGAACTCCTGATTGTCGAACTACCGCTCGTTGTTGGTGATGATGCAGCTGGGGAGTTTGAAGTGGCATATTATTGACTTCCAGAAGAATTGATGGACCTTGGCTTCTGTCATCCGCACCAGTGGCTCCGCTTCCATCCATTTAGTGAAGTAGTCGATGGCCACCAGTAAAAACCTCCGTTGTCCCGGTGCAGGGGGAATGGCCCTAAGATGTCCCTTCCCTATTAGGCGAAGGGCCAAGGGGCGGAGAGCTACGAGATCGGCACCGTCAGCTGACGTTGTATATGAGCATGGCACTGGCATTTGTCGTCCCTCTTCATGAAGTCGGTGGCATCCTCCCTCATTGTCTCCCAAAAGTATCCCTGGTGGAGAGCATTGTACGCCAGTGTCCTTCCTCCCACGTGGTTCCCGCACAGGCCTTCGTGTATCTCCTAGAGAACGAAGGCTGCTTCCGCGGGTCTCAGGCACTTCAAGAGAGGGTAGGAGTAGGATCGGTGGTAGAGCTGTCCTTACATTAGGACAAACCGAGAGGCTTTCTTTTTGATGAGGCCAACTTCCATGCGGTCCTCGGACAAGGTTCCGTCAGTGATGTATCTAATGTACTTGTCTATCTAGCTCGGCTCCAGGATAACTTGCTGCACCTCCTCCGAGGCTTCGTAGCTTGGATTCTCGAGGTACTCGATATACGCCCGCCCCAGCGACGAGTCTGGTAGGGTCGCGGTCTTGACAGTGCATCCGTGTGAGCATTTTCTCCGCGGAGGATATGGAAGATGTTGAAGCATCGGAAGCCTGTCGTGCACGAGCAGACTCGCTTCAGGTACTTCATCATCTGGAGATCTCTAGCTTCATACTCTCCGGAAACTTGCCCGGCTATCAGTTGGGAGTCAGTGAAGACTTTCAAGTTCTGCATGCCCAGCTCGCGTGAGACTCTTAGGCCCGCGAGTAGCACCTCGTACTTCGCCTAGTTATTTGTTGCAGCAAATTTGAAATGGAGGGCACATTCTGCCACGATCCTGTCACTGTTGGCGAGGATGAGTCCTGCTCTGCTCCCGCTGGAGTTGGATGTGCCATCCACGTGGAGGATCCAAGGTTCCTCCTCCGTGCCAGGCTCAACTTGATGCTCCATGGAAATCTTCTCTAGCTCCTCGGCTAGTCCCGTGCACTCGACTTGAAAGTCGACTAGGACCTAGGCCTTCTATGACGACCTCGGCTGATATGCGATATCGAACTCGCTCAGCATCAGGGACCATTTGGCCAATTGCATGGATATTTCAGGGTGGCTGAGTATGGTCCTCAGTGGCTGGTCCGTCATGACCATGATGGGATGCGCTTGGAAGTAGGGCCTGAGGTACTTAGCAGACATTATTAGAGCAAAAATAAGTTTTTCGAAGCGGGTATACCTGATCTCCGCGTTGCGGAGGATTTTGCTGGTGTAGTATACAGGCTTCTGAGATCCATCCTCATCCGCATAGATGAGGACCGCGCTGACGGCTCCGAGTGTGACCACCAGGTAAAGCAGGAGCTCCTTCCCTTCCTACGGTCTGGAGAGCAGCGGGGGAGAAGCCAGGAACTCCTTCAGTTCTTCAAAGGCTATCCTGCACTCCTCTGTCCAGGTGAAGTCATGCATCTTGCACAGCACCTTGAAGAAGGGAAGGCAGCAATCGACCGACCTCGAGATGAACCAACTCAGGGCTGTGATACATCCTGTCAGGCGCTGGACCTGCTTCTTGGACATCAGGTGCTCTATGTTGACGATCGCCTGGACCTTCTTTGGGTTCGCTTCAATGCCCCTCTGAGTGACCATGAAGCCAAGGAACTTTCCTGCCGCCACTCCGAAGGCGTACTTTGTTGGGTTCAGTTTCATCTGGTGCTTTCGAAGGTTGTTGAAGGCTTCGGCGAGGTCGGCGACGTGGTCTGAGCTCGGCTTGCTCATGACAAGCATGTCATCCATATACACCTGCATGTTCCGGCCGATCTGATCTTTGAAGATCCTGTTGACCAGATGCTGGTACATGGCCCCAGCATTCTTCAGACCAAAGGGCATCATCTTGTAGCAATACGTCCCTTGGTCGGTGACGAAGGCGGTGTGCTCCTCGTCTTTCGGGTGTATCCGTATCTGATTGTATCCGGAGAATGCATCTATGAAGGAAAGCAGCTGGTGACCCAAGGAGGTGTTCACCAGTTGGTCGATCTTCGGTAGAGGGAAGCTATCCTTCGGACATACCTTATTGAGGTCGGTGTAGTCCACACAGATCCTCTATTTTCCATTGCTCTTCTTCACCATCACCACATTTGCCAGCCAGCTTAGGTATTGTACCTCCCGGATGAAGCCATTAGCTAGGAGTTTGTCGACTTCCTTGTTGATCGTCGCCTGCCTCTCAGGGGCAAAACTCCTCTTCTTCTGCCGAACTGGCCTGCACTTTGGGTCAATGCTCAGCTTGTGGGTGATGATGTCAGAGGGGATACCTGGCATATCGACCGCGGTCCAGGCAAACATGTCTATGTTCGCTTATAAGAACTCCAATAGGTGGGCTCTTTCCTCTTCTTGTGGCGCCCCAATCTGCACCGTCTTCTCCTGATCGACTCCGAGCGAATAAGACAGCAGGCATTCAGCCGAGCCACCCCTGGGGTCTTGTGCTCTTTGGTCGAGCTCATCCATCCTAGGATCGTCCTCGGGGACCTTGGTGCCTAGGAGAGTCTGGAAACAGTGTTGAATCGGTTGAGGTGCACCTCTCATTTTGTCGACTCCATAGGAAGTCGGGAACTGTACCAGCAACCATTTCGTAAAGACGACGGTGTCGAGTAGATTGAGCCTGGATCGGCCAAGGATCACATTATAAGCCGAAGGCAGTCTAACTACTGTGAAGGTCATCATGATAGTGCTCTACCGAGGTGGGGTCCCGGCAGTGACTGGGAGTGTGATCTCTCTCTCAACCCTCACAGAATCCCCCGTGAAGTCGACAAGGGGCGTGTGCACAGGTTTAAGCTGTGCGGGAGACGAGTTCATTCTGGAGAAGGCATCATAAAAAAGTACATCTGTGGAGATTCCACTATCAACCATGATGCATTTTACAGGATGCTTTGCGAACGTCATTTCGACGACCACGGTATCGTTATTTATATTTTTCCCCTAATCTCCCCCTTCCCTTATAAAGCGGAGTACATTTTCAAAATGCCCTGCCCCCCGAGCCTTCTTAGATGCGCGCTCGGCTCCCCAACATATTATCCCTACCGGCTTCTCGGTAGGGCGGTTATCCACCACAGGAACTGGCGGGAGAGCGACGAGTGCTTGAGGTTCCGCTGGAGGTTTGCCCCCACGAATCTCCCGAGATAGCCTCTCTTGATGAGTTTTTTGATCTCCTTCTTGAGATTATGGGATTCCTCGGTGTCATGGCCGTGGTCGCGGTGGTAGCGACAATACTTCATCTTGTCACGGCTAGTGGATGGCCTCATCGGAGGTGGGCGCTTCAGGTAGGGCTCACCTTAAATCTCCATCAGGATTTTCATCCTCGGGGCGAGCAAGGGGGTGAGTCTCTCTTCTGGAGCTGGAGCAAACCTCGGTCTTGGCCCCTGGCGGAAGTTCGGAGCCAGAGGTCCTGGCTTCCGCGTCCCAGACGTCTCGGTGGGAGCCAGCTTCTTCAATGTCTTCTGGTGTAGCTCCCTCCTGGTATGGTCTGCCTCCTTGGTGCAGACATACTTTTGAGCTCGGAGAAGGAGCTCAGAGTAGCTCTTGAGGAACTTCTTGTCGAGCGAGTAGGTCAGGAGGGAGGTCCTGAGCCCTCGCTTTAGTGCCAGCATTGCGACTGGCTCTTCAAGGTTATAAATCTCCAATGCGGTAACCTTGAAACGGGCCACGTAGTCTCGTAGGGGCTCGCGGTCCTATTACCGGATGGAGAAGAGGCTATCTGCTTCACGTGGCACCTTCCGACAGGTGTCGAAGTGGGCCATAAACTTTCGTTCCAACTGAGCGAAAGAACCAATGCTTTTGGGCTCGAGGTGAGCGAACCTGACCCGAGCCACCTTCCGAAGGGTTGCTGGGAAGGTGATGCAAAGAAGGGCATCGGTGGCCCCTTGGACCCTCATGAGGGCCTTGTAGCTTTCCAGGTGGTCTAGGGGGCCAGTGGTCCCATCGTAGGGATCCACCTGCGGCATCCGGAACCGGCTGGGAATCGATTCCCTTTGGATCTCTCGGGAGAAGGGGGGACGGGCATCATAGGCCGTTGGCTCATCAGCGAAGCCCTGTATGTTCACAAATCGGCAGGATAATTTTGCCAGCTTGCACTCATGCTCCTCTAGGCGCTTCTCAGCTGTATGGCTGATGGCCTCATCGGTCGAACCTTCCATCGAGACTGAAGGAGACGCAAAAGGTGGCGTGGGACGATGTCCCTGAAGGGGGGTCTTAACCTTTCGACCTCGACAGGGCTTGGCCGCTACCCGCTCGAGGGTGGGGGACCGACTCTCCCTGTCGATAGATCCGACTCGTTGTCTCTTCGTCGGAGTCAAGTGACTACCCCTGTGATCGGTAGTGGCCCGTGGCTGCGAAGGCCTTCCTTGGAAGGAACGTAAGAGGGCCAACCCACCTCGGCTACCACCTCTCCGAGCACACTCGCACCCCCACTCTTACACCATTCACTCCTCCTAGCATGGAGTCCATCAAGAGGGGCTAGACCAGGAGGATTTGTTCCCCTAGATCGTCACTGACTTGACCGTCGGAGTGCCCCCGCAAGAATCCCCGGCCCGGGTATCTGACCTTGTTTTGCAGGTCCTGAAGCGTAGGCCAACCTCGAGAGGATGAGGGACGATCCGATGTCGATAGCAGCTGCAGGCCACGACGATCTTGGCGGCAACAGGAACCAAATGAGACTATATCTGAAATGTTTGCTAGATTTATGATATTATTAAAAGTTTGAAAAGTCTTGGCAAGGTATATTCCAATGTTGATATGGTACAAAAGATTCTTCGATCTTTACTAGATAAATGGGATCCCAAGGTCACTACAATACAAGAAGCCAAAGACTTAAACACACTTCCACTTGATGAACTTCTTGGATCTTTGATTATCCATGAACTGACAATGTAGCGCTGCAGCGAAGATGACAATAAGAAAAAAAAATCAATAGCATCTAAGGTAGAAGCAGAGATTAAAAAGCAAGATGAAGAAGAAGAAAGCCCATCCTCAGATGAAGAATTAGGAGATGATGATACAACATTACTTATAAGAAGATTTCGAAGATTTATGGGAAAAAGAAGGTCAAGATATTGAAGGAAGCACCTTAGCAAAGGTGAACAAAGCAAAGAAAAAGAGAAAGACAAAGACACGAAAAATGAGCAACTCCTATTTGTTATAAATGTAAGAAGCCGAGGCACTACCATTCAGAGTATCCTACACTAAAAATGGGATACAAGAAGAAAAAAAAGAAAGCAATGATGGCTACATGAAGTGATAGTGATGAATCTACTTTCAATGAAGAGGAAGAAACATCAAAATTAGTAAATATATGCTTAATGGGTCTAGAAGATGAGGTAACATCTAGTGAACCCATTCATGAATTTACTTATGATGATTTGTATACTGCTTTTCAGGAACTTCTAACTGAATATAAGAAGGTTGGTTTGAAAACCAAATCTTTGAAAAATCACTATAATATATTATTGAAAGAAAAGGATTAGATTTTTAAAAAGAATATTTTTTTACAAAAGGAATTAAGTAACATTTCTAAAAATATAAAGTGTTACAAGCTGAAAAGATGAATATTTTGAAAAGAATAAAGGTTTGTAAAATGAAATGGATAGACTCAAGCCTCTTGTTAATAAATTGACTTTAAGTTCAAACAAACTTGAGCTAATCCTGAAAAATCAGAAGAAATCTAATAATAGAGTTGGAATTTGGTACAATACAATGCATATAAACAAATTTTCAGCTTCAAAACCTTATGCATCAAAATTTTCAGCATCCACTTCTCTTCAAAAGTCAAAAGTAGTTTGTTTTTGCTATAATGGGGTTAAACATAAGGCATATAAATGCAATTTAAGAAGGAAAAATAAAAACAAAGTGAAAAAGATTTGGGTTCCTAAAAGAACCACAGCTACTAACCATCAAGGATCTAAGAAATCTTGGATACCTAAAAATTCCACTTAATTATTTTGCAGAAATGTCTTGCAGCCCAAAATTCAAAGAAGAGATAGTATCTTGATAGCGGCTGTTCAAGACATACGATGGGTGATAAAGATTAATTCATCATCCTTGAAATGAAAGAAGGTGGAATGGTTACATTTGGTGATAATGGCAAAGAAAAAATCATTAGGATTGGTAAGATCAAAATTACCCCATTCACTTATATTGAAAATGTATCGCTAGTAGACAAATTGAAGCATAATCTATTGAGCATTAGTCAATTATGTGATAGAGGCTTCAAAATTTTGTTTGAATCTTCAATATGCATAGTAACTAGCTCTCTTGATTCTAGCATTAAGTTTGTTGGTCATAGACTTGGAAATAGTTATATAGTAGACTTGAATGATCTAGCCATGTCAAGTAATACAAGTCTAGTGGCTATGAATGCTAAAACCAAGAAATCTAGTTTACTTTGGTATAGAAGATTGGGTCATGCTAGCATGCATACATTAGCAAAATTAATTTTCAAAGACTTAGAGGTTTACCAAAGTTTAAAATTGATTTTGATCATATTTGTGAAGCATCTCAATATGGTAAACAAACTAGGAGGAATTTTAAATATAAAATTTCAATAGCAAGACCCTTAGAACTACTACACATAGACTTATTTGGATCAACTAGGATCACAAGCCTAGGAGGTATGAAATATGGACTTGTGATAGTAGATGATTTCTCACGATTCACTTGGATTTTATTTCTAGCATACAAAGATGAAGCCTTCAAAGTTTTTTGAAAATTTTACAAAGATTTAAAATCAGAAAAACCTTTCAATTGTCTCAATTAGAAGTGATCATAGAACTGAATTTAAAAATAAATACTTTGAAAAATTTTGCATAGAACATGGCATTGATCACAACTTTTCAATCCCTAGAACACCACAATAAAATGGAGTTGTAGAAAGGAAAAATAAAATATTGGAAGAGATGGCCTGAACTATATTATGTGAAGGCAATCTTCCAAGATATTTTTTGATGGGTTTCTTAAGGATCATCAAGCATGTATGATGCATTGAATATTAAAAATTTGCACAAAGAAAAACCCTTATTGGCTAGAAACCCTAATCCCAGGATCTCCTCATTCATATACAACTAATATAACACTAATATGGTTCATGATAAATACCTAGAATGTTATTTCCCACTTTTTTCCATAAGGCTCACAAGTATAAGCCCTCCAACAGTGATCCACACAGGAATTGACCTAAGAAAGAACTCCTACTTCAGTTGCTTGCTTGACTAGGACTCCTCTTGACAACCTTCTGGACTTTGACCTTTATAGGACACCCTACCCTCTTGTAGGGTACTCTGAATGCTTTCCAAAACCACTCTTGGATTTGGGATTGCCATCCTATAGGACACTCTAGGCTTATGTCTTAAATCCTAAGACTTGTCCTAGTAAGAACAACCTTGTCTTAAAGAGACAAGGTTTGTCTTAAGGAGGAGGGAGGAAAGGTATAACACTCAGAATAAAAACTATGGTGGAACTCTTTTGAAACCCATAACACTGCCCCTATTTATAATGTTAGGAGGGGCATGTGATATGTCCATCCATCAACTTATCTGATATGATTTTTCAAGACCCAAGAGAAGTTATCTGGCTTGAAAAGTCATATCCAATAAGTTGATTCATGCACCAAGTCACATATTCGCATCCCTTCTTATTCCCAGATGATTTTTGACTTGCCACATGGCAAGTACCGGTCCCTGGAAAGCCAAGAGGTGCTTCTTCAATC
Organism: Areca catechu; assembly: GCA_021397845.1. Classification (NCBI taxonomy): domain Eukaryota; kingdom Viridiplantae; phylum Streptophyta; class Magnoliopsida; order Arecales; family Arecaceae; genus Areca; species Areca catechu. The sequence goes on from CM038043.1 coordinate 18,547,676, forward strand.
TCCAAGCATCGGAGAATTTGAAGAGTCCTGATAGCAGAAGGACACTTCTTCAAACCACGCGCCAAATGAAGAGACGCGTCTCTTCATGCGCGCATTCCCTTTCAAACCTTTTTCACGCCAATTTGAAAGGTGTTGACCGGTCAAAAATAATCCTAACGGGCATGGGGATATGTGCCAAGAGAGTCCCAGATGAATTAGCCAAAGTGATTCATCTGCAGAAGGACTCTTGGTCCTTTTCTGCGATCCATTCCTTAGCGCGCGCACATATGCGCCCAAGGAATCTATGCCAACTTGGACTCTAGTCCAAGTGGCATTACATGTCCAATTAAATCAGAATAAAACTTGATAAAGGTTGTCTTAACCCAGGCATAAACTAATTTAAGTCTCTCTTAAATTGGTTAATCAAAATAGCAAGCAACTGGACCCTAGTCGACTTGGGTTAGGAATTAGGTTAGCCTTCACATGCTAGTGTGCAATCTAGCTAACCAATTAGGATCCCATGACCCTAATTAAATTATGTATGACTTCCTTGGTCAACTCCCTAACATGTGTGACCCTTTGGGTTCCACATCTAACTAGCAGTAGGTTTAGGTTTAGCTGATTCGAACCAATCGAACCCAGTTGACCTAATTAGGTCAAATTGAGCTGACCTTAATTGCCAATTCGATCTATCCATCGAATTGACTCATGAAACCAATCCAATTGGTCCATGAATACCTACAAGACATGATTGACATCTAGCAACATATCATGCCTACCCGAAAGATGAAAAATTTGGTGGAAAGAATAAAAATACCCTTCAGTAGAAAGTTACCCTGCAATTCAATCTTTCGATCTCCCATTATCCCGATTAAGTGATGGGTATGGATAAATGTCAAATCCTAGCACTTAGTCATTTCAAATCTCTATTTGATAATGAAGACTCAGCTGATGACTGATTAGAAACCACTTCTAATCTCATCCTGCTTTGATCAAAGACTCCTTGAGTCATCAATCGAAGAGATCACTTGGGATAACAATTCCTCTTATCAGGAATGATCGATTCCTTGTTGGTCCACTCATATCCTTCATATACCTTCCACCATATCCGAGAACACCCCGTACATGACTTAATGTCATGAATGAGTATAAACCAAAACATGGCTTAGTGTGCACAAGGAACCATGGTGACCTCAGGTCTAAAGATCACATGCACAACTCCTACTTCAAGATCTATCTTTTGACAAGTAGTAAGACTTCTATAAGATAGTCTTGGTGCAGATCAGTTCAGTGAACTCATACTCTAATGAGCACCCTTATCCTTGTATTAGTGTCTCTACACAAGTGGCTGTTAGACCAACCACCCTCTTATCAGAGCATATATAGGATAAGCTAGTCTTTTCGGACTTATCGATCCCCGAACCGATGGTCCATCGACTAGGAACATTTAGGTTAGGGTTTAAAGGAACTTAGGTCTCACTGTCATGATATCCATCATAACCCTAATTCCATTTGCCAAAACCAATGGGGTTCATCATAATCTTTAAACAAGACATAGCAATATGATGAAACAATATGCCTTTATTAATATATTAAATATCATACAGGAGTTGAAAGATTACAAAAATGCCCTTACATAAGATTGGCTTTTAGGGTACTTTCCTTTCAATCTCCCACTTGCATTAAAGCCAATCATCCTTGTACTTTATACACATACAATCTAAGTGGCGATCAAATTGCTGCTGAGGTAATGCTTTATTTAATGGGTATGCTATATTATTCTTAGTATCAACTCGTTCAATAATAACATCTTATCTTTCTATGATTTCTCGAACGAGATAGAAATGTCTTAGGATGTGCTTGGACTTATTATGAGACCTTAGTTCCTTTGCTTGTGCAACAACTCCAGTGTTATCACAGTATAGCGACACTAGCTGTTGTATTTCAGGAACCATGCCCACTTCCATGATAAATTTCTTCATCCAGACAGCTTCCTTTGCGGCTTCACTTACAGCTATGTATTTTGTCTCAGTGACCGGGTCAGCTACGGTTGGCTGCTTTGTACTCTTCCAACTTACTGCATCACCATATAGGATGAAGACATACCCAGATATGGATTTGCTATCATCTAGATCTGATTGAAAACTAGATAGAATCCGTATATCTTTCTAGTTTCAACTTTGATCCTCCATAAATAAAAAAAATATCTTTAGTCCTTCTAAGGTATTTAAGAATATTTTTCATAGCTTTTTAATGATCCTCACCTGGATCTGCCTGGAATCTACTTACTATGCCTAAGGCATAAGCAACATCAGGCTTAGTACATAACATAGCATACATAATTGATCCTATAGCAGAAGCATAAGGAATCATAGCCATTCTTTCTCTTTCTTCTGATGTCTTAGGAGACATTTTCTTAGAGAGATGTATGCCTTGACTCATAGGTAAGTAATCCATTTTACTTCCATCCATGTTGAATCTCTTCAACACTAAGTCAATGTACCTGGACAGTGATAAGCTTAGCATCCTCTTAGATCATCTCTATAGATCCTTATACCAAGTATATAGGATGCTTCTTCCAAATCCTTTATGAAAAACTTTGATGATAGCCAAGTTTTAACCGATTGTAACATTGGGATATCATTCCCAATGATCAGTATGTCATCAACATACAAAACCAAGAAAACAAGTGCACTCCCACTTGTCTTCTTATATACACATGGTTCATCCACATTTTTGACAAAACCAAATTCCTTGATTATTTCATCAAAGCGGATGTTCCAACTTCTCGATGCTTGTTTTAGTCCATAAATAGACTTCTTTAGCTTACATACTTGATTTGGTCTCCTACTTGAGACAAATCCCTCTGGCTGTGTCATATAGATTCTTCCTCAAGATTTTCATTAAGGAAAGCAGTCTTGACATCCATCTGCCAGATTTCATAATCATGGTATGCAGCTATTGCAAGCAATATTCGAATAGACATGAGCATGGCTATTGGTGAAAAGGTTTCATCATAGTCAATACCATGTTTTTGTTTAAAACCTTTTGCTACCAGCCTGGTCTTGTAGGTTTCTACTTGACCATCTGCTCCTATCTTCTTCTTGAAGATCCATTTACACCCTATCGGGTTAATTCCTTCAAGTGGATATACCAAGGTCCATACCTGATTTAAATATATGGAGTCCATCTCAGACTTCATGGCACTTAGCCATTTATCAAAGTCTTTTCTCTTGACAGCTTCCGAATAGGTCATAGGATCATCATCCTGAATGATACTGGCTACATTGTCATCCTCGATAAGAAAACCATATATAAGAGGTGCTCCCCGTACCCTCTCTGACTTTCGAAAAGGAGGTGTGTATTGTAGCTATTCTTGATCTACAAGAACTTCTGGTTGAGGAATTTCAATTGAAGACTCATCAGGTTGTTGGTTCTGTTCTTCACTTAATTCAAGTGTAGAATTACTTCTTCTTTCTTGGATGAATTCTTGCTCCAAGAATGTAGCATGTCTACTGACAAAAATCTTTTATTCAGTAGTATTATAAAAGAGGTATCCAACACCTTATTTAGGATAACCAACAAACCTACATTTGTCAGCCTAGCACTTAACTTATGTCCAAAATTATTCTTGACATAAGCATAGCAACCCCAAATCTTTAAGTACTTAAGATTTGGTCTTTTGCTATTCCATAACTCATATGGAGTGCTGATCACTAACTTAGATGGTACCCTGTTCAAAATATAGGTAGCAGTCTCCAGGGCATGTCCCTAGAAAGAAATGGAAAGATATGTAAAGCTCATCATGGACTTCACCATGTCTAACAAAGTGCGATTTTTCCTTTCTACCATACATTCAATTGGGGTGTATAAGGAGGGGTCCATTCAGAGATTATGCCTTTATCCTTGAGATGGATTAGAAACTCACTTGACAAGTATTCACTTCCTCGATCAAAATGAAGAGTTTTAATACTATATCCAGTTTGTTTTTCAACCATGCTTTGATATTCTTTAAACTTATCAAAGGCTTCAGACTTGTGTTTCATTAGATACACATGACCAAACCTAGACAAGTCATCAATAAAAGTGATAAAGTAAGAATATCCACCTCTAGCTTGAGTTGTCATAGGTCCACACATATTAGTATGCACAAGACCTAATAACTCAGTTGTCCTGTCCCCATGTCCCGTGAATGGAGACTTAGTTATTTTTTCTTTGAGGCAAGACTCACAAGTTTCTAATGATTGAAAATCATAAGGGTCAAAGTAATTATCTTTGACTAACTTGTTTATTCTTGACTCACTAATATGACCTAACCGGCAATGTCAAAGAAATGTGACATTGACATTATCTCTCTTTCTCTTCTTGTTATCAATAAGCAATATTTCATCATTGAGTTCTAATGTCAGAAGTCCATTTATAAAATAACCATGTCCGAATATTTCATTGCAATGAAGAATAGAGCAGCCAGTGCTCTTTACATTTATCTTAAATCCTTATTATAACAACAAGGGTATTGATACAATGTTTCTTACAATATCCAGTACATAGTAGCATTCTTCTAACTTTAAAACTTTACCCGTAAGTAATAATAAAAGATAGGTGCCTACAGCTTTAGCATACATGGCTTTTCCACTAGCGCCATATAGCTTGAAATCACCTTTCTTCAATTCTCTAATTCTGTAGAGTCCCTGTAAAGATTTACAGATATGAGACCACATGCAGTATCCAATACCCATGAATTAGAAATGGAAGCACTCAATGATAAATTAGTTTGTATCATGTACAAACCTTTAGATGCTCCACTTGTATTTAGCTTCACATTTGCAAGATATGTCTTGCAATTCCTTTTCCAATGCCCTTGCTTACCGCAGTGGAAACATGCTCCATCATTAACTGCCTTCTTAACTTTCTTCTTCTTGTGGATGCTCTTTTTAGGGTTGAACTTTCTTTTCAAACCCTTTCTATTTGACTGTTTCTTCTTCCCATCAATAAGAAGAAGATAAGCTTTATCACCTTTTGAGTGACTCTTTGCTATCTTTAACATATTCAGCAGTTCAGGCAAAGATATGTTCATTTTGTTCATGTGATAATTAAGAACAAACTGAGAGTAAGAATCTGGAAGTGACTGCAGGATTAAATCCTGATTGAGTTCACCATTCATCACAAACCCTAGTTGAACTAATCGGGTGATTAAGTCAATCATTTTTAATACATGGGTTTGTACAGATGAACCCTCACTCATCCATGCACAGAACAACTACTTTGATATTTCGTATCGAGCAGCCCTACTTTGCTCTCCATATAGCTCCTTTAAGTTGAGCAATATGATCTGAGGTTCAATACCTTCATGTTGCCTTTGGAGCTCGTTGCTCATCGAGGCTAACATGATGCACCTGATAATTGTACTGTCATTTTGTCACATTTTGTGTGTGGCAATTTTCTCCTGTGATGCATCTTCTCCGATCAACTCAGGGTCTGGAGAATCTAGAATATAACAAAGTTTTTCCTGAGTAAGAACTATTCTCAGGTTTCTCAACTAGTCCACATAATTGGGACTAGTTAACTTGTTGGCATCTAAAATGCCTCGCAATGACAAATTTGAAGCCATTACAAAAAACCCTACATTTAATTAAGAACAATATCAGTAGATCACTCAAGATGACATTCATAACTAGATAAGAACTTTATATTTAATTATGTCTCCCACTATTTTATTCAAATATCATAACCCTCAATTTATGGTAAGCAAGAAACCTTACTAGTTTCTTTAGTGGGGTTGAGATCACAATTCCTCATGAGTGCCTTGTGTTACACAACAAACACTCATGAGTTCAAAGGTAAGACTTCCTTTCCAATTGCAACCCATGCAATTCTTAACAAATAAACTGCCTCTAAGACGCTTATAGTCTTGTATTACACAACAAACTATAATGTCTTAGTTTAGTCAGACCCTTCATTTCTATATAACCATGATGGAATAATGTTGCCCTTGTGTTACACAACAAAGCAACAATTTCCAACCATGCCATAAAGCACTAAGTGCACCAAGACAAATTTCATATCAAGCCCTAGAGTAGGCCTTGTGTTACACAATAAACCTACTATAGTTTTGATATTAATTTGGCTTAGCATGAAAGAAGGCCAATTATAGTATACTCAATCAATTAGCATTCCCAAGTTAAGGTTTAGATGTGACTAAATTGGCCAAGTAAGTGGAAGGGGTGAGGGGGTCCCCCCGTTGCTTTTCTTAGACACCAATTGATTTGGCCAGGTCAGACAACAGAACCAATTAAAATATCTCATTTCCTTTACCTTCCCAGAACCACTTGCCTAGACACCAACTGGCTAATCAAACCCTAATCAGATGGCAAACATCATACTATGATTATTTTTCATAACCATACAGCATTCCACTAAACCCTAAGTAATGGCATGCATAAAAAACTATGATTAAACTAGCTATCTAATAAGCATTTGATCATACAAATGACAATTAATTGAATGAATTAAGGGTGGCTTTGATACCACTAATGGGTTTCTTAAGGGTCATCAAGCATGTATGATGCATTGAATTTCAAAAATTTGCACAAAGAAAAACCCTTATTGGCTAGAAACCCTAATCCCAAGATCCCCTCATTCATATACAACTAATATAGCACTAATATGGTTCATGATAAATACCTGGAATGCTGTTTTCCACTTCTTTCCATAAGGCTCACAAGTGTAAGCCCTCCAACAGTGATCCACACAGAAATTGACCCAAGGAAGAACTCCTACTTCAGTTGCTTGCTTGACTAGGACTCCTCTTGACAGCCTTCTAGACTTTGACCTTTGTTGAACACCCTACCCTCTTGTAGGGTACTCTGAATACTTTCCAAAATCATTTTTGGATTTTGGATTGCCCTCCTATAGGGCACTCTAGGCTTATGTCTTAAATCCTAAGACTTGTCCTAATAAGAACAACCTTGTCTTAAAGAGACAAGGTTTGTCTTAAGGAGGAGGGAGGAAAGGTATAACACTCAGAATAAAAACTATAGTGGAACTCTTATGAAACCCATAACACCATCCCTATTTATAATGTTAGGAGGGGCGTGTGATATGTCCAGCCATCAACTTATCAGGTATGATTTTTCAAAACCCAAGAGAAGTTATCTGGCTTGAAAAGTCATATCCAATAAGTTGATTCATGCACCAAGTCACATATTCGCATCCCTTCTTATTCTTGGATGATTTCTGACTTGCCACATGGCAAGCACTGGTCCCTGGGAAGGTAAGAGGCACCTCTTCAATCTCCAAGCATCGGAGAATTTGAAGAGTCCTGATAGCAGAAGGACACTTCTTCAAGCCGCACGCCAAATGAAGAGACGTGTCTCTTCATGCACGCATTTCTTTTCAAACCTTTTTCATGCCAATTTAAAAGTTGTTGACCGATCAAAAATAATCCTAAGGGGCGTGGGGATATGTGCCAAGAGAGTTTCAGATGAATCAGTCAAAGTGATTCATCTATAGAAGGACTCTTGGTCCTTTTATGCGATCCATTCCTTGGCATATGCACATATGCGCCCAAGGAGTCCATGCCAACTTGGACTCTAGTCCAAGTGGCGCTCCATGTCTAATTAAATTAGGATAAAACCTGATAAAGATTGTCTAAACCCAGACATAACCCAATTTAAGTCTCTCTTAAATTGGTTAATCAAAATAGCAAGCAACTGGACCCAAATAGACTTGGGTTAAGAATTAGGTTAGCCTACACATGCTGTGTGCAATCTAACTAACCAATTAGGATCCCATGATCCTAATTAAATTATGTATGACTTTCTTGGTCAACTCCCTAATGTTTGTGACCCTTTGGATTTTACATCTAGCCAGCAGTAGATTTAGGTTTAGCCGATTTGAACCAATCAAACCCGATTGACCTAATTATATCAAATTGAGCTGACCTAAATTGCTAATTCGATCTGTTCATCGAATTGACTCATGAAACCAATCTAATTGGTTCATGAATACCTATAAGACATGACTGATGTCTAGCAACATATCATATCTATCCAGAAGATGAGGAATTTGGTGGAAAGTATCAAAATATCCTTCAATAGAAAGTTACCATGCAATTCAATCTTTCGATCTCCCATTATTTCGATTAAGGGATGAATATGGATAAATGTCAAACCCTAGCACTTAGTCATTTCAAATCTTTATTCGATAAAGAAGACTCAACTGATGACTAATTAGAAATCACTTCTAATCTTATCCTGCTTTGATCAAAGACTCCTTGAGTCATCAATCGAAGAGATCACTTGGGATAATAATTCCTCTTACTAGGAATGATTGATTCCTTGTTGGTCTACTCATATCCTTCGTACACCTTCCACCATATCCGAGAACACCCCGTACATGACTAATATCATGAATGAGTATGAACCAAAACATGGCTTAGTATATACAAGGAACCATGGTGACCTCAGGTCTAAAGATCACATGCACAACTCCTACTTCAAGATCTATCTTTTGACAAGTAGTAAGACTTCCATAAGATAGTCTCGGTGTGGATTAGTTCAGTGAACTCATATTCTAATTAGCACCCTTATCCTTATATTAGTGTCTCTATACAAGTGACTGTGAGACCAACCACCCTCTTATCAAAGCATACATAGGATAAGCTAGTCTTTCCGGACTTATCGATCCCCGAACCGATGGTCCATCGACTAGGAACATTTTAGGTTAGGGTTTAAAGGAACTAGGTCTCACTGTCATGATATCCATCATAACCCTAATTCCATTTGCCATAACCTATGGGGTTCATCATAATCTTTAAACAAGACACAGCAATATGATGAAACAATATGCCTTTATTAATATATTAAATTCATACATGAGTTGGAAGATTACAAAAATGCCCTTACATAAGATTGGCTTTTAGGCACTTTCCTTTCACTTTTGGACAGAAGCTATGAACACTACATGTTATATATTAAACCGTGTGTGATTAGACCAATTTTGAAGAAAACCTCCTATGAGCTTTGGAATGATAGAAAACCAAACATTCATTACTTTCATATTTTTGGATGTAAATATTATCTCTTGAACAATGAAAATGATAACTTAGGAAAGTTTGATGCAAAATTTGATCAAGGTATATTTTTTAGATATTCAATTACTAGCAAAGCATATAAAGTTTTTAACAAAGAACTTTAACTATTGAAGAATCAATTCATGTTATTTTCGATGAGTCTAACCTCACACCTTCAAATAAAAAAGAGTGTATTGACAATGATACAGGTTCCCTAAATGATGGAGTAAAGGACATAAGCTTGAAAGAAAAGCAAGTTGAGCAAGAAAAAGAGAAGGTAAGTACAGAACATGATGAGCTACCAAAGGATTGGAGGTATGCACATTCGCACCCTAAAGAATTGATTATTGGTGATCTCTTTCAAAGAATAAAAACTAGGTCATCTTTTAGAGACACCTTTGACTATTTAGCATTTGTTTCTCAAGTTTAACCTAACTACATAGAGGAAGCTGAAAATGATACATATTGGATGATGGCTATGTAGGAAAAACTTAATCAATTTGAAAGCAATAATGTATGGACCTTAGTAGCTAGACCTAAGGAACATCCAATCATAGGTTCTAAATGGATTTTTAAAAATAAATTAGATGACAAAGGCAATATAGTTAGAAACAAGGCCATATTAGTTGCTAAAGAATATAACTAAGAGAAAAGAATAGATTTTGATGAAACTTATACACCTGTAGCCATATTAGAAGTCATAAGACTCTTACTTGCATTTGCATGTTACATAGAATTTATGCTTTTTCAAATAGATGTAAAAAGTGCTTGTTTAAATGGCTACATTGAAGAAGAAATTTTTGTGGAACAATCTCTTAGTTTTGAAAATCACTATTTTCCAAATCATGTTTTCAAACAAAATAAAGCTTTATATTGTTTAAAACAAGCACCTAGAGCATAGTATGAGAGGTTGATTAAGTTTTTTTTAGAAAATGATTTCAAAAGAAGTAGAGTAGATACAATATTATTTATCAAAAGAAAAAATAATGAATTATTAGTTATACAAATATATATCGACGATATAATCTGTGGTGCGACTAATAAAACTTTATATCAAGAATTTGCCAAGCTTATACAGGAAAAATTTGAAATGAGCATGATGGCTGAACTCACTTTCTTCCTTCGACTACAAATCAAACAAACAAAGGAAGGGATATTCATCAACCAAACAAAGTACATCAAAGAACTCTTGAAGAGGTTTGGGATGGAATCTACAAAGAAAATTGGCACACCCATGAGCCCAACCTGCAGACTTGACAAAAATGAGGAAGGTAACAAGGTTGATCAAAAAATATATCAAGATATAATTAGATCTCTACTTTATTTGACTGCAAGCATACTTGATATACTATTTAGTGTTTATATATGTACAAGATTTCAAGCTAATCCTAAAGAATCGCGTATACTTGCTCTTAAGAGAATCATATGATATCTCAAAGGTACATCAAACTTAGAATTATGGTACTCTAAACCTTTATCTTTAAATTTAATAAGTTATTCAGATGCTGATTATGGTAACTATAGATTGATAGGAAGAGCACTAATGGCACATATCAATTTCTAGGATTGAACTTAATCTCATGGCATAGCAAGAAACAAAACTCCGTGGCACTATCTATTGCTGAGACAGAGTATGTGGCTGTAGGAAGTTGTTGTGCTCAAGTGTTATAGATTAAGCAACAACTAGAAGATTATGGTGTTATTCAATCTAAAACTCCAATCAAATGTGATAACATAAGTGCTATCAACTTAACAAAGATTCCTATTCAACACTCAAGAACTAAGCATATTGAAATTAGATATCATTTCATTAGGGATCATGTTCAAAATGATGATATTGAACTTGAATTTATTTGTATTAAAAAACAACTTGCTGACATCTTTATTAAACCCCTTAGTGAGGATAGATTTCAAATAATCAGAGGAGAATTAGGCCTTTGTGATCCTTTTTAGAATTTTAACCTAATTTTCTCAAGAATTAAGGAAAATTCATATAGAGGACCTTCATCACCTATTTAAGTTAGATGCATACTTTTCTTAGTGTTTTTCTAGGAATAGAAACCTTTTTCCTAAGTTTTTGAACCATTTTCTTTGGTTCTGCTCGAGCCGACTCGAATAACGGAAATACATAAAGAACCGTAGAGCCCTAAAACCTTTTTTTCCTATTATTTCTAGTTGAACTCAAGCTTGAAAGAGACCTTTCCTTTTTAACCTTAGGGACCACTCTAATCAACTTCATTTCCCTTAGATTCTAGATTTAGGGCTCCCAGAAAGGCTGTGGCACAAAGGAGGAAATGGACGGCTCCAAGCTTGGATACTGCAGAAAGAAGAACCAAGAGGTGACACGATGAGTCGACTCCTCAAGAATGGCAAGCTCCACATCCTCCTCAACGACAGATTATTCTAATGGGCAATAGACTTATGACATCAGGTAGAAAAGTTGATTTTGGATTTCTAGAGTATCAACACTTCTGTATTGGTGACTGGATAGTAGCACGGGGGTGGGAGTTCTTCAGTTCATTAGATGTTCCCACTTATCCCACTCTTTTTAGGACATTTTTTGAGCACCTGACACTAGGCACAAATCATATTCTTTCTACTGTAAAAGGTATTACTATCTTAGTGGATAAAGCAAGATTGAGTTGAGTTCTACAAATGCCCAGTGTTGCCGCCTACACCACCATGGCCTACAGCTCGAGGATGGCACCGGATGCCAACCTTATCACCCGAAACCCAGCTCACATAACCGGGCCTGCAAAACAGAAGAGACCCGGGCTGGGGATCCCGATGGGGGCACTCTAACGATCAAGTCAGTGGGCGATCTAAGGGAATAGATCCGCCCCGGTGGGCACCTGGCCGGACTCCATGCTAGGAGGAGGTTTTAGCTTTCAAAGGAAAGAGTAGAGTGAGAACCCTTCTTTTGTCCTTCTGTGGATCTTTTTGGGTATAATGCCGACCTTTGTTTTTCTCTTCTTGCAGTCATGAAATTCTCCATGGAGCAGCTTCTCGAGTCCTCCCAAAAGAGGAGTGCACCAGCGGGACCCAGGGAAACGTAGCCAAAGAGGGCCTAGAATGAGCCCAGCCAGAGGCCTAGGCCCATTGCAGCCTCTGGCCCAGGGGGAAGAGTGGCTAAATCGGCCCCCAATCCATTGAGGCAGCAGACTCTGCCCCCAGCCCGGGAGTCTGACACGAGTGCGCGGGCTTGGCCTACTGCTGTCACTATGGCCCCGCCTTCGAAAGTCATCGAGATGGACGCGGGGGGAGAAGAGAGGAGGGAGCGACCATCGATTACTCCTCCCGAGGGCACGTCAGCGATCCCGACAAAGTCAAGGACTGGCATCCGAAGGGCGTCAATCGAGGTGGCATTGAACTCCTCCGTCACCCAGGACCGCTCTCTGGTCGAGCGTATGATGAGCTTCGACGTCCAGTCGCGTGATCGGCGTGAAAGGGGCGGTAGATCTTTACTAGAGGCCATCCTCAGCACCTTTCCCCACCTCTTCATGGTAAGATCCTTTGTCTTTTTCTTTTCTCTCTCTTTTTTTTTCTGGTACGGCTGACATCTTTATTGGTGCAGGTCAGGATGGATCTTCTCCTTATCCGTGACTACTGCATCCAGTGGGCCAAGAGAAAAAACTTGAAGGAGTAGGAGATCGCGGTGTTGGTGGTTGAGGCCAAGGAAAAGAATGACAGGGCCCAAGCCATAGAGGAAAAGAATAAAGCCCTCAAAGATGAGGTGGCCAATGTCGAGAGGCGCATCAAGGACCTTAAAGCATCCCTGGCTCAGGAAAAATATATGGTCAAATGCTGGGCTGAGGAGCTGAAAGCCGAGGCAGCTCGGGCGGAGGAGCTCAAGGTCGAGGCGGCCCGAGCGAAGGAATGGTCTTAGACCCTCCGAGCTCAGTTGGAGGCGGTGTAGGTGCGGGCGTCGGTGGCTGAAGAGAAGGCCACTGGGGCGGTGGCCTTGATGGAGGCCGCCAAGAAGGAGGCCGCCAAGGTAGTGCCTAATTTTAAGGCCTTGGTGGAATATGCTGATGAAGTCCGGGAGACGGCCACGGACTCATTCCTCAAGGGCTACAGGTTCTGCCAGTTTCGGGCTACCCAACTTTTTTTGGAGCTAAATCTGGATGAGCTCGCTTTTCCAGTAGCTCCGAGCAAGGGCCCAAGTGCGGCTGTAGTTAAAGCGAAGGAGGCAGAGCCTGCAGCCACCGTTGAAGTAGCCCCTCTGGTGGAGGTCCGAGAGGATGTCGGCGCGCCCTAGCATCGTCTCGAGAAGGAGCCGGTGTAGTAGGATAGGGGCCTTCTTTTTATTTTCTTTTCATCCTTTGTGTTTTCCTTTTATTTCTGGACTGCCTGGCCTGTCGGGGGTCCTCCGATAGTGTAACTTTCCAATTTTAATTTCAATGAAATCCTTCCCCTTTTCACTGAATTCTCTTGCTCTGGTGCTTTTGGTTGTCTCAACAACCTTTTCTTCCTTTCCTTTTATAATTGCAATTGCCCATGTACATACTTTTCTTGTAATGCTTTGTCATGGGATATTAGACTTTCAGCCCTCCCTGGCAGAGCTTCAGGTACAGCAGGCAATCAAAAAGGAAAGTCATGAGTTTACTGAGTTATCTCTACCATGTCGGAAGTGTGGTAGCAGGGCTTCATGCATCTTCTCGGAGTTGGTTGTGTACTCTGGGTTCTTCCTGGCTGAGCTGGGAGTCGATGAACACCTTGAGGAGGCCTGAGTGACCCCGAGTGAGACCATCTTCGGGCTCCTGGAACATTATCGAGCTGGGGAGCTGAGCTCGAAGAGTCCGGAAGGTGCCCCCACCAGGCTGGGACTTGGATAGATAGAGTGCGGGGCTTCTGGAGTTTCTCGGATTTCTGATGCGGGGCTTCTGGAGTTTCCCGACTTCGAGGTACGGGACTTCTGGAGTTTTCCAACTTTGAGGTGCGGGGCTTCTGGAGTTTCCTGGCTTCGAGATGCGGAACTTCTGGAGTTTCCCGGCTTCAATATGTGGGGCTTCTGGAGTTTCCCGGCTTTGAGATGCGGGGCTTCTGGAGTTTCCCAGCTTTGAGATGCGGGGCTTCTGGAGTTTCCCGACTTCAAGGTACGAGGCTTCTGGAGTTTTCCGACTTCAAAATGTAGGGATTTTAGAGTTTCTCGACTTCGAGGTGCGGGACTTCTGGAGTTTCTCGACTTCGTCAGCCAGACCTGGGATCGGGCAGCAACATTCCTGCAAGGCAAAGGCAATTTACACCAAAAGGAATTATTTTATTAATGAGAGGAAGCTTACATTATTGGTAGTACATCCTCAAATTATTGGCATTCCAAGTTTGTGAAAACCGGACGCTATCAAGCTCGATGAGGTAGTAGGCTCCATGGGAGAGGGCTTTGACCACCTTATAAGGGCCTTCATAGTTCAGGAAGAGTTTACCGCATTCTTGAGGTTGAGAGGCTTCGGCCCGCCGCAGTACCAAATCACCCGGGCGAAAGGTCTTTGGCCTTATCCGAGTGTTGTAGTACCGGGCCACCCGCTGTCGGTAGGCCACCATCCGGAGTCGAGCCTTGTCTCTCATCTCCTTAAGGAGACCAGGTTGAGTAGAAGGTGAGGTTTTCAGCTTCATCATATTGCTCGACCCGTAGCGTAGGCACACCAAGTTCCACCGGGACTACGGCTTCTGCGTCGAAGACGAGGTTGAAGGGTGTCTCATCCATGGCCGTTCGAGACGTTGTATGGTAGGTCCAAAGGATACTAGGGAGCTCTTTAGCCCACCTGCCTTTGGCCTGGTCCAGCCTAGTTCGGAGCCCCTGGAGGATGATCCGGTTGGTCACCTCAGCCTCTCCGTTGGTCTAAGGATGAGCCACAGAGGTGAAGCGATGATGAATATTGAGGCCGACGTAGAACTCCTCGAACTCTCGATTGTCGAACTGTCGTCTGTTGTCAGTGATGATGGTATGGGGGAGCCCGAAGTGACAGATGATTAACTTCCAGAAGAATTGGCAAGCCTTAGCTTCGGTAATTCGTGCTAGCGACTATGCCTCTACCTATTTGGTGAAGTAGTCAATGGCTACTATTAGGAACCTGCGCTGCCTGGATACGGGAGGAAAGAGACCAAGGATGTCCATCTCCCACTGAGCAAACGGCCAGGGGGCGGAGAGCTGGGAGAGTGGCACCGTCGGTTGATGCTGTATGCAGCCATTGCATTAGCAACGGTCACACTTCTTCATGAAATCAGCAGCATCCTCCCTCATAGTCTTCTAGTAGTACCCTTGGTGGAGGGCTTTGTATGCTAATGTCCCGCCCCCCACATGATTCCTGTAGAGGCCCTCGTGTATCTCTTGGAGCACGAAGGCCACCTCCATGGGCCTCAGGCACTTTAGAAGTGGATAAGAGTAGGACCTATGACAGAGTTGCCCGTCCACCAGCACGAAGTGCATGGCCTTCTTCTTGACAAGATTGGCCTCTGCACGATCTTCTGAAAGGATGCCATCGATGATGTACCTGATGTACCGGTCCATCCAACTGGGTTCCGGGGTGACCTGCTGGACCTCCCTAAAAACCTCGTAGCTTGGAGCTTTGAGATACTCGACATAGGCGCGCCCTAGCGATGAGTCCGGTAGGGTAGCGAGCCTGGAGAGGGCATCAGCACGAGCATTCTCTCCACGATGAATGTAAGAGACGCTAAAGTACCGAAAGCTTGCCATGTTTAAGCGTACCTGCTCCAAGTACTTCAACATTTAGAGATCTCGGGCCTCGAATTCTCTTGAGACCTGTTCAGTCACTAGCTGAGAGTCGGTGAAGACCTTCAGGTTGGGTACACCCAGTTTGCGGGAGACTCTCAATCCCGCGAGGAGTGCCTTATACTCTGCCTGGTTGTTGGTGACCGCGAACTAGAAACAGAGTGCGCACTCGACTACAACCCCATCGCCATTAGCGAGGATGAGGCCTGCTCCGCTTCCTCCCAAGTTGGATGTGCCATCCATGTGGAGGACCCAGACCTCCTTCTTGATTTCAGGCTCTGTTCGGTGCTTCGAGAGGGTCTCCTCCGGCTCCTCGCCCATGCCTGCGCACTCGACTAGGAAATCGACCAATACCTGGGCCTTCTGAGATGGTCTCAGTCAATATATAATATTGAACTCGCTAAGCTTCAAAGCCCACTTGGCTAAATGCCAAAAAGTATCAGGGTGGCTGAGTATGGCCCTCAATGGTTGGTTCGTCAGGACCGTGATCAGGTATGCTTGAAAATATGGTCTAAGGCACTAAGCAGACATTATGAGTACAAAAATTAGTTTCTCAGAATGGGTGTACCTGATCTCTGCATCTTGAAAGAGTTTGTTAGCATAGTACACCAGTCTCTGAGCTCCATCTTCGTCCGTGCGGACAATGACCGAACTGACGGCTCCTAGGGTAACTGCTAGGTACAACAAGAGCTCCTCTCCATCCTCCGGCCTGGAGAGTAGTGGTGGTGATGCCAAGAACTTCTTCAGCTCCTCAAAGGCTTCACTGCACTCCTCTGTCCAGGTGAAGTCATGCACCTTGCACAGCATCTTGAAGAAAGGTAGGCAGTGGTCAGCAGATCGTGAGATGAACTGACTCAGGACAACGATCCAGCCCGTGAGGTGCTGGACTTGCTTCTTCGAGGTGGGGTGCTCCATGTCGATAATTGCTTGAACCTTCTTTGGGTTGGCTTTGATCCCCCTTTAGGTGACCTCAAATCCAGAAACTTTCCAGCTGCCATGCTAAAAGCATACTTCACCGGGTTCAGCTTCATCTAATGCAGGAAAGGTTTTGGAAGGCCTCTGCTAAGTCCACGATATGGTCCGATCTCGGCTTGCTCATGACGAGCATGTCATCCATGTAGACTTGCATGTTATGGTCGATATGGTCCTTGAAGACTTTGTTGACCAGCCATTGGTATGTGGCGCCAGCATTCTTCAGGCCGAATGGCATCATCCGGTAGCAGTACATCCCCCGATCCATGATGAAGGCAATGTGCTCCTCATCCTCTGGGTGCATCCGAATCTGATTATACCCGGAGAATGCATCCACAAAGGAGAGCAAGCTGTGCCTTGAGATGGCGTCTACCAGTTGGTCGATCTTCAAAAGAGGGAAGCTATCCTTCGTGCAGACTTGGTTGAGGTCGGTGTAGTCCATGCAGATCCTCCATTTCTCATTATTTTTCTTGACCATGACCATATTTGCCAGCCAGCTAGGATACTGCACTTCGCAAACAAAACCGGCTACAAGGAGCTTCTCCACCTCCTCGTTGATTGCTTGTTGCCTCTATAGGACAAAGCATCTCTTCTTTTACTAGACCGGACGGCACTTCGAATCGATGCTTAACTTGTGAGTGATGATGTCAAGGGAAATCCTAGGCATGTCTGTTGCAGTCTAGGCGAATATGTCCGCATTCGCCTGGAGGAAACTCAATAGGCGGGCCTACTCTTCTTCATGCTGCTGGGGCCCCGATTTGTACCATCTTCTTCGAATCCATTTCGAGGGGATACATCAATAGACGCTCAACCAGGCTGCCCTTGGGATCCTATGCCCTTTGGTCAAGGTCGTCGATGTTGGGGTCCTCCTTGACACTTCTAGCCCCGGGACAGCTTGCAAACAGTGTTGGATCGGCTGAGGTGCCCCCCTCATCTCCCCTACACCATAAGGAGTGGGAAACTACACCAACAACCCCTTGGTAGAGATGATTGCGTTGAGCAGATTGAGCATGTGGCGATCAAGGATCACGTTGTAGGTCGAAGGAAGCCTAACAATCATGAAGTTCATCATGACAGTACTCTGCCGAGGTGGTGATCCGGTAGTAATAGGGAAAGTAATCTTTCCTTCAACCCCCACAAAGTCTCCAATAAAGTCGATAAGGGGGGTGTGCACGAGCTTCAATTGAGCAGAGGATAGATTCATCCTGGAGAAGGCATCGTAAAAAAGGATATCAATAGAACTTTCACTATCGACCATAATCTGCTTTACAGGATGCCTAGCAATCGTCATCTCGACAACCACGATATCATTACTTACATTTTGATTCCCAGATTCCTCCTCTCTCATAAAGGGGAGTACATTTTTCGTCCTCTCCCCCTCCCGGGCCCTCTTAGAAGTGCACTCTATTCCCTAGCATATCATACCCACAGGCTTCTTGGTGGGTCGGTTGTCGATTGGAAGGATAGGAGGAAGAGCAGTAAGCACTTGAGGTTCTATCGGGGCCTTGCCCCTACGAACTTTCCAAGGTAGCCCCTCCTTATCAGATCTTCAATCTCTCTTTTGAGGTGGTGACATTCCTCGGTGTCATGACTGTGGTCGTAGTGAAACTGGCAGTACTTCATTTTGTCGCGATCGTTGGATGGCCTCAGCAAGGGAGGGTGGCGTAAGTAACGTTCGCCCTCAATTTTCATGAGGATCTTCGACCTCGGGACGAGGAGAGGTATGTATCTTTCTTCTAGGATGGGGCTGCTCTTTGGCTTCGACCCTGGTCGAAAGTTCGGGGTCAGTCTGAGCTTCTGCATCCTAGATGTCTCCCCTGGAGGCTGCTTTTTCAGTGGCTTCCCATTCAACTCTCTCTTGGTGCGGTCCACCTCCTCGACGCGGATGTATTTTTAAACATGGATGAGGAGGTCGGAGTACATCTTCGACGACTTCTTGTCTAGGGAGTAGGTTAGATGGGAGATCCTGAGCCCTCTCTTCAGCGCCAACATGGCGACTAGCTCATCCAAGTTATAGATCTCTGGTGCAGTAACCTTGAAGCATGTCACATAGTCCCGCAAGGGTTCATGGTCCTATTGCCTGATGGAGAAAAGATTGTCTACTTCTCATGGCACCTTCCAACAGGCATCGAAGTGAGCCATAAATTTCCTTTCCAACTATGCAAAGGAGTTGATGCTTTCGGGCTCGAGGCAGGTAAACCAGACCCAAGCGACCTTTCAAAGAGTGGCTAAGAAGGCAATGTAGAGGAGGGCGTCGGTCGCCCCTTGGACTTTCATGAGAGCCTTGTAGCTCTCGAGGTGGTCAAAAGGGTCGGTGGTCCCATCGTAGGGATCCACTTGTGGCATATGGAATCGACTCGAGATCGGCTCCTCTTGGATTTCTCGGGAGAAGGGGATGGGCGTCATGACCCGCTGGCTCACAGGAGGAGCCCTGCAAGTTTGCAAACTGGTGGGATAGTTTTGCCAGCTTATGCTCCTGTTCCTCCAAGTGCTTTTTGGCCATGCGCCTGATGGCCTCGTTGGTGGAGCCTTCCATCCAGACCTTTAGAGGAGATGAAGATGATAGCTGAGGGGGATCATGACGGGGAGCCTTGCCTTGATGGCTTCGATGATGCTTAGTAGCGGCATGCTCAAAGGCTAGAGATCGGCTCTCCCGGTCAACCGATCCGGTCCACTGTCTCTTCATCGAGGTCCGGTGGCTTCCCCGGGGTCAGTCGCGGCCCGTGGTAGTGATGGCCTTCCTTGGAAGGAATGCAAGCTATCACAGGGTACAGTGGCTTAGGCCACAGGAGTCCATGGCTATTGGTGGCTGGCCAGGGATCGGTGCTGATGCTGTAACTGTCGCATCGCTACAGTCAGAACCTGCATCTGCTGGATGAGCACGGCTAGCTGGACATCCACCGAAGGCAGTTGTGATGGAGTGGGGGGGTTCCCTCTCCGAATTATGCGGACCCCGTTAGAAGGAGGGTCTCCCGCATAGCTGGTGGAGATCTCCCACGCACGCATTATCACCATGCTTTGGGTGGAGTTGTACATGAGGGGATTGGCTTGAATCAGATGTACCCCCTACCTGGTGTGCCAATCTATTGCCACCTACACTGCCATGGCCTGCAACTCGAGGATGGCACTGGACATCGACCTCATCGCTCGGAACCTAGCTTGTGTGCCCGGACCTACAAAAAAGAAGAGACCCGGGCTGAGGATTCCATCGGGGGCACTCTGATGATCAAGTCAGTGGGCAATTTAGAAAAACAGATCCTCCCCAATAGGCCCCTAGCCAAACTCCATGCTAGGAGGAGGTTTAGCTTTCAAAGAAAAGAGTATAGTGAGAACGACAGCGGTGGAGGAGAGCTTGAGATATGGTGGCTGTCTCCGTCGAGACTCTTCCGGCAAGTTTTTCGATAGCCTCAGAGCGCTCTCTCTCTTGCTAACTCTCCCCTCTCTTGCCTTTACTTACTTAGCTTGTTCGAAGGCCCTTGGAACTTCCTTTTAGGCCGTGGATCCCTTCAGCTGCCTACCTCGGGTTCTTCCCTCTCCGTAGGTGCTTGAAGGTCAACAACCAGTAGCATGCCACATGGTGCACCCCAGTGCCCTCCTCCCTTCATGATAGGGAGTTATGTCGCAGGTTCTGACTTCCCGGTTGGTCGCTATACTTTTGAAAATTTGGCAAGACCTCGATCTGGGAGCTGCCGCCCCCTGATTTGAATCCCCTGGCATGGATTTCTTCTTCTAGGTGGTGCAAATAGTCGGCTGGGAAGTGCAATGCCTTGATCAGGGTGACTTTTTCTATATGGTATAAACAATGGCTGGAAAAATCCTAGCACCCTAGGGGGTGCCCCTCCATGGTCCTTGGGCGGCGTGCTGCCGCCCAAGGGAGGTGGTGACATCCTTTTCTCCCTACTTCAGGATCTCTTAAGTTGCTGTGGACTTTAGCCATGGGGATGGCGTCGGGCCATCGGACCTCTTCACCGAAGAGTGCTTAGCTTGAAGAGATGGAGCTCGACTTCAGTCGGGATGGGCTCGATCTCGAGAGAGCCGACCAGTGAAGGAGCTCGAGGAGTAGGAGCTTGATTTTGATCGAGGCGGGCTTGACCTCGAGGGAACCGCTCGACGAAGGAGCTCAAAAAGTGGGAAGTTGACTTTGACCGCAGCGGGCTCACCCTCGAGGGAGCTAACCGGTGAAGGAGCTCAAGGAGTAGGAGCTCGACTTTGGCCGAACGGGCTCGACCTCGAGGGAGCTACCTGGCAAAGGAGCTCGAAGAGCGGGAGCTCGACCTCGATCGAGGCAGGCTCGAACCTTGATCGAGGCATGCTCGACCTCGAGGGAGCCACCTGGCGAAGGAGCTCGAAGAGAGGGTCTGATAGGGTAGCATCTGCCATCATGGCATCCTGCTGGATCTGAAAGGGATTCCACATTAGCAATCTTGCCATATCACCCAGGACTGGAAAGTGTTATCTGAATATCAAAGACATGGAAGGTACTTTGAAAATTGTTTTAGAAAGAAGAAATGTGAAGGGCATCTCCAATGTACAAGCCAATCAACTGCCACTTGAGATGTGCCTGCTGCACAACATCATCAATAGAGTTTTCTTGCCCAGGATAGGGCATTTTGATTAGGTGAGCAAGCGAGATCTCATGTTTATGCGATACATGATTGAGAGGGAGGTCTTTAATCTGCCGTTTATCATGATGACATAGATTAGAGACGCCGCTCGCAAGGCCAGAGATTGTTTACCTTATGGGATGGCCATCACCCTACTATTTCAGGACTTTGGTGTTGATCTTTCTGGAGAGGACAGCAGACCCCTTCTACATACTGATAGGTATTATGAGAAATTACTTTATAGAATAGGGTATCATAGAGTTGAAGGTGAATGGGTGAAGAAAATGTCAGAAAAAAGAGTAGTTCATTCAGATGATGATGATGATGATGACATGCCTAAGGATGCTGAGATTGCTAAGCAGGTTGGAGATGACGAGGATAAGCATGATGATGAGGCTGGACCCTTAGAGCCAACACCTGCCACACCACCTCAGTTAGTAACTTTAGAGCCCAGCACTAGTGGACAGCAGCATGACTCTGAGTAGATGAGGACACTTAGAGATGATATTTCTGCTCTCAGATCAGACCTTTAGATAGTTCGAGTAGAGGTTCACTCTAGGATTGATTAGCTTCAAACAGAGATCAGAGATGGTTTCAGCAGGATCCTAGCAGCTTTACATTTGAGTACTTCACTTGGACCTTCTATATCACCTCCATCACCACCAGATGATGGACAGGATTTTCATCCTACTGATCAACAGGCTGATGTGCACTCTATAGATCCCCATGTTATGGACACACCAGCACCAGAGGCAGAGCCGCAAGAGCAGTGCATTTCTGATACTCCTGCCACATAAATTCTTTCAAGGACTAGTACTCTAGCTTTGTCTGATGCATTCACTAATCAGAGAACTTCGCTACTTTCAGAACCATCTCCTTCAGCACCTATTCCAGAGCCTACTCTTTCACCACCAGCACCTACTAAAGCTAGACCTAGAGTTAAAGATAGATCTAGAGCTCCTACTAGGATCGTAGGTCGCTCTGGCCCATCCCTTAGGACCAGAAACATGACCCACCAGACTCCTAGACCATCTGCATCTAGGATCATGGCAACTGTTGTACTGGATCTTCCATCTGATGAGGAGTAGCCTCGCAGATGCTATGTTTATATTGTGTTTCATGTACTTTCTATAGTGTATTTTAGTTCATGTATGCTATTTTGTAATCATTTGTTGAACTAAAATTTCTCTATTAATGATAGTTATATTTCCTTTTTTACTCTCTTAATATCTAATTTTACAATAAGGGAGAGTATTTTACACCTTTTGTTGATGACAAAAGGGGGCGTAATATCATGTGATGCATGGAAAACGTGTGATGCATGGAACATGTGTAATAAAAGAAAATATGCAAGAAAAAAGGGAAGAAGCAATCTAAAATTTAACAATTTCCTTAGTAATTGTGACACTTGTGCTAAATGCTTGAGCAAGGGGGAGTATATCTCTAAAAATTACAATGAACCTTGGAATATTTCTAAAATTTAGCTAGAATGTATTGATAACCTTGACATTTCACTCAATAGCTCTGACACCTTAGTTAGTTTGTAAAATGAATTCCTATGTCTTCTTATAATAGACCAAACATTAGATTGAATATAAATCATAACTTGAATTACTTGGTATGACATACTGTATAGCATATTCTAAACTCATTTACTCTGATACAGTTACAAATATAAAGGTACTTATTCTTTCCATGCTCAGTATTTTGTCATCATCAAAAAGGGGGAGATTGTTGACCCTTGGAATGATTTTGATGATTACAAAATATTAGAGCATGCATTTGATACTAATGCTTTTTAAGTATTTAAGAAGTTTTTGTAGGGCATTTCTAATGAACAATCATCAACCCTATGTTTCTTAAAACCATTGGAATGCATCCAGGTATTCAAGAAAAAGTTTCATGTATTTGAGAGCCCTAAGTAAATTCAATTGTATATTCATGAAAAAGGGCAAAATCGATGTAATTTTAAGTATAAATATTCTAGAATATGTTTAGAATTTGTTTGGAAGAAGTTTGAAGCTGTTTGGAAGCCATTGTAGAAGTTTCAACTTGAGCCGACTCTAATGAATAAAGCTAATACATTTCTTGGCATGGCACAATACTTTTCGGATACAGGACATCCAAGCCGACTCCAAGAAAATCAGAGCCGACTTTCACAGAGTCATATAAAGTTGCTTCTGAGATTTCAATCAACCGAACCGACTCTAAATTGACAGGAGCCGACTCTCACAGACTGTAGGATGACTATACTATCATCTGAGCCGACTCAAGTTCTTCGAGCCAACTTGCCTCCCATTGATTTCATCTATAATGGCTAGTTCCAGAATTCAAATTTTTTGAATTTCAAGACTCTCAACAGCTAGTTTTTGATTTCCAAGAGATTTCAATGGCCATATTCATTTGGGAACACTTCAAGAAGCTATAAATGATGGATTTAAGAAAAGAAAAGGAGTTTTAATGAGGGTATTGATCATTCTAAGAGCTTTCAAGTAGAAACTCAAGTTCTCCACAATTTCCAACTAACTTCTTAAGTTAATCTTTGAAGAATTAAGAGAGGCTTGAAGAGCATTGAATAGCATTTAAGAAGGCCTCATTAAGAGCTTCAACTGCAACCATTCAACACATTGGATTTGTTTTAGTGTTGCTTCTTTTACTATTCTATTTTTGAGTTGCTACAAATATAACATGTGGCTATAGCTTGTGAGTTATTTTTAGGTTGTTGGTTAGCCTTGAAAATCAAGTTGGGTTATTAGTGAGCCCGGGAAAACTAACAGTGTATTGGGATTTTGGATTGTGAGCCATAGGAAAACAATTCGACTGTATTCGGGATAAATATAGTGAAAATCCCAAGTTTGCACCTTGGGTAGTGGACGTAAGAGCTGGGTTGCTCTGAACCACTCTAAATCTTGTGGTGTTTGTATTTGCTCTTACTTTTGCATTCTTATTTTCTTTCGCACGTAATACTTTATCTACTTTGCTTATCACACAAGATTTCAAAAGGCACATACTTGCTAAAATTTTTACAAACTCAATTCACCCCTCCTCTTGGGTTAGCCAACTGGGCAACAACAATCCCAAGTGGAAAGGCATAATTATGTAAGGCAAATTCTATTGATAATTTATTTAATTTTATATATTGTTTATCCTTTCAAATTTTTAGAGATCAAGAAAAATAGAATCTCATGCATGGCGGCTAATATAAGAGTGACCATAGCTTTTCTCTTGATATATTTTTAAAGTTGTAAAAAAAATAATTATGATAAAAATTTGTTGACCCCTGGAATGATTTTGATGATAACAAAATATTGGAGTATGTATTTGATACTGATTCTTTCCTCGTGTTTAAAAAGTTTTTGTAGGATGATTTAAATGCACAATCATTCTTCTTGCATCATTGAAGTATATCAATTTTCTTTTAGAAAAAGTTCCATGTAATGAAGAGCCCAAAGTAAATTCGTTTGTATATTCTTGTAAAATGGTCAATCTTATGTAATTTTTAAGTTTAAAATTCTTAGATTAGACTTAGAAGAAGATGGAAGTTGTTTGAAAGATTTTGGAAGAAGTTTGAATATTTTTGGACAAAATCCACTCGAGCCGACTCGATGAATAGAGTTGACTCATTGTTCTAGCATGGCATAAGCATTTCTGATACTCGGTCACTCGAGCCGACTCGATGAAGACCCGAGCCGACTCGATGAGCATTCGAGCGACTCCTCTAGAGTGAGTAAAATTTAGTTTTAAGGAACTTGCCAATCGAGCTGACTCACTGAAGAACCAAGCCGACTCTTCTAGAGTAAGTGAAATTCAGTTATGAGAAAACTAGTCTTTCGAGCTTACTCAATTGAAGAGAGCCGACTCGATCAGAGTTCTGTTTCTACATGTTTGAGAATCCGAGCCGACTCGATCCATCCGAGCTGACTTGAATCCCAGTTTCTGAAGTATAATGACTAGTTCTAGAATGAAGATTTTGAATCCGAAAAGCCCTCCAACAGCTAGTTCTCGTCTTCTAAGGCACTCTAACGGCTATTTTCAGCTGGGAATAGTAAAAGAGACTATAAATAATGGATTTGAACAAGTTTTGAATAACTTTAATGAGGGTATTGAATATTCCAAAGAGCATTCAAGCAAGAATTCAAGTCTTCACCAACTTTCAATTAATTTCTTGAGTCAATCATTGAAGAAGTTTGAAAGCCTTGAAGAGCATTGAAGAAGGCTTCAATTAAAGCTTCAACTGCAACCATCCGACAAAGTTTGGTTTGTCTTTAGTGTTGCTTCATTTCTTTTGTAACTTTATTTAGAGTGGTTCCAAGTACAACAGGGGCTGTAGCTTGGAAATAATTTTTAGATTTTTGGTGAGCCTTGAAAATCAAGATTGGATTGTTTGTGAGCCCGAGAAAATAATCATTGTATCGGATTCTTGGTGATCCCGGTGCAAAACCAAGATTGGATTTTGGTTTATGAGTCTGATGTAAAACAAATCGGCTGTATTCCATTATGAATATAGTGAAAATCCCAAGTGGTATTTTTGATAGTAGACTAGGAGCTGGGTTGCTCCGAATCACTATAAATTATGGTGTTTGTGATTGTTTTGTTTGTGCTCATTTACTTACTTCCATATTTAATTCTTTAGACACTTCACTTACCATACTAAGATTTCAAAAGGGCATATATTTGTGAACAAGTTTTCAAATCCAATTCACCTCCTCTCTTGGGTTGGCCAACTAGGCAACAAAATTAGATGCTACAATTATGTTATATTACCTTATCATCTAATCTAATCTTAAACCATTTAAATTTGACCACCTAACTCTTTAGTGTGTGTGTGTGTGTATATGTATATAATTCTAAGTAAAAAGGCATGATCATGTAAGGCAAACTCAATTGATAATTCACTTAATTCTATATTTTTTTTGGTCCTTTCAAATCAAATCTTTAGAGATCAAGAAAAATGGAGTTTTATGCACGGTGGCTAATGTAAGAGAGACTGTAGCTTTTCTCTTGATATGTTTTTGAAGTTGCATGATAAGTAATTATAATAAAAAATAGGATGCTTCAATTTTGTTAGGTCATCTTATCCTCTAATTTAATCTTGATCTATTTAGATCTGACCACCTAACTCTTTAGATTAATGAATAAGTCTATTGCGATATGATTCATTTAAAAGTTTAAGAAGAATCTAGATTAAATTTCTAACTCAACTAGCTTGTCTCATTTTATACTATTATACTAAGAAAATAAGGAGAGAGGAGACATTTTTTTTCTTAGAACAAATTATAATGCATGTGTAGATGTACTTGACCATTAAATATTTTAGGATTTTTTAATTTAACTATAATCTATCTAACTTTTAAAAATACTTAAAATCTAAATCTTAATGAGACCTGAAAATAATTAATTTTTCTAATGCATATTGAATCATCTTTGCCTCTTAATTTAGAAGCATCTCTCTCCCTCCTCTTCTAAAAGCTTTTTGAATCCAAATATACTAAAACATATATTTTTTAAGTTTTTGAATTCTTTTTTTACTTGTTGAATCAGAATTTCTATTACCTCTTATTTTGGAAGTTAGTAAGATAAGTACTATCTCCATTCCATTATATTCTTAAAGTCTATGAAAGTTAAAAGACTATTATATTTTAAATTTTATAAAAATAAAAAATATTAGGATTATTAAGGGCTGTGATAAAATTTAAAGGGTGTATCTGATGAGGGTTATTTTTTGGAATAAAAAATCAAGAAATTATGTTGCTTTTATATAGCTAGAATGCATATTGCTATTCCAAAATATTTTTAATATAAAAGATTCTAACATAAAATAGATGTTAGCATAATTTTATAATATTTTTTTAATTTTTTAGTATATTATGTTCTTGATCTAAATAAGTTTATGCATTATTATTAAAATAAACAACTATAATTTAGATTTCAGCCATAAAATTCTTATTATGCATATAATCATGAAATTCTTTTTTAGGTAAAATAGTGTGTCTTTCTGGTTAGATGATAATGGTTGATTTAACGAAAAGGATGGATAATTTAATATATATAATAATATAAAATATTTTACATAATTATCATATATTAAAAATATAATTATATTTTATCACAATGTTTTGATAATATTATAATTCTATTACAATAGTTATGGTGCATGTGCCTATTATAAAAGATTTTTAATAAAGAATAAATATTAAAAGGATTTTTTTCTACGTATATAAGAAGCTAATATGTCTTTTCTTAAAATTATGCAAAACCTCTTTGGTGTATTGTGTTCTTAATCTAAATGAGTTTACATTTCGCAATAACTAATAAATTGCCAATAATTTAGATTTTGGACATGAAATTGTTATCATTCATACAATTTTAGAAATCTCATGTCAAAGATAATTCTTCCTTTGGACTATTTTTCATGGTCCATCAACGTAATTGCCCCCATGTACTCTTATAAATAATCTTACACTATAATCTTAAAATTATAATTTTTCTAATTTCTTAGGATAGCAAGTTATAAAAAGCTAAGATTTATGTCCATGGTCATTTCTTTTTCCTCTTAGAAGTCCTATATCTAAATATCTAAGAAACTTGCTTACGGAAAAATCTTCACTCCTATCATATTAAATTTAGGTGCATAGAAATTTGATTTACCAAGATCTAAATCCTAAAGTTATTATTTATTAAATAATAGTCAAGCAAGCATCTACAAATTTTCTACATTTTTTTTTGTCTTACTATAATTTATTATTAATTTTTTTGATTGTTTTAGAATGTATAATTTAAAATAATGATGCTAATTAAATACATTTACATATGCTCTACATATGCTCCAATATTATAACTAGTATTTCAAAGATTCTTATCAATATTTATGGTTGATTTGCAATGCTATTTAATGCATTATGTATCTATACATATCAACAACCAATGGTGCTATTGAAGGGATTTTTGGTATCTTGCAATTAAATATATAATGTATCTCAAGTTACATGCAATCAAAATTATATATAATTGAATTCTATATGGACAAATCTACTTTGTTTGGAAGGTTGCAACCAAAGATGCCATAAGGTCAAGGGAATTGTTTGCTTGCATGCAATTATAAAAAAAAAAATCACTGTATAAATGATGAGGTGCGCTTAGCTTGACTCCTAATTTATATTCCCACTATTATAATGAGAGACAATTTGCAACCAAATTCATCTATTTAATCTAAATACCCTTGCATAGATAAACTTTTTTAGGACTATATTGACCTTCTTATAATTTAATGTGATACGAAAAAGAAAAATTGATATTGCTTGTACTCCTAATGAGATGAATCACAATACTTAATCAAAGGATAAAAATAATAAAGATAAAGGGATCCACCTTATCATGCTTTGTCATTAAAAAAAAATTCAAAATAATATTTATTCGGTATAGAATTGTGTAAATTAAAAATATATAAAATGAAATTTAAAATTCCATAAATATTTTTTAAGAAAAAGAATCCTAACATATATAAATAGAATAAACTATGTATTCATTTATTTTTTTATTTTTATTTTATTTTATTTTATTTTTTACTTATAGATGAATGTAGAGCATAATAAGATCTTCCATTTGCAAGCACAATACAACATACAAAAAAAAGGCTTCGAAGAGGGAGATTGAGGTGGAGATCAAGAGGCTAAGAGGGTTTTGGGATATAGCAAGGAAATAAATAAAAAAGAGGGAAAAGGGGGTGGAGGAGCAGGGAGATGACATGGCGCACACACATACAAAAAAAAAAAAAAAAAGAAATAAGAGAGATGAAAGGGACAATAAGATGGCAAAGATTGGAGTCTCTATAGAGAGCAAAGTCATCACATACATATTTTAAGACAAGAAGATATTGTACTCCCCTCTCTCTTATTGATTTGGAGGAATAACAAGAAAATGTTACTTGTATTGAACCCAGTCAAAGCGTTGACTACCCGACCCACTCCGGTCGGATATCCATGGGTTTGGATTTTGTTGCCATCCCTATAGTTAGTAATAACAACTGATGGCATTGTATCATTTTTTAAAAAAAATAAAAATAAAAATATCCATACATGTATACATAGAAAAGAAAAAAAATTAAGTTATAATTAGTTAAAGTTTGATTACACAATCAAACATGAGGTTCAAGGCTCCGAAGAAGGAGATTGAGGTGGAGATCAAGAGGCTAAGAGGGTTTTGGGATATAGCAAGGAAATAAATAAAAAAGAGGGAAAAGGGGGTGGAGGAGCAGGGAGATGACATGGCGCACACACATACAAAAAAAAAAAAAAAAAAAAAGAGAGATGAAAGGGACAATAAGATGGCAAAGATTGGAGTCTCTATGGAGGGCAAAGTCATCACATACATATTTTAAGATAAGAAGATATTGTACTCCCCTCTCTCTTATTGATTTGGAGGAATAACAAGAAAATGCTACTTGTATTGAACCCAGTCAAAGCGTTGACTACCCGGCCCACTACGGTCGGATACCCATGGGTTTGGATTTTTTTGCCATCCCTATAGTTAGTAATAACAACTGATGGCATTGTATCATTTTTTAAAAAAAATAAAAATAAAAATATCCATGCATGTATACATAGAAAAGAAAAAAATTTAAGTTATAATTAGTTAAAGTTTGATTACACAATCAAACATGAGGTTCAACCCTCCGAAGAAGGAGACTGAGGTGGAGATCAAGAGGCTAAGAGGGTTTTGGGATATAGCAAGGAAATAAATAAAAAAGAGGGAAAAGGAGGTGGAGGAGCAGGGAGATGACATGGCGCACACACATACAAAAAAAAAAAAATAAATAAGAGAGATGAAAGTGACAATAAGATGGCAAAGATTGGAGTCTCTATGGAGAGCAAAGTCATCACATACATATTTTAAGATAAGAAGATATTGTACTCCCCTCTCTCTTATTGATTTGGAGGAATAACAAGAAAATGTTACTTGTATTGAACCCAGTCAAAGCGTTGACTACCCGGCCCACTACGGTCGGATACCCATGGATTTGGATTTTGTTGCCATCCCTATAGTTAGTAATAACAACTGATGGCATTGTATCATTTTTTAAAAAAAATAAAAATAAAAATATCCATGCATGTATATATAGAAAAGAAAAAAAATTAAGTTATAATTAGTTAAAGTTTGATTACACAATCAAACATGAGGTTCAAGGCTCCGAAGAAGGAGATTGAGGTGGAGATCAAGAGGCTAAGAGGGTTTTGGGATATAGCAAGGAAATAAATAAAAAAGAGGGAAAAGGGGGTGGAGGAGCAGGGAGATGACATGGCGCACACACATACAAAAAAAAAAAAAAAAAAAAAAAGAGAGATGAAAGGGACAATAAGATGGCAAAGATTGGAGTCTCTATGGAGGGCAAAGTCATCACATACATATTTTAAGATAAGAAGATATTGTACTCCCCTCTCTCTTATTGATTTGGAGGAATAACAAGAAAATGCTACTTGTATTGAACCCAGTCAAAGCGTTGACTACCCGGCCCACTACGGTCGGATACCCATGGGTTTGGATTTTTTTGCCATCCCTATAGTTAGTAATAACAACTGATGGCATTGTATCATTTTTTAAAAAAAATAAAAATAAAAATATCCATGCATGTATACATAGAAAAGAAAAAAATTTAAGTTATAATTAGTTAAAGTTTGATTACACAATCAAACATGAGGTTCAACCCTCCGAAGAAGGAGACTGAGGTGGAGATCAAGAGGCTAAGAGGGTTTTGGGATATAGCAAGGAAATAAATAAAAAAGAGGGAAAAGGAGGTGGAGGAGCAGGGAGATGACATGGCGCACACACATACAAAAAAAAAAAAAAAAAAGAGAGATGAAAGTGACAATAAGATGGCAAAGATTGGAGTCTCTATGGAGAGCAAAGTCATCACATACATATTTTAAGATAAGAAGATATTGTACTCCCCTCTCTCTTATTGATTTGGAGGAATAACAAGAAAATGTTACTTGTATTGAACCCAGTCAAAGCGTTGACTACCCGGCCCACTACGGTCGGATACCCATGGATTTGGATTTTGTTGCCATCCCTATAGTTAGTAATAATAACTGATGGCATTGTATCATTTTTTAAAAAAAATAAAAATAAAAATATCCATGCATGTATACATAGAAAAGAAAAAAATTTAAGTTATAATTAGTTAAAGTTTGATTACACAATCAAACATGAGGTTCAACCCTCCGAAGAAGGAGATTGAGGTGGAGATCAAGAGGCTAAGAGGGTTTTGGGATATAGCAAGGAAATAAATAAAAAAGAGGGAAAAGAAGGTGGAGGAGCAGGGAGATGACATGGCGCACACACATACAAAAAAAAAAAAAAAATAAGAGAGATAAAAGGGACAATAAGATAGCAAAGATTGGAGTCTCTATGGAGAGCAAAGTCATCACATACATATTTTAAGACAAGAAGATATTGTACTCCACTCTCTCTTGTTGATTTGGAGAAATAACAAGAAAATGTTACTTGTATTGAACCCTAACTGCTCAAGCTATTGTAGCTATTTGACTGTGATGAAACTATTATAATTTAAGTTGTAACCTGATTTACGCCTTAAATTAGTGTAGTTGCCTGTTCAAAAGACTATTATCCAAACATGTAAATTGGAGCCATTGTAGGGAGGTTAAGCTAGATGCCTTCAAGATAGATTATAAGGGACACTGGATGGCAATCGGCTCGGATAAGCTACGAATCAAGGATAAATTAAAAATCTATCCAATTTATTTTTTAAATATATTAAAAATTTAAATCCAGATCTGATTATTTTATTAAATATAATTTAATCTAATTTTTATTATAAGTTAAATGGGATAGAAGCATTGCCGTCCTTAAGCTGTGACAGTGCAACACAAAAAATTAGGGAATGCATTGTGTGGGTTCACATCCTTCGGTAGCGACTCCTATCTTATCATATCAAACGGTCTCACCCTGCCTGCATTACACCCTTTTCATTTGTCGGACGGCACAAAAAAAAAAAAAAAAAATCCTCCAGGCCTTTTCCTGCCCCCCGCGGCACCCAGCTGCGCTTTTCCTCTGACGCAAAGACGCATAAAAGGCGCTCCGCGGCTCCCCGCTCCACCCAAACCTGAAACCCCACTCCTCTCTCCTCACTCTCGTTTCCCCCTTTTCCCATCACGCAAGCGGCGGTGCCTATCCCTCCCCCTTCGCCGATAAACGCCGCATCAGTAGATGCCCGCATCCGATTCCCACCACCGCCATCGCCGCCGCTCTTCCGGTGAGACGAGGAGGAGGAATCTGCCGCTTTTGCCGCTGCGATTATGACGATGATGCCGGCATCGGAGCCGAGCGCCGCCGCGGTCGGGGACGAGGACCCGTCGCTCTCGAAGCGGGTCGCCGACCGTTACCTGAAGCGTGAGGTCCTCGGGGAAGGCACCTATGGCGTCGTCTTCAAGGCCATCGACACCAAGGTTGGTTGGAATCCCCCCGTTCCGTTTTCTGCTCCTCTCTTTAACTATTTTTCCGTTGAGTGGATCGATTGGATGGTGGAGATATTTCTTTGAGCCGTGGATTAAGGATTTAGATACCGTTTTTCATGGTGTT
The DNA here is from genome assembly GCA_021397845.1 of Areca catechu. Classification (NCBI taxonomy): domain Eukaryota; kingdom Viridiplantae; phylum Streptophyta; class Magnoliopsida; order Arecales; family Arecaceae; genus Areca; species Areca catechu. Next base: position 18,580,629 of record CM038043.1, read on the forward strand.
ATCGAGTGAAAAAGTAATTTTGATTCGATGATTGGTATTATGATTGCTCTGGCAGTTCAGATGCAATGGAAGGGGTCCTTTTTTTTCCCCTTTCTCTTCTCCCGACACGGTGGTTTATGCTTGGGTTTTCAAGCGCAACGGGAGAGTTAGGAATGGAATTTTGGAATACCGTTGAGTGGACGATTCTGATAAGATCAGCTCCCAAGATGTTTTTGTTTAATTTTGTATTTAAGGGTTACTTATTGCCCCATTCTTTCTCTACGACTTTGTTTGATGTCAGGTAGGAGAACTTCTAGCACGAGTTCCTATACGGTGATTACACAAATTTTATTCGTTTTATTGCGTTGCTTTGGATTTCTTGACATATTTGGTTTGGTCCCACCGAATGCTTGAACATCAATTTTCATACGTTCTCGAAGTATCGTAAATAATAAAAACATGAAAAGGGGAGAAAAAGGCAAAGATGGATTGCTTTAAGGGGATCTAGACCTCCTAGAGAATACTTCAAGGATGGTTAGTTTCCATTGAGAAACATGATTTCTCTTCTTACATATTTGTAGGCTAATATTCCTTGACTAAGATGGAAGACCTAATTCCAATAAAACTAGATAATCTAAATAAATGTAGAAAATAAATATGGAATTGTATCGTTGCCTGCCTTTCAAATCAACCTTGTCCTCAACCTTGAGCTGCAATAAAGATTTTCCTTAATCAAATGATTATGATGACATCTATACTCCATGCATCATCACAATTTGGTTCTTTGCTTATTGTGTGCAAGATCAAGCTGCTGAATTGTTGAGGTGGTTGATCATGACCTTTACCCTTGTCAACCCAAAACAAATTGGAGATGGCATATGCTGATGGATTTGTATAAGCAACAAGAAACTGATTCTTGTTTTGCTGAGATGCGATCCCAACTTTAAGTAAACAAAATTTATTTCTTTGATGTTTGGCTTTACTTGGCTCCTTTTCTTTTTCAATCATCAAAATTTACAATCATGCCTTTCATGAATTCATCACTAATTAGATCTTTCACAATAGCATCATCTATAGCTTTATGTCCATTGAATCAAAAACTAAAGAATTGTTGATGGTCAAACTATTGAATTCCTGATCTTTCATGGTGGAACCTTCAGGTGATTGATTTTCAATCTCCTGATCATTGTTTACTTGATCATCAATGAGGGAGATGTTTGTCTTTAATTTTGTCTCCTTAAGAACGTTGTAGAAATAAATAGCTAAACAAGACTTGACTTTGCAAGATGGTGCAGGGGGATAAGCTGCATCTTTTGTAGGTGAGCGAGACTGATAGAGGCTGTCATTGAATTTAGTTGGAAAATTGTAATGTCATGCTTAAGCTCCTCCTTTTGGTTGCTAAAAAAGCAACTTGCAGAGAAGTTCATGGTCAAAGACATACCATGGTTGGCAACTTGTTCAAAACATGCTTGATACTCAGATAGATTGGGATGGGCCTTTGTGTAGCTTCATTATCTCTCCCATATAATATTTGTACATGTTTGCAGTCGCCACGTTTACTAAGCATTGCTCCCTTGCACTTGATTCTCAAGATCCTGTGAACGTGTCTCCATGTTGAGTATTGAAGGCTTTGGGACCAATTGATAAGAACCTGCTTTATCTTAAATAATAAAAACATGAGAAGGGGAGAAAAGGAGAAGATGAAGTGCTTTAAGACCAATTGATAGGAACCTGCTTTATCTTAAATAATAAAGGCATGAGAAGGGGAGAAAAGGAGAAGATGGAGTGCCTTGAGGGGATCTAGACCTCCAAGAGACCACTTTGAGGGTGGTTAGCTTCAACTAAAAACATGTTTTCTCTTCATTGATGGTTCATCCCTTGGGGCTTACATATTTATTGGCTGTATACCTTGACGAAGAAGAAAAGACCTAATTCATATAAAGCTAGGAAACTGAATAGATTTAGATAATAAATATGGATTGGTTGAGGGTTTCCGTTTTAGATTAGCAATCGCATCAACTTGATACATGTTATCCTGAAGAATTTTGTTGAATTAGTTTGTGATTTTATCAATTATTTGTCTTTTCTATAAGGAAAGGGGGATAACACTTGTTCAATCTTATCATGGGTTTGTAATATGTTACAAGAAAGCTTTTCTGCTTTTTGAATTTCATGGGTTTTTAACACATTGTTTCAAAAGTTTTTGTCCTTTTTGTCTAGCAAATTATGAGGCCCTGATTCAGGCAATATCAGGAAACAAATGCATTTTGTTAGGAGCATAAATTCTGTAGAGTTGGCATGCCTTTGACAGTGCATGTATTTGTGATGTCTATCTTCGATGATTTATGGTTGCATCATATTTCCATATTTCTTATTTGGTTCATGATGTTGCACCTATTAATTCTGCTCTCCTTTTTGTTTATCCATAGGGTTACATCAATTTGTTGTTTTTGTCATTTTTAGTTAACTTGATAGTCTAAAACAACCATGACAACATGTAATAATGAATCCATATTCATTTAGGCAGCTGTATAAATCCTTCAAAACTCTTCTTAATATTGATTTAACTGTTGTCTAAGATCTAAACATCGAGCATCTTTGTGCCATCATATAACTTTTGAAGTGATTCATGTACCTTGTGGCACAAAAAACCCTCAGCATGGAGAGATAACATTCTCTATAAGTTATACTCTAGAAGTTTTATATATCACATATTTGGTTCCCATGGACAAGCTAGTGCCTTCAACTTTCTTTGACATCTCTAATATTGCAAGTCAAATTATTCTGTGACCCTTCGACCTAGTTCCTTGAGCCTCTTTGCAAGGCTTTCTATGTGTACCCCCTTCTTTATTGAAATTATATCCAATTAGTTCAGCTTTATGCTTCAGCTAAAAGTGGGAGTGCATTTATTAGGTGAGGGGATCCAACAATTAATGCTTCCTCTCCTAAGTTCACAACCTTGCACTATTACATTCAAGTTTGAAATTGACTTCACTGAAGATACCCTGACTGATTTATATAAAAAAGTTTTAATTAAAGAACAAATTGCATTATTTAGTAATTATATTAAAAAAATATATTCTGGAAATCTCATGTCCTGTTGGACAACTTTGATGCATATTCCTATGTGCTGATGCGCTGAATTGCCCGTGTCATGGCTACTGCAGCATGGTATTGTTTGGTACATGCTATGTGTAAACCACCTGACATATGTGTCTTTCATATCAACAATGATAATTTGAATTCTTGATTTTAGTTTTAATTTGTGATGTCTTTGTTGTGCAAAGGTGAGATTACACCTTCATCCTAGAACTAAATTACCCAAGTTTTATATTTATTGTTTCATAATCAAGGATTCAAGTCCCGGCAGGATGTCTTATGGGATACCGGAATGGGGTATCATCCCATGTGTTGGGATAGGACTGTCCTGCCATCATCCTATCATCTTGATCGGCACATCTTATGATATTCCCTATCCCAACATATTTATTGTTTCATAATCAAGGATTCAAGTCCCAGCAGGATGTCTCGTGGGATACCGGAATAGGGTATCACCCCATGTATTGGAATAGGACTATGCTGCCATCATCCTAGTAAGGATTTAGATCCTGGTAGGATATCCACGAGACATCGGGACGGTGCTGGAATGGGGTACTATTCCATGTGTCGAGGGTGGATGTCCCGCTAGCGTCCTAGCATCCCAATTGGGGTATCTTAGGACATCCCCTATCCCAAGTGTTGGGACATGGCGGGATGTAGGCACGTTCCGTTTCATTGAAAAATCAAGACATCCCTATCTCATGGGATTTAAAACCCTGCATCCTAGCATCTTGATTGGCACATTTTGGGACATTCCCTGTCCCAACACTTGGGATAGGGTGGGATCGTGGCGCATCCCATTCCATGGAAAAACTAGAAGGGCCCCAAATTTAAAACCTTGATGGGAACAATTATCAATCTAGGTCTATGTACTGATCAAGTTAACTAATATGATAAACTAAAAAGATGTAATTGCCTTTAAGAATTGAAGGAACTACTTTGTAAGCTTCAAAATGTTCAGTTGCCTGATTGGGGCAATTTTTAATGAAGTGTAGACCTGTCAATAATTGGGATATTACATCAAACATAGGGGTCTTTTTGCTTGTTTTTCATATGAAAAAATCATTTTGAATGCTATAATATATTTATACATTTGAATTAAATATTTGAAATAATAAGAGCAGAATTTCTGGTTTTGTTAATGAACAAATAGTTGTTTGGGCAGTTTAGCTGTTTCCTTTAACCAAATGTTTTTGTGAAGTGGAGTTGAATTCTTTGGGCTATTAAACTGCTTATCGCCACATGTTCTAATCGCAAAAAAAAAGGGGGCAAATTATCACTTCAAGCTTATTTTGTGCTTCATTAGTAGAGACATTCCTGCTTCATGAGGTTAAAAGCTTCCAAATGAAGCTTAGCTTCTTGTTGATCTCTAAACTTTGAAAAATGCTACCTTGCACTGCATCATTATTGGTGACTAAAAATGCCGGGGACCCATGTTCAACTCAACTTAATAAAAATAGGAAAGAAAAGAAAAAGGGAAAGTGGTAAAAGGTGATGTTGAGATATACATCACCTTTGAAAAATATTCAATACTAAAACAGGTAGCTGCTTTGAGAAGCCAGTATTTGGACATTTTTCCCATAAAAGTCTTGCTGGTGCTTCAATTTACATATTATTCCCTTATTTTCTGGTTCCTGCTATTCTCTCTATTTGGATGATGGTGGGTTGGGAGTTATCCAGCTGTAGATGGGTATCCATTGATAGGACTGCTGGAGACTGATAGCTACTGCTTGTTGGACAATAGCCTATTATACTTAAGGTTGGTCTATTGCAAGAGAGGGGCCAACCAAAGATTCACGAGTGACCCAACTGAGGGGGAAGTTAGGAAAGACATGAATAGATGAGATTCAATGCCTCTTTTCTGGATTCAACAGGAAGGGCACTCCTTTTGATTATGTCAGGAGCAGAGAGGCTTTATTAGCTAAGGTCAGCAGTATCTTTCTTTGAAGAAAGATGGGTACAAAAGTGGTGTGCGATGAGATTACCCAACAAAGGTTAATTTTAACTGCTTAATACTAATGTCTAGACATGTTGTAACTTTCAAATACATAAACATAAATAAATATTAGAAATCTTGAATCATAAATCATTGAAGATTTGTGTGTTGATTGTTGTTTGACATGTGAATTGCATATTTTCTAGCAATTTTTTATGCACATTAAATTAGATAACCATCTTTGCTCATAGCAGCATACATAATCTCAACATTCATACAAAAAAGTATAGGAGGGGATGCAACTGTTTTTATGCATTAACAATATCTTGGTTGTGTACTTCACCTATATCCAGTACTATGAAAAATCATGCTAATAGTACTATAGATTATCTTAATATCTATTTTCTAATGACTTTTTCCATCACCATGTTCATTCTTTAGATAGCGCCCTCAATCCTTTATTCAGGGCTTGTTTGGTTTGCAGGAAGAAAATTTTCTCATTTAAATGTTCTACTTGGGAATTTGATTGCGGGGAATGTGATGCTTGCAAAAGTGGTTTTCACATGTTGGGTGACCATGGGAAAGCGACACATTTCAAAGTGCCTTATCTTTGGCCGAGCATCCATTTTTCTGGGAAAAGATATGTAAAATAGCTATTATTCATGATACCAGGGTACTTAAGCCTGTTTCATTATGTGATTTGTCGACATCATTTGTGCCATATAGCATTGACTGGTAGAACATGGTACTTGAATCACAAGGTCAATGCATTGTGGAGGAGTATCTCTTAGGTTGATGAAAATGGTTTTCTTTTATTGTGGGGATTTTCATGAAACCCCAATTGTAAACCCATTCCTGAATGACTGATCTACTTATACTCCATGTTACAGTTTTCAGATCCTTTTTATATCTTATTTTTGATGAAATAGATATTTTGGCAGATGACTCCAATGTAACTATATGCTGTAGTATTACTTCTGTTACCAACGTAAGTTTTAGTTCTCATTGTTTATCTTCAATTTCAGTTGTAATTTTTCAGTGTCACCAATACATTCTTCGACCTCCTTTATTAGCATTCCTGTTCTATTAATGATATCTGCTTACTTTGTCATGATGATGCGATATGCTGACAAATCTATCACATTGGCTGTTTCTTGTTTGATATCATCGAAGGAATGGTTACCTAGGCTTTAGTTATTTTAAGTGACTGGTCTATTGAGATTTTAAAGGTTTTTTCTTCTTGAATGACCTATTTATTTATCTCACAACCATTATATGGTATGAAAAATCCATTATGTCCATTTAGTAACTTCATGATTTTGTTGCTTTGAACTAATATGCATTGGGATACTTGCAGACTGGGCAAACAGTTGCAATTAAGAAGATTCGGCTGGGAAAGTACAAGGAAGGTGTAAATTTCACTGCTCTTAGGGAAATCAAACTCCTTAAAGAGCTCAAGGACCCTAATATTATTGAGTTAATCGATGCTTTCCCTCACAAGGGTAACCTTCATCTTGTATTCGAGTTTATGGAGAGTGACCTGGAGGCTGTTATTCGTGATAGAAATATTGTTCTTTCACCATCTGACATAAAGTCATATCTTCAAATGACAATGAAAGGGCTTGCATACTGCCATAAAAAATGGGTCTTGCACAGGTACCTTATCTTGTTTTTTCTTTTTTATTTCCTAAAACCAAATTTAACTAATTCCAACTGATGTAACAGGGATATGAAACCCAATAACCTACTGATTGCTGCTGATGGACAGCTTAAGCTTGCGGACTTTGGTCTGGCACGCATTTTTGGCAGCCCAGATCGCAAGTTTACTCACCAGGTATTTATTTATTTACATTTATAAGGATTGGCTAATGTATTAGAAAGCCATTCAAACACATGATTATCTAATTCTAATTAGCATTTCTGGACCTTATATGAGCAGCAGCAAGGATTCAGGTTCCAGCGGGACGTCTTGCGGGACACTGGGATGGGGTACCATCTCATGTGTTAGGACAGGATGTCTAGCCAGCATCCCAGCATTCTAATCGGGATACCTTGGGACATCCCCTATTCCGAGTATCGGGACGGGACGCCAATGCGTCCCGTTCCATGAAAAAACCGGGACAGTCCTGTCCCACAGGATTTAAGACCTTGAGCAGCAGACAAGTGAAAATGGGGGAATTGTAGGAAAACTAAATGGCTTGGAGTCTCATAGCAGTAATTTCTGAGTTAAGCATGAGTAGGGCAATCAATTTGTCATTTCCTCAAAAGTGGACAAATATTTTCTAGTGTAATCCAATACCTAGGGACCTAAAAAACTAATTGAGTTGAAGCATGTAGTATTTGATGAACAGCATTTATGACTTCAAGATCAAACAGAAGATAATATCGCAGTGTTGGCAATACAGTTTGTCATCGCAACTATTTTTCTTTTTTTAATTACTGAAAACATGTAGTATACCAAGCTCCACCACAAAATATTCAAAGGTTCACGTATCATATTATGGTGGATCCCCAACTTTTCCTTGTATCAATTGTTATTCCACATTTTCACAAGGTTCAAAATGTGTATTTTAGTATGTGCTAAATCAGTTGTACTTGTTTGATGATGCAAAGTGATCCTGATAGATCTCCTGCAAATTCCTTGATTTAGAACAAGTGCCTGGATCTGAAATTTTCATTTATCTTGGCTGAAATTTAGCAATTGAGGAATGGCAATTTTCTTAGGAGATGATTTCTAGGGCCTCAACTTGAGAGTGTTTTGGATAATAGCTAATGGAAAAGAAGACTAAAAAGAAAATGCATGGTAATTTTTCATTCAACAAAATCTAATTGTGCACATGCATATTTCCATTTGTAAAACCTTAGGGGACAATTTAAATCTTGTGGCCACCAGATATCCATCTTCATTTGATGATAATATAAAAAAAATATAGAATATCCATGGGGATGTTTGGTTGGTAGATGGTAAAATGGCTGGCAACGCAACTTGCCTTATTAATTTTTGGCTTATTATTATTTTTTGTATTACTTTTTTCTCCCCTTTTTTCTCACTTTTTTTTCTTCTCTTTCATTTCTCATTTCTCCTTTTATTTTTACCTTCTTGTTTTTTGCATCCAATTCCTTGCCCTTAGCCTTGTCATGCGCATTAGGTGAGAGCTCTGGTGCCCCTTACAATGTTTCAATAGTTGGGCATGGGTCTTGAACGATATAACTAGCCACCCATGGTTGATGTGGATAACTCTAGCTGCTATGATAATTACTTTGGTTGGAAACAATAATTTCAAAACTTGACCGGACTAGCTGGTTTGATTGGTTTAACCAGGAACTGATTGTTTGTCTATTCCAGTTCAAAAGATATTTTAAAAATGGTCAAAACTTGGTTAAACCGGAAGAACCAAATGAACTGTTTAAATGGCCAATCTATTCATGTGATGTTTTTTTTTTTAACTCAATACTCCACTCATTCTCCATCCATCTCTGTCTCCCCCCCTTCTCTCCCTCAGTTCTTGCCTCTTTGATATTTTTTTCCTCCCATCACAAACATTGAAGATGCCATCTAAGGAATCACCCACCTTGTCTAAGAACTCCACCTCCGCCATGGCTGAACCCCCCGAGCTCCTTGAAGCCAAATCCAAGAAGAATAAGAAGTAGCCCAAAGTCCCCACTCTCTCTTATCCCACCACCACACAAGAACATGCCGCCTAGATACTGAAAGTCTCCATTGTCTATGCTGTCCCATCTGAGAACGTCGCAAGAAGCAAAAGACTACCGTCCTTTCAGCCCATGATGTTGTTGTGGAAGCCACAAGCTCTGGCTTCAGCCAACAATAGCTGAGGATTTGGGTGGATGCCATTGAGATTTCACGATGAGAGGGGCTCCTTTTTGAGACTGAGCAATATCCTCAACTTCTTTGACTTCTAGTTTGGTTTTAATATATTGCTTGGAAACATGTTGACCATGTCTTTAGTTTGCCCATGCTTGAAGGAGTAAACTTTGATAGTGGTTTTCTAATGCTTGTCTTTCTACTACCCTCTTGTTGCCTTAGGAAGTTTGTACAAACTTTGTGAGGTGCCTTATGGGTGTGATGCCTTTTAAGCTCCTTGTCATTTTGACAAGCCATCTTCAAAATCTATTTCATGGTACACAGTAGTAATTGTCATCTTGAATATCAAATTTAGAATGTGTGCTTTAGCACCATTGCATTCTTTGCTTTACATATTTTAACTTGCAAAAATAGCTCATAGAATTCCAATGAAATCATGCTTGCTGTTACGCCCCTTGCCGAAGCCAGATGAATTTAAGATTGTTGGTAGTCAGTGTGGAATTTAAAAGAGGGTGTCTATCTCTTCTAACTAGTATCAAGCACATGTTGCTTGCAAGAGGATGTATGGAAGGTTGTAATTTCAATCTTGAGTCAAAAGAGGGCGTATATCTCTTCTAACTAGTATTAAGCATGTGTTGCTTGCAAGAGGAAGTATGGAAGGCTGTTATTTTAGTGTTGAGTTAAAAATCCCTAATTATGTAACTTAATAAGTACACTCCTACTTATGGAACGTGCATTTATGCTGTTTTCCCCATTTAGGGGTAGTGAGGTTTGTCTATTAAAAGATGGAAGCAATGATCGTTGAACCGGTACCGGGACCCGTACCAGTCAGTTGCCGGTATGGTATGGTATGGTACGGTCTGTACTGTATCATGTCGGTACATGTACCGAGGTTAAAAAAATGATAAAAAATTCTCTTCTTCCTTCCTATCAAGCAAAGAGTATTAAACTAGACCTGAACAACCAACCGAGCCAAACCGAGCCCGAACCAGGCTGAACTAGGTGGTACGGTATGATATGGTATGCTACCGTACGTACCGGCTCTTGGCCGGTATGGTACGGTATGTCCCGTACCAGGCGGTACGGGACGGTACCGCAAACCCTGGATGGGAGTAGTTATTAAATATAGGGAGTATTGGAATCCATGAGAATGTGCTCTCAATGTCTTAATTTATTATATTAGAGAAAGATTGTAGGAGCCTCATCTATAGCCTCATGAGTAAGGTTCACAAGACCGGTGCTGGGGGTTGTACCGGTTAGTGGCAGGTTTGGTACAATACCAGTATGTATTGTAGCAATTCGAGATGTATCGTATCAAGGGGAGGGAGAGGAGAGGGTGTAGAAGAGAGTGGAGGGAGGGAGGGAGGGAGAGGGGCTTATGGAGAGGAGAGAGAGGGAGAAGTGGAGGAAGAGAGAAGGGGAGGAAGGGGGAGAGGGAAGGGGAGATAGAGAAGGGGGCCTTTATTGGAGAGGGGGAGAGGAAGATGGAGAGGGAGGGACAGAGAGAGAGGGGGTTTCCTTATTAATGAAGGCATTAGGAAGCCCCAAAGCCTAACCTTAATTATCGATTGGGGTCGGAGATTTTGTTGAGGGCCCCCGTTGCATTGAATAGGGTTGACACCTAGATGGTATTGTCTTTGGTGTTGATTGAGGTCAACGTTATCATTTTCAATATCGTTCAAGGGCAATGGCATTGATCGACTATGAAGAGGAGAGACATAGAGAGAGTAGTTGAAGAAAGGGTTTTGGGGGGGGGGGGCGGTGGGCGTAGGGTTGGTTTTATAAGCTGGACTGACCTAAGCAGCCGAACAGCCTGGTTTGGACCGATTCAGCAAATAATGCTTATCAGCTTCAAAGTGAGATGGTTCAAACTTCAAAATAGCTTTTGTTAATAGCAGAGGTGTGAATGTTTTACTTCCTTGTAAAACATGGGTGTGGATGTGATGCATGTTTGTAGCCCTTGCATGTTTGCAATATTAAATTGAACCTTCCCTCTTATAGTTAATGGTGACAACAAACTTCATGCTTGATATCTAATCAAGTTATGAAGAGTGTACTGTTTTCTTTGAACTGACATCTCTAATTTAATTTCATTATACCTTTTTTGTCATGTTATATGCATCCTGGGTACTCTAGAACCTGTAGGTTGCCCTTTAGAGCCACATTAAAACATTTAATGGATTGCCTAAAATATGTGCTTGCCATCCTATATTCTGTAAGTGCTTGCTACCCTAACCCGTAAAATATACTACTTTTCTACTGATCACCTTAAAATGTCAAACACCTTTTTTTTTTTTTGGGGGGGGGGGGGGGGGGTTAGAATCATAGCTGTATTCTTGCTTCCATGAGGAAATTAGTGCTCATATGGCTGTTTCAAATTGAGAAATTGCTGTCTTAAAATTTAAAATTCAACTAGGCGCTGTTTTTGGATGTTGTTGGACTGATTGCATTACCATTGGGTCTATTTGATGATATTTGGAGCTTTTTTTCAAGAGTCTTCAATATGGTCATCATGCTCTTGCATTGGTCCAGTATCCCATCCATCGCCAATTTGCTAATCCACGTAACTTGCATTTTGATCATGTTGTAGGAGCCTTTTATCTTGTTTTGTGTAGGTGATGATTACATAGAAGGGAGAGCCATGCTTTGAAGATGAGCTTGAGGCGCTAATAACAAATGATGTTGAGGGAACTTTTAAATTGATTTTCCACAAAACCCATCTGGCTACGAGATTTTATATGCAGAAAGCAATTTGTTCATGCTTTGGATTGGTATTATTCTGTCATGAGAATTATGGATGGGATAGAGGATGTCAGAAAGTGTGTAAATTTATTACAATACAGCAACATCTGATTTTACTTCCTCATTTCTTCACCATAAAAACCCTACATGATTTAGTATAAAACTTATGGCTGCTAGATGTTCATCTTCATATGATTAATAAGATTAAAGATGGAGAGCAGCCATGGTGGGTCAAGTTCAGGGAGATGGGGCATGTGGTTGGTTGAGATATCTGGCTCTCCTTTTTTGTTCCCCCCTTCTGTTTGCATTCTCTTTTCTTTTCCCGTTATTTTCTTTCTTTCCTTCTTTCCTTCTTTCCCCTCTGCCCCCTATTTTCCCTTCCCTTCTTTTTGTGCCTGTTCTCTTGTCTGCTATGCTCTTGATGCACAGGTCAGCTAAGAGGTTGGATGCCCTTATGGTCTTTCAAAAATTGAGAGAATGCAGTAAATATAATTGGTAACCGTGGTTGATGCTGATGCTTTTGGCTTCCTGCATAACTTAGGATAGCAGTGATCATAATGGATTATGACCAGGAATTCAGGCCTTTGCAAAATTGTTAGACCAAAATTACTGAAATGACTTAAAAATTTCACTAGAATGTGAAGCAATGGAAACCAAGCTCCCAAAACAGACTCCTATAGCTTAAAATCAATCATGTTAAGGTTAGAATTTGGTCCTTTAGCATCCATATCTGCCTGTTTTGCTCCAAACAATATGTTGCATGGAAATGGACAGGAGAATTAAGGTCTTTCCATATGCATGAAAGACATCAAAAAGATATTACTTGTTAAGATCTTTCAATATGCATGTTTCTCATCCAAACTACCCAATTAGTTTCAAGATTTTAGAAAAATAACATTTTGAAAATTAATTATATATTTACATTCTTGACCAATATTTGAAAATGAACAAAAACTTACTTTTCACTTCGTTATAGTAGGTCGAACCCATTGTTGGAGTCCAACTCTTTACCAATTTTACAAAGCTTAAACTTAAAAAATTTGATGAGTTTTCAAGTGTTTGATGCATATCCAATTTCAATTTGTATCCAATATGAATTCTAGGAGCTGGACACGAGTGTCCAAGTAATGCATCTCCAAACAATGATCCTTGGTATAGAATGCATCATTTGGTCAACAATTTAATTTAGCTATCATTTACATGGATTAGAGCGAAAAAGAAAATCTGATAATCTGAAACAAAGATGATCTGAACCTTTACATGTAGATTACTTATTATTATGAACCAAAGTGCATATCAGAAGTAATCACAAATGATAGCATAACCCAGAAACTTGCATCTCCTTCTTTTAGTAACCTGGAAGTTATAGGGTTTCCAACTGCACAAGCAGCATAGGTTCTGTCTTTCTGAATCACATTCATTGTATATGTGAAATTTCCCACGATATGGGAAAAATATTAAGTAGATAGGTGAACTAAGTATGTTAGAATGTAGACATATGATTGATTTTTAATACTAAAGTTCTTCTTGACAACTTAAGAGGAATAATCCCTATTTGAAAACATGGTAGTGGCATTCTTGCTATGGAAAAGCCAATTATTATAGCTACCTCTTCAACTTTTCAAACCAAGCTTGAAGTTTGAGATGAGACCTGTGAGTATAGCCACATTACCTGCTTCTGTATATCAGCATGAACTGATGGATTCATCACATTTAGCTAATTTAACTGATGGATCCTTCACATTGAGTTCATAAATTAACTATCTACAAATTGCATTCATTGTAGTTAAAGTACTAGATATTGTTGTTTTCGGTGACGTGAGTAGATTTTTTCCTTATAAATAGTTCCCCAAAGTAGTGTGTAAATATGAGACACCAAGCATGCCTTTGTAATGCTAAAGTGAAATAGATGCAAGATAGGGACTTTCCAAGGTAGTGAGTAAGAAGACCATCAAGCAAGCTGAAGTGCATCAAACTAGTCGAACATAATTTGCTGCCACTTTATGATGTCAGCTGCCTTACTGCTATGTCGAGGCCCACCGTGATCTTTTCGAAACTACTGACATGAATAAAGGAACATAGTAGAGATAGAAGTCTTATAGATATTGGAAAATCAAAGATGAAGCTCATACCAAAACTGATGTTGTATAATCAATGTGATAATGTATTAATGTAAGAAGATACAGGAAACAATATCTTTTGATTTGATAGGTTCTAAGATGGCGAGTGCTGAGAAAAATCAACTAAAACAAGATTGGACTTTTGGACAAATGGAGCTAGAAAGAAGATTGCTGTGAAATAAGGCAATGGTTGATGGGGTAACAGATGCTTCATTGGAAAAACTAGCTAACTTTTATATTTGCAGAATTTAAAGCCTCTTTGAGTTTTAGTAAAAGAATTTTGCTGGGAGGTGGAATGGTTATTAGTGTGTACATAATACATGTTTGAAGGCCCCCCAAACAAAAACAAAACAAAACAAAACAAAACACACATGCACACACACACACCAAAAAAAAAAAGCTGTTCATTTTATATTATTTTGGGACTGCATATAGGGCCTTCTACTGATACTTCTATATTGTGGCTGATATACACAAATGCTGCACATCAAGGATGTTCAAAGTTTTTGTCCAAGTGCTGAAATGAAATAGTTGTTTTTGAGTTTTGTTGGCTAAATTCAATAATTGGTACCTCTCAGGGCATGCGAGCAGCATGCTTGAGTTTAAAGTTCGATTATAATAACCTGAATTGCTGATATGCAGGCAAAATAAGATGTTCATGCAAAAAATAACAAACAATAATATGTTAAGATTTTTTGTCAAATTATTTTAAAATTAGTCAAAGTTTTGTACTTTGTGACTGATTTTAACATATTAAAGCCTTTTGATGAACCAAAATCCATCTTTTGAGCTGCATGAGTATTCAGTGCTTTGTTAAATCTGCAAAGGGTTTAGTTGGTTAGCCCAAGTTTCTGGTTTTCTTGCTGCTTTTGGCATGATACTTTGTTAGAGACTGAGATTATGATAATGCCCTATTTTGCCGTTGCATTTTCACAACTATCATTTCCTTTGTATTTTCATTTCTTATGGTATCCTTGTTTAGGGGACTGGTGATGAATATAGCACATTTCTTTTCTTTAGGTTTTTGCCCGTTGGTATAGGGCACCCGAACTGTTGTTTGGAACCAAGCAATATGGAGCTGGGGTGGATGTGTGGGCTGCAGGCTGTATATTTGCTGAACTCCTCCTTAGACGACCTTTTTTACAGGTTTGACCAGCTTCTTCTTCTTTTTTATTTTTAATATTGCTTTTTTATATGATGACATTTTTCTTTAGTTTTTGCCAGCCAGGCATATGTCATAATTTTTTGAAATTTTTGTTCTCTCTGTATAATAATCAGGATGAGAATAATAACAACGTTGCAGTGTAGAGGGCACCTATGTTAAGAATTTCACAACCTGATCTGAATTTGCTTTTACTGGAGGTTTAGCTATAGTTTTTTCAACTCTGGCTTTTGAAATTTCAAATGCATTCTTATATTGGAATATAAGAATTTATACTTGTCATGAGTCTTTTAAATTTCTTATGCAATACTGAAATTGTTATGCAATTATAGTGCAATGACAACTTTGATTTTAATTAACTTGGAGTAAAAGTAACTTATGCTTCTTATATGGTTATGTAGTCAAATAACAAAGAAAGAATGAGAAATGACTTCATTATGGAAGTCTATGACTCTTAAGACCTGCAGGAAGACTTAGCTGGGGTTGAACTGAGATGGTCATGAAATCATTGATGGTCTACTTATGTTAAAAGATATGCAGTTAATCTTGGAACAACATAGGCAGACAATCATTTATAAGTCCAAATTCTAAAAATGATTTGGGATTCTTCAATATGATATCATTTATTGGTTCATGGACTTTAAATAGCATAGAAGTTGGGAGGTTGGCAATACTAGGATTCTGAATCTGAATGGATCAGACTTTTGGGCCACTAGGATATAAGTAGATGAGCCGGTTAGGAATGCGGGAAACTAGCAAAGAAGGTGAGGAGTTAGTTACGTAACATGGGGAACTAGGGGGGAAATTTCCTAAAATCTCTCAGTGCAGTATGGAAAGCAAATTTGTAAAACTTGTGTAAAAACTGATTGTTGTAAACTTCAATCCCCATCACATTTTTTTTCTTATAGCCAGTCCATATAAAGACCCCACTTTTTACACATTTGTAGATCGACACCTCCAATGTCCCAAAATTCCCTAATAAGACCCAACTTTCCATTTGTCATGTAACATCTACTGCATTCCTTTCCATACCTTCTTTCACTCAGCCCTCGGAGCTTCCAGCTGGTGAGCTACTTGTGCTCTTCAAAACTACCTTCATTGGGTTTGAGTTCCTCACCACCATTGCTTCTAGGATTGAGATCTTGATTATATCTCAACCTTACCAATGACAGAATCAAGATCTCAACCTTACCAATGACAGCATCAAGGAACATGAGTAGCTCACTAGCTAGAAGCTCCAAAGGGTCAAAGCTTGGAGCAAAATGGGAGAAAACATAGATCATATTCCATTATATGACCGACACAGTTAACATGGGGCCCTATTGGGCTAAAGGAGCTATCTTTTTGCCAATAAGTAAAAGAGGAGTCTTTTTATGCAATTAGTCTATGGAAAGAAAAGCAAAGAACCTGTTTTCTTTTGTCACTGAACATGGTGTTCTAGTATTTCCGCATTTGAATTTTGTAACAAAGTGGAATTCCTGTGGCCACCTGTCCTAATAAAAGATAAAATTTACATTGTAATACTTTGAAAGAAATTTTTTGTTCCTACCTCATCAAATTAGGCTCATGAGAGAGAATGAATATCAGTTGTGAACTTGAATTTGTATGGAGTGAACCAAGGAATCAGGTAAACTCAAGTTAAGTTGTAAGGTCAAAATAGTTAAGAGAGTTGTTTAAAGAATTGGAAAAAAAACTTATTTTATGCTTCTTTTGGTGTCTAATTGACAAATTTATAATAGGGTTTTAATATAAATACTGTTCAAAAATAAATCACCTTGTTATATTAATAGTAGATTAGTTGGCTATGTGGATCTGACATCTCTCTCTCTCTCTCTCTCTCTCATCTTAGTTGTATCCGGTAACTGCTCAATGGCTTGTGTCTACCACCAAAATGGAAAATGATTATAAAATTGTTATGTGCATTCTTGAACCTTTATGACTTTTTTTGCATATGGTTACAAATTATAATATCATAGTTTGTGAGTTAGTTTGTGAGTGGCTGCCAAAAACTCATGCCTTGTTGGCAGAAGAGGAGGTATGGATGGCAGTGTAGACCATGGCCTGAATCTGATCTGTTTATTGGATCTTTATGCAAACTCTAAAGTTTGTAATGTTTTATGAGTTCATTGATAATTCGATGAAGTTTATTGCATAGAACAATAAGCCTTGATTTAGTCCAGTTATAAAGAATGACAGTGTTGAAACAATTCCAGAGCACAGACTTCCAAATATATCATGAAGGGCTTGAAAAGATGACCAATGCTATAGCTTTAGTTACTCGAGGAGCAAAATATGACATTGTGCAGTAATATAGTTGTTAATAATAAGGAAAATCTCCCAATATCTATACATAAAGAGGCTATATCCCCTAATATATTTGATCATATCTAATACTCAAGTCTGTAGGTTAATATTGAGAATACAACAAAGTAGATTGAGTTTACCACATACAAAATGCCAACTTCTTTAGGTGACATTGGTATTTAACTCATTCTTCTTGTTTTGTATTCTAATAGAATTATGGGAATTATGAAAGTAAACCATAAGATATACCATTGATGCCATTCCTCTGGAAAACATTTGTAGGGCTTGGAGGCTGTTGTTGGGGCCTTGAAATGATTCAGATTGGGAGGAGATTTATTATGATGACCAGCCATAGATCCATTGGACTTAGTTCATGCTTTTGCCTTCGTGTGAACATGGAATTCTGTCAAGGATGCCTGATGCTAATTCCATATATGGTGTTTCATCCTATGTCTCTTTTGATAAGAATCAGACATATCATCCTATTAAATACATGACTTTGGTGTTAAAAGACAGGCTCAGTCTCTTATCTAGCAGAGATTGGTCGTTGAGTTATTGGGAACATTTCATACCACATATCTGTAGTTATAAGTTATGTTTAATTGTTTAAAACATGTGGTCTTGGGTGTATCTTTTGCACGAAAGAATGGATTCACCTTCCTTCACGTGACTCCAACATTCAATCATCCACTGGTCACTTTGAGATCTGCACATGTGGATAAATGATGAAGTTTGGTGTTCTTTGAGATCTGTGTTGGGTGATCCAATGGTGGAGTCATGTGAAGGAAGGTGAATCCTTCTTTCATGCAAAAGTTACAACCCTGGTCATTGAGTTATTGGGAACATTTCATACCACATATCTGTAGTTATAAGTTATGTTTAATTGTTTAAAACATGGGGTCTTGGGTGTATCTTTTGCACGAAAGAATGGATTCACCTTCCTTCACGTGACTCCAACATTCAATCATCCACTGGTCACTTTGAGATCTGCACATGTGGATAAATGATGAAGTTTGGTGTTCTTTGAGATCTGTGTTGGGTGATCCAACGGTGGAGTCATGTGAAGGAAGGTGAATCCTTCTTTCATGCAAAAGTTACAACCCTGGTCCTAAAACATGTTAATATGCTATTAGCAGTTATTATCGATCAAAGTTAAAAATGAAGGAATAAATGTCGTGTATCTTTAGCTTTTCCTTTCATTAATCCTTTTTACTACTGCATTGGTGGTTCATTTTTGCGAGATATTGCTGAAATATTTTAGTAAATTCATAGATGGTTTGGTTGTTCTTACGTGGGCTCTTTTCGAGCAAAGAAAAGCTCTGGAAGGTTCTGCGTATTTGTGGATTACTCATCAAATGATTCTATATGTTTGTCAGGGTTCCAGTGATATTGATCAGCTAGGAAAGATATTTGCAGCTTTTGGGACTCCAAAGCTATCTCAGTGGCCAGATATGGTTTACCTTCCAGATTATGTTGAATACCAATATGTTCCTGCACCTCCCCTGCGTTCACTGTTCCCTTTGGCGAGTGATGATGCTTTAGATCTATTGTCAAAGATGTTCACATATGACCCCAAAGCAAGGATATCCGTGCAACAGGCACTAGAGCACAGGTGGTTGCAATGTAATTGTTAGTTGGGTGGTGAGCAGTGATTTACAAGTTATTTTGTTACATAATCCTTTTATTCTCTATTCAGGTATTTTTCATCTGTACCTGCACCAACAAAGCCATCATTGCTTCCAAGGCCACCTCGTAAGGGGGACTCAGTTAATCATAGGCCATCAGAGTTCAATTCACAGGAGGGCCCTCTTGTTTTATCTCCACCAAGGAAGTTGAGGAGGGTGACTGTTCGTCATGAAGGATTGGAAGGAAATGTATACCAACAAGGTAAGGCTGATGAGCATATGGGGGATGAAAGACATGGTGAGACTGCTGGTCAAAGTAGTAATATGCCAATGTCAATAGACTTGGGAGCGGTGTTTGGCTCACGTCCGATTCCTAGACCAACTCTAAACAGGTAATACTCACTAACTTGACTGCTAAGGCGGTAGCCCGGTTGGTTGAGGCCTTGCCTCACTACCAACCGGTCGCGGGTTCGAGGCATGATCTCACGGGTGACTCGATTAAATCCAGGAATTTTTTTGGAGCCTACGACAGTTGGTGTGAGTGAGAGATTAGGGTCTCCCTCTTTGTTCCCATTCTACTAGCCGGTATCTTAATGCCAGGTTGATGTACTCATCATTAGATGGGGAGAGATTGCAAAAATCCGAGTATTTCGAATCGAACATTACCTGGTGGGGTGGGGGCCTGCGGGAGTAGCTACACCGGGATTTATCCCTCCTATCCCTTTCATTTGACCAAAAAAAAAAAACTCACTAACTTGCATAGCATTTGATACAGCAGACATTAATAACAAATACTTGCACAAACTTTTGTTGTTTTCTTAAAACTTAATGGTTAGTCTAGTATTGAGATTTTGAAGGGCATTAAGAAAATATTTTTCCCATTTCAGTGCTGATAGGTCGCATTTGAAGAGAAAGCTTGATTGGATGTGGAATTTGAATATCCCCCGTGAGAGTAGCCTGACAAGACACGTGCCATAAGCTGCTTGTCTGAACTTTAAGATATTGTCATATTGAGTTCACCATCTATGAAATTTGTTTACAAAAAGCTGAGTAGCAGGTCCCAGCAAAGGTGCAGAACTTGTACTTCAGAAAGAGGCATCAATTGATCGGACATGGTTGTATTTGGCACACGGTGAATGAGTAATAGGAAATCCATTTTTTTTATACGGTTGTACACTAGCATATAGAGACTGCCCTCAATTCCAAAAGCTTTGCTTTGGACATGTAATTTTATTTGATCTATTTTTTTCTTGTGAAAATAGCGAGGATGGTTGGACATTGATGCGAGCAATGGTTTGAACTCATGTCGGATGGTAGAATGAAGTCTTGGCCTTTTAAGCTTAATGTGGTACTTGTTGCTACTTATTGTTTCATGGATGGTGGGATTAATTATTGGATATTGATATGAACAATGGTTTGAATTCATGTTGAATAGTGGAACAAAGTCTTGGCTTTTTAATATTGATTTGGTGCGTGCAGATTATATCATCCAGAGGCATAATTTGAGGCTGTACATATTGCTCGATATGCGTTACTGTATTTTACTTTTTAATGCAAATGCTGCGGTTTAGTAAAATTGATTGGCATACACAATGTTGGCTACAGCCATAATTCCGACCTGAGGGCATCTGGGAGATTGCTACCTGCATTTGCATTTGGAATGTTATCTATTTGTGAAATGCATTAATTGCATATAGAGTTCGAAGAAGATCAGGAATTTTGGATGGTAATCTAAACGGATGCTATCAATTGATAACTTGGCTTTTTTGACAATCGGCGACAATTCAATTATGGATAAAGATCCATTGTGCAGAAAAGGTTTGACAAAATTTTCAAAATGTTTGGAAAGGATTTGGAAGCCCAAAATCAAGAACAGATTTTTTTTTTTAACGTAAAAACTATGCAAAAATTAAATAAAGAATTACAATCTTTGGCACCATGTATATTGAAATGGGAGTCTCATCCGTCCACTGTAGGTTGAAGTAACATTGATGGTTGTTGGGAACCAAGGAATGTGGGAACATATTGACTATCACCCATGCAACCTGTGCATTATTTTTCCTTTCCTTTCTTCTTCTTATTATTATTCTTGTTACTCTTATTGTTATCATTCTTCTTCTTTTTCTTGTTTATTATGATTTTTGTTATTGTTGTTGTTATAATAATTATTATTAATTGTTATTATTGTCGTTATTATTATTTTGGATAGAAGGGGCTATTTGTCTACTTCCCACCTATCTATCATCCTTTAATTTGAGCCATTGCTTATAGAGTTAGAGATTTATGTATACAACATCGCAATGAGAGGTATTGGAATCAAAATCTATACGGGTACACAAATGGGAAGGGTGGCATCATTCCCACCAAGATTTGGTAGTTGCATCATTGTCTTCACGTGGTAAGATCTTTCAACTTATAGGCAAGCTTCACCTCCCATTAGTCCTCTCTTTTCCTTACTTTTTTCTCTTCAAGCTTAATTTTTAAGCAGCTTGAGATGAATGAAACTTACTATGCCTAGATTTGTTGTATTTAAATGGCTAGGCATTCATGGTTATCCACTGTAGAGATGGAAGGGTTGACGAGGGTTACACTACTAGCAACGAGCAAGTGCATCCATTGAAGTTTGTGGTAAGACTCTATAAAAATGGCTTTGGATAGGTGTTTCTCCCGTGCCATCCTAAGTATAGTCAGGCAGGGTTTGCATAGGAGGTTGGGATAAGGTATGTTCCATTTCTCATTGCAAAATTGTTTATGGGCAATCATGTCCTTTTATATGGTGGAATATAGGAAAAAATGCATTTTTATACAATGAATTTTAGGGGTACTAGCAATTAAGTCAACCAAATTTTGGTTGTATCAATTTAGTCAATAAAAAAATCAAGTGAAATTAAAAAAATAGATAAATAGAACACAACGCCTTTTATCCATGGTTGTCACATGATTGCACATAGCTTATAAGTAATCTAATGTGGAAAAAAAAAAAATATATTGTTGACATATTATCTTTTAATGTTAATAAAGCATTGCTATCTAATTTATAGTACTACCTCTCTTTCTCCATCTTTCCATCATCCTCATCTTGGGTTTAAAGGAGAACGAAAGGGGGATGGAGATGGAAAGGGGAAGGCAAAGGAAAAGCCATTTGTTCTAGGTATGAAAGAAAAATTCTATTCTTTTTTATGACTTAGTTTTTTTTAGGCTATCAACACAATTATCTAGTGTAATCCGGGCTCTTCAACAATAGGCAATATCCTACCTCCATTCTAGCATCGTGTTCCATCCAAGAAGAGTAATGTTATTCATAAAAAATGTAAATACAATGTGTATGTTTGCATGCTACCCTAACTACCATATAAATATGATTTAGTAGAATCAAAGATATTATTTATTAAATGTTCATTGTTATTCAGTTATTAGTTGGTTTGATTGTGTAAGATAAGGAATCATACTGTGGCTATTTCAATTGGATGGATTGATCAATAATGGTGATCTCTAAATTATGTGATGAAGTTAAGAGGTTAAGGAGAAAGGGTGTAAGTTTGCAGGCTTTTGCATATAAAACAAAGTTTATTGTAGCTAAAAATAAAGTAAATAACGTTGTAAAGTTGAGTTAGACTTGATTCAAAAGTTATAAAAATCAGAGGTTCAATATGGAAGTTTCAAGAAAATGGCTTTACTTGCATTATTTCTATCATAGGTTATATTTTTTTCATGATAATTCTATTTTGTAATGATAATGTTAGTATGATAGTGTAATTCATAAATTTGTGGATGTGCAAGGGTTGTTGTCATTTGGGTTTAGTATATTTTTGGATTGTTTAGAGTGTTTAATATGATGGTGTAATTCATTTGATTTAGTATTGAGCTTAATGTAATCTATACATAATCTTTAAATATACATGCTTTTTGGCTTTGTTTCTTTTTGTACTTAGGATTTTTTTTCCTTAGTTTTTAAATAGAATGTTGATGTTAATTCATTTGTTTCTTTCTTTTTATATATACATTCCTTTTAGACAATAGCTTGTACATGCTTTCAACTTATATATTTCTAAAGCTGGAGCATCACCTGAAACATAACAGTGGAAAAAACTATAGAAGGAATAAAAAAAAGAGAATTACCTGAATTAATGTCTTTTAAGTTATCATTGTTCAAAAACAACATTCCATGGTTGTTACAAAATGAACATGGTCATGGTTATTATCAACGGAATAACATTATAGTTATTATAAAAAGGAAAAGGAAACAAAAGAATGTTCAATTTTTGTTGGCCAACTCTAACATTCACGTAGTCAAAACAATTTCATCTATAACTCTAACATTTTCTATTCAACATACAAGTCTATCAAAGCAATAACCTACACAACTCAAAATTGTAACACTTCATATTTAATTTTGTATGTTTGGCTCGAATGATTGGGAGGGTTGGACTCCATCATCAATATTTAGCTCATGATAATAATTCATCTTTGTTCGTCATCTTGTGGTGTTGTCTCTTTTGGTGCTATCCCTTGTGCAGTTTTTGTTAAGGTCTTACAAAGCTACATCCAACATATTAGGCTATTCATTAATCAACATAACACCTTATTGACCATAATGTTTCTCTCACCTATAGAATAACACTAGATATAGAAATCCATATTTACCTTGCAACCCTCAATTATTAAAAAGTTTTACTTTGATCAAAAACATATATCCCATCACCAACAGGAATTGTTGAGCCCTAATCTTTCATTAAACAACTTTTGTTAGTATGTTTTCAAGAGAATTTCAAAAAAATCTATGCTTATTAGTTACCTTTCTCTTCTTTTATTTTTTGTTGTTGGTTTGCCACTAATTTCTCCTTCGTATTGCTAGTCTGCTTGACATTTAATTTGAGATGATTAATACTGAAAGTCATTCAAATAGCATATAGCATACTCTAATAAAGTGAAAAGACCGGTCATGTACCTATACTATCTATTAGGAGATGTAGACTAGTGTATTGTCTCTTCTATTACTTACATCTTGCCTTTTCTTCTATTAGCTAGTGATAGGAGCTATAGTTGATCTTTGCATATTCTTTTGTTACGACCAACTATTTGACACTTGGAGTAAGTCACTGCTCTTCCCTTTTTAGATAACTTACATGGATTTTTAAGCTCCTTTAGATCTCTCCGCTTTTGCTTTTTGAATCTATTGGGGGTCTTCTAATCGATGATTATTCTGGTGGCTTAAATAGTCTTTGTCCATTGACTAACTTTATTGTATAATTATATATCTTCTTGTAAGTTTCAGTTCTAAACTAATGTACTACATAATCTTTCATGGCTTGTTTATTGAATCATATCATTATCATTGCATGGGGGGTACAATAGGATCCCACTAAGCTACCACTTCCAATAGTTGTAGGTTTTTTTTCTATATCTACAATATAACTATTAACTTCATGACTTACTTTGTAACCACTCTTCCATTACAGGTTAATGTATAATGTCTGCTATCTTGACTTTTCTACTTTTTCTTGAACATAAGGACATATAGGATCACTGAGATTTTTCAACTCTTTCCTTTTGTCTTAACCTGATCATCATAGAGATTCTAATATCCTCTAGTATTGTGATAATGGGCCTTCTCTTCAAGACATACGAGTAAAAATATTCTACCATGTATTTTATATAACATTACTACATGCTCTCTCTTTGAAGAAAACCTTAGGCTATATTTGAGGAGGATCGTTCTTGTTATTTATGACATCCTTGTAAATCTCTTTACTTAGACTCTTTAAGTATCCCAGTGCAACCTCATATCCTATATTGTATATAGGTAAGTGCTACCTCTCATAGTGCAATTTTAAAAACCTTGCCTTTATATTATTTTTGAAAATTACTTTGTATATGACTTATACAAAAGCTATGCTCAACTCCTCCTAAAACTTGTTGAAAGTATGGAACTAGACTTTGTATTGTAAGACAAAAAAAATGCAAAAAAAGCTAGTGTCGTTGTAAGAAGAAAACTTCTAGAAAATAACTGAAAGAAAATAAAAAAAATTAATTATCAATATCACCGTTTATTGGTCTGACATGAAAATCCAACCTTTATACAATTCATCTAGAGCAAATTTAAAACTCACTCCTATGACTCTCTTGTTTTTGCCTTTACTACTATCTAAATTATAGAAAACATCTTTTCATTGGCATCTCTGTCAACTGCTATCACACATACCCTTGGTAAATCAACTTAAGGAAATAGCCATCTTAGCATATTATGAGCCAACAACCAATAATGAATCCCTTCTTGCATTTATCAAAGTATATGTAGAACCTTTCAAAAATAGGTTTTACCTTAACTTGTAGCCGCCATACATGAATAATAACCACATTCTTAGGATTTGACCATTTCAATTTTTGAGCATAGTGATGCAGTCATGCATTTTGTACCTTATGAGATCCTTGAATTTTCTTAGGTATCATTTTGTTTACTTTATAGTACTAGTATATTAAAATAGAAAGAACAATTAGGTTGTTGTGAATATTATCTTGTAAATCCTTGGCCTGAAAATCAAGATTGCTCATAAACTTATCTAAGTACTGCCAACAAGCGATAATAACTTTATCCAATAATTTTCATAGTTTGTATTATATTGTATTCAGGATAATGGTACTTCACTTAGAATGATATTTATGTACTTATCCATGAGTAGATATTCTTCATAATATTAAACTCTTCAAAGTTTCTATTACTTCTCTTAAAACCATCATCATCACCATCAAAATCAAAATATTTAGATTGAGGCATTTGTTTTATCATAAGAATTGATGATTAGTAGGACGTAAGTCTTTGTCCATGATGTGCATCTCCAACTCAAAATCATTATCAAAGTCACTACCACACCAACTTCCTTTACACTCACATCCACAAAATTACTATCATAATTAGCATTATCAACATCAGTATTAGCATCACTATCAAAATCATTATAAGTATCATTATTAGCATTAGTATGAGCTTCATTATTAGTATTATCAACATTGTTATTAGCTTTTTTATCAATATATATATCAGCATTATCAGAAGCACCATTAACATTATTAATAGCACTCACATTCTCATCCTTTTAGATTGACTTGCAAATTAGGCCATGTTTATGACTTTTGATATATACATGTGATTTCATAAGAATGCACCGTACCCTATGATCAACTTGACTAAATATCTTAAAAGCATACTGGTCATTAGATTAAAAATATCAAGGCTATGCTTGAAGTCCCTTCCTGGTACTTCTTAGTGCCTCTATGTCTATCATTGATTCACTAACATAATCGAATGTAGGATGGTTGACAAATAAACCACTATGATGAATAAAAACTGTAACAACTATATTTATATTGTAAAGGATTAAAAAATTATATAAATATAAACTCAATTTATATAAAGATATTGGAGAATTTCTAAATAAGACATAACGGGTCAACTAAATTATTAGATAGCAGACATTAGGGATCCACTAAAACATTATATAGTAACCTTTTAGCCTCCTAAACCATATATAGGAGGTTCTACAATAAGTAAAAGCAAACATTAGGGGTCTACTAGAGCATTATACAAGAGGTCTTTTAGCATCTCGGGATATGATGCCTGATATTTTTAGTATTTCTGCATCTAAAAGTAAAGATTAGGAGACCACTAAATATATAAAATTCTAAAGCTCTAGTGAAAAATAACAATATCAAAATAACTATTCCATAAATAAAATAATCCTCACATGCAAAATTTCATTCAAAAATCCTAATGACCCTAATCATAAATCTATTTTCTTAATGTTATACTCGTTGGGTTGCCATCGTACCTTCATTTAGGGAAAACTCTTAATAGAAAATTTTGTAGCAGTCTTTTTCTCCACAGTGATGACGACATTCCAATTAGAAACAGGTAGGCAGTAAATTTTTTTGAGCAAGTTGCAAGTTTGGCAGATCAAGATGCTGTTGGCACCGAAGAGATCTAAAACTATTAGGATGAAAGGGATAAGGAATAGAATAGAGTTAGTTGAATCCGTTGCCGATCCTGCCGCCGCACCTGTGGCTTCAGAGCCACCGATCCGACTAGACCGTCTTGCCCCTGGGGTCTCCTGGCTGGATCAAACCTGCAAGGCAAGGTCAGAAACCCTGGCCGGGGATTCCGGCGAGGGAGCTCCGACGGTCAAGTTAGTAGACGGTGAGAGGGAACAGATTCTCTGGGACGGGCCCCCGAAGGAGTCCCAGACTCAGAGAACGTGCTAACAAGAAAGGTGCCAGAACGACCAGAAACTCGGCTGGGTTCCTTCGCCGAGCTCACGCCAAGGGGCCCCCTCTCGGGACCTTGGATCTTGCTGTTGGAGCGGAGTCTCCAGCCTTCATTTCTTGCTTGCTCACTTACCTTGTCATCTATTCTCTCCCTTTTATCTCCTCCTGTTGCCCCCTCATTTTCTGCTCCTGGGAGGCTCCTTTGTTGCTTTCATCTCCTCCCCTCCGCCCCTTTCTCTTTCCCTTTCTGGATCAGAGAGCTGGGCGGCTTTCCGGCCTCGTTTGCCGAGCCTAGCGGGGAAAGAGTAGGGGAGGGGGGCGCTGGTCAGACTGCCGACCAGACCTTGGGCCGAGCGTGAGCGCTCTCCTTCCCAGCGTCGACGCTGCCCGTTATCGGGTCCTGTTTTGTCAGGGCCTCGTCTCTCGACTGCGGAACATGTCGGGTCGACGTAAGTGATGTTTCGCGTGTCACCGCTGACCGTACAGGGCGCCTTTCTCGGAGTGCGGCGCGCACGGCTCGAGGGGCAACCTCGGAGCTCGTGCTCCCATTCCTCGGGACCTTCTCAGCAAAGGCTGGCCCGCGTTGGCCGAGGTGGACCCCACCTGGGTGGACACCTGGCGGAGTGGCAGGTGGTCGCTCGACTTCGACCGAGGTGGTCCCGTCTCCAGGCACCACCTGGCGAAGGAGCGAAGGGGCCTGGCTCGACCTCCTGCCGAGGTGGGACTGTCTCAGGGTGCCACCTGGCGAGGGAGCGGGGGAGCCGCCGGCTTCGACCGAGGTGGACCCCTCCTGGGTGGACACCTGGCGGAGCGGCAGGAGGTCGCTCGACTTTGGCCGAGGTGGTCCTGTCTCCGGGCGCCACCTGGCGAAAGAGCGAAGGGGCCCGGCTCGACCTCGGCCGAGGTGGGACCGTCTCAGGGTGCCACCTGGCGAGGGAGCGGGGGAGCCGCCGGCCTCGGCCGAGGTGAACCCCTCCTGGGTGGACACCTGGCGGAGCGGCAGGAGGTCGCTCGACTTCGACCGAGGTGGTCCCGTCTCCGGGCGCCACCTGGCGAAGGAGCGAAGGGGCCCAGCTCGACCTCGGCCGAGGTGGGACCGTCTCAGGGTGCCACCTGGCGAGGAAGCGGGGGAGCCGTCCGGCTTCGGCCGAGGTGGACCCCTCCTGGGTGGACACTTGGCGGAGCGGCAGGAGGTCGCTCGACTTCGGCCGAGGTGGTCCCGTCTCCGGGCACCACCTGGTGAAGGAGCGAAGGGACCCAGCTCGACCTCCTGCCGAGGTGGGACCGTCTCAGGGTGCCACTTGGCAAGGGAGCGGGGGAGCCGCCGGCTTCGACCGAGGTAGACCCCTCCTGGGTGGACACCTGGCGGAGCGGCAGGAGGTCGCTCGACTTCGGCCGAGGTGGTCCCGTCTCCAGGCGCCACCTAGCGAAGGAGCGAAGGGGCCCGGCTCGACCTCGGCCGAGGTGGGACCGTCTCAGTGTGCCACCTGGCGAGGGAGCGGGGGAGCCGCTGGCCTCGGCCGAGGTGGACCCCTCCTGGGTGGACACCTGGCGGAGCGGCAGAAGGTCGCTCGACTTCGGCCGAGGTGGTCCCGTCTCCGGGCGCCACCTGGCGAAGGAGCGAAGGGGCCCGGCTCGACCTCGACCGAGGTGGGACCGTCTCAGGGTGCCACCTGGCGAGGGAGCGGGGGAGCCGCCGGCTTTGACCGAGGTGGACCCCTCCTGGGTGGACACTTGGCAGAGCGGCAGGAGGTCGCTCGACTTCGACCGAGGTCGCTCGACTTCGGCCGAGGTGGTCCTGTCTCTGGGCGCCACCTGGCGAAGGAGCGAAGGGGCCCGGCTCGACCTCGACCGAGGTGGGACCGTCTCAGGATGCCACCTGGCGAGGGAGCGGGGGAGCCGCCGGCTTCGGCCGAGATGGACCCCTCCTAGGTGGACACCTGGCGGAGCGGCAGGAGGTTGCTCGACTTCGGTCGAGGTGGTCCCGTCTCCGGGCGCCACCTGGCGAAGGAGCGAAGGGGCCCGGCTCAACCTCGGCCGAGGTGGGACCGTCTCAGGGTGCCACCTGGCGAGGGAGCGGGGGAGCCGCCGACCTCGGCCGAGGTGGACCCCTCTTGGGTGGACACCTAGCGGAGCGGCAGGAGGGCCCGGGCCGAACTCGACCTCGGCCGGGACGGAGCCGCAACTGACTTGGCCGAAAAAACTCCACGTGGCTCGAATCATGCCCAACGAAATCTGAGACATGCCACATCATCGTTACGGCCGTAACAGAATCCTTTTTCATTTTAATTTTAACTGACTTTTGCCCATGTTTAATTTTCCATGTTAGATTACTTATAGACCATGTTCAATCTTGTGATAACCATAGATATACAAAACCTACATGGATAAAAGATGTTGAGTTCTATAATCCATGTTATTGATTTTGCTTGATTTTTCTATTTTATTGATCAAATAGACAACCAAAATTTAGTTGACTCGATTGCTAGTACCCTAAATTTCATCATATAAAATCATATGTTGTCCAAGAATATAACTTGCATGGCCATAAGTTACCTATACAATATCTTATTGAGTATTGCTCTTTTTGAAAATAACTTTTCAAGATCTATGATGATAGGCAACCTCACAGCAATTATTTTTATTACATATATCTACCTCAGAAAAGTTGTAACCACTTTCACTTAGAAGAGGAATCCAACACATATTGTGTACAAGTGAAGCTCCCATAAATAAACAACGGTTTTGTAACTCAGGTTTATAAATTCTTAAAAAAGGAAACGAAATTTACACACTCCTTTTACTTAGTTATTCTCAAGTAAAATATTTTTTTTCCTTCTTCCCCACTAGACTGTTTTTAATCTTGATATACACAATTCATTCTTTATATATCAACCAATAATAAAGCCCTCCCGTGGTTTACCGTATCTCTCATAAATTCAAACAATGCTACTTGTTTTCATCTAAGACTGTAATTGGATTCCACACTCAGTAACCAATTCATGAGATTAATCTCTTCAATTTGAACTTTCAAAATCCTTCAACTCATTTTTCTCACAGAGAAGGTGTGTTGAATTCTCTCTTCATTCACTTTGCCTATAAATGGCTTGACATGATTCCAATACTAGAAACTAAAAACTAATTTTACCCTCCTCACTCACCACATAGACACTTGAACTCTTTTCTCATACCATCCATGGTCAGCATGTCAATCAAACAAAAGCCCAGCTTACTTTCCTTCCCTTTTATTTAATGACTAACTTATGAGATACTTAAACCCAAAGTCCCCTATATGAAACTACACTTGGACATTATTAGACTACAGAAATGAGAGTGGGGAAGTGTGTACTCGTTGAAGTTTCTTGAAAGATGACCTAATTGAAAACAAAGCATACCGCAATTATATCACAATTATGTGAATGCATAAACAACAGTTGTACACCATGCATGTAGCAAGTTACTTAATGAAGAGTGCAATGTGAATTTAGTGCCATAATATGATAACATCAGAAAATTGAATAAAAACAGTTTAGCTAAGTCACTCACATTTTTGTGGAGTGAAATTAAGATTGTATAACAAAAACATCATTACTTATATATTACTTTATTGTTCAATGTTTCAGACAAAAAAAAAACTCAACATCAAATATTCTTGGGTGTTTTTCTTTATCCATAAACATGGAGACATCATTACCAATTTTCTCATCAGCATTTTTGGATTGATCTCTAAAACATTAAATTTATGTATTTTGTTATATTTAAGAAATCCTCATAGCTATGTACAATCTTAGAGAAGGCCATCACAAGAGGCATCCAACAAAAAATAGTACCATCGGTGCCATTCTACTCAAGTAGTTTTAGTTTTATTCATGCTAGAATATTGAGTTCTCTAATCCTCTCCTTTTATATGTTTATTGTTTCATTTTTATTAAAACCAATATTGAAAAAAATGTTTATGGTAGAGAAAAAGATGGCAAGGGAATCTTCAAAAAGTATAGGACAAGAAGAGAGCAACAGTGCAAAAGACAGAATGATCAAACTAAATCATTTACTAGATGGTTGCATAGAGTAACATCATGCACGAACCAACAAGAAAATCTTGATTAGACTCAATAAAAATTCATGCAGTGAATTTCATTGCCTTATGGTCTGAAGTTTCATGTAGAGAATGCATGCAAGGTTGAATTGGCTTGCAGTAAATGTGAAAATGCTGTCAAAGCAAATATAAATTTTACCATGAACACTCAAATGAAGCAACACAAGATTGCTACCAAGATTGTTGGAAGGAATAGGGCATTACTCCTTTTCTTGCTATATCAGATCACAAGAACCATATTTTCTAAACCAAATCATAGGAAGAGATGTGATATCCTGAAACTAATAAGAAATTATACCAACAATTATCATTTGGCCATCATCAAAGTGTGGTATTTCAATCCCTTCATCATCAAGTTCCTTATCATACAAACAATATTTGTTTAAAGAGCTTGAACCCTTTGGAATCTACATTTCTTAGTTACAACCCTAGATGCTACCATCATCTCCCATTCTTTCCAACAATCATGTGATAATATCATTACTATGATTACAACAATAAAATATTGTGATGGTTCTTATTATAAAAGTTTTTACATGATAAATAATAAACATAACATCGTAATATCATATAATAATATATATTATCGATATAATTATAATATATTGTATAATTATATAATTATATGAACTATGATATATAAATATAAAAACTATGATAATTATTACTAAAACAATATGATAATAATTATTATAATTTATCATGTTATCAATACTAATTAATTACTAAAATATCATAATGATATAATTAATAATATATTATAATATTCATTATATTGTATAACATAATACCATATAGTATATACTAAATTATAATATAATATAATATTCCTCACATCATATTGTATACAATTATGATAAAATTTTATTATGTTATATAATATTATATTTCTAATTTTATATTATATATTTCTTACATTATAATTAAATATTATACTTTATTGTATTATACTATATGATTATTATATTATATTTAGGGTAAATTATGATTTTGGTTCCTGAAGTTTAGTGGATTTTTTTAATGGTCCTTTAAGTTTAAAAAACTAAATTTGGTTTCTTTATTTTCTAAACCATTTTAGCATAGTCTTTCTTTTAGATTTTGACTACTTTCTCTCACTAAAAATCTTTTCAGTAGTAACCAGTATTTATGTGGCTAAAATAGATGCTTATATATATGAAAAAAATTATCTAAACAAAGATGACATCACATTTGTATAGAAATGTAATTTTAGAATTTTAATTAAATTTTAATTTAAATAAAAAATATTTTTTGATAAGAATGAAAATGGTTTCAATAATGGCATTAGGAACCTTTTTGTTAAGGGCATTTGTGTAAAAAAAATGTTTGATGAGAGTACTGATGCAAATATTGATTTTGTCGGAGTAGAGATCCGACGAAACCTCGCCTTGCGGAAGCGATCCAGGTGCGTGAAGACATTCTGCCAGTGATCCACCAAGGATGCGGTAGGATTCAGGTCAAATGAAGATCAAACCATCCATGGATTGGTAGAGAAGAATATGAGAGGGAGAGGAGGTAGAACAAGATATGGAAGAAAATGAGGGTTCTCTCACTTGATCAATTTTCTTGGATTGTTATAGAAATGACCTCTATCTAACTAACCATCCCACATACATATATATACTCCCCGATCACATGGAACCAAGACCCCCAAAAAAACTTTCCAGTGTGGCAATACATGATTCAAAGAATCCCATCATCCGAGTTGGCTCGAACCCATGAGTCGACTCCTTGCAGCAGACAGCACTTTGGACGAGTCGACTCTCAGACCTCGAGTTAGCTCTTCTAGAACACTGTTTTACTTGTCTGTGTAATCAAGCCGACTCCCAACAAAATTGAGTCGACTCGCAGCAATCGAGCTGACTCGCAGCAGTACTGAGCTGACTCTCCACAGAACTTTTTCCTGCTGCCCTGCCGTGCCAACCATTAGAGTCAACTCGAACTAGAACCGAGCTGGCTCTAATGTCCAGACTAACCAAAACTCAGCCTAACATCTAGGACTCATCCCGGACTCACTCATAGCCCTAGATACATCATGTGTAACCATGATAGACTGGACCAAGACCTAAACCTTGGTCCCCTGGAACCTTGGATGCACTGCCTGAGACTCAACAATCTCCACCTTGGTGCTCCAAGGCTACAGCCCATTACACCAGACTCCTCAGACCCATCAACCACATACAAGAACGAAAGCTTTCTCTTGGTATAGCCTTTGTAACTGCATCAGCCTAATTCTTTTTTATATGGACTTTCATCAATGCCACTTCTCCTTCCTCCACCAGCTCTCAATTCTGTGATACCTCACATCTATATGCTTAGTGCAAGCATGATAGTCTTGGTTTTGAGTCAAATGTATGGCACTCTGGCTATTACTGTGCAGGACTACATATATTGTTCTACCCCATCTCAGTAACTAGTCTCCTCAGTCATAGTGCTTCCTTTGTAGCCTCTGTAATACCTATATACTCAGCCTTTGTTGTAGATAGAGCAGTGATAGGTTGAAGGGTAGATCTCTAAGAAACTGGTCCACCATACATGCTAAAGAGATAACTCGTAGTAAACCTTTTATATCAAGATCACCTGCATAACTTGCATCCATATATCCTTCCAAAGGACCTGAACCTCCATATAACTCCCTGGAGTTCCTTCCTTGTCCTTCTGGTTGCCCACCAAATACCAGTCCATGCTTTTGAGTTCCCTGTAAATACCTCATAATCCACTTCAATGCTTTCCAATGTTCATTCCCAAGATTTGCTATGTACCTGCTCACCTGGCTTACAGCATATGCTATGTCTGGCCTACAACACACCATAGCATACATTACACTGCCTATAGCATTTGCATATGAAACTCTCTTCATGTACTCTCTTTCTTCATCAGTTTGGGGGCTTTGAATCTTAGAAAGAGATATATGCCCTGATAATGGTGTCTCTACTGGTTTGGCCTTCTCCATCCCAAACCTCTCAAGAATTTTTTTGATGTAACCTCCTTGTGTCAAATGGAGTATCCCCTTGCTTCTATTCCTGCAAATCTCCATTCCAAGATTTTCTGAGCTGGACCCAAATCTTTCATCTCAAATTTTTCAGATAATGCTCTTTTAAGCTCTTTCACAGCCCTCATATTTCTGCTAGCTATCAACATATCATCGATATACAGAAGTATATACAAAGTATTATCAATATCCACATCCTTGACATACACACAACAGTCATGTTCACACCTAAGAAAACCAAGGCTTAAAACAAAAGTATCAAATCTCCGATACCACTAACGAGGTGACCGTTTCAAACCATATAGTGACATCTGGAGTAGACATACCTTGTCCTCCTGTCCAATCTCTATAAAGCCATCAAATTGCTTCATATAGATAGATTTCTCTTCTAGACTTCCATGTAAGAAAGCTATCTTCACATCCATCTGCTCCAATTCTATATCTTGTTTTGCCACCAATGACAGCAACACCCAAATTGAAGTATGGCGTACCACAAGAAAAAATATCTCGGTATAGTCAACTCCTTCCCTTTGTGAGTATCCTTTTGCAACCGCCTTACTTTATATCTCACTCCACCTTGCTTTGAAGGTACAGATCTCTTTGTGAACACCCATCTGGAGCCAATAGTATGAGCATCTTTAGGTAGATCCACTGGCTACCATGTCTTTCTCTTCTTGAGAGATTCTATTTTTCCATCATGCCTTATATCCATGATTCTTTATCAGGACTATCCATGGCCTCCTTGAATGTTTCTGGATCTCCATTCATAGATATGAGAGTATAACAAATATTCTCATCCATGCCATATCTCATCGGCTTCCAGATTGTGTGCTGAGGTTTATGCAATGCCACTTCCCTTGCACTATCCTGCAAGTCTTCTGTTTGTGGCTGTTCCTGCACTTGTTCCTGCACTTCACTTTGAACAACTAATTTTCCTTTCTGATCCTTCATCACAAGAGGACCTTTCCTACCTAACTCCACCTCAACTGAAACTCCCTTGCCAGTTGATGTAGATGGCCTATACTCCACCTATGAAGGACAGTCACTGCTGTTCACTTTTGAAATTGCAGTTTCATCCGTACTCGTCGATCTCTTCAAGATGCTCCTCTCATCAAATATGACATCCCTACTGATCACTGCCTTTTGAGACTATGGATCCCATATTAGGTAACCCTTGACTCCTCGTGGATACCCGATGAAGATCATCTTCTTTGACTTAGGGTCCAACTTACTCCATTCAGTTGCCTCCACATGTGCATAGGCCGGGCAACCAAACACCTTCAGGTGACCAAGCTCCACCTTCTTTCCACTTCAAGCTTCCTCTGGAAGTCCTCCATCCATCTTGAAATGAGGGGACCTATTTACAAGAAAACATGATAGAGTAACAACATCACCCCAAAAGATTTTCGGCAGTGATGACTGCAGCCTCATACTCCTTACTTTCTCCAATAGTGTTCGGTTCATCTTTTCCGCAACACCATTCTGCTGTGGGGTCATCCTTACTGTGTAATGGCATTTGATTCCATTTTTCTCACAGTAACTCCTGAACTCATTACTAGAGTACTCCCCACCATTATCTGACCGAAGGTACTTCACATATTTTCCTGTCTCCTTCTCTACTTCAGCCCTCCAGGCTTTGAACCGGACAAATATATCTGATTTTTTTCTCATCGGATACACACACAATTTCTTAGAGAAGTCATCAATGGAGGTAACAAAATACCTTGCTCCACCTCTGGATAAAACATGTGTTGGTCCCCATACATCCGAGTGAACTAGTTCTAAAACATCTTCACTCTGCTTGGTATCGCTGGCAAACTTTATCCTATGCTATTTGCCATTAATGCAGGGCTCACATAGGTTATTTCCATCCTTCTTCAGCATCGGAAGGTTTCCTCTTCTGCTTAACTCAGTGAGCCCTCGGTCTCTCAAGTGACCCATTCGATAGTGCCATAACTTGTATGCAAGTTGCTCTTCTTGTGTCGCTGCAAGCACCTCTGCACTATCATTCACCACTGAGCCTTCCATCTTATACAGATTATTGTTCAGTCTTCTTCCTGTCATCACCATCAAAGCTCCCTTGGTTATCCTCAAACATCCACTACCAGCCCGGCAACTGAAGGCATAACCCTGCTCTTCCAAGTAGCCCAAAGAAATCAAATTTTTCTTTAATTTTGGTACATATTTGACATTTGATAGAGTCCTTATCACTCCATCATACATCCTCACCCTAATGGTGCCAACTCCAGCCACCGAATAAGGATGATCATCACCAAGGCTTACACTACCTCCATCAATCCTTTCATAGGTATCAAACTACTCCCAATGTGAGGTATAATAATGAAAGCATGCTGAATCCAACGTCCAAGTATTATCCCGATCAACCGATCCATTTGAAGCTATCAGTATATCTTTTCTACTGCCTTCAGATACACTAGCACCATTAGTGTTGGCCTTCCCTTTCTCGATCTTCCAAAGAGGGCAATTCCTTTTAAAATGACCAGGCCGATGACATTTATAGCACTTCAAGCCTTTCTTATTGCCTTGAGACTGTGATCTGCCCTTTGATTTTTCCCTAACCCTTTCCTTTGGTCTTCCTTGCCTTTCATTCACAGCAAAAACCTCCAAGTTAGGACTTCCTTTGTAGATCTTCTCCCTTTGCTCATTTGATCTCAAAACTCCAACAACCTCCTCATAGATCAGGGTTTCCTTCCCATATACCAAGGTTGTTATTAGACCATCATATGATCCAGGGGTTAAACCTCTGAATGTGAGCAATGAGGTCTCCTCCTTCAGCATCCTCAAACTATATAGCTACTTCTTCAACCACAGCTTGTTAGTCATGTTCTTGCCCAATATGTGTTCTCCAATCTCAACCAAAGACCCTCTGCCGTAGTCTCCATACAAACCTCTAGCAAAACTTGATCTGCCAAACACATCCTGATGGTGCTGAATACGATCTTTTCTAACTCTTTCCAATCCTCAACACTGATCTTTTCCGGTCTCTCTCTAACCAAGACCTTATAGATATTCTGTTGAACCAGCAAATCTTTTACTCTTTGTTGCCATAGAGTAAAATTCCCTTTGCCATCATACTTCTTGAAATCCACCTTGAAATTGCTTGACGCCATTACCACAATCAAGTAGAATAAAAAAATATACTAGATCTTACCTTCTAGCACTTCTTGGATGTAGAGATCTTTCTTCCCTCACGCAACCCCTGCTCTGATATCAAATTGTCGGAGTAGAGATCTAGCGAAACCTCACCCTGCGGAAGCGATCCAGGTGCGTGAAGACCTTCTACCAGTGATCCACCAAGGATGCGGTAGGATTCAGGTCAAATGAAGATCAAACCATCCATAGATTGGTAGAGAAGAATATGAGAGGGAGAGGAGGTAGAACGAGATCTGGAAGAAAACGAGGGTTCTCTCACTTGATCGATTTTCTTGGATTATTATAGAAATGACCTCTATTTAACTAACTATCCACATATATATATATATATACTCCCCGATCACATAGAACCAAGACACCCCAAAAAACTTTCCAACATGGCAACACGTGATTCAGAGAATCCCATCATCCAAGTCGGCTCGAATCCCACGAGTTGGCTCCTTGCAATAGACAGCACTCTGGACGAGTCGACTCTCAGACCTCAAGTCAGCTCTTCCAGAATACTGATTTACCTATCTATGTAACCGAGCCAACTCCCAACATAATTGAGTCGACTCGCAGCAACCGAGCTGACTCGCGTAGTACCGAGCCGACTCTCCATAGAACTTTTTCCTGCTGCCCCATCATGCTAACCATTAGAGTCGATTCGAACCAGAACCGAGCCGGCTCTAATGTCCAGATTGACCAAAACTCAGCATAACATCTAGGACTCATCCCGGACTCAATCCTAGTCCTACATACATCATGTGTAACCATAATAGACTGGACTAAGACCTAAACCTTGGTCCCCTGGAGCCTTGGATGCACCACCTGAGACTCAACAGATTTAAGGAGATATTCATGCAAATTTGAATTTCCCCTCTATAAAAAAACTCCCCATCCTATATGACCTTTAGGACTTTGTGTGGGTGTGCACACATGTAATAGAGTAGACGACTTGGTTTAAATGTCCTATTCCTATTTTGTTTAGGACTAGGGAGCATGGAGTTTCATAAAATCTAAGATCAAGAGTGAAACCCTATCAACTTTACCAAAACCTAAGATCAAGAGTAGACGACTTGGTTTAAATGTCCTATTCCTATTTTGTTTAGGATTAGGGAGCATGGAGTTTCATAAAATCTAAGATCAAGAGTGAAACCCTATCAACTTTACCAAAATCTTAAATGGTTGACCATTCTAAGGCTACATATTGATGCTTTGGATGAGACCACCAGCTTTTTTTAAGAAACCTTATCCTTGCATTCTACCTTATGAGATCAATTATATCCTATCATTGATGGTAGCCATCTATTTAGTCCTGTTTTTGTTTTTTTTCTTAGTTATATTACAACATGAGCAATTTATTAGACTATTAGAAAAAAACTAACGTGGCACCTAAGTTTCCTAATTATTTTAGACGTAGCAGATCCAACGATTGAGATTAAAGCTCCTATTCTCCTATTTCATCTAGGACTAGGAACACTGAGTTTGTAAAATTTATATAAACTTGGGAACTCAAATCAAGAAAGTAAGAAGAACAAAAGGATTGATAAAAAGAGAATAAAAGTGATTCTTTGTTCTTCATTGTAATCAATCTCTCTTTAGTTGCTTCCATCAAAAGGTTTGTGACTTTATTAATGATTGAATAGTTGTATGTTTAATTTGCTGCATTCTTCTCTAGTATTTGAATCACATTGATGGGTTTCTTGATAAATTCACTTGTCATTACTTTTAAATTTTTCATGATTATTTTTACTTCTCTATGGTTGTCTCTTGACTATAATTGTATTTGATAATATTCCTTGTGTTTGCTATTATAGACTTGTGTGGTTATAAGCTTAAGAGAGCTTCAAAGAATCTTTTTGTTCATAATTCTTGAAACTAGCTATTTACTTTTTTGTTGCAACTCCAACCATATAGAAGGCCTTGTGTGGTGTTTTCTTTTTCAAAGGTTTCTTTGTTGTTGTTGTCATTGATGTTTTTGTTGTTGTTTTTGGTAGAAGAGGCTTATGGACAATGAGATACATAATGCTTGATGCCTTTCCCAAATTCCCTAAGACCATAAATCCAAGAAAAAATGATATTTAATCCACAGCAAATTGGTACAATTAGCAAAGAACTTCACCAACCTAATAAACTAATAATTTTAAGTAGCTTGTGTTGGATGTTAATTATGTGATTAGAATGTACACACACATGCACATTGGAGGAGAAGAATAATGATTGGAATTGATCAGAAGTAATTAGACTGGATGTGAAAATGATGATTAGATATGAACTAAGTGTTCATATGATGTAATTTTAGATTTTTTAATCAATTATATGATCTAAGCACATGAAATATGATTGGTATATAAATCTACAAGATGATCTTATGTGACGATTTAATTAAGATTGCGAGTTAGGGTTTTTGACCCACCGCTTGTCAAACTACTCCACTTGGCATATGTTGACTCACCCAACAATTTTAGCATGAATTTTAAGATATTTTTTTCAATATCATTCTAATTAACTATGATATCATTTTGAGCTTTAGGTGTTTTTCATTACATCAACCTATTGTTGTCTATTTCCATGAATTATGATGCAAAGCCAACTTATCATGCTAGAACTAAACACATGGGTCATTTTGTTCCAAATGTACTTTGACTAGTATAAAATAGTATTATAGAGCATTTAAACCCATACCCCTATATGGCATGCACTACATGGTCATGCATGTTGATAATCATAGCCATCTATTCTTATAGTAGTGCACCAAGGTGAGCACTTGATGAATGGGTCTATAAGAACTAGTGATTGTAATTGATGGTGTGTATGGCCACGTGGTGTTTGCAGTGTTGGTTATTATCTCTCCTTGATTTATAGATAGAACCATTATACAGTTACCAAGAAAAAAAGCGACCAAGAGAATCGATATTCCTTATCTCATCCACTCAAACTCTCTAATTATAGTTGCAATAGTTTTACATGTTTCAATTTGGTCTTGGCTGCCTAGTGTTAATTGAGAAAGTTGTAAAACATTGTTCCCTTATATGACAAACAAGAAGCGCAATTTAAAATCCTTATGCTCAAACAAACTCATCAATTTATGATTTATGTCTAATATCATGTAAGACTTAGGTGATAAATATTTAACTAAAGGCCAAATCTTTATAGTTTCTTCAAGCTTCAAATTGAAGGTCTGTACTATAGCACATCGTACAAGTCCTTGTATTAATAGCAGTCAACATCAACTAAGCAACTATTTCATCTTCCATAGTAGAATTTCATTCTTATATAACCGTTATGTTGCCCAAAGATGGAGCCCAAGAGGGGGGGTGAGATGGGTATTAAAAAAAATTTAAGCAATTATGTGCACTTCTCAGTGAGTTTGTATAACGAAGTGATAGTGCTCAATGAATTATGTAGTAGAAGCAATAAATAAAAAGCAAGGTAATCAAGAGCAAGTAGAGAAGGAAACAAGCAACCACAAACAACAAGATGTATAGTGATTCGGTGCATCTTAGCACCTTCATCCACTTTCCAAGATTTTCCTTGAGAATTTTTACTATAATCTATCCAAGATTATAGCTGACTTGTTTTCCAAGGCTCATAAGTCAAAACTATGTTGGTTTTATCACCTAGGCTCACAAACAACCTTTACAACTTGTTTCATTCGGGATCACAAGTCAAACCCAAGTTGGTTTTATCTCTTAAGCTCACCAATAACCTTTAACATTAGTTTCAATACCTTTGAAACTAGCAACAACAAAAGAAATCAAGTATACAATAAATGAGCACAAGAAATAGCTCCTAAAATAGCAAAAATCAAAATCGATGTAGCTCATCTTGAATGCTTAAGTTGTCTTTTCTTGGAATCTTTGAATGCACACTTATGGCCAAACACTTGAATGCTCAACAACTCAAAAATGGAAGCCTTTTTATCAAAGGAATCTCTTAAAAGTTCTCTTTTCATCTTTTCAAATGATTGGAGTTTGTCTCATATGATTTCTCACTTTCTTGTTGATTTGAAGATATTTGGTGAGTGTTAAATACCTTAAATTCACTAAAAAGATCGTTGAAGATCGTTAGAATTGAAAAAATAACCTTTTGGAGCCGTTTGGAGACAATTCTGAAATTTTGAAAAACTAGCCGTTCTAGCATGAGTTGACCTCTTGAGTCAACACTTGGAGTGTGAGTCAACCTCGTGAGTCGACACTTTAGGATGAATACATAAAACTTGATGTTTTATCCCAAAACTTATTTCAAGCGATAAGTCGATCTCTTGAGTTGACACTTGAAGTGTGAGTTGACCTCTTGAGTCGATACTTGGGCATGCCAGTCGAAAATTTGCATGCCGGTCTTTTGGAACCTCTGAATTTTCTTTATGAGTTGACTTCGTGAGTCAACCTTGGCTTGTGAGTCGACCTCTTGAGTCGACGCTTAGTCTGTGCCATCCAAAAAAGTATGTCAAACTCTGAATTTCTTAAAGACTTGTCCATTAATCCT
Organism: Areca catechu; assembly: GCA_021397845.1. Lineage (NCBI taxonomy): Eukaryota > Viridiplantae > Streptophyta > Magnoliopsida > Arecales > Arecaceae > Areca > Areca catechu. The sequence continues at coordinate 18,622,428 of CM038043.1, forward strand.
TCAGATACTTCTTCATAAGAGCCAAAGTGATTATTTTGACAATATTCTAAGATTAGAGATCAATTAAACATGAGAAACCTCTTGCTTTCAAATTTGTAAATTTGATACTCTTTTGATGGAGAAAATGATATACCTAAGGCCTAAAATTCATACTTCAATTGAAACATTAGTCCAAACATATACTCAACATTTTTTTATTCATCAAAATCAAGGAGCCAAAGCCAACAATCTTTCCTTTTAGATGATGACAAAACTTTGAGTATATAAGCAATTAAGTTCAAAAAGAAATTGATCATCGTTTCAAGTTTTCAAGTAAGACCATTGTAAATTAATAAATCAAACATTCTACATACTGAAGTTCAAAAAAGGTATCAGATCAATGGTTTATAAAGCAATGTTTCAAGACTTGTTTTCAAAAAGCTCTCCATTTTTTTGATTTCTTGAAAAAGGTTTAAATTCTTGTCGTGCTTATATATATATATATATATATATATATATATATATATATATATATATATATATATATATATATATACTTTCTACTCCCCTTTTTTATCATCATTAAACAAAAAAGGTTGCTCCCCCTGAATTAGTGCATTAATCATAATAAAGCATACAAAGGTTGGTTGGGGCGACGATCCTATAACTGGTATCAAAACAATTTGATAGAAAGAAAAGTGAACTTTTATATATGTAAGAGATTTTCAGTATAATAAAAGGTGCTTACATAAGCAAATATAAACTGAAACAAAACATAATCAAAGTCTGATACATGACTAAAAAACTAATACATAGCAGAAAAGAAACTAATTCATAAATATAAACAACATGATAAACAACTGAGAGGCTAGTCCTCATCAAACGGAAGCTCAAAGTAGATAGGATCTCTAATCCTAGTCCTAGAAGCAAGGGGTCTAGGGGTCTTATGGGTGCCATGGCTCCTAGTCCTAAGAGCTAGTCCAGAGCGGGGAATGACTCTAGAAGACCTAGTAGAAGGTGGAGGTAAGGTCTCTGCTGGTGTCAGAAAAGCTGGGGCAGTGGTAAGCTGAGCATCTCTGGGAGTATTTGTAGTAGCATCTGGAGTTTGAATCTCCCTGCTGACAATCTCATAATCTCTAGCTCTGTCATCATTGCCATCACTATCATCACCACCATCTCCATCTCTGTCACCACCACCTGGTGTGTCATCATGAGTATCATGGTGGTCATCGTCATCTGTTGGTGGAGGTCTTGAAGGTGTAGTCGGAGGCAAAAGAGATCTCAGAAGATCCCGTATCTCAGTGAAACTCGCCTCCATCATCTATCTGATGCTTGAGAGCTGATCATCTATATGTGCTCTCAATCCCTCTATCTCTATGTGAAACTGAGTAGTCCTGACTGCCAGACTAATAATTTCCTCCCTGACCTCAGCAATCTCAGTCCTGATCTGCTTCGTAAAAGTAGACTCTGTAGATGTACGAGGAGCAGTTGCTGGTGAAGAAACTAGTGTTGGAGTGACTGACTAGACTTGGAAGCTGGCACTGATGCAGGTCTCGGAGGTGTAAAGTGCTCAGAAGGCCCAGATGGCCCTACCTTAGCATCTCGAATCTTATCCTCCTCGTCTAGCTCCTGACCAGACTCCCTGCGAACCCATCAGCCTCCAATACATCGAAATCCCATCAGGTGTAGAGAATTCTCCCCATACGTGTTCGTGTGGAGAATCTCTTTGGAGGGCTCTCCCTCCAATGGAACTCCGAATCTCGAAATATCCTCGTGAGGCCCATGCCATAAGGCAAGCACAGACGGTGCTGAGTGGCCGCCTCTCCCACATGATGACCATGATCATGGGGAGGTTGATGGGAATCTGCTACCTCAATGCTACCATCAGTACTAGCTCCCTCTCTATGATGAAGTCAAATCAGCCTATCTTCGGAATCAGGATCCGAGCTATGATATGATGTAGGACTCTCATCTCAAGTGATAGCTGGTTCGCTGAAACTACTGAAACACCGCTAAAATCCTCGCACTCTAGAATGCATTGAAATGCTTCCTCACGATTTCCAACATAGTTTGCTGCCCTGCCATGGAGAGGAATCTGCCAGACTTTACTGATCATCTTAAGTGTCACTTGAATCTCAATACCCCTAACTATAGTAGTCCATTTGAGGCCATCAGTGGCCATGCAGCCATAGAACTCTCTCATCAACTACGGATAATACCTCTCAATCATGGTGTAGAAAGGTACTAGCCTAGTTGCTCTCAGCAAATCACCAATAATAAAGCTCTGAGAGTCCCAAAACTGAATGTCTACTCTCTTACCACTGGCTATGGTCTTCCCAACTACTCTTGCTACACCAGGAGATGCGGGTGGAGGCTTCTCTTGGGTATCCTGCTTAGGCTGCTCAACAGGGTCTTGACGAGCCTTAGTCCTTCTTTCCCAGTTAGACTCACCATGCTCAGACCTCCTCTTACGGTGTGCCAACTATTTTCAGGGAGCCATACCACACAGAGACAACACAAAGAAGAGTAGGAAGGAGTGAACTGGAGAAGCTAAGAGGGAAGAAAGGAAGTGTCGGCCAGAAGAAGTGTGGACCAAGAAGGGAAAAGAATAAACAACGGATCAAGAGAGGACTTAAAAAAAGGAAAAAAATCGAGGAAAAATTGTGAAACGAGGGAGAATGTGGGAAGAATCGGATCAGATCCGAAGAGAAACAAGGAAATCGGGCTGAAACGCAATAAAATCAAAGAAAACTTAGACCGACCGGAAGCAAAAATGAGAAGAGAGAGGAGAAAACACGGTCCAATCAGAAAAGATTAAGAAAAAAAGAGGAAAATTACCTAAAATCGGAAGGTTAGAGATGGAATTCCATTATTCTTGAGCTTAGGAGGGCTTTTGGGGACCACACGGTGCCAAGGAAGAAAAGATGGGTTAAAAAGGATTTATGGGATGCCCTAAAATCTCAGTCCCAACGGTCATGAGTCGACATTTCAAAATTGCTCAAGTGTCGACACTTCAGGTGAGTCGACACTTGGCAATTTTATAAGTGTCGATACTTGACCTTAGGCAAGCAAAATAAATTTCAATAAATTCTAGAAAAGTCCAGGAAAATCTAGGAGACATCCTAAGTGATATTTGAAGGATTTTGAATCATTACAGAAGATTTGAACAAGAATTTGAAGAGTTTAGACAAAAGGACCAATGATTCCTAATTCTCTTCTAATCATGCAAAATCTGTCTTCGCTAAGAGGTTTTGTAAAAGTATCAGCAAGTTAATTATCAATACATACAAAATCAAGCATTACATCACCATTTTGAATATGATCTCTTATGAAGTGATGTCTTATTTCAATGTGTTTGCTTTCTGAATATTGTACAGGTTTTTTAGTTATATTTATTACACTTGTATTATCACATCTTATGGGAGTTTTGCTTAATTTTATACCAAAATCTTCGAGTTGTTGTTTGATCCATGAGATTTGAGCACAAGAACTTCCAGCTATTATATATTTGGCTTCAGCCGTATATAGAGCAACTGAATTTTGTTTCTTGCTAAACCATGAAATCAAATTTATTCCAAGAAATTGACATGTTCCACTTGTACTTTTTTTATCTAATCTACATCCAGCAAAATCAACATCAGAATATGCAATTAATTTAATAGATGAATTTCTAGAGTACCAAAGTCCAATATCAATAGTGCCAGACAAGTATCTAAGTATGTATTTAATAGCCAATAAATGAGACTCTTTAGGAGCAGACTGATATCTTGCATACATACATACACTGAACATTATATCTGGCCTACTTGCAGTTAAATATAACAATGAACCAATGATACCTCTATATAACTTTTGATCTACGTTTTTACCAGATTCATCTTTATCTAATTTGCAGAAGGGCTCATAGGAGTACCTAATGATTTGGTGCTCTTCATCCTAAACTTCTTTAAGATTTCTCTTGTATATTTAGCTTGGTTGATGAAAGTCCCTTCTTTAGTTTGCTTAATCTAGAGTCCGAGGAAAAAGTTTAGCTCTCCCATCATGCTCATCTCGAACTCTCCCTGCATAAGCTTGGCAAACTCTTAGCAAAGAGCTTCATTAGTCGCACCAAAAATAATATCATCGACATACACTTGTACTACCAATAAGTCATTATTTTTCTTTTTTAAAAATAGTATAGTGTCAATATTATCTCTTGAAAAATCATTCTCAAGTAAAAATCTGCTTAATCTATCGTACCAAGCCATTGGAGCTTGTTTCAAACCATATAAAACTTTATGGAGTTTAAAAACATGATCAGGGTATTCATGATTTTCAAAACCAGGGGGCTGTTCACATATACTTCTTCTTCAATAAATCCATTCAAAAAACACTTTTGACATCCATTTAAATAATTTAAAATTCATAAAATAAGCAAAAGCAAGTAATAACCTAGTTGCTTCTAATATAGCAACAAATATTTCATCAAAATCAATGCCTTCTTCTTGATTATAACCTTTTGCAACTAGTCTAACTTTATTTTTTGTTACTAAACCATGCTCATCAAGTTTATTTTGAAAACTCATTTTGTTCCTATTATTGAAATATTTGAAGGTCTTTCAACCAAAGTCCAAACTTTATTTCTTTTAAATTGATTTAATTCATCTTGCATAGCATTTAACCAATTAGAATCTTTTTCTGCTTCTTCAATTGATTTAGGTTCTACTTGAGATACAAATGCTAAGTAATACAGACATTTCTCAAAGAGGAATGGGTACTTATCCCTTTCGATGGATCACCAATTATAAGCTCTTTAGGGTGTCCATGGGCATACCTCCATTTTTTAGGTAGTGGATTGGGTGTAGATGAGGCTCCTACTTCTTGTACTTGTTCTTCTTCATTATTTTGATCATCTCCTTGATCCTTGAAAGTTTTTCATTGATTGTCATCCTTCCTAGCTTTTGAATACCTGTCTCATCATCAACAGTATCTTCTTTTCTAGAAGATTTATCATTAGATTCATCAAAGACTAAATGGATGGATTCTTCAACTAGAAGAGTTCTTCTGTTGAAAACCATGTATGCCTTGCTAGAAGTAGATTATCCTAAGAAGATATCCTCATCTGACTTGGCATCAAATTTACTAAGATTATCTTTACCATTATTTAGAATGAAACAATGGCATCCAAAAATATGAAAATATTTTATAGTAGGTTTTCTACTTTTCCAGAGTTCATACGGTGTTTTCTTCAAAATATGTCGAATTAAAACACGATTTAAAACATAACATGCAGTGTTTATGACTTTCGCCCAAAAATATCTGGTAAATTATTTTCACAAAGCATTATACGTGCCATTTCTTCAAGAGTCCTATTCTTTCTTTCTACTATCCCATTTTGTTAAGGTGTCTTGGGTGCAAAAAAATTATGATTAATACCATTTTCATTTTAAAAAATTTCAAAATCATGATTTTCAAACTTAGTACCATAATCACTACGTAAAGAAATGATTGAAACTTTTTTATGAAATTTAATGAATGCTAAAAAAGTTTCATCCTTGTGTGCTAAAAATATTATCCAAGTAAAGCATGAATAGTCATTTACAATCACTAAACCATACTTCTTACCTCTCAAACTAGTTATTTTAGTTGGTCCAAAGAGGTCCATATGAAGTAATTCTAAGGGTCTAGTGGTAAATACTACTTCTTTAGGTTTGAAAGAAGATTTTGTTTGTTTTCCAAGTTGACATGCACTACAAATCTTATCTTTTTCAAAAGTGAGTTTTGGCAAATCATTTACAAGGTTCTTTTTGTTTAATTTTGAAATCAAATGCATGCTTGCATGTCATAGTCTACGATGCCAAAGCCAACTGGTTTCATTGATATTGGCTTTCATTGCCACTAGACATTGACCATTTTTCATGGGTAGATCATCAAGATCAACCATGTAAATGTTTCTATGTCTATGACCAACAAACCTGATGCCATTGTCATCTAGACTAGATACAATACACATAGAAGATTCGAAAACTACTTTAAATCCTCTATTACAAAATTGACTTATACTAAATAAATTATACTTTAAACCATCAACTAACAAAATATTATCAATAAAAGTAGCGGGGGTGATATGGATTTTACCAATACCGATAATTCTGTCCTTTCTATTATCACCAAAAGTCACGTTTCCACCATTTAAAGCTTCTAAAGATGAGAATTATCTCACATCCCCAGTTATGTGTCTTGAGCAATTGCTATCAAGATATCACATTCTTTTTTTATCCTTGGTTGTGAGACACACCTACAAAATAAGTCAAATAAAAATTTTAGGTAGATCTTTTAGGATTAGTTGAATTGGTTCCTTTTGGAACCCAAACCTTTCTAATAGCATTCAATTGTCTTTTGTTACACATATAAGATTTGTGTCCTACTATACCACATGCATAACAAATAATACTAGAAAAGCAGGTACAAAAAAGTTTTTGAAAAACTTTTGCTATTTTTGTGATTCAAATCCTAAGCCTGCTTTATTAAAAACTACTTTTTGATTATTTAAAAGTATATTTAATTTTTCAGAACTGTAAGTAAACATTTCAACAAATGGCTTTACTTTTTCTAGCTCTTCTTCATATTTTTTATTTTCTAGTAAAAACTCCTTGTTTTGTTTTGCAAGTTTTTCATTTGTATAAAAAATTTTGTTCTTTTTCAAATAGTCTTTTTCTTTTAAAAGATCTTCTTTTTCATTTTTTAAAACATTTATTTGTTCACTCAAGTTCTTGTTTTCTTGAATCAAGCTTTCATTTTCTGTTCAAAACTTATCAGATATTTTTGAAAGCTCTAGGTTTTGTTTTCTCAATTCTTTGTTTTTGAATTTAGGCTTTTGATATTCAATAACTAGTTCATCGAAAACATCACGCAATTCATCAAATGTAAAGTCATTTTCAAGTTCAAGTCTTACCTCTTCTTCATTGGCCATAAAGCAAAGGTTGGCCACTTCTTGTTGTTCTTCGTTGGAGCTTGAATCTTCACTTTCACTCCACGTTGCCATCATAGCCTTTTTCTTAAATTTTTCTTACTTTTCTTGAGAGTGGGGCAATCCAACTTATAGTGACCTGGCTTCTTACATTCGAAGCATATCGGTTGCTCCCTTTCCTTTTCTTTTTCATTCTCCTTACTATGATCTCCCTTTTGTGGCTTTTTCTTGTAGAAATTTCTCTTTCTCCTCATAAATCTTTTGAACTTTCTTGTAATAAGGGCTGTTTCATCCTCTTCATTGGATTCATCGGATTCATCACTTGATTCTTCCTTGGTAGTGGACTTGAATGTAATGGCTTTCTTCTTCTTGTCATTGTTCACTATTTTTTGCTTCAATGAGAGCTCATAAGTCATCAATGAATCCAAAATCTACTCAAGTGGAAGAGTATTGACATCTTTGGCTTCTTCAATGGCTGTGACCTTTGGATCCCAAAAAGCCGGAAGAGACCTGAGAATTTTATTGACAAGTTCAGCATTAGAAATCACTTTATCCAAGCTCCTCATGCCATTTACAATATTAGTGAATCTAGTATACAATTCACTAATAGTTTCAGTTGGTTCCATCCTAAACATCTCATAAGTGTGAATGAGTATGTTTACTTTGGTGGTCTTTACTTGATATGTACCCTCATGGGTAATTTCAAGTGTATCCCAAATCTCTTTGATCGAAATATAATTTGATATTCTGTTGAATTCACTTGGGTCAAGTGCACAGAATAACAAATTCATGGCCTTAGCATTAAGCTCAGCTTCCTTAATGTCATTTTCATTCCAAGTTTCTTCTAATTTGGGGGTGAGAATGCCATTAACCAAAAGAGTGGGCTGATGAAGGCCTTTAACTATAGTTCTCCAAATATTATAATCAATAGCCTGAATGTAAATGCGCATGCATGTCTTTCAACATGTATAGTTCGTGCCATTAAACAAAGGTGGATGGTTAGAGGCTTGTCCTTCTATAATACCAATACCTATTTAGGCTGCCATAATCTTTAACTCAATATTGTTGGACCTACAAGTAAAGTACCAGGCTCTGATACTACTTGTTACTCAAAGATGGAGCCCAAGAGGGGGGATGAATTGGATACTAAAGAAACTTAAGTAATTATGTGCACTTCTTAGTGAGTTTGTGTAATGAAGTGATAGTGCTCAATGAATTATGCCGCAGAAGCAATAAATAAAATACAAGATAATAAATAACAAGTAGAAAAGGAAGCAAGCAACCACAAACAACAAGATGTATAGCGGTTCGGTGCACCCTAGCACCTACATCCACTTTCTAAGCTTTTTCTTGGAAATTTTTACTATAATCTATCCAATATTACAGCCGACTTGTTTTTCAAGGCTCACAAGTCAAAACCTATGTTGGTTTTATCATCTAGGCTCACCAACAACCTTTACAACTTATTTTATCCGGGCTCACAAGTCAAACCCAAGTTAATTTTATTTCTTAGGCTCACCAACAACCTTTAACACTAGTTTCAATACCTTTGAAACTAGCAACAACAAAAGAAATCAAGTATACAATAAATGAGCACAAGAAATTGCTCCTAGAATGAGCAAAAATTAAAGTCGATGTAGCTTTTCTTGAATGCTTGAGTTGTCTTCTTCTTAAAATATTTGAATGCACACTTATAGCCAAACACTTGAATGCTCAACAACTCAAAAATAGAAGCCTTTTTATCAAAGAAATATCTTAAAAGCTCTCTTTTCGTCTTTTCAAATGATTGGAGTTTGTCTCATATGATTTCTCACTTTCTTGTTGACTTGAAGATGTTTGATGGGTGTTAAATACCTCAAATTCACTGAAAAGACAGTTGAAGACCGTTAGAATTAAAAAAATAGTCGTTTGGAGATAATTCTAAAATTCTAAAAACTAGTCATTACAGCATGAGTCGACCTCTTGAGTCGACACTTGGAGCGTGAGTCGATCTCGTGAGTCGACACTTCAGGCTGAATACAGAAAACTTGATGTTCTGTCCCAAAACTTATCTCAGGCAATGAATCGATCTCTTAAGTCGACACTTGAAGTGTGAGTCGACCTCTTGAGTCGACACTTGGATGTGCCAGTTGAAAATTTACGTGCCGGTCTTCTGGAATCTCTGAATTTTCTTTATGAGTCGACCTCGTGAATCGATACTTGTCCTATGAGTCGACCTCGTGAATCGACACTTAATCTGTGCCATCCAAAAAAGCATGCCAAACTCTGAATTTTTTAAAGATTTGTCCATTAATCCTTTAGATACTTCTTCATAAGAGCCAAAGTAATTGTTTCGACAATATTCCAAGATTAGAAGATCAATTAAATATGAGAAACCTCTTGCTTTCAAATTTGTAAACTTGATACTCTTTTGATGGAGAAAATGATGTCCCTAAGGCTTGAAATTCATACTTCAATTGAAACATTAGTCCAAACATATACTCAACGTTTTGTTATTCATCAAAATCAAGAAGCCAGAGCCAACATATCATCCTTTTAAAAATATCCTCCAAATTTCACCTCCATTTGAATAGGTGCTACCCATTTTAAGAAGCTTGTACCTAGGATAAATAAAAATGCATGATATAAATTTTAAAAAAGTGTGCTTATCAACCAAAACTATACTAAAAACATGAAAAAAAGGGGAGAATAATGCTTTTGTCAATTCATGTAATCATAGCTACAAAAAATATAGACATAAAGTTGACAATGGCTACTTCACGCTGTAGAAGTATGAAGTTAATATGTTAGGAAGATATAACAATGGATACTTCCTCCAAGATGTTATTCAAGTAACAATCAAAAACCAAAGAAGATGTAAGGGACTAACTAGTTCACTGTAGATACTATATTAGCCATACTCTATTCCAGCAATAAAAAATGGATGACGATTTGCATTCCTTACCATCAGAAATGATATATGGGTATATAAGAATACGTAGTTAGAAAACAAGAAGCAAAACTTGAATGGGTTCGTAGCAAAAAACTGGAATGAAATAAAGTGAGCTACACTAATCAATATTTTTCTAACACTTGCAGTAACATGTCTTCGTTTTTCTGGATATTGAAAAGGTTTGGTTAAATAGAAAAGAAACTTAAATGGGAGATAGCATAGCCAAACATAACCTTGAAGAATATACCAATATTTTTTTAAAAAAAAATTAGGAGGAAGAAAGGTTCTTCCCCATAATTTTTTATTATAATATTAGGTAATGTTTACATTTAGTGGCTGCTGTGTCCTGCATAAAATTACAATAAGTGTTAGAGGAACTAAGCAGAACATTATCATGCCACCGACCATTCATAGGATGATATAAAAGTTGGGATAAGTGGTGGGTTATGAGAAGAAGATTAGTCTTTCCTATTTGAGTATTGAGAACCCGTAAGATGTGAATATGTAAACATGTTCAAAAATTCCAGAGCTGTAGAAGCGTGAAAACCCATTCTGAAAAATTGTTGTCGTTCCGGTTCTGAATACTTGTCCGAAAACTTGCTGGCAAACTACTATTTGAAGCCTCTGTCTTAAAACCCCTGGCAGCAGCGTGTTTGTATTGAAAGGCTGTAGCCTGCAAATCGATACAAATATTTTAGGAGTCTGTCGTTCTCGGGTACTTGTAGAATTCTCTTTTTTAGTTGCTGTATTCTAATAGTAATTTGTTACTTGGTTATTTTGTTCCCACTGTCATGAGGAGTGGCGAGGAAGTCCCCCTTGTATTTCTTGATTGTTGATAAAGTCAACCAGATTCCTTCAATGTGAAACATGTCCACATTTAGATGTTGAAGATGATCAACCATGGTTTCTATTTCGTTGGAATTGTAAACCTTTGGAGCAGTGATCAGGTAGAAAGCATGGACTGTAAAAATTATTCCCAACAATCTTTAGCAGTAAACGGTTTTCAAAAAGGATGGACCGATAATTGTTTATAGATTTCCCTATTTTCATGTTGGCGACACATTTGAAAGAACTTAACATACTAAAAACTAAGCAAATTTAGAGAATCTACTGCCTAATTTTCTTGGGGATGCTTGAACCTATCCATAGCCTTCTGATTTAAAAATAAAAAGGTAGATCAAGCTTAGTATTTCCTGTTTCCAACAATTTGCAAAAATTTTCAGATAAAAGCTTTCTATTTCAAACACTTTTAACTTGTTAATAGAGAGTCCAGCAGATGGTAAACCACAACAGGTACTTGCAAATGTACACAATTCATGGTAAGAATGTTTCAGACTTTAATTACCCTTTACTTTGTGGTGCTACAGATCTTTTGAGTATACCAAGGATTCTATTCATATGTTCAATTAGCTTGCTTTTGTTGGAAGCCTTGATGACTTCGTTTGCTAGAACTAAAATTATCCATATTAGTTCGGTATTGGAATGGGCTACTGAATGGAATATACAATTATTTCTGATACGGCGGAAGGCTGACGTATGACCTCTATCAGATGCCATGTCAGAAAAGCCACCACGGTGGACACTCCATCTCGGATTCCTTTGCCGAGCCGAGCCTTCCTGATCTGTCGAAGCCAAACTCCGTCCTCCGCCAGGTCGGCACCTGCAAGCTCGAGTCGCCTAGGTCGGAGCCGAGCGACCTCCCTCACCAGAGCGAGCCCCTTCGAGGTCGAGCCCTTTGGGCAGGGATCGCGTACCGACCTCCTCTGCCAGATGGAACCCCTCCGAGGTCGAGCCCCCCAAGTCGGGGTCGGGCTCGGCCCTCCTTTGCCGGGACGAGCCCTTCTGAGGTCGAGCCCAGCCCTCCTCCACCAGGTCGAGCCCCTCCGAGCCGGAGTCGAGTCCCAGCTCTCCAGTTCGGCAACCACCTCGGACAACGCCGACGGCCACCAAAGGAGCGGGGCCACCTCCCCAGGGCACCGGTGGGCCACCCGAGGGCTATGAAGAAGCACCCATCAAATCATAATAACTGCCTGTGGATGCCACTTATGCCCGGAGAGGGAGAAGTTCCCCCCAATTAAGACACTGCCAGGCTTCCCGGAATGGGACGACCAGAAGGAATGTCAGAATGCACAGTGATTTCCTCATTGCCAACCAGGAAAGACGTTCTATCCATGGCACGGAACGCCGCCACACGCTCCTGACGGTACGAATCAGAAGAGACGTCCTGTCTACGGCATGGAACGCCGCCGCACGTGCCTGACAGCACAGGGAAGATCCCGAGGTAGGCGTTCAACAATCGCCCAGACTTAAAAGAACCTTCGACATGCTCGGGAAAAAGGTAATAAAAGCTAAACAGAAAAGATCCAAGTGGGGGAGGGGAAGGAGGCCACACAGGAGGACCCGTCCACCTCGATCATCACCTTTCCCGGCACACTTGCACTTCCATTCTCACTTTACTCACATCATTTTCACTCCTCCTAGCGTGGAGTCCGTCACGAGGGGCTCGACCAGGAGGATATGTTCCCCTGGATCGTCACTGACTTGAGCATCGGAGTGCCCCCGCCGGAATCCTCGGCTCGGGTCACTAACCCCTGTTTTGTAGGTCTCAACGAGCGGGACGTTGCCGCGGAGACGAGGGGCGATCCGACGCCGACGGCAGCTACGAGCCATGATGATCCTGGCGTCAACAATTTCTCTCCTTCTATATAATTCAGCATGTAATTGCTATGATATAATCTAAAGTTTTGTGATATTTTGATAGCCTACATTTGCTTCTCCAGGTTGTCCAGAGATTGATTATGTTATTTGGTGATTTGCCAACATTGCATCCCTGAAGTGCTGTGTTTCAAACTATCCTTGAAAACTTGCATTGAATGAAGAGATGATAGACATTTTCCTCTTGTTCATAGCATAGCGTGCATCCGCTTGGGCCGTTGATTCCCATTTTTTGCAAGTATATCCGATGTCAAAAGTTTCTTGTGATAGCTAAACCAACTGAAAAGCTTACATTTTTTTGATATTAGAAGTTTCCAAATGATGCCACCAAATGCTGATGTTATTCCTCCGTGCATTAGAAATTTATAACAAGAGACAACTGTAAACATACAATTTGGAAACTATTTCTAGATGTAGTTGTCTTGGTTTTCTGATAAGGAAAAGTCTTGTAGCTTGATTCTTAGAGCAGATATCTCACTGGTAGCCTACTAAGGCAAAGGTTAGCAAAATTATCTTGAATGTTCTATTTCCTCAGGAATTCTGCTATGCTGCATCCTTTTTCGAGAGCCAGAAAGTGTGCAACTGGAAGCTCAAGTTTAAGAGCTATGTTGTCTATCCAAATATCATCCCAAAATGATATATTTTGACCATTTCCTAATTGTGTCGTTATAAATGCTATAGATAACTCTCTCATCTTTAATACATTCCTCCATAATGGAGATGCCTTAGATCTGCCTACTGATGTTAACATAGGAGAACATGTTTTGCTGTAATAGTTATGAAGGACCAAAGCTTTCCAAGGTCGAATCAAATTGGTGAGTAGATTGCCCCACCATTTTAAAAGCAATGCCTTGTTAAAGACTTGTAGATCAACAATTTCTAGACTGCACAAATACTTTGGGCGACATATTGATGACCAGATAGCTAAGTTTCTTAGGTTGCTTTGATGGTTTGCACCATTCCAAATGAAATTTTTGCAAATCTTATCTATTTGCTTAATTGTTGTAACCAGCAGCAAGTATACTGATAGCCAATAACCTGGTATTGTTCTAAGGATCGAGTTGGTCTTCTGGCCATGGTTAAACTACTTTTTTCTATCCTGACAACTTATGTTCCACCTTATTTACCATGAAGTTCCTGTTGAAAATTTGGAAGCGTTCTGATACCAAATGTTGAAAATTTAGGTAGCACTTTTGATAAAGTACAAAGAAATCTAATGCTCAAATAATTACTTGGAGAGTAGAGAACAATATATGTAGATCATATTTCATTCTATACTACTCTATAAAACATAAGACTCTAGGGCCTATTTATAGGTACATGAGGGTGGCTCTCTATCTTCTCTCATGAATATATATGACTACTTCAACATAACTTTTAGATTCTTATAAAACTCTTAGACTTCTACATGCCTTCTAGATTTTCACATGAATTTGTTTTTAACAAGACTCATAGACTTTAACGATAATAATTACTAACTTTTAGATTTTACTAACAATAAATGACAAATTAATTCTAACACCCTTCCTTAATTTGTAATTTATTATAATTCCTTCAATCATTGATCTGGGCCACATTCGGGAAGAAAGTCTCGTACTGCACTGGCTCTTCTCTTTGATCTTTTTTTAGAAGACCCTACATCTTCTTTAATCTCCCATTCTGTATCTCCTACAATGATCACTCTTCTTTCTAGCTTTAACTGATTCAATTCTCTGGTTATATCTTGAAACCTGTTCTTCATATCTTCATAGCTTTTATTCAGATCTTGCATTAAGATCTTAAGTTCTTCAATTTCCTGAAAATAAACATCTTTAACAACAACGTTATAAATATTTTTTAAATAATTAATTGCTTGCAGTGGTGCATCATTTTCAGCTTCTTTTTTGGTAGGAGTTAGATGACCTTCAATCATCAATATTTTATTTGAATATTTAAAGTCAACTATTACCATAAATATCGATGAGTGATCAGATCCAGATTTTTCATAAGTGTATCTTGCTGGTGAAAAATTCAATTTTTCAAGTATCTCCTTGAGCATTAGCTTGAAAGGCGCAACCAGAACTATTATTTTTCCATCCTCCATTTTGTTTAATTGGTGCCATTAATGAGGTCTCTTTTCTTTAACCTTTGAAGACTTATTTTGTCTTATTTTCTTTATTGCAAAGTCTTTTTCTTAGACTTACACACTTCACTACGGATTCCTTCTGACCCGGAGTCTTAACACCTTGAATAGAGGATATGAACACCTTCTTTACGAGCTTTTTTTGGCTCTAAAACTGCTTTCTGGCTTTTAGAAACCTGGCGCTCTCGTCTTCTTCTTTTTTCTTTGTTTGCTTTTCCAGGAAACTTCCAAGCTTTCTGCTCTGAGGCTCATGGCTCTGTAGCTCTCAAGCACTGTTTCAGGATCAACTTGATTAGCCTGGCTCTGATACCAAATGTTGAAAATTTGGAATTGCTCTAATACCAAATGTTGGAAATTTAGGTAGCACTTTTGATAAAGTACAAAGAAATCCAATGCTCAAATAATTACTTGAAGAGTAGAGGACAATATATGTAGATCATATTTCATTCCATACTACTCTATAAAATATAAGACTCTAGGGCCTATTTATAGGTACATGAAGGTGGCTCTATATCATCTCTCATGAATACATATGACCCTTTGACTTCAACATAACTTTTACATTCTTATAAAACTCATAGACTTCTACATGTCTTCTAGATTTCCACATGATTTTATTTTTAACAAGACTCATAGACTTCAACAATAATGATTACTGACTCTTAGATTTTACTAACAATAAATGACAAATTAATTCTAACAGTTCCAGCCTGTAGCTGGTAGAGATTTGTAGTGCAATGGTATTCCCAAGCAAGTGATAGGGAATGAGGAAGTGTTGCATCCGAGAATTGCTGCATATGCTCTTACTTGATGTTCATTAATCCTTAGACCAATAATGAATGTTTTTGTAAAATTGATTTTTAGTCCGGATAAAAGCTCAAGGATATAAAGAACCAATTTTAGATGATTTAACTGCTAGCTTGATGATTTGCATAAAATGATGGTATTGTCTCAACGTATTGTGATGAGTGCACCATGTTTGAAGTTCTTTTAGGTCCCACCAGTTCCATAATTTTTTTAGAGATGGATAGTTCTAGCATATAATTTAAAGTGTTTATTACCAAAATGAATAAAGGAGGAAAAAGAAGGTAACCTTGCTTTAATCCCTTCCTGGGTGAGAACCAGTTGCCTATCACTCCATTTATTAAAATAGCCAAGGTTGATTTCTAGATAATTTGAATAACCCGTGCGGTGAATTTAGGACCAAACCCTCATTTTTTATGCATGCTGATAAGAAGTTCCAGGAGACACTATCAAAAGCTTTCTCGTAATCAATTTTGAGGAGAACCCTTGGAGTCTTTGAAGTGGTGACCATTTTTAAGATTTTAGAAACAGCCGCATTAACTCTCAAAAATAAGGTAACCTTTGATAAAAGAACTTTGAGGAGGAGATATCAATGATTTTATTACCTTGCTTAGCCTTATAGATAAAACCTTATAAAAAATCTTAATAACACCATGTTCTAGATAAATCGGTCTGTAGTCTCTTATTGAAGCTTTGTTTATTTTTAATCGGAATGAGAACTATGTGATTGTAGTTTAATTTGGAATTATTTGTGGTTGATAGGTGTTGGAATCGGTATCAACTCACTCTGATATCGATTGTTGTGGAAGCGGAACAGGATCGTCGATTGTCGATGTCGATACCACAAGAAAAAGAAGAAAAGATAACAAATACAATTTTTTAGGCATGCAAAAAGTTTCACTATGAAAAATAAACTTACAGATTGAACTCTCTCTCAACCCCGTACAAGTATCTCTCAACAAGAAATCCCGAATCATTCTCTCAAGCTCTCAATCAGCTTTCTACAAGAGACCTCTCACCTTCTTTTCATCCTCTCACTTTCTATCCGTGTCTTTGTCCATGAATTTGTAGCCTCCACTGCATAGAACATCTCACAAAGAGTCCAACGGTTTGAACAGAGTCTAAATCGGAGTTCTGTAGCTCTTCCAATCGCAGTTTGATTGCAACGCTACTCGTGGCCATAAATCGCATTGAGATCCATGCAGATTATGCCAGAATCATGCCGTGCGTGTCGCACGCACGAGTTTCCTTCTTTTTTTGATTTCTCTGCTGGGCTCCACGCACATTTTTTGTCTCCTTCTGGGTTGCGCATGGTTGTTGAGGCGCCATTGGTCCAATAACCTCCACCTCGACTCAACGCACTACCTTCACCTGACTTGAGAGCTTCTAAGGATTCCAACGCCCCCATGCCCTAGGACAGTCGCCTGATCATGGATGGGCAAACATGGGAGTCGAGCCAGGTTGCTCGATCCCATCTTCATCATGTGCTGTGCTCACCTCGACCTAAGACCTGCTCGGGAAAGTCTCCTATGGTAATAGGAACTTCACTTTGCGACATCGCCTGTTGTCCTCCTAAGTCTTGCATCCCCTGCCCGATCCACCTGCTGTCAGAGCTCCATCTCGCATTGGACTCCTGTCTGCACCAGGGACTCCACCTCGCATTGGACTTCCTATAAAGTGATAGTGACCCCCATGCTTCTTTCCGTGTAGAACAATCCTATTACCATGCAAGACCTTTAGGACTCCATCACCGGCTCTCCACATGTAGCCGCTTGAGTCCAATTTGCTGAGAGAAATTAGATTCTTGCTAAAACTGGGTATGCATCAGACCTCACCCAGTTTCTTCACTGTCCCATCATGTGCTTTCAAGCTGACTGTCCCGATGCCCGTGATCGCATAGCTCGATCCATCTGCTATGTGGACAGAACCCTCTTTACTGTCTAGAGAGTCAAACAACTCCTCCCTGCAACAAACATAGTATGGACAGGCATAATCCAAAACCTACTGGAAAGAAGGGGATACCTCATCGGATACTAAGAATACATTACTGATGTATCCATCCCACCACCGTAATAGCCCTCGTCCAATCCCTAAACTGCGGGCAATCTCTGACACGATGCCCTAACTCATCGCACCAGAAATACCTGATCTTGCTGGCATCCTTTGACTTGGATCGTCCTCGCGATCCTTTGTCACTTTGCCTCCGGTCGCCTACACCTCTAGAAACTGCCAACGTTGAGTTCCCACCTAAACTCGAAGCCTGGTTCTTCCTCTTGAGAAACTCATTCTGAAATAGTGCCGATGTCACATCCTTCATCTTGATGGTGCTCTTTCTCACTAGAAGAACAGTCACCAAGGACTTGAAGGACTGCGGTAGGGATGATAGCAATACAAGTGCCCGGGTCTTCTCCTCAACTTTTTCATCGACACTGAGGAGATCAGTGAGGATCCTCTGAAAATTGCTTAGGTGCTCCTGCACACTCTGTCCCTTGGCCATCCGTAATTGATAGAACTGCTTTCAAAGGAGCAAGGTATTAGTGAGAGACTTCGTCATGTACAACTCCTCCAGCTTCTCCCACAACACCATCGACGAAGACTCGTTCAGTACATGGATCACCACATCATCCGTCAGGTACAAGCGGATTGTGCTTACCGCCTGCATCTGAAGTCGTTTCCAGGTCTTCTGCTCTATGGTGTCTGGTCTTTCCTTGCATATGAGAGCATCGATCAGCCCTTACTGGATAAGCATGTCTTTCACCCTTGCTTGCCAGAGGGAGAAGTTGCTTTTCCCATTGAACCTGATGATTTTCATTTTAATTGCACTTGTCTTCTCCATCTTCTTCGATCTCGATCAACCACGAACAACCTGGGCTCTGATACTAGTTGTTGGGATCGAAATCAGCTCGCTCTGATATCGGTTGTTGTGGAAGCGGAATGGGATCGTCAATTATCGATGTCGATACCACAAGAGAAAGAAGAAAAGATAACAAATATAATTTTTCAGGCATGCAAAAGGTTTTACTATGAAAAATCAACTTACAGATTGAACTCTCTCTCAATCCCGTACAAGTATCTCTCAACAAGAAATCCCGAATTCTTCTCTCAAGCTCTCAATCAGTAGTCTATAAGAGATCTCTCACCTTCTTTTCATCCTCTCACTCTCTGTCTGTGTCTCTGTAACACCCCAAAGAAAAAAAAAATTAGTTAGCCCGCCGGACCCTACCCAGACCCAGCACGCGGCCCAGGCGCGGGCACGAGGGAGCGCGCAGGCGTGGTGAGCATGGGCGAGCGAGGCTGGCAAGCTGGCGAACGGGCATGTGGACGTGAGCGCACGAGAGTGCGACGTAGACGGGCGAGCGAGTGCGAGCGACGCGTGGGCGGGCGCGATGTGTGGGTGCGCGATGCAGGGCGCGCGGTGTGCTACCCGGCCCGATGCACGGGCACGCGCGGCGCGGCCCAGGCCCACGCGCACGGTGCGCGCGAGCGCTGGGCTTGGCCCAGCCGCAGCCGGCCATCGCGTGGGCGTTTCTCATGCGTTTCCCTGGCGTTTCCCAGCTGGTTTCTCACAGTCCACGACGGTCCATGGGATTTCTGATCAATTTGGACCATTCGATCGCCTTATCGAATGGCTGAGAATGATTCGAAGGAGTTTAGGCTTGATCAGGGGCTCTTGGATTCGGGTTTGGATGCGATTTGAGACATCGATCTTAGATCTGATAGCCCGGAGAGATTTTTGATGGTTTTGAACTTCTGAGATGACGTTTGAGATGGTTTTGGATTGGTTTTGTACCTCTTTTTAACCAGGGACGTCGATAGGAAGCAGGGAAGAGCCTGCAGAGAGCCAGAAGAGAGAGGAGAAGAGAGGAAAAAGAGAAGAAAGAAAGGAGAAAAACATATAAATTTTGAAGTGGGAGATCAAATATAAATTTTGAAGTGGAAGATGGAAAAGCCTTTTTCTCGAAATCCATGCAGTTAGGATTTTATAGCCTTTTGAGCATGAAGGTGTTGGACGAATCTCGGTATAGATTGATACCGGATATTTTGGGTTAGCGATTGAAGGTAAGGATTCTGGACATGATCACCAGTATTATTTTACATGGCATGATTTTGATCCGAGTATTTTGGTTTAGTGCTTGAATGTAAGGAATTCTATATTGATCACCCGTTTATACATGTATTTTATGCGGTTTGACTTGATCTGAGCATATACGCGGTTTGACTTGATCTGAGCATATATATATATATTTGACACATGGTGTTATTTTGCATGGCATAGTTGATTCTTGTGATGGATATTGTGGTTATTTTTATTATCATCTGTATTTTATACACCATGTTTTAAAGAAAAGTGATACCGGTTATCGAGTGGGTTAGACTACGATACCGGTTATTGAATGAGTTGGACCATGACACTGGTGATCGAGTGGGTTGGACCACGATACCAGTTATTGAATGAGTTGGACCATGACACTGGTTATCGAGTGGGTTGGACCACGATACTAGTTATTGAGTGGATTGGACCATGACATCGGTTATCGAGTGGGTTGGACCACGATACTGGTTATTGAATGGACCATGACATCGGTTATCGAGTAGGTTGGACCACGATACTGGTTATGGAATGGATTGGACTACATGATATTTGAGTTGTTTGACTGCATGATATGATATTCTAGTATGTTCATGCTATTTTCAGAATTATATTATTACTGGTGTGATTATATGGAAACCTTACTGGGCTGTAAAGCTCACAACCCCTATTCGTTTTTCCTTCTCAGAGTTGTGACAGAGATATTCAGGCTTGGTGGAGGATTAGATTCGTGAAAAAATAAGGTATAGCTAGAGAGTCATTACAATCAATCAGATAACCGAAGGATGACTGAAAGTGAACCATATGTGTTGTATTATTTCCTTGGTATAGATAATTTCTTATAAATTATGATCAATTGTATAATGAGAGGTTTGAAATTATAGTGAATTTTTAGGCCTTGCATGATCTCTAGGATAAAACCTAGGATTTGTGCGGCCGGTCGCGTAGCCGACTCCGATACTGGATTCGGGACGTGACAGTCTCTATCCATGAATTTGTAGCCTCCACTTCATAGAGCATCTCACAAGGAATCCAACGGTCTGAACAGAGTCCAAATCGAAGTCCTGTAGCTCTCCCAATCGCAGTTTGATTGCAACGCTGCTCATGGCCGTCAATCGTATTGATATCCATGTAGATTATTCCAGAATCGTGCTGCGCGCGTTGCGTGCATGGATTTTCTTTTTCTGGTTTCTTTGCTGGGCCCCATATGTATTTTTTTTTTTTTCTTTCTGGATTTCGTCTCTTCTTCCATGGGTTGCGCGGATGTGCATCCCATTTAATTGTTTTCCAAAAATGTTGGCAGAATGAAATAGAAAATCCATCGAGGCTGAGTGCCTCATCTTTGGGTAGTGAGAGAATGGCATTGTGAATTTTTTCTTCTGAGAACGTTGAATCCATTATTTTCAGGTAAACCAATTTCTCTGAGTAAAGCTGGTCCCATACTGCTTCGCATAATTTTGGAGAACTGGTCCCTAACAGCTCTTGAAAATATGATAAGAAAGCCTCCTAATTTTTTCTTTGGTCAGAGACTCGATGCCCTTCAATAATAATTTTTGTGATATTATTCTTTCTTTTCCGATTGCTTGCTGAAATATGAAAAAACTTTGCATTTCGGTCTCCCATTTTAATCCATCATATTCTAGATCTTTGCCACTAGAACGTTTCTTCTTGGGATTTGATGTCTGCGAATTTAAATTTCAAGTTGGATCGTTCCTCTCTTTCCAAAGCTAATAAACATGTCTCTTCCTCCTTTCTGTCTAGGTTGTGAATTTCATTCATCATCCTCCGTTTCTGTTGGAATATATCCCCCACTATTTCATTCTTTTAGTTCTTTATATCTTTTCTTAGTCTCTTGGTTTCAAAACCAATGTTTCTACCAGGTCCGAAATTGGAATGTCCCTATTCCACGAGTTTTCCACTATAGCTTCAAAATCTAGTATGAATACCGATAATTTTTGAACCTGAATGGTTTCTTGGTCCCTGCAGGCTTTTTGATCAATTTTAGCATTTCAAGTCTGAGAGGTGAGTGATCTGACATAATCCATGTGAGAAGGGAGCAGGTCGACAATGGATGAGCTGTGCCAGGAGGTGTTCACCAAACATCTATGTAATCGAGATAAACTCAATTTACTTCTGAAATTGGTCCAGGAGAATTTTTCATTTATGGGGACTATTTCTAAGAACCCCCCCCCCCGGTTCATTCAGGATTTTGTTGAATGCTAAGCTGGATGAGGAGGAAGTATTTATTTATTTCTTGATTAACCAGAAGGAGAGGGGATAAATTCTGGTGTAGCTACCTTCACTGGGCCCTAGTCCCGTGAGACCATGTTCGATTCGGGCTGCAATTTTCTCGCATACCCTCCTCATCATGCAGTTTTTCTGCATACCCTCCTCATCACCGGTGAGTACGTCAGCCTGACACTTCTAAGACACCGGAGTAGTGCGCTCTCTCGCCGAGGAGGAAGTTTGACCATGTCTTTCTTCTGGTCTTCGAGTCGGATTAAAGTCACCAACAAATATCCAAGAAATCTTCGCCGCCATCCTCGGATTTTTGAGTTAGTCGAAAAAGAGTTTTAAATCATGCTTGTGTGGTGGCCGGTAAATGTTAGTCAGCACCCATCTGTCTTCGTGATCGTGGTCTAGACTTTCGAAGTAGGTCGATATGCTAAATTTATCGTGGTGCAATGGAGCTTCTTCATATAAATTATTTTTCTAGCAAGTAACGATCCCTCTTCATGAAACTTCCGCACCCATTTCGTTCCAACCGTCTAATTTTCTGCCACTGATAGATTTCAATAGATTGTTATTAATAAACTGCAATTTTGTTTCCTATAGACTAACGATATTACTTATTG
The DNA here is from genome assembly GCA_021397845.1 of Areca catechu. Taxonomy (NCBI): domain Eukaryota; kingdom Viridiplantae; phylum Streptophyta; class Magnoliopsida; order Arecales; family Arecaceae; genus Areca; species Areca catechu. Next base: position 18,644,874 of record CM038043.1, read on the forward strand.
CATGCAGAATCCAAGATAGAGCATTTGACAAGTTTCCCTTTTGACTCTTTGCGTACATTCCATGATAGGATACTCATTTGAGCACTGGTATAAACATAGGGAACAAAGTAAGGAGAGGCATGTTAACATGAAGTGCAGTCCTTGCTTTTTTTCATCTTTCTTGCTGTACTGAGTACACAAAAAGAGGCTTTACAATGCTATGTAAGGTTGTGTGACCCAGAATTGTAACTGTATAACGATTATATTTTTTGCTGATAAACACACCTTAAAGTACTATACTAAAACTATATCAGAGCACCAAGAGATGAGGGTAGTTGTTAGGCGGTCTCCGTCGGAGGCACCACTTTGAGAAATGATTTGCATCTAATTGGTTCTAATTTTTTTCAACTCCTTCGCTGCCTCTTCAACAAGAGATGTGCTCGGAAAGTGAACTCCGTATGTTATCCCTAGTTTAGCTTTTTCTCTGTTGATAAACATGATGTCTTGCTCAGATAGGATGGCTATGTCGATGCCAAGTGCTTGAGCTTTCTTGGACTTGAGCCCGGCACTTCTTTTTTGAGTGGAGACTGGGGAGGAGATTTTCGACTTTGTGTCAAGTCCGATAGCAGCTGTCCTTTGAGGGCTTCATCCAGGTAAGCGAAAATTTTTGGGATCGCTATAGTCTGTTGGCTTGTATTGGAGTACTTGGGAGGTTTGAGTTTTGAAGTTTCACGGGGGAGGGGGGGGATGAGGTTATTGTCCAGCATAACCATTGCAGCAATATGCTTTTGAAAGATTTTCTTTTAAATATGTATTTTAAGTTCAAATAAATCATTATTTTACTGGGCATTACCAATTGTATCAAGTCCACGAATCAAATTGTGAAGAGAAGAGATGCAATGACATTAGCTCGGATTTTGGTGGTGAGGAGAGATCTAATGGCGAGGAAAGCTGTGACAGTGAAGAGATCTCTAGCGCTGATAATGACTTCAGCGAAGCATAACAAAGTTTTGCAAAGACTATTTTTTCACAAGCAAATCTCTGATAGGCCGGATATCTGGTCCGATCCGATCCTATTGAGACGGGTAAAATTCGATCCGTCTAATTTATAAATGGATATGAATTATATAAAAAAAAATCTAACTCGGATTCGGGTCGGGTATGGGTAATAGTATGCTCCGATCCAAACCTGACCTGTTTATATATAAAAAAAGCTGTGTTTATAAAATATTTAAGTAAATTAGATATGGGATGGATATACCTGATCCGATTCATTTAGGTTTCGAGTAAACTAAATTTTATGAGACCAGGTGTATCTGACCCGATCCGATCCAAACATGATTTTTTTATACCCGACCAGACCCGATCCGAGACGGATATGGGGTAAAGAATTTTTTAGCAAGACGGGTATGGGTTTTGGATGACTCGATCCAAACCTGATCCGTTGCCATCACTAGTAGTGAAGCTTCTACTCTTCCAGAGCAAAAACATGATCTTTCACAAAGAGATATAGCGACAAATAAATCTCCAGCTAAGGAAAGGTAGTTGCGATAAGATATCTGCCCAAAATAATGGATCGGCGATGATAGGGACTCGGACGATGAGCACCAAGGAAGGGGCCAAAGGGAAGCGAGGGAGAATAAGGATCACCGAAAAAGAATGGTGAACAAGGATAATTATTAACACGTTGGGTATCCTAGCAAGATCCATTAATTAGTTTAAGGATAAAAATATTATTTTAAAATTCTAATCAATTTTTAATTAAAATAAAAATGATTTTTATTAGAATCAGGGCATCCATGCAAAAATCATATTTGATGAGTGTACAAATATCAATATTAATTTTTTAAAAAGTTATTCATATAAATTTAAATTTTTAGATAAATACTTATATAATTATTTTAAAATATTATTTAGCTGCACCTGAGCACTACATGGCATGATCCAAGGGTGCCAAATTCTTAACCTCATACTCATCCATGATTGTCGAAACAGAGCGCGCACGTGCCCTCACCGTGATCCGATCTATTAATCTATTTGGCCCTAATCATTTCAAATGAATCCAGCTGTCCTATTCATGCGTCGACCAGGACTGGGAAACGCGGCGGACTTCCGTAAAAATTATATATACTTCCCCCACCCGACCAAGAAAATCAGAAGAAAATATCACTCGGTTCCTCACCTGCGATCAATCTCTCTTTGGTCGCTACGTCAAGAGGTTAGTGAATTATTTTTCCTTATGCATTATGATCGAGTTGCTGTTCCGTTTAATTCAATGCATTCTTGTTCAATCCTTGAATCCCATCCATGGATTTGTTGATAGCGTCGGTTATTCATGGTCGTTGTTTTTTTCTAAAGATTTTATCACCTTCTTGTTAACGCCATCATAGAATTTTATGTGATTATTATAAACTTGGCAAAGCATCTTTTCTTGTTTTCCTTCTTTTCTTCGTACCACTCGTCTTCCATTCTAGCCGATAATGCCCGATTACATGTAATTAAAACTTGAAACGCTCGTACCTGTTTCTTGGTATCAAACGTTTCATTGGATCAATTTATAATTCTGTTATCAAAGCTCTGTCAGACATCTACTTCTTTTTCTTAATTGCTCGATTTTAGTTATCAGTATCAAGCTTTTCATGATTTCGCCCCCTCAAAAAAAAAAAAAAAGAAAAGAAAAAGGTTTTCTTGGTTACTTATTTTAAATTCTTGGTGTTAAGCTTTTCTTGAATTCATATTCTAGCTTAGTTTTACACCTACTGCGATCTTTCTTATCAACTTTTTATGCTGCCAAGTGAATAAACTTTCATCTCTTCTGAATCAGGGTCGGAAACCTGGTTCTTAATATCGACATGGCAATCATGAGACTGAGGAAAGGGATTAAGGTGGAGGTGTTGGGCAAGAGGGGCTCCTGGCGGCCAGCCGAGATCATCTCCGGAAACGGGCACAGATATAGTGTCAAGTATGATAGTCATCAACTGGGCATGGCTGCGGTCACTGAATGGGTGCCGAGAAAGGTTATCAGACCATTGCCGCCATCAGTGGATGGCATGATGTATTGGTCTCCTGGAGACATTGTTGAAGTATTAGAGATCCACTCATGGAAGTTGGCACGGGTCTTGAGGGCGGCCGCTGGGGGCTGTTATTTTGTTAAAATTTATGGATCCCCTAACCATATCATAGCTCATGAATCTGAACTTAGGGTCTGGCAAGTTTGGAAAGACAACCACTGGGTAGTTCAGCAGGTAGGTAATTAGTCCTTTTTCTTTATATAACTACTATATCTTCTCTTATTTAATATTCCTGTAAGAATGGGACTGGTAGCTTTTATTTTCTAGTGATTCAAATCCTTTAGAGAACTTCTTTCTTGCATGTCAAAATGATTTCAATCAGCAATGCTTTGTGTAAAAAGCTTTTTTTTTTTTGTTAGTGGTTTTGTTGTTATTGTTGTTGTTTTCCTTACATGATGGCAGGCTGCTGCTAGATTTAAGGATGGGAAGGTGGTCAGAAGGTCTGTTGTAGAAGAAGAAGAAGTCAACTCTCCTGTACCCCAACCTTCACAAGAGGTTAAAAAACATCAAGTAGAAGGGCAGGTTCCACATAAGGATCACTCTGGTTTTGAGGAAGTTCAGAGAAAAAGGCGATGCATCTACTTGTCACCTGTCAAGTTTAATTCCTTGAATCATATACAATTGAATGATGCTCCAAGTGTTTCATTCTCCGTTGGTAGCTGTAGCTGCAATCCTACATCTTGTCCAACTCAAGATATGGATAGACTTTTGGATGATGCTGATTTATATTGTCGTGTGATCAGAAAATTGTATTTTGCTATGAAAGATGATCAGCAGATGGGGAAATTCCATCACTTAGAATTGCATGCCTACCACCGTACCTTGATGAAATTGTACTCATCTGGAACCCTCCCTTGGAAGCAGCAAGAAGCATTCTTGACAAACCTCCGCCGTCGGCTGCACATTTCAAATGATGAACATCAGTCAGAGCTAAAGCGTTTAGCATCCACTCAAAGTGATAGGGAAGAGAGCTATGCCTAAGTTATTGTTGGATTCCTTTTGGTTTTGTGCTCATTTTATACATATTTTTTCTTAAATTGTTCCATTCCTTTATAAGTTGATGTATCATGCCGTGGGCACTTCTTTTACATGAAAATCTGAGGTCTAGGATCATGAATTGCTGTGGCAAGAGTTTCTTTGTATCAAAACTTTTACATGTAAATCTGAGGTCTAGTATTTATGTCCTCATATGGGTATTTATTATTTTGGACAGAATTCTCTTTAGTGATAAAAGAAAGTAGTCACATCTTGTACAATTTTGCAGCACTTTAAATGTTAATCAGTCTATTTTATTAGCAGGGTGTAATTTCAATATAGGTTTTTTAGTTTTAAGGAAAGCTTGGAACTAGTTTTACTTTTTAAGAAAATGCAACCTGAACCAGGATTTTCGGTGCCATCCCGAACCACCTGGTTCGGGGCATATCGTACTGTACCGGCCAAGAACCGGTATGGTTTAGTCCTAAAAAATGGTTCGGGACTCGAACCATAAAAATTAACCTGAATCGGACCGGTATGGATCGGTTCGGTACGGTACGGATCGGTTTAGATTGGTACGGCCTGGTTCAGTTCGGCTCGGGCTCGATTCGGTCCGGTTCGAATCTGATTTATTTTCGATTTAACGATCCTTGCTTGAGAGAGAAGAGGAAGATATTTTTTTCTTAATTCATCATGTACCGATATGGTATGGTATCTGTTACGGCCGTAATGATGACGTGGTTGGTCGCAGATCCCGGCGGGCACTATACGAGCCACGTGGAGGTTTTCGACCGAGTCAGCTGCGGCTCCCCGCCCGAAGTCGAGCTTGGACGGGCTCCCCGCTCCCTCTCCAGGCGGCACCCATAGACGGCCCCGCCTCGGTCGAGGTCGAGCCGAGCGTCCTTCTGCCGTCCCGCCAGGTGTCCACCCAGGAGGGGTCCACCTCGGCCGAGGTTAGGCTGCTCCCCCGCTCCCTCGCCAAGTGGCACCCATAGACGGTCCCACCTCGGCCGAGGTCGAGTTGCTCCCCCTTCGCTCCTTCGCCAGGTGGCCTCCCGAGACGGGACCACCTCGGCCGAGGCCGAGCGTCCTTCTGCCGTCCCGCCAGGTGTCCACCCAAGAGGGGTCCACCTCGGCCGAGGTCGGCTGCTCCCCCGCTCCCTCGCCAGGTGGCACCCATAGACGGTCCCACCTCGGCCGAGGTCGAGCCGGGCCCCTTCGCTCCTTCGCCAGGTGGCCCCTGAGACGGGACCACCTCGGCCGAGGCCGAGCGTCCTTCCGCCGCCCCGCCAGGTGTCCACCCAGGAGGGGTCCACCTCGGCCAAGGTCGGCTGCTCCCCCGCTCCCTCGCCAGGTGGCACCCATAGACGGCCCCACCTCGGCCGAGGTCGAGGCGGGCCCCCTCGCTCCTTCGCCAGGTGGCCCCTGAGACGGGACCACCTCGGCCGAGGCCGAGCGTCCTTCTGCCGCCCCGCCAGGTGTCCATCCGGGAGGGGTCCACCTCGGCCGAGGTCAGGCAGCTCGTACAGAGAGAGCCCCAGAGAGCGGAGGCGCAGGTTCCGAGGCCGGCCCTCGAGCCGTGCGCGCCGCACCCCGAAGAGGGCGCCCTGTACGGATGGCGGCGGCACGCGGAACATCACTTACGTCGGCCCGACGGGTTCCACAGTCAAGAGACGCGGCTCTGACAGGACAGGGCCCCTCGACGGACAAGCGCCGGCACCTGGGAGGAGAGCACCCACGCTTGGCCCAAGGTCTGACCGGCCGCCCTGCCGACGCCCCCCTCCTTTACCTTTTCCCCGCTAGGCTCGGCAAACGAGGCCGGAGAGCCGCCTGGCCCTCAGAACCAGAAGGGAAAAGAGAAAAGGACGGGGAGAGGGCGACGAGAACGAGAGGGGGAGGAGCCTCCCGAGAGCGGAAAACGAGCAGGCACCGGGAGGAGATAAAAGGAAGAAGCAAAGAGACGACCAGGTAAGCAGAGACAAATAAGAAACAGAGGCCGGAAGCTCCGCTCCACGGGACAAGATCCAGGGTCCCAAGAGGGGATCGCTTGGCGTGAGCTCGGCAAGGGAGTCCAGCCGGGTTTCTGGTCTCTTTAAGCACCATTCTTGCTCATAGAATCTCTGAGTTTGGGACTCCTTCGGGAGCCCGTCCCAGGGACTCTGTTCCCTCTCGCCGTCTACTAACTTGATTGTCGGAGCTCCCTCGCCGGGATCCCCGGCCAGGGTCTTCTGACCCCGTCTTGCAGGTCCGGTCCAGCCAGGAGGCCCCAGGAGCAAGACGGTCTATACGGATCGGCGGTTCCGAGGCACGGGCGCGGTGGCGAGATCGGCAACAGATTGGCGCGCCAGGTAGGGGGGCAGAACGACACCCCTGGTGGGAGCTAGCTTTCTGCAGGCAAAGCGCTCTCCGACGATGGTGGTCACTCGTGGGCGCGAAGCATCCACGAGTCATGTGGGGGAGGTTCCCTCCCCTCAAGGGGCTCACAGCCCGGAAAGGGAGCTTCCAGCTCCCCCTCCTCTTCCACCACAGCCGACCTCGGCGGATGGGCCCCTCGCGGCCGTCATCCAACAGCTGCAGACCTTTACCTCGGCGGTCCGGCAGCTTCAACATCAGCAGCGGTCCCTGGACATGCAGCCGCAGCCGGGGACCCCCGTGGCTCGAGCCGCGGGGCCGCATGGGAGCCTGCGTTCTATTCAGGGCAGGCCGTCCCACCCGAGGGCAGTCTCCAACCCCCGCGGGAGCCACCAAGCTCCCGCAAAAAGAAACTACTCCGGTTCGGCGGATCACGAGAGTCGATCCCCGGCCGATGAAGCCGAGATGGTGCATCGCAGCAAGCGACGCCGAGGCGTGACTTCGCGCCGAGACCGATCGGCGCCCCCTTCACCAGCGGCCTCGGTGGAAGACTCCACCGACGAGGCCATCAGGCACCAGGCCGAGAGGCACCTGGAGGAGCACGAGTGCAAGTTGGCGGAGTTCGCCCGCCGATTTGCCGACCTGCAGAACTCATCGGCGGACCCGGCGGGCTACGACTCCCGTCCCCCCTTCTCTGAAGAAATCCAGGCGGAGCCGATCCCGAGCCGGTTCCGCATGCCGCAGGTGGATCCCTACGATGGGACCACCGACCCTCTGGACCATCTGGAGAGCTACAAGGCTCTCATGAGGGTCCAGGGAGCCACGGACGCCCTTTTGTGCATCGCCTTCCCTGCTACCCTCCGGAAGGCCGCTCGAGTCTGGTTCACCCACCTCGAGCCCGGATCTATCTGCTCCTTCCACCAGTTGGAAGGGAAGTTTGTGGCGCACTTCGACGCTTGTCGGAAGGTGCCAAGAGAGGTGGATAGCCTCTTCTCCATCCGCCAGCAGGACCAGGAGCTGCTTCGGGACTATATCACCCGGTTCAAGACCGCAGCCCTGGAAATCTATAGCCTGGACGAGCCCGTTGCCATGCTGGCTTTGAAGCGCGGGCTCAAGACGTCCCGCTTGACCTACTCCCTGGACAAAAAGCCGCCCAGGACGTACTCCGAGCTCCTCCTCCGCGCCCACAAGTACATCCGAGCGGAGGAGGCCGACCGCACCCGTCGAGAGCTAGACGGGAAGACTCTGAAGAAGCCGTCCCCGAGGGATATTCCAGGAGCTCGGAAGCCCGGGCCATCTGCCGACCCTCGCCCGAATCCGAGGTCAAAGGGCGAGGTCATTCCGGAGCGGAGGTTCACTCCTCTCCTCGCCCCCCGAACAAAGATCCTCATGGAAATCGAGGGCGAGCACTACCTCCGCCGACCTCCTCCTCAGAACCCAAGAGGTACCCGGGACAAGTCAAAGTACTGCCAGTTCCACCGCGAGCACGGCCATGACACGGAGTGTCGCAACCTGAAGCGGGAAATCGAGGAGCTGATCAAGAGGGGCTACCTCAGAAAGTTCGTCAGGAACGAGGTCCCCACGGAGGGGCAGCCGCTCGCGGCCTTACCACCAGTTCCCGCAATCGACAATCGCCCGACGGAGAAGCCGGTGGGCATGATCTCACTTGGGGTCGGGCGGGCGGCGAAGAGAGCCCGGGAGATCGGGAACCCGGAGAATGTACCCCCTTCTGAGAAGGGGAAAGAAAAAGAAAATGTAAACAATGATGCCGTGGTGGTCGAGATGACCATCGCGAAGCATCCTGTACATCGAATTATGGTAGATAGTGGAAGCTCGGCTAACGTGCTTTTTTACGATGCTTTCTCTGGAATGAATTTGTCCCATGATCAGCTGAGACCGGTGCATACCCCCCTGGTAGGCTTTACCGGGGACTCAGTGGGGGTCGAAGGGGAGATCACTCTCCCGGTCACCGCCGGATCCCCACCTCGGCAGACGACCGTCCTGATGACGTTTACCGTCGTCAAGCTCCCTTTGCCTTACAACGCGATTCTTGGGCGTCCCGGGCTCAACCAACTGGACGCCATGATTTCCACGAAGAGGTTGTTGGTGCAGTTCCCCACGTCTTCCGGGCTCGGGGTAATGAAGGGGACGACCCAGCCGGTCCCGCATTGCCTCCAGACGGTCCCGGGCGCCCGGGGCGCGGAGCTCGGCCCCGATGTTGACGACCTCGACCTAAGGGAGAAGGAACCCAGGGGCAGCCCGTGGAACGCCTGTTGACTTATCCCCTTGGTTCGGACCCGCTGAAGACGGTGCAGGTCGGGGCGCAACTCCCAGAAGAAGAACGGACCCACCTGCTGGAGTTCCTCCACGCGAACGCAGACGTGTTCGCCTGGTCAGCGACCGACATGCCGGGCATTCCCCCCGAGGTCATCATGCACAGGTTGAACATGGATCCGAGCTGCCGCCCGGTCCGCCAGAAGAAGAGGAGCTTCGCCATGGAGAGACAGAGGGCCATCAACGAGGAAGTGGAGAAACTCCTCGCCGCCGGCTTTGTGCGGGAAGTCCAATATCCCAGCTAGCTGGCGAATGTGGTCATGGTAAGGAAGAGCAGTGGTAAGTGGAGGATCTGTGTAGACTACACCGACCTCAACCGAGCTTGCCCAAGGGACAGCTTCCCCCTTCCAAAGATTGACCAGCTGGTCGATACCACCTCGGGGCACCGCCTCCTGTCCTTCATGGACGCCTTCTCCGGATACAACCAGATCCGAATGAGCCTAGAGGACGAGGAGCACACCGCCTTCATCACCGACTGCGGAACTTTTTGCTACAGGATGATACCGTTTGGCCTCAAGAACGCTGGGGCCACGTACCAGCGTCTGGTCAACAGGATCTTCAAAGACCAGATCGGCCGCAACATGCAGGTGTACGTGGACGATATGCTAGTGATGAGCAAGCCCGATTCGGACCACGTAGCTGACCTGGCGGAGACATTCGGCAACCTCCGACGTTATCAGATGAAGCTGAGCCCTGCGAAGTGCGCCTTCGGCGTCTCCGCCGGGAAGTTCCTAGGATTCATGGTGACCCAAAGAGGAATTGAAGCCAACCCGGAGAAGGTCCAGGCCATCCTGGACATGGAGCAGCTCGCCTCCAAGAAGCAGGTGCAGCAACTCACCGGCCGGGTTGCGGCCCTCAGCCGTTTTATCTCCAGGTCGGCCGATCGCTGCCGACCCTTTTTCAAGGTGCTGAGAAAGATGAACGACTTCGCCTGGACCAAGGAATGCCAGGAGGCCTTTGAAGAGCTGAAGAAGACGCTCGCATCGCCACCGCTGCTTTCCTGGCCCGAGGAGGGGGAGGAGCTCATCCTCTACCTGGCGGTCACCCCGGAAGCCGTCAGTTCGGTCCTGGTTCGGACCGACGACCAAGGAGCCCAGCGGCCCGTGTACTATACCAGCAAACTTCTCCGCGACACGGAGCTCAGGTATTCTCGGCCCGAGAAGCTCGTTTTTGCGTTAATAGTGTCTGCTCAGTGTCTCAGGCCCTATTTCCAAGCGCATCCCATCGCCGTCCTGACGGATCAGCCGCTGAAAGCGGTGCTCAGCCGACCCGACACATCGGGGCGATTGGCGAAGTGGGCACTGAAGCTCAGCGAGTTCGACATCGCGTACAGGCCAAGGTCGGCCATGAAAGCGCAGGTGCTGGCCGACTTCTTGGTCGAATGTGCAGGCTTAGGCAAGGAGCCCGAGGAAGGCCCCTCACGCCAGCAGGTGAAGATGGGCCCTGAGGAGCCTGGAGAGGACGCGTGGATCCTCCACGTAGATGGAGCCTCGAACTCTGGCGGGAGCGGAGTCGGACTCATTCTTGCCAACAGCGACGGAGTCGTCGCCGAGTGCGCGCTCCGTTTCCAGTTCGCCGCGACAAACAATCAGGCGGAGTACGAGGCGCTCCTCGCCGGGCTGAGGGTCTCCTGCGAGCTGGGCATGACTAACCTTAAAGCTTTCACTGACTCCCAGCTCGTGGCAGGACAGGTCTCCGGGGAGTACGCCGCGCATGACCCCTAAATGGCGAAGTACTTGGAGCTCGTCAAGGCGGGTACGGACGGTTTCTGGCGCTTCAACATCTTCCACATCCCTCGCAGGGAGAACGCCCGTGCGGACACCCTTTCCCGGCTGGCGACCCTGCCGGACTCGATGCTGGGTCGCGCTCACGTGGAGCGCCTTAAGGCCCCAAGCCACGAGACCCCAGTGGAGGTCCATCAGGTCAGTCATGAGCCCAGCTGGATGGACAAGTACGCCGAGTACATAACCAGCGGTACCCTGCCAGAGGACCGCGTACGGCCCTCCTTATCAGAAAGAAGGCCGCGCAGTTCATCCTGATGGATGGGCAATTGTATCGAAGATCCTACTCCTACCCCCTCCTGAAATGCTTGGGACCCGCGGAAGCCAAACTCGTGCTCCAGGAGATCCACGAGGGCGTCTGTGGGAACCACGTGGGGGGCAGGGCGTTAGCCTACAAAGCCCTTCGTCAGGGCTACTTTTGGGAGACGATGAAGGAGGATGCCGCTGATTTCGTGAAGAGGTGCGATCTGTGCCAGCGTCACGCCACGGTGCAACGGCAGCCCTCCGACCCAATCTCCTAGCTTTCAGCTTCGTGGCCATTCGCCCAATGGGGGATGGACCTTCTGGGCCCATTCCCACCGGCGTCCGGGCAGCGGAAATTCTTGATCGTGACCATCGACTACTTCACGAAGTGGGTCGAGGCCGAACCCTTGGCGCGGATCACTGAAGCAAACGTCGCCAAATTCTTCTGGAAGTCAATCATTTGCCGCTTCGGCCTCCCCCACACCGTGATCACTGATAACGGGCGCCAGTTCGACTGCCGGGAGTTTGAAGAGTTCTGCGGCGACCTCGGCATCAGGCATCGCTTCACCTCGGTGGCGCATCCTCAGACCAATGGAGAGGCCGAGGTCACGAACAGGACCATTTTACAGGGCCTCCGCACGCGGCTGGACCAGGCCAAGGGCAGATGGGCAGAGGAGCTCCCCAGCATCCTTTGGGCGTACCATACCACCCCAAGGACGGCAACCAACGAGACCCCGTTCAACCTCGTCTTCGGAGCCGAAGCGGTCATCCCGATCGAGCTCAGCCTACCCACACAGCGTGTGGAGCAATATGACGAGACGGAGAACCCCGCCAGAATGATGCTCAACCTTGACCTTCTTGAAGAGACGAGGGACAAGGCCCGAGTTCGGATGGCGGTGTATAGGCAGCGAGTGGCCAGGTATTACAACTCCCGAGTGCGGCCGAAGTCCTTTCATCCCGGAGATCTGGTCCTCCGGTGTGCTGAAGCTTCTCAGCCGCGAGAGTGCGGGAAGCTCTCACCAAACTGGGAAGGCCCGTACCGGGTAGCAGAAGCCCTCCCCCACAGCGCCTATTACTTGGAAGAATTAGCGGAGGCCAGGTTCCCCCGGACGTGGAACGCCTCGAATCTAAGGATGTATTATCAGTAATGTAAGGTTCCCCACTCTTGCAATAAAGTTTCTTTGCTTCAAACGCTCTTTCTCATCTCGTAGGGAAACCGGCGTGTGGCCCTGAGTTCGGCACGCCCGACCGCGGCCGAAGGCCAGAGGAAGCGAGAAGTCCCGGACTTCGGTCTGGAAGGCGGGGCAGAACCCAGTTCGCCCGCGCGAGCACGGAGAACAGCTCGGTAAGCCGCGTAAGGCTTGAGAAAGCCTGCGGCCCCGGGGTTCAGTCCGGAAGTCCCGGACTTCGGTCTGGAAGGCGGGGCAGAACCCAGTTCGCCCACGCGAGCACGGAGAACAGCTCGGCAAGCCGCGCAAGGCTTGAGAAAGCCTGCGGCCTCGGGGTTCAGTCCGGAAGTCCCGGACTTCGGTCTGGAAGGCGGGGCAGAACCCAGTTCGCCCACGCGAGAACGGAGAACAGCTCGGCAAGCCGCGCAAGGCTTGAGAAAGCCTGCGGCCCGGGGTTCAGTCCGGAAGTCCCGGACTTCGGTCTGGAAGGCGGGGCAGAACCCAGTTCGCCCACACGAGCACGGAGAACAGCTCGGCAAGCCGCGCAAGGCTTGAGAAAGCCTGCGGCCCTGGGGTTCAGTCCGGAAGTCCCGGACTTCGGTCTGGAAGGCGGGGCAGAACCCAGTTCGCCCACGTGAGCACGGAGAACAGCTCGGCAAGCCGTGCAAGGCTTGAGAAAGCCTGCGGCCCCGGGGTTCAGTCCGGAAGTCCCGGACTTCGGTCTGGAAGGCGGGGCAGAACCCAGTTCGCCCACGCGAGCACGAAGAACAGCTCGGAAAGCCGCGAGAAAGCCTGCGGCCCCGGGGTTCAGTCCGAAAGTCCCGGACTTCGGTCTAGAAGGTGGGGCAGAACCTAGTTCGCCCACGCGAGCACGAAGGCAAGCCCAAAGAAGGGCCCGCTCAAGGCCTACTCTGATGCCACCCGGTCCGGAATGTCCCAAATTTTGATCTGAACGCCGGATGGGACCGGGTCCACCCTCGTCCCGGCACTCCACATCAACATCTCAGGAAGGAAAAAGAGAAGAAGGAAAAATGAAAGAGAAGGCGAGTCCGAGACGTGGCCAAACTGAACTTTCATTGATTCAATAAAGGGAAGTACAAGCCGGGAGCCCCGACAGGCCGGGAGTCCCCAAAAAGAAAACAAACCAAAAAGAAAAAGAACGACAGATCAGTTTGGCACGGTGGCGGGGTCCTCAGCCGGGGTCGCAGGCTCCACTTCCTCGCCGTCGGCGGTTGCTGGCTCAGGGGGTTGCTCCAGAGCTTCGGCCGCATCGCTCGCCGGGGCCGCAGCTGTGACGTCGACCGCGCCGGAAGTCCTGCTGTCGGGTCCCTGCCTCCTACCTCCGAGCACCACCCCACTGAGGTCAAGCTCGGGGTAGAAGGACCCCACCTTCTCCCGGCACATTCGGAACCCCTTCAGGAAGGAGTCCACGGCGGCCTCCCGGACCTCCGAGATGTACTCGTCGGAGACCCGGAATTTCGGGATGGCTTCCTGCGCCTCCCGCTTCGCGGCTTCCAGGAGCCCGTTGACGTAGGTGCTCCGCTCCTTCGCCGCACTCGCCTCCCGTCTGGCCTCTTCCAACTGGCGCTCCAGCCACTGAGAATGGGCCTGAAGGCGAGCCCTCTCGGCCGCGTCCTCTTCCGCGCGACGCTGGTGGGAGTTCCTCTCCTCAGACAGAGAGGACTCCAGGCCCTTGCCACGCTCCTCGGCGCGCGCCAGGTCCGCCTGGAGGGCCTGGTTGTTTGCTCGCAGCTCGACCCCCTTCTCCATGAGGTCCTTGACGTCGGCCGCGAGCTTGCCGAGCTTCTCTTCCTTCTCGGCATCCTTCTTCGCGTACCCTACGAGGAAGTTCCTCAGTAGGAGCACGTCGTTCCCAATCTGCACGGCAAAAAGACCGGGTTAGAAGAAAGACCACCCGAGGTCACAAAGGATGGAAGAGTCTGAGTTCGAACTTACCGTGAAAAGCTGCGGGAGGATCCCGACCAGGGCATCGGCGTAGTCCCTGCCGCCTCGAGATCGGCGGTCCCCGGCGGTGGAGGCATACTCCATCACTTTCTCCGCGAGCCCCTTGTCGCGGATTACTGAGCACCGGTTGGTGATCACCGGTGGCGGAGCCGTCAGGTCAGCTGCGGCGGCGACTGCCCCTCCGGCAAGAATCGCCATCGACAGGGCGGCAGAGGTCGCAGACTGCGCCGTCGGGGCCGCGGCGATGATGGGGCCGGCGCTGGGCGGAACTGCCGGTGGTGGAGCCCCCTCGTCGGCAGCACCGTCGAGTCTGACAGCTGGAGCATCGATGGCCCCGCCCCGAGGCAGCCTGGGCGGGGGAGCAGCGGCCACCGGGCTGGGTACGGTCGCCCGCGCGACCTCCTGGCTCGCCTCGGTGCGAGCCCTCTTCGCCGCAGGCTCATCCACCTCGACGACGTCCCTCTGGGCCGCGCCCTCCAGGAGGTTCTCCAGCGAGAATTTCATGCCTGCAATGCAAAAGGAAAAGAGGTCAGTCAGCTCGGCTAAAAAGGAGAAAGAGTACAGAAGTCAAGGAAAGACTGAGTCTCACCCGGCTCGCGGATGGGACTGATCCCGGCCTCAAACAAGTTCTGCTCCGAGAGCAGAACCTCGAGCGCTGGGACCACATCACTCAGAAGCTGGGAGTAGGCCTCTTGGTTCGCCGACTCGACCTGGGAGTTCCGGTTCGGAGACCGATCCGGTTCGCTCCAGGCCCAGTCGACATCCTCGACCGAGGCAAAGAAGAACCGGTTCTTCCAGCCCTTGATAGAAGAAGGGAGGTCAAACCGGAGACACCTGGGCCGGGGCGAGATGTACCACCAACTGTCGTCAGTGGAGTACCTCTTCAGGGTAAACAGAGCCCTGAAGAGGGAGAAACGGGCAACAAACCCGTGTAAGTGACAAAAAACAATAAAAGAAAAGATGACCCGGATGGCATTGGGAGCCAACTGGGCCGGAACGAGGCGGAAGTGGCTAAGGAAAGAAAGAAAAAAGGGGTGCAGAGAAAACCGAAGACCCCCGAGAAGGAAGTCTTCGTAGAAGGCTATGCGGCCGGGGCCACTCATGGTGACGCGATCCCCGGGCCGCGGGACAAGCAGACGGATTGACCCCGGGATGCCGTAGACCTATTGGAGGAAAGAAAGGTCGCCTTCGGTTATGGTGGAACCGTGACCAGAGGGACCGGCAGAGGGAAGAGTTGGAGGAGGAAGGGAAGAAAGCGAAAGAGCAGAAGCGACGGGAGGAGACCTGACACCCCTGGGGATACCAATAGTGATACCCCCGGGTTGCAGTCGCCTGCGAGTCTCCTCTGGGATCACTTCCTCCTCCGAGGAGGAAGAAGACGGAGTCCTCGACCGGGACGGACCGGCCTCGTCCGGATTAGAGGAAACATGGTGACGGCGCGCCATGACAAAGTGGAAAGCAAGGAGTATTCACAGGAGAAGAAGAGAGGAACTAGGGGGAAAATGAGGGCACTCACCGAAAATGCACCGAGCGAACGCGGGGCAGTGGAAATTAGCCTGCAGCAAACCGCCCACAGTGCAAAGGAAAAGGCCTCATTCCGGAAAGTACCCTCCTTTTCAAACTCAGTCGACAGTCGCCGTACCCGTCATTCCGCTCCGGGCCATGGATGATCGCCGCGTGGACGCACGCCCGACACCGTCGCCTCGTTAACAGGGAAACGGCCCTGCTTCGAAGCGACGCATTTATTGCGGGCGAACAGACGACGCGTGGCGGCCTCCTATAAGGCTTCGGCCGCACTGAGAAACGGCGACGAGGATCGTGGCAATTATGACGCAAGATCTCCGCCTCCCCACGTCATATCCGTATTTAATCCCGACGTTCCGTCCCACGATGCCCCAACGGAACGTCGGATTGGGGGGCAACTGTTACGGCCGTAATGATGACGTGGTTGGTCGCAGATCCCGGCGGGCACTATACGAGTCACGTGGAGGTTTTCGACCGAGTCAGCTGCGGCTCCCCGCCCGAAGTCGAGCTCGGACGGGCTCCCCTGCTCCCTCTCCGGGCGGCACCCATAGACGGCCCCGCCTCGGCCGAGGTCGAGCGTCCTTCTGTCGTCCCGCCAGGTGTCCACCCAGGAGCGGTCCATCTCGGTCGAGGTCAGGCTGCTCCCCCGCTCCCTCGCCAGGTGGCACCCATAGACGGTCCCATCTCGGCCGAGGTCGAGCTGCTCCCCCTTCGCTCCTTCGCCAGGTGGCCCCCCGAGACGGGACCACCTCGGCCGAGGCCGAGCGTCCTTCTGCCGTCCCGCCAGGTTTCCACCCAGGAGGGGTCCACCTCGGCCGAGGTTGGCTGCTCCCCCGCTCCCTCGCCAGGTGGCACCCATAGACGGTCCCACCTCGGCCGAGGTCGAGCCGGGCCCCTTCGCTCCTTTGCCGGGTGGCCCCTGAGACGGGACCACCTCGACCGAGGCCGAGCGTCCTTCCGCCGCCCCGCCAGGTGCCCACCCAGGAGGGGTCCACCTCGGCCAAGGTCGGCTGCTCCCCCGCTCCCTCGCCAGGTGGCACCCATAGACGGCCCCACCTCGGCCGAGGTCGAGGCGGGCCCCCTCGCTCCTTCGCTAGGTGGCCCCTGAGACGGGACCACCTCGGCCGACGCCGAGCGTCCTTCTGCCACCCCGCCAGGTGTCCACCCGGGAGGGGTCCACCTCGGCCGAGGTCAGGCAGCTCGTACAGAGAGAGCCCCAGAGAGCGGAGGCGCAGGTTCCGAGGCCGGCCCTCGAGCCGTGCGCGCCGCACCCGAAGAGGGCGCCCTGTACGGATGGCGGCGGCACGCGGAACATCACTTACGTCGGCCCGACGGGTTCCACAGTCAAGAGACGCGGCTCTGACAGGACAGGGCCCCTCGACGGACAAGCGCTGGCACCTGGGAGGAGAGCACCCACGCTTGGCCCAAGGTCTGACCGGCCGCCCTGCCGACGTCCCCCTCCTTTACCTTTTCCCCGCTAGGCTCGGCGAACGAGGCCGGAGAGCCGCCTGGCCCTCAGAACCAGAAGGGAAAAGAGAAAAGGACGGGGAGAGGGCGATGAGAACGAGAGGGGGAGGAGCCTCCCGAGAGCGGAAAACGAGCAGGCACCGGGAGGAGATAAAAGGAAGAAGCAAAGAGACGACCAGGTAAGCAGAGACAAATAAGAAACAGAGGCCGGAAGCTCCGCTCCACGGGACAAGATCCAGGGTCCCGAGAGGGGATCGCTTGGCGTGAGCTCGGCAAGGGAGTCCAGCCGGGTTTCTGGTCTCTTTAAGCACCATTCTTGCTCATAGAATCTCTGAGTCTGGGACTCCTTCGGGGGCCCGTCCCAGGGACTCTGTTCCCTCTCGCCGTCTACTAACTTGATCGTCGGAGCTCCCTCGCCGGGATCCCCGGCCAGGGTCTTCTGACCCCGTCTTGCAGGTCCGGTCCAGCCAGGAGGCCCCAGGAGCAAGACGGTCTATACGGATTGGCGGTTCCGAGGCACGGGCGCGGTGGCGAGATCGGCAACAGTATCGTACCATACTGAACCTTACCAGTTGTTGACCGGTATGGGTTCTGGTACTGGTTTAGCGATCCTTGATCTAAACTATGTCCGAAAGTATGATGACAAAACTTAAAATATATATAAAAAAAGAATATAGGTTATGCTCTCTAGCTGGAAGTATAATGTTACTATAGCTATTTATTTTGAGAAATCAACATATAATACACAAAGAAGTTAACCATTTAGTTTTGCATTTATGATCTAATTAATGTGTCACTTGTAGGCTACATTATGGAGGATACGTACAATTAAAACACTTGCATTTCTCTTATAAATCATCTTGCAAAATTACTTGACAAACACTGAATCTAAGTGGAAGTTCTTGAAAACTTGAGTCCAGTTTCAAACTCCAACAGAATATTTACGATAGAAGCAATAACTTGGTCCTTTATTTTGGAAAAGAATGCACTAGTAAAGTTGTTTTTGCCTATATCAACTATGTAAAGTATGAAATCGACTTGAGGAATATATCTCTTGAATTTGTTGCCTGCAAGAAAGCAAAAAATCTGCAATGCATGTTATATGGCAAGATCAATTACAATAAATGAAAGCCATTAACCAAAGCAAGAGTATTAAGTACATCCACACATTAAAGTGGATTTAATGATAGCTTGTTTGAGTGTATGAATGAGTACTGTTACTATTGGCACGTGATGAATGTAGCAATCTATCCTTCCATCGTGATCAACTATAATACCATTTCCTACATGCCTAGAACCTTCACATCAACCCAAACACTATCTTAATAGAAATAACTTTTCTATTTTAGTTCCAAGTTCCAACCAAATCTCATATTATATTCAAAACCCTAACACTCACACTTTGTGCTGCTTGTACTAACCTTCTATTAGAAATGTTTTGAACTTGTTGCTGTTCCTCTCCAAGCTTGATCAACAGGATACACTAAACTAGCTTTGAGCTTCTGAGAGTCTTCAGGAAACTAACCGATGATCTTCTAAGTTGACTTGTTCAGCTCTGAACCTATAAAAAAATTCCTCGTCATTAAAGAAATTAGTGGGATTTCTCTAACGGGGGACCCTTCGATGCTTAAGTCAGCTTAGAAAGGGAGATCAATGAAAAGAAAATAGAGATAGTGAGTAGAGTGTAAGAATTCTTTCTGAAGTTTTCCTCGACTCTCTATTTATAAAGGTTTAGAACCGAGTTGGTTAAGCGATTATAACCATTTATGACATAGTGATATCATTAATAAGTTGTTAATTTGGTTAGACTGTAAAGAGATAAGTTTGTAAAGTAGTTTCCTACGTGGTCTGTTACACTTCTTGATAACCACTTTACCAACCTTATCGTAATGGCTTTAATGACTTTAAGAAATATGTTTAATACTAAATAAAGTTGTAGGACTCTGTACTTGATTCAAGTAAGTGATCAGTACCTATCCGATAAGTTGTTGAGCATCTTGTTTTTTAATAAGAAATCAATTCCTAGTCGATGAGTTCTTCGTCCTGATGGGAGATCAGCTCCTGGATATCAGGTATCCTGTATCTTAGCAAGATATTGGCTCCTGGCCAATAGGTTCTTTACACCTTGCGTAAGAAGTTGGCCTTTGACTGCCTGGTGCTTTTTATCTTGGTAAAAGATTGGATCTTGGCCGACCACTTTTATACTCATCATTAATTGATCATAACTAGACCAGAGGAGATTTAAATAGGTCATCTTTCCTATAACAGAAATGACTAATTTTTTGTAAACCCTCCAAGGTCGATGGTGAGCTACAACTAGATTTGCTATTAAATGACCTGGAAAGTAGTGGTCTGTCCATTTAATATGATCAACTACAATACAATTTCCTGCCTGGAACCCTACTCATCAACAACAAAACCATCTTAATAGATTCACCTTTCTATTTTAGATCACTCCAATCCCATATTATATACAAAATTCTGATCAAGATTTTACATTTGTGTGGGATAAGGGGCATCCCAGTCGTTCGGTCTTGTTCCTGTGAGGAAAGGGGACCGGAAAGGGGTTGGGACTCCGAACCTATGACACAAAGTTTAAGGCTTCAAAAAGCTACTGTAATTTAGCATTTCCAATGGTTTGTACTTCGATAAGAAGGATACATTTTTGGAGAAAGCTTGAGAAAGGATTTCCAAGGTTCCTACGAACAAGGTTTCACTATGATTCCTCTAGATGTATTCAATTCAAGTTAGTCAAAAAAATAAAAGAACATCTCTTTTTTAAAGATAAAAATGGAAATATCCATCAACTAAAAAAAGAAAAATGAGTTCAAGGAAGATAATATGAAAAAGAAAGAAAACCTTTTAAGAAGGATGTTAAAGGAAATTTTAGTGTCTGGTGATCCATTGACTTTTTGTTCTATTGCATGGAAAGAAATATGTACACTCCAAAAAATTATCAATCCAGATCCCATGTACATGTTTTCATGTGAGGTACATGGTAAAGGTAATCCATCCATAAGTATTTTAGTGATATGCATTAGGTTGAGGCAAAACATTTAGAAGCATAGTAAACTACGCATTTGACTAAAACTCCACATCCTTCACCATATAAGATTTGGCTTTCAAAAAGGTAGCAAGTTATATGTATATCACCATAGGGGATAATCTTGTTGACAACATAGATTATGATGTGACTGATATAAATACACCATATAAGGTTTGGTTTTAAAAAAGGTGGCAAGTTAATTATATGTATATCACTATGGAGGATAATCTTGTCAACAAATTAAACAGATTATAATGTGACTAATATAAATCCTTGTCATCAACTCTTGGAAACCAAGGCAACACAAAACAAACACAGTTTGAGACTAAGTAGTCTTATTATGAGACCCAACTACCCTATGGTTGTCTAGTCAATCCTTATTTTATGTTCTTTCAATGTATCAAACTTCAAGATAAAGTCACCTATTTTGTCATGCTTGATGTCCAGTGGTGGTGCCTATCATTGAAGGTTGCAAGCGCCAGACCACGCGTGCTGACGGGCATGCATTGTGCCAGACCAATATCAGCACCTATGGATTGGTTTAGCTCCAAATATAATTGGCATGGCATGGCACATGTGCTAGCACAACATATTGTATGCTTAGCACCACTGCACCAGCACTTTAATACTTACTATCATCTACTGTACATTGATCATGGTATCATCGGATAACCCTACTTTATACCTGTAATTTGCTCAAAGTTAGTTTATATTGCTGCCAGTTCATGTTACTTTCTTCAATTCCTGTCAGCTTTATCAATCAACAAGTCCTATAGCCAACCAGAAATTCTGCAACTTCAATTTGCAGTAAATCACCAACATCATAGATATTTTAATTTTTTTATACCAAAGATCAGGGTATTTCCTGTGGCATGATTTCACTTTTTTGGCAATTCCTGGTCACCTAATGCTTTTATCATTGTTACAATTCCATGTTTTCTCCAGAATTATGTAAATTAAACTACAGAGTTGCCTCAGTGCTAGTATTGCACCTTCACAGTTTTTCTCATTTGCTATATTGGTTGCTGAGAGCAAACACCATATGAATTGGGTTTGATAAAACCAAAGCAGGTGGCAATCACGTGATCCTTGTTAGACCAGGAAGAGTTTGATGATCATAAATTTCACCAAGTGTAGATCTTTAGACCGAAGAAAAAGAGTTCAATCAAAAGCAATCCAAAACTCTATAACTTGGTAATGATCAACCACGATACATGGAGATGAAGCGGTCTTGGGGATAATCCCAAACATAAAATTGTATCTCAAGCCGAAGTTATAGAGACAATCAATATAAGCTAAGGTAAACCAAGACCAAAAAGATATTATTATCAGTCTAATAGTTGTAGAGCAACAATGCTAATGAAAGTGTATAATGAATGATAACTAGCATTAGTTATTGAAACTGTTAATATTGGAGGATAGATGTGGTGGCAACCATCAAAATATGCAGTTATTACCTATTGGTATAAATAAGTGGAAATTATACTCTATAAAGTCTCTTCGATAATCAATCTAATACATTTTATCTTATCTTAGATTACTGCAGTTTTTACATTAGGAATAGAAATAACATAACTTTCACAACTATAGCTAACACCCCTACTATAGCCTAATGATATACCTGCCTACCATAGTCCAATGCTACACCTTTTATCCATCTTCTTCAAATAGTGATGTGATAGTGTTGGAAAGCCTTGAAAGTTAAGGCACCTGGGATCCATGCTACTGTCTATTTTCACCATGATTACTTTCCAGCTAATCTAATATTTGTGGTATACCCATGCATACCAAGCCTTGTTGTTTGGCTTGTCACTACTCTTTTTTGCCTTATTCACCAATGACCCCACAACAAGTATGGACAAAACAAAAGAAATACCTACAAGTCTTGTAGCATGCCTAGTGGAACACAAAAAGGGACAAACAAGCATTGTAGCATGCCTGTTGGGATGGAATGAATGATAACAAGCTTTGTGGGATGCTGGTGAGATCTTGTGTAGTCATCATTACAATAATCTCGGTGGTTATTGCATAACCATCATCGCACTAGTTTTAGTGAGAAAAATCAGAGATGGCATCTATACTCCATGCATCGCCACAATTTGGTTCTTTGCTTATTGTGTGCAAGATCAAGTGCTAAATTGTTGAGGTGGTTGATCATGACCTTTACCCTTGTCAATCCAAAACAAATTAGAGATGGCATATGCTGATGGATTTGCATAAGCAACAAGAAACTGATCCTTGTTTTGCTGAGATGCGATCCCAACTTTAAGTAAACAAAATTTATTTCTTTGATGTTTGGCTTTACTTAGCTCCTTTTCTTTTTCAATCATCAAAATTTACAATTATGTCTTTCATGAATTCATCACTAATTAGATCTTTCACAATAGCATCATCTATAGCTTTATGTCCATTGAATCAAAAACTAAAGAATTGTTGATGGTCAAACTATTGAATTCCAGATCTTTCATGGTGGAACCTTCAGGTGATTGATTTTCAAACTCCTGATCATTGTTGACTTGATCATCAATGAGGGAGATGTTTGTCTTTAATTTTGTCTCCTTAAGAACGTTGTAGAAATAAATAGCTGAACAAGACTTGACTTTGCAAGATGGTGCAGGGGGATCAGCTGCATCTTTTGTAGATGAGAGAGACCGATAGAGGCTGTCATTGAATTCAGTCGGAAAACTATAATGTCATGCTTAAGCTCCTCCTTTTGGTTGCTAAAAAAGCAACTTGCAGAGAAGTTCATGGTCAAAGACATACCATGGTTGGCAACTTGTTCAAAACATGCTTCATACTATGATAGATTGGGATGGGCCTTTGTGTAGCTTCATTATCTCTCCCATATAATCTTTGTACATGTTTGGAGTCTCCACGTTTACTAAGCATCGCTCCCTTGCACTTGATTCTCAAGATCCTGTGAACATGTCTCCTTGTTGAGTATTGAAGGCTTTGGGACCAATCGATAAGAACCTGCTTTATCTTAAATAATAAAAACATGGGAAGGGGAGAAAAAGAGAAGATGGAGTGCTTTGAAGGCTTTGAGACCAATTGATAGGAACCTGCTTTATCTTAAATAATAAAGGCATGAGAAGGGGAGAAAAGGAGAAGATGGAGTGCCTTGAGGGGATCTAGACCGGCTAGAGACCACTTTGAGGGTGGTTAACTTCAACTAAAAACATGTTTTCTCTTCATTGATGGTTCATCCCTTAGGGCTTACATATTTATTGGCTGTATACCTTGACTAAGAAGAAATGACCTAATTCACATAAAACTGGGAAACTGAACAGATTTAGATAATAAATATGGATTGGTTGGGGGTTTCCATTTTAGACTAGCAATCGCATCAACTTGATACATGTTTCCTGAAGAATTTTGTTGGATTAGTTTGTGATTTATTAATTATTTTTATTTTCTATAAGGAAAGGGGGATAATGCTTGTTCAATCTTATCATGGGTTTGTAATATGCTATAGGAAAGATTTTCTGCTTTTTGAATTTCATGGGTTTTTAACACATTGTTTCAAAAGTTTTTGTCCTTTTTGTCTAGCAAATTATGAGGCCTTGATTCAGGTAATATCAGGAAACAAATGCATTTTGTTAGGATTATAAATTCTGTAGAGTTGGCTTGCCTTTGATAGTGCATGTATTTATGATGTCTATCTTCAATGATCCATGGTTGCATTATATTTCTATATTTCTTATTTGGTTCATGATTTTGCACCTATTAATTAATTCCACTCTCCTTTTTGTATATCCATAGGGTTACATCAATTTGTTGTTTTGTCTCTTTCGGTTAACTTGATAGTCTAAAACAACCATGACAATATCTGATAATGAATCCATATTCATTTAGGCAGCCGTATAAATCCTTCAAAATTCAGTTTAATATTGATTCAATTGTTGTCTAAGATCCAAACATCGAGCATCTTTGTGCCATCATATAGCTTTTGAAATGATGCATGTACCTTGTAACTCTACAAACATCTCAGCATGGAGAGATAACATTCTCTATAAGTTATACTCTGGAAGTTTTATATATTACATATTTGGTTCCCATGGACAAGCTAGTGCTTTCAACTTTCTTTGACATCTCTAATATTGGAAGTCAAATTATTCTGTGACCCTTCGACCTAGTTCCTTGAGCCTCTTTGCAAGGCTTTTTATGTATACCCCCTTCTTTAATGAATTTATATTCCAATTAGTTCAACTTTTATGCTTCAGCTAAAAGTGGGAGCACATTTATTAGGTGAGGGGCTCCAACAATTAATGCTTCCTCTCACAAGTTCACAACCTTGCACTATTACATTCTAGTTTGAAATCGATTTCACTGAAGATACCTTGACTGATTTATATAAAATGTTTTAATCAAAGAACAAATTGCATTATTTAGTAATTTTATTAAAAAAATATATTCTGGTAATCTCATGTCTTGGACATCTTTGATGCATATTCCTATGTGCTGATGCGCTGAATTGCTCGTGTCATAGCTACTGTAGCACGGCATTGTCTGTTACTTGCTATATGTAAACCACCTAACATGTGTCTTTCATATCAACAATGGTAATTTGGATTCTTGATTTTAGTTTTAATTTGTGAAGTCTTTGTTGTGCAAGGTGAGATTACACCTTCATCCTAGAACTAAATTATCCAAGTTTTATATTTATTGTTTCATAACCAAGGATTCAAGTCCCGACAGGATATCTTGTGGGATACCGGAATAGGGTATCATCCCATGTGATGGGATAGGACTGTCTTGCCATCATCCCAGCATCTTGATTGGCATATCTTGGGACATTCCTTGTCCCAATATATTTATATTTCATAACCAATGATTCAAGTCCCAACAGGATGTCTCGTGGGATACCGGAATAGGTTATCATCCCATGTGTTGGGATAGGATTGTCTTGCCATCATCCTAGCAATGATTCAGATCTTGGTGAGATGTCCCATGGAACATCGGGATAAGACCGGGACGGGATACCATTTAATGTGTCAAGACAAGACATCATGCCAGCATCCCAATTAGGATATCTTGGGACATCCCTTGTCCTGAGTGTTGGGATGGGGCGGGATGCCGGCGCATCTCGTTCCATTAAAAAACCAAGACATCCCCATCTCACGGGATTTAAAACCCTGCATGCTAGCTTCTTGATCGGTACGTTTTGGGATATTCCTTATCCCAACACTTGGGATAGAGCGGGATAGTGAAGCATCCCGTTCCATGAAAAAATTGAAAAAGCCCCAAATTTAAAACCTTGATGGGGACAATTATTAGTCTAGGTCCATGTACTGATCAAGTTAACTAATATGATAAACTAAAAAGATGTGATTGCCTTTAGGAATTGAAGGAACTACTTTGTAAGCTTCAAAATGTTCAGTTGTCTGATTGGGGCAATTTTTAATGAAGTGTATGTTGGGTGTGGAGCCATATTCATCCAAGACCCAAGTCCAGAAGCCAGAGGCCTAGAGAAAAAACCAGAAAAACCATAAAAGAAAAAGGAATCCAGCAATTGGCTCGCTAGAACGGGCTCGGCCCAACCCACGCGCGTGGCCTAGGCGGGCGTGGGCTGGCACGCAGCCCAGGCCAGGCGGCGCACGGGCGCGGCCCGGCCCGTGCGGGGTGTGTAGGTGCAGCCCAGGCCCAGGTGGCGAACGGGCGCGCGGGTGCGCAGGGTGCAGCCCAGGCCCACATGTGAGGCGCGTGCGGCGCGTGGGCTCGGCCTAGTTCGGAGCGATGGCGACCTAGGGCGTTTCCCAGGTGTTTCCCACCAGTTTTCCAGGCATTTCGCACAGTTTACCATGGTCCACAGCTTTCTACGCGATTGGACCGTCCGATTGCCTGATCGGATGGCTGAGACTGATCCAAGAAAGATTAGGCTTGATGAAGGCTGTTTGATTCAGATTTTGACGTGATCTAAGATGTTGATCTCAGATCTGACGGCCTGGGAGGTTTCTTGACTATTTTGGGCTTATGAGACAAGATTTTTTTCTGATTTTGGACTGGTTCATTCTCCTTTGCATTAGTGGACGCTGACAGAGCCACTATGAAGTAGAACAGAGCTTGCAGATCAAAGAGAGGAAGAGAGCCAGAGAAAAGAAGTCCAAGGATTTTCCAAGAGAGAAAATAAGGGGAAGAGAGAGAAAGGTAGTGAGAGGGCAAGGGTTCCTCCTATATTATTTTATTCTTTCTTCTTTCTTCATATTGGACTGGGGTTTGGGTTCTCTTGTATAATAACTTCCTGTATTTCTTCCTGATTGTGGAGATTTGATCCTGTGCGACCGTGGACGTAGGAGCAAGAGGCTCAGAACCACGTAATCCCTGTGTGTTGCTTGTGCTTGTGTGTTTATTTATCTTTTAGGCTTTTTTTTTCATTTCTTCTACGAACCTTTTGGTATCCCACTGCGATCCACATTTCTAACAACTGGTATCAGAGCACCGGGTTCGAGTGGGAGCGATGGCAGGAGACGAAAAAAAAGTCAAGATCGACAGGTTTGATGGGAAAGACTTCGAATTCTGGAAGATGCAGATCGAGGATTATCTGTACCAGAAGAAACTTCACCTACCGTTGCTGGGAAGAAACTTGCCGAGATGTCACAAGCAGATTGGGATTTGCTGGACCTCTATGCTTTGGGAGTTATCCATCTGACGTTGGCCAGGAACGTCGTGTTCAATATCCTGGAGGAGAAGACGATAGCTGGATTGATGCAGGACTATCCAACATGTACGAAAAACCTTCGGCCTCTAACAAGGTTCATTTCATGCATCGTCTATTCAATTTGAAGATGAGCGAAGATGCATCCATAACCAATCATATCAATGAATTTAATTTGATCACTAGTCAGTTGAGTTCAGTTGACTAAGCTTCGAGGATAAAGTCCATGCCTTAATCCTGTTATCCTCTTTGCCCAAGAGCTGGGGTGCAACTGTGACACTGGTGAGTAGTTCGTGCGTTCGAGCAAGCTGAAATTTGAAGAGATCTAAAATCTGATTCTTAGTGAAGACATCAGGAGGAAAGAAATCAAAAGGAACTCTGGTTCTGCCTTGGTGACTCAAGAAGGTAGAGGAAGAACTATACAGTGCAGCGAAGGCCATGGGAGATCCAAGTCTAAGCAAAGGAGCCAGTCAAGATCAAAGGGTATTGGCTGTTGGCATTACGGCAAGAAGGGGCACATCAAAAAGAACTGCTGGGCAAGGAAGGACAAGGGGCAGAACGAAGAGTAACAATGTAGCGATCGAGATAATTGAAGATGCATTGATTCTCAGCATGGATAGTTCGATGGAGTTTTGGATTCTAGACTCCGGAGCTTCGTTTCATTCTACCGCACAAAAGGAGTCTATGCACAATTACATTGCTGGAAACTTCAAAAAGGTCCATCTTGCAGATGAAGAACCTTTGGATATTGTAGAAAAGGGTGATGTACACATCAAGATGTTAGATCAGTCAGTTTGGAAGCTCAAGAATGTCAGACATGTTCCAGGATTGAAGAGAAACCTGATATCAGTCGGGTAGTTGGACTCGGAGGGGTACATTACAACTTTTGTTGATGGCTCTTGGAAGATCATCCAAGATGTGATGGTGATAGCATGAGGAAGTAAGTTGGGTACCCTATATATGACTAGTAATACCAGAGATGCAGTGGCATTAGCATAGATAGATTCAGAGTTATGACACTACATGTTGGGTCATATGAGCAAGAAAGGAATGCAAGTACTATTGAAGAAGGACAAGCTACCAGGTTTGAAGACAACAGTTATTGGTTTTTGCGAGAATTATGTTCTTGGGAAGTAGAAGAGAGTCAGCTTCTCCAAGATTGGCAGGGCACCAAGATCAAGAAAGCTGGAGCTTGTGCACACCGACGTGTGGGGTCCCTCCCCGGTTGCATCCTTTGGAGCTTTGCGATATTATGTGACTTTCATCAATGACTCCACCAAAAAGGTATGGGTTTATTTCTTACAAAATAAATCTGATGTATTTGACACTTTCAGGAAGTGAAAAAGCTTGGTGAAGAATGAGTCTGGACAGAAGATAAAGTGCCTGAGATCGGATAATGGAGGTGAGTATGACAGCATCGAGCTCAAGGAGTTTTACGCAATCAATGGGATCAAGATGGAGAAGATGGTCCCAAGTATGCCATAATAGAATGGGGTAGCTGAGCTCATGAATAGGATCTTGAACGAGAGAGCCATGAGCATGAGGCTCCATGCTGGATTGCTAGAGATGTTTTGGGCTGAGGTAGTTAGCATTGCTGCCTATCTAATCAATAGGAGTCCTTCAGTCCCCCTTGAGTACAAGCTACCAGAAGAAGAGTGGACAGGGAAGTCAGCAAGCTTATCTCACCTGAAGATCTTCGGTTGTGTCTCCTACGTACATGTCAATGCAGAGAAGAAGACAGAGAGGTGCTCTTCATTGGGTATGGCACTGATGAGTCCGACCACAAGCTCTGGAGTGAGGACTGGAAGATCATCAGGAGCAAGGATGTGGTATTCAATGAAAGAAGCCTATACAAGGACCAGAGTGTTCCAGACAGAGTAGGACAGGCAGACAAGGAGAAAGAACAAGAGTTGAAAGAGATCACGGAAGAGGACATTATCGAGAGAGCAAGAGATCTTGAACCTGAGCCAGAGGCACCTTAACTGAGAAGATCAACAAGGACCCCGAAACCATGTGCGAGGTATCACCCTCGTTGTATTATCTACTGTTGATAGATGGAGGGGAGCCAGAGTGCTTTGACAAAGCCATAGAGAGTGAAGATTCGGTCAAGTGGGAGCTGGCGATGAATAATGAGATGCAATCATTGACAAAGAACTAGATATGAGAGCTCAGCACACTATCGGAAGGAAAGAAAGCATTGCATAACAAGTGGGTCTACAAGATCAAGGAAAAGCATAATAGCAACAAGAGGTACAGGGCAAGGTTAGCTGTGAAAGGCTTCCAATAGAAAGAAGATCAAAGTGGTGATGCTGACACTAGGAGGAGCACGACAGGGTATGTGTATACCATTGGCGGGAAAGCGGTGAGTTGGGTCTTGCAGTTGTAAAAAATCGTAGCTCTTTCTATCATCGAGACGGATGTGCTGACAGAGACGGTCACTGCAGAGAAAATGGGACCATGCATGGCCTCAATTGGCCTCCGAAGTTAGTTGATTGGAGGTGCCGCACAGGATACTGACTTGTTTTTATTTTTTCTTGGAAGTTTGTTTTTTGATGTTTCAAGTGGATGCAAAATTGGGTGTCTAAGTCTCAAGTGAGAGAGTTGTTGGATGTGGAGCCATATCCATCCAAGACCCAAGTCTAGAAGCCTAGAGGCCCAAAGAAAAAATCAGAAAAACCAGAAAAAAAAAAGGAATCCAGTAGTTGGCTGCCAGTCCGGGTTGGCCCAACCCACGTGCACGGCCCAGGCCCAGGCGACGTGCGGGCAAGCGCGCGGCTCGGCTCGGCGTGTGGGGCGTGGCCCAGGTCCACGCGTGAGGCCCGCGCGGTGCGCGGGCTCCGCCCAGTTCGGAGCGACGGCGACCTGAGGCGTTTCCCAGGCATTTGCCGTTGGTTTCCCAGGCGTTTCAAGCGGTTTATCATGGTCCACAGCCTTTCTGCGTGATCTGGACCGTCCGATTGCCTGATCAGACAACTGAGACTGATCCGAGGGAGATTAGGCTTGATGGGGGCTATTTGATTCGACTTTTGACGCGACCTGAGATGTTGATCTTAGATCTAATAGCCTAGAAAGTTTCCTGACTGTTTTGAGCTTATGAGACGAGATTTTTACCTGGTTTTGGACCAGTTCGTTCTCCTTTGCATCAGTGGACGCCGACAGAGAGCCACTGTGAAGCAGAACAGAGCCTGCAGACCAACAAAGAGGAAGAAGAGAGCCAGAGAAGAGAAGTCCAAGGGCTTTCTAAGAGAGAAAACAAGGGTAAGAGAGAGAAAGGTAGTGAGAGGGCAAGGATTCCTCCTGTATTGTTTTATTCTTTTTTCTTTCTTCATATTGGGCTAGGGTTTGCATCCAGAGAGGGTTCTCTTGTGTAATAACTTCCTGTATTTCTTCCTGATAGTGGAGATTTGATCCTGTGCGGCCGTGGACGTAAGAGCAAGAGGCTTCGAACCACGTATTCCCTGTGTGTTGCTTGTGCTTGTATGTTTATTTATCTTTCAGGCTTTCTTTTTCGTTTCTTTTACCTTTTGGCATCCCACTGCGATCCACATTCATAACAGTGTAGACCTGTCAATAATTGGGATATCTCATTAAACATAGGGGTCTCTTTGCTTGTCTTTATATGAAAAAATGTTTTGAATGCTATAATATATTTATACATTTGAATTAAATATTTGAAATAATAAGAGCAGAATTTCTGGTTTCGTTAATCAACAAATGGCTGTTTGGGCAGTTTAGCTGTTTCCTTTTACCAAATGCTTTTGTGAAGTGGAGCTGAATTCTTTGGGCTATTAAACTGCTTATCATCACATGTTCTAATCGCAAAAAAAAAGGGGCAGATTTTCACTTCAAGCTTATTTTGTGCTTCATTGGTAGAGACATTGCTGCTTCATGCAGTTAAAAGCTTCCAAATGAAGCTTAGATTCTTGTTGATATCTAAACTTTGAAAAATACTACCTAGCACTTCATCATTATTGGTGACTAAAAATGCCAGTGATCCATGTTCAATTCAACTTAATAAAAATAGGAAAGAAAAGAAAAAAGGAAAGTGGTAAAAGGTGATGTTGAGATACATCACCTTTGAAAATATACAATACTAAAACAGGTAGCTGCTTTGAGAAGCCAGTATTTGGACATTTTTCCAATAAAAGTCTTGCCAGTTCAATTTACATATTATTCCCTTATTTTCTGGTTCCTGATATTATCTCAATTTGGATGATGGTGGGTTGGGGGTTATCCAGCTGTAGATGGGTATCCATTGATAGGACTGCTGGAGACTGATAGCTACTGCTTGTTGGACAATAGCCTATCATACTTAAGGTTGGTTTATTGCAAGAGAGGGCCAACCAAAGATTCACGAGTGACCCAACTGAGGGGGAAAGTTAGGAAAGACATGAATAGATGAGATTCTATGCCCGCAACATGATGTATTATTTTCTGCATTCAACAGGAAGGGTCCTCCTTTTGATTTTGTCAGGAGCAGAGAGGCTTTATTAGCTAAGGTCGGTGGTATCTTTCTTTGAAGAAAGATGGGTACAAAAGTGGTGTGTGATGAGATTACCCAACAAAGGTTAATTTTAACAGCTTAATACTAATGTCTAGACATGTTGTAACTTTTAAATACATAAATGTAAATAAGTATTAGAAATCTTGAATCATAAATCATTGTAGATTTGTGTGTTGATTGTTGTTTGACTTGTGAATTGCATATTTTCAAGCAATTTCTTATGCACATTAAATTAGATAACCATCTTTCCTCATAGCAGCATACATAATCTCAAGATTCATACAAAATAGTATAGAAGGGGATGCAACTATTTTGATGCATTAACAATATCTTGGTTGTGTCCTTCATCTATATCCAGTACTATGAAAAATCATACTAATAGTACTATAGGATTATCTTCATTTATATTTTCTAATGACTTTTTCCATGACCATGTTCATTCTTTAGATAGTGCCCTCAATCCTTTATTCAGGGCTTGTTTGATTTGCAAGAAGAAAATTCCTCATTGGAATGTTCTACCTGGGAATTTGATTGCAAGGAATGCGATGCTTGCGAAAGTGGTTTTCACATGTTGGGTTGACCATGGGAAAGCGACATATTTCAAAGTGCCTTATCTTTGGCTGAGCATCTATTTTCCTGGGAAAAGCTATGTAAAATACCTATCATGTCCTTATAAAGAAAAAACCTTATCCCATTCTATTCATGGCTTTAAGGGTACTTTTGAAAAAAAAATCCCAATTTCCTTCCCATGGGAAATTCAAAAACTCATATCTCACATGGGTTTTTCTTTTCCATGAAACATGGGAAGTTTATTCCTATGAAAATATCACTTCCCAATCTCTCTCATTGAAAACTCCAATCAAAGAAGAGAGGATCTTTCATTTTCCCATTGGCCACACTTTCCTCCCTTCTATTCCCATCGACCAAACGGGTCCTCAGAAAAAAGAAGACAAAAGAGGTAGATACATGACGAACAGATCCAGATTGTCTTGAATAAAAATGGAACTGTTTGTGATGGATAGGCAGGAGATTCAAATAGGAAAGTGGAGAAGAAGCATAGATTGCTATATCTTTGCTCTTTGGAGTGCATATGAGATATGACTTTGATATTCATCGACGTAGGCTGACAGATGACGAAATGGGTTAGCTCAGAGAGAAGGATGTAAATCCCTGGCATCATTCTGATACTTATCTGTGCATTCTGGAATGTAGATAAAATACAATATGGGTGTTAGCTGTACTCCATGGCTTCTTGCTGGTTTGCTAGTGCTATAATCACGAAAATAATCTTGTGAACTAGTGGCTGGTTTAGATATTATTCATGTGTACCATGCTGTATGGATTATATCAGTGGATTCATCTATTCTTCTAGGTGCATCTATAGTATCTTAACATGAAGCCTACTCAAGTTGATGATGCAATACTGCTTTTGAATGATTCAGATGCTGGTGAGGGTCTGATATTTTACTGAAATTTTCCAGTGGTTTTTTGATTTAAGTTTCACTCTTTAGCTCTACTACACTTGATCAAAACTTTTCTATCTTGGTAAGTTATGTTGGCGAATCTAGAAAGTCTGACTACTTTGGATTTGTTGTTGGGATTTGACCTAAGATTTAGTAGTGTCAATCATTCGAATTTAACTTGTAATGTAGATAAAATTGTTATTTGGTGGTTATTCAAAACAAATTATTTGCTTGAATTCTACCTGATTAGATGTGTGCAATGCAATTTCACAAATAGCACTTTTAAGCGAAGAATCCACAACCATGTCCCAAGCTCAAGTCTGTCATGGTGGCATTGTACAGTACTCTTCTCTCTAGTGTCATGCCAGTCACTCACCTGGCCACATGCCAAAACTCATAGCTAGAAAGTACAAAAAGAAACAAAACAAAAAAGCTCATGGCCAGTTCATACCAGTCCTTTCAAATTCATGCTGAACTTGTGTTGACATTGAATAACACATATAGGTAGCATGATACTAGGGTACTTAAGCCTGTATCATTATGTGATTTGTCGACATCATTTGTGCCATATAGCATTGACTGGTAGAACATGGTACTTGAGTCCCAAGGTCAATGCATTGTGGAGATAGTATCTCTTAGGGTGATGAAAATGGTTTTCTTTTCTTGTGGTGATTTTCATGAAACCCCTATTGCAAACTGATCTACTTATACTCCATTTTACAGTTTTCAGACCTTTTTATATCTTATTTTTGATGTAATAGATATTTTTGGCAGATGACTCTGATGTAACTATATGCTGTAATATTACTTCTGTTACTGACGTATGTTTTAGTTCTCATTCTTTATCTTCAATTTCAGTTGTAATTTTTCAGTGTCACCAATACATTCTTCCACTTCCTTTATTAGCATTCCTGTTCTATTAATGATATCTGCTTACTTTGTGATGATGATGCGATATGCTGACAAATGTATCACATTGGCTGTTTCTTGTTTGATGTCATTGAAGGAATGGTTACCTGGGCTTTAGTTATTTTAAGTGACTGGTGTATTGAAATTTTGAAGTTTTTTCTTCTTGAATGACCTATTTATTTATCTCACAATCATTATATGGTATGAAAAATCCATTTTGTCCATTTAGTAACTTCATGATTTTGTTGCTTTGAACTAACATGCATTGGGATACTTGCAGACTGGGCAAAGGCAAACAATTGCAATTAAGAAGATTCGGCTGGGAAAGTACAAGGAAGGTGTAAATTTCACTGCTCTTAGGGAAATTAAACTCCTTAAAGAACTCAAGGACCCTAATATTATTGAGTTAATTGATGCTTTCCCTCACAACACAAGGGTAACCTGCATCTTGTATTTGAGTTTATGGAGAGTGACCTGGAGGCTGTTATTCGTGATGGAAATATTGTTCTTTCACAGCTGACATAAGTCATATCTTCAAATGACATTGAAAGGGCTTGCATACTGCCATAAAAAATGGGTCTTGCACAGGTACCTTATCTTTTGTCTTCTTTTTTATTTCCTAAAACAGAATTTAAATAATTCTAACTGATGTAACAGGGATATGAAACCCAATAACCTACTGATTGCTGCTGATGGACAGCTTAAGCTTGCAGACTTTGGTCTGGCACACATTGTTGGCAGCCCAGATAGCAAGTTTATTCACCAGGTATTTATTTATTTACATTTATAAGGATTGGCTAATGTATTAGAAAGCCATTCAAACACATGATTATCTAATTCTAATTAGCATTTCTGGACCTTATATGAGCAGTAGACAATTGAAAATGGGGGAATTGTAGGAAAACTAAATGGCTTGGAGTCTCATAGCAGTAATTCTGAGTTAAGCATGAGTAGGGCAATCAATTTGTCATTTCCTCAAGAGTGGACAAATACTTTCTAGTGTAATCCAATACCTAGGGACCTAAAAAACTAATTTTGAGTTGAAGCATGTAATATTTGATGAACAGCATTTCTGACTTCAAGATCAAAGAGAAGATAATATCGTAGTGTTGGCAATACAGTTTGACCTTCATTTGAGATATTCATCGCAACTACTTTCCTTTTTCTAATTACCGAAAACATGTAGTATTACAAAGATTCACCACAATATATTCAAAGTTTCACATATTATATTATGGTGGATCCCCAAACTTTTCCTTGCATCAATTGTTATTCCACATTTTCACTAGGTTCAAAATGTGTATTTTAGTATGTGCTAAATCAGTTGTACTTGTTTGACGATGCAAAGTGATCTTGATAGATCTCCTGCAAATTGCTTGATTTAGCACAAGTGCCTGGGTCTGAAATTTTCATTTATCTTGGCTGAAATTTGGCAATTGAGGAATGACAATTTTCTCAGGAGATGATTTCTCAGGCCTAAACTTGAGGGTGTTTTGGATAATGGCTAACGGAAAAGAAGACTAAGAAGAAAATGTGCGGTAATTTTTCATTCAACAAAATCTAATTGTGCACACACATTTCCACTTGTAAAAGCTAAGGGGATAATTTAAATCTTGTGGCCACCAGATATCCATCTTCATTTGATGACAATATTAGAAAAATGTAGAATATCCATGGGGATGTTTGGTTGGTAGATGGTAAAATGGCTGGCTAATGCAACTTGCCTTATTAATTTTGTCTTATTCTGTTTTCTTTTTGTATTACCTTTTTCTCCCTTTTTCTTCGCCTTTTTTTCTCACTTTTCTTTCTTCTCTTTCATTTATCTCTTTTCTCCTTTTTTTTTTACTTTCTTGTTTTTTGGTCCTATTCCTTGCCCTTAGCCTTGTCATGCACATTAGGTGAGAGCTTTAGTGCCCCTTACAATGTTTCAACTTTCAACAGTTGGGCTTGGGTCTTGAATGATATAACTAGCCACCCATGGTTGATGTGGATAACTCTAGCTGCTGTGATAATTACTTTGGTTGGAAACAATAATTTCAAAACTTGACCGGACTAGCCGGTTTGATTGGGTTAACCAGGAATTGGTTGTTTATCTATTCCAGTTCAAAAGATATTTTAAAAATGGGCAAAACTTGGTTTAAACTAGAAACTATTCAGATGGCCAATCTAGTCCTATTTGATGTATTTTTTCTAAACTCAATACTCCACTCGTTCTCCATCCATCTCTGTCTCCCCCCTCTCTCCCTTCTCAGTCCTTGCCTCCTTGATATTTATTTCCCCCCATCACAAGCATTGATGATGCCATCTACATCTAAGAAATCCACCTCTGCCATGGCTGAACCTCCCGAGCTCCCTAAAGACAAATCCAAGAAGAAGAAGTAGCTCGAAATCCCCACTCTCTCTAATCCCACCACCACACAATAACATGCCCCCAAGATACAGAAAGTCTACGTTGTCTATGCTGTGCCATCCGAGAACATCGCAAGAAGCAAAAGACTACCGGTCTTTTAGCCCATGATGTTGCTATGGAAGCCACAAGCTCTAGCTTCGGCCAACAATAGCTTCGGATTTGGATGGATGCCATTGAGATTCCACGTTGAGAGGGGCTCCCTTTTGAGACTGAGAAATATCCTCAACTTCTTTAACTTCTAGTTTGGTTTTAATTATTGGTTGGAAACATGTTGACCATGTCTCTAGCTTGCCCATGCTTGAAGGAGTCAACTTTGATAGTGGTTTTCTAATGCTTGTCTTTCTATTGCTATCCTGTTGCCTGAGGAAGTTTGTACAAACTTTGAGGTGCCTTATGGGTGTGATGCCTCTTAAGCTCCTTGTCATTTTTACAAGCCATCTTCAAAATCTTTTTAATGGTACACAGTAGTAATTGTCATCTTGAATATCAAATTTTAGAATGTGTACTTTAACACCATTGCATTCTTTGCTTTACATATTTTAACTTGCAAAAATAGCTCATAGAATTCCAATGAAATCATCCTTGCTGTTATGCCCCCTTGGTGAAGCCAGATGAATTTGAGAATGTTGGTAGCCAGTATGGAAGAATTTAAAAGAGGGTGTTTATCTCTTCTAACTAGTATCAAGCACATGTTGCTTGCAAGAGAAAGTATGGAGGTTGTAATTTCAATCTTGAGTGAAAAAAGGGTCTTCTAACTAGTATTAGAGGTATTTGTTGCTTGCAAGAGGAAATGTGGAAGGTTTTAGTTTCAATTTGAGTTAAAAACTCCTAATTATGTAACTTAATAAGTACACTCCTACTTAAGATTCCTGGTAACAGTACAGGACCCATACCGGTGACTAGCTGGTACGGTAATGGTACCGTACTGTGTCAGTATGGTGATCTTTTTTGGAGTTATTAAATATTTTGAGATCTAAATAGATATTTATTGATGCTAATTGATGTTGTATCACTTCAAAATATTATGAAATGCTGTCAAGCTTCGACCATGATACATTATTTTTTAAAAGATCCTATAAAATAAGAGTAGCAGCAATTATTGAAGTGAAAGGTGAAATATAAACATAATTACATATCGATATTTAGAATCGGATCGAGTATCGATGTTCATAATATCGGGATCTTTAATGTACTCAGTAGGAAGATCAATAAATTCCTCTAACCGGCAGCGTGATAATCTTTGTAAGCTCATCCCAACAGGATGCGTGATGGATTGTAACTCGTCGCAGATCCCTCGCTGAGCTCCCGACTCTGAGAGATATCCAAAGATTGATGATATGGCTGTGCAGGGGCCAATCTAAATATACCGGTAGCAAAATCAGATCCATAAGATGTTCCAAATTGCATGGGATAATAATCACTAGATTATGATGTCTTAGATGCACCATCTCTATATTCATATGGATCACAAGCTATCAATGCCTGCGGGTAAGAGGATCCAGAATACTAGAATGATCCTGATACATCCATGGATCCTACTCTATGTACAAGATCTCTAGCTGCATCGTGTCCTGAACGATCTCGTGGAGCCTGTCATCTATATAGAATCGTATCATCACGGGCTCTACCAACTGATGTACCAAGGTCTATATCCTATATGGAATGAGTAAATTGTGACTCACCAACGAATCGAAGATGAATAGCTAGCTGCATCTTCTATCCTCCGGTTCCTCCTTGATCACTAGATCCTTGACTATCAGAAGAAGCACTAGTACTACTCTCTCTAGTATTTGAATTTGAATGAACTGAGTCTCCAATGAAAGATGCAACTATCTTTCCTTGTCCTATATCTCTAGGCCAATAGATGGCAAGGAGGGATGATGTGATGTATCTGCTAGAGTCCTGTAAAAAATATTGCTTCTTGTCCTTGTTTAACATCCATCCCAGCCTTGCTAGCTACAAAACTAGCTGGTCGAGGAGGCAATCCTGGCTCATCAAGCTCGGGCTCTTGCTGCTGACTCATGATCCATCTAATCATCAGATCTTCATCTTCATCAATATAATTACTTGCAGTAGGATTGGTATGTTTCAGTTCAACTTTCTTCTTATGATTTTAACCTCAACTTTAAATTATAGTGTATATATACAAGATCGTTGAGGTATTTCTTTTAGACGATTCCTCTGCTTGGAGTAGATAAGGTCGAAGGTAGACTAGTTACGCTCACATCCACTATATAACACTATCTGGAAGAAGATCTTGATAGTAAAATTTTTAAAATATTTTGTTGATCTAACCAAAATGCCCACCTATTCAACTGAAAAAGATATTAATTATTTAAAATTTTAGATTCAGCAAAATTTAAAATTACTTTAAACTAATATTAGACTTAAACTAATATTAGACTTACTAGTACCTACCAGGATCATCTTTAATTTATTTCTGATAGCTTCATTGGATCCAAAAGAATCTATGCCCTTCCCAAAAATCTTGTCTAGAAAAATATTGTTATCATGTATTACTTGTTAAAGTTACTGCTAATAAAAATTGCTCAATAATTTTAACCTAACTTATTTTAGGCACATAGCTACGACATCTGGATCAGGTTTCATCTTATATATAATATTGCATAAGGGACATAAGCTGTTCATCCATGGCAATGTCTGGTATGGAGTACTATAATTTGAATTCAAATAGTAAGCTGCACATACATTTTCAGAATTAGTCAAGTATACTTGTAAAAATATAATTGAATTCAAATTTTAGAGCATTCATAATTTACTGCCGTCCATCAATGATCTAGATATACTCATTGGCATGTGCTGGATCTATCTCTTGGATCTTTTTCTTTTCCCTTTCTATCATGTAATAAAGGAAGCTCATCTGAGCATATCACTCAGAGTCCATGGTCCAAAGTATCTCATATAGAGGTGATAGCCTCCACTATCCTCTTGGCCCATTGCTAGAAATATGTCTCGTCACTAAATTCTTTATAGTGCTCTCTTCAGTATTTATCATGGCATATCTGCGCTGCTGCCACTCTTGATTGACAAACATTTGATGTAGTTCTACTTTCTTGCCAAGAAGACTATCAAGTGCTATATAATTTATAGCAAACCGTGTATCCCTGGTTTTATATTTCTCTTGCAGTAAAGATCCTCATTAATGATAAGATTCATGTATGGTTATAGATGATTCTGGTGACAGTCTATGCTAATTCAACTATTTTCTGTACCCTACCGATCTTTCTAATATCCATCAATATAAGGTTAATACAATGTACAGTACAAGGGGTCCAGAAAATATATGGTCACTGCTGCATCAAGAGCTGCCATGTAGACCTATACTGTGGTTCATTATCTATGTGACCTGCATAATATTTTACTCTCGCACCTGATCAATCACCTCCATCAATCTGGGATATAGTTGCTATTGTGCACCTGATCTGAAGCATCATTAGATTTATGAAAAAAATTTTCATCACAATAAGTCAAGAAGTTGATGCTTCATCTAGTAGGACCAGTCAAACCATGATACATCACTGTTAATCCATACATGGGCCACTTACTCTGATAGGAGGCAATCTAATTTTCTAGCTCTTTATTGCTGTCCAGAAGCTGACCATAAATATCTTGATCTTGGAGGATTATACCTGTACCAGTAGCTATAGATACAATAGCTGAGCGATAATAGGATTGTCTGCTGTATGCATTGGAATATGATCGAAATGAAATCAGGATCCGATAGCCCGTCACATTCCTTATCTTTTTAGTAACTATCAATCCTCTGTTGCTTGGAATCTTTGTTAGCAAAGGCATGTGGATCGACATCGTGGATAGTGTCTTCTATGGAATGTTCCTGTTAGACTTTTTTCTATTACCAAATGCTCTAACATGGATGCAATATGGTTGGCACCTTTCTTGATTGGCACTCTGATTAAGGAGATCCTCCTGAACTATCTCAAACTTTCTTACAACACTTCCAGAGTTCGAGCTTGATTCCAACTCAAAGCTGATGGTCCAAATTACTCCATGCCTGGCTATCTCCTCTAGTTGTCTGCTCATACAAGCTCGCTTGAATGACACCTCGATCCATCTCATTATGAAAGGAATAGATACTCTTTGACTCCTTGAAGTTGATAAGAAGCTGGTTTTGCGGCTCTACGGTTCATCTCTATCTTTTTTAATATTTTTTTCTTTCTTACTTTGAAATCACAAACTGCTTCTTCATCAACTGACAGATCTCTTGTGGACACTGTCGGCATGTAGATATCAAAATAGTTGTCAACCACGTGATACTTCAATCTCATTATCCCATCATCTTTGAATTCTATTATGATCATTTAAAACCTCCAATGATGCCAACTGAGAGCGTTCCTCCATGCACCCGACCAATGTCATGCTCCGCATCCTTCTTCCTCCTCGATGGATCTATTTTTGAATATTTAAAAAGCACATAAACTCAATAATTACATAAATTAATTAATCTTTTGTTTACCTAATATTTTTATTTTTTAATTAATTATATATTTTTAATTTTTAAGATTAAAAAATATAAAAAATTAATATTATAAAAAATTAATTTGATCTTAGATTCAAGTAGGATCTTATCATAGATGCCATATATATATTTTTAAGATAGTAGCCATGCATGAAAGATCACTTTTTCTTCAATATTAGACCTAGAGTACTATTCATAAGATGTATTAAAACATAAATAAATCGGCACGATATTTATAATAAAAGTTGTTTACAGCCCTAAAAGATAATATATCATTATAAAATTTTAATTAATTATTTTATTTTTTATTAATTTTTTAATCTAAAAATATTTTTTAATTTTAAAAAATTATATACTTAATAAAAAATCATGATCTTAGTATAATTGTATAAATCTTTCATAGATCTATAACATATTCTAAAATCATGCCAAAATAAAAAAAATTGATAATATTTTTTCTTATTTTTATTTTTCATGAATTTTAAAAAAAGAGAGAAGAGGGAGAAAGAGAGAAGGAAAGGTTTTGTATGATGCGCGTCACAACGTACCAATTTAATACCTTAATTTCACTATTCTTATAAAGGTTGTGAAAGTAAGGGTTGAATCCACAGAGACCTTTGAGTTATTTCAAAAGTAAAATAATCTAGATATGCGCAGTAGAAAAGGAAATTATCGGAAAATCAGCAGTGAATTTAATCCAAGAATGATCTATCTTAACGAGAGCACGGCCCGTACCCATGAATCATGGCCCATCCCTTTTGGGAATAGATCAATCAAAATGACAGTGAAAATAATCTAGATATGATCTTTCTTAGCGAGAGCACGACCCGTATCCATAAATCATGACCCGTCCCTTTTGGGAACATGTCAATCAGAATTATATATTCACGTAGAGAAAGTTAGCGGTGAAAATAATCAAGATATGACCTATCTTAGCAATAGTACGGCCCGTCCCCGTAGATCACGGCTCGTCCCTTTTGGGAATAGATCAGTCAAAATTATATTCACGTAGAGTAACTTATCTCTAGAGCTTTTCACTGCTCATGAACCAACTTCACACAAGATAAAGAAAAATAGGAATTAATCAAAAGCTCTTTTCATTTCATAAAATGAGGAGTACATCAAATGAATACTAAAACATAAACTTCTTTTCCCAAACATGCTTCCAGAGTGAAGCTGCAGCATATCCGAAGATGGAGCAGTCCGGTGACATGGTGGATAGCATAGAGTGGAAAACCAGGACTAGTGCAGTGGAAGTGGGAATTAGTCAGAACAGACGGGGTCAGAAAGATGGTAGAGAGTGGAAGCAAGGAAAGGAAAAATGGAGAAGAGAGAAATGAGGTGGAGTGGAGGAAGGATTGAGAGAAGTGAGGGCTATGAGCTTCGATCCATCCCGTGATCGAGAGGTCCAAGGTTTTTATAGGCACAACCCCAACAACCTATAGTTTTTCCAATAGAACTCGTTCCAACAACCTAATTGAATCTGTTTCCATGGTTCCAACTGAGCTCCAACAAACCCAGCAAAGCTCAACTGCATCTTGTTCCCAAACTTCGTGGCCGTTCCAATGGTTCAACCGAACTTTGCTGATTTCTTAGTTTGTGCCAACGATCTCCAGATCATCCAACAAACCCAGCTCCAATGCCATCTCCGTGGCTTGAACGGAGCTCCACTCACTGTGGCTCAGATGAACTCAGCGCAGCTCCACTCACTGGGGATGTTCGACGAGTAGCAGGCCGGCGATGGGGGTCTCAGGAGGAGAAATGATCGAGAGAATGTCAGCGACAGGAAGAGGGTCCAGCGAGGAGAGGGTTGCTGACGGCTTGGGATCATGGATTCCGGCCTCCTCGGTGGCGAGGGGGAGAGCACCAGCAGCTTCTCTGGCCGACGGTGGATTGGGCAGGTCCAACGGTGTGGAATGGCCATGAAGGAGAAAGAGAAGAGGAGGAGCAACTTCCGGCTAGTTTTCAGGCCATTAGAGGCTTCTTGGGCCGACGGTGAACATGCCGGAGGCTTGGGCGGCGACGGAGAAGTAGCCCTGGCAAGTTTCGGCTCAAACTGAGCCTTGCAGTCCACGGCTCTATTCGCGGACCACGGCCATGGCAGCTCGTGGACCACCTGGCATGCTATAGACCGAGCGACCGGTCCATGGTGGACCGGCTGCTCCAAAATTCGTGCCTTGTTAAATTCTTTAAAAAATCAATTCTGGGTTCATTTCAAGCCCGATTCTCTTTAAACTTGTTTCATTTGAACCCATAAATCGAGCTCTTCGCATTGACGCTCTCCTTTCCCGCAAATGATATATAAAAATATTAATTTTAAATGAATAAAAATAATTTGATTATTAAATTAATACTTTTATATATGTGTATAGCGTAGTTATCACACCCCCAACTTGAACTTTGCTAGTCCTCGAATAAAGCAGATAGATTATCCATGTGTATCAACCCATCCTTGAATTGGATGTTAACTTAAGCAGCCTTAAAGGCAGATAATACCTCGTCAGACCAGTACTGAGATACTTCATTGGATTATTAATTCAACTCAATTAGTGGTCCAATAGAGCCCATAAAGAATTCTAAAGTTCTTCTTTTGCCAACTTTCCACCTCACTCTTTGAATCCTCTCACTTTCAGGGGTTTAGTTCGGTACCTTTTTGCTAGCTGGCTTTTCCTTTTTTTTAATTGGAATATAGTGTCATGTCCTGGCCTCTTAAGTGTTAGTATTCTTCCCTTTTGACGTGAACCACAATGCTTACCTAGGCAACGGGGCCTGGTTACTTAGGGAGGTACCATTACTTAACAGATTTCTTGACCTTCTCACCTTTTGACGTGAACCACAACGCTTACCTAGGCGATGGGGCCCGGTTACTTAGTAAGAGTTCAAGCAAAGCTGTGAGACAGGACTAACTCCCTTTTTTTTAAAGGAAAAACTTTAGCATACTTGATCTTTTGATTTATACTCTTATGAAGTAGATTCTTCATTGTGATCAATGGTCAGTAGGTTGTGGAATTACTATATGAAATTATTTATGATCTAAACCCTATCATTTATTAAGTTTCTTTAATAATTTATCCCTCAGTATCTTTAGAATTATCTAGATCATTAATCAATCATTGATTAATGTGCCTATGTAACTCCAATTTGAAATAATAATTAGGTGCACATAACATAATCATTTCTAACCGTACTCGAAGATCTAAGTAGGTCAAGTTTTTTTCTCCCCCCCAACTTAATCGACATTGTCCTCAATGGAGGGAGAAAAAAATATATGACAAGGAAAGATACGACCTGGAAGGGTGCTTGAACTGGATGTTCCTTTGTTGTCATACTCCCCTCACTTTATTATTCTTTTAAAAGAAAAGAAACTTGTTAAAATAAAAGCATAAACTGGGTTGCCTCCCAGGAACGCTAAGTTTAAAGTCTTCATCCAGACTTAGTGGATCTTCTAAATTATGTCGATTAATACATCTACTACATTATTAGATATACTTAGCCATGGCAGATGGTTGGACAAAG
Organism: Areca catechu; assembly: GCA_021397845.1. Lineage (NCBI taxonomy): Eukaryota > Viridiplantae > Streptophyta > Magnoliopsida > Arecales > Arecaceae > Areca > Areca catechu. Next base: position 18,688,735 of record CM038043.1, read on the forward strand.
TCCAATCAGTAGTGTCCCATATGATATCTTTGTTATGCATATCTACAAGATGTCTCCTGGTAGTAGATACTCGGAGATGGCTTGGTGAGCAGAGTAGATATTGGTTCTAGTGCAGGGGCTGAGTAAAAAGTGAAGGGTACAACAAATTGCTCAAACTTTGATATTCAAGATGGATTTAATAAATCAATCAGCTTCTCCACGCTATCTATCCCAATGCAGTTCAGATGTTTGCGAGATGGGTTTCCAGTAAAGTTATCAGGGCTATCATACTCAAGGACTGCATTACTTGGTTCTGGAAATGATAATTTGGTTGGGCAGTCTACTGGTAAATCAGAGATTGGCCCTTCAATAGCTTCTTTGGAGTCATTTGGCAAACCTATAAATTGGGTTTCCTGGTCAGGAGTTACATCATATTCGTAGAATGGATCGGTTATCTTGACTAGGAGTGGCTCTTGCTCTAGTGTAGGTGAGGTTTCTAATGAGGAAGCTATTTGTGTATCAGAGAGATGGATCATCTGTTCATATTTCATGATTTATGGAGGAGTGGAACTAGGTGGTTCTAATAGAGCATTCACTTCATCCATGTATGCATCTATGTTAAAACTGTCCATATCAAAATGGGCTAGACAGGATTGTAGAAGGTCTTGAGTGGGCATGTTAGGGGTGGTTTCTCCTACAAATTTCTTTAGCATGTTTATCTCATCAAATCCATCACTTTGTGGTCCATCGATTGTACTAAATATATTCAACCTCAACTTTTTATTCCCAAATGACACATCCATGGCTCCTGTTCTATAATTAATGCATGCATTTGCTGTAGCCAGGAAGGGTTGGCCTAGGATAATGGGAATGTCTTGGATTGCTACTTGATTCCATGTCGAGGACTAAGAAGTCAACTAGAAAATAAAACTCATCTACATTGACTAAGACATTCTCAAGCATCCCACGTGGTACCTTAACTGATCTGTCGGCTAACTACAGGGTGACTGAAGTGGGTTTCAATTCTCCTAGTCCAAAGAGTTCATACACCGAGCTAGGTAGAAGGTTTACACTGGCCCCTAAGTCCAGGAGAGCTTTTTCAATGTGAAAGTTTCCTCTGACACAAGAAATAAGGGGAGCTCCTGGATCCTTGAGTTCAGAGGGGTGGTGTGTTGGAAGATAGAACTGGCATGTTCCATAAGGCATACTTTCTTTGGAATTTGTGATCTAGATTTACGTTTCTGGATGCATAAATCTTTCAAAAATTTAGTATATGCCGGAACCTGTTTAATTGCATCCAAGAGGGGAAGATAAATTTGAACTTGCTTAAATAACTCAAGTGTTTCCTCGAGTCCTTTCTTCTTCTCAGTAGGAATAGGGGCTTTTAGGACATCTGGGTACGGTACCTTGGGCAAGTAGGATGGTTCTGGTACAATCAGTTCATCTTCTTTTCTTAGCTCCTTATCCTTAGATGGTTTTGATTTAGGTTGGGTTGGAGGTATGGGGCAGGTCTCATTAGTTCTGCTAGGTTGCTCGATGACCTTTCCATTCTTGAGAGTCATTACTGATTTGGCATGTTCAAAAACAAATTCTGGGATTTTGGAGCCTTCAGCCATGAATTATCCTTTCAGGTTACTAATGGGTAGGCTAGGTAACTTACCTTCCTCCCTTCTATTAAGAGTTGTAGTTAGCTGATTTATCTGGGCTTCTAGCTTGGCAATGGACTGAGTGTGGGAGTGAAGAAGTTGGTTACTCATTTCTGGCCTTTTCAGTACTTGGTGCATCCTCTCGTCGAAGGTAGGATCATGATTATTTAGTGGAGGTTGTGGGGCACTCGGGTGTTGCAAATATGACATTCTTCCAAAGTTGGTTTCCTGATAGTTGGACCTAACTAATGTTGGATTAATAACAGGTTGGGGTTTTAAGAAAAGTTTGGATGATTTCACCAGCCAGGATTGTGAATATTTGAAAATGGATCATTTCCTGATCTAGGAGCCATTCGAGTTTGTGCTTGATGGGCTTGTTCCTGAATGATCGTAGGGAATTGATAAGCGGCTAGACAATCACCTATCAAATGGGTAGGACTTGAATAGATAATGCAAACATCATGGTTTTGACGAGGCGAGGAAATATTTTCACTTTGTAAGATTCGGTCAAACTTTTGGGACAGTTCATCTACCGTGCTGTAGATGTCTACAAAATGACCTACTTCATATTTTCCACCTCTTTTAGGTCCTATGGGAGGATCTCTACAGGCAACAGACATATGATGCAAGGAATTTTCACTCAGGGTTTCAAAAAGCTGCCAAGCCTCATGTTCATTTTTGAGCATGAATGTTCCTCCACATGAGGCATCCACCATCTACCGGTGCCTTTCTGACAAACCATTATAAAAACACTGGACTAACTACCATTTAGGTATGGCATGGTGTGGACATTTCCTAATTAATTCTTTCAACCTCTCATGTCTCATGAAACATTTCCTTGTTTAACTGGAAAAAACTGGTTATGGCTTTTCTAATTTGATTCATTTTTCCTATTGGGAAGTATTTCTTAAGAAATTCCCTCTGAAGTTGATCCCAAGTCAAAATGGTTACAGTGTCTAGAGAATTCAACCAGTACTTAGCTCTATATTTTAAGGAAAAAGGGAATAACTTAAGCCTAAGGGCATCATCGAAGAAATTTTGGATCTTGATAGTTGAACATATTTCCAGGAATTCATCTGTGTTTGTAGGGGTCTTCATTTACAAGTCCATAAAAAGATGGCAACATCTGAATTGTGCTGGACTTAATTTCATACTGGACAGCTTCTACTGGAGGTATTTGAATACACGGTGAATAAGTATACTTTGAAGGAGTGAAGTACTCCTTCAGTTGTCCTGGAGGATTGATTCCTTGATTGGGGTCCATAGTATGTGATGTGTTTGCTCTACAGGTTCTGTCTAGTTCAGGATCTAGGGATATGATTTCAGGTTCTAAAGACCGACGGCCTAACATACACCCTACAATAATACTTTAAAGCAAACAGCAGTTCAATGTTTTTTTTTAACAAGAAATTGGAAGAATGAGAGAAAGAGGATCTAAAAGAAAGACTCCTAAGAGAATCATAGCCTAGAGAGAAAAGAGAGCCATGTTAAATTTTTTTCTTTTTCAAACAAGTAACACGAACAAAATCAATTCTATCCTAGGATTAACCTAGAACTAGACAGCTCCTAACTGTTCCAAGGTTACCTTCGAGCACTCCAAGCCCAAGATCAATCAACTGACCCGGCCAGGTAAATGCAAGGTTGGTGGGGGTCCCCCCATTGCTTGTCTTAGACACCAATAAAAATTGGCCAGGTAAGCGAATGAAACCAATTAAAGAACCACCTTCCTTCGGGCTCTTGTCCCTAAACCACTTGCCTTTGACACCGAACAACTAAATGTTCTAAACCCGGTCCAACTCTTGGGTTCCTTTGTCCTATTGAGCTCGAATTTTCTAGGGCTGGCATCTAGTTAATTTTAGAGTTAAGGTCTAGGTCAATGCACATGCAGGGGAATGATTTGTGGACTAAGAAAGGATAATAAACTCCCCACCTTATCTGGTTAATGAGGTTAAGTGCCCTTAAGTTAGTTATGGAAAGATGAATGCAGCAAGCAAGGTGTTCAAATCTTGAAATTATCAACAAACAAAATTACACTAATTACTTTTTTTTTAATTTGATGGTTAAGTTTCTAATCTCCTACTAAGTTATGAGGCTGTCAAGGAAATTTTTTTAAGATGTTCAATTTACGGAGGAAAATACTCACAAACAATTTTTTTTAATTTTGATTTTTTTTGTTTCTTTTAAAATAATGCCAAAAAATCCCTGGCAATAGTGCCAAAAATCTGATGCACGTCGCAACGCACCGATTTAATACCTTAAATTTCACTATTCTTATGAAGCGTAGTGAGAGTAAGGGTTGAATCTACAGGGACCTTTGAGTTATTTCAAAAGTAAAATAATCCATATATGCATAGTAGAAAAGGGAATTATCAGGAATTCAGTAGTGAATTTAATCCAGGAATAATCTATCTTAACGAGAGAACGGCCCATGCCCGTAGATCACGGCCCGTCCCTTTTGGGGATAGATTAATCAAAATGACAGTGAAAATAATCCAGATATGATCTTTCTTAGCAAGAGCACGGCCCGTACCCATAGATCACAGCCCGTCCCTTTTGAGAACAGATCAATCAGAATTATATATTCACGTAGAGAAAGCTAGCAGCGAAAATAATCAAGATATGACCTATCTTAGTGAGAGCACGGCCCATACCCGTAGATCACGGCCCATCCCTTTTGGAAATAGATCAATTAAAATTATATTCATGTAGAGTAACTTACCTTTAGAGCTTTTCATTGCTCATGAACCTGCTTCACACAAGATAATGAAACATAGGAATTAATCAAAAGCCCTTTTCATTTCATAAAATGAGGAGTACATCAAATGAATACTAAAACATAAACTCCTTTTCCCAAACAGGCTTCCAGAGTGAAGTTGTAGCATATCCGAAGATGGAGCAGTTCGGTGATGTAGTGGAGAGTGGAGAGTGGAGAACTAGGACTGGTGCAGTGAAAGTGGGAACCAGTCAGGATGGAGGGGGTCAGAAAGATGGTAGAGAGTGGAAGCAAGGAAAGGAAAAATGGAGAAGAGAGAAATGAGGTGGAGTGGAGGAAGGATTGAGAGAAGAGAAGGGATTTAGAGAAGTGAGGGTTGTGGGCTTCGATCCATCCCATGATCGAGAGGTCCAAGGTTTTTATAGGCACAACCCCAGCAACCTACGATTTTTCCAACAAAACTCGTTCCAGCAACTCAACTGAATCTGTTTCCATGGTTCCAACTGAGCTCCAACAAACCTAACGAAGCTCAACTGCATTTCATTCCCAAACTCCGTGGCTGTTCCAACGTGTTGGCTTTGGCTCCTTAATTTTGATGATTAACAAAAGGTTGAGTATATGTTTGGACTAATGTTTCATCTCAAGATAAAGTTTCAGGACTTAGGTTATTCAAAAAGAGTATCAAGAGTACAATGATGAAACCAAGCTTGCCTGGTTTGGGAAAGAGCTCTTCTACCTTAAACAAGATCAAATTTCTCATATTGGACCTTCTTGTAAAGAAGTAATTGACAAAAGTAACAAAGGCTTAGAGAAACTCAAGCATGGCACGCACCTCTCTAGAGTTTCAGAAAATTTCAGATCAGAGGTCGACCACCAGAGGTCGACACCTTGTCAAAGGTCGACCACCAGAGGTCGACTCATGAAGAAAAGAAAAGTTCAGCAAGGCCGGCATGGCAAAATTTCAGTGGCACGCTCCAGAGGTCGACCACCAGAGGTCAACACCTGTCCAGAGGTCGACACCAGAGGTCGACTCATAGCCTGAGAATTCAAACTGGACAGAACTATGATTTTCTGGATTTTTGCCTAAGATAAACTGGAGGTCGACTCATGAGGTCGACACTTGATCCAGAGGTCGACTCATGAGGTCAACTCATGGCATAACAGCTCGTTTTTCTGAACTTTTGCTTTGATTTTTAACGGCCATAAACGGCCATATTTTTGATTTTAATGGTCTTGTGGAGTTGTTTCAGCTTGAATGAGGTATTTAACCTCCACCAAACTTCAAAAAAGACAATGAGACAAAGTGAAAAGGATTAAAGTGAAAGTAAAAAGCCTTCAATCAATTCCAAGCCAAAAAGAGTGAGAAATCCAAGAGATTCCTTAGCCAAAAGCTTTCCATCTTTGAGGAATCCAACTTTCAAGAGTTTGGCATTTAGTGAGGTCCAAGATTCCAAGAGAAAGGCTTGAAGAGTCTCCATCAAGAGCTACATCGAATTACTTTTTGCTCAAAAGGAGTTTGTCTTGTTTTATTCATTGTATTCATATTCTTTTTGTCTTAGGCTAGTTTCAAGGGAATTTGAAACTAGTGTGAGGTTTGTTGGTGAGCCAATGATAAAACCAACTAGGGTTGCTTGTAAGCCCGAAGCCAAAACAAGTGAGTGAGGTTTGTTGGTGAGCCAATTGATAAAACCAACTAGGATTGCTTGTAAGCCCGAAGCCAAAACAAGTGTGTAAGGTTTCGACTTGTTAGCCTGGTAAAACAAGTCGGCTGTAATCTAGAAAAGATTATAGTGGAAATTCCCAAGTGGAGCTTGAGGAGTGGATGTAGGTGCTAGGTGCACCGAACCACTATACTTCTTGTGTGTTTGCATTGCTTTACTCTCTATTTTCTTTTGCTCTTTAATTGTTGTTTTACTTCATTGCTTCCGTTGCACAATTACTTGAGCACTATCACTCTTCACCTTTGAACTTGATAGCACATATATTGCTTTAATTTTAAAATACTCAATTCACCCCCCCTCTTGGGCACCATATCTGGGCAACAAGTGGTATCAGAGCACCGGTACTCTCTTGTAGGTCCAACGATCTTGAGTGAAAGATCATGGCCGCCCCAATTGGAATGGGTGTAGTTGAAGGACAAGCATCAAATCGCCCTCTTTTCTTTAATGGCACAAACTACACATACTGGAAAACTCGTATGCGTATTTATTTACAAGCTGTAGATTATCATATATGGAGAGTAATTACTAAAGGGCCTCATCAGCCCACTCACTTGGTTAATGGCATTATCACCCCAAAATCTGAGGAAGAATGGGATGACAATGACATCAAACAAGCTGAGTTAAATGCTAAGGCGATGAATTTGCTATTCTGTGCACTTGACCCTAGTGAATTCAACAGAATATCAAATTGTATTTCCGCCAAAGAAATTTGGGATACACTTGAGGTTACCCATGAGGGTACACACCAAGTGAAGACCACAAAGGTGAACATGCTCATTCATACGTATGAGATGTTCAGGATGGAACCAACTGAAAGTATAAGTGAAATGTATACTAGATTTACCAATATAGTAAATGGTATGAGGAGTTTGGAAAAAATTATATCTAATGGTGAACTGGTTAACAAACTTCTCAGGTCTCTTCCGGCTTCATGGGATGCGAAAGTAACAGCCATAGAAGAAGCCAAGGATGTCAATACTCTACCTCTTGAGCAGCTTCTTGGATCATTGATGACTTACGAGCTTTCACTAAAGCAGAAGACAGTGGACAATGACAAGAAAAAGAAAGCTATAGCCTTCAAGTCCACTACAAAGGAAGAGTCAAGTGATGAATCAGAAGAAGAAGCTGATGATGATGAGACACTCCTCATTACAAGAAAATTCAAAAAATTCATGAGAAAGAAGAAGGGCTTCTACAAGAAAAGGCCACAAAAAGGTGATTACAATAAAGATAAAGAGAAAGAAAAAGAAAGGGATCCATCCATCTGCTTCGAGTGCAAGAAGCCTGGACATTATAAAACGGATTGCCCTTTGCTTAAAAAGAGTCGAAGGATGTTGAGAAAGAAAGCCATGATGGCTACCTGGAGTGAGAGTGATGACTCCAGCAGTGATGAAGAGCAGCAGGTAGTCGCCAACCTGTGTTTCATGGCCAATGAAGATAATGAGGTAAATTCTGAACCTGAAATTGAATTTACTTTCAATGAATACATGATGCTTTTGATGATTTAGTTATGGAGTATGAAAAACTAAAACTGAAAAATAAGAATTAAGAAAGCTAAATCAAGAGCTTACCAAAAGTTCAACAATTTTCAACTGAAATTGAAGATTTAATTCAAGAAAACAAGAATTAACTGAACATGTAAAGACCTTGAAAAATTATAATGATAATCTTTAAAAGAAAATGATTCTTTGAAAAATAATAGAAGTTTTAAAACTAATGAGAAAATTGAAAAACAAAACAAAAACTATTGCTTCAAAACAAGAATTACAAAGAAGAGTTAGAAAAAGTAAAACCTTTTGTAGAAAAGTTTACTTTTAGTTCAGAAAAATTAAGTATGCTTTTAAATAGTCAACATGCAGTGTTTAACAAAGCTGGACTTGGATTTAAGCCACATAATCAGCAAAAACTTTACAAAAACTTTTTCATACATGCATCTTCTAATATTACCTGCTATGCATGTGGTAAGTTAGGACATAAATCATATATGTGTAATAGAAGAAAATTAAATACTTTGGAAAGATTTGGGTTCCAAAAGGAACCAATTTGACTAACCCTAAAGGACCCAAGATGACTTGGGTACCTAAAGTTTCAACTTGATTATTTTTGCAGGTGTGCCTTGCAACCAAAAATAAAAGAAGAATGTGGTATCTGGATAGTGGTTGCTCAAGGCACATGACTGGGGATGTGAAGCAATTCTCATCACTAGCAGCTATTGATGGTGGAAACGTTACTTTTGGTGATAATGGAAAAGGTAAAATCGTCGGATTGGTAAAATCCATATCACCCCTAATGCTTATGTAGATAATGTATTATTTGTTGATGGCTTGAAGCATAATCTTTTTAGCATTAGTCAGTTTTGTGATAAAGGTTTTAAAGTAATTTTTGAATCATCTTTGTGCATGGTATCTAGTCTTGATGTCGATGGCATCAAATTCACTGGTCATAGGCATGGAAACATTTACATGGTTGATCTTGATGATCTAGCCATGGAAAGTGGTCAATGCCTAGTGGCTAGGGAAGCCAAGGCAAGTGAAACTAGTTGGCTTTGGCATCGTAGGCTAGGGCATGCTAGTATGCAGTTGATTTCAAAATTAAGCAAAAAGAATCTTGTAAAAGAATTACCAAAACTCACATTTGAAAAAGATAAGATTTATGCTGCATGTCAATTTGGAAAACAAACTAAATCTACTTTCAAACCTAAAGGAGTAGTATCTACTACTAGACCCCTTGAATTATTGCATATGGACCTCTTTGGACTAACCAGAACAACTAGTTTGGGAGGTAAAAAATATGGGCTAGTAATTATAGATGATTACTCACGATTTACTTGGGTAATATTTTTAGCTAATAAAGATGAAACGTTTTTCAGCTTTTGTTAAATTTCATAAAAGGGTTTCAAACGAAAAAGATCTCACTATTGTTTCTTTGCGTAGTGATCATGGAACTGAATTTGACAATCATGATTTTGAAGCTTTTTGTAATGAAAATGTCATTAGTCATAATTTTTCTGCACCTAGGACACCTCAACAAAATGGGGTGGTAGAAAGAAAGAATAGGACACTTGAAGAAATGGCACGCACAATTGTTGACTCTGGTCTTGATTTTGATGATTGACAAAATGTTTAAGTATATATGAGTACTAATTGTGTTTTAAGTGTATTTCTCATATCTTAGTACTCAACCATGTTGAATGAAGAAATGCTTGTATTTCAGTTGAAAAAGTCCTTAAATTAATGAAAAATCAAATATATGGACTTTGGAATTAATATGAAAGGATTTGAAGATGGTTCAGCAAGGCCGGCACGGCAAAATTTCAGTGGCACGCTTCAGAGGTCGACACCAGAGGTCAACACCTGTTCAGGTCGACACCTGAGGTCAACACCTGTTCAGAGGTCGACACCTGAGGTCAACACCTGTCCAGAGGTCGACACCTGAGGTCAACACCTGTCCAGAGGTCGACACTTGATCCAGAGTCGACACCAGAGGTCAACACCTGTTCAGAGGTCGACACTTGAGGTAAACACCTGTTCAGAGGTCGACACCTGAGGTCAACACCTGTCCAGAGGTCGACACCTGAGGTCGACACCTGAGGTCGACACTTGATCCAGAGGTCGACTCATGGTATAACGGCTAGTTTTTCTGAACTTTTGATTTGATTTCTAACGGCCATAAACGCCATATTTTTGATTCTAACGGTCTTGTGGAGTTGTTTCAGCTTGAATGAAGTATTTAACCTCCACCAAACTTCAAAAAAGACATGGAGACAAAGTAAAAAGGATTAGAGTGAAAGTAAAAAGCCTTCAATCAATTTCAAGCCAAAAAGAGTGAGAAATCCAAGAGATTCCTTAGCCAAAAGCTTTCCATCTTTGAGGAATCCAACTTTCAGAGTTTGGCATTTAGCAAGGTCCAAGATTCCAAGAGAAAGGCTTGAAGAGTCTCCATCAAAAGCTTCATCGAATTACCTTTTGCTTAAAAAGGAGTTTGTATTGTTTTTATTCATTGTATTCATATTCTATTTGTGGTAGGCTAGTTTCAAGGGAATTTGAAACTAGTTTTAGGTTTGTTGGTGAGCCAATGATAAAACCAACTAGGGTTGCTTGTAAGCCCGAAGCCAAACAAGTGAGTGAGGTTTGTTGGTGACCATTGATAAAACCAACTAGGGTTGCTTGTAAGCCCGAAGCCAAAACAAGTGAGTGAGGTTTGTTGGTGAGCCAATTGATAAACCAACTAGGGTTGCTTGTAAGCCCGAAGCCAAAACAAGTGAGTGAGGTTTGTTGTGAGCCAATTGATAAAACCAACTAGGGTTGCTTGTAAGCCCGAAGCCAAAACAAGTGTGTAAGGTTTTGACTTGTGAGCCTGGTAAAACAAGTCGGCTGTAATCTAAAGATTATAGTGGAAATTCCCAAGTGGAGCTTGGGGAGTGGATGTAGATGCTAGGTGCACCGAACCACTATACTTCTTGTGTGTTTGCATTGCCTTTCTCTTTATCTTCTTTTGCTCTTTAATTATCGTTTTATTTCATTGCTTCCGTTGCACAATTATTTGAGCACTATCACTCTTCACCTTAGATCTTGTTAGCATATATATTGCTTTAATTTTTAAAATACCCAATTCACCCCCCCTCTTGGGCACTATATCGGGCAACAACAATGCTTTGCGAAAACGATTTACCTAGATATTTTGGGCAGAAGCCATTAATACTTCCTGTTACATTTTAAATCGTGTTTTAATTCGACTTATTTTGAAGAAAACACCATATGAGCTTTGGAAAAATCGAAAACCTAATATCAAGTATTTTCGTGTATTTGGTTGCCGTTGTTTCATATTAAACAATGGCAAAGATAATATCAGTAAATTTGATGCCAAGTCAGATGAGGGTATCTTCTTAGGATACTCTACTTCTAGCAAGGCATACAGGGTCTTCAACAGAAGAACTCTTCTGGTTGAAGAATCAATTCATGTAGTGTTTGATGAATCTAATGAAAAATCTTCTAGAAAAGAAGATTCTATTGATGATGAAACAGGTACAAAGAAGCTTGAACAATTGACAATCAATGAAGATGAGCCCAAAGGAGATGATGATCAAGAAAATGAAGATCAAACTCAAGAGATCAATGCAACTTCACCAAACCTTTACCTAAAGAGTGGAGGTATGCACACGGACACCCCAAAGAATTAATAATTGGTGATCCGTCAAAGGGAGTAAGTACACGTTCTTCTATTAGAAATGTTTGTGATTATTTAGCTTTTGTATCTCAGATAGAGCCTAAGTCAATTGAAGAAGCTGAAAAAGATTGTAACTGGATTAATGCTATGCAAGATAAACTAAATCAATTTAAAAGAAATAATGTTTGGACTTTAACTGAAAGACCCCTTAATGTTTCTGTAATTGGCACAAAATGGATTTTTAGAAATAAACTTGATGAACATGGTATTGTAACTAGAAACAAAGCTAGACTTGTTGCTAAAGGCTACAACCAGGAAGAAGGATCGACTTTGATGAAACCTTTGCTCCTGTTGCTAGGCTAGAAGCAATTAGACTTTTACTTGCTTTTTTGCTTGTTTTATGGATTTCAAGTTATTGCAAATGGATGTTAAGAGTGCTTTTTAAATGGATTTATTGAAGAGGAAGTTTGTGTTGAACAACCTCCTGATTTTGAAAATCATGAATTTCCTAACCATGTTTTTAATTGCATAAAGCATTGTATGGTTTAAAGCAAGCTCCTAGAGCTTGGTATGATAGATTAAGTTCATTTTTGATGAAGAATGATTTTCTAGAGATAATGTAGATAATACATTATTTTTGAAAAAGAAAAATGATGATCTCTTAGTAGTACAAATCTATGTAGATGATATTATTTTTGGTGCTACTAACGAATGTCTTTGCAAGAATTTGCAAAGTTATACAGAGTGAGTTCGAGATGAGCATGATGGGAGAACTCAACTTCTTCATCGGACTCCAAATTAAGCAAACCAAGAGGGGATCTCCATCAACCAAGCCAAGTACACAAGGGAAATATTGAAAAGTTTGGGATGGAGACTACCAAACCAATAGGTACCCCTATGAGCTCTTCATGTAATTAGACAAAGATGAATGTGGTAAATCAGTAGACCAAAAATTATATAGAGGCATGATTGGTTCATTGCTATATCTAACTGCCAGTAGACTAGATATAATGTTTAGTGTTTGTATGTGTGCACGTTTTCAGTCTGCTCCTAAAGAATCACATCTCTTAGCTGTAAAACGTATATTTAGATACTTATCTGGGTCAATTGAAATTGGTCTTTGGTACTCTAGAGAGTCATCATATGAATTGATTGCATATTCTGATGCTGATTTTGCTGGGTGTAAACTTGATCGTAAAAGTACTAGTGGAACTTGTCAATTCCTAGGAGTTAATTTGATTTCATGGAGCAGCAAGAAACAGAATTCGGTTGCTCTATCTACGGCGGAAGCCGAATATATAGCAGCTGGAAGCTGTTGTGCTCAGATTCTATGGATCAAACAACAACTCGAGGACTTTGGCATCAAACTAACTAAGACACCCATAAGATGTGATAATACTATTGCAATCAATTTAACGAAAAATCCTGTACAACATTCAAGAAGCAAACATATTGAAATAAGACATCACTTCATAAGAGATCACGTTCAAAACTCTAATGTGTTGTTAGAATTCATTTGTACTGATTATCAATTGGCTGATATATTCACAAATCATTGAATGAAGATAGATTTTGTATGATCAGAAGAGAACTGGGAGTCATTGATCCTTTTGCTTGAAACTCTTCAATTCTCATCAAATTCCTCAAAAATGATTTATAAATTCTCAAATATGTTTAAAGCTTATTTTTCTAAATTTTATCAATTTTTTAAATTTTACCGAATTCTATTTTGGCTAATTTATTTTTGGAGGTCGACACTTAAGTTTTTGGAGGTCGACACTTGAGGTCGACCCCTGAGATTTTTAGAGGTCGACACTTGAGGTCGACCCCTGAGAATTTTTAGAGGTCGACACTTGAACGGAAATCTCCTTTTTTAAAACCCGTCTGCAAGCCACTTTTTCTCCATTTCTTTCCATTTCTCCTTCGTGTGGTCCCCCTCCAACTTCCCTAAACCTCTAAACAGTGGATTTCCAACCCTCTCCTTCATCTTTTTGGGTAATCTTCTCCTCTCCTCTTGTTTTCTTTTGAACCAAACCGTTTTTGACCGTGTTCTTGGTTTTGGACAACCGAAAGCTTTTGCCTCTATCTACCCTCAAATCTCGGTTGTTTTTCAATTGAAATCACTTATTTCTTTCCTCCGTTTCTTTCATTTTCTCCATTTACTCTCGATTTTCTCCATTTTCACAAACTCTATCTCACCATTTCACCATTTCCTCTTTTTTCTCAAACCGTGAACCTCTCTTCTCCTCTCTTTTCTTGGTTCCTTTCTCTTAGCCTTGCATTATCCTACTTCTCCCTAATTTACCCCTCTTCCTTCCATATGGGTCCAAGAAAGCACTTGGCAGTAAGGAAAAGGAGAATGGAACAAGGCCAAGGTAGCACTGAGCGACGAAGAAAGGTCAGACATGAGCGTGAGCCGACCCCAGAGCCACCTGCACCAGTGCCAGCCAGCTTAGTACGGAAGAGCATTGCGAGTGGAAGACGTGTGGACATACCTTTCTGGGATCAGCATCACTTTTTTATAGGAGATGTGCTGAGAGATGCAGGTCTGGTTCACTTCTGCACGATGACTGAGAGATTCTACCCAGACCTCGTCAGGGAGTTCTATGCATCCATGGCCACTGATGGCATTGGATGGTCAGCTACTGTACGTGGGATCGAGATTCCAGTGACACCGGAGGTCATCAGTCGGGTTTGGAGGATTCCACTTCATGGCACTGCTGCCACTTCTATCAGCAACAGAGAGCATGCCTTCAGATGTATTCTAGAGCGTGAGGATGTTAGCGGCATTTTCACAGTAGCTGCTAACCAGCTTTCACTGGAGATGAGAGTGCTACATCATATCATCGCCCGTATCTTGATTCCGAAGAGCGGGAGGTTCGACTTTATCACTGAGCGTGAGTTGGTGTTGATGGTGTCCCTGAGACAGCGGACTCCCATCAACCTTCCCAGGATCATGCTTCTGCAGATGGGTGAGGCAGCATCTCACAGGAGACTAGTTCAGCCATATGGTATGGGGCTGACACAGCTATTCAGGGAGCATGGAGTTTCATTTGATGGTATACCTTTCAGTCAGCTGCAGCATACTGATACATATGGAGAGAATCCCTGCATAGGATGGGATTTCGATTGATTGGTGACCGTTGGGTGCGACGAGAGTCTGTTCAGGAGCCAGATGAGGAGGATGAGATCCGAGCAGCTGAGGCAGGGCCTTCAGAGCCTACTGATCATGGTACACCTCCTCGCCCAGCACCAGAGTCAGAGACTGCGGAGCCTGAGCCATTCACGCCACCACCCTCATCAGCTCCAGCACCTACTGCTACTGCTACACCACGGAAGATTACAGCGAGGATATCGGACTTTGAGCAGAGTGACTGATCACATTTCAGAGATCCGGACAGAGATTGCTGGTGTACGACAGGAGCTACATGGTCTGCGGATCCACACAGATATGCGTATTGGAGCTCTCTCAGCTAGTGTAGATGCAGGATTTCAACAGATCCTCAGCCTACTGAGATTAGCATTGCCACCAGGGACTGTAGATCCGACAGTATCTCCTCCACATTCTGATGATGATGATGATGATGGCTCCAGTGGATACAGTGACAGTGATGGAGATCAGCCTGGAGCAGGTAGCTCTGATGTTCCACCTGCAGATCTGATTTCAGAGATTCCCCCTTCTACTGATCCTCCTTCTACTGATCTTCCCAGTACAGATCCTCCAGCTACAGATGTGCCAGTAGATACTGAGTTTACTGAGTCACTTTTTGAGACTATTACAGGGATTCTAGATGATAGAGATGAGCATACAGAGACAGATATTGATGATCCCACTGCCTATGAGCTAGTCAGCAGGCACACTCCAGCTCAGTCTACTCAGCATACTGATCCATCTACTCCTTCTGCTACTGCTTCTGTCAGGACACCTGTGGAGCCTTTTCCTCGGACCTATAGATCTCGTAGGACTACCCCTAGGTCTGGTCCCTCTCTGAGGACTCGGAGTCTCACTCATAGGACTCCAAAATCCTCATCTAGGATCTTGGCTCCTATCTCTTTTGATATACCTTCTGATGAGGAGTAGCCTCATAGATTTGCTTGATGTATGATGTACTAGTTTACTTTGTATGATCTGATGTATCAGTGTTTTGTGCTTACTATGTAAGCAATTTTGTAACTGAATACATTTATATACTTATCTACATTGTGATATTTTACTGTCTGATACCAGCTCTTAGCATTTATCTTTTTAAACCCTCAAGTTAGAATGTGTTTGTTATATTGAATGCACAAATTGAGGGGGAGCATGTATTTTATGCAACTAAATACTTCATTATAATGGAACATAATTTTCCTTAATATATCTTTTACTACAAAGAATGCACTTTTTGATTCTTGACAAAAAGGGGGAGTAGAGTATAAGTAAAGTATATATGAGATTCTCATGACTCTTTCTTATGAGTAGAATATGTATATATAGTATGTATATATGGTTCTTATGATTCTTATGACTCTTTCATGGAGTAGAGTATAGTAAAGTATATATGATTCTTATGACTCTTTCATGGAGTAGAGTATAGTAAAGTATATATGATTCTTATGAGTAAAGCTTTTATGTTTCTTATCTTTTTGACTCATGAGAATGTTTTCACAAAAAGAAAGAAGTAAATGAAAAGTAAAATTTTTTTGACTCTTGAGAATGTTTTCACAAAAAGTAGATGAAAAGTAAAATTTTTATGGTATACTCATGCATGTAAGGATTCTTTGAAAATTTTTTTTATTGCTATATTTTGCTTTTGGACTTAATTGCATATATACTCAAGGTTTTGTCATCATCAAAAAGGGGGAGATTGTTGGCTTTGGCTCCTTAATTTTGATGATTAACAAAAGGTTGAGTATATGTTTGGACTAATGTTTCATCTCAAGATAAAGTTTCAGGACTTAGGTTATTCAAAAAGAGTATCAAGAGTACAATGATGAAACCAAGCTTGCCTGTTTGGGAAAGAGCTCTTCTACCTTAAACAAGATCAAATTTCTCATATTGGACCTTCTTGTAAAGAAGTAATTGACAAAAGTAACAAAGGCTTAGAGAAACTCAAGCATGGCACGCACCTCTCTAGAGTTTCAGAAAATTTCAGGTCAGAGGTCGACCACCAGAGGTCGACACCTTGTCAAAGGTCGACCACCAGAGGTCGACTCATGAAGAAAAGAAAAGTTCAGCAAGGCCGGCACGGCAAAATTTCAGTGGCACGCTCCAGAGGTCGACCACCAGAGGTCAACACCTGTCCAGAGGTCGACACCAGAGGTCGACTCATAGCCTGAGAATTCAAACTGGACAGAACTATGATTTTCTGGATTTTTGCCTAAGATAAACTGGAGGTCGACTCATGAGGTCGACACTTGATCCAGAGGTCGACTCATGAGGTCGACTCATGGCATAACAGCTAGTTTTTCTGAACTTTTGATTTGATTTCTAACGGCCATAAACGGCCATATTTTTGATTTTAATGGTCTTGTGGAGTTGTTTCAGCTTGAATGAGGTATTTAACCTCCACCAAACTTCAAAAAGACAATGAGACAAAGTGAAAAGGATTAAAGTGAAAGTAAAAAGCCTTCAATCAATTCCAAGCCAAAAAGAGTGAGAAATCCAAGAGATTCCTTAGCCAAAAGCTTTCCATCTTTGAGGAATCCAACTTTCAAGAGTTTGGCATTTAGTGAGGTCCAAGATTCCAAGAGAAAGGCTTGAAGAGTCTCCATCAAGAGCTACATCGAATTACTTTTTGCTCAAAAGGAGTTTGTCTTGTTTTATTCATTGTATTCATATTCTTTTTGTCTTAGGCTAGTTTCAAGGGAATTTGAAACTAGTGAGGTTTGTTGGTGAGCCAATTGATAAAACCAACTAGGGTTGCTTGTAAGCCCGAAGCCAAAACAAGTGAGTGAGGTTTGTTGGTGAGCCAATTGATAAAACCAACTAGGGTTGCTTGTAAGCCCGAAGCCAAAACAAGTGTGTAAGGTTTTGACTTGTGAGCCTGGTAAAACAAGTCGGCTGTAATCTAGAAAAGATTATAGTGGAAATTCCCAAGTGGAGCTTGAGGAGTGGATGTAGGTGCTAGGTGCACCGAACCACTATACTTCTTGTGTGTTTGCATTGCTTTACTCTCTATTTTCTTTTGCTCTTTAATTGTTGTTTTACTTCATTGCTTCCGTTGCACAATTACTTGAGCACTATCACTCTTCACCTTTGAACTTGATAGCACATATATTGCTTTAATTTTTAAAATACCCAATTCACCCCCCCTCTTGGGCACCATATCTGGGCAACACAACGGTTCAACCAAACTCTGTTGATCTCCTAGTTAGTTTCAACGATCTCCAGATCATCCAACAAACCCAGCTCCAACGCCATCTCCGTGGCTCGGACGAAGCTCCACTCATTGTGGCTCAGATGAACTCAGTGAAGCTTAACTCACTGGGGATGGCCGACGAGCAGCAGGCCGGCGATGGGGGTCTTAGGAGGAATGATCGAGAGAATGGCAGCGACAGGAAGAGAGTCCAGCGAGGAGAGGGCTGCTGACGGCTTGGGATCACGGATTCCGGCCTCGGTGGCGAGGGGGAGAGCATCGGCAGCTTTTCTGGCTGGCGGTGGACTAGGTAGGAGGTCCGGCGGTGTGGAATGGCCGTGAAGGAGAAAGAGAAGAGGAGCAGCAACTTCCGGCTAGTTTTCAGGCCATTAGAGGCTTCTCCGGCCGGCGGTGAACATGCCGAAGGCTTGGGTGGCGACGGAGAAGTAGCCCTGGCGAGTTTCGACTCAAACTGAGCCTCGCGGTCCATGGCTCTATTTCGGCCATGGTAGCTCGTGGACCACCGGGCATGCTGTAGATCGAGCAGCCGATCCATGGTGGACCGACTACTCCAAAATTCGTGCCTTTCCGTGTTAAATTCTTTAAAAATCAATTCTAGGTTCATTTCAAGCCTGATTCGCTTCAAACTTGTTTCATTTGAACCCATAAATCGAGCTCTTCGCGTTGGCGCTCTCCTTTCCTACAAATGATATATAAAAGTATCAATTTTAAATAAATAAAAATAATTTGATTATTAATTTAATACTTTTATGTGTATAACGTAGTTATCACATGGTTCCTACTTCCACCGCACTGGCCCTGCCTGGTTCTCCACTCTCTACCATGTCACCGGACTGCTCCATCTTCGGATATGCTGCAGCTTCACTCTGGAAGCCTATTTGGGAAAAGGAGTTTATGTTTTAGTATTCATTTGATGTACTCATTTTATGAAATGAAAAGGGCTTTTGATTAATTCTTATTTTTCTTTATCTTGTTTGAAGCTGGTTCTGAGCAGTGAAAAGCTTTAGAGGTAAGTTTATCTACGTGAATATAACTTTGACTGATCTATTTCCAAAAAGGACGGGTCGCGATCTATAGGTATGGGCCGTGCTCTCGCTAAGATAGGTCATATCTTGATTATTTTCACTGCTAACTTTTTCTACGTGAATATATAATTCTGATTGATCTATTTTCAAAAGGGACGGGCTGTGATCTATGGGTACGGGCCATGCTCTCGCTAAGAAAGATCATATCTGGATTATTTTCACTGTCATTTTGATTGATCTATTCCCAAAAGGGACGAGCCATGATCTACAGGTACGGGTCGTGCTCTTGTTAAGATAGATCATTCTTGGATTAATTTCACTACTGCGCATATCTGGATTATTATACTTTTGAACTAACTTAAAGATCCCTGTGGATTCGATCCTTACTCTCACTACGCTTCATAAGAATAATGAAATTAAGGTATTAAATTGGTGCGTTGCGACGGGCATCAGATTTTTGGCATCGTTGCCGGGGATCAAACCCGGGTCGCCCGCATGACAGGCGGGAATACTCACCACTATACTACAACAACCTTTCTTATTTTTTCTTATTTTTTTTTTTCATTAATTTCAAAAAAAGAGAGGGGAGAGGGAGAAATAGAGAAGGAAAGGTTTTGTGTACCTTGAATTTATCTTTTTTCTTACTATTTCGGTGTTTAATTGGTTTGAAATGCTGAAAAAAGAGTTTGGAAGCCCACTTTCTCTCTTTCTATCAAAAGGGAGAGCCCAAAAGGCTCTCAGTTGCTTAATAACAACCCCCCATCCATGTTATTGTAGTAATAAAAAATTAAACCAGACCGAACTGGTCCGAAACCATGCCTGAACCGATCGGTTCGGCGTGATTTGGGCCCGGTTCATTATTTTTTTAATTTTGGAATGGGGAGAATCAGTTTTAATAGCTGAACCGTGCCATTGGGTGCCGGTCCGGTTCAGTTTGGCACAGTTCAGCGAACCTTGCTTATACTCATGGAATGTGCATTTATGTTGTTCTCCCATTTAGGGGAAGTGAGGTTTGTCTATTAAAAGATGGGAGTAGTTATTAAATATAGGGAGTATTAGAATCCATGCGAATGCGCTCTTAATATCTTAATTTATTATATTAGAGAAATATCGTAGGAGTCTCATCCATAGCCTTATGAGGATGGTTCACAAGACTGGTGCTGAGGGTTGTACAAGTCAGTGACTGGTTTGGTACTGTACTAGTATGTATTGTAGCAATTTGTGATGTATCGAATCAAGGGGAGGGAGAAGAGAGGGAGGGAGGGAGGGAGAGGGGCTTATTGAGAGGAGAGAGAGGAAGAAGTGGAGGAAGAGAGAAGGGGAGGAAGGGGGAGAGGGAGGGGGGGCCTTGTAGAAAGGAGAGAGAGGGAGAAGTGGAGGAAGAGAGAAGGGGAGGAAGTGGGGAGAGGGAGGGGGGAGAGAGAGAGGGGGCCTTATTGGAGAGGGGGGAGGAGATGGAGAGGGAAGTAGGGGCAGAGAGAGGGTTTTCTTATCGATGAAGGCATTAGGAAGCCCCAAAGCCTAACCTTAATTGTCGATTGGGGTCAGAGATTGAAGGCATTAGGAAGCCCCAAAGCCTAACCTTAATTGTCGATTGGGGTCGGAGATTTCGGTGAGGGCCCCCATTGCATTGAACAGGGTTGACACCTTGATGGTATCGTCTTTGGTGTTGATTGAGGTTAATGTTATCATTTTAAGTGTCAGTCAAGGGCGATGGCATCGATTGACTTTGAAGAGGAAAGACATAGAGAGAGTAGTCGAAGAAAGGGTAGGGGGGTGAGGGTTGGTTTCATAAGCTGGACTGACTTAAGCAGTCGAACCATCCTAATTTTGTGTCAATTCCATTTGGCCGAACAGCCTAGTTTTGATCGATTCAACAAATAATGCTTATGCGCTTCAAAGTGAGATGGTTTAAAATAGTTTTTATTAATAGCAGAGGTGTGAATGTTTTACTTCCTTGTAAAACATGGGTGTGGATGTGACGCATGTTTGTGGCCCTTGCATGTTTGCAATATCAAATTGAACCTTCCCTCTTATGGTTAATGGTGAGAACAAACTTGATGCTTGATATCTAATCAAGTTATCAAGAGTGTGCTATTTTCTTAGAACTGACATCTCTAATTTAATTTCATTATACCTTTTTTGTTGTGTTATATGCATCCTAGCTAGGTACTCTAGAACATGTAGGTTGCCCTTTAGAGCCACATCAAAACATTTAATGGATTGCCTAAAATATGTGCTTGCCATCCTATATCCTGTAAGAGCTTTCTATCCAAACCCATAAATATACTGCTTTTCTATTGATCACCTTCAAAAGTCAAACACCTTTTTTTTGCGGGGGGGCATAGAAACTCATATCTATATTCTTGCTTCCATGAGCAAATTAGTGTGCATATGGCTGTTTCAAATTGAGAAATTACTGTCTTAAAATTTAAAATCAACCAGGTGCTGTTTTTGGATGTTGGTGGACTGATTGCATTACCATTGGGTCTATTTGATGATATTTGGAGCTTTATTTTAAGAGTCTTCAATATGGTCATCATGTCTTGCATTGGTCCAGTATCCCATCCATCACCAATTTGCTGATCCATGTAACTTGCATTTTGATCATGTTGTAGGACGCTTTTATCTTGTTTTGTGTAGGTGATGATTACATAGAAGGGAGAGCCACGCTTCTGAAGATGAGCTTGAGGCACTAATAACCAAGGTTTGCAGTACCATCCTGTATCGCCAGGTACGGGGCGTACCGTACCGTACCAGCCAAGAGCCGGTACGGTTCACCTATAATTATTGATCCGGGTTTCGGACCGTTAAAAAATTTAAAAAATTCTATTCTATACCGGTATGGTATGGTACGGTACCGTACCGGTGTGTACCGTCCGGTTTAGCCCGATTCGGGCTTGGTTTGGCTCGGTTTGGGTCTGGTTCAGGTCTGGTTCAACAATCCTTGCTTGAGCGGGAAGAAGAGAATTTTTTCTCATTTTTTTAAGCTCGGTACATGTACCGGTATGGTACGATACGGATCGTACCATACTGTACCAGTAGCTGATCAGTATGGATCCCGGTACCGGTTCAGCGATCCTTGCTAATAACAAATGATGTTGAGGGAACTTTAAACTTATTTTCTACAAAACCTTGTATCTGGCTACGAGATTTTATATGCAGAAAGCAATTTGTTCATGCTTTGGATTGGGATTCTTCTGTTATGAGAATTATGGATGGAGAGAGGATCTCAGAAAGTGTAAATTTATTACAATACAGCAACATCTGATTTTACTTCCTCATTTCTCCACCATAAAAACCCTACATGATTCAGTATAAAACTTATGATTGCTAGATGTTCATCTTCATATGATTACTGAGATTAAAGATGGAGAGCAGCCATGGGAGGTCAAGTTCAGGGAGATGGGGCATGTGGCTGGTTGAGATACCTGGCTCTCCTTTTTTGTTCCCTCCTATTTGCATCAAGGATCCCGGAACCGGTACCGGGACCCGTACTGGTATTAGGCTGGTATGGTACAGTACTGGTACCGTACCGTACCAACACTCGGTATGGTGGGCATGCCCTTTTTTGTTAATGGATTTTGGATTTTTTTTTGGTTTTTTAGGATTTAAGCCTTAGGATTTAGTGTTTAGGCCTTTAGGATTTAGGGTTTAGAGTTTAAGATTCAAGGTTTAGGGTTTAGGATTTAAAAAATGATAATATATTAATTATAATTAAAATAAGATATAAATTATAATTAAAATAAGATTACCAATAATTAATGAAAGTAAAAGGTAAAATAAAATATAATTACATACTAATATTTAGAATCGGGTAAAGTATTGATGTCCATAAATATCGAAATTATTTATATACTATGGAGGAAGATCAGTAAATCCCTCTAACCAGGCAGCATGATACTCCTATAAGGTCATCCCAGGAGGTATGCATGATGGATTGTAACTCATCGCAGATCCCTCGCTGGGATCCTGACTTTGAGAGGTATCTAGAGACTATGATATGGTTGTACAGGGGCCCATCCAAATATACCAGCAGCAAAATCAGATCCATAAGATGCTCCGGGTTGCATGGGATAATAAGTACTAGAAAATGATATCTCGGATGCACCATATGGACCATATGGATCACAAGCTGTCGCTAGCTGCGGGTAAGAGGATCCTGAATATGAGGATGACTTGATACATCCATGGATCCTACTCCACGTGCAAGAGCTATAACTGTATCGTATCTCGAACGACCTCGCGGAGCCCGTCACCTATATGGAATCGTATCACCACGAGATCTACCAACTGGTGCACCATGATCTGTATCCTATGTGGCATGGCTAAACTACGACTCACCAGTGAATCAAAGATGAATAGGTGGCTACAACTCTTGTCATCCGGTCCCTCCCTGATCATTAAATTCTCCACTATTTGAAGAAGCACTAGCACCACTCTCTGGTGTCTGAATTTGAATTAACTGAGTACTCCGGTGGAGATGTAACTGCCTTTCCTTTTCCTTTGTCACTAGGCCAAATAGATGGTGGGGAGAGATGATGTGATCTGCTTGAGTCCTGTGAGAAATATTGCTTGTTGCCCATTGTTCAGCATCCACCCCAGCCTCGCTAGCTACAAAACTGGCTGGTCGAGAAGGCGATCCTGGCTCATCAAGCTCTGGCTCCTATTGACCCATCAAATCTTTGGGTCTTCATCCTCATTAACATAAGTACTTGTAGTGGGATCGGAGTATTTCAGTTCAACTTTCTCCTAAATGCACTTTAGCCTCAACCTTAATTTATAGTGTACATAAACAAGATCGTTTAGGTGTTTATATTTTAGACGGTTCATCTGCTTGGAGTGGATAAAGCCAAATGTAGACCAATTGCACTCACATCCACTAGATGACACCGTTTGGAAGAGGATCTTGACTGCGAGAACTTTTAGATGTTTTGCAGATCCACAAAAATATACCTATCATTCAGCTGTAAAAGATATTAAATTATTTAGAATTTTAGATTCAGCAAAATTAAAAAATCAATCTGAATCTAATATTAACTTAGCACTTAGTAGTACTTACCAAGATTTATCTTTGATTTACTTCTGATGGCTACAGTAGATCCAAAAGAATCTGTGCCCTCCCTAAAAGATTTTATCTGAAAAAAATGTTATTATGTGCTACTTGTTGAAATTAATGCTAATAAAAATTATTCAATAATTTTAACTTAACTTCTTCTAGGCACGTAGCAGCAACATCTTGATCAGACTCCATCTTGTATATAACATTGCTAGGGCAGATATAAGTTGTTCATTAATGGCAATGTCTGATATGGAGTATTATAATCTCGGATTCAAATAGTAAACTGCACATATATTTTAAAAATTAGTCAAGTATACTTGTATAAATATAATCTAATTTAAAATTTTAAGGAGCTCATGAATTATTGCGTACTTGCTAGATGCAAATCCAACCTCATTTGATAACTCCACCGTCCATCAATGATTTGGATATACTCAATAGCATGGGCTGGATCTACCTCTTGGATCTTTTTCTTTGCTCTTTGTATCATGTAATACAGGAAGCCCATCCGAGCATATCTCTCAGAGTCCATGTCTAAACTACCTCATATAGGGGCTTAATAGTCTTCACTATCCTCTTAGCCCACTTCCAGAATATCTGTCTCGTCATTAAATTCTTGACATTGCTTTCCTCAGTATTTGTCCTGGTATATCTGCTCTACTGCCACTCCTGACTGACAAACATCTGACGTAGCTTTACTTTATTGCCAAGAAGACTATCAAGTACTATATAATTGTAGCAAACCGTATGATCCCTGTACTCATTATTTCTTCCCCAATAAAGCTCCTCATCAATGATAAGATCCATGTATGGTTATAGATTAATCTGGTAATAGTCTGTGCTAACTCAACTATCTTTTCCACCCTACGGATTTTTTCAATATCCATCAACATGAGGTCAATACAATATGCAGCACAAGGGATCCAGAAAATATACAGTTGCTGCTGCATCAAAATCTGCCATGCAGTCCTGTACTGTGGTCCATTATCTGTGATGACCTGCATGACATTTTGCTCTCCTACCTGATCAATCATCTTCTCCATCAATTTGAGGATATAACTGTTGTCGTGCACCTGATTTGAAGCATCAACAGATTTATGAAAAAAAATTTCATTACAATAAGTCAAGAAGTTGATGATGCTCCATCTAGTAGAACAAGTCCAACCATCACACATCACTATCAATCCATACACCGGCCACTTGCTCTGATAGGAGGCAATCCAATTTTCTAGCTCCTCCTTATTACTGTCCAGAAGCTAACCATAAATATCCCTCGATCCTGGAGGATCTATACCTGCACCAGTAGCCTGTATAGATAAATAGTTGAGCGATAATATGGATTGTCTACTGCGTGTATTGGGATATGACTGAAATAAAACCAGGATCCGATGGCCCACCACATGTCCTTTTTAGTCTTTTCCAGCATGTTATCGATTTTCTATTGCTTAGAATCTCTTCTAGGAAGGGCATGTGGATCGACATCATGGATAGTGGCTCTTGTTGGAATGTTCCTGGAAGACTTCTACTCCAAATGCTCTCAATATGGATGCAATATGACTGGTGCCTCTCCTAATTGGCTCTCTGACTGAGGAGGTTTTCCTAAACTGTCTCAGACTTTCCTACAATACTTGCAGAGCCTGATCCCAATCCTGACTCAAAAGCTGATGGCCTAAATCGCTGCTATGCCTGGCCATCTCCTTTAGTTGCCTTTGCTTATACAAGCTCGTCTGAATGGCAGCCTCCATCTGTGCCTCCTCATCAGAAGGAATAGATGCTCCCTCTGACTCTTTGAAATAATAAAAAGGTAGTTATATGGCTCTGTGGTCCACCTCTACCTTCTTCTTTGATATTCTTTCCTTTCTTGCTTTGAAATCAGCAAAATACTTTTTCATTAACTAACGGACCTCCTGTGGACACTGTCGGCATGCAGATACATCAGAATAGCCATCAACCAAGTGCTGCTTCAACCTTGTTATCCCACCCCCTTTGAATTCTATATTGTACCATTTACACCTCCAGTGATGTTGATCCGAGAGCATTTTTCCATGCAACCAACCAATATCATGCTCCGAATCTTTTTTCCTTCTCGATGGATTCATTCCTGAATATTTAAAAAGTACATAAGCTAAATAATTACGTTTATTAATTAATACTTTATTAACTATTTTTTATTTAAATAAATATTTTTTTATTTTTTAGATTTAAAAATATTTTTTAAATAATTATGTTTATTTAAAATTATTTTTTTTATTTTTTTGATATTAGATTCATGTAGAATCCTATCATAAACACTACATATATTTTTTTAAGTTACTGGAAATGCATTAAAAGCCATTTTTTCTTCAATATTAAATCTAAAGCACTATTCATAAGATACATCAAAACTTGGATAAATTGACATGAATTTTATAATAAGAGTAGCTTATAAGTCCATAACAATAATCTATAATTATATTTTTTTATTAATTATTTTATTTTTTATTAATTTTTAATCTAAAATTAATTTTTAATTTAAAAAAATTATATACTTAATAAAAAATCAAGATCTTAGCATCATTGTGTAGATATTTTCTAGATCTATAACATACTTTAAAATCATGCCCAACAAAAAAAATTGACAGCATTTTCCTTAATTTCTAATTTTTATGAATTTCAAAAAAAAAAGAGGGGAGAGGGAAAAAGAGAAAAAGGAAGCTATAGATATATTGAATCTACCTTTCTCTTGAATTATTTGATGTTTGATTGGCTTGAAATGGGGCAAAATCATTTTTTTTGGGTCGTTGAAGGCTTGAAGCGAAGGAAGCAAAGAGAGCTCTCTGTCTCGTTAAACCCTCCCCCCCCCCCCACAACCTACCTTCACAGTAACCAACAAAAGACAAAAAAAATCAGTTCGAACCGGATCGAACTAGTCACGAACCAGCCGAACCGATCGGTTCAGCATGGTTCAGGCTAGTTAATTTTTTTTTTTATTTTCTAAATGGGCCGAGCCGTTTTAATTGGCTGAACCGTGCCGTTCGGCCACCAATCCAGTTCAATATGTCCCGAACCGGCCGGTATGGCGATCCCTGGTTTACATTCTCTTTTTTTTCCATTATTTTCTTTCTTTCCTTCTTTCCTTCTTTCCCCTCCACCTCCTATTTTCCCTTCTTTTTGTACCTGTTCTCTTGTTTGCTATGCTCTTGGTGCACAGGTCAGCTAAGTGGTTGGATGCCCTTATGATCTTTCAAAAATTGAGGAGAGAATGCAGTAAATATAATTGGTAACAATGGTTGATGCAGATGAATTTTGGCATCCCAATTGCAATGATCATAATGGATCATGACCAGGAATTCAGGCCTTTGCAAAATTGTTGGACCAAAATTACTGAAATGACTTAAAAAGTCCACTAGAATTTGAAGCAATGGAAACCAAGCTCCCAAAACAGACTCCTACAGCATAAAATCAATCAAATTAAGGTTAGAATTTGGTCCTTTAGCATCCATATTTGCCTATTTTGCTCCAAACAATATGTTGCATGGAAATGGACAGGAGAATTGTCGTCTTTCCATATGCATGAAAGACATCAAAAAGATATTACTTGTTAAGATCTTTCAATATGCATGTTTCTCATCCAAACTACCCAATTAGTTTCAAGATTTTAGAAAAATAACATTTTGAAAATTAATTATATATTTACATTCTTGACCAATATTTGAAAGTGAACAAAAACTTGCTTTTCACTTCGTTATAGTAGGCCGAACTCATTCTTGGAGTCCAACTCTTTACCAATTTTACAAAGCTTAAACTTAAAAAAATTGACGAGTTTTCAAGTGTTTGATGCATATCCAATTTCAATTTGTATCCAATATGAATTCTAGGAGCTGGACACGAGTGTCCAAATAATGCATCTCCAAACAATGATCCTTGGTATAGAATGCATCATTTGGTCAACAAATTTAATTTAGCCATCATTGTCATGGATTAGAGCGAAAAAGATAATCTGATAATCTGAAACAAAGATGATCTGAACCTTTACATGTAGATTACTTATTATTATGAACCAAAGCACATACCAGAAGTAATAACAAATGATAGCATAACCCAGAAACTTGCATGTCCCCTTCTTTCAGTAACCTGGAAGTTATAGGGTTTCCAACTGCACAAACAGCATAAGTTCTGTCATTCGGAATCACATTCATTGTATATGTGAAATCTTCTAAGATATGGGAAAAATATTAAGTAGATAGGTGAATTAAGTATATCAGAATGAAGACATATGATTGATCTTTAATACTGAAAAGTTCTTCTTGACAACTTAAGAGGCATAATCCCCATTAGAAAACATGGTAGTGGCATTCTTGCTACGGAAAAGCCAATTATTATAGCTAGCTCTTTAACTTATCAAAGCAAGCTTGAAGTTTGACATGAGACCTGTGAGAATAGCCACATTACCTGCTTCTGTATATCAGCATGAACTGATGGATTCATCACATTTAGCTAATTTAACTGATGGATCCTTCACATTGAGTTCATAATTAACTATCAACAAATTGCATTCATCGTAGTTAAAGTACTAGATATTGTTGTTTTTGGTGACGTGAGTAGATTTTTTCCTTATAAATAGTTCCCTAAAGTAGTGTGTAAATATGAGACACCAAGCATGCCTTTGTAATGCTAAAGCGAAATAGATGCAAGATAGGGACTTTCCAAGGCAGTAACAAGACCATCAAGTGAGCTGAAGTGCATCAAACTACTCAAACATAATTTGCTGCCACTTTATGATGTCAGCAGCCTTACTGCTATGTCAAGGCCCACCGTGATCTTTTCTAAACTACTGACATGAATAAAGGAACATAATAGAGATAGAAGTCTCAGTGATATTGGAAAATCAAAGATGAAGCTCTCATACCAAAACTGATGTTGTATAATCAATGTGATAATGTATTAATGTAAGAAGATATGGGGAACAATATCTTTTGATTTGATTGGTTCTAGGATGGTGAGTGCTTGGAAAAATAGTGTAAAACTAAAACAAGATTGGACCATGGCCTGAATCTGATCTGTTCATCGGATCTTTATGCAAACTCTAAAGTTTGTTATGTTTTATGGTTTTATTGATAATTCGATGAAGTTTATTGCATAGAACAATGAGCCCTGATTTAGTCTAGTTATAAAGAATGACAGTGTTGAAATAATCCCAGATCACAGACTTCCAAACAAGGATCGCTGAACTAGTATTGGGATCCATACCGATCAATGACCAGTACCAGGAACCATACCGGTCAGTGACCGGTACGGTACAGTACCATATCATACCGGTATAAGTACCGATCTAGGTAAATTGAGAAAAAAATTTCCTCCCCCTCTCAACTAATAACAAAAAAATTATCGGTATGGTATGGTACAGTACTATACCGATATGGTACTGTACCGGTATGGTATGGTACAGTACAGTACCATACCATACCGATATAAGTACCAGTCTAGGTGAATTGAGAAAAAAATATCTTCCTCCCCTCTCTCAATTAACAACAAAAAAAATATGAAAACCGGTTCGAATTGGTTTGAACCGGTCCTGAACTGGCCGAACCGATCGGTTCGTCACGGTTCGGGCTGGTTCGGGACTGGTTCGGACTAGTTCCTAATTTTTTTTATATTTATAAAGAGGGAGAACCGTTATTTATAGCCGAACCATGCCGATTTGGCACCGGTTTGGTTCAGTACAGGCCAAACCGGCCAGTTCAGTGATCCTTGACCAATACAGTATGGTACGGTACCGTACCATATTGTACCGATACATGGTGAATTGAGAAAAAAACTATCTTCCTCCCCTCTCTTAAGCAAGGACCGCTGAACCGGATCCGAATTGGGCCCAACCGAGCCCGAACCGGATCGAACCAGGCCCTACCGGTTTGAACTAACCCGTACTGTACTGAACTGTCCCGTACCAATCCGGTTCAGGTCAATTTTATGGTTCGGATCCCGAACCATTTTTTAGGATTGAACCGTACCGGTTCTTGGCCGATACGGTATGGTACGTCCCGAACCAGGTGGTTTGAGACAGTATCGAAAATCTTGCTTCCGAATATATTATGAAGGGCTTGAAAAGATGACCGATGCTATAGCTTTAGTTACTCGGGGAGCAAAATATGACATGGTGCAGTAATATAGTAGTTAATAATAAGGAAAATCTCCCAATATCTATACATAAAGAGGCTATATCCCCTAATATATTTGATCATATCTAATACTCAAGTCTGTAGGTTATATTGAGAATACGACCAAGTAGATTGAATTTACTACATACAATGCCAACTTCTTTAGGTAACATTGCTATTTAACTTATTCTTCTTGCTTTGTATTTTAATTGGATTATTGGAATTAAGAAAGTAAACCATAAGATGTACCATTGATACCATTCCTCTGGAAAACATTTGTAGGGCTTGGAGGCTGTTGTTGGGGCCTTGAAATGATTCAGATTGGGAGGAGATTCATTATGATGACCAGCCATAGATCTGTTGGAGTTATTTCATGCTTTTTCCTTCGTGTGAACATGGAATTCACTCAAGGATGCTTGATGCTAATTCCATATATGGTGTTTCATCCTGTCTCTTTTGATAAGAAGCACACATATCCTGGGTGTTGAAAGACAGGCTCAGTCTCTTATCTAGCAGAGCTTGGTCGCTGAGTTATTGGGAACATTTCTTACCACATATTTGTAGTTATAAGTTATGTTTAATTGTTTAAAACATGGGGTCTTGGGTGTATCTTTTGCACGAAAGAATGGATTCACCTTCCTTCGCGTGACTCCACCATTTAGTCATCCACCGGTCACTTTGAGATCTGCAAAGGTGGATAAATGCTGAAGTTCGGTGTGCTTTGAGATCTGTGTTGGGTGATCCAATGGTGGAGTCATGTGAAGGAAAGGTGAATCCTTCTTTCATGCGAAAGATACAACCCTGGTCCTAAAATATGTTAATATGCTATTAGCAGCTATCATCGATCGAAGTTAAAAATGAAGGAATAAAAGTGGTGTATAAAAAGACCTTTTCCTTTCATTAACCCTTTTCACTTGGTGGTTCAATTTTGTGAGATATTGCTGAAATATTTCAGTAAATTCATAGATGGTTTGGTTGTTCTTGATTGGGCTCTTTTCGAGCGAAGAAAAGCTCTGGAAGATTCTGCATATACGTGGATTACTCATTAAATGATTCTATATGTTTGTCAGGTTCCAGTGATATTGATCAGCTAGGAAAGATATTTGCAGCTTTCGGGACTCCAAAGCCATCTCAGTGGCCAGATGTGGTTTACCTTCCAGATAATGTTGAATACCAATATGTTCCTGCACCTCCCCTGCGTTCACTGTACCCTTTGGCGGGTGATGAGGCTTTAGATCTATTGTCAAAGATGTTCACATATGGCCCCAAAGCAAGGATATCCGTGCAACAGGCACCAGAGCACAGGTGGTTGCAGTGTAATTGTTAGTTGGATGTTGAGCAGTATAAAGCATTGTTATACGGGTAACTTATGGCTACCAAACTATAAAGCATTAGAAAATTTTAAATTAACGATACTTTAAAATATCGAAATTGACCAAGCTGGAAGCCATATTTTGTTGATGCTTTTTAAAAGCATCGGCAAATTTATTTTAGCGATATTTAAAAGTATTGTTAAATATACTTTTCCGATGCTTTAAAATGTCATTGAAAATATTATATACCGATCGATAGATACATTATTTTTTTAAAAAAATAAATAAATAATTTTAAATAAAAAATTGTGTACAAATTTTTACTAAGCCTGTACAATGAATCATAACAAACATAAATATTGAATGCAAACATATATTATTACATCCAAACTGAAAATCTAAATATAAAATTCATTAATCCAATATAACAAAGTTTATTACAACTCAAAGTTTAACAAAATAAAAAAATACATGAAATATATGGATAAAATAAAAAAGGTCGAGGTCAATGATCTGTAGGAGGAAGGTTGTCATCCTGTTCACGAGGATCTGATACTTCGGGAGCTTATAGGAAATATTTAAAAAGCTTAATTAAGTTGTGAAACTATGTATGATAATATATTATATATCATTGATTTAATATAAGAATATATATTTAATAATATATGTATTTACCTGATATGGAACATACATCTGTACGATAGATGTAAGTCGCTTAATATACTCTCTCATGGTCTTCATTGTTGCTCTATCAGTGACATGACTCTATTGCATTTCCTCTATCTCCTCCTTGAGACTGCAAACATGTGCATCTTGAGCACCATCTATAGCATCATGAGTATATGTACTCACTACAGATAACTGAGTGGGGCTGGTTCCAACTCTATGACCCCTTACTCGAACGGAGCACTCCAATCCCATTAGCTCCATGAACACCTTGATCTCGATGCGACTATTCTGCGTAGATGCCGTAGACTCATCAACATGCTCAGCAATGAGAGATGTAGCACTTTCTTGTATTAATTTAGAAAATATAGTTAGATCTTAATGATTAACAAAAATCAAACTAAAATCATTATATTAAATAAATTATAATAAATAATTATATATAACTCTCTCAGCTCATCTTTAACAAAAGTACTATCATGGTGAATGAGTCATCCAGTAAAACTCCACCTAATCAGGTTGCTCTCATGCTCATCCATCTATAGAAAAAATTATAATTTTAAACAAATATTACTAATAATTTTGAAAAATATTTAAGTATCACGATACATACATCATCTACGATACATAATCTTAGTTTCATTAAAAATATAAATATTTTAATATAAAAAGCATAAGTTTGTAGTTTAAGGAACATATAAACTCTTGTCTGACTCGTGCATGATTCTTGGATCTCAATGTATGAGGAATAGATAGAGCTGCTCATGTAACTCTACCAATATTAGAATATGTTTGCAAAATCAAATAAATAACTTATTATATCTTAAAAGTAAAGTATATATATATATATATATATGTATATATATATATGTATATATATATATATATATGTATATGCATATATGTATATGTATATGCATATATGTATATGTATATGCATATATGTATATGTATATGCATATATGTATATGTATATGCATATATGTATATGTATATGCATATATGTATATGTATATGCATATATGTATATGTATATGCATATATGTATATGTATATGCATATATGTATATGTATATGCATATATGTATATGCATATCTATATATATATATATATATATATATATATATATATATATATATATATATATATATATATATATATATATATATATATGCATATGTATATATATATGTATATGTATCTATATATATATGTATATGTATATGTATATGTATATATATGTATATCTATATGTATATGTACCAACTCCATCTACTACAAGAAAAGCATATATGTATATATATATATATGTATATATATATATATATATGTATATATATATATATTATATATGTATATATATATATATATATATATGTATGTATATATATATATATATATATATATATATATATATATATATGTATGTATATATATATATATATATATATATATATATATGTATATATGTATGTATATATATATATATATATATATGTATGTATATATATATATATATATGTATATATATATATATATATATGTATGTATATATATATATATATATATATATATATATATATGTATGTATATATATATATATATAATGCATAATACAAATCAAGTATATTAATAAAGTTGCTTAAAAGATTGTATTACAAGATACCTGTCTCCTTTTGGAAAACTAGTAATGTACCAACTCCATCTACTGATGAAGGGGTATATTAAGAGGACAAGCACTAACTACCTGTTCCTCGGTCATACTTGGCAATTTATATTTCATCTTCAATTGTACTTTATATTATTTCTATTTTCGGTTGAGGAACTTCAATACAAATCATGAGACGATGGAAGGAGTACGAACTTGGACTACAAATAAAACAAATATTAAGTCAAGTAAATATTAGAAATAATCGTGCAGATACAAAAGAAAATAAGAAATGTCAACCATACAAAATAAGAAATGTTTAGATTCAATTTTTACTTGCACAACTCGTAGAAGCTCAACTTTGTAGTTCGGAAGCATGTCATTCCATTTTACATAACTCAAGAGACACAGCTGATGCCTCCGTGCAACTGTCCCTAAAAATGAAGTCAATCAGCTAGCAAATTTTTTAAATGGCTATCCCAGCTTATTGCACTCAACAACTATCCTCTCACCCTTGTGCATCTGCCACACGTCTCATGCTACTATGGCCTTGCATCTGGGTCTAACCCTCCCAGATCCGTCTACAAGAAAAGCATATAAGTAAAATATAGTAAGAAGTGTAATGAGATTTTATCAAATCAAATAAAAATTAAATTATTCTAAACATGTAGCTCATCATCTACCACATCAACGGGAGGATCATGCTGTCCCGAGGATGATGGACCTGTAGTAGACTACTATGGAGAAGGACCAGCCTTAGCCTTTAATATTGAAGAAGAAGGACCGGCCTTAACCTGCTGTGCTGAAGAAATATCGGTCTCAACTAGCTATGTTGAAGAAGGATCGGCTTCAACTTGTTGTCCTGAAGAAGAAGAAGTACCGGCCTCTGTCCATGAGTGCTGGAACTACACACCAGTAAATCATCGCGAGCGAGGTATAATGTCACCTATCATTTACATCGGAGTCAGAATTAATGAACATAAATATTAATTTAATAGAATACTTATTACAAATTACACATATTGTAACAATTCAATACCAATAACAATCAAGCATAACATTTTCTTTAGATTCTGTCCTGATCAAAGATACTGTAGCATGTACGTTATCAACTGATACAAAATTGAATATCATGAAATACATATAAGTATCATCATCTTCATCATCTTTCAATTGCTTTTCCATATTATATAAGTTTCTAGGTTTTATTTTAACAATAGTAGCCTAATCTTTATCTTTTACATCTTGTACAAAAAATATTTGACAGGCTTGAGAAGAAAAAATGAATGGATCATCCTTCAATAAGACACCAGTATGTATTAATCTTGTAAAATTTACAAGTATAAATCCATTTGCATCTTGTTTCAAATCCCTTGATGAGTTTCTCTATCCAATTATATCTAAATAATACTACTTTAAACATTCCATAATAATCTAACTCATAAATATTTTTAAGTGTACCATAATAAGTTTTTACATCTGCTTCCATCATAACACCGTTATTCTATATTTTTTTAAATTTCTCATGATCTTTAGTATGAAATTTAAAACTATTGATTATGAAACCATTATATCCGTTGACAACTTTGTTAGGTCCTCGAGCCAGGGCTATTACTTCATTTGAATAATTCTTCTTAATCATCATTGATACCTAAAAAATAATAAAAAATATGAATGAGTTATTATATGTTAAATCTATTCATATATTCTTTAAATATATATCAAACCTATTTTGAATACCATGTAGAAAATAACTTGACTAACTGGCTTAATCCTTGCATTAGGTCGAGTGCTATGATTAGCTTATCGCTGAGATATTAAAAATTCGTAACATAAAATATACATTATTCATTTAGAACATTAAATAAGATATGACATTTAAACTTTAAATGTCTTAAATATACTAACCTATGATGGTCAGATATTATATCACTATAAAGTAACATATAATGATGTGCTTGTGCCATAGATTCCTAATCAAGTATAATATTTTCACATTTTTCCATTATGCTACCAGTAGTAGAAAACTTATATAATTTTGTATTGTCTATAAAATCACTATGTTGTTCAGGTTTACTAAATACAATCTCTTTACCTTAAAGATATCTTGAACAAAATGTTAAACATTCTTTAGTAGTATATCCTTCAGTAATAGAGCCTTCTAGATAAGCTCTATTTCGTACATAATCTTTTAGTCGCACAAGATATCTTCAAGAATTAAAAATTTATTTACATATTGTTATGACACTACTTCTACTAAAAATATATAAAGGTTAAAAATTGACAACAATACCTCTTAATAGGATATATCCATTTATAGTATACCGAACCATCAAGCTTGACTTCAAAGCAAAGTGAAAAAGTAAATGTACCATAATAGTAAAAAATCCAGGAGAAAAAATCTTCTCCATCTAACAAAGTATAATTATAACACTAGACTCTAACTGATCAAGCTCCCTAGGATCAATAACTTTTGAACATGATGCCTTAAAGAATGATGATAACAGAATTATAACTGCAAGAACTTGTTTAGGCACTAATGATCTTGAAGCTATTAGAAAGATATCCTGCATCAATATGTGACCATTATGACTTTCAAGATTTGAAATATTCTAGTCTTTTAGATGCACACACTATAAAATGTTTGATGCATATCCATCAAATACTTCAATATTTTTAATATTGTTAGAAAATTATCTTTTTCTTGAGCAGACATTGTATAAAATACAGGAGACAAATAAATTATATCATTAGCAAGTATTTTGGTATGAATCTCTTGTCAGATATCTAATTATTTTAAATCAAATCATGCCTTCATGTTATCTTTGATTTTTCCATCAAAGTTTAATAATATTCCAAGTAGATTATCATAAACATTCTTCTCTATGTGATAACATCAAGATTATGTTGAAAAAAATTATATTTCTAATAAGGTAAGTCAAAGAAGATACTTTTTTTTTCATAAATATTTACTAGACTGATATATAGATGCTATATGTACATCTTCCTCATTTTTATTTTTGAAAATGATGTGGCATAACTGCCGACGTGGAGCCCATGATGGCAACAGCTAGCAGTCGTGCGGGTAGAAAGTGCCACATAGATGCGGTGCCTAATTAAAGATCCAAGGGCAAGCCTTCCGTCCAAGGTCAGCTTC
This sequence comes from Areca catechu, assembly GCA_021397845.1. Classification (NCBI taxonomy): domain Eukaryota; kingdom Viridiplantae; phylum Streptophyta; class Magnoliopsida; order Arecales; family Arecaceae; genus Areca; species Areca catechu. The sequence continues at coordinate 18,725,328 of CM038043.1, forward strand.
CAACTGGGATCGTGCTATAGGGCAAGCCCTCCGTCCGAGGTCAGCTCCCGGTGAGGGTCATGCTTATGCTTGCCAAGGTGAGCCCTCTGTCCAAGGTCAGCTCCCAGCTGGGGTCATGATCATAAGGCGAGCCCTCCGTTTGAGATCAGCTCCCAGTCAGGATCGTGCTCATGCATGCCGAGGCGAGCCCTCCGCCCGAGGTCAGCTCCTAGTCAGGATCGTGCTCATAGGGCGAGCCCTCCGTCTAAGGTCAGCTCATAGTTGGGGTCATGCTCATGCATGCCAAGGTCCCTCCGCCCGAGGTCAGCTCTCAGCCAAAGTCATTCTCATAGGGTGAGCCCTCCGTCTGAGGTTAGCTCCCAGCTGGGATCATGCTCATGCATACCAAGGCGAGCCCTTCATCCGAGGTCATCTCCTAGCCGGGGTCGTGCTCATGAGGCGAGCCCTCCATTTGAGCCAGTTCCCAACTAGGATCATGCTCATGCATGCCAAGGCGAGCCCTCTATCCGAGGTCAGCTCCCAGCTGGGGTCGTGCTCATAGGGCGAGCCCTCTGTCTGAGGTTAGCTCCCGACCAAGGTCGTGCTCATGCATGCCAAAGCAAGCCCTCTACCCGAGGTCAGCTCCCAACCGGGGTCATGCTCATAGGGCGAGCCCTCCGTCTAAGGTCATCTCCCAATTGGAGTTGTGCTCATAGGGTGAGCCCTCTATCTGAGATCAGCTCCTGACCGGGGTCATGCTCATGCTCTCTGAAGGCGGCCCCCTGCATCTAGGGTTAAGCACCCAACTGGGATCGTGCTCATGCTCTCTGAAGGCGACCCCAAATCGGGCTTTCCCCTCTCTTCCTGCCAATGGCAGAAAGAGGGAGGATCAACATAGGCACAGACCGTGACATGGAAGCTCATAGCAACCTGCAACCTCCTAGAAGCAGTGCATGCCATGCTAGAAAATTCAAATCCTGCAACGCACCACTCGCATGTCCTGCACAATGCATGCCCCGCCAGGCTTCATACCCTGTGGCACACCGCCATGTCAACAACCATGCAATCGAGGGCACTGATCCTCGCAACATGGAACCTGAACTTTCTCCATGAGAAGTATTCCATTAAGGCCACAGGCCCTGTTACACACCGATGGTCCCTCCTAGAATGAAAATGCTCCACCATGGCTCGGGACTCAGCGGCACGGTGCCCGCCCCTCCCATGGAAAATTGCACCACCAGAGGGATAAGATCTGTACTACACCGATGATCATCCCCAAATAGAAAATCTTCTCTAGAGGATGGTCTGATAGGGAGGAGGCTGTATAAAAAGAAAAACTCCTCCAGAAAGGGATGCAAGGAAAGGGACATCTCAATGAAGCCCTAGGCTTGGTCTGGGCCACTCCTACTCATATAAAAATAGAAGAAAGGAGCTCCAAAAGGGAAGAGAGGCAACTGGTAAGACTCAGAGAGCAAACGGGCAAGGAACCAGCCAAGAGAACCTTCCAGCTCTCTGGTCTCTACTTGACTGTCTTTCCATTTCAATTCTATCATTCATCCTCTACGTGGAGAGTCCCCAAGCTCTTCACCACAAAGATTCTATTTTCCTTGATCGTCCCAAACTGACTTGACCGTCAGAGTGTCCCCACCAGAATCCCCGGCCCGGGTCATCTCTTTTTTGCAAGCCACACCGAAAGAAGACCGAGCACCAAACGGAAGCCCGACGAGTCCGTGTCATACAAAGCTATAGGCCACAGCGATCTTGGCAGCAACAGATTGGTGCACCCAGAAGGGAGGCGAATACTAGTTACCGAGGGATGTCAACGGTGAGTCCCCCATCACCAGTAAAGCATTTGCGGAAGCCCAAGGCCCCATGGTGACAACGCGAGCAAGTGAAGCTTCCGCCAGCCGAGCGGGGGCCCCCCATCATGGTGACCTATAGGGCCCTGAGGGGGAGCTTCCCTCTCCACCACCACCACCTTCGGTGGATCCCTAAATCACTGCATTTGTCCAACAGGTCCATGCCATGATTGTGGTGGTGCACCAGCTTCATTAGAGACACCGGTCCCTGGCAATACAGTAGTAGCTAGGGATGCCGGTGGTCCATGCCACCGACCCCTATACTAGCCTATGGTCCTTCCGGGAGGGATCGATGCATGCAGTCTCCCACCCACAAGGAGACCACCAGGTGGCCGAGAAAAAGCAGCATGATGGCCCGACCAGCTGGGAGAGTTACTCCCCGATCTCGGACCACGGTGCACACTCGCACTAGTGGCATCGGCATGGCCGGGAACTCAGGCGAGTGTTTCCCCACTCTGCACCTCCTTCACCCCAGACGCCCTCCACCAAGGGGTCCACAGACGAGACCATCTACTACCAGGTAGAGAGGCACCTCGAAGAGCAGGAGCATAAATTGGCTAACCTCTTTCACAGTTTGCAGAGATTCAGGGCTCTCCTAGTGAGCCTACGGGTTATGACACCCATCTCCCCTTCTCCCACAGAATCCAAGTGGAACCGATCTCCAGCCAGTTCCACATGTCCCAGGTTGATCCCTACGATGGGATGACCGACCCCCTGGAAAGCTACAAGGCCCTTATGAGGGTCCAGGGGGCCACTGATGCTCTCCTCTACATTGCCTTCCCAGCTACCCTCAGGAAGGTTGCTCGAGCCTAGTTCTCCAGACTCGAATATGAGAGCATTAACTCATCCCAGTTGGAGAAAAAGTTCGTGGTGCACTTCGATGCATACATAAAGATACTACGTGAGGCCGACAACCTCTTCTCTATCTGCTAGTAGGACTGAGAGTCCCTCCGGGACTACGTGTCCCAGTTTAAGCCACCATCCTGGAGAGCTACCACCTCGATGAGCCAGTCACCATGCTGGCCCTGAAGAGGGGACTGCATACCTCCCGCTTTACCTACTCCCTCGATAAGAAGCCTTCAAAGACCTACTCGGAGCTTCTCCACCATGCCCACAAGTATATCCTCACGGAGGAGGCAGATCATACCAGAAGGGAGTTGGATGGGAGGCCGCTGAAGAGGCAGGCCATTTGGAAAACATCCGCTCCCCTGACCCAGAAGATAGCACCGATCTAGCGATCGGGGCTGAGACCCAGAGTCAACCCTGTCAAAGAAGAAAAGTTCACTCCTCTCCTCACCTCGAGAGTAAAGATCCTGGTAAAAATCGAGGGCGAACACTTCCTATGCCGACCTCCCCCACCGAGGCCATCTGCTGGATATGACAAGTCCTGCTACTGCCGCTTCCATCGGGACCACAGCCACGATATTGAGGAATGCCACCACCTGAAATGGAAGATAGAAGACCTGATCAAGCACGGCTACCTTAGGAAGTACATGAAGGAAGGAACACCTCCAGTAGCACAGAATGAAGAACCTTGATCGCTCACCATCGATAATCAGCCGACTGAGAAGCCGGTCGGGATGATCTCCTAGGAGGTAAGGAGAACCTTGAAGAGGGCTAGGGGGAGAGAGGAGAATGATGATGTACTCCTCTATGAGAGAGAAGGGATGATCAGGGTAGATAATCCAAATAATGACACTGTCATCGTCAAAATGATGATAGCAAAACATCTTATAAAAAGAATTATGGTTGACAGTGGAGCTCATTAGATATCCTTTTTTATGATGCTTTCGCAAGGATGAACTTGTCCACCGACCAAATAAAGCTGGTGTTTATGCCCTTAGTGGGCTTCATCGAGGATTTAGTTGGAATTGAGGGAGAGATTACACTCCTAATAATTACCGGGACCCCACCTCGGCAAAGTACTGTGCTGATAACATTCACCATTATAAGGCTCTCCTCGCCCTACAACGTGATCCTAGGGCATCCCAGGCTCAACTTGCTTGATGCCACCATCTCCACAAGGCATCTCCTCATTCAGTTTCCAACCCCTTGGGGGACCGGGGAGATGAGAGGGTCCCACCGTCGGTCTAGCACAGCTTGCAGACCATCTCGGGACTGCAAGGGGCTGATCCGAGCCTAGCCATTGATCAATCGAATCTGACGAAACCAAATCCGAAGGGCGGACCAGTTGAGCCCTTACTGTCCTTCCCCTTGGGAGAGTGATGGGACATCGACTAGCCCAGAATCTGAAGTAGCCCAGATTAAACCTGAAGCCTAGCCCAGCCAAGAACCTGAAGCCTAGTCCAGCCCAAACCCTGAAGCCAGCCCAACCCAAACCATGAAGCCTCATATCCTGAAGTCGATGCAGCACAAATCTTGATGTGGCACAAATCTCGGAGCAGCACAGATCCCATAGCATATCTAAGTTATTTTTAGAAATTTATTTTTATGTTACAGTTGCTTAATTTATTTTTAGGATTTATTTTATCCCTAGTTGGATTAGTTTATTTATTTTTTTTAAAAAAAGTAGTTTGAATTTGTTAGGGGTATCTGATCAGGATATCGGATATGTTAGATTAGTCTATTTAAGATTTTTGGTTATTCAAAATAAAAAGAAGCGAAGAAAATATTTGAGAAAGAGCTTGGGTGTGTCCCGACTCTCTCCCTCCCTCCTTCTACTTCCCCTCTCCCGGTTCCTTCTCTCTGTTTTCCCTTCCCTGGTTCTTCTTTCCTCTGGATTCTCCTGTTTCTTTCTATTCTTCTTTCTGGTTCTACTTCTTCTTTTATCCCTCTTATTCTCTCAATCTATTTTCCTTATTCCTCTTTTATCCTCCCGATCTTCTTCCTCTTACCATTGAGTTAAACTTTCCAAGCACACCGCATACCGTCATCCGTGAAGCTTCCCTGCTCCATCGCCAGCAGCCGACAGCGAGGACCAAGAAGATCTTTGCCCTTGATCCATCGCTGCTAAGTCTTTGGCCAACCACCTCTCCCCTCTGAGCCCCTGTGCCACCATCGCTGGTCTCCATCGATCGAAAATCTCCCTCCAGTCCAGCACCCTCGTTCGTCTCTTTCGTTCACTGTCGTTATTGTTTTCCCTTCTTGGAGCGATTGAGGTCATCGGGTTGGCGAACTCATCAGAATTCCAGATCCAAATCTTTGTTCTCCGATCAGACTCCTCCTGTGGCCGTTTCTTGGGGGGCCCTAGGTCAGTGTTTGGATCCAATCGGTGAACCCTGAGGTCTAGATCTTCTGTCGTCTTCAGGAATCATGGAGGCCATGGTGGAGTTGATTCAGCTATCGGACTCCATGACCCAGGCGGAGGCCTTCCTCGCCGACGAGGATCCTGACGAGCCCTCATCCAAGCAAGTCTCTTCCTTCCTCATGTCATCACCAGAGAGAGCCTTTCCCTTGTTCTCCATGCTGTCGGTCCGAGGAAATAAAGATGCCTGCATGATTGTGAAGGTACATGGTTGTGAAGGCAAAGCCGACCACCTATGCCAACTTTAGAATAAAGGCCAGAAAAAAAAAGAGAGGTGAAGGAAATACAGAAAAGAAAAAAAAACCATGAAAAAAAATCATGAGAAAAAAAAAGTGAAAAAAGGAAATAAGAAAAAAAAATGAAAGAAAAAAATATGAAAAAAAGGTTTCATTTGAATAAAAAAAATTGGAAAAAAATAATTGGGTTTTGGTTTAACCTAGCCTAGGGTCGTTTCTTAATGACCAACAATCCGATCTCCTAGAATAAATCTTGATCGGGGCCTGTCCCACACCAACTTGGTATTAGAGCCAGGTTAGGTTAGGTTAGTCATTTTTAATTACATTATTTGTATTAAAAAAAAAATTCAGTCTATAGATGATGCATCGAGGAGCCAATTTTCTGAAGCCTGAATCGACGAAGTCGAGTTCTCCCCACCTCAGAAAAAATGATGGGGACATCACTAGCCCGGAATCTGAAGCAGCCTAGATCAAACCTGAAGCCCAGCCCAGTCGAGAACCTGAAGCCCAGTCTAGTCGAGAGCCTGAAGCCCAGCCCAGCCTAAACCATGAAGCTAGCCTAACCCAAATCATGAAGCCTCAGATCCTGAAGTCGATGCAGCACAAATCCTGATGCAGCACAAATCTCGGAGCAACATAGATCCCAGAGCATATCTAAGTTATTTTTAGGAATTCATTTTTTAGGTTACAGTTGCTTAGTTTGTTTTTAGGATTTATTTTATCCCTAGTTGGATTAGTTTATTTTTTTTTAAAAATAAGTAGTTTGAATTTGTTAGGAGTATTTGATCAGGATATCGGATATCTTAGATTAATCTATTTGAGATGTTTGGTTATTCAAAATAACAAGAAGTGAAGAAAATATTTGAGAAAATAGCTTGGGTGTGTCCCGACTCCCTCCCTCCCTCATTCTACTTCCCCTCTCCCAGTTCTCTCTATTTTCCCTTCCCTGGTTCTTTCCTCTGGATTCTCCTGTTTCTTTCTATTCTTCTTCCCGGTTCTACTTCTTCTTTTATCCCTCTTATTCCCTCAATCTATTCTCCTTATTCCTCTTCTATCCTCTTGATCTTCTTCCTCCTATCATCGAGTTAAACATTCCAAGCACACCACATACCGTCATCCGTGAAGCTTCCCTGCTCTATCGCCAGCAGCCGACAGCGAGGACCAAGAAGAACTCTGCCTTGGATCCATCACTGCCGAGTCTTCGACTGACCACCGCTGCCCCTCCGAGCCCCTACGCCATCGTCGCTGGTCTCCATTGATCGTAAATCTTCCTTTGGTCCAGCACCCTTGTCCGTCTCTTCCATTCCCTGTCGTTACCATTTTCCCTTCTTGGAGAGATTGAGATCAACGGGTCGGCGATCTCGTCAGAATTCCAAATCTGAATCTTTGTTCTCTGATCAAACTCCTCCTGTGGCCGTTCCCTGGGGGGCGCTAGGTCAGTGTTTGGATCCAATCAGTGAACCCTGAGGTCTAGATCTTCTGTCGTCTTCAGGAATCATGGAGGCCATGGTGGAGTTGATCCAGCTATCAGACTCCATGACCTAGGCGAAGGCCTTCCTCACCGACGAGGATCCTGACGAGCCCTCATCCAAGAGAGTCTCTTCCTTCCTCACGTCATCACCGTAGAGAGCCTTTCCCTTGTTCTCCATGCCATCGGCCGAGGAAACAAAGATGCCTTCACGATCATGAAGGCACACGGTCGTGAAGGCAAAGCCGGCATAGGTTGCCGACTTTAGAATAATAACCAGAAAAAAAAGAGAGGTGAAGGAAATACAGAAAAGAAAAAAACCATGGAAAAAAAAATCGTGAGAAAAAAAAAAGTGAAAAAAGGAAATAAGAAAAAAAAATGAAAGAAAAAAATATGAAAAAAAGGTTTCATTTGAATAAAAAAAATTAGGAAAAAATAATTGGATTTTGGTTTAACCTAGCCTAGGGTCGTTTCTTAATGACCAACGATCCGATCTCCTAGAATAAATCTTGATCGGGGCCTGTCTCGTACCAGAGAGGACCCCTTGAAGACTATACAGGTGGGAGCCCTCCTGCCTGAAGAAGAAAGATCCCATCTGCTCAGTTTCCTGCGAGTCAACACGGACGTCTTTGCCTAGACCACCGTAGACATGCTTGGGATCCCACCAGAAGTGATCATCCACAGGTTAAATGTCAATCCCAACTATCATCCGGTCGGGCAAAAGAAGAGGAGTTTTGATTCAGAGTGGTAGAAGGTGATTGACGAGGAAGTCGAGAAGCTCCTTGCAACGGGCTTCATCCATGAGGTACGGTATCCTAACTAGCTTTCTAATGTGGTGATGGTCAGGAAAGCTTCAGAAAAGTGAAGGATCTATGTTGACTACATCGATCTCAATCGAGCATGCCCGAAGGATAGCTTTCCACTCTCCAAGATCGACCAGCTAGTGGATGTGACCTCGGGCCACAAATACTTTAGCTTCATGGATGCATTCTCTGGGTGCAATCAAATCCGCATACACTCGGAAGACAAGGAGCATACATCATTTATAACCGACAGAGGTATGTACTATTACAAGATGATGCCATTTAGTCTCAAGAATGCAGGGGCCACGTACCAGCACCTAATCAGCAAGGTCTTCAAGGACCAGATCGACTGCAACATGAAAGTTTACGTAAATGAGATGCTTGTCATGAGCGACGCAGAGTCGAACCATGTTGCTGACCTGACAAAGGCCTTCAACAACTTCTGCCTCTACTAGATGAAGCTGAACCTCATCAAATGCGCATTTGATATCGTGGTGGGGAAGTTTCTGGGGTTTATGGTCACCCAAAGGAGAATAGAGGCCAATCTTGAGAAGATCCAGACGATCACTGACATGAGACATCCCATCTCCAAGAAGGAAGTTCAGCACTTGATCAGATGCATCGCAGTATTAAGCCATTTCATCTTGCATTCCGTCGAGCACTGCCAGTCGTTCTTCAACGTGTTGTACAAGATACATGGCTTCACCTGGATGGAGGAGTGCTGAGAGGCATTCGAGGGATTGAAGAAGCTCCTCGCCTCCCCGTCGCTGTTATCCAGGTCGAAGCCGAGGGAAGAGCTCCTCCTATACCTGGCGGTCTCACCTGAAGTGATTAGCTCAATCCTGGTTTGCACCGATAGGGACGGCTCCCAACGACCAATGTACTACACCAACAAGCTGCTCCATGATGCGGAAACCAGGTACACCCGATCTGAAAAGATTATTTGTGTTAATAATGTCTGTGTAGTATCTCAGGCCCTACTTCCAAGCGCACCCAATTGCTGTCCTCATTGATCAGCCTTTGAGGGCCATCTTAAGCCGCCCTAATACTTCGGGATGCTTGGCCAAGTGGATGGTAAAGCTTAATGAGTTTGACATCCCTACCGCCCGTGGTCGGTGCAGAAGGTGCAAATCCTTGCTGACTTCCTGGTAGAATGCACCTAGGTATAGGAGGGCCTAGAGTAAGCGGACCAGCAAGCCAAACCGAGGCCGGACCTGGCCCCGGGAGTAGCGACATGGATCCTCCATGTCGATGGTGCATCCAATGCCGGAGGGAGTGGAGCCGGCCTCATTCTTGCCAATCCTGACGTGGTCATTGCGGAGTACGCACTGCACTTCCTCTTCAAGGCAACCAACAACCATACTGAGTACGAGATGCTCCTCGTGGGATTGAGGGTGTCTCACGAGCTGGACATGAAATGCCAAAGGTCTTCATGGATTCACAGCTCGTAGTTAGCCAGGTCTCCGACGAGTATGAAGCCTGAGATCCCATGATGGCGAGGTATCTAGACAAGGTGTGCTCGTATATAGCGAACCTCTAGCACTTCAGCATCTCCCATATCCCTCGGGCGGAGAATGCCCGAGCCGACATCCTCTCTAGATTGGCAACCTTGTCGGACTCGTTGTTGGGGTGTACCTTTATCGAGTACCTAGAGACCTCCAGTTTCGAGTCTGCAGTGGAGGTCCAACAAGTTACTGTCGAAGCCAGGTGGATGGACCCCTACATTAAATACATCACTACCGATGCCCTACCTGAAGATCGCAAGGAAGATGGCCTTCTCAAGAAGAAGGCTGTAGATATGTGATGATGGATGGGAAGCTCTATCAGAGGTCTTATTCCTACCCCCTATTGAAGTGCTTGAAGCCCTCAAAAATCGCCTATATGCTCCACGAAATACACGAAGGCATCTGTGGCAATCACGTGGGGGGCAGGACCCTGGCATACAAGGCACTCCGACAAGGACACTTCTAGGAGACCATGCACGAGGACACCGCCGACTGTAAAGAAGTGTGACCATTGCTAGCATCATGCCCATATTCAGCGATAGCCGGTGACCCCGCTCTCCTAGCTATCAGCCCTGTGACCATTCGTCCAGTGGGGGATGGACATCCTAAGTCCCTTTCCTCCTAGTCTGACCAATAAAAAATCTTAATTATGGCCATCGACTACTTCACCAAGTAGGTCGAGGCCAAACCCCTGGCACAGATCATTGAGGCCAAGGTCAGGTCCTTCTTCTGGAAGTCTGTCATCTATCGATTCCGACTCCCGCACTCAGTCATCACTGATAACGGACGATAATTCGACAACCAGGCTTTCAAGGAGTTCTGTGCTGACCTCAACATCCACCATCGATTCACTTTGATAGCTCACCCTCGGACCAACGGGGAGGCCAAGGTGACCAACCGAACTATCTTGTAAGGGCTCCACACAAGGTTGGATGAAGCCAAGGGTCGGTGAACCGAAGAACTTCCAAGTGTGCTATGGGCCTATTACACCACACCCTGCATGGCCACCAGCGAGATGCCCTTTAATCTCGTCTTCAGTACTGAAGCTGTAATTCCAGTGGAGCTTGGTCTACCCATGCTATGAATAGAGCAATATAATGAAGCTAAGAATCCAGCCCGTCTCTCCTCAACCTAGACCTCTTGGATGAGACAAGAGACAAAGCCCGACTTCAGATGGTAGCCTACCGGCAACGAGTGGTGCACTATTATAACTCTCGCATGAGGCCCAAGGGATTTTCTCGAAATTCATGAAATTTGGAAATTTAGTTTTTTTAATTAAATTTTTTATTAATGTAGGGAATTAGTCTACTGAGCAGGAAGGCATCGTGTAAAATTCGGGTACTGACTAATATCGGATATACTAAGAATAGCATGTTAAGGTAAGGAATTTTGTACTGATCATTCCTTTATGCTTGAATTTATTATGGTCTGGTTTGATCTAGCATATATGTTTTATATATTTGTACATGTGGTACTATATGACATGGCATAGTTATTTTTTTGAGATAGATATTGTGGTTTTATTGTCGGTATTTCATTCATGATGTTATAAAGAAAATTGATATCCGGATGGGTTGGACCATGATACCGGATTGTTAAATAGGTTGAATCATGGAACTGGATATCGAGTGGGTGGGACCACGATATCGGTTATTAAAATGGTTGGACCACGATATCGGTTATCGAGTGGGTTGGACCACGATACCGGTTATCCAGAGGTCATAAAAGATATGTTTTGACAAGTGTTAATGAAGTAAATATGGTTTTTGGTCTAGCCATGCTACGGTAGCACCGTGGTTATACAGCCTGAGCCATGGGCTTTGTACGTGGGAGCCGGCCACGGGCGGATAGTACGTGGGACAGCCGAGCCACGGGCTTAGTACGTGAGCAGGATTGACCATAGTATGCATGATCGCTTTGTGGTTGCCAGTCATGGGCTGGTACATGACCGAGGCTAGTCCAGAACCCTAAAGATAAAGGTTCAATAATGGGAATTCTAAAGGAAAAATGTAAAAAAATATCAAGGTGTGTAAAACATGAGGCATAAATCATTTGATTGCATGACATAACATACTGGTACTTTATTATTTCAGAAATTTATATTATTAATTGGAATGATCTTATGGATACCTTACTGGGCTGTTAAGCTCACTTCTTACCTTTTGATTTTTCAGAGACTCAGGATGCGTGACAGGATTTGGGCTGGGCGTGAGACAAATTTCCATATATGCTGAGTTAGATAGAGTTAATTTCGGTTACTGATGTTTGTGAATCAGTAGACCAATTAGTAATGTCGACTAAATAAATGGATTATACACTTGTTACTTGTTTGTTTATATAATATTAATTTTAATTTGATATGGTTGACTTTTGGTGTACCTAGACCTTGCATGATCTCTAGGGTTAAACCTAGAGTTTGTGCGACCGGTCACGTAGCCGATTCCGGTGCTAGATTCGGGGCGTGACAGAGTGGTATCAGAGCAAAACCCATTAATTAGGATAAAAACATAATTTCAGGATTCCAATCAATTTTTATTTAAATAAAAATGAATTTTATTAGAATCATTATGTTTAGAACATTTGTACAAAAATCATATTCGTACAAATATAATTATTAATTTTTAGAAATATATTCATATAAATTTAAATTTTTAGATAAATATTCATATATATATATATATCTACGAATCTATCTAGCCCAAATCATTTCAAATGAATCCAGCTATCCTACGTCGACCGGGACTTGGAAACGCGGCGGACTTCCGTAGAAATTATATATACTTGCCGATTGCCGTCCTCCACCCGACCAAGAAAATCAGAAGAAAATATCACTCTGTTCCTCACCTGCGATCAATCTCTCTTTGGTCGCTACGTCAAGAGGTTAGTGAATTATTTTCCCTTATGCATTATGATCGAGTTGCTGTTCCGTTTAATTCAATGCATTCTTGTTCAATCCTTGAATCCCATCCATGGATTTGTTGATAGCGTCGGTTATTCATGGTCGTTGTTTTTTCTAAAGATTTTATCACCTTCTTGTTAACGCCATCATAGAATTTTATGTGATTATTATAAACTTGGCAAAGCATCTTTTCTTGTTTTCCTTCTTTTCTTCGTACCACTCGTCTTCCATTCTAGCCGATAATGCCCGATTACATGTAATTAAAACTTGAAACGCTCGTACCTGTTTCTTGGTATCAAACGTTTCATTGGATCAATTTATAATTCTGTTATCAAAGCTCTGTCAGACAACTACTTCTTTTTCTTAATTGCTCGATTTTAGTTATTAGTATCAAGCTTTTCATGATTTCGCCCCCTCAAAAAAAAAAAAAGAAAAGAAAAAGGTTTTCTTGGTTACTTATTTTAAATTCTTGGTGTTAAGCTTTTCTTGAATTCATATTCTAGCTTAGTTTTACACCTGCTGCGATCTTTCTTATCAACTTTTTATGCTGCCAAGTGAATAAACTTTCATCTCTTCTGAATCAGGGTCGGAAACCTGGTTCTTAATATCGACATGGCAATCATGAGACTGAGGAAAGGGATTAAGGTGGAGGTGTTGGGCAAGAGGGGCTCCTGGAGGCCAGCCGAGATCATCTCCGGAAACGGGCACAGATATAGTGTCAAGTATGATAGTCATCAACTGGGCATGGCTGCGGTCACTGAATGGGTGCCGAGAAAGGTTATCAGACCATTGCCGCCATCAGTGGATGGCATGATGTATTGGTCTCCTGGAGACATTGTTGAAGTATTAGAGATCCACTCATGGAAGTTGGCACGGGTCTTGAGGGCGGCCGCTGGGGGCTGTTATTTTGTTAAAATTTATGGATCCCCTAACCATATCATAGCTCATGAATCTGAACTTAGGGTCTGGCAAGTTTGGAAAGACAACCACTGGGTAGTTCAGCAGGTAGGTAATTAGTCCTTTTTCTTTATATAACTACTATATCTTCTCTTATTTAATATTCCTGTAAGAATGGGACTGGTAGCTTTTATTTTCTAGTGATTCAAATCCTTTAGAGAACTTCTTTCTTGCATGTCAAAATGATTTCAATCAGCAATGCTTTGTGTAAAAAGCTTTTTTTTTTTTGTTAGTGGTTTTGTTGTTATTGTTGTTGTTTTCCTTACATGATGGCAGGCTGCTGCTAGATTTAAGGATGGGAAGGTGGTCAGAAGGTCTGTTGTAGAAGAAGAAGAAGTCAACTCTCCTGTACCCCAACCTTCACAAGAGGTTAAAAAACATCAAGTAGAAGGGCAGGTTCCACATAAGGATCACTCTGGTTTTGAGGAAGTTCAGAGAAAAAGGCGATGCATCTACTTGTCACCTGTCAAGTTTAATTCCTTGAATCATATACAATTGAATGATGCTCCAAGTGTTTCATTCTCCGTTGGTAGCTGTAGCTGCAATCCTACATCTTGTCCAACTCAAGATATGGATAGACTTTTGGATGATGCTGATTTATATTGTCGTGTGATCAGAAAATTGTATTTTGCTATGAAAGATGATCAGCAGATGGGGAAATTCCATCACTTAGAATTGCATGCCTACCACCGTACCTTGATGAAATTGTACTCATCTGGACTCCTCCCTTGGAAGCAGCAAGAAGCATTCTTGACAAACCTCCGCCGTCGGCTGCACATTTCAAATGATGAACATCAGTCAGAGCTAAAGCGTTTAGCATCCACTCAAAGTGATAGGGAAGAGAGCTATGCCTAAGTTATTGTTGGATTCCTTTTGGTTTTGTGCTCATTTTATACATATTTTTTCTTTAAATTGTTCCATTCCTTTATAAGTTGATGTATCATGCCGTGGGCACTTCTTTTACATGAAAATCTGAGGTCTAGGATCATGAATTGCTGTGGCAAGAGTTTCTTTGTATCAAAACTTTTACATGTGAATCTGAGGTCTAGTATTTATGTCCTCATATGGGTATTGGTTATTTTTGACAGAATTCTCTTTAGTGATAAAAGAAAGTAGTCACATCTTGTACAATTTCGCAGCACTTTATAATGTTAATTAGTCTATTTTATTAGCAGGGTGTAATTTCAATATAGGTTTTTTAGTTTTAAGGAAAGCTTGGAACTAGTTTTACTTTTTAAGAAAATGCAACCTGAACCAGGATTTTCGATGCCATCCCGAACCACCTGGTTCGGGGCATATCGTACTGTACCGGCCAAGAACCGGTATGGTTTAGTCCTAAAAAATGGTTCGGGATCCGAACCATAAAAATTAACCTGAATCGGACCGGTATGGATCGGTTCGGTACGGTACGGATCGGTTTAGGTTGGTATGGCCTGGTTCAGTTCGGCTCGGGCTCGATTCGGTCCGGTTCGGATCTGATTTAGTTTCGATTTAACGATCCTTGCTTGAGAGAGAAGAGGAAGATATTTTTTTTTTAATTCATCATGTACCGATATGGTATGGTATCGTACCATACTGAACCTTACCAGTTGTTGACCGGTATGGGTTCTGGTACTGGTTTAGCGATCCTTGACCTAAACTATGTCCGAAAGTATGATGACAAAACTTAAAATATATATAAAAAAAGAATATAGGTTATGCTCTCTAGCTGGAAGTATAATGTTACTATAGCTATTTATTTTGAGAAATCAACATATAATACACAAAGAAGTTAACCATTTAGTTTTGCATTTATGATCTAATTAATGTGTCACTTGTAGGCTACATTATGGAGGATACGTACAATCAAAACACTTGCATTTCTCTTATAAATCATCTTGCAAAATTACTTGACAAACACTGAATCTAAGTGGAAGTTCTTGAAAACTTGAGTCCAGTTTCAAACTCCAACAGAATATTTACGATAGAAGCAATAACTTAGTCCTTTATTTTGGAAAAGAATGCACTAGTAAAGTTGTTTTTGCCTATATCAACTATGTAAAGTATGAAATCGACTTGAGGAATATATCTCTTGAATTTGTTGCCTGCAAGAAAGCAAAAAATCTGCAATGCATGTTATATGGCAAGATCAATTACAATAAATGAAAGCCATTAACCAAAGCAAGAGTATTAAGTACGTCCACACATTAAAGTGGATTTAATGATAGCTTGTTTGAGTGTATGAATGAGTACTGTTACTATTGGCACGTGATGAATGTAGCAATCTATCCTTCCATCGTGATCAACTATAATATCATTTCCTACATGCCTAGAACCCTTCACATCAACCCAAACACTATCTTAATAGAAATAACTTTTCTATTTTAGTTCCAAGTTCCAACCGAATCTCATATTATATTCAAAACCCTAACACTCACACTTTGTGCTGCTTGTACTAACCTTCTATTAGAAATGTTTTGAACTTGTTGCTGTTCCTCTCCAAGCTTGATCAACAGGATACACTAAACTAGCTTTGAGCTTCTGAGAGTCTTCAGGAAACTAACCGATGATCTTCTAAGTTGACTTGTTCAGCTCTGAACCTATAAAAAAATTCCTCGTCATTAAAGAAATTAGTGGGATTTCTCTAACGGGAGACCCTTCGATGCTTAAGTCAGCTTAGAAAGGGAGATCAATGAAAAGAAAATAGAGATAGTGAGTAGAGTGTAAGAATTCTTTCTGAAGTTTTCCTCGACTCTCTATTTATAAAGGTTTATAGCCGAGTTGGTTAAGCGATTATAACCATTTATGACATAGTGATATCATTAAATAAGTTGTTAATTTGGTTAGACTGTAAAGAGATAAGTTTGTAAAGTAGTTTCCTACATGGTCTGTTACACTTCTTGATAACCACTTTACCAACCTTATCGTAATGGCTTTAATGACTTTAAGAAATATGTTTAATACTAAATAAAGTTGTAAGACTCTGTACTTGATTCAAGTAAGTGATCAGTACCTATCCGATAAGTTGTTGAGCATCTTATTTTTTAATAAGAAATCAATTCCTAGTCGATGAGTTCTTCGTCTTGATGGGAGATCAGCTCCTGGATATCAGGTATCCTGTATCTTAGCAAGATATTGGCTCCTGGCCAATAGGTTCTTTACACCTTGCGTAAGAAGTTGGCCTTTGACTGCCTGGTGCTTTTTATCTTGGTAAAAGATTGGATCTTGGCCGACCACTTTTATACTCATCATTAATTGATCATAACTAGACCAGAGGAGATTTAAACAGGTCATCTTTCCTATAACAGAAATGACTAATTTTTTGTAAACCCTCCAAGGTCGATGGTGAGCTACAACTGGATTTGTTATTAAATGACCTGGAAAGTAGTGGTCTGTCCATTTAATATGATCAACTACAATACAATTTCCTGCCTGGAACCCTACTCATCAACAACAAAACCATCTTAATAGATTCACCTTTCTATTTTAGATCACTCCAATCCCATATTATATACAAAATTCTGATCAAGATTTTACATTTGTATGGGATAAGGGGCATCCCAGCCATTCGGTCTTGTTCCTGTGGGGAAAGGGGACCGGAAAGGGGTTGGGACTCCGAACCTATGACACAAAGTTTAAGGCTTCAAAAAGCTACTGTAATTTAGCATTTCCAATGGTTTGTACTTCGATAAGAAGGATACATTTTTGGAGAAAGCTTGAGAAAGGATTTCCAAGGTTCCTACGAACAAGGTTTCACTATGATTCCTCTAGATGTATTCAATTCAAGTTAGTCAAAAAAATAAAAGAACATCTCTTTTTTAAAGATAAAAATGGAAATATCCATCAACTAAAAAAAGAAAAATGAGTTTAAGATAATATGAAAAAGAAAGAAAACCTTTTAAGAAGGATGTTAAAGGAAATTTTAGTGTCCGGTGATCCATTGACTTTTTGTTCTATTGCATGGAAAGAAATATGTACACTCCAAAAAATTATCAATCCAGATCCCATGTACATGTTTTCATGTGAGGTACATGGTAAAGGTAATCCATCCATAAGTATTTTAGTGATATGCATTAGGTTGAGGCAAAACATTTAGAAGCATAGTAAACTGCGCATTTGACTAAAACTCCACATCCTTCACCATATAAGATTTGGCTTTCAAAAAGGTAGCAAGTTATATGTATATCACCATAGGGGATAATCTTGTTGACAACATAGATTATGATGTGACTGATATAAATACACCATATAAGGTTTGGTTTTAAAAAAGGTGGCAAGTTAATTATATGTATATCACTATGGAGGATAATCTTGTCAACAAATTAAACAGATTATAATGTGACTAATATAAATCCTTGTCATCAACTCTTGGAAACCAAGGCAACACAAAACAAACACAGTTTGAGACTAAGTAGTCTTATTATGAGACCCAACTACCCTATGGTTGTCTAGTCAATCCTCTATTTTATGTTCTTTCAATGTATCAAACTTCAAGATAAAGTCACCTATTTTGTCATGCTTGATGTCCAATGGTGGTGCCTATCATTGAAGGTTGCAAGCGCCAGACCACGCGTGCTGATGGGCATGCATTGTGCCAGACCAATATCAGCACCTATGGATTGGTTTAGCTCCAAATATAATTTGGCATGGCATGGCACATGTGCTAGCACAACATATTGTATGCTTAGCACCACTGCACCAGCACTTTAATACTTACTATCATCTACTGTACATTGATCATGGTATCATCGGATAACCCTACTTTATACCTGTAATTTGCTCAAAGTTAGTTTATATTGCTGCCAGTTCATGTTACTTTCTTCAATTCCTGTCAGCTTTATCAATCAACAAGTCCTATAGCCAACCAGAAATTCTGCAACTTCAATTCGCAGTAAATCACCAACATCATAGATATTTTAATTTTTTTATACCAAAGATCAGGGTATTTCCTGTGGCATGATTTCACTTTTTTTGCAATTCCCGGTCACCTAATGCTTTTATCATTGTTACAATTCCATGTTTTCTCCAGAATTATGTAAATTAAACTACAGAGTTGCCTCAGTGCTAGTATTGCACCTTCATAGTTTTTTCTCATTTGCTATATTGGTTGCTGAGAGCAAACACCATATGAATTGGGTTTGATAAAACCAAAGCAGGTGGCAATCACGTGATCCTTGTTACACCAGGAAGAGTTTGATGATCATAAATTTCACCAAGTGTAGATCTTTAGACCGAAGAAAAAGAGTTCAATCAAAAGCAAGCCAAAACTCTATAACTTGGTAATGATCAACCACGATACATGGAGATGAAGCGGTCTTGGGGATAATCCCAAACATAGAATTGTATCTCAAGCCGAAGTTATAGAGACAATCAATATAAGCTAAGGTAAACCAAGACCAAAAAGATATTATTATCAGTCTAATAGTTGTAGAGCAACAATGCTAATGAAAGTGTATAATGAATGATAACTAGCATTAGTTATTGAAACTGTTAATATTGGAGGATAGATGTGGTGGCAACCATCAAAATATGCAGTTATTACCTATTGGTATAAATAAGTGGAAATTATACTCTATAAAGTCTCTTCGATAATCAATCTAATACATTTTATCTTATCTTAGATTACTGCAGTTTTTACATTAGGAATAGAAATAACATAACTTTCACAACTATAGCTAACACCCCTACTATAGCCTAATGATATACCTGCCTACCATAGTCCAATGCTACACCTTTTATCCACCTTCTTCAAATAGTGATGTGATAGTGTTGGAAAGCCTTGAAAGTTAAGGCACCTGGGATCCATGCTACTCTCTATTTTCACCACGATTACTTTCCAGCTAATCTAATATTTGTGGTATACCCATGCATACCAAGCCTTGTTGTTTGGCTTGTCACTACTCTTTTTTGCCTTATTCACCAATGACCCCACAACAAGTATGGACAAAACAAAAGAAATACCTACAAGTCTTGTAGCATGCCTAGTGGAACACAAAAAGGGACAAACAAGCTTTGTAGCATGCCTGTTGGGATGGAATGAATTACAACAAGCTTTGTGGGATGCTGGTGAGATCTTGTGTAGTCATCATTACAATAATCTTGGTGGTTATTGCATAACCATCATCGCACTGGTTTTAGTGAGAAAAATCAGAGATGGCATCTATACTCCATGCATCGCCACAATTTGGTTCTTTGCTTATTGTGTGCAAGATCAAGCTGCTAAATTGTTGAGCTGGTTGATCATGACCTTTACCCTTGTCAATCCAAAACAAATTAGAGATGGCATATGCTGATGGATTTGCATAAGCAACAAGAAACTGATCCTTGTTTTGCTGAGATGCGATCCCAACTTTAAGTAAACAAAATTTATTTCTTTGATGTTTGGCTTTACTTGGCTCCTTTTCTTTTTCAATCATCAAAATTTACAATTATGTCTTTCATGAATTCATCACTAATTAGATCTTTCACAATAGCATCATCTATAGCTTTATGTCCATTGAATCAAAAACTAAAGAATTGTTGATGGTCAAACTATTGAATTCCAGATCTTTCATGGTGGAACCTTCAGGTGATTGATTTTCAAACTCCTGATCATTGTTGACTTGATCATCAATGAGGGAGATGTTTGTCTTTAATTTTGTCTCCTTAAGAACGTTGTAGAAATAAATAGCTGAACAAGACTTGACTTTGCAAGATGGTGCAGGGGGATCAGCTGCATCTTTTGTAGATGAGAGAGACCGATAGAGACTATCATTGAATTTAGTCGGAAAACTATAATGTCATGCTTAAGCTCCTCCTTTTGGTTGCTAAAAAAGCAACTTGCAGAGAAGTTCATGGTCAAAGACATACCATGGTTGGCAACTTGTTCAAAACATGCTTCATACTATGATAGATTGGGATGGGCCTTTGTGTAGCTTCATTATCTCTCCCATATAATCTTTGTACATGTTTGGAGTCTCCACGTTTACTAAGCATCGCTCCCTTGCACTTGATTCTCAAGATCCTGTGAACATGTCTCCTTGTTGAGTATTGAAGGCTTTGGGACCAATCGATAAGAACCTCCTTTATCTTAAATAATAAAAACATGGGAAGGGGAGAAAAAGAGAAGATGGAGTGCTTTGAAGGCTTTGAGACCAATTGATAGGAACCTGCTTTATCTTAAATAATAAAGGCATGAGATGGGGAGAAAAGGAGAAGATGGAGTGCCTTGAGGGGATCTAGACCGGCTAGAGACCACTTTGAGGGTGGTTAACTTCAACTAAAAACATGTTTTCTCTTCATTGATGGTTCATCCCTTAGGGCTTACATATTTATTGGCTGTATACCTTGACCAAGAAGAAATGACCTAATTCACATAAAACTGGGAAACTGAACAGATTTAGATAATAAATATGGATTGGTTGGGGGTTTCCATTTTAGACTAGCAATCGCATCAACTTGATACATGTTTTCCTGAAGAATTTTGTTGGATTAGTTTGTGATTTATTAATTATTTTTATTTTCTATAAGGAAAGGGGGATAATGCTTGTTCAATCTTATCATGGGTTTGTAATATGCTATAGGAAAGATTTTCTGCTTTTTGAATTTCATGGGTTTTTAACACATTATTTCAAAAGTTTTTGTCCTTTTTGTCTAGCAAATTATGAGGCCTTGATTCAGGTGATATTAGGAAACAAATGCATTTTGTTAGGATTATAAATTCTGTAGAGTTGGCTTGCCTTTGATAGTGCATGTATTTATGATGTCTATCTTCAATGATCCATGGTTGCATTATATTTCAATATTTCTTATTTGGTTCATGATTTTGCACCTATTAATTAATTCCACTCTCCTTTTTGTATATCCATAGGGTTACATCAATTTGTTGTTTTTGTCTTTTTCAGTTAACTTGATAGTCTAAAACAACCATGACAATATCTAATAATGAATCCATATTCATTTAGGCAGCTGTATAAATCTTTCAAAATTCAGTTTAATATTGATTTAATTGTTGTCTAAGATCCAAACATCGAGCATCTTTGTGCCATCATATAGCTTTTGAAATGATGCATGTACCCTGTGACTCTATAAACATCTCAGCATGGAGAGATAACATTCTCTATAAGTTATACTCTGGAAGTTTTATATATTACATATTTGGTTCCCATGGACAAGCTAGTGCTTTCAACTTTCTTTGACATCTCTAATATTGGAAGTCAAATTATTCTGTGACCCTTCGACTTAGTTCCTTGAGCCTCTTTGCAAGGCTTTTTATGTATACCCCCTTCTTTAATGAATTTATATTCCAATTAGTTCAACTTTTATGCTTCAGCTAAAAGTGGGAGCACATTTATCCTCTCACAAGTTCACAACCTTGCACTATTACATTCTAGTTTGAAATCGATTTCACTGAAGATACCTTGACCGATTTATATAAAATGTTTTAATCAAAGAACAAATTGCATTATTTAGTAATTTTATTAAAAAAATATATTCCGGTAATCTCATGTCTTGGACATCTTTGATGCATATTCCTATGTGCTGATGCGCTGAATTGCTCGTGTCATAGCTACTGTAGCATGGCATTGTCTGTTACTTGCTATATGTAAACCACCTAACATGTGTCTTTCATATCAACAATGGTAATTTGGATTCTTGATTTTAGTTTTAATTTGTGAAGTCTTTGTTGTGCAAGGTGAGATTACACCTTCATCCTAGAACTAAATTATCCAAGTTTTATATTTATTGTCTCATAACCAAGGATTCAAGTCCCGACAGGATATCTTGTGGGATACCGGAATAGGGTATCATCCCATGTGTTGGGATAGGACTGTCTTGCCATCATCCCAGCATCTTGATTGGCATATCTTGGGACATTCCTTGTCCCAATATATTTATATTTCATAACCAATGATTCAAGTCCTAACAGGATGTCTCGTGGGATACCGGAATAGGTTATCATCCCATGTGTTGGGATAGGATTGTCTTGCCATCATCCTAGCAATGATTCAGATCTTGGTGAGATGTCCCATGGAACATCGGGATAAGACCGGGACGGGATACCATTTAATGTGTCAAGACAAGACATCATGCCAGCATCCCAATTAGGATATCTTGGGACATCCCTTGTCCTGAGTGTTGGGATGGGGCGGGATGCCGGCGCATCTCGTTCCATTAAAAAACAAAGACATCCCCATCCACGGGATTTAAAACCCTGCATGCTAGCTTCTTGATCGGTACATTTTGGGATATTCCCTATCCCAACACTTGGGATAGAGCGGGATAGTGAAGCATCCCGTTCCATGAAAAAATTGAAAAGCTCCAAATTTAAAACCTTGATGGGGACAATTATTAGTCTAGGTCCATGTACTGATCAAGTTAACTAATATGATAAACTAAAAAGATGTGATTGCCTTTAGGAATTGAAGGAACTACTTTGTAAGCTTCAAAATGTTCAGTTGTCTGATTGGGGCAATTTTTAATGAAGTGCATGTTGGGTGTGGAGCCATATTCATCCAAGACCCAAGTCTAGAAGCCCAGAGGCCCAGAGAAAAAACCAGAAAAACCAGAAAAGAAAAAGGAATCCAGCAATTGGCTCGCTAGAACGGGCTCGGCCCAACCCACGCGTGTGGCCCAGGCACGCGCGTGGGCTGGCACGCAGCCCAGGCCTAGGCGGCGCACGGGCGCGCGGCCCGGCCCGTGCGCGGGTGTGCAGGGTGCAGCCCAGGCCCAGGTGGCGCACGGGCGCGCGGGTGCGCAGGGTGCAGCCCAGGCCCACATGTGAGGCGCGTGCGGGCATGTGGGCTCGGCCTAGTTCAGAGCGATGGCGACCTAGGGCGTTTTCCAGGTGTTTCCCACCAGTTTTCCAGGCATTTCGCACGGTTTACCATGGTCCACAGCCTTTCTACGTGATCTGGACTGTCCGATTGCCTGATCGGATGGCTAAGACTGATTCAAGAAAGATTAGGCTTGATGAAGGCTGTTTGATTCAGATTTTGACATGATCTAAGATGTTGATCTCAGATCTGACGGCCTGGGAGGTTTCTTGACTATTTTGGGCTTATGAGACAAGATTTTTTTCTGATTTTGGACTGGTTCATTCTCCTTTGCATTAGTGGACGCTGACAGAGCCACTATGAAGTAGAACAGAGCTTGCAGATCAAAGAGAGGAAGAAGAGAGCCAAAGAAAAGAAGTCCAAGGAAATTTCCAAGAGAGAAAATAAGGGGAAGAGAGAGAAAGGTAGTGAGAGGGCAAGGGTTCCTCCTATATTATTTTATTCTTTCTTCTTTCTTCATATTGGACTGGGGTTTGGGTTTTTGTTGCCCAGATATGGTGCCCAAGAGGGGGGGGTGAATTGGGTATTTTAAAAATTAAAGCAATATATGTGCTATTAAGTTCAAAAGTGAAGAGTGATAGTGCTCAAGTAATTGTGCAACGGAAGCAATGAAAGATAACAACAATTAAAGAGCAAAAGAAGAGTAAAGCAATGCAAACACACAAGAAATATAGTGGTTCGGTGCACCTAGCACCTACATCCACTCCCCAAGCTCCACTTGGGAATTTTCACTATAATCTTTTCTAGATTACAGCCAACTTGTTTTTCAAGGATCATAAGTCAAAACCTTACACACTTGTTTTGGCTTCGGGCTTACAAGCAACCCTAGTTGGTTTTATCAATTGGCTCACCAACAAACCTCACTCACTTGTTTTGACTTCGGGCTTACAAGCAACCCTAGTTTGTTTTATCAATTGGCTCACCAACAAACCTCACGCTAGTTTCAAATTCCCTTGAAACTAGCCTAGGACAAAAAGAATATAAATACAATGAATAAAACAAGACAAACTCCTTTTGAGCAAAAAAGTAATTCGATGTAGCTCTTGATGGAGACTCTTCAAGCCTTTCTCTTGGAATCTTGGACCTTACTAAATGCCAAACACTTGAAAGTTGGATTCCTCAAAGATGGAAAGCCTTTGGCTAAGGAATCTCTTGGTTTTCTCACTCTTTTTGGCTTAGAATTGATTGAAGGCTTTGTACTTTCACTCTCTTCTTTTTTACTTTGTCTCCTTTTCTTTTTTGAAGTTTGGTGGAGGTTAAATATCTCATTCAAGCTGAAACAACTCCATAAGACCGTTAGAATAAAAAATATGGCCGTTTATGGCCATTAGAAATCAAATCAAAAGTTCAAAAAAACTAGCCGTTATGCCATGAGTCGACCTCATGAGTCGACCTCTGGATCAAGTGTCGACCTCATGAGTCGACCTCTAGTTTATCTTAGGCAAAAATCCAGAAAACCATAGTTCTGCTTAGTTTGAATTCTCAGGCGATGAGTCGACCTCTGGTGTCGACCTCTGGACAGGTGTCGACCTCTGGTGGTCGACCTCTGGAGCATGCCACTGAAATTTTGCCGTGCCGGCCTTGCTGAACTTTTCTTTTCTTCATGAGTCGACCTCTGGTGGTCGACCTTTGGCAAGGTGTCGACCTCTGGGGGTCGACCTCTGGTCTAAAAATTTCTGAAACTCTGGAGAGGTGCGTACCATGCTTGAGTTTCTCTAAGCCTTTGTTTCTTTTGTCAATTACTTCTTAATATGAAGGTCCAATATTAGAAATTTGATATTGTTTAATGTAGAAGAGCTCTTTCCCAAACCAAGCAAGCTTGGTTTCATCATTGTACTCTTGATACTCTTTTTGAATAACCTATGGCCTGAAACTTTATCTCGAAATGAAACATTAGTCCAAACATATACTCAATCTTTTGTTAATCATCAAAACTAAGGAGCCAAAGCCAACAATCTCCCCCTTTTTGATGATGACAAAACCTTGAGTATATATGCAATTAAGTCCAAAAGTAAAAATATAGCAATAATAAAATTTTTCAAAGAAATCTCACATACATGAGTATATCATAAAAAAATTTTACTTTTCATCTACCTCTTTTTTTTGTGAAAACATTCTCATGAGTCAAAAAGTTAAGAAATATACAAGCTTTACTCATAAGAATCATATTTACTTTACTATACTCTACTCATAAGAAAGAGTCATAAGAATCATAAGAACCATATATACATACTATATATACATATTCTACTCATAAGAAAGAGTCATAAGAATCATATATACTTTACTTATACTCTACTCCCCCCTTTTGTCAAGAATCAAAAAGTGCATTCTTTGTAGTAAAAGATATACTAAAGAAAATTATGTTCCATTGCAATGAAATACTTAGTTGCATAAAATACATGCTCCCCTTTAATTTGTGCATTCGATATAACAAAGATATTCTTATTTGAGGGTTTAAAAAGATAAATGCTAAGAGCTGGTATCAGACAGTAAAATATGATAATGTAGATAAGTATATAAATGAGTGTATTCAGTTACAAAATTGCTTACATAGTAAGCACAAAACACTGATACATCAGATCATACAAAGCAAACTAGTATCATACATCAAATCTATGAGGCTACTCCTCACCAGAAGGTATATCAAAAGAGATAGAAGCTGAAATCCTAGATGAGGATTTTGGAGTCCTATGAGTGAGACTCCGAGTCCTCAGAGAGGGACTAGACCTAGGGGTAGTCCTACGAGATCTATAGGTCCGAGGAAAAGGCTCCACAGGTGTCCTAACAGAAGCAGTAGCAGAAGGAGTAGATGGATCAGTATGCTGAGTAAACTGAGCTGGAGTGTGCCTGCTGACTAGCACATAAGCAGTGGGATCATCAATATCTGTCTCTGTATGCTCATCTCTATCATCCGGAATCCCTATAATAGTCTCAAAAAGTGACTCAGTAAACTCAGTATCTACTGGCACATCTGTAGCTGGAGGATCTATACTGGGAAGATCAGTTGAAGGAGGATCAGTAGAAGGGGGAATCTCTGGAATCGGATCTGCAGGTAGAACATCAGAGCTTCCTGGTCTAGGCTGATCTCCATCACTGTCACTGTATCCACTGGAGTCATCATCATCATCATCAGAATGTGGAGGAGCCACTATCGGATCTACAGTCCCTGGTGGCAATGCTAATCTCAGTAGGCTGAGGATCTATCGGAATCCTGCATCTACACTAGCTGAGAGAGCTCCAATGCGCATATCTGTGTGGATCCGCAGACCATGTAGCTCCTGTCGTACACCAGCAATCTCTGTCCGGACCTCTGAAATGTGATCAGTCACTCTCTGCTCAAAGTTCGATATGCTCGCTGTAGTCCTCCGTGGTGTAGCAGTAGCAGTAGGTGCTGGAGCTGATGAGGGTGGTGGCGTGAATGGCTCAGGCTCCGCAGTCTCTGACTCTGGTGCTGGGCGAGGAGGTGTACCATGATCGGTAGGCTCTGAAGGCCCTGCCTCAGCTGCTCGGATTTCTTCCTCCTCATCTGGCTCCTGGCCAGACTCTTGTCGCACCCAACAGTCACCAATCAGTCGAAATCCCATCCTATGCAGGGATTTCTCTCCATTAATCAAAATAGTTGGCTGATGATGACCTTTAATAATAGTCCTCCAAAGATTATAATCAATGGCTTGAATGAAAATATGCATACGAGTCTTCCAATAAGTATAATTTGTGCCATTAAATAGTAGAGGACGATTTGAAGCTTGACCTTCAACAACACGCATTCCTATTGGGGCTGCCATGGTCTTTCACTCAAGATCGTTGGACCTACAAGAGAGTACCAGCGCTCTGATACCACTTGTTGCCCAGAAATGGAGCCCAAGAGGGGGGGTGAATTGGATCTTTCAAAAAATTAAAACAATATGTGCCGGCCTTTGATGTGTTTGTGAGCAATATGAAAAACACAATGATATGTAGCAAAAATAGAAGATTAAATGCTAAGAGCAATAAACAAGAAGAGCAATCACACACAAATACAAGTTTTATAGTGGTTCAATGCAAACCAAGCACCTACATCCACTCCCTAAGCCACCCTTGAAAATTCCACTATAATCTCATAGGGATTACAGCCGACTTGTTTTACAAGGCTCACAAGTCAAAACCTAAGTTGGTTTTATCACCTAGGCTCACCAACAACCTTTACACTTATTTTATCTTCGGGCTCATAAGTTAACCCTAGTTGGTTTTGTCCCTTTGGCTTACCAACAACCACAACAACCTACTTTCAAGAATCTTGAAAGCTAGGTCAATAAATAATAAATTTAGAATACAAGAATTGAAACACAATCAAACTCTCTTCTAGAGTCGAATAAGGAATCTTTGAAGCTCTTGATGATTGCTTGATGTGATTTGACTTTGGAATCTTCTTAAGAATACTTTTGGAAATATGAAATGAAAGGAGTGGAGGCTTTTTCCGAGGAATCTTTCTTTTTTGGCTTTTAGAAGTGGAGTTCTTGAAGAATATCTGTCTCTTGGATATTTTCTTGTTTCTCTTTCTTCACTTACTTCATGAATGAGTTTGGTGAAGCTTAAATACATCAAAAACCTCCAAAAAATCATTTAAGATCATTAGGGATCAAAAACTAGCTGTTAGGGACTGAAAAAAGTCAGTTCTGGCCATCAGAAAATAGATCCGTTGGAGCTGTCAGAACCCGAGTGTCGATACTTGGCTGTCAGGTGTCGACACTTGGCTTTTAGATGTCGTCACTTGATTTTCATGTGTCGACACTTGGTTTTCAGGTGTTGACACTTGACACAAAAAATGTTCCAGATGGCAACACTTGAGTTCTGAGTGTCGACACTTGGCATGCAAGTGAAAAAATTTTGCGTGCCAAAAGTTGAAGTGTCGACACTTGGGCTTCCAGGTGTCGACACTTGGTTTTGCAATTTCCAAAAACAAGTGCCAAACATGCAAAAAACTTAAGGATATTCAATGAAACTTAAATGTAATATTTGTAAACCAAAATTGAACGCTTATGTGGCCTTTTTCAATGGAGAAGACTTCTCAAATCATGAAAAATGCTTTGCTTCCAAAGCATGCCATGATACTCTAATTTTGAGAGTTTGAGATGCTTGATTCCTGAAAACTCATAAGTATAATTTAAACATTAGTATAAAATATGTACTCAACATTTTGTTAATCATCAAATTCACGGGGTAGAGCCAACGGATCTCATTATGCTGCTCTTTCAATTGGATTTGCGGATACTCAAGGGGGGTCACTCACAAAGGATGGTACAGGCTCAAACAGATTACTAGATATCAATGCTGGTTTTTTATATTCAATTATATCTAATACAGTGAAACTTGAATTAATCCCATAGCCATATGGTAGTTCATCAACATACGTATTAGGTCCAACTTTCTTTAAAATCTTAAATGTTCCTGTTTCTCAGGCATGTAGCTTCTAAATAGTTCTTGGTAGAAACCACTCAGGTTTGACCTTAGTCATGATATAATCATCCTTAGCAAAATCCTTGACTTATCAGTAATAATTTATTAATTATTTTTTGATTACTTATATTAATTTTACTACTGATCTCTTTATGCAGCTTCTAATATGCTCTACAAAGGATGATGCTGACTCTGATACTATAGTATGCATGATGAGGTGTACAATAATAATAATAATAATAATAATAATAATAATAATAATAATAATAATAATAATAATAATAATAATATTTTTTATTTTTTAAAATTCTGGGCATTCATCATATTTTTTAACTGTTTAAGTCCATAACTTTTATAGTTACTACTGATAAGAGTCAACATCAATTTTGGTGTCTACATTCGCTTCGTACCTTATGACAAAGGTATAAGCCTAAAAAACTTGTTGACTCTGGTCTTGATTTTAATGATTAACAAAATAGTTAAGTATATATGAGTACTAATTATATTTTTAAGTATGTTTATCAGATCTTAGTACTCATCCATGTTGAATGAAGAAATGCATGTATTTTAGTTGAAGAAGTCCTTCAAATTCATGAAATTTCAAGTTATAAGGACTTTGGAACATAAGGAAGACTTGGAAGGACTTAAAGTTTGATTTTGGAGAAGTTTCAACAAGTTTCAGCACTGGCACAAGCAAGTGTCGACTCATGAAGAAGTTCAAGTGTCGACTCAAGAGGTCGACTCAAGAGGTCGACTCATGGTGAAGTGTCAACTTAAGAGGTCGATGCATGAATAAAATTCAGGAAATTCAAGTGTCGACACTTGGAGTAACGGCTAGTTTTTCAAAAGTGCAGAATTTATTCCAACTTGCTTCAAACGGCTAGTTTTTCATCCCCAACGGTCATAAACGGTCATCTATGGGTTGGAGAGCTATATAAACACCAAAAATCAAATGGAAAAGTAATCCTTTGATGAGATTATTGAATATCCTTCAAGGATTCAAGAGTTGAGTGGTTCAAGCCTTCAAGTCTCCAAAAATAAGAGAGTGCATCTAAGTTTACATCATCAAGCTGCAATCAAAGGCTTCAACAACTTGAAGAAAAAATCTTTATCAACATTCAAAGAGCTTCAAAGAGATATTTGCTTTTATTAGAAAGCTTTATTATATTCTTTACTTTCATTCTTACATTGTTGTATCAAGATTTTTGGTGAGCCTTAGAAAACCAAAGAGGTTGTTGGTTAGCCTTTATATAAAACCAACATAGATTGTTGGTGATCCCGTAAAACCAACATAAGTTGTTGATGATCTCGTAAAACCAACATAGGTTGTTGGTGAGCCCATAAAACAATCGGAAGTTGTTGGTTAGCCTAAGTTATAAAACCAACAAGGGGTTTTGACTTGTGAGCTCGAAAAAACAAGTTGGATTTTGATTAGTGAGCCTGGAAAACTAATCGACTGTAATCTTGGTGATTATAGTGAAATATCCAAGAAAAACTTGGAGAGTGGATGTAGGTGCCTTGGAGTATACCGAACCACTATATATTCTTGTATTTATGATTGCTCTTATTCATTAATTATTTATTCTTGCATTTACTTTGTTAATTCCATTGCATATTTTTATTAAGCACAAAACACTTTGGCAAAACATAAGCACTTGATTTGAATTGGCACATACTTATTTTATATCCATTAAAATAGTTCAAATAATTTTTAAAATCTAATTCACCCCCTCTCTTGGGTTGCATCATCACTGGGCAACAGAACTCAATCCACTTTTTAGGTTTTAAACTTAAACTTTTTAGTGAATTGAAAAACCCAAAGGTCTTATAGTCTGAATACAGGAAAAATTCTCGTGGAAGCAGATAATGCCTCCAATATTTAAAGACTTGGACCATAACATAGAACTCTTTGGGATAAACATGGTTTAATAGATTTCTATGCTTAAGAGGGATAGACAAAGTACTTATCCAAGCATATTATATAGACTCGAGTGGTCTACAGGTACTAAATCTCGATATGAAATGTCATCAAGGGAGATGGTATCAATGCAATTACCATTATTAATGTTTTCCTTGCATATATTATCATCTTGATTATCAAAGGTATGAAGAATAGCAGTGTTGTTCCCATCTTTAGTCTCCTTAGGCTGGTTCAATACACATATATTTTCTTTTAGTTCTAATTATTTCTCAGGTGTAATATTAATCTGGATAGTATCATAACTATTATAGATATTAGCTAATTATGGATCCACTATATATATTTCTTCTTCAGGATCATTTTTAAGATTTTTAATTTTAGACTTCCCTATAAGTAATGATATGGATGGGCATTGACTAATAGTATGGTCTAATCCTTGCACAAAAAGAATTAAATTTTAGAATTGATTCCTTGAAAAGTCTTTCTTGTGACTTTTTTAAGTTCTTTAATGGCCTTCTTGGTTGACTGTGTTACAAATGGGGGATAACCAGTAGGAGTTTGATTTATATTAGGCCTTGGGCTTAGAATACCTAGTCTAGGAGGGGTATTCCTAATCTTGTTACTATTGACTCTATTTTCTACTAAATTATCTAACTTTACTAGGTTCTTTTGATAAATGCCAGTCAAATTATCAATTTTTCTATGAGGGTTTGAAGGGTCATACTTGATGTGGCACTATCGCTGACGTGGAACCCCTACCGGACCTAGCTGGCAGCCACGTTGACAGAATGTGCCACCTAGATATGGTGATCAAATGAAGATCTGAGGTCATGCTCCCGCCATCCGAGGTCGAGCCCCCGGTCAAGGTCAGCTTCCATCCAAGGTCGAGCTCTCGAAAGAGATCGTGCTCCCGTCACTCGAGGTCGAGCCCCCGGTCGAGGTCAGCTTCCATCCGAGGTCGAGCTCTCGAAAGAGATCATGCTCCCGTCACCCGAGGTCGAGCCCCCGGTCGAGGTCATCTCCCATCCGAGGTCGAGCTTCTAGTCACAGTCATGCTCCCGCCATCCGAGGTCGAGCCCCCAGCTGAGGTCAACTCCCATCCAAGGTCGAGCTCCCGGTCGAGGTCATGCTCCCGCCATTCAAGGTCGAGCTTCCAGCCAAGTTCAGCTCCCATCTGAGGTCGAGCTCCTGATCGAGGTCATGCTCCTTGTTAGGAATTGTATGTTCCAAAGCCAATCATCTAGGTTGTAGACAGTTGTGAGACTCATGTATATGTATATGAATGATTGAATTGAATAAAAAGTTTATTCTGGTTGTTTATCACATGACATCTTCCTAATTGAACTCTTGTGTGATGATATCCTTTGAACTATCTTGTATGCGATGTAGAGAGGATGCATCGTGTAGTTCATAAATTAGTTAGTGACCAAAGAATATGCTATTTCAGGATGATGGTGTATTGAGAGTAGGTCGTTGATGTCATGTCTGTTGGTTGTCCTCTTAACCAATTAGCATGGAGATGCTGGCATGACATCAAGTGTTGTGTTTGACACCTTACTAAGCATGACTCTTATGCGAGATTCTCTTCTTGTCAAAGAAAAGTTTTGCATTAGAATATGGACATGAATTATTCCTCTGACTTGATGTCACTATGGCAGCTTGCAAGCAACTCATTGTGCTTAGATGCCGGACTACCTGGATTTTTAATTCGATGATGGAAGGTTACTGGGTATAGTTAAGTACTTGTGTAACAATAATAGGATCAAGATAGGATTGATATCTATAAATGGTTTGGATTGAATGCTTAATATGCCTCAATTGAGAAAGACCTTGGCCAGGGCATTCATTGTAAGGAGTTACAGGAATTCTTTGTTTGAGACATATTGAGATGGACTAATTAGGGTTGGGCAGTTTAACCCTAAGCCATCCGGAGTATTAGGAGATCAAAAAAATAAGTTCACTGGTATTCCATGTTCGACAGGTTCTTGTTGCTCTACAACCTTCGACCTATCCAAACGTCGGGTGTCATTATTAGATGGTGACTTTGGCTGGTACTAGAAATGTTTCTATGCTACCAAATTAGTATTTGAACCTACAAGATCACACACCATGGGGTTTCTTCTCAATTTGTTATCTTAGAAACGATTGGGAATTGATCCGGACTTATTTGGCAAAAGTTGTCAAATTGCCAATCGAGTCGATCCAAGACGAGTCGACTCATTTGATAGACTCTACTGAAAAATCCGAGAATACTTCATTGATTACTATAAGGGTTATGGCACTTAATTTTGGCATTTTAAGATCTTAACCAACATTAGTTGCTGAAGTCTAAGGATTTGTAACACCCTTGAATCCCAAGAGACTCCCAACCTCCCATTTAATCTCTCATTGATCTTCCCTTTATGGTTTTAAGAAAAAGGGCTATTTTGGGTGAGCTAAAATAGGAAGAATTGTTCGCCTTTTTCAAAGTCAAGATTCTGCCACTTTTGTTGGTTAGAACTCATCCTTGACCTCTGAGAGATTGTGAGATCAGATCTCATTCTTGGGAAGATAGTGTGAGGTTTGGATTTTGGGATTCCTGTGTGCTTACCTTCTGTTGAAGGTTTGGGACAAAGTATTCTGGAAGGGTTCTTAGGTACTTTGTCCCATTTCAGTTCAACAACCAGATCTTCAAGGTGTTGAAAAAGGAGTCCGCCATAGCCACATCATTTCCGGAGAGGCTAGCACCTCAAAGGAAGGAGGAGAACCCCTTACCTTGGTATGAACCACTTGTAGAGGCAGGATGTCTATGCTGCTCGCAGAGCCAGTGCTCTTCCTTGGAGTACTTCCCTCATGGTGATCGTTATCTCACAAAAGGTTTGTACTCTTATCCCATGAGTCTGAAGATATGTTCTTCGACACTCTTTTATGTGATTCATAGAATGGTTCCATGAGTCGCATAATTTGCATGCTTGATTTCGTACATGTATTACTTAATATGCATAAAGATCTGTGTAGGGCCAGTGTTAATTAGATTAACATATTAAATAAAAGCATTTTATCTTCTTCCGCTGTGTCATGCATTTAGGAAAGTTTTAAATTGCATGTATCAAGGGCCCACCCTGAGTTCGCCTAACACTCCCGCCATCCTAGGTTAAGCTCCTACGATAGAGATCTCGCTTCCTATGACAGAATCACTATCCAAGAGGCATCATCGATCGATAGGGGATCAATCAAGGATAAGGAGAAGAAGACCAAGAGGAATTCAAGCCATGGACCAGGAATTCCATACTACCTACGACCTTCAAAGTGTGGTGCGTGCCCTACAAGAGGTTCCAGGCTCTGCAACACACCACCTGCATCTTCTGTGCGATGCATGCTCCACTAGGTTCAAGGCCCTACCACGCACCGCCTGCACCCTCCGCCATGCAATCGGAGCTCCAGTTCCCACGACACGCTGCCTGCACCTCCTTCAAGAGGAGTATCCTATTAAGGCTCCAAGCCTTGCAACACCCTAATGGTCTCTCTTGGAATAGAAATACTCCACCATGGCTCGGGGCTCAGCAACATGGTGTCCGCACCTCCCATAAGAAGCTGCACCACTAGAAGGACAAGACCTGTGTTACATCGACGAGCACCCTTAACAGAAAGATCTCCTTCAGAGGACTGGTCTAATAGGGAGAAGGCCGCTAACAGAAGAAAACCCTATCAAAAGAAAGTACCAAGAAGGGGACATCCCAACAAAGCCCCAGGCCTAGTCTGGGCCATTTCTCTTATATAAAACAAAAGAATGGACCTCTGGCAAGAGAGGAGGCAATGGGAAAGACAAAGAGAGCAAACAGGCAAGGAGCCACAAGGAGGAACCTCCCTGCTCTCTAGCTCCCATTCACTTTACTTTTCTTAGCTCCATTTCATTTACTCCTTTACGCGGAGGTATCCCAATCCTTCACTGCATAGGCTCTATTATCCTTGATCATCCTAATTGACTTAATTATCGGAGTATCCCTACCAGAATCCCTGGCCCGGGTCCCTCTTTTTTGTAGGACAAACTGATCAAGGAGCTAATCAGAAAGAGGACCAAGCACCCAAAGGGAGCCCGACGTGTACATCACATGTCAAGCTACAGGCCACGGTGATCTAGGTGATAACAGATTGGCACACCAGGTAGGGGGAGGAATGCCAGTGACTGTAGGAAGTCCAACAGCAAGTCCCCTACTATTAGCAAAACACTCATGGATGCCCATGGCCCCATGGTGACCATGCATGCACGGGAAGCTTCCATTAGCCGCACCAGGGACCCTCCTCTCCATGGCGACCAACAAAGCCCGAAGAGGGAGCTCCCCACTCCGCCACCATCACCTTTGGTGGACCCTCAGATCATCGCACTTGCCTAGCAGGTCCATGCCTTGGCTATGATGGTGCATCAGCTTCATCAGCGACACCCGTCCATGGCGATCCAATAGCAACCAGGGATGCTGGTGGCTCATGCTGCCGATCTTCATATCAGCCTACGGTGCTTCTAGGAGGGACCATCACATACGGACTCTCGCTCATGAGGAGACCAGCGGGCGGTCGGGAAGGGATAGCTGAACGGTTTGACCGGCTGGGAGAGTTGCTCCCTGGCCTTGGACCATGGTGCACACTCGTGTCGATTGCACCGGTGTGGCTAGGAACTAAACTGAGAGTTCCTCCGCTCCGCACCCCCTTTTCCCCTGATGGCCTCCATTGAGGGGTCCACTGATGAGGCCATCCACCATCGAGCGAAAAGGCACATCGAAGAGAAAGAGCGCAAGCTGGTCGATCTATCTCACTAGTTTGCAGAGATTCAGGGCTCCCCTAGTGAGCCCGCGAGTTATGACACCCATCCCCCTTTCTCTTTCAAAATCCAAGAAGAAGCGATTCATAATTGGTTCCGCATGCCTCAAGTTGATTTCTACAATGGGACAATCAACCCCTTGGACCACCTCGAAAGCTATAAGGCCATCATGAGGGTCTAAGGGACCATCGATGCTCTCCTCTACATCGCCTTCTCAACTATACTCTGGAAGGCTGCTCGAGCCTAGTTCTCCCAACTCGAGTCAGAAAGTATAGACTCCTTCAGACAGTTGGAGAAAAACTTTGTGGCATACTTCGATGCATGCAGAAAGGTACCACGTGAGGCTGGCAGCCTTTTCTCTATCTATCAGTAAGATCGAGAGCCCCTCCGGGACTACGCATCCTAGTTTAAAGCCGTTATCCTAGAGATCTATCATCTTGATGAGCCAGTCACTTGCTGGCCCTAAAGAGGGGGCTTAGGACCTCCCACTTCACCTACTCCCTCGACAAGAAACCTCCGAAGACTTACTCGGAGCTCCTCCTCTAGGTCCATAAGTATATTAGTGTGGAGGAGGCCGACCATACCAGAAAGGAGTTGGATGGGAGGCCACTGAAAAGGCAGGCCATGGCAGAAGCATCCGGCCCCCCGACCTCGAAGAATGCACCAACCCCAAGATCGGGCCCCAAGCCCAGGGCCAACCTAGCTAAGGAAGAAAAGTTCACTCTTCTCCTCACCCCGAGAGCAAAGATCCTTATGAAGATCGAGGGCGAGCACTTCCTGCATCGTCCTCCCCCACTGAGACCATCTGCTGGATGCGACAAGTCTCACTACTGCCGCTTCCACTGGGACCACGCCATGACATCGAGGAGTGCAGCCACCTAAAGAGAAAAATAAAAGACCTGATCAGGTGTGACTACCTTGGAAAGTATGTGGAGGGAGGAGCTCTCCCAGCAACCCAGAGCGAAGAGCCCCAACAACTTGCCATTGACAACCGACCCACTGAGAAGTCGGTGGGGATGATCTCCTGGGGGGCAGGGAGAACCTCAAAGAGGGCTAAGGGGAGGGAGGAGAGTGATGATGTGCTCCCCTATGAGGGAGAATGGTTGGATAGGGTAGATAACCTAAATAATGATGCTGTCATCATAGAAATGACAATAGCCAGATATCCTGTAAAAAGAATTATGGTTGATAGTGGAAGCTCTGCTAACATCCTTTTTTATGATACTTTTATAAGGATGAACCTATCTATTGATGAACCTATCTATTGATCAAATAAAGCTAATAATCACACCGTTGGTCAACTTCACTATGGATTCAGTCAGGATTAAAGGAGAAATTACCCTCTCGATAACCACTGGAATGCCATCTTGGCAGAATACTGTGTTGACAACATTCATCGTTGTAAGGCTTCCCTCGCCCTACAATGCGATCCTGGGGTGTCCTAGACTCAACCTGCTCGATGCCATCTATACCCGATGCTTTCTCATCCAGTTCCCAACCCCATAGGGGATCGGGGAGATGAGAGGGTCCCGGTGGCCAGTCCAACATTGCTTATAGACGGTCCCAGGGGCACGAGAGGCTGGGCAGAGTCTGATCATTGGCTAGTCGAGCCTGATGGAGCTGGAGGTGAAGGGCAAGTCGGTGAGCCCCTGCTATCTTTCCCTCTGGGATAGGACCCCCTAAAGACTATGCAAGTGGGAACCCTATTGCCCGAAGAAGAGAGATCCTGTTTGCTCAGTTTCTTGCGAGCCAATGCGAACATTGTCGCCTGGATCGCAGCAAACATGCCCGGGATCCCATTAGAAGTAATCACTCACAAGTTGAATGTCAACCCCAACAGTCACTTGGTCCGTTAGAAAAAAGAAGCTTCATCCCAGAAAGAAAGAAGGTGATTGACGAGAAGGTCGACAAGCTCCTTGCGGTAGGCTTCGTCCGAGAGTTATGATACCCTGACTGGCTTGCTAAATAGTGATGGTTAGGAAAGCATTAGGAAAGTGGAGGATCTACGTAGATTACACCACCTCAACCGGGAATGCCTGAAGGATAGCTTCCCCCTTCCCAAGATCGACCAGCTGGTGGACGCCACCTCAGGCCACAAACTCCTTAGCTTCATGGATGCATTCTCCGGGTACAACCAAATCTGCATGCACCTGGAGGATGAGGAGCACATGTCATTCATGACCAACAGAGGTACGTACTGCTATAGGATGATGCCATTCAACCTCAAGTATGCAGGGGCCACGTATCAGTGCCTAGTCAGCAAGGTCTTCAAGGACCAAATAGGCTGCAACATGCAGGTCTATGTGGATGACATGCTCATAATGAGTGATCAAGAGTCGGATCATATCACTGACCTGGCGGAAGTCTTCGACAACCTTCATCTATACCAGATGAAGCTGAACCCCGCCCAATATGTATTTGATATTGCGGTGCAAAAATTTCTGGGATTCATGGTCATCCAAAGAGGGATAGAGGCCAACTCCAAGAAGATCCAAGTAACTACTGACATAAGGCATCCCATCTCCAAGAAGGAAGTTCAGTGCTTGACTGAGCGCATCATGGCATTAAGCCATTTCATCTCGCATTCCACCAAGCGCTACCAGCACTATTCAAGGTACTGTGCAAGATGCACGACTTCGCCTAGATGGAAGAGTGTTGGGAGGCCTTCGAGGGACTAAAAAAGCTCCTCGGCTCCCTGTCATTACTGTCTAAGTTGGAGCCTGGAGAAGAGCTCCTCCTGTACCTAGCAGTCTCACCGGAGCCAGTCAGCTCAATGTTGGTTTGCACCGATAAGGATAGCTCCCAGCAGCCAGTCTACTATATTAGCAAGCTGCTTCGTGATGCAGAAATCAGGTACACTCAATCTAAAAAAATTATCATTGCACTCATTGTGTCTGCGCAGCATCTTAGGCCCTACTTCAAGCACATCCGATCATGGTCCTCACCGACCAGCCTCTAAGGGCCATTCTAAGCTGCCCTGATATGTTGGGGCACCTGGCCAAGTGGGTGGTGAAGCTCAACAAATTTGACATCACCTACCATCCATGACTGGTGAAAAAGGCCCAGGTCCTTGCTGATTTCCTGGTAGAGTGCACTTGGGCGGCCGAGGAATTGGAGGAGCTAGACAGGCAAGCTAAGCCTGAGCAGGACTCAGCTCTGAATGTGATAATGTGGATTCTCCATGTCGATGGTGCATCCAACGCTGGAAGGAGTGGAGCCGGGCTTATCCTTGCCTACTTTGATGAAGTCATCGCCGAATGCACACTGCGCTTCCTCTTCAAGGAAACCAATAATCAAGTTGAGTACAAAGTGCTCCTCACAGGATTGAAGGTGTCTCATGAACTAGGCATAAAGTGCTTGAAGGTCTTCACGGATTCATAGCTCATGGTGGGCCAAGTCTCTGGCAAGTACGAAGCTCGAGATCCCATGATGGCGAAGTATCTGGATAAGGTATGCTCATACATAGAGAACCTCTAGCACTTCAGTATTTTCCACATCCCTCGTCGGGAGAATGCTTGAGCCGACGTCCTCTCCAAGTTGGCGATCCTACTAGATTTGTTACTGGGGAGTACCTTCATCGAATACTTGGAGACCTCTAGCTACGAGTCTATAGTAGAGATCCAGCAAGTCACCTCCGAGGCAAGCTAGATGGACCCCTATATCAAATACATTACCATCGGAGCCCTACCTGAGGATTGCAAGGAAGCCGACCTCCTCAAGAAGAAGGCCGCGCAGTTCATGCTAATGGATGGGTAGCTTTTTTAGAGGTCTTACTCCTACCCCTTGCTAAAATGCTTGAAGCCCTCAGAAGCCACCTATGTACTCTAGGAAATACATGAAGGCATCTACGGGAATCATGTGGGGGACAGGACTCTGGGTTATAAAGCCCTCCGACAAGGATACTTTTGGGAGACCATGCAGGAAAATGTCGCTGACTTTATGAGAAAGTGTGATCGCTGTCAGCATCATGCCAACATCCAACATTAGCCAGCCACACTGCTCTCCCAACTCTCTGCTCCGTGGTCATTCGCCCAGTGGGGAATGGACATCTTGGATCCCTTTTCTTCTGCATTCGGTCAATGGAAGTACGTGATCGTGGTCATCGACTACTTCACCAAGTGGGTTGAGGTCGAGCCCCTAGCATGGATTACTGAGGCCAAGGCCAAATCTTTCTTTTGGAAATTAGTCATCTACCATTTTAGACTTCCATACTTGGTCATCACAGACAACGAGCAGTAGTTCGACAATCAGGCTTTCAAAGAATTCTATGCTAACCTCAATATCTGCCACTGCTTCACTTCAGTAGCTCACCCTCAAACTAATGAGGAGTTTAAGGTGACCAACCGAACCATCCTGTAAGGGCTCCACACCAGACTGGACGAGGCCAAGGATCGATGGGTCACCCCTAGTGTATTGTGGGCCTACTACACTACATCTCGGACGGCAACTGGTGAGACACCCTTCAACCTTATTTTTGGTGCAAAGGTTGTGATTCCAATGGAGGTGTGTTTGCCCACACTGCGGGTAGAGCCGTATAATGAAGCTAAGAATTTGGCCCACCTTCTCCTCAACCTGGATCTACTAGATAAAATGAGAGACAAAGCTCGCCTCTGAATGGTAGCGTACCAACAACGAGTAGCTCACTACTACAACTCCTGTGTCAAACCCAAGACTTTCCATTCAGGTGACCTGGTTCTCAGGCGAGTAGAACCATCCCACCTAGGAGAATGTGGAAAACTCTTTTCGAACTGGGAGGGCCCCTATAGGGTGGTCGAGACTCTGCCAAGTGGAGCCTACTACCTTACTGGACTCGATGGCGCTCGGTTCCCTCAGACATGGAATGCCAGCAATATGAGGATGTACTACCAATAATGTAAGGCTTCCCCTCAATTATTAAAGTTCCTTTTTAGTGCAACACTATCTTCCACCTATGCAGGAACTCATCCACCTGATTCCAAGTCTGGCAAAGAAATCCAAGAAATTTATGAAGCTCCGTACTTCAAAGCCGAGAAACTTACGAAGCCCCACACTCATCTGCCCAACTCCAAGTCTGGCGAAGAAAGTCGGGAAACTTACAAAGCCCCGCACTCCAAAGTTAGGAAACTTACGAAGCCCCACACTCTAAAGCCAGGAAACTTATGAAGCCCCGCACTCATCCACCTGACTCCAAGTCTACAAAGAAAGCCAGGAAACTTACGAAGCCCTACACTCTAAAGTCGGAAAACTTACGAAGCCCCACACTCCAAACTAGAAAACTTATGAAGCCCCGCACTCCAAAGCCAGGAAACTTACAAAGCCCCATACTCCAAAGCTAAAAAACTTATGAAGTCCTGCATCTCAAAGCTGGAAAACTTATGAAGCCCCACATCTAAAGTCAGGAAACTTACGAAGCCCCGCACTCATCCGCCCGATTCTGAGTCTGATAAGAAAGCAAGGAGAACTCCAGAAGCCCTACACTCATGCTCATGTGATCTCAAGACTGGCAAGGGGGCTGGAGTGTTCTCAGAGTCCCCCTGGCCAATCACAAGGTTTCAGACTTAGCCAAAAATGGCTGGGACCGAAGAAGTCTTAAGCTTCATCATCATAAGGCCTATCTTCCTACCATGAAATAGGTAAAGAAGCTGAAGGGAGAAAAACAGGGCAAAGTTCATTGGCAAAGTAAAGTTTACTCCTCATGGCAGAAATGAGCCCCCTGCAATGTGACGGACTCTTACTTGCCTATAATTCTTCAATGTATGTAAAAGAGAAAAAAGAGAGAAAAGAGAGAAGAAGAAAGAGGAGGAACACATTAGTTTAAAAGAAGTTGTATTTGTTCATTGAAGTTTTAAAGTCTGTCAAGACCCCTAACAGGCCGAGGAGTCCTCCAAAATCTTAAGTACAGAAGAAAAGGGAAAAAAAGATGTCCTAACTAAGCGAAGGTGGCCAGCTCCTTCCCTAGTCAGTGGGTCTCCTCCTCGAGCACTAGCGCGGCCTCGGTCGGTGGGGTGGCCTGGGCGGCAGCAGTCTCGGCTTTGACCTCCACTCTGGTCCCCGGCTCTAGCTCTGTTTTAGCCTCGACGGCAGGCGATCTCA
Organism: Areca catechu; assembly: GCA_021397845.1. Taxonomy (NCBI): domain Eukaryota; kingdom Viridiplantae; phylum Streptophyta; class Magnoliopsida; order Arecales; family Arecaceae; genus Areca; species Areca catechu. The sequence continues at coordinate 18,766,320 of CM038043.1, forward strand.
GTGCCCTGGCGATAGAAGTAAGGTCGGGGTAGATGTTATCCAGCGCCTTTAGCCCAAAGAGTCGACTGGCTTTTCCCTGAAAGTCGTTGAACCCCTTCTGGTAGGAGTCCAAGATTGCCTCAGAGACCTCGTCTGTGAAGGCCTCTAATGCCTTGAACCTTGGGACAGCTTCGATGGCCTCCTTCTTGCCCACCTCCATCAGCGCCACCATCGCTATGGCCTTCTCCTCAACCGTCGCTGCCTAAGCTACCTCCTTGTTAAGTTGGACCTGGAGGGTCTGTGCCCTTCCCTCCAGGCATGCCCCTCCACTGTGGATTGCACCTCCTTCTCGATCAAGTGGGAAGTCTCCTCCCTCTCCGCCTGCAAAGCATTGCTAAGGTCAGTAGACTTCTTCTGAAGCTCCACCACCGCCACCTTGGAGCCGGCCAGCTCAGCTTGGAGGGCCTTCACTTGGTCCTCCAACTCTCGCACTCGGGTTGTCTGAGCTTGGGCTTCGACCTCAACAGTCACCTTCTCCTTCTAGAGGCGATGTCTCACCTCATCAACCCTAGGCATGAGTCCCGGATGAGCTGGGTGTCAGTGACCACCTACAATAATACCTAAACACAAGTTAGTTGGCATTCTCACAAGTAAGAAATAAAAAGTGATGCAAGAAAAAACCTAGCTTACTGATAGAAGTTAAGGAAATATGCTGCTAAGGACCTCCACCAACGACCGGCCAGTCTTCTCCTGGTGGTCCTGCATCTGGATGATGACGTTTAAAGTTTCTTTGGCCAGTTTGGCATCCATTGTCACCATTGCATCTAGCGGCAGGTAGGCCATCACCTTGTGCACTCCCGAGCCTGATGTTATGAAGTGCACTATGGGCCCTGGTGTGGTGGTCAAAGGTACAGCGGCCACAGGACGAGTACCAACCATTTTAGTTGTTGGAGGCGATGCTGGCCCCTCTGTGGTGGCATCATCCACCACCTCCACCACCACCGATCGTGGCGAAGCTTCGGTTTGGAGAGGGGCCACTAGAGCTACCAGTGTGGTCCCCTCCTCAGCCTTGGTCTCCCTCTCGGGCTTGCGGGTTTGAGGTTAGGTTGCTTGCTCGGGCGCAACCGGTGCCATGACTAGCTCCCTCTTAGCTGGCCCAATAGAGGGCCCCCCGTTGGGCCTCTGCTCCGGCTCCTCCTGGGCCTTCTTCGAGGGCTTCTCCCTGGGCCTTGTAGAGGTGGCCCTCTTCTTCGACATTTGGAGGAGTTGCACTATTGTGAACTTCATCCCTCCAGTAAGAAAAAAAATTGGTCAGTCACAAGTTGAAGAGAAATCTACTTTAAAGAGGAAGGAGCCCCGATGTCGAGCCTTACCCTGAGGTTGGTCCGGGTTGACCTCGGTGTTGGCGATGTTCTTCTTAGTCAGTAGGACCCAGAGGGTTGGGACCTCAGAGGTGACGAGTTGGTCGTACACCTCCTTATCTACCAGCTTGATAGAAGACTGCCAGTTAGGAAAGTGATCCAGGTCACTCTAGATCCAGTCCACCCCCTTAATTGACACAAAGAAAAACCTACTCTTCTATCCCTTGATGGAAGAGGGCAAGTCCAGTTTGATAGCTCCCAGGCGGGGGCCACAAACCACCACTCGTTATCAGTCAGGTGGTGCTTCAGGGTGAAGAGAGCCCTGAACAAGGAGAAATAGGTGATAATCCCATGGAAGCGATAAAGGATGGTGAAGCAAACTATGGTCCTAACGGCATTATGAGTAAGTTGGGCCAGGACCAGGTGGAAGTTATTCAAAAAGGAGAATAAGAAAGGGTGGAAGGGAAGACGAAGGCCCTCAAGAAAGAAATTCTTGTATAGGGCAATTCAGCTCGGGCCACTGGAAGTGACCCACTCCTCTGGTCTCGAAATTGAGAGTCGGATGGTATCTGAAATCTCGTATGTGCTTTAGACATGGAGAAGGTCCTCCCCGGTCATCACCGAAGCAATGCTGGAGGGACTGGACGGTTCATGAATGAGAGGAGAAGGAGGAGGAGCCACAAGGGTGCCAATAACTATCCCCGTCCAGTGGGGACCCCTGTGGGCTACCAAAGGAACCTCATTCTCCTCGCTATCTAAGGAGGGAGGTCTCGACTGAGATGGTCCCGCCTCATCGAAATAGTCTAGATGGCAATTCCCTCTACCGGAAGAACTCATGGAGGAGAAAAAGAAGGAAAAGACATAGGGATGAAGACCTAAGAACTCTACAGGATCCCCTCCAGCACAGGCCAAAGGAGAGGAGGAAGGAAGAGGAAGGAAGAAGAAGAAGGCAGACCTACAAAGATTTTAAACTCTAGATCAAGAAGATGGGACTGAAGAAGAAGAAGGACTTTGTGAAACTTTGCCCTCCTCGCTTGAAAGTTCTTAAGGAATGACCCAAAAGGTGCCTTTTAAAAAGCCTACCGCCCCCCATTGCATCGTACTGATCGAAAACATGCATCCTTTCTTTTCCTTAGCCAACGAGAGTCTGCCATGTATCAAAATCCACTGGAGGTGATGCTTTGTATTGGAGGCAATCAATTCAAGCCTGGTGCAGCAATTATGGCCCTCCTAAATGGGCTGACATGGTGTCTCCTCGTTGGTACAAAAGCACGTTCTTCAGGGAGCTGGTGCTCGAGGCATTAACAGTGCAGGATAAGTGCCCTTCCATGTCAGCATCATCATTACTCCCTTCACCCCAAGCACCATGATGTATTCTAGGCTTGAGAGTGGGGGGCACCTGATGTGGCACTATGACTAACATGGAATCCCTGCCGGACCCGGCTGGCAACCACGCTGACAGAATGTGCCACCTGGATGTGGTGACCAAATGAAGATCCGAGGTCATGCTCTCGCCATCCGAAGTCGAGTCCTCGACCGAGGTCAACTCCCATTTGAGGTCGAGCTCCCGGTCAAGGTCGTGCTCCTGCCATCCGAGGTCGAGGCCCCGATCGAGGTCAACTCCCAATCGAGGTCATGCTCCCACCATCTGAGATTGAGCCCCCGGTCGAGGTCAGCTCCCATCCAAGGTCGAGTTCTTGGTCGAGATCGTGCTCCCACCATCTGAGGTCGAGCCCCCGACCGAGGTCAGCTCCCATCCAAGGTCAAGCTTCTAATCAAGGTTGTGCTCCCGCCATCCAAGGTCAAGCCCTTGGCTGAGATTAGCTCCCATCTAAGGTCAAGCCCCCAGCCAAGGTCGTGCTCTCACCATCCAAGATCGAGCCCTCGATCGAGGTCAACTCCCATCCGAGGTCAAGATCTCGGTCGAGATCATGCTCCCGCTATCCGAGATCGAGCCCCTAGTCGATGTTAGCTCCTATCTGAGGTCAAGCTCTCGGTCGAGGTCATGCTCCCGCCATCCTAGGTCGAGCTCCCAAGATATAGTTCCCGCTTCCCAAGATAGAATCACTATTTAAGAGGCGTTATCGATCGATAGGAGATCGATCAGGGATAAGGAGAAGAAGACCAAGAGGAATTCAAGCCTTGGACTGGGAATCCAGACTACCTATGACTTTCAAAGTGTGGTACGTGCCCTACAGTAGGTTCCAGGCTTCGCGACATGCCACCTGCATCTTCTATATGATGCATGCTCCACCAGGTTCCAGGTCCTGCCACGCACCGCTTGCACCCTCCGCTTGCACCACCAGAGGGACAAGACCTATGTTACACCGACGAGCACCTCTAATAGAAAGATCTCCTTCCAATGACCGGTCTGACAGGGAGAAGGTCGCTAATAGAAGAAAACTCTACAAAAAAAGTGTACTTGGAAAGGAACGTCCCAACAAAGCCCTAAGCTTGGTCTAGGCCATTTCTCTCATATAAAATGAAAGAAGAGACCTCCAGCAAGGGGGAGGCAATGTGTAAGATAAAGAGAGCAAACGAGTAAGGAGCCACAAGGAGGAACCTCCTTCCTCTCTAGCTCCCATTCACTCCACTTTTCTTTGCTCCATTTCATTTACTCCTCTATGCAGAGGTATCCCAACCCTCTATCATAGAGGCTCTATTGCCCTTAATCATCCCAACTGACTTGATGTCAGAGTGTTCCTGCCAGAATCCCCAACCCGGGTATCCTCTTTTTTGTAGGACAAACCAACCAAGGAGCTGATCGAAAAGAGGACCAAGTATCCAAAGGGAGCCCGACGCACACATCACACGTCAAGCTATAGGCCACGACGATCTAGGCGGCAATAGCAGCAATTTGATTAGGATCCATATTTCAATCTAAATTGATGCTAAAAAATAAATATCCTAGGGGAGTGTTTTCATGTATTTCAAAGTAGGGTTGGATTTTTCAATGAGTGAAGATTCCAACAACCTATAATTCAAGATTTTTGAACAGTCCTAGGATTAAGAATTGACTGATTTCTAGGGACAGCACAAACTAACTTTTTAGCAGAATTTTCAAGATTTAGTGACCAGTTTTCCTGAGAAATCTAGTACTAATGTAGAATTCGATTTTAAATTTGTCAAACATAGATGTTTTTCTTATCGAATATAGTTTACATATCTATAAGTTTTATAATTTTTTGACAACCCTATTAACGGGAATTGATGAAAGAATAGGGGTTACGCAGTTTTGCAGATTGCAGATTTCTGTGTGCACAATCAAAAATTTTATATCAAACTAGCATGAATTCTAAAGAAGTTTCATAGATTTTCACTCTTAATTTTTTTTTAAATCAAGTCTAGTTTCTATAGCCACAAATTTTATAATTTTTTGACACTCCTAGAAATGAGACTTAGGGTTTGAACTGAGATTGTCCAAAACTACAGGTTGCAAAATTCTAAGAACAAAAGTTGAAAATCTAGTTCTAAACTGGCATGAATTTTAGAGCATTCTCATAAATCCCAATCATAAAAATGTTTGCTTTCGAGTATATTTTTCAATAAAGTAATTTTTATAATTTTCTAATTTTTTTATGGATGGGACTGCCTAAAATACTAAAGGATGTGCATGATATGCAGAATGCTGAATATGAGTTTTTTTCTAATACGAGCTATGAAAATGCAATGCAAATATTCTTAACCTAACCTAAATTGCATTTTGATACCAAATTAAAGCTAATGCAGGATGAGCTAGCTATCCTAGACCTAATGACCGTCTATTAAGATTAGCAGACAAAATAAATAATTAATTAAAATAAATAAGAGCAAATAATCAAGGCAAGCAAGACTAAAGCTAATTTTAAGATCCTATCTAGGAAGTGACTCGATCGGCATGCACAATCTAGAGTTTTTAAAAGTTGGATTGTTGGTCATTAAGAAATGATTACTAGGCTAGGTTTGTTCAATTCAATTAATTCGGATCTAACTAAATTAAAGATGGGATAACTAATAAGGATAAAATTCCAATAATTTTAAATCCTAATCTAACCATGAAAAGTTCTCACCAAGCATGGAATATCATTGCTTCCTAGAAAAAGGAGATTTACGTAGAAGTGGTCAAGGTATACAATCAATGGTTCATGATTGAAATAGGAGGAAGTCATCAGATCTGGATCACCAAAATACTAGATGGTCAGCTACAATACAAGCATAAGCCAATCCCAAATAAAATAACTCCAAATTTAGCCCAATAGGCCCAAAATTTTAGAAGTAATGTGGACTAGAATTGCTTTGAAAACCATGCAAAATAAACTCCTTGCTTTCACGTTCGTGCAAAAGGGGCTTGGTGCTTTTACAACTGTACTGTGGAAGGGAAAAACACAGGATGGTTGGTTTGGTGGTGGGAGGCAAAATCCTCTTAGCTAGAGGGCTAGCGCTCATCAGTGGAGATGATGGCAAGAAGTGGATGGTGAGGATCGTGAGCGGTGGGATGTCGGTAATGATGGGTGATGCAGGACGGAACTCTAACATGATGTATGTAGATGAATGACATGAGAAGTATAAAAAAATCAGATTAAAATAAATAATGATTTCATATTATGTTATTGGTTTATTTCCGAAAAAAGACTAGACTAAGTTAGGATTTTATGCAATAATTAGAATTCCTACCCACATGCTTGAACTATCAAAGAAATAAAATAAATTAAAGGATCCTAGGTCCAAGAAGGCCTATTAGGTGCATATTCAATCTTCAATAAAATAGAAAAAGTGAGGTGGGATGGGATCTAAATACCTAGCAATGATTGCCTTGATGTTGTAGAAGAGATCTCTCAACTCAGATCGGTGCCTGGATGATCCGGTCATTGTCCCGTGAATCTGCCAACTTTTTATCAGTTGCATTCAGAGGCAAGGAAGACGTCTTCCAAGGCAGCGGCACTGGAGAGATCCTGCAAATGTCAGGGGTTAGCTAGAAAGCAAATAATAAAAAAATAATAATAAGATGCAATTAGGGTTTGAAAGATGGAAGAAGTAGGATGTGCTGGAGCTGGCAGCTGAAAGATGGAAGAAAGCTTCTTGCTTGAGGTCGGCTAGGGATTCTTCTCCTTGGGTGTCTTAGGGTTTGGATGAAGGAAGCTTGGTCGGCTAGGGCTCACAAGTATACTCACACCTCAACACAAGAACACAAGAACAACCTTGAACAAAATTTACCATAGTTTTGATTTCATGAATAAAGATTATTCTTACAAGAGAGGGAGGGGTGGGGTTTTTATAGATGTTCCATGCCCTCTCCTTGTTAGGATAGGAATACATACTTTGCTTAAGATTAGGAGTACATAATTTGAGTATGAATAAACATAAGCTCCTAGTTAGAATAAGTTTCCATCTCCTCCTTTGACTTAGTCAAAGGGCCTTAGACTTATTCAAATCTCCTTCTCTTGGGCTTGGACACCACTTGGCTTGGACTTGGGCGTGTGGACAACAATTAGGGCATCCTCCATTGGGCTTTGGGCATGGTTTTCAAAGCATGGGTGCATGGGCCTCCAAGTGGGCTGGAAACCCTAGGCTAGGGTGCCTAGAATATTTCCTGGTATCAAGTAATGCTTGGAATCTTCATATATGGAGCTTCACGGGCTTGGACTTGCTTCGCTCTAGAAGAGCCTGGTGAAGACTTTGGCTGGTACTCCTCTTGTATAACTGGACTTGTACTGGACACAACTTACAATGACTAGTAACATACTTATAGGACTCATAAGGGTGAGACAAGGACTCACTGGACTCAATTGGACTTCTTGGCTCAACTTATTACAAGACTCAAATTAAATTCTCTTACAAGACTCAAAATTGACCAACACATGACTTGGAGAATAAAATGAAGTTTGAAGTCTATGTCTGATCTTATGTCCCCATCAATTCTCTCGGTGGGAGGAACTCGACCCTGTCGAGTAAAGGGTGATCTGGCTCGGGTTCTGCTCTGATGGGTTTGGGTTGAGGCATTGCAGATCCTCTTGAGTGATCCATGAATCCTTAGATCTCGATCGACCTTGCCAACAAATCAAGTGATGTGTTGCCTTTGATTTCGGTACTAATGGCTTGGTCATCTAGGATACGATCAATCATTCCTCTCACAGGCTAATTTGATGGTGGACACTCAGGATTAGGTTCGCTCTCAAAGAAAGGGTTAGGCTCAAAACTCATTGGGTATCATTGCTGGCTCCCTAAACTCAACTAAGTCTGAAATATTAAAGGTTGAGCTTAGTGCCTAATTAGGTAATTCAGGCACTAGGTCCAATCTTCTTTATCACTTTGATGAATCCAGCTCACAGGTATGTAGCCTAATTATTACAAGATTTTTCTAACGAACTCTTAGACTCTTTTTGAGAATTAACCATATTTTATAAAAAATATTGCTTACATTAATCTTATGATTAATTCCCCATGCGAATCTCTAATCATGTAGTGTGAAAACCATGACAATACCTAATGACATGCAGACAAAACACCTAATGTGGGCAAATAGCTCATGCCAACACTTATTGATATGCAAATTTTATTAAACCCTACACTACAACTATGGGTTTAACCTTTTATCAGGTGGGTGACATGAAGATGAGAATGGTGCATGGACTCCTACTGGTGCCATTTAGTATGCCAGAAATATGATGCAAATCTAATCGGTGCAATAAATGAATGCAATATGATTACCCTTATAAAATACAATCTAAGGATTAGAAAATCATGAAAAGTTTCAGAAAAAGGTAAGAAATAAGAAGTGGATTCAAGGTTAGTCTGATAGGATAGAAAGTATGAAAAGGGTTCGGGGTTAATCGGGTAGAGTAGGATGTAAGAAGGGGTGTCAAGAATTAGTCTTAGACTAATGAGGTTTACCTTATGGGTTTGAGGTACTCCTACAAGGTCTACATTATGGAAGAATGGGTCATTAATTTCAGGGAAGAGATCAATTGGAGTCAAAGGAGTGACTTCATCCTGAGGGTACTGATTTAAAAAGATCAGATCCTTAATAAATTCTTCTAGCTCTTGAATCTCAGGACTATACTCTATAGTTGGGCTTTCTTCTAGTGTCTCCTTAGGTAAAACTCTAGTAGCAGTATCAGGGTTCTCTTCCTCTAATTGGTCTTCTACTACAGGTTCAGTTTGGGTAGGGTCAGGATCAACTAACCTTGGGTTGGCTTCTACCTGGGTATCTACTGGGTCAACTAATTCTAGGTTGGCTTCTACCTGGGTATCTACCTGGTCAACTAATTCTAGGTCTTCTATAGGTAACTCTTTTTCTTCTTCCTCATACTCTTCCACTAAGCTCACATCAGCTTCATATATCTCCTCTTCAAGATCATTCTGGTGAACCAATGGAGTGGTAAGAGGGGGTTGGCTAAGAAAAAATGACTAATGAATGGGGTGGCAAGGGTGGGTTAGCTAAGGGGTTCCTGACTAGTACTAGGCCCAAATCTAGGGGTATTAATCCTATGGTGTTCAGGTTGACTAAGGGAAATTGGGCTATACCTAGAGGTACTAATCCTATCAGGTTGGGATCGACTCGGGTTGGATTGGCTTAAACATACCTGACTAAGTCCTAGGGTCTGGCTAGGGACAGTGGGAATGGGCTGGTCTAAAGGAAGTCGGCTAGGTCTGGACTTATATTTAGAGGGTTTACTCTTGTTGGACTTAGATTGATTGATCATGAGTTCCCTTTGATATGACTCGATTTTCCTAGCTATATGATAAGCTTCCTCTAGGTCCTGAATCTGCCAATAAGATAGTTCCTACTGGATGTCTTCATGAAGGCTAGCCATAAACCTAGATAGGGTCTCTGACTCAGGTTCGTCTAGGCAACAACTAAGGGCACACTCATCAAACTGGGTTATGTATTCTCTAACAGTCTCGGTTCCCTGTCTAAGTCTTTGCCACTGGTCTAGAAGGCACTGTTGGTAGTAGGGAGGAACATACTTTTCCTAAGCTTTAGTTTCATGGCTTCCCAGGTGACAATGGGTGGATGGTTTCTTTGCTTATAGAGGCACTCTACTTGCTCCCAGTATAACCTAGCTTGGTCAGATAGCCTAAGCTCGGCAAACTGACACTTTCTCTCTTCACTCAGGGCATACCATTGGAAGTATCTCTCCATGCCTCCTTCCCAATCTATGTAAACCTTGGGATCTAGGATTCCATTAAAGAGGGGTGGATCTACTCTGATGCTCTTAAGGATCCTATTATCATGGTCCTGGTCTTCATAATTGGGTCTCCTAGGGTTTGGATCCTGATATGGTTCCTGGTGTTGGGCTCTTCTAGGATTGGGCTCTACTAATGGGTCATGGTTCTGGGCTCTCCTTGGGTTGGGCTGTACAGATGGTTCATGGTTATGGACTCTCCTAGGATTGGGTTCTATAAATGGGTCATGGTTATGGACTCTCCTAGGATTGGGTTCTATAAATGGGTCATGATTTTGGGCTCTCCTAGGGTTGGGTTCTACAAAGGGGTCATGGGTTTGGGCTCTCCTAGGGTTATGGGAAGTGGAAAGGGGTGAATCAGGGTTAGGTTCAGTATTAGACTCCTGGGTTCTTTCTATGGTCTCTAATCGATTCTCTACTTGGTCCAACCTATTGGTTAACTACTCAATCCTATTGGTTGCTTGGTTATTTGACTGGGTCACTTGGTTGATTTGGGCGGTTAGTTGAGCAAACTGAGTTTGGGATTGGGTGTTCATCTGGGAAAATTGGGCTTGGTTTTGGGTGTTCATCTGGGTCAATTGTTCATTCATGGCCTTAATGAGGGTTTCTAGATTGGACTCCATAGTTGAACTGGGTTGGGGTTTGGACTGACTGTACTAGACTCTTGACCTGGTGGTCATGCAAACAAGCAAACAATCAAGATGAGATGATGCAGCTAAGCATGCAAAGGTTAGTACAAGCTAGGATTTACAATACCTAGAGCCAAAACTGAGTGGGTCGACTCAACTTACACCCAACTCAATAACTAATCCTTCCTCTATCCAGGTAGGGGATGGGAGTGTAGGAGGCCCCCTGCTTTCACAGGGACCCAATTAAAAATCATAACACTACTTAGGTCATTTGACTTTGGACCCCCAACCTTAGATACCAGATTCCAATAATAGTTGGGGAATTGAATGCACTAGTTGGCCCACACAATTTGGACCCGACCTATTGGTGTCACCTAGCCCACTAGGGCAAATTAAGTCTAATTAATTTTAATTAAGGCTTAGGTTAGGATGATGGTGATTGTTTTGGGCCCAGGACAGGTGATGAAATCCTGCCCTAATCTGAGATAGTGAATTGCCCTTAAGAATAGTTTAATTAGATGATGCACATTCAATGAGCCCTAATGCAAACTAATAACAATCAGAAAAATAAAATATTTTTTTGGTATTTTATGAGATAGCAAGTTAGATTAAAGTTGATTAGGTTAGCAATCAAATTGGGCTTGAGATTGAGGGGTTTGGAAGTTGGTTATGTTAGGTTGAGTCAAGTATGCAGAATAGAAATTTAGGATTTGATTTACTGCAAAATTTGGTTCAGGTTTTGAAGCAAAGAAAAATTAAAAAAATTTCAAAATAGAGAGTGAGAAGTGTAGATAATCTCTACCAAGTTCCATGTAAAACAAAAATCAGATGATGATGCAAAACCTATGGTTTCTAATTGGATGCAGGAAAACACAGATTTTCGGTTAGGTTTCTAGGATGCCAATTTTGTCATAGTTTATGGTTCTATAAAATCTGGAAAAAATCTTAGTAAGATAGAGGACTCAACAGAGATGACGTGAGGCAAATTTAAAAGAAAAATAAAATACCTAAGATGGTAAATCAGACTTAAACTTGGACTCCTAATGCAGAAATAGTATGCAGAAATTTGTTAGGGTTTTATTTTGATGCAGATTTTCCCTATTTCTAAGATCAGAAAAATTCCAAAAGATTTGTAGAAAAATAGACAAAACAGAGGTTAATCAACATGAAAATAAGATAACAAAAATGTTAAGATGGGGAAACAGTCCTAAAGATTGATGCGTATGCAGATTTCAGTAGGCAGAAAACCTAAACTAGGATGCAAGAACATGCCCTAATCCCGCTCTGATACCAAAATTGATGTGGAACGAAACTCTGACATGATGCATGCAGATGAATGACATGACAACTATAAAAAAATTAGATTAAAATGAACAATGATTTTAGATTATGTTATTGGTTTATTCCCGAAAAAAAGACTAGACTAAGTTAGGGTTTCATGCAACAATTAGAATTTCTACCCACATGCTAGAACTATCAAAGAAATAAAAAAAACTAAAGGATCCTAGGTCTAAGAAGGCCTATTACGTGCATGTTCAATCTTCAACAAAACAGAAAAAGTGAGGTGGGATGGGGTCTACATACCTAGCAATGATTGCCTTGATGTTGTATAAGAGATCTCTCAACTCAGATCGGCGCCTGGATGATCCGGTCATTGTCTTGCAAATCTGTCAGCCTTTTATTAGTTGCGTTCAAAGGCAAGGAAGATGTCATCCAAGGGCGTGGCACTGGAGAGATCCTGCAAATGTCAGGGGTTAGCTAGAAAGCAAATAATAAAAAAAAATAATAAGATGGAATTAGGGTTTGAAAGATGGAAGAAGCAGGATATGCTATAGCTGGCAGCTAGAAGATGGAAGAAAGCTTCTTGCTTGAGGTCGGCTAGGGCTTCTTCTCCTTGGGCGTCTTAGGGTTTGGATGAAGGAAGCTTGGGCGGCTAGGGCATGGAAGAACTAGGGCTCACAAGTACACTCACACCTCAACACAAGAACACAAGAACAACCTTGAACAAAATTTTCCAGAGTTTTGATTTCATGAATAAAGATTATTCTTACAAGAGAGGGAGGGGTGGGGTTTTTATAGATGTTCCCATGCCCTCTCCTTGTTAGGATAGGAATACATACTTTTCTTAGGATTAGGAGTACATAATTTGAGTAGGAATAAACATAAGCTCCTAGTTAGAATAGGTTTCCTTCTCCTCCTTTGACTTGGTCAAAGGGCCTTCTCTTGTACTTGGATGCCACTTGGCTTGGACTTGGGTGTGTGGGCAGCAATTGAGGCATCCTCCATTGGGCTTTGGGCATGATTTTCAAAGCATGGGTGCATGGGCCTCCAAGTGGGCTGGAAACCCTGGGCTGGGATGCCTAAAATATTCCCTGGTATCAAGTAATGCTTGGAATCTTCATATATGAAGCTTCATGGGCTTGGGCTTGCTTCGCTCTGGGAGAGCCTGGTGACGACTTTGGTTGGCTTGGTGAAGACTTTGGCTGGTACTCCTTCTCTTGTATAAATGGACTTGTACTGGACACAACTTACAATGGCTAGTAACATACTTACAGGACTCATAAGGATGAGACAAGGGACTCACTGGACTCAATTGGACTTCTTACCTCAACTTATTACAAGACTCAAATTAAATTCTCTTACAGGACTCAAAATTGACCAACACATGACTTAGAGAATAAAATGAAGCTTGAAGTCTATGTCTGATCTGATGTCCCCATCAATGGAAAGAATCACGATCGGCACACGATCAGATTGCTCGAAGCTACGGCATGGAGGCCCTATTCCAAGACTTGTTAGCAAGGCTGGGAGGAAGGAGAAGGCTGCACGATGGCATAATCGACTCAAGGGTGGTGGCCGGGCAACACGGGTTCGACTCGAGTAGGAGGGGTGGGAGATGGTGGCGACGTGGATGTCCTCGAAGACCCGATGGTGGATGGTGATGATGGAAAGATGGCCAACTAGAGTGAAGGCAGCAGGGATCCTTGGGGCTGAACTATGGGGGGGATGCTGATGGGAGGCGGCGTAGACGCTCGGAATGGGGTAGAGGGGCTCAGTCATTTGGGTTCTCCAAAAGGGAGGGAGGAGGAGGCCATGGGCATTGGGTCATTCTACGATGGCCGATGGTAGTGGAGGATGTAGCGGGAAGCCTCACCAGAACTAGCATGGGTGGAGGGGTGTGAGGTGTCGAGCGAACGTGGGATCAGGGCTGTAGATGATGGGCTTCGATGCAGTGGCATTCAGTGGGGATTTTTTGAACGAAGGATGGGATCGACCATGAGGCTTCGGACGAGAGGGGGGCAATGGTGGTGGTGATATCCGGTGAGATCGATGGATGATAGGTGGGATGGAGGTTGGTCAGCCTGCGGGGGAAGGGGACGTCTGGTAGTGGTCAGCCTGCGAGGGAAGGGGGGTCTGGTAGTGGTCATGGTGGCTTGAAGACAGCTCGATGAAGGAGGATTTGGTGATGGGGAGCTCTAGGATGACATGGTCCTCAGGATACTTTATATTAGCAAAGAGGAGGGGAAGTAGGGGAAGGAAGAATAAGAGGCAAAAGAAGAAGAAGAGGGCAACAAGGACAGGTGAAGAAGAAGAGAAAGGGGAAGACAGTAATCGGGAGGGAAAGAAGAAGAAGAGAGAGGAAGAGAGAGAATACATGAGAGGAGGGAGTCGGAAAAATCCAAGATATTTTTTCTTAATTTTTCGATTCTTTTATTCCAAATACAAGATCTCTTTAAATAGACTCTAGTCCCCAATAAGCAGGAGACTAACTTAACCAAAATTCTAGAACTTTTGACTAATTTGAAATAATTAGACTAATTTAAATAAACTCCAAACTAGTCCAATTTTATGCTCTAAGATATATGCATGAGCTGGAATAAAATAATAAAAATAAAAATAAGCCTAATTAACAAAATTAACATGTCCTGCCAAGAACCACACATCAAACAAAATACTATCTTAACAAAATTAACATTTCTATTTCAGCTCCATTCCAATCTCTTATTATATTCAAAATCCTGACACATGCACTTTTTGTTGCATTGCACTAACCTTCCATTAGAAAGGTTTTGAACTGACTAAACATTTTAAAACCCTCATAGATAAATAATAAGCTGCATCTGGATCTTGTATTAAATGACATGGAGAATAATAGTCTATCTATGTAACAGGATCCATTATAATACAATTTGCTGCCTAGAATCCTACTCATCAACCACAAAACTATCTTAAGAGATTCATCTATCTAATTTAGTTCCATTCCGATCTCATATTACATACAAAATCTTGACACCTACACTTCCTATGACATTGGACTAAAAATCTTGTAGACATCAAGATGGTATAAGCTATAAGTTGACCGAAACCCGAGTGACACGGCTCATTGCATGTAATTTACAAACTTTTTCTATGTTACATGAAACAGCGGAAGTAGATAAACAATTTATCTAAGCATGTTAATCTGATTAACAGTGAGCCTACGCAGATCTTGATGTGTCTAGAGTAATGTAAATATGAAATCGTGCATCTATAGTATGAAACATAGAACTATTCATGGAATCACATAATGATGTAGTAGAAAAATATGTCACATATATAATATAAAACATACCTTAGTGACAATCACCAAGATGTGCTGCAACTGGAAGGAAAAAGAATGGCTCTGTGAGCAGCACACGTGTACTGCCTCTACAAGTGGTTCACACTGGGATAAGGGATTTCTCCTCTTTCATTTGAGGTGCTAGCCTCTCCAGAAATGGTGTGATAGAAAGGCACCTTCTTCAACTCCTTGAAGAATTGCGGACTTCATCTTCAACTCCTTGAAGAACCTGTTGCTGAAATAGTGCTGGAAAAAAGACCCAAGAACCCTTCCTAGATCTCTCTATCCCAAACCTTCAATAGAAGGTAGCACACAATAATCCCTCCCAAAACTCAAACCCTACTCTAGAGATTAGATCTCTCATCTCTCAAGGATCGAGCAAGATCTCTATCCTAGGAAATTGGTAGAGTCTCGACCTTGATCCAAGTCTGGAGTGTGGAACGTGAACCATTCACCTTCTTCCTTCTTTTTATCAGCCCTCAAAAATAGTTTCATAATGAAACCATAATGAGGATATAAAGAGAGATTAATGGGAGGTTTAGAGTCTCTTGGGATTCAGTAGGTTACATGACCTTTGGACCTCAGCAACTGGTGGGGTTAAAACCCTGAAATGCCAATCATTCAATTCCATAACATTTACAGCAATGAATGAAGCATTCTCAAGTTTTTTAGCATCCCATCAGTCGGGTCGACTCACCTTGGGTCGACTCAATTGACTAGTTTGACAACTTTTGTCAAAAGAGTCTGGATTGATTTTCAATAGTTTCCAAGCCAACAAATCAAGAAGAAATGCCACGATGTGTGATCCCGTAGGTTCAAACACTAAACTGGTAGCACGGGAACATTTTTAGTGCCAGTCAAAGTCACCATCTAGCAATGACACCCGATGTCCGGATAGGTTGAAGGTTGTAGAGCAATAAAAACTTGTCGAATATGGAATACCACTGAACTTATTCCTTTAATCTCCTAATGCTCCGGATGGCTTAGGGTTAAACTGCCTAACCCTAATCAGTCGATCATAATATATCTCAAATAAAGAATCCCTGTAAATCCTTACAAGGAATACCCTGGCCAAGGTCTTTCTCAATTAAGGCATATTAAGCATTCAATCCAAACCATTTGGAGAGATCAATCCTATCTTGATCCTACTACTGCTATACAAGTACTTGACTGTACCTAGCAACCTTTCATCATCGGATTAAAAATCTGGGTAGTCCAGCACCTAAGCATAGTGAGTTGCTTGCAAGCTGCCATAGTGATCTCAAGTTAGAGGAATAATTCATGTCCACATTCTAATGTAAAACTTCTCTTTGGTAGAAAGAGAATCTTGCATGAGAGTCACGTCCAGCGAAGTATCAAACACAACACCTGATATCATACTAGCATCTCCATGCTACTTGGTTAAGAGGACAACCAATAGATATGACATCAACGACCTACTCTCGATACACCATCATCTTGAAACAGCGTATCCTTTGATCGTGAACCAGTTTATGAACTACATGATGCATCCTCTCTACATCGCATACGAGATAGCTCAAAGGACATCACACAAGAGTTCGATTAGGAAGATGACATGTTACGAACAACCAGAATAAACTTTTTATTCAATTCAATAATTCACATACATGTACATGAGTCGCACAACCGTCTACAACCTAGACAATTGGCTTTGGGACACATATTTCCCAACATAAGCAAGAAAGCTGCCTAAATAAATCAACATCCAAATGGCTATCAAATGAGTTCAGGCAGGAGAAAGTCAGTAAAAAGAAAGGACATAGGGATTGGAAGAACAAGAATCTTTAATTTATATACCTTGCTTGCACAATATGCACACAAAAATCAATTAACCTTATCTGGTTATGTTATTTTTCATTTAATGTTCACATTAATTGAACCTTTAGTAATATACATAATGAATAATGTACAAGAAATTTTGACTTACTGAGGTAAGTACTAAATTATAGTTTTCTTACAAAATAACTGGTGTGACACGTGTTTATCATATTGATAGTAGGATTGTTAGGGATGGCAATTTTGACTGACACGACCTTAATGGGATGGGTAAAACCCGACCTATCTAATTTATAAACCAATATGGATTTCATAAAAAAAACTCAACTCGGGTTCAGATCGGGTGCAAGTAGTAATATGCCCCGATCCAAAACTAACTAGTTTATAAAATATTTAAGTTCCCCTTCTTCCCCTCGGTCCCCCCTGCACCATTCGACATTCCTCTTTCCTTAGTTTAAGGTTAGGGTTCACACCGTCACCACCGTTGCCATCTACTCCCTCCGCATGCGCATCCATGTAGAGAAGGCAAAGTACCACCACCCCGCCACCAAGACTCCCCCCATAGCTACTGCTCCTTCCTCTAGCTGTCGCCCTTGCTCTCGCGGTCGTCATCGTCCTCTCGGCATCAGCATGGTTGCCGCCTAATGAATAATGTACAAGAAATTTTGACTTACTGAGGTAAGTACTAAATTATAGTTTTCTTACAAATAACTGGTGTGACACGTGTTTATCATATTGATAGTAGGATTGCTAGGGATGGCAATTTTGACTGACCCGATCCTAATGGGGTGGGTAAAACCTGACCTATCTAATTTATAAACCGATCTGGATTTCATAAAAAAAACTCAACTCGGGTTCAGATCGGGTGCAAGTAGTAATATACCCCGATCCAAAACTAACTAGTTTATAAAATATTTAAGTTCCCCTTCTTCCCCTCGGTCCCCCCTGCCCCATTCGACATTCCTCTTTCCTTAGTTTAAGGTTAGGGTTCACATCGTCACCACCGTTGCCATCTACTCCCTTTGCATGCACATCCATGTAGAGGAGAAGGCAAAGTACCACCACCCCACCACCGAGACCCCCCCGTAGCTGCTTCTCCTTCCTCTAGCTGTCGCCCTTGCTCTCGTGGTCGTCATCGTCCTCTCGGCATCAGCATGGTTGCCGCCGCCAATCTCACCTTCTCCTTCCAAGCCCACCTCCTCTCCTCCACCACCTTCTCCCCTCCTCCTCAATCCCCGACCCCCCGGTCTTTGGCTTTCATAACCCTGTCCTCACCGCCTACGTCTCCATCACCACCATCCTCCTACATCTCCATCACCGCCATCCTTGGCCTCTTCAACCTTGTTGAGTGGGTCCACCATGAGATTAGACAAGTCTTCCTCCTCACCTTTTCTCCTTTTCTTCTTTTTTTATCACTATTTTTTGATCATGTTCTTTGGGAGTAAACTAGGTTTTAGGTTTTAAGTAAACTAGATTTTATGGGACCGGGTATATCCAACCTAACCCGATCCAAATGTGGCTTTTTTTATACCTGACCTGACCTAACCCAAGATGGGTATGGAGCGGGTATGGGATGGAAAATTTTTTGATAGAGCGGTTATGGGTTTTCAACCCAAACCCAACCCATTGCTATCCCTAAGGATTGTGTTATCATTTTCTTATTGCACATGTGCACATGCATGTTACTCAATTATCCTTAAGGAGAAGGTATTGAACCTAATATACCCCAAGCTGGATGTCCAGCGTGGTGCCAGAGCACTAACCATGGCCCCGTACTTACTCACATGATGGACGACAGTGCAGACGACTTGGAGTTTCCACCTGGTGGCTGACTATCTCATGTGGAGGTTTCATGCCCCCACCTGCTAGATGGCTAGCCACTCCACGCCATGCCTCACCCCCATGCGAGGAAATCCATACCTCAATGGATATCAAGCATGCACTTTGGGGAACGTATTTGATGTGGAACTAAAATTGCATGAAAATTATTTTTGTGATTTTTTGATTAAGTTGTGTGTTTAATTCCCGAAGAATAGATCAAGAACCTAAGTAAAGAATTTTGCGCAAGTAAGAAACTAAAGAATGCAAAGTAGAACCTAAAAGTAATAGAAAAAGTGGATCGCAGAGGTTGAGAAGTCTCGGTTGGGCTAGTTCAACTCCAATAAAGTGACTGGCAGGCAGAGGGGGTACACCTAACAACGGTTGATGTGCCCGATGTAGATCGTAGGCGAAGGGATCGCTTTCACTTCCGGATGCAGCCTAGAAAATCAAGCCAGAGACCCACGGATTCTTGGCTTTCTACCTAGTGACCCGATCACTACCGGATTGGAGTCGTTGGATTCGTAGAAGCCGAGGGACCTGCAAATAGCTGTTCTAGGGTTAGAACACAAAGCAAAGAAAGAGGTTTAATCAAAAAATAGCAAGGGGAAGGAAGGTTTGAGGGTGGGCGGCCAGGGCTTGGAGAGATGACTAGCGGTTGGAGATAGGGCGCAGGACACCAGGAAGGAGGGGCTCACACAGAATCCCCTTAGCACATAGCAGGTAGTACATAGCATTGGAAGAACTCAATTATATTTCATGAATAAAAGTGTCTTGATACAAGAGAGTAGAGTCTTTTAAATAGACTCTTAAACTTGGCCGCCAAGTAAGGTTACAATAGTCATTACCTAGGAATTTGAATCCCACTCAAACCCTAGATAGAATACATGGTATGACTAGGATTTAAAATCCCTCAAATCACTCTCCTCTCTCTTGCCTTGGTCAGCTAAGGGAGGTGACCCTAGTGGTCGACCAAGGGGGGGTGAGCATAGGGCTTGGCGCCCCTTGGTTCTCATCCTGGGCCTTGGCTGGCCCATTTTGCTTCAGGCTGTGGTCCAGGGCTCCAGGGCTTCTGATTTATTTTTCAAGCTTCTGGTTTCTTCTCCTAGGTCTTCCATGGTCTTCATAGCTTCCAGTTAGCTTGATCTTCACTTAGACTAGCTTGGTCTTCCCTTCTATAAGTCTTCACTAGACTTGGACTAACATTTACTGAACTCCAAAAGATGACTAGCTCAACATGAGCTGACTAGTACAGGACTCAAATAATAAAAAATAACTTAAATGGGCTAAACCCTTATTACAAATGGACTCAAATGCTACTAAGTAATTCACAGAGGGTTGAGAAGCCTCTGTCTTATTTTCGTGCCTCTGGTGTCCCCGATAATTCTCCCGAGGTGGGAGGAACTCAACCCTATCGAGTAAGGGTCATACTGGCTCACATATCTCTCGAGAAGGTCTGGGTCGAGGTGCTGCAAGTTCTCTAAAAAAATCCATGAATCGTCCGATTCTAGCCGGCCTTGCCATCGGACCAGGTAGCATTGATAGCCACGGCCCCGGGTCATGATGGCTTGATCATCCAAGATACGCTCATCCGTTCTCCTCTCTTAGGCCAAATAATTGGTGGACACTCTGGGTTAGGGTCACTCACAATGGAAGGAGTAGGTCCAAAGGCCTCACTGGGTATCGTTGCCGGTTCCCTATACTCAACTAGGTCTAGAATATTGAATGTAGAACTAATGCCCAAATCCAGAGGCAAATCTAACACATAGGCATTTGGTCCAACCCTCTCTATCACTTTAAAAGGTCTAGCTCTGCGAGCATGAAGCTTCTTAACGGTCCCGAGTGGGAACCACTCAGGCCTAAGCCTAATCATGATAGAATCCACTACATTAAATTTCTTGGCCCTTTTCTGGGAATTAGCCAATTTGTTTCAAAATTAGTGCAGGTGGTGAACATGCTGGGCACATACAAACTGGCCAGGTAAGAGGTGGGATGGTGGGAGGCCCCCCTGCTCTCGCAGAGACCCAATTAAGGAACCACCAATCCGCTTATGTCATTTGACACTATACCTCTAGCCTATACACCAAAATCCAGTAATAGGAGATGAATTGGGTGCACTAGTCATCCCAAAATGATCTAACCTGATCGATTGGTGTCCCTAGCCCACTAGGATAAATTAAGTCTAGTTAATTTTAAATTAGGCTCGGGACCAAATGCAAGAGATGTGGTTTTAGGCTAAGGAGAGGTTATCAACTCCTCCCCTTATCTGACATATAGAAAGTGCCCTTAAAGTATTTTATGCAATGATGGCAGGCAGATGAAAATGAAAAATAGGGTTTAGGTGTTTTTGGTGTTTTATGAATATATATATTTTTCTTTTTGTTTTGGTATTTTCTTAAATAGAATGATAACTTGCATATTATGACCTAATATGCAGGAAACATGCTAAAATTAAAGATATGCAAAAATTATACT
Source organism: Areca catechu (assembly GCA_021397845.1). Taxonomy (NCBI): domain Eukaryota; kingdom Viridiplantae; phylum Streptophyta; class Magnoliopsida; order Arecales; family Arecaceae; genus Areca; species Areca catechu. The sequence goes on from CM038043.1 coordinate 18,787,144, forward strand.
AAAAGAACCCTGAACTTTCCGAAATCAGCTTTGCTACCAAAATAGAGTAGAACTGTTCTTAGACAATGTTTCCGTTGGGAGAAAATCCATAGACAGAAATAATTCCTGAGAAAATTCTAAAAATTAACATCAATTATAAAGAATTCAGAAAAATAAATTTCATATTTTTCTAAGTTCTTTGTGGATAGAAATAATTAAAACAACAGGATATATACTGAGAAGGCCGAAATGCAAAAAAAATCTTAAAGAATTCTTTGTGTTCTTCTTTAGGGGTCAATTCACAGTGGCACCCCTACTGCCATAGGAGATCCTGTAGATTGGGAAGAGAGGGTCTTGCAGCCCTACTAGTCTCCTATGACCAGACGGCCATGGTGAAGCACCTGATCCGAATATGCGAAGAGAGCTGAGCCCAAACAGGCTCTGATACCAAATGATGCGGAACTAAAATTGCATGCAAATTATTTTTATAATTTTTTTGATTAAGTTGTGTTTAATTCTCGAAGAATAGATCAAGAACCTAAGTAGAGAATTTTTTGCAAGTAAGAAACTAAAGCATGCAAAGTAGAACCTAAAAGTAATAGAAAAAGTGGATCGCCGAGGCTGAGAAGTCTCGGTTGGGCTATTTCAACTCCAATAAAGCGATTGGCAGGCAGAGGGGGTGTACCTACCAATGATTGATGTGCCCGGTGTAGATCATAGGTGAAGGGATCATTCTCGCTCCTAGATGCGGCTTGGAAAATCAAGCCAAAGACCCGCAGATTCTCGGCTTTCTACTCGGTGACCCGATCGTTGCTCGGCTGGAGTCGTTGGATTCGTAGAAGCCAAGGGACCTGTAAACAGCCGTTCTAGGATTAGAACACAAAGAAAAGAAGGAGGATTAATCAAAAATATCAAGGGGAAGGAAGGTTTGAGGGTGGGTGGCTAGGGCTTGGAGAGATGGCTGGCGGCTGGAGACAGGGCACAGGACACCAGGAAGAAGGAGGAGCTCACATAGAATCCCCTTAGCACACAGTAATTGGAAGAACTCAGTTATATTTCATGAATAAAAGTATCTTGATACAAGAGAGTATAGTCTCTTAAATAGACTCTTAAACTTGGCCCCCAAATAAGGTTACAATAGTCATTACCTTGGAATTTGAATCCCACCCAAACCCTAGCTAGAATACATGGTAGGACTAGGATTTAAAATCCCTCAAATCACTCTCCTCTCTCTTGCCTTGGTCGGCCAAGGGAGGTGACCCTAGTGGCCGACCAAGGGGTGGTGAGCATAAGGCTTGGCGCCCCTTGGTTCTCCTCCTGGGCCTTGGCTGGCCCATTTTACTTCAGGCTGCGCTCCAGGGCTTCTGATTTGTTTCCCAGGCTTCTGGTTTCTTCTCCTAGGCCTTCCATGGTCTTCATAGCTTCCAGTTGGATTGATCTTCACTTGGACTGGCATGGTCTTCACTTGTATGAGTATTCACTGGACTTGGACTAATATATACTGTACTCCGAAAGATGACTAGCTCAACATGAGCTGACTAGTACAGGACTCAAATAATAAAAGACAACTCAAATGGGCTAAGCCCTTATTACAAATGGACTCAAATACTACTAAGTAATCCATAGAGGGTTGAGAAGCCTCTATCTTATTCTGGTGCCTCTGGTGTTCCCGCCAGTATTTGTATAAGAGATGGATGACAGTGCGGATGATTTGGAGTTGCCATTTGGAGGTTTCATGCCCCACTTGATAGATGGCTAGTCACTCCGTGTCATGCCTCGCCCCCATGTAGGCGATCCATACCTCAATGGATATCAAGCGTGCACTTTGAGGGAACATATTTATGGAAGAGACGTGCAAATCATCACCTCTTATCAATTAAACTACTACCATAATAGCAATAGGCATTCACCTACAAAACCTTTTTCCCATGTAAGCCTCAAGCCCGAGCTCCAAGCTTTAACCTCCATGTCCTAAGTGCTTCGATTTCGGACCATGAAAAAGAGACCCAGCCTTCTCCTCGTGGGAGGATGAGTCTTAGGACCTCAAAACTCATCTCCTCTTCCCATAGGAAGAACATCCCTATGAGCATCTCCATGCTCAACCTACATCCACTCATCTCCATATTCCTCCCACCCTTCATAACTTGAAACCATTGCTCGTAGCTCACCTCTCAATTTGAGTTCTGTTGCTTCTGCAGGGGACTGACTTAGGTATCAAAGGGTCTATCGATAGGGAACCCCCTATGTTGTCGTGTTATGGACTTTTCTATCTTTTTCTAATAGTGACGATGAGATCTTTGGTGAAGGGAAGGGATCAGCAATGATAGGGACTTGGATGATGAGCGGCAAGGAAGGGGCCACCAAAGGAAAGAGAGGGAGAATGGTCACTGGTAGTGGCGAGTATCAATGAAGGGAAGGAAGATTAGGAAAATAAGTTTTTTTTTTTAGTGATTGGGAAATGGTGTTGCTTCAAAGATAGGGAAAAAGAGTATCATAGAAGAATTGTGAGCAAGGATGATGAACATGTCGGGTATCCTAGCAAGACCCATTAATAATCACTTCAAAGGGTAAAAATAAAATTTTAGAATTATAATTAATTTTTAATTTAAACAAAAATGGTTTTCATTAACATTATTAGAAGAACCAATTTTTAGGAGAGTATATCATTCATGTAAAAACAATGTTTGATGAGGGTACAAACACAAATATTGATTTGTAAGAGGGTATTTATATAAATTCAAATTTTTAGAAGGATATTCATGCAAACGAAAACCTTTTTTAATATCATTTAGTCTGGGCCTAAGCACTAAATAGCAGAATCCAAGGGCTTGGTCTTAATTTCTCTCATTGTTTTTGGGTGCCAAATTCTTAAACCTCAAACACATCCCATATGACCGTTAGAACAGACGCTGACATGTGTGCACACTGGTTATAATTTTGGAAACTAGCTATTTTCTTTTCTTCTTGTTTTCCTTTTTCCTGAAAGAGTTTTGTCTTCCAGCCTTATCATTGACACCTGATGTAAAGCATGAAGTTTTGATATCTGTTTCCTTCAATCAATTCTCATTGATCATTGTCAACAATTCTATACATTTTTCATTCAATATATAGTTAGGTAAACTGTTGCCCAGGTGGCTTCCCAAGAGGGGGGTGAATTGGGACTATAAAAACTTTTCACAAGTATGTGCAATTTGAAATCCTTTTGGTGTTGTGGTACAATATGCAATGCAGAAGTAATTAAGTAAAAACAATAAGGTAAAGTAAGCACAAACACAAATACAAGAAAATTTAGAGTGGTTCGGAGCAACCGGCTCCTACATCCACTACCCAAGGACCACTTAGGATTTCCACTATACCCCCAACCGGAATACAGCCGGATTGTTTTATAAGGCTCGCAATCCAAACCTATACACTTTGGTTTTACCGGGATCACCAAAGAAAATCTAACTTCCTTTGGTTTTAAACGGGATCACCAAAGAAAACCTAACTCCCTTTGATTTTAAACGGGATCATCAAAGAAACCCTATACTTAGTTTTATACCGGGATCACCAAGAACCCAACTTAGGTTTTCTCAAGGTTCACCTAAAAACCTTTTACCCTCTCTTAAGACACAGCCCCTCACTGTTCTTAGAGAGAAAACAAAGATATAGGAGAAATGTAAAGCAACTACACAACAAACCGAGTTTGTTAAAATGTTGCCGATGTAGATCAAGGTGAAGCCTAGCTTTGAATGCTCTTTAATGCTCTTCAAGCTACTTCTTTGCTTCTTCAATGAATGGATTCAATGATGAAGAGAAGTTAGTGGAGCTTTGAATCCTATCTTGAATGCTCTTGAAGTTGGTTGGTGAAAGACTTGAAGGCTTTTCAAATTCCCAAGATAAATAAATAATAATCCCTCAAAAAAAAATTTAATCCATCAAAAGTAATCCCTTTTACAGTTTTTCATGAGATATAGCCGTTGTAGGGCCTAGGGATTTGTGAAAGAGCTGTTGGAGACCATTTGGAATTCAAAAATCACTTTCAGCAACTAGCCATTAGAGTGCAGAAAATGGTCACTCGAGTCAGCTCGAGATCCACGAGTCGGCTCGAAGTCTCAAACAGCCCAAACAGAATTTCTGTGCGAGTCGGCTCTTCAAGCTAGAGTCGGCTCGAACCTTCAATCAATTCAAAACAACAATTTCCTTGAGTCGGCTCTTCAGGGCAGAGTCAGCTCGAAGTCTCAGTCACCAACAAACATAACTATGGATGAGTCGGCTCTTGGGGCTTGAGTTGGCTCGAGATCTCAGACTTCAAAAATATGTGTTCTTCCATGAGTCGGCTCGAGGTACTGAAACTCTGAAATTTCTTTGTACCATGCCATAAGGAGTCGGCTCTTGCCAAAACTTCATTTAATGCTTCAAATTTCTCCAAAATTCTTCAACACTTGAATCCAACAAGAGCTAATCTACACACTCTTATTTTTACAATTTTACAGCCCTTTTACAAGATTACATGTTGAAAAATTAGGGCTTTTACAATTTGAAGTTTATAAGAGTCTATATAAAACTGAATTACCTTTCAACCAATTTGAAAACTAATTAAACTATATATAACAATTTTCCTGCAAAAACTTCTCAAGTAATTGAAAGAGTTAGTAACTCATACATGCTCCAATATTTTATGATCATCAAAATCATTCTAGGGGTCAACAATCTCCCCCTTTTTGATGATGACAAAACACTGGGCATGAACAGGATTTAAAAATACTTTACAATTACTATGTATCATATTCACATGTATCAAATGATATTTAATATAGTGTGTATCAAACCAAATTTAGTATCAAATTGTTGAACTGATAAGTATCAATACAATGTATCATAATGTATCATTTGTATCATAAAACTGAAAACTATCAACACAATGTATCATATGTATCAATAAGTATCGAAACATGATGTATCATAAGTACCATCAAAATACTAAGTATCGAAACTTCACAAAATTAACTTGTACTTAAATTAAGTTTCATGAAAACTTAACAAAAAACTTAACATAAGCTCCCCCTTACTAATGTAATAACATTTCTTCATATTTTCTTTCATATTCTCACTTTCATATTCATTTTCATTCATATCTTCACACTTTCATGCTCATTCACATTTTCTCACTTCTCCCCGTTTTTGTCATCAACAAAAGGTATAAAAAGGAGAACATCACATTAAGTCATTCACGAGAGGTATCATAAAAAGATATATATATATATATATATGGAAATCATCAATACATGAGTGATATAATACAAAAGTACCTTGGCACGACAAAAGTAATATCACAACAACAAAATATGATAAACATAAGGTCCTAAAACATCAAAATGAAGGACTAGGGGTATCATCACTAGGCTCTTCATCACTAGAGGAGGAACTGACCTCTAAAATGCCTGGAGCAGGCCTGAATTTAAGGAACTTAGGCCTAAGGTCCCTAAGTCCAGTCCTAATAGAAGTAGTAGTCCTAGAAGTTTTAGGTCTAGCTTTAACTTTAGATTCAGAGGAAATCATAATAGGAGTAGGTCTAGCAGTAGGAGGATCAAAAGACAAGGCGAGAGTGCTGGTGGTAAACAAAATCTCTGTCGCCGGAGTGTCTCCAATGTCAGAACTAGAAATCTCAGTACCAGTTTCAGCCTCAGTAGGAGTAGCCTCTGAAGGAATATTAGTGAAGTGTGCTTCCTGTGTCTGCCCGCAATCTATGCCAATGTCTGGTGCTGCTATAGAAGTAGTAGGTACAGACTGACTAGCTGCTGTAAGCTGCTGAAGAATAGCCATGATGTTTTGAAAAACCTGGTGCATCTCTGACTGAAGTGCAGATATCCTAGCATCAGTCTCAGATCTCCCTCTCTGAAGACTCGAGATCTTATCCAGTATACCCTGCAGTTTATCATCATCACCTGGTCCAATAACTGTCAATCCTCTGACAGGTGATCGAGGAGTAGAAGGAGCTGACTCTGAAGGTCCAGTCTCGTCAACATGTGTCTCTGCCTCTGCACCCTATCCCTATGCTGCCTAATCATCCTCATCTGAATCATCCTCTGAATGAGTCACTGGAAGACCTGAGCTCTTCCTAATCCAGTGACCCTTAACCTTTATAAATCTCATCCGGGTCAAAGACTTTAAGTTGTATTTGTCTGTATGCAAAAGTGGTCTGCTGTCTTCTCCAAACAAATCAACCTGGGCATCCTGAAACAGTAGGGTAAAAACCATCCCGAATGGAAGACATGCTCGTGCCCTCCGAGTAGCTTCCCTCATCTGTGATAACATAATAAAGGGTAAGTTGAGGGCCTCCCCCTCAACTAAGCATCTCATGAAGACTAGGTCTCTCTCGCTCACCCAATCGAATCTTCCAGTCCGGGGTAGAAAGATGCAGCTAATAATATTATGTAGCAATCTCATCTCTAATGACAGTTGGTTGGCACTAACATGAATTACTCCTTTGACATTAGTTCTTTCAAGCACAATTCTTAAAGTCTTTTGTTTGTCTTTCAACACTAAGTAGCTCTCACCCTCTTTTGGTATATGAAGAACACTAGATAACTTCTGCTCATTGATTTCAATATGCTTCCCCATTATAGTAGCTTCAATATGAAACGCACCCAAAGACATGTTCTCAAAAAATTGTCTAACAAGGTTAGGATATGTGGGAAGATTAAGCATATAGAAGTCCTTCCAACCTTGTCTAATCAACCAAACACTAATATGCAAGATCTCTTGTTCTAGAAAAGTAAAATCAATGCATCTACCCGAGGTCACTTGCCTATTTTCCATTAATGTTACCTGTCTCGGTGCTTCTTGCTCTTCTTCATATTCTTCTTGATGTTCCTCTACCGGATTTGAAGTATCCAACCTACGCTTAGTCCTTCTTTCCTCTGCCATTGACTGAACGACTCTTCTAGGTTTCTTGGCCACGGCTTTCCTAGGAGCCATCTAGGTTAGATTAGGGTTTTGGAAGGTTGTGGAGGTGTTCTAGGAGCTTTTCCTAGGTTAGGGTGAAGAGATGGCTAAGGAAAAATGAGAAGGGTGGAAACAAATAGTGATTTCAAACCTATGAAACCCTATTTAAAAACCCTCGGCCTGACTTTCGAGTTGGCTCACCGAAACACCTAGTGTCTCGAGTCGGCTCGAGCCCAAATTTAGCTCAAAGCTCGAAAAAAGGTAAAAAAAATTTCTAATGACTTCTTAACACTAAAGGAGGTTGTTGTAAGCTCTAGAAGGAAATTTGACAAGTCTAGATAATTTTTCCTTATATTTTTTTAAAAAAAATTAGGTCAAAACATTCAGAATGGGTCACACGGGCCTAATTCGCCTCTAATCTTTTCAAATATATCTTGGCTAAGGGATTTAGTAAAAATGTGAGCAAGTTGATCTTCAGTAGGCACAAATTCTAATTCAACAATATTATTTAAAACATGATCTCAAATGAAATATGTCTAATTTGTATATGCTTTGTTCGAGAATGCTGAATTGGATTTCTAGAAAAATTAATAGCACTACTGTTATCACATTTAATAGGAGTTTTAGATTGGACAACACCATAATCTTCTAGTTATTGCTTGATCCACAACACTTGAGCACAACAGCTCCCCGCAGCCATATATTCTGTCTCAACAGTAGACAATGCTACAGAGTTATGTTTATGACAGTGCCATGAAATCAAGTTGACACCTAAAAATTGACAAGTGCCACTTGTACTTTTTCTATCAATTTTACATCCTCCTTAATCAATATCAGAATAACTAATTAATTTCAAAGATGTATGCTTAGAATACCATAATCCTAAATTACATGTGCCTTTAAGATACTTAATGATTCTTTTAACAGCTATGATGTGTGACTCTTTTGGATTAGATTGAAAACGTGCACACATACAAACACTAAATAAAATATTATGTATACTGGCTGTTAAATAAAGTAAAGAACCGATCATACCTTTATACAGCTTTTGATCAACATTTGTGCCATTCTCATCTTTATCAAGTCTACATGTAGGATTCATGGGTGTTCCAATTTCTTTACTTGATTCCATGCCAAACTTTTTGATAATCTCTTTAATATATTTGGCCTGGTTGATCAGGATACCTTCCTTAGATTGTTTGATCTAAAGCCCAAGGAAGTAACTCAGCTCACCCATCAAGCTCATCTCGAATTCACCCTGCATTAACTTAGCAAAGTCTTGATACAAAGATTCATTAGTAGATCCAAATATAATATCATCAACATAAATTTGAACAACTAAAATATCATTGTCTTTTCTTCGAATAAACAGTGTGATGTCAATACTACCTCTTACAAAATCATTTATAATTAAAAACTTACTTAGTCTGTCATACCAGGCTCTAGGTGCCTGTTTCAGATCATACAAAGCTTTATTCAATTTGAAAACATGATTTAGAAATATGTGATCGATAAAACCTGGTGATTGTTCGACAAAAACTTCTTCAGATAGAAAACCATTCAAAAATGCACTCTTTACATCCATTTGAAATAATTTAAAATTCATAAAGCATGCATATGCTAATAGTAATCTAATAGCTTCTAACCTAGTTACTGGTGCATAAATCTCATCAAAATCTATTCCCTCTTCTTGATTATATCCTTGTGCTACCAGTTTAGCCTTATTCCTAATTACATTACCTTGCTCGTCTAGTTTATTTCTATAAACCTATCTAGTACCTATAACATGATAGTCATTAGGTCTTTCTACTAGTGTCCAAATATTATTTATCCTAAATTGGTTTAACTCATCATGCATAGCTAACATCCAATTAGGATCAGTTTCAGCTTTTTCTATAGTGTGTGGTTCTACATGAGAAACAAAAGCAATCAAGTCATGTGCAACTCTAGTTCTAACACCTTGAGATGGGTCTCCTATAATTAGTTCTTTGGGATGTGAGTGTACATACCTCCATTCTTTGGATATATCATCATAATTCTTGCTTACCTCTTCTTCATGTGGTTCACTTGTTTGTTTGTCTTTGAGAGTCAAATCCTTTAGTCCATATTATAGTGTACCTGCATCATCATCAGGACGATCTTCTTTTCTAGAAGATGTAATGTCAGATTCATTGAAAACAACATATATTAATTCTTTCACAGTCAAAGTTCTTTTGTTGAAAATTTGATAGGCTTTACTATTTAAAGAATATCCAAGAAAAATAGCCTCATCGGATTTTGCATCAAATTTACCAAGGTTATCTTTTTCATTATTAAGAACAAAACATTTACAGCCGAAAACATGAAAATAATTGATATTAGTCTTTCTATTGTTCCATAGTTCATAGAGGGTTTTTCTAATGATTGGTCTAATCAAAACTCTGTTCAAAATATAGTAAGCGATATTTACAGCTTCTGCCCAAAAGTATTTTGGAAGATTTCCTTCACAAAGCATTGTTTTGGACATCTCTTCCAAAGTACGATTCTTTCTTTCTACAAGACCATTTTGCTATGGTGTTCTAGGAGCTGAGAAGTTATGGTCAATACCGTGCTTTGTACAAAAGTGATCAAAATATTGATTTTCAAATTCTGTACCATGATCACTACAAATAGAAATAATAGACAGATTTTTCAAATTTGAAACTCTTTTATAAAACTTTTTAAATACTTTGAAAGTTTCATATTTATGTGCAATGAACAAAATTCATGTGTATCTTGAAAAATCATCTACAATCACAAGGCCATATTTCATACCACCAAGACTTGTAGTCCTAGTAGGTCCAAATAGATCCATGTGAAGTAGCTCTAAGGGTCTAGTAGTAGAAATAATATTTTTGGATTTAAAATTCCCCCTCACTTGCTTTCCTAATTGACAAGCATCGCAAATATAATCAAAATTAACTTTAAACTTTGGCAACCCTTTAACTAAATCTTTCGAAATAGGTTTTGCTATAGTATCCATACTAGCATGTCCAAGTCGTCTGTGACATAGTAAACTTGATTCCTTGCTCTTGTCATTCATTACTACAAGACTTGTATTGCTTGACATAGCCAAATCATTAAGATCTACTACATAAATGTTACCAAGTCTATGTCTAATGAACCTTGTACTAGAGTTAAGTGGATCAACTACTATACACATTGAGGACTTGAAGAAAATATTAAAACCAATATCACAAAGCTGACTAATACTCAAAAGATTATGTTTTAGTTTTTCTACAAGTAACACATTTTCAATAAATATAGGAGTAATTTTGATTTTACCAATACCGATTATCCTTCCTTTGCGATTATCACCAAAGGTTACCATTCCACCATCTTTTTATTCTAGGGCGAAGAATTGATCAATATCACCCGTCATGTATCTTGAACAGCTGTTATCAAGGTACAATCTTTTCTTTATATTTATGGCTAAAAGACATCCCTGCAAAACAATCAGGTAATAGATTTAGGTACCCAAGCTTTCTTGGGTCCTTGCAAGTTAGTAGAAATGGTTCCTTTTGGAATCCAAATTTTCTTGATTTTCTTCTTGTCAATATGTTTCAAATGACACTCAAATGCCTTATGATCAATTTTATTGCAAGCGTAGCATACAATTCTTGACTTTGAATAAAAGGTATAAGATGATGCAAATTTAGGTCTAAATTATTTTGAAGTAATAAACTTAAGAGCATATGATGTAAATGCAGAAAATTTATTTGAAATTGAGTCTTTGTAACCAATTCCAAACTTGTTATTTGTCTCTCTTTGATCTTTTAAAATTAGTTCAAGCTTGTTGGAACTTAGGATTAATTTTTCAACCAAAGGCTTAAGCTTTTGAACTTCCTTTTTCAAATCATCATTTTCATTTAGCAAACTTTTGTTTTTCTCAAGAAGCTCTTCTTTTTCAAACTGGAAGGTCTTAAGTCTTTCACAAATTAGACTTAATTCCCTTTGCAAAATCTTATTTCTTTCACCAAATTCATTTTTATCCTTTTCAATTATGTCACAATGGTTTTTCAAAGTTTTCATTTTCAAACCAGCCTTTTTATATTCTACTAATAATTCACAGAATGCATTATGCAGCTCATCATATGTAAATTCTAAATTAGGTTCAGAAGTAGTTACCTCATCCTCCAAACTCATAAGACAAATCTGAGCAATTTTTGTTGTTTCTTCATCCTATTCAGTGAATGTAGATTCGTCGCTGTCACTTCATGCTGCAAGCATCGCTTTCTTCTTCTTTCTCTTTATCATCTTTTTCTTTGCTTCAGGACAGTCAGGACGTATATGTCTCAGTTTCTTGCACTCATAGCAGATTGAAATTTGATATTTATCTTTATCCTTTTCCTTTTCTTTGTCCTTTTTTCTTTCTCTTCCAAAATCTCATTTTCTAAATTGCTTCCTCCATCTATTTGTTCTTCTTCTGCCCATAAACCTTTTAAACTTTTTCATTACAAGGGCTATCTCATCATTTTCAAGATCATCATCATCAGATAAATCTGAATCTTCATTCTTGACTTTTTCAGTAGCTTTAAATGCTATAGCTTTCTTTCTCTTATAATCTTCATCGGTCCTTTGTTACATAGCTAATTAATGAGTAATTAGTGATCCAAGCAACTCATCCAGTAGTAGAGTGTTCAGGTCCTTTGCCTCTTGAATAGCTGTCACTTTAGCTTCCCATTTATCTGGCAAGGATCTCAAAACTTTTTGAACCATATCAGCATTAGTGTAAGTCCTACCAAGACTTTTGAGACCATTGATAATATTAGTAAAATGAGTATACATAGTAGATATAGTTTCACTATGATCTATCTTAAATAATTCATAGTTGTGCATAAGAAGATTGATTTTTGAAGTTTTAACTTGTGATGTGCCTTCATATGTAATCTCAAGCTTATCCCAAATTTCTTTAGCAGAATTACAAGTCAAAATTCTATTAAACTCATTTGGGTCCAAAGCACAATACAGCAAATTCATAGCTTTGGCATTCAGTTCAGCTAATTTCATATCATTTTTGTCCTATTTGTCTTTCAGTTTGAGAACCTCAATATCATTAACTCTAACAGTGGGTGTGTGAGGTCCTTTCAAAATAATTTTTCATAAGTGAAAATCTACGGCTTGAATGTATATTTTCATCCTCGCCTTCCAGTATGTATAATTGGTTCTGGTAAAACATGGAGGTCGATTTATGGATTGACCTTCGGTCAAAGAAGTGCTCATGGGATATGCCATCTATCTTTACTCTAAGTAATTTTCAGAGACTCTGCTCTGATACCACTTGTTGCCCAGGTGGCTTCCAAAGAGGGGGGTGAATTGGGATTATAAAAACTTTTCACAAGTATGTGCAATTTGAAATCCTTTTGGTGTTATGGTGTGTTGCTGCCAAGATTATCATGACCTGCAGCTGCTGTCAAGGTCAGATCGTCCCTCTTGAGCTCTTAGGATGTCCTGCTCCTTTGAACCTGCAAAAATGGGGTTAGTGACCCAAGCAGGGGATTCCAGCAGGGGCACTCTGATGGTCAAGTCAGTAACGATCCAGGAGAAAAGATCCTCCTGGTCGAGCCCCTCTTGATGGACTCCATGCTAGGAAGAGTGAGTAGTGTGGAAATGGGGTGCAAGTGTGTCGAGAGGATGGTGGCCGAGCTAGAGGGATTCTCTGTGTAGCCTTCTTCTCCCTTTACTTGCTTGAGTTTTTTGGTGAGATAGTGATTAGTTGCCATTGTGATTGTTACCGTCCCTCCTTTTTTTTTTTGCTGGGGGTGCTGATGGTTCTTTTAAACTATGGTGGTTGTTGGACGCCTACCTCGGGATCTCCCTCGTGTCAGTAGGCGCATACAGTGGTATCCCGTGCCGTGAATAGGATGCCTTTCCCGGTTTGTGATAGAAGAACTTGTGATGCGCTCTAGCATTCCTTCCGGTCATCCCATTCCATGAAACTTGCAGCACCTCGATCGGGGGGCCGCCGCCCCTTGGGATTCGAATCTCCTGGTTGACTTCCTCTTCCAGGTGGTTCAGGTAGTTGGTGAAGAGCGTGGTGCCTCGATCACCAGGCTCCTCCCCTTTCTGGTGTAAGTGGTAGCTGCAGACAGTTATTATGGCCAAATGGGCATCTTCTTGCTACCCTCGGGCGGCTTGCCAGCCTCTTGGGCTAATAGTGCCGCCTCCTTGCTTGGTGTCTTCGCCCGAGCTGGAGGCTAAGCTGGAGAGGCAGGGCTCGACTTCGAGGGGCTCGGCCTCGAAGTGGCTCCCCTTGGTGGAGGAGGGCTGAGCTTGACTCCGGATCGAGGGGGCTCGACTTCGGGCGAGCTCGACCTGATGGAGAAGGGCAGAGCGCGGCTCCATCCAAGAGGACTCGACCTCAGAGGGGCTCCACGTGGCCGAGGAGGGTTGAGCTCGATTCCGGACCACGGGGCTCGACCTCGAGGGGCTTACTTTGGGGGATGCAGCTCGGCTCCGACCTAAGCATCCCGAGCTCGCAGGCCCGACTTAGCGGAGGCCAGAGCCCGACTTCAGCGGGCGGCCCCGTTGTTCTGAGGGAGCTCAGCCCAGTGAAGGAGTCCGAGTAGAGTATCTGACGTGGCGACCTTCCCTGACGTTGAGGCATTCCCTAACGTTGCGGCCTTCTCTGACGTGGCATCTAACAGCTACTCTACATCAGCGATCCGGCCACATCATGGTGCAATATGCAATGCGAAAGTAATTAAGTAAAAGCAATAAGGTAAAGTAAGCACAAACACAAATACAAGAAAACTTAGAGTGGTTCGGAGCAACCGGCTCCTACATCCACTACCCAAGGACCACTGGGATTTCCACTATATCCCCCAACCGGAATACAGTCAGATTGTTTTACAAGGCTCACAATCCAAACCTATACACTTTGGTTTTACCGGTATCACCAAAGAAAACCCAACTCCCTTTGGTTTTAAATGGGATCACCAAAGAAAACCCAACTCCCTTTGGTTTTAAATGGGATCACCAAAGAAAACCCAACTCCCTTTGGTTTTAAACGGGATCACCAAAGAATCCCTACACTTGGTTTTATACCGGGATCACCAAGAACCCAATTTAGGTTTTCTCAAGGTTCACCTAAAAATCTTTTACCCTCTCTTAAGACACAGTCCCTCGCTGTTCTTAGAGAGAAAACAAAGATATAAGAGAAATGTAAAGCAACTACACAACAAACCGAGTTTGTTAAAATATTGCCGATATAGATCAAGGTGAAGCCTAGCTTTGAATGCTCTTTAATGCTCTTCAAGCTATTTCTTTGCTTCTTTAATGAATGGATTCAATGATGAAGAGAAGTTTGTGGAGCTTTGAATCCTATCTTGAATGCTCTTAAAGTTGGTTGGTGAAAGACTTGAAGGCTTTTCAAATTCCCAAAATAAATCAATAATAATCCCTCAAAAAAAAAATTTAATCTATCAAAAGTAATCCCTTTTATAGTTTCTATGAGATATAGCCGTTGTAAGACCTAGGGATTCGTGAAAGAGCTATTAGAAACCATTTGGAATTCAAAAATCACTTTCAGCAACTAGTCGTTAGAGTGCAGAAAATGGTCACTCAAGTCGGCTCGAGGTCCATGAGTTGGCTCGAAGTCTTAGACAGCCCAAACAGAATTTCTGTGCGAGTCGGCTCTTCAAGATGGAGTCAGCTCGAACCTTCAATCAATTCAAAACAACAATTTCCTTGAGTGGGCTCTTCAAGGAAGAGTCAGCTCGAAGTCTCAGTCACCAACAAACATAACTCTGGACGAGTCAGCTCTTGGGGCTTGGTCGGCTCGAGATCCCAGACTTCAAAAACATGTGTTCTTCCATGAGTCGGCTCTTGGGACTCGAGTCGGTTCAAGGTACTGAAACTCTGAAATTTCTTTGTGCCGTGTCACAAGAAGTCGGCTCTTAATCCATGAGTCGGCTCTTGCTAAAACTTCATTTAATGCTTCAAACTTCTTCAAAATTCTTCAACACTTGAATCCAACAAGAGCTAATCTACACACTCTTATTTTTACAATTTTACAGCCCTTTTACAAGAATACATAGTTGAAAAATTAGGGCTTTTACAATTTAAAGTTCATAAAAGTCTATACAAAATTGAATTACCTTTCAACCAATTTAAAAATCAATTAAACTACATATAACCATTTTCTTGCAAAAACTTCTCAAGTAATTGAAAGAGTTAGTAACTCATACATGCTCCAATATTTTGTCGTCATCAAAATCATTCCAAGGTCAACATAAACTTTCTGCTCAAGTTATCAAAACTCTCTTAGAATTTTGTCTTTCCTTTTCTTTTTATTATTTTTACTTTTATTTTTCTCATTCAACCAACCCTAATAAAACCTTAATAAATCAATGATAAATTCATAACAAACTAAAAGACCCCAAACAAAACCAGATCATGCTTTAAGATTTGTGCATGATTGGAAATAAAAAGAAATGCACCCCATTCCCCATACACCCATACATACACCCAAGTAAAATATAAAAAAATGAAATATATGGATCTGCATCAAAATAATGTTGGGTGATATCCTCATCAATTTTTCCTGGGATTGGAAGAACTCAACTCCATCAAATCAGGCTCCATGCTGCCCTAAAGGTACTTAAAAGATCTAGGTCAATTATTTGCAGCTCCCCTCGAGTAATCTAAGAATCATC
Organism: Areca catechu; assembly: GCA_021397845.1. Taxonomy (NCBI): domain Eukaryota; kingdom Viridiplantae; phylum Streptophyta; class Magnoliopsida; order Arecales; family Arecaceae; genus Areca; species Areca catechu. The sequence goes on from CM038043.1 coordinate 18,802,725, forward strand.
TAACACCGGCCTGCCTCGCTAGTGAACCAAATAGCGATGGTAGACCCGACCTCTAGTGGACTTGATTTGCTCATCCAGGATATGATCGGTCACATTATGCTTTCCTTTCATTTGGACTTGTGGACACTCAGCAGGAGGGTCACTCTCAAAGAAAGGAACTAGCTCAAATGGATCACTGGATATCAATGCCGGTTCTTTATATTCAATTAAATCCAATACATTGAAAGTTGAACTAATTCCATGGCCAGGTGGTAGATCAATAACGTATGCATTAGGTCCAGCTTTCTTTAAAATCTTGATGGGCCTGTTCCTCGGGCATGGGCTTCTAAACGATTCCTGGTAGAAATCACTCGGTCTAATCCTAATCATAACATAATCACCCACAGCAAAATCATTGACTCATTAGTGAGAATCTGCCAATCATTTATACATTTGATTACTTATATTAATTTTATTACCGATGTCTTTATGCAGACTCTTAACATGCTCTATAAATGATGATGCTGACTCTAAAATTGTAGTATGCATAGGTAATGGGATCAAGTTTAATGGTTTATTAGGATGATAAACAAGCACTACTTCAAATGGACTCATACCAATTGATGTGGCACATTCGCTGACATGGAGCCCCTACTAGTGGCTGCACTGGCAAGAGATCCGCCACCTAGACATGGTGGCCAAACAAAGAGCCAAGGCGAGCCCTCTTACCGAGGTCAGCTCCCAACAGGGGTCGTGCTCATGGGGCGAGCCCTCCATCTGAGGCCAGCTCCCGACCGGGGTGTGCTCATGCTGCCAAGACGACCCCTCCTATCAAGGTCAACTCCCAGCTAGGGTCGTGCTCATGGGATGAGCCGTCCATCTGAGGCCAGCTCCTAGCCGAGGTCATGCTCATGCAACCAAGGCAAGCCCTCCTGCCGAGGTTAGCTCCTAGCTGGGGTCATGCTCATGGGGCAAGCCCTCTATCTGAGGCCAGCTCCCGGTCGGGGTCATGCTCATGCTGCCAAGGTGAGCCCTCCTATTGAGGTCAGCTCCCAACTAGGGTCGTGCTCATAGGGTGAGCCTTCCGTCTGAGGCCAACTCTCGGCCAGGGTCGTGCTCATGCTGCCAAGGCAAGCCCTCCTGTCGAGGTCAACTCCCAACCGGGGTCATGCTAATAGGGCGAGCCCTCCGTCTAAGGCCAGCTCCCGGCCAGGGTCATGCTCATGCTACCAAGGTGAGCCCTCCTGCCGAGGTCAGCTCCCAGTCAGGATTATGTTCATAAGGCGAGCCCTCCATCTGAGGCCAGCTCCCTGCCAAGGTCGTGCTTATGCTGCCAAGGTGAGCCCTCCATCTGAGGCCAACTCCTGACAAGGATCATGCTCACACTTCCTGAGGTGGGACTCCTAAAGGAATCTTTCCCCACCTTGCAAAGGTCAGAATTCCCGCCAACAGTGAAGGAGGGAAGGATCAATAGAAATTCAAACCACGGCAAAGGGATTCCCATTCACCTATAACCTCTGGAAGATGGTGCACATCCTGCCATAAATTCAAGCTCTGTAATGCACCACCCGCATGCTCTATGCAAGGTGTGCTCCTCCGGGTCCCAGGCCTTGTAGCGTGCCGCCACGTTGACGACCGTGCAACCGGGGGCTTCAACCCTTGCGACATGAAATCTGAACCTCCCCCAAAAGGAGTATTCTATTAAAGCCATAGGCCCTGCAACATTCCGACGATCCTTTCAGAAATAGAAATGTCCCACCATAGCTCAGGGCTCAGCGACACAGTGCCTGCCCCTCCCATGAAGAATTCTACCACCAGGGGGACAAGGTCTGTGCCACATCGACGAGCACCCCCCCAATAGGAGGATCTCCTTTAAAAGACCGGTCCGAAGGGGGGAGCAGGGCGAGCAACAAAAAGACCCTCTTTGAAGGGGGTACCAGGAAAAGGACATCTGAGGGAAGCCCTAGACCTGGTCTGGGTCATCGTTCTCATATAAAATGGAAGAAGAAATCCCTGAAAGAAAGGGGAAGGCAATCGATAAGAGATAGAGAGCTAACGGACAAGGAACCAGCTAGTAGAACCTCCCAAGCTCTCTGACCCCCAACTCCATCTTGTCTTTACATCTCAATTCTGTCTTTCACCTTCTATGCATGGATAGTCCCCAAGCTCTCTGCCACAGAGATTCTGTTCTCCTAGATCGTCCTACTGACTTGACCGTCGGAGTGTCCCCATCGAAATTCCTGGCCCGTGCCTCCTTTGCTTTATAGGGCAACCAACCAAGGAGTGCACCACAGCAGAGGACCAAGAACCCCACAAGAGCCCGACACATCAATGACATGTTAGAGCTGTAGGCCACGGTGATCCAGGCGACAATAGATTGGCATGCCAGGTAGGAGGCGGGGCACTAGAACTTCAGCGACTACGGGAAGTCCAGCAGTGAGTCCCCTACTACTAGTAAAGCATCCACAAAAGTCTCAAAGCTCTATGGTGACAACCCGAGCATGTGAGGCTTCCACCAGCAGGGTGGGAGCCCCCCATCATGGAGATCAAAGCCTAGAGAGGGAGCACCCTGCTCCACCATTGGTACCTCCAGCGGATCCCCAGATCACCGCACTAGTCCAGCAGGTCAATCCACTAGCTATGACGATGCATTAGCTTCATCAGAGACACCGATCCTTGGCAACACAACAACAGCTAGGGACACCGATGGCCCACGTCGCCGACCCCCGTACTAGCCTTCGATCCTTCTGGGTAGGGCCGTTGCATGTGGTGTCCCACCCGAGAGGAGACCATCAAGCGACCGAAAAGAGGCAACACGATGGCCCAACCAGCTGGGAGAGCCACTCCCCGATCTCGGACCATGGTGCACACTTGCACCAACGGCGCCGGCATGGCCGCGAACTTAGGCGAGACTTCCCCCACTCCGCACCTCCTTCACCCCTGATGGCCTCTGCTGAGGGGTCCACTGACGAGGCCATCCATCGTCAGGTGGAGAGGCACCTCGAAGAGTAAGAGTGCAAACTAGCTGACCTCTCCCATCAGTTTACAGAGATCTAGGGCTCCCCCAGTGAGCCTGCAGGTCACGATACCCGCCCTGCTTTCTCCTGTAGAATCCAAGAGGAACCGATCCCCAGCCAGTTCTATATACCCTAGGTTGATCTCTATGACGGGACAACCGATCCCCTGGCCCACTTGAAAAGCTATAAGGCCCTTATAAGGATCCAGGGGGCTACTAATGCTCTCCTCTGCATCGCCTTCCCAGCTACCTTATAGAAAGCTGCTCGAGCCTGGTTCTCTAGACTCGAGTCGGAAAGCATTGACTCCTTCCACTTGGAAAAAAGGTTCATGACACACTTTGATGCATGCAGGAAGGTGCCATGTGAGGATGACAGCCTCTTCTCAGTTTGTCAGGAGGATCGAGAGTCCCTCTAGGACTATATATCCCAGTTCAAGGCCACCACCCTAGAGATCTACCACCTCGACGAGCCAGTCGCTATGCTGACCCTGAAGAGGGGGCTGCGGACCTCCCGCTTCACTTACTCCCTCGATAAGAAGCCTCTAAAGATTTACTCAGAGCTCCTCCTTCGGGCTCACAAGTACATCTGTGTGGAAGAGGCCAACCATACCAGGAGGGAGCTTGACGGGAGGCCCCTGAAGAGGTAGGCCATTGGGGAAGCGTCTGCTCCCCAAGCCCAGAATCTTCACTCCTCTCCTCACCCCGAGAGTGAAGATTCTGATGGAGATTGAGGGCGAGTGCTTCCTATGCTGTCCCCCTCCTCTGAGGCCATCTACTGGACATGACTGGTCCTACTACTACCATTTCCACCGGGACCACGGCCATGACACCGAGAAATGCTGCCACCTGAAGAGAGAAATAGAAGACCTAATCAAGCATGGCTTCCTCGAGAAGTACGTGGAGGGAGGAGCTCCCCCAACAGCCCAGAATGAAGAGCCCCATCTGCTCGCCATCGATAACTGGCCCATTGAGAAGCCGGCATGAATGATCTCCTAGGGGGCAAGGAGAACCCCGAACAGGGCTAGGAAAGAGAGGAGAGTGATGATGTACTCCCCTACATGGGAGAGGGGTCGATCAGGTGCATAACCCAAATAATAATGCTGTCATTGTGAAATTGATGATAGCGAAGCATCCTGTAAAGAGAATCATGGTTGATAGTGAAAGCTCTGTAGATATCCTTTTTTATAATGCTTTCACAAGGATGAACTTGTCTACTGACCAAATAAAATCGGTGTTCATGCCCTTAGTAGGCTTCATCGGAGACTCAGTTGGGATCGAGGGAGAGATTACACTCCCAATAACTGCCAGGACCCCATCTCGGCAAAGGACTGTGCTGATGACCTTTACCGTTATGAAAGTCTCTTCGCCTTATAATACAATTTTAGGGCATCTTGGACTCAACCTGCTCAACGCCACCATCTCTACAAGGCATCTCCTCATTCAATTCCCGATCCCTTGGAGGACCGGGGAGATGAGGGGGTCATGCCAGCCAATCCAGCATTGCCTACAACTGTCCCGGGGTCACGAGGAGTTGATCCGAACCTAGTCATCGACCAGTCAAATTTGATGGAGCCAAAGTCGAAGGACAGACCTGTTGAGCCTTTATTGTCCTTCCCATTGGGAGATAATCACTTGAGGATGGTGAAGGTGGGAGCCCTGCTGCCTGAAGAGGAGAAATTTCGTCTGCTCAATTTCCTACGGGCCAACGCAAACTCTTCACCTGGATTGTCACCGATATGCCTGGCATCCCTCTAGAAGTGATCACCCATAAGCTGAATGTCGATCCCAACTATCACCCAGTCTAGTAGAAGAAGAGAAGCTTCACCCCGAAGTGGCAAAAGGTGACGATCGATGAAGAAGTTGAGAAGCTTCTCGTAGCGGGCTTCATCCATAAGATATGGTACCCTGACTGGCTTGCTAATGTGGTGATGGTCAAAAAAGTCTCTTAGAAGTGGAGACTCTGCATAGACTATACCGATCTCAATCGGGCATGTCCAAAGGATAGTTTCCCACTCCCCAAGATTGACTAGTTAGTGGATGCGACCTTAGGCCACAAGTTCCTCAGCTTCATGGATGCATTCTCTGGGTACAACCAAATCCGCGTGCATCCAGAATATAAGGAGCACACAGCATTTATGATTGACCAAGGTACGTACTGCTATAGAATGATGTCATTTGGTCTCAAGAATGCAAGGGCCATATACCAGCAACTGGTCAGCAAGGTCTTCAAAGACCAGATCAGTCACAACATTAGGTATATCTAGATGATATGCTCGTCATTAGTAGCCCGGAGTTAGATCACATTACCGACCTGGTGGAGGCTTTCAACAACCTCCACCTCTACCAGATGAAGTTGAACCCCACCAAGTACATGTTTGGCATCGCAACGGGAAAGTTTCTGGGATTTATGGTCACCCAAAGGGGAATAAAGGCCAACCCTGAGAAGATCTGGACGATCACCGATATAAGACACCCCATCTCTAAGAAGGAGGTCCAATGCTTGACCGGATGCATTGCGGTATTAAGCCACTTCATCTCGCATTTCATCGAGCACTTCTAGCCCTTCTTCAAGGTACTGTGGAAGATGAATGACTTCACTTGGATGGAAGAGTGCTGGGAAGCATTCGAAGGGCTGAAGAAGCTCCTTACCTCCCCACCGCTGTTATCCAGGCCGGAGCATAGGGAAGAGCTCCTCTTGTACCTGGCGGTCTCACCTAAAGTGGTCAGCTCGATGCTAGTCCACACCGACAAGGATGGCTCCTAACGGCCAATCTACTATGCCAGTAAGCTGAAATCAGGTATACCCGATCCAAAAAGATCATTTTTGCACTAATAATGTCTACGCAGTGCCTCGGGCCCTATTTCAAAGTGCACCCCATTGCTATCCTCACCGATCAACCTCTGAGGGCTATCCTAAGCCACCCTAACACTTTGAGGTGCCTAGCCAAGTGGGCTGTGAAGCTCAATGAGCTCGACATCACCTACCGCCAGCGACTAGTGCAAAAGGCTCAAGTCCTAGCCAATTTTCTAGTAGAATGTACCTGGGCAGATAAGGACCTAGAGATGATAGACCAGCAGGCCAGGCCCAGGATGGACCTAGCCCTAGAAGCGATGACATGGATCCTTCATGTCGACGGTGCATCCAACATTGGAGGGAGCGAAGCTGGCCTCATTCTCGCCAACTTTAATGGGGTCATCATGGAGTGTGGACTATAGTTCCTATTGCCGATCTCGCCACCGCAGCCTGTAACTTCAGAGCTGGTACCGGACTCGGATTGTCTTGCCTCGAGGTCTCCGAGCTCCCGATCCTACAAAAAAAGGTCAGAAACCCGGGCCGGGGATCCCGGCGAGGGAGCTCCGACGGTCAAGTTAGAAAATGGCGAGATGGAACAGAAATCCTAAGGTGGGCCCCCGAAGGAGTCCCAGGCTTAGAGATGATCTTAGCAAAAGAGGTCTTTGAAAGAGTGGAAATTGGGCCAAGCTCCTTCACCGAGCTTGCACCGAGGGACCCCTCTCGGATCTTCGATCCTACTCTTGGTGCCTTTCTTTTTCCCAGCCTTTTTTCCCTTACCTGGTTATCCGCTCTTCCCATCCTTTTATCCCATCACACTGCCTCCGGCCTCCCGCCCCTGGGAGGCTTCCTCTCCGCTTTCACCTTTTTCTCTCTCTTTCTCCCTCTCTTTTCCCTTTCCCCTTCGGGTCCAGGAACCCGGTGGCCTCCTTGTCTTGCTTGCTGAGCCCAGCGAGAAAAGGAGAGAGGGAGGACACCGGCCAGGCCTTGGGCCGAGTGCGAGTGCTCTCCTTCCTATGTGTTGACAACGTCCGTTGCTGGGTCCTATCTGCCAGGACTCTGCTTCTCAGTTGCGGAACCCGTCGAGCCGATGTAAATGAGGTTTCGTGCATCACTGCCGACTGTACCGGCGCTCCTCGTGAGGTACGGCGCGCGCTACCAAAGTGGCATTCTTGAAACTCGTGCCCCTGCTTCCCGGTGGCCTCACCATGCAGGGCCGGCTCTGGCTGAGGTGGACCCCTCTTGGGCGGACACCTGGCAGAGCGGCAAAGGAGCGCTTGACTTCGATCGAGATGGACCCGTGTCCGGGCGCCATCTGGCGAAGGAGCAGGAAGGCCCGGCTCAACCTCGGCCGAGGTGGAACCGTCTCCGGGCGCCACCTGGCGAGGGAGCAAGGGGCTGCCAGCTTCGACCGAGGTGGACCCCTCCTGGGCGGAAACCTAGCAGAGTGGCAGAGGAGCGCTCGACTTCGGTCGAGGTGGACCTGTGTCCGGGCGCCATCTAGCGAAGGAGCAAGAAGGCCCGGCTCGACCTCGGCCGAGGTGGAACCGTCTCCGGGCACCACCTGGCGAGGGAGCAAGGGGCCGCCGGCTTCGGTCGAGGTGGACCCCTCTTGGGCGGACACCTGGCGGAGTGGCAGAGGAGCGCTCGACTTCGGCCGAGGTGGACCCGTGGCCGGGCGCCATCTGGCGAAGGAGCAGGAAGGCCCGGCTCGACCTCGGCCAAGGTGGAACCATCTCCAGGCGCCACCTGGCGAGGGAGCAAGGGGCCACCGGCTTCGGCCAAGGTGGACCCCTCCTGGGCGAACACCTGGCAGAGCGGCAGAGGAGCGCTCGACTTCGGTCGAGGTGGACCCGTGTCCGGGCGCCATCTGGCGAAGGAGCAGGAAGGCCCGGCTCGACCTCGGCCGAGGTTGAACCGTCTTTGGGCGCCACCTAGCGAGGGAGCAAGGGGCAGCTGGCTTCGACCGAGGCGGGCCCCTCCTGGGTGGACACCTGGTGGAGCGGCAGAGGAGTACTCGACTTCGACCGTGGTAGACCCATATCCGACCTTGCAGGACCGTTCCCGTTCTACCAAAAAAATCTACGTGGTTCGGATCACGCCCGGCGGAACCTGAGACACGCCACGTCATCGTAACGGCCGTATCAGTTGCCCCCCATCCCCTCGTTCCGCTGAGGCGTCGTGGCTCGGAACGTGGGGATTTAATACGAAGATGACGTGGGGAAGGCGAAGATCTCGCGCCATAATTGCCACGATCCTCGTCGCCGTTCCTTGTTACGCCCGAGGGTTTATGAGAGGTTGCCATGCATCGCATTTCTGGCGGCACTTAATTCGTTGTTTCGAAAAGTAGGCCATTTCCATCGAACCAAAGCATCGATGTCGGGCGTGCATCCACGCGGCATCCATCTGGTGGTCCAGAACGGAATGAGGGATACGGCCGCTGTCGATCGAATTTGAAAAGGAGGGGGACTTTTAGGAAATGAAGCCCTTCCACTTTCTCACGCTCCGCTGGCGGTTGCAGTGGGCTATCCTTCACTTCCCAGGGTTGCCACTCCTTTTGCATAGAGTATTTCGGTGAGTGCCCACGTCTTCTTCCTCCTTCCGTCCCTCGGCCTTAGTAATTTCTTCTACACCCTTTCTTTCCCCATGGCAAGTCGTCGTCATGTTTCTTCTAATCCGAACGAGGCCGGTCCATCCCGGCCGAGGACTCCATCGTCTTCTTCCTCGGAAGGGGAGGTGATCCCGGACGAGATCCGCAGGTGGCTTCAGCCTGGGGGTGTAACCATAGGCATCCCTAGGAGTCCTAGGTCTCCTCTCGTAGTTTCCGCCCATCCGATTTCTTCTCTTCCTCCTCCGGCCATTTCTCCTGCTGGTCCCTCCGGTCATGTCTCAACGATGACCGAAGGTGACCTCTCCTTGCTCCGGGAAATCTATGGTATCTCGGAGTCGATCCATCTTTCTCTCCCGTGGCCCGGGGATCGTGTGACCTTAAGCGGCCTTGGGCGAGTAGCCTTCTACGAGGACTTCCTCCTTGGGGGTCTTCAGTTCCCCCTACATCCTTTCTTCCTCTCCTTTCTCAGTCACTACCGCTTGGTCCCGGCCCAGTTGGCCCCAAACACCATCCGGGTCATCTTTGCCTTCATAGTCTTATGCCACTTCCACGGGTTTGTCGCTCGCTTCTCTCTCTTCAGGGCTCTTTTCACCCTGAAGCGCTATTCCACCAATGATGGCTGGTGGTACATCTCACCTCGGCCTAGGTGCCTCAGGTTTAACCTCCCTTCCTCTATCAAGGACAGGAAGAACCAGTTCTTTTTTGCCTTGGTCGAGGACGTTGACTGGACCTGGAGCGAGCCGGATCGGTCTCCGAACCGAAACTCCCAGGTCGAGCCGGCGGACCAAGAGGTCTATTCCCTGCTGCTGAGTGATGCGGTCCCGACACTCGATGTTTTGCTCTCAAGCAGAACTTGTTCGAGATGGGGATCAGTCCCATTCGGGAGCTGGGTGAGGCTCGGGCTTCTTTTATACCTCGTACTCCCCCCTTCTCCCTCTTCTTTCCTTTTTAACTGGCCTGACTGACCTCCACTTTCTTTCAGGTATGAAGTTTTCTTTGGAGAACCTGTTAGAGGGCGCCACGCAGAGGGACATCGCCAAGGGAAATGAGCCCGTGGTGAAGAGGGCTCGTACCGAGGTGAGCCGGGAGGCCGTGCCGATCCCCACCTCCGGTCCAGTGATGGCAACTCCCGCATCCAGGCCATCTCAAGCCCAGGCGCACGACGTCCCTGTCGTCGACCTCGACAAGGCTGTAGAAGAGGGGGGGCCGGCCCCCTCCGGGCAGCGTCTACTTCAGCCACCGTCCCGACTGCACCCACGGTGGCTCCAGCTGCTCCGTCGATGGTTGTTCTGCCCGGTGAGGGGACGGTCGCCTCTGCTGCTGCCGACCCGTCTGCCCCACCGCCAAATCTCACCAGCCGGTGCTCCGTGATCCGCGATCAGGGCCTCGCGGAGAAGGTCATGGAGTTTGCCTGCACCTCCCAGGATCACCGACTGAGGGGCGGCCGGGATTATAGCGATGCCCTGCTCGGAATCCTTCCGTAGCTTTTCACGGTAAGTCCCGAGCTCGGGTCTTCCTTCTTAAAGTTCCAGTTGGATTCTGACTAACATTTCTTCTTTTGGCACAGATCGGGACCGACGTGCTGCTGTTGAGGAACTTCCTCACAGGGTACGTAAAGAAAGATGCAGAGAAGGAGGAAAAGCTCGGCAAGCTCGCAACCGACATGAAAGACCTCATGAAGAAAGGGGTCGAGCTGCGGGGGAATAACCAGGTCCTCCGATCTGACCTGGCGTGCACCGAGGGGCGCATCAAGGAGCTGGAGACCTCCCTATCTGAGGAGAGGATCTTGAGCCAGCGCCGCACAGAGGAGGACACGGCGGAGAAGGCTCGACTCCGAGCTCAGTCCCGGTCGCTGGAGCGCCGGGCGAAGGAGGTCCGGAAAGAGCTGAATGCAGCCAAGGAGAAAAGCTCCTACGTCAATGGGCTGCTGGAAGCATCAAAAAGGGAGGCACAGGAAGCCATCCCGAAGTTCCGGGTCTCCGAGGAGTACATCGCGGAGGTTCGGGAGGCTGCCGTGGACTCCTTTTTGAAGGGGTTCCAGGTATGCCGGGAGAAGGTGAGCTCCTTCTACCCCGAGCTCGACCTCAGCGGGGTAGTCCTCGGCGACAGGAGGTAGGGGCCTAGCGAAGAAGCTCCAGCAGCAGCAAGCGACGAGGCTGCACCTCCAGAGCAGCCCCCCGAGCAGCCACCCGTCGACGGCGCAGGTGGAGAGTGCGCACCTCCGCCCGAGGATAGTGCCACCGCGCCGAAGTAGCTCCCCCGGCCCCACGGACTTCTTCATTTTTCTTTTCTTTTATGTTTCCTTCTTGTATCTCTTTTTCTCTTCCTTTTTTTTTTGAGGACTCCCAGCCTGTCGAGACTCCTTCACTGTAATTCCATTTCCAAGTTAATGAAATCCCTTGTTTGCCAGATCTCGGCTTTGTTCTCTCTTTCTTTTTTTTTCTTTTTTTTTTGGAACCAAATGTTGGTTTCGAGCGCCGGGACTAAGTCCTGTGGTGTGCTCCGAGCTAAGGTCGTGGGCAGTCTGAGTCCTGTCCATCATTCAGACCGAAGTTCGGAACTTTCGGGCTGGACGCCGCTGGAGCAGGCTTTGCACGAGGCCTGCACGGCTTGCCGGCCTGCCCTCTGGGACTGCGTGGGTGAGCTTGGCTCTGCCTCGCCTTCCGGACTGAAGTTCGGGACTTCCGGACTGAACCCCGGGGCCGCAGGCTTTATCCGAGACCTACACTGCTTGCCAGGCTGTTCTCCATGATCGTGTAGGCGAGTTCAGCTCTGCCCCACCTTTCAGACCGAAGTCCGGGACTTCCGGACTGAACCCCGGGGCCGCAGGCTTTATCCGAGCCTTGCGCGACTTGCCGGGCTATTCTCCATGATCGCGTGGGCGAGTTCGACTCTACCCCGTCTTCCAAACCGAAGTCCGGGGCTTCCGGACTGAACCCCAGGATCACAGGCTTTATCCGAGCCCTGCATGACTTGCCGGGCTGTTCTCCATGATCGCGTGGGCGAGTTCGACTCTGCCCCACCTTTCGGACCGAAGTCTGGGACTTCCAGACTGAACCCCGATGCTGCAGGCTTTATCCGAGCCCTGCGCGGCTTGCCGGGCTGTTCTCCGTGATCGCGTGGGCGAGTTCATCTCTGCCTGTCTTCCGGACCGAAGTCCGGGACTTCCGGACCGAAGTCCGGGACTTCCAGACTGAACCCCAGGGCCGCAGGCTTTATCGAGCCCTGCGCGACTTGCCAGGCTGTTCTCCGTGATCGCATGGGCGAGTTCGGCTCTGCCACGTCTTCCGGACCGAAGTCCAGGACTTGTGGCCTTCTCGGGCCTTCGGCCATACTCGTGTTTGCCGAACTCAGAGTTAAGTGGCTCTCTTCCTGCGAGGTGAGAAGAAGTATTTGGAGCAAAAGGATTTCATTGCAGGAGTTCGAAGAACCTTACATTATTGGTAATACATCCTCAAGTTTGAGGCATTCCAAGTCCGAGGGAATCTGGACCCTCCTAGCTCCTCCAGGTAGTAGGCCCCGTGAGGGAGAACTTCCACCACCCTGTAAGGGCCTTCCTAGTTTGGGGAGAGCTTCCCACACTCTTGTGGTTGGGAAGCTTCTGCTCGCCGGAGCACCAGATCTCCTGGGTAAAAGGACTTCGGTCGTACCTGGGAGTTTAGTACCTGGCCACTCACTGCCTGTACGCCGCCATCCGGACTCGAGCCTTGTCCCTCGTCTCCTCAAGGAGGTCCAGGTTCAGCAGCATCCTGGCGGGATTCTCCACTTTATCGTACTGCTCCACGCGCAAGGTGGGTAGGCTGAGCTCTATCGAGATAACCGCTTCGGCTCCGAAGACAAGGTTGAACGGGGTCTCGTCGGTGGCCATCCTCGGGATGGTGTGGTACGCCAACAGGACGCTCGGGAGCTCTTCCGCCCATCTACCCTTGGCCTGGTCCAGCCTCGTCCGAAGGCCCTACAAGATAGTCCTATTCGTTACCTCGGCCTCTTCATTTGTCTATGGATGCGCCACCGAGGTGAAGCGATGGTGGATGCCGAGGTCGCTACAGAATTCTTCAAACTCCCGACAGTCGAACTGACGTCCGTTATCGGTGATAATGGTATGGGGTAGACCAAAATGGCAAATGATTGACTTCCAGAGAAACTTGGCGACGTTTGCCTCCGAGATCCGGGCTAGGGGTTCGGCCTCGACCCACTTCGTGAAGTAGTCGATGGCCATGATCAAAAACTTCCGCTGCCCGGACACCGGGGGAAATGGTCCCAAGAGATCCATCCCCCACTGGGCGAACGGCCATGGAGCTGAGAGCTGGGAAAGTAGAGTGGAGGGCTGCCACTGCACCACGGCGCGCCGCTGGCACGGTCACACCTCTTCACGAAGTCGGCGGCATCCTCCTTCATTGTTTCCCAGAAATAACCTTGGTGGAGGGCCTTGTGTGCCAGCATTCTGCCCCCTACATGGTTCCCGCAGATGCCCTCGTGGATTTCCTGGAGTACGAGCGCAGCCTCCGCGGGTTTCAGGCACTTGAGGAGGGGGTAGGAGTAGGACCTCCGAAACAGTTGTCCATCCATCAAGACGAACCGCGTGGCCTTCTTCTTGATAAGGCGAGCCGATGCGCGATCTTCCGGCAAGGTGCCGCTGGTAATGTACTCGACATACTTATCCATCCAGCTGGACTCTTGGCTGACCTGTTGGACCTCCAAAGGGGCCTCGTAGCTCGGGGCCTGAGACGCTCAATATAAGTGCGGCCCAACAACGAGTCCGGCAGGGTTGCCAGTCGGGAGAGTGCGTCCGTGCGAGCGTTTTCCCCCGGCGTATATGGGAGATGCTGAAGTGTCGAAATTCGGCCACGCTCATTTTCACGAGCTCCAGGTATTTCACCATTTGAGGGTCCCGCGCACCGTACTCTCCGGAAATCTGTTCGGCCACCAACTGCAAATCAGTGAAGGCCCTGAGGTTGGCCATGCCCAACTCGCGAGACACTCTCAGCCCCGCAAGGAGCGCCTCGTACTCCATCTGGTTGTTAGTTGCATCGAACTGGAAACGAAGTGCACATTCGGTGACGACCCACTCACCATTGGCGAGGATGAGACCGGCTCCGCTCCAGCTGGAGTTCGAGGCTCCGTCCACATGAAGGATCCACATGTCCTCCTCGGGTCCCGATTCCAACCGCCGGTCCAGAGGGTCTTCTTCCATCCCCTTGCCCAGGCCTGCGCACTCGACCAAGAAGTCAGCGAGCACTTGCGCCTTCATGGCCGACCTTGGTCAATAAGTGATATCAAACTTGCTGAGCTTGAGTGCCCACTTCGCCAATCGCCCGGATGTGTCGAGTCGGCTGAGTATCGCTTTCAGCGGCTAATCCGTCAGGACGGCAATGGGATGTGCTTGGAATAGAGCCTAAGGCACTGGGCAGACACTATTAATGCAAAAATGAGTTTTTCAGACCGGGAATACCTGAGCTCCGCATCGCGGAGGAGTTTGCTCGTGTAGTACACCGACCTCTGAATTCCCTGGTCGTCGGTCCGAACTAGGACCGAACTGACGGCCTCCGGGGTGACCGCCAGGTACAGGATGAGCTCCTCCCCTTCTTCGGGCCTGGAGAGCAGTGGGGGTGATGCAAGCATCTTCTTCAGCTCGTCAAACGCCTCCTGGCACTCCTCGGTCCAGGTGAAGTCGTTATCTTCCTCAGCACTTGAAGAAAGGCCGGGCAGCGGTCGGCCGATCTCGAGATGAACCGACTCAGGGCGGCTATCTGGCCGGTGAGTCGCTGCACTTGCTTCTTGGAGGTGGGCTGCTCCATGTCCAAAATGGCCTGGACCTTTTCCGGGTTGGCCTCTATCCCTCTTTGGGCCTCCATGAACCCCAAGAATTTTCCGGCGGAGATGCGAAGGTGCACTTCGTCGGGTTCAGCTTCATCTGGTGAAGTCGAAGATTGCCGAAGGTCTCCGCCAGGTCGCCAACATGATCTGAAAGAGGCTTGCTCATTACCAGCATGCATCCACGTATACCTACATGTTGCGGCCGATCTGATCCTTGAAGACTTTGTTGACCAGCCGCTGGTATGTGGCCCCGGCGTTCTTGAGACCAAATGGCATCATCTTGTAATAGTAAGTTTCGCGGTCGGTGATGAAAGCAGTGTGCTCTTCGTCTTCGGGTGCATTCAAATCTGGTTGTACCGGAGAAGGCATCCATGAAAGAGAGGAGGCGATGCCCTGAAGTGGTGTCCACCAACTGGTCAATCTTCGGAAGAGGGAAACTGTCCTTCGGGCAAGCTCGGTTGAGGTCGGTGTAATCCATGCAGATCCTCCACTGCCACTACTCTTCTTCACCATGACCACATTTGCCAGTCAACTGGGATATTGTACTTCCCGTACAAAGCCGGCAGTGAGGAGCTTCTCTACCTCTTCATTAATGGCCTTTTGCCTTTCTGCAACGAAGCTCCTCTTCTTCTGGCGGACCAGGCGACACCCCGGGTCAACATTAGCCTGTGGGTGATGACTTCGGAGGGGATGCCCGGCATGTCAGCTGCGGACCAGGCAAACACATCCGCATTCGCATGGAGGAAATCCAGGAGGCGGGCCCGCTCTTCCTCCGAGAGCTGGGCCCCCACATGCATGGTCTTCTGAGGGTCCGAACCAAGGGGATACGTCAACAGGTGTTCCATGGGGTCTCCCCTGGGTTCCATCTCCCTTAAGTCGAGGTCATCGACGTCGGGGCCGAGCTCGGCGCCTCGAGCACCCGGGATCGCCTGAAGGCAATGCTGGACGGGCTGGGTCGTCCCCCTCATCACCCCAGTTCCAGAGGCTATGGGGAATTGTACTAGCAACCGCTTCGTGGAAATCACGGTGTCCAGCTGGTTGAGCCCCAGACAACCAAGGATCGCATTATAAGGCGAGGGGAGCTTGACGACGGTAAATGTCATCACGACGGTAGTCTGCCGAGGTGGGGATCTAGCGGTGACAGGAAGAGTAATCTCCCCTTCGACCCCCATCGAGTCTCCGGCAAAGTCCACAAGAGGGGTGTGCACCAGCCTTAACTGATCATGAGATAGATTCATTCGGGAGAAAGCATCGTAAAAAAGCATGTTAGTAGAGCTCCCACTATCTACCATAATGCGATGTACAAGATGCTTTGCGATGGTCATCTCGACCACCACTGCATCATTATTTACATTTTGTTTTCATTCCCCTTCTCAAAGGGGGATACATCCTCCGGGTTTCCCACCTCCCGGGCTCTCTTCGCCGCACGCCCGATTCCCCAAGAAATCATGCCCACCAGCTTCTCCGTTGGGCAGTTATCGATCGCAGGGACCAGGGGAAGGGCTGCGAGCGGCTGTCCCTCCGCCAGGGCTTCGTTCCTCATGAACTTCCTGAGGTAGCCTCTTTTAATCAGCTCCTCGATTTCCCACTTCAGATTGCGGCACTCCTCCATGTCATGGCCGTGCTCACGGTGGAACTGACAGTATTTTGACTTGTCGCGGGTGTTCCTTGGGTTCTGGGGAGGAGGTCGGCAAAGGTAGTGCTCACCCTCAATCTCCATGAGGATCTTCATCTGGGAGCAAGGAGAGGGTGAAACTTTGCTCCGGGGCGGCTCCGCCCTTCGACTTCGGCCTGGACGGGGGTCAGTAGGTGGCCCGGGCCTCCGGGTCCCGGGAACATCTCTCGGGGCTGGCTTCTTCAAGGGCCTCCGTCCAGTTCTCGTCGGGTGCGATCGGCCTCCTCCGCTCGGATGTACTTGTGGATACAAAGGAGGAGCTCGGAATACGTCCTTCCTGGAGGGTTTCTTGTCTAGGGAATAAGTCAAGCGGGACGTCTTGAGCCCGCGCTTTAATGCCAGCATGGCAACGGGCTCGTCCAGACTGTAGATTTCCAGGGCAGCGATCTTGAAGCGGGTAATATAGTCCCGAAGCAGCTCCTGGTCCTGCTAGCGGATGGAGAAGAGGCTGTCCACCTCTCTCGGCACCTTCCGACAAGCTTCGAAGTGTGCCACGAACCTTCCTTCCAACTGATTGAAGGAGTAAATAGATTCGGGCTCGAGGCGGGCGAACCAGACTCGAGCAACCTTCCGGAGGGTAGCGGGGAAGGCGATGCATAGAAGAGCTTCCATGGCCCCCTGGACCCTTATGAGAGCGTTGTAGCTCTCCAGATGGTCCAAGGGGTCGGTGGTCCCATCGTAGGGATCCACCTGCGGTATGCGGAACCGACTCAAAATCGGCTCCTCTTGGATTTCCCGGGAGAAGGGTGGCCGGGAGTCGTAGCCCGCTAGGTCTGCCGAGGAGTTCTGCAGGTCGGCAAATCGGCGGGCGAACTCAGCCAGCTTGCGCTCATGCTCCTCCAGGCGCCTCTCGGCCTGGCGCATAATGGCCTCGTCAATGGAATCTTCCACCGAGGCCGTTGGCGAAGGGGGTGCCGATCGGTCTCGGCGGGGGGCTTTGCCCCGACGTCGCCCACTGCGGTGAGCCATCCCGGCATCGTTGGCCGAGGATCGACTCTCGTGATTCGCCAAACCGGAGTAATTCCTCTTTACAGGGGTTTGGTGGCTCCCGCGGGGGTTGGAGACTGCCCGCGGTTGAGAGGGCCTGCCTTGGATGGAGCGTAGGCTTCCGCGGGGCTCCCTGGCTGGGGCTGTGTGGCCAGGGACCGCTGCGGGTGTTGCAGCTGCCGAACTACTGTGGTCAAGGTTTGCAGCTGTTGGATGACAGCCGCAAAAGGTCCGTCCATCGAGGTCGGCTGTGGAGAAAGAGGAGGTGGAGCAGAAAGCTCCCTCTCCGGGCTGTGCGGCCCCTGGAGGGAAGGGACTTCCCCCATTCGACTAGTGGACGCTTCACGCCTGCGCGTTACCATCATGGTCAGAGCGCGCTCTGTCCCACGGAGAGCTAGCTCGCGCTGGGGTTGTTGTCCTGCCCCCCTACCTGGCGCGCCAATCTGTTGCCGATCTCGCCACCGCGGCTTGTAACTTCAGAGCTGGTACGGACTCGGATCATCTTGCTCGAGGTCTCCGAGCTCTCGATCCTGCAAAACAAGATCAGAAACCCTGGCCGGGGATCCCGGCGAGGGAGCTCCGACAGTCAAGTTAGAAAACAGCGAGATGGAACAGAAACCCTAAGTGGACCCCCGAAGGAGTTCCAGGCTTAGAGATGATCTTAGCAAAAGAGGTCTTTGAAAGAGTGAAAATTGGGCCGAGCTCCTTCACCGAGCTTGCGCCGAGGGACCCCTCTCGGGATCTTCGATCCTACGCTTGGTGCTTTTCTTTATCCCAGCCTTTTTCCCTTACCTGGTTATCCGCTCTTCCCATCCTTTTATCCGATCACACTGCCTCCGGCCTCCCGCCCCTGGGAGGCTTCCTCTTCGCTTTCACCTTTTTCTCTCTCTCTCCCTCTCTTTTCCCTTTCCCCTTCGGGTCCAGGAACCCGGTGGCCTCCTTGTCTTGCTTACTTTGCCCAGCGAGAAAAGGGGAGAGGGAGGACACCAGCCAGGCCTTGGGCCGAGCGCGAGCGCTTTCCTTCCCAGGCATTGACAACGTCCGTTGCTGGGTCCTGTCTGCCAGGACTCCGCTTCTCGGTTGTGGAAACCCGTCGGGCCGATGTAAACGAGGTTTCCCGCATCACTGCTGACCGTACTAGCGCTCCTCGCGAGGTACGGCGCGCGCTGCTGAGTGGCGGTCTCGAAACTCGTGCCCCTGCTTCCCGGCGGCCTCACCATGCAGGGCCAGCTCCGGCCGAGGTGGACCCCTCCTGGACGGACACCTGGCAGAGCGGCAGATGAGCGCTCGACTTCGGCCGAGGTGGACCCGTGTCCGGGAGCCATCTGGCGAAGGAGCAGGAAGGCCCGGCTCGACCTCAGCCGAGGTGGAACCATCTCCGGGCGCCACCTGGCGAGGGAGCAAGGGGCCGCCGGCTTCGGCCGAGGTGGACCCCTTCTGGGCGGACACCTGGCAGAGTGGCAGAGGAGCGCTCGACTTCGGCCGAGGTGGACCCGTGTCCGGGCGCCATCTGGCGAAGGAGCAGGAAGGCCCGGCTCGACCTCGACCGAGGTGGAACCATCTTTGGGCGCTACCCGGCGAGGGAGCAAGGGGCAACTGACTTCGGCCGAGGTGGACCCCTCCTGGGCGGACACCTGGCGGAGCGGTAGAGGAGCACTCGACTTTGGCCGAGGTGGACCCGTGTCCGGGCGCCATCTGGCGAAGGAGCAGGAAGGCCCGGCTCGACCTCGGTCGAGGTGGAACCGTCTCCGGGCGCCACTTGGCGAGGGAGCAAGGGGCCACCGGCTTCAGCCGAGGTGGACCCCTGCTAGGCGAACACCTGGCGGAGCGGCAGAGGAGCGCTCGACTTCGGCCGAGGTGGACCCGTGTCTGGGCGCCATCTGGCGAAGGAGCAAGAAGGCCCGGCTCGACCTCGGCCAAGGTGGAACTGTCTCCGGGCGCCACCTGGCGAGGGAGCAAGGGCCGCTGGCTTCGGTCGAGGTGGACCCCTCCTGGGCGGACACCTGGCAGAGTGGCAAAGGAGCGCTCGACTTCGGCCGAGGTGGACCCGTGTCCGGGCGCCATCTGGCGAAGGAGCAGGAAGGCCCGGCTCGACCTCGGCCGAGGTGGAACCGTCTCCGAGCGCCACCTGGCGAGGGAGCAAGGAGCCGCCGGCTTCGACCGAGGTGGACCCCTCCTGGGCAGACACCTGGCGGAGCGGCAGAGGAGCGCTCGACTTCGACCGAGGTGGACCCGTGGCCGGGCGCTATCTGGCGAAGGAGCAGGAAGGCCGGCTCGACCTCGGCCAAGGTGGAACCGTCTCCGGGCGCCACCTGGCGATGGAGCAAGGGACCACCGGCTTCGGCCGAGGTAAACCCCTCCTGGGCGGATACCTGGCGGAGCGGCAGAGGAGCACTCGACTTCGACCAAGGTAGACCCGTGTTCGAGCGCCATCTGGCGAAGGAGCAGGAAGGCCCGGCTCGACCTCGATCGAGGTTGAACCGTCTCTGGGCGCCACCTGGCGAGGGAGTAAGGGGCAGCCGGCTTCGGCCAAGGCGGGCCCCTCCTGAGCGGACACCTGGCAGAGCGGCAGAGGAGTACTCGACTTCGATCGTGGTGGACCCACATCCGACCTTGCAGGACCGTTCCCGTTCTGCCAAAAAAATACACGTGGTTCGGATCATGCCCGACGGAACCTGAGACATGCCACATCATCGTAACGGCCGTATCAGTTCGTATTTAAGGTTACCAAACAATCAAGCTGAATATGAGACACTCCTCGTGGAGCTAAAGGTATCCCGTGAGTTGGGTGTCAAGAGATTGAAGGTCTTCACCGACTCTTAGCTCATGGTGGGCCAAGTCTCTAGTGAGTACGGAGCTCGGGATCCTATGATGGCAAAGTATCTAGGCAAGGTATGCTCGTACATGGCAAACCCCAGCACTTTGATATCTCCCATATCCCATGGATGGAGAATGCTCAGGCTGTTGTCCTCTCCAAACTAGCCACCCTACCGGAGTTATTGCTAGGTCATGCCTTCGTCGAGTATCTCGAGTGATGGGGATCCAGCCATCGTCCGGGTATTTTTTCCCATTTTTTTTTAATTTTCTTGCATTTTTTTTATTTTTCTATTCCCGCTATTCCACCTATCCCTGCTATTCTAGTTTTATTCTAGGTTTATCCCGAATTATCCCAGTCTTATTCCATCTCCTCCATCCTTCTCCTGTGAATTTTTTAAAATGCCCAAACCCTAGCCTCCACCCCTCCAGCCCCAGATCCGGGCCGCCCGACCCCCGGCCGCCCCCTATTTCTGAATACCAAAATTGATGCGGGACGAAAATCGATGTAACCTTGGATTATTTGGAAAAGAAAAACACACTAAATAAACTAAGACCGTGGGAGGGCTAAGAAGCCTCCCGGGACTAGGGTGACTCAAACTAAAATCCTAAACAGCTGATCTCTTTTGTTTTCAATTTTCTTTGGTGGAGGTGGCGAAGGAAAGATGGAGATGGGAGATTGGGAAATGGAACTAATGGCCCTGGGACTCACTTTAACCGGGAGACGCACACAGAAAGTCAGGGGTCAAAGCATAAATCTACCCTCCCGAGGGATCAAAGCACATAGCTACCCTCCCGAGGGATCAAAGCACCAGCTACCCTGAGCTCTCATCGAACCCATCATCCACATAATAGGGCTCTTATAGAGGTCGCTAGGGTGACTTTCAAAGGACACGAGGGGAAAAAGAAGACGAGATATGGGATAACTAGGGTGCTCGAACCCATCATCTACAAAGTAGGACTCTCACACCCCCCAACGAACCCATTATCCACACAATAGGGAACGAAGGCAAACGGACCTCAGCCCAGAACCAGAACCAATGGAGAACCTCAAAAATTTATATCAAATCATCTGATCTATTAAAGGGGAGAGAGGGGGCCTTTATATAGAAAAACCAAAACCATCAGTTTCTTATCCTCTAAGAAAACTAAAAAAAGAAAATAAATTACATCAAAATCATGTTGCATCAAAAGTGGTGCTGATCTGCTCTGAGAAGCGTGTCAGCTTGATGATCTGCTCCAGAAAGTATGCTGCTCTGAAAATTGGATTACTTTGAAATCCGTGTAAACTCATCTCACGGTCGTGGAAGGGAGGGAACCAACTCTGGCAGGGCACCAACGGACGACCGGGAAGTGGGCGGCGGACGGGCCCGATGGATGGCGAGTGGCGGACGGCTGGCGACGGGCTGCAGGCGAGGTGGTGGCACGAGAACGACATGGCACGCTGGGCATGCCATTTGGTCTCCCATGGTCGTGGGAGACCTCCTGGGCTCTAGCATGGCCGGTGGACGGTGGGGGAGGCCAGGGACGGCGGGATGGTGGCTAGTGGATAGGCGGGCGGCGGCGGCAACGACGGGCGGCGGTGCAGGGGCAGCACGGCATGCACGGCCGTGCCGTTTGGGCTTCCCACGGCCGTGGGGCCCAAGGGCACCGGGGGGGCCCTCCGACGACCGGGCGTGAGCCGGCGAGCGGTGAGCGGGTGGCCGGTGGCAGGCCGGTGGTGGCAGGCGGTGACGACGGTCGTGGGACATGGGCGACGGCTGGTCTTCCCACAGCCGTTTGTCTTCCACGGGCGTGGGTGGCGGCGGCGGCTTCTTCGGCGAGATCGGGGGCCGGCAAGCGTCGGCGGCGGTCCGACGGGGGTGGCCGGGGGTCGGGCGGTCCGACGGGGGCGGCCGGGGTCGGGCGGCCCGGATCTTGGGTCGAAGGGGGTGGAGGCTAGGGTTTTGGCCATTTTAAAAATTCATGGGAGAAGGATGGAGGAGATGGAATAAGGCTAGTATAACTCGGGGATAAACCTAGAATAAAACTAGAATAGCGGGGATAGGTGGAATAGCAGGAATAGGAAAATTAAAAAAATGTAAGAAAATTAAAAAAAATTGAAAAAAAATATCTGGATGATGGCTGGATCCCCATCATCGAGGCTCCGAGCTACGAGTTAGCAGTAAAAGTCTAGCAAGTCGTCTCTGAAGCTAGTTGGATGGATCCTTACATCAAGTACATCACTACCGATGCCCTACCAAGGATCGAAAGGAAGCCGGCCTCCTCAAGAAGAAGGTTGGGCAGTTGTACTGAAGTGAAAGAAACCAGGTGCAGGAGGATTGACATGATCCTACACTAGGCATGCAAACAACTATGGAAGCAGAATGGATTTTAAAAATAATTTTAAAATTCGCGCAACGGAAATCTGCTCCGCCCAGAAACTAATCTAATTCTAGTTGCAAACAGGCATGTAAAAAATATAAAATATTTATAAAATATTTGAATTAAGATTCAATTCATGCATGACAAAAAATTAATTTTTCATACCTTATTCCAGCTAGAATAACTCTAGGATAAACCTGGAATAGGGTGGAATAAGTGGGATAACCAGTCGTCTTCTTCCTTGGACTGCTGAAAACTCTGTTTTGGGGTTGAAAAACATCGCCGGAACGATGGCTTCCGGACCTCCGTTTGCTCCCAAAATTCAGCAGCGGCAAATGGACAAGTGCTATTCGATCTCCAATTGAAATCTGCAAGAAAAACTTAGCCAAAAAAATATAAAAATCACCAAATTCTGCTGCCAGAATTTCTGCAGCAGAACAGGGCAGCAGACTTTGGCCTTCGTTTGGAGCAGCTGGAGCGATCCCGGCTCACGTGGCTTGCTCCTAGGAGTAGAAGGATACTCCCTCTAGAGGGGAGACACGCCCGGGGCTCTCGGATCCCACTCCACACGTGGTGCTAGCCGCTGGAAGGAGACACAGTCACAGTGAACGGCAGCAATTTGAGTTTGCTGCAGTCCTGCGTCAGAGCACTCAAAAAGGGAAGGAAATAGTGCCTAAGACTCTCTCTCTCACCCTCCAAATCCCAGCACCCAATGGAAGATAGGACCCAGCTCTCAAAACCTTTCACAGGGAAGAACACACTTGCTGTTACCTCTCTTCTCACGGTGAAACAAAAACACAGCCGGTGGAGGGAGAAGAAGGGACGTCACCAAGCAACGTTCGGTCGTTTGGCCTTCTTCGAATGGAGTCCCAACCAATGAAAACACCGTGTAAAATGGTCACCGGTTCAAAAGAAAATACTGGTTCAATTTAACCAGTTCATTCCCATTTAAACCAAGTGGTTCAATTGGATTCCCATTTAAACCAAGTGGTTCAATCCAATTGAACGGTTCAAACCCAATTAAATTGGTTCATGGGATTAAAATTGGTTCACAACCAATTGAAGGCCGAAACGAGCTCCGAATCAGTTCAAAATTGATTCAGAAAAAACCTGGCGCAGTCCTGGTCAGCCCGGAATAATTTCTGGTTGACACAGACAAGGGCAAGATGGGAAAAAGAGTGCTCAAAAATATCGTGACCATAAAATCGAGATGATTCTTAATCGTAATCGGTATCCGGATCAGAGAGTAATCCTCTACGGCGTGTGACCTCATAGGTTCGAACCTAAACGGTAGCACTGGAACAATTCTAGTACCAGCATAGGAAACCATCTAGCAATGGGTCCCGGCGTCCGGATAGGTCGAAGATGCGGGAGCAAACTATCGAACCTCTGGTATATGGTTACCGTATAATTCATCCCTTTGACCTCTAATGCTCAGGACGACTGGAATTGGGCTGCCAACTCAGACAGAGTCAGTCCACTACGTGTCTCAACCTCGCAAGCCCAGTGACTCTTCACTAGGGCTACCCCGGCCGAGGATTTGCTAAATTGAGATACTGTGAAACATTCAATCTAAACTGTTTGGATAGGTCAATTCCATCTTGGTCCATCACTGCTCCACAAGTACTTGCCTGTACCCAGAAACCTTCCGTCATCGGATTAAAAATCCTGGTAGTCCGGCACCAAAGCACAAGGAGTTGCTTGCAAGCTACCGTGATGACCTCAGGTCAGAAGGACACATATACCCATATCCAATCGTGAGTATCCCTTTGGCAGAAAGGGGCTGCACGGAGTCACGTTCAATGAGATATCACATATCCCACTTGTAGATCACATCAGTGTCACCACACTCATTTAGTCAAGAGGACAACCAAACGATGTGAACTACAACAACCTATACTTGATATATTGTCGTCCAGTACAATATATCCTTTGGTTGTGAATAGGGTTTAAGGACCACTCGATACATCCTCTCTGTATCGAAGTCAGTGTAGTCCTAAGGACTTCATCACAAGGAAAGAGTTCATTTTAGGAAAATACAATATGTGATGAGCTGCCAAAAAATATTTTATTAATTCAAAGAAAGAGTACAATATTTAGCTCAACCGCCTACAACCCAGGCGATTGGCTTTGGGACACTATTCCCAACAACTCCCACTTGTACTAAAGCCAATCAGAAGAGTATCTAATACCCATTTCCCTTTTACAATAGTCGAACTCTTTTATTCCGAGGGCTTTAGTGAAGGGGTCGACCAGATTTTCTTTTCCATCAATCTTCAGAAGATTGATGTCGCCTCGTTCCACGATTTCTCGTACGAGGTGGTAGCGCCGCAGAATGTGCTTGTTGCGGTGATAAGCTTTAGGCTCCTTAGCTTGAGCAATGGCTCCTGTGCCGTCACAGTACACCAGAACAGGACCATCTAGGGAAGGTGCCACCCCTAGCTCTCCAAGAAACTTCCGCAACCATACAGCTTCCTTTGCTGCATCTGATGCTGTAATGTATTCTGCTTCGCATACCGAGTCTGCAACAGTTGCCTGCTTGGAACTTTTCCAGCATATCGCTCCTCCGTTCAGGGTAAATACAAATCCTGACACACTCTTACTATCATCTCTATCTGACTGGAAACTGGAGTCAGAGTACCCCACAAGTTTCAAGTCAGGTTCTCCATAAATCAGCCATTGATCTTTAGTATTTCTTAAATACTTAAGGATGGACTTAACCACCTTCCAATGCGCCTCACCTGGGTCAGACTGGTATCTGCTCACTACTCCTAGTGAGTATGCCACGTCCGGTCTAGTATAAGTCATAGCATACATGATAGAGCCTACTGTAGAAGCATAAGGTACTCTACTCATGCGCTCTCTTTCCTTAGGAGTTGTCGCACAATCCTTCTTGGAAAGAGTAATTCCAGAATCTATCAGGAGATAGCCTTTCTTGGAATTTTCCATGCTGAACCGTTTCAGCACGGTATCAATGTACGTAGACTGGGATAGTCCCAAAAGCTTCTTAGATCTATCTCTATAGATCTTCATACCTAGTATGTAAGAAGCTTCACCCAAGTCCTTCATGGAGAACTGAGATGATAACCAGACCTTTATTCCTTATAATGCTGCGACATCATTCCCGATTAAGAGAATGTCGTCAACATACAGTACTAGGAATACAATCACAGAACCATTAACCCATTTATAGATTTACGGTTCTTCTCCGTTCCTAACGAAGCCATACGATTTGATACAGCTATCAAACCATAAGTTCCAACTTCGAGATGCTTGCTTGAGTCCATAAATGGACCTCTGCAACTTGCATACTTTTGATTCATCTGTGGATGTGAACCCTTCAGGCTGTATCATATACACCTCCTCTTCTAGCTCCCCATTTAGGAAAGCGGTTCGGACATCCATCTGCCAGATCTCGTAATCAAAATATGCTGCCAAAGAAAGCATGATCCGAATGGACTTGAGCATTGCCACAGGGAGAAAGTCTCGTCATAATCGACACCATATCGCTGACGATACCCCTTGGCAACCAGACGGGCTTTATAGGTCTCTACCTTCCCATCTGCGCCCCTTTTCCTCTTGAAGATCCATTTACACCCGATGGGTTTTATACCTTCAGGCGGATCAACCAATGTCCAAACATTATTGATTTCCATGGACTCCATTGACTCCATTTCGGATCGCATGGCTCCAAGCCATGCCTCAGAGTCAGATCTCTGAAGTGCATCCATATAGGTGATCGGATCCTCATTGTTCTCATTGAGCTCAATGAGATCGCCGTCCCGGACCAAGAAACCGTAGTATCTGTCTGGCTAACGTGGTATTCTACCGGATCTCCTAATGGGTTCTGGGTGTGATTCAATCACAGCCGGTTCTATGATGTCTTTAGAGTGTGTAGGTTCTTCTATTGGCTGAACTTCATCAAGTTCAATCTTAGAAGCTATAGTTCCTTCTCCAAGGAACTCCTTTTCCAAAAAGATAGCTCTAAGAGCAACGAACACCTTTGTTCATTCTCCAAGTAGAAGAAATACCCTTTGGTTTCCTTAGGATAACTAATGAATAAACACCGATCAGACCTAGGACCAAGTTTGTCTGAGTCTAAACGCTTTACGTAAGCCGGATAATGATGCAGAACGAAAGCTCTGATACCAAAAATGATGCAGAACGAAAGCTCTGATACCAAAATGATGCAGAACGGAACGTTTGGTACCAATATTGATGCAGAACAAAAATGATGATGCGATGCAGAAGCAAATTAAAATTAATGTATTTTTTTTTTATTTATTTATTTTCATAAGTCGGCTATGACTCAAAGGAAAGATAAACTAATATTGAAAGAAACTAAGAAATGACAGAAAGCACAATTAAAAGGAGTGGATTATCAGAGTAACTCAGAAGTAGGATCGCTGGGGATTGAGAAACCCCCAGACCTAGGGTTTACTCCTCTTTCAAGAAACAGACGAAGAGAGAAGAGAAGGTTTTATACCTGACTGTGATATCTCTCGTTGCTTCAATTGAAGGACACTCTCGAGCAGATTGTAGGATCCTTGGAGACGGGGTATCTTCGCAATGGATCCTCGGATTGTAGTCCTATGACAAGGTTGGCCTTCTTCTTGAACTCAGGATCTGAAGAAGAAGAACAAAAAAAAGAACCAGAAACTCAAAGAAAGACACTGACCTGAGGACTTAATGAAGATTGTTGGATGTAGAAGTTCCGGAGATCTTGATACTGATCTGACTCTTCGTTGAACTTGCTCTGTAGTTGAAACAGTTGATCTGAACCTGGATGCTGGTGACCGGCTTCGATGTGGAAGAGAGGGGCCGTGGGATGAAGATGGAAAATTAGGGTTTGGTGGTGGTGGAGTAGAGATGGGTGGACTAAGCTAGGGTTTCGGGGTTGGAGATCTCACACCTCCTCAAGGTTCCTAGGGAACCCGGATTTACTCCCTCACGGAGCTCAACACTTGAATACAAGTGCGGAAGAGAGAAACAAAAAGTTGCTCACAAAGAAATTGATTTCATTCATCATTTTTTTTTTCAGGAGTTACATAAAGTTGAATATATAGACATAACAAAGAAATAAAATTTCATACACTTTCCATGTGGGACTAATAGGGCTAACCCACACTTTAGGCATCAAATTCTCTTCCCAAGACTCCTTCCATGAGTGGGCAGCCCAAAAACTCCAAGAAAACTTGAAAATCAGCTCCAAATGGCAGGTTATGGGGGTGTCTCCTAGTATCTCTCCATGAATCAAGGATTTTCCCTTCATGGTTTGGCTCTTTTGGACACCTCCTAGTCTTGCTCCACAAGTTTAGGCTTCTTCCTTTCATGGCTTTGGCACTTTAGGAAACTTTGGGTGCCTCCTTGATTTTCTCCCCAAGACATGCTCTCTTCCCTTTTATAACTTGGGTTTTTATGGAACATTGTGGGGCACCTCCTTGATCCTCTCTTCAAGAAAAATTCTTGCCATCCTGGCTTGGGTTTATCTGGAAAGAAGTTGGCTCCTCCTTGGATTGAGGTATCTTGATAGATTTCTCTCCCAAGTGGCGCATGAAAGAAGGGACCTGCTTTCTTGTGGTGTGGGGACCAAGGCACACTGGATGGAGATGTGGCACCCCCTGGACTCAGGCGTATGGCTGGGAGTATGGCTGGGAGTGTGGCGCCCACTTGCTTGGCCTTGGGAGAAAATGTAACACCCCAGGTTGAAGCCCTAGTCCACTGCTGAGTCAACATGACTCAACAAAATAAAAATGCAGGTAATACAAACTCAAACTAAAATTAAGTTGATCAAGTCAACCCTTATTACAAGCCAAAAAAAACCCTAATTCTTCGGGCAAGGTTAATCAGAGATCCAGATGGAGCTCTGAAGTCTTCTTCTGAGTCTGGTGCCCGCACCAATTCTCCTAGGATGGGAGGAACTCGACCCTGTCGAGTATGGATCAAGTTGGCTCTTGTATCTCTCCAAGAGGTCTGGGTCCAATTCTTGTAATTCTTCTCGGGAGATCCAAGAGTCATCAGAATCTGGCCTTCCTTACCAGCGAACCAGGTATCTTTGGTATCCTCGATTACGAGTAGAGATAACCTGATCATCCAGGATCTTTTCAATCTGCTATTTCCTCACAGGCCAGTTTGTTGGTGGACACGCAGGGTTGGGTTCACTCTCAAGAGCAGGATTAGGTTCAAAAGGCTCACTGGGAATCACAGCTGGCTCTCTATACTCTACTAGGTCTGTAATGTTGAAAGTGGAGCTAATGCCTAGTTCTGAAGGCAACTCGAGCACATAGGCATTGGATCCTACTCTCTTCACTACTCTAAATGGTCCAGCTCCTCTAGCATGTAACTTTCTAACGGTTCCAGGAGGAAACCGTTCAGGCCTTAACCTAATCATTACATAGTCTCCCTCAACAAAAGTTTTGACTCGTCTTTGAGAATCAGCCAACTTCTTATAAGTTTCATTACTTAAATTTATTTTGGCATGAATTCTTCATGCAAGTCTTTTACATGCTATGCAAGTGCATCAAGAGACTTGTGGGTGTGGGCTAGTAGTGAAATCAGATCAAGTGGTGTGTGAGGCTTGTATCCATGAACAATTTCAAAGGGACTCTAGCCTATAGACCTATTGATCGAAACATTGAATGCAATTTCAGCCCTGGACAAAAATACAAATCCCAATTCCTGGTGCTCTCAATCAAACCAAAATCTGAGACAATGTCCTAAACTCGACTGACGATGCATTCCTAAAGAATGAACTTTATTCAAAGGAACCCTAGGTCTAAACCTAACAAACTACGGCTCTCTAGGTTTGACCTTGGGTTGGAGGATGGCATGCAGAGCATGAAAACTTATCATGGGTGCCTAGTAGGTGCCATAAGGTCTTCCAGAAGTAGGTGGCAAACCTAATAGGTTCTGACACGTGGTTCACTCTAAAGACTTCGACAAAGTATACTTGGATGGTGTAAGAATCATTGGAAGTCCTAGAGAAAGGGAGGAGATATGAGGTAGGGTCTCGAATTACCTGTTGACTAAAGGTGGTGACGTGAAGGTTTGAATGGTGATCTATGAGTGTCAACTGGTCATCCTTACGAAAGTAAAAATTTGCTACTCCCAGGAATGGATCAAGAGATGGTTCGGGAAGTAGCCTAGGACATGTGACTGCAATAATTAAGGTTTGTTCTCTAAGCAAATAATGATCCACTTTCTCAAGAACTGGATTAGAGAATGATTCATGGAAGGGCCTATGGATGATGACCTCAAGACTTGAAATTTGACCTATGGGTGTGGAAAGGTATACTCTATAGAAGGGTAGGTCAGTCATGCAAAGGAAGGGGTCTGGGGCTATAAGGAGGACTTCTACAGGACTGGGTGAATCAATCCGCTCAAGACAAGAATGTTCAACTGAGATTACGGGAGAGACATTTGTGGCTGAGCATGGGACAAGGTCCAATTGTAAGAGGCTTGATTCAGTCATCCTAAGGAGAGGATCTACCATAGGGTGGGCAAACTTAAACAGTTTAGTGCAAAGATCTTCAATTGGTACTTGGGGAATGACTGTCATTAGAGGATACGAACTGATAGCTCGGGCTAACACTATGAGTTCTTCCTGGGGGTATTTGACTAAAGGAACCTGGTTCTCACAAATCTCTTGAATTTCTGAACTAGGTCCTACCACTTGGTTGCTTTCCAAGGTCTCCTCAGGTAAGGAACCAATAGTATCAATGTCACATTCTTCAAGTTCTTCCCCCTCATATTCATTAACTAGACTCAAGCCAGCATCATATACTTCCTCGATGCCATCTTCAATGGGTTTCGGGTCAGTGGTAATCGGGCCAACTGATTCTAGGCTTGTCATACCTAACCGTTCTTCCTCATTGGTAGGCTTGGGTTCTCCCTCATTAATGTCATCCTTAGGATTCTTACCACTTAGCTGTGCACAAGCCAGTCCTATGCATGGGCACTGACTAGATTTATGGCCTCTTTCTCCACAAAACAAACATTCTTGAGATATAGGAACCTGGGTCACACTGGGTTTCAAGCTAGTAGAGACCTTACTTGGGCATGGGTGTGGATCTAAATAGTTTGATCTAGAAGACTTGGGTTGTTGAGTGACTGGTCTAGAATATTGTAAGGACCTCTCATAGACACGATCCACACTATAGATATCATGGTTAGGCTTCCTAAGGTTATGCTCGAGATCATGGTATAAGGTCCTCCTAGGTTCCTGGCATGGGTGAGGTTGGGGCCTATTAAATTTTGGATCAGGGGTCCAATTTTGATGTCTACGCTTCTCAAGTACTTGGACTCGATCCCTAAACTGGGAAAAACTCTCATTCATGTCCTGACTCAATTTGGTCATACTTTCGGTAAGATTTCTAACCATGGCCTCTAAATCTGGTTGGGTTTGACTAGGTTGGTAGGGTACTCCATTCCGGGTAGACATGATGATGCAAGCAAGCACACAGAATGTGACTAGACTAAAGCGACTACTGGCTCACTATACCTAGAGTCCAAACTAGATGCCCAATCAGAGTGGCAAGCTAGCCTGTAGTAACTCAGGACTCAGCCAGGCAGGTGTAAGGGGAGTGTTAAATCCCTAAATGCCAATCCTAGACAGCAATCAGAGATTGGCCAGGTAGGCGGACCAGCACACAAACCCTTCGGGATAGAATCCCTGAACCACCGTTCTAGACACTGAGTACAAAGCACACACAGAGTAACTAGACAAACTGACTCAACACTAGCCTTGACCCGACTTGTTGATGTCCCTAGCCCACTAGGGCAAATTAAGTCTAATAAATTTTAAAATTAGGCTTAGATTCGAATGAGTGGGTGGTGGTTTTGGGCTAAGGAGAGGTTATCAACTCCTCCCCTTATCTTAGATGCACAAATGCCCTTAAGATGAATTAGGAGATGATCACTCAAAAATAATTGAATGGCAGAAACACAAAACAGAGTTGTAGTAATTTAATCCTCAGAAATCTCACGGAAACCAATAAATCACAAGAAAATTATGAAAAATAGATTCAATTATATTGGTTTCACAAAACAAAAATCACGGAATTTGGAGTTACCTACAGTGAGAAATAATTCCTGCAACAGGGTAATTACGGGCTAAAAATAGAGTACTTCCCCGTTTACAATTCCTGCTACGAAGTTGTAACCCAACGGATCCCCTACACGCCCTAGGAACACCCCGTGGAATGGGAAGAGGAGGTTTGCACCTCGCTTCGTTCCTAGGACCGGACGTCCTGGGTAGTCTACTTCGAGCAGACAAAGTAAAAAGAGAGAGACTCAAAATAAGCAAGCAAAACAGAAACCCTAGACAGGGCTCTGATACCAAAAATGATGCAGAACGAAAGCTCTGATACCAAAAATGATGCAGAACGAAAGCTCTGATACCAAAATGATGCAGAACGGAAGGTTTGGTACCAATATTGATGTAGAACAAAATGATGATGCGATGCAGAAGCAAATTAAAATTAATATATTTTTTTTTTATTTATTTTCATAAGTCGGCTATGACTCAAAGGAAAGATAAACTAATGTTGAAAGAAACTAAGAAATGACAGAAAGCATAATTAAAAGGAGTGGATTATCAGAGTAACTCAGAAGTAGGATCGCTGGGGATTGAGAAACCCCCAGACCTAGGGTTTACTCCTCTTTCAAGAAACAGACGAAGAGAGAAGAGAAGGTTTTATACCTGACTGTGATATCTCTCGTTGCTTCAATTGAAGGACACTCTCGAGCAGATTGTAGGATCCTTGGAGATGGGGTATCTTCGCAATGGATCCTCGGATTGTAGTCCTATGACAAGGTTGGCCTTCTTCTTGAACTCAGGATCTGGAAGAAGAAGAACAAAAAGAAAGAACCAGAAACTCAAAGAAAGACACTGACCTGAGGACTTAATGAAGATTGTTGGATGTAGAAGTTCCGGAGATCTTGATACTGATCTGACTCTTCGTTGAACTTGCTCTGTAGTTGAAACAGTTGATCTGAACCTGGATGCTGGTGACCGGCTTCGATGTGGAAGAGAGGGGCCGTGGGATGAAGATGGAAAATTAGGGTTTGGTGGTGGTGGAGTAGAGATGGGTGGACTAAGCTAGGGTTTTGGGGTTGGAGATCTCACACCTCCTCAAGGTTCCTAGGGAACTCGGATTTACTCCCTCACGGAGCTCAACACTTGAATACAAGTGCGGAAGAGAGAAACAAAAATTTGCTCACAAAGAAATTGATTTCATTCATCATTTTTTTTTTCAGGAGTTACATAGAGTTGAATATATAGACATAACAAAGAAATAAAATTTCATACACTTCCCATGTGGGACTAATAGGGCTAACCCACACTTTAGGCATCAAATTCTCTTCCCAAGACTCCTTCCATGAGTGGGCAGCCCAAAAACTCCAAGAAAACTTGAAAATCAGCTCCAAATGGCAGGTTATGGGGGTGTCTCCTAGTATCTCTCCATGAATCAAGGATTTTCCCTTCATGGTTTGGCTCTTTTGGACACCTAGTCTTGCTCCACAAGTTTAGACTTCTTCCTTTCATGGCTTTGGCACTTTAGGAAACTTTTGGGTGCCTCCTTGATTTTCTCCCCAAGACATGCTCTCTTCCCTTTTATAACTTGGGTTTTTATGGAACATTGTGGGGCACCTCCTTGATCCTCTCTTCAAGAAAAATTCTTGCCATCCTGGCTTGGGTTTATCTGGAAAGAAGTTGGCTCCTCCTTGGATTGAGGTGTCTTGATAGATTTCTCCCCCAAGTGGCGCATGAAAGAAGGGACCTGCTTTCTTGTGGTGTAGGGACCAAGGCACACTGGATGGAGATGTGGCACCCCCTGGACTCAGGCGTATGGCTGGGAGTGTGGCTGGGAGTGTGGCGCCCACTTGCTTGGCCTTGGGAGAAAATGTAACACCCCAGGTTGAAGCCCTAGTCCATTACTGAGTCAACATGACTCAACAAAATAAAAATACAGGTAATACAGACTCAAACTAAAATTAAGTTGATCAAGTCAACCCTTATTACAAGCCAAAAAAAACCCTAATTCTTCAGGAAAGGTTAATCAGAGATCCAGATGGAGCTCTGAAGTCTTCTTCTGAGTCTGGTGCCCACACCAGACAAGCCCAGACCCGAAGGTGTGAGATTGAGGGTTTACGTCCAGTCCACATCTCATACGGAGTGAAGACAACAGACTTACTTGGAACATCATTTAATAAGTAACAGGCTGTCTGAAGCGCATATCCCCAAAAGGATAGCGGCAGAGTTGCAAAGCCCATCATGAATCGAACCATGTCCAACAAGGTTCGATTCCTTCTTTCGGACACACCATTCAACTGTGGTGTTCCTGGAGGAGTCCACTGAGAGAGAATTCCATTCTCCTCAAGATATGTCAAAAATTCACCAGATAAGTATTCACCACCTCGATCAGATCGAAGGATTTTAATACTTTTTCCAATTTGCTTTTATACTTCATTACGGTATCGTTTGAACATTTCAAACGACTCAGACTTATGTCTCATTAAAAAGACATACCCGAACCTTGAAAAGTCATCTGTAAAAGTAATGAAATATTTGTATCCTCCTCTAGCACTAACTGTCATCGGTCCACATACATCAGTATGTATTAGACTTAGAAGTTCTGTAGCTCGTTCACCTTTTCCAGTAAAAGGTGACTTGGTCATTTTACCAAGTAAACAGGATTCACAAGTGGGCAATGATTCAGAATCACTGACCTCGAGGAGTCCATCTCCTCGCATCTTGTTTATCCTATTTTGGTTAATATGACCTAGCCTACAGTGCCAAAGATACAAATCATTGATATTATCTAACCTTGGACGTTTGCTAGAAGTGTACATTACACTAACAGGCCTTGATAGTACATTTATGCCATTATTTAATCTAGCTTTCATTATAACAGAGTTATTCAAAATAACATTGCAAAAATCTCCTTTTATTGATAGTTCAAAACCACAATTGGCCAAAAGGCCTAGAGAGATTATGCTCATAATGAAACTAGGACAATAGTGACAGTTGACTAGCTCGATAGTACAAGACTCAAAGATAAGACGCAGGACTCCGACCACCAGTATTGGAACACGATTTCCATTCCCAACGCTTAGAAACTGTTCTCCATCTTCAAATCTTATGCTAACTTGAAGTCCCTATAACGAATTACAAACGTGAATTGGACTACCAGTATCCAATACCCAGTTAGCAGTATCAACAATTGAGTAATTACAAGGTTTTATCATATAAATACCTTGTTCAGCAGACTTCTGCTTCCTCGGCCTGTTCGAATCAAGGGACGCAATATAAAGAGGATAGTTCCTCTTCCAGTGTCCCTTCTTCTTGCAGTAAAAGCACTCTGCAGAAGACTGATCAGCCTTATACTTCCTGGTCTGACTAGGGCCAGGAGCATTCTGCACCTTCTTTCCCTCTTTATTTGTTTTCTTCTTCCCTTTCTTAAAGGGATGACGACCTCTACTTCCTCCCACTAAATTCACCACCCCTTTATTCAGTTGGTGGTCTTTCTCGAAAGTCTGCAGCAATCCCAAAAGACCATGGTAGTTAACTGCAGGCTTGTTCATTCTATAATGATCAAAAAAGTCAAGATAGGAGGAGGGAAGAGAATTCAGGATCGCATCCTTGCCGAGCTGCTCGTGCAAGGGGCATTCGAGTTTGCCCAGTTTTTCAATCAGCTCGATCATGTACAATACATGATCAGTGACTGAACCACCATTCGGCATCTTGGAGTTGTAGATGGCACAAGATACTTTGTACCATTCTACATCATCCGGGGTGCCGAAGGATTCCTTCAACTTTTGAAGGATTTCATCAGGTTGGGCCTCCTCTAATTTGTGACTGAACTCGTCGTTCATCGCCGCTAACATAATGCACCGGACAGTAGTTCGATCAGAGACCCACTTCAGATAAGCGTCTCTGACCGCACTCCGTGCATTTGCAGGAGGGATTTCAGGTGCCGGATCCGTTATCACATAAAGGATCCGTTCATGCTCCAGAATGATTCTCAACCTTCGATACCAACTATCGAAGTTGTGACCCTTTAACTTCTCGTTATCGAGAAGTAACCGGAGCGATAAATTAGAAGACATCTGAAAAGAAAATAAGACCAAATTAGTGTATGAATTAATAATTTAACCAAAAGACTTGGACTTTAGTCTAAAGGTTTCTCCCACTAATTTTTTTTAGATTGGTAGCCTCTACCTCCTATCCGTGAAAACACTTTTTCAAGTGGGTACTGAAATCCAATAGGCCTCGCATGAGCCCGACTTTGGCCGGCTCACCCATACGAGCCTAAAGGTAGGTTCGTAAACCAATTATTTCCCTAAACAATTTTCAGTATTTCATTTTGCCCCAGAGAACACCCCAATCAGCCTAGGGGCCTCCTATTGCAGGTCTCTGGTTAGATCCAACCATTAAAATGATAAATCCAATGCTTCCAACTAACTAAAGACCAAGCCCGACTTTGGCCGGCCCACCTGGTCCCGTTAAGAAGGTTGCACTGAACCATCATCGATCAGATAGAAATTCCAGTCGCCGGATGTACACCCGTTCTTTGGAACTGCCGATGCACACCAAGCTAGTGGACACATTTCTAACTGACTTAATGGGAGGCTAAGACACTGTCAACACCTCGACTTAGTCTTTTTAAGGACCTAATAATTTTAGAGAATTTTTAGTTGTGATAGAAGAAAAGACAAGGACATAGATCATCCTCCCATTGAATCAATCAGATTCCAGGAGGGTTGATATAAATCAACAAATTGATCCATGGGCACCTATAGATCAGTCAGACCGATCAACCAGGGTGACATGGGTTAACTCGAGTCATTGAGCTTTTCCAATCAGTTTTGGTCAACTCGACTAGCCAGGTAGGTGAGATAATGGGTGAGTATCCGCCATTAACCATCTTTCCTAGACACCAACCAAGTTGGCCAGGAAAGAGGTAGCCTCATACAACCATGATCACAATGCCAAACCTACCTCGACACCAGTCGATTTACCAGACTCGATCAGCTAGCCTAAAGACTCGGGCATCCACTGAGCCACTAATTGGATCCATTTTAGATGAACGGATCAACTAATCTAACTATTATATAGTTCTAAAGAAGGGCCTTAAACAACTTTTGTTTATTCTTTTTGTAATCCGGTTCAACTAAACTTAGATCTAACCCAGTAAAGGACCCAACTAATCAGCTAACCCAATTAACCCAAAATGGCTTATGCAAATTTTGATTAGATTTCATAAACCTAAAAATTTTTTAATAAGCCAAACACTTAATTAAAATATTTTTTAATTAAGTCTCTATGTAAAACAATTTTACATAACAAAAAATCATGCATCAAGATATTTTACACATATTTTATATTCATATTAAACATGCCTAAAACATGTATCACCAAATTAAAATAATTTTAATTTTAATATTCTTTAAGGATCCTTCTGAAGAGGCCAACACAGACGATCCGCATCGTGTCAAAGACACACGGTCATGGTGAAGGTCTCAACTAGGTTCCAAAAAGAAAACATGGATACAAATTAGATTAAACCAATTTTAATCTATTAAACATGCATACTAGATCAGATTACACATGCAACCTAGCTCTGATACCACTGAAAGAAATTAGGTGCAGGAGGATTGACATGATCCTACACTAGACATGCAAACAACTGCGGGAGCAGAATGGATTTTAAAAATAATTTTAAAATTCGCGCAGCAAAAATCTGCTCCGCCTAGAAACTAATCTAATTCTAGTTGCAAACAGGCATGTAAAATGATATAAAATATTTATAAAATATTTGAATTAAAAATTCAATTCATGCATGATAAAAAATTAATTTTTTCATACCTTACTCTAGCTGGAATAACACTGGGATAAACCTGGAATAGGCTGGAATAAGTGGGATAAACTTATTCCAGTCGTCTTCTTCCTTGGACTGTTGAAAACTCTGTTTCGGGGTTGAAAAACATCGCCAGAACGATGGCTTCCGGACCTCTGTTTGCTCCCAAAATTCAGCAGCGGCAACTTGGACAAGTGCTCTTCGATCTCCAATTAAAATCTGCAAGAAAAACTTAGCCAAAAAAATATAAAAAATCACCAAAGTCTGCTGCCAGAATTTCTACAGCAAAACAGGGCAGCAGATTTTGGCCTTTGTTTTGGAGCAGCTAGAGCGATCCCGGCTCGCATGGCTTGCTCCTAGGAGTAGAAGGATACTCCCTCTAGAGGGGAGACATGCCCGGGGCTCTCGGATCCCACTCCACGCGCGATGCTAGCCGCTGGAAGGAGACACAGTCACAGTGAACGGCAGCAATTTGAGTTTGCTGCAGTCCTGCATCAGAGTACTCAAAAAGGGAAGGAAATAGTGCCTAAGACTCTCCCTCTCACCCTCCAAATCCCAGCACCCAATGGAAGATAGGACCCAGCTCTCAAAACCTTTCACAGGGAAGAACACACTTGCTGTTACCTCTCTTCTCACGGTGAAACAAAAACACAGCCGGTGGAGGGAGAAGAAGGGACGTCGCCCAGCAACGTTCGGTCGTTTGGCCTTCTTCGAATGGAGTTCCAACCAGTGAAAACACCATGTAAAACGGTCACCAGTTCAAAAGAAAATACCGGTTCATTCCCATTTAAACCAAGTGGTTCAATCCAATTGAACCGGTTCAAACCCAATTAAATTGGTTCATGGGATTAAAATTGGTTCACAACCAATTGAAGGCCGAAACGAGCTCCGAATCAGTTCAAAACTGATTCAGAAAAAAACCTGGCGCAGTCCTGGTCAGCCCGGAATAATTTTCGGTTGACACTGACAAGGGCAAGATGGGGAAAAGAGTGCTCAAAAATACCGTGACCATAAAACCGAGACGATTCTTAATCGTAATCGGTATCCGAATCAGAGAGTAATCCTCTGTGGCGTGTGACCTCATAGGTTCGAACCTAAACGGTAGCACTAGAACAATTATAGTACCAACATAGGAAACCATCTAGCAATGGGTCCCGGCATCCGGATAGGTCGAACATGCGGGAGCAAACTATCGAACCTCTGGTATATGGTTACCATATAATTCATCCCTTTGACCTCTAATGCTCAGGACGACTGTGATTGGGCTGCTAACCCAGACAGAGTCAGTCCACTACGTGTCTCAACCTCGCAAGCCCAGTGACTCTTCACTAGGGCTACCCCGACCGAGGATTTGCTAAATTGAGATACTGCGAAACATTCAATCCAAACTATTTGGACAGGTCAATTCTATCTTGGTCCATCACTGCTCTACAAGTACTTGCCTATACCTAGAAACCTTCCGTCACCGGATTAAAAATCCGGGTAGTCCGGCACCAAAGCACAGGGAGTTGCTTGCAAGCTATCGTGATGACCTCAGGTCAGAGGGACACATATATCCATATCCAATCGTGAGTATCCCTTTGGCAGAAAGGGGCTGCACGGAGTCACGTTCAATGAGATATCACATATCCCACTTGTAGATCACATCAGTGTCACCACACTCATTTGGTCAAGAGGACAACCAAACGATGTGAACTACAACAACCTATACTTGATATATTGCCATCTAGTACAATATATCCTTTGGTTGTGAACAGGGTTTAAGAACCACTCGATACATCCTCTCTGTATCGAAGTCAGTATAGTCCTAAGGACTTTATCACAAGGAAAGAGTTCATTTCAGAGAAATACAATATGTGATGAGCTACCAAAAAATATTTTATTAATTCAAAGAAAGAGTACAATATTTAGCTCAACCGCCTACAACCCTGGCGATTGGCTTTGGGACACTATTCCCAACATGAAGGTCTTACTCCTATCCCCTGCTGAAATACTTAAAGCCCCTAGAAGCTGCCTATATGCTCTAAGAAATACGTGAAAGCATCTGTGGCAATCATGTGGGTGGCAGGACTCTACTTACAAGGCACTCCGACAAGGATATTTTTGGGAGACAATGCGAGAAGACACTACCAGCTTCATAAGGAAGTGTGACCATTGTCAACATCACGCTCACATCCAGCGACAGCCGGTGGCCCCACTCTCCTAACTATTAGCTCCGTGGCTGTTCGTCCAATGGAAAATGGACATCCTAGGTCCCTTTCCTCCCATGTCTAGCCAATGGAAGTTCTTAATTATGGCCATCGACTACTTCACCAAGTGGGTCAAGACTGAACCCTTGGCCCGGATAACAGAAGCAAAGGTCAGATCCTTCTTTTGGAAGTTTGTCATCTATCAGTTCAGGCTCCCGCATTCAATCATCACAGACAATAGATGGCAGTTCGATAATCAAGCTTTCGAGGAGTTCTATGCTGACCTCAATATCCATCACCGTTTACCTCGGTGGCCCATTCCTAGACTAATGGGGAGGTCAAGGTGACTAACCGGACCATCTTGCAAGGGCTCCGCATGAGACTGGATGAGGCCAA
This sequence comes from Areca catechu, assembly GCA_021397845.1. Classification (NCBI taxonomy): domain Eukaryota; kingdom Viridiplantae; phylum Streptophyta; class Magnoliopsida; order Arecales; family Arecaceae; genus Areca; species Areca catechu. Next base: position 18,842,225 of record CM038043.1, read on the forward strand.
GGGTCGATGGGCTGAAGAGCTAACCAGTGTGCTATAGGCTTACCACACTAAACCACACACAGCCACCAGCGAGATACCCTTCAACCTCGTCTTCAGTACTAAAGCTGTGATTCCAGTAGAGCTTGGCTTGCCCACACTACGGATAGAGCAGTACGACAAAGCTGAGAATCCAGCCCGTCTCCTCAACCTGGATCAGCTGGATGAGGCGAGAGACAAAGCCTGACTCCGGAGGTGGCCTACTGGCAAAGGGTAGCATGCTACTATAATTCCCATATGAGGCCTAAGGCATTCCATCCAGGTGACCTTATACTCAGGCGGGCGAAAGCATCCCAACTGAAAGAATGTGGCAAACTCTTCTCGAACTAGGAGAGCCCCTACAAGGTGGTCAAGGCTCTATCAAGTGGGGCCTACTACCTCGTCAGGCTTGAGGGTGCCCGATTCATGCAAACATGGAACATGAGCAACTTAAGAATGTACTACCAGTGATGTAAGACGTCTTCTCAATCATTAAAAGTTCCTTTTTGGTGCAAACTTATCTTTCACCTATATAGAAATATCTCCGTCTGACTCTAAGTCTGGCAGATCAAGCCAGGAAACATACGAAGCCCCGTACCTCAAGCCAGAAAATTTACAAAGCCCTGCACCTCAAGCCGAGAAAATAATGAAGCCCCGCACCTCAAGCCGGGAAACTTATGAAGCCCCGCATCTGCTGCCCTACTCATAGTCCAGGGATGTCAGCCGGGAGATCCCAAAAATCTTGCCATCTATCACTTGACTCATAGTTTGACACCTTCAAGCTGGAAAACTTACGAAGCTCCACATTTAGTTGCCTTGCTCACAGTCCAGAGATGTCAATTGGGAACTCCTAAAGTCCTACCATCTACCGCTTGACTCATAGCATGGCCAATTTCATTGAGAAGTTCCACATCCAGCTTTGCCCACAATCCATGGATGATAATTGATAAACTCATAAAATCCAGCCATCTACTGCTTGACTCACAATCCGGCAAGGCGAGAAGATCCAGAAGTCCTGCACCTGGGCTTGCATAATTACAAGACTGGGAGAATAAGAGGGGAATATTCTCAAAAACCTTCGAACTGATCCTATGGCCTTGAAGCCAACTTAAGGTAACTAAGGCTCGGGAGAGGCGCGTGTAAAGGAGTTGAAGGAAAAAGAAAGATCATGCAAAGTTTGCTAGTCAAGTTAATCTGTTCTCTTATTACAAAGATAAGTCCCTTACACATTTTGAGGGATATTTTGAAAGTACTTCACAAAAAAATGAATGAAGTGATGAATGAACAAGCAACATCAGTTTGAAGGCAAAGATGTCTTTCTCATTGATTGAAATGCTTTTTACACCCTATGAAAGCTCCCGACAGGCCGGGAAGCCTTCTAGAAACCTAAGTTACAAAAAGAAAAAAGTAACGGCCTACTCTTCTACCACCGGCTCCTTCCCTGGCCGGCGGGTGACTTCGATCGGTTGAGGGGCATCCTGGGCGGCTCCGGATCTGGCCTCAACCTTGGTAACTTCTGACTCTAGCTCTGGTTTTACCTCGGTAGCGGGTGCACTCGACTGCGTCAGGAACGGGAGTGAAGGCATGATGCTGTACAATCCCTTTGATTCGAAAAGGCAGGCGGCCTTGCCCTTGAAGTCACTGAGCCCCTGGTGATAGTAGTCCAGCACAGCTTCGGCGACCTCATCCTTGAAAGCTTGGGATGCCATGTATTTAGGGACAACCTCGGCAGCTTCCTTCTTGGCCATCTCCATCAGGGCTACAACCGCTGTAGCCTTCTCTGCCACCGTCGAAGCTCGAGTAGCTTCCTCCTCCAACCATGCTTGCAGGGTCTGGACCCTCCCCTCTAGCCATGACACCTCTGCCTCGGAAGATGCTACCCTTTCGGCCATATGGGAGCTCTCCCCCTTTTCCTTCTTTAGAGTCGCCTCAAGCTAGGCGGACTTCTTCTCTAGCTCCGCCGCCCTCGCCCGGGAGTTGATCAGCTAGCCTTCCAACTCTTAAGCCCAGGCGGCCTAACCCCAGGCCTCATCCCTTTCTTGATGGAGGTGGTCCTCGCACTTCAGCAATGCCTGAAAAGAGTCCCGCAAGAGCTGGATGTCAGTCGCCACCTGCATAGAAGATGATGGTCAGTACCTTCTTTGGGAGAAAGGAAAAATGGAAATGACTCCGAAGTTGACTCACCAACATGAGCTGGGGAAACACCCTAGTGGCAAGCTCCGCCGGCGGCTTCCTAGTCCTGCCCTGGTGATCAGATGATTGGACGAGGGAATTCAGAATGTCCTCCGCCAACTTCCCATCTTGGGTTATTTTAGCATCTCGAGGGATGAAAATTAAGAGCCTTCTGACCATCTGGCTTGACACCACGGATGGCTAGGAGGGAACTGCATCAATCACTGGTGAGGGCACCGCATCGATCGACCGGTCGTCAGCAACTCCGACTCTAGGCGACAGGTCGACACTTCAATGGTAGGTGATCCCGCCACCTCCACCACTTCTGGTTATGGTGGGTCTTCAACACATGAAGGGGCCACCGGAGTTGATGGTGGGGCCCCCTCAGTAGCTCTGGCCTTGTCCCTGGGCTGATGACCCAGAGCCTGGGCCCTTGACCCAGGTGCTGCTGGTGCGGCAGCTAGCCTCCTCATCTCAGGCTCATCGCCGGCCCTCCTTCTTGGCTCTTCCCGAGCTTTCTTCCTGGGCTCTCCTTCCGGCCCCATAACGGCGGCCCTCTTCTTTGACATCCCCAGGAGTTCTTCAAAACTGAACCTCATACCTACAAGATGAGATCAACTGGTTAGTCTCATGTCAGAATTGGACTCACTGTAGAAAGGAAAAAGAGCCCGACATCAAGCCTTACCCTGGGGCTGGGCCTGGCTGACTCCAGCATCGATGAGATTTTGCTCGGTCAGCAAATCCTGAAGGGCTAGAACCTCGGAGGAGATGAGCCAATCGAATACTTCCTCATCGGTTGGCTCAACTATAGATTGCCGCTTGTAGGAGAGGTCTAGGTCACTCCAGAGCCAGTCTACAATGCCATAGGTACGCTTCGCTGACATTATCTATCCTAGGGCATTTGCTAGACGTGCACATTATACTAACAGGTCGCAACAGTACATAAATACCATCACGTATTTGTCTCTTCAAAATTATAGAACCATTCAAAATGATTTTGCAAATGTCATTCTTTATTAATAGTTCATAACTATACATGGCCAATTGGCCTACAGAAATAACACTCAAAATGAAAGAAGGACAAAAATGACACTCGTTCAAAATGATAGTATAGGACTCGAAAACAAGTTTAAGGACTTCCAATGCCAGAACTGGAACTCAGCTTCAATTTTTCACATACAAGAACCTCTTGCCATCCTCGAATATTCTACTAACTTGAAGTCCCTGCAAAGAATTGCAAATGTGAATTGGACTTCCTGTATCCAATACCCAGTAAGTAGTATCGCAAACAGAGAAACTACAAGGTGTTATCATATAATACCTTGTCTAGGACCATCCTGCACCTTTCTCTTCTTGGACCTGTTCGGGTCAAGGGATGCAATGTAAAAAGGACAGTTCCTCTTCCAGTGACCCTACTTCTTGTAGAAGAAGCACTCTGCACGACACTAATCAGTCTTCACTTTCTTGGCCTGACTAGGCCTAGAAGCACATAGCACCTTTTTTCCTTTATTATTTTTCTTCTTCCCTTTTTTAAAGAGATGATGCCCTCCCGAGGATCCTCCCATTAGATTCACCACCCCTTTATTCAGCTGGTAATCTTTTTCAAAAGTCTGCAGCAACCCCAACAGACCGTGGTAGTTAATTGCAGGCTTATTCATTCGATATTGATCGAGAAAATCTAGATAGGAAGAGGGAGGGAATTCAGTATCGCATCCTTCCCAAGCTGGTGAGGACACAAGAGCCAGGAAGAGGAAGCAAACCTTTTCCATTTCAATTTGGATCACCAATGAGTAAGTCCATGTGTTCTTCACAAAGAACACTCGAGTCCCAATTGTTTTGAGTTTATCAAATTGAGTTGTAATTTGATTAAATTGAGTGCAAACAAGAATCTACTCTTCCATCCCTTGATGGAGATGGGCAGATCCAACTTGAGGGCCCCCTTGTGGGGGGACACGAACCACCATCCGCTATCGGATGGGTGGTGCTTCAGGGAGAACAATGCCCTGAAGAGGGAGAAACGGGCAATAATCTCATGAAAATGATAATGGATAATAAAACAAAAAATGGTCCAGATGGCATTGGGGGCTAGTTGAGCCCAGACGGTAGTTTCTAAGGAAAGAAAGGAAGAAGACATGAAAGGGAAGACGAAGACCCCCGAAGAAAAAGTCTTCATACAAGGCGATTCGGCCCAGGCCACCGAAAGTAACCCGTTCCTCCGATCCAGGAACAAAGAGATGGATGGAGTCAAGGATCCCAAATGACCTCTAGGTGCAGAGGAGGTCCTCACTGGTCATCATCGAAGCAATGCCGGCGAGACCGCCAAACTCCCTAGTGGGAGGAGCAGATGGAGGAGGAGCCGCAAGGGATAAAATGATAATCCCCGTCTGGCGGGGACCCCTGTGGGATGCAATCAGGACTTCCTCCTCCTTGCTATCCAAGGAAGGAGGCCTCGGCTAAGATGGCCCTGCCCCATCAGAACAACCCTGGTGGTGGTGCCCTCTGCCGGAGGGACTCATCGAAAGTGGCAGGAAATAAAGCAAATAAGAACGGAGACCTAGAGGACCTAACTAAGGTTCTCCCCCAGAACAGTTTAAAGGAGAAGAGCAAAAAAAAGGAAGAAACAAAGAGAGGGAAAGAAAGGGTCTAACCTGCTAAAGACCTTGAGACCTTGATCAAGAGAATGGAGGGGGAAGAAATCGCTCTGCAGGGAAAGCCTTGTCCTTGTCACTCGAAAACCCTTCAAACAACAGAAGGACAAGTCCCTTTCAAATGGCCCGAAGCCCCCGTCGCCTCATACCTATCGAAGGCGTGCACCATATCTCGCCCGGACCAGCCAAAGCATGCCATGTGTCAGGACCCGTTGGAAGCGATACTTCAATTTGGAGGCAACTCCTTCAGGCTCGACGTTGGCATTTATGGCCACTTTTGAAGAGGGCTAACATGGCGTCGCCCCGTTGGTGTAGAGCACAATCCCCCAGGGACCGATGCACAAGGCATTGATGGTGCAGGAAGTGTGCCCCTCCATGTCAGCATAATCATTACCCCCATCACCCTGAGCACTACTTCATTCTCTGGGCTCAGGAGTGGGGGCATCTGATGTGGCACATTTGCTAACATAGAGCCCCTGCTGGCAGCTGCACTGGTAAGAAACTCACCACCTGGACACGGTGGCCAAATAAAAAGCCAAGGTGAGCTCTCCTGCCGAGGTCAGCTCCCAGCCGGGTCATGCTCATGGGGTGAGCCCTCCGCCTGAGGCCAGCTCTCGGTTGGGGTCATGCTCATCTACCAAGACGAGCCCTCCTACCGAAGTCAGCTCCCAGCCAGGGTCGTGCTCATGAGGTGAGTGAAAGGGTTCCAGTGCACCACGGTGAAAAGATAATTTCAAAATGATGAAATTTACACCAAAACCCATAGCCAGGATCTTCCTATTCAGGATTAAAACATATGAGAAACATGCAAACCTACACTATTAGAATTAGGGCACCAACCTGTTATCGCTAAATCCAATTTTGATGTAGAATCAAAACTTGATGTTGAATGACCCTTTTGAATTCACCAGGCGTCCAAATGTCCACCCTCCAATGGTGATCCACAAGAAAATTGATCAAGATGCTTGCTTCTTCAAAAGTTCCTTCACTTGAATTCTTCTCCTAGAACTCAAGAGGACTATGGCTGAAAAACTCCACGGCAAGGACTTCTTACTTCCTTTCTTTCTTCTTCCTCTCCCTTTCTTAAGACCTTGTCCTAAGAATACACTCTTGTCTTGAAGGAGGAGGAGGATTTAAGACACTAATGTCTTAATGTAAAAGGAAATAAAAACAGAGTATATCTTCTTTTCTTTTACCATTCGAGAGATTCTTCCTATCTCTTGTTTTAAACTTGAGTTTCAACAGAGAAGAGAACTCTGTAAAAGGGAAACTCTTATGTCCTAAACAAGCTAAGGAGGAATCAGTCTCCTGGAAAGGAAAGAAAAATAAAAAAAACTTCTGTCGTACATCAGAAAAACACCCGAAGCCTCTGTTCCTTAAATAGACTACAAAAAGATGTCTTTTCAAAAGAACACAACTCTCCGTAAACTATTTCTCATGGCTTTCCACATTTCTCACACCCTCTCCTTCCTTCTCACGGCCCTTCAGATTCAAACTCACGGCTCTTCCTAAAAGAAAAGTAGTAAAGTTTTAAGAAGAAGGAAGTCGCGATGTTTCGGTCTCCAAAGAGACGTTATATCGCGCAACCGGGAAGAGTTAGCACCTTTTATCTTTCTCAAAATCCTCCAAACCGTTAGATAACCATCTAATGGTCATTAGGAGATGCGCTAATAGAGAATAACCGGCCAAAATGCAAAAATTATGGTGAAATAAGAAGACTTCACGCGCGCATAAAGAGTCCATGCACGCGTGGAGTCTTTCCTCTTATCCACGCGCACAAATAATTTGGGCGGCCTATATGGATGGGCTTGGGTGTTAATTAAGATGTAGTCTTAGCCATGGGTTAGCCCAAAGTCCTATATATTTAATTAGGGTCTAATTAGGTCCAATTAGAATCCAAATTGATCCAATTCGGAACCCTAATTCAAATCCAATTCGAATAGAAGCTAGGGTTTGCAACACCTGCTAGAGTGTTATCCTGCAAAGATGATTTAATTACAAATTAAACTCTTGATCAATCCTCTTAAATGTGTGACCCATTGGGTTCCATATCCAGCCGGCAGTAGCTCTGAGCACAAGTTGACCTAACTTGATTAGAACTCTTTCTAATCGATTTAGGTCAAATTGAGCTTACCCGACTTGATCAATTAGGACTCTTCCTAATAAGTGATATTTAAATTTGATCAACCCACAAGACAAGATTGATGTCTAGCAACGTGTCATGTCTACCCAGAAGATATAAAATTCTGGTGAAATACCAAAACTACCCTTCAGTAGAAAGTTACCATACAATTAAATCTTTCGATCAGCCTACACCCAAAATATAATTATGGATATGAATATATGTCAAATCCAATATTATATTTATTTCTAGCTCAATCTTATATTGATGATTCAATTATCTTGATATTAGAAACCATCTCTAATATCTTTACTTTGATCAAAGATTCCCTGAATCATCATCCGATTGATAACTAGCTGGATGCAATCTCCTCTTACTAAGAGTGATCGATTCCTTGTTGACCTACTCATTACCTTCATATACAATTCCCCATTCCCAGTATCAATCCTGTGAATGACTCAATGTCATGATTAGGATTGAACCAAAGGATGGGTTCATGTACATAAGGTACTTATGGCAGTCTCAGGTCAAAGGATTACTTGTACCACTCCCACTATAAGAACCTTCTATTGACATGTAGCTAAGACTCCATTAGATGTTCTCAAGTTGGATCATATCAGTGAACTCATTCACTAATAAGCACCCACATCCTAGTATTAGTATCATACACAAGTGACTGTAAGAGCAGTCACCCTTTCCAGTATACATAGGATGTGCTAGTCTTACCGGAAAAACCCTGATCCCCTACTCAGGGTTCCTTTGACTAGGAATATTTTAGATTAACGTTTTAAGACTTTAGGTCTCACTGGTATGATCTCATCATAGCCCTAATATATGGGGTTCATCATAATAAAACACAGTGTATGACGAAAAATAATGCCTTTATTAGAATATTATCAATTACATTGATTTGGGAGATACAATATTGATTGGCTTATAGGGCATATCCCTTTCAGTGAGCCCTCCGTCTGAGACCAGCTCCCGACCGGGGTCGTGCTCATACTGCCAAGACAAGCCCTCCTGTCGAGATCAGCTCCCAGCCAGGGTTGTGCTTATGGGGCGAGCCCTCTGTCTGAGACCAACTCACGACCGGGGTCATGCTTATGCTGCCAAGACAAGCCCTCCTATCGAGGTCAGCTCCTAGTCAGAGTCGAGCTCATGGGGCGAGCCCTCCATCTGAGGCCAGCTCCTGGCCTGGGTTATGCTCATGCTGCCAAGGCGAGCCCTCCTGCCGAGGTCATCTCCCAGCCAGGGTCGTGCTCATAGGGTGACCCTCCGTCTGAGGCCAGCTCTTGGCTGGGGTTGTGCTCATGTTGCCAGGGTGAGCCCTCCATCTCAGACCAGCTCCCGATCGAGGTAGTACTCATACTTCCTAAGGCAGGGCTCCCAAAGCGAATCTCTTCCCCACCTTGCGGAGATCAAAATTCCTGCCAGCAGTGAAAGAGGGAAGGATCAACAGAAATTCAAACCACAATAAGGAGGTTCCCGTTCACCTGCAACCTCTAGGAGATGGTGCATGCCCTACCATAAATTCAAGCTCTACAATGCACCACCTACATGCTCTATGCAAGGTGTGCTCCTCCAGGCCACAGGCCCTATAGCATGCTGCCACGTTGACGATCGTGCAACCGGGGGCTTCAACCCTCATGACACAAAACTTGAACCTCCCCCAAGAGGAGTTTTCTATTAAGGCCATAGGCCCTGCGACGCTCCAACAGTCCCTTTGGGAATAGAAACATCCCACCGTGGCTCAGGGCTCAACAGCATGGTGCCAGCCCCTCCCACAGGGAACTGCGCCACCAGGGGGACAAGGTCTATGCCACACCAATAAGCACCCCCCAATAGGAGGATCTTCTGTAATGGACCAGTCCGAAGGGGGAGCAAGGTGGATAATAGAAAGACCCTCTCCGAAGGGGGCACCGAGAAAAGGACATCTGAGGGAAGCCCTAGACCTGGTCTGAGCCATTGTTCTCATATAAAATGGAAGAAAGAATCCCCGAAAGAAAGGGGAAGGCAATGGTAAGAGACAAAGAGCTAACAGGCAAGGAACTAGCCAGTAAAACCTTCCAAGCTCTCTGACCTCCAACTCCATCTTGTCTTTACATCTCGGTTTTGTCTTTCACCCTCTATGCATGGAGAGTCCCCAAGCTCTCCACCATAGAGGTTCTGTTCTCCTAAATCATCCCACTGACTTGACCGTCGAGTGTCCCCACCGAAATCCCCAACTCGGGTCTCCTCTATTTTGCAGGGCAGCCAACCAAGGAGTGCACTGGAGCAGAGGACCAAGCACCCCACACCACAAAAATCCAATGCATCCATGACATGTCAGAGCTGCAGGCCACGGCAATCAAGGTAGAAACACCAATAAATATGTTTATCAACTATTATATGCAAACTTTGCTCAAGATAAAAGTAAATTCCAGTTTCTTACATGCTCTCCTACCAAACATTAAAGAAAATTTCCTAAACTCCTATTTACAACTTTGGTTTGGCCATCTATTTATGAGTGATAAGTAGATTAAAATTTTAATTTTGTCCTTATTAATAAGAAATATGGTTTGACCAGAGACCCAAGGCCTAGGACAGTGAAGATAGGCTGACAGCTTGATCACCAGCATGGGCTGTAAACCACATGCCAAGGCATCAGCGAGCCTTGCCAACCACTCTAAAGGCATTCAGTCACCATCCCTGAGCGAGTAATGGTAGAGGCCAACTCCTATGCCCCAAGGCATCAATGAGCCTCACCAATTGCTCTACAGATGTTCAGTCACCATCCTCGAGAGGGTAACGGTAAAGGCCAACTTCTATGTACCAAAGCATCAATGAGTCTCGCTGACCACTTCGGAGATGTTCAGTCCCATCCTTGAGTGAGTAATGCCAGATGCCAACTCCTATGTTCCAAGGCATCAACAAGTCTCACTAACAACTCTAGAGGCATTCAGTCACCATCCTCGAGTAGGTAATGGCAAAGGCCAATTCCTATATTCCAAGGCATCAGTGAGCCACGTCGATCACTCCAGAGATGTTTAGTCACCATTCTCAAGTAGGTAATGATAGAGGCCAACTTCTATACTCCAAGGCATCAACAAGCCTCATCGACCACTCTAGAGACGTTCAGACACCATCCCTGAGCAAGTACTAGTAGAGGCCAGCTCCTATGCCCCAAGACATCAACAAGCCTTGCTAACCATTCCAGAGACATTTAATCACCATCCCCAAGTGAGTAATGGTAGAGGCCAACTCCTATGCCCCAAGATATCTACGAGCCTCGCTGACTATTTTGGAGGCATTCAATCACAATCTCTGAGCTTGTGATGGTAGAGGCCAACTCCTAGCCCCAAGACATCAGCGAGCCTTGTCAACCACTCTAGAGGTGTTCAATCATTTTTCCCGAGCAAGTGATGGTAGAGGCCAATTTCTATGTTCTAAGATATTAGCGAGCCTCGTCGACTGCTTTGGAGGTGTTCAATCACCACCCCTAAGCAAGTGATGGCAGAGACCAACTCCTATGCTCCAAGGCATCAGTAAGTCTTGCCAACCACTCTCGAGACATTTAGTCACCATCCCCAAGCGAGTGATGATAGATGCTAATTCCTATGCCCAGGGCATCAGCAAGCCTTGTCGACTGCTTTGAAGGCATTCAGTCACCATCTCCAAGCTAGTGATGGTGGAAGCCAATTCATATGCCCTAGGATACTAGGGAGCCCCACCAACTGCTCCAAGGCACTCTGACATGCAAATCCCCGGTAGAATATCCATTTCAAGTCCCAGAAAGATAACACCCGAACATCCATCATTGTAGCTCCTACCACATGGCCAGCCCTCTATCACATCTCCAAAATTCCTAGTCATGGCTAGATCTAGGCAAATGAAAATGGCATGTCTGAGTTCTTTGTATTTCATACCTTCATTTAATGAGGCATGTCAGGCAAGGGATTAGCAACACGAATGCATTTAAAGAGATGAGACACCACGACATGCAAGAAAGCTCTACGTGATACATGGAAGGCTCCACTACCCTTTGCAAGTCCGACAGAATTATATCCAAGATCATACTATTCCACATGTCAAAGTCTATAAAAGGATTCCTAGTGAATCCATAAGGTATGCAGCCTTCCCACTCATAATTCCTCTATTAGTATCTGATGTGGCAGGAAGCTGACGTGTAATCCCTGTCAAATGCCATGTCAGAAAAGCTGTCACGGTGGACACTCCTCCTCGGACTCCTTTGCCAGACCGAGCTCCCTCAACATATCAGGACGGCCCATCGAAGTCAAGTTCCGTCCTCCACCAGGTTGGCTCCCACAAGACCGGGATGCCTAGGCCGGAGCCGAGCGACCTCCTTTGCTAGATTGAGCCCCTCCGAGATCGAGCCCCCTGGGCCAGAGTCGAGCCCAGCCCTACTCCACCAGGTCGAGCCCCTCCGAGACCGAGCCCTTTATGCAGGAGTCGTGTACCGGCCTCCTCTGCCAGATTGAGCCCCTCCGAGGCCGAGCCCCCTGGGCCAGAGTCAAGCCCTGCTCTCCTCAGCCAGGTCGAGCCCCTCCGAGGCCGAGCCCTCTGTGCAGGAGTCGAGCCCTGCCCTCCTCCAGGCTGAGCCCCCTCGAAATCGAGCCCCTTGGACCGGAGTCGAGCCTAGCCCTCGTCCACCAAGCGGAGCCCCTTCGAGGTTGAGCCCCTCGGAGTTGAGCCTAGCCCTCCTCCTCCAGGTCGAGCCCCCTCAAAGTCGAGCCCTTTGGTCTGGAGTCGAGCCCAGCCCTCCTTTGCTAAGTAGAGACCTTTCGAGGACGAGCCCCTCGAAGTCGAGCCTCAGCTCTCCAGTTCAGCCTCCACCTCGAACAAAGGTGCTGGCCATCGAGGGAGTGATCCCGCCCTCCTAGGGCACCGGTGAGCTGCCCGAGAACTATAAGGAAGCGCTCTCCAAGCTATAATAATTATTCGCAGCTACCACTTACACCAGAAAAGGAAGGAGCTCCTTGACCGAGGTGCCATGCTCTCCACCAACCACCTGCATCACCCGGAAGAGGAAGTCAACCAGGGGATTCGAATCCCAGGGGTGGCGGTCCCCCGATCGAGGCCCTGCCAAGCTTCCCAAAATGGAGTGATCAAAAGGAATGTCAGAGCGCATGGAACATCGACACCCCTAGCGTTCAGCAACCACCTGGACTTAAAAGAACCATCGACATCCCCAGCGGGGAGGTAAGCTGAAACTAAGCCAAAACTAAGCTAAGAGTACCCAAGCAAGTGAGGGAGAAGAGGTCACACAAGAAAACCACCAGGGAGACTGAGAATTCAAGGCTACCGGAGATCCACGAGAAGGATCGCCCAGACACAGCCATCCAACTCCAGTTCACCTCGGCCACCACCTTTCCTAGCTTGCTTGCACCACACTCACACATCATTCACTCCTCCTAGCATGGAGTCCATCTCAAGCGCTCGACCAGGAGGATCTGTTCACCTGGATCATCACTGACTTGACCGTCGGAGTGCCCCTACCGGAATCCCCGACTTGGGTCTATAACCCTTATTTTGCAGGTCCAAAAGAGCAGGCGGTCCCAAAGAGACGAGGGGCGATCCGACACCGACAGCAGCTACAGGCCATAATGATCTTGAAGGCAATAGATTGGCATGCTAGGTAGGGGGAAGGATGCACTTTGATCCAACCTAAACCCCTTGCAAGGAGCTCACCATGGGGATGGTGATGACGCGAGCAAGAGAAGTCCCCACCAGCCATGCGGGGGATCCCCCTTCCCGTGGGGACCTGCATAGTCTAGAAGGGGAGCTCCCTACTCCCGCTCAACCTCCTCTGATGGACATCCAGCTAGCCACACTCACCTAGCAGATGCAAATCCTTACTATGACGGTACGCCAGCTCCAGCACCAGCAACAGTCCTTGGCTACCCACCAACAGCTAGGGATCCCCACGGCCCATGCCGCAGCACCCCCGACAGCCTGTGCTCCTTCCAAGAAAGGCCTTCGCGGCCGCGGGCCATCACTGACCACCAGGGTAATCACCAGACTCCGGTAAAGAGACAACGGGCCGGATCCATCGACAGGGAGAGCCGATCCCCAACCCTCGAGCGGGTAACGGCCAAATCCCGTCGAGGCCGAGAAGGCAAGACTCCCCTTCATGGACACAATCCACCCATGTCACATTCTCCGTCTCCTTCGACCTCCACGAAGGGTTCAACCGACGAGGCCATCAGGCGCACAGTCGAGAAGCGCCTAGAGGAGCACGAGCACAAGCTGGCAGAGCTATCCCGCCGGTTTGCAAATATGCAGGGCTCTACTGACGAGCCAATGGGCTACAATGCCCGTCCCCCCTTCTCTCAAGAGATCCAAGAGGAACCAATCCATGGCCGGTTCCGTATGCCGCAGGTGGATCCCTACGATGGGACCACCGACCCCCTGGACCACCTAGAAAGCTACAAGGCCCTCATGAGGGTCCAGGGGGCCACCGACGCCCTCTTCTACATCGCCTTCCCAGCAACCCTCCGGAAGGTGGCTCGGGTCTGGTTCACCCGCCTCGAGCCCGAAAGCATCGGCTCTTTCGCTCAGCTGGAGCGGAAGTTCATGGCCCACTTCGACGTTTGTCGAAAGGTACCACGAGAAGTGGACAGCCTCTTCTCTATTCGGTAACAAGATCGCGAGCCCCTATAGGACTACGTGGCCCGCTTCAAGGTCATCGCGTTGAACATCTACAACCTTGATGAGCCAGTTGCCATGCTGGCACTGAAGTGAGGACTCAGGACCTCCTGCCTAAGCTACTCGCTCGACAAGAAACCCCCAAGACCTACTCCGAGCTCCTCTTCCAAGATCAAAAGTACATCTGCATCGAGGAGGTGGATCGTATAAGAAGGGAGCTTGATGGGAAGCTACTGAAGCCAACTCCTGCCGAGACGTCCAGGATGCGGAAGCCAGGACCCCCAACTCCGAACTTCCGCCAGGGGCCGAGACCGAGGAGCACCCCCATTCCAGAGGAGAGGTTTACCCCTCTCCTCATCTCGAGGACGAAGATCCTCATGGAGATCGAAGGTGAGCCATACTTGAAGCGCCCACCTCCGATGAAGCCATCCACCGACCGTGATAAGATGAAGTAATATCGTTATCCTCATGACCACAGCCACGACACCGAGGAATGCCACAACCTTAAGAAAGAAATCGAATAACTCATCAAGAGGGGCTACCTCAGAAGGTTCATGGGGGGCAGACCTCCAGTGGAACCTCACGCACTCACCACTCCCCCACCAGTCCCTGCAATTGACAACCGTCCTACCGAGAAGCCAATGGGAATGATATGCTGGGGAGCCGAGCACGCTTCCAAGAAGGCTCGGGGGGCAGAATGTTTTGAAAATGTACTCCCCTTTATGAGGGAAGGAAGAAATAAGGGAAAAAATATAAATAACAATGCCATGGTCATCGAGATGATGATCGCAAGGCATCCTATAAAATGCATCATGGTTGATAGTGGAAACTCCACATATGTGCTTTTTTACGATGCTTTCTCCAAGATAAATCTTTCCCCCGCTCAGCTCAGACCTATACACACACCTCTTATCGGTTTCACGGAAGACTTTGTAAGAGTTGAGGGAGAGATCACTCTCCCAGTCACTACTGGGACCCAACCTTGGCAAAGCACTGTTATGATGACCTTCATGGTTGTTAGGCTTCCATCAACCTATATCATGATTCTCGACCGACCTGGGCTCAATCTGCTTGATGTCGTCATTTCCACCAAGTGGCTGTTAGTGCAGTTCCCCACCCCCTACGATGTCGGAGAGATAAGGGGGGCACCTCAGCCGGTGCAACATTATTTCCAGACTCTTCCTAGGGCCAAGGTCCCCAAGGACAACGCCAACATAGACGATCTCAACCAAAGGGTGCGGGACCCCAGAGGCAGCCCGATCGAGCACCTGCTATCTTATCCACTCAGAGCCGACCCGACGAAGATGGTACAGATTGGGGCCCAGCTACAAGACGAAAAAAGGGCCCACCTGTTAGAGTTTCTACGGGCGAATGCAGATATGTTTGCTTGGATGGCGACAAACATGCCAGATATTCCCCCTGACATCATCACCCACAAGCTAAGTATTGACCCAAGGCACCGGCCAGTTCGGCAAAAGAAGAGAAGCTTCACCCCGGAGAGGCAGGCAACGATCAGTGAGGAAGTGGACAAACTCCTCGCTGTCATTTCGTTCGGGAGGTACAATACCCGAGTTGGCTGGCAAATGTAGTGATGGTGAAGAAGAACAATGGTAAATGGAGGATCTGTATAGATTACACCGACCTCAATAAGGCATGCCCAAATGACAGCTTCCCTCTATCGAAGATTGACTAGTTGGTTGACACCACCTCGGGGCATCGACTACTCTCTTTCATGGATGCATTCTCTGGGTACAACCAGATCCAGATGCACCTGGAGGACAAGGAGCACACCGCCTTTGTCACCGACCAAGGGACGTACTGCTACAGGATGATACTTTTTGGTCTGAAGAATGCTGGGGCCACGTACCAGCACTTGGTCAATAGGATCTTCAAAGACCAAATTGGCCGGAACATGTAGGTGTACGTGGATGACATGCTTGTCATGAGCAAACCGAGCTCGGACCACATCACCGACCTCACCGAAGCTTTTCACAACCTCCAAAAATACCAGATGAAGCTGAACCCAGTAATGCACCTTCGGAGCAGCGGCAAAAAAGTTCCTCGGCTTCATGGTTACCTAAAGGGGCATTGAAGCAAACCTAGAGAAGGTCCAGGTGATCGCCGACATGGAGCACCCGACATCCAAGAAGTAGGTCCAGCGCCTGACGGGGCAGATTGCAGCTCTAAGTCAGTTCATCTCGAGATCGGCAGACCACTACCTTCCCTTCTTAAAGGCACTGTGCAAGATGCACTTCACCTGGATGGAGGAGTGTAGAATGACCTTCGAATAATTGAAGAAGTTCCTGGTGTCTCCTCCACTGCTCTCCAGACTGGAGGAGGGAGAGGAGCTCCTACTCTACCTGGTGGTCACACTTGGAGCCGTCAGCTCAGTCCTCATCCGTGCAGATGAGGACAGATCTCAGAAGCCAGTGTACTACACCAGCAAAATCCTTCGTGATGTGGAGATCAGGTATACTCATTTTGAGAAACTCATTTTTGCTCTAATAATGTCTACTAAGCACCTCAGGCCCTACTTCCAAGCGTATCCTATTGCGGTCGTGATGGATCAGCCGCTAAGGACCATACTCAGCCATCCTGAAACCTTCGGATGGCTGGCCAAGTGGTTCCTGACACTGAGCGAGTTCGACATCACATATTGACCAAGATCGTCGCAGAAGGCCCAAGTCCTAGCTAACTTCCTAGTCGAGTATACGGGGCTCATCGAGGAGCTAGAGCAGATAACCCCGGAGCATCAAGTTGAGCCTGGGTCAAAGGAGGAGCCCTGGATCCTTCACGTGGATGGTGCGTCCAACTCTGGTGGGAGCGGAACAGGCCTCATCCTCGCCAATTATGACGGGGTCGTGGCAGAGTGTGCTCTCTGATTCAAGTTCACCATGACAAACAACCAGGCGGAGTACGATGCGCTCCTCGCAGGCCTAAGGGTCTCCCGTGAGCTGGGCGTACAAAGCTTGAAAGTCTTCACTGACTCCCAACTGGTAGCTGGACAAGTCTCTAGAGAATATGAAGCCAGAGATCTCCAGATAACGAAGTACCTGGAGCGAGTCCGCTCAAGCATGGCAGGTTTCCGATGCTTCAGCATCTTCCATATCCCCCACGGAGAGAATGCTCGCATGGATGTGCTGTCGAGGCTCGCGACCTTGTCGGACTCATCACTGGGGAGTGCCCATATCGAGTACCTCAAGAATCCAAGCTATGAAGCCCCAGAGGAGGCGCAGCAGGTCACTCCAGAGCCGAGCTGGATGGACAGGTATGTCAGATACATCACTGATGGCACCTTGCCTGAGGACCGCACGAAAGCCAACCTCATCAAAAAGAAAGCCTCCTGGTTTGTCCTGATGGAAGGGCAGCTCTATCGCCGATCCTACTCCTACCCGCTCCTGAAGTGCCTAAGACCCGTAGAGGAAGCCTTCATACTCCAAGCGATACATGAAGGCCTCTGTGGGAACCACGTGGGAGGAAGGATGCTGGCGTACAAAGCTCTTCACAAAGGATACTTCTGGGAGACCATGAGGGAGGATGCCACCGACTTTGTGAAGAAGTGCGACAGATGCTAGCGCCATGCTTACATACAGCATCAACCGGCAGTGCCGATCTTCCAGCTCTCCGCCCCTTGGCCATTTGCCCAGTGGGGAATGGACATCTTAGGGCCATTTCCCCCTGCACCGGGGCAACGGAGATTTTTGCTGGTGGCAATCGACTACTTCACCAAGTGGGTGGAAGTAGAGCCATTAGCACGGATCATGGAAGCCAAGGTCTGCCAGTTCTTCTGGAATCTATCATATGCTGCTTCGGACTCCCCCACCACATCATCACTAACAACGAACGGTAATTCAACAACCGAGAGTTTGAAGGGTTCTGTGTCGAGCACGGCATCCGTCACCGCTTCACCTCAGTGGCTCACCCCCAAACGAACGGGGAAGCCGAGGTAACCAATCGGACTATCCTCCAAGGACTCAGGACCAGGCTAGATCAAGCCAAGGGCAGATGGGCGGAGGAACTCCCAAGTGTTCTGTGGGCCTACCACATAATGCCCAGAACGGCGACGGACGAAATGCCTTTCAATCCTATCTTCAGCGCTGAGGCCGTTGTCCCGGTTGAGCTCAGCATGCCCACGCTACAGGTATAGTAATATGATGAAGTGCAGAACCCGACATGCCTGCTACTCAACCTGAACCTTCTTGAAGAAACCAGGGACAAAGCTCGGCTCCAAATGGCAGCATACCGGCAATGAGTGGCCCGGTACTGCAACGTGCAGGTAAGGCCAAAGGTCTTCTGACCTGGTGACCTGGTGCTGCGCCGAGCCGAAGCATGTCAACCCCAGGAGTATGGCAAGCTCTTGCCGAACTGAGAAGGCCCCTATAAGGTGGTCGAAGCTCTTCCACATGGAGCCTGCTATCTCGAGGATCTAGACGATGCCAGATTCCCACAAACATGGAATGCCTGCAACCTGAGAAGATACTATCAGTAGTGTAAGGCTTTCCTCCAATAATAATAAAGACTTTCTTTTGCACAAATCACTCTCTGCCTTGCAGGGATGTTGCTACCTGGCCCAAGGTTCGGTACGCCGAAGCCCGGAGCCCAGATCTCTGGCACTCAAACATGGAGCCCAGCTCTCCGGCACTCAAGCACAAAACCCAGCTCTCCGGCACTCAAGCACGGAGCCAAGCTCTCCGGTGCTCAAGCCCGGAGCCCAGCTGATGTGGGCATCAGGGTTTGACTTGAGCCCTTCAACCTTCGAGGGGATCTCTAATTAGGGTTCTACCCATTGAGTCCTGTAATAAGGCTTCAAGCCTTTAATTTTATAATTATCTTTGCTTTGAGCCAAGTCTAAATCTTGTACCTTGACCAATTGGGTCAAGATTAGGTCAACTCGAGTCCTGTAATTTATTTTAATCCAAGTCTGGGTCTGCCTGAACTTCGGGTCCCAACCCAATGAGAGAAAACTTGTCCTTTGGCTCAAGCCCATTTTAGTGGACCAAGCTTTGACTTGACACTGCCACTTCATCAGCTGCATGGCACCACATCAATGCCACCTGTGCACCCAAGAATGGAAGCAAGGAGGCGCCCCATAAGCATTCCACACGCCTCCATTATCCCCTCCCCATATCATGCCATGAGCCATCATATTTGGGTTGTTGAAGATTCAAGCCACAAAGCAAGCCCTCCAATCAAGTCCTCTTCCTAAAATATTCATGCAAGAAAGGAAGACCAAGGAGCACACTCCCCATGCCAAGCCATCAAATGTGCAATGCCCAATCTTCTTCTCCCTTGGTCGGCCAAGGATCAAGCCTAGAAAAAATTTTGGAGGACACATTCCACCAAGCTTGCCTCCATCCAAGCTTCTTTCTAAAACTATGCACACAAGGAAGGAAGGCCAAGCATCAAGCCCCCTCTTCAAGCCAAGCATCAAGCCATACCCAATCTTCTTCTCCCTTGGTCGGCCATGAATCACTCCATCTAGGTATGGAAGAAGACTCCAAAGAGGACACATCCCTCCAAGCTTGCCCTACTTCAAGTTTTCTACCAAACTGAGCAAGCAAATAAGGAAGTCAAAAGGACAAACTCCCCTCCCCAAGCCTTGTATCTTGCCATGCCATTATTCTCCCCTCTTGGTCGGCCTTGAAGAACTCCCTCCAAAGATTTGGGTGCCACTTTTATTTGGATTGTATTTTGGGTTCAAAATTTGAATGGTTTTTTCATTTGAAATTTGAATGTACTCTAGGGTGTCTATAAAAGGGGACCCAATCTCTCCTTGTAGAGATGATTGATGATTAATGAAAGAAAGCTTGTGTGTTCCATCCTCTTCTTCAATCCTTGTCTCTTAGGCTAGGTTGAGTGAGAGCTTCCTTCGTCCTCCGGGATGTCGCGTGGTGAGAGGCCACATTCCTTCGCCTGAGGGCATCGCGTGGTGAGAGGCCACATTCCTTCGCCTCAGGGCGTCCGTGGTGAGAGGCCACAATTCCTTCGTCCTTCGGGACGTCGCGGGGTGCGAGGTCCCAAGTTATCAACTTCGATTTCGGACTCCAGTCGGATACCGAGCTCGAAGCCCTGTTTCTCTACCCTAACACTATTTCAACTTCAACACTTCTCATCTCTTCGCTAACCGTTGTTTCTCTTGCTGCCTACAAGTCTTCCTCGGTGCTACGGACATCGGAGATGAGTCATCTTGCCATCACGGCCACATGATCGGGAACCGGCGAATCCACAGGCGCGATTGCTCGGACATCCAGGCCGCATCCATCGAGTGGAGCGATCTTTGCACCAGGCGCTTCAGAATTTGAAAGGTTTGCATCCCCATCTCCTAGGTAGGTATTGGGTGTATCGAGCTAGTCCTAATCCCGGGGTTCCTTAATCTCGGGGTCCTGGTCTATCATTTCTTAGGGATTGATGTGCTAGCATAGACCTCTTTGCTTTCAGTTTTCCTAGGTTCTCTTTGCTTGCAATCAGGAACCAAAGATAAAATCCTAAAAAAGAAAACAAGATATAACCACCTTTGCATCATCCGTGCTAGCATGTTCATCATCATCCTTTTTTCTGCATCATTCTTGGTATCAAAGCCTTCGTTCTGCATCACCAGCTCTCCGACACTCAAGCCCAGGACTAGCTCTCCGGTACTGAAGCCTGGAGCCTAACTCTCCGGCACGCTCAAGCCCAGGGCCCAACCCTCTGGCATCAATAGTGTAAAGTCCTTCCTCACTAATAATCAAGATTCTCCTGTGCAAACCCTCTTTAACTTACAGGAGAATCATCGCCCAACCCCAGGTATGGCACTCTAAGCCCGGATCTCACGACCCTCCAGCACCAAAGACCGGACCCTGCTCCGATACCAGGAGCCTAGCTTCCTAGCGTTCTAAGCCCGGATCTCACGACCCTCCGGTACCAAAGATCGGACCCTCCGGTACCAGGAGCCTAGCTTCCTAGCATTCTAAGCCCGGATCTCACGACCCTCCGGTACCAAAGACCAGACCCTGCTCCGACACTAGGAGCCTAGCTTCCTGGCATTCTAAGCCTAGATCTCACGACCCTCCGGCACCAAAGACTAGACCCTGCTCTAGCACCAGGAGATTAGCTTCCTGGCATTCTAAGCCCGGATCCCATGACTCTCCAGCATCGAAGACTGGACCCTGCTCTGGCACCAGGAGCCTAGCTTCCTAGCAATCAAAGTCTAGATCTCACGCCCCTCCGACACCAGGACCTAAGCTTCCTGATGTTGAGCAGAGCGGAGAGATCTTCACAACCACTTCGCCCCCAAGCCGGGCATGATCAAGCAAGACAAGTACTCCTCTTTTTCACTTACCCAGGCATCTAGATGATCAAGAAGTGAAGAAAAGACATTTGCAATACACAAGTACAAGCAGAAGAAAAGAAGGAACAAGTCAAGTTGGTGAAAATGTTTTCATTATTTGGCAAAATGTTACACTGTTCCTGGGCCCCGACATGCCGGGCAGCCCATGTCAGAAAATAAAAAAGAAAAAGTTACAACTGCTAAGGAGCCCTACTCAGCCGGTGCCTTCCTCGGACAGCGCCCAGCCGAGATCTCACCCTCCTCGACCTCTGGGTCCAGGACCCCTCCTTTAGCCGCCACCATCAATGGAGTCAGATCAGCCACCGCTGTCGGTGGAGTCGGTTCAGCCGCCACCATCGGTGGAGTCGGTTCCGCCACGGTCGCATGCTCTTCTGCCACTGCCATCGCAGGAGCCAAAGGTGCTCTCCCCGTAGAGCCTGGAAGAAGGATGCCGACCATCTGCTTGTCTGAAAGAATGCCACGCAGCAGAGACCGGCAGTACGTGAACCCCTTGAAGAAGGAGTCCGTCGCTACCTCCTTGAAGTCGAGATTGAACTCCGGGAAGGCCTTGTAGCTGGCCACCGCATCGGCGACCTCCTTCCCGGTGGCCTCTACCCTGCGGATCGCCTCAACCGCCCTCTGTTCTGCATCCTCTGCCCGGCGAACAACCTCGGCTG
Organism: Areca catechu; assembly: GCA_021397845.1. Classification (NCBI taxonomy): domain Eukaryota; kingdom Viridiplantae; phylum Streptophyta; class Magnoliopsida; order Arecales; family Arecaceae; genus Areca; species Areca catechu. The sequence continues at coordinate 18,863,810 of CM038043.1, forward strand.
CCTCTTTCTTCATAGCCTCTACTGAGCTGATGGCGGCGAAGACCTTCCCCTCTGCCTCGATAGCCTTCTGCTCGGCGGTTGCAGCCTTCTTCTCAACAGAGGTAGCCCGCTCCTTCGCCGCATCTAGCTCGGCTCTGAGCTCCTTCAGCTGGGACCCTTTGGCCCTGAGCTCCTCCCCGAGCTCCTTCGAGAGTCGCTCAGCGCTAGCGACTTCACCCCGGAGCCCTTTGACCCTCATGTTGGCCTCCCAGGCCTCATCATTCTTCTGCCTCAACTCGACCGTCAAAGACTCGAGCTTCGCCTTTCGTTCCCTGTCCCTCCTGGCCCAGGTGTGGCAGTAGTCCCTGATGAGCAAAAGCTCCACGCCTTGCTGCATCAAAGATGATGTTAGTCGTAAAGACAAGAAATGAGGAAGAAAACGAGGCACGGTAGAAAGGAACATGCAGCGAAGAGGTTGGAGAAGGAGGTGCTGATGACATCTCCCAGAAGTCTGCCGGCCCTCTCTCGCTGGTCGCATGACTGGACGGAGACTTCCATCATCTGCTCGGCAAGGGCCGGGTCCTTGGCCAGGGAGATGTTGGGTCCCAACCTAAAAGGGACCCGGCGGTAGTCCCTGTCTCTCCTGCTCATCGCCGTCGTAGAATCACCTGTACCATCGATGGGAGAAGCTTCCAGTGCAGGCTGCGGGCTCGGCACCATCTCGCACGGTGCCACCGATGTCGGCCCTACACTTGCTGGCTCTCTGTCCTCCTCGACCTCGATGATCTCCGAAGGAGGAGATGCCACTACAGTAGCAACAGCAGCAGATCTGGCCCAGGAGACCACCTCGGATTCCAGTGCCGAGACCATATCGCGCTACCTCGGAGGTTCGGGGATGGGCTCGGCGACCCTCCTGCTCAGCTTGGGAGTGGGCTCGGCTGGCGCAACAGGTACGGCCATCATGCCATCATCTACTCGGGCCCTCTTCGGAGCAAGTCCGCCAACCCCCTCCACTTGGCCCCTCTCCTCGATGAACGAAAGGAGCTCGTCCATGGAGAATTTCATGCCTGAGTAAAAAAGGAAGACATCAGCTCTGAGTATAAAAAAAGAGAGAGGGAAAAGGAGGTTCGAGCCGAACTCACCCAACTCCTGTGTTGGGCTGACCCCGGCCTCATGAAGATTCTGCTCTGACAGCAGGACCTCAAGTGAAGGAATCTCAGCGGAGCGGAGCTAGTCGTATACCTCTAGGTCGGCTGCCTCGACTACAAAGTTTCGGTTGGGGGTCCGATCTAGGTCGCTCCAAATCCAATCGATCCCCTCAACCGAGGAAAAAAAGTACTTACTCTTCCATCCTTTGATGGAAGAGGGGTGTTCGAACCTAATGCCCCTTGGGCGGGAAGAAAGAGACCACCAACCCTCATCGGTGGGGTAGCATTTTACGATGAAAAAGGTCCTGAACAAAGAAAAACGGGCAACTATCCCATGAAAATGACATAAAACAATGAAGCAAAAAATTATTTTGATGGTGTTTTGGTACGAGCACCAGGCTCAGGAAGAGACTTCAACTAATGCCAAGTTCTTTATGGATAGAAGACTAGGAATTTAAGTCCTGTAATAAGTCTATGAGTCCTGTATTTATGTTTATTTGAATAATTGAGTCCTGTTTTATTTCAATTTGGGTTCAATTAGAGTTCAATTAGGCTTTGTATTGAGTCGGGTTCAAGAGCTACTTGAGTTGGGTTCCAATTAAGCTAGATCAAGTGCAGCCAGTTTCATATTAAGTGCAACCAGCTTCACCAACAACTTGGACCACCACATCATCAATGCACCTTACCAAGTTGGAGGACAAGTCATGCCACATCAACAAGACACTTCACCATGAATTTTCAAGACAAGTTTGAATTTGAATGAAGCTCCACTCTTCATAGGAATGAAGCTCCACTATTCATGGGATGCCCCCTTGTATTTAGGAGTTTGAATTTTTAAAAGGGCCATTCCACTTTCTTTGGGACGCCCCTTGATTATCTCCATGAAATGTGATGTAGTTTGAATTTGAAAAGGGAGCTTAAGGTTTATAAAAGCTCCTAAACCCTCTTGTAATTCATTGATGAATGAAATGAAAATTTTTCTAAGAAAGCTTTCTTCCTTTGCTAGCCAAAGACCCTTGAGAGAAGGTAGGTGTGAGACCTAGGATACTTAACCAAACAAGCTACTAGTCCCTTTTCCAATCCCATTCGGCCACCCTTGGAGAATCCTCTTCAAGCCTCTCCAATTTCGACCTTCCCATCTTCCAAAAGAGATCATCTACAATAGAGTTCTCCATGCCAACAATTGAAGATGATTCAAGCAAAGGACGCCAAAGGAGATCTACTTAAAGCCAAACCTAAGCCACTTCTTCCATTCCTAATTTCCTCTTCCATTTCTCCATTCTTCCACCTAAATTTTTTAATTTTACTATATATCTATGCAGGATCCCCGGGTCTCCTGGTTTTTAAGGTGAAGGTCTACTATGCCAAGGAATCATAAACAAGGTGCCTTTAGATCTAGAGTAACTCCTTGCCATTCTTAGTACTTCATCTTGAGTGTCCCTTTTCTGAATTTTAGATTATTAATAGCCAGATAACCATCTTTATAATCTTCTTTCAGATCTGAAATAGGAAAGTAGGCTAGCCCTAACCTGTGTGGTTTCCTAACCATGAAGATCCCTTCTTAATTACTTTGAGAGATCCTTTTCTAGTCTAGTTCTTCTCCTTATGTTCCTTTCATATAATTCTATTTCTTTTACATACAATAGCTGCATGTTTATCTATTTCATTTTATTTAGTCCTTCTAATTTCTTTAAATGCTTCATTCGATACATGTTCCCCATCATTTTTGGTATTAGAGCATGGTAGGTTAGGGTTACTTTTGAATTTGTGCATTTAGGTAGGTTGCTGAAATTTTCTGCATGCATAGCATTCATACATGCTACTTAGTTATTATTTTTAAAATTCAATCTAGATCTAAAATTCATGCCTCCTGAGCGGGTGTACACCAGTACACTGTCACGACCCATGGAAATAATGAGCCCCTAGCTCGACATGAATTTTTAGGTTGAAGTTTGATATGTAAATGCCTTTGTTTGTTTAAATTCTGCTTGCTGTATTTCTGAGTAGGCTGACTGAGATTCGCATAAAAGTCTGAATGAAAGTAGTTAATTCTTCATTGGGATATTTTTTTTCCTACTCCATATTAAGTTAGTTATTAGCACGTAAAATTTCATCCTCAGAAAAAATTACAAGAAAAATGAAAATTCCTGCATTCCATCACTATCGCTGAAATTCCTTTATGTTCAGTCCTGTTTTTTTTCTCATTATCTAGTTTTCAGTATCTGCTCGCATAGTATAGATTTTATTTTAAATTTCCTTTCGTATAGCATATCATCTAGAAGTTAGCAATCTTCTGTGAGTTTTTTAATTTTTTTTGAATCTGTTACATTGTACTTTTCTACCACTTTAGAACTGCAACACACTAATTCTGCACCTGAAATTTGGATCCATATGTTTGTTGCATTCATTTCATGGTAAACCAAATTAAGGGCATCAAATTGACATAGGATCAGAATTTCATTACCTGTCCCTAGCCCAAAAATCACCAACTTGCATAACAAACCCAACCCTAATTAAAACAGATTGGACAATTAATTGCTCTAGCGAGCTAGGGACACCCACAAGGTCGGGTCGAGTCAAGTGTCAAGCCAACTTTGACACCCTGTTTGTGTGTGCTTGTATCTAGTGTCTAGACAGGTGGTTTAGGGACAAGAGCCTGAAGGAAAGTGGATTGGTTCGCTTACCTGGCCAATTTCTAATTGGTGTCTAAGGCAAGCAAAGAGGAACCTCCACTAACCTTACACTTACCTGGCCATGTGCCAAGTTACTACAACCCAGATTGTCAATTTGACCTTACATTTGATTTGTACTCTAGGCCTAGCAAAACCCCTAGTCCAAGTTGAGTCCGTGTGCATGGCAACTAGATCAGGAGCACCTTATCAGCAAATCCAAGCCCAATCTAGTGTAACCATGGAACAAAACTTCGAGAGTATGATGAAATCTTTGAATGACCAAATGACCAAGCTGAACCAAAACTTAACTGATCAATTAGCCCAGACCAATCAAAACCTGACCGATCAGATAACCCATATCACTGCTAGACTTGATCGAATAGAAGCTCGTACCCCTAGAGGAAATCATGAAGTCCAGAATGAGTTAGAGCCTGAATCTGAGTTTGAGACACCCAACAACCCTAGAAGGGCTCTTCATCAAGATCACTTCTTCGAGCCAAATCCTAGGAGACCCAATCCCGATTGAGTCCATAACCCGAACCCTAGGATAGCACACCATGATCCAGTCTATGACCCAAACCCTAGGAGACACAATCAGGATCAGACAGACCGTGACGAGTGAACCCTTAGGAGAATTAGGTTGGAAGCACCAACATTTGATGGAAATATGGATCCTAAGGTTTAAAAAGATTGGGAGGGAGAGATGGATAGTACTTTGATTGGTATGACATGACGGAGGAGAGAAAATGCAAGTTCGTGAAGCTTAGGTTAATTCATCAGGCTAGGCTTCACTGGGGAAACATCGAGAGGTTCATTAGACAAAGAGGTGATGTTCCCATAGTAACCTGAAGGGCAATGAAACTTAGGCTTAGAGAAAAATACCTTTCCATGTCCTACCACCAGAGACTTCTAGATCAGTGGCAGAGATTAACTCAGGGAACCAAGAGTGTAGCCAAATACATTGCCAAATTTGATGAATTTGTAATGAGATACAATGTAGATGAGTCTGAGTCAGTACTTTGTCTAGATTTAGGGCACGATTGAGAGAAGAGATCCAGAAGGAGTTATTTTTTAGAGAAGTCCATGACTTAGAGCTAGCTTACCAGGTAGCACGAGATGCCGAGAGATTTCATAGGGGACCATTTTATCGCATACCCGAACCCAATAGAACTAGTGCACCTAGTCAGTAGCCAGGATCGAATCAGATGCGACCCAGTCGACCCAACCCTAGCACCCCTCTGACCCGTAAAGATGATAGGCGTAAAGCACCAGAAGTTCAGAGGACTCCAAATCCTAATGTGGCTTGCTATAGATGTCATAAGTTAGGCCATTATGCTAGCAATTATCCAACTAGGGCCTTACTCATAGGAGAATTAGAAGAAAGTGAGTCTGAACCCAAAGAACCCCTAGGTGATAATGTTGAGGAAGTATATCAGGCTGAGGACAATTTAGCTGAAGAGTATGAAGGTGACGAGGAACAAATAGAGCCTGATCTGTTGGGAGTAGTTAGATGCATCCTTACCCACACTGTGACACAGGAGGATTGGCGTAGGACTAGCATCCTACAAACATTTGTCAAGTTAGGGGATAAGGTATGTAAAATAATCATAGATAGTGGGAGTTGTGTAAATGCCATATCCACTAGTGCTGTCAAAACTTTAGGCTTGTCCACAGTTCCCCATCCAAATCCTTATAAGGTTTCTTGGATAGACTCCACTTCAATTCCCATCAAATATAGGTGCCTAGTCCAAATCCAATTACAGTCCTATCAGGAGAAAGTGTGGTGTGATGTCTTACCAATGGGGGTGAGTAGTATCATCCTAGGTTGACCCTAATTATTTGACCATGATGCAACCCTATATGGCCGATCAAATTCCTGCTCATTCATGCACCTAGGAAAGAAGTTTGTGATCAACCCAACACCACCTAAGAACACTGTCAAGAGAGGATCGAGCCACCTAAAGGAAAAGAAAATGGGAGTCAATTTGATAACTGATAAGGAGATTAAGAAAGAACTCACTGAGGGTACACATGTTTGGATTTTAGCCACTAAGGAAATTCAGGAGCCTTCCCAGAAAGAACGCCCTCAGGAAGTGGCTAAAGTACTAGAAGACTTTAAGGATGTGTTTCCAGATGACCTACCTAACCAACTTCCACCACTTAGGGACATCCAGCACGCCATTGACTTAGTCCCAGGAGCCACCCTACCCAACCTTCCACACTATAGGATGAACCCTACCGAACATTTAGAGTTACAAAGACAAGTAGGGGATCTCCTTAGGAAAGGATTTATTAGAGAGAGTTTGAGTCCCTGTACAGTACCCGCATTACTGACCCCTAAGAAAGATGGCACTTGGAGGATGTGCGTTGATAGTCGTGCCATTAATAAGATCATAACAAAATATAGGTTTTCCATACCCGATTGGATGACATATTAGATATGATGGCCGGAGCAACAATATTCTAAAAGATTGACCTTAAGAGTGGCTATCATCAGGTTAGGATTAGACCTGGGGATGAGTGGAAAATTGTGTTCAAGACCGAGGGTCTTTTTAAATGGATAGTAATGCCATTCGGACTGTCTAATGCTCCTAGTATATTTATGCGGATTATGAATCAAGTCCTACGGTTATTTATAGAAAAGTTTGTCGTAGTTTACTTCGACGACATTCTTATATATAGCAGGACCAAGAAGGATCATTTGGACCATTTGAATCAAGTATGTTTAGCTCTTAGGGAAAATAGTCTCTCTGCAAATCTTAAGAAATGTGATTTTTTTACCCATAGAGTCATTTTCCTAGGTTTTGTAGTCATACCTGACAGAGTTTCTGCTGACCCCAAAAAGATTAAGTCAATTGTAGAGTGGCCTATGCCAAAAAATGTTCATGATGTATGAAATTTTCATGGCCTCACTACTTTCTATAGAAGGTTCATTCGGGGGTTTAGTACCATAGTTGCCTCAATCACGGATTGCATTAGGAAAGGCCAATTTGAATGAACAAAAGCTACTGATAGGGCCTTCCTAGATATTAAGAAGAAAATGACACAAGCACCTATCTTAAGATTGCCTAATTTTTCCAAGATTTTTGAGGTTGCTTGTGTTGCATCTGGAGTTGGAATAGGTGGAGTTTTAAGCTAGGAGAGCCATCCCATAGCTTTCTTTAGTGAAAAATTAAATGAAGCCAAGCTTAAGTATTCTACCTATGATAAAGAGCTCTATGCGGTAGTGCAAGCTTTAAGGTATTGGAGGCACTATCTACTACTGCATGAGTTTGTCTTATTTTTCGATCATGAGGCCCTTAGATTCCTTAGTTCCTAGAAGAAGCTGAATCCTAAGCATGCTAAGTGGGTAGAATACATCCAAGCCTATACATTTGCTTGAAACATCGTGCCAGAACTGAAAATAAGGTAGCCGATGCTTTAAGTCATAGAGCCCTGCTTCTAAACTCGATTAGCACTGAAATCGTTGGATTTGAAAGACTTATGGATGAATATGATAATTGTCTAGACTTTAGTGAAGTTTACCAAGCTTTGAAATTAGGACCATCTAGTGACTACAGTGAATACACCCTTTTAGATGGTTATCTATTTAAGGAAAACAAACTTTGTGTTCCAAAGACTTCCCTGAGAGATTTTTTAATCTGGAAACCCATGCTAGAGGTTTGGCTAGCCATTTTGGAAGAAACAAGACCATATTGATAATTGAGGAGAAATTTTACTGCCAGGCCTTAAGAGACAAGTAGCCAATATTGTTGCCCGATGTAGGACATGAGCAGTTGCCAAACATCAAAGACAAAACACCGGGTTATACACTCCTTTACCTGTGCCGGATTGTCCATGGCAGGATCTTAGCATGGACTTCGTTTTAGGGCTACCCAAGACCCTTAGAAAACACGATTCAATCTTTGTAGTGGTCGACAGATTTTCGAAAATGGCCCATTTTATACCCTGCTCCCAAACTTTTGATGCCTCCAAGGTAGCCAAGCTTTTTCTCAATCAAGTAGTCAAGTTACATGGGTTACCAAAGACCATTATTTCTGATAGGGATGTCCGTTTCACAAGCTATTTTTGGAAAACCCTTTGGCACCTATTAGGAACAAAACTGAAATTCTCAACTGCATACCACCCTCAGACTGATGGACAAGCTGAAGTTGTAAATAGAAGTCTAGGGAACTTATTAAGGTGCCTTGTTGGAGAGAGTCTAGGAAATTAGGATTTACTTCTACCTTGTGCTGAATTCGTGTACAATATCTTGATCAATAGGTCCACAGGTAAAAGTCCCTTTGAGATTGTCCATGGTTACAGACCAAGGAAACCTATCAACCTCATCCCATTACCCACACACACACTTGTATCTGAGTCTGCCGAGTCATATGCACAGCATCTTAAAGAATTACATAAGAAATTAGTAAAAAAATTTAAATGAGTAATGAAGTTTATAAGCATGTGGCTGATTCACGTAAACGGATAAAAGAATTTAATGAAGGGGACTCTGTTATGGTAAAACTTAGACCTGAAAGATTTCCACTAAGAACTATGAAGAAATTGCACGCCCGGGGAGCTGGACCTTTCAAAATAATTAAGAAAATATGATATAATGCATATGTGTTAGAGTTACCACCTGATTATGGCATTAGCTCTACTTTTAATATTTCTGATATGAAATAATTTAAAGAATCGATATTAATTCCTAGTGAGCCTTTTGGACTTCACCTTGCCTTTGAGAGCGAAACCCTACCTGAGTGTCCACCAACAATTCCACTAGACCGGAGAGACAAGATTGAACGTATCCTAGATGACCAACTGATTACTACTAGAAATAAGGGTTATCAGCGTTATCTAGTTCGTTAGCATGGTCGACCGGAATCTGAAGACTCCTGGATTACCCGAGAGGATCTACAACAAATTGACCCAGATATATTAGAAAAATACTACAATCAAACCAATCCTTACTCGATAGGGTCGAGTTCCTCCCAACCGGGGAGAATTGGTGCAGGCACCAGGCTCAGGAAGAGGCTTCAACTAATGCCAAGTTCTTTATGGATAGAAGACTAGGAATTTAAGTCCTATAACAAGTCTATGAGTCCTGTATTTATGTTTATTTGAATAATTGAGTCCTGTTTTATTTCAATTTGGGTTCAATTAAAGTTCAATTAGGCTTTGTATTGAGTCGGGTTCAGAGCTACTTGAGTTGGGTTCCAATTAAGCTAGATCAAGTACAACCAGTTTCACATTAAGTGCAACCAGCTTCACCAACAACTTGGAGCACCACATCATTAATGCACCTTGCCAAGTTGGAGGACAAGTCATGGCACATCACCAAGACACTTCACCATGAATTTTCAAGACAAATTTGAATTCGAATGAAGCTCCACTCTTCATGAGAATAAAGCTCCACTATTCACGGGACGCCCCCTTGTATTTAGGAGTTTGATTTTAAAAGGGCCATTCCACTTTCTTTGGGACGCCCCTTGATTATCTCCATGAAATGTGATGTAGTTTGAATTTGAAAAGGGAGCTTAAGGTTTATAAAAGCCCCTAAATCCTCTTGTAATTCATTGATGAATGAAATGAAAATTTTTTCTAAGAAAGCTTTCTTCCTTTGCTAGCCAAAGACCCTTGAGAGAAGGTACATGTGAGACCTAGGATACTTAACCAAACAAGCTACTAGTCCTTCTTCCAATCCCAATCGGCCACCCTTTGAGAATCCTCTTCAAGCCTCTCCAATTTTGACCTTCCCATCTTCCAAAAGAGATCATCTACAATGGAGTTCTCCACGCCAACAATTGAAGATGATTCAAGCAAAGGATGCCAAAGGAGATCTACTTAAAGCCAAACCTAAGCCACTTCTTCCATTCCTAATTTTCTCTTCCATTTCTCCATTCTTCCACCTAAATCTTTTAATTTTACTATGTATCTATGCAGGATCCCCAGGTCTCCTAGTTTTCAAGGTGAAGGTCTACTATGCCAAGGAATCATAAACAAGGTGCCTTTAGATCTAGAGTAACTCCTTGCCATTCTTAGTACTTCATCTTGAGTGTCCCTTTTCTGAATTTCAGATTATTAATAGCCGGATAGCCATCTTTATAATCTTCTTTCAGATCTGAAATAAGAAAGTAGGCTAGCCCTAACCTGTGTGGTTTCCTAACCACGAAGATCCCTTCTTAATTACTTTGAGAGATTCTTTTCTAGTCTAGTTCTTCTCCTTATGTTCCTTTCATATAATTCTATTTCTTTTACGTAGAATAGCTACATGTTTATCTATTTTATTTTCATTTAGTCCTTCTAATTCCTTTAAATGCTTCATTCGATACATGTTCCCCATCACGTTTGGGACAAATTGGGTAGGAACAAGGCAGTAGTTATTCAGAATAGAAAGGAAAAATGGGTGGAACGGAAATCAAAGACCCCCCGCGAAGGTCTCTTCATAGAAGGCTATCCGATGTAGGCCACCGGAAGTGACCCATTCCCCCAGTCGAGGGACCGAGAGCCGGACGGAGTCCGGGATACCATAGGTGTCCCGGATGGTCGCGAGATCCATGGTGGTTATCACCGAAGCAATCCCCTCGGGACCTGTCGACCGAGGAGGTTCAGTAGCAGGTGCAGGTTCAGGAGCAGGTAGAAGAAGAGGACGAGGTGGAGGAGAAGATGCGGGTTCCCTAATCACTATCCCTCTAGGCACGGGCCTTCTGCTAAGCTCGAAGCGCGCCACATCCTCCTCCTTATAGGAAGAAGAAGAAGAAGGCGGCCTCAGCCTTGAAGGCCCGGCCTCACCCTGGTTAGTGGTGGGGCAGAAGTTTGGTCCAAAGCGAGACATGGAGAAGAAGATGAAAGCCAACAAATAAAAAGGAGGAAGAAGGTAGGAGAAGACGGACAAGAGTCTGAGGAAGAACCTAGCCCTAGAAGGTAGACTCTACTCGACCGGGATGGGGGAGAAAGAGACTAACCTGCTATGAACTTAGAAAGACAGAGATGGCTGGGGGAGCGAAAGAAGAACTTCGGTATGATGGCGGGCATGCAAGATTTGAAAGAAGGTATGTTTTGGGAAAGGTTGCATTTCATTTTGAAGTGACCGGCGCCCGACCATACCGTTACAGCTCCCCCATCGATGGATCTGTGCCACGTGTCATCAATCAGCAAGGCTAGCGTTTGGTTTCAACTGCAGCCACTCTGAATTCTGCACTCACAATAACTGCTCCTTGGACGTGTCCACGTGGCTTCCCAGGTAGGCTGAAGAAATCACTTCATGAAACACCGATGATCGTGGCCATCATTACACCGGATTCTCACCTCTCCACGTCAGCATTGCATTTACTCCCTTCACCCCGAATGCCTCACACCAACGGGACTCGAGAGTGGGAGGAAAATGATGTGGCATGAAGATGATGTGTAATCCCTATCAAATGCCATGTCAGAAAAGCTACCACGGTGGACACTCCTCCTCGGACTCCTTTACCGGGCCGAGCTCCCTCAACATAACAGGATGGCCTGTCGAAGTCGAGTTCCATCCTCCGCCAGGTCGGTGGTGCGGGCACCAGACTCAGAAGAAGACTTCAGAGCTCCATTTGGATCTCTGATTGACATTGCCCGAGAAATTAGGATTTGTAATAAAGGTTGACCTAGTCAACCAGTTTATTTATTTTATTTATTTCTTGAGTCACCATTTAAATTTTGTTGAGTCATGTTGACTCGGTGCAAGTCCCGATGTGGTTTCAATTTGGTCCAAAATGGTGCCACATTTGTCTTCCAATCAAATCAAGGTTCAAGCAAGTGGAGGCCACACTCCAAGCCACACGCCCAGCCACACTCCGAGCACACGCCAGAGTCCAGGAGGCACCACAGAGGCATCCCAGTGTCATGGTCCCCACATCCAAAGAAGAAAAAATCAAATTGGAGGCTACTTTAAAGGAGGCGCCCATACCTGCCTATTTTACCTAAGCAAAGAAGGAAGAAGACTTCTCTTGGAGAAGAAATCAAAGAAGGACATCCAACCTACTCCTAATTGAAGTTCAAATCAAAATCAAAGAGCTTAACTTGGAGTGGAAGAAAAGAAGAAATACCATAAGAAGAAGAGGACTCCAAATCCAAATCCAACTCCAAAGGAGGCGCCATAAAAATTCCAAAAAAATTCCTTTATGGCCGTCCCAATTTTTTTTGAACTCTTGGTCGGCCAAGAGAGAAGATTTTCTACCTAATCTAGTGGTTGGAGGAGTTTAGTCCCACATGGGAATTTGTACAAGCTTGGAGAAAATTTTAGGTCTATATAATAGACCTCTCTTTGTAACTTTAGAAAATCAATGAAGAAAAATTATTTTTGATATTCTCTTGTGTTGAGTGACCTAGGTTTCTCTTCTTCCACACTATTCTAAGTGTTGAGCTCCGTGAGGGGGTAATCCGGGTTCCATTGGAGGCTTGAGGAGGTGAGAGATCTCCATCTTTATCCAAAACCCTAGGTTAGCCACTTGAAATTCCAAAACCCTAGCCACCCTTCATTATTTTCAATCCATCAAACCCTAGATCCTTCCATCTCCCACGGCCTCTCTCTACAAGTCCAGGCCGTCCACCTTCATCCGATCCAGTCCGGCTACTTCAGATCCAGAGCAAGTTCCAAGGAAAATCACATCAACATCCAGGAAAATCCAGTTTTCAGCAATTTCGATCTTCAAGTTCATCAACCTGGTAAACTTTCCCTTGACTCTCTGATTCCATCAATTGTTTTTCTTCTCTTCAGATCTTGAGTTCAGGAGAAGCCAACCCGCCAAAGGACCAGTATTGGAGGATCCATTACGAAGATATCTGAATCCGAGGATCCAACAATCTTCTCGGGAGAGTTCTTCCACCGAAATCTGTGAAGATCATTGCCTGGTTAGATAAACCATCTCTTCTCTTTATTTCTGTTCTGTTGAAAGTTCGGAGCGAAACCCTAGGTCTGGGAGTTTCTCAACCCCCAGCGATCCGTTGCTTCTGAACTACTCTGATAATTTAGTTTCCTTAAAATTGTGCTTTCAATTATCATATTAGTATCTTTCAATGTTAGGTTAACTTTTCTTTGATTTGAAGCCAACTTCTACAAACATATAAAACAACAAAAAAATTAGTTAATCTTAATTTACTTCCGCATCGCATCCCTTATTTGTTCTGCATCATTTTTGGTATCAGAGCCCAGTCTAGGGTTTCTGATTTGCTTGCTTGCTTGTTTTGATTGTTCTCTTTTTATTTTGTCTGCTCGAAGTAGACTCCCCAGGACGTCCGGTCCTAGGAACTAAGCGAGGCGCAAGCCTCCTCCTCCCATTCCACGGGGTTTCCTAGGGCGTGTAGGGGATCCATTGGGTTATAACTTCGTAGCAGGGATTATAAACGGGGAAGACAATCTAGTTGCAGCCCGTAATTGCCCTGTTGTCTGAATTATTTCTCCCTGCATAAAACTCCGAATTGCATGATTTTTGCTTCGTTGAAACCAGTATAATTGAACCTATTTTCCATAATTTTTCTGTGATTTATTGGTTTCGGTAAAAATTCTGAGCATTAAAATACAGCAACTCTGTTTTTTGTGTTCTGCAATTCAATTTTTTTGGAGTGATCATCTCATAATTTACTTAAGGGCAATTGAGCATCTAAGATAAGGGGAGGAGTTAATTACCTCTCCTTAGTCCAAAACCACCATCCAATCATTCGAACCTAGACCTAATTTAAAATCAGTTAGACCTAATTTGCCCTAGTGGGCTAGGGACACCAATTGGTCGGGTCTAGGCTAGTGTTGAGTCAGTTTGCCGAGTTATTCTGTGTGTGCTTAGCACTCAGTGTCTAGAACGGTGGTTCAGGGATCCATTCCCGAAGGACTTGTGTGCTGGTCCGCCTACCTGGCCAATCACTGATTGGTGTCTAGGATTGGCAATCAGGGACCTAACACTCCCCTTACACCTGCCTGGCTGAGTCCTGAGTTACTACAGGCTAGCTTGCCACTCTGATTGGGCATCTAGTTTGGATCTAGGTCTAGTGATCTAGTAGTCGATTTAGTCTAGTCTCATTTTGTGTGCTTGCTTGAATCATCATGTCTACCAGAAACGGAGTGCCATATCAACCTGGTCAAACCCAACCTGATTTAGAGGCCATGATCAGAACTCTTACTGAAAGTATGGCTAAAATGAATCAGGATATGACAAACACTGTGGCCCAGTTTAGCGCACAAATTCATGAGGATCTTACCCAACTTAGGGACCGAGTCCAAGTACTTGAAGAACCTAGACATCGGAATTGGACTCCTGACCCCGATTTTAATGTGCCTCAACCTCACCCACATCAGGAGCCTAGAAGGCCTTTATATAGATATCCTGAACCTAATCATAGGAGGCCTGACCCAGAGCCTGAAGATAGAGATGATAGGTTCATCAGGAACATCAAATTAGATGCACCCACTTTTGATGGTAGTCTGAACCCTAAGGTGTATTCTGATTGGGAGGGTGAGATGGATCAATACTTTGAGTGGTATGCTATGTCTGAGGAGAGGAAATACAAGTTTGCCAAGATGAAATTAGTGCGTCAAGCTAGGTTATACTGGGGGAACATTGAGCTAACCACTAGGAGACGGAATGTTGAGCCCATAACCACTTGGCAGGGTATGAAAGAAAAACTGAGAGATAAATACCTACCCATTTCATACCAGCAAAACCTGTTAGACCAATGGCAAAACCTGAAACAAGGAAATCGATCTGTCTCAGACTACATAGCTACTTTTGATGAATACCTAATGAGATGTGATGTGAGTGAAGCCCACGAAGTCACTTTGTCTAGATTTAGGGCTGGACTGAGGGAAGATATCAAGAGAGAACTATTTCTGAGAGAGGTTACTGATCTAGACCAAGCCTACCAGATTGCACTGAACACTGAGAAATTTCAGAGAGGACCTATACCTTCTAGGGTTAGTGCCCCAATCCCAAGGAATGGACCTAGCCAAGTTATCCCTAGTAAACCTTTTCAGGGTACTTCTACCCCTAGGCCCATGGACAAAGGTAAGGCACCTGACACCCAGAGAACCCCTAGTTCAAATATCACCTGTTTTAAGTGTCAGAAACCAGGTCACATTTCCAGTCAGTGTACTGCCATAGCCTGTTTCAAGTGTCATAAGGTAGGTCATGTTGCTAGCCAGTGCCCACGGAGATCCCTTTACATAGAAGAGGGAGAGAATGATAATTCCGAGCCCAGTGAGGAATTTGAAGAAGAAGTTTATGAGGCCGGAATGAATTTGGTTGAGGAGTATGAAGGAGAGGAGGAACCCAATGAATCTGACCAATTAGGAGTTGTAAGATGCATCCTATCCCAGAATCTAGTTCAAGAGGATTGGCGTAGGACTAACATCCTACAGACTTTTCTTAAATTAGGGGATAAGGTATGTAAGATCATCATAGATAGTGTGAGCTGTGTAAATGCCATCTCTACTAGCACTGTCAAGATGTTAGGCTTAATCCCAGTTCCCCATCCCAGCCCCTATAAGGTTTCTTGGGTAGATTCTACCTCCATACCCATCCAGTCTAGATGTCAAGTCCAAATCCAAATGCAATCTTATCACGAAAAGATTTGGTGCGATGTCTTACCCATGGGGGTGAGCAGTATAATTCTCGGAAGACCTTGGTTGTATGATCATGATGCCACCCTCTTAGGAAAATCCAATACCTGTGTCTTTAGTTTAATGGGAAGAAGATTACGATCCATTCAGTTCCCCCTAAGGACAAGGTAACTAAAGGAGCCGGTAAGGTTAAGGAGATGAAAACTGGAGTGAACCTAATCAGTGCTAAGGATCTAGAACAAGAAATTCATAGTGGTTCACCCATCTGGATGTTGATTGCTAAGGAGCTTAGAACTTCGGAACCTCAGAACCTCCTCAAGAAGTTAAACCTGTGTTAAAAGAATTTGAGGATGTCTTTCCCGAGGATTTGCCAGACCACCTTCCACCTCTTAGGGATATCCAGCATGCCATAGATCTAATCCCAGGAGCGACTTTGCCCAACTTGCCCCATTACAGGATGAATCCATCTGAGCATGAAGAACTGCAAAAGCAGGTTGGAGAATTATTGAGGAAGGGGTTTATTAGAGAAAGTCTTAGCCCTTGTGCAGTCCCAGCCTTACTGACCCCAAAGAAAGATGGCACGTGGAGGATGTGTGTTGACAGTCGTGCCATCAATAAAATTACAATCAAATATAGGTTTCCCATCCCTAGACTAGATGACATGCTTGATATGATGGCTGGTGCAATGGTTTTTTCTAAGATTGATCTCAAAAGCGGCTATCATCAGGTTAGGATTAGACCCGGGGATGAATGGAAAACTGCTTTCAAAACTAAGGATGGTCTTTATGAATGGGTTGTTATGCCTTTTGGGTTGTCCAATGCCCCTAGTACTTTCATGAGAATTATGACCCAGGTACTTAGAGCTTTCATAGGAAAATTTGTGGTGGTCTATTTTGATGACATCCTGATCTATAGTAAGACCCCAGCAGATCACCTAGGCCACCTTAGAGCAGTCTGCCAAGTTTTGAGGAATGAGAGACTCTACGGTAATCTTAAGAAGTGTGAATTCATGACTAGTAGAGTTATCTTTCTTGGTTTTGTAGTAACCCCTGACGGCGTGGCGGCCGATCCTGAGAAAATTAGGTCCATAGTAGACTGGCCAGAGCCAACCAATGTGCATGAAGTTAGAAGTTTCCACGGCTTGGCTACCTTCTATAGGCGATTCATCAAGGGGTTTAGTACTTTAGCTGCTCCTATCACTGATTGTATTAGGAAGGGAGAATTTCATTGGACCAGTCAGCCCATAAAGCCTTCCTAGATCTTAAGGATAAAATGACCCAGGCACCCATTCTGAGATTACCCGATTTTTCTAAAGTATTTGAGGTTGCCTGTGATGCTTCAGGTGTAGGAATAGGTGGAGTCCTAAGCCAAGAGAATCATCCCATAGCATTCTTTAGTGAAAAACTTAATGATGCTAAGCTTAGGTATTCTACCTATGATAAGGAATTTTATGCGGTGGTGCAAGCTTTGCGTTACTGGAGACATTATTTGCTACCGCAGGAATTTGTACTATTTTCGGACCATGAGGCTCTTAGATTTCTGAACTCCCAAAGAAGCTTAACCCTAGGCATGCTAATGGGTAGAATATATCCAGTCCTATATTTTTGTCCTGAAACATAAGGCTGGAGTTGAGAATAAGGTAGCTGATGCCCTTAGTCGCCGATCTCTGTTATTAACTTCTGTTAGAACTGAGGTCATAGGGTTTGAGCAAATCAAAGAGGAATATGAGTCTTGTCCGGATTTCACAACTGTGTATCAGGATCTAGTTCAAGGACCATCTAGTAATCACCAGGATTATACCCTTGTAGATGGTTTTTTGTTCTTCAAAAATAGGCTTTGCATCCCTAGAACTTCTCTTAGGAAATTTTTGATTTGGAAAATCCATGCTGGAGGTTTAGCCGGCCATTTTGGAAAAGACAAGACCATTCTAGCTATTGAAGACCACTTTTTCTGGCCTAGCTTGAAAAGGGATGTAGCTAATATTGTAGCTAGATGTCGAATCTGCGCTGTTGTCAAACAGCGAAAATAAAACACTGGCCTTTATACCCCACTCCCTGTCCCAGATCGTCCTTGGCAAGATGTGAGTATGGATTTTATGTTAGGTTTACCTAAGACCCAGAGGAGACATGATTCTATCTGTGTCGTAGTCGACCGATTCTCTAAAATGGCCCACTTCTTGCCTTGTTCCCAAACCTTTGATGCGTCTAAGGTAGCCACACTTTTCTTCAATGAGATAGTTAGACTCCATGGCCTACCTAAGACAATCGTTTCAGATAGGGATGTCCGGTTCACCAGTTACTTTTGGAAGACCCTTTGGCATAAGTTAGGGACAAAACTTAAGTTTTCAACTGCCTATCATCCCCAAACTGATGGCCAAACTGAAGTAGTGAACCGTAGCCTAGGAAATCTGCTGAGATGTCTTGTTGGTGAAAACACCAGAAATTGGGATTTATACCTACCAAGGGCAGAATTTGCGTACAATGACTCGGTCAATAGGTCTACGGGTAAGAGTCCATTTGAAATTGTACATGGGTACAAACCTCACACACCTCTTGACCTAGTCCCTTTACCTGTCCACACTCGAGTCTCCGAATCTGCTGAGAATTTTGCACAGCATGTAAAAGACTTGCATAAAGAAATTCATGCCACAATAAATTTAAGTAATGAAACTTATAAGAAGTTGGCTGATACTCAAAGGCGAGTCAAATCTTTTGTTGAGGGAGACTATGTGATGATTAGGTTAAGGCCTGAACGGTTTCCTCCTGGAACCGTTAGAAAGTTACATGCTAGGGGAGCTGGACCATTTAGAGTGGTAAAGAGAGTAGGATCCAATGCCTATGTGCTCGAGTTGCCTCCAGAACTAGGCATTAGCTCTACTTTCAACATTACAGACTTAGTAGAGTACAGGGAGCCAGCTGTGATTCCTAGTGAGCCTTTTGAGCCTAACCCTATCATTGAGAGTGATCCCGACCCTGTGTGTCCACCAACAAACTGGCCTGTGAGGAAAGAGCAGATTGAAAAGATCCTGGATGATCAGGTTATCTCTACTCGTAATCGAGGATACCAAAGGTACCTGGTCCGCTGGCAAGGAAGGCCAGATTCTGATGACTCTTGGATCTCCCGAGAAGAATTACAAGAATTGGACCCAGACCTCTTGGAGAGATACCAGAGCCAACTTGAGCCTTACTCGACAGGGTCGAGTTCCTCCCACCCTGGGAGAATTGGTGCGGGCACCAGACTCAGAAGAAGACTTCAGAGCTCCATTTGGATCTCTGATTGACATTGCCCGAGAAATTAGGGTTTGTAATAAAGGTTGACCTGGTCAACCAGTTTATTTATTTTTTATTTCTTGAGTCACCATTTAAATTTTGTTGAGTCATGTTGACTCGGTGCAAGTCCCGATGTGGTTTCAATTTGGTCCAAAATGGTGCCACATTTGTCTTCCAATCAAATCAAGGTTCAAGCAAGTGGAGGCCACACTCCAAGCCACACGCCCAGCCACACTCCGAGCACACGCCAGAGTCCAGGAGGCGCCACAGAGGCATCCCAGTGTCATGGTCCCACATCCAAAGAAGAAAAAAATCAATTGGAGGCTACTTTAAAGGAGGCGCCCATACCTGCCTATTTTCCTAAGCAAAGAAGGAAGAAGACTTCTCTTGGAGAAGAAATCAAAGAAGGACATCCAACCTACTCCTAATTGAAGTTCAAATCAAAATCAAAGAGCTTAACTTGGAGTGGAAGAAAGAAGAAATACCATAAGAAGAAGAGGACTCCAAATCCAAATCCAACTCCAAAGGAGGCGCCATAAAAATTCCAAAAAAATTCCTTTATGGCCGTCCCAATTTTTTTGAACTCTTGGTCGGCCAAGAGAGAAGATTTTCTACCTAATCTAGGGTTGGAGGAGTTTAGTCCCACATGGGAATTTGTACAAGCTTAGAGAAAATTTAGGTCTATATAATAGACCTCTCTTTGTAACTTTAGAAAATCAATGAAGAAAAATTATTTTTGCTATTCTCTTGTGTTGAGTGACCTAGGTTTCTCTTCTTCCGCACTATTCTAAGTGTTGAGCTCCGTGAGGGGGTAATCCGGGTTCCATTGGAGCCTTGAGGAGGTGAGAGATCTCCATCTTTATCCAAAACCCTAGGTTAGCCACTTGAAATTCCAAAACCCTAGCCACCTTCATTATTTTCAATCCATCAAACCCTAGATCCTTCCATCTCCCACGGCCTCTCTCTCTCTACAAGTCCAGGCCGTCCACCTTCATCCAGATCCAGTCCGGCTACTTCAGATCCAGAGCAAGTTCCAAGGAAAATCACATCAACATCCAGGAGAATCCAGTTTTCAGCAATTTCGATCTTCAAGTTCATCAACCTGGTAAATCTTTCCCTTGACTCTCTGATTCCATCAATTGTTTTCTTCTCTTCCAGATCTTGAGTTCAGGAGAAGCCAACCCGCCAAAGGACCAGTATGGAGGATCCATTACGAAGATATCTGAATCCGAGGATCCAACAATCTGCTCGGGAGAGTTCTTCCACCAAAATCTGTGAAGATCATTGTCTGGTTAGATAAACCATCTCTTCTCTTTATTTCTGTT
The DNA here is from genome assembly GCA_021397845.1 of Areca catechu. Taxonomy (NCBI): domain Eukaryota; kingdom Viridiplantae; phylum Streptophyta; class Magnoliopsida; order Arecales; family Arecaceae; genus Areca; species Areca catechu. Next base: position 18,883,766 of record CM038043.1, read on the forward strand.
CTGTTGAAAGTTCGGAGCGAAACCCTAGGTCTGGGAGTTTCTCACCCCCAGCGATCCGTTGCTTCTGAACTACTCTGATAATTTAGTTTCCTTAAAATTGTGCTTTCAATTATCATATTAGTATCTTTCAATGTTAGGTTAACTTTTCTTTGATTTGAAGCCAACTTCTACAAACATATAAAAACAACAAAAAAATAGTTAATCTTAATTTACTTCCGCATCGCATCCCTTTATTTGTTCTGCATCAGTCGGCTCCCACAAGACCGGATGCCTAGGCCAGAGTCGAGTACCTCCCTTCGCTAGATTGAGCCCCCTACAAGGTCGAGCCCCCTGTGGGCCGAGTCGAGCCCAGCCCTCCTCCGCTAGGTCGAGCCCTTCGAGGATTAGCCCTCTGCAAGGGAGTCGCATAACTGGCCTCCTCCACCAGATTGAGCCCCTAAGAGGTCGAGCCCCCTAGGCCGGAGTCGACCACGCTCTCTCGCCAGGAAGGGCGAGCCCCTTCGAGGCCGAGCCCTTTGTGCAGGAGTCGAGCCCTGCCCTCCTCCAGGCTGAGCCCCCTCGAAAATCGAGCCCTTGGACCAGAGTCGAGCCCAGCCCTCCTCAACCAAGCGGAGCCACTCGAGGTCGAGCCCCTCGAAGTCGAGCCTAGCCCTCCTCCTCCAGGTCGAGCCCCCTTAAAGTCGAGACCTTGGTCCGAGTCAAGCCAAGCCTCCACGCTAAGTGGAGCCCCTTCAAGGATGAGCCCCTCGGAGTCAAGCCTCTGCTCTCCAGTTCTGCCTCCACCTTGGACAAAGGCGCTGGCCACCGAGGGAGTGATCCTGCCCTTAGGGCACCGACGAGCCGCCACGAGAACTATAACGAAGTGCTCTCCAAGCCGTTATAATTATCCGTAGCTACCACTTACACAGAAAAGAAAGAAAGGAGCTCCCTGACCAAGGTGCCACGCTCTCCACCAACCACCTGCATCAACTGGAAGAGGAAGTCAACCAGGGGATTCAAATCCCGGGGATGACGGTCCCTCGATCGAGGCCCTGCCAAGTTTTTCGGAATGGAGCGACCGGAAAGAATGTCAAAGTGCGGTAGCTTCCCCTATCAAGAACAGGGAAAGACGTCCCATCCATGGCACGAAATGCTGCCATTGCACCTGCTAGCACGGGAGAGATCCCGAGATAGGTGTTCAGCAACCACCTAGACTTAAAAGAACCATCAACACCCAAGTGGGGAGGTAAGCTGAAACTAAGCCAAAACTAAGCTAAGAGCACCCAAGCAAGCGAGAGAGAAGAGGCCACACATGAAAACCACCAAGGAGACTGAGAATTCAAGGCTACGGAGATCCACGGGAAGGATCGCCCGGACATAGCCATCCAACTCTAGTTCACCTCGGCCACCACCTTTTCCAGCTTGCTTGAACCACACTCACACATCATTCACTCCTCCTAGCGTGGAGTCCATCTCAGGGGCTCAACCAGGAGGATCTGCTTCCCTGGATCATCACTGACTTGACCGTCGGAGTGCCTCCGCTAGAATCCCAGGCCTGGGTCTCTAACCCTTATTTTACAAGTCCAGAAAAGCAAGCTGGTCCCAAAGAGACAAGGGGCGATCTGACACCGACAGCAGCTACGGGCCACGACGATCTTGGCGGCAACAGTATCCATACTGACTTAAGCATTGGAGTGCCATCACTAGGGATACCCCCGATGGATCTTTTTTATAGGTATCTCTTCCCATAGCCGGCCTGGACCACCCACTCCAACTCTCCCTCTGGTGCTAGATGAATTTTGGCACCAACAGATTAGAGGAAGGGCCTGAATATTTATGGGGAGTGTGACTCGCAAAAAGGAAGGCCATGCTGCCTAAAAAGATCGCCTCTCACTACACCAACACCATGGCCTCTCAATCAATGGAAAGAGCAGTGGAGACGTGAATGATCCATCCCACCTCATGGTAGCAGGAGCCTCACCTCCACCACAAGTAGTGGTGGTAGGCTTAGACCGATTCAACTTGCTTGTCAAGCAAGTCTAAAATCTAGTAGTAGCCATCCAAGCCATCTAGGCTACCCTGTGTTGCCTTCAACGGCACCACTTCCTTTGGTTGCACCACACGTTGCCTCTCAACTTTTGACATTGCCTACATTTTTGCCATTGCTAGTAGTGCAACCTCAATGGCTGGAGTAGCACCACCACCACCGGAATAATCGCAGGTCCCTATGAAGGACCTTGGAGGGGCCACTCATCATTGATGCCATCACCGTGGAAGCCCGAGGGTGAGAAGGCCATACCTTAAAGGCCCCCAATTAGAGCATGATTCCACTCCTGACCGTTGATTCCTACAGCAATCTGAAGCCTTGATGATCAAGATCTTTGAGATCGATCAGAGGCTCAAAAAAATAGATCGCTAAATTGAGGTGATTCGTAATCTTCCTTCAACAGAAATTGATGGGTCAACAACGAGCTGCCATTTGAGGATGAGATCATGCAGGCACCACTTTTCCAGTATTTCAAAATTCCACAGCTTGAAAACTATGACAAGACCACCTACCTTGATGATCACCTAGTGAGTTTCAGAGTAACAATGCTCCTCCATAGGGCTCCCGATCCCATCCTCTACAGAGCCTTCCCTTCTATCCTAAAGGGAGCGGCTCAGTACTGGTATTCTAGTCTAAAGCAATGATCGATACACTCCTTTGAATAACTAAGCCAAGCATTCACCAACCACTTTGTTAACAGTCGAAGATTGCAACATCGCATAAATTATCTCCATACCCTCAAGTAGGAGGGCAAGACAACTCGAACCTTTGTGGGTCATTTCAATGCAGTCACTTTGGAGGTCCATAATCTAGATCAATCCATGCCATGTCAGCACTAGTGAAATGATTGCTGGTGAACGATCTTAAAAAGTCATTGACCAAAATTTATTCTAAAGATCTTGCATGAATGATTACCGGAGCTTAAAAGTATGCTTGGATGGAAGAAGCTCTCATGTTGGAAGAAGGTCCACCCACTTCTATACTGGGAGGTGATAAGAAAACATGGGGACACAAACTCTCCCTAAAACACGAGGGAAGAACTTGGCCTCATTCTAGATCCTCATGAGAAAGAAGCAGGTTCTTCAAAGATTGCCAACCTAGAGAGGCCCCTAAAGCACCGTCATTTGAAAAAATTTATAATTATACTCCTTTAAATGCACCTAAAGAAAAGGTGCTAATGGAGATCAGGAGGCAAATCCCAGAGCCTCCGAAGATGCAGACATTGTTGGAGAGGAGAAATCAAAATAAATTATGTTTATACTATTGGGACCATAGCAAAACATTGAAGAGTATATCCAGCTTTAAGATGAGATTGAAGAAATGATCAGGCAAGGTCATCTCGACCAGTTCATTCAGTAGCAAAGAAGGCCAAGAGAGCGACCGAGATTGTCACAAACTAGTCAAGCAACCACAGTCGCTTCCATCTCCCGAAGGAGGGATCCTATGCCATCAAGAAACATGAAGATGATAATTTGGGGGTGCTGCCAACCCACCCAACCAGCAAAAAGGCGTTATAACGCCAATAGTTTTTTTTTTCAAAAAATATGACAATAGAATTTGGTTTCCATACAATGATGTGGTAGTTGTCACTCTAAATATCAAAAATTATAATGTACATCATATCCTTATTAACAAAGATAGCTCAGCAAATATTTTATACTTTGATGCACTTATAAAAATGGGAATGTCACTTGACTAGCTGGTTCGGGTGGACTTCCCTCTGGTAGGATTCATATGAGATGTGATCCCGGTAGAGGGGATGATCATCTGACCATGAAATGGAGCATTACCCCCTCTGGTCCATTACTCGAATAGATTCCTAGTCATTTAGACACCCTTGGCCTATAGTGCTATTCTTGGATGACCAGGTCTTAATACCTTTTGAGCCATCGTCTCCACTTACTGTCTAAATGTAAAGTTCCCAACAACATATAGGGTCGGAGAGATCCATGGAAATCAAAGCCTAGAGCAACACTGTTATCACATCAAGCTTCAAGAAAAAGAGCCGCCAAGGACTATTCTATCGAAGGTCTGGATGCTCGGGATGACCTAACTGAATAACAAGGAGAGCCAACCGAGAACCTCATTCCCGTACCCCTGGCTGATGGCAAACCTGAATATATGGTTAGGATCAACTCCAACCTAGATCAAGTAACCAGAGACCAACTAATCTCATTTTTACAGGAGAATACTGATATCTTCACTTGGGCACCCTTGGACATGCTGGGAATTGACCCTTGGTAATGGTACATTAGTTAAAGGTGGATCCTAAATGTCTACCAATCAAGCAAAAGAAACAAAGCTTCATACCCGAGCACCAAAAGCTATCGCCAAGGAGGTTGACAAGTGGTGGATGCGGGCTTCATCCGGGAAACTACCTATGCAGAGTGGATCGCTAACCTAGTCATGGTGAAAAAGATGAATGGTAAGTGATGTATCTGCATAGATTTTACCAATCTCAACATAGCATGCCCAAAAGATTGCTACCCATTGCCAAGGATCGACTAGATAGTCGATGCAACTTCAGGCCATGATCTCTTTAGCTCTATGGATGCCTTCTTTGGATATAATCAAATCTAGATGGCCTTGGAAGATGAGGATAAAACTATTTTTATTACTGACCAAGGCTTTTTTTGTTATAGAGTTATGCTATTTGGGCTAAAGAATGCAAGTGCTACTTATCAACACCTAGTGAATAAGGTCTTTAAATATCAGATCGGGCAGAATATAGAAGTATATGTAGATGATATGCTCGTTAAGAGCCAGATGGCTAGGATCCATGTTGAAGATCTCCATGAGACTTTTAACATCCTTAAAAGTATCAAATGAAGCTGAATCCTACTAAATGCACCTTTGGAGTGCCCTTAGATAAATTCTTGGATTTCATGGTCTCCAATAGGGGGTGAAGGATAACTCAGAGAAAATCAAAGCCGTCTATGATATGAGCCCACTGAAGATGGTTAAGGATGTCCAGCGACTTAGTGGAAGGATTGTAGCCCTCAGCAAGTTCATCTCTAAATCGGTCGAGCATTGCCTCCTATTTTTTAAATCCTGAAGCATCCAAAGGACTTCTAGTGGATGGAAAATACTAGAAAACCTTTGTGACCTCAAGAGTTATATCAGCTTCCCTCCACTACTAGGGAAACCAAACCCTGGCAAAGAGCTATTTCTATATTTGGCGACCTTCCCCTCGGTGATGAGCACAATGCTGATTCAAGAGAAAATAGGATCTAGAAATTCATTTACTATGTCAATAGAATTTTAAAAGATGCAGAGACCTGGTATTTGAAACTGGAGAAGTTGGTATACGCACTCCTCATTGCTGCTCAAAAACTCCATCCATATTTCCAAGCTCACACCATCATCTTACTAACTGACCATCCCATAAAGAACATCCTCCATCAGCCTGATATGTCCGGATGCATTGCCAAATGGATGATCGAGCTCTCAAAGTTTGATATTAAAATTAGTCCAGGCCACCAATCAAAGTCCAAACACTGGCTGACTTCCTGACCAAATATACTATTCTTGATGAGTCAGAGGTAATAGAGTTATTAGAACCAGCACCAAATATCGTTCTGAGCCTAAATGATACCTAGAAGATATATGAGGATAGATCATCCAACCCTGAAGGATCGAGGTCGGGAGTAGTCATCACTAGCCTGGAAGGAATTATCACTAAATATGGTCTGTGCCTTGAATTCTGTATAACTACAATGAGGCTAAATATAAGGCCCTAATAGTGGACTTGATATTGCTAAGGCACGGGATGAAAACATGATCAAATATCTCCAAAAAGTCAAGGAGCTAATCAGCGACCTCCAAAGTTTTAAGATCGGATTATTCTAAGAGAAGATAACTCGCGACAGACTTGTTAGCCAAAGTGATAACTATTAGACTTATGGTACTTTCTCGAGGAGCCTATTTCCAGCAAATCAAAAAGCTAATCATCGAGGAGTTATCAGAAGTCATGCAGCTCGATGACAAGCCATGTTGGATCAACATGCTATCAATTTCTTGAGGGATGGTTGACTCCCTATAAATCGAAAAGGCGGTCCATGCCTATGCTGTCAGAAATAGAATTTGCATTGAAAGAGGTTCATGAAGGGATCTGTAAAGATCACATCGGGAAGAGAGCCCTAGCATACAAGTTGCTCCAATAGGACTACTACTGGCAGACCATGTAGTAGGACACCAAGAGGTTTGTAATGAAGTGTGAACTTGTCAGAGGAATGCTAACATTCAGTATCTCCGCAGCACCAATCACTCCCATATGTGTTCGATGGATTTTTATATAATGGAGGATGGATATCCTTGGTCCATCCCTGCGACTTTGGGACAAAGCAAGTTCTTGATAGTTGCTATCGATTACTTCACAAGATAGATGAAGGCCAAGCCACTAGCTTGCATCACCAAATCCAAAGTGATGGATTTTATGTAGAGCCATCTTTTATCACTTCGGCATCCCTCAAGTACTGGTCACCGATAACGGATGGCAGTTCATGGGTGCTCAATTCAAATAATTCTATGAAGATCAAAGAATTTCACATAGCCTTATCTCAATGGCATATCCTCAAGCCAATGGAGAAGCCGAGGTCACGAATTAGACCATCCTACAAGGAGTTAAGAATAGGCTCGTGTTGCCCAGTTGGCAAACCCAAGAGGGGAGGTGAATTGGGTATTTAAAAATTTTTCACAAGTATGTGCTCTTTTAGAAACTTAGAGTAGTGGTGATGCGATTTAAATATGAGATGCGGAAGCAAGTAAGAAACACAATCAACTCAAGCACAAACACCAGTAATTTATAGTGGTTCGGAGCAACCCGGCTCCTACATCCACTCCCAAGATACCACTTGGGATTTCCACTATATTCACCATGAAATACGGCCGGTTTGTTTTTACACCGGGCTCACAAACCAAAACTCAAACTTGGTTTTACACCGAGATCACCAAGAATCCAATACAATGTTAGTTTTCCCGGGCTCACTAACAACCCAAACTTGGTTATCAAAGGCTCACCAAAAACTTAAACAATCCCCAAGTCATAGCCCTTGCTGTACTTGGAACACTAAAATAAAAAGTTAAAAACAGAGCAATACTAATAACAAACCAAACTTTGTCGGATGGTTGCAGTTGATGCCCTTTGAGAAGCCTTCTTGATTGCTCCTTTAGTGCTCTTCAAGGCTTCCAAACTTCTTCAATAAATGACTCAAGTAATTGATGGGAAGTAGGTGTGAACTTGAGTTCTTCCTTGAATGCTCTTCTTGAATGTTTTATGCCCTCTAAAGAGTTTTTCCTTTTTCAAAAGTTCTCTCTTCAAAAAGTTCTTTAAAACATGTTAAATCCTTCATTTATAGTCTCTAAAACTGATCCCAGGTAGAAATAGCCATTGTAGTACCTTGGAAGTCGAAATATAGCCATTGGAGCACTTTTCAGATTCAGAAAATCAATTCTGGAACTAGTCGTTACTCATCAGAAACTGGGATTTGAGTCAGCTCTATTGGGTCGAGTCAGCTCGAATTCTCAGACATGTTGAAACTGTACTCTGGTTGAGTTGGCTCTTCTCAGTCAAGTCAACTCGCCTGACTAGTTTTTCAGAACTGAAAATTTTTACACTCTAGAAGAGTTGGCTCGGTTGCACATGAGTCGGCTCGATTGTCTGGTTCCTCAAAACTGTAATTTTGGTACTCTGGTCGAGTCGGCTCTAACCTCTCCAAGTCGGCTTGGTTAACAGAGTATCAGAAATGCTTGTATTGTGCCAGAACATTGAGTTGGCTTTGCTCCTCGAGTCGGCCCTAGTGGCTTAAGTCCAAAAGTATCCAAACTTCATCAAATAGCTTCCAAACACTATCAAACTTCTTCCAATCCTAATCTAAGTAAAATAATATAGAATTGCCTCTTTTTCAAGAGTTTACACTTAAGTTATTTAGGGCTTTTTAATATTGAATATTTTTTCATGATTATATTGATATACTATAAAGATTATTGAAATATAGGTAGAATGATTATTCTTTTGAAATGTCCTACAAAAACTTCTCAAACATTCAAAAGTATTAGTAACAAATACATGCTCCAATATTTTGTTATCATCAAAATCATTCCAGGGGCGATAATCTTTTCCTTTTTGATGATGACAAAATACTGAGCAGGGAAAAACTTTACAAATAAGTATTATAAACATGTATCGAGAATGTATCAGAATGTATCAATAAGTATCAAGAAGTATTAGGTCTTTTTATATCAGAGTCAATTTTGTTAAAGAAACTGCTTTTGCTTTAGAATGTATTGGAGCTAGTTGAGTATCAGAGTTAAATATATTGGAGCCAATTAAGTATCAAAGTATATCAGAGCGAAATAAGTATCTAAAATATATTAAAAGCAACTAATTTCCATTAATTTAGCATCAAGAAAGTATCCGAGTTAATTGAGCATTAAAATTTATCCGGGTTAATTTATTGTCATTGATTTCCATGTATTAGAGCTTATTAATTTCAATAAAATATCAGAACTAACTGACTTCTCCCCCTGTTTTGCATATTCTCATGAAACTTGAATTTTGAATTTTCCATGCACAACATTTTTCAACATTTTTCCATGTACAATACAAACATTATCATTTTTCCATGCACACAACAAACATTACTCCCCCTTTTTGTCATCAACAAAAAAGGTTTCTTTAAGCATTCAATAATTTTTGAAATAGAGTAAGAATATTAACATGATTTGAGATAATTTCACCTACTCTTATAATCTTGATATTCTTATTAATATTTTCCTTTCTTTTTAAATGGCAATTGTTTGATATTTACTATTTAGTCCAATCTTTATGCATCACAAAAGAGTTGAAAGAGTAGAATAAAATGACATTGAAACAAAGTGCGCACACACACATACACACACACACACACACACATATATATATATATATATATATATATATATATATATATATATATATATATATGCAAGTTTTTTTATACAAAGATACAACCAACAAAAACAAGATCTAGCAAGATCTAATCATTTCTTCCTCACTAGAAGAAGAACCTATTTCTAAAGTAGTAGAAGAGACCCTAGTTTTAAAGGTTTATGCCTAAGACCTCTAAGTCTAGTTCTGGTGGGAGCTTTAGGTACAGTAGTTTTGGTCTTAGGCTTAGCTCTAGATCTAGTAGGAGTAGGCTCGGTCTAGATAGAGGGTAGATCAATCTGAACAGGAGGTGGTGGTGGCTGTCCTAATGGTCTGGCATGAGGTGGTGGCTATCTCAGTACGGATGAGTGCTATGGAGGTGGCCAAGAAGTAGATGCTCCAGATCCTCCAGCTCTAGATCTCACTCAATAATGAAGAGTAGAACAGTCCTCTACTCTGACTTTATCCTCTGAACTCCCTGCTGTAACTCATGTAATGTAAAGGCATGATCTCTGGCAAAGGAGTCAGCTGCTCCTCAAAGTCTCCCAAAGTTAGAGCGTAAGTCTCTGAGGTCAGTACTATGGTCATCCTGGATCCCTTGTCTCATCTCTACAGACTCAGCTCTGCATGTCAACTCCCTTATCTCTATCCGGAACTCCTCTAGGCCTCTCGAGTATTTGGCAAAGATCGCTAAACATCGATCTGAAGGATCCCGTCAGAGTCTCAGTGAACTGAGTGAGCTGCTCGAAGGAAAGACCAGTCTGAGTGTCAACTGAGGTCGATGGTACTGAATGAGCTACTGGTGCTACTGATGGTGCTGGTAGAGTCCTGGGGCTACTGGTCTGTCCAGTCATCCTAGCCTGTCCCTGGGTCTCCTCAGACTCCTCTCTAACAGTGCCAGTAGCTGCAGTCTCATGCTCTGCCTCCTTATCTGAAGACTGATGCAACACTTTCTGACCAGACGTTTTCTTGGCCCAAACTCCTTCGACTTGGTGATATCCCATCCTATGCAGGGATTTCACTGAGTATATGTCAGTGTGGTGAAGAAGTCATCCATCCTCTCCAATCAAGTCTATACCAAACTCCTGGAACAACAAAGTAAACATCATCCCATAAGGCGGACAGGCTTTCGCTCGCCTGGCTACGTCCGTATCTGTGTCAACATAATGAACGAAAGATTAAGGGCCTCCCCCTCAACCATATATCTCATAAACATCATATTACATTCGCTGACCCAATCAAAGTCACCTGTACGAGACAAGAAGATCCTACTAATAATATTATGCAAAAGCCTCATCTCCAATGATAACAAGTTGGCCTGAACATTAGTAACTCCCCCAACTTCTCTTCTTTTCAGTATAAGCCTCAGGGTTTTCTGTTTCTCTTTTAAGTTCAAATGAAGTTTTCCCTGTTAGGCATACGTAAAACCTAACTTATCCTTGATTCATCAACAGTCATTCTAATTCCTTTTATAGTTGATACCACATTATTTTCTCCAAAAGATAAATTTTCAAAAAAACTTCTGACAAGGCTAGGGTAGGTAGGAATATCCAACGAGCAAAAATACACCCAGCCCTGAATCTGAATCCAGTTACCTATTCTAAAATTCTGGTTTTCAAGAAATGAGAAATCAATCTTTCTATCGCTAGTTACTGGACGGTTTTCCATAGGGATAACTTGCCTTGCAGGTACCGGAGACAAATTCCTTGGTTCATCTTGTTCTTCAACCTGAGTTGGCTCATCCTCACACCTTTTGGATCTTCTTTCCTATTGGAAGGAGCTCGGATCCGCACGCCCCTTGGTCTCTTGGCAACTGCCTTCTTTGGAGCCATATGGTCAAGATCTAAGATGGAAAGGGAATATTCGAGTAGTTTTTGGAATGGAAAAGAGAGTGGTCCCCTAAGGCTTCTTTTGAACAGATGGGAAATGAAAGGAATTTTTTAGGGCTATCAGCTTTATAATAGTGTCCGACATTCGAGTCGACTTAACTCCTACTCGAGTCAGTGCGAGCCAAAACTTAGAGAATGGCTCTAACAGCTCTAAAAAAGGTTCCATTCCTTAGATATACTCTAGATAAGGTGGTCAGTAGGCTTAGATTGGTGATGGAGGTCTTCTAGATAATTTTTTTCTTAATTTTAAAGAAATTAGGTCAGAAAAGGGTCACACAAACCTAATATCCTCTAATCATTTGAAATCTATCTTATTAAGTAGCTTAGTAAAGATGTTAGCTAATTGATTTTCAGTTGGAATAAATTCAAGTTCAATATTATCATTTTGTACATGATCCCTAATAAAGTAATGTCTAATTTCTATATGTTTAGTCCTAGAATGCTGAATTGGATTCTTTGTCAAATTAATAGCACTTGTATTATTACGTTTGATAGGAATTTTAGTTTGAATAATACCATAGTCTTCTAGTTGTTGCTTAATCCAAGTACTTGTGCACAACAACTTCCTGCAACCATATACTCTGCCTCAACAGTAGACAGTGCTACATAGTTTTGTTTCTTACTATGCCATGAGATTAAGTTCAATCCCAGAAATTAACATGTACCAATAATGCTTTTTCTATCAATTTTACATCTACCATAATCAGCATCAGAAAATCCAATTAAATTCAATGAAGATTGCTTAGAAAACCATAGACCTAGATTACTTGTTCCTTGTAGATATTTTATGATTCTTTTAACAGCAAGTATATGTGTTTCTTTTGGATTTGATTAAAATTTAGCACATATACAAATGCTAAACAAGATATCAGGTCTACTAGCAGTTAAATACAACAGTGATCCAATCATACCTCGATAGAGTTTTTGATCAATATTATTTCCATCTTCATCCTTGTCAAGTCTGCTGGTGGGGCTCATGGGTGTGCCAATTTCTTTGACTGACTCTATACCAAACTTCTTGATGATTTTCTTGATATACTTAGCTTGGTTGATAAATATTCCTTCTTTTGTTTACTTCTTTTGGAGTCCAAGCAAATAGGTCAGTTCATCCATCAAGCTCATTCAAATTTGTCCTGCATAAGCTCAGCAAATTCTCTACAGAAATTTTCATTAGTTGCATCTAAAATTATATCATCTACATAAATTTGTACAACTAACATATAATTTTTTTTCTTTTATAAAAGAGTGGTATCTACATTATCTCTAATAAAATATTTTCAAGCAAGAATTTACTCAATCTATCATACCATGCTCTAGGTACTTGTTTTAAATCATATAATGCTTTATTAAGTTTGAAAGCATGGTTTTCAAATCCTGGTGATTGTTCTACAAAACTTCTTCTGAAATAAAACCATTCAAAAATATACTTTTTACATCCATTTGAAATAGTTTAAAATTCCTGTAGCAAGCAAATGCAAGTAACAATCTAAAAGCTTCTAATCATGCTATTAGTGCATAGATTTTATCAAAATATATTCCTTCTTCCTGATATATACTTTGGCCACTATCTAGCTTTCTTCTAATTACATTTTCTTTTTCATCTAAATTATTTCTATAAACCCATTTAGTACCTATAACAGGATGATCAGAAAGTCTATTCACTAAAGTCCAAACATTATTTCTTTGAAATTGAATTAGTTGTTCATGCATGACCATCATCCAATTAGGGTCATTTTCTGCTTTTTCTATGTTATTTGGTTCTACTTGTGAAACAAATGCTAGATAATCATGTGCATCTCTAAGTGATGACCTAGTTCTAACTCCTTGTGAGGATCACCAATAATTAATCTTTAGGGTGTGATGTTATATACCTCCATTCCTTTGTAAATCACCATGATCATTACTTACCATTTCTTCACCTTGTCCTGTTGGTTTTTTCTTTAGGCTCATGTCCTCCATAGCTTTATTAATTGTACCTACATCATTATCAATGCACTCTTCTTTTCTAGAAGGTGAGGGGTTAGATTCATCAAAAATAACATGGGCAGATTCTTCAACAATCAATGTTCTCTTATTAAATACTCTATAAGCTTTGTTAGAAGTAAAATAACCGAGAAATATTGCTTCATCAGATTTAACATCAGGTTTTTCAAGATTATCCTTTCCATTATTAAGTACAAAACATTTGCAACCAAATACATGAAAAATAATGATACTTGATTTTCTATCATTCAAAGTTCATAGGGGATTTTCTTTAAATAAGTCTAATCAAAATACAGTTCAAAAATAACAGGCAGTATTCACAGCTTCTGCCCAAAAGTACCTTGGAAGATTGCCTTCACATAATATAGTTCGGGACAATCTTCCAATGTCCTATTTTTTCTCTCTACAATACCATTTTGCTATGGTGTTCTAGGAGCGGAGAAGTTGTGATCAATGATGTACTCAATACAATACTCTTCAAAATATTGATTTTCAAATTCTGTGCCGTGATCACTTCTAATAGAAATAGCTAAAAGAATTTTCTGATTTGAAACTTTCTTGTAAAATCTTTGAAATACTTTGAAAGCTTCATCTTTATGTGCAACAAACAAGACCCATGTAAATCTTGAAAAATCATCTACTATCACAAGTCAGAAAGAAAACATGATCAAATACTTCCAAAAGGTCAAGGAGCTGACTGGTGGCCTGGCCTCCAAAGTTTTAAGATCGGATAGATTTCAAGGGAAGATAATTTCCAGGCGGACTTGTTAGCCAAAGCGGTAACTACTATACCTATGGCACTTCCCTGAGGAGCCTGTTTCTAGCAAGTCAGAAAGCCAATCATCAAGGAATCATCAAAAATCATGAAGCTCAATGATGAGCCATGTTAGATCGACCCGCTGATCAACTTTTTAAGGGATGGTCGACTTCCTACAAATCAAAAGGTAGCCTATAAGATCAAGTATAATCCTCCAAATATCTAATAGATGAAGAGAAACTCTACAAGTAGTCATTTCTCTATCTCTTCTCGTATGCTTGTGCCTATTAGAAGCAAAATTCATGTTGAAAGAGGTTCATGAGGGGATCTACGGAGATCACATCAGGAAGAGAGCCTAGTATATAAGTTGCTATGATAGGGCTATTACTGGCTTACCATGCAGCAGGATGCTGAGAGGTTTATAATAAAGTATGATGCCTATCAAAGGAATGCTAACATTCAGCATCTCCCAATTGCACCAATCACTCCTATATGCACCCCCTGGCCTTTTGCACAATAGGGAATGGACATTGGTCCATTCCCTCCAACTTCCGAACAATGCAAGTTCTTGATAGTTGCTATTAATTACTTTACAAGATGGATAAATGCCAAGCCACTAGCCCGTATCACCAAATCTAAAGTAATGGATTTCGTATGAAGGGCAATCATCTACAGGTTCAGCATCCCCTGGGTACTGATCACCAATAATGGATGGCAGTTCATGGATGCTCAATTTGAAGAATTTTGTAAATACCAAGAAATTTCACACTATCTCACCTCAGTGGCACATCCCCAAGCTAATGGAGAAGCCAAAGTTATGAATCGAGCCATCCTCCAAGGGATTAAGAGGAGGGTCAATAAAGCAAAGGGTTATGATCGATGAGCTCTACCATGTGCTTTGGACATACCAAACCATATCAAGGGTTCTGATAAGAGAAACATCCTTCAGCCTGGCTTTTGGGATAGAAACGGTGATACCCATTTAAATCGAAGTGCCCTCGACATGGGTCATGAGTTATGACAAGCAAATCAACCCAGAAAGATGACTTGTAGACCTAGACCTGATAGACGAGGTTTGAGAGAAGGCACACATTAAAATGATAGCATACCAGCATAAGGTCACCATTACTTAATGCCAAGGTCTGGGGCAAAATTTTCAAGACTGGTGATCTAGTGCTCCACCAAGCAAAAGTTTTCCAACCTAGCCAAAGAGGTAAGCTCTCACCAAACTGGGAAGGACACTACGAGGTAGAAGAGATCATTAAGCCCGGAACCTATTGATTGAAATAATTAGATGGAACTCCTCTACTTCGACCATGGAACTCTGCAAATCTATGGATCTATTATCAGTAATGTGCCTTCCCATTCATATAAATAAAAGTTCGTTCTCTTGTTAATGTCTGTAGTTGAGAAGGTTGCCTAGCAAAAGTCTCCCAAAAGTGAATTACTTAGGCCAAACGAGATCCATGAAAATTTATTTAAGGCAATTTTTGGTTAAAGAGTCAAGCTGCTTGCAAAGCCAAGATCCCATGTCAGGAGGCTTAAAAATTTATTGGCCTAAGAGATTTGTCCTTAAAGGACCAACACAAAGGATCCCAACTAAAATTGCCAGTAGCGATTGAAAGCCCATAGGCTCTAGTAATCAGAAGCTCATAGGCTCCAGCGATCGAAAAGAAAGCAATCAGAAGCCCATAGGCTCTAGCGATTAAAAAAGAAAGTGATCAGAAGCCCATAAGCTCTAGCGATCGAAAGCCCATAAGCTCCAGCAATCGGGTAGAAGATGGTCAGAAGCCCACAGCCTCGAGTAGCCAATTATTTGATCGTTATCGTAGGCGGTCAAAAATAATTCACCAACTCAACTCTATAGCTAGGTGTGAGTCAGAATCGTATCCTCAGGGACCTTAGGGCTAAGTTCTGATTTAAAAGGAAAAGAAAAGTAATTGTCGTGGAAAAATAAAAGTGAGCAAGAATTAAACTACTTCTAAGGTGAAAAGCAAGTATGAGTGAGTATTTCAGGAGAGGACGAGTGATTGTGTAGTGCTGAATTGCATTTCTCTTATAATTGATTTTAGAGATTTACCTGTCTTTCCTTGGCATGCCCCATACCTATGGCAGATCACGGTGCGTCTTTGGTAGGCACTAGGTATTCAACTCTTCTTCCCTCGGCATGCCCCGTACCCATAATGGATCACAGCACATCTCCGGAAAGCAAGAACTATCCCTAACCTCAATCTAACATTAAAGCACAATAAACGATGAATAAAAGAGAACAAATATGAAGAAAGTAAAATATACTCTTTTATTGTAGAACGAGAAGTACAAAAGACTGAGAACCAGCTCTTCCCTCTCGAACTTCAACACTAACTCATTTTAAGTAGATCATCTCCTGCCCCATGTGCACAAGCTCTAAGAGACTCCAGGGAATTGGAAGAGAGTGAAGATTAGGAACCAGTGCCAGTGCAGTGGAAGTGGGAACCAAGCCAGTGCAGTGGAAGTGGTCACCAGTCAGGGGTCAGAAGGATGATAGAGCAGAGAAGGGAGAGAAGAGGAATAGAAGTGGAATAGCAGAGGAATAAAAGTGGAATAGGGGAATAGAAGGGGAATAGTAGAATAGAGGTGGAATAAGAGAGGAATAAGGAAGGAATAGAGGAAGAATAAAAAGAATAGAGGAGGAATAGGGAAATAAGGAAATAGTAGTGGACTAGGAGAAGAGGCTCAGGGCCTCGATGGCTCTGGGCCTCGATGGCTTCCTTAACTCTCCAGACTCCTTCCTTTTATAGGCACAACCCCAACAAATTCAGTTTCTTTAACAAAAACCCATTTAAGTTCCAACAAATCTCCAACCAAGTTCTAGTACTTCTAGCTTCGTTCTGTTGCAACGATCTCAACCTCCAAATAACTTTCATTTTTAATCCAACTGAACTCCTCGGTTGCTCCAACGGTCTCAACAAATCCAACGAAGCCACCTCCGTGGCTTGGATGAACGGCATCCAGACTGCCCCAATGAACCCAATTACTGTGGAATGGGCGGTGTGACATTGCATGGCAAGCAGCGGATGGCATGGCTTGGCCGAACAGGGAGGGTGAACAGGTGGCGGCGAGGTGTGACCGAACAAGGCTACAAAGTGATCGATAATTTATCCCTGTTCATTGGCTTGCCCCAATGAACCCATTTATTGAGTTTCATTGATAATTTATCCCTCAGCATCTCTAGTACTATCTAAATCATTAATCAATCATTGATTAAAGTGCCTTTGTAACTCTAATTCGAGACAATAATTAGGTATACATAACATGATCATTTCTAATCGTACTTGAAGATCTAAGTAAGTCAAGTTTATCTCTCCCCACAACTTAATCGATATTGTCCTCAATAAAGTAGGAAAGAAAATAAGAGTATAATAGAAAAGAATATACCTGGAGTTAATGTGCTTGGGGAGTTGAAGAAAGCTTCATGAAGTAGCGGGTTCCTGTTTTGCCACCTAAGTTCCTAAAAATGCACTAAAAGAAAGAAAGATAAGATTGTTGGGTTGCCTCCCACCAGTGCTAAATTTAATATCTTCAGTCGGACGCTGTGAGGGAGTATTACTGATACTAAGCTTGGATACATCCCTCCAGATTTTCAGAAGATAGAGCCAATCAGGAGGCCTTGTCATCATAGCAGAAAAACATTCGTAGAGTTATTGATGATGAATATCCCTGATCCATAGAGTATACTGGGCAAGCATGCTAGACCAAGATTTAAAAATTTATAACAAGTTGGCTTAAGATTAGGAGGGATTGTGTGTATTGGGCGAGAGTGGGGTGGGGGCTTGAAAATTTTGCTATCTCTAGAAAGATTTACCCTAATCCCTTCCGATGGCACTTTATCCAAGTTAATTGTATGTCTGTCTCCATACATCAATTTAAAATAAAAGATAGATTTTGGAGATGATCCACGAAAGTAGTGCCAAATATAGAAAAATTAGCTATAAACTCTTTAAGATCATTATCCCTCATTTCATAAACATCCCATCCAACAGCTTGTCTATGCATCTTTAGAACACCAACTATTCGATCTTTCTGAGTAGAGATCACTGGTAGGGTGTCATTAAGTATGACAGGAAGTGGCTTCAATTCTAAATTTGGTGGTGATCCTAACAGAGGCATTATTGGGAGGCTAGGTGTTGGCTCAACTTGTTCCATCAAAAGTGGGGTGGGTTTGAAATGTTGTGTATCGAGTAGGTTATTCCTCCCTATGATATATTCATCTTCATTAAAATTATTTACCTCACACTGAGCCATATAGGGATCTAATGAGTTCTGGGGACAACTTAGAGGTCTGGCTTCTCCTGTTATGTTATTCTATTGTGGTTCTTGGGGATCCTCAATTATTCCATCATATCATCAATTTTTTTTCCATCCCATAAAAGGAATTGATGATTCTAAGGCACTTGGGAAGGGAACTATTAGTGAGTGAGATGATAATGGAACTAGGTCATCCCACCATTCTGCCTTAGTGGAACCATCCATATTGGTTTCTACGATAGTGCTAGGTTGTTCTATAACCAATTCATTTCCGAGAGTTATGATTGATTGTTCAAAAAAAGTTAAAGGGTCCTTAGAATCTTCAACTTAGTAGTGTCCCTCAAAATTACTCTCGGATTGACTGGGCAGTATTCCTACCTCCTTTCTATTAAGTTTAGCTAATAATCAGTCAGTCTGATCAAAAGTTCATCGAGATGTTGCTGCTGAAGCATAATCTTTCTCGATTCGGTCCATGGCTTGCAAGGCCTTCTCTTGAAATGGTAAACTATAATTTGGAGAAGGTTGATAACATGGATAGGGTTGATTGTAATAAGACTCATCTACGAACGGAGGTCTTTGTGGTACCGGGATAACCACTGGGTGTGGTTGCTATGACAAATCTGGTTGAGTCCCCCAACCTTGGTTGTAAGCATTGAAGTGTAGGTTTTCTCCTGGTCTATAAGCCATATAAGTTTGATCTTGATAAAATTGGTCATACCTAGACTCAGGGAATTGATACGTGGCTGAGCACTCACTTACGAAGTGAGTTGGACTCGGATATGTGGAGCATGCCTATTATGCTCCACATAATAGAAAATCATACATAATGCCTATCAAGCACTATTAGGCACTATTACATAATAGGCATTATGTAAAATGCATCATGGTTGATAGTGGAAGCTCCACCAATGTGCTTTTTACAATGCTTTCTCTAGGATGAACATGTCCTCTGCTCAGCTCAGACCTGTGCACACACCCCTCGTCGATTTCACGGGTGACTCTGTAGGGGTCGAGGGGGAGATCACTCTCACCATCACTGCCGACCCGGCCTCAACCTGCTCGACACGGTCATTTCTACAAAGTGGCTGTTGGTACAATTTCCAACTCCCTACGGTGTCGGGGAGATGATAGGGGCACCCCATCCAATCCAGCACTACCTCCAGACCGTCCCCAGGGCCAAGGCTACCGAGGATGACCCCAGCATGGACGACCTCGACCAAAGGGCACAGGACCCCAAAGGTGGCCCGGTCGAGCGCCTGCTATCGTATCCCCTTGGAACCGACCCGGCAAAGACGATGCAGATAGGGGCGCAGCTGCAAGATGATGAGCGAGCCCACCTACTGGAGTTTCTCTGAGCGAATGCCGACGTGTTCGCTTGGATGGCTACCGACATACCTGAGATCCCACCTGAGATCATAACCCACAAACTGAGAATCGACCCAAAGTATCGCCCTGCTCGGCAGAAGAAATGAAGTTTCGCCCTAGAAAGGCAACAAGCAATCAACGAGGAGGTAGACAAACTTCTCGCGATCGGCTTTGTTTGAGAAGTACAATATCTGAGCTGGCTGGGTGAACGTGGTCATGGTGAAGAAGAATATGGGAAGTGGAGGATCTGTGTAGATTACACCGACCTCAACCGAGCCTGTCCAAAGGACAGTTCTCCCTACCGAAAATTAACTAGTTAATGGATGCCACCTCGGGGCACCATTTGCTCTCCTTCAAGGATGCATTCTCCGGATATAACCAGATCGGATGCACCAGAGGATGAGGATCACACTACCTTCATCACCGACTTGGGGACGTATTGCTATCGAGTGATGCCGTTCGGCTTGAAGAATGCCGGTGCCACATATCAGCGACTGGTCAATCAAGTCTTCCAGGACCAGGTTGGTAGGAACATGCAAGTATACGTGGATGACATGCTTGTCATGAGCAAGCCGAGCTCGGACCACGTCGCCGACCTCATGGAGGCCTTCCATAACCTCCGAGAGCACAAGATGAAGCTGAACCCGGTGAAGTGCGCCTTCGATGTGGGCAGCAGGGAAGTTCCTTGGATTCGTGGTGACCTAGAGAGGGATTGAGGCAAACCTAGAGAAGGTCCAGGCAATCATTGACATGGAGCATCCGACCTCAAAAAAGCAGGTGCAATGCTTGACGGGTCGCATCACCGTGCTGAGCCGATTCATCTCGAGGTCGGCGGATCGCTGCCTTCCTTTCTTCAAGGTGCTGTGCAAGATGAGCGACTTCACCTAGACAGAGGAGTGCAAGATGGCCTTCAAAGATCTCAAAGACTTCCTGGCATCACCACCACTGCTCTCCAGGCTGGAGGCGAGAGAGGAGCTCCTGTTGTACCTAGCGATCTCTCCTCGAGCCGTCAGCTCGGTACTCGTCCATGCGAATCAGGATGGGTTCCAGAAATCGATGTACTATGCCAGCAAGCTCCTTCGGGATGTCGAGATCAGGTACACCCAATCTGACCTGAAATCATGTGTTCTATGCCAGCAAGCTCCTTCGCGTACCGACCAAGGTTGTCCTAGAAGGCCCAGGTACTGGCCGACTTCGTGGTCGAGTATGCAGGACTCGCTGAGGAGCTAGAGCAGACGACCCTGGAGCACCAAGTGGAGCCCAGAGCTGAGGAGTCTTGGATCCTCCACATCGACGATGCATCCAACACGAGCGAAAGCGGAGCAGGTCTTATCCTTGCTAACAATGATAGAGTTGTAGCCGAATGTGCACTCAGTTTCAAATTCGCCGCCACGAATAACCAGGCGGAGTATGAGGCACTCCTCGCAGGCCTCAGAGTCTCCCGCGCGGCTGGGTGCATGAAGCCTGAAAGTCTTCACTGACTCCCAACTGGTGGCCGAACAAGTTTCCGGGAAGTACAAAGCCAGAGATCCCCAGATGATGAAGTACTTTGAATGGGTCCGCTCGAGCATGGCAAGTTTCCGGCGCTTCAACATTTCCACATCCCCCGTGAAGAGAATGCTCGCGCCGACATGCTATCAAGACTCGCAACCCTGCCAAACTCATCACTAGGGCGAGCCCACATTGAGTACCTCGAAAGTCCAAGCAATGAAGTTTCCGGAGAGGTGCAGCAAGTTACCCCAAAGTCGAGCTGGATGGATAAGTACATCAGATATATCACCGAAGGCATCCTACTGGAAGATCGCGTAGAGGCCGGCCTTATCAAGAAAAAGGCCTCGTGGTTCGTCCTGATGGAAGAACAACTCTACCGCTGATCCTACTCCTATCCGCTCTTGAAATGTCTAAAACTCGCAGAGGCAACCTTTGTGCTCCAACAGATACACGACGGCCTTTGTGAAAATCATGTCAGGGGGAGGACACTTGTATACAAGGCCCTCCGACAGGGATACTACTGGGAGACCATGAGGGAGGACGCTGCTGACTTCATGAAGAGGTGTGACCAGTGCCAGCGCCAAGCCCACATACAGTGTCAACCAGCAGCTCCACTCTCCCAGCTCTCTGCCCCATGGCCTTTCGTCCAATGGGAGATAGACATCCTGGATCCATTTCCACCTGCATCTGGGCAACGGAGGTTCCTCATAGTGGCCATTGACTACTTCACCAAGTGGGTAGAGACAGAGCCACTAGCATGGATCATGAAAGCCAAGGTCCATCAATTCTTTTGGAAGTTGATCATCTGCCGCTTTGGGCTTCCACATAGCATCATCACCGACAACGGGCGGCAATTCAATAACTAGGAGTTCAAAGAGTTCTGTGCCGAGCTCGGGATCCGACATCATTTCACCTCGGTGGCTCATCCCCAAACCAATGAGGAGGCCGAGGTGACCAACCAAACCATCCTCTAAGGACTCAGAACCATATTGGACCAGGCCAAGGACAGGTGGGCGGAAGAACTTTCCAGTGTTCTCTGGGCTTACCACACAACACCCCAGATGGCCACGGATAAGATGCCTTTCAGCCTTATCTTCAGCGTGGAAGCCATTATTTCGATTGAGCCCGGCGTGCCTATACTGCGGGTATAGCAATATGATGAAGCGAAGAACCCGGCGCACCTCCTTCTCAACCTGGACCTCCTTGAGGAAACCAGGGACAAGACCTAACTCCGAATTATGACTTACTGGCAGTGCGTAGCCCGATACTACAATGCATGGGTAAAATCGAAGGCCTTCCGCCCGGCGACCTGATGCTACGCCGAGCTGAAGCGTCTCAACCCCGAGAGTGTGGCAAGCTCTTGCCGAATTGGGAAGGCCCTTACAAGGTGATCGAAGCTCTCCCATATAGAGCTTACTATCTTGCGAGTCGGGACGGCGTCAGATTCCCGTGGACGTGGAATGCCTGCAACCTGAGAAAATACTATCAGTAATGTAAAGCCTCTTCCTCATAATAATAAAGATCCTTTTTTGTGCAATCTTCTTTTGCTTTGCAAGGATATCGCTGTCCGACCCAAGGTCTGGCACGCTAAAGCCCGGAGCCCCGCTCTCCAGTACCGAAGCCCAGAGCCCAGCTCTCCAGCACTCGTGCCCGGAGTCCAGCTCTTTGGCACCAGAGCACGAAGCCCAGCTCTTCGGCACCAGAGCACGAAGCCCAGCTCTCCGACACCGAAGCCCGGAGCCCAGCTCTCCGACACTCAAGCCCAGAGCCAGCTCTCCGACACTGGAGCCCAGAGCCCAGCTCTCCGGCACTCAAGCCGGAGCCCAGCTCTCTGGCATCGAAGCCCAGAGCCCAGCTCTCCAGCACTCGAGCCCGAATTCCAACTCTCCGACACCAGAGCATGGAGCCTAGCTCTCTGACACCGAAGCCCGGAGCCCAGCTCTCCAGCACTCGAGCCCGGAGCCCAGCTCTCCGACACTCAAGTCCGGAGCCCAGCTCTCCGGCACTCAAGCCCGGAGTCATGCTCTCCGGTACCAAAAGCCCGGAGCCCAGCTCTCCGGCACTCAAGCCCGGATCCCACGCTCTCCGGCACCAAACCGGAGCCCAGCTCTCCGGCACTCAAGGCCGGATCCCATGCTCTCCGACACCAAACCGGAGCCCAGCTCTCCAGCACTCAAGCCCGGATCCCATGCTCTAGGCACCAAA
Source organism: Areca catechu (assembly GCA_021397845.1). NCBI lineage: Eukaryota > Viridiplantae > Streptophyta > Magnoliopsida > Arecales > Arecaceae > Areca > Areca catechu. Next base: position 18,906,676 of record CM038043.1, read on the forward strand.
GCCCGGAGCCTAGCTCTCCAGCACTCAAGCCCAGATCCCACGCTCTCTGGCACCAAAGCCCGGAGCCCAGCTCTGTGGCGAAGCCGGAGTCCAGTTCTCCAGCACTTAAGCCCAGATCCCATGCTCTCCGGCACCAAAGCCCGGAGCCCAGCTCTCCGGCACTCAAGCCTGGATCCCACGCTCTCCAGCACCAAAGCCCAAGGCCCAGCTCTCCGACACTCAAGCCCAGAAACTCCTGAAGCCCAGCACCTTGCAGACACCTGGCGGGATCAATAAATCCAGCCCCGGAGCTCAGCCTTGCAACACACGCTCAGAGCTGGTCCAAGCCAAGGTCCAATAGACCTCTTCAAGCAAAGGCTCAGAGTCTTGCGACTGCCTCGCCCGCGAAGTGGGTGTAGCCCAGCAAGCAAAGAAGTTCCTTCCAAGCTGGCCAGCATGCCCAGTACTTAGTAGCGAAGGGCCCGGATCCTTTGCACTCAAATGCTCAGTGCTTATAGAAGTACGTGCACATGGGCAGTTGAGAAGGGAGGGAGGCAAGTTCGACAAAGTGCAAGAAAGAAAGGAAGAAAAGAAAAATGCAAGTCAAAGTGGCTAAAAAAATATTCCATTAATGATTATAGAAGTTCTTATATGTCCTGGGCCCGACATGCCGGCCAGCCCAGGTCAGAGAAAAAAGGAAAAGAAAAATTACAAATCCCAAAACTATCCGACCGGTGCCTTCCCGGCACGGTGCTCAGAGGGGGCGCCGCCTTCTGGAGCCTCCAGTGGCAGGGCTTCGGCTTCGACTGCTTCCACCGACATAGCTAGACCAACGACGGTAGCTGGTTCACCCGCCTCGCCCGAGCCGGGAGTCGGATCTGGGTCTGTCGAGCCTGGAAGCCTCAGCCTGCTAATGCGCTCATCGGGGATGAACTCCTCCACCCGGGACTTACAATACATGAAGCCCTGAAGGAATGAGTCCGTCACCACCTCCTTGAATTTGAGCTTGAACTCTTTGGAGGCCTTGTATTCTGCCACTACCTCGACAGCACTCTTCCTGGCAGACTCTGCCTGCTGGACCACCTCGGCGACCTTTTTCTTCGCAGCCTCCGTCGAGTTGACTGCCACTGCAGCCTTCTTCTCGGTGGCAGTGGCCCAAGCCTTAGCCGCCTCTAACTCTGCCAGGAGTGATTGGGCCCGTCCCTTCTCCCTAGCAGCCTCCACATCAAGCTCCTTCGACCTGGCCTCCTTGGCCTTGAGCTCTTCCAACATGCCCTTGGTTCGGCTTCTCTCCCAGTCTAAGGAATCCTCAAGGTCCTTGATCTACCTCTCGGCCCTGGCGACTTGGCTTCGAAGCTCCTTGATCTTTACGGAGGCCTCCCAGGCGTCATTATTCCTCTGCTTTACCTCCTCCTTCAGGGACTCGAGCTCTGCTCCCTATAGCCTATCCCTCTTCACCCAGGTTTGGCAGTAGTCCCTTATAAGGAGGAGCTCGGTGCCAAGCTGCACCAAAGAAGACATCAGTCCCGAAGGTAAGGGGAAAAGAGCAAGGCAAAGCCAAATGAAGGAGGACTTACCGAGAAGAGCTCGGTGAAGGTCCTGCCAATGGCATCGCCGAGAAGCTTCCCGGCCTTGTCTCGCCGATCGCACGACTGGACGGCGAAGTCCATCATGCGCTCGGCAAGCCTCTGGTCCCGCACAAGAGAGATGTTCGGAGCCAGCTTGAAGGGGACCCGGCAGTAGTCCCTCTGCCTCATGCCTGCTGCCAATGCGGAATCGCCAATCATCCCAGTTGGAGAAGCGTCTAGGGCACACTAGGAGATCGGCGCCACTCCGGACGACGCCGCCGCTGGCTCAACCCTCTCAGGTTCTCCCTCAACTTCGACAACCTCCGGGGGAGGCGGTGTCATTGTGGCAGCAACTACGGCAAACCTAGCCCGGATGACAACCTCGGGCTCTTGGGCCGGGAGTGGGTCAACTCATCTCGGCACCTCCGAAGCAGGCTCGACGATCCTCCTACTCGGCTCGAGAGTAGGCTTGGTCGCCCCTCTGCTCCGCCCGGAGTCGGGCGCTGCCCTTCTCGGCTCGGTTGGCGTGACAGGAGCAGTCCCCGCGTCGCCTTCGACATGGGCCCTCTTCGGGGAGGGTTCATCGGCCTCCTTCGACACACCCCTCTCCTGGGAGAAGGAGAGGAGATCATCCAGAGCGAACTTCATACCTGCACAAGAAGAAAATGTTAGTTCTGAACTCAGAAAATCTGAGAGGAGGCATAGAGATACAGTGCTCGAGTCGAACTCACCCAACTACTAAATTGGGCTGGCTCCGGCTTCAAAGAGGTTATGATTTGACAACAGAACCTCCAGGGAGGGGACCTGGTCGGCACGGAGCTGGTCGTACACCTCCCGATCAGCCGAGTAGACCGCAAAGTTTCGATTGAGGGACCAATCCAGGTCGCTCCAGACCTAGTCAAACCACCCTCGACCGAGGCAAAGAAATTTGCTCTTCCACCCTTTGATGGAAAAGGGGAGCTCAACTTTTATGCCCTTCGGGTGAGAAGAAATAAACCACCACCCTTCCTCAGTGGGGTGGTGCTTCAGGGTAAAGAAAATCCTGAATGAGGAAAAATGGGCAACGATCTCGTGAAAGTGACAAAAAACTACAAAATAGAAAATTGTTCTTATGGCATTGGGGATGAGCTGAACAGGAACCAGGAGATAATTACTCAACATCGAAAGAAAGAATGGATGGATTGGAAACCAGAGGCTCCCTGCGAGTGTCTCCTCGTAGAGGGCAATCCGGCGCGGGCCACTGGAAGTGACCCGCTCCCCGGGTCGAGGGACTGAAAGCTGAATGGTGTCCGGAACACTATAGGTCTCTCAGATAGTCGCAAGTTCCTCGAAGGTGATCGTCAAGACGACCCCACCGGGACCTGTCGACCGAGAAGGTTCAGGGGCTGGTTCTAGTGGAGGAGGAGGAGAAGACGCTGGTTCCCTAATCACTATCCCTCTCGGCACGGGCCTTCTACTGAGCTCGAAGCATGCCACATCCTCCTTATCAGAGGAAGATGGCGGCCTTGGCCTAGAAGGTCCAGCCTCCCTTTGGTCGGTTGAAGGATGAAAATTGGGACCGAAGCGAGACATTCCAGAAGAAGAAGAAAAAGAAAAGGGGGGAGGATGAAGGCAAACCGGCATGAAAGAAGAAGAAGACAAACGAAGCCCGAGGGAGCCCTAACCCTAGAGGAGGCCTCTACATGTCCAAAGGAAGAAGAAGGAAACGAACCTGGTGAACCCAAGAAGACAAGGACAGCCAAGGGAGGAAGAAGTGCTCCGGTACGATGGCGGGCATTGGAGATTTGAAAGAAGATATGTTTTGAAAAAACTGCCTCCCCTTTTGAAATGACCGGGTGCACAACCGTACTGTTACAGCATTATCACCAATGGATCTGTGCCATGTGGCAGCGATCGGTGAGGCTGGCGTTCCACTTCAACTGCGGTCGCTTCAAATTCTGCGCCGGTAATAAGTACTCCTCGGACATGTTCACGTGGCTCCCTCGCATTGGTTAGAAGAGCCACCTCTCGAAGTGCCGGCAATCGTGGCCATCATTACGCCGAATCTTTGCCTTTCCATATCAGCATCGCATTTACTCCTTTCAACCCGAACGCCGCGCGCCAATGGGACTTGGGAGTGGGGGGCAAATGATGTGGCGAGATCGCTAACGTAGGAATCTGTGTCAGATGCCACGTCGGAGAAAGCCGCCATGATGGACATCTCACCTCGAACTCCTCCGCCAAGCTGGCTCCAGCGAGGTCGAACCGCCTGGGCTGGAGTCGAGCTCCGTCCTCCTCCACCAGGCTGGCTCTCGCGAGGTCGAGATGCCTGGGCCAGAGGAGGGCGGACAAGCTGGCTCCCGCGAGGTCGAACCGCCTAGGCCGAAGTCGAGCTCCGCCTCTCCATGTGGCCCCCACCTTGGATGAAGGTGCCAGTGATCGAAGGACATCACCACCTCCCACGGACGACAGCGAGCCGCCCGAGCATCATGAAGGGGCTCCCGCCGTCCGCAATAAATGCCCCAGCTGCCACTTACACCGAAAAGGGAGAGGCTTCCCAATAGAGGCAACGCACCCTCCACCGACCATCTGCACCACCTGGAAAAGGAAGTCAACCAGGAGATTCGAATCCCCGAGGACGACGGCTCCCTAACTGAGGCCCTGCCAAACTTCCCAGAATGGAGCGATTGGAAGGAATGTTAACGCGCATGGTAGGTTCTCTATCATGAACCGGGGAAAGACGTCCAGCTAACGGCACGAAACACCGCTGCACGTGCCTGCTGGTGAGGAGAAGATCCTGAGGCAAGCGCCTAACAACTACCATGGCTTAAAAGAGCTACCCACAATCTCAAGAAAGATAAGCCAATCTGAGAGGGAGGAGGAAAAGGGCACACGAGAGAGAAAAAGAAGGGACTGAGGACTCCAGGCTACCGGAGATCCGTGGAAAGGATCGCACGAACACAGCCCCCAACTCCAATCCTCTCAAGCCATTGTCTCTCTCACTTTACTCTCGACTCACTCTCACCCATTAGTACATTACTCACTTCTCCTAGCGTGGAGTCCATCTTAGTGGCTTAACCAGGAGGATCTGCTCCCTTGGATCGTCACTGACTTGAGCATCGGAGTGCCGCCCGCCAAGATCACCAACCCGGATCTCCTCATTTTGCAGGTCCCGACGAGCAGGTCAATTTCGGAGCAACGAGGGTGCGATCCGAGACCGACTTTAGCTATGGGCCACGGCGATCTGGATGGCAACAGATACGAATACAAATTGATACTGGAAATATAAATATAAATACAAATATTAGTCAGATAATTGAATTATATAGCTAAAAATCAAAGGTATTACTAAGTAGAGGATAAATCAAGTTATTATCATGTTAATATGCTTACATATTTTTTATTAAAAATAATAAGTACTATATAAAATTAAATAAGATTACAAGTATAATTAGATATATCGAATACAAATCAGATTGTTGTCATCCATATCCATATCCATATCCATTTTTTTTATAGATATAGATACGGATAGAGATATTAGCCAGATGCTCAAATTTATATCTATATCTAGATAGTTTTGAATACAAAATTGAATCCGGTTAGATATTATCCATGCTACTTTCATTCCTAATTGATATTCTTTAATCTTGGAGGATCTACACCTGAACCAATAGCCTGTATGGAAGCAAGCCAAGCAAATAATAATGCTGCCTACAATATACATTGGGATGTGGTTAAAGTGAAACCAAAATCCAATAGCTCACCACATATCCTTCTTCTTGTCCTTCTTCAGCATACTATCAATCATTTGTTGCCTAAAACTCTATTGAGGAAGGCATGTGGATCCAAGTTATAAATAGTGGCTCATGATAGAATCTTTCTAAAAGACTTCTTCCTACTACCAAAAGCTTCCAATATAAATGCAATACGACTCATCCTTTATCGATGAGTTCTCAAACTAAGAAGGTCCTCTTGAACTCTAACTCTACTATAGTGCTCACAAAGCCCAATCCCGACTCATAAGTAGATAGCCCAAATTAAGCTCTATGCCTGTCCACCTCTTTTAGCTACCAATGATCATCCAAGCTTGCTCGAGTAATAGCCTGGATGTGTGCCTTCTCATCATCTAGAATGGATGCTTTCTCTGACTTTTTAGAGTGATAAAAGTATCTTCGTGGCTCAACAGTCCACCTCCACCTTTTTCTTCAAAGTTTTCTTTCATTACTTTGAAATCTCCAAAGTGCTTCTTCATCAATTAATAGACCTCTTATAAATACTTTCAACACAATAGCTACAATAGAATAATACCAAGCCATTGCTACTTCAGTTAGTTCCCCTCCTTCCTTGCACCTAATGTGCACTCTTTCATTTCAAGGTACCAACCCGAAAAGCATTTATCTATAGTCCCAACCAAAATCACACCAGATCCTTCTCTTCCTCGATGAATCATTCTAAAGATTGAATAAGCACGTCAATTCAGTAATTATGTCCAATACTAAAAATTTTATTTTTTTATTTTGTTATATTTTGTAAAGTAATTTATAATCTTTATTATTTTTTAAGTTAAAAATATTATAAACCTAAAAAATATGAAAATTAATTTGATTTTTAGATCTAATAAAATTTTTATGATGCTACCTATAGTTTGTTTTAGGTAATGAGTACGTATAAATGCTACTTATTTTTAATTTCTTCAATTTTTAATTTCATTCTATTTAGGCTTGGCCACTATAACGCATGAGTATCAAGATTTTAGTAATGAATATAATTTTATATCAAAAATAGCTTAGAAGCTCCTAAACAATAATTTAATTTCATAATAATTTTATTTTTATATTTTATATTTTTGTTCCAAATATATTTTTTCAATTAAAAAATTATATTTAACAAAAATTTAATGATTTTAATATTATTGGATAGATCATTCATAGATCTAGAACATATGATAAAAATCATTCCAAAATCAAAAATTTTGACATAATCTCCTCTTTTTTGCTCATTTCTATGCATTTAAAGATTTCAAAAAAAAAGAGAAGGATAGGAGAAAGAGGGGTGAGGAAGTAAGCGTACCTCTATTATGATTTCACCTTATTTTATATTTTTTTTTACTATAGAGAAGGGGGTTCTTTGTTGAATTTTTAGGAAAGAATCGGGAGACTTCTCCCCTCTCCCATGTTTAAGTGACCAAACCGGTCGGTTCGGCCCAACCATGCTCAACTGCCCGATTTAGGGTGATTTAGGCTCCCAGCAAAAAACAAGCTGGATCAACCCGATTTAGTACCAATACAGCTTAGTACGCGTCGAACTGGGCTATTCAGTTTGGTTTGGCTAACCATGTGTCATATTATTTATTTTGTAAGAAACTACAATTTAGTACTTACCTCAGTAAGTCAAAACTGCTTGTATATCATTCAGTATGTATATTGCTAAAGGTTCCAATGCAAAATACCATATCTAGATAAAGATGATTTCCATGTGCATAGTATACAAGCCAAGGATCGCTGAACCAGTACTGGAACTCATACCGGTGGCTAGCCAGTAAAGTATAATATGGTACCATATTGTATCATACCAGGATCCATACCGTCTCTGTAAAACTAAGAGCCCGAGTCCCTCCCACATGACATCCAAACCAAACCCGAATCAGGGCCAAACTAGATCGAACCGGGCCGAAATACATGGTGCAGAGAGCTAAACTATACCGTTTCAGTCCGGTTTAGAGCTTTTTCGGATAGTTTGGGGTTCGGACCGTTTTTCACGACCAAACTATCCCGATTCAGCACCGATACGGTATGGTACGAGCCAAACCAGATGTTCGGTCCAGTTTGGCAAACCCTGGTACAAGCAATACAACTAAAATATTTGTCTTCCTTCTAACCCTATGTCCTTTCTTTTTAGTAGCCTTCTCCCGCCAGAATTCATTTGGTAGCCATTTGGATGCTGATTTCACTAGGCTACTTTCTTCCTACAACCATCCTGATGTCTGCAAAATGCTGCTAATTATTTGATATTGAAAATCTAGGACTAGGAGATGAAGCTATGTTACAAACCTAATAGAACACAGAATTGGGAAAGAAAATCTAGGGTTTAACAGAAGGTTAGTCCAATGTAGTAGAAAGTGCAGGTGTCAAGATTTTGTACATAATATGATATTGGGGAGAAACTAAAATAGAAAGGTGAATCTGTTAAGATGGTTTGGTAGTTGATGAGTAGGGTTCTAGGCAGGACATTGAATTATAGTTGATCCTGTTAAATGGATAGACTACTATTTTCCATGTCATTTGACAGAAGATCCAGATGTATCCTATTGTTGATCTCTAAGGATTTAAAAAAATTTAGTCAGATCAAAACCTTTCTAATGGAAGGTTAGCACAATGCAGCAGAAAGTGCATGTGTCAGGATTTTGAATATGATATGAGATTGGGATGGAAGTGAATTGGAAACGTTAATTTTGTTAAGCAAGTGTTTTGGTTGATGCTCTAGGCAAGAAATGGTGTTGTAGTTGACCATGTTAAAGGACAGATAACTACTTTCTAGGCCATTTAACAGCAGATTTGCATATAGCTTATTGTTGATCTCCAAGGGTTTAAAATATTTAGTTCAAAACCTTTCTAGAAGTTGAAAGAAGCTCCCAAAGATGCAAGTGTAAGATCTCTTATTTAAATATGACTTTGACAAAAACTCAAAATCACATACCATCACTTGATTGCTTGCAGTGGATCCATGGATGAATCTAAGCCACAAGTGGCACCCACCTGTATCCTTCATTGATTGACCTTGGTCGATTGTCAAGCATTGTTACTGTAATGCTCAATTTTGGTCTGGCCTCTTAGGTGTAAAATATCCATGCTTGAACCATCTACATGCAACTCAAGCTTCATCATTGGACATATATATTTTGATCAAAGATGGTGGGACCTTTCAGCTTGAACCACTGAAGAATGCCTAGAATCTAAAAGCTTCAAACTCTCATCAAGTGCCTAATAGTAATAATCAAGGTTTGCCCTATCAGTTGATACCATACCAATCATATCGGTATGCAATCTTGTACTATATTAATACTTGATATGTCTGGCCATCTGATACCATACCACGTACATTGTAATAGGGTGGTACCAGTATGGCGTCCAGCAATGAGACAGCGTACTTGGGTAATAATACTCACCTGCACATTGATATAAGAATAAAACTATCATTTAACCAACTTATATGTATAGACATACTTAATACAGATACTTTGGTTCATGGTATACATTTATTGTAATTGATCTTGTAATATCATGCAGATTTTTTTGCATTCTTGTAGGCAACAAATTCAAGATATATATTCCTCAGGTCGATTTCTTTAGTCAAGGACTTTACATGTTTGATATAGGCCAAAAGGACCTTGCTGGTGCATTTTTTAAAAAAACAGAGGACCAAGTTATTGCTTCTATCCTGAATATACTGTTGGAGTTCAAAATTGGACTCAAGGTTTCAAAGACTTCCACTTAGATTCAATGTTTTCCAAGTAATTTTGCAAAATGACTGATAAGGGAGATGCAAGTATTTTGATTGGGCACATGTATCCTCCATAATGCAACCTTCTAGAAACACATTAGATCATAAATGCATAACTAAACGGTTGACTTCTTTGCATAATATATAGGCTGATTTCTCAAAATAAGCAGTTCTGGTAACATAAGTCTTCTAGTAGACAGAAAGACCTATTTTCTATTTTAATGTTAGCATAGAAGTAAACAAGGTAATTCTTCAATTATAAAAAAGATGAATGGTGGTCTTCAAATCGAAATTCTCACCATTTCAAGTTCGGAAATATATGATTCTATCACTGCTATTCCAAAATTACAATCCACTAATTAAATAGACTAATTAACATTCTGAAATGTTGCAAAATTGTGCAATATGTGACAACACTTTCTTTTATCACTTAAAGAGAATTTCTGTCAAAACAACAAAATATCTTGCATCATTAAAGTGTTGGAATTTAGTAATTATCAAAATGGCTGGCATATGACTCAACTAAGCCCAACATCCATGCTTCTCTCTGAAGAAATGTAGCCAAGTACAAATATGGGTTATCTGCATGATTATGCTGGGCAACATATATTTTCATTCCATTGAACTTATCAATTCCACTAAGGCTAAAGTCGTTGATAGTTCTGGGGTCAATTTCCCATTTGATCTTGAACAGCTTCCAACTTTTATGTGTGATTTCCTTAGAACAAAGGTAACAAACAATTTATAAAGAAAAGAATGTTATGCTGACCTGCATTTTTTGGGATTTGAACATCTCATAACAGCATGCTATGGATATGGGGGCTGCCATTGAACTATGATAGTCAAATCTCTTGTGGACAAACAAAGATTTCTAAAAGGAGCTTGGTAACAACAAAAGGTGCAATGATACTACAAAGTTAATTGGGATGGAATACAATACACTGAGGCTGCAAATCTTCATGTTTCATCACAAAAGGGTGCTCTGACCCACCATTCTCAGACAAAATGCCATTCCTTCTCAAACTAACTTTTTAAGACATAAGTTAACTCTTGACTCAGTGTGCTGATGGTCTACTTTCTAACAGTTAATATATTACCGCAATGATTGATGATGTTAAATGATGTTGCATTCCATTGTTCCTACGAGTGAAATAAATGTTGTGCTTAATCTCGTTGGGCAATCCATGCTTCATTCAAACTTAGTTGTTGTAGATTGTCAATCCATTATAACCTAGTTAATCTGTAGATCGATATTAATCCACTAACTACACCACTAATAAACATTTGCTCTATATGATATTTAATAAACATTCTTTAAAAATATAGGTTTATCCTTATAGAGTTAAACTCATAATAATGGGCCACTTTCAGATTTGGTTCGTGTCTCAACCCAAGTATTAAACAGGTCAAGCTTGGTCAAGCTGGCTCGAGTGTGTTAAGCCTCTAAACCTGAACCAGATCATTTAATAAACATGTCAGTCTTTTCAACCCATTTTATGACCAGAAACAGATTATGTCCAATCTAAACCTGCTAATTTTGTTCCTGGTTCTGTTGGAATTGTGAGTGGGACAAATATTGCCACCACTTAGTTCATTGTACTTTTACATCAAGTTGTTCCACCATCTTTTGTCAGTTTTAAAGCATGGGCTACTGGATGATCGATTTTCTATCAAGATATATACAATGGGGCTATGAAATGCAAGACAATTTGCTTGATGAACTTAAATCCTTAGAGAAATAGAGACCACCATCACATTTCAAAAACTCTAGCTTACAACCACGTTATTGCATAAATGGCAGCATTGGCTGGTACAATTTAGAAGTTCAATATTCACAACATCTCAAAATATGAATATTGATTTAACAATTTAGAAGTTCAATCAACTTGTTCCCACTAATTATTTCTGTTTAAACCATATAACAGAAAAGAATTTCCACCTATAGAAAGATAATGAGGGCAATTACAAACATAGACAATATGCTTGACGGCCCTGATTAATAGCTATTATTGATAGAGAATGGAGTCATATTTTAGAATTATGTTTTACATCCTTAGAGTTGGCTGTTATGTGTTACATTCTCTGTTAATATGAAGTCATATAATATAGAACATAGCAATTGAAGATTTGATATGTGCAACTTCTCAAAATATGAGTAATGCTTTAGAACCATGGACATAAGAATATTGCCTACCTTAAATATATGCCAAAATGAATAAAGTCTATACATGTATGCACCAGATCTTTCTCGACTATGTAGCATCTTTGTCAGTTACTGAAGATAGTGCCTCAAAGCAAATAAATTCTGAATTAGCAAAAGTTCATGCAAGCTGAATGGGCTATGAAGATATCACATATTCTCGTGCAAAGAGCGGAACCCAACAACCCTTGATGAAAAGTAGTGCAATAAGAACCATTGTACCCAAAAAAAATCAAAGAACTAGGAAGCAGAAAAAATTATTTGGCTCATCAGACAAAAGAACTGAAAAGGTTAATATTACTTTGGAATGGTCAATACCAAACTGCTTTCCTATCATTATATTTAAGTGTGTCTAAGACATTTTCTCTTGAGAGAGTGAGAGATTAGGTAGGGCCTAATCACTTCCATTGAGCATATGAAAAACAAATATAGGAAATAAAACAGCAAGAAACAAAAGTAACAATAAAGAGAAGATATATGGAGAAAACAGAGGAATTCAAACAATAATACTCTAGAAGAATTGGATGGTAATGTCATAGAAGCGATGTCACATGTACCATTTGACATCCAGATTTATTGTAATATAGAAATTTTACTTAACACCTTAGGATGAATAAGCATCCAAGTTTGCATTGGGGTTTGGACATGCTGTGGTGAGACAACATAGAAAAGGCTATGGTGTTACTAATTAAATTGCTTTTCAGGCATGGAGGGTATGATGATGGAGGGATGCTATTCAAAAGATACAACTAAGTAAATGAAGCTTATCAAACATAGGATGCACTAATTTTAAATAAAGGTTTCCCATCATCTCGGTACCGGGCCTCGTACCGTTGCCAACCTATTACTGAGTCAGTATGGGCCAGTTTGATATATCGAGTGTCAGTACACCCCCCCATACCAATACCCACCAGTACGATATGGTACTATACACCAAGTACCATCCAGTTCGGTATAGTGTAGCAAACATTGTTTTAAATAACCAATATTATGGTCATTTTACTGAATATCAAATTCTCTAACAAAAGAAATAAAGCATCGAGTATATGTGTGGAAAATCTATTAACTGCAGAGAAGCCGGTCATAAATATACCAAAGTAAATAACTTCACACTGGAGCACCAAAAGAAGTCATGTAGGAGAAAATAATCTCATAATACTCAAGAGTGCAGGCTGAGCATTTTTCCTTTAACAATTGTTCAAAATTCAACTACTTTAAATGCAATTTGGGTTACAAGTATAATATCAATATGTAAAAAGAATAAAAATAACCAACACCTATATAGGGCCAACAAACACTACATCTCATTGCTCTAGCAAAAGTTTACACAGTAATTCATGATCTTATATGCAAGAAATAACATTTCAAAGAAGTGCCTACAGCATGATACGCTACCTTACAAAGGAATGGAACAATTTAGAAGGATTCCTCCAATGACTTAGGAATAACTCTCTCTATCACTTTGAGAGGACGCTACATGCTTTAGCTCTGCTCGATGTTCATCATTTGAAATGTGGAGCTGAAGGCGGAGGTCTGTCAAGAATTCTTCTTGCTCCCAAGTGAAGTGTTCAGATGAATACAATGCCATCATGGAACGGTGATAAGCATGCAATTCTATGGGATGATCAAGAGAATTATCTTGAGTTGGACAAGTTGTAAGATGGCAGGATGACAAATAAACATTGCTGCTAGGACTACTGCTACCAACAGAGGATGAGATACTGTGGGTATCATTTCCTTCTAGCGAATCAGCAGATCCAAATTCTCTGTTATTCATGGAAACACACATGTGCAACTCAAGAGGTGGCAAGCAGATGCTGCGCCTTTTCCTCAGGCCAGCCTCCAGACCATTGTGTTCTTTATGATGGTTGTACCTTATGACCTTTGCATCCTTAAAGCTGCCAGAGTCCTGCCATCAAGTGACGCGAACATGAGCTACAATAAAAGAACAAATAACAAGAAAAGCTACATGAGACAGCATTGCAGCTAGAGATCATTTTTTAACATACAGGAAACAAGTTATCTAAAGCACGCGAATCAGTAGAAATTAAAGACACTAGTCCAATCTTACAGTAATATTAACACAAAAATATTGAATATGAAGATATTAAATATGAGAGGATATAGTAGTTATAGATAGAAAAAGATTTTATTGCTTACCTTCCGAATTATAACCCAGTGGTTGTCTCCCCAAGATTGTTGCACCCTTAGTTCAGATTTATGAGCTATGATTTGCTTACAAGATCCAATAATTTCAACAAAATAGTAGTCCCCATAAGCCATGCTTGACACTCTTGAGAGCTTCCATGAGCAGTTCTCGAATGCTTCAACAATGTCACCAGGAGTCCAATACGTCGAATCAACCACTGATGGAGGCAATGGCCTAATGAACTTTCTCGCTACTCTTTCAATTGCTGCAGCCTTGCCAGGTTGGTAACTTTCATACTTGACTTGATAGGTGTGCCCGTTACCACAAATGATCTCAGCACGCCGCCAGGAGCCCAGACTGACTTCCCTCTTGCTCGACACCTCTACCTGCATCCCTTCCTTCAATCTCATGATCGCTATGTTTATGTCCCAACTCAAGTTTTCAGATCCTGATTCAGAAAAGAAGGCTTAGTCACATAGCAGCACAAAGGGAAAAGAAAACAAAAAAAAAAAAAACACACACACACAGAGATTGAAGATGGCATAAAGCTAAGCTAGAATCTGAATTCAAGAAAGGCTTAAAATTAAGAATCCAAATCGGGTGACTGGAAAAAAAAAAAAAAAAAGGAAAGGCAAAATTCTAATAGAGTTTTGTTAACTTGAGCAGATGGTTTACCTAACTAGATCTAGAAAAAAATATAGAATCGTTGACAATGATCAACTGAGATATTGATCGAAGGAAACAGATATAAGAACTTCAAGTTCAACAACAGGTGTTTACAACAAGGCTGGAATACAAATTCTTCCAAGAAAAAGGAAAACAAGAAGAAAAGTAAACGGCTAGTTTCAAGAATTACGAACAGAGATTCTTTGAAGCTCTTCCAAGCCACAAATCTACAATGGCAAAAAATAAGGAAGGAATTATCAAATACTATTAGAGAATAAGAAAAAAAAAAACTTTTTGATTAGAGAGCAGAAAGAAATCTTTCAATATAGTCAGGAAAAAGTTAGAGCAATGGCAGCCAAAGTTATCAACAAACTTATCAATGTGATTCAAATATCAGAGAAGATTGCAGCAAATTAAACACACAACCATTCAATCGCTAATAAAGTGACAAACCTTTCGATGAGAGTAACCTAAGAGAGATCGATCACAGAGAAGAACAAAGAATCGCCTTTCGTCTCTTTTTATCAATCCTTTCGTACTTTCTCGCTTTCTTGACGTAGCGTGTGAGTTCCCTGTCCGTCTCTTTTCCCAGGCCTGGTCGAAAGAACGGGACCTTTAATCTCAGCCGTTGGATCTGCGGCATCCCAAATAATCAGGAACTTGTGTCCCGCGGCAGTCTTTATCCCAGCGGTCTGATAAGCCGCCCACGTAGCCGAGAATTTTTTTTTTAAATAAAAAAAACTTAATTACCAAAATAAGTTATCCTTTATTTATTTACGAATTAGATGGCACGTGGCAAATATCAAGATATTTTCAGAAAAAAATTTAACACATCGACGGCCGTACGAGTACGTATGAATTCAGCTTTTGAAAAGACGAATTTTCAAAAGCCGAATTCAAGCCCCCGTACGCTATCCCGCATTGGTAGTCTACGAGCTCGTCACGTGGTCTGCGAGCTCACCACGTGGCTGACAGTTCTGAAATCGCCTTTCGAAAAGATGAATTCGACTGAGAATTCGTCTTTCCGAAAAATGATTTCAGGCAGAAGACCCCCCGGCCTTCTTCTTCTCTTCTCCGCCATCCCTCTCCCCCCCGGCCCATCCCTCCCCCCTCCCGACCCCATCCCCCTCTCCGGTCCCCTGTCTCTCTTCCCCACCCCGGCCCCCCGGCCCCATCCTCCTCTCCCAGTCCCCTGTCTCTCTTCCCCACCCCCCGGCCCCATCCCTTTCTCCCAGTCCCCTATCTCTCTCCCCTCCATCCCCCTCTCCTGGTCCCATCTTATATCCGTCCAGTCCCATATTTTTTAAAAGGTTTGATTTTATTTGATCCGGTCTAATTTAATTTTTTTTTGGTTCTTCAATGGTCTCTATGATTTATTATTTAAAAATTTTTGTTTGTTTGTTGCTAAATCTATTCGAAAGGAATCCGGTTCGAAAGAAGTCCAGGAATATTTGAAAATATATAGGTAATTATTATATTTCTTTTGTTATTATAATTTTTTTGAATAATATTATTATGTTGTTGTTTGGTATAAAATTTAGAATAATTAGTAGGATAATTTTGGTATGAAATTTAGAATAATTAGTAGATAATTTTGTTTGATTTATGCTATTTTTGTTATAATATATGTATTTATATATTTTGTTTATATTTATATAATATGTAATTGATAATTGTATAATTATAATTGTATTGATAATAATTAATTAAATTAAAAATATTATTATAATTAGTGTATTGATATTATAATTGTAATATAATTATTCTAATTATTAAAATTTTAATATTTAGTATTCTAATATAATTGTAATTGTATTGATATAATTAATTAAATTAAAATATATATTATAAATTAATGTATTGATATTATAATTGTAATATAATTATTCTAATTATTAAAATTTTAATATTTAGTATTATAATAATTGTAATTGTATTGATAATGATAATTAAATAAAAGTATATACTATAAATTAATGTATTTATATTTTATTTATAATATCATTATTCTAATTATTAAGATTTTAATATTTAGTATTATGATATAATTATAATTGTATTGATAATGATTAATTAAATAAAAAAGTATATATTATAAATAAATGTAATGATATTATAATTGTAATAAAATTATCTAATTATTAAGATTTTAATATTTAGTATTATGATATAATTGTAATTGTATTTAAATGATTAATTAAATAAAAACTATATATTATAAATTAATGTATTGATATTATATTTATAATATCATTATTCTAATTATTAAGATTTTAATATTTTGTATTATGATATAATTGTAATTGTATTGATAATGGTTAATTAAATAAAAAAAGTATATATTATAAATAAATATTGATATTATATTTGTAATATCATTATTTTAATTAGTAATATTTAATATTTAGTATTATGATATAATTGTAATTGTATTGATAATGGTTAATTAAATAAAAAAGTATATATTATAAATAAATGTATTGATATTATATTTGTAATATCATTATTTTAATTATTAAAATTTTAATATTTAGTATTATGATATAATTCTAATTGTATATCTTGTAAATAATTATGTAGTTAATAATTATTTAGTAATACTTAATTATGAATGAAGTTAGAAGTTTACATATTTGTAAATTTTTATTATTATATAAATGTGCAGAATGAATTTAGGTTAAGCATTTGATTTTCTATATATATTTTTATAAATTTACATTTCATTGAACCGTAGACCCGTCAATTGCTTAATATGCATATTCTATAATATCCGTACATGTTTTTATACTTGTACAAATATAAGAATTATGCATGTTGACCAATTGATTGTCCAATTTGGACAGTTTGTGAATTGCAAATAATTTTACAGGTCAATTTATAGTAATCAAACGGTGTGCAATGAAGGACGAATGAAATTTTGATCATCATTTTTTTTTTGTTATTCGCATACATAAATATTGTATGTGGAGAACTAAGGGGAAATGCTGCCGAAATTTCATTTGGTCTTCATTGCATACCGTTTGATCACTATAAGTTGACCCATAAAATTAATGCAATTCCTGAATGGGATAGGGCCTTTACCTAGTAGTTGATGATAGAATGCATTCATCGTGATAGTAAAATAATTATATTTTTAATTTTATTGTCATATTATTATGTAATTTAATTAGTTTGTTAATGATATCAATATATGAGAAAGTTATTTCTAAATATATTTTGTTAATTAAACATGTAGGATATAATGGGAGAAAGAATCACAGCATTATGTTATATGGGTGGTTCTATGATTAATGGATCAAATGGAATTGAGTACAATCAGGGACCAAAAAAGGCAATTAGAATCAGTTCTGATATGACATTCCAAGAGTTGGAGAACAAAATATGTAGAGTTCTCCGTATTGATAGAATTGGAAAAAAAGTTTTGATTATCTATAGATATCCACAAGTTGTCCAGCCGACATTTGTAAAGTATGAACCTGTTCCATTAACCGATGATGAAGACATGGAGATGATATTTTCAACTATCGGTTCACATTCATGTATATCGGGTGCAGAGTTATATATAGATATCCAAACCATTGAAGCTCCTGAACCTGATTGCGAACAGGATGATTACGAAGAAGCTGTTCGAAATATAGCAACAACTCGTGTAACGGAACAGGTTCTATCATATAGTACTCCGAATATTGCAGATAATGAAGTGGAAAATATTGGCTCGGTTTTTACTGTAGATCCGTTATGTACGGTGGACAGTATTGTACCGGAAAGTAATATTAGAGAAGCATCAATATATACAGCTGCTGATGACAGGGTGCATGTCGATAATCAACTTTTTAGTGAGAATGATGATGAAAGTGAACATGACTTGGCTGACAAAGGTGACGAGGCCGGTACTTCACATCCAGTACGAAGTCCGGATGATACCACTGTTCCAAATTATTCTACATTTGAAGCTCCATCTAGAATATTTATCCATATTGATTGGAATGCTATAAATATGTCAATGTATTATTCAATGCAGGAACAACATGTTATATGACAAAGAATGAGGAGTTACGTAAAGGACTCTGCTTTATAGATAAGGCAGAATTGCAGACTGCAGTAAAACAATATTTTGTTGAAAAACATCATTAATTCAAAGTTATTGAATCAAATCCAAATCTATGGCATGTCAAATGTAAGAGCAGAGATTATGGTTGCCAGTGGATGCTGAGAGGTATCGGCATAATTTTTTTGAAATCTCATGATATACCGGTCCTCATACATGCCTATCTGCAATGATGTCTCAAGATCATTCTGGTTTGGATGCCACTTTAATTGCTAATGAAATTCGGGACCTGGTTAAAGAAATTCCTACCATTGCTATTGCTGGACTTGGTGCAGTCATAAAGAACAAATACAACTATACACCAAGTTATAGAAAATTATGGGATGCCAAACAGAAGGTGATAGTGATGCTGTTCGGAGATTGGGATGTGTCATATCAATTGCTTCCGAAATGGTTGCATGCTATACAACATTTAATCTGGGTACCTGGGTTAAATTTATCAGCACTCCAACTGGTATAACAAATTGTGCCCAGTTTGATCATGTATTTTGGGCCTTTGCACCCTTGATTGAAGGGTTTAAGCACTGTCGTCCGGTCATAAGTATCGATGCTACTTTCATGTATGGAAAGTATAAGGAGAAATTGTTGATTGCAACTGCTATTGATGGAAATAATCAGATCTTTCCGCTTGCATTTGGTATTGTCGATGAAGAGTCAGTAGACACCTGGGGTTGGTTCTTAGCTTGTATCAGAAATTTTGTTACAACACGTCAGGAAATTTATCTAATTTCTAATCGACATGCTGGTATACTTGCTGCAGTACAGAATGAGTATCTGGGTTGGCAGCCACCGCATGCTTATCGTGTATATTGCCTGCGTCACGTGGCAAGTAACTTCAATTCAAGATTCCGTGATCCCAAACTAAGAGATGTGGCGAAAAGAGCTGGAATGCAAACGTAGCCTAGAAAATTCCAGAAATACATGAGAAATATTGAGAAATTTAACCCAGAAGCTATTCAGTGGTTGAATGAAATTCCTTTAGCAAAATGGACACGTTCACATGATGACGGATGACGGTATGGGATGATGACAACTAATATATACGAGTGTTTCAATGGAGTTCTAAAAATGCTCGATTTCTTCCTATAACAGCATTGGTATAGTTGACTTTCTTTCGGCTTGTATCATATTTTGAAGGCCGACATGTCCAAGCAACAGAGGCAATGGACAAAAATGAAAGGTTTACTCCTTTTGTTATGGGACATATCATCTCCAACCAAGCCAAAGCGACATCGCATACCATTACACGATTTGATAGAGCAACTGGATTGTTCCAAGTCCAAACTGCTAGACGTGGACCGAACATGAACAGGGGTGATAATACACAGGTACTTACGATCTTTGTGTATCATTGAAAATATATTATTACGTTGTGTATATGCTGAATTATGATTTTTGATGCTGTAGGTTGTTCATCTTTCCCAATAGACATGTACATGTCAGAAATGGCAATGTTTTTATTTACCTTGTTCTCACGTCATGGCTGCTTGTGCACATGTTGCCATTGATTTTAAAATATACATTGATCGGTACTATACATTACACGATTATCATCGAACTTATATGCCACAATTTCAACCAATTCCTCATGAAGAATATTGGCCCCAGCAAAATGAACACGGTATCATTATACCTAATGTAAATAGGCTGCGACAGAAATGTAGGCCACGATCCATGAGGATCAGAAATGATATGGATATAAGAGAAGCCGGCAACAGACGCAAGTGTACAATCTGTAAAGAAGAAGGGCATGATAGGCGGTCATGTCCAAGGCTTCTACAAGCAGATTAGTTAAATTATATCAGTCATATTTTACAGATGTTTTAATATATGGATTGTAATGTATTAGGTTAATCTTGTCATTGCTTTGTATTTTATTTGATGGATTGTAATATATGATATGTTTTATTGTCTGATGTTTATAGCTTGTATATGGATTGATGTCCTTACTATGCATTAAATGGGCTTTGTGATTGATTTTCTTTGAGTTATCACAATTATGGATCCTGGTCCTTCTGATAGTAATGTACTACATGGTCAGCCTTCACATAGATCATCTTTGGTCTGGGAGGGACAGGATGTTGTTTTGCACTGTCGATGTCGAGAGATGGTTATGTGCAGATCGATACCGCTCGATCGTCGTATTTTGCCATTGCTGATGCAGTCCGGATTCTATGGTCTAGCACGTGTTGTTTATTAGATTGGACTGGCATTTGATCACTGCTCTCGTCGAGCGGTGGCGTCCAGAGATGCATACTTTTCATTTTCCCCATGGAGAGGCCATCATCACCCTACAGGATGTTGCTGTTCAGCTAGGTTTACCATAGATGGTCTACCAGTGACGGGTAGTACATGGTTACTGGAGGCAGTTTTGTCTTGAGGTATTAGGGTAAACTGGATCATGACTGAGCTTGGTCTGGCTTATCGAGCACTTCCAGGATTTAGCATTCGATGCAGACGAGGCAGCCATTCAGTGCTATGCTCGAGCATATATTTTACAGTTGATGGTGGGTGCCTTTTTATGGATAAATCTGGGAACAACATGCATCTATTATTTCTACCTTTATTAGCGGATTTCGAGACGGCCGGAGTATAGTTGGGATAGCGCTGGACTCGCTTGGTTGTATAGAGAGATGTGCAGGGCGAGTCACAAAGATGTTACTGATATTGCTGGTCCGCTGTTGCTACTACACAGCTGTGGGCATGGGATAGAGTTCTGATTATTGCACCCCACAGATTACTTCGACAGGCTCCAGATCCGATGATCGATTTTGATGATGATGGAGCCGGTTTACCACAGTGACCATTAGGGATGAGGTGAGTTTAGAATTTACATAATATTTTTATGCCGCGTATGATATATACTATTTTATTTAATTAATTTAATTATTTATTTTGTAGATGGAGAGATCTTTTTTCTGTCATACGGGTACCTATGCATGTGGTCTCTTCGTATCGTCATTTACTTGATCGACTGCGACTCGACGAGGTAATGAATATTGAATTTTTGGTAATGATTGACTTATTTTATTTGTTCTTGTTTAATGAATTATGCTTTAAATTATTTATAAACAGGTCATATGGCAGCCATATACTGCCGCTATGATTGCACAGTTACCAGACTACTGTCTACAGGGTCAAGAGATCTGGTGTAGTATAGTGCCACTAGTATGTTTTTATATAGTAGAGTGGCATTTACCCGATAGAGTGATGCGCCAGTTCGGGATGCGACAGGTCATGCCAGATCAGTTTGATACGTTGTCTGCACTACATCGTATTGATATGAGAGGACGATCTAATTAGGATTGGTCCACCGTTCATCGGGATTATATACAGTTATGGATGAGTTGTCATGACTATATTATACATGGTGAACCATTCGATGGTACCATGGATTATCACGATCCTTATATGCAGTGGTATCGTAGGATCACTCGTCGATTCATCAGTCGCAATGGTGCAGTATATGATTACATGGTAAGTAATTTAAATTTTATATTTAAATTATAAGTTTAAATTTTGTCAAACTAATTATTTTTTTTATTTATAGGGTAGTAGTTTTGCGACGATACTCGAGCGTGCGACGACCTCCCTGGATATACAGGATATATGTTATTCTGCCTCCATACTCTTGGCGAGCATGCACGAATTCCACTACATGAGTTTTATCAGGAGGGAGACAGGGAGGACGAGACTCCTTTGCCTTATTATCCATATGCATCTTCATCCGGAACACCTCCATCAGCTCATCACAGACGAGGTACGAGACGAGATAGCATTGTTCCACATCCGATGCATGAGTTCACATCTACTGAGGATGTGGCAGCACATTTTAATTATACTACTGCACCGGATTTCATAGGCTAGCAGTATGATTATTCCGGACATGGAGCATCGTCGTCACATCATGTATCTGCACAGCAGGCATCACATGATGTAGAGCATGATGCATTTCAGGCATCACACGATATAGAGCATGAGACAGAGCAGCATCAGCCACCTCCGATCCATCGTCGTATATAGCCTGCACGCACTAGGAGACGGCCACCATGTGGGACCGAATAGTCATTTATTTTCGAATTTATTGTAATTCATGTTTTCTTGTTAATTTTAAAAATTGTGTTTTTAATATATGTGTTTATTTATGTGTTGTGGTCCAAAATATATAAGAATTATTTATATAAGTGTTTATTTATATATGTATTTATATGTGTTCTGGCCTAAAATAGACAATAATCATTTATTTGCTTAACTAAATTTTAAAAAATATAAATTATAAAATTCAAATTATGAAAATAATAAAAATCTTATTTTCCATCGATTCTGTCATTATTTCGTTCGCCAGTCCGATTACCAGGATCGATCATCGATTCACTTATTGGTCTTGCTACTGATTCGATTATCCGTCCATCTACTGATCCGATCATCGGTCCACATATCGGTCTTAAAATAATAAGAATCATTTATTTGCTCAAGTAAATTAAAAAATATATAAAATATAAAATTAAATTTATGAAAATAATAAATTATTTTAGCATTTATTAAAATTCATGATTTCTTGTTAATTTTTAAATTTTTTTAAAATTTTAATTAAAATAATATTATTTGGTGAAATCGTAGATACAATCGACGATTTATCATTATTTTATTTTATAAAAATATAAAATTTTTAACATTTTTTTAATAATTTTTAATTTTTAATGTAATTTGGTAAATAATATATTTAAAATATTTTAATTTAATATATTAATTATTTAATAATAATAATAATTTTTTTCTTTTTTCAGTAAAATCGTGGAAGGATTCGACCCTCGTCACCGTCTCGATTGCCAGTTCGGCTAATCATCGGTTCACCTACCGGTCCTGCTACCAATCTGACCATCGATCCATCTATCGATCAGACCATCGATCCACATATCGGTCCTGCAATTTTTTTATTATTTTTTATTTTTTATAAATTTTGATATATATTATTCACGGGTTAATTTTTTTCAGATTTTTTTTAAAAAATATTTTAATAATTTTTTTATAATAAATCAATATTTTAAATTATATCTTCCCTTGACGAAATTATAATAAATCAGTATTTACCGTGGGCTGAAAAGTTAAACTATTCGTCTTTTTAACACACGAATTCGTCCACGTCACCCACACCACCTACTTCGGTAAATAAATTTCGCATCACCTATTTTCATAATTTTTTTAAAAAAAACATTATTTTAAAAATTACTTCGTAGCAGAGGGAAGATTTAAAAAAATATTATTAAAAAAAAGGAAAAGAAAGAGAAGAAGAAAGGAGAAAGAAAAAGAAAAGAAAAGAAAGATTAAATAATAATGATAGGATATAACTGCTTTCATAAGATAAAATGCAATCCTAGGTTCATTAAAGCTGGTGGATTCATCCCATGCAAGGTTATAAATGGATCGGGTTGACTCGTGACCCGACCTGACTCATCCCGTTTAAACTCAATCCAACTCATTTTAGAGATATGTGGATCAGGGTCGGATCATAAAATTAGATACATTTCTTTTTTCCGGGTCGGGTATGGAATTATTAAATTTGAACCTGGCTCGAACATACTATATTATTAAAATCATATCTATTTAGACACTTAAATTATAATTTAAAATTTGTATAGAACTTATTTTTAATATAAAGATAGAGTTTTAATTATTTTTATATCTTATTTATTTTTAAAATAATATTGTTCATTATCTATTTTATGGTTATAATAGTTGGCTATTGTTGTACCATCCAGTCGATCTTGGGTTGGGCTAGTTAAGGAGCCCGACCGGCTAACCCACGAGTCCAACCGGCTGACCTGTGAGCGGAAGAGGTCCACACGACCCACCGCCTTCGAAGTCCCACCGATCGGCTCTCGCGGGAGGCCGACTGACTCAGAGGCCGATCGACCCAGGGGATCGATCAACCTGAAGTCGACCGTCTCTTGCCAAGGTACAGCTGACCCTCTTTGAGGGTCTCTTAGAGTCTCCGGAGGCCCCTCTCTTCCCTCTCCGCGCTACTTTTTCTCATTTTCTCTCCATTCTGTTGCTCCAGATCCTCTGCTAACTTAAGCATCGGAGTGTCCTCTGCCGGAGCACCTCTGGCGCCCAGGGGACTTTGTGCAGGTCGATCGGTGAGAGAGCTCTCCAGCGCAACGAACCGAGCCCGGTCTAGGTGAGGTGCAACAACAGATTGGCGCTAAAGGAAGGGGCCTGAACCTTCCTTCCGCTCTCCATTCTAAAAGGAGAGATTGACTGAGGAAAGCTATCAATGGTAAGGGGAAGAACACGAAGTATCTCCGCCAGAGGAAGGCATTCTCGCCACAGGTCTGAAGCACCTCATAGGAAAGATGACACAGCCGCTATCGTCGAGCCCACCATCACTTTGGGGCTACAGCAGTTCCAGTTGCTGGCGAACTGCATCGAGATGATTACCTCAGCGGTCCAACATTTCTAGGAAGTGGCTGACGACCGGCGGCAGCCACCCGCGACGTCCTGCATCAATCATCAGCCGGCTGCCGAGGGGAATCAACAGCCGGAAGTGCCCCCACCTCCTTCCCACGCCGCTCCGGAGCCCCGAAGGTCCTTGGGGGCTTACGCTAGCAGAAAGAGAGCGAGGTCGGCTTCCCCCTCTTTCGCTGACTCCGCTCCCGTTATCGGTCGACACCTTGCTGAGGATCCGCATGACTATTGCAGCAAAATCATGCGCATGGCAGAAAAATCAGCGCCAGAAGGCCAAGGGGGGGCAGCATGCACACCCGCCCACCTTTTTCCACTGAGATCTTGGGGGAGCCTATCCCCAACACCCCTAAAATTTCTCAGGTGGACCCCTATGACGGTACCACCGACCACTGGATCATCTGGGCGCTTATAAAGCCCACATAATGGTATAGGGCGCCTCCAACGCCCTTCATTGCATCGCCTTCCCAGCAACCCTGAAGAAGGCCGCCTGAATGTGGTTTACAGCCATTCGACCAGGTATGATCTGAAGGAAGATTTATTATTTTTTTTTTTTTTTGTGCTACACTAAGCAGAGAATAGGAACAGGTAGATATTTTAAAACAATTTAAAATTGATTGCGGAAAAACCTGTCCCAAAACCAGGATCAAAAAAATATATTTGCATAGAGAACATTAAGATGCATGGCATATATTTTTTTCATAATTTTTAGACATGTATAAATGCATATAAAAATTAATAAAGAACTTATTCCAGGCTGGAATAAGGGAGGAATGGATGGAATAGCTATTCCTACTATTCCACCCTTCTTCAACCTCGGTTCAGAGATTCCTTACCATGGAGCAATGTTCAGACGCCGACTGCAGAGCACACAGGCCTCCAAACTCCGAGCTTCAAGGTCCGCTGGAATGTGCTCTTGACCGGCTACAAGGAACTGAAGACCAATCGCCAAAACTCCGGCATTTGCCACCTCAAACAGGGCTCAAAAAGGCTTCACGGCCACGGTTGCAGCAGGGAAAAAAAAGGTTCAAACTTGGATTTCTCTGCACTGGAGCGAAGAACTGCTCCCAGGATCTCAGGCGAAATCCCTCTAGAGGGGATACACGCCGTGGAAACTTCTGATCGGAGCTCCGGCGTCGCTAGCCACGGATCCCAAGCTTTCATGATTTTGGAAAAATGGAGGAAGCTCTCAAAAACCCACCGAAAGAGAGCAAGAAGCGGGTATAAAAATATCTCTGGATGCCAACCATAGGGAGAGCAAGGGTCTTGAGTTTTGTGCAAAGGGGTAGTGGGATTTAATTGAAATAAATCAGGGAAGGAACACCCTGTTTCGGTTTCAAAAACTGAAACGTCTCAGGCATGAGGATGAAGACGATGGTTCAATAGGTGAACCGGCAAATGACCAAAAAGCCCTTCGGTCCAAGGGCAAAGCAGGGTCAATTTGGTTCAGGCCAAACCCAGTCAAACGAAGTCCAAATCGAACGAAACTGGACTCAAAACGAAGCTAAGAACGAACCCTATCTTTCTACAGTCCAACCTCACTGATTTGAGTTGAAATCGATTTGCAACCAATTTAAAACAAAATCAATTAGACTTAGAAACATTCATCAAACCATTTGATGAACATGGGTTCAATCCTAGTCAGCCAGGAAACATTCCTGGTCGATCCAGAGAAGACCTGATCAACCCAAGACCGGGTCAATCTGAAGAAAACTCAACCAAAAATCGTGACAAAACACCGAAACGATTCTCAATCGAATCGGTTCCTGATCAGATAGAATCCTCTATAGCGTGTGACCTCATAGGTTCGAACCTAAACGGTAGCACTGGAACACTTCCAGTACCAGCACAAGATACCACCTAGCAATGGGTCTCGGCGTCCGATAGGTCGAAGATGCGAGAGCAATCCATCGAACCTCTGGCATATGGTTACCGCATAATTCATCCCTTTGACCTCCAATGCTCAGGATGACCTAGGGTTGAACTGCCAACCCCAGCTATGTCAATCCACTACGTGTCTCAATCTCGCATGTCCAGTGACTCTTCACTGGGACCACCCCGGCCGAGGATTTGCTAAATTGAGACACTGCGAGACATTCAATCCAAACCATTTGGACAGGTCAATTCCATCTTGGTCCACTACTGCTCCACAAGTACTTGCCTGTACCCAGAAACCTTCCGTCACCGGATTAAAAATCCGGGTAGTCCGGCACCAAAGCACAGGGAGTTGCTTGCAAGCTACCAAAGTGACCTCAGGTCAGAGGGACACTTATGCCCATATCCATTCGCGAGCGATCCTTAGGCAGATAAGGTGCTACGCGGAGTCACGTCTAATGAAATATCAAATATCCCACTTGCAGATCACATCAGTGCACCACACTCCTTTGGTCAAGAGGACAACCAAACAATGTGAACCACAATAGCCTATGCTTGATATGTTGCTATCCAGGTACAACATATCATTTGGCTGAGAACCCTGTTTAAGGACCACTCGATATATCCTCTCTATATCGATGTAATAGTAGTCCTAAGGATATCATCACTAAAGAATTCATTATAGGAAGATGTAAAGTGATGAGAAGCCAGAATAACTTTTATTCATTATAAAAATTACATAACAATTAGCTCAACCATCTATAACCTAGATGATTGGCTTTGGGACACAATTCCCAACAAACTCCCACTTAGACTAAAGCCAATCAGAACAGTATCGAATACCCATCTTCCATTTATAACTGTCGAATTCTTTAATTCTGATGGCTTTGGTAAAGGGGTCGGCCGGATTTTCCTTTCCATCGATCTTCTGAAGGTCGATGTCACCTCATTCCACGATCTCTCGTACAAGGTGAAAGTGCCGCAGAATATGCTTGGTGCGCTGATGTGCCTTCGGTTCTTTGGCTTGAGCAATCGCCCCTGAGCTGTCACAATGCAGAGGAATAGAATGCTCCAGGGAAGGTGCCACTCCCAGCTCGCCTATGAACTTCCGCAACCAGACAGCCTCTTTTGCTGCATCAGATGTGGCAATATACTCTGCTTCACAAACCGAGTCTGCAACAGTATGCTGCTTGGAACTTTTCCAGCAGATAGCTCCACCATTCAGGATAAAAACAAATCCTGACACACTCTTGCTGTCATCATGATCTGACATAAAACTGGAGTCAGTATACCCCTCTAGTTTTAGGTCAGAATCTCCATAGAGTAGCCATTGATCTTTAGTATTTCGCAAATACTTAAGGATGGTCTTTACCACCTTCCAATGTGCTTCTCCTGGTTAGATTGGTATCTACTCACTACCCCTAGTGAGTATGCCACATCGGTCTAGTACACAACATAGCATACATAATAGAACCCACTGCCGAAGCATATGGTATTCTACTCATACGCTCTCTTCCTCAGGGGTTGTCGCACAATCCTTTTTGGAAAGAGTAATTCCATGGCCTATCGGGAGATAGCCTTTCTTGGAATTTTTCATGCTAAACTTTTTTAACACGGTGTCAATGTATGTCGATTGGGACAATCCCAGAAGCCTCTTTGATCTATCTCTATAGATTTTCATACCTAATATGAATGAGGCTTCTCCCATATCCTTCATGGAGAATTGTGATGAAAGCCAAACTTTTATTCCCTGTAATGCAGGAACGTCATTCCCGATTAAGAGAATATCGTCCACATACAGTACAAGAAATACAACTACAGAACCATTGCCCATTTATATATGCAAGGTTCTTCTCCGTTCCTAACGAAGCCATACGATTTGATACACTTATCAAACCGCATGTTCCAACTCCGAGATGCTTGCTTTAGCCCATAGATAGACTTCTGAAGTCTACACACTTTTGACTCGTCTATGGAAGTGAACCCTTCAGGTTGTCATATACACTTCCTCCTCCAGCTCTCCATTTAGGAAGGCTGTTCGGACATCCATTTGCCAGATCTCATAGTCAAAATGTGCAGCTAAAGCTAGCATAATCCGAATGGATTTCAGCATTGCCACAGGAGAAAATGTCTCGTCATAGTCAATACCATAACGTTGACGATACCCCTTGGCAACCACCAGACGGGCTTTTTTATAGGTCTCTACCTTCCCGTCTGCGCCTCTTTTTCCTTTTGAATATCCATTTGCACCCAATGGGTTTTATCCCTTCAGGTGCATCAACCAATGTCCATACATGGTTGATTTCCAGGACTCCATTTCGGATTTCATGGCTCCAAGCCATAACTCAGAATCAGACCTTTGCATTGCATCCATATAGGTTATCGAATCCTCGTTGTTCTCATCGAGTTCAACAGGATCGCCATCCTGGATTAGATATCCAAATATGTATCCGGTGGACGCGATACTCTATCGGATCTCCTTATGATTGCACAATAGGCTCAGGATTTGATCTTATCAAATCAGGTTCAATACCAGCCTGTGTGTGCCCAGGTTCTTCTACTTGTAGAACTTCATCATTTCTATCTTAGAAGCTATAGTTTCCTTCAATAAGAACTCCTTTTCTAAAAGATAGCTCTAAGTCTGACGAACACCTTTTGTTCATCAGCAAGTAAAAGTAGTATCCTTTGGATTCTTTTGGATACCAACAAAAAAACATTTTTCAGACCTTGGCCCTAGTTTATCCGTTTCCAAATGCATGACATAAGCCGGACACCCCCAGACACGAAAATGTGAAAGGGTTGGCTTACTCCTGTCCATATTTCATATGGAGTTTTGTCAACGGATTTACTAAGGAATTATTAAGAATTGACATGCAGTCTCCAATGCATATCCCCAGAAAAACATAGGCAAAGTAGCAAACCCCATCATAGATCGACCATGTCCAACAAGGTCCGATTTCTCCTTTCAGGCACTCCATTTAACTGAGGTGTCATAGGAGGAGTCCATTGAGAGAGATCCCATTCTCCTCAAGATATGTCAAAAATTCACCTGAAAGTATTCACCACCTCGATCTGATCGAAGTATTTTGATTTCCTTTCTAGTTTGTTTTTCAACTTCATTACGATATCGTTTGAACATTTCAAACGAATCAGACTTATGTCTCATAAGATAGACATAACCAAACCTCGAAAGGTCGTCTGTAAAGTAATGAAATATCTAAAACCTTCTCTAGCACAGATAGACATAGGTCCACATACATCAGTATGTACAAGACCTAGGATCTGAGGCTCGCTCACCTTTTCCTTTAAAAGGTGATTTGGTCATCTTTCCAATAAGACAAGATTCACAAGTTAGCAGTGATTCACAATCACTGACATCTAGGAGGCCATCTCCTATTAACTTGTTAATCCTATTTTTATTGATGTGACCTAGCCTACAGTGCCAAAGATAGGCTTCATTGACATTCTATTCTAGGCGTTTACTAGAACTTGTACTCATTACAATAACAGGCTGTGATAGTAAATATATGCCATTAACTAAGCTTCCATTCATGATAGTCTTACCATTCAAAATGATAGAACAAACGTTTTTCTTTATTGAAAATTCAAAATTTCATTGGCCAGAAGGCCTACAGAAATAACATTAAGCATGAAAGAAGGACTATAATGACAGTCACTTAGAGTGACATTACAAGACTCATAAGACAACTCCAGAACACCCAACGCCAGAACTGGAACAGCATTTCCATTCCCTACGTTCAGGTACCTCTCGCCATCTTCGAATCTCTACTAACTCGAAGTCCTGTAAAGAATTACAGATATGAATAGGACTTTCGGTATCTAATACCCAGCTAGTAGTATCACAAAGAGTAAAGTTAGGATATATCATATATATACCTGGTGCAGCCAGCTTGCTGCTTCTTCTTCTTCGGCCTGTTCGGGTCAAGTGAAGCGATGTAAAGAGGACAATTCCTCTTCCAATGACCCTGCTTCTTGCAAAAGAAGCACTCTGCCTTGCTCTGGTCTAACTTCTTCTTGGTCTGACTTGGACCAGGAGCAGACTGTACCTTCTTGCTCTTCTTCTTCTTCTTTTTCTTAAGGGTCGAGGAGCACCTGCCGAGGACCTCCTACATAATTCACCACCCCTTTGTTGAGCTGGTGGTCCTTTTCATAGGCTTGCAGTAAACCTAACATCTCATGATAGTTTACTACCGGCCTATTCAATCTCCAGTGATCGAGAAAGGACACGTAGGATGGAGGCAGGAGTTCAGGATCGCATCTTTCCCCAACTGTTCATGAAGGGGACACCCGAGCTTGCCCAGGCGCTCGAACAACTCGATCATGTTCATAACATGATCAGTCACAGAAGCACCTTCACGCATACGCGTGTTATAGATGGCGCTGGAGATACGGTATCTCTCAGCATCATCAGGAGTGCCAAAGACTCCTTCAACCTTTGAAGGATATCCTCAGGCTGGGCCTCCTCAAACCTGCGACTGAACTCATCGTTCATCGCAGCCAGCATAATACATCGGACAGTGGTCCGATCAGAGATCCACTTATGGTAAGTGTCTCTAACCGTCCCCCCGAGTATTGGCAGCGGGAACTACAGGTGCCTGATCCGTCAGAACGTACAAGATCCGTTCATGCTTAAAGACTATCCTCAATCTTCGATACCAGCTATCGAAGTTGGGTCCAATCAATTTTTCATTGTCCAACAGTGGACGGAGCGACAGATTGGTGGACATCTGAAAGAAAAATGTGACCAAAATTAGTTTATGTAATTTTCAAAACCCTAAGACTTGGACTTTAGTCAAAAAGGTTCTCCCACTAACTTTTCAGAATAAGAGCCTCTATCTCCAATTCCGTGAAGTCAAAATTCAAAGTGGGTACTAGAATCCAATAGACCACGTACAAGCCCGTCTAGGGTACAGCTCACCCATACGTGTCTAAAGGTAGGTTCTTTTAACCAATTGCTACCCTTAGCAATTTCTAGTAATCTATTTTGCCCAAGATGCACTGTAATCAACCTAGGGGCCTCCTATTACAAGCTCTCGGTTAGGTCCAACCATTAACATGCTGAATTCAGTGTTTCCAACCAACAAATGACCAAGCCTGTCTAGGGTACGGCTCACCTGATCACTGTTGAGAAGGTCACACTGAACCTTCATATTAGGGAGAGTAATCCCAATAGCGTGATATACACCCGTTCTATGGAACTGCCGATGCATACCCAACTAATGGACACATTACAAACCCACTTAATGGGAGGCAAAGACTTTGTTAACTCCTTAACTAGGTCTTTTTAAGGACCTAATAATTTAGAGGATTTTGAAATTTGTGACATATAATAAAAATCATGAACCTTGATTCATAAACTCCCACTAAATCTTAGAAGGTTTCATGGTTAGGTTCATGGGCACCTAAATTAGTCAGACTGATAACCTTAAATGGCATGGGTTGATCTAACTCAATAATCTTTTCTAAATCAAATCAGGTTAGCCAATTTGGCCAGGTAAGTGCGGTCGAGGCATGAGTTACGGCATTAACCACTTTCCTTAGACACCAATTACAAGAACTGGCCAGGAAAGGGTACCCTCAAAGCCAAGGACCATAAGGCTGCTTACCTTAGACACCAAATTGGTTTACCGTCATCAATTAGATTTGAAAAATGAGTTAGGTTAGCCACTGAGCCAGATTAGATCCATTTAGATGAATGGACTCAAGCTTCTAACTAATTAGAAACTAGGAAAAGATAATCCTTAATCAACTTTTGATTAAATTATTTTTAGAGTTCATTCAACTAAACCTAGGTCTAACCCAATTAGGATCTAATCCTAGCCCAACCATTTAACCCAATTGGCTTATCAAATGACTTAAGGTTTTATAAACCCTAATTTGCATTTATCATTTAAATATTTCAAATAATTCATAATTATAAGAAATCAAGCCAATTATTAATTAAAATAATTTTAATTAAATCTTGTAAAACTCCTTTTACAATTAATTCTTATTTACATTTAACATATCAAAAATAAAAATAATACATGCCATCATTAATTCTTAATTAAAACAATTTTAATTATAATTAAATAATTCAACTAATTACCAAATTAGTTAATTAAACAATTTTAATTAACTAAAACATGCAAATATAATTTTAATTGAACCTGGCTCTGATACCATTTGAAGGAAGATTTTTTTTTTTTTTTTTTTTTTTGTGTCTACACTAAGCAGAGAATAGGAACAGGTAGATATTTTAAAATAATTTTAAAATTAATTGTAGAAAAACCTGTCCCAAAACCAGGATCAAAAAAATATTTGCATAGAAACATTAAGATGCATGGCATATATTTTTTTCATAATTTTTAGACATGTATAAATGCATATAAAAATTAATAAAGAACTTATTCCAGGCTGGAATAAGGGAGGAATGGGTGGAATAGCTATTCCCGCTATTCCACCCTTCTTCAACCTCGGTTCAGAGATTCCTTACCGTGGAGCAATGTTCAGACGCAGACTGCAGAGCGCACAGGCCTCCAAACTCCGAGCTTCAAGGTCCGCTGGAATGTGCTCTTGACCGGCTACAAGGAACTGAAGACCAATCGCCAAAACTCTGGCATTTGCCACCTCAAAATAGGGCTCAAAAAGGATTCACGGCCACGGTTGCAGCAAGGAAAAAAAAGTTCAAACTTGGATTTCTCTGCACTGGAGCGAAGAACTGCTCCCAGGATCTCAGGCGAAATCCCTCTAGAGGGGATACATGCCGTGGAAACTTCTGATCGGAGCTCCGGCGTCGCTAGCCGCTGGATCCCAAGCTTTCATGGTTTTTGGAAAAATGGAGGAAGCTCTCAAAACCCACCGAAAGAGAGCAAGAAGCGGGTATAAAAATATCTCTGGATGCCAACCGTAGGGGAGGGCAAGGGTCTTGAGTTTTGTGCGAAGGGGTAGTGGGATTTAATTGAAATAAATCAGGGAAGGAAACGCCCTGTTTCGGTTTCAAAAATTGAAACGTCTCAGGCGTGAGGATGAAGACGACGGTTCAATAGGTGAACCGGCAAATGACCAAAAAGCCCTTCGGTCCAAGGGCAAAGCAGGGTCAATTTGGTTCAGGCCAAAATCCAGTCAAACGAAGTCCAAATCGAACGAAACTGGACTCAAAACGAAGCTAAGAACGAACCCTATCTTTCTACAGTCCAACCTCACTGATTTGAGTTGAAATCGATTTGCAACTGATTTAAACAAAATCAATTAGACTTAGAAACATTCATCAAACCATTTGATGAACATGGGTTCAATCCTAGTCAGCCAGGAACACATTCCTGGTCGATCCAGAGAAGACCTGATCAACCCAAGACCGGGTCAATCAGAAGAAAACTCAACCAAAAACCGTGACAAAACACCGAAACGATTCCCAATCGAATCGGTTCCTGATTAGATAGAAATCCTCTGTGGCGTGTGACCTCATAGGTTCGAACCTAAACGGTAGCACTGGAACACTTCCAGTACCAGCACAAGATACCACCTAGCAATGGGTCTCGGCGTCCGGATAGGTCGAAGATGCGAGAGCAATCCATCGAACCTCTGGCATATGGTTACCGCATAATTCATCCCTTTGACCTCCAATGCTCAGGATGACATAGGGTTGAACTGCCAACCCCAGCTATGTCAATCCACTACGTGTCTCAATCTCGCATGTCCAGTGACTCTTCACTGGGACCACCCCGGCCGAGGATTTGCTAAATTGAGACACTGCGAGACATTCAATCCAAACCATTTGGACAGGTCAATTCCATCTTGGTCCACTACTGCTCCACAAGTACTTGCCTGTACCCAGAAACCTTCCATCACCGGATTAAAATCCGGGTAGTCCGGCACCAAAGCACAGGGAGTTGCTTGCAAGCTACCAAAGTGACCTCAGGTCAGAGGGACACTTATGCCCATATCCATTCGCGAGCGATCCTTAGGCAGATAAGGTGCTATGCGGAGTCACGTCTAATGAGATATCAAATATCCCACTTGCAGATCACATCAGTGACACCACACTCCTTTGGTCAAGAGGACAACCAAACAATGTGAACCACAACAGCCTATACTTGATATGTTGCTATCCAGGTACAACATATCATTTGGCTGAGAACCCTGTTTAAGGACCACTCGATATATCCTCTCTATATCGATGTAATAGTAGTCCTAAGGATATCATCACTAAAGAATTCATTATAGGAAGATGTAAAGTGATGAGAAGCCAGAATAACTTTTATTCATTATAAAAATTACATAACAATTAGCTCAACCATCTATAACCTAGATGATTGGCTTTGGGATACAATTCCCAACATGATCCGATCTTTTCTTAACTTGAGATCCTTTTTCTTTCTCATTTCAGGACATGAAGTCGGCCCCCGAAGAACACCGATTGCCTCTTCCTTATACTCTAGAAGGAGGGGGAGACCCTCCAGGACTACATGGCCCGCTTCAACTCAATGGCCATGGAAGTCCCAGACTTGAATGAGGCGGTAGCGATGTCGGCCTTCAAGAGAGGGCTCCAATCATCCAGGCTCACATTCTCCCTGGACAAGAAGTTTCCAAGGACTATACTGAGCTATTGGCTAGGGCACACAAGTACGCCCTAGCAGAGAAGCAGTCGGCAAGTCGATGCCAGGCGGAAGGGAAACCAGCCCCCAAGAAGCGAAGCGATAAAGCTCCTACAATCCGACCCCCCGGCGACGACAGCCGAACCACTCGGCGCCAAAGCCTGAAGTCGAGGGACTTCTTCAAAAAGTTTGAGACCTATGCGCCCCTCTCCCTTCCAAGGGAGAAAATCCTCATGGAGGTTGAGAATGAGGCTTACTTCCAAAGGCTTCGACCAATGAGGGGCCCTCCTGCCGCCAGAAATAAGAACAAGTACTGTCGGTTCCATAGGGACCATGGGCACGACACTGAAGAGTGCCTCCAGCTGAAGGATGCCATCGAAGACCTCATCAGAAGAGGGTACCTAAGTAAGTATGTCCGACCCCGCTGGGATCAGGCTGAGACCTCAACTGTTAGAGACCCTTTGGAGGAGGCTGAGCTCCCCAATCAGCGTCCGACAGGTGGAGGCATTGGCATGCTGCATCGACGGTCCGATTGGGGCACGAAGGGGGCCAAGAAATCGCAAAGAGGCCCAGGGGCTCTGGTGTAATCAGATTTTCTGATGAAGACCTCTTGGAACCTCATCTCCCAGGAGATGACCCTGTCGTTGTGTTGGCAGTTATTGCCAACTATGATGTAAAGCGTGTCCGCATTGATAATAAAAGTTATGCAGAAGTTTTGTTATATGACGCCTTTGTTTGAATGAACTTGTCTAAATCAAGGCTGCGGGAATCCCTGATGCTGCTCACTGGCTTTGGGGGAAACTCCGTTGGGTAGAAGGAGAAATCACCTTACCCGTGACCCTCGGGACGGAGCCTTACCAGCGAACTTTCCCCATTAATTTCGTAGTCATCCGCACGACCTCGGCGTACAACACCATTTTAGGCCGACCGGCTCTCAACAGGTTTTGCGCCATTGTATCCACTTACCATTTGCTGGCAAAATTCCCGACTCGTAACGGAGTCGAGGAAATGAGGGGAGACCGCAGGATGGCTAGACAATGTCTGGCCATACATGACAGGCAGTTGGATGGGCGCCCCAGGCTTGAGCAACTTGACCCCAAAGATGAAACCAACGACCACGGTCAGCCTGTTGAGAAGATTGTGTTTGTTCCCCTTAAGGAGGATGACCCTACTAAAGTACTTCAAATCAGGAGTACGCTAACTGAAGAAGCCCGACAGGAGCTGGTTGGTTTCTTGAGAAGCAATGCTGACATCTTTGCCTGGTCGGCTTCGGACATGCCAAGCATCCCGTCGGACATATAGATCCATCCGACATAAGAAGAAGAGCTTCGCAGTCGAAAGGCGGAAGGCCATCGAAGAAGAGGTGAAGAAGCTCTTTGACGCCGGCTTCATCAGGGAGTCCCATTACCCAGAGTGGGGCAATGTCCATAAACGCTAGTGGAAGAAGTGGAACGATCTGTGTAGATTACATGGACCTCAACAAGGCTAGTCTGAAAGATAGCTCCCCCTGCCAAAAATTGATCAACTGGTGGATGCTACAGCCAGCCACCAGCTCTTGAGCTTTATGGATGCCTTCTCTGGGTACAACCAAATCAGGATGCACCCCGAAGATGAGGAGAAGATGGCTTTTATCATATACAGAGGGCTGTATTGTTACAGGATGATGCCCTTCGGCCTGAAGAATGCGGGTGCCACTTTTCAATGGCTGATCAACTGAGTCTTTGAAGGGCAACTCGGGCGGAACATGGAGGCCTACGTCGATGATATGATTGTTAAGAGCCTCCGCAAGGCCAACCACATCAAGGACTTGCAGAAATCCTTTGATACACTAAGACATCATCGGATGAAGCTAAATCCTACTAAGTGCATATTTAGGGTGACATCTTAAAAATTTCTTGGTTTCCTGGTCACTCAAAAGGGGATTGAGGTCAACCCTGAGAAGATTAAGGCTATTATGGACATGGCACACCCAACCAGCAAAAAGCAGGTGCAAGAGCTCACAAGCCGCATTGCCTCTCTCAGCCATTTCATCTCCCAGTCGGCTTAGAAGTCTCTGCCATTCTTCAAATCCTTGCACCGGTCGGACCACTTCCAATGGATCGACGAGTGTCGATCGGCCTTCGAAGCCCTAAAGAACTATCTGAAGAACTCTCTGCTCTTGGCTAAACCAATGGAGGGAGAAGTGTTGTACCTATACTTGTCAGCCTCCGACGAGGTCGTCAGTGCCGTCCTTGTGTGGGTAGGGGATGAAAGCCAACAGAAACCTGTTTACTACATCAGTAAGGTCCTCCATGATGCCGAGACAAGGTACCCTAAAGTCCAAAAACTGGTCTATTTAATGGTCATAGCTGCGAAGCACCTCCGCCCTACTTCCAGGTGCACCCGATCATTGTGCTGACTAACCAGCCCCTCAAGGAAATTCTCCGAAGCCCCAACACCTCCGGATGGCTTGCCAAGTGGGCTGTTAGGCTGGGCAAGTTCGACATCTCCTTCCAATCCCGATCGGCCTTGAAAGCTCAGGTAATTGCTGATTTTATTACAGAATGCACCTGGGGGCCAGAGGCAACTCCTTCGGCAGCTGAAGTGCCTATGGCTCATCCAGCGGAAGGAATCGAGCCCGCTGGACTCTCCATGTGGATGGAGCCTCCAACCTCGTTGGATGTGGGGCAGGCCTGATCTTAGCTGACCCCGATGGGCAATGTCTAAAGTATGCCCTACACTTTGCATTTCAGGTATCGAACAACCAGGCATAATATGAAGCCTTACTTACGGGGTTGAGGATAGCCAATGAGTTAGGCATTGGTAGAATCCAGGCCTTCTCTGACTCCCAATTGGTAGTTAATCAAGTGAAGGGCGAGTTTGAAGCAAGGGACCCTATTTTGGCTAAGTACTAGGATAAGGTACGAGGCTTTATATCTCGACTTAAATTTTTCGAGATTCTCCATATACCACGGCCGCAGAACTCCCGGGTGGATGCTCTGTCATGGTTAGCCATAATCGCATTAGTAGCTCCGACCGGACCTTCGTAGAGCATCTACAGCACCCAAGCATCGTTGAGGAGCCGACTGATATCCAACAAATTGAGTATGAGGCATCATGGATGGACTCGATTCGTACATTCCTGGTTCAAGGGATCCTTCCGGATGACCCGGTCGAAGCTAGGCGTATACGCTTGACAGCTTCTAATACATCATCCTCGACGAGACTCTCTACAAGCGATCATTTTCATAACTGTTGCTGAAATGATTGGGACCGACCGATGCAGACTATGCGCTCAGAGAGGTACACAAAGGCATCTGCGATGACCATCTTGGAAGAAGATCCCTGGCCTATAAGATTATACGGTAGGGATATTATTAGCCCATAATTCAAAAAGACGCGTCGGACTTTGTGTGAAAGTGTGATGCGTGCCAAAGGTACTCCAGTATCCAAAGGAGGCCCGCTAGCGAGCTGACCCCTCTTGCGGTGCCTTGGCCATTTGCCTAGTGGGGCATGGACATCCTGGGACCCTTTCCCCTAGCATCCGACCAATAGAAATTCCTCCTTGTGGCCATCGATTACTTCACCAAATGGATGGAGGCTGAAGTAGTGGTGCAAATAATGGAGGCCAAGATGGAGAACTTCATCCAGAACTGCATCATCTTCCGGTTTGGCATCCCACGGACAATCATTACTGATAATAGAAGATAATTTGACAACTCAAGGTTCCAAGATTTTTGCCAGCAATACCACATTTCCCATCGGCTTGCCTCGGTCGGCCCCCGTCAGTCCACTGGAGAGGCTGAAGTCACTAACCAAATGATCCTGCATGGACTGAAGACCCGGCTGAACGAAGCCAAAGGACTCTGGGTGGAAGAGCTTCACTCAGTACTGTGGGCATACCGGACGACCGCCCAGGCAGCGACCGAGGAGACTCTGTTCAACTTGACCTACAGGAGTGAGGCAGTCATCCCCGTAGAAATCTCTTTGCAATCACTGTGGGTTAATCATCTCACCGAGCCGACCAATTCGGAGTAGCGGAGGGCTGACCTGGACTTGCTGGAAGAAATCAGGCTCCGAACAAGCTTGAAAATGGTGACTTACCGACAGAAGATGGCTAGATATTACAATTCGTGCATCAAGGCACGAACCTTCCAAGTTGGAGATCTGGTCTCGCGAAGGACGGAGATCTCAAGGCCGACCGAGCAAGGAAAGCTTTCCCCCAATTGGGAAGGCCCTTATCGGGTCAGTGAAGTGGTTCAGGCCAAAACTTACCGATTCGAACATTTGGATGGGCGACAAATAGTACGCCCATGGAATGTAGACAACCTCCGCAAGTATTATCAATAAAGTCTACAATTTCTTCCATCAAGACTCCGAAAGTCCGACTCCGGTCGGTAGAGGCTCTAGGGCAGCCCACTTCAAAAGTCCAACTCCGGTCAGTAGAGGCTCTAGGGCAGCCCACTCCGAAAGCCCGACTCCGATCGGTAGAGGCTCTAGGGCAGCCCACTCCGAAAGTCCGACTACGGTCGACAGAGGCTCTAGTGCAGCCCACTCCGAAAGTCTAACTCCGGTCGGCAGAGGCTCTAGGACAGCCCACTCCAAAAGTCCGACTCTGGTCGGCAGAGGCTCTAGGGCAGCCCACTCCGAAAGTCCGACTCTGATCGGCATAGGCTCTAGGGCAGCCCACTACGAAAGTTCGACTCCGATCGACAGAGGCTCTAAGGCAGCCCACTCCAAAAGTCCGATTCCGGTCGGCAACCACTTCAAAATGATCTACACAGAATCGTGTGAAGAACAAATTGTAAATTTGGGCCGGCCGACGGACCAGACTTAGAGCAGGTCTCCAGGTACATGGGTCCAGACTGAGCTATCGCCCCTCCCAGCCATTATATCGACTTCGGGCTCGAAGAAGCCGACCGGAAACACTCAAGAATTTTCTTAAATATCCAAATTAGGTAGGCGCAAGACGACAATTTCAAAAAGAAGGAGAATTGCAGCCCTGAAGGGTTGACCAAGAGTACTTAGCAAAATTTCGAAAAGAAGGTGACTTGCCATCCCAAGGGCCGACCGAAAACACTTAAAAAAAAAAAAATCGAAAGGAAAGTACCTGTTTCACACCCATATACACAAGAGATAGCTAAATGGTTCTTCTATTAATACCAAAAATAGATATTTACAAAAAAGGTGGTCGGACCTTTACAGACTCTTTAGGTCGGACCCACAGAAGATGCGTTGGGGGCCTCAACCTCGGCCCCGTCTGCTACAACTAGAGAATTGACGGGGATCGCAACGACTGGGGGCTCGACAGGGACGTCCGCCATCTCTGCGTCGACTCGAACCAGGACTTCGGCCCTGGCCTCCTCCATCTCACCTTCTACTTGAGGCTCCCCCTCCTTCACAGGTTCTTCCAGTTCAGCACTCGAAAGGACATTCCCGGGAAAAGTAAGGCCACCTTCTTCAGGCAGTCATCGTAGCCTTCTCTATAGAAGTCCGACGCCGCCTCTTCTACCTCTTCAGTGAATTCGGAGGAGGCCTTGTATGCCATCACCGCATCCCAGACCTGTCTCGCGGCCAGCTCTTTTGCTTCCTCAAGCTGGGTCGTCAGCTGTGCCGCCAACGCCCATTCGGCCTGGGCCCTCTTGTCTACCTTAGAGAATCGACCCTCCTCCTCTCGCAGTTGGTGGGTAAGGGAATTCACCCTCACCTTCCTCTTCTTCAGTCTGGCCTCCCGGTCGACCAGTTGGCTCTCTTCCTCTTTCAATGCCTCTTTCGATGACTCGGCCTCTACTCGGGCGGTCGATAACCTTTCTTCCGCAGACCTTAAGGATGCCTCCATGGCTGCTTAAGCTGCCTCCAGCTCCTGCACTTTTTTGGCGGAGGTCTTAGCTACGGGGAGCACCCGGTCGATGCCATCGTCCATCAAGGAGATGCCGTGAAGGAGCTACAAGAACAAGATTAAGTTAGTACCATACAAAGAAGGAAAAGATGCAAGGAAGCAGGCTAAATGCCTTACCCTCATGAGCTCATAGTAAGACTCCACGGCCACATCACTCAGATTCCTCTGGATTGACCGTTCCCAGTCGACGTCGGTCATCGCCCCCCTAAGTAGACTCCGCGCTCTCCGGGGTGGTCCAGGGCGTGCTAGTGCTGGAACGCCTCCTGACGAATTTCTTCATCAGACTCTTCTTCGACCGCCTCATCTTCGGTCTCCCCTCCTACGGCCATCCCCTTTCCATTGTCCGCCAGGAGTTCCGCCTCAATTGGGCCGATGGGTGAAGGGGCTGACGCTGCCGCTATGCCAGATGGCTCCGACTGCTCCTGCCCCCACAGGACGGCCAACCCCCCGGCTGGAGCCGAAGCCCCGGGCGTCTTCTTGGCCCACACTTCAGTAAGGGGGCATCATCCTCATCGGACTCTACATCCATAACAGGTGCTGGCCGTTCCTCCTCTCGCCTCTTCTTTTGTCTTTCGGTGGCTGGAGTTGAGGCCGATTCTAGAACGGCCCTCTTCCTCACCGCCCGCTGAATGACCTTGGCTTTGTCGATCCTCTTCATCCTCCCTCCTGTTGCAGAGAAGTCAAAGTGAGCAGAAAGAATCAAGAAAGCAAGCTATAAGGAGGAGGTCGGCCCCTGCCTAAAGATCCTTGGGGGCTGATCCCTGCCCAATGAAGTCGGTCCTCCCCTAACAATTTGAATACCGCGGTCAGGCCAACTCCGCTGATCTCATTAAACTTGGCCTGGTTGGCTATCAGGATCGACCTCCCCTCGTGGATCCTTGGCCACGACTCCCTCCACAAGGGCTCGAACCCCCAAGGTTGGAGACTGCTCACAAGGAAAAATCGGCCTTCCACCCGTGGATGGCCGACGGGAGACACTTCAAGATCTTTTGGCTGGGACGAGGATTGAACATCCACCATTCCTGGATCCTAAATCTTTCTTCAAAGAAAGAAGTTGCCGAAGAGAGATAATCTGGGTCCAAGTCCGGCCCTATGATATAATATGATGAAGCAGCATATTATCCGGATGCTATTCTGGTTAGCTGCGCCAGGGTTACCTTATAAAAATTGAAGACCTCTATGAAGAAGGGGTGTAAAGGGAACCTTAAACCCGCCTTAAGATGGGATTCATACATCGGGAGGGTCCCCGACCCCAACTGATTATTTGCTCTCCCCTCTCGACCTGGAAGCGTGAGGTGCAGGGTGGATAGAATATCGTACACGGCCCTAAGGTTCTCGACCCATTCCTGGTCATGGTCGACGGGATCTCACTCGGTCCTGGCTACCTAGGTCTGTAGACCGGACCCCTGCTAGTGGTCGCCATTAAGGCTAAAGTAGAAGGAAGACTAAGGAACTGACCTGAAGCTGAACTCCTAAGAGCCTGGATTTGCAGAATGAGGGAAAGCTCTCTCTCTCACAGAGCACAAATGTAGCAGGAAAATCCTCTCAGAGCACCTCGCCCCTTTTTTATAGGTCTCCAGAGAAGCACGGCCGCTCACTTCGTGAGCACCCCAACCATCCCATCAAAAGATACGACTGCCCGTGCTTCAGAGACCGAAGTGATGGGTCAATCCCAGAGGA
The DNA here is from genome assembly GCA_021397845.1 of Areca catechu. Taxonomy (NCBI): domain Eukaryota; kingdom Viridiplantae; phylum Streptophyta; class Magnoliopsida; order Arecales; family Arecaceae; genus Areca; species Areca catechu. Next base: position 18,949,320 of record CM038043.1, read on the forward strand.
CAGGCGGCGATCCGAGTGATTGTTGGATCAGCGGTGCGAAGATCGCCAAAGAAATGATGTCAGCCATTCAGATGCCGCCAAGTGGTAAGGCACATCCCTCCATCCTCGCCACTATGCATGCCAGCCTGACCCTTCATCATGGTGCCCTTTCCGCATTAACTGCAACTCCTGCGCCTTCAATACGGGGCTGACACCTATCTAGGGGACCGATCATGGGAGATTCGAAGCGATCCATCGCGATGATCCTGGATCGGGTCTAAATGGACGCGATTTGCATAGAAATGATGCTCCTACCCTTTGAAGTCACGTGCCCCCTCAAAGCCCAGAAGCAGGGGGCAACTATTGTACCATCCAGCCGATCCTGGGTTGGGCTAGTTAAGGAGCCCGACCGGCTGACCCATGAGTCCGACCGGCTGATCTGTGGGTGGAAGAGGTCCGCATGACCCACCACCTTCGAAGTCCCACCGATCAGCTCTCGCAGGAGGCCGACTGACTCGGAGGCCGACCGATCCAAGGGACCGATCAACCTAAAGTCGACCGTCTCCTGCCAAGGTACAGCTGACCCTCTTTGAGGGTCTTTTGGAGTCTCTGAAGGCCCCTCTCCTTCAACGTGCCATTCGGCTTTCTTAGAGCTCCTGACGACCCCCACCCCGGTCGGCCAGACATCCCACTCCCGTTAGGTCCGATCGGCCCGTCTCCATCCGGGGGAACTTTGAGAGCCTCCTTTCGTATCTATTGGTCGACTTCCTTGGTGAGTACTCTCTGTTGACCGGATGATAGCCTCCAGCTGAGGCCGACCGACCTGATATCGTCCTCAAAACCTCTCGAAAGCTCCAGAAGATCCTTTCCAGTTGGTACCGAAATTTTGTTGCAACGAACTCCATGATATGGCCACGACTCCATGCCACCTGGCCATCACTCTGATCCTCTTAGGGGCAAATCAGGGTTTTTCAACCTATCCCCTAACGAATTTTGGCAGTATTCCATGCCTATTAAAGGTGCCCAGGGGACCTCCACTCAAGGCTAAGTGCTCTCTTCTCTCTCCGCGCTACTTTTTTTCATTTTCTCTCCATTCTGTTGCTCTAGATCCCCTGCTAACTTAAGCATCAGAGTGTCTCCCGCCAGAGCACCTCCGGTGCTCAGGGGACTTTGTGCAGGTCGACCGGCGGGAGAGCTCTCCAGCGCAACGAACCGAGCCTGATCTAGGTGGAGGCGCAGCAACAGCTATATAATATTAAAATATAGTTGTTTATATTTTATCTGAATCATATCTAAATCCAAATTTTTAGATTAGAACCGGATTATTTATGGACCCAATCCAACCCAAATGATCCATTGGATTGAAAATTTTGATAGTGGATCCGACCCGACCCGTTTTTTTAGTAGATTTGGTCTGGGTCTAATATTAGGACCCGATCAAAGAACTGGATCAGATCGGGATCATTCATGACTAGATCCAACCCAACCCATTTGCACCCCTAATCTTATGTGCATGTATGTTGCCTTCAAATCAACCATTTATATTGAGAAAAAGTTTCTAGGGTATTTAGGGATGAAAATGGGATGGATTGGATCGTGAGTGATCTCATCCAATCCAATTCTTTAATTAGATCTTAATAGTAGACATATTAGGTCCAGACCCATTCAATAGAAAATTGGATTGGATTGGAGCAGATCCACAATCAAAGTTTTCGATCCGATGGATTAGATTGGATTTCTGAATAACTCGATCTTGATATAAAAAACTTAGATTTATATCCGATCAGGATCAAATATAAATAACTATATTTTAATTATCACCTAGTCAATTATTATTAATCACAAAATAGATAATAAATAATATTTTTTCAAAATAAATTAAAATATAAAATATTATAAATATTATTATATTAAAAATAAGTTTCATATAAGTCTTAAATTATAATTTAGAGATCCAAATAGATTTTGATCCTAATATATTAGTAGGTTTGGGTTAGGTCGAGTCCACATTTAGTAAATCTAGACTTGACTCGAAAAATAGAATGAGTCCAATTTTAAGATCCGATCCGAATCCATGAGCCCTTAAAATTGGATTAGATCTGATCTAAGTGGATTGGGTCGAGTTCGGTTGCAGGTCAACCCAACCCATTTATAGATTTATGGGTGTTTACCCGACCGGCTCACCATCGAACCGGGCTGTCAATCTTGCGGAGGTTCGACCGAGCCATGCTTCCAAAGTTGACGGGCAGTCTTCTTCGGAAGCCCACCCGAACCATTTCCGCTGAGCTCCCCTTTAGATGTCTGATGGCCGCTCTCCTCCAGAGGTCCGATGGCTCTCTTCTTCAAGGGTCCGGCAGCCACTCTCTCCAGAGGTCCGACGACCCCCCTCCTTCAGAAGTCCGACCCACTAAAGCTAAGATCCGAATGATCCACTTCTGCTAGAGTTCGGCCACGGTTCTCTCCTTCAAAGGACCGGCCAACCCTCCTAGTCCGCATCCGACCGATTCTCTTCAAAGGCCCAGAGAACTCTAGAAGCCTCTTTCTGTTACAACAGAATGCTGCAACGTCAGCACCACTACTCCGCTACTCCCCAACCACAATGTTGCTATATCCGGGCACCACGTGGCCACTCTCCAGATTCTTCTAGGAGCAGATCAATCTTTCTTGGCCTCTTTCCTAACAGATTTTGGACTATTCTATGCCTATATAAGGTACACGGGGATCCCATTTTAAACTAAGTACACTCTTTCCTCTCCATACACCGCCTCTCTGATTCCTCCATTTTGTTGCCCTCAAGCTCCTGCTAACTTAATCATCAGAGTATCCCCTGCCAGAACACCACCGACCCTTGGAGACTTTGTTGCAGGTCGACCGGGGGAAGAGCGCTCCAGCATAGCCGACCGGACCCGATCCAGGAGAAGTTGCAGCAACAGATTGGTGCTAGGAAAGGTTCGAACCCTTCTCTAAAAGGAGGAATCCATCTACTCAGCCGAACAATGGCCAAGAAAAGAGCCCAGAACACCTCCTCTAGAAGAGGTCATTCCCCGTCCAGGTCCAAAGGACCCCCCAGGGAAAATGATGCCGCCATCGCCGCAGTCACCGAACCCACCATTGTTGTGGGACTTCAGCAATTCTAGATGCTGCTGAACCGCATAGACACACTCACTATTGTGGTTCATCATCTTCAGGAGGTGGCCAACAACCGGCAACAGCCACTTGCTATGTCCTGCACCGACCACCAGCTAGCCGTCAAGAGGAGCCGGCCTCAGGAAGCCCCTCAGCCTTTCCCCCACGTCATTCCGGACCCCCGAAGGTCTGTGGGGACCCACCCGATGGTAAGAGGGCGAGGTCCACCTCACCTTCCTTCACCAACTCCATCCCTGCTGGTGCTCGACCTCCCGCCGAACTCCCGAGAGACTACACCAGCAAGATTTTGCGCATAGAGGAGCGTATTGCTAAAATAGTTAATCGGCAGAAAGTCGAAGGGGGGCAGGTATACGACTCCCGCCCGCCTTTCTCCGATGAGATTTTGGCAGAGACGATTCTCTGTCACTTCAAAATCTTCCAGGTGGATCCCTACGATGACACCACCCCCTGCTAGACCATCTAGGCACCTACAAAGCCCATATAATGGTGCAGGGCACCTCCGATGCCCTCCACTGCATTGCCTTCCCTGCCACCCTCAAGAAGACTGTCCAGATGTGGCTCTCCACCATCAGCCAGGTACGATCCACTCCTTCCCCCAACTTGAAAATATTTTTCTTTTCCATTTCAGGACCTGCTGTCGGACTCCAAGGAACACCAACTGCCTCTTCCTCGTACTACAAAAGGAGGGGGAGACTCTCCGGGATTACATGGCCCGTTTCAACTCAGCAGCCATAGAGATCCTAGACCTAAATGAAGACGTAGCTATGTCGGCCTTCAAGAGAGAACTCCGCTCGTCTAGGCTCACATTCTTCTTGGACAAGAAGTTTCCGACGAGCTACCCCGAGTTGATGGCCAGGGTGCAGAAATATGCCCTAGCAGAAGAACAAGCGACGAGCCGATGCCAAGCTGAAGGGAGGTCGGCTCCCAAGAAGTGGAGTGACAAGGCTCCCGAAGTCCGACCTCCCAGTAATGGCAACGATCAACCGATCCGCCCAACGCCAAAGTCCGAAGCCGAAGGACTTTCCCAGGAGGTTCAAAACCTATGAGCCTCTCTTCCTTCCAAGAGAGAAGATCCTCTTCGAGATTGAGAACGAGACCTTCCTGCAAAGGCCTCATCCGATGAGGGGCCCCTCTGCTTCTAGAAATAAAGATAAATACTACCGGTTTCATAGGGACCACGGGCATAATACCGAAAAGTGCCTCTAGCTGAAGGACACCATTGAAGACCTCATCCGGAGGGGGTACCTGCACAAATATGTCCGATCCCACCGGGATCGGGCCGAAGCCTTAACTGCCAGAGACCCTTAGGAGGAGGCAGAGCTCCCCAACCAATGCCCGACTGGCGGGGATGTCGGTATGCTGCATCGACGGTCCGACTGGAGGTATGAAGAGGACCTGGACATAGTCAAGAGGTCAAGGGGCTCCAATGCAATCATCTTCTTCGACGAAGACCTCCTAGAGTCCCATGTTTCTGAAAATGATCCTGTAGTTGTGTCGGTAGTAATTGCCAACTACTATGTAAAAAGGATTCTTATAGATAATGGAAGCTCGACGGAGGTATTATTGTATGATACTTTTGTAAGAATGAACCTGTCCCAGTCAAGCCTGCGAGAATCCCCTATACCGCTGATGGGCTTTGGGGAAACTCTATCGAGGTTAAAGGGGAATAACCTACCGGTGACGATCGAGATGAAGCCCTTTCAGAAGACTCTCCCCATTAACTTCGTGGTCGTACGTACAACATTGGCTTACAATGCCATCCTAGGCCAACCGGCCCTCAACAAGTTTCGGGCCGTTGTATCCACTTACCATATGTTGGCGAAGTTTTCGACCAGGTGCGGGGTCGAAGTTATGAGGGGAGATCGTAGGATGGCCGGACAGTCCTTGACTATTCTAGACCGACAGTCCCATGGCCATCCTACTCTAGAGCAGCTTGACCCAAGGGTCGAAGTCGATGGCCATGGTCAACTGGATTCTATTTGTTCCCCTTCGAGAGGATGAACCAACCAAAGTCCTCCAAATTGGGAGTTCTCTCAGTGAAGATGTTAAGTTGGAGCTGATCGACTTCCTGAGAAGTAACGCTGACATCTTTGCTTGGTCAGCATCAGATATGCCAGGCATTCCGTCGGATGTCATCACTCACCAGCTCAAGGTGGATCCGACCTACAGGCCCGTCTGACAGAAAAAGAGGAGTTTCACTGTCGAAAGGTAGAGGGCTATTGATGAAGAAGTGAAGAAGCTCTCTGATGCTGGCTTCATCAGGGAAGCCCACTATCCTGAATGGCTAGCAAATGTGATGATGGTGAAGAAGGCAAATGGGAAGTGGAGGATCTGTGTGGACTACACCGACCTCAACAAAGCCTGTCCGAAGGACAGTTTTCCCTTGCCAAAGATTGATCAGCTGATGCATGCTACGATCGGCCATCAGCTTCTGAGTTTTATGGATGCCTTCTCCAGCTACAACCAAATCAGGATGCACCCGGAGGATGAGGAGAAGACCATCTCTGTCACCAACCAAGGCTTATACTGTTACAAGATGATGCCCTTCGGACTAAAGAATGCCGGTGCTGCCTTCCAAAGATTGATCAACCAATCTTCGAGGGGTAGCTCGGAAGAAACATGGAGGCATACATGGATGATATGATAGTCAAGAGCCTCCACAAGGCCGGCCACATCAAAGACTTGCAGGAGTCCTTTGATGCATCCTTGAGATGCATTATCGGATGAAGCTGAACCCTGCCAAATGCATCTTTGGGGTGACTTCAGGAAAGTTCCTCTACTTCCTGGTCACCTAGAGAGGGATTGAAGCTAATCCTGATAAGATCAGAGCTGTTATCAAAGTGGGACATCCGACCAACAAGAAGCAAGTGCAAGAGTTAACCGATCAGATAGCTTCTCTCAGTCATTTCATCTCCCGATCGGTTGAGAAGTCTCTTCCATTTTTTAAGACATTGCACCAGTTGGATCATTTCAGTTAGACCGATGAGTGTCGGGCAGCTTTTAAAGCCTTTTAAAGGGTACTTGAAGAACCCTCCGTTGTTGGCCAAATCGATGGAGGGGGAGCCTTTGTATCTCTACCTGTCGACATCGGACGAGGCGGTCAGCTCCATACTCGTGCGAGTGGGCGACGATGTTCAGCAGAAACTCGTTTACTATATTAGTAAAGTTCTCCATGATGCTGAGACAAGGTACCCCAAAATGCAAAAGCTGGTCTATTCCTTAGTCATAGCTACCAAACGACTCCGACCCTACTTTCAGGCATATCCGATCATCATGCTGACTGACCAACCCCTCAAGACGATCCTTCGGAGTCCGGACACATCTGGTCGGCTTGCCAAGTGGGCCGTCAAACTTGGCAAGTTTGACATCTCTTTCCAATCTCGATCGGCTTAGAAGGCACAGGTTATTGCTGATTTCCTTGCCGAGTGCACCTGGAACCAGGGATCATCCTCTCAGGTGGTCGAGGTACCTGAAGCCAATGATATCTACGAAGCTTAGCCCATTTGGATGCTTCATGTGGACGGGGCATCCAACCTCGCTGGCTGTGGGGCTGACCTGATCCTAGCCAACCCCGACGGGGAAGGCTTAGAGTATGCTCTCCATTTTTCATTTCAGGTGTCAACAATCAAGCGGAGTACGAAGCCCTTCTCGGAAGATTGTGGATTGCCAATGAACTGCGCATCAGCTGAATCAGGGCCTTCTCCGACTCCTAACAGGTGGTTAATCAAGTGAAAGGCGAATTCGAAGCAAAGGATCCGACCCTGCCAAGTACTTAAACAAGGTACAAAGCCTCATCTCTCGACTTAAATTCTTCGAAATTCTCCATATACCTCGACTGCAGAACTCCCAGGCGGATGCTTTGTCATGATTGGCTAATGCCGTCACCAACACCTCCAATCGAACCTTCGTGGAGCACCTATAGTGCCCAAGTATTAATGAACAACCGACTGAGGTCCACCAAGTTGAACAGGAAGCTTCTTGGATAGATCCAATCCTCGCTTTCCTTGTCAGAGGGACACTATCGGAAGACCCGACTGAAGCCAAGTGGATATGATGGACGGCTTTGAAGTATGTCCTTCTTGACGGCATCCTCTACAAGCGATCATTCTTGCAACCGTTGCTGAAGTGCTTGGAGCCGACTGATGCAGACTATTCCCTCAGAGAAGTCCATGAAGGCATCTATGGCGACCATCTCGGAGGGAGATCCCTAGCCTACAAGATAATCCGATAGGGATACTATTGGCCTACAATTCAAAAGGACGCGTCGGACTTCGTTCAAAGGTACGACGCGAGTCAAAGGTACTCCAATATTAAAAGAAGGCCTACCAGCCAGCTGGCTCCACTCACCGCAGCATGGCCATTCGCACAGTGGGGGATGGACATCCTAGGACCCTTCCCTCTGGTGTCCGGCCAGCGGAAGTCCTTATTGTGGCCATTGATTACTTCACCAAGTGGGTGGAGGCTGAACCACTGGCACAAATTACGGAAGCGAAGGCAGAGAACTTTGTACGGAACTACATTATCTTCCGATTCGGCATTCCTCATACAATCATCACCGATAATGGAAGGCAGTTCGATAATTCCAAATTTCGGGACTTCTGTCAGTAATATCGCATCTCTCATTGGCTCACCTCAGTCGGCCATCCTCAGTCCAACGGAGAAGTCGAAGTCACCAATCAGACAATCCTACATGGACTGAAGACCCGACTAAACGAGGCCAAAGGACTATGGGTATAAGAACTACATTCAGTGCTCTAGGCTTATCGAACAACCGCCCGAGCGTCGACCGGGGAGACTCCGTTCAACCTAACTTACAAAAGTGAAGCAGTCATCCCCGTCGAGGTCTCTTTGCAATCCCTAAGGATTGATCACTTCACCGAGCCAACCAACTCAGAGCAGCGGAGGGCTAACCTCGATTTACTTGAAGAAACCAGGCTCCGAACAAGCTTAAAGATGGCGACCTACTGTCAGAAGATGGAAAAATTTATAACTTAAAGGTCAAGGCGCGAACTTTTCGGGTCGAAGATCTGGTCTTGCGGAGGGCTGAGATTTCAAGACTGACCGAGCAAGGAAAACTCTTCCCAAATTGGGAAGGCCCTTATCGAGTCGTTGAAGTAATTCGAGCCAGAACCTACCGACTCGAACATTTGGACGGATGGCAAGTGGCTCGTCCGTGGAAAGTAGACAACCTTCGTAAATATTTTCAAAAAAGTCTACAAGTTCTTCAATGAACCAACTCTGAAAGTCTGACCCCAATCGGTAGAGGCTCTAAGGCAGCCTAACTCCGAAAGTCCGACTCCGGTCGGCAGAGGCTCTAGGGTAGCCCAACTCCGAAAGTTCGACTCCGGTCGGCAAAAGCTCTAGGGCAGCCCAACTTCAAAAGTCCGACCCCAATCAGCAGAGGCTCTAGGGCAGCCCAACTCCGAAAGTCTGACTCCGGTCGGCAAAGGCTCTAGGGCAGCCCAACTCCGAAAGTCCGACCTCAGTTGACAAAGGCTCTAGGATAGCCCAACTCCGAAAGTCTGACCCCGTCGGTAGAGGCTCTAGGATAGCCCAACTCTGAAAGTTCAACCCCGGTCGACGGAGGCTCTAGGGCACCCTAACTCTGAAAGTCCGACATCGATCAGCAGAGGCTCTAGGGCAGCCCAAATCCGAAAGTCTAACTCCGGTCGGCAATATCTTCGAATCCAGATAAGCCGACGAACCAACACTTGGAAAAAACTCCAAAGTATCCTGGTTTGGCCTGAGCTACTGTCCGGCAGCTACCTTAGAAATCTTCGAGTCGATGAACCAACACTTGGGAAAGTTTCTTAAGTGTCTTAGTTCGGATTGAGCTATTGTTCGAAAACTTTGGACGAGCCGATGGACAAACACTTTGAGATTTTTCTAAGTGTCACGATCTGGACTGAGCTGTTGTCCAACAATCTGCCTCGGGAGATCCGGCCATACATCCAGATAAGCCAAAGGACCTACACTTAAAAGGATTTCTAAGCTATTGGTCTAGTATCAGGCTACTACTAGGCGACTACTTCTTGCATTCCTACTAAGCCGACCGGCGATACGTGGAAATGTTTTTAAAAGAAAAGAGCTATGATCGATCCGACCACCTACATGCACATTCAGATGCAGACAATGAAGATGTAACAAAGGGATTCTATTATATATAAAGGTCATTACGAAAGGAGGAGGTCAGACCTTTACAACAAATCTAAGTCTGACCTGCCAAAGTTACATCGGTTACTACCACTTCAGCTCCATCCAGCACAGTCGGGGCTTTGGCTTCTACTTCAGTCCCTTCTAGCATGGCCGAAGCAATCGCTGGAACATTCGCCGCACCCTCTTCGACTCCGGCTTGGACATCTGATTCAAGTTCCTCCGTGCTAGCTTCGGTATGAAGCTCAGCACCTCCAGTAGATGGGACCGCCTCTTCTTCGGCCCCTCCCTCTTCAGCCCGCTCCGATAATCGTAGAGAGGAGAGGTCGAGCTTCGAGAAGGCTGCGCCGACCTTCTCCAAGCAATCTTCATATCCGTAGTCATAACTGTATGCACCGGCCTCATTCATTTCAACTTTGAAGCCTTCGGATGTCTTATACTCCCTTATGGCTTCTTCGATCGCCGTCTTCATGACCTCTTGGGACTTCTTCAGTAGCCCCTTGTATCTTTCAGCTTTGGCCTGGTGGCCCCTGGAGCACCTCTCGGACTCACACAGAGGCATGTGGTCCCATCGGCTACCCGGCAAGCCAGGGACTTTACCCTCCGCCTCTTGCTATTCAGCTTGGTAGCCAGGATGTCCTGCTGAGACAGCAAGTCTACAAGCTGATTCTTTTGAGCCTCTGCCTCGGCCCGAAGGATAGAGTGCTCTTCTTCGACCTCACAAAGAACGGATAACTCCACCCTGGCGGCCATCAGTGCAACTTCTACGGCATCTCTCGTTGCTTCGGCTGACTCGACTTTTTTGGCTGAGTGCTCCTTCAGATCCAGCAATGCACCCAAGCCATCGTCCATCAGCAACATATCCTGAAGAAGCTGCAAGTAATAACACAATTAGTCTCGTGAACCAAAGCAAAGAGATCGGATGCAGATAACTTACCCCCATCATATGGTGAAAAGAGCTCCTTGTGGCCTCGTTCACCGATCGCTGACCCGACCTGGTCCAGTCGATGCCCTCGATGGCCCTTATGAGTAGGCTCCTGACCTGCTCGGCATCATTTATGGCACGCTCCATCTGACGCCCATCGTCATTGACATCGACGGCTTCCCTCTCCTCGGTCGTCTTCTGTCTGACACCTCCCTCCCCTTTGGCTACCGGGGGAGTCTCCTCTATCAGTTCGATGAGCGGAGAGATCGGAGCTGTTCCCTCGGAGGACGATTGCGGTCGATCTTCTTCCACATGGGCAGCTGAATGCCTGATCGAGGATGAGCGCTCCGCCGGCTTCACTACTTGCCTCTCCGACAGTGGCACGTCATCATCTCCGGACTCAATGGAGACGACGGCGATGGCCTGTCCCTCTGCTCGCTTCTTCGTCGGCCTTTCGGATGTCGGCTCCTCCATCCGCTGTCTCTTAGGTTTGCGAGTCGCCGGCTCCATAGTCTTGATGGCCCTCCTCTAGGCCGCCAGTGCTGAGACGATCGATAGGTCTAGCTTCATCTTACCGCCTACCAAAAGGTAAAGATGAGTTTAGCAAAAACAAAGCTGACATAAAGAAAGATAAAAGAATTCAGTACAGGTTTCTATCCTACCTAGTTGTCGGTGTTGGCTGATCCCAGCCCGATGAGACTATCCTCGTGGAGCAAATAATGCACGAAAATTGGGTCATCATCACTCAGTTTGTGGAAGTCAGCCTCGTCAGCCCTCATATCTTCCTCCCGTCGATGGCCTTCGACCTCGGTTCCCTCCATGCCAGCTCAAAATCCCAAGGTTCTAAACTATCTACAAGAAGAACCAGGACTTCCACCCTGGATATCCGACGGAAGTCCCCTAATATCTTCCGACCATGGCAGGGACTGAACATCTACCACCTCCTGGCTTCGGAGTCCTATTTCAGAAGGAAAAGTTGGAGAACAAGGAATGGCCTGGCTCGATTCTGGGACCTCTCGACAAAGACCAGAAGCCATTCAATGACCCAAATACTATTCAGGGTAGCTGCGAGGGAGTAATACTATAAGAATTGAAAATTTGGATGAAAAAGCTACGGAGGGGGAACTGGAGGCCGACCTTGAGATGGTCTTCGTATAGAGGGAGGGCTCCTAAGTTCAAAGGACCGTTCACCTTCCCCTCCTTACTGGGAACGGTAAGGTGCAATGTGCTCGGTGTGCCGTAAATGATCCTAAGGCTCTCTACCCTATCTCTGGTCATGGTCGTGGAGATGTCATAGGGACCTGGTTCCCTATTCCCGCAAGTAGAACTCCGACTAGCAGAAGCCATTCTAATGGAGGCTACAAAAGGAGAAGAGGATGGAGGCAGAACTAACCTGCTGGGCGAAATGCCTAAGGAAGGCAAGAGCAGCAGAAGAAGAAAGCTCTCTCTCCAAACCCAGACACAGCGAAAAACCCCCTCCACGCATCGCCTCCTCCTTTTATAGGCGCTGAGGGGTCACTTCCCGATGCCTCTCGAGCACCGTGATCCAACAACAGACGACAAGACCTTCGGATTTGATGGGAAGCCGAAGGGGCATGCCAGATTGCTTCTAATAGCGATTTGCATAATTGCTTAGGTAACGGCGGATGGGTCGCTCCGGGTATCGTGCCAGATGCTCGGATCCTGCCATGTCGCCCACATCGCGTGAAGGGCTCAACGGGCATGCATGTCAGGCTGGCAGCCATCATTGCACCGTACCGGCATTAACTGCTCCCCCTGCTGCCGCCAATGCGGTGCTGACACCTGTCCAGGGACAGGATTTTGGAGTGGAAGACGGCTAGTCACAGCATGCCAGATCAGATTCGCAATCATCTCAAAGTACTGGCACATTAAATGCCAAGTAATGCTCTCATCCTTCGAAGCTGCAGGACCGCTCGAAGGCCAAGAGCAAGGGGGCAACTATTATACCCGACCGGCTCACCATCGAACCGAGCCGTCAATCTTGCAGGGGTCCGACCGAGCCATGCTTCCGAAGTCGATGGGCGGTCTTCTTCGGAAACCCGCCCAAACCATTTCCACTGAGCTCCCCTTCAGATGTCCGGCAGCCGCTCTCCTCTAGAGGTCCGGCAGCTCTATCCTTCAAGGGTCCGGCGGCCACTCTCTTCCAAAGGTCCGACGGCCCCCCCTCCTTCAGAAGTCCGACCCACTGAAGCTGAGATCCGAATGACCCACTTCTGCTGGAGTCCGGCCATGGCTCTCTCCTTCAAAGGACCAGCCAGCCCTCCCAGTTGGCATCCGACCGATTCTCTTCAGAGGCCTAGAGAACTCCAGAAGCTTCTTTCTGTTGCAACAGAATCCTGCCATGTCAGCACCACTACTCCACTACTCCCACGATGTTGCTCTATCCGGGCGCCACGTGGCCACTCTCCGGATTCTCCTAGGGGCAGATCGGTCTTTCTCAGCCTCTTCCCTAACGGATTTTGGATTGTTCCGTGCCTATATAAGGTACCCGGGGGATCCCGTTTTGAGCTAAGTACACTCTTCCCTCTCCATATGCCGTCTCTCTTATTCCTCCATTCTGTTGCCCTCAAGCTCTTGCTAACTTAAGCATCGAAGTGTTCCCCGCCGGAACACCACCGATCCTTGGGGACTTTGTTGCAGGTTGACCAAGGGAAGAGCGCTCCAGCACAGCTGATCGGACCCGATCTAGGAGAAATTGTAGCAACAATGGGTATTCACTCCCAATTTAAGTTTTGAGGACCACTTCATCCTCGATCCCTAAGCTAGTATTAGTTGTCTACAAGGATTGGAGACTAAATATTAAAGAAACTTGGCATCCAAAACCAAAGAAAGAAATTAAGGTCAAACGCTTGAAATTTTATATTTAGCACTCAAGCGGAGGAAAGGGACTGCTTGGATAGTTTTGTACAATCCCATGGGAATTACAAGAAGATAGGCCAGGCAAGACCCATTTCAGAGAAAATTTTTAGATGGATTAGTTTTCAATCCATAAAGAAAAAAAAAATGATTTTACTAGATTTTATTTTTCCCACCATATCTCGTTGATATGGACTAGATTGAGCCCTCATATTCTATACTATCATATACAATTTGTGCTGATAGTTTAGAACATATATGTTGGATAGGCCAATCCTGATTCTCGTAGGATTTTTAGCCCAAACTTATAAGAATATCCAAATAAATCCTGATTTTATTAAAAAACCATGCTTGAGAAATAACTAAAAAAAAATTACTTTTTAGTGATAAATTTCGGATCATTCATCAAAAAAGTAAATTTTCTGAAAAATACACGCACGCGCACACAATGTGAGAGAGACGGATCAGAAATGAGATAAAACTAGGCGTTGAATTCAAGAAAAGCTTAAAACTAAGAATCCAAACTGTATCTTGAGAATACGTATAGAATTGTTGACAGTGATCAACTAAGAATTGATTGAAGGGAACAAATATCAGAACTTCATGTTTTACATCAGGTGTTAACATAGCAAGGTTGGAAGAGAACTTTTCTAAAGGAAAAGGAAAACAAAGGAAAAGAAAACAGCTAGTTTCTAGAATTACCGAAGGAAAGATTATTTAAAAGCTCTCCTAAGCATATAACCATGCAAGTCCACGATGGCAAAACCAAGGAAGAAATTATCAAAAACTAATAGAGAACAGAAAAAAAGAAACCTTTTGATTAGAGAACAGAAAAGAAGTCTTTCAATATAATCAGAAAAGTTAGAGCAATGACAACCAAAATTATCAAGAAACACATTCATATATTTGATAGAAACATCATAGAAGAACTCAGCAAATTAAATAAAACAACCATTCAATCGTTAATAACATTTCGATGGAAGCAACCAAAGAGATTGATCTCACTAAAAAGAACAAAGAATGACTTTTCTTTCTCTTTTTATCAATCATTTTGTTCGTCTCACTTTCTTGATGTAGTGTGTGAATTACCAAGCCTATATAATTTGTCCAGACTCGATGTTCCTAGTCCGGAATGAAATAGGAGAACGGGAGCTTTAATCTCGACCATTGAATCTGCTGTATCCGAATTAATAAGAAAACTTGCATGCAATGGAAGTTTTTTCTAACCGTTGCAGGTTCGTAGATCTTCGGTGACTTGTTGTGGCGCCGACTTATCCCATCATCTTCTCCGGTAAAGCGGGCGAGCTTCTCACGAGCTGAAACATGTAAGAAACCCTAATGCCAGAATTCAATGGAGGACACTCCGATACTCAAATCAATAAGAAAGCTAGGAAGGCAACACAGTCGGAGCTGTGTGCATCGAGAATTTAAATGTAGAGCAGGGTGATGGTTGCATACCTGGCCAGGGGTATCCCTAACCTATTTATAGAAGATGGAGTAACTACCTTCTATTAAAGATGATCAAATATAGTTGGGTAGAATAGAATACCATTAAGGTAATTAGAGTCGTTTGGTAACTGATTACCATTATCTGTCCTGGATTCTTGTGGAAGTAGTTGAAGGTCATTTGTTGGCTACTCGGGTCCGAGTAGAGGGATGTCTTAAAATTAGTGGAGATTGACAGAGTGGAGTATTATGTCCAACCCCGGTTAGGGTATCGAAGGCAGACGCAGGGATTGAGAGGGTGTTCAGGCCATGTTGGCGTAGCTACTCGGAGATCATACTTGGTGCTGAGTGAGAGTGTTGTAGTTGGTTGGAGACGGGAAGGTGTTCTGGCTATCTCCAGCAGATGGTGTTAGCTTCTCAGGATTAAGGAGGTAATGCCTATAACAGTTGCCCCCCACTCCCGAGTTCAGAATATTGGAGATTTATATATCATTTCTGGATGAAAGGAATCATCATTTTGGTCGACCCCAGGGTTGAGGTGGGTTTCTGTGTTGTCTTGCCATTAAATATTTTCTTGAAAATTGCATGATTGGTTCGACAATGGCAAAGAGAAATTTTGACCTAGTAGTTGAAAAGACTGTGCCATTATTTCTTAAAATGGCTGGCCATTGGTCTTATCTTCTTTGGCAAATAGGGATACGCCACATGGCCTGACAACAAGTATCCATTAATGATACGCATAGAGTCCAGAGTTATGCATTGATTAACCATTTGCTCTCCCGAAATGTCATCGATAAGGAATGGGGCACATGTCATCATCTAGCAGACTCGGCCATTATAAGGCCTGATATCTTAATCATTGCGATAGAGTATATATATGAACCCCCTTCCATCACTACAGGGATTGCTGGGTTCATTGAGCGATGGATGAAGGAGAAGAAGGAAGAGGGAGAATCAAGTTCACTCCGAACCAGTTTCTTGTAGGCTTCCTTCCTTAAATCTCCAAGTTAGAGCCTTCTTCTTAAGTTTTCTTAGGATTTCTTAGGTGCTTAGGCTTTCATAGGGTCCTCTTTGCTAGAACCACCATCGGTGGTTTCTGCCACAGCTTAGAAACTTCTGTTTCTTTTGGTTTCTTTCTTTTTCCCATCTTCTGCTTGGTTTTCTTTTCTTCTTGGCCTCACCCTTGTAATCGGAATGTCTTCTGAGAATGAAAGTTGCTAAGTAACATCTCGGGATTACAAGACTTTGAAGGTTCCTCTTCTTGGGGGGTTGCTTCTCCTACCCAGGAGAAAGTTAGGGCCACTTCTTCCTAGTCAGGGGATGTCGAGGCTTCTTTTTGGGAGGCAGTCCGGGTAAGTCGATCTGCTAATCCAAACATTCTTGTCCAGTTTCTACCTGGTCCCTTGAGCACTGTCTCGACAATAATCATGGAAAAGGTCAAAAAGTTACAATATCAATACTATTTTTCTAATGAAATCCATACCATACTTTTCTGCTCTAGAGATCGAGTGACCTCGGGTTTGCCTAGTTGTATTGCTTTGTATGAAAATTTTTCTGAGCAGTTCTTCAATTTCCTCTCCATCATTTCTTCAAGAATATCCTCAACCTCTACGAGTTGGCTCCAACTCAATTAGTACCGAACTCGGTTAGGATCATAACTTCCTTCGTAGTTCTTTGTCATATGATCAGAACTGAACCAAGAAGATTCCTTTTTCAAGCCCTTTTCATTTTGAAAAAGCACCTGATGATTAGGGGTTGGTGGAGCTTTATTTCTCACCCCCACCAAACCATTATCAAATAACTTCATTCTGCCATCCATCACTGGAAACATAGATTCTTCTTTGTTCATTCTCTCTTTTCTTTCAAAAGCAAATCAGTCTAGAGGAAGCTTTATAGAAAATCGAATAAAAATGATGAAGTCCTTACTACTGACAAGGAGGACTATTTGAAACTGACAAACATGGTGGTTCCTAAATAAAAGGAATTATTGCCAGAGCATAGCCTATACAATGCAGAACTCGGTCCCATAATGGCTCTAAGTAAGTTTTTGAGTTAACTTCTTCAATTCTTCTTCTATGATTTTTTTGTTAAGTTCTTTACTCGGTGAATTACAAGGATGAAGATTTTCAAGGCCAACTTGAAAAAGGTCAAGGCGAAGAAGAGGGGGGCTAAGGAGGGAGTGGCACCTCTAGTGAGAACATCAGTCATGAAGAGACCCCGAGTAGCTCTTGGGGGTCCTTTCACTCTAGCTAGAGTTGTAGTGGTGCAACCACTAAGAAGTCGTGCTGGTGGAGAGGATGACAACGAGGTGGAAATCACCATATTCTCTCCGAGACCTAAGCCGGTTCCTTCCTCGAGATCGAGAATAATAATTGTTGTACCCAGAAGATTAGGTACGGTAATTTACAATGATACAAAGAGGAAGGGTAAAGCTCCTATGACTCCCGAGGGACTAGAAGACGTCCCTCAAGAGGATGAGTACCTTGAGATATCTACCAAGGTTCTGAGGGATGCTTTAGCCATAAAGAGCAAACATTTGGCCCAGAAGATGCTGAAAATGATCCTACTTCCTCAAGACGACAAGAGAGGTGGAATCGTCTACTAGAGGAGAACACCAAGTCCTTCCGGCCTAATTAAGGTAAAATATCTTCTCTTGAGTTGGCTTCTCCTTACTTTGATCCCCGAGTAGGGTACTTAGAATTCTCTTTTTCCTTTGTAGTTTATCCACAACATTGTCTTGATTTAAGAGGGGCTTGGGGGTCTTGTCGAGTTTAGTCAACAACTCAAGGACCAAGATGATTCAATAAAAGTAAAGGCCAAGGTGGCCGAAAAGCTGAGGAAAGCCTATGAGGCCAGGAAAGGAAAGCTGACTAAAGACTACTGAGAAGGCATCCACAATTGAGCTTAATGTGAAATTGTCTGATTTTGCTTCAAGGAGGAGGATTGCTAAGGGGAGAGTCAGGATTCTAAAGGCCAAGGTGAAGGCTGCCCAACTAGAAGTGGGTAGGGCAGTCGAAGACTACAAGAAGTTCGAGGACTTCAAACTGAAGCTCGTCGAAGGTTGTATCGACTCCTATCACCTCGTGTTTTCAGATTGCGAGAATAAGGTAGCCAAGGCTTTCTTAACTTTGGACTTATGATATATCGTTGAATCTGATGAGGAGGGTGAAGAAGAGGAGGATGATGAAAATGAAGAAGCTGATGGAGGAACTAGAGAGCTGGTCAAAGTCAAGACCAGACAAGCTAATATTGAGGCAATTCTAGGGATGATTTCTAAA
This sequence comes from Areca catechu, assembly GCA_021397845.1. Lineage (NCBI taxonomy): Eukaryota > Viridiplantae > Streptophyta > Magnoliopsida > Arecales > Arecaceae > Areca > Areca catechu. Next base: position 18,967,125 of record CM038043.1, read on the forward strand.
GGAGTCGTGGAGGGGATCATTGCCGAGGGCTTGATCGATGTCGAGACCATAACTATCAAAGCAGCTAAGGATTGGGGCCTGGCTGGGTGGACATCCATAGATAGGAGTAATTTGATGTATCTTTTTAGTTTCTCCTTTTGTAATCGGGCAAGAGCTCAATTTTGTAATAACCTCTTTGAAATATCAATGGAAGTACTCCCTCTTTATCTCAATATTCAATTAGCTAGATGGTGCTTGTTAATAAGATGACAGCCAACTGATATGGAAGTATTCCAAGTAACATAGTCAGGGTATAGTTGTAATAAACATTCCATCATTAAACTATTCTATGTAGTTGGCATTTACTTGTAGTATATGCAATATCATCAAAACACCAAGTAATGTAATCTGTGTTAGACTCAAAACAGACAATCCGCTAGCTAAGAAGGTAACCTAAGGATGGACTCTTTGATCATAAATGTTGATGGTGTCAAGATCTAGCAAAAATCATGAAGTCCTCAAGTCCGTAAAATTGCCAACTGAGTAGCCATGTGGTAGTTAGGAGAACGACTGCCATTATGGTCCAGGTATAGGGAGTCGATTCCAACTAGATCATGAGATAATCAATTCTAATTTTATCAATTTCTGGCTCCAATCCATGAACTTTGACCATCAGCTCAACTTTCGATGTTACCTTGAAAGGCATGTCATTTTTAGGGATCTAAACATTATTCTCTTGGTAATCACCATTACAAACATGTCGATGGAAGCCACATGTCAAATAGACTATGACGGACAAGTCCTAATTTGGACTCCTGAGCTGACAATAAGTACGGTGAGGTCTCCCAAGTGATAGCTCTGGTCAACTATTCATGCAGAGCCACGTGTCACCCTCTGATAGGTGAGGTCAAGTGTAAATAGTAGTGCCTTCCCTTTCAACATTTCTCTTACAGCTTCCTTGTAGCAAGAGGGGGCTTTTGAACATGGTGGAGGGGTCAATAGAATTTAGCAAGTGAACCTCCACCAGAGATGGACATGCTGACAATGGCTAGAGCACTTTGGAAAGAGACAGAATCTGATATAGATGAAATGGATGGGATGTGGATGGCTAAAATAGGTATCCTTAGAGATAAAAGGTACAGGTGCCAAAGATATCCTTGGAGATAATCCAACCTGAAATAGTCTTCCTACCTAGAATAACCTTCCCTCCTGGTTTTCTTGTCTAATAATCTCTTTAAAAAATCCTTCATGAATGAACTGGTTTTCTCGGTTCATCCACATAGGGTATGGAGCACCGAGAAGGTATTCGATGCTGAGGATGGTTGACATAAACATAACAGATGGCGAGAGATTCTCAACTATGGAGGACTAGCAATGAGAAGTATCTTGGAGTTGGAAAGTAATCGATGAAGAGAATATTTTGTAATCCATTTATTTACTCAAACATGATCCAACCTTGTACTAAAGTTAAGTGCTCGTATTGTAATCAGTCCTTATAATGAATCATTTTTTAATTAATGAAACTTGCTCTTCTTTTTCCACTATTGTGTTATATGGCTGTGTCGTGTGAGCGTCCCTTCTTGAAAAAATTTTACCAAGTGTTCTAGTCGGCATAATCACTTTTATTATGAAGCACTTATCTCTGACTAACATCTAATTAGCTAATATCTAACTATCTGACTGATATCTATTATATGATCAACTAATATTTGACTATCTGATTGATGTTGGAATAAGGGTACCTGCCCCCACTCCTGAGTTCTAAAAGTATTGTTAATTTATGAACATGTACCACTTTTAGGACAAAAGGAGTAGAGCTTGGGTGGGTCAACAGGTTACTGAGTGGTCGAGGCTTGGGGGTTAGGAAATTTGAATGGGGTGATGGATTGTTGAGTGGCCGGAGCTAGGAGTTCAGAAACCCAGGTGGAGCAACGAATCACTCAATGGCCAAAGCCTGGGGTTTTAGAAACCCAAGAGGGGTGATGGATTGTCTGGTGGCAGGAGCCAAGGGGGTGGGTTTGGATACCTGAGTGGGGCGACATATCACTTGGTGGTTGGAGCTTGGGGGTTCAAAAATTTGAGTGGAATGGCAGATCGCCTGGTGGTCGAAGCCTAGAGATTCAAAAATCTGAGTGGGGTGAAGCCTAGGGGTTCGGAAACCTGAGAGGGGTGACAGATCACCGGGTGGTTAGAGCTAAGAGATTTGGACACCTGAATGAGGCGATGGGTCACCTGGTGGCCAAAGCTAAGTGGAGCGACAGATCACCTGGTGGCTGGAGCCTGGGGGTTCCAAAATCCAAGTGGAGTGATGGATCACCTAGTGATTGGAGCCTGGGGGTTTGGAAATTTAGGTGAGACGAGGGATTCAGAAACCTGAGTGGAGTGACAGATCACATGATGGCTGGAGTTTAGGGATTCGGAAATCTGGTTGGGTCGACGGATCATCGAGTGATGTTTTTGTCAAATAGTCGACTTAATGAGATTTTTCAACTTTCATTGCTTAGCAATAAGTTGTACATTATTGGTAATACACCCTAAGGTTGTCCGCGTTCCAAGTACAAGGAACCAATTTTTTATTTAGCTTTCTAAGTTTGTTAGCTCCTCTATGTAAGGCTTCAGTTACTTGATATAGTCCTTTCTAGTTCAAAGAAAGCTTTTCTTGCTTCGTTGGCCTCGAAACCTCTATTCATCACAAGACTAGATCTCCTGGGCGGAAGGTTTTTGGCTTCTATGAGAATTATAGTATCGAGCAACTTGTTATCGATACACCATCATTCAAAAATAGGCTTGGTTCTGAGTTTTTTCTAAAAGATAAAGGTTAGCTCAAAGTCGAGTTGAATTACTCAATTCATCAAAATATTTGATTCTCATAGTCAGCAATCCAATTTTAAATGGGATCACTGTTTCAATACTAAATGCTAGGTTGAATGATGAAGTCTTGTTGGTCAATGTTCAGGGAGTAGTGTGGTATGCCTATAATACCCCAGATAACTCGTTGGTCTATCTACCTTCGGATTCATCCAACTTCATCCTAAGCCCTTGTAGAATTATTCTATTGGTAACTTCTGCTTCACCATTCGACTATGGATGTTCGACAAAGGTGAATCGGTGTCGACTATTGTCAGTAACAAGTGTGTAGAGAATTAAAATCAGCATATGGTAGATTTCTAGAAAAAAATTTTGATTTATGTTTCTATAATATATGCTAGTGGTTTAGTTTCTACCCACTTGATAAAATAATCAATACAACTAAGAGAAACTTCCATTGGCCCTCTACTAGAGGAAACAAGCTTAGGATATCCATTCTCCATTGAGCAAAGGGCTAGGAGCAGAGAGTTAGGCCAGCTGAGTGGCTGGCTATCACTGGATGCTTGCATGATGCTAGCATTTGTCACATTTCTTGACAAGCTCGATGGCATCTTCTTTCATAGTAAGCCAATAATATCCTTGTCTCAAAGCTTTATATGCAATGGATCTATCTCCCAGATGATTTTCATAGATTTTTTCATGGATTTTTTGAGATACATAGTCAATATCGATGGGGCGTAGGTATTTGAGCAATGGGAAGGAGAAGGATTTCTTGTAGAGCTGTCCATTTAGGAGCACAAATTGGAAAGCCCTCTTCTTGAATCTTTCGATCTCTTATCGAGTTTTGTCTGGGAGGGTGCCTTCAATCAAGTATTTTATGAAGGGATCCATCCAGTTTGGCTCATTGCTAACCTATTGGACTTCTTTAACCTTGTCGATACTAGGGACCTCCAAGTATTCAATATATGCTTAATTGAGAGAGTTGTCAATAGAAGTGGCTAATCAGGACAGCATAATCACTCGAGCATTGTACCTTATCGAGGAATTTTGTCATTGTAATATCGTGGGCTTCATATTCTCCCATCATCAGGCCAGCTATGAGTTGCAAGTTGATGGAGCTCGAAGGTTCCGGCTCTGAGTTCTTTCACAAGTTTGAGTTGGTTATTAGGGCCTTATATTTGGCTTGATCGTTGACACTTTAAAGGAAAAGCAAAGTGCATAATCAGCTAAAGTGCACAATCAACAATGATTCCTTCTGGATTTGTGAGGATCAATCTACCCCTACTCCCTTGAGAGTTGGAAGCTCCATCTACATAAAGTATCTAAGCTGGCTCTGAGTTCACCAGCATGGTCAGTTGCTCCTCAGGCTTGTTATCTGGCCAGGTGCATTCGACTAGGAAATTGATGAGAACTTAAGCTTTCATTGCTATTCAGGGATGGTAGGATATAGCAAATTCATTGAGCTTGATTGCCCATTTAGCTATCCTTTTGGAGGTATATAGTTATTGAAGTATGGCTCTGAGTGGCTAGTTGGTAAGGACAGCTATCGGGTGCACTTGAAAATATGACCTGAGATGTCTTACTAAAATTATTAGTGCATAAATAATCTTTTCTAACTTGGAGTACCTAGTTTCAGTGTCATGAAGCACTCAATTAGTATAATAAATAAGCTTTTGAATTGCTTTGTCATCCACCTAGGTGAGCATAAAACTAACTGCCTTCGATGATGCAGCAAGATACAAATATAGAGTTTTGCTGACTTTTGGTTTGGAGAGTAGAGGAGGGGTCTTAAGAAACTATTTTAGCTCTTCGAAAGCCAGTTTACTCTTTTTGGTCTAGGCAAAAATACTTGTCCATCGCAAGATTTTGAAGAAGGGTAGGCAACATTCCATCAATTTTGAGAAAAATTGACTAAAAGCGACAATTTGACTGGTTAATTACTATACCTCTTTCTTGAAAGTTGGATGGTGTTTGTCAAGGATGGCTTAGATTTTTCCTAGATTCATCTCGATACCATGTTCAGTCACCAGAAATTCGAGGAACTTTCCAGTAGTGACTCCAAAGGCATACTTGGTTAGGCTAGCTTCATTTGATAGCAATAGAGGGTGTTGAATGCTTCTTCCAAATCAAAGATATGGTCAGCCATCTCAGAGCTTTTGACAAACGTGTTGTCAATATAAACTTCCATGTTTCGGTCAATTTAATCTTGAAGACTTTGTTCACTAATCTTTGATAAGTGGCTCCTGTATTTTTTAATCCAAAAGGTATTACTTTATAATAGTAGATATCTTTCTCAGTGATAAAAGCGGTATTATCTTCATCCCCAGAAGTCATTTTTATTTGATTGTAGGTGAAGAAGGCATCCATAAAGTTGAGTAACTTGTGCCCAGAAATGGTATCTACTAATTAGTCAATTTTTTATAAGCAGAAGCTATCCTTGGGACAAGCTTTATTCAAATCAGTGTGTCAATACAGATTTATCATTTTTCATTAGCTTTTTTCAACATGACTATATTTGCTAGCTAGTTGGGATAGTCTGCTTTTTGGATAAAATCCATCATCAAGAGTTTGTCAACTTCTTCGTTGATAACCTTCTGTCTTTCAGGAACGAAGCTTCTCTTCTTTTGTTTGATAGGTTGAATTTAAGATCGATATTAAGTTTGTGCATAATGACTTATGGAGGGATCTTGGGCATATCAAGAGCTGACCAGACGAAGATGTCTATGTTTTGATGAAGGAAATCTAGTAATTGGTTCTTCTCCTTAGGTAAAAGAGATCCAATTTGTATACATTTGATGGGGTCATCTTTTAGAGGGAAGAATAGTAGGATCTCTACAGGTTCTACACTCTTTTCGGGCTCCCTTTGATCCAAATATTTAGTTACGAGTACTTTGGTGGATTTCGGTATCTTGGTAAATATCATGAAATAACGCCGAGCCATTTGTTGATATCCTCTCATTTCACTAACTCTATTTTTGGTTGGGAAGCAAGTTGGTAAAGACAATGGCATCTAATGGGTTGAGCCCTGATCATCCGAATATGACATTATGTGCAGAAGGTATTCGAACAACCATAAAGGTAATATAAATAGTACTCGGTTGGGTGGGGTCCTAGCAGTAATAGGCAAGGTAAGTTTGCCCTCAACCCTGACTGAGTCACTGGAGAAGCTGACTAGAGGGGTAGAAACTTATCTTAATTAACTTGGTGGCAAATCCATTTGGATAAAAGCATCGTAAAAGAAAATATCAACAAAACTTTCATTGTCAACTAAAATCCTTTTTACATCATGCTTCGATATTGTCATAGATACGATAACAGCATCATCGTGGGAATTTTGGATTCTAGCCAGATCCTTGTTAGAAAAAGGGATTACATTATTTGTAATTCTTCCTTCTTCTACCACTTCGAGGTCAGCCCTGCCCTCAAGAGATTATATTGATTGGCTTCTCGATGGGCTGGTTGTCAACTTCAACTTGAGTAGGTATTTAGGTAGGACCTTATTCACTGGGCTGAGTTCCTTTCTTCTAGACAAATTTCTTGAGGTAACTATGCATAATAAGTTTCTCTATCTCATTTTTCAAGTATAGCAATTCTCGATATTATGACTGTGATCTCAGTGGAATCGATTATATTTCCTTTTATCTCGGGAGGTAGAAGAGACTTTATGGGTGGGGCCCATCGAAGGAATTTTTCTCCTTCAAGAGCAAGGAGAGGGGTGGTCAAGATATTTTGGCTTCCTTGACTTTGGGCTTTGCTGGTGAGGGGTGGTGGGCTTCTCAGCCTAATTACTACCAAGACCTTCTCAGGACTTTTTTCTCCTTAGTTTCCTGTTGGTCTCTCATCGAATAGATGTGGCTTCTTCCACTCGTATATACTTATGTATGCGGGTCAGCAGCTCCAGGTAGGATTTTGGGTAGGTCTTGTCTAGAGAGTATGTAAACCCGGAGGAGCGAAGTCCTCTCTTCAAGGCAAGCATTGCCACGAATTCATCCTAGTTGTATATTTCCAGGGTGGCCAACTTGAGCCGAGCCACATAACCCTCAAGGACTATTCATCTCATTACCGAATGAAGAAAAGACTTTCAAGCTCTTTGGGTATCCTTTGGCTGGCATTGAAGTAAGCTGTTGACCCCTGGAATGATTTTGATGATAACCAAATGTTGGAGCATGTATTGATTACTAACTCTTTCCAAGTGTTTTCTAAGTTTTTGTAGAATGTTTTATATGCAAAACCATTCTTCCTACAACCTTGGTATATGACAAGTTTATCTTTAGAAATTCTCTATGAAAGAAGAGCCCAAAGAAAAATCAATCATGTATTTATGAAAATGGGCTACTTCTATATAGTTTTATAGTTTAATATTCTCAAGATCAAACTTTAAAGGAGTTGGAAAGTTTTTGAGTCACTGGAAGAAGTCTGAAGAAGATTGAACAATTATGGACCTAAGTCACAAGAGCCGACTCAAAACAGGAGAGCCGACTCGAAGTCTGGCACGGTACTTAGTTTTCTGGCATGCAGACATTCGAGCCGACCCATGATTGAAGAGTCGACTTGGGCAGAGTATGTTTTATGAAGTTCTGAGAATTTGAGCCTACTCGAAGTATCCGAGCCAACTCGAAGTATCCGAGCCAACTCAAAGTATCCGAGCCGACTTGAAGTATCCGAGCCGACTCGTCCAGAGTGAAGGTTGCTCAGATAGATAACCGAGCTGACTCAAGTACTGAAGAGCCGACTCTTCCAGAGTACTGAAAATCTCAGTTATGTCGAACCAGCCAGGTGAGCCGACTTAATAGAGAAGAGCCGACTCGACCAAAGTTATGTTTTGACCTATCTGAGAATCCAAGCCGACTCAAAGTATCCAAGCCGACTCGAAGTCCAATTTCAGGTGAGTAACGGCTAGTTTCAGAACTCATTTTGAATCCAACTATGATAATTCATGAGTATGATATGAGCCATAGTTTTCATTGTTAGGAAGAATCAATCTCCCCCTCAATTTGATATTTCTAATCAGAACAAATGATATGATATAGCAGGGTATCAAAGCAGATCAAATTTAAAATTTACACAAACAAATTAGAAAAATTTCACAAACAATTTATGCCATACTTATGCCATATTTATGCCATACTCCCATACAATCTATACTATTACTCCATCTTTTTCAATTATTAGAAAGGGAAATAACCTCCCCCTCAAAATGAGCATGGAGACAAAAAGTGGTAGAGTATCAGATATGACAGGTATCAGAGCCAAAAAGATCCAAAGAGAGTATCAGAGCTAAAGAGAATAAATGTAACTAATCAAGCAATCAAAGTGAATCACAATTTTTAAACATCCAAACTGAAATATATATATATAATAAGTGGAGTTTTCAATACAAAATTTGCTGACTCATCAGCAAAACTGAAACATACAAAATGTATCAGAGTCATACAACAATAAGAGACATACAAAGTAGCATGAAACATAAATAACATACAACAGAAGAGACATCTGTGAGGCTAATCCTCATCAGATGGAATCTCAAAAGAGATAGGACCGGTAACCCTAGTCCTACGGGCTAGACTACCAGGAGTCTCAGGATACCACGGCTCCTAGTCCTAGTGGATGGCCCAAAATGAGGTGCAACTCTAGAGGCCCTAGAAGAAGGAGGGGGTAGAGTCTCAGTGGGGGTAACAAAGACTGGATCAGTGGCAGTTGGAGTGTCAGTAACATTAACTGGAGGAGCATCAGGGGACTGCCACTCTTGACTAACGACCTCATAACCGTCAGCACCATCATCACTGTCGCTGTCGTCGTCAAAAACATCTGTAGCCCTGTCATCAGTGCGATCACCACCATCTACAGTATCATCATGATCATCCTGGTGGTCATCGCCATCATCATCATCATCACCCAGAGGATCAGTGGGAGCAGCTGGAGGAAGCAAGGATCTGATCAAACTCTCAATGCGCGCAAAACCAGCCTCCACAGTCTGGCGAATCTCGGCATGCTCAATAGCAATGTGAGCTCTAAGGCTCTCAATCTCGATCTGAAGCTGAGTAGTCCTAGCTCCTAGACTGATAAGCTCGCCTCTCACCTCTGCAAACTGCTCACATGAATACTCCTCAAGTGTACTCTAGTAAAAGTTGGAGGAGCTGCTGACGGTGTGGCAGAAGGCGTCGCAAGCTCGGTCTCTGATGCATGTGCTGTATGAACAGGAGAACTGACCAGCCCTGATGGCCCTGCCTCGACCTCACGTAACTCATCCTCCTCATCTGGCTCCTGGCCAGACTCTCTCTTGATCCATCTACCACCAACCACTCTGTATCCCATCCTATGGAGCGATCTCTCATCATAAACATCTGTGTATAAGATCTCCTTGGGGATCTCCCCCTCCAAGGATACTCCACATGCATGGAATAGTCGGGTCAGTCCCATCTCATAGGGCAGACAATGACGACACTGGCTGGCCGCATCTCTCATTTGTATCAGCATCATGGAAGGAATGTCTACCTGCGTCCTCTATGTCAAGCAGACCATGAGCATAAGCTCTCTCTCTGTGATAAAATCAAAATGCCCTGTCTTCGACAGAAGAATCCGGGCCGTGATGTGATGAAGGAGCCGCATCTCCATCGATAGTTGGTTCGCGGTGACTACTGTCGTACCGCGAACATCCTCTCGCTCCAAAATACAATGGAATGCGGCCTCCCTGTCATCCATAGAGAATGCTAATCCCTCGATGTGGTATCTCCCAAACTCTGCTCAAGAGCTCCTCTGTCAGTAGAATCTCCATACCTCGAATAGATGTCCTCCAAGTCATACGCCAGCAATCCAATGCTCCATAGAACTCACGTACCAGATGGGGGTAATACCTCTATTGCATAGTGCAGAAGGACACCAAACCCACATCGGTAAGGGTCTACCGGATCTGAAAATGTTGGCGATCGAAAAACTCTAAGTCCACTCGTCGACCGGAAGCAACAGCCTTCCCTGCCATCCTCTCCACAGGGAAACCAAGTGCAACTGAACTGCTCGACTCACCAGTGACATGCCTAGCCTTTGTTCTCCTCTCTGTCCTCTGACTCGATCTCCTAACTGCTAGTCTTTTCCTAGGACCCATGTCAAACCAGCTGGATAGGAAAGAAAAGATGATAGATTCAATCAAACTTAGAGCTATGGGACTGGCTACAGGTTCTGCTAAGGAGAAATTCATTTCACAAGAGGTGCAAGGACAATTTTAAAATAATTTTGGGTTGTAAAATACTCTTTATAAAATTTAGGAAATCTACAAACAATTTGAAAGTGGGAATTTTACAAGCTATAAAATGTTTTTGGTTGTTAAAATATATTTGAACTTTTGTAAAAATACATTTTGTAGGGTCTAAATACCAAAACACATGGGATTTGGGCTTAAATCAATTAGAGTTTTAGCAAAATTGTGAAAATGTTGCAAAAACATCATGACAAACTATGATAAGTCAATAGAAATAAGTTTAGAATACTAGATTTTAGGTGAAAACCCAAATTTTTCCAGCCAAAATCAATCAAACATTGGTTTTTCCCAAATTCAGATGGAATGAGCGTGAAAACGTCAAAAATCTTGGGAAATCCAAGAGAAAAGCTATTAAACCACCATTCCTTCAAATGGATTTCTAGAAAACCATTAAAACCCATGAAAATCTGATTTAAATCCAAAAAAAAGTCAGAAAAGCCCTTTTTAGGTTGTACGGCTTCACGGTGATGAAGGGAAACCAAAAATACGTGAAATAAAATGAAAATTAACGAGAAATTAAAAGAGAGAATACCTGATATGTGAAGGAGCAAACGGGAAGAAGAAGGAATTGGAGTGTAGGGGACCACTATAGCTTGAGAGTGATGGGGGAAGCGAAAACAAAATCCTCGATCGATCGTTTTAAAAATAGATTTTATTTTGCAAGTGTCGACATTTGGTCAGGTGTCGACTTGACAAAATCCAAGTATTGACACTTGGCCAAGAAAATCCCAAAAAAAATCAAAAAAAACTCAAAAAATCTAAGAAAATATTTAAAAGCTTTTGGGACTCAAAGCAAGTATTTTTTGAGTAAAATGCCTTGGGTAAGATGAAGTTTGTGAGAGTTTTAGGAGAATGGGTCAATGACACATAACTCTCTTCTAATCAGACAGAACCTTTCTTCACTCAATGGTTTAGTAAACACATCAGCTAATTGATCATTAGTACACACAAATTCAAGAATAACATTAGAGTTTTGTACATGATCTCTTATAAAATGATGTCTTATTTCAATGTGTTTACTTCTTGAATGTTGTATAGGATTCTTAATTAGATTGATTGCACTAGTATTGTCACATCTTATGGGTGTCTTAGTTAGTTTAATGCCAAAATCTTCGAGTTGTTGTTTGATCCAAAGAATTTGAGCACAACAGCTTCCGGCTGCTATATATTCGACTTCTACCGTAGATAGAGCAACTGAATTCTGTTTCTTGCTACTCCAAGAGATCAAATTTACTCCAAGAAACTGACAGGTTTCACTAGTACTTTTACGATCAAGTTTACACCCAGCAAAGTCAGCATCAGAATAAGCAATCAATTCAAATGAAGAATCTCTAGAGTACTACAAACCAATTTCAATTGTACTAGATAGATATCTAAGTATGCATTTAACAGCCAAAAGATGAGACTCTTTAGGATTAGACTGATATCTAGCACACATACAAATGCTAAACATGATATCTGGTCTACTGGCAATAAGATATAACAGTGAACCGATCATGCCACGATATAATTTTTGGTCAATAGACTTATATGATTCATCCTTGTCAAGTCTACAAGTAGAGCTCATAGGGGTACCTAAAGGCTTGGTGTTCTCCATCCCAAACTTCTTGAGTATTTCTTTTGTGTACTTCGCTTGGTTGATGAAGATCCCCTCTTTGGTTTGCTTTATTTAGAATCCGAGGAAGAAATGTAGTTCTCCCATCATGCTCATCTCGAACTCACCCTGCATTAGCTTTGCAAATTCTTGACAAAGAGATTCGTTAGTAGCACCAAATATGATATCATCTACATAGATTTGTACTACTAAGAGATCATCATTCTTTTTCTTCAAAAACAAAGTTTTGTCTACATTACCTCTAGCAAAATCATTTTTGAGTAAGAAAGAGCTTCAACATCATACCAAACTCTAGGAGCTTGTTTCAACCCATACAAAGCTTTATGAAGTTTGTAAACATGATTTAAAAATTCAGAATTTTCAAAACCAGGAGGTTATTCAACATAAACTTCTTCTTCAATAAGACCATTTAAAAAGGTACTTTTAACATCCATTTGAAATAATTTAAAATTTATAAAGCAAGCAAAAGCCAATAATAGCCTAATTGCCTCAAGTCTAGCCACAGGAGCAAAGGTTTCATCAAAATCTATCCCTTCCTCCTGATTGTATCCTTTGGCAACTAGTCTAGCCTTATTTCTAGTAACAACACCATTTTCATCAAGTTTATTTCGAAAAACTCATTTTGTGCTAATAATTGAAGTATTTGAAGGCCTATCTACTAATGTCCAAACATTGTTTCTTTTGAATTGGTTAAGTTCGTCTTACATAGCATTTATCCAATTACTATCACATTCAGCTTCCTCCATAGTTTTAAGTTCAATTTGAGAAATAAAAGCTAAATAATCACAGATATTTTAATGGATGATCGAGTACTTACACCTTTAGATGGATCACCAATAATTAGTTCTTTTGGATGTCCATGAGCATACCTTTATTCTTTTGGTAGTGGATCAATTGTAGATGTGTTTTCATCACCTTGTGCTTGATCTCCTTCAGTATTTTGATCATCTTCTTGTTCCTTGGTAGGCTCTTCGTTGTTGTTTATACTTTCAGTTTTCTTGGTACCTGTTTTATCAGAAAGCACATCTTCTTTTCTTGAAGATTTTTTGTCAGATTCATCAAATACCACATATATGGATTCTTCAACAACAAGTGTTCTTCTGTTAAAGACCATGTATGCCTTACTATATGTGGAGTAGCCTAGAAAGACTTCCTTATTTGATATGGCATCAAATTTGCTCAAATTATCTTTACCATTGTTTAAAATAAACAACGGCATCCAAAAACATGAAAATAACGAATTGAAAATTTTCTACCCTTCCAAAGCTCATAAGGTATTTTCTTTAAAATCAGTCAGATCAAAACTCGATTTAAAATATAGCATGCAGTATTTATGGCTTTCGTCCAAAAATATCTAGGTAAATCATTTTCACAAAGCATGGTGCATGCCATTTCTTCAAGAGTTCTATTTTTCCTTTCTACCACCCCATTTTGTTGAGGTGTCCTAGGTGCATAAAAATTATGATGAATACCATTTTCAATACAGAATTTATCAAAATCAGTATTTTCAAATTCGGTTCCCTGATCACTTCTCAAAGATACGATTGAAACACCTTTTTTATTTGAAACTCGTTTATGAAACCTAATGAATTCAGAAAACGTTTCATCTTTATGTGCTAAAAACATGACCCATGTAAATATTGAGAAATCATCTACAATAACTAGACCGTACTTCTTACCTCCCAAACTAGATGTTCTAGTTGGCCCAAAGAGGTCCATGTGAAGTAACTCTAAGGGTCTAGATGTAGAGATTACTCCTTTTGGTTTGAAAGAGGATTTGTTTGTTTTCCAAGTTGACATGCACTGCAAATCTTATCTTTTTCAAAACTGAGTTTAGGCAAATTCTTTATCAAATTCTTTTTGCTAAGTTTTGAAATCCAATGCATACTAGCATGTCCTAGTCTGCGATGCCAAAGCCAGCTAGTTTCATTGATCTTGGCTTCCATTGCCACTAGGCATTGACCATTTTGAATCGGAAGATCATTAAGATCAACCATATAAATATTGCCATGCCTATGACCAATAAACTTGATGCCATTGTCATCTAAACTAGAAACAAATGCACATAGAAGATCAAAAAAACTTTAAAATCCTTGTCGCAAAACTGACTAATACTAAGCAAGTTATGTTTCAAACCATCAACATATAAAACATTATCAATATAAGAAGAGGGGGTGATATGGACTTTACCAATACCAATAATTTTACCCTTTCTATATCACCAAAAGTCATATTGCTACAATTTTGATATTCAGCGATGAGAACTGCTTCACATCTCCTGTCATATGCCTTGAGCAACCACTATCAAGGTACCATATTCTTTTCTTGTTGGTTGTAAGGCATACCTGCAATAAAGATCAAGTGAAGACTTTAGGTACCAAGTCATCTTGGGTTCTTTTAAGTTAGTGGCATTGGTTCCTTTTGGAATCCAAACTTTTTTAATACTACTCAATCTTCTTTTGTTGCAGATATAAGATTTATGTCCTTTAGTACCACATGCATAATAAGTAATAGATAAAGATGCAGGCACAAAGAAATTTTTGAAAAGCTTTTGTTTCTTATGAGTTCTAAACCCTAAACCTGCTTTATCAAAACAGCTCTTTGATTGTTCAAAAGCAAATTTAATTTTTCAGAACTATAAGTAAATTTATCTATAAAAGGTTTTAATTTTTCAATTTCTTGCTTATATCTTTTATTTTCATCCAAAATTTCTTTTCTTTGTTTTGAAAGATTTTCATTTGAAACGAAGGACTTTTCTTTTTCAAAACTTCTTTTTCCTTTTCAAGAACTGAAATCTTATCATTTAATCTTCTATTTTGAAAAAGAAGGCATTCATTTTCATTTGAAAGCTTATCATTTGTTTTGGCTAAATCCAAATTTTGCCTTTTCAAATCTTTATATTTTGACTTTAGTTTTTGAAATTCTATGACTAATTCATCAAAAACTTTAAGAAGTTCATCAAATATAAATTCATTTTCGGTTTCAGAATATACCTCATCATGATCTACCAGCAGACAGAAGTTTGCCACCTCCTGCTGTTCTTTCTCAGAACTGGAGTCCTCACTGTCACTCCAGGTTGCCATCATGGCTTTCTTTCTTAACTTTCTTCTGCTTTTCTTGAGCAAGGGGCAGTCCACCTTAAAATGATCGGGTTTCTTGCATTCAAAACAAGTGGGCTGCTCCTTCTCCTTCTCCTTATCTTTCTCTTTACTTGGCTCACCTTTCAGAGATTTTTTCTTGAAGTTGAATCTTTTCTTCCTTATAAACCTTCTGAATTTTCTTGCCATTAGAGCCGTCTCATCTTCTTCATCATCTTCTTCGGAGTTATCTCTTGATTCTTCTCTAGCAGTGGATTTGAAAGCGATCACTTTCTTCTTTTTATCGACTTCTACATTCTTTTGCTTGAGGGAGAGCTCATAGGTATCAGTGAGCCCAACAATTGTTCAAGTAGAAGAGTGTTGACATCCTTGGCTTCTTCAATAGCCGTTATCTTTGTATCCCAAGAAGCGGTAGAGACCTGAGAAGTTTGTTTACAAGTTCATCATTAGAAACAATTTTTCCTAGGCTTCTCATGCCATTCACAATATTTGTGAACCTAGTATACATCTCACTAATAGACTCAGTAGGTTCCATTTTAAATATTTCATACGTATGAATAAGCATGTTAACCTTGGTTGTTTTCACTTGGTGTGTACCCTCATGGGTAACCTCAAGTGTATCCCAAATCTCCTTGGCGGAGAGACAATTAGATATTCTATTAAATTCACTTGGGTCAAGAGAGCTAAATAACAAGTTCATAGCCTTAGCATTAAACTCTATTTGCTTAATGTCATTCTCATCCCAATCATCTTCCATCTTTGGAGTGAGAATGCCATTAACCAACATAGTAGGCTGATAAGGACCTTTTACAATTATCTCCATAAATTATAATCAATAGCTTGAATAAAAATGTGCATGCGTATTTTCAATATGTGTAATTTGTGCCATTGAAGAGTGGGGGATGATTTGAAGCTTGACCTTCAACTACACTCATTCCTATTGGGGCTGCCATGATCTTTCACTCAAGATCCTTGGACCTACAAGAGAGTACCGGAGCTCTGATACCACTTGTTACCCAGAAATGGAGCCCAAGAGGGGGGTGAATTGGGTCTTTTAAAATTTAAAACAGTAATGTGAAAGTCTAGTGGTGTTTGAGTAATAAATTCAATGCTCAAGATTAAATGCAGTGGAAAGCAGTAAATCAAATATAATAAGCTAAGAGCAAGAGGGAAAGAAGGGAATCACACACAAACACAATATTTATAGTGGTTCAGTGCAAACCAAGCACCTACATCCACTCCTCAAGCCACCCTTCGAAACTTTCACTATAATCCAATCAAGATTACAGACGACTTGTTTTTCAAAAGGCTCACAAGTCAAAACCTATGTTGGTTTTGTCACCTAGGCTCACCAACAACCTTTTACACTTATTTTATCTTCGGGCTCACAAGTTAACCCTAGTTGGTTTTATCCCTTTGGCTCACAAACAAACCACAACAACCTTCTTTCAAGACACCTTGAAAGCAATGTCAAATCACAAGATAAAAACAGATATAAAACTTTTAAAACTAAGACAAATTCTCTTCAAGAGTAGAATGAAAGCTTTGAAGCTTAATTTGATGCTTTGTCTTGTCTCCTCCTTGGAATATCCTTCAAAACACTTCTTTTGGAATGATGTAAAGATGAGCTTGTAGGCTTTTTCAGGGAATCAAACTATAAAAGGCTTTTGATATGAAGTTCTTGAGAGAATATTGGCTTTTTGGCTTTGAATGGACTTCAATACACTTCAATGCCTTTAGAATAAAGTTGGTGGAGGTTAAATACAACAAGAAACTTCGAAAAATGGTTTGTGACTATTGGAGCCTCGAATCTAGCTATTTGGAGCTTGAAAAGCAAGTTCTGCAAGTCAGAAAAATAGATCCATTAGGGCTGTCAGGCTTCTCACTTGGCTCATCAGGTCGATACTTGGCTGTCAGGTGTCGACACTTGATCATCAGGTGTCGATACTTGGCTTCAGGTGTCGACACTTGATGCACAGGTGTTGACACTTGATACAAAAACCCTCAATGGCAAAGTTCTGGATTTTCAAAAATCTCAGGCCTTGAGTCGACACTTGAAAACCTAAGTGTCACTTGAAATGCAGGTGTCGACACTTGAATTCTAGGTGTCGACACTTGGCAAAGGGTTTTTCTACGTGCCAATGTTGAAGTGTCGATACTTGGCTTCCCAGGTGTCGACACTTATAGAAAAATTCACAATCAAGTATAATTAGAGCCAAAAACATAAATATTGAA
This sequence comes from Areca catechu, assembly GCA_021397845.1. Lineage (NCBI taxonomy): Eukaryota > Viridiplantae > Streptophyta > Magnoliopsida > Arecales > Arecaceae > Areca > Areca catechu. The sequence goes on from CM038043.1 coordinate 18,984,115, forward strand.
TTTGAAATTTAAATGGAATAAATAAATAAATAACAATTGATCATGTAAAAGCCCTTTTTCCATGAAGAAGATGTCCATAATTGCGAAAAATGTTCTGTGCCACGGCATGCCATGATACATAACTTTTGAGATTTTGATGTGCTTTCTTCCTGAAAACTCATAGCTTGAAATACACATTAGTATACAATATGCACTCAATGTTTTGTTATTCATCAAAATCACTGGGTGGAGCCAATAGCTTCTCAAGTGCTACAACTGCAACCATCCGACAACTTCGATTTGTCATATTGTTGCTTTGTTTTTCTAACTCTTCATTTGAGTTGTTCTAAGTACAACAGGGGCTGTAGCTTGGACTTGTAAAGGTTATTGGTGAGCCTTGAAAACCAAGTGTAGTGGGTTGTTAGTGATCCCATTTAAAACTAACATTGTATTGGATTTTTGGTGAGCCCGAGATAAAAACCAAGTTTTGGGTTTTGGATTGTGAACCCGTGAAAATAATCCGGCTATATTCCAAGGGTGAATATAGTGAAAATTCCAAGTGGTACCTTGGATAGTAGATGTAGGAGAGAGGTTGCTCCGAACCACTATAAAATTTGTTGTGTTTGTGATTGTGTTTCCTGTTCTTACTTGCTTTCGCAGTAGTTAATTTAATTCATAGTACATACCACACTAAGAACTTAAAAAGGAGCACATACTTGTAAAAATTTTAAATACCTAATTCACCCCCTCTGGTTAAGCCACCTGGACAATATAAGCAGTAAAAAGTTTTGCTAGCTACTCAATGGAATGAATGCTTCGTGGCTCTAGTCCAGAGTACCAAACTCAAGCCACCTTGCAAAAAGTCACAGGAAAAGCAATATAGAGTAGGGCATCGGAGGCAACTTAGATCATCATGAGAGATTTATAACTTTCAAGATGGTCTAGCAGATCTGAGGTGCCATCGTATAGATCCACTTAAGGCATCTTGAATCGGCTTGAAATCGATTCTTCTATGATTCTTCAAGATAGAGGAGGGGAGTGGTTGAAGTCAAGGGGATCTAATCCTCCCCCTTGCAGATTAGCAAGTCGGTGGCTAACTTCTCTGAGCTTGTGCTTGTACTCATCAAGGCATTGCTCAGCTTGGCACTAAATTGCTTCTTCAGAAGATCCTTCCTAGGAGGACTTAGATGAAGAGTAGGCATTTGTTCTGCCTTGATTTTCTCTCCCATGGGTATTCCTCATACCGAGGACTTCTTTGCCATGGAGGAGAGGAATGGAGTCGGTTCCTACTGGCTTCTCAGTGTCGACTTGTAGGATAGAATGTTTCTCCCTCACATCATCGAAAATCAGCTAGGTGAGGCAATCACGATTGAGGATGGTGGGAAATCTGGCAATGAGAGTGTCTTTCTTGGGAGGACTGGTGGATAGGGAATGTGGCAACCACCATGAGAATAGGATTTTCTAGCTTTGCCATCACCAGTGTTGTTGTAGCCCTTGTACCATCGCAATCAGGGCTTGGACTTACAGGGCTAGGGTGGTAAGGGCTTCTTGCTAGGCAGTTGACGATGGTAGTGGTGGTAGAACAAGAGGCTCCACCACGAGGTTGGGCATTCTTGCCTGGGGCAAAGTGAAGAACGTCCAATGCAATTTATAGAGGTTTCTTGGACTTGTTCTTGATCTTGGCCATCTTGCCAAGTATAGCTCCGAAATCTTGTCATGGGGATGAACAGACCCTACTTGGTGCATCAATCTATTACGAGTTCGTAAATCTTCGATGACTCGCTACGGTGCCAGCTTGTCCTATCATCTTCTCCGGTGAGGCGGGCGAGTTCCTCATAGTGTAAACCTATAAGAAAACCCCGAGCAAAAGTCCGATGGGGGACATTCCAATACTCAAGTCAATAGGAGAGTTAGAAGGGCAACAGTAGCCAGAGTTGTGTGCATCGAGAATTTGAGTGTAGAGAGGGGTGGTGGTTGCATACTTGGCCGGGCATACCTCCTAACCTATTTATAGAAGATGGAATAACTACCTTTTGTTAAAGATAATTGAATGCAGTTAGGTAGAATGGGATACCATTAAAATAGTTGGAGTCGTTTGGTAACTGATTATCGTTGTCTATCCTGGATTCTTACGGAAGTAGTTGGAGACCATTTGTTGACTATTCAGGTCCAAGTAAAGGGGTGTCTTAGTGGAGACGGGTAGAGTGGAGTATCATGTCCAGGCCCTATTAGGGTATTGAAGGCAAGCCTTGGGGCTGAGCAGGTATTCGGGCCATATTGGCTTAGCTGCTCGGAGATCATACTCAGTATTGAGTTGAAGTGCTGTAACTGTTTGGAGATGGAAGGGTATTACGGTTGTTTCTAGTAGATGGCATTATCTTCTCGGGACTGAGAAGGTAATGCCCGCAATACTAATGTTTTATCCTGAGAAGGTACTATCCACAATGCTAATGTTTTGAATGGAAGTACAACTACTCGATCATAGCAAAAAAACTTCACTAACCTCTTGATGTAGCAATCAAAGAGAGATGACTATAGAATAAAGTGATTTTTTTCTTTCTCGGTGAAGTAAAGAATGGTGATTAGCAAGTATATATACTTTTTGTGGAACATCATGTTTCCTAATCCTAGACGAAATAGGAATAGGACCTTGGATGGTTGGGAGTTTGGGAAAAAAAAGAAAAGAAAGTGTTGGTGAGGAGAGAAAAGAAAAGGAAAAAAAAGAAATTTGTTTCTCTCATTTTGGTCGGAAGTTTAATAGAAGAAAAGAAATATTTTTTTATTGAAAGTAGAGAAGAAAGGAAAAGAAAAAAATGATACAGCTTTTTTTATTTTTAGATAAGTAAGATATAGATTATAAAAAATTTCACTTAATTTCAATTTCTCCCTTTAATTCCATTTGATTTGGAGAGAAAAAAAAATTATAAATTTGAAAGAATTTATTTTTCCTCCCTTCCTCTCCTTTCTTTCATTTTGTTTTTCAAAAAAAAATTCAACCAAAAAAAAGATTAACTTTCTTTCCTATTACTTCTCTTCACTCTTATTCTTCTCTCCCAACCGGGTTTAGCCGCATGATATATTGCATGTGAAATAATTAGGGCCAGAAAGGACTATATTTTAGAGATCGGATAAAACTGGGTTCAAAAATCTATTTATAGACAGTGCGCAAATGCTTGAGTAGTGCAAGCACTTAGGCATTGGCGTGCACACGTGCAAAGTCTAACGTTATGGGACGGTTTTTTTTTTTTTTTTTGGCGATGCACCCTGGGAGCAAGGGTTGGGGGTTAAGAATTTGGCGCCCACAAGAAAAAGCGTCAACACCGGGACTTTGGATTTCTCAATTTTGTGCTTAGGGATGGCTAAATAATATTAAAATTCAAGGTTCCTGTTGGATTTGTGGGCCGGGTCAAATATTGCCACCTTCCTGCATGTATACAAACCCCAAGAGGAACATAGCACATACAAATTTGATTCAGGATTTCTGTGTGATTAGTACTCTAATGGATAATTTCTTTAAATTAGAATTTCAACAATAATTGCTGTACAGATACAACCTACTTCTTCGAGACATAGGCATAGTATTGTGCCATGGGAACCACAAAAGCAATCACCAGTAAGCCTCCAACTACAAGGCTAAATTGTCCCCGTTTTTCTTCTGTCTCTTCCCTGGTCTTGAAGTTAGATTCCCGCTTGTTATCTTTGAACTTAGGTCCTCCAGGATCTGGCAGCCCATCAATGGCAGCAACCAGGCGTTTTGCAGTAGTAAGCATAGCTTCATTATACTTCTCATCCGTAGCTAGCACTGCAAGCACAAAGGCGAAACACTTAACTAGAACTTCGATAGTGAGAAGAGACATGTCAACTAGTAACTCATTGTACTTTTCCATCAAGATGTTCCACCGTCTCTCTTCAGTTTTAAAGCATGGAACTACTGAATGATTGATTTACCATCAAGATATATGCAATGGAGCTATTACATGCTCGACAATTTGCTTGATGAACATGACTAATAGCTATCATGGATAGCGCATGAACTTAATTCCTGAGAGAAATAGAGAACAAAATCACATTTCAAAAACTCATCTTACAAATAAGTGTTCACATAAATGGCAGCATTGACCGGTAACAGCTTAGAAGTTTGATATTCACGACGTCTCAGAATGAGTATTAATTTAGCAACATGCCATGTGAATGGTTTGTACTTTAAATTCATGAACAGCAAAACAATAAAAAGTTAAGATAAGATGTGTTAAGATAAGATGTGTTTATGTTCATTGCAATACTTCTTTCATCAGCTCGTTTCCACTAATTATTTTCTGTTTAAACCAAGCAGCAGAAAAGGACTTTTCATCCATGGAAAAATAATAACAGATATTACAAAGATAGACAATATGCTTGACAACCATGACTAATAGCTACTATTGCTAGAGAATGGAGTCATATTTCAGGAATAATGCTTTACATCCTCAGCATTGGTTGTTATGCTTTACATTCTCTACTAATATGGAGTCATATAAATAGAGCACATGGCAATTGAAGATTTGTCAAGCACAACTTCTCAAAATATGAGTAATGTTTTAGAACCATGCACATAAGAATATTGTCGGCCTAAAATATACGCACAAATAAATAAAGGCTATCTCTGTATGCACCAGATCTTTCTCAAAAGTGTAGCATTTTTATCAGTTACGCTAGGTATTGGCTCTGTTGTGCCCATTCGGCTAGTCCCAGGTTGGGCCGACCCCAGGTGTCCGATCGGCTGACCCTTGCGAGGGTCTGACTCCCCGGTTCTTGGAGAGGACCCCGCGGCCCCTTTCTCGAAGGGCTGACCTCGGGAGCTTCTAGGGTCGACGATCGCCCGAAGGTTCCAGGAGCCTTTCTCCCTGACAAGTTCTGACATTCAGTTGTAACGGACTCCACTACATGGCCACGACCCTTGTCGCCAGGCCATTACTCTGGCGCTCCTGCCATGCTGCCAACCCACGATCTCGCCACCACGTCGATTCTCCTGGGGGCAAATCCGAGTTTTCCTAACCTGTTCCCCAATAGAATTTGGCGGCACTCCATGCCTATAAAAGGCACCCGGGGGATCTCCGCGAAGGGGTAACTCTTTTCTTCCCCATCATGAACTCCTTTCCTGAGTTCTTTCCATTCTATTGCTCTGTTTCCTTCTCTAACTTAAGCATCGGAGTGTCCCCCACCAGTCCGGCGCCTAGAAACTTTTTGCAGGTCGACCGGACGAAGAGCTCTCCAGCATACCCACCGAGCCCGGTCCAGGAGGAAGAGCAGCAACAGATTGGCGCTAGAAGGAGGGCGCGCTTGAACCTTCGTTGCGCTCCTTGTTCTAAAAGGAAAGATTGACAGGAAAGTTCCAACCATGGTAAGAGGAAGAACCCGGAGTATTTCCGCGAGGGGAGGGCGTTCTCATCTTGGGCCCGACGCGCCCCGCACGGAAAGCAATGCCGCTGCCACCGCTGAGCCCACTATCACCCTAGGGTTGCAGCAATTCTAGATGATGGTAAACTGCATTGAGACGCTTACCTCAGCGGTCCAGCGCTTCCAGGAAATGGCGGATCATCAACAGCAGCCGCCGACGGCTTCTTGCGTCAACAATCAGCTCGTCGCCAGCGTCAGCCAACGGCCGGAGGCGCCTCCGCCCCCATCCCTTGCTGCTCCAGAACCTCAAAGGTCCTTAAGGGCCCACGCTAAAGGAAAGAGGGCGAGGTCAGCTGCCCCCTCTTTCCCGGCGACTTTGAAGAAGGCCGCGTGGATATGGTTCTCTGCCATCCGCCAAGGTACGATCCGTTCCTTATCTCAGCTCGAGACCCTTTTTCTTTCTCATTTCAGGACTTGCAGTCGAACTCCGAAGAATACTGACTGCCTCTTCCTCATCCAACAAGCGGAGGGAGAGACCCTCTGGGACTACATGACCCACTTCAACTCGACCACTATGGAGGTCCCTAACTTGAATAAAGCGGTGGCCTGTCAGCCTTCAAGAGGGGACTCCGCTCGTCCAGGCTCACATTCTTCCTGGACAAGAAGCTTCCGTCAAGCTACACCGACCTGCTGGCCAAGGCGCACAAATATGCCCTGGCAGAAGAACAATCGGTGAACCGACACCAGGCCGAGGGGAGGTCAGCCCCAAAGAAGCGTGGCGACAAGGTTCCCATAGTCCGACCTCCCGGCGACGACAGCCGATCCACCCGGCACCAGAGCCCTAAGCAGAGGGACTACCTCAAGTGATTCAACAACTATGCACCCCTCTTCCTACCGCGGGAGAAAATTATGATGGAGATCGAGAACGAGGCCTTTTTCCAATGAGAGGTCCCCCTGCCTCCAAGAACAAAAACAAATACTGCCGGTTCCACAGGGACCATGGGCATTACACGGAAGAGTGCCTCCAGCTGAAGGACGCCATCGAGGACCTCATCAGGAGAGGGTATCTGAACAAGTACGTCCGACCCCGCCAGGATCGGGCCAGGACTTCAACTGTCAGAGATCCCCCAGAGGAGGCTGAGCTCCCCAATCAGCGCCCCACGGACGGAGGCGTTGGCATGCTGCACCGACGATCCGATTGGGGGCGAAAAGAGGGCCAAGACATTGTAAAAAGGCCCATGGGATCTAATGTGATCAGTTTCTCTGATGAGGACCTCTCGGAGCCTCCTCTCCCGGGCGATGACCCTGTGGTTGTATCGGCTATCATCGCCAACTATGATGTAAAACGCATCCTTATTGATAATGGAAGTTGCGTGGAGGTTTTACTGTATGATGCTTTCGTCCGGATGAACTTGTCCATGTCTAGACTACGGGAGTCCATGGAGCCGCTCACTGGCTTCGGAGGAAACTCCATAGGGGTCGAGGGGGAGATTGCCTTACCCGTGACCCTTGGGACGGAACCTTACCAGCGAACCTTCTCCGTCAACTTTGTGGTCGTCCGTACGACCTCAGCGTACAATGCGATTTTGGGTCAACCGGCCCTTAACAAGTCCGGATCATTGTATCCACTTACCATCTGCTAGCCAAGTTTCCGACCCGTGATGGAGTTGGGGAGCTGAGGGGAGACCGCAGAGTAGCCAGGCAGTGCCTAGCTATTCACGACCAGCAGCTGGACGGGCGCCCAACACTTGAGCAACTTGATCCCAGTGACGAAGCCGACGACCACGGTCAGCCCGTCGAGAAGATTGTATTTGTACCCCTTAAAGAGGATGATCCCACAAGAGTCCTCCAAATAGGAAGAGCCCTAGAAGAGGGGGCTAGGTGGGAGCTGGTCGGCTTCTTAAGGAGCAATGCAAACATCTTTGCCTGGTCGGCGTCGAACATGATAGGCATTCCGGCCGATATTATCACCCATCAGCTCAGGGTGGATCCTACCTATAGGCCCGTCCGGTAAAAGAATAGGAGCTTCGCCACCGAAAGGCAGAAGGCCATTGAAGAGGAAGTGAAGAAGCTCTTCGATGCTAGCTTCATCAGGGAGTCTCATTACCCGGAGTGGCTGGCTAATGTCGTCATGGTGAAAAAGGCTAGTGGGAAGTGGACGATCTGTGTGGATTACACAGACCTCAACAAGGTGTGCCCCAAGGACAGTTTTTCCTTGCCAAAAATTGATCAACTGGTAGATGCGACAGCTGGCCACCAACTCTTGAGTTTCATGGACGTTTTCTCCAGGTATAACCAGATCAGGATGCATCCTAAAGATGAGGAGAAGATGGCCTTTGTCACAGACAGGGGGTTGTATTGCTATAAGATGATGCCTTTTGGCCTAAAGAATGCGAGCGCCACCTTCCAAAGGCTGATCAACCGAGTCTTTGAAGCTCAGCTTGGAAGAAACATGGAGGTGTACGTCGATGATATGATTGTCAAAAGCCTCCATAAGGCTGACCACATCAGGGACCTGCAGGAGTCCTTCGATGCGCTGAGGTGCCACAGGATGAAGCTGAACCCCGCCAAGTGTATCTTTGGGGTGACCTCCGGAAAATTTCTTGGCTTCCTGGTTACTCAAAGAGGTATTGAGGTCAACCCCGAAAAAATCAAGGCCATCATCGACATGACTCATCCGACTACTAAAAAGCAGGTGCAAGAGCTTACAGGTCGCATTGTTTCTCTCAGCTGCTTCATCTCTCGATCGGCCGAGAAACCCCTTCCATTCTTCAAGACCTTGCACCGGTCGGACCGCTTCCAATGGACTGATGAATGCCGGTCATCCTTTGAAGCCTTGAAGGACTACTTGAGGAATCCTCTGCTCTTGGCCAAACCAACGAAGGGGGAAGTGCTATATTTGTACCTGTTGGCCTCTAGCGAGGCCGTCAGCGCTGTCCTCGTGCAGGTGGGGGAAGGCGGCCAGCAGAAACCTGTCTACTACTTTAGCAAGCTCCTCCACGATGCTGAGGTCAGGTATCCTAAGGTGCAAAAGCTGGTTTACTCACTGGTTATAGTGGCAAAGCACCTCTGGCCCTACTTCCAGGCACATCCAATCGTCGTGTTGACGGACCAACCTCTCAGGATGATCCTCCAAAGCTCTGACACCTCCGGACGGCTCGCCAAATGGGATGTCAGGATGGGCGAGTTTGACATCTCCTTCCAGCCATGGTCATCCTTAAAAGCCCAGGTGATAGCTGATTTCATTGCGGAGTGCACCTGGGGGACGGAGACGACCCCGACAACGGTCGAGATGCCTGTGGCTGACCCTGTGGGAGAAGCCGAGCCTGTTTGGACCCTGCACGTAGATGGAGCTTCCAATCTCTCGGGTGCGGTGCAGGCTTGATCCTGGCTGACCCTGACGGGCAATGTTTGGAGTATGCCCTGTATTTTGCATTCCAGGTGTCGAACAATCAGGCGGAGTATGAAGCTCTGCTGGCAGGGTTGAAGATAGAGAATGAATTGAGCATTGGTAGGGTCCGTGCCTTCTCCGACTCCCAGCTGGTAGTCAACCAGGTGAAGGGCGAATTCGAAGCGAGGGATCCTTCCTTGGTAAAGTACTTGGATAAAGTACGGGACCTGGTGTTACAACTTAAATTTTTTAAGATCCTTCATATACCCCGGCAACAAACTCCCGGGCGGATGCCTTGTCGCGGCTGGCCACCGTCGCGGTCGGTACCTCCGACCGGACCTTCGTGGAAATCTGCAGCACCCGAGCATTGCTGAAGAGCTGACGAAGATCCACCAGGTCGGGCAAGAAGCCTCGTGGATGGACCCGATCCATGCATTCCTGATGTAAGGGGCCCTTTCGGATGACCCGGTGGAAGCCATGCATGTCCGCTCAACGGCCTCTAAATACATCATTCTTGACGGGGCCCTTTACAAGCGTTCATTCTCACAACCATTGTTGAAATGCTTGGGACCGGCCGATGCGAACTACATGCTCCGGGATGTGCACGAGGGCATCTGTGGCGATCATCTCGGAGGGAGATCCCTAGCTTACAAAATCATCCGGCAGGGGTACTATTGGCCTACAATCCAGAAGGACGCCTTGGACTTCGTACAAAAGTACGATACGTGCCAGAGGTACTTCGGCATCCAAAGAAGGCCCGCCAGCCTGGTCGCACTCACGGCGCCTTGGCCATTTGCATAGTGTGGCATGGACATCCTGGGACCTTTCCTCGCAGCCTCCGGTTAGCGAAAGTTCCTCCTCGTAGCCATTGATTACTTCACTAAGTGGGTAGAGGCAGAAGCATTGGCGCAGATAACGGAGGCCAAAGTGGAGAACTTCGTCCGGAACTATATTATCTTCCGGTTCGGCATCCCGAGGCTGATCATCACCGACAATGGAAGACAGTTTGACAACTCTCAGTTCCGGGATTTCTGTCAACAATACCACATCGCCCATCAACTTACTCGGTCGCCCATCCTCAATCCAATGGAGAGGCTGAGGTTACTAATAGGACTATCTTGCATGGATTAAAGACCCGGCTAAATGAAGCCAAGGGGCTCTAGGCGGAAGAACTTCATTCGGTGCTTTGGGTGTATCGGACAACCGCCCGGACGGTGACGGGGGAAACCCCGTTCAACCTAACCTTTGGGAGTGAGGCTGTCATCCCTGTGGAAGTCTCTCTACAGTCCCTGCGGATTGACCGGTTCGTTGAGCTGGCCAACTCGGAGCTACGGAGGGCTGACTTGGATCTGCTGGACGAGACCCGACTCCGAGCGAGTATGAAGATGGCGACCTACCGTCAAAAGATGGCCAGATATTACAATTCGCGAGTAAGACGCGGACTTTCCAAGTTGGGGATCTGGTCCTGCGGAAGGCGGAGGTTTTGAGGCCAACCGAACAGGAAAAGCTTTCCCCCAATTGGGAAGGTCCCTATCAGGTTACTGAAGTAATTCGAGCTGGAACCTACCGACTCGCACACTTGGACGGGCGGTAGATGACGCGCACGTGGAATGTAGACAACCTTCGCAAGTACTATCAATAAAATCTACAACTTCTCCAACTTCTTCCAACCCACTCCGAAAGTCCGACTCCGGTCGGCAGAGGCTCTAGGACAGCCCACTCCGAAAGTCCGACCCCGGTCGGCAGAGGCTCTAGGACAGCCCACTCCGAAAGTCCGACCCCGGTTGGCAGAGGCTCTAGGGCAGCCCACTCCGAAAGTCCGACCCTGATTGGCAGAGGCTCTAGGGCAGCCCACTCCAAAAGTCCGACTCTAGTCGGCAGAGGCTCTAGGGCAGCCCACTCCAAAAGTCCGACCTCGATCGGCAGAGGCTCTAGGGCAGCCCACTCCGAAAGTCCGACCCTGCCCAGCGGTCATCCTAAAACAACCTCCATGGGACCGCGGGGAAGACAGGCCACGACATGGGCTGATTCGTGGACGGGGATCGGAACCAGGCATTCAAATACCTGACTCGAATTAAACTATCATTCTCAACTACCCTACCGGTTTCTGGCCCGGGTGGGCCGACCGGGGGTACTTAGGAAAATTTCGGAAGAAAAATACCTGTTTCATGCCCGTCGACCGTTTCGAAAGAGCTCGTGACCCTGCGATACCGTGGAGCCGACCGGGGGTACTTAGAAGAATTTCAGAAAAAAGATACATTGTTTTACGCCCACGTACATTGGAAATGGTCAAAAGGTCTTCTCATTCATTTCAAAGGAAGGTGCTTACAAAAGAAGGTGGGTCGGACCATTACGAACTCCTTAGGTCCGACCTACGTAAGACGCGTCAGGGGCCACAACCCCGGCCCCATCGGCTACAACTGGGGGATCTGCCGGAACCGCAGTAGCTGGTGATTCCACTGGGAAGGCCACCACTTCCGTGTCGGCTGGCATTGGGGTTTCGGCCCTAGCCACTCCTGCCTCACCTTCCACTAGAGCCTCCGCCTGGGGTTCCTTTCCCTCGATCGGGTCCTGCAACTCGACGCCCGACAAGTCCAGCCCTGGGAAGAGTGTGGCCACCTTCTTCAGGCAGTCGTCGTAGCCTTCCCTGTAGAAGTCTGACGCTGCCTCCTCCACGTCCTCAGTGAAGCTATCGGAGGCTTTGTACACCGCCATAGCTCCCTGGACCTGCCTCGCGGCCAGTTCTTTGGATTCCTTGAGCTGGGTCGCCAACCTGCCGCAGCCCGTTCGGCCTGGGCCCTCTGGTCGGCCTCTACGGACCGCTTCTCTTCCTCTCCCAGCGGGCGAGAGAGTCAATCTTCGCCTTCCTCTTCTTCAATCTGGCCTCACGGTCGGCCAGTCGATGAAAGCGGCTCTGAAGATTTCAGAGACGCCATGGCGACCTCCTTGGCCATCTCCAGCTCCTGGACCCTCTTCGCAGAAGTCTTAGCTACATGCACCACTCGGCAGATGCTGTCATCCATGAGGGAAATGTCGTGGAGGAGCCGCAAACATAAGGCCAGATCAGTACCGTGCCTGAAGGAAGAAAGATAAAGGAATAAAAGGACAAGTTAAAGTCCTTACCCTCATGAAGTCGCGGTAAGACTCCACGGTTACGTCGATCAAATTTCTCTGGATCGACACCTCCCAGTCAGTGTCTATCATAGCCCCCCTCAGCAGGCTCCATGCTCTCTTAGGGTGGTCAAGTGCACGCCAATGCTGAAATTCTTCTTGGCGGACCTCCTCGTCCGACTGTTCAGCTTTGCTGTCGGCTGCCCCCTCGACGGCCGGCCTCTTGCCCTTGTCAGTTGAGGGGACTACCTCATCTGGACCGATGGGCGTAGAGGTTGGCACTGCAGCCGCATCGGATGCCCCCGGCTGCTTCTGCTCTGGTCGGATGGCCGGCCCTCCCGGTGGAGCCGGCGCCCCTGCCTTTTTCCTCGCCATGCGCTCGGTGAGGGGGACGCCATCTTCATTCGACTCGACCTCGACGACGGGGACGGGTCGCTCCTCCCGCCTCTTCTTTTGTCATTCTGCGGCTGGCGCGGAGGCCAATTCCAGGATGGCCCACTTCTGCACCGCCCTTCGGATGACTTTGGATTTGTCGATCCTCTGCATCCTTCCTCCTATAGCAGAAAATTCAGAGTTAGTGAAAGAGAAGGAGAAAGAGCTAAGAATCTATAAGAGAGGAGGTCGGCCCTTGCCTAGGACTCCTTGGGGGCTGATCCCCGCCTGGTGAAGGGTTCTCTCCCCTAGCAGCTCGAATGCCGCTGTCAGGCCGGTTCTACTGATCTCATTGAATGTGCCCTGGTCGGCCGCCAAAACCAACCTCCCCTCGTAGATCCTCGACCGTGGTTCTCTCCACAATGGCTCGAACCCCCAGGGCTCGAGACTGCTGACAAAGAAGAACCGGGTCTTCCACCCGTGGACGGTCGATGGGAGGCACTTTAGGATTTTTCAGCCTTGGCGGGGAATGAACAAAACCCATTCCCGACTCCTAAAGTCCCTCTTCAGGTAGAAGAAGTTATCGAAGAGGGACAAACTGGGGTCGGACCTAGCCTTGCGGCACAATACAATGAAGCAGCAAATCGTCCAAATGCTGTTCGGGGTCAACTGCACCGGGGTTACCCTATAAAAGTTGAAGACTTCTATGAACAGAGGGTGCAGGGGAAACCTCAGTCCAGCCTTAAGGTGGGACTTGTACATGGGGAGGGTTCCCGGTCCTAAGGGGTTGTTCGCTCTCCCCTCTCAGCCCGGGAGCGTAAGGTGCAGGGTGGAGGGAATGCCGTACACCGCCCTAAGTTTCTCGACCCGTTCCCGGGTCATGGTCGAAGGTATCTCGCTCGGCCCTAGGTCCCTAGGCCTATGGGTCGGACCCCTACTATCAGACGCCATGGGGGCTAAAATGGAGGAAGGCTGGGACTAACCTGGGACTGGACTCCTAGAAGCCGGGTTTTGCGGAAGAAGGAGCGGACTCTACTTCGCAAAGCACAGGCGCAGGCGCAGCAGGAAAAATCCTCTCGTGTTGTTGCCCCCTCCTTTTATAGGCCTCCGAGGGAAGGGGGAGAAGGAAGGAGGGGCAGCAGCTGCCTGTCTCGTGCGCGTCCAGGCTGTTCCATCACGAGACGCGACCGGCAGCGTTTCAGAGTTCGAAGCGCCCGGGGCGTCCCGTCGTGCGGATAGCGATCGGTGTGAGCATCGGATCAGCGACGCAGGATCAGCCTGGGGGGCAACGCCAACCGACCGGATGCTGCCGCGTGGCTCTACTCCACCCCGGATCGATGTAGGACAGCCTGGCCTTCATCATGGTGCCCGACTCGCATTAACTACCCCGCCTGTGCTCAAACGAGTGACTGACAGCTATCCACGGAGCCGTTCGAGGGGAATTCGAAGCGACCCGACGCCTCGACCCGGAATCCGCCATAGGTGCACACAATCATGCTCCTGCCCTTTAAAGCCACGTGACCCCTCAAGGTCCAGGAGCAGGGGGCAACTGTTGTGCCCATTCGGCTAGTCCCAGGTCGGGCCGACTCCAGGCGTCCGGTCGGCTGACCCTCGCAAGGGTCTGACTCCCCGGTTCTTGCAGAGGACCCCGCGGCCCCTTTCCTGAAGGGCTGACCTGGGGAGCTTCCAAGGTCGACGAGCACCTCCCCGTGTGCACGTCGGCTTCTTTGAGGCCCCTCAGCCGAGGCCGATCTGCTGTTAAAGGGGGGCCGCCCGAAGGTTCCAGGAGCCTTTCTCCCTGACAAGTTCTGACATTCAGTTGTAACGGACTCCACTACATGGCCACGACCCTTATCGCCAGGCCATTACTATGACGCTCCTGCCACGCCGCCAATCCACGATCTTGCCACCACGTCGATTCTCCTGGGGCAAATCCGAGTTTTCCTAACCTGTTCCCCAACAGAATTTGGCGGCACTCCATGCCTATAAAAGGCACCCGGGGGATCTCCGCGAAGGGTTAACTCTTTTCTTCCCCACCATGAACTTCTTTCCCTGAGTTCTTTCTATTCTGTTGCTCTGTTTCCTTCTCTAACTTAAGCATCGGAGTGTCCCTCGCCGGAGCCCCTCCGACGCCTAGGAACTTTTTGCAGGTCGGCCGGACGAGGAGCTCTCCAGCGTACTCACCGAGCCCGGTCCAGGAGGAAGAGCGGCAACAGGCTCAAACCAATAAAATCAAAGTTCATGCAAGCTGAATGTCCTAAGAAGATATTGAACAATATTTTCATGCAGAGAGTGGAATCCAACAATACTAATATTGCTATCCTGTCATCATATTTGAGTGTGTCTAAAGACTCTTTTCTTGAGTGAGAGATTAGGTAGGGCCTAAACACATTAATTAAGTGTATGAAAGTATAAAGATAGGAAACAAAAAAGAAAGAAAAGTAACAATAAAGAAAAGATATAAGGAGAAAGCAGAGGAATTCAGACAACAATACTCTAGAAGAATTGGATGGTAATGTCAAAGAAGAGATGTCATACATTTATCATTTGACATCCAGGATTTATAGTGTGATATAGGAATTTTACTTGACATCTTAAGACGAATAAGCATCCAAGTTTGCATTATGCTGTCAGACATGCTGTGGTGAGATATATCCTAGAAAATGCTATGGTAGTACTAATTAATTGCTTTTCACACATGGAGGGAATGATGATGGAAGGAGATGCTATTCATATCATTCATCTGTCTACATAAATGAAGCTTATCAAAAATAGGGTGCATTAATTTTAAATGACAGGTATTATGGTCTGGTTCTCTAAATTAGCAACTATTTTCATGGCTGAACGGCTTGCAAGAATGTACCAAAATAAATGATATTACTTACAGCCTTTGCAATACTAGATCAAATGATAAAGGTTTTATTAGTGCAGGATGATTTTTCTTTATAGATGTCATGTACCATGAGCAGTCCTTCATATAACTCATCTTAAGTAATGATTTTTATATAATGTTGCAGTATTTAGTTTGTGGCTTCTGGTATGTAATCCTAGAGAGTATGATGGAAAGTGAAGAAAGTATTGTATCTAAGACAATACAGATGCATGGAGGCATACCAAGTCCGATGCATCATCTGTGGGCCGGTGGCCAAGAAAATTCCACATTGCAGATGCACAAAGGTAAACTTTCAGGATAAAAATGAAAGAGAAGAATTATGATTGCTAGTACATTCATGGGGGAATGTGGAGCCCAAGGACCTTGTTTCTACTGCTCTAAATGGAAGATTTCCACCTCAGATATAGTTTCCAGTGATATCAACATACAACCCCCAATTTGCTTTAGAGAACTTCTCGAATGAGAGCTCGAAAGGATAGAAAGAAAGCAGGAAAAGATTTAGAGAGGGTCTGATCTGGTAAATGTCCATGGCCCTCTAATGGACTCCAATATATGGATCATTACCCAATACTGCTGTAGCTAAAACTATAACAAAGTGCCAATGTGCCTTCTGCATAAAAACTACAATAAAAAACATATGACATAAGTCATACAAATCTCAAACTGGTCTGAATAGGTTTTGCATTGAAACGGTCGGATTTAGACACAAGGCTGTATTCTCTCTCTGCCATGCCACCACTGGAATTGTTGACCATATTTTCTACGAGGCCCTTTCATCAAGATCGTTTGAAGAGGAGTCTTGAGGAAGTTAGGATTTAGATGATTGTTGCCTAAAATTTTGAATCCTTTGAGTGCTTTTGGAGATGCAAGCATGAATTGGCATATCAGCAATCAATGCGGAACCAGGTGGTCCAAGCCTCTCTCGGATCAGCTAAATTGACAAGAACACGAACGTTTACTGGCAAATATAGGAAGGTAGGTGGCTATACCGAGTGCTGCCATTTGATGCTTCTCTTCATGAGAAGAAAAGCAAAAGCATGCATCTGGTTTTGTAATTATCTCATTGTATTATTGTTGATAGGTGGTTTACCCACCATTTGTTTTGCCCTTCTCATTATCTCAAATTCTTAACCAAGTAGTTGGATCTTGCCTCCCTTTCTTTTTCATAAGAATCTCTCCTCCCTTATTATTAAAGAAAAAAGTAAGGGATTCCCCCATTAGATCAATAACTACACATGATACTGGCACACCATCCCATATCATCATGGTTAAGAAACCATCAAGGTCACACTTTGCCAATCTAACTATATCAATCAAAGTTAACAAACCATCAAGGATTTCATTTCCTTATCTCAATAGGATATGTTCTTATTTGTTAAAAGTATTTCTGAAATTGATTTCTTCAGTCCCTTACCCTAATTTAATAACAATTGTTTCTTCAATCTCATTAGGATTCATTTTGCACCCTGATTCTCAAATTACTTTCTTAAATCTCTAATTCTTAGTTTGCCCAAGTCTCTTGACTTCATGAGAAAGTCTCCAATAAGTCATTTACCTAAAAACCCCTCTTCTTTATTTGGTATCTATGTCATCACCCCAAACCCTTTAGTTACCATTCTAAATGCAACCAAATAATCCATCTATTTCCCAACTATGCTTAGTGTATTGAACAATGTAGGATTAGTCGCATCAAGCTAACAATTCTGTCCCAATATTATAGCACCCTTGATAATGAAGTTGACATAAGAACACAAGTTTCTGTTCAAATTGTAACATTTGAGCATATTATTATTCATAATGAATTATCAAACCTTAAGAAAAATCATAGTTTGCGGTAAGGTTCCCAGTACCGGTATTGGGAGCCGTACCAGTGGCCAGCCGATACCGTACACGTACCGATTTGAACCGGTACACTTGAATCGGTACGTCCATTTTTTTTTGATTTTTTTGATATTTTTTTGTGAATTTAAGGTTTTTATTTTATTTTTTAAAGGTTTAGGGTTTAGGAAGAATTTAATGTTTAAGAGTTCTAAACGCTTGAATTTTAAAATTTAAGATATGTCCGATTTCAAGATTTAGGAGTAAATACTAATATTTAGGATTATTTCAATTGAAATAAGATAAAAAATGATAATTAAACTAAGATTATCAGCAATTAATGAAAGTGAAATGTAGCATAAACTTATAATTACATACCAATGTCTAGAATCTGGTAGAGTCACGATGTTCATAAATATAGGGATTATGTATGTACTATGAAGGAAAATTGGTATATCTCTCCTGCCATGCAGCATGATACTCCTCTAAGCTCATCCCAGGAGGTATGCGTAATGGATCATAACTAATCGCAGATCCCTCTCTGATGTCCTGACTCTGAGAGCTGTTCAGAGACTGATGATATGGTAATGCAGGGGCCCATCTAAATATACTAGCAGCAAAATCAGATCCATAAGATGCTCCGGGCTATATGGGATAATAACCACTGGATGATGATGTCTCAAATGCACCATATGGATCATATGGACCAGAAATTGCTGGTAGCTGCGGATAAGAGGATCTTGAATATGAGGATGACCCAGATACATCCATAGACCCTACTCCACGTACAAGAGCTGTAGCTGTATCGTATCCCGAACGACCACGCGGAGCCCGTCGCCTATATGGAATCGTATCGTATTCCGAACGACCACGTGGAGCCCGTCACCTATATGGAATATATCACCACGAGGTCTATCAGATGGTAATCCATGATCTGTATCCTGCGTGGCATGGCTAAACTGCGACTTCTCAGTGAATCGAATATGAATAGGTGGTTGCGACTCTTGTCCTCCTGCCCCTCCCTGATCACTAAATCCTCCACTATCTGAAGCACTATCATCACTGTCTCTAGTATCTGAATCTGAGTGGACTGAGTGCTCCGATTGAGATACAACTGCCTTTCCTTTTTCTCTGTCTCCGGGTCTACTAGATGGTAGGGAGGGACGATATGCTATATTTGCTGGAGCCCTGTGAGGAATATGACTTGTTGCCCATTGTCCAACATCCACCCCAGCCTCACTAGCTACAAAACTGGTTGGTAGAGGAGGCGATCCTGGCTCATCAAGGTTTGGCTGCTGCTGCTGCTGACTCATGACCCATCCAATCATTGGATCTTCATCCTCATCAACATATGAACTTGCAGTGGGATCGGGATATTTCAATTCTATTTCTTCCTTAATACATTTTAGCCTCAACCTTAAATTATAGTGTACGTACACAAGATCGTTGAGGTGTTTCTGTTTCAGATGGTTCCTCTGCTTGGAGTGGATAAGAACAAATGTAGACCAGTTGTGCTCACATCCAGTGGATGACACCATCTGGGAGAGGATCTTAACTGCAAGAACCTTCATATTTTTAGCAAATCCACCAAAATGCACCCACCATTTAGCTGCAAAAGACATTACATCATTTAGAATTTTAGATTTGGCAAAATAAAAAATTTAATTCTGATATAATATTATACTTATTCCTTAGTAGTACCTACCAGGATTCATCTTTGATTTACTTCTAATCACTACAGTGGATCCAAATGAATCTGTGCCCTCTCCAAAAAAAATCGTCTGCCAGAAAAAAATTTGTTAGCTTGTTGAAATTAATGTTCTTAAAAATCATTCAATAATTTCAACCTAGCTTACTTCTTCAAGGCACATAGCAGCGATATCTGGATCAAGCTCCATCTTATATATAACATTGCATAGGGCAGACATAAGATCCTCATCCATGGCAATGTCCGGTACGCAGTACTGAAATCTCGGATTTAGATAGTAAGCTGCAAAGATATTTTAAGAATTAGTCAAGCGTACTTGTACAAATCTAATTGAAACTTAATTTTTAGGGACTTCATAAATTACTACGTACCTGTTAGATGCAAATCCGAACTCCTTTGATAACTCACCGTCCATCAATGATCCGGATATACTCAGATGCATGTGATGGATCTGCCTCCTGGATTTTTTCCTTTACCCTTTGCATCATGAAATATAAGAAGCCCATCTGACCATACCTCTCAGAGTCCACGGCACGAAATACCTAATATAGAGGCTTGATAGCTCCCATTACCCTCTCAGCCCGCTGCCAGAATGTCTGTCTCGTCACTAAATTTTCCACATCGCTTTCCTCAATATTTGCCCTAGCATATCTGCTTTGCTGCCACTCCTGACTGAAAAACATCTGATGCAACTCTGCTTTCTTGACAAGAAGACTATCAAGTGCAATGTAATTAGTAGCAAACCGTGTGACCCTCGGTCTCAATATTTCTCTCCTATAAAGCTCCTCATCAATGATAAAACACATGTATGGATATATATAAATATGGTACCGTACCGTACCGATATTGGTGGCCACCGGTACGGCTCCCGGTACCGGTACTGGGAACCTTGGGGCATATTGTACCAGCCAAGAGCCGGTTGATTCATATAAAAAAATTAAAAAAATTATATTCCGTATGGTACGATACGGTACCATACCGTATCGCCCGGCTCGGATCCGGTTCGTGCCCGATTTAAGTTAAACAATTTTTTGATAGGGAAGAAAGAAGTTTTTTTAAGATTTTGTGGACTCGATATGGGGCCGGTACAGTACGGTACGGTACAGTACCATACCATACCATACCGGTCGGTGACTGGTACGGGGTCCGGTATCGATTCCGAGTTCCTTGAAAAAAATATTGAGACTTGTGTCCATTAGGCGTAGAATGCTTCCAGGTACAAATTTCTAGACTATTTCAAACTTTTTAAATAGAAAGGGAGATGTTTTTCATCAAGTCTTGATAGCTGTAGTGCTAGTAATCTCGCCATCATGGTTTAGGCTCCTATTGACAAGAAAATCCTGCAATTCACCTAGGCAATGTATTGTTAATGTACATAATTCTTTCTATCAAGGTATGACAAAAGGGTACCAGAGGTTGTACTAGCCAATGACTAGTTCACATTGTACTAGCATATACCATACCAACCAGAGGCATTCTGGAACCAAGGGATAGAAGAGGAAGAGGGGGACAAGGGAGGAAGAGAGAGAGAGAGACAAAGGGAACGAAGCTGCCAAAGTTATCATCTTTAGGAGAGAGACCAAGAGAGAGGGTGAAGCCAATGGAGTCATCATCTTTGAGAGAGAGAATGAGAGAGAAACGAAAGAGAGATGGCAATGTGCATACTTGTGGTTGTCATCGAAGGTAGCAAAACCCTAACCTTAATCCTAGTCAAATGCAAGAGTGGGGCAAAGAGTGATTGGGAGGTGAGCCAACTCAAGGTCGGGTCATGGGGCGTGGTAGTGCATTATAGAGGTAGCAAACCACCCTAACCACCTTGAACCAAGCAGAACCGGGTGGTTCTGCTCAATTTGATTGGTTTAGGCCAATTCAAGGCCTATTCCAAAGCGAACCTACATCTTGACCCGATTTCCAACCATATAGGTTAGTATGCCCCTAAGTGGGCAGTTCAGTGAAGATAGTCAACCTTGTTTTCCATTTTTGTTATTTAAGAGTCATCTTAAGCATAAGTATCATATGTTGCATTAGTCTTCCTTTAGTGTAAATGTTATATAAGTGACCCTTGATCGCTACATGCTTATAACTTCATATTTCTTAACTATGAACTGCAATGTTTCCAATAAAACCAATACTACTTTTTGTTGAGTCATAATTGGTTGCAGCTTTGGTCCCTAAACTCCTAATGCTCTAAGCACCAACGGACATGTAAGTCCTGTAAGTCAGCAAATCAACCTATTCCATGTCTGAGCACTACTTTGCTTCCATATTCTTTTATCATCTAGATATTTTAAAAAAGCACAGCCTTAGCCAAACAGTCTATATTGATGTTTGCCAGCAAATATTGGAAGTATCCATAGAACCAAATGCTTCAAATTTCATACTTGATTAGCAACTACAACCTCCTCAATCGGGCAAGCAATGCTTCTCTAGTCTTAGTTGTTTGACTTTGACCATCCTATGGACAACATTAAACTTTTTGTGGATCATTTGTAGGGAGAGACATTGGGATGAAACATGAAAAGAAACAATGAGTGTACCCATCAAAAAAAATTTAAAACCTAGTAGAAGGACTCAACCATGCACTGTGCAGTCTCTGTGCATATTGGTTTTGGATCTATAAAGTGCATATGTTTTAGGCTCTGAGTTCAACTGAAGTTTGTTTTGGTTTCAGTCCAGATATGGACAGTAGATGGTGGATTTAGGTGGTGCAGTGTAATGTGTTAACTCAGATTTGTAAGTGCAACAAGTTGACATGTTAAGGTCTGGGCATCAAACTTAACAGCTCATTGCATGCGGATTTGGGTTTCAGGTCATAAGGAACTTCTTGCACAAAGTGGCACTCCCTCGAAAAATCAGCATCTGATTCATAATATAGTAGGTTTGAATAATTTGTTTCTTGTGTTCTTTCATATGAAAATGGCCTAGATGTGCTGGATTTGAATGAAGTGGCATAAAAGAAGGAAGAATTATTGGATAAGTATAGCAATCAAACAAGTGCCAGACCTGGAAGGTTCTCTGAAACAGTAGCATCCAGAACAGTATCTCCAACGGCTTGGATGAATGCAGGTCCTCCTGTGATTGCCCCTTCTTTCTGAGTGGTAACCAGTACAACTATTCCCTTGTTATTACCTTCTTCAATTGTGGGGTACCATTTCTCCAACACCTGATCAGCATACTCGAAAGCATCTGCCTTACTCTGCAATCAAATTTACCAGTTCACATGAAATTTGTAAGACTAAGAATCTCACTCTCCTTTTGACAAACAAAAATGGCTTGAAGTTTTATGGGATGACAACCACAAAATTTCAGAAAATGGAAAAACTTGTAAAGCTCACCAATAAATATTTAAATGAAAGTTTATGAAGCTAGTAATTTTTTCATTATTTGTCTTTGATTTGTCAATTAACATTGCAGTGTCATGAAGATATTACACTTGGAATGCAGTGGAGATCCCTGACAACAACTTAGGATTCTGACATTGATGGGTTGAGCTAGTATTGCAGCACATTTCTTCCTTTCCTTATCATAACTTGATAATCAACAAAATAGCATTGTTAGAAAAACTCAATAAATAAGAAATGGACTTTGTACGTCAATGTCCTTAAGGAAATTATGCCCCACTTTGTTGCTGCTGTGTTAATGGCAAATTCCTCCAGGGTATACAAAGCCTAATAGAAGAACAAATTAAAGAATCTGTTTTGATTAGGAAAGGAAAAACAAGAAAAGAAGAATATGAAAAAGGTGTATTGTTTGAAGGGAAAGAACAGGTATTTGTAATACCTTATAGACATTTTAAACCCCAAGTATCCATCTTTGACTATTAAATACTATTTTATTTTATTCCAAGGTCAAAGAGATAAATTCAAATGAAATTTTTACATTTTTGTTCAATTCTTCACATCACCCAAATTTAATTTGTTTGGTGAATAAAGTCTTGTACACTTTTCAACTCTTCTTTTCCTTGTCCATCTGGGATAAATCCCACATATCACATTACTATCTCCAACAATCCCCCACTTAGTTAGTAATGTGCATAATCAAAACAATTTCAGATTTATGCCTACTATAGGAGGTGTCTTTCGACTTAAACCTACTATTAATATAAACATTTCAAAATCTTGTCGAAATTAATGGTTATATATAATTAAACCACAATTTCCTCTAACATTTTCACCGTGAGCTTTAGCACCATATTATGGCCCTGTGCTACCTCCTGAATTCATGAACACTTGTAAAAGCTTTCTTCCAAACTTTTGTCAAAAGAGGCACCACTTCTCATTTTAATAAATGAAGTTAAAATCTTAAATTTGGATTTTCTTGTTCTTTAACCGAACAAAAACTTCATTAAGAATAATAAATATTTAATCTTTCTTTTCTTAAGCACTCTATAGTCACTGGTGCTTGCTAACTATCATGAACGATAACTTGTTATTACCTCTTAACCTTTAAAATTGCTAAGCAATAAGAATGGTGAGGTTCCAATTACCGGTGATTAATTAGAATTATTTTAGACCCATTTCACTTGCAGTACTTTTCAAGGAATACTGAACCGGCACCAGGCCCATAAAATTAAAAAAAACTCCTTCCCGCTCCATGGCTAATTGTTTGACCTGAATCGGGCCCGAATCAGATCTAAACTGGACCCGAACCGAAAAAATGAATCAATACGATACCGTACCATACCGTACTGATCTGGTACATAGTTTTTTGAACGGTTCGGGATTTCATACCATTTTTCATTGCTAAACCATGCCGGCTCTTGGCCGGTATGATACGGCATGCCCCGAACTGGATGGTTCGAGACGGTACCGAGAATGCTGGTACTTTTAATTATATCTCTCAAGAGTCCTTTAATTAATGGGTCAGCAAGGTTGCTTCTAGACCTTACATAGACAACTGAGATAATGCCATTAGAAATTAGTTGTCTAACATATTCATGTATTAAAGCAATATGTGTATATTTACCATTATAAATCTTGCAAAATGCCCTAGACATATCGCTTCGCTATTACAATGCAAAGAGATCATTGGCAACGGTTGTAACCACAACTCTATATTTAGCAATAAATTTCTTAGCCATTCCGCTTCTTTGCCTTCTGTTGTCAAAGCAACAAATTCAGATTTCATAGTTGAATGAGTAATGCACATCTGTTTCTTAGAAGCCTATGAAATAGCTCCTCCACCTAATTTAAAAATCCAACCAGATGTTGATTTATTATCATTGATACTAGTTATCCAACTAGCATCATTGAAACCTTCTAGCACTGAAGGAAACTTATTATAAAACAAGCCAAAAGACTTTGTTCTTTTAAGATAGCCAAGAACTCTTCCAATGGCTCTCCAATGATCAGTGCTAGGATTGTGAGTATACCTTGAAAGTTTGCAAATAGTGAAAGCAATATCGGGTGTCCAGTACAATGCATGGCATACATTAAACTACCAATTACACTAGCATAGTCTAATTGACTAACAGATCTTCCCGAATTCTCCACCAATTTGTTAGAAACATCAAATGGGGTATTAGCTTCTTTAATGCCCAAGTGGTTAAACTTTGAAAGAATTTTATCAATTTAATGAGATGACACAAAGCATAACCCCCACTGTTTTTTTAACTTTGATTCCTAAAATAATATCAACCTCTCCCAAATCCTTCATTTTAAATTAAGAAGTTAAATACTTTTTAGTATCATTCACACCTTGCATATTAGTTCTTATGATTAACATGTCATCCACATAAAGAAATACTATTACACCATAGTCCTTGGTGAATTTAGAATATATGCATTTATTTGTTCTATTATGTCTAAAGCCATTTGATAGTATCACACCATCAAATTTTTCATGCCATTGTTTTGGAGCTTGCTTTAAACCATATAAGGACTTTGCCAATTTGCAAACTTTCTTTTCATTACCATCAAATTTTTCATGCCATTGTTTTGGAGCTTGCTTTAAACCATATAAGGACTTTGCCAATTTGCAAACTCTTTTCATTACCAAGAAGTACAAATCCTTCAGGTTATTCCATATATACTTCTTCATCAAGATCACCATTTAAGAATGTTGTTTTAATGTCCATTTGATAAACGTATAAATCATAGATCGATGCTAAAGCAAATAGCACTCGTATAGAAGTAATCTTTGCTACAGGAGTATACGTATCAAAATAATCAATTCTTTTCTTTTGTCTAAAACCCTTTGCTAGTCTTGAAGGTTTGTAAAGAACCATCGGTATTATATTTCCTTCTAAATACCCATTTACATTCAATGGATTTAGAAACGGGAGGTAAATCAACTAACACACATACCATTTGGTAAACGAGAATCCATTTCATCATTTATTGCCTCTTTTCAAAAAGTTGAGTCTCTTCAAGTTATTGCTTCATTATAAGTTTTAGGATCCTCTTCCAAATGCTTGATAATAGGTATTTTATTTAATACCTCATTTGTACTTCCTTCAACCAAGAATACTATTGCTTGTGAAAAAATGAAATCAGAACCGAAATTCTTTTCCTTTCACACCCTTTGACTTCTCCTAGGTTCACTAGGAGATTCAATTGTTTTCCATTTATGAAGAGAAGAATTAGATTTCATGGTAGTATCTGGTGTCATTACAAGTTCAGAAATTCCTCTGTTTGATTGTGGATTAACAATTGGATCATAAAGAAAACTTGTTTCTAAGAACTTAACATTTCTAGACTCTATAACAACATTTGAGTCTAAATCCAACAATCTATATGCCATTGAGTTTTTAGCATATCCCACAAAGATATTCTTAAGAGCACTAGGTCCTAATTTTGTTTTTTTAGGACCTGGAACTCTATACTAGGAAATACAGCTCCATATTCTTAAGTAGACTAAGTTTGGCTTTCTTCCTTTCCATGCTTTATGTGGAGAAGTCTTTGTTTTCTTTGAGAGTATTCTGTTATGCACATGAAAAGCTATTAATGAAGCCTATTCCTATAGATTTGTTGGTAGTTTAGCATGCATAAGCATAAAGTTAATCATATCTACCAACATTCTATTTTTTCTCTCGGCCAAACCATTTTGTTGTGGAGTATAAGGTCAACTTGTTTGATGAATCAAACTATTTTCTTCACAAAAAATAGAAAATTTATTTGGAAAAATATTCACCACCTTGATCACTCGTAGGATTTTAATTCTTCTTTCCAATTCATTTCCAACCAAGACTTTATAACATTTAAACATTTCAAATGCTTGATCTATTGTTCTCATTAAATAAACATGAGTAAATCTAGAATGATCATGTATGAAAGTTACGAAATATCTATTGCCACCTCTAGTTTAATGACCAGTTCACATATATCAGAATGCACAACTCAAGCAATTCTGATGTTCTTTCATTCTTTGGAAAAGGTTTCTTAATCATTTTTGCTTGTATACATATTTTACATTTTCCAAAATTTTCATTTACACAAGATTTCAATCCATGCTTAGACATTAACTTAATTGATCTAAAATTAACATGTGATAAACGTGCATGCCATAAATTAAAAGAAGACTCAAGAATATAAACAGAAACATTAACTTTATTAATACTTGATATGGACAGAAATCCCGTACCTAGGATCCCGAAGGTTTCGAGACCGAAGATAATTCGATCGGATCCAGTTCAGCGTAAAGAGAAGCCTCATCCGGCTATTTCGAATCCCGGCATCAGAGTCCATGATATTTCGAGCACGAACAAAGTAGAGCGAACATCCGAATAAACCGAGTCTATCTAGCCAAAGTAGTATATTGTTAGACTTATTAGAAGGGCAAACCCTGTCCCAAAATACCTCACCAGTTGTCCAGTCCCATTCCCCTAAAGAGGAGAAGGCCATGAGAGACACTTCGACTCCCGGTCCTACCAATAGTAACTCTAACATACAGCAAACCCAACCTTCAACCTCTTGATTCATTTCCGAATCAAAATCCTTACGATTTTACTCCGGTACCTATCTTTAGCCCTCCTATCTTCCAACAGGCCAAGACCGAACTATTCTATGAACATTCGGCCAGCCGAATTACTGTCCTATCGACCTTCGATCAAGATGCATGTGCCTATCTATCTCTGGAACATTGGGGATCCGATTCTCTTGACCCCCGAGTTCCGCAGAATCTCGGTTACAAAAGGCCTTCAAATTTATTGAATCCTAGTATAAGGTCCTAACTCGGTCAGCCCTTCCTATGAGCACACCCATCAAATAGCCAAAGAAAAAATCCACCGATGTTCGCTTTCATAAGCCTCTTGCAATAGGAAAATAGTCAAATTTCATAATCAAGAGCAGATCTCAGCTATTAAAGGGGTGTGCTCCCCCTTTTGAACCATAATTCCTAGAGCCATTAAGGTAAATGGCGAGAAGACACATAAGACAACTTCTCATCAATGGAAGGAGGATATTCTAGACAAAGAAGGATGATTTTCACTCGAAAATCCAGATATCAACCCCAAAATCCAGTCATTTTCTATTTCTCAGCTACCATGTCGGATTATCTCCAAACTACCCCTGAGGTTTGAGTATAAAGGGGGGTTCTCAGCCAACCCCAAAGAGGTATGGCGCTCCCTCACCCACTCCACATATATTTTCATGTACTTATGCTCCTATTTCACTAAGTGGTCTGAAATACTAACTTAACCGTCGGAGGGCCTTCGTCAGAATCTTCTTCGGCCAAGACTTCTTTTGCAGGAACAACCATCTTCGTCCCTTCTCCAGCTCATTTCGGCATCCAAGCAGATTTCAGCATCAACAATACTTAATTTAAACATGCCATCACATGAATATCCTTGTCCAATAAATATACCATTCATAGATAAAATAAGTTTTTCTATCTCTAGGACAACCTTCAGGCCCTTCTTGCATAGTATACTTGCAGAAATCAGATTCTTTCTCACATATGGAATATGAAAAACGTTCATTAAAATCAACTTCTTTCCAATGGTAAATCGCAGTTCAACAGTCCCTTTTCCAAGTACCTTGGCTGTGTCATGAATCCCTATCAAGATCTTTTCATCTTTGGCTGCAACTGTATAGTCTTTGAACAGATTTTTATCATTACAAACATGCATAGAAGCATCAGAATAATACCACCAGTTAGCAGATTTTTCAGTTATTGTCATGTTGCATTCTATTATCATATTGATTTTAAGTTCATCAATCATGGCAATAATTTATTCAGGACTATGCTGATGTTTAACAACATTTGCCTTCTTTTGTCCAGCATTTTTCTCTGTTTTCAGTTTCTTATAAAACATGCATGCCTTCTTAAAATGGCCTTTCTTTCCACAAAAAAACATGATTTGTTCTTCTTATTATTAGCAGACTTTTATCATAAGAAACATCAACATATTTTCTCTTATTTCCAAACTTATTTCCAGCCTTTCCAACTTTCTTGGTACTTAGACTCAACAATATTTACCTTAGTACCAGACTCTAAAGCAAACTTATTTTCACGAATACGAGTCTCCTCTTCGATTCGAATATGCTTTATGAGTTGATCTATGGTAAAATCTTCAAAAGTGTGCAATAATTTCTTTCTATAGTCATTCCAAGCAGTTGGCAATTTTGCTATTACAGCAGCTACATAAAGTTGTTCAAACATTTCTACCTTTAAATCCTTAAGTCTAAATACCTTGCTTTTTAGATGTATAATTATTCTTCAAGGCTTTTCAGATTTCATGTGGAGATTTGATTGAATGGAACATATCATACAATTGATCAGACAGTGCATTTAGAATAAATCCTCTGCAACAAACTTCATCTTCAACATATTTCTTGTGAAGTGCTCTAATTTCTTCTGTATCTTGATCAGACGATTTAGGAATGTTTGGCAAATTTGCATCCAATAGATATGCAATACCCAATTTAGTAAGTAAAAAATAACTTATCCTTCCGGCGAGTAAAATTCGTTCCATCGAAATAATCCAGTTTGATCACATCAGGATTAAGCATTTTTCTGAAAATAGAATCTGAACTAGTATCCTTCTTGATAATAATTTCCTTAAGATTGTCTTTGGCAAATTTGCATCCAATAGATATGCAATACCCAATTCAGTAGGTAAAAATAACTTGTCCTTCCAGTGAGTAAAATTCATTTCATCGAAACAATCCAGTTTGATCACATCAAGATTGCCTCCTTGGTAATAATTTCCTTAAGATTGTTAGTTCCTTAAGATTGTTAGAAAAAACCAATAAATATGAAATAGACTTTGCATGTGAATACATTGCCCTTAAGGAAATAATGAACAAGTATTTGTAATACCTTACAGAGTCCTTTCCCTTCAATTCAAATACAATTTTGACATTAAATATTATTTTATTCCAAGGTCAAAGAGAGAAATTCAAATAAAATTTTGACATTTCCCTTCAATTCTTCACATCACTCAAATATAATTTGTTTGGTGAACAAAGTCTTATAAATTTTTCAAGTCTTCTTTTCCTTGTCCATGTGGGATAAATCCCACATACCACATTACTTACTATCTCCAACAAGCATTATTTCAACACATTGATGATAAAGAAACTATTCAGAAATACAGAATCTCCGTTATTTATGTTTTCATAAGATTATCAGCACTCTGATCTGCTGCTCAAGAATTGATATTTCTAAAGATTAATATTTTGAAAGAGCCAGGAAAAGATCATAATGACTAGATAGAATAACTTAAACAGCAGGTACAATAATTTCTAGAGTACCGTGAAAGGCATTCAGGAGTAACTAAGCCTAGCTGAGGTACATGATGGTCTAACACTCACCCCTACCCATCTGTTTTGACACCTTAAGCTGGAAGGGCAAGCCCCATTTAGAATTCCTTCTCACAGCAAATCTGGGTGCCAACTAGCTGAGCTACCAGCAATTATATAACCAATTTCTGAGACTATCAGAGAAGGTAAAAAATTTGTAAAAACATCGACAAAAGCTTCAAATTGGGAATGCCTAAGTCAAAAGAAATCATCCATCATAGTGATGTTGGACGCCAAGTTGATAAGAAATTGGTCCAAAAATTAGTTCATGTCAATCATCCAAATACCTTCCATCAAGAAATTTTTATTGCTCCCAAACGTGCAGACCATCAAACAATAGCGCCTAATAATTATTGCCAGCTTACACAATATCAACAGTTCCCTTTTAAATAGGAAAAAAAATCTATGTGAGAGTAGTCAAAAACAAACTTAACAGGTTCTGTTTTTGCAAGTTGTAAAATATCGAGGGTGAGAATGAAGGGATTTAGGTGCAATGCTTCACATATATAAAATGATGACTGTCATTAGTCATGATTAGAATGGATACATACTGTAAGTTTGCGAACAGTGATGAAATTGATATGTACATTCTTCCTCGACTCCAAATCGGACAGCAGCTGCTTTAGATCAGATTTGGTGACTCGGCTTAGTACACCCGCATCATCAACAATATAAGATTCTGTCGGTGGGCCCTCGTTGAGCACGTCAAACTCCGACGCAATCGCCGGGGAGTCAAGAAATGGAACCGGGCAGAAGTTGATGGCCAGTGAAAGGGCGGCGGCGGCCAGTCCATGGTGGAGGTGGGAGATCCAACTCTTGTGGGTAGGAGGTGGAGAAGATGTCTTTCTAAGGCCTGAAGTGATGGTCTTGGTGGGTGTCAAAGAAGGGGCTTGGAGCTGTTGAGAGGGGGACTTGAAGAGAAGGGGTTTAGGATTGAGAAGGGGAGTAGAGGAGGGAGAGAAGATGGTTTCCATTGAGAGGAAGCAGAAAGGATGAGGAAATGGAGGGATAGGCGGATAAAAATCAGATAGTCATTTTTGTTCTTTTCTGGATTTTCTCCCCTTTCTCTGTCTCTACTGGATTAGATTTGGATTTTAATTGGGTGGCTGGTTTCAAATTTGGATAAGGGGTAACGGTCGTCTAACGGCTCCTTTTTTTTGTGTCTTCTTGATAGTGGGAGCGGACTAGAGGTATATTCGTCTATTAAGTTTTAAATGCACGTGAGAGATATGTTTTAGATGCTTCATTAGCTTATAAGCACGTACCATCACCTATTTAGCTCGACTGGAAGACGAATATAGCCTTGGAGTGCAATTAAATAACGATACTACCCTCGTCCGTCCCTCTAACGGCTATCGGTGTCCCCTCCCAATTAAATAACGATACTCGACATGGAAGAGGCCATCATTATCTGCTCTCCATGGCCGTTCATCTCTTCCTCTCTTCCCCTCCAAAACTTCCTCCTCAAAACCCTAACGATAACCCTAATCGTGACCCTAAATGTTTTCGAAGGTCAAAATCTAGGAGGGAAGTCAGCATCCAATCCTTAACCATCTCTATCGTATCTTTAACGCCATGGGTTTCTGTTCCAACTGCGCTATCGGCCTCTCTGGAGACCGGCGCTCCTCCTCGAAAGCCATCACTATCTGGGATCTCGAACACCAAGTCTTGGAATCAGTTCTTCGGGGATGGCTTTTCCATTCGTGTTCCTCCTCTTTTCAAAGACATTATGGAGCCAGAGGTATAAAAATAAAGAAATTAAAGCCTCTTGTAACCATTTTTTATCTTTCTAGTTTCTGTGGCAATGCAATTATATTACTATTGGAGTTGGTTTTATCCTGGTCCCATGATATTTGATGAAATGCTCCGTAAACCAAAGTGAATCAAGATGCTGTAAGGTCATGAAATTATATGTAAAGGATTTGTTTATGTGACTTGTGAAGGTTTTTTTCAGTTCATGTTGATTTCGTTTCTCATGAGGCATCCATAGAAATCCTTTCTGATCCCTGGAATTAATAAATTTTTAAACTTTTAGCATGCTATGTTCACTCTTGTGCTTTTAGGACTACAAAGCTGGATTGTCATATTATGGTGATAAAGCAAAACCAAAGACATTCGCCGCTCGTTTTGCATCTCCAGACAGGTTTGTAAGCCTGTGTTTTAGATATCTTCTTTCCCCCCCCCGGTTGAGAATGAAGTGATATGAGATATGTATCTTCCTGTATTACATAAAGTTCCTAATTTGATATGAGACATGTATCTTCTTGGATAATGTAAAGCTCCCCCTTTTATTCTGATAAGAAGAATAAAGTTCATGATTCATTGTTTATATATTAGAGAGTGCTTCCTCTGCCTTATTCAAATAGGATTTATGCCTCATAAACATATCATGGATTTCGGCATGATTAGACTATTCGTAACAGTTAGGTTACTTTTGGATTAAACATAGTGATTTGAATCTAGGGTGCCTGAAATGCTGTGGTCGTTAATAAACCAAAGCAAAATGGGCAGCGTTATTTATATAAAATAATATTAGACAATAATTGATATATTATGTATCTCACTCTTAGGAATATTTTCTTTCCTTCAAAGGGGCAGGCTTGTGATCCTACGAAACCGAAAATTTTAGGGGTATTAGATCCTTGATGTTGACCTAACAGTATGTGGATGATTGCAGAGAGGCATTACTGGAAGCATATTCGTGGACTTCTTCTTTAAGAAAGCAACAGCAGAAGTGGAAAAACAGATCCATGGAATGTAACAATGATTGCTCTTCGGTAGCTTAAATTCAAAACCTACAGTAGATTTGAGGTTTTAAAAACTGTAGTGTGGACCTGTACTGGTCATTGGCTGGTCGATGCAGTGCCTGTATCAATAGATGATTCGGCCATTCAGCCAGCATGGCGAGTACCCTGCATCAATATGAGTTGGTACTAGTGGTAGTTGATACATACCAGTTGGTACAGGCCGTACCAACAGTACTTGAATCATTGCAGTAGAGTATTTATATTGGACATGACAGGTCCTACTTATCCCTTTAATGGCATGAAGAAGATGGCATTTTAGGAAGAATGAAAAAACATTTCACTATTCATTAGATTAAGAATTTGATAATAACTATAACAACTATCAAACTAATATAGTTTACCTTCAGCACATGAGCAACTCTTTAGTGTCAATGTCATACTTGTCAGACTTTTTGACCAATTAAATGAGCTTTTTGCCAGCTAAGAAACTATATGAATGAGTTTGTAAAACAACTAGCAACTGAAAGAAATCCTTTTCCCTTGAGAAGAAAATCAATTTTGAACTATGGGTTTGCTAAAGTTTTAAAACCATCTTAGTATGATAATTCACTACTTCTATTAGTGAGGTGTCTCATGAGTTAATTGGTTCAATTTGATAAATAGAAAAAGTTAGAAGAACCAAATATACATTTTATTCACAAATCTGTGCCATGAACGAAAAATATACATATGCAATAGAATTGCTGTCTTCTATGAACAAGAGTGTAGGACACTTCCAAGTTCCAACTCTTGCAAGATATACCAAACTATATTTTAGGCCATTTAAAATATTATATAAATTTTCCTCTTTTCGTAGTTACTTGGTAATTGTATTCTTAAGAAGGCACAATATGTCATTCCATGCACTTTATTCTTTTTTCAGAGAACTGCACTTAATTCTTGACAAGGCATGTGGTGTTAGGAATGAGCAGAGAATTACACATTCATTTATTGGTCAAACATATGATGAAATTTGCTAGTTCAATGCATTTATTTTCATGTATTGTTATATCCTCACATGTGACATAGATCAGAAGTTCTAAGCGTGGTGATCCGGCCATCCAATCAGCTAAAGATCACTTTCCTAGAGGTTTGTGGAATAACTTCTTTTCTTACCTGATGTTTATCCATTACCACTGACCTGACAAAACATCTTTTTATTAAAAGAAGACACTTGTTCAAGATAAAAGAACATAATGCATAACAGGAATAGTCATATGGCTTGGGTGGGAAATTTGTAACCTTATTGAAGGAGTTACCCTAGTATATCATATTGGTTGCAATTTTTTTTTAAAGAATTTATTGATTCTTATTTTATTATAAAAAGATTTTTTGCATTTTGGTTGTCAAAAATATAAATCAGGATACTGCATCACCATGAACCATGCCTTTGGCATTTGTTCTAGCTCATAAATCGACTTATTCAATCAACAAATTTCATATTCCTCTGCCTAAACAGCAAACTTTAGAGGTTGCTCCATATAAGTTTTTAATAAACCACCATGCAGGAATGCATTATTAACATTTCAGTTGGTTTCAGGACACTTGAGATTATCACATAAGTAGAGTTAAGTTTTACCTAGCAGAAAACATATCAAAAAATTTACTCTGGATGTTTATGAATACCCCTTTATGCCTTGCTTTCAGTCTTACATCATCAAGTTGATGTTTGATATGGATCCATATAAACCCTAAAACATGTTATTTTAATAGAGGAATCAGCACCTAAAATGTTGTGATGAAGGAAAAGTTTGTTCTCTTCCTTCATAACTGTAAGCACTAAGCAGGCATTCAAGACTTAGCCTTAACACAAGAAAAACAGTGGACAACACATTTAAGGATACAGGCTGTGATGTTTATTGAAATTGTTTTCTTTCTTAAGCAGTGTGAGCATCAAGATTTCAGGGGCAATGGTCTCAAGTTGTACTAGAGACTTTGTAGAATTATCAGGCCTCGGTATTTTTGGTAGGATGAATTCAGCAGAGTATTGCTGTAATTCCTACTAGGTGCATGGTTAAACATAATTCTTTTTAAAAGATTCAGCCATGTTATGCATATTCTGTAAATTATATTGTTGAGATCAAGGAAGCGCTAGTAGTGTAAGAGGCATAGAATTGATTTTCTCCTTTGCGGCTTTAATATGACTTGTTTGATATTGAAATTGTTCACCTGCAAGGCCATTAGGAACAGACTCCAAAAGAAAATAAATTTAGCATTGATGCTGAAAGTCATGGATTGTAACTCTTTACACGTACATTTTCAAGAACATGAGTAACCAGAAACATACACTTAAGTGCATCTCCCCCACTCCCCCCCCGGCATTTGATTCCTTATGGAGCATGATAATTATATTATATACATATATAAAAGTATTAATTTAATAATTAAAGAAATTATTATACACATATATAAAAGTATTAATTTAATAATTAAAGAATTAGAGAACAAAACAATAACACAATCCCTTATGATAGACTTACCTGCGGAGACATTATCAATATTGTAAACTCTGAAGGTCTGGATATCTGCAATGATCTGAGGATGAAACGACAAATAAAAAGAGAACAATTGGCAAACAAACATGCTTTAAGAAGTTTCCGTGAACAATTTGGTTATGAACCCTTAACCAAGAAGAAACATCCAAAAACATGTCAAAAATGTTCAACCTCTAGAAAACATTCTCACCATCATCCTAAGCCAAGACAACAGCACAAGCAGACAAATTACAAGAAGAAAACCTTCCAAACTAGGAAGCAAATCCCCAAAAGAACAAACAAAGTGACATGTTTTAAGTGTGGAAAAATAGGTCATTATGCCAAAGATTGCAAATTAAAAAGAAAAATCAATGAAATACAAATCGACAAAGAAAACTTAGACTCTAAAAACTCAACTAGAAAGGATTCTTCTTGAATTAGATGTAGAATCTCTTTCTAGAGAATCAGAAGACTTTGAAGATGAGGATGTTCAATCCTCAAGCATCAATATGATAACAGAAGAACAAGGACTTCTCCTAGATCTTATAGACAAAATAGATAACCCAGATTTAAAAAGGGAGTATCTTTTAAAACTAAAAGAAACCTTAGGAGAAAGCCAGAAACCCAAGCTGACCTAACAAACATATTCAATAAATTCAACAATAAAAATCAAAAAATGGTTACAATCCAAGACCTCCAAACAGAAGTAAATCAATTAAAAACAGAAGTAAACCAAATTAAAATACAAATAAAAAACTTAGAAAAGGGCAATCATAGTGAGTCGGACTCTGAGCCCGACACAAACTTAACCCGTCAAGATCAAAACTTTTTAGAAACAATATCTAGTATAACAATTCAAAACTGGTATGTTAAGGTAACAATATCAGTTGCAGACTTCTTCCTGGAAACAATTGCCTTGATAGATTCAGTAGCAAACCTGAATTGCATCCAAGAAGGATTGATTCCAACAAAGCATTTTGAGAAAACAAAAGAAATTAAAAATTGCGAGTGGATCAAAGTTTCAGATAAAATACAAACTCTCTGAAGCCAAAATCCATTTTGAAGATCAATATCTGACCACTCAATTCATCGTTATCAAAAATCTAAACAGACCTGTCATCCTAGGGACCCCTTTCCTCAATATCATCAAACCTTTCATAGTTGATGATGAAGGGATCATAACAAAATCCTTAGGGCAAGAACTAAAAATAAGGTTTGTAACTAGAGAATATATCAAAACATTAAATGCTCTCAATGAAATAACAAGAAAATCAAAACACAGAATTTCTGAGAGAAGAAATAAGTTTCAAAAGAATAGAAGAATAACTAAAAAATCCCACAATAAAACGAAGAATAGAAAACTTCAAAACCTCTGTAAAAAACTATGTCTGCTCCAATCTACCAAAAGCCTTCTGGGATAGAAAAATGCATGCAGTTAATTTTCCTTATGAGAAGGATTTCAATGAAAGGTAGATTCTCACTAAAGCTAGGCCTATCTAGATGAATCAGGAGCTTTTAGAATATTGCAAGGTTGAGATCAAAGATCTCATCAAAAAAGGGTTAATTAGACCTAGCCATTCTCCCTGGAGCTGTACTGCATTTTATGTTCAAAAAGACTTTTGCTCTCCGAATTGATTGCAAAGCAGTAAAATATATTTTGAAAAAAGATGTTGAAAATATAGCTTCAAAACATATATTCGCTAGATGGCAAGCTTTGTTATCTGTTTTTGATTTTGATATTCAGCATATCAAAGGCCAAAACAACTCCCTGCCTGACTTTCTCTATCGTGAATTCTTGCAGGGCCTTCAAACCAATGGCTCCTAAGAAATCTCTTGCCCAAAAGGCCGCAGTTGTAGTCCAAAAACAAATTAAACAATCCTATGCCCAAACAACTGGGCCTTCAACAATTGTCCCAACTACCTAATTGATGGCCTCGGCCCAATCCTCACCAAAAATCCAAACACTTAACAGGCTGTCTTGGTATGACATTGTCACCTAAGAAGAAGCCTCCCAAGAAAAAGCCCATACCACTCCACTTTCTGCAAAACAGATGGCAAATTTAGCCAAGACAAATTCAGCCCTTCTAGGCCTAGAAATTTTTTAGAAGGCCATTGCCAAAGAAGATGCAGAAACAAAATCTCTACAAAAACAAAAAATGATAGCTGAGCTTTCTGACTCACTTTCAAAAAACAAAACTAGAACTCTTCAAAAAATACCTCCCAAAAGGTCTGCATATTTTGAAAAACCAATCTTCCAGCCTATTTTCACAATAGAAGATGAATACATGGACACTGATCTGTGGAGAATAATTTCAAAAGTATTTTCAAAAGAGGGGGCATTTTCCACCGAGAGATCCACTAAAAATCAATATTTTTTATGAATTTATTTTGGTTGATACAGATTCTTTAGCAATCAAACACTACAAAGATAGGGCCGACCCGTCCATCATAACCCATTCCATGGTCCAAATCCTTCAAGTCCTATCTCCATCTGCATGGGGAGATAGTCCCAACACCTTCAAAAAACTATCCCAAAAATATAATCCACAATGTTTTAACTATTGGGATTATAAAAATACTTGGTACAATACCTTATTATTTCAAAACTCATATCATTGCCATTCATGGCTATTTTACTTCAAAAACAATACTAGTTTCCACTTTCCTTACTGGTTTGTTGATTGGTGGCACTATTATGGCCTAGTGCAGGGCGGTTGTCAAACGCCTGAGCGACCAAAACCCCGATTCAGGGAGAACGGGTTCTGGGAATTCTTGGATGCTAGGATTGAGCAAGATGGGGAAGATCCTTTGAAACCTGCAACGATCAAGCGCTGGAAGGGCCGCGTGATTCCTCACGTTGCCAGCCCTCAACCGGATTTCAATCCGGGTCTTCAAGATTGGAAGGGACGAACAATGGGTTTCTCACCGTAAGTCCCTGTTTCTTTTTTTTTTTTTATCAGGAACTTGAAACGGAAGGAAGAGATTCCTCACGGAATTGTCTTCTCCCAACCGGGCTTTTGGCCTGGTGCGCGCGAAGGGGGAAAACAGGTGACCGGCGGCCTTCCACGGAAGAAAACGCCCAAAAGGAAAACGTCCAATTTTCCACGCCGTGCAAATGTTTTTCCCAAAACACAAAAAACAATACGTCGCCCAAAATTTTTCCAAACAAAACAACACGCTCCAATTGTATATTCCAAAACAAAAACAAAACGCTGCCTTTTCTTGGTTCGGGTTTTAAAAAAAAATACAAGCATTAATGACCTCCACGTGACTAACAAGGGAGGGAGAAAACAATTGTAACACAATCCAACACGTTGACTCTTGCGTGAAAACTCCAAACGGATTTTTTTTTTTTAAAAAAAAATCAAGAGATCGCGCCACTAATAAAATAATAATAATAATAATAATAAGACTAAAGACTCCGGTATTTTCCCGGATCCGAAACTTCACGGACGCAATTAGTGTATTGGGCCTTTGGCCCAATTCCCAATTAATTATTTTCACCCCAAAAACGGGTCAGATTTGAAACTTGCTTTCCTTGAAGGCGTCTGGACCTGCGCACGTTTCCTGCTGGCGAGGCTGGCGTCCCCAAATCATCATGGGCCGGAAACTGAACCGAAACATCTGGGTTGGGCTTCGCCGAACTATCACCAGGCTGTCCTGATATATGAGTCAGCTGATCAGGTTTAATATTCATCTCGATGTCGTGCAGGGCGGTTGTCAAATGCCTGCACCAGCTTGGTATCAGAGCCTTGATCCATTCTTGATCTGTCCCTGATCCGTTCTTGATTTGTCCTTGATCCGTTCTTGATTTAAAAAAAAAAAAAAAAAATTCTGCCGGCAACCATGGAGCGGAACAACGGGGAGCCTTCTCTTCGTGACGTTGTGGAGACCCAGCAGCAGATGATGGCTGTTTTGCAAGCAATGATGGCACGGTTGGAGGCGCAAGATCATGCTATACCTCGTCAAGATCACAATGTACCTGATGAACATCGAGAAGGTGATGCCGACCCTTTCCAGAATATTGAAGATCCTCCACCATTGCAAAGAGGGCAGCAACCGCGGCGTGATGTAGCGCTTCCCAGGGATTTCGGACCGCCGCCTATGCATGACAATCAGACTCGTTGGGAGTCCGGGTTTCAGATTGAAATATCGGAGTTCAGAGGTGGTTTGAATCCTGATGAGTATATGGATTGGACCCTGCAGGTTGATGATATTTTCCGGCTGAAAGAAGTGCCTTTGGACAAGCAAGTGCCGCTTATCACAATCCGATTCCGAGATCGAGCAGCGGCTTGGTGGCATGCACAGCACTACCGGAAGTATATGGATGGGAGGCCACCTATTGCATCATGGGCAGCCTTGAAGCAGGAGATGAATCGGGAGTTCCTTCCTCAGAATCATGAACAGGTCCTTTATTCTAAATTGCATGGTTTAACACAAGAAAATCGAAGCGTGGAAGAATATACTACAGAGTTCTACCGACTGGTGGCTCAAAATTGATTGATGGAGTCAGAACCAAGGTTGGTAGCCATGTATTTGCTTGGACTGCGATTCCCGATCCAGGATGCGTTGGCTTTGCATCGGATTGACAGTGTTGGTGATGCGCACATGCGGGCGCAAGCAGTGGAGCGGAGCCTGATGCGGAATAGAGGGTTCCAGAGTAGAGAAAAATTATCTGGACAGTTTTTGGGGCAGAGTTCTGGTAGTAGGAGTGCACCTCCTGTGGTGAGGCAACAAACTTCGACAGTTCCTCCGAGACCTACAGTGCCGAGTGGGGCTTCAGGTCCCCAGCAGAGGGTGGGCAGCAATCGAGCCAATGTTCGCTGCCATCGGTGTCATGACTTAGGACATTATGCCAATGAGTGCCCCAAGGCGCGTACCCAGTTACTTATGGAGGAGGAGCAGGAAGTTGAATTTCCCGATGATGAGGAGTTCGAGGATGAGATGTATGTGATTGACCCAGACCACATCCAGGGAGAGAGTCTGATTATTAGGAGGTTGTGTCTTGCACCAAGAGCTGGTGGAGATTGGCGTCGGTACGATATTTTCTCAACAAAGTGCACTGTAGCTGGTAAAACTTGCAAGGTAATTATTGATTCTGGAAGTTGGGAGAATGTGATTACTGAGGAAGTTGTGAAGAAATTGGGGTCGATGACTGAGCCCCATCCTCAACCATACAAGCTCGGCTGGGTGAATCGGGATGCAGAAATTCAGGTCAGTCTTTTGGTTCTCAGCTTGAGACGTCAATAATAGCTGATGTTGTACCGATGGATGCGACACACATCATTTTGGGACGACCATGGCAGTTTGATAATAAAGCAGTGTATAATGGTTACACTCATACTTATATGCTGCGACCAGATGGGAGAAAAGTGATCTTGAAACCGCTACAGGACATGGCTGAACAGAAGGTAGTAATTTGTTTGCCAAGCAGGGAGTTTGAGGCGAGTTTAGAGGGAGAAGATTTATGTTTTGCCCTGATTAGTAAGCCAGAAGAGTTTGGCCAGAATGGGGAGCAAGAGTTACATGATCTTCCTCAGGAGTTGGTGTCAGTTTTGGAGGAAGTTCCGGATGTTGTATGGAGTGAGCTTCCTGCAGGTTTGCCACCACTTCGATATATTCAGCATGAGATTGATCTGATTCCGGGTTCTGTGTTGCCGAATAAGGCTCATTATCGAATGACCCTGCAGCAGCATGAGGAGCTGAAGAGCTGAAGAGGTAGGTTCAAGATCTTTTAGACAAAGGCTTTGTACGGGAAAGCATTAGCCCGTGCGCGGTACCAGCACTTTTGGTGCCGAAAAAGGATGGTTCATGGCGTATGTGTGTTGACAGCCGGGTAATAAACAGAATTACTGTGAAATATAGATTTCCAATACCGAGACTGGATGATATGCTAGATCAGTTGAGTGGTGCCGTGTTCTAAAACTAAGATTGATTTGAAAAGTGGGTACCATCAGATCAGAATGAAGCCAGGTGATGAATGGAAGACAGCCTTCAGGACAAAGGAAGGCCTGTATGAATGGTTGGTGATGCCATTCGGACTATCTAATGCGCCTAGTACGTTCATGCGAGTAATGAACCAGGTTTTGCGTCCATTCCTTAGTTCTTTTGTTGTTGCATACTTTGATGATATATTGATATACAGTAAGACAGCACAAGAGCATGTTGAGCATGTTTCACAAGTTCTAACAGTATTATGTGAAAACCAACTTTTTGCTAACCCAGAGAAGTGTATTTGGATGGTAGACAAATTAATTTTTCTGGGATATGTTGTTACTGGTGATGGAATTCTTCCAGATGAAAGTAAGGTGTGAGCGATAGTGGACTGGCCAGCACCTACTACTTTGACTGAATTGAGATCCTTTTTGGGTCTTGCGGATTTTTACAGAAGGTTTGTGAAGCGGTATAGTGAGATTGCTGCACCCTTAACAGACTTGTTGAAATTAAATCAGTTTGGATGGAATGACACTGCTCAGGCAGCATTTGATGAGATGAAAGTCAAGTTGACCCAAGCACCACTATTGGTTCTTCCAGATTTTGACAAGGTATTCGAAGTAGATTGTGATGCTTCGAAGACTGGGATTGGCGCAGTACTCAGCCAAGATGGGAGACTCGTTGCTTTCTACAGTGAGAAGCTTGGAGGTGCCAAACTGTTGTATTCGGTTTATGATTTGGAGCTATACGCCATTGTGAGGTCATTGCAACATTGGCGACATTACTTGATCCAGCGAGAATTTGTGCTGTACTCAGATCATCAAGCATTAAAATTTCTACAGGGATAGCATAAGTTGAGCTCCAGACATGCAAAATGCGTAAGTACTCTACAGGAGTATACTTTCAGCATCAAGCATAAGTCAGGCACTTTGAACAAAGTAGCAGATGCTTTAAGTAGACGGAGTTTATTGATTGGTGCTATGCAAGTATATACCCTTGGGTTTGAAAGCATGAAGGATGATATCTGTGCAGATGAGCATTTCCAGAGCATTGTGACTGAATTAGAAGCTGGAGGTCGATCTGACTTCGTCCTACATGATGGATATTTGTTCCGTGGTAATTGTCTCTGTATTCCTAACACTTCACTGCGTGTATTGATTATTCAGGAGCTGCATAATCAAGGACATTTTGGAAGAGACAAAACTGCATGGTTAATTCGTCAACGATTTTATTGGCCTGGGCTTGACCGAGATGTCAAAACCTTTGTGAAGAGATGCCGTTTGTGTCAGGAATCCAAAGGATCAGATACAAATCAAGGTTTATATACCCCTTTACTGATTCCAGATGAGCCGTGGCGAGAGGTATCTATGGATTTTGTTGTTGGTTTATCGCGGACAGTGAGAGGTCTAGACTCAATTATGGTAGTTGTAGATCGGTTCAGCAAGATGGCTTGTTTCTTGCCATGCAAAATAATATTTGATGTGTCGAAAGTAGCTGATCTTTATTTTTCTGCGGTTGTTCGACATTATGGGTTACCATCGTCGATAGTTTCGGACCGAGATAGCAAGTTTATGGGGCATTTCTGGCATGAATTATGTAAAAAGTTGGGTACAAAATTAAAATTCAGTAGTCCCTATCATCCTTAGACCGATGGGCAAACTGAGACTGTCAACCGAAGTCTTGGTAACTTGTTGAGAGCCAATGTGCAAGAATTTAAAAACTGAGATGTATGTTTGCCAAAGATTGAGTTTGAGTTCAATTCTTCGGTGAACCGTTCTACTGGTTTTGCACCCTTTTAGGTATTGTATGGATTTCTGCCAAGAGGACCACTTGATATTTTACCTGTTGATGTGCCAAACAAATCAAGTAAAAAGATAGAAGATCGAGTGGCTGATCTGCGTGAGGTGCACGCAACTATTAAAGCCAATCTAGAGCAAAATTATGCCAAGTATAAGGCTAAGGATGATCAAACGCGTTGACATCAGACTTTTGAGGTTGGTGATTTGGTATGGGTCTTCTTGCCAAGAGAACGATATCCACAGGGGGCTTACACCAAACTCAAACCAAAGAAAATTGGTCCTTGTCAGGTGTTGGAGAAATTTAGTGACAATGCCTACCGAGTTGAATTACCAGACGATGTCCTTATTTCTGATGTATTTAATATTCGACATCTAACCCCTTATGCAGGTGATAATTCAAGCTTGAGGACAAGCTTTTCAGAGGAAGGGGAGAGTGATGCGGACATCGAGATGAATATTGACCTGATCAGCTGACTCATATATCAGGACAGCCTGGTGATAGTTCGGCGAAGCCCAACCCAGACGTTTCGGTTCAGTTTCCGGCCCATGACGATTTGGGGGCGCCAGCCTCGCCAACAGGAAACGTGCGCAGGTCCAGACACCTTCAAGGGAAGCAAGTTTCAAATCTGACCCGTTTTTTGGATGAAAACAATTAATTGGGAATTGGGCCTTCGGCCCAATACACTAATTGCGTCCGTGAAGTTTCGGATTCGGGAAAACACCGGAGTCTTTAGTCTTATTATTATTATTATTATAATTTTATTAGTGGCGTGATCTCTTGATTTTTTTTTAAAAAAAAAAAATCCGTTTGGAGTTTTCACGCAAGAGTCAACGTGTTGGATTGTGTTACAATTGTTTTCTCCCTCCCTTGTTAGTCACGTGGGGGTCATTAATGCTTGTATTTTTTTTTAAAACCTGAACCAAGGAAAGGCGGCGTTTTATTTTTGTTTTGGAATATACAATTGGAGCGTGTTGTTTTGTTTGGAAAAATTTTGGGCGACGTATTGTTTTTTGTCTTTTGGGAAAAACATCTGCACGGCGTGGAAAATTGGACGTTTTCCTTTTGGGCGTTTTCTTCCGTGGAAGGCCGCCGGCCATCTGTTTTCCCCCTTCGCGCGCACCAGGCCAAAAGCCCGGTTGGGTGAATCTCTTCCTTCCGTTCCAAGTTCCTGATAAAAAAAAAAAAAAAAAAGAAACAGGGACTTACGGTGAGAAACCCATTGTTCGTCCCTTCC
Organism: Areca catechu; assembly: GCA_021397845.1. Taxonomy (NCBI): domain Eukaryota; kingdom Viridiplantae; phylum Streptophyta; class Magnoliopsida; order Arecales; family Arecaceae; genus Areca; species Areca catechu. The sequence goes on from CM038043.1 coordinate 19,027,733, forward strand.
AATCTTGAAGACCCGGATTGAAATCCGGTTGAGGGCTGGCAACGTGAGGAATCACGCGGCCCTTCCGGCGCTTGATCGTTGCAGGTTTCAAAGGATCTTCCACATCTTGCTCAATCCTAGCATCCAAGAATTCCCAGAACCCGTTCTCCCTGAATAGGGGTTTTGGTCGCTGCAGGCGTTTGACAACCGCCCTGCACCATGGCCCCACCCTCGAAATTCTACCACAATCCGTCCATAAAGGATATTCAATTTATCAACAAAAAATTCTATCAACAGAGAGAAGAAATTCCCTTCTTCTCAATTTCTTTGCTCAATTCTGTCCTGAATCCTTTGCTGGGACTATGCAATTACCAATATTCCTAATTTCCAACCGTCTATGTCCAGGAAATTCAAAGCAAAGTGGTGGCTGGAGTTCAATTCAGAAAAGGCCACCAAACCAAAAATGCTAGAGTGGTTCGGCAAGAACCCGCAACAATCTCTCCAAGCTGAGGCATCCACCTCAAAATTTTTGACACAAAAATCCTTTGAAAATTCAAAACTTGCAGCTGCCAAGTCACGGGTAGAGTACAAAAAATATCTTTCACAAATTTTGGCAGATTTCAAGAAAGAAGGACCAGCCAGTTCATCATCTTCCACCCAAACACCACAAGAGGATGAAGACGAAGAACACTGAGATTCTATGAAACGAATCTCAAAGCAGACACGTCGATTCCAACTCAACTTCAATCATAACAAGAAGACGAGGTGACTAAAGGCATGCCGGCCTTTAATCACATCAAAACAAACGGTGTACCAGCCACAGACCAAAAGCAAGATGCTTTCCAATGAAATGACCAAAGGCATACTAGCCCCAGACCAAAAGCAAGATGCTTTCCAATAATTTGTACCAATACTGACAAGAGGGCATACTAGCCTCAGGCCAAAAGCAAGATGCTTTTCAATGAAATGACCAAAAGTGTACCAGCCCCAGACAAAAGGAGTACTAGCCAAGGACAAAAGCCGAAGACCCCCTTGGAGATTCCAAAAATTATCAAATCTGGCTCTAGACTTCAAACAACTCAACAATCCAACACATTCAAGAATTCTATAAGGAGCGAAGGCCTAGAAGGGCATCACAAAGAACCCGGAGAGCAAAAGCTTCCGAGGGTTAGCATAGGTTTTCTCCTCCTCAATATGTTGTAATCTCCCAAGTGTCCAATATCCTACCCAAAACCAAGATCCTTCAGGATCTCAAACCTTATAACAAGACCTAAGCTTCCCTGCTGGTAAGCGACAGGTAGAGCTTATGCCAATGTAATTTCAAAATTGTTTTCAATAAAGAATTTTTGTTCTTCAAAAATATCTGTTCTCTTCAATTAGTTCTTCAATTCATTTCATATGTTCAAGTTACAATAGATCCAATAGATCTTCATAGCTTAGTATTGTAGTAGGAGGAAATAGTAACAACCGGACTGCAGTCTTTGGCAGGTTGGGGCCGTTCTACTATAGTGGTACTATAATGGAAGGGGTGCCTACTATCTCTTCTGAACCAAGAACTCCCATGAAGTAAACTGTTTATCTTCAAGCATTTCAATACTGTTTATCTTCAAGTATTCAATATATTACTTTCAAGCATTTATTTTCTGCTTTCCATTCGTTAACTGTTCAATTTTTCCCTTGGTCCCGGGTGTATCTGGTCTCAAAGCCAAGGGGGAGGAAAGGTAGAAGAATACATAGATAGTAAGTTCATTTGTCAATTTTATATACCCTGAGTAGGCGTTGCTAGGCAAAGGCTGTGTTAAGCCGAGGAAGGCGTTTTTAGGCCACCGCAGCTGCCTAAAGGGAAAGGAGTACAATAAAATTACTATATGAACTTGGTATCTAGGTCGTTTTCTACAAGTTCTTCCAAAGAGGAAGATACAGTAAACCCAATCGAGGTAGAAAATGAACAGTTAATCAAATAGACTATTCCAAAAATTAGCAAAAGGTCAATATACCAGCACAAGATCCTACCTGACAATAGGGTTAGGATAGAAGAAAAAACTGTGTCAATAGCGGACGACCACACAATTATCTCAATCATAGCAAAAGACTTGATCAAAACCCTTAAACCCAAGTTTGAGTTCATCCATATAGGGATGGTTCAAGTAGCCGCAAAACCCTTGGTCAGAAAAGGGCTTAACACAGCCATCCTTCTGTGCCTGAGAGATGGCCGCTTGACCCGATTCCATGACTCCCTGTTGGAAATGGTGAAATCAAGCCTATATGAAGGTCCGATCAATTTCAACCAAGGATTCAAGTCCCAGCGAGACATCCCACGGAACACCGAGACAGGATATTATCCCATGTGTTGGGACAGGACATCCCGCCAGCATCCCAGTGTTCCAATCGGGACACCTTGGGACATCCCGTCCCGAGGACACCGACGCATCCAAGAAAAAATCGGGACAGCCCTGTCCCACGGAATTTAAAACCTTGATTTCAACTGCAATACAGATCTGACCTTGAAACTCAAAGACCAAAACATCCTCAAAGCTCTTGAGCTCGATGTAAAACTCCATGAGTTCAACATCATGCCTGGTTCTTACCCTGTTCATGTCCCAAGGACCCTTGTTTGGGACCAAATCTCCCTTCCTGAAAACTGGCTTTTAGAAAAAGTCGTACCTGCTCCAAGGCAGCCACCATCCACTGTTGAATCCATCACTACCCTCCCAGAAGGAGACGTAGAGATCAAGTTCAACAGGAACATTCAAAGGAGCTTCAGCAACAGGTATTCTACTAAACCCAAAATTTCTATTCCTCCTAGGTTCAGTTATTCTACTCCTGTTTCCAAACTTAGAGAATTAGATAGTGAACCCAAGGTTCCCCAAACAATATACAATGATCAAACCTCACCTCTAATCTCTCCAACTTTCTCTCGGATCACGGAAAATAAAGATTCTAAGATCTGTATGATTCGTAGGGACTTTTTTATTGACAAAGAAAGTCTTAAAAAAGATTTCTACTCATCAAAAAACAAAGAAAAGAGAAAATGGTTCTTTGAAAATTTTAACAAAGAATAGAGAGATAAGATCCAAGCAAAATTTACCAAACCCTAGAAATTATAGAGAAAAATGTAAATTTCTTCGTTTGATTCGGCTACCATATCAAGGAAAACCCCAAACAAGTCAATATGATTGCAGGAAAGACAGTTATTTCTTGGCAAGGCAGCAAGGGGAACAAAGTTGAAAAGATTCATCCCCTACTGCAAGAAATAAAAATTCCTGTCAAAGAAACCCAAGTCACTGCCTCACCTTTCAAAATCAAATCAGAACCTCTAGAGACATCAAATGGCAGAGACATCAAAAATATTATAGAACAAAATAACTTTACTAACCAAAACCTAAAAACAATAGGGGATCAATTAACTAGAATTGAAGACACAATAAGCAAAAATCCCCTTATAGTTAGCAGTGAAAAAATCCCAATCTTCATCCCTCATGAAATACCAAAAAATATAATTATTCCTCAATTAAAAAATGACAATGTTGTCTCAGAAATAAACAAAAAATTAGAGAGGATAGAACTTTTAACAAAAACCATACCAAACATTCCTGAAAAAGTTCTTTCTCCACTGATAAAATCCAAAAATGTTTTTGTTCTTACCCAAGAAGACACTTCGAGTCAAAGTGAGCTGGACTCGGATAATGGGTCAGAACAAGAAAGTCCAGAAGAAAGCCCAAACTTAAAAATCAACAAGATTCATTCTTGGGCCAAGCCCACAAGACCATATTACCAAAGGCGTATTCCTCCGGATATGCTCATCGAAGAGAGGCCCATAAAACAAAACCATTATTTCTCCAATACCATCTATGAATAGAATATAAATGGATTGGCAGAATACCAAATTCTCAATGTCCTCCAAGAAATGACCATGGTTGCAACTGCCTATCGGACTAAATTCGATGTCACTGATCAAGGCATTGCACAAGTCCTGGTCGCTAGTCTTATTGGCCAACTCAAGGGCTGGTGGGACTATTACCTTGGAAGAAGCCGATAGAAATAGAATCCTATATGCCTATAGGAGGAATGAAGAAGGCTTTGTCATCAAGGATGAGCAAGGCAAGCCTATTCAAGATGCAGTTTCAACTATGATTTTTGCCTTAGCCAAACACTTCATAGGAGATCCCTTTAATATTAGAGATAGGAGCTCTGAAGTATTAGCAAACCTCAGATATAAGAAACTTCAAGATTTCAAATGGTACAAAGACATTTTCCTTATAAAAGTTTTTACTAGAAATGACTGCCAGCAACCCTTCTAGAAAGAAAAATTTATTGCTGATTACCTTCTATAGGCATATAGGATTGCTCTGAATAGAAACTCGAGCCTATTAATTAAAATCAATTAGACGCCAACTCCTAAGAAACTCGAGCTCAATAGGACAAGGCATCCAAAGAGTTGGACCGAGCCAGGATTGGCTGATTAACTGGTGTCTAGGAAAGGGGTTCAAAGATGATGTAGCTATGAAGAAAGGTGGTTTTTAATTGGTTCGACCTGGCCAATTTTAATTGGTGTCTAAGGAAAGCAACAGGGAGACCCCCACCAATCTTATCCTTACCTGGCCAGTTGATTAGTCAGTTTCTGACTTAGAGGGCTCCAAGGTTGACTTGGCAGTTAGGAGCTGTCTAGAATTAGGGAACCCTAGGATAGAGAGTTTATATATACTAACTTGCTTGTAAATAACACCAAACCCTAACTAACTCTTTTTCTTCTCTCTGTTAGATCTAGGATTTCTTAGGCCCTCTTCTTTAGAATTCTTCTTCATCTCACCACTTCTCTTAAAAGAAAATAATAACAATAATAAATAAATATATAAATAAATAAGGATTGCTCTGATCCAAATCTTTAATTGTATATCCTAATGATCAGCACAATTTAATACACTAAATTAGTGCCAAGAGAATGAATCCTTATAGTAGAATATCCTTTCTCCCAGCATACCAAATTCATTCGAGCCCCATCCACTTTGAGAGTGAGTGCCCCACCGGGTACCAATCTCTTGAGTTTAGGTATGACTGGGTTTATCAAGATCAAACCCAAACGACCTACAACTCAAGAGATAATCTATACTATAATGTCTATAATTCAGGTTGGGGGGCTCAACCAGATTTTGCGTGGCAACCATACCCAGTGGTTATCCCGACTACCTAAGGATCTATGTTTATAAAGGAACCCTATTATGATCAGCCCTATCCCCACTATCAACCTTCTTTAACTAATTATAGTCCATTATTTGAAGAGATGGTTCAGCAAGCATCATACCCACCTCCCTTACAAACCAACCTAGATGTCGATAGGTTTGATCAATTTCAATAAATGATTATAGCCCAACAACAATCTATCGATAGGCTAATGGATCAAACTGATCAACGATTGATTGAGCTTAATAAAGAAGAAGGTGAACTGCCTAGTCGACCCGAGAATAACCTAGAGGGACCATACCTAGCCCAAAACCTTAATGACTCTCTATCTTTTCCTGAACAATCAACTCTGACTCTCGGGAATGAACTGATCTTAGAAAAACTTTGCACAACCATAAAGACCAATATAGATAATTTGGCTAAGACAGAAAAACATATGGAGGCATTAACCTTGTGGGACGAACCAAGTCCATCATTACCCCACTCACCTATGGCCCCATTTCTTAGTGCCCTAGAATTGTCCATGCCTTTCAATTGGATGGGAGAACAAATTGATGTAATGATGGAATTGGTAGAGACTTTCCAAGAACCACAAATGCATGACTCAATAGAGGAAGCCACTCCCACAATTCATTTCCAGGATTTGTTAGATCCCTGTCTGGCTCAATTAAGGATAGACAATTTTAATATAGACGGATACAGTACTGAAGTGAATAACCCAATATAAATATCCCACTTTGAAACTATTCCATTTTTTATTGATAAACACCAAGAGCCATCACCTAGCCCACCAATAGCCCCCTTGTTAAAATCACCACCTGAAGTAGAACTGAAATCACTTCCTGATGCACCTATTGAAACTCTTCTAGTAAACCTTACCCAAGAAGCCTAACTCGGTGGTGTTCTAAAAGTACATAAAGAAGCTATCGGATGGGATATCACTAAAATGCGGGATCAAGATCTTAAAAATTTTCTAGTTGATTTATCCATATTCGGCACCAATTTTGAGAACTGCCTCCAAAACCTTTCCATGATATTAAAACAATATATGGAGACACGTCTAATATTAATCTAGAAAAGGTGCCCAAATTTAAAATGGGAAGGGACATTGACTAAACCCATCATGCCTGAGAAGGGAGGAGTAGGGTAGACCAACCCATATCTGAAGATATTTTTAAACTACCACCTCCAATCTCGGCCCAATAAACACAATCCCTTCCTGAGTATGGTATGAACTCTAATAATATTTTGAAATTATGGAACAACATGCGTGCCGAGTGTACCTTACTGATTCGGACTAATCGTCATAGAGTACTCTATGAACGATTTTCTGCTATGATGACAAGACCTCCTGATTGGTCCTGTTATTTTGATATTACGAGGGATATAATAAAGTTGATTATCTATTGGACTCCCTCATAATGTCCGGCTGAAGACGTTAAACTTAGCGCTGGTTGGGAGGCAACCCAATAATCTCATTTTCTTCTTCTTTAGTACAATTACAGGAACTTAGATGGAAGTACAATAAACACTACTTCACGAGCCCACTATTTCATGAAGCCTTCTTCAACTTCCAAAGCACATCCACTCCAAGTGTAATCTTCCTATTCCTTTTTACATATTGCACCCTTTATTTTCCTTCTCCATTAAGGACAATGTCGATTAAGTTGGGGAAAGAATAACTAATCTAATTAAGTCCTCAAGTATGACCAAAAGTAATTAGTTTTGTATCTAAATTTTATCTCGATTTGAAGTTAATTAGGTACCCTAATCAATGATTGATTAATGGCCTAGATAGTTTTAGAGATACTAAGGAGCAAATCACTAAGAAAATCCAACAAATGATAGGGTGTTGACCAAATTAAACTTTGGGAGTGATTCCAGAACTCTCTCCCTTCTTATCTCAATAAAGAATCTATTTATTAAGGGTGTTGACCAAATTAAACTTTGGGAGTGATTCCAGAACTCTCTCCCTTCTTATCTCAATAAAGAATCTATTTATTAAGAGTTAGGGTAGAAATGTTGAAAAGTCAAAAAAAAAAAGAGAGAGAGTCGGTCTAACCTCATAGCTCTTCTTGAACTCTTATTGAGTAACCGGGTCCCTTCGCCTAAGTAAGCGTTGTGGTTCGCGTCAAAAGATGAGAAGGTCAAGAGATCTGTTAAGCAATGGCATCCTATTGAGTAACCGGGCCTCTTCGCCAAAGTAAGCGTTGTGGTTCGCGTCAAAAGGTAAGAATGCTAATACTTAAGATGTCAAGACATTGCACTAGACTTCTTAAAAAAAAAATCTTTCTTTCAAAAAAAAAGAAAGAAAAAGAAAAAAAAAGAAAAAGAAAGAGGACTAAAGTGTAAAAACATAACAAACCTGACTCAAACCAAGTTAGAGGATTTAAAGAGTAAGTTGGAGAGATAGTAAGGAAGACCTCTAAAGATTTCTATAGTCAACACTCAAGCCATTAATTAGGTTGACTCGGTGATCCAATGAAGTACCTCTTTAATGGTCTGGCCGGGTATCAACTGCCTTTAGGACTGCCTAAGTCAACTATCAAATCAAGGATGAGTTTGTATACATAGCAATTCATCTGCTTTACTTGAGGACGAGCAAAGTTCAAGTTGGGAGGTATTATAATTATATTATACACATATATAAAAATATTAATTTAATAATTAAACTATCTTTATTTATATTAAATTAATATTTTTATATATCATTTTTAGGAAAGAAGACTATCATTATGAAGAGCTCGATTTTTGGAATCCAACAATGCAAACGACATTCGAATCGGAGTTTAATTGGACCCAGAATTAAATTTTGAAGGAATTGCACATATTTTAAAGCAACCAGTCCACCATGGACTTGTCGCTGGGTCTACGAATGGGAGAATGGTCCACCGTTGCCATTGGAGCTGGTCCATGGGGCCGTTCCATGGACCGCCGGCCATTTCAAGCTTTGCCGTCACTGGGGAAGCTGCCGAAAACCATCCTCTCGCCACCGGGAGCTGCATAATGGCCAGAAAAGCCACCGATCACCATCCGGTCATGGTCCTTTTCCCCTCCACCACCGACCACCATGTCCGCCCCCTCTCAGCCTAATCTCCGCCACCCGACACGAATGTCACCGCCACGGAGCCACCCTTTGCTGCCCATATCCACCGCCCATGGCCCGAGACCACCGTCTGCCGCCCATAGCCACCGTCCAGCCGCTCCTCCCTATTCCATGCTCTCTCCACCATCGGCCTCCTCTTCCACCGTCCGGCCACTGCCCACCAGCCAGAGAAGCACCCCATCCCGGCCCTCTCTTAGTCCGGTCCACCATCACCGACGTCCATCCCATTGTAGCCAGCCACCCTCTTCCCTGTTTCACCATCTCTTCCCATCTTCCTCAGTTCACTGAGCCACCGCCGTCTACCCATGTGCCGCCGCTTGTTGCTGCTCGTCACCGCCCATGGAGAGGAGTTCCAGTCCAAGTAGGAGTCCCATAAACTCCGGGATTCGGAGATCCAGTGAAGTCCGGATCGGACTCCCTTAGCCAGAGAAGGAAGAAGAGCGTCGACCATCCATCACGATACACATCGGACGGCCCAAATTTCTCCCTGTGATATTTAGCCCATCTGGAGCCCGATTGAGTTCGAATTTGACCGGGACAAAGTCCTAGATGAGCTCTATTTAAAGGACCCTTGGGATACAGAAGAGAGCATCCTGGAGAGAGGGTATGATACAGGGTAGAGGGTTTAACTTTGAGTTACTGATTGGCCTCCAAGAGTGAGGTTTCTTAGAGAAGAGTTCTATCCCCTACACCATCTTCAAGCCTACTCCATCTCCAAGATTAAGATCTAAGGAGAAAGAAGCAGAGGAAACCAGTTCGCTCTGAGGAGTACGAAGGAAGAAGGAAGTTCACCGACCATCTTCCTGACGAGGCTGCACCAATCTACTTCCAATCCTTGTTCCAGTTTTTTTTAGTTTATTTAGTTGTTTTCAATTTCTTGTAATTGAATTTTTTTAATGCAATATTTATTTTTCTGCACTTTAAATTCATGTTTTTAATTTTATTGCAAGTGAATGCTAAGATCTGATTAACAGATCGACCGTACCCTAGTTTTATTTTTCTGTCGCGTTTTTAATTTCTATTTATCCCGACTTCAAAATATTTTCTTTTATTTTATAAAAATCAAAGATTTCGAAATTGTTCCAAGCACTACCTTCTTCATAGATTCGACCCGACTTGCTGCTATCTGCCTGTTTTTAATTTACTAGAAGTTGGTTATTAAATTGATAGCCACGGTGTCTTAACAACAACATCGTGGCCTATCAGAGCATCAAGTAAAACCAGGTTCACCTTAAAAAGATCTTAAGACATTTGTGCTAAGAGGCCAAAGGTTGACAATTTCAATTAGTGTTTAGATTCAAAAACTACATTTGCTGTTTAGGAGAACACGATAGAGGTCGATTAGAAAAAATATTCTATGACATTTCCAAGTGCATGGCATCATGGTTTTTCCAATCACAATATTGTTTAGTATTAGCATTAAACAAGCTGGAGATATCAAACATTCATTTCATAAGGTAACAACTGGTCATACTAGATTAATTATCAATTAAATGCATCACAGTTCACTAATACTTGGCACTCCAGGGTCCCAAGATGTCCCATTAAACTAACACATTCCTGGTTTTGAGTATCTTCTCTGTGCAGAAGAGATTATCCGTAATGTTTCTTTAACTGACACCACAACAATACATATCAGATAAGGTGGAACACATTTCAATTTTCCTAGAGGAGAGAACCAAGATAATAAAGCCCTTGAATGGAAGATGTAGAATGAATGCATATATTGCAGCATGATAGTCAACATAGTCCAGATTACTATCCTCATGCCGTCAACTAATCAACTTTTCCTTGAGATCCTGAAAGGAAAAAGTGAGTGGGAAGAAAGATGATAGAATCATTTAGAGATTGCAGTAATAATTACTAACAGAAGGCTCATGTAGAACTTTCAAAATTAGAACAAGGCAAAGCAGGGTGTAGTTGACTGCTACCTGGACCTGACATTTAAGGGAGAAAATTATTGACAACCATTAGCAAAACATCTGGACAATTTTAATCCATCAAGTATATAACTAAAATTCTCAAAAATAACTGTATATTGTTTCTTAGTCAATCACTGAGGAGAAACGTATCTATATGAAAGAAATAAATTCATGCATTAAACTGGGTAGGGCATGATAAAAAAGCTGACTTTATGTATTTACCGGCTAAAGTTGGTTTATGATGAAGATTATAGAAGTGTTGGTTCTTGGTTGTATCATTACTCATTGGTAATTAATGATCGAGATATTAATTCTACACCCTTATATTTTTGTTTTACCTTTTAGCATTTGGTCGAGGACATGATGACAATTTTTGTACATGAAAGGATTCAAGTCCTGGTAAGATGTCCCATGGGAATCGGGATAGGGTACCATCCCATGTATCATAACAGGATGTCCCGTCAACGTCCCAGCATCCTGATCGGGATATCTTGGGACATCGCCTATCCCACGTGTTAGGACAAGTAGGATGGCAGCACATCTCATTCTATAAAAAAACTAGGACAGTCCCATCTCATGGGATTTAAAACCTTGCCAAGGATTCACATCCGTGTAGAACATCCCACGGGACTCCAGGATGGGGTGCCATCCCATAGGTCGAAACAGGGCCGTCTCGTTAGCATGCCGATCGGGACATCTTGGGACATCCCTTGTCCCAAGTTTTAGGATGGGGCAAGATGACAGAGCATCCATTTTTAGAGATAGTCCCGTCCCACGAGATTTAAAACATGATAAGCTGTGATTACATGCTCCTGTATAAATAAGCTAGGAGTTATTTTACATTAAGCTCCATGATGCTTTTTCAATTGCTTCTCTAATTATTTGAGGTTCAAGGCTCATCACGCTAGAGCTACTCTTCATGATTTTGTAATGAATACACTACTTGGTCAATATTTTGGGTCATTTTTTCAAATACAAAACTGCAACTGCAAGTGGTAAGCAGCAAGATAAATATTTCTGTATCCTGTTCAGTCTTACATATGATATCGGACTTTTAAGTGATGGAGTATAATTATAATATCTAAACAAATAATTTTGCACTCTAAAAGATCACTTAAAACTGCAGCTTTAGGGGAATGCACTAGTAAGAAGGCATCTTTTGGGCATATTTCATGAGGACTGGAGCAGTAATTGTAAATCTCTTGGCTGCATATGGACTGCAAACTATCAAATTTAGACCTTAGAAAGAAGTAAAAATAAGCATGATTAATTGTAATGCCTGATTCATAAATCCACACTAGAATGCAACTGCCTCTTTAGGCGTCTTGAAATGAAGACAAGACCTTCAACTTGATCGAATCTTCTGTGGAATATATGTAGACTTCACATAAAAAAAGGGAAGAGAGAAGTATGGAAATGAACCTCAAGTAAGAATGCAGTTATAGTTCAGGCTAACAGATGGAAGAACAAAGAAATTGGTCCAAGGTGAACACATAATGCAAGTTTAGCTTCAAAGTCCACTTATATCATGACTAATGATAGAAGAACTAACACATAATGCAAGTTTCCTTTCATCAAGTTCAGCCTTGCTGAAATTTGATCTGTGCAGTGGTAGAAGAAATAGAAAGGAAATACAACAATAAAGGAAAGTTTGTTTATTAAAAGATGTGTCTGAACTTTGAACAAAGAGAAATGAAGAGAGAGGAAGGAAGAAATATGAGAGAAGAGGGGCTCATGGTTTGTTCAGCTTATGTGACAATAAGCATCATTAAGAGGTAATGAAATTCTACAATCTGGCTGAAAGACAGAAAGGTTAAGTCACTAATATGTATAAAAGCTACCCCATCTACAGGGTCCAAAACTTGTCAATAAGGTATGGTTACGTTCTAGGTCAACAATAATAGCTCATTAGCCAATAAATCTATTATACATGCACACAAATATAGCAACACTCATGCGTACATGATAAAATCATGCATTTATACATATTTATTTATCATTGTACATGTTTAGGTATAATGTGTGATTAGAAGTACAAAGGTGTGGCTATTGAGATCAAGTCTTTGAATATAATAGTGTAATTAGCAAGATTTCCGGTACCAGTACCGGGTGCCGTACCGGTGGCCGGCCGGTACCAGTTCGATACCGAACCGTACCGTGCCGACACACGGTATGGCGGGGTGTACTAGTTCAAACTGGTATGCCCCAAAATTTTTTTTTTGATTTTTTTTAGTTTTTTTGTAATTTTAAGGTTTTTATTTTAATTTTTAAGGGTTTAGGGTTTGTTTAGGATTTATTTTTTAAGGATTTAGGATTTAGGGTTTAGGCCGGTTTAGGATTTAGGGTTTAGGATGGCATACCGCTTTAGGGTTTAGGACTAAATACTAATATTTAGGACTATTTTCAATTGAAATAAAAAAAATGATAATTAAACTAAGATTATCAGCATGATACTCCTCTAATTGTAGATCCCTCTCTGATATCCCGACTCTGAGAGCTATCCAGAGACTGACGATATGGCAGTGCAGGTGCAGGGGGAATCCAAATATACCAGCAACAAAATCAGATGCATAAGATGCTTCGGGATAATAACCACTAGATGCTGACGTCTCGGGGGCACCATATGGATCATATGGACCAGAAGCTGCCAGTAGTTGCGGATAAGAGGATCCTGAATATGAAGATGATCCAGATACATCCAAGGATCCTACTCCACGTGCAAGATCTGCAGCTGTATCGTGTCTCGAATGACCACGCGAAGCCCGTCACCTATATGGAATCGTATCACTACGAGGTCTATCAGATGGTGCTCCATGATCTGTATCCTGCGTGGCATGGAAAAACTGCAACTCCCTAGTGAATCGAATAGGACTAGGTGGCTGTGACTCCTGTCCTCCTGCCCCTCCCTGATCACTAGATCCTCCACTATTTAAAGCACTATCATCACTGTCTCTGGTATCTGAATCTGAGTGGACTGAGTGCTCCGATGGAGGTGCAACTGCCTTTCCTTTTCCTCTGTCTCCAGGTCTACTAGATAGTGGGGATGGACGATGTGCTGTATATGCTGGAGTCCTGTGAGGAATATGACTTGTTGCCCATTGTCCAGCATCCATCCCAGCCTCACTAGCTACAAAACTGGCTGGTCGAGGAGGCGATCCTGGCTCATCAAGCTCTGGCTGCTGCTGCTGACCCATGACCCACCTAATCATTGGATCTTCATCCTTATCAACATATGAACTTGCAGTGGGATCAAGATATTTCAATTCTACTTTTTCCTGAATACATTTTAGCCTCAACTTTAAATTATAGTATACATATACAAGATCGTTGAGGCATTTCTGTTTCAGACGGTTCCTCTGTTTGAAGTGGATAAAACCAAATGTAGACCAGTTGCGCTCACATCCACTGGAGGACACCGTCTGGGAGAGGATCTTCACTGCAAGAACCTTCAAATTTTTAGCAGATCTACCAAAATACACTCACCATTCAGCTGCAAAAGACATTACATCATTTAGAATTTTAGACTTGGCAAAATAAAAAATTTAATTCTGATATAATATTAGACTTACTCCTTAGTAGTACCTACCAGGATTCATTTTTGATTTACTTCTGACCGCTACAGTGGATCCAAATGAATTTGTGCCCTCCCTAAAAAATTTCATCTGCCAAAAAAAAATTTGTTAGCTTGTTGAAATTAATGCTATTAAAAATCATTTAATAATTTCAACCTAACTTACTTCTTCAAGGCATAGCAGCGATATCTGGATCGGGCTCTATCTTATATATAACATTGCGCAGGGCAAATATAAGATCCTCATCCATGGCAATGTCCGGTACGGAGTACTGAAATCTTGGATTTAGATAGTAAGATGCACATATTTTAAGAATCAGTCAAGCGTACTTGTATGAATCTAATTGAAACTTAATTTTTAAGGACTTCATAAAATACTACGTACTTGCTAGATGCAAATCCGAATTCATTTGATAACTCCATCGTCCATCAATGATCCGGATATACTCATATCCATGTGATGGATCTGCCTCCTAGATCTTTTCCTTTACCCTTTGCATCATGAAATATAAAAAGTCCATCTGAGCATACCTCTCGGAGTCCACGGCATGAAGTACCTCATATAGAGACTTGATAGCCTTCACTACCCTCTCAGCCCGCTGCCAGAATGTCTATCTCGTCACTAAATTCTTCACATTGCTTCCCTTAGTATTTGCCCTGGCATATCTACTCTCCTGCCAGTCCTGACTGACAAACATCTAACGCAGCTCTGCTTTCTTGCCAAGAAAACTATCAAGTGCAATGTAAGTAGTTGCAAACCGTGTGACCCCCGGTCTCAATACTTCTTCTCTGTAAAGCTCTTCATCAATAATAAGACCTATGTATGGTTATATATAAATCTAGTGATAGACTGTGCTAGCTCAACAATCTTCTGCACCCTGCGAATTTTATCAATATCCATCAACATGAGGTCTATACAATGTGCAGCACAAGGGGTCCAGAAAATATGCGGCCGCCGCTCCATCAAGATCTGCCCTGCGGCCCTGTACTGTGGTCCATGATCAGTGATGACCTGCACGACATTATGCTCTCCCACCTGATCAATCACCTCCTCCATCAATCTGAGGATATAACTGGCGTCGTGCACCTGATCTGAAGTATCAATAGACTTCTAAAAAAAAGTCTTCCCATCATAATAAGTCAAGAAATTGATGATGCTCCGTCTAGTAGGACCAGTCCAACCATCACACATCACCGTCAATCCATACACAGGCCACTTGCTTTGATATGAGGATATCCATCCTTCTAGCTCCTTATTGCATCCAGAAGATGACCATAGATATCCCTCGATGCTGGAGAATCTATACCTGCACCAGCAGCCTGTATAGATGGAATAGCAGAGCAATAATATGGATTGTCTGCTGCATGGGCTAGGATATGACTGAAATGAAACCAGGAGGAGATGGCCCACCACATATCCTTCTTCTTATCCTTTTTCAGCATTGTGTCAATCCTCTGTTGCTTGGAATCTCTACTGGAAAATGCATGTGGATCAACATCATGACTAATGGCTCCCTCTGGAATGTCCCTGGGCCTGGAAGACTTCCTCCTACTACCAAATGCTCCCAACATGGATGCAATATGGCCGGTGTCTCTTCTGACGGGCTCTCTGACTGAGGTCCTCCTAAACTGTGTCTCAGACTTTCCTGGAGCACTAGCAGAAGCGAATCCTGATCCTGACTCAAAAGCTATGGCCCGAATCACTATCTATGCCTGATTGCCTCCTGCTGCCTCTGCTCATACAAGCTCGCCTGAATAGCCGCCTCCATCTGTGCCTTCTCATCAGAAGGAATAGATGCTTCCTCTGACTCACTGGAGTGATAAGAAGGTGGTTCTGCGGCTCTGCGGTCCACCTCTGTCTTCTTCTTTGCTATTTTTTCCTTCTCAGCTTTAAAATCAACAAAATGTTTCTTCATCAACTGACGGACCTCCTGTGAACACTATCGGCATGCAGATACATTAGGATAGCCTTCAACCAAGTGCTGCTTCAACTTTGTTATCCCCCACCTTTGAATTCGGTATTACACCATTTACACCTCCAGTGATGTCGACCCAAGAGTATCTCTCCATATGACCAGCCAATATCCCGCTCCGGATCCTTCTTCCTCCTTGATGGATCCATACCTGAATATTTAAATTACATATAAGGTCAATAATAATGTTTATTAATTAACAGTTAATTAACCTAATTTTTAAAATTTAATTTAATTTTTTTTATTTTTTAATTAAAAAAATTTAAAAAATAAAGAAAAATAAAAAAGTTTAAAATTTTAGATTCATGTAGGATTCCATCATACATACTATATTTTTTTTTTAAGAGCCTAGAAATGCATTAAAAGTCAATTTTTTTTCAATTTAAGACCTACGGGCACTATTCATGAGATGCACAAAACTTGAATAAATCGACATGAAATTTATAGTAAGAGTAGCTTACAAGCCCTAGATTAATAATTTATAATTACAGTTTTTTTTTAATTATTTTTTTAATTAATTTATTAATTCAAAATTAATTTTTAATTTAAAAAATTATATACTTAACAAAAAATTAAGATTTTAGTATCATTGTGTAGATCTATCCTAGATCTACCACAAACTCTAAAATCATTGCCAACAAATAAATTTTGATAGTATTTCTTCTTAATTTTTTAATTTGCACGGATTTTAACAAAATTTAACGCAACGAAAGACGAAAATACGGAAAAAGAAAGGTATACAGACCTTGATTCTACCTACCTCTTCGATTTTTGCAGGTTGAATTGGGTTGAAATTGATCCACGAATTTTTTTTTCTTTCCTTAATTAAAAGGAAAGGCATCTCCCCCTGACAAAACATCACATGGCTACAGTAGCCATGTGACACCAACAAAAAAATTTGCCCCCCTCTCTTCCCAAGCCGTATCGAGCCGAACCGGGCCGAATCGGCCGGTTCAAGCCATTTCGATCGGTTCGAGTCCGGTTCGCACCGGTTCGGTACGGTAAGATTTTTTTTTTTAAATGGGGCTATGCCATTTTTTAAAGCCGAACCGTGCCGGCCGGCCGCAGGTCCCCAAACCGTCCGGTTTGGCACAATTCGGAGAATCCAGGTAATTAGTATTCACAACTAGAAGTAGTGAAGCTCTAACATGTTACTCAATAGTTCAAACTGAAAAAACATATCAATCTAGGAGGATCACCAAACTCAAATGAGGACCACTCTAGCCACTCTATATGCCAAATTTCTGGAGGCCTTTTTATTGCTTGTATAACATTCGATTGAGGTGCTCTATTTTTTGTATTAGTCGATTTAAAAGTTGAGATCTACCTCCTATAGAATTCTAGCTTCATGATTATTTCACTAGTCATCTATTTTGGGAAATTTATATCCTCTTTTAACTAAAAGAAGATTCCAACACGAATTATGCAATGGCAAACCTCACTAATACAAATAGAGTTTTTGTAACTCAATTTTAGAATTCATTAATGAAAGCAAAACAAACCAAGACACTAGTTTTGCCAATATTTGTATTTTCTATTTTTTTTAGAATGATTCAAATTGAATGGGTTGAAGGAATTCCATTCCTTCTCTAATTAGATCAAATATGTTGTAAATATTATCATACAAGAATATTCAAACCAAAAAATACTGACCGGTACTGGGCCCCCTATTGGTCATCGACCGGTATGATACCATACCGTACCATACCATATCAGGCCCCGTACCGGATCCAAAAGATTATTAAAAAAATGCCTTCCTTTTCTATGGCAATATTGTTTAACTTGAATCGGACCTGAATCAGGTCCGAACCGGGCCAAACTGGACAAAATGTATTGGTACGGTACTGTACCGTACTAGTCCGATACAAGGTATTTTGAATTATCCGATAGTCTGAACCATTTTTCATGGCTGAACTATATCAGCACTTGGTCGGTACGGTATGATACGCCCCGAACCGGGTGGTTCGGGATGGTATCGAGAATCCGAATTCAAAAAACTGAACATGAGCTCAAGCCAGGGTTCTCCGAACCGTGCCGAACCGACTGGTTCGGGACGTATCGAACCGGACAGGCGGCCGGCCGGCACGATTCGGCTTTAAAAATGGCACAGCCCCATTTAAAAAACAAAAAAAAATACTTGACCGCACCGAACCAGGCCCGAATCGACCCGAACCGGTCGATTCGGCCCGTTTCGGCCCGGCTTGGGAAGAGGGGAGCAAATTTTTTTATTGGTGTCACATGGCTACAGTAGCCATGTGACGTTTTGTCGGGCGGGGGAGATGCCTTTCCTTTTAATTAAGGAAAGGCTTATGAGCTCTCTGTGTCCTTTGCTATAGCGCACCATGGAAGAAAAAGCAGAAAAAAAATTCGTGGATCAATTTCAACCCAATTCAACCTGCAAAAATCGAAGGGGTAGGTGGTAGGTAGAATCAAGGTCCACATACCTTTCTTTTTCCGTATTTTCGTCTTTCAAAGCATTAAATTTTGTTAAAATCCGTGCAAATTAGAAAATTAAGAAGAAATACTGTCAAAATTTATTTGTTGGCAATGATTTTAGAGTATGTGGTAGATCTAGGATAGATCTACACAATGATACTAAAATCTTAATTTTTTGTTAAGTATATAATTTTTTAAATTAAAAATTAATTTTGGATTAATAAATTAATTAAAAAATAATAATTAGAAAAAAAAATTATAATTATAAATTATTAATCTAGGACTTGTAAACTACTCTCATTGTAAATTTCATATCGATTTATTCAAGTTTTGTGCATTTCATGAATAGTACTTGTAAGTCTTAAATTGAAAAAAAATTGACTTTTAATGCATTTCTAGGCTCTTAAAAATATATATATAGCATGTATGATGGAACCCTACATGAATCTAAAATTTAAAAAAAAAATATTTTTCTTTATTTTTTGAATTTTTTAATTAAAAAAATAAAAAAAATTAAATTAAATTTTAAAAATTAGGTTAATCAACTGTTAATTAATAAACATTATTATTGATCTTATATGTAATTTAAATATTCAGGTATGGATCCATCAAGGAGGAAGAAGGATCTGGAGCAGGATATTGGCTGGTCTACTCTCGAGTCGGCATCACTGGAGGTGTAAATGGTGTAAAACCGAATTCAAAGGTGGGGGGTAACAAGATTGAAGCAGCACTTTGCTGGCGGCTATCCTGATGTATCTGCATACCGACAGTGTCCACAGGAGGTCCGTCGGTTGATGAAGAAACATTTTGCTGATTTTAAAGCTGAGAAGGAAAGAACAGCAAAGAAGAAGGCAGAGGTGGACCGCAGAGCCACAAAACCACCTTCTTATCACTCCAGGGAGTCAGAGGAAGCATCTATTCCTTCTGATGAGGAGGCATAAATGGAGGCTCCTATTCAGGCGAGCTTGTATGAGCAGAGACAGTAGGAGGAGACAGCCAAGCATAGACAACGATTCAGGCCATCAGCTTTTAAGTCAGGATCAGGATCTGCTTCTGCTGGTGCTCTAGGAGAGTCTGAAACAGTTTAGGAGGACCTCCTCCTCAGTCAGAGAGCCCGTCAGGAGAGGCACCGGCCGTATTGCATCCATGTTGGGAGCATTTGGCAGTAGGAGAAAGTTTTCTAGGCCCAGGGACATTCCAGAGGGAGCCACTATCCATGATGTTGATCCACATGCATTTTCCAGTAGAGATTCCAAGCAACAGAGGATTGACACAATGCTGAAAAATGATAAGAAGAAGGATATGTGGCGGGCCATCTCCTCCTAGTTTCATTTCAGTCATATCCCAGTCCATGCAGCAGACAATCCATATTATCGCTCTGCTATTTCATATATACAGGCTGCTGGTGCAGGTGTAGATCCTCCAGCATCGAGGGATATCTATGGTCATTTTCTGGACAGCAATAAAGAGGAGCTAGAAGGATGGATATCCTCATATCAGAGCAAGTGGCCTGTGTATAGATTGACGGTGATGTGTGATGGTTGGACTGGTCCTACTAGACGGAGCATCATCAATTTCTTGACTTATTGTGATGGGAAGACTTTTTTTCAGAAGTCTATTGATGCTTTAGATCAGGTGCACGATGCCAGTTATATCCTTAGATTGATGGAGGAGGTGATTGATCAGGTGGGAGAACATAATGTCATGCAGGTCATCACTGATAATGGACCACAGTACAGGACCGCAGGGCAGATCTTCTTGATGGAGCGGCGGCCGCATATTTTCTGGATCCCTTGTGCTGCACATTGTATAGACCTCATGTTGATGGATATTGGTAAAATTTGCAGGGTACAGAAGATTGTTAGCTAGCACAGTCTATCACTAGATTTATATATAACCATACATAGGTCTTATCATTGATGAAGAGCTTTACAGGGGGGAAGTATTGAGACCGGGGGTTACACGGTTTGCAACTACTTACATTGCACTTGATAGTCTTCTTGGCAAGAAAGTAAAGCTGCGTCAGATGTTTGTCAGTCAGGACTGGCAGGAGAGCAGATATGCCAGGGCAAATATTGAGGAAAGCAATGTGGAGAATTTAGTGACGAAACAGACATTCTGGCAGCGGGCTCAGAGGGTAGTGGAGGCTATCAAGCCTATATGAGGTACTTCGTGCCGTGGACTCCGAGAGGTATGCTCAGATGGGCTTCTTATATTTCATGATGCAAAGGGCAAATAAAAAGATCCAGGAGGTAGATCCATCACATGCATATGAGTATATCCGGATCATTGATAGATGGAGTTATTAAATGAGTTCTGATTTGCATCTAGCAGGTACGTAGTATTTTATGAAGTCCCTAAAAATTAAGTTTCAATTAGATTCATACAAGAATCAATCATGGGTCAGCAGCAGCAGCAGCCAGAGCTTAATGAGCCAGGATCGCCTCCTCGACCAGCCAGTTTTGTAGCTAGTGAGTCTGGGGTGGATGCTGGACAATGGGCAACAAGTCATATTCCTTACAGGGCTCCAGCAGATACAGCACATCGTCCGTCCCCACCATCTAGTAGACCTGGAGACAGAGGAAAAGGAAAGACAGTTGCACCTCCATCACTATCAGAGCACTCAGTCCACTCAGATTCAGATACCAGAGACAGTGATGATAGTGCTTCAGATAGTGAAGGATCTAATGATCAGGGAGGGGCAGGAGGACAGGAGTCACGGCCACCTAGTCCTATTCGATTCACTAGGGAGTCGTAATTTTTCCATGCCACGCAGGATACAGATCATGGAACACCATCTGATCGACCTCATGATGATACGATTCCTTATAAGCGACGGGCTCCGCGTGGTCGTTCGGAACAGTCGGGACACGATACAGCTGCAGATCTTGCACGTGGAGTAGGATCTTTGAATGTATCTGGATCATCCTCATATTCAGGATCCTCTTATCCACAGCTACCGGCAGCTTCTAGTCCATATGATCCATATGGTGCATCTGAGATGTCAGTATCCAGTGGTTATTATCCCGGAGCATCTTATGCATCTGATTTTGTTGCTAGTATATTTGGATTCCCCCTGCACCTGCACTGCCATATCGTCAATCTCTGGACAGCTCTCAGAGTCGGGACATCAGAGAGGGATCTGTGATTAGTTATGACCCATCACGCATACCTCCTGGGACGAGCTTAGAGGAGTATCATGCTGCCTAGCAGGAAGGACATGCCGAATTTTCTACAGAGTACATACATGATCCCTATATTTATGGACATCGTCACTCTACCCGATTCTAGACATTGATATGTAATTATATGTTTATGCCACATTTTACTTTCATTAATTGCTGATAATCTTAATTTAATTATCATTTTTTTATTTCAATTGAAAATAGTCCTAAATATTAGTATTTGTCCTAAACCCTAAAGCGGTATGCCATTCTAAACCCTAAATCTTAAACCGGCCTAAACCTTAAATCCTAAACCCTTAAAAAATAAATCCTAAACCCTGAACCCTAAACCCTGAACCCTAAACCCTAAACCCTTAAAAATTAAAATAAAAATCTTAAAATTACAAAAAAACAAAAAAAATCAAAAAAAAAATTGGGCGTACTGGTTTGAGCCGGTACGCCCCGCCGTACCGTGTGTCGGCACGGTACAGTTCGGTATCGATCCGGTACCGGCCGGCCACCAGTACGGCACCTGGTATCGGTACCGGGAACCTTGGCTCAAGCTATACAACATGAGCTCAAGCTAATGTAAAACAAGTGCACAGGAAAAGGTCCTCAATCATAATTTGGATGGAATCAAATGATTTTGACAATCTGGCTTTAGTTCATAAAAAGTAATAGTTGTATAGCTTGGACAAAGCAATTCATATGTATAGATGGAGAAATTAGTAGGTTGCTCAATCTTATTTCCAAGGTCAATCAATTTGTATGTACAAACAAAAAAGGCATTGCCTTGATCACCAATGCAAAAGTAAATACAACATCCAAGGCTAAAGTTTAAAAACCAAGTGCCAAGTTCACAAATGGGCATGAGCAAAAAGCAAAGGAATAACAAAATTTATAGTTAATAGTTCAATGAAGTCCAAGAGTGTATCTTTAAGATTATCTCCGGGATAGTTATTTAGCCCTAGTAATTATTTAGAGCTAAAATACAAGTAGACCTGTTCATGGGCCAAGCACAACCCACTCAAGCTCGAGGCCTTTTGGGTGGGCTTGGACCAAGATTTAACCTCGATTGTCTGGGCTGAAGATCAATGCATAGCTTGAGTTTTTTTATTTCTCATGTTCTTTGTTTATGTTTGACGTACTTTTTTATTTAATTTGACAATTGTTATTGATATGTGAACTTAATGTGAATAATAGACATGAAGATTGTTGGTAATATTTAATATTTTTAGTATTTTAAAATTTTTTTAGCATTTCTTAAAAAAAAGAAGGGGTTAGGTAGCCTAAGGCCTGGGCTAGACTGAGCCCAAGCCTATGTAAGTTATGTTGACATTCAGGCAAAGCCTAGCCCTACTCGGCCCATGAAGAAGTCTATTTATGACCAAGAAACATGAGCCAATAATTTCAAGACAAGTTCAAAATCTAAAGATGTAACTCGTGGATGGAACATGTAGCTCAAGGTGGTCCTTCAGCCTTACTTCATGACCAGTTTTGACTAGGGTCTTGTACAACATAAAAGAGAAGGATGAAAATGAGCCAATAAAACTAAATTGCCATTAAGAATTTACCAATAGTATTTTTACCCATCTATGCCTGAACTAGTGTTAAATCCATGATGGTGTAGTACTTGAAAGCAGGGATTGCGGTACCGTCCCGTACCGCCCGGTACGGGGCGTACCGTACCGTACCGGCAGCGGTTCAGCCCATTTAAACGGTTCGACATTCGGACCGGTAAAAAAAAAATTGATTTCCGTACCGGTACCGTACTGTACCGGTACGAACCGGTCGAGTCAGCCCGGTTCAGCTCGTACCATACCGTACCGGCGGCCCGGTTCAGGTCTTTTTTTGTTTTAAATGTATTTTGGGGAGGGGGAGAATGTTTTTAATATTTAAAAAATGGGTCGGTACACCCGCCGGTACGGTACATTACGGACCGTACCATACGTACCGGCCTCCCGCCGGTACGACACCCGGTACCGGTACCGGAATCCTTGCTTGAAAGGATTATGCCCTGCTTTCAAGGAGATGGAACATTTTGTACTTTAGTTTTCTACTCGTGTAAATGACTTTTATGATTTATCAATAGAGAATTTTATTTCATCATATTCTGCATTTTATTATGTCTTTTAAGATTTAATTAGAATTATGATGAATCACTTAGATTAGGATAATAGTTTTAGGATCATGGTGAGATCATACCAGTGAGATCTAAAATCTTGATAGCCTTGATCTTACATATTCCCAGTTATAGGATCATCGAGTCAAGGATCAATGGTACCGGATAGACTAAGACATTCTATATATGCTTTTAATAGAAAGGGTGACTGATCTCGCAATCACATGTGTAGGCACACTAATACAAGGATGTTGGTTCTTATTGCAGAATGAGTTCACTGGACTAACCTGCAGGGAGAATATCAAATGGAGCCTTACTAGCTTATCAATTGATGATTCTTCAGTGGGAATGGTACAAGTGATCCTTAAACCTGAGATCACCATGGTACCTTGTGTTCATAGATCTATGCTTTGGTTTGTACCCTAGCATGATGCTTTGATACATGTACGGGATGTTCTGGGTATGGTGAAGTATGCATGGAGGTTGTGAGTGATCAACAAAGGATCGATCACTTGTAAGAGAAGAAACAATCCTATATGATCTCATAGGATGATGACTTAGGAACTCTAGTTAGAGTAGAATGAAAATCAGAAACTAAGACATGGTAAATTGAAAATCAGAAAGAGTTTCTGATGTTTCATTTATCGAGTCATCGTCTTGGATCGAGATACATATAGTTAGGTATTTGGGCTTGAATTATTCCTTACCCATGGCCTTTCCGGGATGTTGTATGATCGAAGGATTGAATTGCACAGTAATTTGCCACAGAAGGGTGTTTTGATAATTTCATCAAAATTTCACATCTTCTAGATAACTATGATACGTTGCTAGATGCCAATCTTAGTTTGTGGGCTTGCACGAATTAAAAAGTTTAACTCAGAAATTAATTAGGAGTTCTAATTAATTAGTGCTCTGGGTTTGACCTAATTGGATTAGGTTCGAACCTAAGTCCATTACTGGCTAGGTTTGGAACCCAATGGGTTACACCCATTAGGGAGTCAATCATGGACCTATCCTAATAAGATTTAGTGTAAATCCTATAGGTCTAACTGGATTGCTATCATATGGATTAGACCCAAGTTCCCAATGTATTTAAACCAAGGATTCAGGTCCTGGCAGGACATCCCACGAGACACTGGGACGGGATATTATCCCATGTGTCGGGACAGGACATGCCACTAGCATCCCAGTGTCCCAATCAGAACACCTTGGAACATCCCCAGTCCCGAGTGTCGGGATGGGGCAGGACGCCGACGTGTCCCGTTCCAGGAAAAAACTGGGATAGCCCTATTAAAACCCTGATTTAAACGACCTATTTTGACTAAGTCAAATCCTAAATTCCAATAAGAGCAGGACTCCTATAGTCCTATTTGCACCCTATTTAGGAGAGGTGCCACATATCTTTTTAATCTGATTTTTTGCAGCATGAAAGCCCTTCAAATGGCACACCAGGAGGAGTCCTCCCGGGCTTCCGTGTCCATGCGCCAAAAATTAAGAAGGATTAGCGCTAATATTTGTTGGCGCAAATAATTCATGCTGCAAGTCTTATTTTGGCATCCCCTAGGAGTCCTCCTCCTAGGGAATTTGACCTGGTCTTTGGGTTTAATCCTCTGAGCCTCTCTATCTTCTGATTCCCTATAGGATAGGGATTTATTTCATGACAAATAAAAGATGAAATCAGCATTGAAAATTTGTGGCACATAAAATGTTTAGCACTAAGTGTTTTTACGCCTCTAAGGAGAACTCCTTAGGGACCCTCATTTGAATTTGGCGCGTCCTCCTCTCGGATATTCTCCATGCATAAGCCCTCTCTCATGCCAAACATTGGCACCCCAACCAGTCTCCTATTCCTAGTGAAGATGGGACTAAAGTTTGGGTTGAGTTGGAAGATTAATTTGATTAGACTCCTATTGGTTTGGCATGAAGCCTATAAATAAGAGGGTACTCCAAGGGTTGGGGTAAATCAATTCTTAGTCTAAGAGAGGGCTAAGAGATTAGAGGGGAGGGATAAAGAGAGAAATAGTAGTGAGTTCTTGAGAAGAATTCACAAGAGTGCAGGGTGTGCATCTCTTTGAGAAGGAGAGAGGTTGAAGTTCTTGTCAAGAACTTCTAACAAATTTTACAGATTGGAAAGGTTCCTAAGAGGCTCCTGTGTGGATCACCGTTGGAGGACCACCATTGGAGGAGCTGCACTTGAGGGCCTGGTGGATCACAGACCAGCATCAGACGACTCGTCAGATATACATTTATTTTATTATTACTCTTATTATTTCATTGTTTTATGCAAGTGACTTCTTGGGATTAGGTTTTTTAGATGCGACTTCTGATTTAAGTGTTAAACTTAAATCAAATGATAAACTTTTTTCAAAAAACCACTTTCGCTGTGCGTCATATTCCCCGGTACTCAATGCCACAGTTATGGTAGAGCAGGCGCAGTGGTGCTTAAAGGACTTGTACATGCAGTGATAGGTATAGTGCCAAACTACATTAGCAGTTCTATTATTTATCCTTGGTTTTAGAACATTCAATCTTGCATTTTGCTGCAGCAAAATTTAACCCTTCAGCTCACTTTGTGGGCCTCCTCCCGTGGGCTCATGGTCCTCTGAGTGGCCATGTTTCTAGTCCTCCTCTAAATAGAAAACAGAATGGAACCATTATCAGTAAGTGCTGCATTTTAAGTCATAAAAATGATGGTTGTATCCAGTTAGCATTGACTGTTGTTTGCATGAGGATAACCTGTCTTCTTGAAACTCATTAGAGTTTCAAGTGTTGTTATCATCTCTTACACTGTTCTCATTTCTCTTGGAACTTAGCCAAAATGAATCTCAGCATCAGCATGTGGTCTCTTTAAGGGATGGACCGAATCTCTACTTGAGAATTACCTAAATATCTGAAAACAGAAACAAACTTGCTCTAAGATAATTTAGTAATGCTGAATCAGTAAAGACAGCAGAAAGCACTGTTTATTGTTTTAGAGGATGATGAATATACAAATATATTATTTTAGTATTAATAATGGGAGTTTAATTCTTATGAAGAATGTAAAATTTAGTTGCTCTATGTGATTATCATTCTATTTCATGACTTGGGCAGGCCAAAGATATTACTGATTTAGGCACTCTCAAGGAGGCAGCAAAGATATTTGTTCCTGGTGAGTAAAGGAACTCAAAAACATTTATCTTGGTAGCATTTTCATTGACTTTTATCAATATGTTTCATTATATCACCTTTAAACCTATTGAATTACAGTCACAATATGACTGAACATATGGATTTGCCATATCTATCATCAGGTAACCATTTACAACAATTATGTTTCAGTTTGAATGATCTTTTTTAGGTGCCATTTCTCTTCTAAAAATTTGCTGGTGGCTAAACTTGAAGTTTCTCCAGACTCTTTTAAGATAACCTTGATCTAAAACATTAACAACATGGTTATGCTACAATAGTATACTGTGTCTTGGATGATCTTTTATAGTTATGGTCATATGGCAGATGACCCTGAGATTGGGGCTGGGGTCTTCTGGGTGTGGGTTTTGGGAAGGACTAGGCTGCGGGACCTTGAATCGAAGTAACAAACTCTAGAATGGATTGATGCTTGCTATGATTATGCACTAACTTAGAGGAGCAAGGTTTTTTCTTTAATCATATTGGGCTAATTCTTTCAGTAATCATGAAGTTCCTTTGCATTTTCCATTTCTATTAACATAAGTGGCTCGCTTCTTCACAGGTGGTGCAAATTTGTACTCTGCTCGTATGCTAAAAGTCAAGGAAGATGAAAGTCTAAGGTAGCCATGCATTCATGAGACAAGTTATAAATATTGACAAATAAATCTGAGTTATTAGCTGAGACATTATAAAGAAGTGCAATAGCCACAATCAGAAAGCCTAATCAGAAAAGTTGAGGCTTTTTGGAGCTTTCCTTCTGCAACTTTTGAACCAATTTATACTTTCTGTTTCATTTATTTAAACTGTATTGCTATGACACTCTTGCTAACAAGTCTAAGGCACATAATGTTTCTTTTTATAAGAATAGGAGGGGTCAATCCCCAGTCCCCACCTTTTACCCCATACCCACCCTACCTGTTGAGAGCCAAATCAAGCAAAATGAAATATTAATCCAATATTATGTACACATTCCCTCATTCTGCACCACTCAGATTTTTACCACTTCAATTTCTTATAGGACTTCTTTTTGTTCCTCGCTAAAGCCCTGGATGTTTTCAGGACTTACTACTTCTATGAGTTTGGCGTTGATGCACAGCATGTTGCTTTAGTGGCTGCTGTTAACAGTGGCAAGGTAATCATTCTTCATGCATGTAACCTTTACAATTTTTCTGTCTAGAATATTTCCATCCACCTATGTTTCTTTTATGTTTATGTCAGATAAATACTTTACACATTTTTTGAGAATGGTAGAACTGTGGAATCAAAGACAAGATTTTCAGTAGTGAAACCATACTATTGGCAACATGATGAGATGGGAATGGCAAGGTTAGTGATTATCAAGGATTCAAGTCCCGGTGGGACGTTCCATGGAACACCGGGATGTGGTACCAACCCATGTGTTGGGACAGGATGTCCCACCAGTATTTCAGCATCCCAATCGGAATGCCTTGGGACATTTTCTGTCTCGGGTGTCGGGACAGGACGGGATGCCGGGACGTCCCATTTCATAAAAAAACCGAGACATCCCCGTACCATGGGATTTAAAACCTTGGTGGCTATAGTAGCAAATGTAGTTGTTATGTAATAAATTTCTAAGAAATAGGTGCAAGTCCTATGGTTCCACATGTTACATATGATCTCTCGGTTTATACACATGATACCATCTATATTTTAAGGGATTATATATTAGCATAGTATTTGTACTCTGTAGCAATTTAGTTCCCAATGATAAGTGGCTATACATGATGAATTGAAACTACAATTATCTGGTAAATCTTTTTTTTTTTCTTTTGACATGGATTTCCTTTCTAAATAATATTGGTTTGTTGTTATGGGGTTTTGCTCTTCAAAGATGAGTATTGATGTACTAGCACATATCCAAGCAACCTTTTTGTGTTTGGAGAGTTCATGATTGAGTGCCATGTTTAGTCCCACATTGGTTGCGCACTAGGTAAATCTTGGGTTCTTATATAGGACCAAGGAGTTCAAATAAAATATTCAAACTGGCCTTTTTTGGATGAGGTCTAGGGTCATTAGAGTGACAATCAATTATGTTTTTAATTTTCAGTGTATATTTATTTATGAATTAGTTGTATATTTTAGGGAAGTTCTCCCATCATTTCATGTCATTAAAGTGTTAATATGATTAGGAACATGTGCTATGTTAAAATAAAATATTCTAACTAGCCTTTTTTGGATGAGGTCCGGGGTCATTAGAGTGACAATCAATTATGTTTTTAATTTTCAATGTATATTTATTTATGAATTAGTTGTATCTTTTAGAGAAGTTCTCCCATCATTTCATGTCATTAATGTGTTAACATGATTAGAAACATGTGCTATGTTAAACACTAGCCAATATACACAAAGTTGTATGTACATCAAATATAACATTGGAATGGTAAAGTGGTAGCAATCATACTGTTGGTCAAGGTGGCACAATAGTGATGATGATGGTGGTGGCGGCGATGTTTTGTATGAATTATCTGAATGGTAATGACAACATATGAGATGTTAACCATGTCAAACATCTATTCTTAGTTTTCAGCAAAGGCCTATCCATCATTTAATGTTATGCAAAGTATATCCGCATGAAACAGGAAAATGTAATATTTTATGTAAAAGAGTTCCATTTATTTTTATACCATGAAAAAAGCATTAGGATTGTGTAGAGCATTTAGCATGACAAGATCTAGTATCAATTAATGGTCATAGATATGCGAAATGGCAACCAAGGATTCATGTCCTGGCGGGACATCCTATAGGACACCGAGACGGGGTATCGTCCCATGTGTTGGGACAGAACGTTCCACCAGTGTCTTAGCATCCTAATTGGGATGCCTTGGGACATCCCTTGTCCCGAGTATCAGGACGGGGTGGAACGCCGACACATCCCATTTCATGAAAGAACCGAGACATCTCTGTTCCACGGGATTTAAAACCTTGATGGCAATAATTGCAATGGAAGTTGAGATGGCATCTTAGAGGTAGCAATAGCATCTTATAATGAATGTGGACATGTGGACATGAGAAAAGTGGATAACGAAAAATTGTAAAACAAGGTGATAAAAGTAGTGGAGGTGAAACAAGACAACAACATAAAGATGGAGATATCGAGGAGCACATGGTGGCAGTAATGATCACTTGTTGTAGTAGTTATATGAGAAAGCAAGAGCATGATATTTGATCAAAGGGCAATAAAGATAAATTCATTATTTCATTTATAAACTGTTGCATCATATTATATCACAAATTATAAGGTTCATGTTTATTCCATGGACTTTAAATATAAGCATTAATTTCTGGAGCAGTTTTTAAAGGCTTTGTACAATATGCAAAGCCAGGCTATCACATATATTGCTTTTTATTACCATCACATTTAGCTAGCAAGAAATTTTAAAGAAATGGACAGCTTTATTTTCCTTCATGCATAATCAAACAACCCTTTTTTGTTTTTGCAAGAATGACCTAGTTTTGGAACTTGTGCTCACTTTCTGCTCATGATCCTATTGATATGCCACAACCTGTGAATGTCTACTGTACAGTCAGCAAATATGCTTATGATATGCACTTAACTATGCTTAAAGATATGCAATGAGTTCATGCAGTGGAGGTAGGGGCAAGGGTGTCCAAAGATTTTAGAAGTTGGATGTTTTTTCTAGATAGGAAGTACCTCCAAACTGCAAAAAGGAAAATTGAATTGGTCATTTTGCAAAATCACCTAGCCAATAGGAACATTTATTCTATTCAATGTTAGTCCCTCGTTTTGCCTTTATTGCCAAAATAGTCATTCCATTTTATGCATCGTAGGCATACATAGCTGGTGCTGCTGCTCCACAGACAAAATGGGAAGATGATGGCATCAAGCTAAGATCTGCTGCTATATCTTTATCGATTATATAGAACTGTACAGAAGTTACAAGCAATTGGGTAAAGATGGTCGAAGAAAAAGAAAAGAAAAGAAGCGAGCAATGCATTCCTTAAGAGAATTGCTTTGAATAATTCATTTATAACATCTTCAACTCAACATGATAATGTCCCAAAGTATAAAGCAGCTAACATGAAAGGTTATGAACCACCATGGCCCTACGAGAGGGGTTGCACAGGAGTTCAATGTCCACAGGAATTTTAAAACAAAACCTATCTTTGTTTATTTCTTTGTTCTTTTCTTTCAGAAATGAATCTGTCTAATTTTAATTCAGTTTTTTAATATATTAGCATTATAGGACTTTGAGGCTTCCTTTGACCCACTCCCACTCCTCAAATATCATGTACAATCCTAAGACAAGGAATTTTGAATTGTTTTCTAACTCTTTCATTTGTAATACCCATATTGCTTGAATTATGTTGGCGTGGAGTCCCTGGATCGGCCGGTCGGAGCCACTGCATCGCGGACCGCTCCCTGGTTCACCTGCAAAACAGGTCCCTTGTCGGAGTTGTTCCGACGGAGGACACTCCGATGCCGGCGGATTCCAGCCACTGAATGGGGAAGATGTCGTGAGTGGAAGAGAAAAAGAGCTCTTGGAGATTGAAAATGTATATGTGCGAAATTATTCACGCGTACCTCTCGAGCCATCCTCCTTACCCATATTTAAAAGATGGCCTCTGGTTTGTGGCCCGCTCTATTTCCGGAGATCATGGGGAGCCATTCACTTCCATGATAGTCGATTGTGGATTGTCAATGAACGGTTCCGGCCAGATCAGAGGCGTGGCTGCAGGAATTGCCCGCCATGATCATGGCATGATGAGTGTCGATTGTAATCGTTGGTTACAGTTTCCTTTTTGGAGCAGATTATGATTCAAGCTTCGGGTTTCCCTTTGCGTTGGCTGAAGGCTTGATATTTTTTCGAGGCCGGAGATCATGTCTACGGCGGGGATCGAAGTTCGTGTCTTCGGAAGTCGATGAGTAGTTTAGACTTTGGCCGGGGTCGAAGGTGCCACCCGAACGACTGGCCTTCGGATGCTGTAGTTCGGTGTGAAGCCTTGAGTTGCTTACAGTTGGCCTTCACTTAGTCCGAAGTCCGTAATCCGGAGAACTGGGGCTTCGATAAGTCGAATCGGAGCCTGGTTCGTAGCTGAACCAGGATATCCCAACAGTTGCCTCCCTATTCTCAGTTGTCGAAGCGAAGATCTGCCTCGAGAAGTGAGAGTATTATTGCCTTGTTGCTTTCTTCCTGAGAGACGATGCAGTAAATGATTACGGGATCTCTATTGGACTGCTCATCACGATCTGAGAATCAGATGGTGGACAGGTGCCATTCCCTGATTAGAAAAAAGTAGGTGGCCTGAGGCTATCTCTCCTCGTCCCGTTGCATAGTGGTTGAGACAATCTTTTGGTTGCATAGATCTTATCCTGGCAGTCAGTCGTAAGTGGGTTACCTCCCAGGGGGGTAATCTTGAGTCAAATTAACCCTCTGCGAGGATCCAGAGATCCTTACTTTTCTTTTGGGGAAGAGTGAATGTCTGGACAAGGAAGCTTCTTCAACCTCGTCTCATTCTCCGCCCAAACCGTTCTGGAGTACCAGTCTATTCTTCATGTAGAATCCTCTTTCCACCCCTTTGCTTCATTCCTTTGTCATGGAGGAGACCGTAGAGAGTCAGGGGAAGCAGGTTGGGCCCTCGGGGGCCGGAGATATAGTAGGTCCGGAGTCGGTCCCCAGCTCGGTTTCTCAGAGCAAGGCAACCATTTTTTGGGAACGCTACCGCATTCCTGAGGAATTTCCCTTCGTCCTCCATGCGCCCGAGGAGCGAGCAAACGAAGCCCCCCTGGGTGCCTAGCTATATATGAAGATCACCTGAAGGCTGGTCTTCGATTTCTCCTGCATCCCTTCTTTGTTAAGATTTTTTGCTTGTACCAAGTGGTGCCAGCGCAGTTAACCCCAAACAGCATCAGGAACATCTGCGGGTTCCTGGTCATGTGCAGCATCACCAATGTAGAGCCTAGGACCAACTTGTTCTCGGCCCTTTTCGTCCTCAAGAGGGACTTCCACAGCAACGGATGGTGGGTGATCGGTTCCAAATCGGGCCGCAGGGTGATTAAGGATATACCCAGCGCCATCCACGGGTAGAAACCTGTCTTTGTATTTGTGTTGTCCTTCGACCCATGGGGCTTCGACACTCAGTGGAAGAAGCCTCGCCTGACCGCCAATGACGGAAAGAAAGTCTTGGCGGTCGATCAGTCGGATTATGATCTTTTGACCAACTCGGAAGTTGCTCCTATCCGGGAGTTGGAGGAGAGGAACCTCTATCGAGCAGGAATCAGTAAATTTCCCTCACTAGGTATAGCAGTGAAAATTTCTGCTCTTCTTCTTTAGGTTTCATTGTAGCTTATTTAACTGAGGTGATCCCCTTTGCTTGCAGGTGGTGGGATGAAGCGCAATTTGAGCTGGCTTCGCCAGACTTCGGAGAGGAGGGTGGCACAGGCCCCTTCCACCAGGTCTGCAGCTCGGAAGAAAGCTCGAAGAGATGGTCTCGAAGGGGACCAAAGCGCTTCGTCTTCCCGAGGCATCTCGGGGGAAAATGCAGTGGCCGCGGAAGAGATTCCAGCGAGGCCCTGCCCAGTCGAGACTCTAGTGACGGTCGCCTCCCTAGTTGATACAACGAGGGGCCCGCTTCAAGGAGTGGATGTGCCGCCGGTTTGCCCATCTACCGCTGATAGGGGCAAAGCACGGCAAGTTGAAGGAGAGTCTGTCTGCGGAGCTTCTTCAGCCGGAGGTCGCTCGACGAACCCTTCGGAGCTCCCGCCTATGGGAGAGCTGCTGGTTCCGGAGGAGGCCAGACAGGCGTTGAAGGGTACGATACAGTACCGCAGCCTGGCAATTCTCTGGAATCGAAGCTTTCACAAAGTGATCGATTCCGGCTTCGCCGCCCTGCAACAGGTATGACTATCACCACCTCTTTTGCCTTGAGAGTTATTTGACCCTCGATTCTTCTTTTTTGATGTAGTTGATCTATGACTTCACCTTCATGGAGGAAGGCTTGGAAAATATGGACAGCCTCATCTATGACCTCAAGGAGGAGCTTCAGACTGCTAGGGCTGCCAGGGAAGTAGCCGAGGAGCTGAAGCAATCCATGGAGGACCGTCTTGTTCGGGTGACTGATGAAGTTCGTGACCTGAAGGGCGAACTGAAAAGCGTCCATTCGAGGATAGCGGGACAAGAGGCAGGGTGGAACAGGAGCAGGAGGCAAGTTGAATCCCTGGAGCGGACTGCCAGGGAGAACCAGGAGAGGATGGAGAGCCTGTCCAAGGTGGTGGAGGAGGCTTCTAGAAGGGTCGAAGAGGCGATCCTAGAATCCAAAGCTGCCAAGAGGGAAGCCGAACCCGCCAAGAGGGAGTCCGAAGCTTTGAGGAAGCAGATGGACAATGCCGTGGCTGACTTCAAGATGTCTTCGCAATTTCAGATAGAAATTGATGAAGCATCATTGTATGCCTACCAGCACGGCTTCAATGATGGGCTTTCCAAGGTAAAGGAGACCCTCCCTCACCTTGACCTTTCGAAGATCCCCTCCTACAACATAATTGGAGAGGAAGGAGGAGAAATGGAGGAGGCCGAAGCCGCAGGGGAGATCGAGGAGTCACCATGTCCGGTGGAGGAGGCTGCTACCCCAGTCGAAAACCCGGAGGTGATCCCGGCTGTGATCTCGACTCAGGAGGCGACTCAGGTTGGAGGAGTCCAGGCTGAAGGTTCTCCCGTCCCGACACAGATTGATGAGACCTTCTCCGATCAGGTTGATAGGTTGCTCCAGTCTTGTGGTGTGGAGCCCTCTCCTGTTGATGTTAAGTGACCTGGATCATTCCGAATGTATTTTCTTCTTTTTTTTACTTGTATTGCCAATGAACTTTGTGCTGCAATTTTCTCAGATTTTGGAATGAATTCTCCTTTCTTTGCATATGCGTTGTTGTGCCTCACGTGTTCATGTGTAGCCTGAAACGATTCTATCATTTCTCCTTTGGCCTAGTCAAACGATAGCCTTCGAAGGTCGTCCAGTTGATAAGAGCCGGTTTTACCATTCTCTTTTCCGCTTAGTCGAATAGTTGTGGCCGAAGGCCGTTCAGTCGGTAAGGACGAACTCTTGAACGGACCAGAACTCCGTTGCATTGCCTTCTTTCGGACGATTAGTCCGAAATTGGGGCGGACAGGAGTCATCTCCCCGCCAATCAATAATTAGGGGGATTTGATTAGGATCACCGTTGTCCACGTGGCACGTCGAAGTTTGTACAGTCGCGATCTCTTGCGCCTTATGAGCCGCCGAGCCTCTTTTTTCCAAAAAGAGACCATTAATGATGCCGTCGCATGATGCGGATTTTTCTGGATTCGAAGCGATGGCGGTTGCGATCCTGGGGATGGCTTCCGAGAGACTTTCTGGTTCTCAAAGCGCCACCCAGACACGTGGCACCTTCTCAGTTGGTCGGGAAGGACGTGGGACGCGCCTCCCCGTAGTCGATTGTGGGTGCAGGGTTTCTATAAATAGGACCCTGCCCCCTGCTGTCGAAGGCCATCATTTCTGTTGGTGTCTTCCTTCTATCAGCCATGAGGTTCAGCACTTTTGAGCTTCGTCGTGCAGCGAAGAGGAGGGCTATTGATCCCGAGAGGAAGCGAAGTCCGGGGCCATCTGGGCCCATCGGCGAAGAGGAGGAGCCTCTGGTTGACCATCTCAAGAAGAAGGTCCGCCTTCTGGAGGCTCAGTTGAGGGAGGCCCAGGCCCAAGTCACGGCGACGACCACGGCGATGGAGGAGGCGAAGGAGGTGGTGGAGGCCGTCGCAAACTTCAGAACTTCTGCCTCATTCAAGGATGAGCTCGCTGGGGTGGCCCTGGACTCCTTCCACCAGGGGTTTCGGGAGTACCGGAGGAAGGCCTCCAGGTTTTATGACCTGAAAGGCTTGAATAATACCAAACCCTTCGTTCCCTTCCCCGCCACGAATTCGATTCTGACTCCGATGAGGGGTCGGACTCGAGTTCGGACGGGAACCCCGGGAGCCCTTCGTCGTCCCATCTGGTCTCTCCCCGACGGTACGAGAAAAACCCATCGGGGAGTTAATGCAAATTTCCCAACCTGCTGTTGCTGCTGCTGCTTTTTTTTTTGTATCTCTCTTTTGGAGAGTTTTTTCTTTTCTTTTCTTTTTCTTACTCTCTTTATAGGAGAGTTTCTTTCTTTTTTTTTCTTTTTTTTTCTTTATGTAAGAAAAATTGAAAGAAATGAAAGATCTTTTCTGTTACCTCTTCCTGTATATTTTCTGCGATGTGTTGCATCACGACTTGTCCCTAATGTAGACTCCATAAACCACTTGTGGTTTGTAGGAAAGAAGTAGGGTCCGTTGGACCATTCTGAGAGTATTTGTTATTGACAGAGAGGATAAAATGGTCCTTTTAGGCACGTGTTCAGATTTACCGTAGGGTAGGTTACGAAAACCATCCCTGTGCACTTTCTGTCGTGATTAAGGTAGGCTATTCAGGCCCGCCTCAACACGTGTTCGGATTCACCGTAGGGTAGGTTATGAAAATCATCCCTGCGCCTTTGATCTTTTTGGTGGCCTGGTTAGGCCATCCATTGTGCTCATCGGGCATACCGATAAGGTGAGTGGATCAGACTCTCCTTTGCGCAGTTGACCGATTTTTCAGATCGGGTCATTTGGGCTGTTGTCGTTCAGTCGATGCAACTAGCCGTTCTGAGTTGAGTAGGGTTGAGGAGCTTTGCATAGGAGTTTTTTGGAACTTTTTCATTGATAGTATTTACGAAGGTTTTGTACATTCCATGGCCGAGATAGGGTCTTCCCCTCCAGGGTCTTGAGTCGATATGTCCCTGGTCGAATGATTCCTCGACTTGATATGGGCCTTCCCAGTTAGGGAAGAGTTTACCCTGTTCTGTTGGCCTGGACACTTCTGCTCTTCGCAATACCATGTCCCCCGTGCGAAAAGTTTGCTCCTTCACCCTTGCATTGTAGTACTTTGCGACCTTTTGCTGGTATGCCGCCATTCTTATATGGGCCTGTAGCCTAGTGCTTGATAGCAGATCCAGATCGATCCTTCTGCGATCGGAATTCTCAGGCTCTTCATAGTTGTCAATTCTCAGGGACTATAGGGAGACTTCGATAGGTAGCACGGCTTCGGTACCATAGGCTAGGTTGAACGGAGATTCGCCGGTGGCTGTTCTTGGGATAGCTCGGTACGCCCAAAGGACAGATGTCAGTTCTTCGGTCCAAAGTCCTTTGGCGGCGTTTAACCTTGTCTTTAGACCATGGAGGATGGTCCGGTTGGTGACTTCGGCTTCTTCGTTGGACTGTGGATGTGCAACGGATGTCAATCGATGCCGAATATGGTACCGAGCACAGAAGTCCTTGAACTTTGGATTGTCGAATTATCTCCCGTTGTCCGTGATGATGACGTGTGGGATACCGAACCTGAAGATGATGGAGTTTTTCACAAAACTCTCCACCCTGCCCTCTGTGATTTGGGCCAATGGTTCGGCTTCCGCCCATTTCGTGAAGTAGTCGATGGCCACTAGGAGAAACTTTTTTGCCCTGATGCTGGTGGGAACGGGCCAAGAATGTCCATCCCCCACTGGGCAAAGGGCCATGGGGCTACCAACTGAGTCAGGTGACTTGCAGGTTGTCTCTGCACATTGGCATAACTCTGGCATTGATCGTACTTCTGCACGAAATCAGCTGAGTCCTTCTAGATGGAGGGCCAGTAATACCCTTGTCAAATAATCTTGTATGCTAAGATCTGCCTCCCAAGTGATCCCCGCATATGCCCTCGTAGACCTCTCTCAATGCATAATCTACATCGGTGGGTCCGAGGCATTTCAGTAGTGGTTGGGAGAACGATCTCTTGTAGAGGGTTCCGTCTAAGATGACGTACTGAGATGCCATCCAGCGGATCTTCTTGGCCTCTGCCTTATCTTCGGGCATTTCTCCTTCATTTAGGAATCTGATGATGGGATCCATCCAGCTTGGCTCAGCATCAATCTGGCACACCTCTGCAGCCTCTTTGGCAATGCTTGGAGTTTCAAGATTTCAACAAAGTGCGCTCGAGAGACTCCGGTGTTGTAGTCGCCAGTCGAGACAGTGCATCCGCCCGGGAGTTCTCTGATCGGGGAACATGAATAATTTCAAAATGTTCCATTTGAGAGGATAAGGCCTGAACTTTCTCCAGGTATTGCACCATGGTTGGATCTTAGGCTGCGTACTCCCCATTAACTTGATTCACAACCAGTTGAGAGTCGGAGAAGGCTCGGAGTTGCTGGACTTCCAGATCTTTGGCGATCCAAAGTCCGGCGAGTAGGGCCTCATATTCAGCCTGATTATTTGAGGCGTAGAAGGAGAAATGGATTGCATACTCTATAATCTGGCCGTCAGGTTCGGCCAACATGAGTCCAGCCCTGCACCCGGTAGCATTGGAAGCTCTGTCCACATGAAGCACCCAAACAGACTTCATCTCCTTCGGGGCTTCTTTTTCATTCGAAGAGGCTTCATCTTCGGACTTCCAGGTGCACTCGGCCAGAAAATCGGAGAGCACCTGGGCCTTCATAACCACTCGGGGCTGGAAGCTAATGTCAATTCGCTTAGCTTCACAGCCCACTTGGCTATCCTTCCAAAAGTGTCCGGAGATCGGAGAACGGCCTTGAGAGGTTGATCAGTCAGCACCACGATAGCGTGGGCCTGGAAATATGGCCGTAGTCGCTTTGCTGCAATCACTAAAGAGTAGATCAGCTTCTGCATCCTTGCATACCGCGTTTCTACATCATGCAGGATCTTGCTGATGTAGTAGATCGGCTTGTGGGACCCGTCTTCCTCTTTCCGGACAAGAACAGAGCTCACTGCTTCGTCTGAAGCAGAGAGGTACAGGTAGAGGACCTCGCCTTCTTTTGGCTTGGAGAGCAATGGCGGGGTCTCCAAATACTTCTTCAATTTCTCAAAGGCAGCGCGACAGTCTCCGGACCATTCGAAGCCCTTTGATTGTCGAAGTACCTTGAAGAACGGAATATATTTCTCGGTGGACCGAGAGATAAATCTGCTTAGGAAGGCAATCCTCCCTGTCAACTGTTGGACTTCCTTTTTACAGGAGGGATGTCGCATATCCTTCAAGGCCTGGATCTTCTCGGGGTTGGCCTCAATCCCTCGTTTGGTGACAAGGAAGCCCAGGAATTTACCCGACGTGATCCTGAAGGCACACTTCGTCAGGTTTAACTTCATTTTGTAGCACCGGAGAGCACTGAATGACTCCTCCAAGTCGCGGATGTGGTCTCTCCGGTGGAGACTCTTGACGATCATGTCGTCAACATAGGCCTCCATATTCCTTCCCAGTTGCTTTTCAAACACCTTATTGATGAGTCTTTGAAATGTCGCTCCGGCGTTCTTGAGGCCGAACGGCATCATCTTGTAGCAGTAGAGACCTTTGTCAGTGATGAATGCCGTCTTCTCCTCATCCTGCGGATCCATTCTGATTTGGTTGTAGCCAGAGATGGCATCCATAAAGCTCAGCAACTGGTGGCCGGTGGTAGCGTCAACCAGTTGATCAATCTTTGGGAGAGGGAAGCTATCTTTTGGGCAAGCCTTGTTGAGGTCTGTATAGTCGATGCAGATCCTCTACTTGCCGCTAGCTTTCTTCATCATTACCACATTGGCCAGCCACTCGGGGTAGCGGGCCTCTCTGATGAACCTTGCTTTGAGGAGCTTGCCAACCTCTTCATCAACAGCTTGTTGTCTTTCGGGGGCGAAGCTCCTCTTCTTCTGTCGCACCAGCTTGTACCCAGGGGTTACTTCCAGCCGATGAGTAATCACTTCGGCGGGAATCCCGGGCATATCCAAAGCCGACCAGGTGAAGACATCGGCGTTGTCCCTGAGGAAACGGATCAGCTTCGTTCTGGTTTCCTCGTCAAG
This sequence comes from Areca catechu, assembly GCA_021397845.1. NCBI lineage: Eukaryota > Viridiplantae > Streptophyta > Magnoliopsida > Arecales > Arecaceae > Areca > Areca catechu. The sequence goes on from CM038043.1 coordinate 19,067,236, forward strand.
GGCGCTCCCGATTTGCACAACTCTGGAGGGATCTTCCTTGTTCAAAGGTATCGGGATGGTCCTCTCCATGGGTTCACCAAGGTTTGTGGTTGAATCCCTCGGATCTAGCTGATCTGGGGTAGTCAAATCTTTGAAATGCCTGTCTTCAATCATTAGACATTATTGTGCCGTCCTCTGGTTCCCTCTAACTTCTCCAACACCATTCCTGGTGGGGAAGCATACTAAGAGGTAGTGAGAGGAGATCACGGTCCGGAACCTGTTCAAGGTGGGCCTCCCCAGAATAATGTTGTATGCAGAGGGGATCTGGACCACCGTGAAGTTGATCGGCAATGTCTTTTGTCGAGGCTCGGAGCTGAGGGTTACAAGCAACACTATCTCTCCTTCGGCATAAACTTGGTTACCCCCGAAACCGGAGAGTTGTATGGGGGATCTCTGTAGTTGATATCTAGGCAAACACATTTTGGAGAATGCATCGTACATCAAGACATCAGTCGAACTTCCATTATCAATAAGAACTCTCTGTACATCATAATTGGCCACTACGGCCGAAATTACAAGAGAGTCGTCGTGCGGGAGCCGGACTCCCGCAAGGTCATCATCGGAGAAGAGGATGGAGTTATTATCTTTCAGTCGCTTTGAAGCTTCATCTTAATCCCTTCTCCAGTTGGCGGGCCGGTGTACATCCCTACACCTCCGTTGGTAGGCCTTTGATTTGGCAATTCGGCCTCTTCGGGAGGTGGTTGGGGAACAGTTGCTTCCGACCGGGGCCCCTGGCGACCGATGTACCATCCCAGGTACCCTCTCTTGATGAGATCCTCAATTGCATCCCTCAGCTGGATGCATTCTTCTGTGTTGTGGCCGTGGTCCCGGTGGAATCGGCAGAATTTGTTCCTGTTCCTTGTGGAAGAGGAGGCCTTCATGGAACAGGACCGTTGGAGATAGTTTTCTTTTTCTATCTCCATGAGGATCTTTTCTCGAGGGAGGTTGAGGGGGGTATATGAGTCGAATCTTCCTCCTAATGCTCTGGGTTTGGGAGGGCTTCTCCGGCGGTCTGCATATTTGCCGCCGTTGTTATTGGAAGTTTGGGGACCTTGCCCCCTGTTATTCTTCTTCTTTGAAGGGGGTTTCCCTTCAATCAAACGTCGATTCGCCGCCTGCTCTTCAGCATCGGCGTATTTCTGAGCCCTTGATAGGAGCTCAGCATAGCTTTTGAGGAACTTCTTGTCTAGGAAAAAAGTAAGCCTGGAGGTTTGAAGCCCCTTCTTTAGAGCTAACATGGCCACGTGCTCGTTGAAATCGGGGATCTCAAACGTGGCCGCATTGAACCTGGAGATATAATCTCTCAGGCTCTCTCTTTCATTCTGGTGAAGGAGGAAGAGTGTGTCCGTATTCCGAGGAGTCTTGCGGCAGGTCCTGAAATGCAAGACAAATAATTTTTCTAACTCGGAAAAGGAATCGATGGTACATGGGCGCAGGCTCGAGTACCACATCCGAGCGGACTTCTTCAAGGTAGCCGGGAACGCCAAACAATACGTCGTGTCCGAAGCTCCTTGAATCATCATATGGGCTTTGAAGCTGCCCAAATGGTCAAAGGGGTCGGTAGTGCCGTCGTAGGGTTCCATCTGGGGAACCCTGAAGTGCCGAGGAATGTCCTCAGCCATAATGCGGTCGGTGTAGGGTGGGCGTAGATCACCCACAATCAGGTCCTCGGGATCTCTCTGATCCCGCATTCTCTGTTCTCGCGCCCTTGCCATCTCTGATTCGATGGCTCTGAACCTCCCGTCATAATCAGGAGTCTGCTTGGACGCTCTCTCCACCAGAGTGGAGTCTTCGGAGGAGGAAGAGAAAGTTTGCCTGGCCTTTTCCCTTTTTGTGGGGAATCGGCAGACCTAGGCAGTCTCGAAGTTCGACCTTCGGAGAGGGCCGAGAATGGGAGGAGGGATGCGCTGAATCCTTCCGTGGTGCTCTCCTTCTTCGAGATCGAGAGCTATATCTAGAAACAGCCGGTGGGTTTGCCACCGGGAAGGCTCTATCTTGAAACTCTTGAACCATGGCCGTCAGGTTGGCGACCTGGTTCAAAAGAGCTTCGAACTGCTGTGCTCCCACAGTAACCGTGGGAGGTGGAACATCGTTCACCTCCGGGGGTGCACCCCCTGAGACGAAGCACGACTCCGGCTTGTAGAAGCATTTTGGGCTTTTCCTCTTGCCATCAAAGAATTCTGTTTCTTTCCCTTGTCTGGGAGGGAGCTTAACTAATGTTAGTAAAACTGCCCCCTACCTGGCGCGCCAATCTATTGGCGTGGAGTCCCTGGATCGGCTGGTCGGAGCCGCTGCGTCGCAAGACCGCTCCCTGGTTCACCTACAGAACAAGTTCCTTGCCGGAGTTGTTCCGGCGGAGGACACTCCGATGCCTAAGTCAGTGGCGGATTCCAGCCACAGAATGGGGAAGATGTCGAGAGTGGAAGAGAAAAAGAGCTCTTGGAGATTGAAAATATGTATGTGCGAGATTATTCACGCGTACCTCTCGAGCCATCCTCATTATCCATATTTAAAAGATGGCCTCCGGTCTGTGGTCCGCTCTTTTTCCGGAGATCATGGGAAGCCATTCACTTCCATGATAGTCGATCGTGGGTTGTCAATGAGCAGTTCCGGCCAGATCAGAAGCATGGCTCCAGGAATTGCGCGCCATGATCATGGCATGATGAGTGTCGATTGTAACCGTTAGTTACAGTTTCTTTTTTGGAACAGATTGTGGTTCAAACTTCGAGTTTCCCTTGTATGGGCCAAAGGCTTGATATTTCCTCGAGGCCGGAGATCATGTCTACGGCGGGGACCGAAGTTCGTGTCTTCGGAAGTCGATGAGTAGTTCAGACTTCACCGGAGCCGAAGGTGCCACCTGAAGACTGGCCTTCGGATGCTGTTGTTCGGTATGAAACCTTGAGTTGCTTACAGTTGGCCTTCGCTTAGTCCGAAGTCCATAATCCGGTGAACCGTGGCTTCGATAAGTCGAATCGGAGCCTAGTTCGTAGCTGAACCAGGATATCCCAATACATGTGAATGAGTGTTTTTGGATAGGTGCAGTGCTTTTTCTGTAGCCCACTTTATACACTCTTTGGAACTACATGTAAATGAGCATTGATGAAATTAAAAGATAAATTTAAGATTTTTGTTGGTAAAAGTCATATAATCTCTGTCAACAGAGCTTATGGAATTACATGGAAATGAACTTTCATGACATAAAAAGACAAATCAAGATATTTGTCAGCAAAAGAGTAATATTATCTCTCCCCTCCCCATTCCCCTCCTACTCTACGGAACTACATGCAAATGAGCAGTTTGAAGTTAAAAAATAAATCCAAGATATTGGTCGGCGAGGTAGTTTTATCACACCTCTCTCATCTTTCAACATTAGAATGTGCTAAAAGGCTTAGAGGGAATACTGCATGCTAATTTGATAAAATTGTGCTCTAGATATAGATTGTTGGTGCTGGATATTAAATGGAGTTTGGAAACACCAATTTATCAGCAATCAGAAACATGCCTTTTATTTCTTTTTCTAATATTGCAGAAAAAGCTTAAGGTTTTGTGTCTGTAATACTCTCTTAAGGACTTAATTATCCGCCACAATACTGGGTTTCAAGGAAACTAATCCCTCGTATATGATTTCTTGACCTTAAATGTATCCTAACCCTTTGGATCATATCAAACACTACAGGTTCAAGCAAAATAGTTTGAAGAATTGAAAGTTGCCGATCATTAACGTACATTGACTTTGCAAATCCTATTAAATAATAGCTTCCAAGAACTTTTTACAACTCCATTCTACCGAGCACTTGTCAAAAGTTAGCTTTAAGATTTATATTGATGGTTTAAATTCATTAAATTTGTACCTAATATTCAAATGATGAATTTAGAAGCTAAACCATAACTCAATATCTTCCAGTATGTCCAACAATTCTAGGATGGATTCATGACCCAACCAATCAACTTGACACAAACCTTACAGGTTGAGTTCGATATAAATGGCCTCGAGTTGCAAATAAGATCGTCTTACTAAAACAACATATTAAAAAGGTCAAATTTCAGGTTAAGAGTTCTAACCCATTCAACCAATTTAGACCTTTTCAATAGCTGGGCTAAATCGAGTCAACCTAGTAACAATTTGCCTGGTTTACGAACTGTTACCATAGATCGGGCCTAAATAAATAAGAGGTCTAGTTCAATAATAATACAAACTTAAATAACCAGCTAGTATGCATGTTTTCATTCTAAATACATATAGATATATATAAAACCCATGGTAGACTGATTCGTGGACACAAGTTACTTAGTCTTCATTTATCTTTTATTTTTTGGTCCATTCATTTTGTTTTGATTGGAAGGTTGAGATTAAAAGTTGCAACTGATTGGTGCCATATGGGCTACTAAAAATGCTTTCAATAATAACTTCTTAATCTACATCATATTAAAAAGAGCATTGAGGGTCCTTTGGGTTTGAAAATTTTAACCGTGGATGGGATATTATTGATTCCCAAAATAAAATCTATTATATAATAATTTTGGCATGAGTTGTTTAGAAAAGAAAAGTATACATATAACTAACTAGTCCTATCGGTCTCATCTAAATCTCAAATTTTAACACAATGTTCCTCTTAGGTCTAACCTAACTAGCCTATCCATGCAACAAATTTATCCTCTCAACTCTATTTCCCTATCTAATAAAATTATCTCCCTCAACCTCCATCTTCCATATAGTAACCTTATATATGTTTGATATTCATTTATTTTTATTATTCTCTATTTTATAAATTTACATGAATGATCAAGATAATATTAAAAACAAGATATGATATAAATTTATATTAAAAATATCAAAAATTATTTTACTTTCATGTGTAATGCATTGCTAGAGCCTATTAAACAAAAAATATATTTTATTTTTTTCCATCCTCTTTTCTTTTGTTTCTTTTCTTGGAAAGGATTCTACCTCTTTCACACCTTTGTCTTTTCTACCTCCCCCTCTTTCTTCTTCCAATTATATCATTAATCTTAGAACTTCATTAACATCTATCATCCATCATCAAATATCACCTCGCTAGTCACGTACTGCTAGCCATACATTCCTTTTTTTCCTCTAAATTAGCTTTATGACCAATGGACATGCATTATTTATTTCTCCTTATCAAAACAAAGCCCCATCACCTTCCATCATTATTTTTTTGGTAAAAAGGTCAGCATTTTGCATATTTATAAAAAAAAGTATAATAATTTATCCAGGACACAATTAGTAGGAATATCCTACCAAACATACTAATAGAGGAATCTCAACATATACTAAGGCAAAGCCATGACTTGGAAGTTACAAAACACCGTATACTATGAAAAGATACCAATAGAAAAAGTAGTTTGGTACATATCAAGGGTTCCTATTAAGCTATTATTTACTAAGATCCAAAATATCCATTAAAAGTAATCTAGAAACCAGAGCCAAAAGGATCTACTATCTATGGTTGCCCAGTTGCTGCAGATAAACTCCATATTTGAAATTAAAAAGAGTAAATTATGAACCAATGAGCTTGTAAATAGTATATTAATCACCACCACAACAACATCCACAAGTAGACCTATTCAAATCTTAAATAGATTGCCAAACTCATCCAAGCTTAGAATGTATTGGACAAGCCAAGATCTTATTTTTAAGTTTGATGAGTCGTGCTTAGGCTTGAAATTTGAACCCATCCATTAAACAGGTCACGCACGGATTCAAGTAGACCTAGCCTGAGCCTTTTCTTTAACAATGAAGAAGGCTTGAGCCCGAGCCCGAGCTACCACCTTCTATTTTTCTCGGCTCTTTGTCTCCTCTTGTCTCCTCACCAGTTTGCCTCTGACATTTGATCAATAGGCAATGGGTTACAGCCATTATGGTGATGTAGTGTTTGCCATGTGTCAGAATCTAGGATAGGGTTGTTTAATCTTCACTCTAATCATGGTTGTAGGTGCTTAGTATAAATAAACCTTCTCCTTCATCTTTTTTTTCCATTTTCTCAATCAAGCCTTCTCCGTTCCAACTTTATTGCTATCAAAGAAATTCTCACTATCACTTGTGCCACCAACTTTTCTAGCTTCAGTACCATCTCCAACTAACTAAAGTCCACTTAGTCCTTTCTTATTCCTTTTTTTTATTGGTTTCTTTTGTTCTCCTATTTCTACTAGCCTTTTCTTTTAGTCTTCTTCTCCCTTTCCATCTTTTCACCTTTTCCTTAATTTCTATGGCCTTTGATGACAGTTAGATTAGAGGCAAAAATCATTAGGATGGCCTGGGTTTTTAATCATCTCCTCCTTGGATTGGGTCTAATTAAGGTCATTCCTCGGGTTACTACCATTCCAGGCTCCTCATCCTAACTCGAGTCTCCCAATTCATGTGCTTGGATAGCCTTATATGCAAGTTTTGAAGCTTCTACAGGCCGCCAACGAAGAGTTACATCACTAAGTCTGATTTGAGAAGGATTCAGACTTAATATTTTGGTTCTTCTATCTTTTGTCTAGAGCTGCCTGGTCAGAATAATTGGGTCACTAATGCTCCAAACTACTATCTTGGAATATATGAGAAGAATCTCTAAGCTGATCTTCATGTTACTCTCCACCTCTTCAACAACAACCTTTTGATTTCTACCATATCCTTCCAACTTAGATTACTCTGAACTTAGTTCAGATAATCTTCATCTTCATCATCCTCTATGATCTTCTTTAGATCATGTTGAGGTTCCCACTTTTCAAGACATTATTCATCCTAAAAAGGAACTCTTATGACAAGAGGTGGTGGTACTTCTCCCCTCGAGGAGGCTGCCAATTTATGGCTACACTCCTAGGTTTATTACTAGAAAAGCTATTTTTCTTATCTCATCAAACCTTCCTTGAGGTTTCGGTTAGCTCTAGGGAGACCTCTATTTTCATTGAATCAAAGAATGTACCCTTGTCTCGAGAACAAAATGGATTTTCAATCCCTGCTTGAGGTCAAGGTATCATTGCTACTAGAACTGGTAATCAAGCAGGTTTTCTACGATGCCGTCATAAGTGCAGCAAGTCCTCATGGTATAACAGATTGCCTTTAACTTATATTACTTTTTCCCTTTTTGTTGTTGACTGCTAGGCTAACCTCTATTTAATGTCATAGCAATGAGGTTGTTGCTGGAGTCAATCAAATTTGCCTTCAAGAAGAAATCAAGTCCCTCCCAAGGGGAGTCCTCTTTAGAGAAAACCAAGAAGCCGAGGATGACGACCCCTCCGTCAGCAATAATACTATCTCTCAGGACTTTTAGCATGGAGCCTATTAAAATCAATAATGAGACTAAAGTCACCATTAATGTGCCATTGAGGTTGGCCCCTCCAGCCTCCCCTAAGCCAAATTGAGCTAAGCCAAATTGAGTTCCCAGTCTGGCCATGCCCCCCAGCACACTCCAACACCACTATAATTGTCACCTACCCTAACTATCTTAGCTATGTTAGAGAGTCAAGGACCTTCATATGGATGCCTAAAAGCAGCAGCAAGGAAGCATATAGCAGGGGACAGCAACAAATAAGGAATTCTAAATAGACTAGGACTCCTATTAGTGGCAAGATTTTTCCTAGCACCAATTGGTTTTAACGCTATAATTTCTAGTGCTCTCCAATCTGATTTCAGCCAGGAATCCTTGTTTTGCTAAAGTCTTGGATGCCCTCTATTTGCTGGAAGCTTGGTCGGCCAAACAATAATATGGCATGGATGAGAGAGAGAGTCCTAGGCTATTAGGATTCTCTAGCACCAAGAGAAGAAGAACCACCTAGCTTGCATGGAAAAGAGTGCATTGTTTCTTCTTAGCATGAAGGCCCTCTTGGGTGGCATAAAGGAGAGAGGAGAGAGAGGCAGAGGTTAGGTTTTGAGAGAAGAAAGAGTTCCAATTAATTCCACTCTTTTAAGTTTACATGGTATGTTCTTTTATAGACTAAAGGTTCTCCTAATCCAATCAGAAATAGAAAACATGAATCAAATCCTAACTCTAACAACTTCCAAGGTTAATCCAATATGATTGCACTCAATCCAAACCTATGTACATATAACCTGATATGCTCTCATCCCCTTTGACCCAAACCCAGCCCAAACAAGGATCAGCCCCCTCGAGATCTAAATTTTCCTTAACCTCGAGACCATGCAGGGGTAAACCTCATCCTTATGACCAAATAGTCCTAATCCTAGAACCCAATTGGCCCTAGCCTCTTGGAGCCAATGCCATGGCCCCTCACCTGGTCTTCCAAGGCATGGTCTATCAAATCCATCAGCACCATACATGAGTGAAAGCTATCCCTTAGAAGAATCTTTGTAAGTGCATTTGACTAGTTCTCCTTCATATGTAATTTGACCAGCCTTACCTCAACTTCTTCTACTAGCTCCCTAACCTATGGTTCTTCACATCTATATACTTTATGCATGCATGATAGACCAGATTTTGATCCAAATGCGGAGCACTCTGACTATTACTGTGCAGCACCATTGTACTCTACTGCATCTCTCTAATAAGTCTCTTTAGCCAAAGCACCTTCTTAGTAGCCTCTATAATTCCTATATACTCAGCCTCTATGGTGGACAAGGTTATGAAAGTTGAAAGATTGATCTCCAAGAAACTGGCCCACCATTTATGCAGAAAATATAACCTATAGTATACCTCTTGTATCCAAATCACTTGTATAATTAGCATCAATAAATCCTTCCAATGGACATGAATCTTTAGTTGATTCCCAGGAGTTCCTCTCAAGTCCATCTTGTTGTCCAAAAATCAAACCAAGCCTCTGAATTCCATGTAGATTCCACAAGATCCACATCAATACCTTCCAGTGCTCCTTACCAGATTAGCCATATACCTGTTGACCGAGCTCACTACATGTGCAATATCTAGCAAACAAAATATCATAGTGTGCATCACACTTCCAACAACATTAGCATATGAAACTCTCCCATTATACTCTCTCTCTTCATCTGTTTGCTTTACAAGAGAGATATGAATAGGCAATGATGTCTTAACCGGTTTGGCCTTATCCATGCCAAACCTCTTTAGCATTTTTTAAATATATCCTCCTTGTGATAAGTGGAGAATACCCTTACTTCTATATCTATAAGTTTTCATCCCAATTATCTTCCTGGTCAGATCCAAGTCTTTCATCTTAAACTCTGAAGATAATGCGCTTTTCAATCCATTCACAACATTAGTACTTCTACTAGAATTGAGCATATCATCTATATATAAAAGCAAACACAATACATCATCCTCGTCCAAATCCTTCACATATATATAGTAATCATGCTCACATCTAAGAAAACTAAAGTCCAAGATAAAGGAATCAAACCTTCGATACCACTAACGAGATGATTGCTTCAAGCTATATAGTGACTTCTTGAGTACACACACCTTATCCTCCTATCCAGTCTTAATAAAATCTTTAGGTTGTCTCATGTAGATCTTCTCCTCCAGGTGCCATGTAGAAAGGCCATCTTCATGTCCATATGCTCCAATTCCACATCTTGCTTAGCTACAAGCAATAGCAACACTAGAATTAAAGTGTGATGTACAATAGGAGAGAAGATCTCTATGTAGTCCACTCTTTTCCTCTGTAGGTATCCCTTGGCTACTAGCCTTGCCTTGTATGTCACTCCACCTTACTCTAAAGGTTCCTTCTTTCTTGTGAACACCCACCTGGAGCCAATGGGCCAAACATCTCTGAGTAGATCCACTAGCTACCATGTTCGATTCTTTCTTAAGGATTCCATCTCCTCCATCATGCTTTGCATCCATGATTCACATTCTAAATTTTCTATGGCCTCTTTATAGCTTTCTAGATCCCCATTGGTAGTAATGAAAGTATAAGAGATGGTCTCATCGATGCCAAAGTGGATTGGTTTGCAGATGGTATGCTTAGACTTGTGTAGTGCCACTCCCACTGGGATATGTCCCAAGTCTATGTATGTGGCTCGAGTTGCACCTCCTCTAGATAGATGGCCCTCCTCACTAGTCCTCCATATGTGTGGGAATATGCCTACCCAACTCTACTTGAAAAGACACATTTGGAGTTAAAAGTTATAGGCACATCACCTGATTACGAAAGCTATCCAATGATATCCTGTTTTGCCTTTTCAACTTTATTTGCTCCATTTTGCCTTCCCGAGATACTCCTCTCATCAAATATGGCATCCCTACTTATTGTAAACTTCCAAAATTAAGGATCCCAAAGTAGGTATCACTTAACTCCTTGTGGATACCCAATGAAAATCAGCCTCTTCAACTTTGGATTTAATTTACTTCTTTCGATTGTCTCCATAAGTGCATAGGCTAGGCAAATAAAGACCTTCAGGTGGCCAAGCTCCTCCTTCTTCCCACTCTAGGCCTCCCCTAGAATTCCTCCATTGAGCTTGTGATTAAGAGACCTATTAACAATGAAACAAAAAAATGTTATAGCATCACCCCAAAAGAACTTTGGAAGTGATGCTTGCAAACCTCATGCTCCCGACCTTCTCTGTGAGTGTTCAATTCATCCTTTCCATGACACCAATCTGTTTGGTAGTCATTCTTACTATATAATAATGTTGATACAATTTTTCTCACAATAACTTTTGAATTCATGGCTTGTATGCTCCCTTCTATTGTTATATCTCAGGTACTTGACTGGTTTCTCTGTCTCCTTTTCAATTTCAGCTCTCCAAATTTTAAACCATGCAAACACCTCTGACTTTTTTATAATCAGATAGATCCAAACCTTTCTTAAAAAGTCATTAATAAATATAACGAAGTATTTTGCCCCACCTCAAGCTGAAATAGGGATTGGTTCCCATATATTTAAGTGCACCAACTCAAGCACTCTCTCTATGCTTGGTACTACTGGCAAACTTAACTCTGTACTATTTAACATATATGCAAGACTCACATAGGTCATCTTGCTCTCTTTTTAATGCTAGAATCAATCTTCTTTTGCTTAATTCAATGAGCCTTCTATCACTCATGCGATCCATCCAATAGTATCATAGTTGATATGCCAACTGCTCCTCTTATACTGCTGTAAGCACCTCTGCACCATCTATCATGACTATGCCCTCCATCCCATAAAGGTTATTGCTTAACCTCCCACCTCTCATCACCACTAAAGCTTCCTTAGTAATTTTCAAACACCTGCTGCCTGGTTGGCTACCAAATGCATAACCCCACTTCTCCAAGTAGCCTAATGAAATAAGATTTTTCTTTAGCTCCAAGATGTGTTTGACATTTATAAGTATCAGTATGACTCCATCATACATCCTCACTCTTATAGTGCCTATACCAAAAACCCTACAAGGGTGATCATCCCCAAGGTTAACACTTCCTCCATTAGCTTTAACATAAGTTGCAAACCAATCTCGTTGAGAAGTATAGTGGTATGATGGCACTTGTAATAATTCTAGGCTTTCTTCTAACTGCTCCAAAACTTTGATCTGCCCTTGGACTTGTCTCTAACCCTCTGCATCGGTCTTCCATACCTCTCGTTCATAGCAACAATCTTAGAATTAGGGATCCCTTTATAGCCTTCTCTCTCTATTCATTTGACCATAGAATGCCAACAACCTCCTTATAAACTAGTGTATCTTTCCTATACACCAAGGTTGCTATGAGACCTTCAAAAGACCCAAGAAGAGAATACAATAGCAACAATGCCCATTCTTTTCATCAATCTTTACATCAAGACTCATTATATCCAAGCAAACTTGATTAAACTTCGGAATATGACTGATGAGATTTTCTCTTTTCAAGCATCTTTAAGCTAGAGCTATCAATGGATCGAGTCCAGACCCGAGACCTGTGGGTATTTACCTAACAGGTCCAAGTCTGACGCTAAATTTGAGCTCGCTTACATGAACCCATTTAGCTATAGTTAAATGGGTTTGGGTCTGGATATTTAATATCCATACCCGACAGACCCAGAACCTGATTATATAATATAGCATTATATATTTATATATTTATATATATTAATATTATTATGAACCATTAGATCTTTGATCTAACGGTTCAAAATCAACTATAGTTATTAAAATAAAAGGACCATCGATTCAGCCCTAATTCCTTTCCATTCCCTGAAATTGAATCCCTTCCTCATCCTCGGGCCATCACTCCGTCCCTGCAACCTTGCCTCCCTCCCTGCCTCGACCAATGCCTCCCCCATCTCCACCCACCTCCAGATCAGCGTCCATCACCAACCATCTCCTCCTCATCATCGGTGGTTTTGTGTCATGCCATCACACCTCTCTCCATCCAGCCATCCACAACTCCATCTATTGGTGCTCAATTCATTCGTGCCTTGCCATCACCCAACATCATCCCCCACCAGCCACCACTGCTGTGACATCATCCCCCGCTGGCCACCACTACTTTGACATCATCCCCCATCTCTCCCTTCCTTGGATCCAAACCCCGTAGACAGTCATTGCTCCAACTTTGTCCCCCTCCAACCACCACTACTCCGACATCATCCCTCACCAACCACCGTTGCTCTGACATCATTCCCACCTCTTCCTTCCTCAAATCCGAGTCCCGTTGGATGCTACTATTCCAACTTCATCTCTCAACTCTACCTTTCTCAGATCGGAGAGCCACCAGCTGTCTCTACTCTGACATCGTCCTCCAACTCTACCTTTGTTGGATTCGAGTCCTGCTGGCCACCGCTACCCCGACATCATCCCCACGTAGTTGCCTTTCTTGGATCCGAGCCCTGCTGGCCACAACGTCATCCCTCGCCGGCTGCTGCTATCCCGACATCGTCTCCTCTCCCATCTTTGTAGCTTTGCCTTTCTCGGATCCAAGCCCCTGTCATAAAATAGATGAGATATTTGTTCTTAGTTTTATATTAATACATAGCAATGATAATCAGAGCATCAAAAGCTCCCTGAATTCTCAATTAGGCTAGAAATTGTATGATTCTTTTTCTTATTAAATTCACCTACATATGTTTCATGAAGCTATACTTTAAAATCTTGTACTTGGGCATTACCTTCTCTTTGGGTTCATTAGAATAAGAGGACATGATAAAATTGGATAAGATATGATACAATATTTTTATATTCAAACCTGAGAAATCTGACTGTGTATTTATAAGCATAATAACTTCACATTTATGTATTTATTTAGCAATATGACCTTACTGTGTGACCATCAAGGTTTAAACCCTGGCCCTCCCCCATGAATAAGCTCTTAATAGAATGTGAGCTGTAGTTCATGATGCCAATTTATAAGCTCCCTGAAATTTCAAATCTTGGCCCTCCTAATTTATAAGTGCCATCAATCCTTTTGTGGTGAGCTATAGTTCATGATGCCCTCCAACATTAATGTTCTGATATGAAATTTTAGATTTGCTTTGCTGAACGTGCTTATATGATTTGTTTTGAATCTCAAAAAATGTCAACTACTGAAAATATTGATATTGAAGTTGAACAAAATATAAGCACACCTACAGAGCTAATTAAAGATGAGACAACTAAATCTATACAAAACTACGTTGCTAGTCATAAAAGGAAGTTGATATCACCGGTATAGAATGATTTCACTAAACTTAAAAATTAAAATGATGATGACATTGCTAGATGTAATTGGTGTAAGAAGAAACTTTGTGATGGTAGTAGTAAAGGAACTAGCCACTTGAGAAAGCATCTTAATATATGCATTTTTAGAAAAAAAGAATGATAGAAGAATAGTACAATAATCAATTACTAAAGTCTTTGGTGATAAGGCAGCTCAACCTTACAAGTTTGATCAAGAAAAGAGTAGAAAAGATTTGGTAAAAAGGATTATCAAGCGCAACTACTCTTTTAACATGGTTCAACATGAGTATTTTGAACAATTTTGTCCTAGATTGAATCCAGATTTTAAGCTTGTAAGTTGTAACACAATTAGGAGTGATATATTGAATATTTACAAGGGGAAAAGGCAAAGTTATATGATTACTTTGATGCACTTTCTAGTACTATTTCCTTTACTACTAATATATAGACTTCTAATCATTCAAATGTTACACATATATGCTTAACTACACATTATATATCAGATGTTTAGGAATTGAAGAAAAAAATCATTGCATTCAGAAAGATTTCATATCTACATGATGGTGAGACATTGTTTAATTTTATTTCTGATTTGTTATTGGAGTGGAATTTGGATAAGAAAAATTTTTCAATGGTTGTTGATAATGCAAGTACAAATGATGTAATGGTTAGATAATTGAAAATATGGCTTTGTGAGAAATCATTACTTTTTTTATCTGGTGCATTGTTTCATGTGTGATGTCGTGCACATATTTTTAATTTGATCATTAAAGATGGATTAGCAAAAGCTGGACAGTTCTTGCAAAAAATTCGAGAAACTATGAGTTTGTTGAATAGATCACCTATTTCATATCAAAAATTTGAAAAAGTATTAGTTCAGTTAAAGTTGATAGATGCAAAAAAGGAAAGAAAAGATGTACCTAATAAGTGAAATTCAACTTATTTGATGCTTGATGCTTCCATTTTTTTGAAGGAAGCATATTATCAATTATCTTAATTGGAAAGAGGTTATAAATGTAATCCTTTAGAAGATGAATAGAAAGTGGCATGCATTATGAGAGATTGTTTGAAATCATTCTATGAAGCAACTAATCATTTTTTTGGTTCGAAGTTTCCTACTTCTAATCTATTTTTTTGGGATATTTATAAAATTTAGCTTAAGATGAGAGCATAGGAGAATAGTGAGCATGAATGTCTTAGATTAATGATAGGACATATGAGAAGAAAGTTTAGAAAATATTGGAAAGAATGTTCTTTGCAATTAGTAATTGCAACTATTCTTGATCCAAGATTCAAAATTGATATCGTAGAGTATTATTATGATCAACTGTATAGTTTTAGTTCTTTTGATTATATTGATAGAGTTTGTATAGTTATTTTGATTTGTATAATACATATCGGGGTGAGGAATTGCTGGTTGGGAATTCAGGTTATTTTGTATCAAGTGGTTCAACAAATGCAAATTCAAGTAAAAACCATGGGGATATATCTTTGGATGATGAGCATAATTTTAATAAGTGGTATCATCGATCTCATTCTTCCACTATTAGAGATTCTAATAAATTTGAGTTAGAAAAATATTTGGAGGAAGCTGCAGTTGCAGCCTAGATTGCCTTCACCTGCAGCCTTGGTGGGTCTGGGAGCTATGTTAAGTGCTCTAGAGAAGGTCGAGTCCCTCGCCTCTGGACAACCCCAGTCGGCCAGACTTGCAAAAAAGAACCTGGGCCGAGGTACCGGGCAAGATACTCCAACACTCAAGTTAGTATGACGATAAGGGCAACAACCCCTTTCTCATGGAGGTCAGGGCCACTAGAGAGAGGTGAGAAATCTTTTTTTTGTAAGTAGCAAGGGATTGCTTACCTCTTACCATGGCCAGAGATCCCTCTTACCTATATAGAAGATGACACCATGGAACGGGGTCTGAAGTCTTAGTAGAGCACTCCCCTGTAAGGGGAACAAGTCTGGTAAAGCACTACGAGTCAGGGTCTGAAACCCTAGTAGAGCGCTCCCTTGCATGGTGTGCAGGTTTAGCAAAGCACACCATGCAAGTTGTACCTTTCTAGCTATTGCAACAGGTTTGATGGGGATGGTGACACCACGCCTCTGAGTCACTATCAGGGTTCCCAGTCATGGTGCTAGAATCCAGTGACCATACATGCTCCGTCGAGGGTTGCAGCTTTTCTCGAGCTGTAACCCACCATGGCCTGTGGGAGGGATTCTCCTAGACCTACGACCTAGCCTGGCCTGGAGACCAACTCGACTACAAGCTCTAGCCAGTTTGGGGCTCTACTCGACTGGGAGCTGAACTCAGCCCAAAACTCAACTCGGCCAGGGCTCAACTCAGCCCAAGCTCAGCTCGACTGGGGCTCAACTTAGTTCAGCCAGGAACTTAACTCGACTTGAAGCTCAGCTTAACCAGGGGCTCAACTCAGCTCGGCCAGGAGCTCTACTCACCCTTTGGGGTCGACTCGGTCGGGGTTATCTGCCAACTAGGGCCTAGCCCAACCCAAGGTTGTCATGGTCAGGGTGGGACCTATAGGTGCCACATCGGTACTTAGCAACATCAGATGCCCCCCACTTTCAAACTCGGAGAGCACTATGGTCTTCCAAGCTCGAGACAAAGGGAGTAATTCGATATCGCCTATGTAAAGGGCCCTTTAGCTCGATATTAATTACTATGACCTCTAGCAATTCGCATATTGTCTATCAGCCAATACGGAGTCGCCACATGTATGGCAGGAAGCGGTTCGACATGATACCCTCGCATCCCCTGGTGCAGCAGTTCATAACTCGATGTGCCTCATACGATGGATGTTGCCACGTGCTCGGATCTCACCAACCGATGCGGGAAGAGGGCTACATCCAACCATTGAGCACAGCTTCAAAAGGGGCTCTCCATCATCTCTGGGAAGACATCTTGTTCTGTCGTGTACCTTGAGAACCATAGAGGAGAGGAAGAGGGAAAAGAGAAGGGGGGCTCCTCACTCACGTTTGAAACCTCGAACCACTACCTTTTGCAGGATCGTCCCTTCTCCTTATCCTTCCCTTTCTTCCCGATCGGTCCAAGGAGGGTGTTCTTCTTTGTAGCCCTGGGTCTTCTTTCCACCTTCATGTCCCTTAGGCAACCATGAGTTCTTCCGGAGATGGATGCCACTCCTTGGAGCTTGTCTTAGGTCCTTCGAGTACTATGGAGTCACCTCGGTCTAGGCCTCCTCCCTTGGATAGCAAGGAGGAAGACGCCCTTTTGTAGGTTGCCCGGGGGCCTCGCTAGATGGATGGCCCTAGTGACCTTGCTCTTACCCCACCCTCGACACCCTCGAACCTAGACCTAGCAGGTCCATCGAGCACCATCTTGACAATGACCAGGATGGATGTCCTTTGCCTTCAGAGGATATACGGGATCTCGAAGACCATCCAAATCTTGGCCCTAGGCCTGAATGAGAGGGTCACTTCGAGCGAGCCAAGTAGGATTGCCTTGTACAAGAATTTTTTTCTTACCAACTTCCAGCTCCCTCTCCATTCTTTCATTTTGTCCTTTTTATATAACTATAGGTTAGTCCCAAGCCCAACTCATCCCAAATTCCTTCAGGCTTGTCTGTTCCTTCATTATCCTGTGCTATTTTCATGGCATAGTCACATGATTTTCTCTCTTTAAAGCCCTCTTCATTCTGAAGTGCCATCCTATAGAGAAGGGATGGTGGTTTGTCATGCCCTAGTCGGAGACCCTCTGTTAAAGGGAGAAACTAGGTTTGGAGCAACCCTGATAGGTCTCCCAATCACAATGCCACCGTGGAGCTTATCAATCGAGAAGTGTATGACCAGCTTGTCACCTCAAGTATCCCCTATAAAAGGGACCTCCTCTCTGAGTAGAATCTCTTCGATGTCAGGATCAGCCCTGTCCGATCTCTAGGTAAGGGCTATGATGTATTTCCTTCAAAGGCATCTAATAACTAGCCAGATTTTCTTGCTGACGCAGACATGAAGTGCTCGGTTGACAAGATCCGGCAAATAACTCGAAGCGGACATTGACGGGCAGACCCATGAGGAATGGACAAAGAGGTCCCATGAGGGGAGGAGAGGAAGGCCCTAGCACCAACAACAAAGTTGGCCGAGGGCTTCACCCCACAGTCCATCGAGGCCATGGAGTTGCGGAAGGGGTCCCCCGAGCCCCAACCAGCCATCCTCAAGATCCCACCAACTCCACCATCCCCTGAAGTGGGCCTCATGCAAAGCTATAGAGGGTTCCAGCTTTGCCTATGTCTCCTACAGCGATGAGGATGCAGCTACCGATCGAGCCCAACACTGGCTAGCCCTTCTGCAACAGCAGATCCGCCACCCAGGATGGCGGAGGTTTCCATGATGATGCCGCCTCACATATTAGTCACCCTCAATGCCGAGTTGGCTGAGAGGCTACTTGACTTCATTTTGCAGCCCCAAGATCGAAGGGAGAGGGGTGACCATACCGTGGGTGCCACTATCACGAGGATCTTCCCCCATCTACTACCAATAAGTGTTCTATGCCTCCGCCAAGCTTAAGGTTCGAGAGACAAGGGAGTTGACTATCCCTTTCACTCTGGCTACTGCCTTTAGGTTATTCAGGATGCCTTCCTTATCAAGGAGATGTGCCAGCAACTGGCCAAGTGAGAAGAAGAATCCCAACATCGAGTCGAGATTGTGTCGCGAAGGCCAAAGCCATGGCAGACCAAGTGTTGGGATAGGAGGCATGAATAAAGGAGCTAAAGACCAAGCTCTAGGACTCATGCAACTCTATCACTGAGCTCAAGGAGCGGGTGAGCGACTGCAAGCTGGAAGTTGCCAAGGAGGAGTACATCGCCCTCCTGGAGGATCGCTTTGTCGAGGCTACCACCAAGTCCATCCGTTAAGAGGGGCAAATTTGCACCCTTCATGTGCAGCTCGCATCAACCAAAGATAAGGCCACAGCCACTGAAAGGAAGGCCATCACCATCGAGATAGTGGTCAGGGCTACCAAGAAAGAAGGGCTTAGGCGATCGCATGGTACAAGGCCTCAGTGAAATTCGAGGACAAGGTAAACGAAGCAATCTGTTATGCCTTCTACAAGAGCTTTGATGAGTGCAAAAGAAAGATGGCACAGGCCTTTTACCTTCCAAATTTGAAGGACATCTTGCTGTTGAACCCGAGGAAGCGGAGGGAGGAGCAGACACCCCCGCTCGAGATGATCCAGCCAAGATCACCATGGTAACTAAGCCCAAGGCTGACCCGATTCCTTCCCGGGAGTCCCAGGCCACCAAGCTATCACAGGGTCAAACCGATCGAGCTTAGTGCAGGAGACTGTCATGCAAGTGATGGCCAATATGGGAGCGATGATCGATGCCACTGTGGAGGCCCTCATGCCCAATGGGGTCCTGGCTCTAAGCTCTGACCAATAAGTGCCTGTGATGTAATTTCTCTTTTTTAGAATATTTTGTAAAGTCCCCCAGCTTGTCGGGGGGCTCTTCCCTTTTTAAAGTCTTCTTATCAGAAATGAAGATATCTTATTCGAACATTGTCTCACTTCTTTTTCCTTCTTTCTCTCGTTCTTCCTTTTTTTGCTACCACCTCATTGACCTCCACCTGGCTCCTAACAAGATGGGCGGAGGATGGTGCTGCGTTAGGGCTCGTCCAGCTACCGATCGGATGGTTAGGTGGGGATACTGTAGAGTCATCCATGTCAAAGGACGGTACTATGGAGCATCCCGCTAGACTTTGTCTGACATCAGGTCAGACAAATAGATGGGTGCTGCAGACTAGGCCACCCGAAAGGATGGTGCTGTAAAGCATCCTGTCGACATCATCTACTTCCAGCTAGATGGATGACGAGTGTTGTGGAGCATACCACCCAAAGGAATGATGTTATAGAGCAACCCGTCGGCTTTCGCCTGACTTCAAGTTAGATGGATAGGCATGGGTGCTGTGAAGCAGATCATCCAAAAAGATGGTGCTATGGAGCAGACCGTGTAGAGCATCTTATAAGTGCATAAATACTAGCCACATTAATTTATAAATCAAATTATCCTTATTTAATTAAAATTTGATACTTTTATGCAATGTTTTAAGAAAAGAATCCTGCCAACATAAAGAGCTCAGTTTTTGGAGTCCAATGGTGTAAATGGTTCTCCAATCGGACTTCAATTGAACTGGAAAGTGGATTTTGAAGTAATTATTAGGGAATTACATGAATATTGGAGCAGTCGGTTCATCATGGACCGACTGAATGGTTCATGGAAATGTTGTATGGTCCAAGGCTACTATTCTTGCTGGTCTACGAAATAGATCCATGGACCACAGATCAAACCGAGCACCATTCTCATCAGGAAAGTTGCGGAACTCCTCCCCACACCATCGAGAGCCTCCTTGTGGTCGGGAACATGCCGGAGAACCCTCCCATGCCAGAAAAATTCAAAGAAAATCCATGGTCATCTTCTTCCCATCTTCTCAGCCGGCCACCCCATTCACCATCTGTTGTTTTTCATCCACCAGTCGATCTCTGCCATGTTCATTGCCAAGATGAACCGCCTCATCGTGCTCATCACTGGACCAAGTTGCTGTCCAGTTCTCCATCCCTGCAGTCCACCCCTCAACCGTTCCTCACTAGCCTGAGATGCAAACTACCATCATTTTCGCCATCATCGCCTTCATCCTAGTTCGTCGCCGCTCCTTACTAGACGAAGCTTGCTACCGACCAATCTTCGTCATGTCTCTTCTCCTCTTTCGGATTACCACCACTGCATCCTTCCCACGAGCGCTGCCCTCTGGCTATCATCCCCATCACTATACCAGCCTGCTTCATGTCAAGACCAAGAATTGTGTCGGTTTCTCCTTTGGATATTTCATCATTGTTGACAGATCATGGTTATGGCCATCGCTTGTCGACCCCTTCACTGAGCACCACATCAACACTAATTTTTGTCGGGAGATTGGATGTCCGAATAGAAAAGCAGGAAGAAAAATCGACCACAGACTCTACGGGGATAACACCAGAATTTAATTTTTGAGATGGGAAATAGAAAAGTGAAGATCATGCGAGATAAGAATGCAAAACTGAAATGGATGCGGGATAAGGATAAGGAACCGAAGCTGTTGAGGCAGATCATGATGAGAAACCAACACGATTCCTATATGGGCCCGATGCATTCCCCTGCTCCTAGATAGGAGCATCATCTCTTCGCTATCGGGGCATATATCGACACATTCTACTTCCAGCCTCCTTTCTTCTTGCCCCCTTCCCATCTCTTCTTCCCATCTCTACTTACCTCCATTCTACTTCCAGCCTTCTTTTCTTCTTGCCTACATTCTACTTCCAGCCTCCTTTATTCTTGCCCCATTCCCATCTCTTCTTCCCCCTTTCTTCCACCCTTACAATATACAAGGAGAGTAAGCTGAGAGAAAAAGAGCTCTGTCAGTTTTTTTTATTTTTTTAACTCCAAGCCTTGTTAATGGCTTAGGAGTTAAACCTTTTGTGATTAAATTAGTTTTTACAATAAAAATTTATTTTTCTTATTTCAATTTTTCTCATAATTTTTTTTATTTCAGCATTAGGATAGTTTAATTTTTTGTAATTTAAATTCTTGCAATTAAATTCTTGTAATTAGTTTAGTTTAATTTTTATATTTTAAATTCTATAATTTATATTTCAACAAGTGGTGTAGGATTGATTTTAACTTTTTATATGATTTTTAAAGTTTTAATTTAGATCATGTCTAGCTAAGCGAAACCCTTAGGGTTGGCGATGAAGCTAGACCATGATTAGAAGCCCTTTTCTTAGATCTCTTATTGGGCTTTAATTTTTTTTAAGAGCCTCTCTTCCTTTTTAAGCTTCTTGCTAAGAGACTTGATGGATTATAGTTGGATTTAAATCCTTTCATAATTTATACTTGATTCGATACAAGGAGGGTAACAGTTATAAGGCTCTCAATATTTTTTTTACACTTTTCTCTTCTTCCTTGTGAAACCTTGATGGATTATAGTTGGGTTAAAATCTTTTTATAATCCATACTTGGTTAATACAAAGAAAGAAGTTGGAAGGATGTTATAAGAGGGATCATTAGAAAGGCTGTAAGTCATTGATCTAGTGGATTCAAAAGTCCTAGATTTTTTAATTTTTTATTTCATCAAATTGATTAACTTTTACTTATCTTTGTTGAAGCTTACCTAAGCAAGGGTTTGAACATAGTTCAAATATAAATTTCTCATGAAATCGACCCGTACTCGCTGGACATGCTACTCTATAAACCGTGCGCTTGCGGTCAAACTTAAAGTTCATAACAAGTTTTTGCTGCCATCATTGGTCTCCATCACTACAGTCCGCCCTTAGCCGGAGTCGTTGTCCCACAAGCACCCTTCACCGAGCACCACATTAGCACTAACTTGTTGGGAGCTTGGATGTCTGAATGGGAAAAGAAAGGAAGAAAGATCGATCATGGATTTTGGGTGGATAACACTGAAGGAGTTTGATTTTAAAATATATATTATGAGTGGTTGTCGAACGAGTATGGGATAAGAATGCATAACTAGAATAGGTATGGGGATAGGAATGTGGAACTGAAATAGGTACATGATAAGGATAAGGAATCGAAGCTTTTGAGGCAGATCACGATGAGAAACCAACGCGGTTTCCATACGGGCTCAACTCGTTCCCTTTCGCCTATATAGGAGCATTATCTATTCGCTACTGAGGAGATATATCGACATATTCCACTTCCCACCCATGTTTTGTCATCTATTTTTTGCCCCATTTCCATCTCTTCGTCCCAATTTATTCCACCCTTCCAATATACGAGAAGGAGAGTAAGCTGAGGGAAAAAGAGCTCTGTCAGTTTCTTTGTTTTATTTAACTTCAAGCCCTATTAATGGCTTAGGAGTTAAATCTTTTGTAACTAAATCCTGTCGGACTTCGCTTGACTTTGGATCGGATGGATAGGCATGGATACTGTCGAGCAAACTATCCAGAGGGATGGTGCTATAGAGCATTCCATCAGACTTCACCTAACTTCGGGTTAGACGGATAGGCACGAGTTCTATGGAACAGACCATCTGGAGGGATGGTACTGTAGAGCATCCCATTAGACTTCACATGACTTCAGGTCAGACAGATAGGCACGGGTGCTATGGAGCAGACCATCCGAAAGAATGGTGCTATATAGCATCTTGTTGGACTTCACCTAACTTCGGGTTAGATGGATAGGCACGGGTTCTATGGAGTAGATCATCCAGAGGGATGATGCTATAGAGCATCCCATTGGACTTCACCTAACTTCAGGTGAAACAGATAGATAGGCACAAGTACTATGGAGCAGACCATCTGAAGGGATGGTGCTATAGAACATCCCGTCGAACTTTACTTAACTTCAGGTCAGATGGATAGGCACGAGTGCTATGGAGCAGGCCGTCTAGAGGGACGGTCTGTAGAGCATCCCATTAGGCATTCTTTGAAGAATGAGATCGAGAAGTTCAGTCAAAAAGCACCTTAATTCCACTTCCAGACAAGAAATATACATCACCAATAGTACATTTTCATGTTCTTAGCATTCCATGTCCACAGGATTTGGGTACCATCAAAGTCAGCAATCCGATATGCTCCTTGGTGCAGTGCTTCGACTACCCGATAAGGGCCTTCCCAATTTAAAGAAACTTGCCATGCTTGGCCGGCCAGGATACCTCTGCCCATCTCAGGATGAGGTCCCTCGAGTGGAAGGACTTGGGTCTCATGCATAGGTTGTAATATCAAGCCACCTGTTTCTAGTATACGGCCATGCAGAGACAAGCCTTGTCCCTTGTCTCATCCAACATGTCAAGGTTGAGAAGTAGACATGCTAGGCTACTTGACTAGTCGAACTGCTCTACTCACAACATTGGTAGGCCGACCTCCATCGGTATTATCGCCTTAGTGCCGAAGACCAAGTTAAACAGTATTTTGTTGGTTGAAGTTCGAGGCATAGTATGGTAGGCCCATAGCACACTAGGGAGCTCCTCCTCCACCTACCCTTGGCTTCGTCTAGCCTAGTACAAAGGCCTTGGAGGATTGTTTGGTTTATCACCTTGGCCTCCCTGTTAGTCTATGGGTGGCTTACCGATGTGAACTGTGATGCACGTCGCTACGCATCGATTTAAAACCTTGAATCCACTACTCTTAAGAGTAGAATAGTGGGAGTAAAAGTCGAATCCATAGGGACTTTGGGTTATTCCGAAAAAGAACTTTTCAACACCAATGCTAATATTTACTAATAATAGAAAAATATAAATCAACTAACTAAGATAGATAATAAGAAAATATAAATGCAGAAGATAAGAATCTCAAAATTCTAACTGGTTACTTGCTAGGTGGGCTGGCACTCCACTTCTATGTGATCTGTATATTCCGATCTAGATATAATCTATTTCTGGCGATCACGACCTGTACCTGTTCGATCACGGCCCGTTCTCCTGAAATATAGATTAGTCAGAAATCGGATACACACAAATTATAAAAATCTTTTAAGAGATAATTTATTCCAAGGGCATAAACTGTTCCTATTGAATACAGCTTGTCCCAAGAACATAAACTATGCCTAATAAGAATTAAATAAAGACTTATGATAATATTAAAAATAAACTCTTTTATTTCATAGAAAGTAAGTACAAAAGATTAAAAATAAAATAAATCCCCTATGAGCGGAGAATGGAAGTCTCCCCAATCCTCCCTCAGAGCGAAGAATGATCAAATATTTTATAGATGAAAAACACTGTCGGGTATTAGGTATTAGAATAATAAAAATTAATCCAACTTTATTTAATTAAAATTAATACTTTTTGTGGTACTTTGCAGGAATTGACTTCATAAACATATAGAACTCGATTTTAGGAATCCAACGGCGCAAACCGGACCAAAATCGAAGTTCGAACGAGCTTGAAATCAATTTTAGAAGACTTTAACACGGATTTCAAAGCAGCACTACTTTTGGAACATCACTTAAACTCTTTTGGCTGGCTCACGGTGGACTGGCTAAATGGTCCACCGCATGACTCCTTGGTCCACGGCTGCCATTACCCACGGTCCATGGGCAGAGCCGTGGACCACCGAGCTCCGTTTGTGCCGAAACTTGCCGGAGAGCTTCCCTCGGCGCCGCCCAAGCTTTCGCCGACCTCATCGCCGGTCGGAGAGCCCTGCATGGCCAGAAAATGGCCGGAGAAAGGGGTGCTACCCTTCTCCATCTTCTTCCCGAAGCCGTCCAGTGCCTCGCCAGTCTCCGCCTAGCCATGCCACCATGCCCATTCTAGCGCACCGTCCCCGCGAGCCGCGAAGCCTCTTGTTGCCGCGTTGCAGCCACCGTCCGCTCCAAGCCGCCGGCTTCTTCTCCTCTTCACGGCCATTCCACCGCGCACCTCTCCCGTGTCCGCTGTCAGCCGTAGTCACCGCCGAACTGGATCTCTTTCTTTCACGGTGTTTCTTCCCTCTCCGGTCCCAATGTGAAGTCTTTGGCAAATTGTCAAGAGGAAGAAATTGGATGTCCAAAGACACTGTATAGACGCGGGGTTGTGCGATAGAATTTTTTGAATTTGAGGTGAGATACGGACGAAATCGGATGAGGAGGGAGGACGCGGAGGAGGATATGAGGATAAGCATAAGAAAAATTGAGTTGATTAGGATGAGAAAATTATTGCGGTTCTTATACGGTCCCAACACGATATTTCTTATCATCTATAAATCTCGGAATCATCCTACGCTCAGAGAGAAAGGTTAGAGGGAGATTTCGTTCCATTCCATTTTCAATTCTCGTATTTTTTTTTTTTTTGTGCAAAACTGATATCTATCTAGATCATCTTCTCATAATTTCATTGTAGTGCTTGGCACAGGATTTATTTTATTTTTAATCTTTTGTAATCCTTTTCTATAAAATAAAAATAGGTTTAATATTTTTATGAATCATTTCATTCTTATTAAACATAGTTTATATTCTTAGAACAAGCTGTCATCAATAGATACAGTTTGTGCTCTTGGAATAAATTATTTCTAGAAGGAATTTTCATAATTTGTATGTATCCGTCTTCACCAAGAATAGGTTATATCTTGATCGAAACGTACGTATCTCATAGAAGTAGAGTGCCAGCCCACCTAACAAGTAACCAGTTAGAGTTTCGAGATTTTATCTTTTGCATTTACATTTTATCTGTCTTAGTTAGTTAATTGATTTATATTCTGTTATTATTAAATATTAGTTTTCTCTTCAAAAATTCTTTTTGGAATAACCGAAAGTCTCTATGGGTTCGATCCTTACTCCCGCTATCCTACCTTTTAGAGTAGTGGATTTAAGGTTCTAAATCGGTGCGTTGCGACATGCATCAGATTTTTGGCGCCGTTGCCGGGAACTTTTGGTATTATTCTGAAAAAAAAATCAAAAATTTTTTTTTTTAAAAATCAACAATCCAAAAATCCAAAAAAATTCAATTTTCAAAATTTTAAATTTGAATTTTCAAAAAATTTCAAAATTCAAAATTCAAAATTTGAAAATTAAAAAAATTTTAAAAAATTAAAATTTATAATCTTGAGTGTCCTGACATAAGGTTGCCCTCGCATAACTGTGAGGTTATGTTGAATGGTTGTCCTAGGATACAAAAAGGATGAACAAAAAAATTTTGTGTTTTTTACTTTCCATTTTTAGATTGATTTAGGTAAATTTATCTTTTCTGCAAAATCAAAAAAAATATTACACCGACATTTCATAATTTATTAGGATTAGAAATTTAATCACAAAAATTAAAAAAAAAAAAGTTTACTTTTGTTTGTTTATAACTTTTATTTTGAACATCTTAGTTGTTGCATTTCATAATTCCATAATCGCATTTCATAATTCCATAATCAACTTAAGGGCACAACCCATTAATCAGATAAGGTGGGGAGATCAATACCCTTCCTTAGCCCACAAACCATAACCCAACATTTGCATTGACCCAAGCCTTTAATTCTAAAATTAATTAGATGTCAACCCTAGGATTTCGAGCTCAATAGGACAAGGGAACCCTAGAGTTGGATCGGGTTCAGATCATTTAATTGCTTAGTGTCTAAGAAAGTGGTTCAGGGACAAGAGCCTGAAGGAAGTGCATTGGTTCCGCTTACCTGGCCAATATTTAATTGGTGTCTAAGACAAGCGATAAGGGAACCTTCACCAACCTTACACTTACCTGGCCGAGTAGTTAATTGATCTTGGACTTGGAGTACTCGAAGGTAACCTTCGATTAGTTAGGAGTTGTCTAGATTCAGGTTAACCCTAGGATAGTGATTTTGATTTGTTTCACTTGTTTGAAATAAATAAATAAATAAATAAATAAATAAAATAATTTCTTTTCTTCTCTCTAGTTTAGGACTCTCTTAGAAGTTTTTCCTTTAGACATTTTCTCTTTTTCACCCTTTTTTAAAAAAACAAAAATAAAAATAAAACAAAATTAAAAAAATATCCAACCATGTACCAATTTCCTGAGTCTAGGTATGACCAAATTTATTAAGATCAAATTCAAATGGCATACAGATCAGGAGAAAATTTTGATGCTTATAACCCAAGTTGGGGGGCTCAATTCGATTTTTCGTGGCAACCACACCCAGTAGTCGCCCCGGTACCCCAGTTAGATTTTTCGTGGCAATCGCACCCAGTAGTTGCCCCGGTATCCCAAAGACCTTCGTTCGCAGATGCTTCTTATTACAATCCGTCCTATTCAGATTATCAACCTTCTCCTTATAGCCTATCTCTTTAAGAAAAGGTTTTACAAGCACTAGACCAGCTTGAAATTAGTCAGAACCTACTTAAGATTAGTCAGAACTCACTTCTTCCTTAGACTAACCTAGAAACTGATAGATTTGCCCAATTTCAACAACCGATCATGCCTCAGCAGCAATCTATCGATGAGCTTAATATATATGCCTCGATTGAGGCAAAGAAATCAAACTGGTGGGATGAACTACTTCCATCATCATCTTACTCACCAATGACTTCCTTTGATGATGATATGATGGAATTCATTGAGGCTCCCCAGGAATCACTAGTAGGGGAAGCCATACCTCTTAGTTATCCCCAGAACTCATTAGATCCCTTTATGGCTCAATATGAGGTAGATGATTTTAGTGACGATGAAGATATCATAGGGAGGGATAATCTACATGACACACCACTTTTCAAACCCACCCCACTTTTGACGGAACAAGTTGAGCCAACACC
This sequence comes from Areca catechu, assembly GCA_021397845.1. NCBI lineage: Eukaryota > Viridiplantae > Streptophyta > Magnoliopsida > Arecales > Arecaceae > Areca > Areca catechu. The sequence goes on from CM038043.1 coordinate 19,095,031, forward strand.
TAGCCCCCCAATAGCTCCTCTGTTAGAATCACCACTAGATTTAGAATTAACACCGCTTCCTGTCACACCTACTGACACCCCACCACTAATCTCTAATCGGGAAGACCTAATAGTTGGTGATCTAAAGATGCATAGACAAGCTGTAGGATGGGATGTGTATGACATGAGGGATAATGATCTTAAAGAGTTTGACACTGATTTTTCTATATTTAGCACTACTTTCGAAGATCGTCTCCAAAATCTACCTGTTATTCTGAAACGATGTATGAAAATAGACCTACAATTAACCTGGATAAAGTGCCATCAGGAAGGGATGATATCAAGACACATCATACCCAAGAATGGGATTAGGGTAGACCTTTTTAGAGATCAAAAAATTTTTAAGCCCCCACCCCCACTCTCAGCCCAACACACACAATCCCTTCCAATCTTCAACAAAATTATTCTAGAATTTTTTAATCTTGGTTTAACATGCTTACCTCCTTTATTCTCTGAATTAAGGATAATCGTCGTCGTCGAATACTCTACGAACGTTTTTATGCCATGTTGACAAGGCCTCCTGATTTGCCTGTCTTTTAAAAATTTTCTTGAGATAAAAGGGCATCCAATGTTCATACCCTGCCAGGTTGTACCCTTCTTAGTCTTTACATTATTAGTACCTCTTCCATTGGGGACAATGAAAATTAAGTTGGGAGTTTTGTGTACAAGCTTTGTCTCGAATTGAAAATAATCAAGCTCACTAATTGATGAGTGATTAATGGTTTAGAAATTTTAGAGATGCTGAGGGATGATTTATCAAGGAAACCCTATAAATGGTAGAGTGTAGTCCAGAAAATTTTAGAAGAGTAATTCCAGACCCTTCGACCTATCGATCTTGATAATGAATCTTACTTATTTTGGTATAGGCATCATAAAAAGTTCCAGTTAAAAAAATTCCCGAGTTTAATAAAGGTTTTTAGCATCTCTCACTGAGTAACCGGGCCCCTTCGCCTAAATAAGCGTTGTTCGCATCAAAAAATGGGGATGTAAAGAAATTTTTTGTAGAGTTAGTCTTGACTAAACCTTTTTGACTCGAGTCAGTATGCCCGAGGGATGTTTTACACCTAATGCCCTAAAGCCAACTAGTTTGGAAGTCATTGGCTTAAAGCTCGCTACAAGGGTTAACTAGAAAGCAAGATGTCAGGACATTGCACTGGCTCTATGCTTAAGAAAAAAAAAATAAGGGGGACAAATAAATATTGCACCAAAACCAAAGTAAGTTAGAAGATTTAGAGAGTAAGATCGAAAGTTGGGAAAAGAACAACTCTTAGATCTTCTATGAACTTCACTCTACCACTAAATGGGTGAATTGGTAATATAATGAAGTACCTTTTTAATGGTCAACCGGGTATCCTCTGATTTTAGAGTTATGATTTTCATTTTATGGACCATCTTAGTACACAAGACTCATTCATTTCCTTTAATCGGGACAAGCAAAGTTCAAGTTGGGAGATGTGTTAGATATTAGAATAATGAAAATTATCCAACTTTATTTGATTAAAATTAATATTTTTTGTGGTACTTTGCAGGAATTGACTTTATAAACGTGTAGAGCTCGATTTTAGGAATCCAACGGCGTAAACCGGACCCAAATTGAAGTTCGAACGGGCTTGAAATCAATTTTAGAAGACTTTAGCATGGCTTTCAAAGCAGCACTACTTTTGGAACATCACTTAAACTCTTTTGGCTGGCTCACGGTGGACTGGCTAAATGGTCCACCGCATGACTCCTTGGTCCACGGCTGCCATTACCCACGTCCATGGGCAGAGCCGTGGACCACCGAGCTCCGTTTGCACTGAAACTTGCCGGAGAGCTTCCCCCGGCACCGCCCAAGCTGCCGCCGACCTCATCGCCTGCTGGAGAGCCCCGCATGGCCAGAAAATGGCCGGAGAAAGGGGTGCTGCCCTTCTCCATCTTCTTCCCGAAGCCGTCCAGTGCCCAGCCAGTCTCCGCCCAGCCAGTCGCCACCCAGCCACGCCACCATGCCTGTTCCAGCGCGCCGTCCCCGCGAGCTGCGAAGCCTCCTGTTGCCGTGTTGCAGCCACCGTCCACTCCAAGCTGCCGGCTTCTTCTCCTCTTCACAGCCATTCCACCACGTGCCTCTCCCGTGTCCGCTGTCACCCGTAGTCATCGCCGAACTGGATCTCTTTCTTTCACTGTGTTTCTTCAGTCTTCCACCGGTCCTAATGTAAAGTCTTCGGCAAATTGTCAGAAGAAAGAAATTGGATGTCCAAAGAATGCAGTGTTGTGCGATAGAATTTTTTGAATTTGAGATGGGATACGGATACGGAGGGATTCGGATGAAGAGGAAGGACGCGGAGGAGGATACGAGGATAAGCATTGAAAAAATAGAATTGATTGGGATGAGAAATCATCGCGGTTCTTACACGGGCCCGACACGATATTTTTTATCTATAAATCTCGGGGTCATTCTACGCTCAGAGAGGAAGATTAGAGAGGGATTCTATGCTCAGAGAGAAGATTAGAGAGAGACTTCATCCCATTCCACTTCTAATTCTTGTATTTCTTTTGTGCGATGCTGATGTCTAGCTAGATTATCTTCTCGGGATTCCACTGTAGTGCTTGGCACAGGGGATTTATTTTATTTTTAATCTTTTGTACTCCTTTTTTATGAAATAAAAATAGAAATTTCTTGTCAATATTTTTATGAATTATTTCATTCTTATTAGGTATAGTTTATATTCTTGGAACAAGCTGTGATCAATAGATACAGTTTGTGCTCTTGGAATAAACTATCTCTAGGAGGAATTTTCATAATTTGTATGTGTCCGCTTTTTGACTAATCTATATTCCAAGAGAACGGGTCATGATTGAACAGGTACGGGTCATCATCGCCAAGAATAGGTTATATCTGGATCGGAATGTATGGATCTCATAGAAGTAGAGTGCCAGCCCACCTAATAAGTAACTAGTTGGAGTTTCGAGATTTTATCTTTTGCATTTACATTTTATCTGTCTTAGTTAGTTAATTGATTTATATTCTGTTATTAGTTAAATATTAGTTTTCTCTTCAAAAATTCTTTTTCAAAATAACCCAAAGTCTCTGTGGGTTCGACCCTTACTCCCGCTTTCCTACCTTTTAGAGTAGTGGATTTAAGGTTCTAAATCAGTGCGTTGCGACATGCATCATCGGGCCTGCGTGGGAACCGCGGTGATTTCTTATCATAATCTGCTCCTCAATCTTGGCTCTATCTCCCTATCCTCGCACCCGTTCGCGCGATCCCATTAACGATTCCACCGATCATGCACCCGTTCACGTGATCTCCATTTCTTATTTGAACAAAGTCCTCCTTATCCAGCATCTTTCAAACATCTAGCTCCCGACAACAATGATTCGAACATCATCCAAAAGTGGGCGGCTGCATCGACTAGTGGCAATCTTGAATCGGTGAGAGAGCATCAAACATGGAGGAGACTAGCTGGATCTTGGAGGCTGTAGACATGGCTGGTGGCGGAGAAGAGCCCGTGGGTGGAGCAAATCAAGTAGAACAGTGACTTTCGTGGCTTTGGAGGTGGTAGCATAGACTTTCTGGCCATGGAAGGCTCTTGGCGATGCGAGATCTAGCGCTGACATCTTCTCCAGCCAACGGTGGAATGGGCAGAAGCTCCGACGGGTTAAGCGATGGCTTGGATGGCATGGGACGGTGAAGAGAAGATGAAGAAGGGCAGCAGCCCTTTTCCGGCCATTTTCCGGTCGTTAGGAGCCTCTCCAGCCAGCACGGAGGTTGGCGACGGGTTGGGTGGTGTCGGAGGAAGCTCTCCGGCAAGTTTCGAAGCAAACGAAGCACTGTGGTCCACGGTCCTGCTCCGTGGACCACTGTTAATGGCAGCGGTGGACCAGCGAAAGATCGGTGGACCAATCAACTGGTCCACGGTGGACCGGTTATAATATTGTTATTGCTTTGAAATCTGTGCTAAATTCTTCTAAAATTGACTTTGAGCTCATATGAACTCCGATTTGGATCCAGTTTGCGCCGTTGGATTCCATAATTCAAGCTCTACACAATGATGACCTTCTTTCCTACCAAAAGATATACAAAAGTATCAATTCTAAAGATAATTAATTATTAATTAAATACTCTTATATATATATAAAATATAATTATCAAACTGGTGGTAGATGTTCAGGTCGGCACAAAACTCCCTAAATGTCTGGTTGTCAAATTGTCACCCATTATCCATGATGACGGTATGGGGAGCCCAAAGAGGCAAATGACAGACTTACAGAAAAAAGATTTCTCTGTCTTTAGTTATTCATGCCATGGGCTCCATCACCACCTACTTGGTGATGTAATCAATGGCGATGATCAAGTATTTTCACTGGCCAGACGTCGATAGAAATGGCCCTAATATGTCCATTTCCCATTAGGCAAATGGCCAGGAGAAGGAGAGCTGGGACAGCGAGTGGCCGACTATTGCTGGACATGAGTGTACCACTGGCAACAATCACATTTTCACACGAACTTAGCTACAACCTCCCGCATGGTATCCCAAAAGTACCCCTACCTAAGGGCTTTATAGGCCAAAGTCTTAGCCCCCGTATGATTTTTGCAAATGCCTTCATGGATCTCCTAGAGGACAAGTAGCCTCCAAAGGCCTTAGGCATCTCAGTAAGGAGTAGGAATAGGACCTCCTGTACATTGCCTATCCATTAGCATAAACTAGGTGACCTTTTGCTTTAGAAGACTAGCTACCATGCAATTTTCAGGCAAGGTCCTCTCAGTTATATACTTATGTTGGGGTCCATCCAACTCAGCTCGTGAGTGACCTATTGGACCTTGTCTGCTACCTCGATACAGGGGGCATCTAGGTACTCGATGAATGCCCATCCCAATAAGGAATCAGGCAAGGTCGCAAGCTTAGGGAGGGCATCGGCACGGGCATTCTCTCCCCGAGGGCTATGAGAGATGAGGAAATGTTAAAGACATGCTGTATAGGCATGCACCTTGTCAAGGTATCTCGCCATCATAGGGTCCCAAGCTTCAAACTCGCCAATGACTTAGCCTGCCACAAGTTGTGAGTCGGTGAAGACCTTAGGATTTCCACTCCCAGCTCACAGGATACTCTCAGCCTCACCAAGAGTGCCTTATATTCAAACTGGTTATTCATTGCTTTGAAGAGGAAGCATAGTGCATACTCAGCAACCACTCAAATGGAGTTGGTGAGGATGAGCCCAACCCTGCTCCCGCTGAGTTGGACACATCGTCGATATGGAGGATCTATGTGGCTCCTCGTGGGGCGGTCGTTGCATTGGCTTGGATGGGGCCTCCTCTGGATCGCCGTCTACCTAGGTGCACTCCACTAGGAAGTTGGCCAAGACTTGGGCCTTCTGGGATGGTCTCAAATGATACGAGATGATGTGGCGAGACCACTAATGTGGGTAGCTGACAGGCACCACGTTAAGGGACGCCGCCACGATGGATGCCAAGGCGACACCCCAGCCCGGATCACTTTACCGAGCTGAGTTGAGCTCCTACAAGGCCACGAGCCGAGCTCCATCCTCCGCCAGGTCGAGCCCGCTAGCTCGGGATGCCTAGGCTGGAGCCGTCCTCCGCCCTCCAGAGCGAGACCCTCGGAGGGTAGTGCCCTGCGGTCGAGGTCGAGCTCAGCGCTCACCCGTCGATGTGGAGCCTCTCCGAGCGCGCGCCCTCTAGACCGGATCCATTTTCTGCCCTCCAGAGCGAGACTCTCGAAGGCTAGTGCTCTACGGTTGAGGTCGAGCTCAGCGCTCGCCCGCCGATGTGGAGCCTCTCCGAGCGCGCACCCTCTGGATCGGGTCCATCCACCGCCCTCTAGAGCGAGACCCTCGGAGGCTAGTGCCCTGTAGTGGAGGACGAGCTCAGCGCTCGCCCGCCGATGTGGAGCCTCTCCGAGCGCGTGCCCTCTGGACCTGGTCCGTCCTCCACCCTCCAGAGCGAGACCCTTGGAAGCTAGTGCCCTGCGGTCGAGGTCGAGCTCAGCGCTCACCTGTCGATGTGGAGCCTCTCCGAGGGTGCGCCCTCTGGACCGGGTCCATCCTCCGCCCTCCAGAGTGAGACCCTCGGAGGCTAGTGCCCTGCGATCGAGGTCGAGCTCAGCGCTCACCTATCGATGTGGAGCCTCTCTGAGTGCGCGCCCTCTGGACCGGGCTCGCACTCTCCCCTCCTCCACCAAGGTGATCGCACGAGCTTGGAGTGCCCGGACCGGAGCAAGCCCTGCCTTCCCAGGACACCAGCGAGCCACCCGAGGACCACGGAACGACGCCCCCCTATGCCGCCTAACTACCTGTCCGGCCGTACTTCCAGGGGATGGGCCAGCCAGAGAGCACGCACCCCTAGGGCGGTGACCCCCGGATCGAGGCTCTGCTAGGCTTCCCGGAATGGAGCGACCGGAGAGGATGTCAGAAGGAATGGAAGCTTCCCCTACCACCTATCAGGAAAGGCATCCCTTTCACGGCATGGAATCCTACCGCACGCACCTGCCAACCCAGCGAGGATCCCGAGGCAAACTCCAAACGACCAATTTTCAACTACAAAGAATAATCGGCACCCCCGAAAAGGGGAGGTAACACACCAATAACAATACAATAACCACTATCTACCATCAACATAAGTGCAAGCTCGACAAAGAGGGCAAAGCGCCACCACCAACACCACAGCAAAGGAAAAATGAGGGAAACAAGGAGAAGCGGAGGAACAGGGAACCCCTCTATCCCCGCCATTAATCTCCCCCTGCTACGTTTCCACCTACACACATCTTCCACTCCTCCTAGTACGGAGTGCATCAAGAGGGGCCCGACCAAGAGGATCTGTTCCCCTGGATCATCACTGACTTGATCGTCGGAGTGCCCCGACGGAAACCTCGGCCTGGATTACTAACCCCTGTTTCACAGGTCCAGGAGCAGAGGATTGACAGGCAGTGAAGGGAGCGCACTCCGGCGCCGGCAACAGCTATGGGCCACGACGGTCTTGGCGGCAACAGATTGGCACACCAGGTAGGGAGGGTAAACCCTCCATCTCTTCACAGACAAGCTAGGCGGAAGGATGGTGATAACAAGGGCAAGGGAAGCCTCCACCAGTCATGCGGGGGACTCCACCTCTCGGGGGAACCCGCATTGCCAAGAGGCGGAGCCACCCGCTCCGGTCCAGCCACCTCCACCAGAAGCCCAGCTGGCTGCACTTGCCCAGCAGATGCAAGTCCTTGCCATGGCAGTGCGCCAGCTTCAGCACCAGCACCGGTCTGTGGCTACCCACCAACAACCAGGGACCCCAGCGGCCTATGTCGTAGCTCCCCGCGACAGCCTGCGCTCCTTTCAAGGAAGGCCGTCGCAGCCGCGGGCCACCACTGACAACCGGGGCAGCCATCAAGCTCCGGCGAAAAGACAACGAGCCAGCTTTGCTGACAGAGAGAGCTGCTCGCCAAACCTCGGGCGGGAGGTGCCCAGACCCCACTGAGGCAAGAAAAATAAGACCCCCCGCCACGGGTGCCATGCACCCATGTCACCTTCTCCGTCTCCTTCGGTGGAGGGGTCCACTGATGAAGCCGTCAGGCGCGCGGCGGATAGGTGCCTGGAAGAACATGAACGCAAGCTGGCAGAATTTGCCCGCCGGTTTGCCAATATGCCAAGCTCCACTAGTGAGCCAGTGCTACAACACCCGTCCCCCATTCTTCCAAGAAATCCAAGCGGAGCCGATCCCGCACCAGTTCCGGATGCCGCAGGTGGATCCTTACGATGGGACCACCGACCCCCTGGATCACCTGGAAAGCTACCGGACTCTCATGAGGGTCCAGGGGGCTACCCGACGCTCTTCTCCGCATCGCCTTTCCTGCTACTTTCTGAAAGGCAGCCCGGGTGTGGTTCACTATTTGGAGCCAGAGAGCATTAGCTCCTTCGCCCAGCTAGGATAGAAGTTCGTGGCTCACTTCGATGCTTGTAGGAAGTTGCAACGAAAGGCGGACAGCCTCTTCTGCATCCGGCAGCAGGACCGCGAGCCCTTGCGGGACTACGTGGCCCGTTTCAAGGCCACCGCGTTGGAGATCTACAATCTTGAAGAGCCAGTCACGGTGCTGGCACTGAAGCGAGGGCTCAGGACCTCCCGCCTGACCTACTCGCTAGATAAGAAGCCCTCCAAGACCTACTCTGAGCTCCTTCTCCAAGCCGAAAAGTACGTCCACGCCAAGGAGGCGGACCGTATGAGGCGGGAGCTCGACGGAGGACCCCTGAAGAAGTCGACCCCTGCTGAAGTGTCCAGGACCCGAAAGCCAGCACCCTAGGCTCAGAGCTCCCAGAGGGACCGGCCAAGACTAAGAGGGACCCTTGTCCCTGAGGAGAGCTACACCCCTCTTCTCGCCCTGAGGACAAAGATCCTTATGAAGATTAAGAGCGAGGACTACTTGAGGCGCCCGCCTCCGTTGAGGACCACTGCCGGCCGTGACAAGATGAAGTACTGCCACTTCCATTGCAACCACGACCACGACACCGAGGAATGCCGCAACCTCAAGTGGAAGATTAAGGAACTCATCAAGAGAGGCTACCTCAAGAGGCTCATGGGGGCAGACCTCAAGTGGAGTCCCAGGCGCTCGTTGCTCTCCCACCCACTCCAGCCATCGACAACCGCCCCATCGAAAAGCCGGTGGGCATGATCTCCTAGGGAGCGGCGCGCACTCCAAGAAGGCCCAGGGGGAAGGGGACTCTAAGAATGTACTCCCCTTTATGAGGGAGGGGGAGCACGGGAAGAAAAATGTAAATAATGATGTCGTGGTCGTCAAAATGATGATCGTGAAGCACCCTGTAAAGCGCATCATGGTTGATAGTAGAAGCTCCATAGACATACTTTTTTATGATGCCTTCTCCAGAATGAATCTCTTCCCCGATCAACTTAAGCCCGTGCACACACCCCTTGTTGGTTTCACGGGCGATTCTATGAGAGTAGAAGGAGAAATCACTCTCCCGGTCACTGCAGGAACCCCACCTCGGCAAAGCACCGTCATGATGACTTTCATGGTTGTAAGGCTTCTCTCCGCCTACAACGTGATATTGGGTCAACCCGGGCTCAACTTGCTTGACGCCGTTGTCTCCACCAAGAGGCTACTTGTACAATTCCCAACTCCTTACGGTGTTGGGGAGATAAGAGGAGCATCCCAGCCGGTGCAGCATTGTTTCCAAACTCTCCCTGGGGCCGAGGTCCCTCAGGACGACCCCAGCATGGACGACCTCGACCAAAGGGCCCAAGACCCCAGAGGATGCTCGGTCGAGTGTCTACTTTCTTATCCACTTGGAGATGATCCTACGAAGACGGTGCAGATCGGAGCCCATCTACCCGAAGAGGAGAGGGCCCAATTGCTGGGATTCCTGCGGGCGAATGCAGATGTGTTCGCTTGGATGGTGGTGGACATGCCAGGTATTCCCCCTAACATCATTACTCATAAATTGAATGTCGACCCAAAGCACAAGCCAGTTTGGTAGAAGAAGAGAAGTTTTATCTCGGAGATGCAGGCAGCCATCAAAGAAGAGGTAGATAAACTCCTGGCTACCGGTTTCGTTTGAGAGGTCTAGTACCCGAGCTGGCTGGCGAACGTAGTGATGGTCAAGAAGAATAATGGCAAATGGAGGATCTGTGTGGACTACACCGACCTCAATAAAGCTTGCCTGAAGGACAGCTTTTCTCTCCCGAAGATCGACCAGCTGGTGAATGCCACCTCGGGCTACCGGCTGCTCTCCTTCATGGATGCGTTCTCCAGGTACAATCAAATCCATATGCACCTGGAGGACGAGGAGCACACTGCCTTCATCACTGACCAGGGGACATATTATTACAGGATAATGCCTTTTGGCCTGAAGGATGCAGGGGCCACCTATCAGTGCCTGGTCAGTAAGGTCTTCAAGGACCAAATTGGCCGCAACATGCAAGTGTATGTGGACGACATGCTCTTCATGAGCAGGCTGGGCTCGAGCCATGTAGCTGACCTCGCCGAATCCTTCCACAACCTGTGACAGCATCAGATGAAGCTGAACCCAGCGAAGTGCGCCTTCGGGGTGGCAGCAGGAAAATTCCTCGGCTTCATGGTCACCCAAAGAGGCATTGAAGCAAACCCAGAGAAGGTGCAAGCCATCATCGACATGGAACACCCGACCTCCAAGAAGCAGGTCCAGTGCTTGACGGGACGTGTCGCTGCCCTCAATAGATTCATCTCGAGGTCGATCGATCATTGCCTACCATTTTTCAAGGTGCTGCGCAAGATGCACGACTTCACCTGGACCGAGGAGTGCAGGACAACCTTCAAGGAGCTGAAGAACTTCCTCGCCTCCCCTCCGCTGCTCTCCAGGCCAGAGGAGGGAGAGGACTCTTACTGTACCTGGCGGTGACACCGGGAGCGGTTAGCTCAGTTCTCATCCGTGCAAATGAGGACAAGTCTCAGAAGCCGGTGTACTACACCAGTAAAATCCTCCGCGATGCGGAGACCATGTACACTTGCTCGAAAAACTCATTTTTGCACTAATAATGTCTGCTAAGCATCTCAGGCCCTATTTCCAAGCACACCCAATAGTGGTCATGATGGACCAGCCGCTGAGGACTATCCTCACCTGACCCGAGACATCCGGGAGGTTGGCTAAGTGGTCCCTGCTGCTCAGTGAATCTGACATAGCGTACAAACCGAGGTCGTCACAAAAGGCCCAGGTCCTGGCAGACTTCGTGGTCGAGTGCACCGGGTTCACCGAGGAGCTAGAGCAGGCAGCAACAGAGCCCGGGCTAGGAGAAGAGCCCTGGATCCTCCACATAGACGGAGCATCCAATTCCAGTGGGAGCGGAGCAGGCCTCATCCTGACCAATTATGATGGGGTTGTGGCAGAATGCGCCATCCGCTTCAAATTCGCTGCAACAAATAACCAAGTGGAGTACGAGGCACTTCTCGCGAGCCTAAGAGTCTCCTGCAAGCTGGGTGTGTAGGACTTGAAAGTCTTCATCGACTCCTAACTGGTCACTGGATAAGTTTCCGGAAGAATATGAAGCAAGGGACACCCAGATGATGAAGTATCTGGAGCAAGTCCGTGCAAGCATGGCAGGCCTTCGACACTTCAGCATCTTCTACATCCCTCGAGGAGAGAATGCACGTGCGGATGCACTATCCAGACTCGCAACTCTGCCAGACTCGTCGTTGGGACGTGCCTACATCGAGCATCTTGAAAGTCCCAGCTACGAGAACCTGATGGAGGTACATCAAGTCACCTCCGAGTCGAGCTGGATGGACAAGTATATCCAGTACATCATTGATGACACCCTGCCAGAAGATCGCACAGAAGCCGCCCTCATCAAGAAGAAAGCCTCTCGGTTCGCCCTGATGGAGGGCCAACTCTACCGTCGATCTTACTCCTACCCACTCCTGAGATGCCTCAGGCCCGTCGAGGTGGCCTTTGTGCTCCAAGAGATACATGAAGGCCTTTGCGGGAACCACGTGGGAGGGAGAACACTGGCTTACAAAGCTCTCCGCCAGGGGTACTTCTGGGAGACCATGAGGGAGGACGCCGCCAACTTCGTCAAGAGGTGCGACAAATGCCAACGCCATGCCAAAATCCAGCGTCAGCCGGCGGCGTCGATCTCCCAGCTCTCAACCCCTTGGTCCTTTGCCCGGTAGGGAATGGACATCTTGGGACCGTTTCCCCCAGCATCCGGGCAGCGAAAGTTCCTGCTAGTGGCGATTGACTACTTCACCAAGTGGGTAGAGGTGGAGCCGCTGGCTCGGATCGCGAAAGCCAATGTCCGCCAGTTCTTTTGGAAATCAATCATTTATCGCTTCGGGCTCCCCCGTTGCATCATCAATGACAACGGGCGACAATTTGACAACCACGAGTTTGAAGGATTCGGCACAGCCCATGGCATCCAACACCGGTTCATCTCGGTAGCTCACCCCCAAACGAACGGGGAAGCCAAGGTGACCAACCGGATCATCCTCCAAGAACTCCGGACCAGACTGGACCAAGCTAAGGGCATGTGGATAGAAGAACTCCCGAGCATCCTGTGGGCCTACCATACAACGTCCAGGATGGCAACCAATGAAACACCCTTCAACCTCGTCTTTGGTGCCAAGCAGTCGTCCTCGTTGAGCTCGACGTGCCCATGTTGTGGGTGTAGCAGTATGATAAAACATGGAACTCGGTGCACCTCCTGCTCAACCAGGACCTCCTTGAAGAAGCAAGGGACAAAGCCCGCCTATGGATGCGGCCTACAGACAAAGAGTGGCCCGGTACTACAACGCCCGCATCCAGACAAAAGCTTTCAAGCCCGGAGACCTAGTGCTGCGGTGGGCAGAAGCGTCCCAGCCTAGGGAGTGCGGCAAGCTCTCCCCGAACTGGGAGGGCCCCTAAAAGTAGCTGAAGCCCTCTCACAAGGGGCCTATTATCTCAAGGATCTCGACGGTGTCAGGTTTCCCAAAACATGGAATGCCTGCAACTTGTGGAAATACTATCAATAATGTAAAGTTTCCCAACAATAATAATAATAATGGTTTTTCCTTGCACGAGTGTATATCTGTCTTGCAGGAGAATACCAACGACGTCCCCGAGCCCAACTCCAGGATGCCAAAAGAATCACCGAGCCACGTAGCTCCCAACTCCGAGTGTTCCCGAGCCCAGCTCTAGGACGTCAATTCAAGACCGGAGCTCAGACCTCCCGCTAAGAGAACCTTGAGCCAAGCTGCTCTCTATCTCAAACATCTCCGAGCTCAGCTCTGAGACGCCAAGAGATCATGGGGCCACATAGCTCCCATCAATGCCTCGAGCCCAGCTCCAAGGCGCCAAAGACCTGAGCCAAGATCTCAGGCAACCCCTGGGCCCAAGCCTAGCTCCACATCTAGGAAGGCCTCCAGCCAAGCTTCAAGGCAATCAAGACCGGTAACCCCCTTCTCTGATCTCCCCACTCGAAAAGAAGACGAGAGGGGAAGGAAAAAAAGAGAACAAGGTGGGGGTACAGCCAGCATCCTCTCCTCTGATCTCCCCACTCCAAAAAAAAAAAAAGAGAAAAAGAGAGAGAAAAGAAAGGAGAGTGGGGAAGGAAAGAAGGAGAGCAGAAGAGGAAACTACAGCAACAAGACTACCACTTTCCACACTCAAGACTGGAGTTCAGACCTCCGGCCAAGAGACCTTTGAGCCACGCAGCTCTCAATCATCCACATCCTCGAGCCCAGCTCCAGGATGCCTGCTCAAGACCGGAGCTCAGACCTCCGGCCAAGAGACCTTCGAGCCATGTAGCTCTCAATCATCCACGTCCTCGAGCCCAGCTCCAGGATGCCAGCTCAAGATCAGAGCTCAGACCTCCAGCCAAGAGACCTTCGAGCCATGCAGCTCTCAATCATCCGCGTCCTCGAGCCCAGGTCCAGGATGCCAGCTCAAGACCGGAGCTCAGATCTCCGACCAAGAGACCTTCGAGCCATGCAGCTCTCAATCATCCATGTCCTCGAGCCTAGCTCTAGGATGCCAGCTCAAGACCGGAGCTCAGACCTCCGAGCTCAGTAGCTCTTCAGTGCCATTAACTTGTGCCCAACTTGCTGATGTCGAAGTCTAATAACTCGACCCCATGCAAGGTGAGGTGCCCTCTCTGATCTTCCATACATTAGAAAGAAAGACAAGAGAAAAAGGGGAGTGGAAGAGAGGAGGAGACAGACAAGAAGAATGACTGCAAGAAAGATTGCACTTCATTGATTAAGTGTCGATTACAAGTATCCTGCGGGCCCCCGACATGCCGAGTGGCCCTGCTAAATACAGAGAAAGAACAAGGCATAAAAGGAAGCAAAAAATGACTATCTGCTAGCTGGATCGCGGGTTGGGAGTCTCCATCAGCAGGGGCTTCTGACCGTGCGGCTTCAGGCTCAGCTGGCGCGGCCTCCTCGATGCCTGCCCCCTGGCCTGAAGTACCGGGATAGTCAAGGTGGCCGCGGCCTTCGGCCGAGATGAACTCCTCGACCAGGTGATGCAGGTACATGAAGCCTTTGAAGGAGTCTGACGCGTCTATTGGATCTCGACGAGGAACTCCTCCGAGGCTCTATACCTTTCCACCGCCTCCCCAGCATCCTTCTTTGCCGCAGCCACCTCGTGCCTGGCGTCCGCGACCGACTTGGCCACCTCGTCTGCAGCCCTTTGAGCCACGATGGACTTCTCCTCTTCTACCGTCAGTCAAGCTTAAAGGGACTAGGTGGTTCTCTTCTGTCGAGCCGCCTCGATGATGACCATACCCAGCCTCTACTCAAAGTCGGCAAGCTCCTCAGTCTTCTTCCTCGACTCCCCCTGCTCGCGGTCGAGGTTCTCCTAGAGCTCCTTCGCTTGCCCCTCAGAGTCAGTGAGCTGCTTCTCGAGGTCCTTGACCCGTTGGCCAAGCGCCCCTTCGGAGTCAACCCTCCTCTCCAGATCGGCCTTCAGCGACTCGATCTCGGTCGCCTATCGCTGCTCAGCTTGCTCCCAGTTTCAGTAGCAGTTCCTGATGAAAAGGACCTCGACACCCATCTACACCACGCGGGAAGTCAAAAAAAAAAAGAAGAAAAAAGAGAGAGAGGGGACGAGGTTACTTACTGCGTAGAGATGGGGGAAGATGCTGTCGATCACGGCTCCAACTGGTAGCCCATCCATCTCCTCCTGGTCGCATGGTTGGATGGAGAAGTCCATCATGCGGTAAGCCAGAGCACGATTGTCGGCCAAGGAGCTCTCCGACCCCAGCTTGAACAGAAGGCGGCGCCTCGCCTCATCTCTCATGCTCTCCCGAGGGGCAAGTGCACCTGCCCCTCCAGTGGTAGGACCCCCAAGAACCGATCGAGGATCCGGTACTGTCGTAGTCGAAACCCCCGTCGCCAGATGATCTACAGGCGGGCCTCTCCTCCCTCAGCTTCGACCATCTTCGAACGCGGAGGATGGAGCAGAGCAGCGGCAGCAACGGCATCAACCTGGTCAGCCGCCACAAGCCCCAGGACAGGGAGTTCGGCATCAGTCGGGACGGCCGCCATAGGCTCCAGAGCATGGAGTTCTACCTGTGGCCTCACCCGTCGCGCGGGGGCTCCCGCGGCCTCCTTTCCTTTCGGGGTGACCGGCACAGTAGGAGCAGATGTCGGCACTCCCTCAACTCGGACCCGCCTCGAAGGGGGCTCGACAACCACTCTGGTGGATGGTCTCTTCTTAGAGACCGATAACGGCTCGCCCTCTAGAAGGATCAACCCTGCACACAGGAGCTTAGAAGGTCAGCCTAAAATGGAGAAAAGAGAAGATGCATATGGAAGAAGGAGCTGAACTTACCTGGCCCTACCGATGAGTCGACCCTGGCGTCGAGAAGTTTCTGCTATGATAGTAGGACCTCCAAAAGGGGATCTGAGCGGTGCGAAGCTGATCATAATCGTCCTGATCGGCTGCCTCGACCGTGGAGATCCGGTTGGGGGACCTGTCTGGCTCGCTCCAGGCCCGGTCGACCCCCTCGAAGTCTGTAAAGAAGAACTTGCTCTTCCATCCCTTGATGGAAGAGGGAAGATCGAACTTGATGCCCTTCGGATGAGAAGACAGAGATCACCACCCGTCCTCGGTCGGGTGGCGTTTCAGGGTAAAGAATGCCCTGAACAAGGAGAACCAGGCGACGAACCCGTGAACATGATAGAGTATGATAAAGGAGAGGATCACCTTGATGGCGTTCGGCACCAACTGGGCGGGGACCAGACGATAATTATTCAGGATGGATAAGAAGAAAGGATGGAAGGAGAATCGGAGATCCCTAGAGAAGGTCCCCTCGTAGAAGGCAAAATGTCTCGGGCCACTGGAAGTGACCCGCTCCCCGGGGCGGGGAACCATGAGTCGAACAGGAGACGGGATCCCATAGGCATCCCGGATGGCCTCCAGCTTCGTGGTGGAAATCGTCGAAGCGACCCCGCCCGGACCTGTTGACCGGACAGGCTCGGGGGCTGGTTCAAGCAGAAGATGAGAACAGGTAGGAAGGGAAGGAATGACCTCTAGCTCCCTAACGGACAATGGGGGGGCAGGAAGGGCCGGTCTCATGCTAATCCTAAACTGCTCTCCCTCTGACTCCTCGTCGTCGGAGGAGGAGAGCACCACCCTTCGGGCAAAAGACTCAAGACGAGACATGTTGGACTGAGAAGGAAGGAGCCTACCCCAGAAGGAGAGAAAGGAGAAGAACGAAGCCGGTATGGACCCCTAGAGAAGAGAAGAACGGATGCAGACCATGGAGAAGGAAGGTCTAGACATTGTGACAAGCACGAAAGATTTGAAAGAAAGGGAACTTTGAGTAAGAAAATTTTTCTTTTCACTTTGAAAAGGCCCATCAAATCTGCACTGTTGTGACCCCCTCGCCAACAGATCTGCGCCACGTGCTGCCCATTGACAAAAAAGGAGTCCCAGCCGCTCAGAATTCTGTGCCAGCATTAACTGCTCCTCGGACGTGGCCATGTGGCACCCCCGCACTGGCGCGCGGGGCCACCCCTCGAAGCGCCAACGACCACGGCCATCATTGCGCCGAATTTTTGCCCCTTCGCGTTAGCACTGCAGTTACTCCCTTCGTCCCGAGCGCCACGCACTAACGAGCCTCGGGAGTGGGGGGCAAATGATGTGGCGAGATCGCTGATGTGGGTAGTTGACAGGCACCATGTTAAGGGAGGCCACCACAACGGATGCCAAGGCGACACCCCAGCCCGAATCACTTTGCCAAGCTAAGTTGAGCTCCTATAAGGCGACGAGCCGAGCTCCATCCTCCGCCAAGTCGAGCCCGCTAGCTCGGGATTCCTAGGCCGGAGCCATCCTTTGCCCTCCAGAGCGAGACCCTCGGAGGCTAGTGCCCTGCGGTCGAGGTCGAGCTCAGTGCTCACCTGTCGATGTGGAGCCTCTTCGAGGGTGCGCCCTCTGGACCGGGTCCATCCTCCGCCCTCCAGAGTGAGACCCTCGGAGGCTAGTGCCCTGCGGTCGAGGTCGAGCTCAG
Organism: Areca catechu; assembly: GCA_021397845.1. Taxonomy (NCBI): domain Eukaryota; kingdom Viridiplantae; phylum Streptophyta; class Magnoliopsida; order Arecales; family Arecaceae; genus Areca; species Areca catechu. The sequence continues at coordinate 19,112,025 of CM038043.1, forward strand.
CACTCACCTATCGATGTGGAGCCTCTCTGAGCGCGCGCCCTCTGGACCGGGCTTGCACTCTCCCCTCCTCCACCAAAGTGATCGCACGAGCTCGGAGTGCCCGGACCGGAGCAAGCCCTGCCTTCCCAGGACACCGGCGAGCCGCTCGAGGACCACGGAATGGCGCCCCCCTATGCCGCCATAACTACCTATCCGGCCGTACTTCCAGGGGATGGGCCAGCCAGAGAGCATGCACCCCTAGGGCGGTGACCCCCAGATCGAGGCTTTGCTAGGCTTCCCGGAATGGAGCGACCGGAGAGGATGTCAGAAGGAATGGAAGCTTCCCCTACCACCTGTCAGGAAAGGCATCCCTTTCATCGCATGGAATCCTGCCGCACGCACCTGCCAACCCAGCGAGGATCCCGAGGCAAACTCCAAACGACCAATTTTCAACTACAAAGAATAATCGGCACCCTCGAAAAGGGGAGGTAACACACCAATAACAATACAATAACCACTATCTACCATCAACATAAGTGCAAGCTCAACAAAGAGGGCAAAGCGCCACCACCAACACCACGGCAAAGGGAAAACGAGGGAAACAAGGAGAAGCGGAGGAACAGGGAACCCCTCTGTCCCCGCCATTAATCTCCCCTTGCTATGTTTCGCCTACACACATCTTTCACTCCTTGTAGACTCAGGTAGGCAACCAAAGAGGGGGGGTGAATTGGATTTTATAAAGGCTTGAAGAATATTCAAAAAACTCACCAAAGGATTACTTCCCCATTTGATTTTTGATATTTATAAAGCCTCCCAACACTTAAATGACCGTTTATAGCCGTTAGGGAGGAAAATATGGCCGTTGGAGCCAAGTTGGAGAAGTTCTTCAGCCCGAAAAACTAGCCGTTACTGTTCAAGTGTCAACACTTCACCTTCAGGTGTCGACACTTCAGTTTCAAGTGTCGACACTTCATTCTCTAGGTGTCGACACTTCAGCTCCAGGTGTCGACACTTTAGCTCCAGGTGTCGACACTTGACTGAAATGTTTTTTGAAGTTTTCTATTTGTCTCGGGCCTTGAGTCGACACTTCACTCTTCAAGTGTCGACACTTGATCCTCAGGTGTCGACACTTCATTTTCAGGTGTCGACACTTGCTTGTGCCATTGCTGAAACATCTTCAAATTGAAATTTTAACATCTTCAAGTTCTTCCATATTAATTCTAAAGTCCATATACTTGATTTTTCATTAATTTAAGGACTTTTTCAACTGAAATACAAGCATTTCTTCATTCAACATGGTTGAGTACTAAGATCTGAGAAATACACTTAAAATATAATTAGTACTCATATATACTTAAACATTTTGTCAATCATCAAAATCAAGACCAGAGTCAACAATCTCCTCCTTTTTGATAATGACAAAATCTTTAAGTATATGAAAAGGATAAGCTTAAAAAGATTAACAATAAGATAAACATGTAAGCTCAAAATAATAAGCACCAAGCTCCCCCTCAATATATGATCCAAAAAAAACCTAAAAATATATTTCAAAATATGCAAAATTTTCAAATTTTTAAAATTTATTCTTCTTACTAATTCTTCCTTTAAATAACAATATTTTACATTCTTCTTCCCCTTTTGCACTTTCTTTCATTTCTCAAATGATTTTTCATGTTTATCCAATCTTCCCCTTTTCATACTTAACAATTTTCTCCCCCTTTTTGACATCATGAAAAAAGGTGAAAGGCAATACAAATTGGGAATGAAGTTGGAAAGAATAGTAAGTAGGTCATCAATTAATGCATTAAATTAAATAATTATGATATCAATTGAATATGATACAAATTGAACAAGATACCACAGAATGTAAGCACATGCAAGAAATAATTTGATGTATATTATCTATTCGCCTTACTTGTTCATGGGATAAGGTCACAACGGCACCCCTACACGTCATAAGAGAACCCATTGAATGGGAAGAGAGGGTCTTTAAGCCCTACTTATCTCCTATGACCGGACGTCCATAGTGACTAACCCAATCCGAAACGGTTATTAGAATTCTTTTAAAAATAATTTTGATACCAATAGAATATGATACCATTTGAATGTAACTCCCCTCAAAGAATTAGATTAGAAAACAAGAAGGAGTATCAGAGCAATATAAGCAAAGCATGATATCAACAAGATATTCAAATCATCAAATATGATAACAAATCTTTGGATGCTCCCCCTTAATGTTATTCCTCCTTTAAAAATATGCATTTATTTCAGGAATAAAACATGAAAGCTTATGCATCAAGATTTAAGATTTTTCAAGATATTCATGATTTTCAAAATACAAAGCATTTATATTACTTAAAAACTTTTACCATGATTTCAAATTCATTTTAAGATGATTTAATAACCATACAAATGATAGAAATAATATGATATCAAGTCTAGCTACTAGAGCAAGGGTTTGTCAATATGCATACCTTCTTCTTAAAAGTAATCCTTAACTACAAGTTCTATACTTGATCCAAATCATTTCTAGATTATGCATAGATGCCAAAAATAAAAATATATAAATCATAGCATTTCACTTGAAATAATTTAGAAACTATATTAATCAAAATCAAGTAAAGATCTAATAATCACAAGTTTGATCATGAGAGCTTGAAATCCATCAACATCAAAATGGTCATGATCACAACAAATGATTATTAGTCAAAGCTTGATTCTAATCAATCACTTAAAATATTTTTCAAAGCAATATGCATCTTTAAAAGTATTTTTCATGAAATACATTAATCAAAATCAAGTGAAGGTCTCACAATCACAAGTTTAATCATGATAGCATGAAATTCATCAACATCAAGAAGTCCATGATCATAACCAATGATTATAAGTCTAAACTCGATTCTAATTAATCATTTAAAATAATTTTTTAAAGTAATTGATGCAATAATTATAACAAAAAATTTAACTACATTTTCAATCATGGAAGGAGATGTTTAGAATTTACCAATGTACATAATCCTTCCTTTTACCATTTAGTCCAAAATGTAGCTTGTCCACATCTTCAATTGTCTCGTACAGCCATTTATCAAAAACTTCCTTTCTTCAAGTTGGGCTGCAAGACATTCCTGCAAAACAAACTATGTGGACATTTTTGGTACCCAAACATTCTTGGATCCTTTATGATTAGCAATTATGGTTCCTTTTGGAACCCAAACTTTTTTTAATCTAGAAGGGTAAGCATTAAAACCACATTTATAAGATAAATTGGAAGAAGCAGGAATAGAGAAATTCTTCAAAAGTTTTTGCTTCTTTACCTCAACCAAAATATTTTTCTTATTCAAAACTTTATCACATAAATCTTTCAAAACAATATTTTTTTTAAAAAAATTCTTTTTCTTTAAAGAAATTATTCTTTTCATTTTTCAAAATATCAATCTTGGCATCATCATTTTTATTGGCAAAATTGGTGTTATCAAGAGAAAATGAATAACATGCCTATTTAATTTCTTGTGCTCAATTTTTAGCAATCATATTCATGCATAAGATCAATAGATGCATCATGTAGTTCATCAAAGATGAAATTATAATCATTTTCAACACATACCTTTTCATTTGCCATGAAGCAAAGATGGGTAACTTCATCATCCGTACTTGAATCTTCGCTATCACTCCAAGTTGCCATCATTGCCTTGAATTTCTTTTTGGCTTTGAAAGCCATTATCTTCTTTTCTGTATCCGCTTCCACTATCCTTTACCATAAGTTCAACTCATAGGTCATGAGTGAACCGATAAGCTCTTCCAAAGGTAAGGTTTCTATATCTTTAGCATATTGGATCGCCGTCACCTTTGGATCCCATGATTTTGGCAAGGATCTAAGAATTTTGTTCACCAAATCAGCATTAGTATAGATTTTGCCAAGACTTTTTAATTCATTAATAATAGTCATAAATCTTGAAAACATATCAGATATAGATTCATAATGCATCATTTCAAAAATTTTGAAAGAATGTACAAGCAAATTAATCTTAGTGTTCTTTACTTGAAGAGTACCCTCATGAGTAACTTCAAGTGTGTCCCATATTTCCTTTGTCGATGTACATGTAGAAACTCTATTAAATTCATTTAAGTCCAATGCACAATAAAGCAAGTTCATTGCTTTAGCATTGAGTTCAATTTGTTTAATGTCATATTCATTCCAATCCTCTTCGAGCTTTAGAATGGAAATGCCATTAACCAAAATGAAAGAAATATGAGGACCACTAATAATGATTTTCCAAAGATGATAACTAATAGATTGAATATGGATGCGCATGCGAGTTTTCCAAAATAAGTTTGGTTTTATAACTTAGGCTCACCAACAACCTTTACAACTTGTTTTGTCTTCAGGCTCACAAGTCAAATCCTAGTTGGTTTCAAGGCTCACCAACAACCAATCTTGGTTTTACGAGATATCCAAGAACCTAAACAACTTGTTTTGGCTTCGGGCTCACAAGTAAAACCCTAGTTGGTTTCAAGGCTCACCAACAACCACTTTGGTTTTCAAGGCTTACCAAAAATCTCTTTGGTTTTCCAAGGCTCACCAAAAACCTTAAGTAAAATAATGTAAGAGCAAGTATAAATGAATACAATAAAAGCTTTCTAAAATAAAGCAAATATCTCTTTGAAGCCCATTGAGAGTTGATGAAGATCTTGTCTTCAAGTTGATGAAGCCTTTGATTGATGCTTGTAGATGTAGACTTTGAATGCTCTCTTTGAAACTTGGAAGCTTGAAGGCTTTGAATCACTCAACTCTTGAATCCTTGAAGAATATTCAAAAAACTCACCAAAGGATTACTTCCCCATTTGATTTTTGATGTTTATATAGCCTCCTAACACTTAAATGACCGTTTATAACCGTTAGGAAGGAAAATATGGCCGTTGGAGCCAAGTTGGAGAAGTTCTGCAGCCCGGAAAACTAGCCGTTACTGTTCAAATGTCGACACTTCACCTTCAGGTGTCGACACTTCAGTTTCAAGTGTCGACACTTCATTCTCCAAGTGTCGATACTTCACTTCCAAGTGTCGACACTTCAGCTCCAGGTGTCGATACTCGACTGAAATGCTTTCTGAAGTTTTCTGTTTGTCTCGGACCTTGAGTCGACATTTCACTCTTCAAGTGTCGACACTTGATCCTCAGGTGTCGACACTTGCCTGTGCCATTGCTGAAACATCTTCAAATTGAAACTTTAACATCTTCAAGTTCTTCCATATTAATTATAAAGTCCATATACTTGATTTTTCATTAATTTAAGGACTTTTCCAACTGAAATACAAGCATTTCTTCATTCAACATGGTTGAGTACTAAGATCTGAGAAATACACTTAAAATACAATTAGTACTCATATATACTTAAACATTTTGTCAATCATCAAAATCAAGACCAGAGTCAACACTCCTCCTAATGCGAAGTCCATCAAGAGGGGCCTGACCAAGAGGATCTGTTTCCCTGGATCGTCACTGACTTGATCGTCGAAGTGCCCTCGCCAGAAACCCCGGCCCAGGTCACTAACCCCTGTTTCGCAGGTCCAGGAGCAGAGGACCGGCAGGCAGCGAGAGGAGCGCACTCCGGCGCCAGCAGCAGCTACGGGCCATGATGGTCTTAGCGGTAGCACGAGATATCAAACTCACCGAGCTTCATTGCCCACTTAGCCAAGTACTCCGAAGTATCTGGTCGACTTAGTAAGGCCCTCAAAAGTTGGTCAATGAAGACCGTAATCGGATAAGCTTTAAAATATAGCCTGAGATGCCGAGTAGAAATAATGAGTGTGAAAATATTTTTTTTGGATCGGATGTACTTGGTTTCCATATCATGCAATACCTTGTTGATGTAGTAGATAGGCTTTTGGGTACCATCTTTGTCAATGCAGACAAGCACTGAGTTGACAAGCTCCGGTACAACCAAATATAGGAGGAGCTCCTCCCTCGCCTCTGATCTAGAGAGCAAGGGTGCAAGGTGAAAAACTTTTTCAATCCCTCAAAAGCTTCTTTGCTCTCCTCTGGCTAAGTGAAGTCATGCATCTTGTGCAGCACTTTAAAGAATAGCAAGCAATGCTTGGCATAGTAGGAAATAAAGTGGCTAAGGGTGGTGATGCAGTCGATCAAGCACTAAACCTTCTTTTTTGATGTCGGGTGCCTCATATCCATGATCGCTTGCATTTTTTTTAGGTTCACCTCAATCCCATGCTAGGTGATCATGAAGTCCAGGAACTTTTTCGTTGCGACACCAAACTTGAACTTTACTGGGTTTAGCTTCATTCGATGAAGGCAAAGATTATTAAAGGCCTTTCTCATATTGGTGACTTGGTCAACCTCGTGACCACTCATAATGAGCATGTTATCAACATAGACTTACATGTTACAGCCTAACTAGTCTTTGAAGACCTTGCTGACCAGGTGCTAGTAAGTTGCACTTGCATTCTTCAGGCCAAATAGTATCATCCTGTAGCAAAATGTCCCCCTATCCATCATGAACACAGTCTGCTCTTCATCCTCCGGGTCCATGAAGATATGTTGTACCCCAAAAATGCAACTATGAAGCGAGCAACCTGTGCACGAACATCACGTAAATGAGCTAGTCAATTTTGGACAGCGGACAGCTATCTTTTGGGCATGCCCGATTGAGATCACTGTAGTCAATGCAAATCCTTCACTTCCTGCTGGCTTTCTTGATCATAACTATGTTTGCAAGCCAGCGAGGGTATTGCACTCCCCGGATGAAGCCTGCAGCAAGTAACTTTTCGACCTCTTCATCTATCGCCTTCGACCATTTCGATGTGAAGATTCTAATTTTTTATTGGACCAGCTGACTATTGGGGTTGACATTTAGTTTATGCATGATTATTTCAGGGAAAATCCCCGGTATGTTCAACATGATCCAAGCGAAGACATTCGCATTGGCTCGTAGGAAGCTAAGCAAATGGACTCTTTCTTCTTTGGCTAAGAGCACTTCAACCTGTACCATCTTCATGGGGTCTTCTCCAAGGGAAAACGATAATAATTGTTCGACTGGTCCCCCTTTTGCCTCTAGTTCCCTCTAGTCCAACTGGTCTACCAAATGCCCTTCCTCGACTCTTTGGGACCCCGGGACAGTTTGGAAATAGTGTTGGGCCACCTGCCAGTCTCCCTACATCTCCTCGATTTCATATAGGGTCGAGAATCGGATGAGGAGCTGCTTGGTTAAGATGACCACGTCAAGCATGTTCAACCCGTGCTATTCTAGGATCACGTCATAAGCCGAGGAAAGTCAGATAATGGTGAAGGTCATCAAAATGGTGCTCTGCCGAGGCAATGTTCTAGCCATAATCAATAGGGTGATGTTGGCTCCACCCAGTGATTTTGATGAATAATAAAACATTGAGTACATATTGTATTCTAATGAGGATTCCAAGTTGTGAGTTTTCAGGAAGAAAGCACCTCAAAATTCCAAATATTTATGGTGTATGGCACGCAATGGCACGGAGCAATTCTCACATATCCGGGCATCCTCTTCATTGAAAAAGGGCTTATAATTGCTTAATTATTATGTGTTTATGCATTCATGAACATTATTTTTTGATTTCAAGGCTTTTACTCTTGATTCTGGATGTTTTCAGTCTCAAGTGTCGACACCTGGACAGTAAAGTGTCGACACTTCAGCATTTGGCACGGACAAAAATCCTTGGCACGCCAAGTGTCGACACCTATAATTCAAGTGTCGACACCAAGTGTCGACACTTAGGTTTCAAGTGTCGACTCAAGGCCTGAGAATTTTGAAAATATAGAACTTTGTTGGTTCAAGGATTTTTGTATCAAGTGTCGACACCTGTGCATCAAGTGTCGACACTTGAATGATCAAGTGTCGACTCCCAATAATCAAGTGTCGACACCTGACAGCCAAGTGTCGACACCTGACAGCCAAGTGTCGACACTTGCAGCCTGACAGCTCTAACGGATCTATTTTTCTGGCTTGCAGAAATTGGTTTTCAAGCTCCAAACGGCTATTTCCAATGCTCCAACGGTCACAAACCATTTTTAGAAGGTTTATGGTATATTTAATCTCCACCAACCTCATTTTAAAAGAAGAGAGAAGTCTATTCAAGAGCATTCAAGTCCACTCAAAAGCCAAAAAGCCAATATTCTCTCCAAACTTCAAATCAAAAGCCTCTTCTAGCTTTATTCCACTGAAAAAGCCTGCTTACTCAACTTTACTACATTCCAAAATGAGGCAACTTGAAGAAGAGTGAAGTCAAAGCATCCTTTGGGCTTCAAAGATTCCAATCTACTCTTGAAGAGAGTTTGTTGTAGCTTTTAAATTTCATATCTGTTTTATTGTGCTTTAACCTTGCTTTCAAGGGTGTCTTGAAAGAAGGTTATTGTGGTTTGTTGGTAAGCCAAAGTATTAAAACCAACTAGGGTTAACTTGTGAGCCCGAAGATAAAACAAGTATTTAGGTTTGTTGGTGAGCCTAGGTGATAAAACCAACTTAGGTTTTGACTTGTGAGCCTTGTAAAAACAAGTCAACTGTAATCTGGTATGGATTATAGTGGAATTCCCAATGATGGCTTGGGGAGTGGATGTAGGTGCTAGGTTTGCACCGAACCACTATATATCTTGTGTTTGTGTGTGATTGCTCTTTTCTTTTTGCATTCTTTAATTAAGTGCTATCATCTTGCATCTAATTTATTATTGCTCACAAGCACCACTAGACCTTCATTTTATTGTGTTAAATTTTTTAAAAAGATCCAATTCACCCCCCCTCTTGGGCTCCATTTATGGGCAACAAGTAGTATCAGAGCACCGGTACTCTCTTGTAGGTCCAAGGATCTTGAGTAAAAGATCATGGCAGCCCCAATAGGCATGGGTATTGTTGAAGGTCAAGCTTCAAATCGACCCTCACTTTTTAATGGCACAAATTACACATACTGGAAGACACGCATGCGCATATTTATACAAGCTCTTGATTATAATTTGTGGAGAACAATAGTAAAAGGTCCTCATCAGCATACAATGATGATTAATGGCATTCTCATCCCTAAAATGGAAGATGATTGGGATGAGAGTGACATTAAGCAAATTGAGCTTAATGCTAAGGCAATGAACCTTTTATTTTGTTCTCTTGATCCTAGTGAGTTTAACAGAATATCAAACTGTCTCTCCGCAAAGGAGATTTGGGATACACTTGAGGTTACCCATGAGGGTACACACCAAGTGAAGACCACCAAGGTTAACATGCTAATTCACACTTATGAAATGTTTAAAATGGAACCTACTGAGTCTATCAGTGAGATGTATACTAGGTTCACAAACATTGTGAATGACATGAGAAGTTTAGGAAAAATAATTTCTAACGGTGAACTTGTGAATAAACTTCTCAGGTCTTTACCAGCTTCATGGGATGCAAAGGTCACTGCAATCGAAGAAGCAAAAGATGTCAACACTCTTCCGCTGGAACAACTGTTGGGTTCTTTGATGACATATGAACTATCCCTCAAACAGAAGAACAGAGAGGTGGACAAAAAGAAAACGACAATAGCATTCAAATCTACTACCAGAGAAGACTCGAGCGAAGACTCTGAAGAGGATGACGAAGAAGATGAAACTGCTATGTTAGCAAGGAAATTCAGAAGGTTTATGAGGAAAAAGAAATTCAATTACAAAAAGAAACCTCTGAAAGGTGAGTCCAGTAAAGAAAAAGATAAGGAAAAGAAGGAGGAGCAGCCCACATGTTTTGAGTGCAAAAAGCCAGGGCATTTCAAGGTAGACTGCCCCTTACTAAAGAAAAGCAGAAGAAAGCTAAGAAAGAAGGCCATGATGGCAACCTGGAGTGAAAGTAAAGACTCCAGCTCTGAGGAAGAACAACAGGAAGTAGCAAATTTCTGTCTGATGGCCGATCAAGAAGAGGTATGTTCTGAAACCGAAAATGAATTATCTTTTGATGAGCTTCATGAAATTTTTGATGAACTAGTCATAGAATTTCAAAAATTAAAGTCAAAACATAAAGACCTAAATAAGCAAAATCAGGAACTAGCTAAAACAAATAATAACCTTTCAAATGAAAATGAATACCTTCTAATACAAAATAAAAATTTAAATGATAAGATTATGGCTCTTGAAAATAAAAAGAATATACTTGAAAAGAAAAGTAACTTACCTTCAAATGAAAAATTGTCAAGACAAAACAAAGAAATTTTAATGGAAAACAAAAGATATAAAGAGGAAATCGATAAACTAAAGTCTTTTGTTGAAAAATTTACTTTCAGTTCTGAAAAGTTAAATTTACTGTTAAATAACTAAAGAGCAGTATTTGACAAAACTGGATTAGGATTCAGAACTCATAAGAAACAGAAACTCCTTAAAAATTTCTTTGTGCCTGCATCTTCATCAATTACATGCTATACTTGTGGTGTTAAAGGACATAAATCTTACATGTGCAACAAAAAAAATTGAGAAAAACTAAGAAAGTTTGGGTTCCAAAAGGAACCAATGCCACTAACCAAAAAGGACCCAAGATGGCTTGGGTACCTAAAGTCTCCACTTGATCTTTATTGCAGGTATGCCTTGCAACAAACAAGAAAAGAATGTGGTACCTTGATAGCGGTTGCTCAAGGCATATGACAGGAGATGTGGAGCAGTTCTCATCACTCACATATCAAAATGGTGGCAATGTAACTTTTGGTGATAATGGAAAAGGAAAAATCATCGGTATTGGTAAAATCCATATCACCCCTACCTCTTATATTGATAATGTTTTATATGTTGATGGATTAAAACATAACTTGCTTAGTATTAGTCAATTTTGTGACAAAAATTTTAAAGTTGTTTTTGAATCTTCTTTGTGCATTGTTTCTAGTCTAGATGACAATGGCATTAAATTCATCGGTCATAGGCATGGCAATATTTATATGGTTGATCTTGATGATCTCCCTATTCAGAAAGGTCAATGTCTAATGGCAATGGAAGCCAAGATCGATGAAACTAGTTGGCTTTGGCATCGTAGACTAGGACATGCTAGCATGCATTTAATTTCAAAACTTAGCAAAAAGAATTTAGTAAAAGATTTGCCTAAACTTAATTTTGAAAAAGATAAGATTTGCAGTACATGTCAACTTGGAAAACAAACAAAATCTTCTTTCAAACCTAAAGGAGTAATCTCTACATCTAGACCTTTGGAATTGCTTCATATGGATCTCTTTGGGCCTACTAGAACATCTAGTTTGGGAGGTAAGAAGTTTGGTCTAGTCATTGTAGATGATTTCTCACGTTTTACTTGGATCATATTTTTAGCACACAAAGATGAAACATTTTCTGAATTTATAAGATTTCACAAAAGAGTTTTAAATGAAAAAGGTGTTTCAGTAATTTCTTTAAGAAGTAATCATGGAACTGAATTTGAAAATGCTGATTTTAATAAATTATGTATTGAAAATGGAATTAATCATAATTTTTCTGCACCTAGGACACCTCAACAAAATGGGATAGTAGAAAGAAAAAATAGAACTCTTGAAGAAATGGCACGCACCATGCTCTGTGAAAATGATTTACCTAGATACTTTTGGGCGGAAGCCATAAATACTGCATGCTATATCTTAAATCGTGTTTTAATTTGACCGATTTTAAAGAAAACTCCTTATGAGCTTTGGAAGGGTAGAAAACCTTCAACCCGTTATTTTCATATTTTTGGTTGCCGTTGTTTCATCTTAAACAATGGTAAAGACAATCTAAGTAAATTTGATGCCAAATCAGATGAGGGAGTCTTTCTAGGCTACTCCACATCTAGTAAGGCATACAGGGTCTTCAACAGAAGGACACTTGTTGTTGAAGAATCCATTCATGTAGTATTTGATGAAACTAACCAAAAATCTTCAAGAAAAGAAGATGTACTTTTTGATGAATCAGGTAACAAGAAAACTGAAGAAAGAAACAACAATGAAGAACTTACCAAGGAACAGAATGATGATCAAAACACTGACAGAGATCAAGCACAAGGTGATGAAGATACCTCAACTGTTGATCATTTACCAAAAGAATGGAGGTATGCTCATTGACACCCAAAAGAACTAATTATAGGTGATCCATCTAAAGGTGTAAGTACTCGATCATCTCTTAGAAATATTTGTGATTACTTAGCTTTTGTGTCTCAAATTGGACCTAAAACTATTGAGGAAGCTGAATGTGATAGTAATTGGATAAATGCTATGCAATATGAACTTAATCAATTTAAAAGGAACAATGTTTGGACACTAGTAGATAGGCCCTTAAACACATCAATTATTGGCACAAAATGGGTTTTTCGAAACAAACTTGATGAAAATGGAATAGTAATTTGAAATAAAGCTAGACTAGTTGCCAAAGGATACAATCAGGAGGAAGGGATAGATTTTGATGAAACCTTTGCTCCTGTGGCTAGACTTGAGGCAATTAGGCTATTGTTGGCTTTTTCCTGTTTCATGAACTTTAAACTGTATCAGATGGATGTTAAAAGTGCTTTCTAAAATGGATTAATTGAAGAAGAAGTTTATGTTGAACAACCCCCTGGTTTTGAAAATTCTGAATTTCCAAATCATGTTTATAAACTTCATAAAGCTTTATATGGATTAAAACAAGCTCCAAGAGCTTGGTATGATCGCTTAAGTTCTTTTCTGCTGAAAAATAATTTTACTAGAGGTAATGTAGATAAAACATTGTTTTTAAAGAAAAAGAATGATGATCTCTTAGTAGTACAAATCTATGTTGATGATATAATATTTGGTGCTACTAATGAATCTCTTTGTCAAGATTTTGTAAGTCTAATGCAAGGTGAGTTCGAGATGAGCTTGATGGAAGAACTGAATTTCTTCCTCGGACTCCAGATAAGGCAAACCAAAGAGGGGATCTTCATCAACCAAACAAAATATACAAGAGAAATACTCAAGAAGTTTGGGATGGAGAACACTAAGCCATTAGGTACCCCTATGAGCTCTACATGTAGACTTGACAAGGATGAATCAGGTAAGTCAATAGATCAGAAATTATATCATGGTATGATTGGTTCATTATTATATCTTACTGCCAGTAGGCCAGATATCATGTTTAGTGTCTGTATGTGTACTAGATATCAGTCCAATCCTAAAGAGTCTCATCTTTTGGCTGTTAAACGCATACTTAGATATCTATCTGGCTCAATTGAAATTGGTTTATGGTACTCTAGAGATTCTTCATTTGATTTAATTGCTTATTCTGATGCTGATTTTGCTGGGTGTAAACTTGATCGTAAAAGTACTAGTGGAACCTGTCAGTTTCTTGGAGTAAATTTGATCTCCTGGAGTAGCAAAAAACAGAACTCTGTTACTCTATCTACGGCAGAAGCCGAATATATAGCGGCTGGGAGCTGTTGTGCTCAAATCTTCTGGATCAAACAACAACTCGAAGACTTTGGCATTAAACTAACTAAGACACCCATAAGATGTGATAATACTAGTGCAATCAACTTATCTAAAAATCCAGTGCAACATTCAAGAAGTAAACACATTGAAATAAGACATCATTTCATATGAGATCATGTACAAAACTCTAATGTAATTCTTGATTTTGTTTGTACCAATGATCAATTAGCTGATGTGTTTACAAAGCCATTGAGTGAGGATAGGTTCTGTCTGATTAGAAGAGAGTTAGGTGTAATTGATCCATTCTCCTAGGACTCTCTTAGTATCATTTTACCTAGTCCTAAAAGCTCAAAACTTATTGTTTAAAATCCCAAGAAATTTGTCAAAATTTTTTCTAATTTTTTTGGATTTTCTCGAATTTTCTTGGCCAAGTGTCGACACTTGGAAAGTGTAAGTGTCGACACCTGACCAAGTGTCGACACTTGACAAATCCGAAGTGTCGACACTTGCGAATCTAAACTGTTTTATACGGACCGAACAAAGGATTTTTGAAAATTTTCTTCCCCCCAGGTTTCTTGGAACAGTGGTCCCCCCTGTCCAAATCCGTCCTTTCACCCCTCAATCCTTCACAAATCATGTATTTTCCCTCTCTAATTTCGTTTTTATTTTTCTATGTTTTTAATTTTATTCTTTTCAAACCAAACGATCGTGTTTTAGGTTTTCCGAACATTTTTCTTGAATCTAACCGGATTTTTGCATGTTTTAGTGAATTTCTAAAACTCCATTTGAGGGAATCATGTTTTAGACTTGTTTTTCTCGGATTTCCCTCATCTTTTGGACGTTTTTCAATCCTTTTTCACAAAAATCACTATTTCATCAATTTTGGGCAAAATAAAATGGGTTTTTATCTAATTTAAGAGTACTAAATCCATTTATTGGTGATTTAGAAAGATTTTTAGTAATATATTTACAATATTTTTGCGTATTTGCAAAAACTCTATGTTATTAAAACCCAAATCCCATGGTTTTTGACCTTACAAAAATATTTTTGGGTTTCAAATGTGTTTCACCTAACAAATTTTTTTTACAAATTTTGCTCAAAAATTTTGTCATTTGATCAAAATTTATTGATTCTGGTTTTCGAAACCTATCTGAACTCTAATCTCAACCTATGGCCAGTCCTTTGTTCTAAACCCTTTTTCATTCTTCCTGGTCAGTTGGCTGATATGGGTCCTAGGAAGAGACTTGCAGTTAGGGCGAGGCCTAGTCAGGGTAGTGAGAGGAGGTCGAAGGCCAGATTTGATCCTGCTCAGCCGAGCAGTACAGCCACTCCGAGCACCCCCCTGCAGAGAGGATGGCAGGGAAGTCAGTAGCTTCAGGGAGGAGAGTTGATCTACAGTGTTTCGACAGGCACCATTTTGGCATTAGGGAGATACTCACAGATGCAGGACTAGTACCCTTCTGCACCATGCAGGAGAGATACTATCCTCACCTGGTGAGGGAGTTCTACGGTGCACTGGACTGTCGATGACTTTTATGGACGACATCCGTCAGGGGTACACAGATTTCTTTGATTGATGAGTTGCTGAGCCGAGTATGGGAGATACCCCGGAGAGGAGTCTGTGCATTTTCAGTTGATGATAGAGAGGCAGCTTTCAGATGCATCCTTGAGCGAGAGGATGTTCGCGGTATCTCAGTGGTTACCACGAACCAGTTATCATTAGAGATGCGACTGCTGCACCACATTACCGCACGGATCCTTCTACCGAAAACTAGCAGATTCGATTTCATCACAGAGAGAGAGCTGATGTTGATGACCAGTCTGATCGAGAGGAGACCAGTTGATATACCCGCCTTGATGCTGTCACAGATGCATGATGCTGCCACTCAGCGCCGACACTGTTTGCCATACAGGATGGCACTGACCCATCTTTTCAGAGCCTGTGGAGTATCATTGGAGGGGGAGATCCCCAAGGAGATACTGCACACGGATGTATATGATGAGAGGTCATTGCATCGCATGGGATTCAGGATGGTTGGAGGTCGATGGGTTCGGAGAGAGTCTGGCCAGGAGCCAGATGAGGAGAATGAGATTCGAGAGGCTGAGGCAGGACCATCTGAGCCAGCAGTTCTTCCTCTAGTGGATGTACCATCGACACAGGCAGAGCACCTGTCACCTGATGCTTCAGCTCCTCCACCACCATCTACCGGATTATCCTTTGAGGAGCATGCCAGAGCACAGTTCACACAGATCAAAGGAGAGGTGACTCAGCTGCGTAGCGAGGTCGAGCTTCTACGAGCACAGACTACCTCGGAGCATGCTGAGATCCGTAGATCCATGGAGGAGGGATTTACATGTCTTGAGAGTCTTTTGAGATCACTTATACCTCCTGCTGCACCTGCACTTGCTCGATCTGATGATGATGATGATGATGATTGTTGCCGATCTCGCCGCCGCGCCCGTGCCTCGGAACCACCGATCCTGCTAGACCATCTTGCTCCCAGGGCCTCCTGGCTGGATCGAACCTGCAAGGCGAGGTCAGAAGACCCTGGCCGGGGATCCCGGCGAGGGAGCTCCGATGATCAAGTTAGTGGATGGCGAGAGGGAACAGATTCTCCAAGACGGGCCCCCGAAGGAGTCCCAGACTCAGAGAATTTACTAGCAAAAAAGGTGCCGGAGGGACCAGAAACCCGGCTGGATCTCCTTGCCGAGCTCACGCCAAGCGATCCCCTCTCGAGGCCCTGGATCTCACCCTCGGAGCGAAGCCTTCAGCCTCTGTTTCTTACTCGTCCCACCTTACCTGGTCGCCTCCTCTTTCCTTCCTTTTATCTCCTCCCGCTGCCCGCCTATTTTCCGCTCTTGGGAGGCTTCCCTCCTTGCTCTCGTTGTCCCCTCTCCATCCTTTTCTCTTTCCCCTCTTGGTTTCGAGGGCCAGGCGGCTTTCTGGCCTCGTTTGCCGAGCCCAGCGGGGAAAGGGTAAAGGAAGGGGGGTGGCGCCGGCAGGGCGGCCGGTCAGACCTCGTGCCCAGTGTGGGCGCTCCCCTTCCCAGGTACCGGCGTTGTCCATTGACGGGCCCTGTTTTGCCAGAACCGTGCCTCTCGACTACAGAACCTGTCGGACCGACGTAAGTGATGTTTCGCATGCCGCCGCCATCCGTACGGGGCACCGTTTGTGGTGCGCACGGCTCGAGGGCCAACCTCGGAACCTGCGCCTCCGCTTTTCGGGACCTTCTCTGTACGGCGGCCTGACCTCGGCCGAGGTGGACCCCTCCCGGGTGGACACCTGGCGGAGCAACAGAAGGGCGCTCGGCTTCGGTCGAGGTGGACCCGTCTTCGGGGGCCACCTGGCGAAGGAGCGAAAGGGCCCGGCTCGACCTCGGCATTGGTGGGACCGTCTCTGGGCGCCACCTGGCGAGGGAGCGGGGGAGCAGCCGACCTCGACCGAGGTGGACCCCTCCTGGGTGGACACCTGGCGAGGTGGCAGGAGGGCGTTCGGCTTCGGTCGAGGTGGACCCATCTCCGGGGGCCACCTGGCGAAGGAGCGAAGGAGCCCGGCTCGACCTCGGCCACGGTGGGACCGTCTCTGGGTGCCACCTAGCGAGGGAGCGGGGGAGCAGCCAACCTCGGCCGAGGTGGACCCCTCCTAGGTGGACACCTGGCGAGGTGGCAGGAGTGGGCCCGGACCGAACTCGACTTCGGCGAGGGCGGTAACGTCTCGGGATGTCACCTGGCGATGTAGCCAGGGGGGCAAGGGCCGAGCTCGACCTCGACGGCATGGGACCCGCAGCTGACTCGGCCGAGGAAACCTCCACGTGGCTCAATCAGGCCCGATGGAATCTGAGACCGGCCACGTCATCATTATGGCCGTAACAGTTGCCCCCCAATCCGCCGTTCCGTTGGGGCGTCGTATAACGGAATGTCGGGATTAAATATGGATATGACATGGGGAGGCGAAGATCTTGCATCATAATTACCGCGATCCTCGTCGTTGCTTCTCGGTGCGCTCGAAGCCCTATAGGAGGAGGCCACGTGTCGCCCACTTGCCCATAATAAATGCATCACTTCGAAGCAGAGGCCGTTTCCCTGCTAACGAGGCGTCGGTGTCGGGCGTGCGTCCACGCGGCGATCATCCAGTGGCTCGGAGCGGAATGACGGGTACGACCGCTGTCAACTGAGTTTGAAAAGGAGGGGACTTTTCGGAATGAGGCCTTTTCCTTTGCTCCGTGGACGGTTTGCTGCAGGCTAACTTCCACTGCCCCGCATTCGCTCGGTGTATTTTCGGTGAGTGCCTCCATTTTCTCCCTAGTTCCCCTCTTCTTCTTCCCGGAATCTTCCTTGCTTTCTTCTTTGTCATGGCGCGCCGTCACCAAGTTTCCTCTAATCCGGACGAAGCCGGTCCATCCCGGCCGAGGACTCCGTCTTCTTCCTCCTCAGAGGAGGAAGCGATCCCGAGGAGACCCACAGGCGACTGCAACCTGGGGGTATCACCATTAGCATCCCCAGGGGTGTCCGGTCTCCTCCTGTCGCTTCCGCTCCTCCGCTTCTTTCCCATCCTGCTCTACCTCTTCTTTCTGCCGGTCCCTCCGGTCATGCTTCCACAATGACCGAAGGTGACCTCTCTTTGCTCCGGGAGGCCTACGGCATCCCGGGATCAATCCGTCAGCTTGTTCCGCGGCCCGGGGATCGCGTCACCATGAGTGGCCCCGGCCGCATAGCCTTCTACGAAGACTTCCTCCTCGAGGGTCTTCGATTTCCTCTGCACCCCTTCTTCTTTTCTTTCCTTAGCCACTTCCGTCTCGTTCCGGCCCAGTTGGCTCCCAACGCCATCCGAGTCATCTTTTCTTTTATTGTTTTTTGCCACTTCCACGGGTTTGTTGCCCGTTTCTCCCTCTTCAGGGCTCTGTTTATCCTGAAGAGGTACTCCACTGACGACGGCTGATGGTACATCTCGCCCCGGCCCAGGTGTCTCCGGTTCGACCTCCCTTCTTCTATCAAGGGCTGGAAGAACCGGTTCTTCTTTGCCTCGGTCGAGGATGTTGACTGGGCCTGGAGCGAACTGGACCGGTCTCCAAACCGAAACTCCCAGGTTGAGTCGGTGGACCAAGAGGCCTACTCCCTGCTCCTGAGCGATGTGGTCCCGGCGCTCAAGGTTCTGCTCTCGGAGCAGAATCTGTTTGAGGCCGGGATCAGTCCCATCCACGAGCCGGGTGAGATTCAGTCCTCCCTTGACTTCTGTATTCTTTCTCCTTTTTAGCCGAGCTGGCTGACCTTCTTTTCTTTTGCGTTGCAGGCATGAAATTTTCGCTGGAGAACCTTCTGGAGGGCGTGGCCCAGAGGGACGTCGTCGAGGTGGATGAGCCCGCGGCGAAGAGGGCTCGCACAGAGGTGAGCCAGGAGGTCAGGCCGGCGACCGTACCCAGCTCGGTGGCCACTGCTCCCCCGCCCAGACTGCCTCGGGGCGGGGCCATTGATGCGCCCGCCATCAGACCAGGCGGTGCTGCCGACGAGGGGGCTCCACCACCAGCAGCTCCGCCCAGCGCCGGCCCCGTCGTTGCCGCGGCTCCGACAGCGCAGCCTGCGACCTTTGCCATACCGTCGACGGTGATTCTTGCTGGAGGGGCAGTCACCGCCGCAGCTGACCTGACGGCTCCGCCACCGGTGATCACCAACCGCTGCTCCGTGATCCGCGACAAAGGGCTCGCGGAGAAAGTGATGGAGTATGCCTCCACCGTGCGGGACCGCCGATCTCGAGGCGGCAGGGACTACGCCGACGCCCTGCTCGGGATCCTCCCGCAGCTCTTCACGGTAAGTTCGAACTTAGGCTCCTTTGTCTTCTTTGGCCTCGGTTAGCTTTTACACTAACCCGATTGCTTTGCTGTGCAGATTGGGAATGACGTGCTCCTGCTGAGGAACTTCCTCACGGGGTACGCGAAGAAAGACACCGAGAAGGAAGAGAAGCTCGGCAAGCTCGCGGCCGATGTCAAAGATCTTATGGAAAAGGGGGTCGAGTTACGAGCGAGCAACCAGACCCTCCAGGCAGACCTGGCGCGCCGAGGGGCGAAACAAGGACCTGGAGTCCTCTCTGTCTGAGGAGAGGAACTCCCACCAGCGCCGCGCGGAAGAGGACGCGACCGAGAGGGCTCGCCTTCGGGCCCATTCCCAGTGGCTGGAGCGCCAGCTGGAAGAGGCTAGACGGGAGGCAAGTGCAGCGAGAGAGCGGAGCACCTACGTCAATGGGATCTTGGAGGCCGCGAAATGGGAGGCGCAGGAAGCCGTCCCGAAATTCCGGGCCTCCGACGAGTACATCTCGGAGGTCCGGGAGGCCGCCGTGGACTCTTTCCTGAAGGGGTTCCGGATGTGCCGGGAGAAGGTGGGGTCCTTCTACCCCAAGCCTGACCTCAGTGGGGTGGCGCTCGGAGGTAGGAGGCAGGGACCCGACCGAAGGGCTTCCGGCATGGTCGACGCCACAGATGCGGCCCCGGCGAGCGACACGGCCGAAGCTCCGGAGCAACCCCCTGAGCCAGCAGCCACCAACGGCGAGGAAGTGGAGCCTGCGACCCAGGCTGAGGGCCCCACCACTGCGCCGAACTGAACCATTTATCTTCTTCTTTTTCTTTGTTGTTGTTGTTTTTTCTCTTTTTTTGGGGGGGGGGACTCCCGGCCTGTCGGGATTCCCAGCCTGTACTTCTCCTTCTCGGATCAATGAAAACACAGTTTGTCCATGTCTCGAATTCGCCTTCTTTTTCACTCTCTCATCTCCTCCTTTTCCTTCTTGAGATGTTTGACGTGGAGTGCCGGAATGAGGGTGGACCTAGTCCCGTCTGTCGCTCAGATCAAAGGTTGGGACATTCCGAACCGCGTGGCATCAGAGTAGGCCTTGAGCGGGTCCATCTTTGGGATTGCCTTCATGCTCGCGTGGGCAAACTGGGTTCTGCCCCGCCTTCCAGACCGAAGCCCGGGACTTCCAGATTGAACCCCGGGATCGTAGGCTTTCTCAAGCCTTGCGCGGCTTGCCGAGCTGTTCTCCGTGCTCCCGTGGGCAAACTGGGTTCTGCCCCACCTTCCAGGCCGAAGCCCGGGACTTCCGGACTGAACCCCGAGGCCGCAGGCTTTCTCAAGCCTTGTGCGGCTTGCCGAGCTATTCTCCGTACTCGCGTGGGCGAACTGGGTTCTGCCCCGCCTTTCAGGCCGAAGCCCGGGACTTCCGGACTGAACCCCGGGGCCGCAGGCTTTCTCAAGCCTTGCGCGGCTTGCCGAGCTGTTCTCCGTGCTCGCGTGGGCGAACTGGGTTCTGCCCCGCCTTCCAGGCCAAAGCCCGGGACTTCCGGACTGAACCCCGGGGCCACAGGCTTTCTCAAGCCTTGCGCGGCTTGCCGAGCTGTTCTCCGTGCTCGCATGGGCGAACTGGGTTCTGCCCTGCCTTCCAGGACGAAGCCCGGGACTTCCGGACTGAACCCCGGGGCCGCAGGCTTTCTCAAGCCTTGCGCGGCTTGTCGAGCTGTTCTCCGTGCTCGCGTGGGCGAACTGGGTTCTGCCCCGCCTTCCAGACCGAAGTCCGGGACTTCTCGCTTCCTTCGGCCTTTGGCCACGATCGGGTGTGTCGAATCCAGGGCCATGCGCCGGTTTCCCTACGAGGTAAAAAAGAGCGTTTGAAGCAAAGAAACTTTATTGCAGAAGTGGGGAACCTTACATTACTGATAATACATCCTTAGATTCGAGGCGTTCCACGTCCGGGGAAACCTGGCCCCTCCCAATTCCTCCAGGTAGTAGGCGTCGTGGGGGAGGGCTTCTGCTAACCGATACGGGCCTTCCCAGTTCGGTGAGAGCTTCCCACTCCCATGGCTGAGAAGCTTCAGCGCGCCGGAGGACCAGATCTCCGGGACGAAAGGACTTCGGCCACACTCGGGAGTTGTAATACTTGGCTACCCGCTGCCTATATGCCGCCATCCAAACTCGGGCCTTGTCCCTCGTCTCTTCAAGAAGGTCAAGATTGAGCATCATTCTGGCGGGGTTCTCTGTCTCGTCATATTGCTCCACATGTAGTGTGGGTAGGCTGAGCTCGATCGGGATGACCGTTTCGGCTCCAAAGTCGAGGTTGAACGGGGTCTCGTCGGTCACCGTCCTCGGGGTGGTATGGTACGTCCAAAGGATGCTGGGGAGCTCCTCGGCCCATCTGCCCTTGGCCTGGTCCAGCCGCGTGCGGAGGCCCTACAAAATGGTCATGTTCATGACTTCGACCTCTCCATTGGTCTGAGGATGCGCCACCGAGGTGAAGCGATGCCTGATGCCGAGTTTGCCGCAGAACTCTTCAAATTCCCGGCAGTCGAACTGGCGTCTGTTGTCAGTGACCACAGTGTGGGGGAGGCCGAAGCGGCAAACGATCGACTTCCAGAAGAACTTGGCGATGTTTGCCTCGGTGATCCGTGCTAAAGGTTCGGCCTCGACCCACTTCGTGAAGTAGTCGATGGCCACGATCAAGAATTTTCGCTGTCCAAACGCCGGCGAGAATGGGCCCAGAAGGCCCATCCCCCATTGGGCAAATGGCCACGGAGCTGAAAGCTGGGAGATTGGGTTGGAGGGCTGTCGTTGCACCGTGGCGTGACGCTGGCACCGATCGCACCTCTTCACGAAATCAGCGGCATCTTCCTTCATCGTCTCCCAAAAGTAGCCCTGACGAAGGGCTTTGTAGGCCAACGCTCTGCCCCCCACGTGGTTCCCACAGACACCCTCGTGAATCTCCTGGAGCACGAGTCTGGCTTCCACGGGTCCTACGCATTTAAGGAGGGGGTAGGAGAAGGATCTTCGATACAATTGCCCATCCATCAGGACGAAACGCACGGCCTTCTTTCTGATGAGGCGGGCCACCTCGCGGTCCTCTAGCAAGGTGCCGCTAGTTATGTATTCGGTATACTTGTCCATCCAGCTGGGCTCACGGCTGACCTGGTGGACCTCCACTGGGGTTTCTTGGCTTGGGGCCTTAAGGTGCTCCACGTGAGCGCGACCCAGCATCGAGTCCGGCAGGGTCGCCAGCCAGGAAAGAGTGTCCGCACGGGCGTTCTCCCTGCGGGGGATGTGGAAGATGTTAAAGCGTCGGAAGCCGGTCATCCCCGCCTTGACGAGCTCCAAGTATTTCGCCATTTGGGGGTCGTGCACGGCATACTCCCCGGAGACCTGTCCTGCCATGAGCTGGGAGTCAGTGAAGGCCTTAAGGTTAGTCACACCTAGCTCGCGGGAGACCCTCAGCCCGGCGAGGAGCGCCTCATACTCCGCCTGATTGTTTGTCGCGGCGAACTGGAAACGGAGCGCGTATTCGGCGACGACCCCATCGTTGTTGGCAAGAATGAGTCCAGCTCCGCTCCCGCCAGAGTTCGAGGCTCCATCTATGTGGAGGATCCATGCATCCTCTCTGGGCCCCTCGGGGCCCGCTTTCAGCTGCCGGTGCAAGGGATCCTCTTCGAGATCCTTGCCTAGCCCGCGCATTCGACCAAGAAGTCGGCTAGCACCTGCGCTTTCATAGCCGACCTGGGCCTGTACGCGATGTCGAACTCGCTGAGCTTCAGTGCCCACTTCGCCAATCGCCCCGAGGTGTCGGGTCGGTTGAGCACCACTTTCAGCGGCTGATCCGTCAGGACGGCGATGGGATGCGCTTGGAAATAGGGCCTGAGATGCTGAGCAGACACTATTAGCACAAAAACAAGCTTCTCGGGCCGAGAATACCTAAGCTCCGCGTCGCGGAGAAGTTTGCTGGTATAGTACACCGGTCGCTGGACTCCTTGGTCGTCGGTCCGAACCATGACCGAACTGACGGCTTCCGGGGTGACCGCCAAGTAGAGGATGAGCTCCTCCCCCTCCTCGGGCCAGGAGAGCAGCGGTGGCGATGCAAGCGTCTTCTTCAGGTCTTCAAAGGCCTCCTGGCATTCCTCGGTCCAGGCGAAGTCGTTCATCTTTCTCAGCACCTTAAAAAAGGGACGGCAGCGATCTGCCGACCTGGAGATAAAGCGGCTGAGGGCCGCAACCCGACCGGTGAGTTGCTGCACTTGCTTCTTATAGGCGGGCTGCTCCATGTCCAGGATGGCCTGGACCATCTCCGGGTTGGCTTCAATTCCTCTTTGGGTCACCATGAATCCTAGGAACTTCCCGGTGGAGACGCCGAAGGTGCACTTCGCAGGGTTCAGCTTCATCTGATGACGTCGGAGGTTGCCGAATGTCTCCGCCAGGTCAGCTACGTGGTCCGAATCGGGTTTGCTCATTACCAGCATATCGTCCACGTACACCTGCATGTTGCGGCCGATCTGGTCCTTAAAGATCCTGTTGACCAGATGCTGGTACGTGGCCCCGGTGTTCTTGAGGCCGAACAGCATCATCCTGTAGCAAAAAGTTTCGCGGTCGATGATGAAAGCGGTATGCTACTCATCCTCCGGGTTCATTCGGATCTGGTTGTATCCCGAGAAGGCGTCCATGAATGACAGGAGGTGATGCCCTGAGGTGGTGTCGACCAGCTGGTCGATCTTTGAGAGAGGGAAGCTGTCCTTCGGGCGTGCTCGGTTGAGGTCGGTGTAGTCCACACAAATCCTCCACTTACCATTGCTCTTCCTTACCATGACCACGTTTGCCAGCCAGCTGGGATATTGGACATCCCGCACAAAGCCGGCGGCGAGGAGTTTCTCCACCTCCTCGTTGATGGCCCTCTGTCTCTCCACAGCGAAGCTCCTCTTCTTCTGGCAGACCGGGCGGCAGCTTGGATCCATGTTCAGTCTGTGCGTAATGACCTCGGGGGGAATGCCTGGCATGTCGGCCGCCGACCAGGCGAACACATCTGCGTTCGCGCGGAGGAACTCTAGCAGGCGGGCCCGTTCTTCTTCCGGGAGTTGTGCCCCGACCTGCACCGTCTTTAGCGGGTCTAGACCAAGGGGATAAGTCAACAGACGTTCTACGGGCCCCCCCTGGGTTCCTTCTCCCTTAGGTCGAGGTCGTCAACATCGGGGCCGAGCTCCGCGCCCCGGGCGCCCGGGACCGTCTGGAGGCAATGCGGGACCGGCTGGGTCGTCCCCTTCATCACCCCGAGCCCGGAAGGCGTGGGGAACTGCACCAACAACCTTTTCGTGGAAATCATGGCGTCCAGTTGGTTGAGCCCGGGACGCCCGAGAATGGCGTTGTAAGGCGAAGGGAGCTTGACGACGGTAAACGTCATCAGGACGGTCGTCTATCGAGGTGGGGATCCGGCGGTGACCGGGAGAGTGATCTCCCCTTCGACCCCCACGGAGTCCCCGATAAAGCCCACCAGGGGGGTATGCACCGGTCTCAGCTGATCATGGGACAAATTCATCCGAGAGAAAGCATCGTAAAAAAGCACGTCAGCCGAGCTTCCACTATCCACCATAATTCGATGTACAGGATGCTTCGCGATGGTCATCTCGACCACCACGGCATCATTGTTTACATTCTCATTTTCCTTCCCCTCCTTAGGGGGGATTACATTCTCCGGGTTCCCGACTTCCCAGGCTCTCTTCACCGCCCGCCCGACCCCAAGTGAGATCATGCCCACCGGCTTCTCCGTCGGGCGGTTATCGATTGTAGGAACTGGTGGTAAGGCCACGAGCGGCTGCCCCTCCGGGGGGGCCTCGTTCCTGACGAACTTCCTGAGGTAGCCCCTTTTGATCAGCTCCTCGATTCCTCGCTTCAGGTTGCGACACTCTTCTGTGTCATGGCCGTGCTCGCGATGGAACTGGCAGTACTTCGACTTGTCCCGGATACCTCTTGGGTTCTGTTGAGGAGGTCGGCGGAGGTAGTGCTCGCCCTTAATTTCCATGAGGATCTTTGTTCTAGGGGTGAGGAGAGGGGTGAACCTCCGCTCCGGAGTGGCCTCGCCCTTCGACCTCGGATTCGGGCGAGGGTCGGCAGGTGGCCCGGGCTTCCGAGCTCCTGGAAGATCCCTCGGGGATGGCCTCTTCGGAGTCTTCCCGTCCAGCTCTCGGCGGGTGCGGTCGGCCTCCTCCGCTCAGATGTACTTGTGGGCGCGGAGGAGGAGCTCGGAGTACGTCTTGGGAGGCTTTTTGTCCAGGGAGTAGGTCAGGCGGGACGTCTTGAGCCCGCGTTTCAAAGCCAGCATGGCGACGGGCTCATCCAGGCTGTAGATCTCCAGTGCAGCGATCTTGAACCGGGTGATGTAGTCCCGTAGCAGCTCCTGGTCCTGCTAGCGGATGGAGAAGAGGCTATCCACCTCTCTTGGCACCTTCCGACAAGCGTCGAAGTGCGCCACAAACTTTCCTTCCAGCTGGTGGAAGGAGCAAATAGATCCGGGCTCGAGACGGGTGAACCAAACTGGAGCGGCCTTCCGGAGGGTAGCGGGGAAGGCGATGCACAAAAGAGCGTCAGTGGCCCCCTGGACCCTCATGAGAGCCTTGTAGCTCTCCAGATGGTCCAGAGGGTCGGTGGTCCCGTCGTAGGGATCCACCTGTGGCATGCGGAACCGGCTTGGGATTGGTTCCGCCTGGATTTCTTCAGAGAAGGGAGGACGGGAGTCGTAGCCCGCCAGGTCCGCCGATGAGTTCTGCAGGTCGAAAAATCGGCGGGCGAACTCCGCCAACTTGTGCTAGTGCTCCTCTAGGCGCCTCTCGGCCTGACACCTGATGGCCTCGTCGGTGGAGTCTTCCATCGAAGCCGCTGGCGAAGGGGGCGCCGATCGGTCTCGGCGCGAAGTCACGCCTCGGCGCCGCTTGCTGCGATGCGCCGTCTCGGCTTCATCGGCCGGGGATCGACTCTCGTGATCCACCGAACCGGAGTAGTTTCTTTTTGCGGGAGCTTGGTGGCTCCCGCGGGGGTTGGAAACCGCCCTCGGGTGGGATGGTCTGCCCTGAATGGAGCGCAGGCTCCCACGTGGCCCCGCGGCTCGAGCTACGGGGGTCCCCGGCTGCGACTGCGTGGCTAGGGACCGCTGCCGATGTTGAAGCTGCCGGACCGCCGAGGTCAGAGTCTGCAGCTGTTGGATGACGGCCGCGAGGGGCCCGTCCGCCGAGGTCGGCGGTAGTGGAATAGAAAGGGGAGCCGGGAGCTCCCTCTCCGGGCTGTGAGCCCCTTGAGGGGAGGGAACCTCCCCCACACGGCTGGTGGATGCCTCGCGCCCTCGAGTGACCACCATTGCCGGAGAGCACCGTGCCTGTAGAAAGCTGGCTCCCGCTAGGGGGTGTTATCCTGTCCCCCTTCCTAGCGCGCCAATCTGTTGCCGATCTCGCCGCCGCACCCGTGCCTTGGAACCGCCGATCTTGCTAGACCATCTTGCTCCCGGGGCCTCCTGGCTGGACCGAACCTGCAAGGCGAGGTCAGAAGACCTTGGCCGGGGATCCCGGCGTGGAAGCTCCAACGATCAAGTTAGTGGACGGCGAGAGGGAACAGATTCTCCAAGACGGGCCCCCGAAGGAGTCCCAGACTTAGAGAATTTACTAGCAAAAAAGGTGCCGGATGGACCAGAAACCCGGCTGGATCTCCTTGCCGAGCTCACGCCAAGCGATCCCCTCTCGGGGCCCTGGATCTCACCCTCGGAGCGGAGACTTCAACCTCTGTTTCTTACTCGTCCCACCTTACTGGTCGCCTCCTCTTTCCTTCCTTTTATCTCCTCCCGCTGCCTGCCTATTTTCCTCTCTTGGGAGGCTTCCCTCCTTGCTCTCGTTGTCCCCTCTCCATCCTTTTCTCTTTCCCCTCTTGGTTTCGAGGGCCAGGCGGCTTTCTGGCCTCGTTTGCCGAGCCCAGCGGGGAAAGGGTAAAGGAAGGGGGGTGGCGCCGGCAGGGTGGCCGGTCAGATCTCGGGCCCGGTGTGGGCGCTCCCCTTCCCAGGTGCCGGCGTTGTCTGTTGACGGGCCCTGTTTTGCTAGAACCGTGCCTCTCGACTACAGAACCTGTCGGACCGACGTAAGTGATGTTTCGCGTGCCGCCACCATCCGTATGGGGCATCGTTTGTGGCGCGCACGGCTCGAGGGCCAACCTCGGAACCTGCGCCTCCGCTCTTTGGGACCTTCTCTGTACGGATGGCCTGACCTCGGCCGAGGTGGACCCCTCCCGGGTGGACACCTGGCAGAGCGGCAGAAGGGCGCTCGGCTTCGGTCGAGGTGGACTCGTCTCCGGGGGCCACCTGGTGAAGGAGCGAAGGGGCCCGGCTCGACCTCGGTATTGGTGGGACCGTCTCTGGGCGCCACCTGGCGAGGGAGCGGGGGAGCAGCCGACCTCGGCCGAGGTGGACCCCTCCTGGGTGGACACCTGGCGAGGTGGCAGGAGTGGGTCCGGACCGAACTCGACTTTGGCGAGGGCGGTAATGTCTCGGGATGTCACCTGGCGATGTAGCCGGGGGGGCAACTGCCGAGCTCGACCTCTACGGCATGGGACCCGCAGCTGACTCGGCCGAGGAAACCTCCACGCGACTCAATCAGGCCCGACGGAATCTGAGATCGGCCACGTCATCATTATGGTCGTAACAATGATGATGATGACAGCGGCGATCACCAGAGCGACCATGCTGATTTTGCTGACGGAGGTGATCAGGATGTTGACCGAGCCACTGAGGTAGTAGGCACTGACAGCGACAGTGTAGGCGGAGCTGATGCTTATGAGGTGGTCAGTCGAGATCCTCCTACTACACCTGCTCCTTCTACTGCACTAGTTGACTTCGTTCCAGATCCTATTGAGCCAGCTGATCGTCTTTCACCTCCTTCTACCAGATCTTCTAGGGTTGTACCAGCTTTTGGTCCTGCCGGTCGTACCAGGAGTTTAGAGCTTTAGCACCTCCTAGGGCATTAGCCACCAGATCTAGGATTAGTGCTCCTTTCAGTCTTGATGTTCCATCTGATGAGGATTAGCCTCATCGATGTCTGTTTCAAATCTTATTTTGTATGTTTGATATATGTATGTTTCAGCTCTTTTGTACTGAAAATTTATCTCATATATATATGTTTATTATCTTAAACCTTTTGTAATTCAGTTTATCATATTTTAGCTCTGATATAATGGGATATTTTAACTCTGATATTCCTTGATACTAGCACAATTTCAGCTATGATATTTGTTTCTCTACTCTCTTTTTGTATCCATGCTAATTATGAGGGAGAGGTTATTCCCTTTTCTTATGATTGACAAAAAGGAGGAGAAAAAGTGATGTTAATTGTTATGGAGAAAAAGAGTGATGTTAATTGTTATGGAGAAAAAGAGATGTTAATTTTTAAGTAATGAATGTTAATTTTTAAGTAATGAATGTTAATTTTTAAGTAATGATGTTAATTGTTATTGAGAACAAGTATTTGTTTTTATGAAGAATATTGATCTTTATTGAGAAAAAGATGCATTATATTGATTATATTGATTTGAGGTTTACCTTAATAAGAAGTATCTAATTAAGGGGGAGATTGTTTTCTCCTATCTATAAAGTTGTTATCTCTATTGTGACTAGAAATTCATGTTTATAAAAGTTTGAACTATATTGTCTCTTTTTCTCAAGGTTTTGTCATCATCAAAAAGGGGGAGATTGTTGGCTCCACCCAGTGATTTTGTTGAATAATAAAACATTGAGTACATATTGTATTCTAATGAGGATTCCAAGTTGTGAGTTTTCAGGAAGAAAGCACCTCAAAATTCCAAATATTTATGGTGTATGGCACGCAATGGCATGGAGCAATTCTCACATATCCGGGCATCCTCTTCATTGAAAAAGGGCTTATACTTGCTTAATTATTATGTGTTTATGCATTCATGAACATTATTTTTTTTTCAAGGCTTTTACTCTTGATTCTGGATGTTTTCAGTCTCAAGTGTCGATACCTGGACAGTCAAGTGTCGACACTTCAGCATTTGGCACGAACAAAAATCCTTGGCACGCCAAGTGTCGACACCTATAATTTAAGTGTCGACACCAACTGTCGACACTTAGGTTTCAAGTGTCGACACCAAGTGTCGACACTTAGGTTTCAAGTGTCGACTCAAGGCCTGAGAATTTTGAAAATACAGAACTTTGTTGGTTCAAGGATTTTTGTGTCAAGTGTCGACACCTGTGCATCAAGTGTCGACACTTGAATGATCAAGTGTCGACTCCCAATAATCAAGTATCGACACCTGACAGCCAAGTGTCGACACCTGACAGCCAAGTGTCGACACTTGCAGCCTGACAGCTCTAACGGATCTATTTTTCTGGCTTGCAGAAATTGGTTTTCAAGCTCCAAATGGCTATTTCCAATGCTCCAACGGTCACAAACCATTTTTAAAAGGTTTATGGTGTATTTAATCTCCACCAACCTCATTTTAAAAGAAGAGAAGTCAAGAGAAAGAAGAGAGAAGTCTATTCAAGAGCATTCAAGTCCACTCAAAAGCCAAAAAGCCAATATTCTCTCCAAACTTCAAATCAAAAGCCTCTTCTAGCTTGATTCCACTGAAAAAGCCTGCTTGCTCAACTTTACTACATTCCAAAAGGAGGCAACTTGAAGAAGAGTGAAGTCAAAGCATCCTTTGGGCTTCAAAGATTCCAATCTACTCTTGAAGAGAGTTTGTTGTAGCTTTTAAATTTCATATCTGTTTTATTATGCTTTAACCTTGCTTTCAAGTGTGTCTTGAAAGAAGGTTATTGTGGTTTGTTGGTGAGCCAAAGTGTTAAAACCAACTAGGGTTAACTTGTGAGCCCGAAGACAAAACAAGTATTTAGGTTTGTTGGTGAGCCTAGGTAATAAAACCAACTTAGGTTTTGACTTGTGAGCCTTGTAAAAACAAGTCAACTGTAATCTGGTATGGATTATAGTGGAATTCCCAAGGATGGCTTGGGGAGTGGATGTAGGTGCTAGGTTTGCACCGAACCACTATATATCTTGTATTTGTGTGTGATTGCTCTTTTCCTTTTGCATTCTTTAATTAAGTGCTATCATCTTGCATCTAATTTATTATTGCTCACAAGCACCACTAGACCTTCATTTTATTGTGTTAAATTTTTTAAAAAGACCCAATTCACCCCCACCCCCCCCTCTTGGGCTCAATTTTGGGCAACAGGTGATTTCTCCCTCAACCCCTATCAAATCCCTGGTAAAACTGACTAAAGGTGCGAAGATCGGTTTCAGCAAATTAAGAGACAAATTCATCTTAACAAAAGATCATAAAAAGAATGTTTATGAAACTTCCACTATCAACCATGATTCTCTTTACAGGATATTTGCTATCATCTTGTCTACGACGATAGCTTCATTATTTGGATTCTCTACCCCAGCCAGGTCTCCCTTCGTGAAAGGGATTATAATATTAGCTCTTCCCTCCCCCTAGCCCCCTTTAGACCCCGCCCTACCCCTAAGTGATCATCCCAACCAGCTTCTCCATGGGCTATTTGTTGATGTCTGTGTGGTAGGCCTTGACACCTTGGATCCAAAACGGAGGTCTTCCCCCAACAAACTTTCCAAGGTAGTCGTGCCGGATCAACTCTTCAATTTTTTTTTTTAGATGGTGGCACTAATCGATGTCGTGGCCATAATCCCGGTGGAAGTGACAGTACTTAGACTTGTTGGGGCCTCTGGATGGCCTGAGTGGGGGAGGGCAGTGCAGGTAGCACTCGCCCTCGATCTTCATCAAGATTTTGGCTCTCGAGATAAGGAGTGGGGTGTACTTCCTGTCCATAGCAGGGATGTCCTTCAGCTTGGAGCCTTCTTGATGGTTCGTGACAATTTTCTGCTCCCGAGGCTCACTTGGCCCCTCTCGAGCTGCTTCTTCAGGGATCTCCCATCGAGCTCCCTCGGGTATAATCAGCCTCCTTCGTGCAGATATACTTCTAACCATAAACAAGGAGCTCCAAGTAGGTCTTCGAAGGCTTTTTATCGAGGAAGTAGGTGAGCCAAAAGGTCCTGAGCCCCTTTTTTAGAGCTAGCATGGCAACAGGCTCATCCAAATTATATATCTCCAAGGAGGCTACCTTAAAGCGGGTCACATAGTGCCTGAGAGACTCGTAGTCTCGCTGGCAGATTGAGAAGAGACTATTAGCTTCTCACGACACCTTCCGACAGGCATCGAAGTGTGCCACAAACTTCTTTTCCAGCTATTCAAAGAAGTTGATGCTCCTTGGCTCAAGATAGGAGTACCAGACTCGAGCCACCTTGCAGAGCATGGCTAGGAAGGTAGTATAAAGAAGGGTGTCAATTGCTCCTTGAACTCTTATAAGAGCCTTGTAGCTCTCAAGATGATCAAGGGAGTCCGTGGTCTCATCGTAGGGATCTAACAGGGGCATGCAAAATTGATCGGGGATCAGCTCCCCTTTGATTCATTGAGAAAAAGGAGCGTGGGCATCGTAGCTCGTGGGCTCACGGGCAGCACCTTGGAGGTCAACGAATTGGTAGGCAAGATTAACCAGCCTGCGCTCATGCTCCTCCAAGCGCTTCTTGGCCTGTTGTCGGATGGCCTCCTTAGTTGATCCTTTTATTGAGGCTACTGAAGGGGAGGTAGATGGGGACCGGGGAAGCTCATGCTTTAACCCCCTCCCGTGCTAGCACTAGTGGCATGAGGGGCCATCAGTTCGAGATAAGAGGGTAGGCTTCCCGGTCGGTCGAACTACTTTGGTGACCCCTCCCAAATGAGTGAGGCTCCTCCGTGGGTGATGCGGGGATCGCAGAAATGATGCTACTTACACATGATATGGCCTCCCATGAAAGGACCGGAGACTGGCATGAGCGGCAATAGCAGGAATCACAGGGGTTCCCGGCTATTACTGTGTCACCATAGATTGATGCTGGTGCTGTAGTCTCTAGACTATCGTGATTAACGTCTCGACCTATTGTGCCAATATAGCAATTTGCATATGCTGGTCTACCGACGATGGAGGTGGTGGAGTCGGAAGCTCCATGATGGGGGACAAATTTGATGAAATGGGTATGTGGAGATGTGATCTACTTACCTAGCAATAACATACTAGCATTAGAGCTCCAGATATGGTCGGATTCATAGGTGGAAGGGATGAAGAATTTCGAGCTAGGAACTAGATGAGCAGAAAATCTGACACCCTTGTGCAAGCTTTCTTTCAAAAAAATAAAAGAGAGGATCTAAGGGCATAGAAACCCTCAAACTAGGCTAAGCTACCTTTAAGAACCTCAGAGCTAAGGATCAAGATGGTCTATTCCTAACAATGAGAAGAAATCAAAGCTCAAATGGAAGGAAAACACTCACCACTCAAGAATTGAAGGCTAAAGACAAGATCTACACTCCCTTCTTGGATTTACCATTGGAGCTTTGATCCATGGCATGGAGCCTTCATCATCATCTTCAAATCACCAAGAAGAACTTGCAAAAGAGTCAAGGTAAGGTCATGATTCAAAGAAATTAAGGGAAAAAGGAAAGAAATAATGAAAGACGTGAAGAGAGTTGCTAGAATTTTTGGGCAGCACTTCTTCTTCTTCTTGGACTACTTGGATCTTATATAGAAAACTTGGTAATGGAACTATGGCCCTTCAAACTCAAGGCACTCACTCAAATTCAAGATGAAACTCAACACTCCAACTCAAACTTAAAGAAAAACACTCAAAATTTTAGAAAGAACTCAAGAACTTGGCAAGGTGGAAGAGAACTCAAATAAGTAAGCTTTTATTCAACTCAAGTCATTCATTGCTTTACAAGAGGTGGCCTTGGTCCTATTTATAGGCCAAGGGCAACCATAATGGACAGCAAAAAGATGGATTAAGAAGCCAACTAATTCAGATTTAGTTGGTAACTAATTACATTGAGAAGCTTCTAGATAACTAATCCTAACAATAGAAGAAACTAGAATCTCTATGTGGCGCCATCCTATTTCACCAAGTGTCCTCATCAAAAGCCTTCCATGTGTCTTCTAAGATTTAGTCTTCAAATATGCTTTTAAATTAGGTGAATCAAATCATAGGTTGACCAGCCCGAATGGATTACATTGGAATTTTGGAAAGAAAGGTCTTTATTAGTTGAATTTCTTCGGCTTGCTTGTCTCAAATGGAAATGGTCTTGACTTGCTTCATGCAATAGGGCTCTTCTTCTTAAATGGGTGGAACTAGGAGCCTTCAAGATACTTCATGAGGTTGGGCTTCATCTCCATAATTTTGAGTGAAACCTAAAAAAAATTGGACTAGCTACAAAACCAGAGATTATTAGCTTGCAATTTCTTCCTCTTGCCAATTTCCCCATTACTCCACCTCCTAACTACATCGATCGCCATGGTGGGATGGATTCTCGATGCGACTGGTGGATGCTTCATGAGCATGTGTCATGACCTTAGTATCGTTGCAATGAGGTGTGGTTTAAGCAGTCCACCCCCCCACCTGGCATGCCAATTTGTTATGGCTTGGGTCCCCTTCGCCTACAACCTTGGTGGGTCTAGGAGCCATGTCAAGTGCTCCAAAGAAGGTCGAGTCCCTCGCCTCTAGACGACCCCGATCAATCGAGCCTACAAGAAAGAGCCTAGGTCGGGGGTACCGAGCGGGACACTCTGACGTTCAAGTTAGTATGGCAATCAAGGGCAACAACCCCTTTCTCATGGCAATTAGGGCAGCTAGAGAGAGAGATGAGAAATCTTTTATTTTTGTAAGTAGTGGGGACTTGCTTGCCTCTTACCTTGGTCAGAGGTCCATCTTACCTATATAGAAAATGACACCATGGGATAGGATCTGAAATCCTAATAGAGCACTCCCCTGCAAGAGATGTAGGTCTGGTAAAGCACTACGGGATAAGGTCTGAAACCCAGGTAGAGCACTATGGGATAAGGCATGAAACCCTAACAAAGCACTCCCCTGCATGATGGCAGGTTCGATGGAGCACCCCCTACAGGTTGTACCTTTCAGGCCACTGCAATAGGTTCGGCGAGGATGGTGACACATGCCCTCGAGTCGCTATCAGGGTTTCCAGTCGTGGTGCTGGAATCTGGTGGGCCATACATGCTCCACCGAGGGTTGTAGCCTTTTCTAAGCCGTTACCCGCCATGGCCCATGAGAGGGGTTCTCTTAGACCTATGGCTTGGCTTGGCCCGGAGTCCAACTCGGCCACAAACTTTAGCCAGTCCGGAGCTCTACTTGGTATGGAGCTCAACTCGACCCAAAGCTCAACCCAGCTGGGGCTCAACTCAGCTCGATTGAGAGCTCAACTCAGCCCAGAGCTTAGCTCAGCCAAGGCTCAACTCAGCTCGGCTGGGAGCTCAACTCGGTCCGAAGCTTAGCTCGATCGAGGCTCAACTTAGCTCGATCAGGAGCTTTATTCGCCCTCTGGGGTTGACTCAGCTTGGAGTGTCTACCGACCTGGGGCCTAACCCAGCCTAGGGTTGTCGTAGTCAGGGTGGGGCCCGTAGGTGCCATATCATCACTTGCCACATCAGCTATATATTCAAGAAAGAATTATTTTAATATTTTGAATTGGTGGAAGATGAATAGTACTTGGTACCTTCATTAGCAAAGATAGCATGGAATATTTTAGCTATTCCAGCTACTACTGTTACTTTTGAATTAGCATTCAATGTTAGTGGTAGGGTGATTGATGAGAGGCGATCATGCTTAGCTCCAAAGATTGTTGAAGCTTTGTTAACTATAAGTGATTGGCTCGAATCCACAAAAAATGATAAATTTTAATTACTTTTTTATTACTTTTTTATTTTTTTTTCATAATATTTATTAGATATGGATTTTTTAGATATTGCTTGAATATCTATTGAGCTTTGAGATGGTTGAATTTCATAGTGGAGGTTTAACAAGTAATTTTTTAAAATTATATTATTTTATTATCGAGCATATTTATTTGTGTAGTTTTTGTTTTTATATTTAATAAGTAATGATTTTTATTTTCTTTTGATTAAGATTTCATTTATCCCATAGCATGGAAGAAGTTGATTTAGAGTTATGAGGAATGATGGAACAATGGGATAGAACAAATTATGTGTGATGGAATAAATTGGGATTACTCTTTCTAGTTACTTCTAGTTTTCTTTACCTTTATAAATGTAGTATTATCTTGTCATATGTACTAGCTGAAAATGTTTGCTTACACATATGTAAACTAATATGCTTTCATTGTCTCTTATCAAAGATTTAATTTACTTAATGGTTTCATATGGAAACTAAGGATTATTTTTGTATTGTTGACTATTGTGTATGGTTTTCTATTTGTGATTATGTTTTCAATTGGATACTTTCATGCTTTAGCTATTTTCATATTTCTTGGATGAGTTTCAATAAGTTTTATATTTCTTGGATGGCCTGAGTAAGGGAGGTTTAGCAATTGAGTTTCAGCTACTTTATTTTACTGGAATGAAATGGCTATTACATTATGTCTCACTTTCTGTAGCTTTGGTGGGAGTTATTTTCTACTATTTCAATTGCTGCTACTTTGTTGGTAGGTCATGATAATATAGTTATGTAATCTTTTTAGTCTTTTATTGGCCTTCAATTTTAGGATCTGATGATCTTTTGTTAGCCTTCTTATAATATTGTGTTAGTTCAATAATCTTGTCAGCAAGTTCTTAGAATCCTATACTCTTATTATGGTGATTATAGTCTCATAATATTGTTGGTTGCTAGCAGGTTGTTATATCGTTTTGTTGCTTGTATTGTTATATTATAATAGGTTATAGTTCAATCCTCTTGTTTATCCAACAAAAAAATAGGTAATAATGTAATATTGGACTTCATGTGCCATGGTACTACCCATTCGGATCTGAGTTCGGGTCTGGATATCCAGGATCCATTCGAATCCGAGTCTGGTATTTCAAAACGAGACCCATTAGGTATTCGAGTCTGGGTCTAGGCCCAGTAGCTAAGGTCAGGTATGGATTTGGATATCTAGTTTCGACCCAAACCTGACCCATTGACAACTCTACCTTAAGCTGTACAATTATTTTTTCAACCACAATTTGTTTGTAATGTTCTTGTCCATGTAGGTATTTTTTAAACTTCTCCCAAAGCCCTCTCATAATGGTTTTCAAGTAGAACTTGGTTGGCCAAGCACATCCTAATTGTGCTGAACTCTATCTCCTCTAACTTCTTCCAATCTTCAACACTGATCTTTGTCGGCCTCTTTTTTACCAAAATTTTATAAGTTCTATGTTGTACTAGTAAATCCTACATCAATTATTGCCATAGAGTGAAGTTTCCCTTACTATCACATTTATCAAAATCTGCCTTAACATTACTTGATGCTATCAAAAACAACCAACAAGCAAAGAAAATCCAAAACAGAAAACTCTGCAATCAATCACCAAAATAAAAAATTGTTTTTGCACCTTATCAAGATCAAACCTAATTCTAATCTTTCGTCCAAGCAACTAGTTGTTGGGAAACCTCTTCTTCTTGGCTTGTACCATGTGTAGAAGCTCTCACCAGGGTCTAGAGATTACTATGAAGAAGATTAGAAAAAAAATAAGGTGCGAAGAAGTTACTGCAGAAATTTTTTGGGTGTGCAAATTTTGATTTTCGTTGTGTTTGACATCTCCTTTGCTTCCCATACATCACCAAGCTCTAATATCAATTATTGGAGAGTTAAGGACCTTTGTGTGGATGTCTGGAAGTAGCATTAAGGGAGCACAATAGTAGGGGATGGCAGCAATTAGGAAATCTTTGATGGATTAGGACTCCTATTAGTGGTAATTTTTTTTCTAGTGCTAATTAGTCTTAGCGCTACAATTTTTAAGGCTCCCTAATTTGATTTCAGCCAAGAATCCTTCTTTTGCTGGAGTCTTGGATGCCCTTTATTTGCTAAAAACTTGGTCGATCAAATAGCAATATGGCATGGAGTGTCCCAGGAACTTGGGACTCTCTAGTGCCAAGAGAAAACCTAGTGCATGTGAGAAAGAGGACATTGTTTCTTCTTAGCATAAAGGCCCTCTTGGGTAGCATAGAGAAGAGGAGAGAGAGGGAGAGATTAAGTTTTGAGAAAGAAAAGAGTTTTAATTAATTCCACTCCTTTAGATTTACATGGCATGCCCTTTTATAGACCAAAGGCTCTCATTCAATTCGAAATAGAAAACATGAATCAAACCCTAACTCTAACAAATCCAAGGCTAATCTAATGTGATTACACTCAATCCAAGTCTATGTACACCCATGACCTGATATGCTCTCATCCTGTTGGATCCAAACTCGATCTAAACATGGATTAGCCTCCTTGAGATCCAAATCCCCTAGACCTTGAGACTGTGAAAGGCTGAACCTCAATCCTAGGACCAGTTGGTCCTAATCCTAGGATCCAATTGGCTCTAGCCTCTTGGAGCCAATGTCATGGCTGCTTACCTCGTCGCTCAAGATTTGGGAGCACCACACTTGAACTTACAAGCTGCACCGACTCCTGTATCGAAATGCTCAATAACTAGGGCCAAGGTGGGCCCCTCCTTGTTTGGAGTTAAGGATGGGTTTGTTACTTTAGCCAAGAAGGTCTACAATGATGACTCCGGTCTTCAAAATCATCAACTCACTAGGAAGCTAATGAAGATGATCTTTTTCCATCCGATTGGCCAAAATAGAAGACTCGTTCTCTAGACAAGGTTATGGGCTCCATCTATGCAAGTCTCCTAGAGGTAAGTATTGCTTTTTTTGAATATTTTCTTGATTCAAAGTCAATGTCCTAACTTAATATTTTTATTTTATAGCAAGCCATGACATCGCAATTCTCACTAAGGGCCTCATCAATTTTAATTGAGTGAAGCTCTTGCTAGAGGAGAAGCTTTGAGCCACCAAAGCTCAGATGAAGGTTGCTGTGGAGGTGAGAAGGGCGACCAACAAAGCTTTAAAGGTTGCTACAAATGAGGCAAAGGTAGTCCAAAAAAGAGTCAACCTAGGCTAGGTCCAAGCTCCTATCTACCTAGGGGAAGATCAGTGCCCTTGAGGGCCTGGTCACAATCAAGAGGGTGACGACCAAGGTTCCTCTGGGAAGAGCTACTGATCTTGAGAAGAAATTTGAGCTTGGTGAAGAGGCCCTCAAAGCGACTGAATAGAAGGTCGAGGTGTCTACCACTAAGGCTACTAAGGAGAAGTCAATAGTGGTTACTGAGGCCAAGGCTCAGGCCCTGGAGGAGTTCAAGGCCTCTAAGACCTTTGAGGCTGAGATCACTGAGGGCTTTGTAGTGGGCTATGGCTTTGGCTTTAATGCTTATAAGGCCTATGTCGTCGAGCTCTTCTATGAGGTCAACTCAAGTTGCCTTGATCCCAAAGCCAATGATAACAAGGCTAAAGAAGAAGGAGACTAAGATCTTGAGGTCAGCACTGCTTTCAAAATCATTTCAATGCCTACTACCAAGCTTGCTCCTAAAGCCACCTCAGAGCTTTCCACCAAGTCAGATGCCGAGCCTTAAGGAAGTTTCTTAGTTTTTGTATTTTTTCGTTTCTTTTTGTACTCTGACCTTTCTTATAATTTAAACTTAATGAATGAAATGAACTTTTACCTTGCTTTTAAATATATTTGTGTTCACCTTCTTTTTTCTGGGTCTTGTGGTCATAGAAGGGGTAGTTCAACATGAAACTTGTTAGCTCGAACTTAAGTTCAAGGTCCCCCTCAAGTTAGGATCGGGGCAATATTAAGTCCAACCTTAGTTTTAAAAGCCTTTTATCAAAGTTGAAGTCTTTTACTGGTAGCCAAATCAGGTCATAAATTTGGTCATCATCAAAACTTATTTGATTTGGGGTTTCTAATCAAAGTTAGGACTTTTTCATTATCATGTCATGTGATTGGTGTTCAGCCAAGGCTAGAACTATGAGGTTGATAGTTTTTTGATCTCAGATTCTAGAGATCCCAACTTGTATCGAAGTGTTTTCTTATAGTTGGCATTGGCCCAGCATATATTTGGAGATCCTAGCTAAAGTCGGGGTATCTCTAAGAGGTTAGCCTTTGCTTGACCAAGACATCAGAGGTTTGAGCTAGAGCTCGGATATCCCTAGCTCGATCCTTACCCGACCTTCATTTTTGGAGACCTAAGTAGGAGCTCAAATATCCTAAAGTTGTTTGTGTGCTTTTGAGTATATATTTAGAGGTGCCAATCTGAGCCAAGGTATCTCGAGGAGGTTAGTTTGATACTGACCTTAGTCAATTTTTCTTAGTCTCACTTTTCATTGAAAATATTTATAAGGCTTGAAAGTATAAAATTTTTATTGATTATGCAATCAATATAAAACTTGGAAGTTTATTGATAATACATCATTAGATTTTAGGCATTCCAAGTTTGAGTAATAAGAGTGCCACCAAGGTCTTCAACTTTGTATCCTCCTCATCAAATAACTTCAGTGATCCATTAAGGTCCTTTCGAGTTCAAGGATAATTTGCCTTGCTCTATAAGCTTGGATATTTTGGCTATCTGAAAAACAAGGTCACTAGGTTGGAAAGTCTTTCACTTGACTTGGATGTTTGTGATACTGAGCTATTCATTGTTGATATGAAATAATTTTGATCTGAGCTCATTCTCTTATCTGTTCTAGCAAGTTGAGGTTTGCTCAGAGTTGATCTAGATTATCCTGTTCATTGTAGTGCTCCATTAAGGTCATTGGCAAATCGACGTTAACCAGAATAACCATTTTGGTTCAGAAGGCAAGGTTGAATGATGTCTCTTTGATTGGGATCCAAGATATAGTTCGGTAGGCCTATAAGACATCATAGAGCTCCTCAGTCCAAAGCCCCTTAACTTGATGTAGTCTTGCCTTTAAACCTAACAAAATAGTTTAGTTAGTTATCTTAGCTTCTCTATGAGACCATGGATGGTCGACAAAGATGAGTCTATGGCCGATGTAGAGCTTTGAGTAGAATTCTTTGAACTTTGAGTTATTAAATTATTGCTCGTTGTTAGTGATGATGGTATGTGGTAATCCAAATTAGCATATAGTGGACTTTCAGATGAAGTCTTGAACTTTCTTTTTAGTTATTTATACCAGTGACTTAGCTTCATCTCATTTAATGAAGTAGTATATAGTGGACTTTTAGATTGCAACAATAGAAAACTTGCTCTACCCACTTGCTTGTGGGAATGGTCCTAGGATATCATTTCCTTATTGGGCAAATTATCAAGGGATGGAGCTTAGTGTGAGCTACATTGCTAATTGGTAATAAATAATGGCATGCTTCTGGCATTGGTCATACTTTCTGATGAGGTCATTCACATCTTTCTACAAGATTGGCCAATGGTATCCTTGTTGATGTATTTTATAGGCCAATAATCTACCTCCTAGATGATTGGAGTAGATGTCCTTGTGTACTTCTCGAAGAGCATAGTATGCCTCCAATAGTCAAAGACATTTAAGCAAAAACAATGAATATGACCTCTTATATAATTTTTCTTCTAAGAGGATATACTAAGAAGCTTGTTGCTTGATTTTTTGAGCTTGGATAGGGTTGGTTGGGAGAACTCCACTTACTAAATAATTGACGAGAGGGTGTAAATCCAACTTGGCTCATGATCGACTAATAGAATTGATCCATGGTCTTCATTACTAGGCTTCTCCATTTGTTTAATGAAGACCTTTCTTTTGAGCTCGGGATATCCTATTGAGGCTAACTGGGATAAGGAATTAGTTCGAGCATTCTCTGATCTGGAAATTTATTATACTTCAAAGTGATTGAAGGCTAGAGAGAGGTCCTTTAATTTTTAAAGATATTTTGCTATGGATGGTTACCAGGCTTTGTACTTGCGACAGGCTTGGTCCGTAACTAATTATGAATCAGTGAATGCCTTCAACATCTCCACTCCAAGCTCCTTCATAATGTTGAGGCTGGCTATTTAAGGCCTAATGCTCTACCTTATTATTTGAGGCTTTCAAGCCGAGCCAAAGTGTATACTTGGTGACAATTCCTCCGAGCTTGCAAGAATGAGCCCTACACCACTTCTATGAGAGTTGGAAGCCCCATCCGCATGTAATATCTAACAGGGTTTAGTTTGTTCTTCCTCAAGATGCTATGTTGTTGACTTCTCCTTAGGGATGTTACACTCGATGAGAAAATCTATTAAGATTTATACCTTCATCACCGGTAGAGGGTGATAAGTGATGTTAAATTCTTCGAGCTCGATCTCCCATTTCACCATCTTTCTTAAAGTATCTGGCCTCTATAAAATGGACTTTAGGGGCTGGTCGATCAAGACAGCTACATAGTGGGCTTGAAAATATGATTGGAGTTGCTACATCGAGGTGATAAGAGTGAAGACCATCTTTTCGATCTTGGAGTATCTTGTCTCCACATCTCATAGAATTTTACTTGTGTATTAGATCAGCTTTTGGACCTTAGCCTCTTCTCTGACAAATATCAAGCTAATTGTAATAGGTGAGATCGCCAAATACAAAAATAATACTTCACATGTGTTCAGCTTAGATAGTAGTAAGGGTGCTCCAAGATACTTCTTAAGGTCTTCAAATGTAGCTCGACACTCCTATATCTAATCAAAGTTCCTTTTTTTGCCTTAAAACTTTAAAGAATAAGAGGTACCATTTAGTCAACTTTGAGACAAATTGGTTGTGTTCTACTATTCATCCGACCTAACATTACACATCCTTCCTGGAACTTGAATGCTTCATTTCTAACATAGCTTAAATTTTTTCTAGATTTGCCTTGATCTCATGCTATGTTACCATATATCCAAGAAAATTTTTCAAGATCATGTTAAAGGTAAATTTATTAGGATTAAGCTTCATCTGGTGTTGTCACAGCTCACTGAAGGCCTCTTCGAGGTTGGCAATATAACGATCCACTTTAGTGATTTTGACTAGCATGTTATCGATGTAGACTTTCAAGTTGTGATTAATCTAATTTTTGGATACCTTATTGATAAGGTGTTGATAGGTCGCTCCAATTTTCTTTAGTTTAAATAATATGACTTTATGACAATACAAACCTTTATCGGTAATGAATGTTGTTTTCTCCTCATCCTCAATACGATCTGGGTCTAGTTATACCTCAAGAAGGCATCCATGAAGCTTAGCAACTTGTAGCCCAAGGTGGCATCCATTAAATCGTCAATGCTCTGTAGTAGAAAGCCATCCTTTACACAAGATTTGTTGAGGTCAATAAAGTCAATATAGATCTTTTATTTGCCATTGGCTTTCTTGACCATGATGACATTAGTAAGCCACTCCAATAATTGGCTTCTCAGATGAACCCTATTGCCAAAAGTTTGGCCACCTCCTCGTCAATTACCCATGGTCATATTGAAGCAAAATTTTTGTTCTTTTACCGAATTGAGCATTGGTATGGGTCAACATTCAATATGTAAACAATGACATCAAATTGTATACCTGACATATCATAGGCCATCCAAGTGAAGATGTCTAAGTTGGCTTGAAAAAAGTCTACCAGCCAACCTCGTAGGATGATCATCAGCAAGGACACGATCAGGATAGTTCTACTCAAGTCTTCCTTCTTCAATAACACTGAGACTAGCTATTCCATTGGTTCAGCTCGGATCTCCTTTGGCTCTTCTTGGTAGTCAAGCCCTTTGATTGGCAGAGTTTCCATTGGTTTCTTCCCTTTCACCATTGCCAAAAAATATTGTGGGGCCAGCATCTGATCTCCTCATATTTTTCTGCCCTTATTCCTCATCAAGAATCTCATCAAAAGGTGGTATGTGGACACCACGACTTGAAGTGTGTTCAAGTCAAGCTAACTTAGGATGGTATTATAGGCCGAAGGTACTCGAACAATAAGGAAAGTAAGTTGAACGGTTGCTTACCAAGGCTCTTATCTTGCCATCACGGATAAGGTGACTCTACCTTCAACTACAATCGAATCACTTGAAAATCTGACTAGAATAGTGTTAATCCTCTTTAGTTGGTCTGAGGGCAACTTCATTTACTGGAATGCATTATAAAAAAGATATCAATCAAGCTTTCATTGTTAAATAAAATTTTTTTATATTATAATTTACTATCATAATTGATATGATGACAACGTTATCATAAAGAGTTAGAATTTCTCGAAGATCATCATTAGAAGAAGAAATAACATCACTCATATGTTGCCTCTTTGGTGATGAATCTTTAGCTCGGCCTCCTGCCCCCTGCTGCTAGCGAACCCCGAGATCATATTGATGATACTAGTTATATGTTAGTTATTGCTATTTTCCTCCTTGGGCTAATGCTAAGTTGGCTTTTTGGTCACGCAGTTTTCCTTCTTCTAGATATATTTACTGAGGTAGCCTCTCCAAATTAAAGCTTCAATCTCATCCTTCAATTGGAGGCAATCCTTGGTATCATAGCTATGGTCCTAATTGAAATAATAGTACTTCCTTTGGTTCCTTTTTATTGATGGAGACTTCATTAGTTGAGGCCAACAAAGGTATCCTTGGCCCTTAATCTCCATCAAAATCTAGATTCAAGAGGCAGACAAGGGGGTATAGTTATTAAACTGATGAGGCAAACTCTTCAGCCTAAGGATTTTTTTTTTATGGTGAGATGACGTGTCTTTTTACTGGCCTGCGGGTTTCTTCTTGAGCTTGCTTTTTCACATCTTTTGGCCTGCCATCACTCAATTGCCACCTCTTTGGTCTGTACATACTTTCAAGCTTATGTAAGGAGATCAGCACTCTCCCTCGGAAAATTCTTATTGAGGAAGAGGATGAGGTAGGTGTCATAGAGTCTCCATTTCAAAACTGACATTGCAACCAACTCATTGAGATTGCAAATTTCTATGTGATTATATTACAATGCACCACATAGTTGCATAACATCTCCTACTCTCTTTGCTGAATTTAGAAGAGGTTGTTTGAGTTCATTGGATGCATCATGTTGTTGCCAAAGTATGCAATGAATTTCTTCCCAAGCTACTCAAATGAATGATGATCTCAGGTTGAAGACCAAAGTACCATGCCCATATGACTTCTTAAGCATGGCAGGGAAGACAAGATAAAAGAGGGCATCGAAAGCCTTTTGAAGCATCATGAGAGTCTTATAGCTCTCCAGATGGTTTATAGATCCAAGAATCCATCGTACACTCTACCTAGGGCATCTTAAACCGAGCTAGAATCGGTTCCACCAGAATTCTCAGAGAGAAAGGAGGCCATGAGTTGAAGCCAGGACTATCATCCTATTTTT
This sequence comes from Areca catechu, assembly GCA_021397845.1. NCBI lineage: Eukaryota > Viridiplantae > Streptophyta > Magnoliopsida > Arecales > Arecaceae > Areca > Areca catechu. The sequence goes on from CM038043.1 coordinate 19,156,382, forward strand.
GACTTCTGTCTTGCAATGGTTCCAACTACCAATCAAGTTCTTGGATCTTTCGGTTAAAATCTACCTCGCGTTGAGATCCGTCCAATTATAGGGAATAGCCCATCATTGAATCCCCTTCCGAGGACTATGGAGAATCTCAACATCGATCCTCTCATCCTAGGATTGACAGATAGCAAATTTAGAATGGTGCAACCATCATAGTGGGTGTGCTTTTCTAAGGCTCCTAGGATGAGCTAATTATGCTACGGGGGGCCACCTGGTGTTAGAACGATGCTAAAAAAATTACAGATGTAATTAAATAAAATTAATAAAATATTTAGTTACAAAGAAATTATAAAATACTTATAAAAAAATTATAAAATAAAAAATAAACCCAAAAACATATGAGATACTATTTTAAGGCATATTTCCAACCCTCATGCAAGAATAATTGAAAACACAATGCCAAAATATGATCGAAATTCTTTCACCTATGAGTACAACTATGGAGGAGGTTGATGAAGATTCTTTCAACATCTAAAAAGAAGAGACTTTTATAATTAAAAAGATCAAGAAGAATTTTGGAGAAAAGAAAAAGCTAGGAAGGCTTTAGATGGCTTGATTACTTGTTAGACAAGGATCGACATTTTTATAGCCATCAAATATAACCGTTTAAACTTTTACTAGCTCATTAAAGCTTGTAATAAAAAGCCTAATAGCCAAATAATTAAAAGTTCAATGATTAAATAATTAAAAGCCTAATGATTAAATAATTAAAAGCCTAATGGTCAAATAATTAAAAGTTCAATAGTAAAATAATTAAAAATCTAATGATCAAATAATTAAAATTAGAAATTGATTGTTGGAGAGTATTTTGAATTTTTTTAATAATCTCTTCCAAAACTTAAAATTTGAAAAAATAATGAAATAAATAAATTTTTAGGTACTTATACTTTATAACAAATAAAGTAACTTTAACCTTACTTAGTATAAATAGTTACTATCTGAAAGAATAGAAGTAAACCAAATCTTGAACTATATTTTTTTATCTAGACTTTAATTACCACATACATAGTATAGAATTCTCCATCATAATTTTATATATTAATCCCCTGCATATATATCTTGTTTTTTATAAGAGTTTCTAAAGATTACCTGTCCCTAGCGCCTTGGTTAATATGGATACTCGTATATAGGCAAGCTCCTTCAAAGATATATGCAGCGTCATATCTCAAAGAATACCTTTCGAATCTCATTCAGAGATAAAATATTTTTAATCACTACATAGAAGTACTAATCACCATATGGACGGGATATAGTTTATGAATCCTATATCAAATAAATCACATATACTCCATAACCAACTAATCAGCTTATTGTTACCATATTAAACTTCTTTCAAGGAATCTTCTATCATAGAGGTTGGTTTTCCTACTAGTAGATCATTTATAGGTTAATCCCCATCCTCCTCGATGACCCCAGGACCTTAATCCTGTTTTAAACCTTTAATAAGGCAAACTTATGAAGAGCCTCCATCTACAAATTATAAGGTACGCCAAAACTTATAATTATGATGAAAATAAGAAGATCATTACTGGAATATAAATACAATAAACATGCTAAGATATATGGGAAAAAGAAACTATATCTTTTATTTTTTATAGTAATTTAAGATTTTGTAACAAAAAAGATATGCCAAACTAACAAAACATAATTATTGGTGCCGAAATTCATCAAGTATTGAAAGAAGATGCTGGAACAGGTGGCGCAGGTAGCTCTCTGAGAGGCGGTACCTACAAAAAACCCCATCGAGGGTAGCCCTAGTGAAGGCACTTTGATGCTCAAGTTAATATCGATACCAATATTGTGGGGAGTATAGGTGGGAGAGCTCATGCATATATTTGGAGACTCACAGGGAGTTTCTTTTATAAGTAGAGATCTAAGAGCACTTTGGACATAACCAAGATCTTGTCGAATTTGATGAAAGATGGCTGAGCCTTCCACGTATCGCTTGGGACTTTTTGTCGGCAAGGAGTGTCTTGTCTCCTTAAATGTATTCTTATCGCCAACTCAAAGTATGTCACTTCATTAAATGGTGGCCCATTTTTCGGAGAGTCCAAATACACCTCTCTCATTTGCTTACATCTGGCAACGATTTGGAAATTTTGGGTTGCGATAGAAAGCCAGCTATATGATAGAAGCGATAGTGGTGAGCATCAGAGTACTGTACTTTAGGGCTTGAGATAGGCATGTTGCCAAGGTTCTATTAGCTAAAAGTGCCTTCAAGATGTTTCAAGCCTGTCTAGGACCAAGGAGCTTGAGGTCGAGTGCTTATAACTAGTCAGTGGGGCTCACTGATACCTTCCAGGCATAGGAGTCAACCGCTACCTGTATCCACTCGAAGGCTTCTAGCAGTGCACCTTACAAATGGTCGACGGGACTTACTGATACCTTCCAAGTATTGGAATCAATCGTTACCTGTACTTGCTCGAGGACTTTTGGCTAAGCATCTTGTGAACGGTCAATGGGGCTCATTGATACCTTCTAAGCATAGGAGTCAATCGCTGCCTGCACCCGCTCGAGGGCTTCTAGTTAAGTACCTTATAAACAATCAGTAGGGCTCGTTGATACCTTCCAGGCATAGGAGTCGACCACTACCTATACCCACTCAAGGGCTTCTAGTTGAGTGCCTTGCTAACAGTCGATGAGGCTCATTGATACCTTCTAGGTATTGGAGTCGATCGCTGCCTGTATCCACACGAGGGCTTTTGGCCAAATGCTTTGCAAGCGATCGATGGAGCTTATTAATACCTTCCATGATTGAAGTCGACCGTTGCCTGTTCCCACTCGAGGGCTTCTGGCCAAGCATGTTGTGAACGGTTGGCAAGGTTCATTAATACCTTCCAGGTATTGGAGTCGACCACTACTTGTACCTTCTTGAGAGCTTTTGGCTAAGTGCCTTGCAAATGGTTGAAAGGCTGGAACTAGGCCAGGCTGGCTCGATGGGCTTCGGGTCAGGCTTCGGGCTAGGCTTTCGATAATTTGGGTTGGGCTTTGGGCCCAATAACAAAGCCCATTCAATTTTTGGGCCAGGCTAGGGCTTTTTTTTGGCCGGCTCGAACCTAGCCTAAAATAGGCTCGCCCATTTGGCTTGAATCCAATGCTATTTAAACGTCTAACCCAAGTCACCTCTCAGGCTCTCACCGTCTCGACTCTCTCCGACATATCCGCTCTCGATCACCCTGCCGCCATCCCCGACTCCGTGTGACCCTGCCGCCACCCTGAGCTTCGATCTCCATCCCTCGACCCTGGCAGTCAGCACACGAGCCAGATGCCCCCTCCGCCCATGCAACCCCACAGCCCACCGGCTTCGATCTCCCTCCCCGGCCTCGGCGCACGCACTTGACGCCCCCTCCCCTCCTTCTCGGCATGACCCTGCAGCTGTTCCCATCTCCAATCTCCTTCCTCGGTTCCGATCTCCCTCCCCGGCCTCGGCTCACGCGCCCAATGCCCCCTCCACCCCGCATGACCCCGCAACCCCCCCGGCTCCGATCTCCCTCCCCGGCCACGGGACACCCCTTCCCGGCTTTGATCTCCATCTCCTTGGCACCAACGACTACACTCGATGCCCTATCACGCCTAAAGCCTTTTTTTTGGAGGGAGGTTCCATCATTCCGATGATCGTGGGCCACTTCGGTTCGGGCCGGCCCATTGGGTTTGCGTTGAGCTTGGGCTTGATGTTTTAAAAAAATTTCGGGTCTAAGTTTGGCCCGAAGCCTGAGTTTTTTTTCAAGCTGGGCTCGAGTAGGGGTGTGGCCCGGTCCAGCTCGACCCACTTTCAAACCTAAACGGTCGGCTGAGCCTCCCGCCTATCCGATGAGCGATCTAGAGAAGCATGCCTTTGAGCCCTCAAGTTTAGTTTTGGACTTTATGCTTTCGATCAATGGCCATGCTATGTTACCGATGGATCCCTCCAACCACCATGAACCCCATATTCCTAGTCCAAATGTAATTTCCTCCAATGATAATTATGACCCATTAGACATAACCATGAATCATAATTTCAAAAGCAACTTTCACTTTCCTATGATCATAATACTTAGAAGAGTACCAAGGTATGTCAATCAACCTAAGTAATGGACTCAAAGTTTAATTAGGTGCACCCTTGCACTCCATATCATAGGTTAATAGCTTAATTGATTATCCAAGGGGGAAGTGCTCATAATCATCTATATGTTTTCATTTTCCTCTATTTTTTATTATTGGTTTTAAAACTATAACTATTATAAAAGTGCAACTTGAATAGAATAAAATCCAAAACTATATTGCAATATAGCAATACTACAATTCCAGTAAATCTAAAATAATTCATTCTAAATACTGTTTGTAGCCAATTATTGTAGATATCATATATCCAGATATTCATTTCCATTAGGAAGTTCAAGGTATTAAAAAAAAAACCAAATCACTATTAATCTATAGTTTCCAGATAATTAACACCATTGAATTCATTCGAGCTTTTGCACTGCACCGATCTTGCATATGCGTTTCTTGTATTATCATAGCACCAATGATGTCAGCAAATTAAATATTTCATAACAACATATATTATTTTGTGGTGCTATAAGGCAACAAATCTTGATTTAATTTACCAAAATATACTACAACAGGTTAACCAAATATTTAAACATACAATCTTGCCAACCACAAATTATAGAAATGAAGTTAATAATAATAATATCAGATTCCAGATTTTATATATTTGTCTGCAGCATAGATAATTCTATAGATCCAAATAAATATATTATCTTTTTAAAATATTATATATAATATGATATTAATACTTGCAAAATTGTGTAACTTGTTTAACCTTTCTTTACCCCAAGGTAAACAAATAGAAATTTAGTGAAAAGACTCATCTTTTTTCCAACTAACTAAAGAAGTTACGTTGATAAAGAAACATAAAAATTAATATGTATCATATATGGAACATTTCCTGGCTAGGATTGGGGGCCCGTTGGAGGGTAGCCATGCCTGGGATCTAACTCCTCCCTCACTTTTTCTTTATCAAAAAAAAAAAAAGAGAAACATAAAAATATAAAACAATGTGATTTCAAATAATATATATGCTGCCTGTATATATATCTATATCCATATATAAGAATCAAATGGAAGAGAAATTATGTCATTTTTCGATTATGATCATCCTTGTCTAAATGCTTTTTATTTTTTTTTTTTTGGGGGGGGGGGGGGGGTGGGGGTGGGAATGGATAGAAGACAGAACACGTGAGTGCAAAACAAATTGAAGCGGCAAAGAATTTTTTTCTACCTTTGATAGTTATAAACTAAGATGCCGACAGAATAGAAACAGAAAATACTTTAACAACGAAGTTGTGTGATGTTTACCATACTATCAAGGGAATCTATGAGGAAATTAACTGCCAGTTTGAACATGCAGAACTCACTATATGGTCAAAAATAGGTATAACACTTAACGATTACTGTAACCTTTTAAAGGACAGCAATAATTAGATATTTCCATCTTAATTAGAAGAAAAAAAACCATCAGAAAAGAAACTTAAAAAAATTCTACATTATTTATTCTTGAACAATGTAACAGCACTATAACAAAAAAAAGCTAGGTTCTACTTAATTATTTTTATATCCAGGAAGCTTCCATGCACCTGCCCAGGACCTATGGCTTCCAAGATATTTCTATGATAGAGCAATCACTAAAATGATAGCCCGGTTGGTAGAGATCTTATCTCACTATCAACTGATCACAGGTTCGAGACATGATGTAGATCACTCGATGAAATTCAAAATTTTTTTTGAAATCCATAGTCGTTGGGCCGACGTCTTAGTGGTGTCAAGTTGATCTACTTATCCTTAGATGAGAAAAAGATGATAAAAGTGCGAAAAATAATCTGAGCATCTTGAATTAAATCTTTAGATGAGAAAAAGATGATAAAAGTGCGAAAATTAATCTGAGCATCTTGAATTAAATATTATTTGATATGACGGGAGCCTGTGGGATAGATATACCGGGATTTTATCCTCCATTCCTTTTTTTTAAAAAATTAATAAAGATAGAGCAAAAGACTTTGTCAAGATCGAATCATCTTCCTTAAGAAAATATCACAGGTATGTATTATTGATATTATCAAACATAATGATAACATTAATGCCACCCATTCTATGATTATTTTATGATTGAGCAGCAATCCTATATAATTAGTGTTGATAACTGCAAATATGTGTATTATATTCTATTATAACCAAAAAGGAGTTTCTTGGAGCACAAGTAAAATTTTATTATATTTTTTAAAAATCTAAAATGAATTTAAACAAGACATTCTAGGAACATGATAGCATGCGCTGACATCAAGCCAAGTCCAATAATCGTTAATAGGTAAACTCTCTCATGATGCGTCATTATTGGAAATTCCATTATGAATCAATGTATTCAAGACCACTAAATCTCACTTTCAATAATAAAAAGTATTAACAAGAAAATAATACAGAGAGCATTAGTTGAAAATACAAGAGTACTCTATTGAAACCGTGCTACAGTAGCCAGAAAAGTATGTTATAGTAGTCAGGAAAGTAACAAAGCTAAAATTAGTTTAGCCACTTTAATTCTTCCAAATATAAAGAAAAAATAAAAATGGATTGATTTATAATTTCTCACAAATATACATTATAATCCAAATAGATTAAAAGGAATAAACGATTAGAGCCAGAAAAATTAAATAATTATTTTATAAATTAAATGGATTAGCATCCTATTAGCTTCTTAATCACAATTTGGGAAAATACCTCTTATATTATTAGAACAATGCTCAAAAAAATTATGGATGTGGTTAAATAAAATTAATAAAATATTTAGTTATAGAAAAAATATAAATATTTATAGAAAATCGTAAAATCAAAAATAAATATAGAAGAGCACGATGCACTATACTAAGATGTATTTTCATCTCTCATGTAAGAAAAATCAGAAACATCATTCGAAAATACGACCGGGATTTCTTTATTTGCGAGCAGAGGAGGTTGATGAAGACTCTTTCAATATCCGAAAAAATAAATTTTTATAATTAAAAATATCAGAAAGAATTTCGAAGAAGAAAAAAATTGGAAGAAATTAGGAAAGGCTTTGGATAGCTTAATTGCTTACTAGATAAGGGTCAAAAGAACTTTTTTATAGCCATCAAATCTTACCGTTTGAACTTTTACTAGTTCATTAAATCCTGTAATAAAAAGTCTAATGGTCAAATAATTAAAAGCTCTATGGTCAAATAATTAAAAGTCCAATGTTAAATAATTAAAAGCCTAACAATCAAATAATTAATAGTCCAATGAGCAAATAATTGAAAACCTAATGGTCAAATAATTAAAATTAAGAATTGATTGTTACAGAAAATTTTAGATTTTTCCAATACCTAGCACGCAAGCTCTTACTACTATTGCTTCTCCATCATTTGCTATAGTAGCTAGACAATAGTAGTCAATGATTGGACCTGCTATATTAGGAGGTTAAAGTGCTATAGATCCGACATCACTGTTGATTAAGATAGATCTGCCTCTAGTTATTAAAAATTTTGTTGACTCCACTAAGAAGACTAACGGTGTGATATAGTGGAATCATTTTGGATCTTGGCTCTCAACATCTCTTTCTTCCAAAATAGGTTGTGTGGCCCTTATTTAATACCAATATGTTACTGTAAAGCTTCAAGTCGATGTGGTTGAGGTTTGTCTCCTACTAACCTAAAATCTGGTAATAAGTTGGAGCGATTTTGTCTTGGAGCATCTAAAAAGAAAGTCCACACTCTTTGAAGATTTTTTGATAATAGATCCTCTTATGCTTAAGTTAGCTGAAGCTTGGGAACAATAGAGAGATGAATGGTAGAGAACAAGGACTTTGTTTTTTTCTGAAAAAAGACGAGGTTCCCACTTTTCCTCTTTATATAGAAGGGGAGCATTAGACTGTTACCATTAAATCCGATAATGGAGCTAGAGAATCAATGCCCAATTAATCAAAGACCATGGGTGTTCATTATATGCACTAAAGATGGGTGCGCGATTGCAGGCGTTGATTATGCGAGAGATCTAGCAGTGTTACAGGCGATAATCCAGCCCATGTGTGCAAATTGAAAGAAACTATCTCAAGACTTTTGAAGATTCTATTGGGCCAAATTGTTAACCAAGTAGGTTGGTTACTAGTAAGATATTGAGGTGGGAGCTTGGTATAAATTAGAGGTCAGATGTATATATCCATGATCACTTATCTTGAGGTCAGTCTATGTCCGAGCTTGAGGTCGATATATTGTTGACATCAAGAGGCTAGCTCGATAGAAAAATTATTTAGTTTTTAGTCTTCTATACACGGGCAGCTTGATAGAAGAACTATTTAGTTGTTTAGTCTTCTATACACATGCTCCATAATACAGAGGTTTCTAATCTTGGTAAGAGCTCTTTGGCTCAACGTAACCCCAATATTGAGCTCCTTAGGTATTTGTATAATGGGTATGTATAAGTAATGAAATACCTTCTCGTCCAAAGGCCGAATAGTTCCAATATTTGAGTTGTCAATAAAAGGCCAAAGTGGTTGCTTAGTTTACATTCAAAGCTAGAAGGCCAGTTGCCTCTACAACACATAGTTTGCTAGCTCTATTACTATAACAATCCATGACTTTACCTAGAAATGTTAGTCAAAAGTAAAATGAGTTCCTAGAACCTATATAAATATTTAAGATCTCCCAATGGTTTAAAATCTAGTTTTACACTACGCTGACTTGTATATTGCATGATGATCTATGTTGCATTATAGATTATTATCTGATGTATAGCATACGGGCATTGTTACTATAACAACCTAAGATCTCATCTAAAAGAACTTAGCATCCTTAGATACTTCCTCAGTTTAAGTCTATACCAAGCCAAGGATCCAAATTTTACCAAATTCAATCACAAACATCAGGATTCATGCTATAGTACCTTGATGGACCTGGTCCTAACATAATTTGCACAAAATCTCATTCAAAAAAGCCACCAAATATATATATTTTTAGAAATTTTGGTCCTATATAAAAATGTAACAATTTTCTAAAGTATAATCAAATGAGATTGAACCTATGCTTGCATGAATTCTCATGGCTATATAGATGCCAATGGATGGATGCGGTTATATCTTTTGCATGAAAAATGTTGATCTTTTATCACGGTATGAGCGATTGGATTGTTCTTGTATTGCTTTGAAAGCAAGACATTGATCTATGTTGATAGGTGGAATAGAGATGTTAAAAGGCTTGGAAAGCTATGCAAAATATGAATTAATAATTGTTGTGAAAAAAATTATTATTATTATTATATTCTTGCATGAAGGATATAACTGGAATACCATATGGATGGCCATGGTTGAAAAATTGGACGGTCAAGCTTGGTTCCGAACTTGGGAGGATCCGGGCCCTTTGTTAATTGTCGCATAGGTGTGGATGTACTAACATGTACCCCATCAAACCACACCCTTGGCGCTGCCAGGTCATTTCGCTGAGAAGGCACCCGCAGCCACCAGCCGTCCGTCCCTTCGCGAAGTATCTTAGAACTCGGTCGGACGATGCAATGATAGGGAACCGGGCCCCACCACCTGGGGGCGACCTTGGATGCACGTGACACCGAGGATGGTTTCGCACGAGCGAAATTGCCCCAGCGTTAAGTCCGCCCCCATCTCTCTCCTCGGCTTGCGAAGGGATAATCAAGAAGCGGAGAATAACAAAAAAGGGAAAGGTCTTCTCTTTCCGTCTCCTAGTTCTCTTCTTCTCCGCCATTCAAAATCCGAAGGAAAAAATATCTCGACTTCCTCCATTCGAATTTGATGTTTTAATTGGTATGGAACAGCTCGTCAATTTCGTCATTCGCCCACCGAGGTATGAGGATGATGTAGACCTGTTTCTTGTCCGATTCTTTGGGTTCTCTACCGATTCTCTCGTTTTTTAATTGAGTTAAGATAGACCGAGGGTTTCGTCATGTATTGTTGGATTATGTTTTATTTTCTGCTACGGTTTGATTTGGGTTGAATTCTTGTGTGTGGTTTCTCAAGTAATATCACGGTGAATTTGGGTGGGAAAGATGATGATGATGATGATGATGATGATAATAATAATGATGATGATAATAATAATAATTATATCAGCATCATTAATAATAATAATAATATTATTATTATTATTGTTCTTTCTTGATTCCTTATTTCTTTTCTTGCTTAATAATTTCGAATTATGCTGATTTGATAGGAGTGTGGGTGTTTGTTAGAATAGTGAAATTCAGAAAAATGTGCATTTGAGTCATCAGTCATGATCAGAGGCAGCTTTGTCAGTGACTCGTTTCAACTGAATCTCCAATAGCGGTTTCATGGATTTGCTTAAGATATTCTTTAGGTAGCGTATGATGGATTTGCTGATTGAATTATGGACGGGTTGGGTTTGGTTAGGGTTGGTCAGATCAACACCACACTGAAAGATAGGCACATCATTCTATCACCTGTAGGTCTCATATAGATCTGGTAAAATGATCAAGTGGTGTTTAGGGATGTCTAGAAGATGCCAACCTACCTCATGTTGCTAATGTACACTGTTGATGGGAAATATTTATCTTGCATAGTTCGTAAGTTCATTTTCAGAACTGCACTTGAAAAAGAAGTTTGCAACTTTAAACCCCTCAAAAAAATCATGCTGAGGGCTAGAATTATTTTCAAGGGAGTGAGAATAGTTTAACACTTAAATACTAGAAGGAAAGTGATACTAGTCAATTCGGAATTTATCTTCTTGTTAGATCATAAAAGACTTTCTCTTCAGCTGCCAGGTTAGGTGTCTTATCTTGGTTCCATTCTATTATTGACTTTGTAGCAAATGATTTTTACTAAGTAATCATTATATGCGTATTGGTGGAAACTATCATAATCCAGAAGTTTTAACTAATGGATTGAGGGTGTAAAGGATGCCTGGCTGGTTATGGCTTTCACTGAGCCCTGGGTAATGTCCACTTTGTTGTTGCTTGGGAAGCCCCATGGCCCTTTGATATCACCTTGGCTTGTGATGTTCAAGATTTGGACCTAACCACCCTTGCCAACTGGGTTACATTTTCAAAGACCAGGTACTTGGGTGTCATGTAGGCCATTTGTTCCCAAATTCTTTTGGACTGCATGACCTGTATGCCTCTCCCTTCTCTTTGGGAGCATCAGGATCCAAATATTATATGAAATTTTAGTCAAAGAGTCTTGCATGTTGGTGCCTGGCAATAGTAAACCTGATCTTGCAGTTGAAATACTAGCCTGAATTTAGAAGCTCTACTCTACTTGCTGAGCCAATGCTTTGTTAAAGGTGCCAGAACCAATTTACATTATTTTCCTTTCTGCACTACATGGCTTACAGTGGCATTGGCAATCTACCACTTTTCAATTACTTCTTAACAATAGCCTGATTAAATATGGTTGTTGGGTTTACCTGCCTTGCTTGGTTTTATGGTAGGCTGTATGCACACGTGAAAGCAAGGATAATTGCCAAGGAGAGCATCTGGAGTCTGGACTAACAGAGAAGTTATAGAAACATAAGAAAAAGAGGAGCTAAAGATCAAAATAAAGGAAAGAGAGTGTGGGATAAGAGGGAGAACTAGAAGGACACACCTATGCCCAGTCAACCTTTGGTGTCAAGATATTATCTTCCTTGAGGATTTGATTGCTAGTGTGACAAGTCTTGCCAGGGCCTGTGAATGAACTTGCTAGTGCCATACTATGAAAAGTTGCAAGGTATCTCACCATATAAGAGAAGAGAGACTATAACATTTTAAAACAGAAGTTTCTTAAAAGTAGGATCAGAAGGGATATCTATAGGTTTTTGGGTCTTTCTTCCTTTATGACTTGTCATGGTCTTTAGAGTATGCCTATCACAAACCAAACTTAAAATATTAGAAGAACTAGGAATATTTGCATGTTAGGGCGATTCTTGTGTAGGAGTGATAATGACTTTGTGTTCAACTCACAGACTACCATAATTGACATGAGCTAATCATATTCTGATGTAAAACTATTGTAAATAATTTTCAGTATTATTTGCACATGAAATTAGGTGTTCTGGACTTGAGCTTTGACTATTTGTGACATGTTCAATCTATCTCCTTCATTTGAAATCCAATTTATGTGATTCTTTATGTTTTGGTCGCTCTTTCAAACTCAAATGCAATGAAAGTTGTTTAGTCTTCGAAATCCATACAGACAAACCCTAATGAAGTTTCTTTTGATTGCTAGATTTAGCTGCATTCTTCAAAAATCCAGTTTGTCTTTTGTATGTTTGGTTGCCTGCTTTAATTTCCCTCAGTTTGGAATATTTTGTTAGACAATTGGTATGCTTGGTTGTTGGTACTACTCATGTAGTTTTAAGTTAAGCCAGTTCAGATTTTTCCTTCTTGATCAAGGTCCTTTTCAGTTAAAGCTGTCTGCGTTATATGACTTAGAACTTTTGGTAGGTGTGGTTATGAGTCACCATGATCTAGTTGTCAAGGATTTCTTCCACCTTAAGTTGATGCTGCTTGCCAAGGAAGGAATCTAAAGATTGCAAATCTTGTTGATGGTGCCTTGTTGCTACCAAACTAAATATTTCAAATTTGTGATACTAAAGATTAATCTTTAGATTCTCAAGAAGCTTGAGCAAGTTGATGCTGCTTGCCAAGGAAGGAATCTAAAGATTGCAAATCTTGTTGATGGTGCCCTGTTGCCACCAAGCTAAATATTTCAAAATTGCAATATTAAAGATAAGACCAAGGTCCGCTGAACCGGTATCGGGACCCGTACTGGTCAGCGGGCGGTACGGTACGGTCCGTACCATACCGTACCGACATGCCAAATTAAAAAAAAAAATCTTTTTCCCCCCTCTCACCAACCGAGCTCGAACCGACCCGAACCGGGCGGTTCGTACCGGTACCGTACCGGTATGGAATATTTTTTTTAATTTTTTTTTCAACGGTCTGGTGTCTGGACCGTTTTTTGGTGGTGAACCGTACCGGCTCTTTGCCGGTACGGTACGGTATGCCCTGTACCGGGCGGTACGGACGGTACCGCGAACCATGGATAAGACTATTCTTTACGTTCTCAAGAAGCTTGAGCAGGTAGGCATTGTTGCCAAGTCACCAAAGGGTTTTTGAATGATCATTTCTTGATTGATGATTGAAGAAGTTGAAGTTCTAGGTGTGAATTGGTCAGGTCTGATATGAATGATGGCCTATCATCTATTTTACATTGGGAATCTATTTTTAACCTTTTGTTGTACATTGCTGGTAAGTTTCTGCTTGCATGATAATTCTCTTCTGCACTGCCACATGCTTCTGACATTGTGGTTAAGGGACTCTCCATTCTTGCTAGTTTTATTTTAGATAGGCAAAGGCAAGAGTAAGATGCATAATAATGGCGAATCTCTAGCAACAACCAGCATATAGAATGACTAGTTGGTGTAATTCATCAAGTTGATATAAGAAAACTCAGCTTGGAGTGATCAAGTTTTATTCTCCTTGCTCGTTGGCTACTAAAATAAAGAAGGTTATACCAAACTCTAATTTACAACCTCAATATGGCCATTGGTCTGAGGATGGAATGTCCTGGAGAAGAAGAGTAAAGTTTCCAGCTTTCCAACTTGGTCCATTGTGTCTCCTGAGCTTTATGTCTTGGTCAAAAATTATTATTTTCATGTTCTGATATAGTTTGATCACCTTATTGAAGAAGATCATTTTGCAACATATGATGTTAGATGTGTTCAGAAGATGGATGAGGCGCACCATCTTTGGTAATTAATTGATGACAATTAAATGGGCTGGAAATAAGCTCATTATTGTGCCTAGTTTGAGTTGTTCTTTAATGGTTCAGTTGGTTTGGAGCTAAACCTTACAAAAGGAGAAAGGAGCGAACAAAGAACTTGCTATCAATTGATGTGGGGGAGAATAAAAGATGTAGCTAGAAAGAGATATCACTATTTTGGCAGGCCTACGAAGATGCCACCTCTTCTTGCTGAACTTATTATTTAAAGGTGGTAATGGCATCCAAGGATTCAGGTCCTGGTGGGACATTCCATGGGATATCGGGACGGGATACCATCCTATGTGTTGGGACATGACATCTTGCCAGCATCCCGGTATCTCAATCAGGACACCTTGGGACATCCTCTGTTCTGAGTATCGGGATGGAGCGACACGCCAATGCATTCCGTTCTAGGAAAAAATCGGGATAGCCCTGTTCCATGGGATTTAAAACCATGATGGCACCTAATACAACCGGTTTATAATGGTCTTTGTATGTTAATTTGTTGAACCCACTACTCTTAATTCATGTCAACTAGAATTCCAGACTGTTGGAATTTGGAACCTTATTTTTTGCTTTTGATCATCTAAAACCTATTAATAGCAAAGTAAACCCTCTAAAAAGAAAAAAGCTATTTTATGTTGCTGGCATTTTAGTGTAGTGGGTTCAGTAAGTAGGGATAGACCTAACCTTTGGCATTTTATTATACAAAGTGGCTTTCCTAGGACTCGATCCTTTGCCATTGTACTTGTCAGCCCAGGCCTTCACCATTGCACCAAGCAATGACCCCTAAAATTAACTCTCTCACATCTTTAAAATTATTAAATCAGCTGGATGGCCCTATTAAACTGAAAAAAAAAGACTCATATATTAATACCCTTGCGCTGAAATCTTGCTCCGTTAGCTTTGAACATGTTCTTCCTCTTTGAATAAATTAAGTTTTTTAGACTTGTCAAGACAAATTTTAAAGCAATTAAAGACTGTCTAATTTGTAATTTTTTTTTGTTTTGTAAGAAAAATCAGCATCATTAATCTATTGCTGCAATCATATTACCTAAAAGGTAATGTGCACCTCATGAAGCCCCTCAAATCTGCACCAGAAAAATAAAAGGAAAAGCAGAATCTACTGCTGGATTATTGCATTAGCCTAAACATGAGATAAGTATTGCTGAGGCGAGATTGTCGGTGTTTTCTTTGTGTGAAACAAGTAATACACTTGTAATCAATTAGTTGGAAGATTAAAATTTCTTCAGTAAACTACAAATTGCTTATTGTCATGTGATGAAGACCATTATAGCCCTTGTAAACAGTTACATTTGTTTTCAAGGGCTAAAAGGGGAGGCAGACCTAAGGAGATTTCAATGAAAATTTTGAGAGAGATAAGGAAACTTGCCTAAAGAATTAAACCATTGATCCAAGTTAATGGCAAAATGGATTCATGAAAGCAACCTATAAATATGAGATAAGGCTTAATTGTCATGGTTATTGTTTGATTATCTTAGTTTGTTCTACCAATTGAAGTTTAGTAGGCTTGAGGGTGACCCTGGTTCTTTGGCTCTTGGACTAGTGCACAAAGTAAATGATTTCATCTGGTACACACACAGCAAATTGAATCTTACAATTATAAACTAATTGCTTGCATGAACATTTAATTTTATGGTAACTGCACTTTGTGATTGATTTGTGCTTCCTCCCATTACCCCTTCAATTTCAGATGTTACAGTAACTTGTTCGCTTTGCATTTCAGAGCTGATTATTGTCCGAAAAATGATTTGCTAGATCAGGAGTTTATGCTAAGGGGACGTTGGTACCAGAGGAAGGACTTGGAGGTGATATTAATTTGTTAACCTTATCACTCTATAAACTTGCAGTGATATGCCTTTGTATAATAACAACTTCTTTTGTAGTTAAACTTATTCTGTTTGCAGCTGATTGATATAAATGTATATCACTTCTTGTAGTTTCTTTTGTAACCATTGATGTTAAATGGAACAAAAGGACTATCCTATTATTCTCATGGTTTATTTTTGTGTCATATGCATTTCTTTCATTAGTACATGTGGTCTATTTTAGCAGAGATGATTGCATTCATACCCTTAGTGTAGCAGCTTTGTAGTTTGGATTTATTAGCTGGTTAATGAGAATATTATAATTGGCCATAACTGTTGCCACCTAGTTAATATGTTATTTGAGCATCGACTTCAACCCACAAATAGCTGATATATTATGATTTCAATTTTTTGGAAGAAAAAACAGAGGAAACAGATGTAAAAAGGTTAAGTCTTACACACACACATCCATATCCGAAAGTACCTAAATTTTCCATGGTTTTCTAAAACACACACACACATGACACATCCATATCCGAAGGTACCTAAATTTTCCATGGTTTTATAAAACAAAAATGATTAACTCAAAAAATATTTCTCAAAAAGTCACTTGGCTGGTCTTGTATCTCATTGTTCCCTTTGAATTGGCATCATGAATAGTGTCATATAATGAAGCTACATGCAAGATAGCTGAGTGACTTCGTTGAATGATTTTTCTAAGCTACCATGGCATTGAAAATCTGCCACACTGGAAGATGATATATTATATTGTATAATATCTCAAACCTTTTGTTTGATGAAGCATGGATTTATGATAAGAGCAACTTACATGATGAGATGGGTATTGACTTTTGGGTTCTAGGGAACTGTGTAACCCAAGGTGAAAACCCATGAATAAGATGAGTGCTTATGAATTTAAAATATGTTGTAGCTTGTCTAGATTGCTTTTGGTGCCTGATTGCACCTCGTGGAATGGGGGATGGTTGGGCACAGGGCATCGCATGTGCAATCTGGAGGATACTATATCATTATTTTTTCTTTCCCTCTTTTTCCTCCCTTGGGCAGGAGTGCGTGCGATGTATGGAAGGGCCTGGGCAATCGGGAGTAGGGAGGGTTTTTGAAAGTTTTTTAACTAATTTTTTAAAGAGGATATTCAACTTCAGTGTCTGAGGCATGAGGCTAGCTTCAGAAGCTTTCCTATTAAGTATTAGTAGATAGGTTGATTAATACATCTCTACTGTGACTTATGCAAACGTATACACAGTATAAACAGATTGTTAGGCATCCTATAGGTCTCCCTACAAGCTAGAACATAATTTTTGATCTGAATTTCCTTTCCATTGACTATTATGGTTGAGCTGCTCTATACTATGACAGCTTGCTTAATCTTGTCTGTCAAGCACACCAATTTAAAGTTCGTTGAACCAACATGTTACACATGTACCGTATCTTACCAGTAAGGTATTAGTATAGTATTTAGGTTTGGTTCGGTATATATGAGTCGATCCATTCCATGCCTGTCTAAATTAAGCAGAACTTCGTGTACTATTCGGTACCACCAAAAGTTGGAGTACATTCCATACTGTAATATCCCATATCGCCTGGTTTTGGGCGCTGCCATGATAAAAAGTGAGAACTTCATCATACCGACCATACCATACCTAACTAGTAACGTACCCATACAGTAGTACTGAGACTGCAGACCTGGCACCAATCTTTGATATCCACTATGGGAGCTTTTGGTATCTGTTGTTGCATCAGATATTGGGTGCGTGGTATGTATCTTGCATGTGCATTATGCTGAATTTTGAGTGTTTAAAACCAGACAAGTGAGACATCCTGAATTAAATGTCATTATTCTGCTTATGTTCTTGAATTGCCGTCTCATATTTTTTTTAGTTTTATTTGATGCAAGATTTATCATGTACAGTAATTTTGCTGTATGGTTTTGTCAAGTTGCACAAGGATGTTTCTAATTTATATGTGAATAACTACAAAGCTTGGGGTGGCAGTGTGATCTGTCAAAAATCTTCTCACTAAACGTTGGACTTTCAGTAGACTAATTATGATGAATATCCTTTACTACTGGAATTTTCTAACATGCACCTGAAAAATTGTAATGAGACTCCTAGGGGATACTGTCATTTCACTGTGTGCGCACTGCAATGACTGCTGAAGTGTTTTTAGGTCTTGTCCTCTGCATCACATATCTTTTCGCTAGTAAACCTGAAAGGCTGAAACATCTTGGATGATGGTTACTAAATTGGCAAAGTGTACCCTAGGAGTTCCCATTTCTGACTTTGTGTTGTTTAACATGAAGTCAAGTATGTGAGTGGGAAGTTAATGATAGTTTATTTTCTTGAAATATTTGTCCAGTGATATTGTTTGAGTTTTCTTTGACCGCAAACAATAACCCTTGTTCCTATTAGAGGTTGTCTTTCAAAATTCTCCTTTGCTTTTCTTTCTGATCAAAGGCTACAGTCTCTTCAAGGTTCGATGTGCATATCTTACTTGTACTTGCTCTTGTTATATTATCAGATTTTGTCAAGTATTTCCTCGGATTAACATGGACAGTTCGGCAATAATATCCATAGAATATTGGACAGAAGGATAGTAGAGGATTGGATTTAATCTAAAACCTAACTATTCTAGGCAAGGTTCCTGGTACTGATGGCTGGCCGGTATGTACTGTACCGATATGCAATACGGTGAGTGTGCCGGTCTTTTTGATTTTTTATTTTTTTGATCTCAAGTAAATTTTTAGGGTTTATTAAATATTTTTAAGTCTAAATAAATGTTTGTTGACGCTAATTGATGTTTGCGTTATTTCAAAATATTATGAAATGCTATTCAATCTCCAACTATGCTATATTATTTTTTAAAAAATTCTTATAAAGTAAGATTATCAGTAATTAATTGAAGAGAAAGGAGAAACATAAACATAATTACATATCGATATTTAGAATCAGATTGAGTGTCGATGTCCATAAATATCGGGATCATTAATATACTTAGTAGGAAGATCAATAAATCTCTCTAAGCAGGCAGTATGGTAATCCTGTAAGCTCATTTTAGGAGGTATGCGTGATTGATCGTAGCTCATCGCATATCCCTCATCGAGGTTCTGACTTTGAGAGATATCCAGAGACTGATGATTTGGCTATGGAGGGGCCTCTCTAAATATACTGACAGTAAAATCAGATCTGTAAGATGCTCAGGACTACATGGGATAAATTCATTAGAAGATGATGTCTCGGATTGCATCATATCCATATTTATATGGATCAAAAGTTGCTGTGCCTGTGGATAAGAGGATCCAGAATACCAGGATGATCTTGATACATTTATGGATCATACTTTATGTACGAAATCTGCAGCTGCATCATGTTCTGAACAATTTTGCAGAGCCCGTTGCTTGTATGGAATCATATCACTGAGGGCTCTACCAATTGATGCATCATGGTCCATATCATGTATGCGTAAGTAAACTGTGACTTACCAATGAATCAAATATTAAGCTGGCTGGGTTTCCTGTCCTCCGCTTCCCTGATCACTAGATCCTCGACTATCAGAAGAAGCAATAGCACTACTCTTCCTAGTGTCTGAATTTGAATGAATTGAGTATTCTATTGGAGATGCAATAGCTTTTTCTTTTCTTTGTCTCGGGGTCGAATAGATAGCGGAAAGAGATGATGTGATGTATCTACTGGAGTTCTATGAGGAATATTACTTCTTGTTCATTGTTCTGTATCTGTCCCAATCTCATTAGCTATAAAACTGGCTGGTCGAGGAGGCGATCTTGGCTGATTAAGCTTTGGCTCCTGCTGCTAACTCATGACCCATCCAGTCATTAGATCTTTATCCTTATCAACGTAATTACTTGTAGCTGGATCGGAGTATTTTAGTTCAACTTCTTTTTCAATGTATTTTAGCCTCAATCTTAAATTATAATGTACATATACAAGATTATTGAGATATTTCTATTTTAGACGGTTTTTCTGTTTATAGTGGATAAGGCCCAAGGTAGACCCGTTATTGTCACATCCATTAGATGACATCGTCTAGGAGAGGATTTTGATAACAAATTTTTTAAAATATTTTGTTGATTCACCAAAATGCACCTATCATTCAGTTACAAAAGATATTAAAACATTTAGAATTTCAGATTTAGCAAAATCAAAAATTACTTTGAATCTAATATTAGATTTATTAGTACCTATCATGATTTATTTTTGATTTATTTTTGATGGTTATATTGGATCTAAAAGAATTTGTACCTTTTTAAAAAAATTTTGCTTTGGAAAAAAATTATTATTATCATATATTATTCGTTGAAGTTACTGCTAATAAAAATCACTTAACAATTCAACATAATTTGTTCTGGACACGGTCGCGATATCTAAATTGGGCTCCTTATATATAACATTGTATAGGACAGACATAAACTGTTCATCCATGACAATGTCTTGTATGGAGTACTGGAATCTCGGATTCAGATGGTAAGCTGCACATACATTTTCAAAATTAGCCAAGTATATTTGTAGATATATAATTGAATTTAAAGTTTTAGAGCATTCATGATTTACTGCCTACCTGCTAGATGTAAATCCGAATTCATTTGATAATTCCACCATCCATTAATGATTCGGATATATTCATCGGTATGTGCTAGATTTGTTTCTTGGATCTTTTTCTGTCCTTTCCATCATGTAATAAAGAAAGTCTATCTGAGCATATTGTTCAGTCCACGGCCCGAAGTATCTTATATAGAGGCTTGATAGCCTTCACCATCTTCTCTGCTTTTTGCAATAATGTCCATCTCATTACTAAATTCTTCATAATGTTTCTCCCAGTATTGGCCTGGCATATCTGCTTTACTGCCACTCTTGACTGACAAACATCTGTCGCGGCCCTACTTTCTCACCAAGAAGACGATAAGTGCTATATAATTTATAGCAAATCATGTGTTCCTTGTTTTAATATCTTTTCCAGTAAAGCTCCTTATCAATGATAAGATCCATATATGGTTATAAATGAATATAGTGATAGTCTGTACTAATTTAATTATCTTTTGTACCCTACGGATCTTTTCAATATTCATCAACATGAGGTCAATATAATATGCAACACAAGGAATCTAGAATATGCAGTCGTCGCTGCATCAAGAGCTACCCTGTGAATCTATACTGTAATCCATTATCTATAATAATCTGTATGATATTTTGGTCTCCTACCTGATCAATCATCTCCTCCATCAATCTGAGGATATAGCTACTGTTGTGCACCTAATCTGAAGTATCAATAGGTTTATAAATTTTTTTCCATCATAATAAGTCAAGAAGTTGATGATGTTTCTAATAGAACCAGTCCAACCATCACATGTCACTGTCAATCTATATATGGACCACTTACTTTGATAGGAAGCAATTCAATTTTCTAGCTCCTCTTTATTGATATCCAGAAATTGATCATAAATATTCATTGATCCTGGAGGATCTACATCTATACTAGCATTTATATAGATGCAATAGCAGAGCGGAATATGTTGTTTGCTGCGTACACTGGGATATGACTGAAGTAAAATCAGGATCCAATTTCTCGCCGCATATTCTTTATCTTATCATTTTTCAGCATAGTATCAATCATCTATTATTTGAAATCTTTACTAGGAAAGGTATGTGGATTGACGTCATGGATAGTGGCTCTTGCTGGAATGTTCCTGGAAGACTTTTTTCTATTGTCAAATGCTTCTAACATGGATGCAATATGACTGGTGCTTTTCCTGATGGGCTCTCTGACTGAAAATATCCTTCTAAACTGTGACTTAGACTCTCTTGCAACATTTTTAGAGTCCGATCTTGATCCCGACTCAAAAGCTGACATTTTAAATTGCTTTCTGCCTGGCTATCTTTTCTGGTTTCATCTGCTCATACAAGCTCACCTAAATGGTGCCTCGATTTGTGCCATCTCATCAGTAGGAATAAATACTTTCTCTGATTTTCTAGAGTGATAAGAAGGTAATTCTGTGGCTTTACGATCCATCTTTATCTTTTCTTTAATATTTTTTCTGCTTTGAAATCAGTAAAATGCTTTTTCATCAATTAACGAATCTCTTATAGATACTGTCGGCATGCATATATATCAGAATAGCCATCAACTAAGTGCCACTTTAACCTCGTTACCCCACCATCCTTGAATTCTGCATTGCATTATTTATACCTTCAATGATGCCGATTCGAGAGCATTTCTCCATGCTCTCAACTAATATCACACTCCGGATTCTTTCTTCTCAATGAATCCATTCTTGAATATTTGAAAAAATACATAAGTTCAATAATTACATAAAGTAATTAGTATTTTTATTTACTTAATATTTTTAATTTTTAATTAATTATATATATTTTAATTTTTTAAATTTAAAAAAATATAAAAAATTAATTTGATTTTAGATTCATATAGGATTTTATCATAGATGCTATATATATTTTTTTAAGATGCTATATATATTTTTAAAAATTAATTTGATTTTAGATTCATATAGGATTTTATCATAGATGCTATATATATTTTTTTAAGATAGTGGCATGTATGAAAGGTCACTTTTTCTTCAATATTAGATGTAGAGCACTATTTATAAGACGTATCAAATTTGGATAGATCAATACAAAATTTATAATAAAAGTAGCTTACAAATCATAGAAAAATAATCTATAATTATAATTTTTTTAATTAATTATTTTTTAATCTAAATATATTTTTAATTTTAAAAATTATATATTTATTAAAAAATCATGATTTTAGTATCATTGTATCGATCTTTCGTAGATCTATAACATGTTCTAAAATCATGCCAAAATAAAAAATTTTGATAGTATTTTTTTAATTTTTCATAAATTAAAAAAAGAGGGGAGAGGAAGAGAGAAGGGAAGGATTTATATATCTTGAATCCATGTTTATCTTTGATTTTCCAGTGTTTGAGTGGATTTGAATGCTGAAAAAAATCCCATTGAAAATCCTCTTATTCTCTTTTTATCAAAACTGAGAGCCTCTCAGGCTCTTAGTTGCTTAATAATAACCCCCTCACCCCATCATATTGTAGCACCCAAATCGGGATTGAACCGGGCCGAACTGTGCCTAAACTGGCTGTACTGACCGGTTTGGTGCGTTTCGGGTTTGGTTAGGATCCGATTCAATTTTTTTGAATTTGATAAATTGGAAGAATCATTTTATATAGCCGAACCATGCCGATTGGATGCCTGTTTGATTCGGTTTGGCCTGAACCGGTTAGTTCGGCATCGTTTGGTGAACCCTGATTTTAGGTAGCTTCTTAATGCTACATCAATAGTTTGAAATTTTGAATCTTGTTACTGTGTCCTGTCTTGGTTTTCTTCCGGTGTAGTATGGGGTTAGGACAAATGAAACTTGAAAAAAGTCATGTATCGGTACATACTGATTGTCCCAATGATCCCAAGTGTTAGGACATAACCAAGATGCTCGGGACGTCTTGGCCTATTGATGGACTGGTTCTTGCTAATGTCCTGGGTGGTGGTTTGTTTGGAGGAGTAAGGTACTAATTGTACCATCCCATTTTGCAGGGACCTAGATCCTTCTATGCCGAATTGATCCTATCTATATGTAAATTGCTAAGGATAAAGTTTTGACTTATTCAAAGAAGACATCTTAACTCAAGTTGCATGAGCATGCTAGTGCTAGAAAACATACAACTACATAACCAACACTATTTTAGATGTTAAACAATATTCAAAATAATATTTTTTTGCTTAAGTTAACGAAAGTGAAACATGTAACCTAATAATACCAAGAATGAATACAAAAGATTCTTCTTAGTTCTTGTTGCATTGTGCATGACCTCTCTTAGTTGTTTGGATGGCCATTTTTGACCCTTAATTTTGCACCCAAATGGGTTGATGTTCTTTGGAAGAAAATGCCTTTGGTAGACAGCACCAAGGTTTTAAATCCTCTGGGATAGAGGTGTCTCGGTATCTTCATGGAATCGGATGCCCTGTTGTCTCATCCCGTCCCTGTAGTGGTCTTGGTCATGTTGTGGTAAATATTCTCCATCTCTCTCTCCCCTTCTTTCATTTCTTTTTTCCCCCCTTTTTTCCCCTTCTTTCCCTTCTTTTCTCTTTTCTTTTACTTTCTTTTCATTTCTTTTTCATTTTTTTACCCCTTTATTTCTTTTTTCCCTTTTTCTTTTTTCCTTCTTTCCTGTCTTTTTTCTTCCCTTTTTTTCTTTCTTTTATTTTTTTTCTTCTTTCCTTTCATTTTTTTCTTTTATTCATCTTCTTCCTTTCTTTCTATCCTCTTTCTTCTCCTATCTCTGCATGAATGGGTTTCGAAGTTCTAACTCCATTCCAGTCCCATCTTCTCAATGGAATGGGATGCCATCTTTATTCTTTTAGAAGTTTCTCTGCATCTTCTCTTTAACATAAATAAGAAAATGTTCAATTAATATTTGGGCCCAGACTATGCACCGTATTTTATTTTAGTCCCCTTTTGAATAGATGAGTTTACTAGGCATGTTCAAGATGATATTCATTGATGTATGCTATTTGCAGATGATATAATCTTAGTCGATGAAATAAAGGTCGGGATTATTTATAAGTTGGAATTATGGAGGAGTGCATTATGATTCAATGGTTTTTGGTTACGTGAAACCAAGATGGAATACATGGAATGCAATTTTAATAAAAATAAAAATAAAGATGAAAATGAAGTGAAAATTAAGGATCATGAAGTTTCCAAGAATGATTATTTTCGGTATTTAGGATTAATTGTTCATGAGGAAGGTGAGATTGAAGAGGGTGTTGTCTATAGGATTAAAGTAGGTTAGATAAAAATGAAGAAATGCAACCCAGATATTTTGAAGGTTAGATGCTTGCCAAGTTGAAGGAAAAAGGCATATGACCGGCTATGCTTTATGGTTTTATGATACAAAATATTGGATTTAGAAAACAATATGTGCACAAGATGAGTGTGGCTGAAATGAGAATGTTGAGATAGATATATGATAATGCAAAAAAAAAGATAGCTTAAGAAATTAAGTCATTTATTAGAAGATGGAGTTAATACCAATTAAGGAGAGATTGAGAAAAGAATGAGTTAGATGGTTTGGACATGTACAACAAGGGCCGAGGGATGTACCAATACGAAAGAGTGATTTGTTACTTGTGGAAGGAATGCAGAGGGGTAGGGGTAGACCTAAAATCATATGGGATGTAGTGATAAGGAAGGACTTGATATTGCAGCATCTTTTAGCAAGGATGGTCCTAAACCAAGTAGAATGGAGGAAAATGGTTCATGTAGCTGACCCCAACCACTTTCGAATTCATGCTTAGTTGTAAGTTGAAGCCCCCTTTAAATAACTCAACACTCTTTCATGGACCTTA
Organism: Areca catechu; assembly: GCA_021397845.1. Lineage (NCBI taxonomy): Eukaryota > Viridiplantae > Streptophyta > Magnoliopsida > Arecales > Arecaceae > Areca > Areca catechu. The sequence continues at coordinate 19,181,440 of CM038043.1, forward strand.
GCATAGACACTATCATGCCCACTCTGCGCAACTAGCTTCACATAAAATGATGCAACCATTATCTGATTCATCTACTAAATTTGTATAATCAGATCTCAAATCTTATGTGTTGAAAATTTTGTTTAAATAATTGTCAATGGCAAAAAGGACAATACTCTGGTCTCAAAGTACATTATGGTTTGTAAAACTATTCTTGAACCCATAATAGAATATGATCGAGTGATAGCACAGACAGTTTGTTGTTTTAGCTCAAATGGTTTCTTGGCCTTTAACCTACAATTTCACATAGAACTTTGGGATGCTTATTTGAAGTCAGATATGTTAGATTAGTTCCAAGAAAATCATATTTTATTTTGATATACATAGGATGCAAACATATACATACATTCAAATGTACATATAAATTCAGGGATATACATGCATGGACATGTATAAACAATAGGTAATTGCCGGGAAGAACTTGTTGCTTAGATGTTGCCCACCTGCTTAGGTGGGTGCCAGAAAACCTGGGCAGCGTCCAAGTCATGCTGTTTTAGACAAGGGTTGCTTAGGCTTTCTGAGGCCTAACATCTAAGCAGCTGCCTGTTATAGCAATTATAGTAAGTGTTCATAATGGGGGCATAATGGGCCTGCAATGGGATGCCCCATAATTGATTCTCTCCCAACTTTTGATGCATGTGTCATGTGATGATATGATGCATATGGGAGTAGAGTTGTGTGTGGGGAGAAAGAAAAGGTTGCCATCATGCCATGCAAGATATGTTTCAGAGTCAGATCTCCTTTTCTTCCTTTCACTTCATCCCTTAAATTATAAGTCTGAACGTCATGAGCTATCCAAAGGGTGATGGTTGAATGAAGGTAGAGTCAGAGATTCTAGTTTTTATTATAGTAGACCCATGACAGGGAAGGATGTCTAACAATTGGTCATTAGGTTTTAAGTTATTGGATCAAATTTCACCATTGGATATAACCAGAAATCGTCATGCCAAAAGAACCAGATTCTTTTCTTTCTACTTATTGCTCTGATGGATGATTTGAATCTTGTCCTACCTAAAAGGTCAATAAATCTTACTCAGCCGATAGACTTATTTCATTGCTTCTGTTGACATGTATACACATCCTGGTTGCCATGTTATTTTCTTGCACAATAGTTCGTGGTGCTAAATTTATGATTATTGAAGTCACAGTTTAGTTGCATTATTAGGTAACTGTTGGAAGAATGACTTAATTGCAGCTATGTGCTTTAAATTGCATTATTTTTTATCTGGTTGATTTTACTAAACTTGTTGCTACTGCTGCAGGTTATAAATGGTCAAGGAAAAAAACTTCAGTGCAGTCATTATGTGCCACTTATGATGACCGAAGGAAAGCCCCTTCCCTGTGTCATATACTGTCATGGGAACAGGTGGTAAAGAAGTGGCACATTGAGTTTTCATTTTTCATTATAATTAGAGATCTACCAGGATTGGATGTCCACATTTCTATTTACATTTCTTATAGCTTAAGAAGCATGGATATGGACAAGGGATACAGATACAACATTGTACAAATACACCAATAGGCAAACCTTGAAAAAGTAGGATATGATATAGCTAGGATATGCCAATGAATTTATTACATTCATTCATATATTCACATACACACTTGTTAAGAAACATTCTTAAATCATAGTAGGCTATCAAAAATCAAAATAACAGTCTGTCCTTTACATGATGGTATCAACATTTACAAGCTCATCACTTTGTTATAATTCAAATCCTGACTCCTATCCATACTTCATGTTTAAATATTAACATCATAGACTACAATATTGACTAATCATCATTAAAGGGTCAATATCAAGAAAAGAAAGAAAATGCTATCCTTATTTTTGGACGTAGCATAGAAGTATCTCAAGTGTATCTGGGAAGTATCCAGAGTATCATTTGGATGATGAAAATTAGAATACTTTTACAAGTATCAGACAGTATCTGAGAAGTATCCAATGAGTATTGGTATCCAAAATGCGTCTGATTCTAAAACACAGCATGTGATTTGAAGGACCTTTGCATTCTAGGTTATACATTTTCATAGGAAGTTAAATGTGAGAAATTTTTTTGCTCTTGAAAATTGTTGTCCCACTTTTAGCTGTATGTATGCATATACCTGATTCAAGATTTTTAATTACAGTAATCACAACAAATTGAAAGATAACTGAAAACCAAATACAAGCATGGTCTCAGCTTCATTCAGCTATAGTTGTAGTCTTTTGGATCTTTCTTTGCCATTCAATTCCCTGAAAGGTTAAATTTATTGTTTCTGTTTCATTAGCACTGTGGATGCACATTAAATAGAAGAATAAAACAATAATAGGAAAAAAGGAAAATATGTCAATGTTTTTGTAATTGTTAAGAACTCCACTTATCATACATTTGTAGTCATTACTGTCTATTGCTAATCGAGCATGCACTGCTGAAAGATTTCATTTATACTGCCTGATAGTGTATTTTTATTTCATGTTCTAAAATTACCTAAGGAGGATCAAGAGGTTTGGTTTATGAAGGCCTAGACGTCAAGCTGGTATTATAGAACTTTCATTAGTTGAGTTTATTCGAGGTTAATCATGGACAAGTTATAAAACTTTTTTGTACTCATAAGCAAGGTTCCAAGTCCCATGGAATAGGGCTTTCTTGGTTTTCCTGTAGAATGGGATGTGTTGTGACTTGCTCCGTCTTGACACTTGGGATGGGGGATGTCCTATGACAGGGCAATCGTGATATTGTGATAATAGCGGGATGGTCTTTTCTCAAGACTTGGGAAAGTATCCTATCCATGAGATGTCCAATTGGGATTTAAAACTTCTCAGGGGATGTCCCATCGAGATTTGAAACAAGGCTCATAAGTCACAACAGCTATAAGAGGACCAGCATATATGTTTCTTCTTAGAAGAGACCAGCTTTAAAATCAACCAATTTTGGTTGTCTCGAGCTACCATTGCACAGTTTAGGCATTTTGAATTACTAAAGCTGGTGGACACCGGAATAAGTTCTTTTTCCATTTAAGTAAAAATATGCCATTACACCATATAAAGAATGAAAATATGAGTTAACAAGAGAAAAAGGGAAAAGTGGGGGAGGGGGGGTGGTGAAGGAATTTGCGGATCATATCTTTACAAATTTCTAGCTATTATATATTTCTTGTAATGATATGAAAAAGGAATCATATAATACTAAAAATGTTATTAATTTGAAAGGAATTTGATGTTCTTCAAGGACTATTTCTTGAGTCACAATTATGTGCATGTCATAGATGTTGGACTTGTAAGCTTATTTTCTAACTTTGAAATCATTTTCTTTTTCCTTTTAGCATCAAAAGTGCGGTTTCATGTAAAATTTATGTTATTTAAATAAAATGATAATTTTTACATGTCTAAATGCAACAATATCTGCAACCATATATTCGCTAAGGAGCCATTTACTTGCTTGCAATTCATCACCTGCAATTCAAATAGAAGCTTTAATTGGAAATGCTGAAACTGGAATTTCAATTGCAAAGGCTGTTTCTGTTTGGTCATTTGTTGTTGCAAACTGCAAATGTAATTGCAACTGTTTTGTTGTATAATGTTAAAAGGAGATGGTAACTCTGCAAATGATCTGATAATCTTACCTCCTTGAAAATAATTAACTAATTTTATTTTATAATGTAATAATTATTATATTTGTTTATAATTATAAAAGAAAGTAATCTTATTGTTTAATTGCTATTGGATTGTTGTAATGGAAAGTTATATTATCATTAATTGCTATCAGAATTATATCACTCCAGGATAAGTTGATATTATAATAATTAGAATCATGGTTTTCCAAACCATCTCGAATTGGGTGGTTCGGGGCATTCCGAGTAGTATCGGTTGTAAACTAGGATGGTTCATCCTTTTGAATTGGAATATTGGACAAGAGAGAGAGGGAAAGAGGTGGAAAGAGAGGAAGAGAGAGAGAGGAGGGGAGGGAAAGAGGGGATGCTGTTGTTGGAGGGATGGTGGTGGCCTACCGAGGCTGCCAGAGGGCCGCAGAGGCCTTTGCGGCTCCATGTCGCCTAATAGGGGATTTAATTGAGAGAGATAAAGGGAGCAGGAGTGAGGGTATCGGCGGGAGGTGTAGTCGGTGGAGAGGCTGTTGGAGGGCGTCGGGTGGCCATCGGGTGGTGGAAAGGGCATTGGTGGAGCTACGGCGACGGAACAGGGATGACTATCCTTGTTCATCATGTTTTTTTAAAACCATAATGAATGGTGAAGTCGGCAAACCAATTGTCGACTTCACTGTGGTCGGGTTTTTTCTCAAAAAATCCTATGAAATAGGGACAATCGTCCTGTTTCAAGCCCATGGAGCTATGGGTGGCATTTACGCCGTTCGATAGCTAGCCAGAGGCCCTCCTGTGGCCTCTCTACCACCTTCTCCTTCATTTCTTTCCCTCTCCCTCTCTCTTTCTCTAATCATTTCTCTCACAGATGATTTGGAGCCATGTTAGCCCTCGTGGCCCTTCGGTGGCCACCACCAGCGCCTTCATTGCCTCTACCTCCTTCCCTCCCCTCCTCTCACTCTCTTCCACTCCCTCTCTCTATTCCTCCCCCGTTCGTTTGTTCGTTTCTGTGTTGGTTCGCACCGGTTCGATCCAATATGGATGGTACCAACTCGTACCACCGGCTGGCTAGAATGGGATCTGATACCAATATTATTACAACCATAAAGATAAATTTATAAGATGTACTATGATAACAACTAGTAATTATTATGAGAAAGTTATTATTTTTTAATCTTATAGATTATTTAATAATTAGGTAAGTATATTATGATCACAGTAGTAATATTTATATTATAAGATGATTATTATAACATTTAAGATTAATTATTATTGTAATATACTTTTCTATTATAGTCAAATAATAATAAAAATAAAAATGATTATTGTAATATTATATCTAGATTATAATAACTAATAAGGATCATTATAATGCAATAATAATTAAGTATATTATAGTCAGTAATAATTTTTATACTATTAAGTGATTATTATAATATAAGGATAGTAATTATTGTAATATAATATGATGAGTTGAGGTGAGTATAATATGATGACAATAATTTATTTTATTAATATACTTTTTCTATGACACAAAAATTATAACACCAATTTTATAAATTTAATAGAAAAGAAATATATTATTAAATTATCATTTAATTAGTATAACAATAATTGTTATGCTGATTATATCACTATAAACAACTTGATATTATTACCATTAGGTATGCTATTATAAACATAAATTTATTTTTAATGTGTATTATTATGATAACTAATAATTATTATGTAGTAGAGGTTACAATGTAATTATGATTATTATTAGATTTAATATGAGCCATAATAAGAATTATTATGATAGAACAACAATAAATAAATAAGCTTATAGTGATCATAATAATGATAGTGATACTATTAACAATTTAACATTATAACAATAAGTGTTATAGTGATATAATATTATAAAATTTATTGATGTTGCAATATGTATGTTAGTGTAATAATAATTTATGTTTTGTGGTAAAGAATAATAATTTATGTTTCATAATGTATCTATTAAAATAGTAGTATATTTTGTATGTTAAAATTATATAATATTATATTTAACAGTTGAAGACTGGTGAAGGGAGTCCTTTGCATACAACTGCAACAAATCTTGTAATTGGAAATTCATTTATTTTTGCCTACCAAGGATTCAGGTCCCGGCGGGACATCCCACGGGACACTGGGACGGGATATTATCCCATGTATCAGGACAGGACATCCTACTAGCATCTCAGTGTCCCAATCAGAACACCTTGGGACATCCCTTGTCCTGAGTATCAGGACGGGGCAGAACGTCGATGCGTCCCGTTCCAGGAAAAAACTGGGATAGCCCTGTCCCACGGGATTTAAAACCTTGTTGCCAACAACTGCAATCACAAGATTGGGCTCTTTTTGCTGTTCAAACGTAGTCTGCAGCTGCAATTGCAGGCATCCCAAAATTGCAGCATTTGCAATTGAAAATCTGTCCAGTCGCAGGTGAACAGACAGTCCTAGATTGGTGTCAGTTCTGCTATACTATATTGTAAGAAACATAAATCAAGGATTTAACAATGTGCCTCCAACTTAAATAAAAATATTTCATAGGAATTATCTCAAATCTGGTTTTAAACTTCTCTACATTTTCTGTTTTTACAAAGAAAAGTATCTGGTTTGTGTTTTTCAATAATCAATAATCCAGTTTTTTTTTATTTTTATTGACCTTGTGACAAGTAATATTTAAATATACCCCTAACCATCCTTGAGTTTGGAGATTTGCCCTGTGCTCCTTTTCTTTGCAGAATCAACTTTTGATTCTTTCCTTTATTCTTATGATTAGACGATTATGGTTGAGATGTATGAAGTTTTGATATGGAATTAACAAATTTATAGCCTGTTTGGTGTGCTTTTTTATTTTCTTTTTTTTATTTCCTTTTTTAAAAAGAAACGCAGAATTCAATGCAGAAATATGTTTGGTTACTCTCTTTCTATATCTGTTTTTTTTATAAACAACTTACATTATTTCTGAAAAAAGTGAAATTAAAAGATTTTCACTTCCATTTTTTTTTAAAGTTGGTTTTCACCCTTTTCCTTCCAACCCCTCTTCTGCCGCCCAATCTTGCACTCAACCTTTTCGCCCCTGCTCAACCGCATGAGCTCCCCAGGCCTTGCTGGCCATTTCTCCAGCCGATGCTAAGCTATCCCTTGTCCCCAGTTGCATCACTGGCCTCATCCACACTTTCTTTCCCTCTGCCACTCCTTGACTGCTTCTCTACCTGAAGCTGAGCTCTCCCCCATCCTTGGCCACATTGCCAGCCCCATCCCACCTCCATCTCCCTCGTTTCTGGCTACATTGCCTGCCCTCATTGTAAAAAAAAAAGAAAACAAACCAAACATGTTATCGGTTGTCAGAATCTGAAAAAAGTAAAAATAAAAATTCTGTTTGCAGAATTTTTTTTTTTCAAAAGAAAAATGACAACGATGCCAAATGCAGCCTTAATGTGATATAATTTCTTGTTTCCATTTGTATCCATTTGCCTTTGCAAAGGCAATTCTTTGATAACTTTTACATCATGCTATCCCTAATCAATGCCATAAACAAATCTTTGTTTGATGGCTTATAAAAAAAATGTATACTCAAAATGTATGACTGGATCATGTTAAAAAGGATTTTTTTTTTAATGAAAAAAGGAGTTTATATGTATGTATGTATGTGCGTGTATATATATATTATTCTAAAGTAATATGTGGTTATTCTTTAAGCTATGAAGTAAGCTGTAGATTTGATAATCTCTAGATAAATATTATGAAAAATGTTTAGTTGGTTACTGTTTTTACTTTGGGTAAACACTACTATTTCCAGAAATGACTACAGTATATCTCTTGTACACTAAGATATTTGTGTTTCAGACAAACTTTAATTTCTCAAGACTTTTCTTTTCACCTATATGAAGTAAATTAACATAGTTTAACTAAATTCTAGAATTTGGTTTCATAATTCATCTTAAATAGACATGTGCTTTGATGGCTTCAATTTCTTTTTTCTTTTTTTTTTTTACAAATTAACGCAACTATTTTGCACATTAAAAATAAAATAAGCCTTTACATGCTTGTACAGGTTATACAAAAAAATAAGGGAAAGCTATAAGAATGATGATTGCCTGCAAGTAAAGCTATATTTTTTATATGCTTGGGTTACATTTTTGTTTTATTTGCATCTTGAGCTTCCTAAATTCAAGTGTAACTAATTGTAGATAACTTCAGGTCATCTGAATCTGTAGGTCAAGTAACTAAATCTCTAGTTGTAGTGCAGATGTTAAAATAAATAAACTTGACTAGCCTAACAATGATTATTGATTTTCTACTCACAGTCAGAATACTCTCTCCACGGATCCAATCAATGTTATCTTTGACTGACATGCATATGTTTAATGGTGTAGAAAAAAAATGAACTTTGTATTTTGACCACACACAGGACTTCATAATTAATAATTCTGTTCGCCACATTTAAAGCTTCTGATAGAATGGAATTTAACAGTAAAGTTTTTCATTAACATGCTGTATTTCTCATGTGACAGTGGGTGCCGGGCTGATGCTAGTGAAGCTGCCATAATTTTGCTGCCTTCAAAGATTACAGTGTTCACACTTGATTTTGCGGGTTCTGGTCTCTCCGATGGAGAACATGTCACTCTTGGATGGAATGAGGTAAAAGCATACCAGATTAAAGAATTTGTGTCAAATGGAAAAGAGATGCAAATAGCTAGGTTTTACTAAATCTTTCAAATTTTGTCTGTTGCATATATTTGATTATCACAGATCACAGTAACGTAGCACTGCTGCATGCAGCCAATGTTTTCTTTTTCTTTTTTTAAACATGAACAACGAAAGGAATATTTGTTTAGTTATATGCACCAGTTGCATAGCTTGAGTTTGTCATCACCTTAAACAAACTGTATCATTTGGTTATCTTTTAAACATAAGTACAAGCATCTTCTTTTATTATCTGCAGATCTCAATATTATTTCATCAGGTCCACTTAATCTTGTATTTGAAAATCGTCACACTACTAAAGCTGGAGAAAATTACTGTGCAAACATCATTTCTTATTTAGGGTAGGGAATTTAAAATATGATGGAACCAATGTTTTGTGGATCAACCTGTACTGGCCAGTACTGGATGTACCGCACCAACTTGCTAAGGCACTAGTACTGTATGGACCTCAATATAGTACTGGATTGACACATGATACAACTGCTATCTCCTCTCCAGTGGCATACCATGTGTCAGTATAGCGGTGTACCATAACGCCAGTATGGGGACCGACATTGAGATTGAAATCCTTGATGCAACAACTCCTAAAATAGAAGAAACATGTTAGTATTAATTAGCTGTTTGTCAAGTTAATTATAAGATAATTCCCTAGAAGTTCAAGGGGGCAAAGTTGGATTGGGTTCAGCTTGACATATCCTTATCAAATTAACGTCATTCCTTGGATTTGATTCTATATGCAGTTGGTTATTAATAGGTCTGATTGGGCTCATATCCAATTGAGTGAATCTGATTTGGATTTGATTTTAATGAGGTAGACAAGACCTTTTTCTTTTTTTTTAAAAAATTATTTGGTCTATCAACATGCATCCAGTTTTGCACGTGGTTTAGTTGGAGATTTGTGTCTTGGTTTGATTTGATTTTTAATTCATGAGTCTAGAATTTAGGTCTTTGTTGGGGCCATATTAGATTGAGTTTGGATGTTTCATTCTATATTGGACATACTTGTACACCTAGTTGAAAATATAGAATGACAAATAGGCACACATGAGCACGTGCATTTATGCTGTAAACTTTAAAGACAACCTCTAAATCATCTAAAGTGCCATGGCATACAAATTATGCCATACAAAGTAATGGAGGATGGAAATTACACTTAGATGCTTGAGAATCTGTTTTCCTTTGGATTAGACTGCAGTGCATATCTCTAACAATGATTCTATGATTTGTGACATGTTTTACTCTTCTCAGCAAATCACATATTTATTATCAGATTAGCATGCATGTTGATGATAATAAGTTGGAAGAAAATGCTGCTAGTGCACCATATTAAAAGCTTTGACACTTGAATGAACGTGGTACTCAGCTATATGTTAAATATGGTAGTGGGAACTAATTTTTGGGATACGTGGACCATGCTAAGTAAATTAATTAAACAACAGTCCTTAATCCAATTTAGTTTATCAGGATAACATGCAAGAAGCAAAGGAATATTCTGTCAGACAAAATCTAGAAACTTCATCAGATTTAGTTTATGAAAGTTTGACTTTTTCATTAAGTAATAAATATATTGCATTACTTTCTTGTCATAAAATCATATATAAGTGCAAGCCATAAATGGGCAAGTTACATATAAGCAAAATAATTCTAGTATTTTAGAAATTAGTCATCTTTTTATTGACAGTCAGAGTTAAAATGTTGTTGATCTAACTATTGATATCAGACTTTCAAGCCTTAAGTGGCAAAATCTTCTAGGTATCCCAGTTCTGGTGAGAGACTTTATTTGGAGTGAAGTTTCTTGTGAGGATATGTTGCTATAGAATGAAGGATCAAAATACCTTGTATTCTGCCCATGATAGCTATAGCCTAATTCGTTGCAATGCTATATTTACACTGCCATGCACCAAAACTGAAATATAAGTAAGTGACATGCTTCATTTTGTTCCCTTTTTAAATTAGTTGTTTAAACATGTTTTGAGCAAATAAATTTGAACCATACCAATCAATAAAGTTAACACCAAAAGTTATGTAGGCCATACTTGTACCCTTAACTTCCTAGAGGCCATGAACTCATCAACAGGTCAATTGGGCACTCTATTTGAGCTGCATTGGGAGAAGTGCTGAAGTTGAAAGAGGCCCAAAACTGATGTGAATAATCTGATGGCAGCACATGAATCATGAGAACCAGTAGATGACAGTGAACCAGCTGTACATTCCCTGATGTCATAGTAACTTCAGTTCCATTCCATGACATAATCTAGACATAGGAATGTAATGGCTCTACTCCCATCTTTCAAAATGGGTTCAATGCGGTTGCACTCATAAGAAAGAAGTCTGGTTAGGTCAGATATCTTGAACTCAGTGAAGGATTCCTAAAAGATTGTAAGGCCATCACCAGCCTTAAGAATGGACCTTTCAGGCATGTCTTCCAAGGAAATTGATAGCCAGTCGACTGACATTTTAAGCCAATTGATTGCACTTTTGATGCTTGTAATCAACACCAAGCCAAAAATAGCTTCTACAATAGGTAATATTAGCTAGTTTTCCAAGTTTGTGTCAAATCCCAGTTGATCCAGAGATTCCCCTTACTGAAGGACCATGGCACCTATAAATATGCCTCGTTGTCATCAACTCTTTTTTTGGTAAGTCTTATTGTCATCAACTTTGATCCTGGTGAAGTGAATCAAAGTTTCTTTGAATGCACTCCAATGTGTTCCCCCTGCATGGTGATTCAAAGCAAACTCTGGTTGACTTTGGAGAAAGCTTGGTAGGGTTAAATGGCTGTTTGATAGTGAGCTGGTGGGTTCCACTTTGAAGGCTCCAGTGGATTTCGATCATCATCAAAGATCCTTGGTCAGGAAGTGTAACTACTAACAAATTTAATCTTCTCTTCTAGTTATTAACTTAGCTTGCTTATTTTCAATATCAAGCAAGTAACATCCTTAAAATTCTTAAACCCATTGTCCTATCCAGTTCAAGTTGAAGGCTTGATGGATCCTGCTAGTGCCTGAGCATTGTAGGCAGAACTTTGGCTTGTCACTTGTTCATAGGTATCCTGACTACTGCATTCACACCCCTTCTTTTAGTACAATGTTGCTTCGGCAATGCACCCTCAGTCAGTGCCTGCATCATTCGAGCCCAATCATTGCTTGTGCCAATATGCAAGTCAAAGTATATGTTTTAATTATCATTTAACATAAGCATTGTGAATTTCAATTAGTATATTATATGAGGTTCCATTAAGTATTTATTTTTTCACATCACAAAGGCCTCCTGCACTCTCAAATTCATGATAAACATAAGTGGGAGATACTAATGGCCTAATATGCAAGTGCAAGAAATGTGTTATAAATGATACAGATCCATTTCTTATGCCAGTCATGTTAATCCTTGGTTGTATATGTGGTTAACTTAATTAAACCACCAGGACTGGATAAATCCTTTAATGCCAAAAAAATTTGATAAAATAAAACAAAATAAAGAAATTATTAATCTTTTATTTATGGACTTTGATCAGATGTAGAATGACTATTTCATGATGTTACCGGACCAACTACACAAACCAGACCTTGAAATCCTATAGAAAAAGGAACCTGGAAGAAATCAAATCAATGGAGCTCCCAATTAGAAATATGGATACTTCAAATTACATGAGTGTCTGTCTTATGCATATTAAATACTAATACTTCTTGGATATGGCTAGAATCAAGAGTTCAACTTTCAAGTTCCAGTCCATGTTGATCAGTATGCAATGTGCTGGGTTAGTGCACTGCTAATACCTGGCTGAGTCAAAATGGCACCTATTAAATATTTTAATTGAAATGGCTTTTGTGCTCTTTTTTAATATTTTTCTATTTTGATGTCTGAAAACACTTAAGTTCTTGGCCAAGATATGTTTTTGATACCTATCTTAAGCATGCCATTTTTTAAGATAAAAAGGCTCCAAGGTCTAATTACTTTTTAGATTTGCTTAAGATTCTTCTCTGATACCTTGGAAGACTTGGACGACTTTTTTTTTGGTTGATGAGTGTTGACCTTTTAGTGATGGATAATTAATTCTAGAATATATAATATAGATGTTATTTATGTGGAATATGAATTTTGGTGTATGAATTGCATGTTGATTAGTGGCTTTTCTTATAATGTTATTATTGCATGTAGTGGTAGTCAAGGTCTTAAATTCTGTAGGACAACAATGTCCTGTTTTCTCCATGGAATGGGATGCCACACCATCCCATCTCATCTCGACAACAGTCTTGGTCAGGCATCTTGAGGGATATCCTCCATCTCTCCCCTTCTTTCCTTTTTTCTTTTTTTCTTCTTTTCTTTCTTTTCCTCTGCCTTCCTCTCTTTTCTTTCCTTTTGCTTCCTTTTTCTTCTCCCTTCCTCTCTTTTTCATTTTTTTCTTCTTTCTTTTCCTTTCATTTTTCTTTTTCTTCATCTTTCCTTCCTTTCCTTCTTTCCTCTTTCTTCTCTCCTTGTGTAGATGGTTTCACAGTTTCGAGCCCTTCTCGGTCTTGTTTTCTCATAGGAACAGGACGGAATGGCCAGGACGCCTCCAATGGGCCGTAAAACCTTGGTGGAAGTTGCTTACTATGAGCTTTAGAGCTTTAAGAGAATAGGTTGACAACTAGTATTAGAATAGGAAACTAGGTATGCTATTTAATAACCCTATGTTTGATAACACCCAAACCAAAACTTGGGGGTAGAGTATTGGCAAAACAAAGTGTAGTGGAGTGCTTGATAGTCTGTAATTCTTTTTAAGAACTTCTCATAAAAATAAACTCTACCAAGGCAAAATTTGGGACTAATAAGTAATAACTCTTGTTTATTAATGTGCCTTACACATGCCTCTTAGTTAACTTGGTCCACTTTGACCACAAATTCATGAGCACAGTTCTCTTTTTGCCTTTTCTCCATAGATTTAGGCCCAATTTGGTATGATTTCTTCTTCTTTTTTTTAAAAAAAAGAAACTTGAAAATTAAAGCAGGGGAAGAGGAGTGATAACGATCTTTTTGTTTTTTTTAAAAAAACTTGCTCTATTTCTGAAAAAAACTGGAAGTGAGAAAATTTTGCTTCCTTTAGACACTCCACCATGGCCTTTTGATGCTCCACCTTGGCCCTCCACACGGACCCTATGATAAGTCCTCTCTGCTACTTCTCTCTCTCTCTAGTTTCCTCTTTCATGATCTCGGTGAGGGGTGGAGGAGGAGCATGAGACGGGGGCAGAGAAGGTGGCTGGGGGTGGAGGAGGAGGTTGGGGTTGGAGGAGGTGGTAGTGGAGATACGAGAGGTGGAGGAGGTGGTGGATAGAGGAGGAGGGAGGAGGAGGAGGTGGTGGAGATAGAGGAGGAGGTGGGGGGCGAAGAAAGAGGAGGTGGGAGGAGGAGGAGGAGGTGGGGGTGGAGGAGTAGGCTGTGGGGGCTGAGGAGGAGGAGATGGAGGAGAAGGGGGTGGAGATGGAGGAGAAGGGGGTGGGGATGTTGGAGGAGTTGGAGGAGATGAATATGGGGGAACCGGTGTTGAAACAAGGCATCTATTTTCAGAAACTTGAAAAAGTGGAAATATATTTTTCATTTCCAATTTTTTAAAAAAGAAAAGTAAAAATTATGCCAAATGGGGCCTTATTTAAGTTTTTTTTTCTTGAGATTCTACTCTTAAACAATAAAATTCCCTACCTTCAATATTCCTCCCCTAGTTGCTTTGGATGCATGCCATCAGCCATCCCAGGTCTTGTAACCAATTGACCTCCCAGATATCTTTTACTGAGAACCCTACATGGAAGATTCTTGAAACATGAGGACCACAACTTTCTAGGCTGTCCTATATTTAGTTCCTGATGCTTTACATCACAAATCTGGATGAGGGAGTTAGAAAAGAAATACCGAGGCTTGAGGAAGGAGTAAAAGTAGATACTTCTTAGGAGAATGGGGGTGAAGCTAGGGTGTTCGTGGCATGACAATAGACATGCAGAAAGCCTAAGGATAATACATCAGCTTGCTTCCATCATTTTTTTGGGCAGTGCTGAAGTCCCCTAAATGGCCAACCTTATTATCAAACATACGTCCTTTAACAAAGGTAGCAACACATCATGATAGTAAGACTAGCTTTTATCTTTCTTAGTGAACCTTCATGTCAAGGGAACATAAAGTTCTAACTATTATGGAGGAGGTGAAATCCATGGTATCATGCAGTGACTAAGTTCCACAAGAGTGTTTCAAGAGACTTTTATAGATGGACTCATGTAAGGATCACTTGACTGCCTTCTCATTAGCACTGTTCATTGGCCAAGTCATTTAATGGGCTTTCCCAACCTTAATAGTAAGCCAAATCCTTGTTTCCACATTAATGTTGCTCCTCTATGCAATCCCATCTACTGCATAATTCTTTAGAATAAAATTAATATAGCATGCTTGATATCCATAATTAAAATTGAAACCCTGTTCCAAGGATGGAGAACAGGTTGTGGAAGGGAATATTCAATTTGGAAGGGCTTTTATGGGGTTCGGCTCTTACAATGTGAATTATTAGCATCCAACTTTCTTGTTATATCACAATGGTTCCGCGAACTGTCACAACCTTAAAAACAGGTTCTTGGAAGTTTTTTTGGGGCATGCGAGCACCCTTTTTTTTTCTGCTGGCCATTATCGTGGTGTCACTTGATTTTTTTTGTTGGTGGTAGTCTATTAGCACTACCCTATACTTTTTTTGGGTGGCGTAATTTAGCCTTCCAAATTCTTTTATAAGGCCTTTGGAGCAATCTTTCATCGGCCTTCCTTTTGTGCTCTTTAAATCACATGATTTAAGTAGCTGTGGAGTATTAAACTGGCGATTGTAATGGTGCTGAGAATTTAAAATGTTGTCAAATTCTCATGTTTGAAAGTGGATCTCTTCTGCCTTTGGTCATACTGTATGACATGTTACTGTTATTAATAATCTCTTCTGATTATAGTAGTTGTTTTCTCCAGAAAGATGATCTTCGGGCTGTGGTCAATTATCTGCGCACGGATGGAAATGTTTCTTGCATTGGATTGTGGGGGCGCTCAATGGGTGCTGTTACCAGGTCTTATTTATGGATTTCTACGCTTATTTTGCTGTATCTAGGGCCTTGGGTCTTTGACATGCTTTTATACTTGATAGTAGTGATGTCTTAACGGTGCTCTAAAAAGTGATCATCACGATTACTTGCTGGTTTACTTATTCTTGGTTACAGCATAATAAGCATTAGCATGCTGAAATCTGTTATCATGTTCATAGACATGTAGTTGAAGTCCAGTTGTCATGTCTGATATTATACCTTATGAATTAGTGTTAAGGAAAGTATTTTATTTCACATTTGTCTGTTTCACTTTCACCTTTCAAATTGATACTATTTGTGATGTCCATATTTTTTTTCCTTTTTACTTGAAGATTGCACTCTGGATCCTCTTGATGCATCTTCCAAATACCCATGACCTTGTTGTTCCATCATGTAGCTTTCGATTTATATACATACTGCATAGACCTGTTAGCAATTTATAGGAATGTGTTGTGCACAAAACATTGCTTATGTGATGAGATCTACTTTCTGAATCATCTACACTGAGATCAACCTAGATTGCTCAAGCATCTCCATTTGGTAGACTGATGATGATGTGATATTAAACCAACAGTGTGAACTGTGAAGCTAATAGATTTACAAGTAGATTCCTTGACCATGTTTTGTTGGGGCCTATGGATAAGGTTGTCATAGATGAAATCTTTTTGCTGCAAAACTGAACCTTCTGTGCATTATAAAATGAGAATATCATAAAAGATAAATATTTCACTGTGTTTATGATCTTTTTAGTATTTCCTTAATATAGTGTTGCTTTTAAGAGAAGTATAAAACATATGATTGTTTAAAAGACCATGCACGCATGAAATTGTATCTTTATGTATGATGTTTCAGTAATTATTTACTGTATGTGGGTTTTTGCTATTTTTATCTAGCATGAACTTTGTACTTTTTTTTTGCACAGCTTGATGTATGGAGCTGAAGATCCTTCTATCGCAGGAATGGTACTTGATAGCCCATTCTCTAATTTGGTGGACTTGATGATGGAACTTGTAGATACATATAAATATCCCTTCCCAAAATTCACTGTAAGCATTGCTGACAGATCAAGGGCTTGCAGATAGAAATTGTTACATTCTTCTCTTGCATTGTAAATATTATCAGGCGCAGATAACGGCATAGTTTCCTCTTTTGCCTTAGTATTCTGGGCCGATGGCTTTGTGTTGCTATTATTATTTCTATTTTTTAATTTTATCTCACTTAGTAGTCAAGTTTATTATCTAGATTCTGTTAATAACGTTGTTGCAAAGTTTTGTAAACTTTGTTGTTTCTTTATATGTTCTCTGTTATCATTTAGTATGTGTCCGACTCCCGTTGTTATACATGTTACAGTGAGCATCGCATAATGTTTTTTAGCTTGCTGGCTACAATTCACCTTTCAATCTTATACAATATTAAAATTTGACTTCACTTGTAGCAGTATTTTAATTTTCAGATTTGTTTGGAGTATTAGAAATAATTTTGAATTTTTTAGCCTTAAATTGTCCTTTCCTAATATTTTAATTTTTGGGCATTCCCTTTGTCATTCCCCTAGCACAAGCATCTTCAAGAACTTCGTTCATATCATGCCCTTGCTGCTGAGTAGGCATGGTACAAGATATTATGACATGCACTATTGACAAGAAATTACTCTAGGTTATCTATGGTTAATAAATAAATCCTTCGGCCATCTAAACAAGAATATTGATGAATCTACAAAAATTTAAGCTCTGCACATCACATTAAATGTGCTTGTAAATGCTGTTGCATGGAACATGCAATGAGGCATGTATCAGCTATGTAAAGTATAAACATAAAAACCATATCAGAATTTTCAAATAATCTCTGATATGGGGAATACATTTGATAAAGAAAACAAGATACATTAGGATAAATGCAAAATGGTAGAAGAGAGTAGAAAAGGAAAAAAGAGGGGGAGGGCATGGGCACCTTGTATGAATCTCGTTAAATTGTTCGAAAAGGGAGCTCACATGCTATATGACCTAATTGTGGCTTCCTTTTTCCATTTCAGTTTTTAGCCTTTCTTCTCAATTTTCTCTTTTCCTTGCATCTTTTCTTGTTTATTTCTGCAACTCTTTCTTGTTATTACACTATTCTTGCCCCTTTTGAAGGATTGTATTTTGAATCAAAATTTTCAATGATGCTTCAAATTTAACTTGTTAATCATACATAGTTAATCTGCTGTACTTATATTTATTGGGCTATTTTCTATCTTGTTTACTTGTTATTGGGCCTTTATTGGAGCCCATATGTGCCCAAACCCATGTTATACTTGACCTGTTGTTTGTTATGGGTATTTCTATCCTGTTTTACCCTATGAATGATTGGGCCCCTTTTTAATAAGAATGGATGTTGCACGGATCAGTTAAGATCATACAGCATCCTTATCACATCTCTTCTTTGTGTCCATTCCCCCCTTTCTTTGCCCTAACTTTTCCTCTGTTCATCACTTATTCTCTCTATCATCATTATATCCTTTTATTTTATTATCTTTCTTGCAATTTTGATATTGTAATTGGTGAAGTTTTCCTCCTTATATCCATCACTTCATGAGATTTATACGCCTGTCTGAGTTCTTTAATTAGATTGGAGTTGAAAACTATGCATTAGCTTTAGTCATTCCTTATTTTCCCATTGTGTGCCATTATGTTCTATGTCCACCTTTGGGTGTATAAATTTTAACCTCTTTCTCAATGTTTCATTTTAGATAAAGATTGCAATACAACATATGCGGAGGATTATCAAGAAGAAAGCAAACTTTGACATCATGGATCTAGACACAATTCAGGTTCTATTCCATTTAACTAAATTACCATGGAGCTCTGGGCAAATATTCTTCTGGTCTTATATCATTTTGTCCAAAATCTTAATTTAGTCATGGAACTAAATGTTCTGTATCCTAGTAGTCTTGCTATATTTGCATATTGTATTGCTGAAATTATATGATTGTGTGCTTTCTCTACAAATCTTGGTTCTTTACCTGGGTGTATGCTATATTATCCATTATCCTAGAACTTTTTGCTTTAATCTTCTCCGTTTATTGCTCTAAAATACTTGCATGCACAAGTTTGTGACATTTTGCACATGGCACATGCATTTTCACCAATGGTGATGATGTATTCATGGTATGTTAGAAAGGTATAATCTGCAACACATTTAAAATATGGTTTATCATGTCCGTGCCTTAATAGCAAATGATATTTGGTATTGAACCTCTCTAGGATTTTTAATAAAGTGATACATCTTTCACCATAAAAAATAAGGATTATTTGGATTCATTGACAATTTTTGGTGTTCACCATCTCAATAAAAATCAACATTCCTTAAATTTCTTGGTTACATTTGAAACTTATCACACAATAAAAATCATGATGTACTGATCCATTAATTGTTCCTGGATCATCTTTAAGCATTCAAATGTTGACCATTAATATGTTTAGCTGTAAGACCACTAAAAACCCTCTATTAAATGATGATTACATTTTAAATGCCAGTGTTCTCTTTTATCAGACACATTCTTTTTCTATTTTTCCCTAGAGAATAAAGTAGATCAAAATGGAAATTTTTAAAAAGTAATTTTAGGCAACCATTTCTTTATTTCTTATGTTAACTGTAGTTAAAGAGGTTGAATTGTCTACTAAGGCTGCAAATGGGTTGGGTTGACTCATGATCCAATCCAACCCGGCCTACCTCGACCCAATCTGACCCCTTTTAATTTTTAAAGGACCCTTGAGGCCGGGTTGGGATCTAAAATTGAATCCGCTACATTTTCTGTCTTGTTTGGGTTGATTGAATTTGGACCTGTCCCGATCCACTTGATTTCTAAATTGATTTTGGATCTTCTACCCTATGACCCGACCCGACCTGACCTGAATGTAGTATACCATTGAGATCCAAATCTGTTTAAGCCTTTAAGTTGTGATTTAAAACTTGTATGGGCAATGTCTTTAACATAAAGATAGGTTTAAAATTATTTTTATATCCTAATTCATTTTGTGAGCAACATTGTTTATTATCTATTTTGTGTGGTTAATATTAGTTGGTTATGTGATAGTTAAATATAATTGGTTATGTTTGACCCATACTCGATCTGGATCCAATCGAGATTCAAATTTTTTGGGTTAGGGTTGGGTTATACATGGACCCGACCTGACTTTGTTGGCCATCGGATTGAGAATTTTGGCCGTGGACCTGGTGTAACCCGATCTGATCTTCTATTAGGTTGGACCCAAGTCCAACATTAGGACCTGATTAAGGAACTGAGTCAGGTTGGGGTCACTTATGGCCCTGTCTGACCTAACCCATTTGTACTTGTACTGTTATTCTACATGATGCTAAGATATGGAAAGAATTTTCTCGGTGTTAACCATGTATTAACTTTTAATGTGTTGACTATTAACGAGAAAACTTAGATTATATTACAAGAAGCATGATATGAGTCTACATTGGATGATAGGTCAGATCAAGGTTTAAAAAATTGTGTCTGGTTTTGGACTCAATCTTCTTGTGTAGGAGTTTCAAATTTAGCAATTTGCAGTTTTGGCATTTTGCTTGAGTTTTGGAGTGTCAGCCAAAATGTCAGAATAAAACCAAAAGCTAGAAAAGGCATAAAAGCAAGTTATTGCACATAATTTATTCTATTTTAAGTCATGTAGGATTAGAAATTTTGTAGCTTTGGCAGCTTTAGGCTGAAAATTAACTATATTAAGTGCATGAAATATATCACAATTCTATTAGGGTTCCATACCGAACATCAACTTAGTTAGGGATAAACTAAACAAGCCAAGTAATTGAGTGTAAAATACATGCACCTATTTAGTACCACACGCCGTTATGAGGTGGCTCATGCTAAGAGGATCGATTTCTTTACATTTTGATATTTCAATTTTGTCCATCATTGATTCATGTTGATCCATTAGAATTTTAGCCCATTCTCCTCCGGATTGTCAAGATGGAAAGGAAGTGCAAGAGAAGGGTGTTGAGCTACTTGCTTGCCGGTTGGAAAATGAATGAACAATGTCCATTCCGGCTCCCACCAGTCAACTTTCAAAAGAAACAAGTAGGGTTCATTTAGTTGACAATTTGACATCAGCTTTCCCTCGTTGTCCCCCAAGGTTTTGCAAAACCTGAAAAATTTTGTTATCAGTCCCCAAATAACAACAAAGGCTCAGCTTGAGTGAGTTTTGGCAGTATTGGTCAGTTTTTCTGGAAGTGCCAAAAACGGTTGGTTTGAGCTGAAACTGTCCTTGGGTCAGATAAACTTAAGAAATGATTAAGATCTTCAAGAAATATATGATAATGAATATGGACTTCTAGAATAGTTTATAAATTTTAGGATATGTAGGAGGGAGTATTTGGAACATGTTTTAGTATTGAGGCAACTCTTGTAGTTAAATTTAAGAGGAAGAGGCAGGGTTCGCGTAACCATCCCGTACCGCCCGGTATGGGGCATACCGTACTCGCCCTTGGCCAGTACGGTTCAACTCTTAAAATCGGCCCAAGCTTTTAAAATAATAAAAAATTAATTCCGTACTGGTACGGTACCATATCGGTACATACCGTCCAGTTCAGGTCCATTTCATGTTTAAAATAGCAATCCTTGCTTTGGGAGGGAGAGAGATTATTTTTATTAAAAAAAAGTCCGGTATGCATGCCGATACAGTACGGACCGTACTGTACCGTATTGCCCTCTGCCGATAAGGACCCGGTACCGGTAACGGGAACCCTGGGATGAGGTGCAGGTCTGGACCTCCTGTATAGCTCATTTGATTGGCTTGATGAATGATATTATTGAAGAACCTAATCTCAAGTCTAAGGTGGAGAATTGTTGAAGTATCTGTAATTTCGTATATTTATTTAGACCATTACTGGGTGCTTCTGCTAACTAGGCAATGCTAAGGGCAAGCCATATGCACTATGATCATGGGTAGTTCTTAAAAACTATGTTGTATTGAAGAGCCTTTCGCAAAACAAAGGATGATGGGGCTATGCATGTTCACTTGGGATGTAGACAGGCTGGCTTGGCCTCTCAAGTCAATTGGCTCAGTCGACAAATTGTCACATTGGGTCTAATCACATGGCAAATTGAGTCAGGTCAGGTTGTATTCTAGGCCCAAGTCTTGGGTTGGCCTGAGTCGGTCATAATCAAATCAAAGGCCTTATGGCTGATGTCATGTTTGAAACATACATATTCCATTTTGTGATACTTCTCTCCTTTCCCCTTCCTGTCATATTTCATCTTTCCTCTTAGTCCAGAAGGTACTGTAGGAGATACTGATAGTAGTGGCTGATGGTGAGAGGTGGTGTCATGCACCAAGTATGCAGTAGGAATAGTAAACTCAATAGTCAATAGAATATTGAACTATCCTCTTTCTCCCCTCTCTTGCCTCCAGGGTTTGCTGAACCGGACTGAACCCCCCGGTTTGGGCCATGCTATACCATATCGGTGTTGAGCCAGGATGGTTTGGCCATGAAAAACGGTGTTGAACCGGGATGGTTCGGTCGTAAAAAACGATATGAACACCTAGACTGTCTGCAAAAGTCCCAAACCGGACCGAAATGGTAAGGTTTAGTCTTGAACCATGCATTTTGGCCTGGTTTGGTCCGGTTCGGGCCCGGTTTGGGTTGGACACTATAGCGATGTGGAGGGGTTTTAATAAAACTAAGAGCCCGAGAGGCTCTCAATTTCACAGAGAAGCTTATTGTCAGCCATTTTCTTCTATCCAACCGATTCCAATGCATACAACTTAAGAACATAGAAAAAACTTGGATTAAAGGTATGTAGATCCATCCTCTTCCCTCTTTCTCCTTCTCACCTCTTTTTTTTTAATTTGTAGAAAATGAAAAAACAAGAAAAAAATGTCAAGTTTTTTTATTTTGGCATGATTTTGGAATATGTTGTAGATTTATGAATGATCTATGCAATGATATTAAGATCATTTATTTTTGTTAAATATATAATTTTTAAAATTAAAATATATTTTTGGATTTAAAAATTTAAAAATAAAATAATTTTTAAAATTTTTATGTACAAAGATCATAAACCAAGTTATTCTAATTGTAACTGGATCATGCTATTTTTTGTCAGTTTTGGATTGGAACTAGGATGATAATGATGATGATAATGATGGTTGATTGGACTTGGCACATAAAATTAACTTAATCCTAAGTCATGTACTAACTGCTGCTCAACCAATTTGATTGTAGCTTTTAGTTGGAAGGCTCATCTTGCATTTCCATCATTTTCAACCTTATCAATGCTAAGCTAGGTTAAATTCAAGTCCAATCCCCGTCTTATAAGATGAAATAAGCTCGATCTGACTCAAAGTTCTATGATAAACCATGTTGCACACATTCAACATAGTGTAGGTCAGGTTAAGATCTCTGGTATTAGTCTAGGACACCATCAAGCCTTTATTGATTTTTAAACAGGAAGTAATGCTAACTCGATTATCCCAGAGACCGCAATACTGCGAGACCATCGAAGTAAGGGTGTAGATACTTGCAGAAGTCTTAGATAAAGACAGGAAAAAATGTGGACTGTAGAAGAGGGGGAAAACTGGCAAATTGAAAATTATGTAATTGAAAATGATAATCCAATTCCCTCTTCTCCTACAAGGAGGAACAGAGAGAACAAAAAAGAAGGCTATAGGAGATGAAAAGGGAAGTCACTAGAAGGTGATGATAGAAAGAGAGGAGGAAGTGATGTTGATAGAGATGTTGGAGGGGCTGCCATGCTTGGTGATATGTGGATGGTGGCCCTTCCGATGAAAGCAGTACCATTTCCTGGCCGATACGATGCAGCTATAGATGATCTCACACATGGAGTAGGATCAATAGGTGTATCATGTTCATTCTCGTATTTTGGATCCTCTTACCCGCAAGCACTGGCAGCTTATGATCTATATAAATATGGATATGGTGTATTCGAGACATCATCTTCTAGTGACGATTATTCCATGCAGCCTGGAATATCTTACGGATTTGATTTTGCGATTTGTATATTCGAATGGACCCCTCCATAGCCATATTATCAGTTTCAGGATACCTTTCAGAGGGATCTGCGATGAGTTACGATTCAGTATGCATACCTCAAGGGATGAGCACAAGGGATATAATGCTGCTTGGATATAGGGATGGACTGATTTTTATATTGAGTATATTAATAATCTTGATATTTATGGATATCGATACTCGACCAGATTCTAAATATTATAATGTAACTATATATTGATTATTTATTTTTAAATTTTGAGTATTTTAAGATTCAATGATATCTAATCCATGTATTGATTATTTAAAAATTAGAAATCTTGGAAGTCAAATTTACATTATATGTGATTAAGAGTATATTAAAGTGATGCAAACATCAATTAGAATTAACAAATATCTATTTGGATGTAAAAACATTCAATAAATTCTAAAAAATTGATATGAGATCACAAGAAAAAAAATAAACAAAATTTTTTTGATTGAATGTTGGTACGGTACTGGTTAACTAGCATGCCTGCCATACTGAGTGTCGGTACCAAACTAGTACCGTGCCATATCGGGTGGCGACCATTCCGGGTCCCTGTACTGATTCAGAAATCTTGCTTGCCTCTCTTCCAAACCCATAGCACTCGCTCTTAGTCTACCTTTATCTCTCTTCCTTCCCCACTCACGTAGCTTATTAATGTGCTTAGTGGCTGAACAACACTGACCAAGTTGGGTTTGGGTCTACTATCTAATAAGTGATCAAGTTGAGCCATGGTTTACTTGTTCATGTAGCGCCTGCATAAATACTAAAGTTAGGTCGAGTTGATCTCAGCTCAACACTAGCCCTACCTATTTGCATCCCTAATGTTCACATCGGAGGCTTGAACTAACTATATATATGGAACTATGGAAGACTGTACATTTATCTACAATTTATATGGTAGAATAACTTTATGTCCATCTCTTTCAGTTTCTTGTCATTGGAACCATCCTGAACATTGGTTATCATTTTCTCTCTTGAGATCATTGGTGAAGTTGTTAAGGACTATGTCTATTCTTGATAGGATGCCAAGTTGTTATGGTTGTGATTTGTGAAGATTAATGGCTTATTGCTCTTATGATCTCTTCCTTCTCTTGTTATCTTTTCCTTCCCTTTGATCTTTCTGAATAGATATAGATCCGAACAGTCATTAAACTCTCTGATTATTTCTATTATTTATTTTAATCTTTTTTCCCCTCCCAATGATAGCATCTATTTTTGCCTTTCATTATAATTGCTTATTCATGAATAAACATGATTTACCTGTATGGATGGGTTAGATCTTAAAGGTAAATTGTCCAAGATAGAAGTAAGGTTCACTGACAGAAAGCCTTTAGGTTGGGGATGAAAATAAACATAGTTGTTATGTTTTCTTGATTTATTTCTTTTCTTTTTGTTTAGCATCTAATAGTGTCTTCCATACTAGAATGCTTTGAGTAAACTCTTGAACCATAAAAATGAGAAACTTGATGTAATAAATAATTTATGGACATAGTTCAGGTTAATTATAGATGAAGTTGCCCTAGGTTTAACAAATTTTATTTTATAATTCTTAAGTCAGTTTTAAAATGATTAGGGAAGACTTATTACTTATGGTTGTTATTGTGGATGAAAAGAAGGTTTTTATGATATCTTACAGTGATCAGTGATCTTTGTAGTGGAATATCTTATAAAGTACTTCATATGTTGTGTGGTTTGAAAGAAGTTTGATCTAAGAGTGGCAAAAGATGAGATTTGGGTTGGATTTCTGTCTAGGAGTAGCTAAAGTAACATTTGTCTTTATTAATTTTGAATGCTATAATGAATCTGAAACTGACCTTGTTTTATATCAGTTGACCTGGAACCATCCCGATTAGTCCTACTGCTGGCCTATTGATGAAAGGAAAAGAGAAGATGACTTTTCCACCTTTTATTTTATTTTCCACGGAATCCATCTTTTTTTATACTGAAATCCCTTGAGAAAAAATAAAATATCGGAACTTGCCTATTTTTTATTATCTGAAATTTATTTTTGAACAAGACCCAAATGAAAATAGTGTTGAAGTAGCAATTTAGAATTTGAGGGAGAAAATGTTCAGGTTATAGCAGTGAAGAGGTTTTTAGCATAATGGATGCGGAAACTAGTCCCAATTTCTATTGCTTGCAACTATCATGTTCTCATTTAGATCCTAAATGGCCATGTTCTCTCCTCCCACTATTGTACAGGGCTTTGCCTGCTCTCTCTCTCTCTCTCTCTCTCTCTCTCTCTCCCCTTTTCTGTTTGTCCATTTCTTTGGTGAAGAAATATGAAAGGGTTGAAGAGGTTTTTATTTGTCCTTCCCAAAGAGAATAAAGACTTAAAATGAATGGACTAGGAATGGTGAATGGGAGAGACAAGCATGATCTGAATAGCGAGCACCAGTATAGATATTTTCTGTTTTCACTCGGAGATGGGAATTATCAACATGTGTATACTTTCTACATCTCCAGCTTATATTCATCATGTTGTGCTGAAATTCTAGCATGTTACCATTCATTAAGTCTCCTATGCAATTTCAGTATGTTGTGCTCCTGTTTGTTCACATCTTCATATTCCTTGCAAGTAGTAAGCATTCAAGATATTTGTGGCTTGTATACAATATATAAGGATCTTAAGGTGATATGAATATGTAATTTGCAAGTGAATAAAATCATTTACTTTTTATTTGTTTTTCGATATACTATTGAATGGTTAATTTGTTTTCATGTTTGACAGTTGAGAACTTGACATTAATTTTGTAATATAAACATATTTTGGAGATTTATGCATGGAAACTTGCTTTAATCTTGTTATAATGATTTATGCTCAATGTTGAAGCAATAATTTTTGGATGACTTGTAGGTGGCAAAGTGTTGTTTTGTCCCAGTTTTGCTAGGGCATGCCATTGATGATGATTTTATACGTCCTCATCATTCAGAACGCATATATGATGCTTATGTTGTAAGTCCCCATCTATTCTCTTTTCTATATTGCCTCTTTTTCTTTGGTGCATTTTACATGTCTTAGGTGTTACCAAGGGTGTAGTATGGGGGACATCCCTGATATTGCTTTCTATTGTTCATTAATCTATCATTTTCTTGAAATACTTCTTTTTAATTTTGTATTGTGTTTTCCTCTCAACTTAATATTTACATATTTGTTTTAATTCTCTTTTATTAATTCAGTTTCTATTATCCTTCAAAAGGTTATAGATAGTCTTATTGTTCTAATCAAATGCCTGATCTTATAGACAGTCTTTTATTAATTCAGATTAAAATAGAAATTTCTTGTTAACATATTTACTACCATGCTAAAAAGGTGAGTGGATCCACCATCAATGTAGTCAAACATAAAGAAAAGAATGATTATTTGTCAATGTAATTGGAGCTTAATGTATGCATCCTTTTCCAATTGGCTTTTGTTCAAGACTAAGTACCTAAACTGTCAACAAGAGCTAAACCTTATTTGACTATCAATGTAATTAAGGATACTTAAAGAGAGCTAGCAAGAAGAGCTACAAGTGCATTATGGTTCACAACTAGTCAACTATAGTCTGACTGCTGAGTTTAGGTGAATGGGCAAATTTGATTTACTGTACAATTTTGAGACATTTATTTGACTTTTGGCTGTCTATTTATGTTGGGCCGGCAAGGATGAAGCTTGACTTGGGTAGGGACTGCTAAGTCTGCTACTTTTGAAACCTCCAGAGGTGCATGGATGTGGATAGCCAACTAACACTGACAATGACTTTGTCATTATCAGTAACACCTACAGGTTCAGTGGAGCCTGAGCACTACCCAAGACTCGAACCCAGAATCTCCAGTTGCCATGCAGAGGGGTATGGCCATTTTAATAAACCCTAATCGAGATTTTTTTGTAATCAAATTTTTGGCCTTCCAAGAGCTCTAACCTCTAAGATTTATGTCACATGCTATAGATTTTGTTTTGAGTCTAGATATTACCTCATATCATTTAGAGTTGATAGCAGCAATTAGTGAACTGAACCAACTGAATTTAAGGGCAAAGATGGCCTGTTTGTCACCGTGCAATCATCATCTTGACATTGCTTACAATCTTGCACTAGTGAAGTATACTTTGCTGTGCTGCATTGACAATATATATGAGGTAATGACATGGCTTGCAGATTTTGTTTGACATGATTATGTTTCATTAATCATTAGAAAGAACAAAGTACCATATGTAACACAAAATGAGCATTGTCATCTTACTCTTTCTTAAAAAGTCAGCGTGCTTGTGCTGGAAACTTTGCACTAAAGTATAGGATGTGCACTAGTTTTACTTTTGTTTTGGATTATTGACGGATATGATCAATTTAAAATAATTTCCACTTGTTACTCTCCATATATCACTAAATTTACAAACTTGCAGGGAGACAAAAACATTATTAAATTCGATGGGGATCACAATTCTCCACGCCCGCAGTTCTACTTTGATTCAATAACCATTTTCTTCCATAACGTATTAAATCCTCCAGAGGATGCTTCTGATGAACAACATTTTTGCACAATGAATGATTATTTTGACCAGGTAAAGAAAATTTAGACTCTAGATTTTATTGTTGGTTGGAAATATGCTTTATATTTTGTTCTAATTTCTGCATGAAATTCAACTCCAGGATAATTGGCACAGCATACATGAAGGAGAATATCGGAACCACAATTTTTCTGTACCTCTCCCAGGCAAGATTTGTGAACACTGTGCCTTGATCATGATGAAGCTGTTTTTCCAACAAGTATTACTATGAGGATTTTATTTGAATTTGTTTCATTATACACCTTTCGCATTCTGTCTGTGGCTGCAGAACTCGCAACTAGAAGTACAGAAGATGCTATTACCCAAGTTCGATCTAGGAGGCCTATGAGTCGAACAGAGGTCTGAAATATAATCATGATTAACATCAGTGTCCTTGTTGATACAGTTTCATGATAATCTCTATGAGACCAATGACAGTTATGTTGCTTTTTTATGTCTTTATTTGGTATAAATGCATATTGAGCATTATAAGTTGCAGTGTTAGTTTGATAGCAATTGTTTTTGGATGTTACTTAGCAACTGACTGAAATTTTAATAAAAAAAATTCCACCTTTCTGTGGATACTTTTTTTTAGGACTCATCCTGAAGAAGTCTTGAAGTAGATATATTAGATGATTGGACTTGGGATAGCACATATCAATGGTATATATGCAATTTACCTTAACCTATCACTTATCAATGATTCAAAGCAACTTCATCTGGTTGTTTCAACTAAAGAATTTGCGTAACTTCTTTTGATTGCTAAGGCAGCACATACCCCTTCACTTAGGACACCATCATTAGATTTCAAGCATGTGCTTCTAAACATCTAAAAATCTTTTATGATGTGTATCTTGACCAATAAACTTGGAAAATAACTTTGAGGTCGTGAATACATATAAATTTGTTCTTTGATGCATCCTTAATTTGCAATCCATAAAGGTTGAAAGTTCGAAACCAAGGTTCGTTGGACCAGTGATGGGGCTCTTACCATTTGGTGATTGTTTTGGTATGGTATGGGTCCGTACCATGCTATTTCGGAGCGTGTTGAAACTAGGGGTGGCAAATAGGTCGGGTCGGATACAAGGTAGGTCAAAAAGCTGTCAACCTGACTTGTTTGTTAAACAAGTCAACAATCTAGATACAAACTTGTTCATTTTATTAAACAAGTAATCCAAGCTGATCCTACAATAGCTTGAATCGAGTTAAACAGGTTAAAGTCATGCATTGCCACCCTTATCTGAAAGAGGGAGAGGGAGGACAAGAGGGAAGAGAGAGGGAGAGCAGGGAGAGGAAGGAGAGGGGGGAGAGAGAGAGCAAGGTTCCCGGTACCGGTACCGGGAGCCGTACCGGTGGCTGGCCAGTACCGGTACCGTACCATGCCGACACGGTTTCCGGTACGTCCATTTTTTTTGATATTTTTTGTGATTTTAAGGTTTTTATTTTATTTTTTAAGGGTTTAGGGTTTAGGAAGAATTTAGTGTTTAAGAGTTCTAAATGCTTGAAATTTAAAATTTAAGATATGTCCGATTTAAAGATTTAGGATTAAATACTAATATTTAGGACTATTTTCAATTGAAATAAAATAAAAAATGATAATTAAACTAAGATTATCAGCAATTAATGAAAGTGAAATGTAGCATAAACATATAATTACATACCAATGTCTAGAATCGGGTAGAGTGACGATGTTCATAAATATAGAGATCATGTATGTACTATATAGGAAAATCAGTATATCCCCCATGCCAGGCAGCATGATACTCCTCTAAGCTCATCCCATGAGGTATGCGTGATGGATCATAACTAATCGCAGATCCCTCTCTGATGTCCCGACTTTGAGAGCTATCTAGAAACTGATGATATGGCAGTGCAGGGGTCCATTTAAATATACCAGCAGCAAAATCAGATCCATAAGATGCTCCGGGCTGCATGGGATAATAACCACTGGATGATGACGTCTTAGATGCACCATATGGATCATATGGACCAGAAGCTGCCGGTAGCTGCGGATAAGAGGATCCTGAATATGAGGATGACCCAGATACATCCATGGATCCTACTCCACATGCAAGAGCTGCAGCTGTATCGTGTCCCGAACGACCATGCAGAGCTCGTCGCCTATATGAAATCGTATCACCACGGGGTCTATCAGATGGTAATCCATGATTTGTATCCTGCGTGGCATGGCTAAACTGCAACTCCCTAGTAAATCGAATATGAATAGCTGGCTGCGACTCCTGTTCTTCTGCTCCTCCCTGATCATTAGATCCTTCACTATCTGAAGCACTATCATCACTGTTTCTAATATCTGAGTCTGAGTGGACTGAGTGCTCCAATGGAAGTGCAACTGCCTTTCCTTTTCCTATCTTCGGGTATACTAGATGGTGGGGAGGGACGATGTGCTGTATCTGCTGGAGCCCTGTGAGGAATATGACTTGTTGCCCATTGTCCAGCATCCACCCCAGCCTCACTAACTACAAAACTGGCTAGTCGAGGAGGCGATCCTGGCTCATCAAGCTCTGGCTGCTGCTGCTGACTCATGACCCATCCAATCATTGGATCTTCATCCTCATCAACATATGAACTTGCAGTGGGATAAGGATATTTCAATTCTACTTTTTTTGAATACATTTTAGCCATAACCTTAAATTATAGTGTACATACACAAGATTGTTGAGGCGTTTCTGTTTCAGACGGTTCCTCTGCTTGGAGTTGATAAGGCCAAATGTAGATCAATTGCGCTCACATCCACTGGATGACACCGTCTAGGAGAGGATCTTAACTGCAAGAACCTTCAGATTTTTAGCAGATCCACCAAAATGCACCCATTATTCAGCTACAAAAGACATTACATTATTTAGAATTTTAGATTTGGCAAAATAAAAAATTTAATCCTGATATAATATTACACTTACTCTTTAGTGGTACCTATCAGGATTCATCTTTGATTTACTTTTGATCGCTATAGTGGATCCAAATGAATCTGTGCGCTCCCTAAAAAATTTCGTTTGCCAGAAAAAAAAAATTGTTACCATGTTGAAATTAATACTCTTAAAAATCATTCAATAATTTCAACCTAACTTCTTCAAGGCACAGTAGCGATATTTGGATCGGGCTCCATCTTATATAACATTGCGTAGGGCAGACATAAGATCCTCATCCATGGCAATGTCCGGTACATAGTACTGAAATCTCGGATTTAGATAGTAAGCTGCACATATATTTTAAGAATTAGTCAAGTGTACTTGTACAAATCTAATTGAAACTTAATTTTTAGGGACTTCATAAATTACTGCGTACCTGCTAGATGCAAATTCGAACTCATTTGATAACTCCACCGTCCATCAATGATCCGGATATACTCAGATGCGTATGATGGATCTGCCTCCTAGATCTTTTCCTTTGTCCTTTGCATCATGAAATATAAGAAGCCCATCTGAGCATACCTCTCGGAGTCCACGTCATGAAGTACCTCATAGAAGCTTGATAGCCTCCACTACCCTCTCAGCCCGCTGCCAGAATGTCTGTCCCGTCACTAAATTTTTCACATTGCTTCCCTCAATTTTTGTCCTGGCATATCTGCTTTGCTGTCACTCCTGACTGACAAATATTTGACGCAGCCTGCTTTCTTGTCAAGAAGACTATTAGTGCAATGTAATTAGTAGCAAACCGTATGACTTTCGGCCTCAATATTTCTTTCCTGTAAAGCTTATAATCAATGATAATATCCATGTATGGTTATATATAAATCTGGTGATAGACTGTGCTAGCTCAACAATCTTCTGCATCCTGCGGATTTTTTCAAATCCATCAACATGAGGTCTATACAATGTGCAGCATAAGGGATCCAAAAATATGCGGCCGTTGCTCCATCAAGATTTGTCCTGCGGTCCTGTATTGTGCTCCATTATCAGTGATGACTTGCACGACATTATGCTCTCCCACCTGATCAATCACCTCCTCCATCAATCTGAGGATATAACTGGCATCGTGCACCTGATCTGAAGCATCAATAGACTTCTGAAAAAAAGTCTTTCCATCACAATAAGTCAAGAAATTGATGATGCTCCGTCTAATAGGACCAGTCCAACCATCACACATCACCGTCAATCCATACACGGGCCACTTGTTATGATATGAGGATATCCATCCTTCTAGCTCCTTATTGCTGTCCAGAAGCTGACAATAGATCAAGGTTTTAAATCTCGTGGGACGGGGCTGTCCTGGTTTTTCCGTGGAACGGGACGCCAATGCGTCCCGTCTCGTCCTGACACTCGGGACAGGAGATGTCCCAAGATGTCCCGATTGGGATGCTGGGACGCTGACGGGACGTCCTGTTCCAACACATGAGATAGTACCCCGTCCCGATATCCCGTGGATTGTCCCGGGACATCCCGCCGGGACTTGAATCCTTGCCATAAATATCCCTCGATGCTGGAGGATCTACACCTGCACCATCAGCCTATATAGATGAAATAGCATAGCGATAATATGGATTGTCTGCTGCATGAGCTGTGGATATGACTGAAATGAAACCAGGAGGAGATGGGCCGCCACATATCCTTATTCTTATCCTTTTTCAGCATTGTGTCAATCATCTGTTGCTTGGAATCTCTACTGGAAAATGCATGTGGATCGACATCATGGATAGTGGCTCCCTCTGAAATGTCCCTGGAAGACTTCCTTCTACTGCCAAATGCTCCC
Organism: Areca catechu; assembly: GCA_021397845.1. Lineage (NCBI taxonomy): Eukaryota > Viridiplantae > Streptophyta > Magnoliopsida > Arecales > Arecaceae > Areca > Areca catechu. The sequence continues at coordinate 19,214,138 of CM038043.1, forward strand.
AACATGGATGCAATATGGCCGGTGCCTCTCCTGACGGGCTCTCTGAGTGAGAAGGTCCTCCTAAACTGTCTCAGACTCTCCTACAGTATTAGCAGAAGCGGATCCTGATCCTGACTCAAAAGCTGATGGCCTGAATCGTTGTCTATGCCTGGCTGCCTTCTCCTGCTGTCTCTGCTCATACAAGCTCACCTGAATAGCAGCTTCCATCTGTGCCTCCTCATCAGAAGGAATAGATGCTCCCTCTGACTCCCTGAAGTAATAAGAAGGTGGTTCTGTGGCTCTGCGGTCCATCTCTGCCTTCTTCTTTGCTGCTCTTTTCTTTCCAGCTTTAAAATCAGCAAAGTGTTTCATCAACCGATGGACCTTTGCCGATACTATCGGCATGCAGATATATCAGAATAGCCGCCAGCCAAGTGCTACTTCAACCTTGTTATCCCCTATCTTTGAATTCAGTATTGCACCATTTACACCTCCAGTGATGCCGACCCGAGAGCATCTCTCCATGTAACCAGCCAATATCCTGCTCCGGATCCTTCTTCCTCCTTGATGGATCCATACCTGAATATTTAAATTACATATAAGGTCAATAATAATATTTATTAATTAATATTTTATTAACCTAATTTTTAAAATTTAATTTTTTATTTAAAAAAGTTAAAAAATAAAGAAAAATAAAAAAAATTAAATTTTAGATTCATGTAGGATTCTATCATACATGCTACATATATTTTTTTAAGATCCTAGAAATTCATTAAAAGTCAATTTTTTTTTCAATTTAAGACCTACGGTACTATTCATGAGATGCATCAAAACTTGAATAAATCAACATGAAATTTATAGTGAGAGTAGCTTATGAGCCCTAGATTAATAATTTATAATTATAATTTTTTTTTCTAATTTTTTTTAAAAAATAATTTATTAATCCGAAATTAATTTTTAATTTAAAAAATTATATACTTAACAAAAAATCAAGATTTTAGTATTATTATGTAAATCTATCCTACATCTACTACATACTCAAAAATCATAGCCAACAAATAAATTTTGACAGCATTTCTTTTAATTTTTTATTTTGCATGGATTTTAATAAAAAAACGATACGAAAGAGGGAAATACGGAAAAAGAAAGGTATACGTACCTTGATTCTACCTTCCTCTCCGACTTCTGCAGGTTTGATTGGGTTGAAAAGGATTAAGGCAATTTTTTTTCTGTCGTTTTTGTTTCCGTAGCTTTGCAGCAGAGAGCTCGAGCTTCTGCCTTTTCATTCATTAAAACCCAAGGCATTCCCTCCTCCCAAAGCAAGTCACATGGCTACAGTAGCCATGTGACAAAAACAAAAAAAAAGCCCCCACCTGCCCCCTCCCGCCCGTACCGAGCCGAACCGGGCTGAACTGGCCGGTTCGGTCACGTTTCGACCGGTTCAGCACCGGTTTGACCCGGCTCGGGTCCGGTTCGGTGCGGTAAAAATTTTTTTTTTTTAAATTTTTAAGGGGCCGTTTCGATTTATATGGCCGAACCGTGCCGGCCGGCCACCGGTCCGGTTCGGAAAACCCTAAGTGAGAGAGAGAGAGGCTGAGGCCTTCAGGGAGCTTTGAAGGGGGATGGAAGTCGACAAAGATAGAGAGAGAGGGAGGGATAGAGAGACTTGGAGGGTTTTGAAGGAGGATGGATGTTGGAGGGTTTCAAATCTTTCCAATGCTTCAAACAGGGCCTCTGGCCTTTTGAAGAGAGCTTTGAATAGGGGGGAAGGAGAGGGGTGGAGAGAAAGAAGGAAAGAGAGGCCAAGGCCTCCTGAGAACTTCAATGGGGTATGGAGGCTGGTGATGAAGACCATGAGAGAGGGGAAGAGAGGGAGGGTTTTGAAGGTGGACGGAGGTCAGAGGGTTTTCAAAGGGGCTCTAACTTTGAACCTTTTTGTGCGAATAGAGCCTTCGACGCCAAGGGTTACGGATTGAAGAGACTTGGGGACTGATTGCTTGACTTTAAAATATAAACTGTTTCAAGCTCGTGAATCTTACTGTTAATCGACTTGTCGAGTTTGGTACACCCTGAACTGATTGGTTTGGTATGGGCTGTCGATCCCTAGTCTAAACTCTAAAGTCTTTTAACTTTCTAAGTATTGTGACTTCAAAAAAGAGTAAATGAAAACATAGGCACATGTGCAATGGAAATAGAAGAGATGTGAAAGAAAAATAAAGGAAATAGAGTCAGAGAATGGGGATGAGGCATGCCAACTGCATTGGGATATTGAGAATGGTGAATTTCTGGGCAATATTGCATATTTATTGGGTCATTGAATAGGTGATGAACTAGAAGGAAAGGGTGATAGATAGTTCACAGTAGCAATATTCAAAGGATGATGAATATTGAGGACATACAAATCATCTGACTCACACGGTGCTAACTATTCATTTTATTTTTGAGATATTGTAAAAAACTGAACGATTGATTAAATGTTGACCAACATTGAAGACCTCTTCACAGTTTCCTAACCAATAATCTATAAGGAAAGTTATTTTTATTTACAGAGAATATTAATGGTAGAGGAAAGTTGAAGTAGCTCAAACAATTCTCCACCGAAAGACACAAGATTGGTTGGAGGTTTATGGATATATTAAAAGTAAAACTAGACTATGTTTGGCAAAGAAAAGGAATTACTAATTGATTTTGAGGCTATCAAATTAGGAAACTAGGGAGATGATTGTGATGAGGAAAGGCATGCAGAGATGCAAAATGGAAGATAATTGTAGTTAAGGAATGCTAACTACTTATCGGTTGATGTTTTAAGTAATGAAGTTAATATATTCCTCGGTAGTGGCTTGGTGAACATCTAGAAGACAACAGAAAGTGTTAAGCATTGTTTGAGTCATGGGCCGTTGAACACTACTAATTCAATAGATCTCTGTCCTAGCCTGGTTTGCAAAACTTATACCATAACTCACTAGCTAAATGGTACATATAATGGACAAAAGTTTCACTTTTTATCACTGCATAAAGGCGTTCACCTACAACTCAAAGATGGGTGTGAAGTTTTAATCTAACACATCCTGAACATCTCACACTTTTATGATATCCAAAAATGACAACGGTACTTGATTATGCTTCCATACCACATGCATTTATTTCATCTTCATGTGTCCAGTCTTCATTGATGAGCAACAGAAGTTTGGGGAGTTTTTCTGAATTTATTACTTTAAATTCTCATTGATGTCCAGAAAGACAGTCACCAACTTTGTCCAAAAATCAGGGAGGTATTGAGATGCTTTGCAAATTTATTCTGCATTGGATGCTTACTTTTAATGAAATTGACCGTAGTAAAGCCCACATGAATTCTAAGAAAAGAAAAAAAGATAGCCCTTAGTTAATCATTATTCTTTATATATTTTTATAGGTTGCAAATGCATGTAGCAATGCAAAGACTGGCTACTCATGGCAATTAACAACATTCAGATTATAAGGCAAAGAACTAGTAAGGTGGTAGCCAAAAGAACCGTACAGCTCTGAAGAGTAGCCTGTTATAATTTGATGGTCTAGCACAAAAAACCTGTTAACATGATCAGATAACCAATCACATGAATACGTCTAGAATAACCCATAAACTGTAAAAAATAATGCAAATTAAAAAGTTAATACAAATCAGTTTAATGTGTGAATACAAAGCATTAAGCAATAAGCCTTTATCAAGTTTTATAATTTTATCTTCAAATATTTAATGATTTGTCATGTTTATTTGTATGTATGCGGTGGTAGAAAATTTCACAGTTTTTTTTTTTTTTTAATTTGATTTATAGATAAAAATATATTCAAATTGTCCTATTACTTGTGGTGTAGTGCTATACTCATGGTTAATATGTGCACTGAAAAACATCAAAAAACTTCTAGTAAAGTATATTTTAGTTAACAATCGAGGAGTTCCCTAGTTCAAGGCTCCCTTTTTTTTTGGGTTTGTACTTATATTGCAAAGTTTTGGAAAAAGACTTGGTGCAATACTAGTTGACTTTAATGACCTAGTGCAAGGTTTTCTATTAACAATTTATAGTTGAATATTATAATGGCAAAGTGTTATATTGATCTGATCAGGGAGAAGGAAGAATTCCGTCAACCCACTTGACTTGAATCTCTTGAAAGAAACTTAGAAAAGGTGGAAAGCTTGACACAAGTAGGGTTTAGGTCTCCTTTTCTTTTATTAATGATTCCAAAAACTGAGATACATACTCTCTATTTATAATGGTAAGGTTCGCCTATGCACAATTTTGGTTGAATTCCTATCCTTGTTTGAATAGAACTAGCTTTCCCAAACTAGCCATAACTAGTAGAAATAAAAATGAAGAAACTAAAATCTTATGGAAGATAGATCTTGACTCCTATATCAACTTTTTCTTTATTTATTTGACCTATGTTTTTGTAGATTGGGAGGTATGTAAGATCAAAATTCTTCTTGAAAAGGAAATTTTCAATTTAGCTGGCTTGTTTCAGGATCCAAACAATGAAATTTGAGCTTGATTGCTAGCTGCACCATGCCGTGTAAGGTTTGGTGCTACATTATGGATCTCAAAAAGTTATCTATTTTTTTTTTTTTTAATTATCTCAATTAGGCATTGTATGACCAAGCTATGACCTTGAAAAGTTTGGCTCATGATTCGGCTTCCCAATGTGTCAGTCTCATTCTTGGATCCTGTCTAGAGCTATCCATAGTAGGTAAAGTGATCCACTTCGAGTCTGGTGATCCTCTTGGATTATATATGAGGACTTGATTACCTTATTATCTCTTCTATTAAAAAGTCATTTATGAATTTAGTGTTGTAATATTATATTTAAAGTCTAGTGTCAAAGTGGAGGAAGAGGGGTGTGACATGGTGCAAATTGGTGCTACTCTTCGTTCTTGGCCATCTTCGTTTCTATTTGTTTCATGAGGGAATCTAGGGCCTTCTATTTTCTTTCCAATTATTTGGTTAATCCTAAAAAAGACCAATGAGCTCGGTAACATTGTAAAGAAGCAATGAATTCAACAAGGGAAAATATGTTTTTAAGCACTAATTTATTAAATTGTTGGCCTTTTGAAACCTACCCGAGTGGTTGGTACTTGGTCCAACAAAAAAACAGCCCATTTCAAGCACCACACGTCTAGTTTTTAGCTTACATGGTCTAGTTTTATAACCGGAATGGCTAAAGGGTGAGGTAAGCAGTTCTCTAATCCAACTAGCAAATCAAGGTCATTTTAATAACACTTTGTAAAATTATTCAAAGCTTGCTGCCTTGTTAATTTTCTTGTAGGAACCATCTGATATCTTCAAGACATCCTATAGCCAAAGTATGTTTCAATGATTGGAGAAGGAAGCAATAAAAGGAATCTTTATTTCTCCAACCAACAAAATTCTATTGTCTTCGCAAACTCCATCTAGAGTTATCTCCTTGTATATTATAGAGTTTATATTTTATATATTTAATGTTATTAAACTTACACATAGGTACAACTTTTAAGATGCGTGCAAGGCTCAGCCTAAGCACCTTGCATGGTCCCAAGTGAGTCCCTTTCTGTTAGGTGCTAGAAAAGTGCATCCAAGGATTGTAGAACCATACCAAATCATTTGGTTTGGGACGTATCGAACTGATGGCAGACCAGGATGGTTCCAATGTTCGAAACGAGAAACTAGCGAGGAGGGGGAGAGTGAGAGAGAGAGAGAGAGGAAAAGAGAGAGGGGAGAGGGAAAGAGAGGGAGAGGTCGAGGAGTTGCTCGAGGCCGCCGGCTCGCCCTTGTTTGGATCCGGAGGAGGGCGGAGTTGCTCCTTTGGTCCTCCAGAGGCCTTCTTGGCCTCTTCCTTCGCTCCCTCTCTCTCCCTCCTCTTTCTCTCTTCCTCCTGTTCTTGCTCTCCCCCACCCTCTCTGCTGTTTTGGTTTTGGCCTATCAGGGAAAAGCACGGGGGCGTCTTGAACCGTGCTGCCGGTTGACAGATCCGGTCCCCAATACTGGCACAATCAACCTTGAGTGCACCTTTATTGCCTTAAGAAAAGTCTAGGCAAAAAAAGTGCACCTCTCTGTTGTTTAATGTTAGCCTTGAGATTTCAGCCACATTCGATGGTGACAATCTGCCAAATGGGGAAGAGAAAGTGGATTAGGGATCTGAAGTCATAATCACGAGGACTCCTCTGACTTCGGCAGATCCGGGTTTCTGATTTCTCTTCCAACAGATCTCTCTCTCTCTCTCTCTCTCTCTCTCTCTCTCATGTGCGGGGGGTGGGTGGGTAAATATTCTTCTCTCTCTTTCTCCTTATCCTCTTCCTTCTCCTTCTCCTCCTTTTTCTTCCTCTCCCTCCTCCCTCTCCGTATTGTTGTTGCTGCTGCTATTGCTTCCTTGCTGCTAGCGCTGCTATTCCTCCTACTTCTTCCCCTTCTCCTTCTCCTCCTTTTTCTTCCTCTCCCTCCTCTCTCTCCGTATTGTTGTTGCTGCTGCTATTGCTTCCTTGCTGCTAGTGCTGCTATTCCTCCGACTCAAGGTTCGCTGAACCGTATCGGGACCTGTACCGGTTAGCGGGTACGGTACGGTACGGTTCGTACCGTATCATAAGGTGTACTGGCGTGCCAAATTAAATAAAAAAAATTTTTCTCCCCCCTCTCATTGAACCGAACCGACTCGAACCGACCCGAACCAGGCCGAACCGAGCCTAAACCGACCTGAACTGGGCGGTTTCGTACCGTACCGTACTGTACCGTTTCGGTATGAATTTTTTTTTTTGTTTTTGTCAACGGTCCGGTGTCCGGACCGTTTTTCAGTGGCGAACCGAAGTCAACCTAAATAAGCACTCCCACCCATTTCTTCAGTTAACATTGAAAGCTGTTAGTTAGACTCAACTGCATATCTTGTTCAGAGGAATTATCTCTTGATTTTCATTCTGACCAAAAAATTTCAAAACTTGGATAAAATCCATTTCCAAATATTGGGCCTAAACGGAAGATCAAGTAGCTTATCCTCCTGTGCAGTTATGCTTGGGACCACCAAAAGAGTGTTGCCATGTTTTTGCCTCTTGTGAAAGAAAAAACAGGAAGAGATAGCTCTTAACAATTTTAGGGAGAGCCACTAAGAAACTAATTTAAAAATCCATTTAAAAAGTGCCAAGGGAACTTGATCCAGAAAAACAATCTGATCTTTTTTTTTTTTTGGTGGCATAGTAATACATGTAAATTAAATACTCCTTTGCTAGATGGGTCTTGCTCAGGTCAAGCAAAGTTTCAAACCCACCTGGTTAATTGGCATTTTGAGCCATAGAAAACTCTATTTGGTAGATTTATCTCACATAGCCAGTTGGAGGTCTGATGCTGCTTTCTATTGCCAATTCCTAAAATGATGAAAATTTTCATGGTTTATTGTATCCTTCAGTCCATCACTATGTAAGTTACTTGACTATTTCAGTTTTTTGTGATGTTTTCAGTTGCCAATTGTTGGCTGATGAAAACTCACGATTCCTATGATCCTTATGGCCATCCATACGAACTGTTTCACTTATCAGCATTAGAATAAGTCAGGCGTTTCAAGGTTTATAGTGTCAAGAAACTCACATCAGTAGCAAATATAGCCTTTAAATAAGAAAGAATGGTGAATCAAGGACTTGCCCCAAAACTTTAAGGCTTGGTGAATATAATCATTATGATATTCTGATCTAACGGTGCAGAATCCTTCATGAGTTCAACATATTCTATCTATTGGTTTGTGCATATATTTCTGTTACTTCATTGCCCTACTTACATGTGCTACATGTTTAGAGTTACGGAATCCCTATGGGATGTTTACACATTGAAATCTATTACTTTGCACATTGAAATCTATTATGTCTATGCAGTTATGATGTTCTGCATGTTGAGGTGTTAATCCTGATTGGGTACATTGAACTTTGGCCATACTGTTTTCAAGAAAACTCCCTTTTATTCTCCTCCAAATTCCTTTTGATGCAAAATATAAAACAGCAACTGAAACTTTTTAATGTGTGTTTGAGTGACAACTTTTGAACTCATCATAATTTTGTGCATCTCTGGACTACCATGCAGGTACCATCTGGTATACCCTCCCAAAATAAACTTTTGAGGGCTGAGGTATCTTCTAATTATTTTGTGTGCTTTATTATCCATATATAGTGCTTAATATCTTTCATTTCTGCTTTGAATGGCACTCTGTTTCTTCTAATGTAGTGCTCAAGATTTCTCAATTTTGCTGTGCGGGTTGTAAATAATTCTTGTCCATTTCTTACTGCATGTCATTCAATTGCAACATATGACTCCAAATTTGTTTTATCTCATGATTTACTTGTGAGAGTTATTTGTGTAATAAACTGTACTATTACTATTTTTTTAGAGTAAGCATCTCATGATTATTTGCATTCCATGAACCCATTTAATTAGATAGACATTGGCTACATTGCCTAGACCTTTTGGTTTAGCTTAAAGGACTCACACAACACTTAATCGTGGTCATTGTTGTGATGTGCAGACATGGGTTCACATGAAGCAATTAATATTAGAAGGATTTGATGCTTAGACATGCACCTGCAACCAACATTTATGCTTGAGTCCATGTAACTTAGGTCATTGATACTCAAGAGCAAGGATCGCTGAATCGATACCGGGACCTATATCGGTCAGCGACCGGTATGGTATGGTCCCGATACGTGTATCGATCTTGGTGAATTCAGAAAAAATATCTTTCTCTCCCTCTCAAGCAAGAATCGTTGAACCGTACCCGAACTAGGCCAAACCGGACCCAAATTAGACTGAACCGGACCGTATCGGTCCAAACTGACCCGTACCATACTGAACCGATCCGTATTGGTTTGGTTTAGGTCAATTTTTATGGTTCGGGTCCCGAACCATTTTTAGGACTGAATCGTATTGGTTCTTGACCGGTACAGTACGGTACATCCCGAACTAGGCAGTTCGGTATGGTACCGAAAACCTTGCTCAAGAGATTTGAGATCTCATACACGTGCATCAAAAAAATAAATTGAAACAATCCCCATCAAGTTAGAATTTTGATATTAGACAACAAAGTTTATGACAATATACTATCACTTTGCATTTTTAAGGATTCTATAAAGATGTAGATAGTTGTTTCTATGACTAGGGTCCTGTTTGGGATTGCTATTGGCAGTAGAGCTTTCGAAGCTTTTGGAAGTAGAGCTTTTGGAAAGTAGAGCTGTTGGGAAGTAAAGCTTTTATAAAAAGCTGTTTGCTATTTGATAACTGCATTTATAAAGTGCTATAAAACTTTAACATGTGTTTGGTAATCAAATCATCAAAGTACTTTTGGTATGAACAAATGACTATAAAGGACATTGCATAATATTATACAGTATAGGATATAATAAAATATAATATACATTATTATATAAATATATTATATATTATAATTTTACTATAATGTAATATAATATTATTATAATATACTTAATAGCATATTGTCTACTATAGCATAATAATATAATATAATATAGCAAAGTACCATTACATAGTATACTATTATTATAGTGTAACATAATATAATAAATACTATAGTGTCATGTGATATAATATTATATGGTATTATTACATATTAAATATTATTATGCATTATAATATTACTATAATGTGATATAATATAGCATATTATTGTAATGTAATATAAAATATTACAATATAATATAATAATAGTATGATACATTATAATATAATATCATATTTACAGTATAATATAGATACATGCAATCATGCTAAGAAAAAACAAGATTTAGGATTCTTTTCTATCTAATGATTTTCTTGCTTTTCTTATACACAATGGAATAATATCAATGCATATTAATAAATTATGTATATATTTGATGCCATCATATCCATAGTAAATTCTAAAATATGCATTAACTATTAATGCCACCAAATTGTTTTACATTTATCATTCTAGTAGCAATAAAAATGCAAGATGCAAGTTTACTCAAATACAAAATATGAATGTTATGAGATAAAATCTATGTTATATATACAATTTTATAACAAAAGTGGTCAACGAGTCATAAGAAGAATATCAATATGATCATGCAAAACATCCATCTCATGGTTACTCATTGTTTGGCTTTGCTTCGTTCTCAGTTCTTGTAATTCACCGATCTCTAAATAATTTGGAGGGAGTAGGTCATCATTATCGTCATAAGGCTGAAACTCAAAATCTTTAATTGCATGATTCCTAATAAAATTATGAATGGCCATCGAAGCCACTATAATTTGAACTTGTTTATAATAAGGGAAGTTAGGCATTGTACTTAATATTCTCTATCTACTTTTTCAACATCCAAAAGTCCTTTCAATAGTACATCTCAATGAGAAATGTGTATGATTAAAGATTTCATGCATATTCCTTGGTTGACTTTCAAGTTGAAAATCTGGTAGATGATACCTTTCCCCTTTGTAAGGCCCTTTATATCCTGACATGTGAGGATATCTTGCATCCACTAAGTAATATTTACCTATATAAATATATATAAGTTAGAATTTAACACCTATGCATGAAAGTTAAAATATGTGCTTACCATTATAATTTATTTAATTCAAATGCATATCTCGAGGTGGGTGTAGAAAGTTGAGCTCTTCTTTGCATATAGCTTCTAAGAAAATATGAATATCATGAGTAGTACCCTCGCATCTAGCCCAAACAAAAGTAAAACATATGTCAAAATCACATGTCATAATATTTTGCGTAGGAATCCCTTTTCAGCCAATATATGGTATTTGCTTAGATGGAGAAATTTTTACTATCATATGGGGTACCATCAATTTCTCCAATATAATTCTTAAAATAAGACCATTAGCGATTGTCATCATAGATTTTTCTTGGAACATTCTTGAATTATCAATCAATTGGGTTAATAATATCCCTCATCATTTTTAAGATAGCATTTTAAGACATGGATAAAATATGTACTAACTGTTTCTCACGAATGTTGAATTCTTTCATGAACTATCCTATTCCCAAACCCATGCCCTAGAATCATCAAAAACATGGCTACCAACTCAACAGAAATGCTTCTAGAACCTTTCAAACCATATCTGACTTTCAATTCTTTACATAAATCAATAAATACATGTTTCTCCATTTTAAATTATTGTTGACATCTTTGTGGATTACCTTGTAGAATCTCTAATACAAATCTATATCCAATTTGATAAGATGTCCTACAAGGCTCTTTATCAACATACTTTGAATAATATTCACTAGCCATACCAGTCACTAATGTATAAAATTCATCATTATCAACTATCTCATCTTCACTAGAACAAATCTTCTCAGAATTGTTGTCACTTGTCAGTGCTACCCATATCTATATAGAAAATATCATGCAAAAATAAAATATCCATAACAAAGAAAAAGAAACAATACATAACATGAAGGCTTAAAATACAACTAACATAAGCCATATAAAACAACAACACATACCATCCATAATATCTAGAATAGTCATAATATTCACAACACATTGTCTAAGACATAATACAGATACATGTAACCATATCCATAATTTCAATATAAATGTTCATAATTAAAACTACAGAAAACATATCATCATATTAATATATTAAGAACTACTTTTGTGGATTTGACATTCGCTTGAGCTATTTAATTTGAAGATGAGTATCCTTAAGGGCCACAAACATCTCCCTATGTTCTCTTTTAAGGAGCACCTCAGTAGCAAGTAGAAGTAACTCGGGTTGTGCTCCTGTCTCAGGCATCGCATGCACCATTTTCATCACCTCATCAATGCTACATCTAGGTCTATCAATTATCCTAGATGGCACTGTACTCTCCACCGCATTGACAAGATGACTAAACTCCTGAGATAATTGCGCAACACCCTCTACCTTCTTGCATTTCTTATCTTGATTCCCAGGACTAGCTTTCTTCTTTCCTTTTTGTTAGGTGGGATAAGATGCGAGGGTAAGGTTAACATTATTTACATCAGTTGAAATGTCATCAATTCCATGTACAATTAGATTAGGATCTTCATCTGACTCACATAAGCCCTCAAACATATCAGTATTTTTTCCATCTAACCTATCATTTGCTGCAAGTATACTCTCACCATTTTCCTATATTGCTAAAGCTGGTGCCCAAGCCCCCTCCCCTGTAGCACTAGTATTTCTAAATAATCTATCCAACTTCATGGCATGTTGTAAACCACGTTCTTAAGACTAAATTGCATCAAAACTTTTTGCAAGTTAAGGATATATAATTATCAATATTTTTTAAAAAAATCATAGTATACAAAATTTTTAAAGATCAACATACTATTATTTATACTTGTAATCTTTTTCCCACCATGCATCCGATGCATCTATTGTTTTTCTAACAGGATCCCATCCAAGCCCTGTTTTCTTTGCTACCAATCTCACCCAAATGCTCTAGTTTGCCTTTAGGCTATCCCATTTGTTTTTAAATTTTTTGTAGTTGTATTGATTTCTAGTCTTCTCATTAAATGTTTTAATTATATTGGTCCATCCTAGCTTATTAAAATGTGTTCCTCGATGATTACCAGCTTCAACTTGATCGATGCATATATCAATAAACTCCTCTAGCAATCTATCATTCCAAACTGCCTTCTTCTTCTTGTCATCTTGGGTTGATGGACCAGCAAACATATTTTGATACTTCTTAGACATTTCTTTCTTGTTGCAATGCAACAACAAAGACATAAAACACTTTGTCAATCATAAATCATGATTTTGACCATATTTAATAATACAATTTGTAAAGCAAATATAAATGTATGCAATTCAAAATTTCAAATACATATGCACATACAGTAGTACCAATCATTCAGAAAAGTAAAGTGAAAACAGTGCTTGTGTGATCTTTTTTGTGGATGAAACAATGGCATGGCAATTTTTAGATCCTACCGGATGGAAATTTAATTGCAGTTCAAGCCTTTCTATAATACATGATAGATTTTTAGATCCTATAAAATATATGATAGCGTGTCCAAGGGTCTCAAAACAACTAGGAATTTCATAGTAGAAAGTGAGTTTCCACTTTCCAATGGACCTAAATATAGGTTTTTTGAACCTGCTACATTATGAAGTTATATCATACATACAATCAAGAGTATAAAATGATGTTAGATCAAAACATTCCATATCCTTTCCATAACATCAAGAGTATAAAATGATGTTAGATCAAAACATTCCATATCCTTTCCATAACATTCTATATCTTTTCCATTTTTATAACAAAATATAATTATGTAATACTTACATTCTCATTTGTCTCATATACAAAAATGGAAAATAATTAAAATAAGAATCTAAAGTCAGTTAAAATGGACCTCTAGAGTTACACAAAAAAAAAGGACTCTAGAGTTATACAAAAAAGAGGACTTTGGACTCCCTTGGGACTCCATCTCTTCTTATCATGCAAGTAAGTTGGGTAGATAGAGAAAGGGTTCCTCTGGACTCCCTTGGAACTCTATCTCTTCTTATCATGCACGTAAGTTGGGCAGATAAAGAGAGGGATCACCAGAAAAAAATAAAGAAAAATGATAGTACAAACATAGCGGTATATGGAGAGAGATCATGGAAAAATAAAGGGTTAGGCACGAGACAGAGAAGGATCATGGAAGGAAAAAAAATCAAAAAAGCAATTATCAAAAGGGGCAAAGCTAGAAAGTTTTTTAAAAAATACATAGAAGCTTAAAATAATCGGAGAGAAATAAGAAATAATACGTTGATAAAATGGAAGGAGTTGAGACCAATTAGGTAGAAAAATATCAAGAAGGACCTAAAGCGATTGGAGTTCCTTTTCCGTATTAGGATTCCTATCGTGTTATATTTTATAGGGATATAAATATAATTATATGATTGTTTCATGGGTATTTTGGTCAAAAAAATAAAATTTAATAAAGTTAAAATAGCTTTCCGATGTAATCTTGAAAGTACTTTTTGTGGAAAGCTCCAAAATAGAGCTTCTTTCAAATAGGTAGTTTTTTTCAACTTTTTGATAAAGCCTAGATAGCTTTTATATTTTTTTATCAAATACTATTCTAACTATCTAAAGTGCTTTTGGAGGGCCAAAAAGTACTTTTTAGCCCTCCAAAAGCAGCCAAATGGGGTCTAAGTATAAGAAGTGATGAGCTCTTTAATTTCACAACTAAGTTGATGGTTCACTTAAAACCTATTTATTGCTTGTGTGATAGACATGTTTATTATTCATATTTAAGGAAGCTTGACCATGAGAATAAAACGTCTCCAATCTTTTAAATGGACCTTATCTCACAAAGATATCCTGTAGCTGCAAGAGTTCACATTGGTATTGTATGATATATTGTACTCAGCACAGCCACAGACCTTACCATTGTGTCAAGTAACTAAGTTTTCACCATGAAATGTTTATTAGCTCTGGCTCATCTCTTCAAATGGATGGAATTTGTCAGATTACATTAGAGAATCCTTTAAATTATAGAGGAATATTTCACATATAAATATTATCTGCTTGAAGCTCCTGCTAGATATTTTAGGATATGAAACCACAGCATATAGGAGTGGCTTTCCAGGTACACAAACAAACTGATTGATGATGCTGTTGATTAATAATTTGGATGCAGAATCACTTAATTGCTTTATTTATGGAAAGTTGGAAACAATCTTTCATCTTTTCTCTGGAAAATCCTATAATAATCCTATGATATTGATCAACCTTGATAAGCAGGAGAAAAAACTAGTTCATCTTTAAAGCTTCTTCTATTTTCAGATCCTTTTTATGTAATTTTAGTGTTGGTTAGCATCAAGGATTCAGGTCTCGGAGTGACGTCCTACGGGACAATGGGACGGGGTACCATTCTATGTATCGAGAAAGGACATTTTACTAGCATCCCAACATCCCGATTGGGATGTCTTGGAACATCTCATATTCCAAGTATGGGGATGGGGTGGGACAGTGGCGCGTCCCGTTCCATAGAAAAACCGAGACAGCTCCATCTCACGGGATTCAAAACCTTGGTTAGCATCCTATTTTTAGTAGAACTGCTACTTGGATATTGTAATTCGGTTATATTTTGGTTTATAGAAGTCCTAAAGACAATAAGACTTGGTTTTGTTTAGCATTCTATTTTTAGTAGGATTAGTATTTAGATGTTGTATTTCAGTATATTTTGGTTAAGAGAAGTCCTAAATACATTAAGATTTAGTTTGGAAGGCTTTATATGCGTTTGTCTTTTAGGTTTCATTAGTAATCCAAATTTGTAATTTAAACAATATTTCCACAAGTAATGTGGGTGAATGGTTGGTAATTATGATCTGGCGAGATTTAAATTAGGAAACATGGGGATTTGACAGAATTAATAAACAAAGGACTTATGCATGTCTCCTTCTATACTGTCTTCTACTATTACATAATCTTATGGTTTCAATCAGGATTTTCGGAATTGTCTTGAACTGCCCGGTTCGGGGTGTACTATACTGTACCGGCCAAGAACTGGTACGGTTTAGTCCTAAAAAATGGTTTGGGACCCGAACCATAAAAAATGACCTGAACCAGACCAGCATGGGTCAGTACGGTCCGGTTTAGTCCGGTTCGGACCAATATGGTCCGGTTCAGTCCGGTTCGGACCAATATGGTCCGGTTCAGTTCGGTTCGGGCTCGGTTTGTCCCGGTTCGGATCCAATTTAGGTCCAGTTCAGCGATCCTTGCTTGAGAGGGGGGAGAAAGATAGTTTTTCCTCAATTCACTAAAACCGGTACATGTACCGATATGGTACAGCACGGTACCATACCGTACCGTATCGGTCATTGACCGGTATGGGTCCTGGTACTGGTTTAGTGTTTCTTGGTTTCAATATTTTGTTTAGCTTTGGTAGTTTTGTTTTGTCTTTCTTAATTATCGAAATTGGCATATTGTGAGCATCTTCCTACTAAAAAATTCCAACATCGGTTATTATAAAGTTGCCTTTTTTTTTAAAAAAGGAAGAATTAAAACTTGCTAAAATGCATCATCTTCATCAATGTCAACCATATTTTCTTGGTCATTGAAGCCAAGTGAGGCACAATGTTTTTTTGACTCTTTTCCTCCCAGTTTATGTAATATTCTATCAATTGGTTGATACTCAAGACAGTTTTTCAAGTAGATGTTTGCATTCTTCTGCTTTCCATTTGGATGTTGGTTTGTTGGGACCATCCATCTTTGTTCATCTTTTTCCAAAATATTAATGTAAAGATATTAATAGTTTCTTTTATATAGTTTTATGTACAGGTTTGATCTCTTTTGTTTGTTTTTGACATTGTCACCTGGTGCTGTTTAAAAATCTCACTATATTTTGTTTTTAAAAGATTAAATTTAGGCATATGGTAATAAATTGTATAACTATGCCTGCAGCTAAAAGGTTTATCAGGTTATAAGCTGTTCCAAAGAACAAAAAATCAATTCATGGAATTATACTGTAAATATAATAATTTGTAGGATTGGTGTTATCCAGCATAAACTAAGTATATAGAACAGTGAATGAAAACATTTAACAGATAAAATATTTGAATCAATTATTTCAGAGCATTCAATTTAAGCAGAAAAAGCAAGGCATAAAACTATAAATATCTGCAAAATAGGTTAAGAAATCATTTTTTTAAAAGAGAATTGAAAATCAAGAATACAAGGACAAAACAATAGTGAAGAGAAACAGAACCATAAACATACATACATATATACATATATGTGTATGTGTATATATATATATATATATACATACATATACATATATATATATATATATATACATATGTATATGTATGTATATATATATATACATATGTATATGTATGTATATGTATATGTATATGTATGTATATATATATATATATATATATATATATATGTATATGTATGTATATATATATATATATATATATATATATGTGTGTGTGTGTGAGTGTGTCCGTGTGCATGCATGTTCATGTGCATGTGTGCACATGCATGCGTGCACATGCGCACATGCATGCATGCATGTTCCTACATGTTCGCATGGATGTATGTGCATGTGTGCTTTAGAACAAAAACTCAAAAAAAGATATGTGGGCATGTGTGCATGCATGGGTGTGGGTGTGTGTGCATGCATGTTGCACGTGTTCACATGTGTGCTGCGTGTACTTTAGAATGAA
The DNA here is from genome assembly GCA_021397845.1 of Areca catechu. Taxonomy (NCBI): domain Eukaryota; kingdom Viridiplantae; phylum Streptophyta; class Magnoliopsida; order Arecales; family Arecaceae; genus Areca; species Areca catechu. Next base: position 19,231,288 of record CM038043.1, read on the forward strand.
AACTCAAAAACCAACATACGGGCATGGAGAACAACAATAATGGAAAATTGAAATATAGGGTAAACTTTGTTCATTTTATTCATTGAGCTGATATTATTTGTGGTGGGGGTGGGGTGGCAGAAGGGGCAGGTATTGTTCTTTGAAAAAGCTTAGCTAGTGCAAAAAGAAAAAGAAGATATAAATAACTGAACCAGATAATTGCTTCTCTGACTTGATATGATGCTAACATAACTAAGAGTTGAGTAATCTCCCTCCCCCTCTTCTGTTCTTCTAATATAAGAGAAAGAGAAAAAGATAACCTACTGATGAATGCAGAAAACAGAAAACAAAAAAAAGGAAGAAGAAAATCATAGAAATAATATTCTACCACCATTGAGCTGTCAAGCACTTCAAATGTCTGCCCCTCTGAGACATTGTCTTCTCTTTAATGTGATGGAAAACAGAGGGGAAGGGACCAAAACTGTGGAAAAAAGAGGAAAATTAAAAGAATGAAAAATCCTGCACTAGGCTCTCTACTTGATAAATTGGGCTGTTGGGACCTTGAAAAGGCCTTCCTTATCTCACAAATTTTTTCCAAAGGGCTGGAAAGGTTCAGTCCCTACTTGTCATGCTCATCTGTCTTATCGAGGTAAAGCTGTCGTCTGTTGTTGGAGACTTGGATGATTTCACACAGGATTTCTCTTGTTATTTCATGGAGACATGGAGTAGCATGTGGATAATCTTCGCAACAGAAATTCCACAGTTGTAGGAGAAAATATTGGTGCAGATGGGTTACAAAATACAAATTATGACATGATTCCTTGCTATTGTCATCCAATATTACTACTACTAGTCTAGGATTCTGCATAAGTCCTCCTAGGTTGCCTATGGGGAGAAATAAAAGCGGAAGAGAGCATTAAAGGAGCGACCAAAGGGAAGACGGAGGAGGCATGTCTGGCATGACCAAAGAAATCAAATATAATAAAGGAATGAAGAGAACAATGCATCTTATTTGCTTTGACTAATCAGCTTTCTACGCTCCTTTTTATTCTTATTGTTGTAAAAAGTGATCCGAAACCATTTGGTTTTGCTTCAAAATGATGAACTCAAAGGGATTAAACTAGGGTTTGTGCCAGGATGACACCTTGCTGTCCTGTTACAAAAATGGAAGAGTGTACGTTGTTTTAGCAAGTGTATAAGTCATATGTGTCAGGACTTTCCCTTTGGGGATTTTTAAAAGAAAAGTGAGTCCTATGTAAATGAATCTAGGGCTGATCTGGTGATTGATAAAAGATACTTTCAAAACTTCAGATCATTAAAATGAAATGATAGCAAAAACATGCATGGTATGAAGAAAATTAACATAGAAAGTGCAAAAAGATGATCTAAGAATATCATGGCATAAGTTCAAGAAAACTGCTGAGAAGCAAAGGAGTGATATAACTCATAAATTAAGTGAAACAAGAAGGGGATAAGAGAGAATTGATGAGAAGGGTGCAGGCAGCCTATGATTGCTTTCTATTGGCTAGCCCTTAGAGACCCGGTTTTTCCATGACTTTTTTTATATGTCATATAGGGTGCCAAATAAGCAAGTAATCTTTCTAAGTATGGATTCCTAGAAACCTGTCCTGCAATGCCAAGATTTGGATTCCCAAGGAACCCCATATAAAACACACCTTAACTTTGTAAGCCAAATCTTCAATATGTGAGCACTTTCAGACCCCAACCCAATAAATACCTGAAGTAGAACCTCTAAACACCATTCATATCCGAAATGTGACTCTAGAAGCAGCAATATGATTGCCTCTGAAAAGATGCAAAAAATACAATAAATCTAAAGTGAACCGTTTTCTTCATTATTTGTAGTGATCAAATATGTAGTGACCATGAAGCATCTTGCCCTATCAGATTGTGTTTTTAGTAGGGCAAGGCTAAGATCATTTAGTTGGCAAAACCAAAGCTACCTGCTTAAGGATTATTCACCTAACACTGAATCTCCTTATGCCCAACTTGTGATGTTGATGACTTTTTATTTGCTGGAAGCTTGTTTTAGCAGTTAACTGTCACAATGACAGTAGAGGACGCCCTAAAAATGTTGTAGTCAATCCGTACACAACTTCATTCTGCATGTGCTTTTGTTTGTGGCTGCAGGAAAATGGAAGTGGATTTGATTGTGGTCCATCTTGTTCTAGAATTTATAGTTCTAACCTTTCCAACGGCCACCAACATAGTCAGCTGATTCCATCCACCGGTGATGAGGAATTCGAAGATTATTCATTCGACAACTTATCAGACATACCATGCAGCATGGAAGATGAAGAAAGGGTAAGTTGGTTAGCTATGATCCAGTGTCTAAGCTTTTGGTACCAAAATTTTTAGCTGCATCGTAATTAACTGTTAATTGTACCGGTTGATGACTAGTCCATGTAATAATGTGTTTTTTAGCCTATAAGGGATCTCTGAGGGGGGTTGGGGGGTGGGCCTGTGCAATCAGGGAGTTCCAGCTGGGTGCTTCTGCTCTGTATCAGGCATCTGAACACCCGATCTGGTCCAGTGTGGGCTTTTCCCCAAATTCTCCACTACCCTGCTGGGTATTGGCCAGTCCAGCCCTATATAGGCAGGCTTTATTCGGGCACTTTCAGATGGGCCATAGCCAGAAACTAAATCTTCCAGACTTTTCTGAAGGGTTCAGGGCCTTTTCATTGCATTTAAATCATAATCAGCCAATCAGCATATTTTCCACCTAATGTTCATCCAAGGATAGTCTAACTTACTGAAGTGTTTGGACAGTCGAATGCCTGCAGGTTCTGGAGTGGTAGTTTTAGTGTTAAACCAACTCACGTCAGTGAGGCTGAGACACTCAGAGCCTAAAATCTGACCTGATGATATTGAAAGAGGGTGCGGGGGTGGGGGGGGGGCGGGGCGGTGCCCGAGGACTTGATTACTCTTGTTTTTCTCATTGAAAAGGAAGTTGCTTCATTTTACTTTTGCTTGGGATGCAGATGTTCATGGAAGCAATCATAGAATCCCTGAAGGACCTGGAGATGAGGCAGCCTGAAGATCTTCCATCCAATTTAGGGACTGCAACATCTATGTCATCAGATGCCATGGATGCGATGATTGCAGACTCTAATGGGCCATCGGAGATGGTAAGGACCTCCATGCCGGGAAGTAATGAAGATGCCACAAAAGCTTGCACCGCAGGGTCTAATGGGGCATCAGAGGCTGTAGGAAGCTCCATACTATCAAGTGCCAATTTGGACTCAACCATGGACTCAGCACTCAATGATCAAGGATCGCCTATTGTGGAACCAACAAGTGCCAAGAACTCCTCAAGTAGTGATACAGTGTCAAGCACTGCGTGTACTTCAACGGATGGTAGCAGCTCAACGGAGGATGCTGACATTGCAGCTGGCACACGAGCGACATTGATAGTACAGAAGAACCCAGCTAGCCACATCATGGATGGATTGGCACACCGCTGGGGTCTCAAGTTCTTCAGGAGTAACCGATGAGATGATGATACCGTGGGTTACCCAATCACTGCTTGTATAATGTAGTGTTTCAAAGTTTTTTGATTTTTTGGCAGGAGACAACTTTTCTTTTTGCCCTTTTTGGTCGCACAAATTATTTATTATTTGTAAAGTGAAGAAGGGAACTAAGTGTGTAACTACTTAAGCAATGATTCTCATAACATCTGTGAATATGAACAAGGGATTTCTCCAAACCACCACAACCCTTCACTCCAAGTAAAGTATAAGTTATAACTAGAACTAGGTTTTCAATTTTCAAGGGGCTCTTTCAACAGTGTTATTCTTTAATCTGTCACCGGTTATCTTTCAAACCAATGCGAAATGAATTATGTACCAACGGAAGACATATAAGGACTCGGTATTTCAAGTGAGGTCAAATATTTGCTTGTGCTGTATGTGATAATATTTTTTTTAACCATTTCCCCTCTAGCTAGAAGGAATGTCGTTCAAGGTCACTCGCACAGTCGCACCAATTGTTTAGTGCAATGCAATTATGGGCTACAATGTCCATAGCCCATAGGATCCAATGGGAAATTCATCACCTGGAAACTTATTGGTTTCAGATTTTTGTTTGTTTTTTTTTTCCTGCTACAATTTTTAGCCTGTCCGTTGGTCTAGTTCCTTGCTTGTGTTTTACATTTGACCGGTGACAAAACAATATATTGTCTACTTTTGTGTGGACATCATTTCCCATCGTTAAAGCTGTTGCTAATTAACTTAATTTGACTTTATCTGGCTCAACGTTGAAGATGATTACTTGCACCATGAACTGCTTTAATCATTTCATATTTGGCCATGTATCTCTATACGTAGAACATTGTCTGGCCTGCTACAATCAGACCATATTGAACTCCAAACTAATTCATGGCACCCAAATGGTTACCAGCATATCCATGTTGTGGATTGATAATTCGAAACCAAGAATCCCAACTAAGCTACTTATCCTGGGCTCGCTAATATTGCTTGCAAACACTGAGGTTCCTAAATGGCTATGAATGAAAGACTGGACTCTAGTAAATTTCTATTCGTTGCATGTTCAGGTTGAAAACCCCTAGAGGATTCTAGAATGAAGTATTGAAAAGATGCTTTTCAATTGTTTGTGATATAGGAAACAATCACCAATGTATCATGCTTTAATTTTTGCAAGTTTTCTTTGATATATTTGAACTAGGGTAGGTACCATGCTCACGCCCTCTCGTATAGGACTGTTGGTGGATGATTGCTTTCCTTCATGCTTTTAAGGTGACTTACATCTATCGAGAAGCAAGCAGTGTGGCTAATTGGGTTGCGGCATGATGGGACTATATCATGAGATTCTGTCACTATGGCTTCTTTCTGGTTCATGTAAATTCTAATGGATGTATTTACTTGACTGGATAATATGTCTGGCTTATCAAAAACAAAGTAGAGTAGTTACTAGATTTGTTAGTCTTGTTGCCCAAAGAGAGAGGTGGAATTTCAATTTCTAGGAAAAAGGAAATGGGGATCAAAGTAAACTTGATCAGCAGGGAAATAATTTTAAAAGAGATGAAATGATTCGTTTTAAGTAGTTGATCCACCAAAGTATGAAAGTGGATATGTTTTTTTTTTTGGTAAGAAAAAGTGGATATGTCTGTTATATTGCAAGCAATTATGAAGTGAAAAGTGTGGAGAGCTTGGGAGAACTTGATGTGCAATCTGAAGCTAAAGACATATCACCTTTGCTTAATTCGAAAAATGAGTGTGGGAGGAATAAAACTAATAATATATAACTAAAAGATAGTAAATATATTAAAATAAAAATGAATTTGGCAAGCGTATATGGGATGTATTTAGTAACTTAGAACCTCTAGTTTCTTAGTAAATAGGTATGACAACTAGGACAAGCTGAAGGAATAACTTAAAAAATTGGATTCAACACAAATAAAATACAAATTAGGGAAATAGAAGCAAAAGGGAATAGAATGCATTAGTGTAGTGAAGAATCCTCTCCTTTAAGGTAAAGAGTGCTAAACAAAATTTTAAAAGACTATTCGAGTATATAATGGCAAATGAATGACAGGACATCCAAATTAGAGATTTATCTGCCACCAAAGAACTTACACAAATTAGCATTCAATAGATCTTGATGCTTAGATTACCTAATAGCATAGCATTATATCATTTTATTAAAGAAACCTATTGTTGCTTCTACTCGATGAGAATGTTTAAAACGAGTACATATATATATTTTTTACATTTCAAATATTTGTAATAATGCAAATTATGATCAACATTGTGGATCTACCATTTGAATGCCTCATTATTAGTTTCCAAATTATTAGTCTTTTTGCTCAATTTTTAGAGTTCAGTGTTTTCTCTTATATAGGAATCAGAGTGAAATAGTCAGAGGTTAGTTGCGTCTAGAAATAGGCATTTTGGGTTATTACACTAGCCATAAGTTGATCTGCCAATACAAGATATGTGTGTTTGTGTATCTGTATAAACATATATGTGGTTGAGTTATATTACATATAATGTGGGAAAAAGTCCTTTACATATGTTTCCTGTCTTCATTTCTTTTCATACTATTATTTTTTTTGAAAAAGGTCTTTATAGTAAACATATCTCATGCAAATGAATGATGGCTCGGAAATCAAAGTTATAACAAATCCAAGAGGTGGAATTGCAGGTAGTTTGACATGCCAGAATAAAAAAATCGACATTGCAGAAATCTTTCCTTATTTTCAATGAAGAAATAAAGACTCATATTGTAAAGTTCTAGTAATACCTTCTATGCAAACATAGCTCACATCTATACACAATTATACTTCAAAGACAATTTTGTCTAAGTAATCATAAGTTTTAGGTACCATAAAAGTGTAGATGAACCAAGCTTTATAGGATTACATATAGTGAGCGTGGCTTGAATTTGGTATGATCCGTGGTACGGACCGACCTTGCTTTTGGATTTCGGTTGGCCTATTTACGTATTTTAGTTTTTTCTTATTATTTTAGGATTTGGTGGATATATATATATATATATATATATTAATCATGCTTTTTATTATTTGAGCCACCATAAACCATTTGTACTTTATCTTTTGATACAGTAAGACCTCTTTCCATGTTTACTTGTGGATGTAGGCCAAAGGTCAAACAATGTAAATTGCTATATTCTTTCTCTGCATGTGATTGCTTGTTATTTTGGATTCACACAAATTAATAGGTAATCTTGCAATAAACTAGTATTAAAACCTTGGGTTCAAATTTGTTCATTAGATTTATTTTAGGTTCCGATTATATATTGATTTTATGTTTGTTCTTTCCGATTTCTTTGCAATGGTCATGAAATTCAAAATTTAAAAATTTGATGGAAAGAATAATTTTAGTCTTTGGCATATGAAGATGCAAGCCCTATAGGTTCAGCATAGATTATTGAAGATACTAAAAGATAGAGATACTATACTTGCAACATTGTCAGAGAAAGATAAAGATGATCTCCAAGAGCGTGCACACAATCCAATTCAATTGACTCTGGCGGATAAGGTTTTGAAGAGATTGCGAATATGGTATCTATTGTAGTGTTGTGGATTAAATTGGAAAACATGTTTATGACAAAGTCTCTAACAAATCAGCACCATTTGAAGTAGCGGCTCTACATTCTTCAGATGATGGAAGTTATGCTCATTGAACACCATCTTAATGAATTCAATAAACACATTAAACACCATCTTGATAAATTTAATAAAATTATTCTAGCTTTAAAAAATAGTAATATTAAAATTGATGATGAGGATCAAGTTCTTATTCTGTTGTGTTCATTATCTTTTTTATATGAGCATTTTGTTGATACTATGTTAGATAGTTGGAATACTTATTTTATGAAAAATACTAAACTCGAGAGAGTTAAAGAAAATGATGTTTGATACCTAGGATAAAAATCAGGTGGATGGTTTGATTGCTAGAGGTAGATCAAAAGAAAGAAATTCAAGTTCAAATTTAGGAAGTAATAGAGACAAATCAAAATTTAAAAGAAAAGGAAAGAAGACAAATATAATTACTGTAAGAAGAAAGGACACTAGAAATCTGATTGTCGTAGGCTCAAAGAAAGAAAGAAAAATTCAATAATGCCTCGAATACTATTGATTCAACTAGTATAGCAGAGGATAGTTTTGATGGTAACAATATCCTCTTGATTTCTGTTAGTTTATCAAGAGATGCTTGAATGTTTGATTCAGCATGTTCTTATCATATATCTTCTCATCAGAACAGATTTTCCTTTTATCATCCTATTAATGGTGGTGCTGTGCTCATTAAAAATAATATATTTTATTAGGTTGTTGGTATAGGAACTATTCAATCAAGATGCATGATGGTATTATTAGGACCTTATCTGATGTATGGTATGTACCGAATTTAAAGAATCTGATTTCTTTTAGTATATTTGATTCACATGGTTTTATGTATTTTGAAGGAGTTTTAAAGATTTTAAAGGATGCTCTTATTATGCTCAAAGGTAAATTATCTCATCACCACTACTTGTTTTAGGATAGTACAGTTAGTAATGCTATATCAGTGTCCTTATTAGATCCAGTTTCGAATAGTACTTGTTTGTGGCATATGCATTTAGATTATATGAGTGAGGTTGGTATGTCTCTTTTGAGTAAACAAGATTTATTGTATGGTCAGAAAATCGGGAAACTTGACTTTTATGAGCATTATGTCTATGGAAAGTAGTGTAGAGTCAAGTTCAACATAGTTGTTCATAAAATAAAGGGCACATTAGGTTATATCCATTATGATCTTTAGGATCCTATACATGTTCAGTCTAAAGATGGTTCCTGGTATTTGTTGATTTTTATTGATGATTTTTTGAGAAAAGTTTGGATATACTTTCTGGAGCACAAGAAAGAAATCTTTACTACTTTTAATAAGTGAAAAGTACTTATTGAGAAATAGTCTAGCAAGAAGATCAAGAGATTGAGAACTAATAATGACATAGAGTTTTATGAGGGTTAGTTTAATGAGTGCTATAAGCTTGGAGGCATTGTGAGATATTACATTGTTAGGAAGAAACCACGGTAGAATGGTATTGTAGAATGCATAAATATGACTCTTTTAGAGAGAGCATGGTATATGCTTTCTCAATTAGATTTATCTTAGGAGTTTTGGGCTAATGCTATTAATATGGCTAGCTATTTGGTGAATAGGTCTTCATCCATTGCTATTAAGATGAAGACTTCTATTGAGGTATGGTCTAGTGCATCTACTGATTATTTTATTTTAAAGATATTTGGTTATCCTACTTATATATATATCAATGATAGTAAACTTGGAAAAAAAAGGTATAGAAATGTATCTTTCTTGGTTATCAGTTTGGAATGAAAAGTGGTAGATTGTGGTGTGTTGAGCCTGGTTTTTAGAAATTTATAGTCAGTATAAAGATGTTACTTTTGATGCAAAAGATATACTTTATTTGAGAAAGGAGTCGATTGTTTTCGGTAAAGATCATGGTATTGATAAATAGGTGGAGCTTGAGTTTAGACCTTCAATTCATCCATCATAGGATAATACTTCAGTTCAGCTGGTTTAGGATGATGAGCATAAGATTGTTAATAAGTCAAATGCCTTATAGGAGTAGCAATATATCATAGCTACTGGTAGATCGAGGAGACATATTAGAGCCTCTCAAAGATATGGATATACAAATTTGGTCTCTTTTACATTATTTGTGGTAGAGTTTATTGAGGTTCATGATCTTGTCAGTTATCATAAGACCATCACTAGCAATGAGTCTTCACGGTGGTCTATTTCTATAAGTGAGAAGATCAAGTCTCTTCACAAAAATAGACATGGGAGCTTGTGAAACTACCATAAGGCTAGAAGATTATTAGTTAAAAATACATCTTCAAGAAGAAAGAAGGAATCTTAGAGACACCCCTGGCCTATCGATTGGATAGTTAGTTTGAATTTTTATCCTATAGGTTTTCTTTCCCAATTCAAGTTTAAATATATAAAGCTTCTAAGTATAAAAATTTAAAATAAGTAAATGAATTTATCAATAAACTTTTATGCTGTGATAGCTAGTCAATGAAGCTAGCTGATTGCATAGATGCTAGTCCTGGAGAATCTTGATGACTGTATCATGGATGATATCCTAGAAGCTCTGAGAACATGAGTAAAAAGATGGGTCATGATATCCTTGATGTATGTATCATCCCATATCTAGGTCATTGAGGCCTGAGATGAGGATCCCAAAGATCAACGAGTTGTTGAAGGGTTAAAGCTGTGCCTAAATCCTATGACTCGACTTCTACTCACCCCTCCAGTGGCCCTAAGCCATTCCTTGAGATCAGGGAGGGGTTAAGAGGATGGATTTTTGATGTAGGACGAAATGAAATCATGCAATCATGATGGATGGAGATTCAAGCAAGAGGATTAGTAAGCTAAATTAAGCAATAAATCCACATACATATGAGCTAAATTAATCCAAAAAAATTTTTTTTATGAAAGAGACTAGTAGATCTAAGTTTCAACACCCACAATGTAGATTTAGTTCAAACAAAGAGTAGGACCTTTATGGCAAGAAAACTATCATTACTAGGACAAGTTAACCTTTAAATGATTAGATCTAAAGAGATTAGGAATGGTTCTCCTACCAACAATGATGGCTAAAAATATTTGGTGGAAGGGTTTACTCAACTCTCTAGAAAAGAGGCTTGGTTCATAAGATTTACACTCCCTAGACTTGTGGACTCACCTTGTAGATGGTTCATGGCTTGGAAACCCTCATCTTCAACTCGGGATCCATGAGAGAACCTGCAAAAGATTTCAATATGAGGCGTTGAAGTGTAGAGATGAAGGAATTGAAAGATGGAAAGTGGAGGATGCTTGGAGCTAGGCGGCTTGGACTCTTCAAATGACCATGGAGGGACTCCTTTGAAGCGGAGTGGCTCTCACACCCCCTCCCTCATTAAGTGAACTTGCTCTTAAGCAATGGAAACAAAGAAAATAAACAAAACTATGGGCCTTACACCCTCTCCCAAATGGAGTGACCAAAGCATAAAGCAATGGGAAGAAAACACTCAAACTTGATTTTATTTCATAAGAGATAAGAGATTGCCTACAAAGGGGAGCTTGGGGGGCTATTTATAGGCCCAAATCCTTCATAAAATTCATCCAAGAGAGGGTGGGTTTGGCTAACTAGCCCTAGTTTTAACTACTAACTAGATTGGTTAGGAAGTTCTAACAAGAAATTAGAATCAGTTGTAACCAAAATTGGTTGCAACTAATTGTACATGTGGCACCTATGTGGATGATGAAGTGGCCTTCCTTGATGATGTAGATCCATGTTGGATGGTGAGGTGGCAAGTGAGGTGGCACTCCACATAGGAAGGTGGTTGCAAAGTTGTTGGGAGAGTTGTAGGTAGTTGCCTTCACTTTATGTGGTCCCCAAAAAGGTGTTGATGAGGTGGCCTCCAAGTGGCACCCAAGTGAATGAAAGTTGGGGATAAGGTGGCCTCCAAGTAGTGCCCAAGTGGATGGAATGAGGTGGCCTCCAATTGGTGTCCAAGTGGTTAGAAATTGAGTTGACTCCATGAAGAGGATTTGAGTCGACTCAAGGGAAATTGGTTGAGTCTGCTCATGGAAGGTAGGTGGCTTTATGAGGCTTCCTTGCTTCGTCCATTGATACATTGGGCTCAATATGAAGGCCTTCTGATTTAATTCCCTATCTGCAAAAGGGTTAGCTTGAAATCTATTTGCCTTTGCCTGATGTCCCCTATCAATTTTCTGGGGGTAAAAACAACTTGACCCTGTCGAGTAAGGGTCAACTTGACTTTGGTAATGTTCTAGCAAGTCTGGGTTGATCCATTGCAAATTCTCTCAAGTATCCATGAATCTTCAGATTTAGGTCAACCTTCCAATGAACCAAATAGCGTTGATAGTCCTTGTTCAGGATAGTGATAATTTTATCATCCAGAATTTACTCAATCAATCTTGCTGCTTTGGTAGTATGGCTGGTGGACACTTAAGAGTTGGCTCACTCTCAAAATTAGAATCAGGTCCAAATGGCTCACTAGGTATCATTGTTGGTTCCATATACTCTACTAGGTCTGAAATATTGAAAGTGGAACTGATATCAAAGTCAGATGGTAACTTAAGCACATAGTATTAGGTCCAATTTTCATTATCAATTTGAAAGGATCTACACCACGGGTATGTAACTTAGTCTCATAGACTCCTTAAAATTTTTTGACTCCCTTATAAAAATTTAGCCATATGCTTGTAATTTTCATTGCTCAAATTTTCTTACAAATATCTTTAACATGCTATGTATATGACTCTCACAGACTTGGATACTTATGTATGGATTAAAAGAAAAAGGTCAAATGACAAGCTCAAATGACATCAAATAACAAACTCAAATGGGATTTATTATTAGTGGACCTATTGACTGATTTATTGAAAGTAGGGTAAAACTTCCAATATTCCCACCTTAATAGGTTTCCAAAATTCTTGCACACAATTTCAGGTAGGTGGCAGTGAATCTTAATTTGGTTCCTAACATGTGCCATAAAATTTTCTAGAAATAACTATTGAATATTACTGGGACCAGGTTGATGGTATGGTAGATGTCCCAAAATGGTGAAATATGATCATGAAAATTTTCAGGGGATTCATATTGAAAATCTTTCATAAGTTCTACAATTTCTTGGGGCTTATCCTCAGTTGTTTGTTCCTGGGTTTCCTTAGTAGTCATTACCCCAATTGGTGGTCCTTCATCGGTCACTTGTTCTGAACCCTCAACATTGATTAACTTTGACTCTACGTCCTCTTCTTTCATGAACTCTATTATTTCCTGGGGTTGCTCTTTAGGGTTCTGTTCCTGGATGGTATAATATCCCTCATATTCATCCACTAGGTTAGACCTAGCTTCATAGACTTCTTCCTTAAATTCTTCAATGGATTCAGGAGCTTCTTCTCTAATTTCTCAGTGGATTTAATCTCTTCTTCATCTTCTTCAAACTCATTTTTTAAACTTGGTTCGGCTTTATATATTTTTACCTTTAGCTCTTTAATGGGTTCAAGGACTTCTTCCTTACAAATTACTCGGGTAATAGGAATATGTTGGTTTGAAGGAATCTGATTAGAACTAGGCCTATGTCTTGATGTACTATTCCTGTTGGACTTAGGTCGATTGATCATGAGTTCTCTTTGATATGACTGGAATTCTCTAGCAATTTGATAAGCTTCTTCTAGGTCACAAATTTTCCATTGAAACAATTCCCATTGGATGTCCTTGCATAGGCTAGCTCAAAATCTAGATATTATCATTACCTCAGATTTGACTGTGTTACATCTCCTGTCAAACTCATTGAATTCGGCAATATACTCGATACAATTTTATCATCCTGTCTCAATTTGTACCATTGATCTAAAAGTCCTTGCTCATAGAATCTACCTAGGTACTTTTCTCTAAGCTTACTCTTCATGGCTCTCCAGGTAATTATATTATCTCCTATATGATAACATTTATGCTCAACATCTCCCCAATATATTTTAGCATGTCGGACTAACCTAAGTTTGGCAAATTGATACTTTCTTTTTTTTGATATTTCATCACACTCAAAGTATTGTCCATTCTTTCCTCCCAATCGATATACACCTCAGGATCTAGATTTCCATCAAAAGTGGGTGCATATGGTCGATTGCTCCTAAAGACTCTCTCATCCTAATTACAAAGTCTTGGTAGGGACGTTTAGGGATATATTCAGGGATGAGATAATGATAATAGGCTCTTGGACCAAGGAGAGTTGGACTAGGTGAGTTAGTTTTAGTGGGGGTTAATCGAGATTCTTCAAGGACCCCAGTACAATCCTTCACTTGACCTAATTCTTCATTCATTTGCCCTAATTGCTCAGTTATGGTATCAAACTTTTCAGTCATGGTCCTCATCAAAATCTCAAGATTGGGTTCCATGGTGAAACCTTATGAATGTTGATACTGAGCTCATAACCTAGTAAACATGAAGTACAAACCTAACTTCTAGGACTCTTAGACCTAGAAGTTCAATGCAACAGGAATTGACTAGGTACCAATTAAGACTGCAGCTACCCTTTCAACTGGCCAGGTAAGAGGTGAGATTGTGGGAGGCTCCCCTCGCTTTCACGAGGTCCTAATAAAAAATCACAAGTTCGCTTAAGGCGTTTGCCATTGGACCCCTAGCTTTAGATACCAATATCAATGAGTAAATACAGAATCAATCAACACTTTGCCTCATCATGCACATGAACTTGACTCGTGAACGTCCCTAGTTTTAGGTTCCGACTCGATTTTAGTTAGGCTTAGGTCAATGCAAAATGTAGGTGGTTTTTGGACCAAGAAAAGGTAATGACCTCCTTTCCTTATGTTGTGATTGAATGCCCTTAAGTTGATTTTGAAATGAATGCACAACAACTCCCAACTAGCTAAGAATATCTAGACTAGCTCAAACTTATGATTCAAAATTCAAAATTCAAAATTTCAAAAATTTAAATTTTAAATTAGAAATTTCAGGTCTTAAAGTCCAGATTCTAGAAATTAAATTTTGAATTATGGTTGGAACTTCGTTTTTGGAGGTATGAAACTAAAATTGGTTGCAAGAAACCTCCAACTAACAACCGTCTAACCAAAAAAATTCGAAATTCAAATTTCAAATTCTCAAAAATTCAAAATTTTAAATTAAAATTATTAGATTTCAAAGTTTAGATTTTAGATTTTAAATTTTGAATTATAGTTAGAAAACTTATTTTGGAGGTATGTAACTAAAATTGGTTGCAAGAAACCTCCAACTAACAACCCTCTAACCAAAAACTCGAAATTCAAAGTTCAAAAATCTCAAAATTTGAATTTTTAAATTTGGATTTCCAGATTTCAAAGCCCGAAATGTAGAATTCAGTTTTTTTTTGAATTTTTCAAAATTGAAGGGAGAACTTGAAAGGTGTGGAACAACAATTGATGATAGAGTAGAAATTTCAGCAACTTGACCTGGTAAACCATGCTCTGATACCAAAAATTGATGCGGGATGAGATGAAATCATGTAATCACGATGGATGGAGATTTAAGCAAGAGGATTAGTAAGCTAAATTGAGCAATAAATTCACATACATATGAGCTAAATTAATCCAAAGAAAGAGTTTTATGAAAGAGACTAGTAGACTAAGTTTTAATACCCGCAATGTAGATCTAGTTCAAATAAAGAGTAGGACCTTTATGGCAAGGAAACCATCATTACTAGGGCAAGTTAACCTTCAAATGATCAGATCTAAAGAGGTTAGGAATGGTTCTTCTACCAACAATGATGGCTAAAAATATTTGGTGAAAGGGTTCACTCAACTCTCTAGGAAAGAGGCTTGGATCATAAGATTTACACTTCCTAGACTTGTGGACTCACATTATAGATGGTTCATGGCTTGGGAACCCTCATCTTCAACTCGGGATCCATGAGAGAACATGCAAAAGAATTTAATATGAGGCATTGAAGTGTAGAGAATGAAGGAATTGAAAGATGAAAAAAAGAGAGATGGAAAGTGGAGGATGCTTGAAGCTAGGCGGCTTGGACTCTTCAAATGGCCATGGAGGGACTCCTTTGAAGCGGAGTGGCTCTCACACCCCCTCCCTCATGAAGTGAACTTGCTCCTAAGCAATGGAAACAAATAAAATAAATAAAACTATGGGCCTCACACCCTCTTCCAAATGGAGTGACCAAAGCACAAAGCAATGGGAAGAAAATACTCAAACTTGATTTCCTTTTATAAGAGATAAGAGATTGCCTACAAAGGGGAGCTTGGGGTGCTATTTATAGGCCCAAGTCCTCCATAAAATTTGTCCAAGAGAGGGTGGGTTTGGCTAACCAACTCTAGTTCTAACTACTAACTAGATTGTTAGAAAGTTCTAACAAAAAACTAGAATTAGTTGTAACCAAAATTGGTTGCAACTAATTGTTCATGTGGCACCTATATAGATGATGAAGTGGCCTTCCTTGATGATGTAGCATCCATGTTGGAAGGTGAGGTGGCAAGTGAGGTGGCACTCCTCATAGGAAGGTGGTTGCAAAGTTGTTGGGGGAGTTGTAGGTAGTTGTCTTCACTTTATGCGGCCCCCAAAAAGGTGTTGATGAGGTGGCCTCCAAGTGGTGCCCAAGTAGATGGAAGTTGGGGATGAGGTGGCCTCTAAGTGGTTCCCAAGTGGATGGAATGAGGTGGCCTCCAAGTGGTGTCCAAGTGGTTGGAAATTAAGTTGACTCCATGAAGAGGATTTGAGTCGACTCAAGGAAAATTGGTTGAGTCGGCTCATGGAAGGTAGGTGGCTTTATGAGGCTTCATTGCTTCCTTCATTGATACATTGGGCTTAATTAGAAGGCCTTCTGACTTAATTTCCTAGCTGTAAAAGAGTTAGCTTGAAATATTTGCCTTTGCCTGATATCCCCATCACTTTTCACTACGCTTTTATATGACATACTCCATAAAATCTACATATACAGTTTACAAATTCATTAGTCCAATTATACATATCAATTTATATAAAACCTAATACTTAAATTGTAAGTTGTTACTGTGATACATCGAGATATCGGTTCTAAGTAAGCACTAGTCCTCTTAGATTATGTGTGGCCTCTTACAACTGTAGCTATGCTGATGCATGATCCAGTTATCATATCTATAATAATACATAATAAAAATAAATTAATTAAAATATATATGATCAATTTATATGAAATTAATATAAGCATATAATTTTTACCAATTTATCTACCACCATATGCATTTTTCATGCCATTTTGCACTGCGCACGGTGGACAACAGGTATGGGAGAGTGCTGGCACATGTGGCACATGTGGATAGGCCCAATCATGGTTCTGAGAGCTTTAGGAGTCCTGTTCTATCTTGAACTATATTTTTGGCCTATATAAAGAGGGCAGATGGCCTAAGGACCTTGCATGGTAATAGAGAGTACTAGAGAGTCTCCAAGAGAGTTAAGAGCTCTGTGAGGGATTAAGGAACATTTTGGTGAGAGATTATTGTATGTAGTTGGGAGTATGGTTCTTCTTTTGTAAGTAACTTTTTCTTGATTATGAAGTCCTGCATGTCTAATTAAATTGTATTGTGTACTTTTTCTCTTTATCTTTTCTCTTGTAGCATCAACTTCATTGATGGAGGAGCGATCTTACTTGGAGATTCTATTCTGCATCATGAGGGATTCCCCAACAACTAGAAGCAGAGCACCAAGTTATTCGTATTGTAGTGACATTGATCGAGATTAAAGAAAACGAAGAAGATAAGTGCAATCAAGGTAGAGATCAACTGGTATGATGAGAAGAGCAATTTCTCCTTGTTGCAAGCAAGGGTAAGAACATGCTCATCCACGGGAGTTGATCGATGCTCTCATGTATAAGGAGAGGTCGGTACCATGGAGGAGAAGAATTGAAGGCGGCTTTAGATGTAGATGGTGTGCATGATCTGCTTGTACTTGGTAGATGATGTGGTAATCTATATGCTTAGTAAATTTTTTCAATGGTGATGTGGTGAAGCTAAGAAGATGTATATGGAGAAGTTCCTCACTAATGCTTTTTCTTTGGAAGCAATTCTATCAGCTATGGATGAGCGAGGACAAAGCATATAGGAGCATCTGAGCAACTTTCAAAAAATCCTCATCGATCTTCTCAATATTAGTAAGAAAGTTAAGGAGAAGACCAGGTGCTAGTCTTGCTATCATTGCTTCCCCATCTTTTATGTCACAACCCTAACCCAAATACTATGGATGAGGAACATGATAATTGCCGCATACCCATAGGATGGGGATCCATAAGTATGCAAGGCGACAATATGTTCAATTAACCAATATAAATATGCAAGGTGACAATATGTTCAATTAACCAATATAAATAAAATCATATATTTCTTCCACAGGTAGTGGTATTATCCAGAATAGCTAACAATTATACTTATATTTCAAAATACAACTATTTAAATTATTTACACATCATTCTTATATAAACAATAATATACATCTACTGATAAAAAAAAACTATTTGCAATCTTTAAATCGGCCTTACCTTATGTATTGCTTCAAAATGCCAATATCTGCTTCCAAAAAATGAGATTTCTATATTTGAAAAATATATGTGAAAAATATGAGCTTGACAAATACATTTTACAAAAATTATTCAAATCATATTAATAATGGCATTTAATTACAAGATACAATGCATATATCAGTCCAGTATTATAATCATGCACTTAATGATATCCATATCAAGATTTCATGCTATCATTTCTATAATATCAATATATCATATTAGAATCTAATACATATTCATTATAATAATAATATATAAACATTTGGGTACCCAACTCTTTTAGCTCTATAATCCATATTATAGTGTATTTTACTATCCCTGCAGCTCAGGTATCACCATGATTTTCTCGTGGTAGGTCACCATGATATTCCTGATGGTAGGGATGACCATAATGACCCCCGTGGTGGGGTCACCATGCTATATCCTTATGGTAGGGTATCACCACTTTCCCCCATGGCGGGGATTTCAATACAATCAAGTTTGAATTCATACATAGTAGGATTGAGAGTCAAGTGATACATATATATAAAGATATATAAATTCTTTTTTTCATTTCTTTTTGATACAATCTTGAAACATATATTTAACTGGTAATGTTCTAGATTTTGTATACCTGATTGAATCACAACATATATCACCATTATCTTAATTCATAGAATTCAAATTGATCAATATTCATACTCATAGAAATCTTGATATAATTAAATCTAAATTGATCACAATAATTTACATTATTTAAAAAATAAGATAATTTTATTTAATTATGATTAATTAATATAAAATATAAATATTATTTAACTTGAAACTATCAATGCATCATGAACTCTAAATATCCTCCTAAGGTTTCTCAGGACCTAATAACTCAATATCAAAAACATATATCAAATCAGTGGTACAATCACATTTTAAAATTAATTTCTAAAAATTCTTTAAATTCTAATTTCTAAACTACTTGGCATTGTAATAGGAAAATCATCGCTAAGCTTATTTTGTTTTTGGTCACTAGAGGGGTAAAGGGAATGGCATAATATAACCCTCTAATCTCCTCACACATGCACCCATGCATGTGAAAAGGAAAGAGGATGAGAGAGAACAAGGTAAAGAGAGAGCACAGAAGAAAGACTGAGAGAAAAAGAGTATGGGAGAGAGAGCATGCAGGAGAAAGGGAGGTGGAGAGGAAATATTTGCAAAAGGAAGAGATCGAGAGGGATAAAGAGAGAGTTTGGGAGAGATTGAGAGAGAGCAGGAGGCTGAGAGGAAAGGAGAGGGCCGCATGACACACATGACTTTATCATGCATCCACGTTCCCCCTTTTCCATCTCATCCTTATCCCACTAGCACTTTAGGTGATGCCAAAAAAAATATAAGGGCTGGGCTCTATACTTTGAGTTCTTGATGATTGCTCTTCTAGTGAAAAAGAGTATCATCAAGATAGAAGAGGTCACTACAATACTACTCCAGAACGAGATTCTTAGGTAAGAGAATCGAGCTTCGAGTTCAGGTGGTAACTTAGCTTTGGAAGTGACTGAAGGTACAGGTAGCAAAGAACAAAATGATAGAGGATTGCGAGATGGGCTGTCCAGGTCCAAGTCAAGGGATGCAAGCAAGATTAGATATTACCGGTGTGATGAGTTAGGGCATTATATTAGAGATTGTCCATAACTCAAGAATTGGATGAAGGCTATTATGATAGTGATCGATGGTAGTGATAGTGATCGATATAGTAAGGCACTCATGATATTTGATAAGGTATCTATTTTTTTCTATAATGATTTTAGACTCTGCAGTCCATATCATATCTATTATAAAGAAAAGCTGTTTGACTCTCTAGAGAGTAGAGAGGGTTCTATCTATTTATCAAATGAATCGAGCTATGCGATCAAGGTATTTGAATAATCAGCTTGAGGGTACATGATATGATAGTGAAAAAATTGGATGATATCTAATACATACCCAGTTTTTATAAGAATCTAATTTTACAAAGTAGATTAGATTCAAATAGCTATAGTGGAAAGATGATGATGAAATCCTAAAGGTCATGCACGGTTGTAGGGTATATTAAAGGAAAAGAAGTATGGAGTACATTACCTCTTGATAGGAGAGGTGGAGTTCTTGATGAAAATAGGAGTCCAGTACGATGTGGAGCTTTGAGAATAGGTAAATCAGGCATGAGATGTGAGACTCAAAAGGATGATAGATGATGTCATGGAGTGAAGTTTTTATTATCACAGGAGACTTCCCTGAGTAGGTCTCAGGTCAAGTAAAGGATAACATATGGAGATGGGATCGAGCGGCCTAGCTTGACTCCTATATTTGTCCATGCATAAGTAGTAGGTATTTGTTTTAGAGCATGGGAAGAGATCTTTTAATAGATCTCAAAAGTTAAATATTGAGACGAGATGGAAGATTGTTAAGAAAATGCATCGATTCAGCTCAAAATGCAAAGCCCAAACATTAGAAAGTCTAAGAGAAGACCCATCATAGGCCTAGGAGTAGACCGGACTTAGCAGCAACAAGCCAGGCTTGGCCCAAGTGTTTGGCTTGCAGTGCAAGTGTACCGCATGGTACATGCACTGCATATTTTGCACTATCCATGAGACCTCTTTGCAGGGTCCATGCATGTTTCCCGTGCCATTTTGTATGGTGCAAGATAGACCATAGGTGCAGGAGAGTACTAGCAAGCATGGAGAGCATGGACAGGCCTAGTCCATCACTGGTTTATGTGGGAGAGGGCTAGCATAGTCTATGGTAGTCCAGGTGAGTTTCATGCTTGGTTCGAGTCAGGTTTAGGCATTTTTTAGGCCAATTTGGATGATTCATGTATTTTGAAACATGGCAGACATAATTTTAAGAGCTTTAGGAGTCCTGTTCCATCATGAACTATATTTTTAGCCTACATAAAGAGGGCAAACAACCAGAGGATCTTGCATGGTAGTAGAGAGTGGCTAGAGATTTTCCTTAAGAGTTGAAAGCTCTGTAAGGGATTAAGGGGCTTTTTGGTAAGAGATTATTATACAAAGTTGAGAGTAAAAGTTCTCTTGTAAGTATTTTTTTCATAGTGAAATCCTACATGCCTAATTAAATTGTGTTATGTACCTTTTCTTTTTCTCTTTCCTCTCGTGGTATCAACTTTGTCAATGAAAGTGTGATCTTGGTCAAGGATTCGTATTTCGCATCGCGAGGGTTTTCTTAATACAATGTAGCAAAGAATATGTTTGAGATTAGAAGTTGAAGACTTAGTTTAGTAATGAATTTGAGATGAAGAACTTAAGTACAATAAATAAGATTTTGGATGTAAAGATTCATAGGGATCGATGCATAGGCAGATTGTTATTGTCATAGAAAAATTATATGAAGAAGGTATTTGAATATTTTGGTATATAGGATTGCAAGCCAATGAGTATTCCACTTGTAGCATATTTCAAACTTTTAGCTATTTTGTCTCCATAATCATATGAGGAGGAGAATCAAATGCCATATGTTCTATATGCTAGTGCAACTGGGAGTATCATGTATGCTATATTTTGCACACATAAATATCTCACAAGCCATCAGTGTCATTAGCAAGAATATGAGCATCTCGAAAGGTCCATTGGCAAATTGTAAAATGGATATTATGATATTTAAGAGACACTATGGATTTTGGTTTGGTATATAATTTGTTGACTCCTATCTTGATTTTGATAAATAATAAAATACTTAAGTATATTTGAGTACTAATTGTGTGTTAAAAGTGTATTTATTAAAACAGGGTACTCACTTGTTGAAAGTTTAAACTACTTGTCATCTTATTGAAGAAGTTAGTTTTATGGATGAAGATTCAAGTTAAATGGACCTTGGTACACAAGAATAATTTTGAAGGGTTAAAATTCTAAGTTTGGAAAAGTTTCAGCAGAGTTTCAGAAGAGTTTCAGAAAAGTTTCAACTAAGTGTTGACTTATGGAAGTAAAGTGTTGACTGACAGAAGCTTGAGCTGATACACAAAAGAAGTTTCAGATAGCACGCATGAAGTATCGACTCATGAAGCTCAAGTATCGACTCATGTATTGACTCAAGGGTCGACTCAAGGCTTGAGATAAAAATGATATAGAACATACTGAATTCAAGACTTTTCTCAAGTGTCGACTTATAAAGATAAAGTGTCGACTCACTAGAAGAAGTGTCGATGTACCAGTACATTTCAAAAAACTTTAGAAGACTTTTTTGAACTAGTGTCGACTCATGAAAGTGAAGTGTCGACTCAAGGTGTCGACTCATGACCTGAAGTATCGACACTTGCAGTTCTGATGAACAGAAACGGCTAGTTTTTTGAAGCACAAAATTGATCATTTTCACCCCCAACAGCTATTTTCACCTTTTTAATGGTCAAAAATAGTCATTTAAGGCTTGGAAGGTTATTTATAGTGGACCAAACTCAAGAGAGAAAAAATTAATAAGATTTTATTGATTATCCATAAGAGTTCATTATTTTTGAGTGAAGTTGAGCCTTCAAGCATTCAAGAGCATTTAAGTCCATTCCTCAAGCATCATTTAAGACTTCAACAACTTGAAGACAAGCATTTTCAATAGCAATCAAAGAGCTTCAAAGAGATATTGGCATTTATTATTGAAAGCTTATTGTATTTTCTCCTTGTACTTAAAAGTTTTGTTGTTCCTAGCTTCAAAAGAATTGAAGCTAGTGATTTGTTTGTTGGTGAGCCTTGAAAACCAACTTAGGTTGTTGGTGAGCCCAAAAAATCAACTAGGATTGTGGTTAGCCTTGAGAAAACTAAAGAGATTTTTGGTAAGCCTTGTGCAAACCAAAGGGTTGTGATTAGTGAGCTTGAAAAACTAATCGGCTATAATCAAGTGAGATTATAGTGAAGTAGATATAGGTGCTTTGGTATGCACCAAACCACTGTATATCTTTGTATTTGTGGTTGCTTGCTCTCTCTCATTATTTGTTCTTTTTATTCTGCATTTATTTTATTGATTTCGTTGTATATCTTCAAGCACACATATACTTAATCACTAGCACCTTCATTGTATTAGAATTAGTACATACTTGTCTATATCATTGCAAAAAGTTTTTAAAATCCAATTCACCCCTTCTCTTGGATTGCTTCGCTGGACAACAAGTGGTATCAGAGCCACGTACTTCACTTAGGTCTAACCACCTAGAGTTAAAGATCTACGGTAGCCCCTTTAGATTCTAGTGTTATTGAGGGGCAAGCCTCAAACAGACCACCTTATTTTAATGGCACAAATTACATGTATTGAAAAACTCGCATACAAATTTATATGCATTCTATAGATTACAATTTATGAAATGTAGTTGATAAAGGTCCACATATTCCTTTAATCGTTGTTAATGGTGTTTCTATTCCAAAACTTGAAGCGGATTGGGATGAAAACGATATTAAGCAATCCGAGCTTAATGCTAAGGCAATGAACTTGCTTTATTATGCATTGGTTTCTAGTGAATTTAATAGGATTTTTACATATACCTCTGTGAGAAAAATATGGGATACACTTGAGGTTACTCATGAGGGTACCAATCAAGTAAAAAATACTAAAGTTAATATGCTTGTACATACATATGAGATATTTAGAATGGAGCTTAATGAATCTATTATTGAAATGTATACTAGATTTACTAATATTGTAAATGGTATGAGAAGTCTAGGAAAGATTATGTCTAATGCTGACCTTGTAAATAAAATTCTCAGGTCATTGCAATATTTTGGGATCCGAAAGTAATAGCGATTCAAGAAGCCAAAGATGTTGAGACACTTCCCCTGGAGCAACTTGTTGGTTCACTCATGACTTATGAGTTGAACATGAAGCAAAAGGCAGTGGATGTGGATAGGAAGAAAAAGCAAAAAGCATTCAAGTCTACTATACCAGATGAGCATTCTAGTGAAGAATTCGAAGAAGAAGAAAATGAGGATGAAGAGGCACTTATTGCAAGAAAATTTAGAAGATTCATGAGAAGGAAGAAATTTTTCTATAAAAAGAAGTCTCAACCTAGCAAGGAAAAGGGAAAAGAAAAAAAAAATAGAAGGAGAAGGATCAACCAATTTGCTTCGAATACATAAAGCTGAGACACTTTAAGGCTGATTATCCTCTTCTAAAGAAATCCAAAAAGAAGTTTAGAAAGAAAGCAATGATGGCTACATGGAGTGATAGTGAAGACTCTAGCTTAGAGGAAGAATAATCAGAAGTAGCCAATCTTTGCCTCATGGCTTAAGAAGATGAGGTGCAATCTAAAATTGAAATTGATTTTACATTTGATGAACTTAGAGATGCCTTTGATGAACTCATGCATGAATACAAATTATTGAAAATAGAGAATAAAAAGTTAAAAAAGCATGCTGATTCATTTTCTCATGAAAACATCAATCTTACAAAAGAAAACAATGAATTGAAAACTAAGATGGATGTTTTAGAAAAATAGAAGAATGCTTTATCAATGAAAATAGAGGTTTTGAAAAGATCCAAGGCTGTTATTTCAAACAATGAACTTTAAAAAAAAATAAAGACCTTGAAAAAGAAAATAAGAAATTCAAAGATGAGCTCGACAAAGTTAAACATTTTGTTGAAGAATTTACTTATAGTTCTGAAAAGTTAAATCTTTTATTGAACAATCAAAGAGTTGCATTTGATAAAGTGGGACTTAGTATAAGCAACAAAAGAAACATTTTTTTAAAAAATTTCTTTGTTCCCGCATCATCCAATGTTGCATGCTTTAGTTGTAAGAAGTTTGAGCATAAAGCATATCAATGTGAATTGAAAAAAAAAATAATTCTAGAAAGGTTTGGATTCCAAAAGGAACCACCTTAGTACTAACCCTAAAGGATCCAAGATGACTTGGGTACCTAAAATGAAAACTTGATATGTTTTATAGGTGTGTCTTGCAATCAAAGAAAAGAAAAGACTATGATATCTTGACAGTGGTTGCTCAAGACACATGACAGGAGATGTAAAGCAATTCATATCTCTTGAGATACTAAATGGAGGGAGTGTAACTTTTGGAGATAATGGTAAAGGAAAAATCATTGGTATTGGTAAAGTTTACATCTCCCATTCCACTTTTTTGATAATGTTCCATTAGTTGAAGGATTAAAGCATAATCTTCTTAGTATTAGTCAGTTTTGTGATAAGGATTTAAAGTAGTTTTTGAATCATCTCTGTGCATTGTTACTAGTCCTGGTAATAATGGAGTGAAATTCATTGAAAATAGGCATGGTAACATCTATCTGGTTGATATTGACAATTTATTATTACATGATAGTGAATATCTAGTTGCAATGAATTCCATAATTAATGAAACTAGTTGATTTTGGCATCATAGATTAGGTCATGCAAGCATGCATCTACTTTATAAACTGTGTAAAAAGGATTTAGTAAGAGATTTACCAAAATTTAGTTTTGAAAAAGATAAAATTTGTGAAGCTTGCCAATTTGAAAAACAAACAAGAACATCTTTTAAAACTAAAAGAATTATTTCAACTTTTAGGCTACTAGAACTACTCCATATGGATCTCTTTGGACCAACTAAGACTACAAGCCTTGGAGGCAAAAGATATGGATTAGTCATAGTGGATGATTTTTTTCGATTTACATGGATTTTATTTTTAGCATATAAATATGAATCCTTTTTGGCTTTCATGAAGTTTTATAAAAAAGTTTCAAATGAAAAAGGTACTTCAGTTGTTTATATTCCAAGTGACCATGGTACTAAATTTGAAAATCAAGATTTTGAAAATTTTTGTAATGAAAAAGGAATTGAGCATAATTTTTCTGCACCTAGGATACCTCAACAGAATAGGATAGTAGAAAGGAAAAATCGTACTTAGAAGAAATGACATGCACAATATTTTATGAAAATGATTTACCTAGATATTTTTGGATAGAAGCTATCAATACTGCCTGCTATATTTTAACCATGTTTTAATTTGACCAATTTTTAAAAAAACTCCTTATGAGCTTTGGAAAGAAAGAAAACCTACTTTGAAATATTTTTGAATTTTTGGTTGTCAATGTTTTATTTTGAATAATGGAAAATATAATTTGGATAAATTTGATGCCAAGTTTGGTAAAGTATCTTTTTAGGATACTCTACATCTAGCAAGGTATACAGAGTTTTTAATAAAAGAACACATGTTGTTGAAGAGTCTATGCATATAGTATTTGAAGAATCTACTAACAAATTCTCTAGAAAAGATGATGCTTTTGATGAATGTGCATGTGTTGAATGATTAAAGAAGTTGACTTTAGATGATCCATCTACCAAAGAAAGTGAAGAAGATCAAAATAAGAAGAATGAAGAAGCCACAAGATCTTCACCAAAGGATCTACCAAAAGAATGAAGGTATGCTCATGGACATCCTAAGGAATTAATCTTAGGTGATTCATCGAGAGGGATAAGAACTAGATCCTCTATTAGAAATGAATGTGATTATATTATTTTTATTTCTTAAATTAAACCTAAATGCATTGAAGAAGCTAAAAAAGATGCTAATTGGATATTTGCGATGCAAGAGGAACTAAATCAATTTGAAAGAAATAATGTTTGGAATCTAATAGAAAGACCATCTGATGCTTCCATAATTGGTATAAAATGGGTATATAGAAATAAATTAGATAAAAATAGAATAGTTACTAGAAACAATGCTAGACTGGTAGCTAAGGATTATAATCAAGAAAAAGGAATTGATTTTGATAAAATCTTTGCTCTAGTAGCTAGACTTGAAGCTATGAGATTACTTTTATCATTTACATATTTTATGGATTTCAAACTATTTTAAATGGATGTTAAAAGTGCATATTTAAAATGGTTATATTGCTGAAGAAGTTTTTGTTGAACAACTACCTGGTTTTGAAAATCATGCACATCTTGGTTATGTTTTCAAATTGCACAAAGTACTTTATAGTTTAAAGTAAGTCCCCTGTGCATGGTACGAAAGACTTAGCAAATTTTTGATTGAAAATGGTTTTATAAGAGGTCATGTTGATACTACATTATTTTTTTAAAAAAAGAATGATGATCTTCTAGTAGTACAGATCTATATTGATGATATTATCTTTGGTGCCACTAATGAATCTCTTTGTCAAGATTTTGCAAAGCTAATACAGGGAGAGTTCGAGATGAGCATGATGGAAGAATTAAGCTACTTCCTCGGACTCTAAATTAAACAAACAAGTGAAGGGATCTTCATCAACCAAGCTAAATACAAAAAGGAGATCTTGAAAAAGTTTGTTATAGAGAAGACTAAGCCTATCAGCACACCTATGAGCCCTTCATGTAAGCTTGATAAGGATGAGTCTGATAAAAAAATTGATTAAAGATTTTATAGAGGCATCATTGGATCATTACTGTACTTAACTATTACTATACCAGATATTATGTTTAGCATTTGCATGTATGCTAGATATCAGTCTGAGACTAAAGAATTATATTTATTGACTGTTAAATGCATACTTAGATATTTATCTAGCATTGTTGATATTGGTCTGTAATACTTTAAGAATTCAGCTATTAATTTGATTGCATATTCTAATACTGATTTTGCTAGTTATAAGTTAGATAGAAAAAGTACTTATAGAACTTATCAATTTCTTGGAGTTAACTTTTTTTCAAGGTTTAGCAAGAAATAAAATTTAGTTGCACTATTTACAACTGAAGCTGAATATATTGCAGCTGAAAGTTGTTGTGCTCAAATCTTGTGGATTAGGCAACAACTTGAGAATTTTGGCATTAAGTTAACTAAGACACCAACAAGATGTGACAATACTAGTACCATAAACTTAACTAAAAATCCTGTTCAACACTCTAGAAGTAAGCACATTGAAATTAGATATTATTTTATTGGAGATCATGTTCAAAATAATGATGTTATGCTTGAATTTGTTTATACTGAAATGCAATTGGCTGATATACTTACCAAGCCACTTAATGAAGATTGGTTCTGTATGATTAGAAGGGAATTAGGGGTTATTAATTCTTTTGATTGAATCTCAATATCTTTATGACTTTTCAAATTCCAATTAAAAATTTCCTAATCAAATATACTTGAAAATTATGATTAATCATTCATAGACCTTTGAAATTAATTTCTATGACTTTCTATGATTTTTTCCCTTTTTTTTCGAATTTTCGTCGAAGTGTCGACACTTGGCCTGTAGTCATGAGTCGGTACTTGAATGGCGAGAACCCGAGAATAAATAGGAAAAACCAATCATTTTCTTCCCAATTTTCTCCTAATCTTTGAGCTGACTCATCCCAAAAATAGTTCCCTGACCTCCACTTCAATCCAATTATTGTTCTAACTTCCTGATTCACTGTTTGAAGTTATTTCCTCCCCATCTTTCATCGTTCTTCCTTGTTTCCTCATGATTTTACCATGAATTTTTCCTCCATCTTGCCCTAGATTATTTCTATTCTTTTTTTCTAGGAGATGAATCATAGGAAGCAAGTAGTCAAGAGATCTTGTCAGTCTACTCAAGACATTGAGTGGTGTACAAAGGCGCTCCACGAGGATCTAGCACCAGTGGAGCCACCTGTTTAGCTAGGGATTCCGTCAGATTGACCACCATTGCAGCAGATAGGATGGCCTCCAAGGGCATAGTTGGAGGATGGTGAGTTGATTTCGATTTTATGGACCAGCACCACTTTCGCATTGGAGATTGGTTGAGAGATGTTGGGCTGGCCCACTTCTGCTCATTGTCAAAGAGATTTTATCCTGGCCTGATTAGAGAGTTCTATGTTATATTAGCCAAAAGAGCAGACTGCTAGGTTGCAGAGCCCCAAGGGGCAGAGTTTCCACTCACTGCTGAGATTCTGAGCAGAGCTTGGAAGATCCCCATGAGGGGCACCGTAGTAGATTTTTTAGTGGACAGGTTAAGTGGATTGAGATGTATTTTTGAGATGGATGATCTCACAGAGGGAGCCACAATGGTAGCCTCTCGACTCTCACCGGATATGAGACTATTATATCACATCATCGCCCGGATCCTTCTACCAAAGATCGAACGTTTTGATTTCATCATGGAGCAAGAGCTGCTAGTTATGGTACATTGATTCAGTAGACTCCTATTAGCCTCCCAGTTCTTATGGTACACCAGATGACCGAGGCTGCTACCAGTAGGAGGTTGTGCTTGCCGTATGGCATGGATTTGACCATCCTTTTCAGAGCATATGGTATCATCATAGATGGAGAGCCTTTCAGACAGTTACTCCATACAGACATCTACGATGAGCGATCATTACATAGGATGGGTTATCATATGCATAGAGCTCAGTGGAGACGACGGATATCTGGATAGACCGCAGATGTGGATGATGAGGATACCACTGAGGATGAGTAGATTTTTACTGATGAGGCAAGGCCATCTGAGCCACAGAGGGACATTCCTGATACTCAGCCCGAGCCTTCCATTCCGACATAGCTTAAGGTGCCAGCTTTTGGAGACAGTATGGAGGAGAGGATGAATCGCTTGGAGACTGAAGTTATGATCATCAAACAATGAGTTGATGGCATGCATTTGGAGATGAGAGCAGGTCATCAAGGGTTGAGAGATGGCATATCAGCTGTTCTGGCCATGCTAGAGAGATTGTCTTCTCCAGAGCACCTTCACCTCCTTCATCATTAGATTCCCCGCCAGCATCGCCAGCACCGCCAGCATCGCCAGCATCGCCAGCACCTCCAGCACCAGACACAGGAGATGGCCAGGGTGACTCTTTCGCAGAGTTTGATGTTGTAGATTTTATGATGAGCCTGAGTCGGATGTTACTAAGGACGTATCGAGGACTCCTGTACCAGATCCTCCAAGATCATCTATCCAGACACCAGTCCTATCCAGCTCACTCATCATTCATGACCCACCTGATACTTTTGTTTCCACACCTATTCTTCATACCGACCCATTTAACATTTCTATTGACTTACTAACTCCTATTCTTAGTATCCCCACTATGACTCCACCAGTTCCTTCCACATCCTCTTTGATCCAGGAACTAGGGTTTTATACACCTGGTTTCTATGTTCTTGGTTCAGGTCCCATTTTTGATGATACATCTTCGATCACTGATACAACTGCTATTCCCATCATAATTGATGCTCCTGCTCCTGATGTTGCCTCCTCCTCTTCAGCACCAGCTAGAGGAAGAGCATATACCAGACGCAGAAGCTGAGGCCATGGCGATGCACTCAGACCTATCTAGACTAGACTTTCTAATCTCCGGCCGATGTGGCCGTGACCCCAACCTTCTAGGGTTATCGTGCCGATTATTCTTGAGATCGGGTATTCCTCTGATGAGGAAAGTACCCCTTAGGGTTGGTCTGTATGTTAGTTAGTCTGTATTTCAGTGATCTTTATATTTTGTATATGTACTAGTTCTCTGTTATATATATCAAATGTATCAAATTCCTGAAATTTTATATATATATTGGCTTTTTCACATTTTATTTATGTGCACTCTTACTTTAATGCAATTTTTTATGACTACCTTGTTCTTCTTCTCATATTTTAAATGATGACAAAAAGGGAGAGAATTAATGAGAGGAATTAATGATAATTAATGGAAGAATTAATGAGAGCAATGGAAAATGTGATACAGTAAAGAATTAATGAGAAATAGTATTAGGGAGAATTTTTGTATCCTTAATGAATTGGCAAAAAATGAAGCAAAGAAGGAAGCAATGAGTAAGGGGGAGAGAGAGAATGAAAAGTACTGAAGTGATAAATTTTGAAAATTTTTCAAAAATCTCTTTTTGAAAATCAGTTTTTAGATTATATATTGAGAGGGAGTATTTTTGATCCATCACTTTCAATCTATACTCTTCAATTCTATGCTTTATCACTATTATTATTCTTATTTGTTCTAGTTTTTATGCTCTGATACTCCTTATGCTTATTTTTTTTAATATGCTTTGATATTTTTTATTTTCATACTTTGATACACCTCATGCTCTAACAATTTTGCTATGATACTTTCCATCTTTTTGGTATATTATTTACTCTGATATGCTCTGACATGTTTCATGCCTTGATACTCTTTATGATTTAATCTGTTTTGTTCTAATACTTATCTTTCAAATTCATTTTAAGCTCTGATATAAAATGAGAACATCTAGTATAAGTATGTAACTCTGATTTATTTCAATTTCCAACTCTGATACATTACAATCATAGCTCTGATATAGTATAGCTACAATTCTGATATTTACAATCACTAACTTTGTTACTTAAAACCAAATGCTCTATATTGCAAATCTTTTATTGATGCTCTGATACTTATTGCAAATCTTTTTGAGATCACTATGAGTATATACTTAAAGGTTTTGTCATCATCAAAAAGGAAAAATTGTTGACTCCTATCTTGATTTTGATAAATAACAAATGTTGCCCAGGTGGCTTACCCAAGAGAGGGGGTGAATTGGGTATTTAAAATTTTTGCAAGTATGTGCTCCTTTTTAAGTTCTTAGTATGGTATGTGCTATGAATTAAATTAACTACTGCAGAAGCAAGTAAGAACAGGAAACACAATCACAAAGATAGCAAATTTTATAGTGGTTCGGAGCAACCTTGCTCCTACGTCTACTATCCAAGATACCACTTAGGATTTTCACTATATTCACCCTCAGAATATAGCTGGATTGTTTTCACGGGCTCACAATCTAAAACCCAAACTTGGTTTTATCCCAGGCTCACCAAAAACCTAATACAATGTTAGTTTTAAACGTGATCACTAACAACCTACTACACCTAGTTTTCAAGGATCACCAATAACCTTTACAAGTCTAAGCTACAGCTCCACTGTACTTGGAACAATTTAAACAAAGAGTAAAAAATTTAAAGCAACTCCATGACAAACCAAAGTTACCGGATGGTTGTAGCTGTAGCACTTGAGAAGCCCTCTTGATTTCTCTTTGAATGCACTTCAAGGCTTCAATCTTCTTCGATAAACGACTCAAGAATTTAGATGGAAGTTAGGTGTGCTCTTGAATGCTCTCTTGAATGCTTTCTTGAGTGTTCTTTCTAAAACTAATTGATTCCTATGTATCTCTCATGTATATCTTCAAAAGTGATTCAAATCTCTTAAATATATTCCCCTTAACTAATTTCAGGAGGTTATAGCCATTGTAGACTGTTGGGATTTGAAATATAATAGTTGGAGACTATTTTGGATTCAAAAAAGAAGTTTTAGAACTAGCCATTACTTACCTGGAACAGTCATTCGAGTCGGCTCGGATGGATCGAGTCGGCTCGGTTCCTCAGGTAGGTCAAAACTTCACTCTGGTCAAGTTTGCTCTTCTGCTTCGAGTCGGCTCGCCTGGCTGATTCTTCAGAATTAAGATTTTCAACACTTTGAAAGAGTCGGCTCTTCAATACTTGAGTCAGCTCAATTGTCTGTCTGAGAAATTCTCACTCCGGTCGAGTTGGCTCGGATACTTCGAGTCAGCTCGAATTCTCAGAACTTTAGAAAACATACTCTGCCCGAGTCGGCTCTTCAATCATGGGTCGGCTCGAATGTCTGTGTGCCAGAAAACTAAGTGTTGTGCCAGACTTTGAGTCTGCTCTCCTGTTTTGAGTCGGCTCTTGATACTTGGATCCATAATTATTCAATCTTCTTCAGACTTCTTCCAGTGACTTTCAACTAATTCAAAAACTTTTCAACTCTTTCAAAGTCTGATCTTGAGAGTATTAAACTAGAAAACTATATAGAAGTAGCCCATTTTCATAAATACATAATTGATTTTTCTTTGGGCTCTTCTTTCCATAGAGAATTTCTAAAGATAAACTTGTCATACACCAAGGTTGTAGGAAGAATGGTTTTGCTATAAAACATCCTACAAAAACTTAGAAAAACTTGGAAAGAGTTAGTAATCAAATACATGCTCCAATGTTTGGTTATTATCAAAATCATTCTAGGGATCAACAACAAAATATTTAAGTATATTTGAGTACTAATTATGTGTTAAAAGTATGTTTATCAGAACAGGGTACTCACTTGTTGAAAGTTTAAACTACTTGTCATCTTGTTGAAGAAGTCAGTTTTATGGATAAAGATTCAAGTTAAATGGACCTTGGTACATAAGAATAATCTTGACGGGTTCAAATCCTAAGTTTGAAAAAGTTTCAGTAGAGTTTCAGAAGAGTTTCAGGAAAGTTTCAGTCAAGTGTCGACTCATGGAAATAAAGTGTCGACTCATAGTGTTGACTCACAGAAGCTTGAGATGATATACAGAAGAAGTTTTAGATGTCACGCATGAAGTGTCGACTCATGAAGCGCAAGTGTCGACTCATGTGTCGACTAAAGGCCTGAGACAAAAATGATATAGAACATGCTGAATTCAAGACTTTTCTCAAGTGTTGACTCATGAAGATAAAGTGTCAACTCAAAGTGTCGACTCACCAGAAGAAGTATCTACGTTCCAGTGCATTCTAGAGAGCTTCAGAAAATTTTTTTGAACTAGTGTCGACTCATGAAAATGAAGTGTCGACTCAAGGTGTCGACTCATGATCTGAAGTGTCGACACTTGCAGTTCTGATGAACAGTAACAGCTAGTTTTTTGAAGCACAGAATTAGTCCTTTTCATCCCCAATGGCTATTTTTACTTCTCCAACAATCAAAAATAGTCATTTAAGGCTTTGAAGGGTATTTATAGTGGACCAAACTCAAGAAAAAAAAAACTAATAAGATTTTATTGATTATCCATTACTTTTGAGTGAAGTTGAGCCTTCAAGTATTCAAGAACATTCAAGGAGCATTCAAGCCCATTCAACAAGCATCATTTAAGGCTTTAACAACTTAAAGACAAGCATCTTCAATAGTAATTAAAGAGCTTCAAAAAGTATTTGCTTTTATTGTTGAAAGCTTATTGTATTTTCTCCTTGTACTTAAAAGTTTTGTTGTTCCTAGCTTCAAGGGAATTGAAGCTAGTGATTTGGTTGTTGGTGAGCCTTGAAACCAACTTAGATTGTTAGTGAGCCCGGAAAATTAACTAGATTTTTGGTTAGCCTTGAGAACACCAAAAAGATCTTTGATGAGCCTTGTGAAAACCAAAAGGTTGTGATTAGTTAGTCCAGAAAACTAATCGGCTGTAATCAAGTGAGATTATTATGAAATTCCCAAGTGGATCTTGGGGAGTGGATGTAGGTGCTTTGGTGTACATCGAACCACTATATATCTTTGTATTTGTGGTTGCTTGCTCTCTCTCATTATTTATTCTTTTTTATTCTGTATTTATTTTATTGATTCCGCTACATATCTTCAAGCACACATACACTTGAATCACTAGCACCTTCATTGTATTAGAATTGGCATATACTTGTCTATATCATTACAAAAAGTTTTTAAAACCCAATTCACCCCCCTCTTGGATTGCTTCGTTGGGCAACAAATTGAGGTTTGGACACTTCCAATGATGTTGTTGGTTATGTGGACTTTGATTATATAGGTGACTTGGATAGGAGGAGGTCTTTAATAAGTTGTCTTCACTTTCTCAAGTGTGCCATCAATTGGATAGTAACTTTATAGTTTGCCATTACTTTATCCATTATAGAGATAGATTATGTAGCAACAACAGAAGTAGTGAAGGAGGCCTGTCTGATTGCAAGGTTTGGTTGGTGATCTTGGCTTATGTATAGTAGGATGTGACTATTATTTATTGTGATAGCCAGAGTGCCATATATCTAACAAAAACTTAGATGTATTTTGAAAGGACCACGTATATTGATGTTGGTCACTTCATTTAGGATATTATATCACAAGGATTTATTACATTGAAGAAGATTTCTATGGTAGATAATCCAATACATATGATGACCAAGCCACCAACCACTCTCAAGTTCAAGCATTGCATGGGCTTAGTTCATGTTTTGAGATGCTAAGCTAAGCCTTTAGGAGCTTTGTTGGAAGAGATAGAGAGGAGTTTACTATTTTGTGTTATAGCTTAATGGGAGTCAAGCCAAGGTGGAAATTTGTTAAGTGTGGCTTGAATTTGGTATGATCCGTGATACAGACCCAATTGAGTTTTTTGGATTTTAATTAGTCCATTTGGATATTTTTGGTCTTTTCTTTTGTTTTAGGATTTAGTGGTTGTATACATTGTACTCAAGCCTTTTGTTGTTTGGGGCTATCTTTTATTATGTGAGCCATCGCAAACTTATTGTATTCCATCTTTTGATATAGTAAATCTCTCTCCATCTTCATTTATAGATGTAGGCCAAAGGCTAAACCACATAAATCATTATATGCTATCTATGTGTGTGATTGCTTGTTGTTATTTCAAATTTTATGCTAATTAATAGATAAACTCACAACAACAAACATCATTATAAAATTAAAATTTTCTTAACCTTTTTTTTGTGATTCCTTTACTTCTTTATATTTCTACAGACTTGAGTTAATTGAGCAATATATTTTGCTTAACTAAGCTTATACTAATGCAAAGCTGGCCAAGAGGAAGCATCAAATTATCTATAGTCATCTAATCTTGATCAAGTGGAATGTAAATAAAATTTCATTTTTGATGAATACCTCTCTTTTTTTGTATAGCAAATTAAGATGTTAAGTAAATAATGGAAAATTTAGTTCAATCATACAATCTAGGTATATATGACAACACCAAAAGAATAAATATATTATCAAATCTAAAAGTTCAAATGGTGCTTTTTTTATTTAAAGTAGTATGATCAAAGGCATATGATAAAATTGCAATGATATAGGAAAATGTTTAAAGTATTCAAAATATAAGGGATGTGTTGCCCAGGTGGCTTTTTCCAAGAGGGGGGTGAATTGGAATTTACAAAATATCTTACAATTATGTGCACAAGTAATTCCTTTTAGTGATTGAGTGCTGTGTTAAATAGAAATAAGTGCGGAAGCTGAAAAGTAAATCAAGCACAGCACAAACAAGGAAAATTTATAGTGGTTCGGAGCAACCCAACTCCTACGTCCACTACCCAAGTTCACCACTTGGGATTTTCACTATATCCCCCAAATCGGAATACAGTCGGATTATTTTACAAGCTTACAATCCTAACCTCTACACTTTGGTTTTTAAATCGGGCTCACCAAAGAAACTCACTCTAGGTTTTCACAGGCTCACCTAGAATCTCTAAACTTTGGTTTTGAAAAGGCTCACCAAAGAAACCTATTTGGTTTTTACAACCGGGCTCACCAATAACCCAAATATTCTAAGAGTAGGATAAAAAAGCAACAAAAATTGACAAACTCAGTTGTCGGGTGGTTGCCGATGTAGCTCGAGTGAAGCTCAATTGAATGCCCTTCAATGCACTTCAATGGCTTCCTTGCTTTCCTCAAAAGATGCTTCAAGCTTCTGATAAGAGTTGGTGAAGGCTTGAAGACTGACTTCAAAGCTCAAATGCTCTCTCCTCTTATTTCAATAAATATTCAATAACTGTTCATTAACTCATTAGTCTCTCCAAAGATGTTCTCATACCTCATTTATAGAGACTTCAATTGCCTTCCCTTGATTTTGAATATTGTAGACCGTTGGAAAGTGACAGGTTATCGTTGGAGCACTTTTGGATTTCAAAAATAGAAAACTGGAACTAGCCATTGGAGGTGACCCCGTCATTCCAGTCGGCTCGGACATTCTTCGAGTCAGCTCGGATCAAGTTCGGGTCGGCTGGGTTGAACACCAATCGGCTAGGTTCCACAGTTGAGAAAATGGTTCACTCTGGACAAGTCGGCTAGGCTGAAATCCAGTCGGCTCGGATTCTTGAGATTCTCATAACGTTCTCAACCATGTTCTGGATGAGCCGGCTGGGCCTTGGTGCCAGTCGGCTGGATCTATGTGCTAGAGAACTTCTTTCTTGTGCCAGTGCCGGAGTTGGCTGGTTCCTCCATCCAGTCGGCTCGAGATTGATTCTTCAGCCAGATCAAATTCAATTTTCCAGAACTCTTGTGCCAAGCTTTGAAGACTTCCTCAAGATCTTCTTATAATGAAATCAAGAAAAATTGAAGCTTGAAAACTATTAGAAGTAACCCTTTATCTTTGATTTAAGTAGGACATTTTTTGTTGGGTTCTTCTTTACAAGTTTCTAATCACTTACAACTCAATACAAAACAATAAAGATTGTAGGGTTTAAAAGTATGTCATTGTAGTTGTCCTACAAAAACTTGTTAACCATTTGAAGAGTTGTTAGATAACCAAATGTATGCTCCAATGTTTTGTTATCATCAAAATCACTTTAGGGGTCAACAATCTTTTCCTTTTTGATGAGGACAAAATACTGGACATGAAAAGAATCTATTCTATTCACAAGTAGATGTATATCATAGTAAGCATTTACATTTGTTTGATGTATCGCAATATTAACTGTATTCTCAGATGTATATCAATATATGCTATACAGTTATGTACAAAGCCAATTTTATAAACTGTAAGTGTTAGAGAATAATTGCTTGTATGTATCAAGCAGCATTAAGTATTGACAGTTAGATGTAATAAGTAGAGAGCATCATAGTAATCATTGAAGCAAATTAAACATGTAAATTAAACATGTATATCTCCCCCTTTTTATAAAATTTCTAAACAATATGAAATTTTTCTAAATTTCTCCCCCTTTATCATTCATTTGAACAATTTAGCAGAAAGGTTATGCAAAAATCATGCAAAAATCATTAAGCTCCCCCTGTCTAATTAACTTTAGCAGTTCTAATCCAATTCATTAAGTTTCTTCTTTCATTCACTCTATTGTATGATAGTTCTCTCTCTTTTTGTCATCAAATCAAAAAGGTTAAATAATTAAGCTCAGATTTTAAATAGATTGAGAATGTATCAAGATTTGTTTGAGATAATTTCACTTTCTCAAAATAGAGAGAGAATTTTATTTAAATAATATAGAGAGTGTTAATAGGATAAAAGAAATACACATAAGTATCCAAAAAGATGTTCATTGCATTTCCATCAAAAAAATTCAGTACATCAATCATTACATAAACTTCAAAAAGTTTCCAAAAAGTATTGAAAATACTAAAGACCTACTCACTATCAGATTCTTCCTTAGGTACATTGATAGGTGTACTAGCACCATACCAAGAAGCAGGTCTAGGAGGTCTACTAGAGGATGCATGAGGTGGAGGTGCTCTAGGATGGTGAGAAGTAGTAGGAGTCCTAGTGGAAATAGGAGGAGGATCATACAAGGGTCTAGTCCTGGCAGTGACCTCCAAGGATCTAACAGTGCCACAGATAGAAACCATCTCCATCCAGATTGCACCAAGCCGTTGTTCCATATCCTCGAGGCTTGCAGGTACCTTGTTCATTGCCTCTTTCATCTCACCGATTTTCTTTTGCATTGATATAAGTTCAGAAGCTTGGACATTGGCAAAGGCTTCAGCAGATCCTCTAAGTCTTCCAAGCTCTGACCTGATAATCCCAATGCCTCTAGTATAGTCATCTGCTATCTATCTAGTTTTTGCAATTGTTCCTAAAGTGCATTTGGCTTCATTTAATTCAGTTCTATATTCATTTAAAGTTGCATCCACAGATTTCAATATAGTTTCAGAACTAGAAGAGATACAGTCTAGGATTGGTTGAAGTTCTACTTGAGGTGCATATCTTGAAGCTTCTATTGCTTCAACCTTTCCTTGCAGATTTATAACATGTTCTTCTAGCTGATTCAGTCTACTATCCTCTGACTTCTTCAGATCACCAAAAATAGAAGTGATTGTTCTTGTTAGTGTATCAGTCAAAGTTCTCATTTGATCTTCAATCTGACTTTGAATGTTTGGAGGATGTATAGCTGCCGGAGTGAAGTGTGGTAAAGGAGTATCAGCTGCAGGCAAATCAAACTCGGGTGCAGGCATATCAAGATCAGGAAAAGATACATCAGCCTCCTCACAAGTAGCAGTAGGCTCAGAAATAAGAGACTCAGGCTCAGGTGCAGGCACAGTAGATGTTCCAGCTTCAACTATAGCAGTGCCAGTAGGTTCTTCCTCTTCTTCTTCTTCACTGCTTGAGCTGCCTATTGCCCTGACATTTGTCCCTTTCTTCCTCCAAACTCCTTCAATTTGGAAGTAACCCATTCTTTCTAGTGATTTGGAAGTGTAGACATCTGTATGGTGTAGTTCAACTCCATCTTCACCTTCCAAACTCACTCTTTGAGACTTAAACAGCAGGGTTAGCATCATTCCATTGGGTAAGCACGACTTGGCCTTTCTAACTGTCTCCTTCATTTGCATAATTATAATGTAGGATAGATTTACAGGAGTCTTCTCCATGATGTGTTTCATAAGGCATAAGTCTTTCTCACTCACCCAATCAAATCTTCCTGTTCTTTGCAAAAATATTCTGCAAATAAAATTATGTAGCAGCATCATTTCAAGAGATAGGGTATTAGCAAAAACTGTTCCAATTCCACTAACATCTTCTCTGTTTAAGATTGTTCTTAAAGCCTTTTCTCGATTGTCAATCACTAGGAATTTCACTCCATCTGTAGGTAAGTCCAGTAGACCATGTAGAAATTCTTCATTGACAATAATCCTTTTTCCTTTAACAATGGACTCAACATGATTTGTTCCCAATCTCAGATTTTCATAAAAACTTCTAACAAGAGAGGGGTAAGTCTTTTCATTTAGGGAGCAAAACTTCCTCCATCCTTGATCTTCAATCAGATCACCGATTTTTAACCCAATCTCCTAAATAAGCTCAAAGTTAATGCGACAGCCAGAGGTTACCGGTCTTGTGGACATCGAAGGGACTTGACTGGGAACAGTTGGAGTATCCCTTGTAGCTTCTTCTACAAGTTCCTTACTGTGAACAATGGCAGTCGGCTCTTCTTGACGCCTTTTAGTCCTTTCCCTTTCAACAAATGGAGCAGCCCTAATGGAGCATTTTTCGATAGCACGCTTTGGAGCCATTGCTAGGAAAGAGGGAAAACTGAGAGATTAGAGAGCTTAGACGGGAGATAAGAATCTTTGGAGTAAGATTAGGAGAGGAATGAACCGTTAGAGACGATAGAATAGAGGTTAAATGGCTCGGAGAGGGGTTTATAATCCAAAATAAAATACTTAGGCACGAAATTCTAGTCGACTCGAATAGCCCTAGAAAGGCTCGAGTCGTCTCGGCCAGAACTCTCCCAAAACAATCAGAGAATCTAGTCGACTCGAAAATGCTCAAGCCGGCTAGGCCAGAACATGCTCAAAACTCTCAAAAACTCCAGTCGACTCGGCTTAAGACCCAGTCGACTCGAATAGAGAAATTAGAGTTTTGAAAATTTAAGCACAAACCAGAGAGATTTTGGAGAGAGTTTCTAAGGAAATTAAGGCTCTATAAAATAGAATGAAATCAGGAGGTTCTCTAGATAATGTTTCCTTAAATTTGAAGGAATTATATTAGAGAATTGAGAAAGGATCGCAAAGTCCTAATTCACTCCTAATTAGTTCAAACCTATCTTGATTAAGTGGCTTAGTAAATATGTCAGCTAATTGATCTTCAGTAGGAACAAAATCAAGCACTATATTACCATTTGAAACATGATCTCTAATAAAATGATGTCTAATTTCAATGTACTTGGTTCTAGAGTGTTGAATTGGATTCTTTGTCAAATTGATAGCACTTGTGTTATCACATTTAATTGGAATTTTAGATTATGATATACCAAAGTCTTCTAGTTGTTGTTTAATCCATAACACTTGAGCACAACAACTATCAGCAACCACGTACTCAGCCTCAGCTGTGGACAAGGCTACGGAGTTTTGCTTCTTACAGTGCCATGAGATTAAATTCAATCCTAGAAATTGGCATGTACCGCTAGTGCCTTTTCTATCTATTTTACAACCAGCATAGTCAGCATCAGAGAATCCAATCAAATTCAGGATAGAATGTTTAGAATACCAAATTCCTAAATTACTTGTTCCTTTCAAGTATTTAATTATTCTTTTAACAGCAAGCATATGTGTTTCTTTTGGTGATGACTGAAATCTAGCACATACACATACACTATATAAAATGTCAGGTCTACTTGCAGTCAAATATAATAAGGATTCGATCATGCCTCTATATAGCTTTTGGTCAACATTGGATCCATTTTCATCTTTGTCCAATCTGCAAGCTGGGCTCATGGGTGTGCTCATTGATTTGCTACTCTTCATACCAAATTTTTTTGATGATTTCTTTGATGTATTTGGCTTGGTTGATGAAGATGCCTTCCTTTGTTTGTTTTACTTGAAGTCCAAGGAAGTAGTTTAGTTCGCCCATTAAGCTCATTTCAAATTCTCCCTGCATAAGCTTAGCAAATTCTTTACAGAAAGATTCATTAGTTGCACCAAAAATGATATCATCAACATATATTTGTACAACTAAGATGTCATTATTCTTCTTTTTGATAAACAAGATTTTGTCTACATTTTCTCTTGAAAAATTATTTTCAATTAAGAAAGTGCTAAGTCTATCATACCAGGCTTTAGGTGCTTGTTTCAAACCATACAATGCTTTATTTAATTTAAATACATGATTTGGAAAAGTATGATTTTCAAAACCTGGTAGTTGTTCCACAAAAACTTGTTCAGAGATAAAACCATTAAGAAATATACTTTTTACATCCATTTGAAAATGTTTAAA
This sequence comes from Areca catechu, assembly GCA_021397845.1. NCBI lineage: Eukaryota > Viridiplantae > Streptophyta > Magnoliopsida > Arecales > Arecaceae > Areca > Areca catechu. Next base: position 19,272,460 of record CM038043.1, read on the forward strand.
ATTCATGTAGCAAGCAAATGCAAGTAGTAATCTAATGGCTTCTAGTCTTGCTATGGGTGCATAAGTTTCATCAAAATCAATACCTTCTTCGTGGTTATATCCCTTAGCCACTAATCTAGCTTTGTTTCTTATAATGTTTCCTTGCTCATCTAATTTATTCCTATAGACCCATTTGATTCCTATTATTGGATGGTCAGCAGGTCTATCTACAAGTGTCCATACCTTATTCCTTTCAAACTGGTTTAATTATTTATGCATTGCCATCATCCAGTTTGGGTCAGTCTCAGCTTCTTCTAGGCTATGGGGTTCTATTTGTGATACAAAGGCTAGGTAATCATGTGCATCCTTATGTGCAGACCTAGTCCTAACACCATATGAAGGATCTCCTATGATTAATTCTTTAGGGTGAGATATAACGTACCTCCAGTCCCTTGGTAGATCGGTGTGATCCTTACCATTTCTTTTCCATCTTGAGTGTCTTTATCTTGAATGCTCAAGTCATCCATTCCTTTTTGCAATGTACCTGCATCATTATCTATGCACTCTTCTTGTCTAGAAGGTGTAGGGTTAGTTTCAATAAATACAACATGTATTGACTCTTCAACAGTAAGAGTCATTTTATTAAAAACCCGATATGCTTTGCTATGTAATGAATAACCTAGAAAAATTGCATCATCAGCTTTAGAATCAAATTTTCCTAAATTATTTTTTCCATTGTTATGCACAAAGCATTTGCATCCAAATACATGAAAATAACTAATATTGGGTTTTCTATCATTCCAAAGCTCATAGAGGGTTTTCTTTAAAATAGGATGGATCAAAACACGGTTTAAAATATAGCAAGCAATGTTCACCGCTTCTGCCCAAAAGTACTTTGGAAGATTGCCTTCGCACAACATTATGCGAGCCATTTCTTCCAATGTTCAATTTTTTCTCTCTACAACATCATTTTGTTGAGGTGTTCTAGGAGCAGAGAAGTTGTGATCAATGCCAAATTCAGTACAATAATCTTCAAAAAATTGATTTTCAAATTTAGTTCCATGATCACTTCTAATTGAAATTAAAGATAAGTTCTTTTGATTTGAAACCTTTTTATGAAATTTTCTGAAAACATGAAAAGTTTCATCTTTCGAAGCAATAAACAAAATCCAAGTAAATCTTGAAAAATCGTCTACTATCACAAGAGCATACTTCATACCTCATAAACTTGTGGTCCTAGTAGGTCCGAAAAGATCCATGTGAAGTAGTTCAAGTGGTCTTGTTATAGAAACTATATTCTTTGATTTAAAACTCCCCCTGGTTTGTTTACCCATTTGGCATGCATCATACATATGATCAAAATCAACTTTAAACTTTGGCATGCCTCTAATAAGATCTTTAGAAATCAATTTGGCAATAGTATGCATGCTAGCATGACCTAATCGTCTATGCCATAATAAACCCGACTCTTTGGTTTTAGCATTCATTGCAACTAGACTGGGGCTACTTGACATGGCAAGATCATTAAGATCTACCACATAGATATTTCCAAGTCTATATTCAATGACTTATTGCTAGAATCTAAAGAGTTAGTTACTATACACATAGAAGATTCAAAAACAACCTTGAAGCCTTTATCACACAATTGACTTATGCTTAAGAGATTATGCTTCAATTTGTTAACTAGCAAAACATTTTCAATAAAAGTGAAGGGAGTTATTTTGATCTTACCAATACCGATTATTCTTCCTTTGCCATTGTCTCCAAAGGTGACCATGCCTCATTTTTTCATTTCGAGGGTGATAAATTGACCCTTGTCACCCATCATATGTCTTGAGCAGCCACTGTCTAAGTACCACCTTTTCTTCAATCTCTGGGTGGCAAGACATTCTTGCAAAACAGTCAATGAATTTTTTTAGGAATCCAAGCTATCTTGGGTCCTTGCAGGTTAGCAGAGGTAGTTCCTTTGGGAACTCAAATTTTTCTTACATTCTTAATGATATTTCTAGAATTATTGCATTCAAAAGCTTAATGTCCTATTCTTTTGCAAACATAGCATACAACTTTAGAGTTTTTAATAGAAGTAGAATTTGAAGTTCTAAAAGTTGATGTAATTGATGCTGATTTTGAATCTTTTGAAATATATGCATTTTTGCTCAAGTTCTTAGGAACATACAATACAGACTTTGAAGTTGAAACAGTTTTTGGTGTGGCCAAAACCTTTTGAGATAAAATATTTTGAACAGGTCCTTTAGATTTCACAAAAGTAGTTGCTGAAATTCCATTCATAATAGAAGTTTTAAAACCAATTCCAGCTTTGTTTCCTGAAATCCGTTGTTCTTTTAAAATTAACTCAAGTTTATCTGAAGACAAAGTAAGTTTTCAACTAATGGCTTGAGTTTTGTAATCTCCTTTTTCAGTTCAATGTTTTCAGCAAGTAAATCATTGTTTTTCCTTTCCATAGAAGATTTTCAATTTTCAGCTTTTCAATTTTTTCAGAAAAGTCATGCAGTTCTTTTTGCAACAATAGGTTCTTTTCTGAAATTTCATATTTTTGTTTGAGTAAAGAGTCATTCATATTTTTCAATGATTTTATCTTTACTCCAGCTTTCTTGAATTCAGATAATAAATCATGAAAAGCAGAATTTAATTCATCAAATGTGAATTCCGTGCAAGTGCTAGGGGATGTTACCAGATCTTAGAGACCCATTAAACATAGATTTGCAGTCTTGGTGGTCTCTTCTTCTTCAGATGAAGATGATTCTTCACTATCGCTCCATGTGGCAACCATGGCTTTCTTCTTCTTTTTCTGTCTGAAGGATTTCTTCAATAGAGGACAGTTTGGATGTATGTGCCCCGGCTTCTTACATTCATAGCATGTGGGGACTACTTCTTTATCTTTCTCTCTATCCTTTTCTTTTTCTTTTTCATAATCCTTCCTATGAAATTTTCGGTTGTATCTTCCTTTCTTTCTTTCCATAAATTTTCTGAATCTCCTCACAACCATTGCAATATCATCGTCTTCTAGGCCGTCATTGGAGGAGGTGCTTTCTTCTTCAGATTCTTCATCATTTCTCTTTGATTCGGAAGCAACTCTGAAGGCTATAGTCTTCTTTTTCTTCTGTTCATCTTCAGTTCTGTGCTGCATTGTTAGCTCGTGGGTGATGAGTGATCCCAGTAGTTCATCCAGTAGTAGTGTGTTAAGATCTTTAGCCTCCTAGATTGCAGTCACTTTGGGATCCCACTTGTCAGGTAGAGAACAGAGTATCTTCTGAACTAGATTAGCATTTGAGTATACCCTGCAAAGACTCTTTAAACCATTAATAATATCTGTAAATCTAGAGAACATGATAGAAATTATTTCAGAAGGTTCCATTTTAAACAATTCATAATTATGAACTAAAAGATTTATCTTTGAGGTTTTCACTTGGGAAGTTCCCTCATGGGTCACTTCGAGTTTGTTCCAGATTTCCTTTGCAGAAGAGCAAGTAAAAATTCGGTTGAACTCGTTTGCATCCAAAGCATAATATAATAAATTCATCACTTTGGCATTTAATTCTTCCATTTTCATGTCATGATCATCCCAGTCCTCTTCAGGCTCAGGGATGTCCACGCCATCAACTTTGATTGTGGGAATGTGTGGCCCTTTTAAGAGGACCTTCTACAATTGAAAATCTACAACTTGAATGTAAATCTTCATTCGTGCTTTCCAATAAGAATAATTAGTGCCTGTGAATAGTGGAGGTCTATTTGTTGACTGGCCTTCGGCCAAGGATGTACTCATGGGATGAGCCATCAATCTTTACTCAAGTAATCAGAGACACTGCTCTGATACCAGTTGTTGCCCAGGTGGCTTTTCCCAAGAGGGGGGTGAATTGGGAATTACAAAATTTCTTGCAATTATGTGCACAAGTAATTCCTTTTAGTGATTGAGTGATGTGTTAAACAAAAATAAGTGCGGAAGCAGAAAAGTAAATCAAGCACAACACAAACAAGGCAAATTTATAGTGGTTCGGAGCAACCCAGCTCCTACATCTACTATTAAAGTTCACCACTTGGGATTTCCACTATATCCTCCAAATCGGAATACAGTCGGATTGTTTTACAGGCTCACAATCCCAACATCTACATTTGGTTTTTAAACAGGGCTCACCAAAGAAACCCACTCTAGGTTTTCACAGGCTCACCTAGAACCTCTACACTTTGGTTTTGAAAAGTCTCACCAAAGAAACCTATTTGGTTTTTACAACCGGGCTCACCAATAACCCAAATATTCTAAGAGTAGAATAAAAAAGCAACAAAAATTGACAAACTCAGTTGTCGGGTGGTTGTCGATGCAGCTCGAGTGAAGCTCAATTGAATACCCTTCAATGCACTTCAATGGCTTCCTTGCTTTCCTCAAAAGATGCTTTAAGCTTCTGATAAGAGTTGGTGAAGGCTTGAAGACTGACTTCAAAGCTCAAGTGCTCTCTCCTCTTACTTTAATAAATATTCAATAACTGTTCATTAACTCATTAGTCTCTCCAAAGATGTTCTCATACCTCATTTGTAGAGACTTCAACTGCCTTTCCTTGATTTTGAATGTTGTAGACCGTTGGGAAGTGACAGGTTACCGTTGGAGCACTTTTGGATTTCAAAAATAGAAAACTGGAACTAGCTGTTGGAGGTGACCCCGTCATTCCAATCGGCTCGGACATTCTTCGAGTCGGCTCGGATCAAGTTCGGGTCGGCTGGGTTGAACACCAATTGGCTAGGTTCCACAGTTGAGAAAATGGTTCACTCTGGACGAGTCGGCTAGGCTGAAATCCAGTCGGCTTGGATCCCTGAGATTCTCAGAACGTTTTCAACCATGTTCTGGACGAGTCGGCTGGGCCTTGGTGCTAGTCGGCTGGATCTGTGTGCCAGAGAACTTCTTTCTTGTGCCAGTACCGGAGTCGGCTGGTTCCTCCATCCAGTCGGCTCGAGATTGGTTCTTCTATCATATCAAATTCAATTTTCCAGAACTCTTGTGCCAAGCTTTGAAGACTTCCTCAAGGTCTTCTTACAATGAAATCAAGAAAAATTGAAGCTTGAAAACTATTAGAAGTAACCCTTTATCTTTGATTTAAGTAGGAAATTTTTTGTTGGGTTCTTCTTTACAAGTTTCTAATCACTTACAACTCAACACAAAACAATAAAGATTGTAGGGTTTAAAAAGTATGTCAATGTAGTTGTCCTACAAAAACTTGTCAACCATTTGAAGAGTTGTTAGATAACCAAATGTATGTTCCAATGTTTTGTTATCATCAAAATCACTTTAGGGGTCAACAGGATGAAAGTGAAAGTAATACCATATACATCAAACCAAAGGAAACAAAAACTAACTAGCAAAGTAGAATATTAAGCTTGTAGATTATTCAAAATCTCATATGGTATATTTTCAATTATTCAAACATAGTAATACGAGGCTAGTATGGTGTGTGATTTACCACGGACCAATAAACCCAAATATGAAGTATGATTTGAGTCCATGATTCTCAAGAATTCAATTATGCCTCTAGGTACAAATATGGAGTACACATAATAATTACCTTAAGACTTATGTTCTATTTCTCTAATAACCGCCAAAAAGGACCAAAACAATTGGAACAAAAAAATTAATGAAAAGTTAATGTACCAATGAAGAGGAAAAACTAACAACATTGGAAAGTAAAGTAAGATAATATTAATTTAAAAATCCTTAATATAATTGACATCTTAACTTCAAATGATTGCTAAACATATGATGGCTTGAAAATGGAATCATATAGAGCTCCTAGATTTTGAGTCAAGGCTTAAAGTTGTATAGCCACCCAAATGATTGATAAAAGGAATAAATCGAGGTAAGTATTGCATAAGGAGAAGCTAACCGAGTAGATCTTAAAAATACCTCCATGCATAGAAAAGACTATATCGATTAAAGAGAGATGGCAATTCAAGCCATGATGGAAACTAGGTGCGCTCCAAACCTCTCAATCATGCCATTTACCTCGTGCTTTATCTTGGAAAGCAATTTGCATCGAACAACTTGAGATTAATTTCCCCACCTCCTAAGATGAATGGAGGTTAACAACAAATCAAGGCTAACAAAGTATGATGATCTCTCAAACAGATAGTACAAGTAGAACGTTCTAGTGAACATGAAGTAGTAGGAGGACAACTAATATCCATCATCAGTACCAATAAAAGTGGGGGGTCAAATGTGGGTAATATCAATCAAAGTGGGCATTCTTAATATAAAGAAATGAAATTATATTATGTGAAAGACCTTTCAACATCCAACATATCAATGATCTTGACTTTATTTTGTCCTACATTTTACTTTGGAGCGAGACTCTACCTTAGAAGTAGTATTAATTTTAGATTTGTCCTATAATTATTCAGGTTACAACCTATCCTCATCCATCTTCCTCGAACAATAGTATGATGGCGGCGAAAGTCATTTTAAGATCAAGGCACTTCGACCTATGATACCCTCATATTCTCTCTTCAATTATCCTCTTTTCGGCTACTTTAATCTTGGTGGAATACTTGACCTATCCACCCCTTTTCGATGGACTTGTCACCCTTTTCATTAATCAATGGGTTCCTTAGCATGCCTAGATGAGATAATAAGGGCCAAACAATAACTAAGATAGTTAAACCAGTTGTAAAACGAAAAGGAATGGAAAATAATATATTGCCATATGATTAGAAAACATTATTCGTAATTACGATGCTTTTGCTATTTTAGGTGCTCATAAATTTAATGCTATGAATGACAACTTAAGTTAGTATTTATAAAAAGTGGACTAGACTACAACTGAGTGTAGCCAGGTTTAAATCTGGTTGCCTCTACATCATTTGATTGTTATCTATCTTATGGCATGAAACAGTATCCAAATAGCCATTAACCACCAATCCATCAACTAAAAAGGAAGAAAAAGAAATAATTAAAGCAAATGGTCCAAATGGATGGGATTTGTTGCCTACACACGCGCACACACACCCCTTGTGGAAATAAATACTAAGATAATATCGAAGAAGTAAATGTAAAAAATATGGCCACCCTTGGTCAAGTGATGGGCAGCCTCATATTAAATACTAAGTTCATGAAAAAAATACTAACTTTCTGGGAAGTAATTACTAACTTTGCAGAAATAAACAATAAGGTGTCCACGATAAACATTAATCTGAGATGATAGAATGCGTAATCTACAAATATAAACCCAAAACTCACAAAAAAAAAAAGAAAAAAAAAAAAAAGAGGTTAGTGACTCGTGCAAGAAGCTGAAAAAGATCATAAAGACGGGCTGCACAATCTACCTTGTATGTTTTTAAAAACTCAAATACAAAACCTGCTATTTCTGCATCTCATGCATCTCAAACTTCAAAGCAAAAATCTTTTCAGAATTCTAGAATCAAATGTTTTGCTTGCAAAGAACTAGGGAGAATGAGACATGTCTTGAGGGCAGGACAAGGGTGACAGTGGCAGTCACATCACATCCTAGCAAGGCATAAGTGTTATAAAACTCATTTGCATGCAATTCAACTAAAAATTCCAATAAGATAATATGAAAAATTGTATAAAAGCCAATATCTTTTCCATCTCTATCTCTTCTCTATACCTATTAATTAAGTAGGATGGAGAATCCCCTCAAATCCGCAAAACCTCCGCGAGAGAAATCTCTCTCTCTCTCTCTCTCTCTCTCTCTCTCTCTCTCTCATAATTCATCCAAAATCTTAGAAAATCAAAATTGTGGGTAATGTCATGCTTTTACTACAAAACCCGAAAATAACTTGAAATATTATCACAATGTGAAAATAACTATCCAAGTAGACCCATCACCCAAATTATTAATCCTAATCACATAGGTTTGGACTCTAGGGTCGCATAGAGTTTTGGTATCATGTGGAGTCTTTATGGTCAGGTGATTAGGAGATCAATTCGACTTAAAATCCTTGCTATAAAATAATGGAGCAATCTGGCCATGGTTATGGGAAACTGGAAGTTAACAGGAAATCAATTTTCAATTTTCTTCATTGTTTTCCTACTTTTTTTTAAAAAATTTTTTTTACTATATTTCTTGCTTATGCCATATTCTCCTTTTCCTTTTTCTAGTTATTCATGTAGCAATGATAATGAACATCTAACTTTGTTGAACTATTATGGCTTGGCTTTATGGACCATTATATTTACATATAAAATAAGCATGTTTAATCCTTTGCAGCAGGAATCTCCTGTCAGTTATATTATATGAAATATATATATATATATATATATATATATATATATATATATATATATATATATATAATTTAAAAATATTTAAAAAGTAATTTTTGTAGTGTGTGGTAGAATATTTAGATGTGATAAGTAATTAAAAAAAATTAAAATAGAATGAAGTTTGAAATCCTAGCCTGGGAGGCAAATGAAACCACTGTTCTAAAAGAATTTGGCCTCTCTTCTTATGCGAAGAATGATTGGACCAAGGTACAATCTGGCAACCAACATTCCAACGTTCACCGATGGCACGATCTTAAATAAATGCCGATCAGCTCATCTTTAGTCTAAATTATCAAAATAAAAAGAATATAGGAAAGAGAGAATTTTAGAAAATTTTGGAAGAGAGGAATATATGAGAAGGAGAACTTAGGATTCTTGGATGGATTGTAGGGTTAGGGTAAAGACCTATTTATAGGTTCAAAATTTCAAAAAAAATCTCAAAAAGACCCTCCAAATAGCTATTATAGCATTAAAAAAAAGATAGCCATTAAATCATTAAAACTCATAATTAACAAAAATGAAATGGGTGGAAATAGGCGCAGATAGTGAATTGTCGTGTGTGGAGCGCACACCTGCGCTTGCACGGGTGTTCAACCATTGGAGTTTCGATAATCCCCATAAGTTTCAAAACTCATAAAATATTTAAATTAAATAAATAATTTAAACAATAAAACTTTTGGACTTTTACTATTCTTGGTACATGTACCTTCTAGGTTTGAACTTGTATTTAGTATAAAATACACACAATATATGTACGAACTAATCATAATGCGGGGTAGCGCTATTTAGGCCATGCGCTTGCCTTAATTTTCATGAGAGTTACTAGAAATTTGTCCTGGTCCTATAGTCGCAGCCTCATGACTACTCTCACTTAGGTAGATCCTCTAAGGATACATACAACGGAATCATACATCACTGAATTTATTGCCTTAGATCTATTAAAAACTATGCTCAACCTGACTATCATAATAAAACACCACATCATAGGATATGATGAAGATAGACTCCAAATCGATGCTCCTAGATGGCACCTCAAAGGTCGTTTCCTTTTGAACCTTAACCATGAAATTTCTATGAGGATAGCGATCTACTCTGGTGACTAAAATATGGGCTTAAGCTCCATACCCTTTGATATCTAAGATACCATAACCTTTGAAAGGTCTTTGGTCAAAAAATCTACTAAGTTATTTTTTGATCTTATAAATTGTAATGATATCACTTCTTTTATTTTATTTCTTACAAATTTATACCTGATCAAGATACGATTATTTATCTTTTTATTAGTTATCTATTGATTTAATAGATCAATTAGAGCTCTACAATCATAATTTAAAAATTTTTAAAATTTTTTATGAAAGAATTTTTATATCATTTATTAAATCTTTTAACCATTATGCTTCAGTATATACAGTGTTAAGAATATTTAATTCATATTCTAATATACTTCTAATAATTATTGTTTGTTTATAAGAGCCCCAAGATACTGCAGCTCCTAGCAAGAAGACATACCCAATGGTAGACTTAATTCTAAGTTATCTGGTACCCAATTAGCATTATTGTAACCTTAAAGTACTTCTAGATAACCTGAGTATACTAGAAAGTAATCTAAGATTTCTTAAGATATCTAAAAAATTTTTTAGAGCTTTTCAATATTCTTTACTAGGATTACTAGTATACCTACTAGTCTGCCTGCTACATAAGCTATATCTAGATGGATTCTATTTGAAATATATAATAGAGATCCTATCATCTAGGAATATTCTATTTGATTAACAGGTTCTCTTAAATTTTTAATTAAGTGAGAACTATGATCATAAGGGATAGAAATAGAATTTAAATCAAAATATTCAAATATTTTAAGTATTTTTTTTATTAAGTATGTTAGGCTTATTGCTATTCTATTATCTACTCTTTTAAGCTTTATTTTTAAAATTATATCAGTTTTTTCTAAGTCTTTCATATCAAAATTATTTGATAAATAGCTTTTAGTTTCTTGAATTATTTTTATTGATATTCCAAATAATAATATATTATCTATATATAGCATAGTATTATAAAGTTCATCTTCTGTCTTTTATAGTATACACATTTATCATATTCATTTATTTTAAAGTTATTTTTTAAGATAATTTCATTAAACTTAATATACCATTATCGAGGAGCTTGTTTTAAATCATAAAGTAATTTAATTAGTCTACATACTTTATGTTCTTATCATTTTACTTCAAATCTTTGAGGTTGGTTTATGCAAATTTCTTCTTCCAATTCTTCATTTAGGAATGTAGTTTTTATATCCATTTGATAGATTGTTAATTTATGAATTGAGGCTAAAGTTACTAAGATTCTTATAATTGTTATCCTAGCTACAGGAGCATATGTATCAAAGTAATCTATGCCTTTCTTTTGGTTAAATCCTTTTACTACTAACCTAGCTTTGTATCTTTCTATTATTCCACCTTGCATTGATTTTTTTAAAAAAATCTATTTATTCCTATAGGTTTATTTTCTGGAGCTAAATTAGTTAAAATCCAAGTTTTAATTAAATTTCACTATCTATGGCTTCCTTCTAATATGATGATTATGATGATGACATCACCTTATTATATGTAGAAGGTTCATCCTCTGCTAAGAATGTAAAGAAATCTTCTCTATTTTTTTTTTCATTTTTTTACTTCTTCTTAATTCAGTTTCAGTTTATAATTTTGGTTTTATAGCTATAGAAAAAGGTGGTTCACATTCTAGGGATCTAAAAATTCTACTCTTAAAAGAAAATATATCCTTGAAGAAAGATGCATCTTTTGCTTCTAAGATCGAGTTATCTGCTATATCACTAACATTTGATTTTATTACTAAGAATCTACAAGCATTGCTATTTTAGGTATAGCCTATAAATGCAACATATACAGTTTTAGATCCTAGTTTTTTTTGGATCCAGGGATACTAACCTTAGATAGGCACCCTTATACTTTAAAGAAATCTAGGTTATGAGTCCTCCCTTTTAAAGTTTATAAAGAGTCTTAATATGTATCCTATTTAAGGTGAAGCAAGAAGATAGAAGAGCTTTCCCCCACAAGTTCTTGGGTAAGCCAAAACTAATAAGCATAGCGTTTACCATATCCATGAGGGTATGGTTTTTATACTTAGCTATATCGTTGGATTATGGAGAGAAAGGAGTAGACACTTGATGAATTATATCATATTCTTGACAAAACTGTGAGAATTCATTCGATATATACTCTCTTCCGATCCTTTATTAGACCTAAGAGTTTTAATCTTCTTTTCTTGTTGATTTTCTACTTCACTCTTATAAATCTTAAACTTATTGAAGGTTTCATTTTTTGATTTAATTAGGTAACAATAGCAGTATCTAAAAAATTATCTATAAAGATCACTATGTACCTATTGCCACCATGGGTTATAATCATAGTGGGTTATATACATCACTATATATCAACTCCAAGACTGAAGAATTTCTTTTAACTGATTTGAATGGTTTTTTTGATTATTTAGATTCAGCACATATTTCACACTTAGATGTATCTAATTTTGATTTGGAAATTAATTTTAACTCCATCATATATTTGACTTTTTTTAAGTGTACATGATCCAACCTGTTATGCCACAGATTTTGTTTAGATTCATTCACAAAATAAATTTGATTCTCGATTTTATTAATAAAAAAATTATTACATTCAATTTGAATAAGCCTTCACTTACATATCCTTTTCCTATGAAGGCATTATTCTTAGTTATTATAACTTTATTACAATCAAGGATAATTTTATATCTTCTCTAAATCAGCTGAGATCCACTAATAAGGTTCTTCCTAAAATCTGGAACATATATCTGTTAGGATGAGAACTTTTCCTGATGTCATCTTCAGGTTGACTCGACCTTGTTCCATAATCCTGATGGTTGTATTATTTTCTAAGGTCACACCTCCTCCACTTGAGTTCTGATAAATGGTAAATCAGGAGTGATCAAAACAAATATGAACATTAGTTCCTGAATCCAACTACCAATCAAGATTGGAAGAAATAACATTAACCTTAGGTTTTAAGCTTACTGACCTAAAAGAGAAGTCTTTTGGGCCTTCAACTACATAAGCTTGGGATTCGGAGGAACCAAAAGGTTTGTAAAAATGCTCATTCTTCTAATAAAAGTAATTTCTCGCAAGATGATTTATCCTTCTGTACACAAAATAGATTCTTTCACTTGAACCTTGAGCAGGCTTGCTAGATCTAATATTATTGGCTTTAAAGGTTTTACTTTTGGATTTGAACTTATTTGGGTTATGACGGTAAGGTTGGTTTGAAAAATATTAATGGTTTGGTTGAAATCTAGGATTTGATTTTGGTTTGGTATTGTTGTTTATCTAGTATTGTTGGGTTAGGTTAGCTTGGGCACTTAGAATTCTAATTTGCTAGGTTTCAGACCTATGTTGGTCTTCTGTTATAATTAAATTCAAAAGTTGGGCTAGGGTTAGCTCTCTTTATTTTTGAAACTAACCTTTGACAAAACCATTCCAGGAAGGAGGCATTTTATCTAAAAATCTATAGACCTTAAATCCTTCCAAGAATTTATCTCCATTAGCTTAAAGTTTTCTAAGGTACTCTTGGAATTGATAAAGTTGGTCATTGATGGATTTGTCTTTTACCATATTATATCCAAGGAATGATGCAGTTTGAATTGTTCAACCCAGTATCATCAAGGCCATAATCAGACTCTAGGATATCCTATAATTTCTTTGCACTCTTAGCTGATAGGTAAATATCATAAAGTGAGTCAAAAAGTGTTGACCCTATAAGTGATTTTGATGACAACAAAACATTGGAGTATGCATTTGTTTTACTAACAACTCTTCAAGTGTTTTACAAGTTTTTGTAGGATGAATTCATTACTCAATTTCAACTTCTACATTTTTATTTCTTGTGTTTAGTTGTATTATAATTGAATCTTGCAAAAGAAGAACCCAAAGAAAAATTTAAGTATAAATAAATTCAAATGGGTTACTTCTAGATTATTTCAAGCTTTAAATTACTTTGAGTGTGTTATAAGAAGAGATTGAAGATATCTTGAAAGCTTGAAGCCTTGCTGGATGAATTCTGAAGAAGAACTAAAAATTCACTGAAGAACTCATCTGAGCCGACTCGAAGAGAAGAGAGCCGACTCTGGCATATGGCACGCATGAGGATTCTGGCACGTAGATATCCGAGCCGACTCTAAGAAACCCGAGTCGACTCGTCCAGAGTACCATTTCCTGAATTAGATAGGTGAGCCAACCCAAAGAGAGTCCGAGCCGACTCTATCATATTGTCAGACATCCGAGCCGACTCTTCAGAGAATCGAGCCGACTCCTCCAAAGCCCAGAAAAAGGAGATTTGAGAACTACATCCAATCGAGCCGACTTTTCCAGACTGCATTTTGAAGACCCGAGGATCCGAGTCGACTAGAATCAAGGCGAGCCGACTCTTACAGAGTGAGGAATCAGGATACTATGCAAGCGAGCTGACTAGATTGAAGAGAGTCGACTCAACTAGAACCACTCTAAGGATCCGAGCTGACTTGAGTGATCCGAGTTGACTCGAAGGTCGATTTCAGACTTATAACCTCTAGTTCCAGAACTTGGAATTTGAATCCAAAAGTGCTCCAACGGTCAAATATCACATCCCAACGGTCTACAATGACTAAAATCATTTGAAAAAGGTATAAGACTATATATTTGAGGGATTTGAACTTCTTTGAAGAATCTTTTTGAAAAAGAGAAGAAGAGTTAATGCATTATTGAATATCCAACTAAGCCAACAAGCAAGAGAGCACTGAGAGCATTCAAGCCTTCACCAACTCTCATCTAAAGCTTGAAGTACTTAGTAAATAAGCTAAAGAAGCCATTAAAATACATTGAAGTGCATTCAAGTGGGCTTCTCTCAAACTGCACCGGCAACCATTCGACAAAAATCTGTTTGTTATCTTATTACTTTTTTTTTACAATTCTTTTATTGAATTGTTGGGTTATTGGTGAGCCCAGTTTAAAAACCAAATAGGTTCTTGGTTAGCCTGTGTTAAAACCAAGTTGGGTTCTTTGTGATCCTGTGTTAAAACCAAGTTGGGTTTTTTTGGTGAGCCCAATTTAAAAATCAAAGTGTAAAGGTTTGGATTATGAGCCTGTGAAAATAATCCGACTTTATTCCAGTGGGAGATATAGGGAAAATCCAAAATAGTAATCTTGGGTAGTGGATGTAGGAGCTGGGTTGCTCCAAACCATTATAATTTGCTTGTGTTTGTGTTGTACCTTTCTTATTTGGTTACGCTTCTGCATTCTATTTTCCTATCACAGCACTTAATACTTATAAGGGATTTTCAAAGAGTACATTATTGCCTAAATTTTTTAAATTCCCATTCACCAACCTCTTGGGACCCTCTTGGGAAAGCCACCTGGTAACAAAAAGGGCACTAAGGATTATACCTTTATATAGGTAATCCTCTTTTGAGATAGCATATATGGTTGAACTAGAGAAACTAGTGGATTGATCGATCATAAACCAAAGTTCTAAGGTGGTTAGCCAAAATTTTATTTGGTTTTGCCATATCCTAAAATGGGTTCTATCAAATTTTTAGATTTTAGGCTATTGATGTCATCTTTAAGGGTCGCCATCGGATTCAAGTCAAGTTTAGAGAAAAAAGATCTCAAAAATAAAATAATTTTATCAAAAAATTATTTAAATAATTTGAACATTATTATTATATATTTTTATTTATTTATTTTATTATTATTATTTATTACTTTATTTTTCTTGTATATATTCCTAAAAATATTTTATAATTTATTTTTTTTTAAAAAAAATTAAAGTTTTATTAAAATGATCATCGATGTGATCAGATCTGTGGTTTGTTAAGCTTTTTATTTAAATTATTTATTTTTAAGTCCTAAAGGCTTTGATTAATTTGTTTGTATAGTCTCTTAAAAATTAATTTACATGCTGCAGTACAATTTTAGTAGATATCTTCAATTAATTTTGTACAATATAAAAAAAATAGATATTATGCTATAAATAACTAATTTTTTTGTATATATATAAATAAAAATTATATAAGATAAGTAAACTATAATTAAGTGCAAACAATTATATTTATATGCATGCACTACAAACATTTACAAATCTCTTTTAGATTGTTATTTATAATATATGAAAAATATATATGTATTTATATAATTTGAAAGTATTTGAAAGGTAATTTTTATGGTACGTGGTAGAATATTTGGAAGTAGCAAGTAATTAAAAAAATCAAAATAGAATGAAGTTTGGAATCCTGACTTGGGATGCAGGTGAAATCACTATCCTAAAGGAGATTTGGCCTCTCTTTTCATGTGAAGAATGATTAAACTACATATTCTCCTTCAAGGTATAACTCGGAAACCAACACTCCAATATTTGCTGGTGGCACGATCTCGAATGAACACCAATTAACTCGTCTTCAATCCAAATTATCAAAGTAAAAAAAAATTTAGGAAAGAGATAATTTTAGAAAATTTTATAAAAGATGAATATATGAGAAGGAGAACTTCGAATTTTTGGATAGATTATGGACTGTGATAGAGATCTATTTATAGGTTCAAAATCAAAACGACCTTCCAAATAGCCGTTATAGTATTAAATAAAAAGATAGTCATTAAATTATGAAAATTTATAATTAAAAAAATGAAACCGACGGAAATGGATGCAAACGGCCGAATGGCCGTGTGCAGAGCGCGTGGCTATGCTCGCGCAGGCATTCGGCCGTTGGAGTTTTGAAACTCCAAATGGAAAGAAAAACGTGCAACATCTCCTATCTAGGGTAGCACACCTGCTTCATAATCTTTCTAAAATTTTGAAGCTGCACCCTCTTCCTAAATACTTTCTTATTGAAAGTGTTTCTAAAATATGCATCCAAACCTACTCCTATATCAGCACTCAAAGCAACTAAAGTTCAATTAATCCTTTTTCTATGGGCATATATGTTCCTCTAGATTTGCTGCTCTTGCATTGATGATAAGTCATTTGTTTCTTTTCTTGCTTCATGTTGAAGATCTTTCATGTTAGATAATTTGTTTCAATATTCAGCATGACCATTATAGGTTGTAATCATCGTATGGGCATGATTTATTTATTTTTTATATAATTTGCATAATATGAGCATGATCATTTGAACTTCTATGGACGAGACATTTTTTTGCTTTGCAGGAGGGGGAGGACTGTGTAGGATCGATGCCCCAACCAAAACTAACTATCCAAAGGAAGCTTCCTGTTTAGAAATGGTGGTTTATCTTTTTTAAGTAGGCAGTGCAGTAACCCCGGACGCACGAATTGACCCCCCACCGAGCATCGCAGCACCAACCTAGTGTACTATCACCGAGCCGGCTCTCGCCTGGGGACGAGAACCGCAGCACCATCCAAGGGACGTTGACATGGCACCAGCCTCACCCACATACCTGAACATGGGGACGAGAACCGCAGCACCATCCAAGGGACGTTGACATGGCACCAGCCTCACCCACATACCTGAACATGGGGACGAGAACCGCAGTACCATTCAGGGGACGTTGACATGGCACCAGCCTCACCTTACCAGTGGCACCCACATACCCGTGGGCCCAGACCTCCCATCCGATGAACCAAGAGTGTGTGAGCTGGCCCACCCAACAATCCTCCTAGTGAAAAACCCCTCGAGAATTTCGCATGTGTGGGGACTCAAACCCGTGACCTCGGCTCTGATACCAACTGTAGGATCGACGCCCCAACCAACTATCCAAAAGAAAGCTCCCTGTTTAGAAGTGGCAGTTTATCTATCTTAAACAGTGCAGTAACTCCGGGCGCACGAGTCAACCCCCCACCGAATACCGCAGTACCAATCCAGCATACTATCATCGAGCCGGCTCTCGCCTGGGGACGAGCACCACAGCACCATCCAAGGGACGTTGACATGGCACCAGCCTCACCTTACTAGTGGCACCCATATACCCATGGGCCCAGACCCCCCATCCGGATGAACCAAGAGGGTGTGAGCTGGCCCATCCAATAGGACTGTTGGTGTACAAGTTATATATGAAGTGATCAATAACTAAGCTTTTCTCGCAGGTGTAGTTGGTTTGCTCGAGTTTCAAAATAGAAAATGAAGAAGATAGAAATATATAGAATTGCCACCTAAGGAATAATATGCAGCATGGTAATTAAGTTTTCTGATTTGTTTTGTTTCTTTTTCCTTTTCATTTATTGAGAAGCCTTTGGGAAATGAAATATTGTTAGCAGCTCAAATTTTGGGGATCCTCACCTTATATGTTTAACATGGTTTCGATATATTTTTGCGTAATTGTATTATGAATATTCACCTTCATGTTCAACCTCATATTTACTAACATGTTCAATTCAAAGAAGCTACCCACTTTGAAACTAGAAATGATGAAATCACATTGTAAGTTGTCTCACTATCAATCTTTTTTAATGCGTGCTTTTCCGACATTTAAGTGCACTGGCCTGTTTCAACCATTAGTTCATATGAAAAAAAGAATAAGATGATGTGATGCACAAAGCTCTTGCCATTGAAGGGTGCAGGAAGAATTAGATATATGCAGTCTTACCCTACGTGTAAAGATGGTGTTTCCATCTATTAAACATGTCGCGTCCAAGTTATAATAGAGTAGCTTACCATTGTATCAAAATTACATTAGTTGTAGCATACAAGATTTTAAATCCCGTGAGATATGGCTGTCCCAATTTTTTTCTGAATGCGTCAGTGTTCCGCTCCGTCCAGATACTCAAGATAGGGAATATCCTAAGATATTCCAATTAGGATACTGGGATATGTCAGAATGTCATGTCCCGATACATGGGATGGTATCCCATCCCGGTATCTCGTGGGATATCCCATCAGGACATGGATCCTTGGTAGCATGATATAAATTCTGCATTTTCTTTATAGATTTGGCACATTTTATCTCCCCATGCTTTATTGATGATGAGTATTATGATAATCTCATCAATTGATTGGTCAGTTTACAGACCACTGGTTAATTGTATGAAGAACAAAATTGCTCAAAAGACTAGTTTGTTTGGCTGTAACTAATCAATAAGAAATGTTAGAATAAATCTTGCTTGAGAAGTGAATGGCTTTGCTGGTTTCGAGAGTTAACATCTATTTACTAAATAATTCATGGCTAACTTGAATCAAGGCTCATAAAAACACTAAAATGGTCTACAAAGCAATGGTTTGGACTCTTGTCTCGATAGAAAATGGATGCTAAAATTGCCCTTAATAATTTCTATTGAATGCACCGAACTTCTTATAATTTGTGGTTGGGTACAAATGTACGACACTCAAAATGTTAATTTTGTGATGTGCATGCTTTAGCCATAAAATTTGGCGAGCCTAATCAAAATGGCAATTTTGTCATTTGTAGCTCCGATGCTTTTTTTGTAAGTCAATCTTCTGCACTTCTGATGGGGATATTTGTCGAATAAATTGAATGACGTATCATGCTAATTTCCCTAACTATTGTATCATAGATTCATAGTAGGATAAATGTTTATTGTCCTGAAGCTTAATTGCATGATGCAAATTTGTTATCCAAGAATGCGATGAAAGATTCATATAAGGTCATTATCTCATGGAAGATTTGTGATCTAGTAATGTTATATCTTAAACATCGATATTGTCAGTGATGGAGCTAGAAAATTAAGTGACG
This sequence comes from Areca catechu, assembly GCA_021397845.1. Lineage (NCBI taxonomy): Eukaryota > Viridiplantae > Streptophyta > Magnoliopsida > Arecales > Arecaceae > Areca > Areca catechu. The sequence continues at coordinate 19,291,443 of CM038043.1, forward strand.
GAAAATCAAAATAATACATATAAAATATAAATTATTTAAAAATTATTTAATTTAAAATTTTAATTGAAGAATTTTTTTTGCTAGATTGTTGGTGTTGTTGCCAGATTGCCCTCCAATGAGGTTGTGGTGGCGCTACGAAGTCCTCCAGTTCTGCATGGCAAGTTTGGGTGCTGCTCTGGGTGGCATGTTGAGTGGTCTTGCAAAAGATCCCGGGGCATGGGATTATCAATGGGGATACTTCGATGATCAAGTTAGAAAGGAAAGACGAAGTGGGCAACAGTAGCCGAAGCTATTTGCCAAGATGATCGTAAGAGTAAATGTATAATGTATCCTGTTGCCGTCTAGATCACCGTGGCCCGTAGCTCCTACATGGCATCGATTGGTGGTCTTCCCGCTTGGGGTCCTCTATAAGTGCCCGGTCCTGCAAAAGAAAGAAGACCCGGTCGGGGATCCCGGCGGGGGCACTTTGACGATCAAGTCAATGGACGATCAAGGGAAACATATCTTCCTCGTAGATCCCGAAATGGTCTCCACTCTCAGAGGATTCAAGAGATGATGGAAGGAGAGTTGGGATAGAGAAGGAGAGCTTGGGCGATGATGGTCGCTGCAACCAGGACTCTCTTAGGGAGTCCTTATGTGTTCTTCTTGCCTTTAGAGCCTTGTCAATTGCTTATCCCTTCTCGCTTACCTTTGCCGAAGGCCCCTTTGAATTTTTTATTGGAGCATTGTACCTCTGGTGGGGCATAGAGCCCTGACCTGGTGCCCTCTGGTAGCCCCCCTGCGACGAGGCGTTGGCATGTTCTCTCCCCTCCCTCCAGAGGTGGGAGAGAGGATCCGTAGCCTTCATAAGGGAAAATCTGCCATGGGCGCAGGTGGAGTGCTGAGAGGTGCGCGTCTCTTTTGCGGTGAGTGCGAGTGGTGTTGGGAAATGTGTCCCAAAGCCAATTTCTACTGTAAACAGTTGTACATTTGATGTAATTATATATGAATTATATTATTGAATAAAATGTTTATTCTGGCAGTTCATCACTATTTCATCTTTCTGTAATGAGTTCTTC